>CM072778.1:53097500-55915000 GCA_036936925.1 Cenchrus fungigraminus
CTTCATGGTAAAGCAAGGCATAGTGCTCGGACATGTTATATCCGAGAGAGGGATTGAAGTGGACAAAGCTAAAGTGGAGACGGTTGAGGAACTCCCACCTCCAACGGATGTTAAGTCTCTGAGAAGCTTTCTAGGCCATGCCGGATTCTATAGAAGATTTATTAAGGACTTCTCAAAGAACACTAAGCCTTTAACTCAACTTCTTCAAAAAGATGTGGCTTTTGACTTTGATGAGAAGTGCTTAGCGGCATTCCGGACCTTGAAGAACGCTTTAGTGAGTGCTCCCATCTTTCAACCTCTGGATTGGAGCCAACCTTTTGAGATCATGTGCGATGCAAGTGACTATGCCGTAGGGGCGGTTTTAGGTTAAAGAAAGGAAGGCCGAATTCACACCGTATACTACGCTAGTAAAACTCTCAGTGAGGCACAATTAAATTATGCCACTACGGAAAAAGAGTTACTAGCGGTGGTGTTTGCTTTCAAAATATTCAGATCTTTCATCATGAACTCGAAGGTCATTGTTTACACCGATCACGTGGCAATAAAGTATCTTTTGGCTAAGAAGTATGCTAAATCAAGATTGATTCGTTGGATCCTTCTTCTCCAAGAGTTCGATGTTAAAATTCGTGATAGAAAGGGGGTGGAAAATGTTGTGGCCGATCATTTGTCTAGGATGAACCGTGGACAAGATGACAAAGAGCCCATAGAGGACAAGATGAGAGATGACCACCTCTACCGAATACTCGACAAGGATACTTGGATGATCGATATCATTCGAGCAATTCAGAGAATGCCTCTTGATCACCTAGATAAAAACACTCAAAGGAGGATAATCTCTGAAAGCTGGAAATATTTTTGGGATTCACCTTACCTCATTAAGCTTGGGAATGATGGAGTAATGAGAAGATGTGTACGAAGAGAAGAGAGGCAAGAAATTTTGAGAAAGTGTCCTTCGGCGGAGTATGGTGGACACTATAGTCATTTTCGAACCCAAGCAAAAGTATGGTCCAGCGGATTCTTTTGGCCGGAGATGCATGAAGATACTAAAAGATATGTTGCATCATGCCCCGAATGCCAAAGGACCGGAAACATATCTCAAAGGAATGCTATGCCCTTGAATTATAATCTACAAATCGATTTATTCGATGTTTGGGGAATTGACTCCATGGGGCCTTTCAAAAACTCACATGGATTTGAGCACATCCTAGTTATGGTTGATTATGTATCCAAGTGGGTAGAGGCCATGCCATGTCGTAACGCTTCCACGGAAGAATCCATTGCGATGATTAAGAGTGTGATTTTCCCTCGCTTCGGTACCCCGAGAATCTTGATAAGCGATGGAGGAAGTCACTTCACCGGGAAGAACTTTAAGAAGTGCTTGTCCAAGTTGGGGATTGAACATAGAGTCTCTATGGCTTATCACCCACAAACCAATGGACAAGCGGAAACATCAAATAGGCAACTAAAGAGCATCCTTAACAAGACTATAGAGAAGGGAGGCAAGGATTGGTCAAATAAGTTGGATGAAGCTTTGTGGGCGTATCAAACGGCGTTCAAGACACCGATAGGTACGACCCCATATAAATTTGATTATGGCAAAGCTTGTCACCTTCCGGTTGAGCTAGAACACAAGGCATATTAGGCAATAAAAGAGATGAACCTCGATCTAGATGCCGCGGTAGTAAAACGAAGAATCCAAATTAGTGAGCTAGAGGAGATGAGGTTGAAAACTTATGAAAACGCAAGCATATACAAAGAGAGAATCAAAAGATGGTACGACAAAAGATTAAAGAAGAAGGAGTTTAAAGAAGGAGATAAGGTCCTCCTCTATAATTCGAGGTTCAAAACTTTCGGAAAGGGGAAATTGCAAAGCAAGTGGGATGGACCTTACATTGTTCATTTGGTGCTCTCCAACGGAGCGGTTACCATCATGGATATGAAAGGAGATCAATTCATGGTGAATGGTCAACGGCTTAGGGTGTATTTCGAACCCGATGTCGTGCCCCTTCACCATATTGATATTTTCATCATGGAGGATGAGCCTGAACGTCAAGCCTAGGACGTAAAACAAGGTGAGCATTTTGTAAATAGCTCTTATTTTATTTTTTCTGGAGTTTCTCGCGAAGTTTTACCAGGCCAACTTTTCTATATGGGCTAACAATTAAAAAACAGTGGAGTACGCGAAAAACCGGACCGCACCGGCCCGCGAAATAGGGCAGGCCGGCCGGCCCGGTCCGATCGGCCTAGAGGGCCTGGGCGGTGGTTCGCCCCCGTTTTTCTCTGGGACGCGCGTCTTCGACTTCCTTGTTTCGTCAGATGAAGGACCGATTAGGAGACCAGAGAGGGGGGGAGTCAATGGGAACTGATAAAAATTCTTCCCGAAGGATGAACTCGGCCTATGCCTCAAAATCACAACCGAGGATTCCCACATGAGTTTGCCAAGGTCGCGTAGTCACAAGGGACCTACCAACCCTAGGAACAAACCCCAACTCAAAGCGACACGGAAGCGCAACTCAAGAAGCGAAAGGCTTAGGCAATCTGCGGTGCCTGGGGCGGACAGTCTAAGGTGACCAGGCGGACGGTCCGCAGGGTCACAGCAGACGGTCTGCAAAAGCTGCCCGAACAACCAGTATGCACCAGCGAAAAACGGACTGTCTGTACCCTACCCGCGGACGGTCCGTGGGTAACTTGTACTGCGCGGACAGTCCACGACAAGCGGGCGGACTGTCCGCAAATCACTTGCAACCAAAAGCAACTTCCTCAAAGGATCGAACCACGAACGCGCACGAACAAGCGATGAACTAGACGAACACCAGGCCTCGTGGACTGTCTGCGCCTACCAGGCGGAGTGTCCACCAGGTGCGGACAGAGCAGCTCGAGCGCGAGTTGCTCAAGGTCAACACCTCCTTCCATTTGCCCGATCTCCCGAATCAACCAAGGGATTGCTACCAAATCATAGGTGAGGAAGAAGCGCCTATAGGAGATGCTATAGCTATGAATTTGTAGCCACAAACCCACTGAATCGAGAGTAATCGAGATTCTACCGAGCTCACACAAAGAGCTAGGGTTCCAACCGAATCCTTCAATCGGAGGACAAATCTAGAGTTTGAGGGGTCACGATCAAGCACAAAGATGCACAAGACATCTATCCATGATCCCCACAAACAAATCCAAACCCAAACACCTCAGAATCGAAGGAACAAGGCGCGCACAAAAATCCAACGAAAATAGCTCGAAAAAGACACGAAAATCACACGAGCTACAAGAAGGAAATCAATGCAACTATGAAGGCTTCCATACACTCGGAGGTCAGATTCTCTACAAAACGGTGAAGAAAATCTACGCCTATGGAGCAAGGAAATGAGAAGCAGTCCAGAAGGATGGTTTGCCCAGAAACCCTAGAGCTAATATATATGAGTTCCTCTGAGTTGGGAAAATGACCAAGCTTCCCCTAGCACTTAAGTTGAGATACAAACCCCTCAGGGGCAAATAGGTCAAGTAGCACTCCTCTTCATCGCACGGCCACGCCTTTGCCGCAGTCCGCATCCTCCCGACGCAAGCCTTGCGATCCCGCCACGTGTCCGCCGGCATCGAAGCTTCTCGGCGCGCCCGGATCCCGTCTCCTCTCGCCGAGCCTCCGGTCTTGGTTTTGTGGCTCAACCAAGTAACCCGACGGTTTTGTGGTGAACCGCCGCAAACCCTGCGTGCAGACTCTGGTTGTGAGCCGCTACCCTGCACCGGCTCCGATCGTCGACTTCGTCTTGCTTTTCTTGCCACCATGCGACCCGTACTTGACCCCGCTGGCCACCGGGTCCCTCGAGCCGAGCCTACTTGTCTCTCCACTCCTCGGAGGCCCCGCAAGGCATAGACCTTTCGCGCCTGCTCTTCACCTGCACTAACGCAAATCAAGCCGCAACCTGCACCTGCAATACTCGGCCAAGAGTCAGTCCACACCACATTGTCAATCACTCATCACACTGAGGAGCGACCATCCACCGGTCCGCGGACGCTCCGGTCCTCAATCTCCCCCTTGATGAGTGCATAGACAACACACATAGTAACCAATTCAGAGAAAGAAAGAAAAAGAAAAGAAGCGAACCAAAAACTCAAACAAGTGATCAAAAGCCAAACAAAAGCCAAAGAAGATCACTTGAGAGAGAAAGTCTCGGTCCCCTAAGGCAAGGGAAATGGCTCAACACAACCGAGACAAAATGCTCCAAAATTTGCCGACTCCTCAAGGTGAGGAAAAAGGGCTCGACACCATCGGCAAACGAGCACAACTAAAATCAGGCAAAAAAGAGCTCCCAAATGCGTGAATGCAAGCTCCCCCTGACCAAATGCAATCTCCCAAAATTTTCTTCCCCTTGATGCAAAACTCCCCCTGGATGCATGAATTGGGTACTTTCCTCCCCCTTGTTGCTAATGCATGAATCAAGCCAAAATAAAACCTAGAGCTTCTCAAATAAACAAAATTCAACATAAGATGCTACACATGTCCAAATGAGCAAGTGACATACTCTATAGCTTCGTCAGCACATGAGCTACAAGATTACCAAATTTCACATCCATTGAGCAAAGCTAAGATAGAATTTAACAATTTTTGGAAAAAGCACTCTCTCTTGAGCAAAGTCCTAAACATGAGCAAAACATGTCCAAAATGGCAGAGCCACACAAACTTCATGCTAGGACAACCATTCTAATCATAAGATCATCATAAACACCCTCAAGCATCTCATGTCATGTCAAAGCCACCGAGCCATGTGCCTATTTCGATGTATGAGACTTCTCATTGGTAGGCATCATGCAACGGTTTAGCACCCAAAGCTATAAAAAAAGCACATATGACATGGAAGCACATTTTCCAAGCAATTTACATTTCAATTTCAGATTTACAATGGTACATGAAATGTCTTTGCGACAAAAAGGAACTTATGCCCCTCCACAAGATAAAGCAAGCGGGCTAAACATTCATGATGACAAATGAGCCTTGGCCCCATATGATCAAAATAAGTGATCCATCCACAAATTAAGCATAACAACGCCACAAAAACATGTCAAGATCATGTAAAAGCATTTACTCACCAGAGAGCATACATGTACCATTTTTCAAAAGCATGGCTAGCAACCATGGGCATAAACCAAGATCATCCAGAGCTAAGCCAAACTAACCATAGCATACCAAACTAGCTCACAAGATCATGTATAGCACATCATGGTGAACAATGTATATAAGAGAAGCACATCTCTAAAGCATATGATACAAATGCAGTCTATGATACAAATATGCAAGCATGATATGATACAGAAATGAACATGCAACATGCATATGTACATGAGATCCTCCAACCGAAGCTCAAAAAGGAAAAACCACACCAAGCTCACCCCGCAAACGTGCAAATGTAGCTTGGTCCAAAGGCTTTGTCAGGATATCGGCGAGCTATTTTTCGGTAGGGACGTGAATGAGGTCTATGTTTCCCTTCTCCACATTGTCTCTCAGAAAGTGGTAGCGCACTTCTATGTGTTTGGTTCTTGAGTGCAACACATGATTTTTGGCTACACTTATGGCACTAGTGCTGTCACACATCAGAGGTACATGGGAACACTCCTCACCAAAGTCACTCAAAGTGTACGTGATCCAAAGCAGCTGGGAGCAACAACTAGCGGCAGCGACATACTCGGCTTCTGTGGTAGACTGAGCTACACTTGACTGCTTGCGAGAAGACCAAGAAACAAGCGAAGAACCTAGAAACTGGCATGTACCCAAAGTCGATTTCCGATCGACTCGACACCCCGCAAAATCGGCATCCAAAAAACCAAGAAGCGAAAGGGAAGAGGACGCCGAGTACCAAAGACCGAGCTCAAGAGTGTGTCAAAGATACCAGAAGATCTGCTTGACGGCCTGCCGATGTGAAGTCCTCAGCGACGCTTAAAAACGAGCACACAGACACACAGAAAACTGGATGTCCGGCCTCATCGCCGTCAAGTACAAGAGGGAGTCGATCATGTTCCGGTACTCCTTCTGGTCCATGGGCTCTCCGTCCTCGTCCGCATCCAGCGCTGTAGTCGTACTCATTGGTGTCGGCAGGGGCTTCGAGTCGTCCATCTTGAACTTCTTGAGGATGTCCTTTGTGTACATCGCTTGATGCACAAAGGTTCCCTCCTTCGCCTGCTTGATCTGAAGCCCGAGAAAGAACTGCAATTCTCCCATCATAGACATCTCGAATTCTTTGCTCATATCCTCTGCAAACCTTGCAACCAAAGAGTAAGACGAGCCACCAAAGACAATATCATCCACGTACACCTAAACAATTAGGATATCATCGCCCTGCCTGAGGAGAAAAGGAGTCTTATCTACCTTGCCCATCTCAAACCCCTTGCTGAACAAGAACCCCCTCAAACGGCCATACCAAGCACGGGGAGCTTGTTTCAGCCCATACAATACCTTCCTCAGCCTATACACCCTGTGGGGAAACTCAGCACTCTCAAAGCCCGGTGGTTGCTTCACATAGACTTCCTCCTCCAAAAACCCATTTAAGAAGGCACTCTTCACATCCATTTGGTACAATTTGAACCCTTTAGCCACGGAAAAGGCTAGCAGGATCCTAATTGCCTCCAAATGGGCTACAGGAGCAAATGTCTCCTCATAGTCTATCCCCTCCTTCTGACTATAACCCTGAGCAACCAACCTCGATTTGTTTCTCACCACCTCACCATTCTCTCCCTCTTTGTTCTTCCACACCCATTTTGTCCCGATTGGTTTGCAATGCGGTGGTGGCTCTACCAACTCCCAAACATGGTTTCTCTCAAAGTTCTCTAACTCCCCATGCATTGCGTTCACCCAATTAGGATCAGAGAGGGCGTGTCCAATGTCTTTCGGCTCAAAGGTGGCAACGAAAGCCGAATGAGCAAAGTGAGAAACATTCCTAGACCTTGACCGCGTTGTACGTTCGTTGATGTCGCTGATGATTCTCGAGGGAAGATGATCAACTTGAACGCGCCTCGGTGCCTCTCGCCTGGAGACAACCTGCCCCTCAGCTGTAGCTTCCACTTGATCTCCCTGGATTGTAGTCGGTGTAGGGGATGGGCCATCCTGCACTGTAGTCGTCGTAGTGGAAGTAGAGGGTACATGTGCCGCTGGAGCTTCACCATCATCACCCATCATCTTCTCCAGCATCATCCTCCTCATCCTCAAAGATCTTCTTGCCAACTTCGTCGTCACCTGCACACTCAAAGATAGACGAACTGCGTGGCTGGGTCTCATCGAAGGTAACCTCGCAAGTTTCCATGACTAGGTTAGTATCAAGGTTGAGCACACAGAATGCTCGAGAATGACTAGCATAACCCAAGAAAATCCCATCGGAAGACCTCGACTCAAACTTATCAAGCCTACCCTTCTTGAGAATAAAGCACCGACAACCAAAAGTCCTGAAATGGCTCACTCTAGGTGCTCACCCATGCATGAGCTCATAGCACGTCTTGTTCAAGAAGGCCCTGAGAAAAATCTGGTTCCCAACATGGCAAGCGGTATTCACCGCCTCAGCCCAATATCTCCTCGGAGTCCTATGCTCGTCGAGCATCATCCGAGCCATCTCACAAAGGGTACGATTTTTCCTCTCAACCACACCATTCTGACAAGCCACATAGGGAGAAGAAAACTAATGTTCGAGACCCAAATCGTGGCAAAAGGTTTCAAAACGAGAGTTTTTAAATTCTGTGCCATTGTCGCTACGAATAGCTCGAACAGCATCTCCATGCCTCTCGTTCTTCAACCTCAAGATTAGATCCCACACAAAACCAAACGTCTCCCCCTTGTCAGCCAAAAAGAAGACCCAAGCATAGCGATAACAGTCGTCCACTATCACAAGGACATACCATTTCCCACCCACCGAGCACACACGAGTTGGACCAACCAAGTCCATATGGAACAGCTCGCATGGCCTCTCTGTCATAACGGATGTCAGAGGCGGGTGAGAGGCGGCGACCATCTTACCATGCCTACACGGAGCTGTAAGTGCAATCAAGCCCTCAGTGGGTTTTGGTGAGTTGAGTGACAACTTGATTAAATCACTAACACTCTTGTAAAGCATGTGAGTAGATTGCTGATTATTGATAAATGATATTTATGTGTAAGATCATGCTTTTGGGTCATATTGCAAAGAAGACAAGGGTGGATCATGACATTATACATGGAATGTATGCAAGCATACTAAAGATGAATGTCATGAGTTGGTTAATATGTTCTTCCCATTTGAGTTTACTTAAGACATACAACAAGTGATCCTAAGCTAAAGAAAAGCAAATATAGAGGAATGATTATATATATTACTTGGTTGGCCTTCCTATGTTAAGCAAAGCATAATATAAAGAAAGGAGAAGCTTGTGATGTAAAAATGGGAGAACTAAAGGTTAAGTTGTGGATGGCATCAAGGGGATTTCACTATTAATACAAGATGGAACTTGATGACCTATACAATGAGTTTACCGAGTACAATATCTAATGGATTTCACTCTTACATCAAGTGAAAGATATTGACTCTTACAAAGAAGCTAGTTGCAAGGCTTCAAATATAGCATTGACAAAGGTCATGTGGTTATCTCTATTGCAATGGACCTATAATTGGAAGCTTGCAAGGCAAGGATATTTGTTATCAATCAAAAGGACAATTATTTGAGTGGCATCTCAAATGAAATTCTCTCTATGGTGCAAGGTTGACTCAATTGTAGCAAGGATAAGTGATGAAGAGATCAAGATGGCTAAAACGAGGAACGAAGCAAAGGCTATGGATAGCGACCATAAGCAAGGTGCTAGGGTGAAGTTGAGAGCATCAAGGATTTCGAAGTATCATATCCAAGCCTACCGAGGAAAGTGATAAATTGCATCTAGTGTCATGATTGATAATTTGGAGTGGCTCTAGAATTCAAAGTGATTGATTCTCTACTCTATGGAAGAATTCTAAGTCACTAGCTCAAGGTGGATATGCTCAAGCACATGCATCTTTTTATATCTATAACATGTGCTCAGTTGGTATACAACATTTGGAAGCCCTCGAATCATTGAAGATCAATTACCGGCGTACCTTGATGGTTCAAGCTCAAGTAGATTAATTAGGGTTTATCTTTTATCTTGAGTTTAGGTATGCTGTACTATCAAGAGGGATTAATCATTGGTTGGACAACAAACATCAAAAAGTCCTCAAGTGAACCCATGAGAGAATAACCCGTGAGATCTAAACCTTAGTAGAGCTCTCTGGCCCAAACCGGTCTGACCGGTTTGGCAAACCGGTCTGATCGGTTTGGACACTGACACCGTCCAACGGCTAGTTGGTTTGAAAACTGGTCTGACCGGTTTGGCAAACCGGTCTGACCGGTTTTGTCTGACAGACTAACGGCTAGTTTTTGGGAGGATGGGTATTTATACCCATGAGCTCCTCTTTGAGGGGCTGCTGGTTCCCTGCGCCTCGTATGCTTTCTTGAACCCCAGCTAAGCTCTCCCCAACCTCTCTATGTGAGATTCAAGCCTTTAGTGCCCTATTCTTGTGTTGGGTTGAGAGAGTGACTTGTGTGAGAGCTTTAGAGAGCTTTGAGAAGCCTAGTGAGCATCCCACACTTGAGCACTTGCTGATTTCGTTGAAGATCCTTTGAAGCATCTTTTACTCTTGGAGCCTTGCTCCTAGACGGCTAGAAGTCACTTGGAAGCTCTCCAATCCGAGATTGTGGAAGCTCCAAGAAGTTTGTATTACCCCTGTGATTCTAGTGGAAACCTTCTCATCTCAAGGGTTCATTCTCTAGACCTGAGACTGAGGTCAAGGGCAAGCCTTGCGTGGCGAGCCTATCCTTGTGTGGATACCTCAACAACGTGGAGGTAGGCTAACCTTAGTGGTGGGCCGAACCACGGGATAAATCTTTGTGTTCTTACTTGCTTTACATTTACATGCATTACCTCAAGTTGTTTCTAGCAATCTTTGTGCTTCCGCTTCGATCTACTTTGGTGTGCTTGTGCTGTGTGCAGGGACTTCATTGACACTCTTGGAAACACCTTTGGAAGTCCTACACCAAGTTTGGTTTGTGCTAGAACTCGTAGAGGGCATATACTTGTTTGTTGGTTTGCTGCCTAGCAAAACCGGTCTGACCGGTTTTGGAAACCGATCTGACCGGTTTTAGTACTAACAGAGGGTTGAAGTTTTTAATAAGTGCAGATTCGTATATTCACCCCCCCTCTAGACGACATCAAGATCCTTTCAATTGGTATCAAAGCAAGGAACTCCGATTCGAGCATAACCGCTTGGAGAAAAGATGTCGACAACATATGAGATATCTTTTGAGCCATTGACTCTAGGTGGCTCAAACTACAATTCTTGGTCAGCTCATGTACTTAATGGAATTAGGACGTTTGGTCCACATGCTGAGCAGGTTGTAGTTGCAAGTATTCTTCCTCCTCACACTAGAGTAGACAATGTTGACTTGTCGGGCTTATCTATAGAGGAGTTAGAATGTTGGCAACTCAACGCTCAAGTTACTAACTACATTCGTAGTACCTTGAGTTGTGATGTGCAGGAATTAATTTGTGATGACATAATTGATGCACATGACATTTGGGAGATTTTTCAAGATCTCTATGATATGCCCAAATGTGAAGATCAAGATCAAAGAGCAAGCATGCAAAGTGAAGCCACAACTGCAAACCACTCATCTTCATGTGCTCATGATGACATCTCGGCCAAGAATGATGAGAAAAGAGAAATCAAAGGCCAAAGTGTAGATTTGGGGTTTGAGCACGACAAGCCGTCAACTAGTGAGGATCAAGGTGCAAGTGTGCCTTCAGAAGAGTGTTCTACCTCAGAAGCACACACTGATTCTCTAGTGACCTCACCCATGGATCAATAATGCAAGACAAGAAAGATGGGCGACACTGTGAAAAAATCGGTCCAACCGGTTTCCAAAACCGGTCTGACCGGTTTCCACAGGATGAACACAATGAAGAGTAACAAGTGTTCAAGAAGGCGATCAAGACAAGCATCGGTGGTTCCTAGGTCCTCAACTCCCAGTGTTGATGATCACAAGTGCTTGATGGCTAAGAAGAGCAAGGAAACCAAGGAAGATCAAATGGCAAAGGGAGTTGAAGATCATGTTGATACCATAAAGTCTTTAACTCAAAAGCTTGAAGCCTTCAAACTCTCACACTCTACCTTGGTCAATAAATATGATGTTTTGCTTAATAAAGTTGCTTGTGCTACTAACTTGTCTACATGTGTAGCATCTTTGGAGCAAGAAAAGAAGGTGCTCAATGATAAGCTTGAAAAGCTCACTAGCAAGCATATGGCTTTACAAGCATGTCACAAGGAGCTTGAGTGCTCTCATGATAGACTTGTAGAATCATATACTGGTCTAGAAGTAGCTCATGAGGTTGTGCGTTCATCGGTAACATCCACTCAACCTCTCTCACACACATGCACATGCTCACATGTCAATATTGAATTGTCTTGTACTAAACCTTGTTGTTCTCAAGCAAGCCAATCTAGTATTGAGCATGTATTTGTAGAGACTTGTGATGACCTCATAGCGAAAGAAAATAATCAACTCATGCAAGAGGTTGAAAAGCTTAAAGAAGACTTGAGTAAGTTGAAGGGAAAGAGTCAAGTGCAACCTTCTCAAGATAACCGTGACAACATGGTGAAGAAGCTTGAGAAGGGTTCAAACCGTGCTAGCTCAACCCTCCAACCGAAGAAGCAAGGAAATAATCACAAGGCTCAAGAAATCAAGAAAAAGAAGCTTGATCACATACAATGCTTCAAGTGCTCAAAGATGGGGCACTATGCATCCATGTGCTCTCCTCAGCTCAAAGGCAGCAAGAAAAGGCAAAGGAAGCTAAGGAGAAGGATATGCTACAAATGCAAGCAACATGGACACTTCATTGAGACTTGTCCACAAGTGACTGGGGTGCTGTCTGCACCAAACCGGTCTGACCGGTTTGGGAAACCGGTTAGACCGGTTTTGGCAACTGCAGTGCCTCAAGAGCATATCAAGCGCAATCAAGCTTCTACAGCAAGCCACAAGACCAAGAAGCAACAAGTGAGCAAAAATAAGTGCAAGGCTTCATCAAGCAAGATCAAAGGCCGTATTTGCTACACTTGTCGGTCAAAGGGACATGAGAGTAATGATTGTCCAAATGGTAACATTCCTAAGTCAAAACTCGTCGATTATGCTTTTTCTAGACTTAGGGATGACAAACATGGTATCTATGCTACTAGAGTGATTAGTTCACCTCAAACTAGCATAAGAGCCATTTGGATTCCCAAATCTCTTGTGACTAACCCTAAAGGACCCAACATGGTTTGGGTACCAAAAAGAGCTTGCTAGAATCGCAGGAGCATGGAGATGCATTGGAGGCTTGGCAAAACTCAAGAAATGGTCCATGAGCTAGAATAATGCCAAGTGTCAAGAATAAACTTTTAATCTCTATTCCAATGACATCTCGGTAACATAAGCTTCATCTTTCATCTTAGTCGATTGATCCTAAGTGGATACTTGTGCTCAAGATCTTGGTTTTGTGCACTTGGCTTGACTAAGTATTTTGGTGTACATATATGCTCCTCTTACCATATGATGCTTGTAACTGCTCTCTAGTAGAGCATATTGGTTTAAATGGTGCAGGTTAAAAGAAGAAGTAAAATTGTAAGTCAATCAAGCGTTTGGCCATAGGTAACATTAGACCAAGTTGAGGCATAAGAAAAGATGAAGGAATTTACCAAGCTTCAACACCAACTCCAAGGGCCAAACATTCCTATCTCTCTAGAAGTGCAGACCTCAGAGGTTCCGGGAAATTCTCCAGAGGTTCCGGGAATTGCTGCAGAAACTCAACCTCTGGGAATTTCTTCGGAGGTTCTGGGATCTGGAATTCAGACCTATAGAACTTCTGGGATCAGGGTGATTGTCAGCAATTGAAGATACATGAAGATATACCTGCATCGGGAGCTGATGGAGTCTTGAAGAAAAGCTTCAGTTGGACTGACTGGCAAAACCGGTCTGACCGGTTTGCCAAACCGGTCTGACCGGTTTTGGCCCAGTGCAGCCCGACTAAGTAATGTACTTCAAGATTAACTCAAGAAATTCAAATATATATCCTCAGCTCTTGCTTAGCATCAGACAAACACTATCTTGGTGATGGTAAGCATTCTTGGCACAATTTCAATATTTGTAAATTATTTTTCTTGTGTGCCTTGACCAAATTGTGAAGTGACCTCTCCTAGTTCATTAAATTGACTAAGTGCTCGTTTCATGCAACTCAAACTCATGATGCACCTATTTAGGGGGAGATCACTCTACAATTTGTGTCTTTGAGACTAATGCTTTCATCTAGTAATTTTTGTAGTCTCAAGATGAGAGCTCGTCTCTCTTCATGGAGTATGCTATGATCTTTTGAATCCAATGTGGTAATATTGACCTAATCTTTCTCATTGGATTATGAAACTAACCTTAAGCATAGCTACTCACCACAATATAGTTTAAATTCCTCGAGTTGGACTTAATTGCCAAAATGGTGCATGTGACCCTAGTCGTTCACATTATTTCATATGCTCCATAAACAAAGGGAATTTGATCTATATTGTGAGGTTTCAATTTTTGGTGGACCTCTTGTCTCTCTAACCTGAAAGGTCACTAAGGATTGAAACTAGTGCTTGTGCTATTTAAGTGTCTCTCTCGTGTTGTGTTTAAAAGGTCTATCAAAATGAGAGTTAGAACTTTGTCTTAACATAGCAATGCACAAGTCAAGGAAAAACACAATTCACCAATGTGAAAATATGATAAGCTAGAGGCAAAGGTATGGTTCACACTCACTCTTCTTCTACCTTTATCATCTAGGATTTATTGATGCTAGTATGTGCATTCTCTTAGCATGTGGTCTATTCAAGGTTCTCTCGTGTGTGCCTATTGGATATTTAATTGATGCCTACCTTTATATTGACTTTGTCAAATAATTGTTATAGTGTGAGAGGCATGAGTTAAATATCCCAATATGGTCCTAAAACTTGTTTAGCCACATGTTTGCGTGACATAGGTTAGATTTTTGAAAAACTTAACTAGCATGATAGGATTTGTGTGAATTTTGAAAAATTTGGTTATTGGTCTTTATGACCCGATCGACCCACTTGTGACTATGGTTAACCTTGCTTGAGTGATGGCTAGTCACAAGTGGTGAGATTTTCTTAAGTCCAACATATTCTTCATATCTATCTCTCTCTAAGTTTCTTGGAAGTATCAAGGAGCTTTTGGACCTAATTGGAAAATTTCTCTATGGGAGTCATCTAGTGACCAAAGTTCATTGCTTTATCTCTTTATCTCACTAGATCTATCTCAAAAGGAAAAGGAGCAAAATTCTTTCAATATCTTATCTTTTCCTCTATTCACCTCTCGCGGAGAAAAAGGGGACTTTGGATAAAGAGTTGAAGCTTCAGGCTTTTCAGAAAAGAAACTAGTATCTGGACATATCTTGAACTTATCTCTCATATTAGTTCTCAAATCAAGCTTTAATATCTCAAATTCTAGCTTCAGCTGGTTTCCTGAGGGAAACCGGTCTGACCGGTTTTACCCCGGGTCCACCCATTTAAGGGTATCCTGTGGGAATATTCCCTATCCATCCTCTTTCATCCCCACAAGTCCTAGCCCGTGGTTCTCTCATTCCTACCCGTGCTCCCTCTCACTCTCTCACTCTCCCACCATGGGTCCTTGAGTTTGGATCAAGGAGAAGGTTTTCCCTTTGGAGATTAAGGGCTAGAGGTGCTAAACTTCGGCTTGACCAGATTGGAGACCGTTTTTGAAGCTTTACTCATCTTCTCCCATCCTCTCAAGGTATTCAAAGGTTCTCTTTGCCCGATCTCTTAGCTCCTTGCATATCTCTCGGATTCCTTTGAGCAATCATCAACTAGTATGCCCAGGAAGCTATCTTTAAGTTTTGAATCAATTTGGATGGCTACATTTCGAATTCCATGATCTAGGGTTTCAGCTGACGAAACCGGTTTGACCGGTTTCTGAAACCGGTCTGACCGGTTTTATTAGGACAGCAACCCTGATTTTCTTCCAAAACTTCGAATTCAATTCTCGTCGAGTCTCGAATCAATTCCTATGAACCTTATATATACTTTTTCACTTATTTGTGGTCAGGAATAACATGTCGGACTTCTCGAGGACCTACACAAGGTCAAAGAAGAAAAAGAGGGTTGATGAGTCCGAAGGCAATCCCGATCCGTTTGAGCCGTCCGGTGCCTCCAGTGGCCCTATCTTGAGGCCTAGGACGTCTAGGGCATCTCAGTCAAATGTTGTGGACGAGATTGTGGAAGAAGGGCATGAGACTTCTAGTGATGATGATGAGAGTAATGAGAACTATAGAATGGAATGGCATGGGAAAGGACCAGCTGCAGATGATGATGATGATGATGAAGAAGAGGATTATGATGGAAGGGAAAGAGGAGTTGAGGAAGAAGAAGATGAAGAAGAAGAGCAGGTCATGCTTGAGATTAGGAGGCCAGTCAATCCCAGCACTCACCGCATAGTGAATTATCTTGGCATGGGTAAGACTGAGGCAGCTAGGCGGAAGAGAAGGGAGTGGCCCTATGGTGAGCCTAAGGACATGGCTAGTGGGATAGATTACAGATTTCACACTTTCTTTCAGCAGGACTACTATTCCACTGCCATCATAGCTAAGAAGAAGGGCATTATTGCAGAGGCTCGGTGGATAGATTGGGGCTACATGGAGAAGACAGACAATGCTATTTTTAGAGATGTCATTGATGTTTGTACTACTTTGAGGATCAAGCCTCTGATGGGATTCAGGCACAGTTGGAACACAGAGGTCATTGCACAATTCTATGCCACCGTCGCTTTTGAGGAAAATGAGAGTACAAGGAAGATGCATTGGATGACTGAGGGGACTAGATACAGTGTCACTTTCACACACTTTGCTAGGTTCCTTGGAGCTAGTCCGGCGGATTTGATCTTCAAAGTCCTTCAAAGTCCCGGTACCCAAGAGGATAAGGACTCCCTCACCTGGAAGATATGATGAAATAGAAATGGAGGAAGGAGAAGGACAGCAGCAGGAGCAGCACCAGCCAGCAGCAGCCACTGGTCAGGACCAAACCAGTCTGACCGGTTTGGAAAACCGGCCTGACCGGTTTGGGGCTGGCAGCAGCAGCCAGCCTACGGACAAGCCTCCCTCTCCTATTCGCAAGCTCATGAACTTTTTCACATCTATGTGTAGGAGTCAGAGGGATGTATTGGTCGAGCAGCAGAGGTCTAGGAGAGAGAGGAAACAAATGAAGGACACCCTCAAATTATTGCACAATCACCATGGTTTTGAACCTCCTAGATCTCCACCCTCTCCCGAGACGGAGGAGCCCGAGATCCCTTCAGTGGATAGCATGGTGGCACAGCTGGGTTCCGAAGGCTACTTTCAACAATATGCTCATCACTATGGATATCAAGTACCTCCTCCTCCACCTCCTCCTATGGGTCTGTCTACTAGCGGTCAAAATCTTGTATCTCAAGCGTATCAGTCGCTTTTTGGCAACGACGACGGTATGATGAGTCTCAAACTCTTATCCTTTAGCATCTACCATTTCTTCTCAAGTTCTTAATTCCATTTCTTATAAACTCTCTCTTAGTTTACCCTCCTCCGCATGGTGGTGCTCCTCCGGAGTATGGTGATCAGTGATGCTTAGCAGCATATCTTCTCCAAGTTTTTAGTGATGGATGACAAAGGGGGAGAAGAAAACTGATTAAAGCCTATCTGCTTGTGTGCTGTGTGGTGAAACCGGTCTGACCGGTTTCTCAAACCGGTCTGACCGGTTTGTGCTGAGCACTCCCAAGCTCCTATGTATCCAGTTATCTTTTATCTTAGAGACTTGTTGAGAGATTTGGATCTGTAATAATCGTCTGTTGAACCTTATCTATGTGTTGGACTTGAGAACTCTTGTATTGTGTGCTACAATGTGTGTAATGTACTCTAAATGTTCTAAGTGACTTAATGTTAGTTTGTGATGCATGTTTATATTGTGAATGAGTTGTTTTTGAGTTTTCCCTGTTTTTGTGTACTGACTGGGTGAAACCGGTCTGACCGGTTTCAAAAACCGGTCTGACCGGTTTTGCCCCAGACAGCACACACCTCTTTGTGTTTTGTCTCTTGTTTGTGATAACTCTTGTCATATGCATCACACATTTATTTTATCTTGTCACACACACTTGTTGCACCCCACTCTGCTGAGATTTAGGGGGAGCTCCATGTTTTTCTTGAAAATGTGCAAATTGGCATCTTGAGGCCAAATTGATGAATTCCATTCATTTGCACACATTGAGGGGGAGCTTTACCTAAATCTTAGTCTTTATAAGCTTCATTTACATATCTTTTGTAAGCTTTAATCAAGGTTGTCATCAATCACCAAAAAGGGGGAGATTGTAAGTGCAATCAAGCCCTAAGTGGGTTTTGGTGAGTTGAGTGACAACTTGATTAAATCACTAACACTCTTGTAAAGCATGTGAGCAGATTGCTGATTATTGATAAATGATATTTATGTGTAAGATCATGCTTTTCGGTCATATTGCAAAGAAGGCAAGGGTGGATCATGACATTATACATGGAATGTATGCAAGCATACTAAAGATGAATGTCATGAGTTGGTTAATATGTTCTTCCCATTTGAGTTTACTTAAGACATACAACAAGTGATCCTAAGCTAAAGAAAAGCAAATATAGAGGCATGATTATATATATTACTTGGTTGGCCTTCCTATGTTAAGCAAAGCATAATATAAAGAAAGGAGAAGCTTGTGATGTAAAAATGGGAGAACTAAAGGTTAAGTTGTGGATGGCATCAAGGGGATTTCACTATTAATACAAGATGGAACTTGATGACCTATACAATGAGTTTACCGAGTACAATATCTAATGGATTTCACTCTTACATCAAGTGAAAGATATTGACTCTTACAAAGAAGCTAGTTGCAAGGCTTCAAATATAGCATTGACAAAGGTCATGTGGTTATCTCTATTGCAATGGACCTATAATTGGAAGCTTGCAAGGCAAGGATATTTGTTATCAATCAAAAGGACAATTATTTGAGTGGCATCTCAAATGGAATTCTCTCTATGGTGCAAGGCTTGACTCAATTGTAGTAAGGATAAGTGATGAAGAGATCAAGATGGCTAAAACGAGGAACTAAGCAAAGGCTATGGATAGCGACCATAAGCAAGGTGCTAGGGTGAAGTTGAGAGCGTCAAGGATTTCCAAGTATCATATCCAAGCCTACCGAGGAAAGTGATAAATTGCATCTAGTGTCATGATTGATAATTTGGAGTGGCTCTAGAATTCAAAGTGATTGATTCTCTACTCTATGGAAGAATTCTAAGTCACTAGCTCAAGGTGGATATGCTCAAGCACATGCATCGATTTATATCTATAACATGTGCTCAGTTGGTATACAACATTGGAAGCCCTCGAATCATTGAAGATCAATTACCGGCGTACCTTGATGGTTCAAGCTCAAGTAGATTAATTAGGGTTTATCTTTTATCTTGAGTTTAGGTATGCCGTACTATCAAGAGGGATGAATCATTGGTTGGACAACAAACATCAAAAAGTGCTCAAGTGAACCCATGAGAGACTAACCCGTGAGATCTAAACCTTAGTAGAGCTCTCTGGCCCAAACCGGTCTGACCGGTTTGGGCACTGACACCGTCCAACGGCTAGTTGGTTTGAAAACCGGTCTGACCGGTTTGGCAAACCGGTCTTACCGGTTTTGTCTTACAGACTAACGGCTAGTGTTTGGGAGGATGGGTATTTATACCCATGAGCTCCTCTTTGAGGGGCTGCTGGTTCCCTGCGCCTCCTATGCTTTCTTGAACCCCAGCTAAGCTCTCCCCAACCTCTCTAAGTGAGATTCAAGCCTTTAGTGCCCTATTCTTGTGTTGGGTTGAGAGAGTGACTTGTGTGAGAGCTTTAGAGAGCTTTGAGAAGCCTAGTGAGCATCCCACACTTGAGCACTTGCTGATTTCGTTGAAGATCCTTTGAAGCATCTTTTACTCTTGGAGCCTTGCTCCTAGACGGCTAGAAGTCACTTGGAAGCTCTCCAATCCGAGATTGTGGAAGCTCCAAGAAGTTTGTATTACCCCTGTGATTCTAGTGGAAACCTTCTCATCTCAAGGGTTCATTCTCTTGACTTGAGACCGAGGTCAAGGGCAAGCCTTGTGTGGCGAGCCTATCCTTGTGTGGATACCTCAACAATGTGGAGCTAGGCTAACCTTAGTGTTGGGCCGAACCACGGGATAAATCTTTGTGTTCTTACTTGCTTTACATTTACATGCATTACCTCAAGTTGTTTCTAGCAATCTTTGTGCTTCCGCTTCGATCTACTTTGGTGTGCTTGTGCTATGTGCAGGGACTTCATTGACACTCTTGGAAACACCTTTGGAAGTCCTACACCAAGTTTGGTTTGTGCTAGAACTCGTAGAGGGCATATACTTGTTTGTTGGTTTGCTGCCTAGCAAAATCGGTCTGACCAATTTTGGAAACCGGTCTGATCGGTTTTAGTACTAACAGAGGGTTGAAGTTTTTAATAAGTGCAGATTCGTCTATTCACCCCCCTTCTAGACGACATCAAGATCCTTTCAATTGGTATCAAAGCAAGGAACTCCGATTCGAGCTTAACCGCTTCGAGAAAAGATGTCGACAACATATGAGGTATCTTTTGAGCCATTGACTCTAGGTGGCTCAAACTACAATTCTTGGTCAGCTCATGTACTTAATGGAATTAGGACGTTTGGTCCACATGCTGAGCAGGTTGTAGTTGCAAGTATTCTTCCTCCTCACACTAGAGCAACACGCCGAAGAGTCACAGACTCACTCACCTTCACCATGCCCACTGAAAGCACTCTACCTTTCCCATTGTCCCCAAAAGTGACGTACTCTTTGGTCATCACCGGGGTGAGGCTGGAGAACCACCGTCGATCTCCGGTCATGTGTCAAGAGCAACCGGAGTCGATCAACCAAAAGCCTTCCATGCCTCCCACCTGCAAAATCAAAAACGAGAGCGAGAGTGAGCAAACGACTCAGCACTGGGGTTAGTACAGAAGGAATAAAACCAGTGCCGTGCCATTTGCTCAAACGTGGGGTTAGCAAAATCCATCCTATCTCTCCTAGGTGGAACACCCACACGTCCCCTTGGAGGACTACGCGTACCACGAAGTGGAGACCGTGGTCCGTAGCTCCTCTGGGACCTAAAGCTGTGATCGTTCCCCCCATACTCGTATTGGCCACGAGTGAAGGAGCGTCCAGCAAATTCACCACGCCCAAACCCAACACGCCTACCACCATCTCTCTGTGGTGGCTCACCCCGAGGCACAAACTCACGCCTCTCTCGAGGGTAAATGGTACGCACCATACCCTCACATCTCGGCACCAACCTAGGCTCAGGCACACCACGAGAAGGGCGGTACCTGTCCTTGTTGGCCATCTCCCTAGCCAACCTCTCCTCACGCTTCCGCTAGAAGCAAAACTCAGCAAGGTGCCCATCCCTCCCACAATGCTCACAATGGAAGAATTTTGGTTTTGGCTTTGGTTTTGGGCTCTCTTTGGGCTGTGGCTTCTCCTCACTCGGTTTCTCTCCCTTCTTCCCAAAGAACTCATTCCCCAAGTCACTCTTGAACTTGATGGGTTTTTGGAAGTTGTCAGTTTGTGGAGGAAACACGGGTGGAGCTAGGGTTGTGTCTAGTCGGTTCCTAAGCGGGTTTGGCTTAGGAGCATAGGCATTTTTGTGATGGGTTTTTGGTGGTTTTGGGATGTCACCCATCTTCCCCTCATTCTCACCACTTCCCACACCAACCTTGTCTAACCCAAGCGCTTGTTCATCATAGCGCTTGTATGCCTCAATCATCATCCTGAGTTGAGGCTCATGACCAGACAACCAACCCATCATCTTTCTCAACTCATCGTTCTCATCCTGCAAACGATCAACATAGTGTGCAAGCTCCAAATTCTTCACAACATGTAGTTCACAAGTAGAGCATGATGTAGGAATAGGAGCTTTCAAAGCAGCTTCTAGAGATCTAGCATAAGCAATAGACACCTCTAGTTTCTCATGCAAAATAGGACAGGAAGTGCAAGCACCAAGCAAGGAGGGCCTAGATTTCATCTCATCTTGCTCAACCCTAAGCACATCTAGTTCCTCAACCTTGGAGGCATACTTTTCCTTATGCAGAGTCAAATCACCAAGGAAAACAGAACAATCAGTGCATTCAGGTTCATCAGTCACAATAGGAGCAGACTTCGGAGAATCTATTGGAGCCCTAGCATCAACAAGCAAAGACTCTAGCTCAACTACCTTCTCCTTAGCCTCTCCAAGCAAAGACCTATACTCCCTCTTCTCCTTGTTGGTCTTTCTAAGCACATCATCACAGTTGTCAAGCAAGTCATTCAACCTAGCATTCTCCGCTATCAAGAAGGTAGGATCATTGTTTACCTCATCCTCGGAGTCGGAGTCTGAGTCGTCCTTGTTGCTCTTCTTGCTCTCGGAGCTGTGTGCCATGCCGCAAAAGCCTTGGGTAGCAAAGCACAGGCCGTTGATGTTCTTGCTCGACCGCTTGCCCTTGTTCCAGTTCTCTTCTTCATCACTGGAGCTTGATGAAGAGTAGCAGGAGCTCGAGTCGATGTCACTCGCACCGGCAACCATCGCTCGCTCCTTCTTCTTGTGACCACCACTCTTCCTTGGCCTTCGCTCGGACTTGTTCTTGCCCTTGTGGTCGTCCCTCGAGCGGTGCTTGTGGTTGGTCCTCAGACGGTGCTTGTGCTCGAGCTTGACCTCCATGGCCTCCGGGCACTCAGCGATAAAGTGCCCGTGCTTCCCGCACTGGTAGCACATGCCCGAACTCCTCCGAGCGTTCTTCTGGTTCGTGTACATGCGCTTGAACCGCCTGCTCAGCAACGCGAGATCCTCCTCGCTCAGCACCTCGAATTCCTCATCTGGCATGGACACAAGTCAAGACAAAGAGAACTGTCTCGAAGACATGTTAGAATTAGTTCTTGGTCCAAAAACGAGAGCCAGACTATGAGGGTTAGTCGGGTTCTCGATGCTTGCTCGCACCCCACGGTACACCTCGGACGACTTGAGCTTGGAGAACAGCTCGTCCACCGTGAGGGTCTCATAATTCTCCGACTCAAGAATGGCCTCGACCTTCTCACTCCACACGGTACGATCCAGAGAGTGCAGGAGCTTCACAGCCCTGTCATGATCATCGTATGGGAGCACGGCCACATTAGCCCTCATGTTGTTCACAATCACAGTGAATCGCTGAAACATGCTGTCAATGGACTCACCGAGGAGATGAGTGAAGTTCTCATACTCTCTCTTGTAGGTCGCGAACAACCGAGCCTGAACCTGAGCGTTCCCAGCATGAGCATTCTTCAGCTGCTCCCAAATCCTACAAGCCAAGTCCTCTGTTTGAACCCGATCAAATTCGGATTGACACAAAGCACGAAACAAGTAGTCGATCGCCTTGTTGTTGGCGTCGAACATATCCCTCGATCCTAGAGCCAGGAAGTTTATCGGATGAACATAAGTTGTGTTCACCGTAACATCCCAAAGGATCTGACCCTTCTCGCGGAGGAAAGCAGCTATCCGCCTCTGCCACATCTGGTAATTCTTACCATCAAAGTGTGGAGGACCCGAACCCCGTTCCTGGTACGCCATCTTTGGATCTTAGACTGGTTAGAATCACGAAGATCCGTAACCAGCTCTGATACCAATTGAAAGACAGATTAGGCGACCAGAGAGGGGGGAGTGAATGGGAGCCGATAAAAATTCTTCCCGAAGGATGAACTCGGCATATGCCCTAAAATCACAATCGAGGATTCCCACATGAGTTTGCCGAGGTCGCGTAGTCACAACGGACCTACCAACCCTAGGAACAAACCCCAACTCAAAGCGACACGGAAGCGCAACTCAAGAAGCGAAAGACTTAGGAAATCTGCGGTGCCTCGGGCGGACGGTCCGAGGTGACCTGGCGGATGGTCCGCGGGGGCCAGGCGGGCAGTCCGCAGGGTCACGGTGAACGGTCCGCAAAAGCTGCCCGAAGAACCAGTATGTACCGGTAAAAAATGGACTGTCCGTACCCTACCCGCGGACGGTCCGTGGGTAACTTGTACCGCACGGACTGTCTGCGACAAGCGGGCGGACTGTCCGCAAATCACTTGCAACCAAAAAGCAACTTCCTCAACGGATCGAACCACGAACGCGCATGAACAAGCGATGAACTGGACGAACACCAGGCCTCACGGACTGTCCGCGCCTACCAGGTGGACTGTCCGCCAGGTGCGGACAGAGCAGCTCGAGCCCGAGTTGCTCAAGGTCAACACCTCCTTCCCTTTGCCCGATCTCCCGAATCAACCAAGGGATTGCTACCAAATCATAGGTGAAGAAGAAGCGCCTCTAGGAGATGCTATACCTACGAATTTGTAGCCTCAAACCCACTGAATCGAGAGGAATCGAGATTCTATCGAGCTCACACAAAGAACTAGGGTTCCAACCGAAATCCTTCAATCGGAGGCCAAATCCGGAGTTTGAGGGGTCACGATCAAGCACAAAGATGCACAAGACATCTATCCATGATCCCCACAAACAAATCCAAACCCAAACACCTCAGAATTGAAGGAACAAGGTGCGCACGAAAATCCAACAAAAATAGCTCGAAAAAGACACGAAAATCACACAAGCTACAAGAAGGAAATCAACACAACCATGAAGGCTCCCATACACTCGGAGGTCAGATTCTCTACAAAATGGTGAAGAAAATCTACGCCTATAGAGCAAGGAAATGAGAAGCAGTCCAGAAGGATGGTTTGCCTAGAAACCCTAGAGCTAATATATATGAGTTCCTCTGGGTTGGGCAAATGACCAAGCTACCCCTATCACTTAAGTTGAGATACAAACCCCTCAGGGGCAAATAGGTCAAGTAGCACTCCTCTTCATCGCACGGCCACACCTTTGCCGCAGTCTGCGTCCTCCCGACGCAAGCCTTGTGATCCCGCCACGTGTCCGCCGGCATCGAAGCTTCTCGGCGCGCACGGATCTCGTCTCCGCTCACCGAGCCTCCGGTCTTGGTTTTGTGGCTCAACCAAGTAACCCAACGGTTTTGTGGTGAACCGCCGCAAACCCCACGTGCAGACTCTAGTTGTGTGCCGCTACCCTGCACCGGCTCCGATCGACGACTTCGTCTTGATTTTCTTGCCACCATGCGGCCCGTATTTGACCCCGCTGGCCACCGGGTCCCTCGAGCTGAGCCTACTTGTTTCTCCACTCCTCGGAGGCCCCGCAAGGCATAGACCTTTCGCACCCGCTCTTCACCTGCACCAACGCAAATCAAGCCGCAACCTGCACCTACAATTCTCGGCCAAGAGTCAGTCCACACCACGTTGTCAATCACTCATCAGACTGAGGAGCGACCATCCACCGGTCCTCGGACGCTCCGGTCCTCATCAGAGAATTTTAGGGAAGTCAAGAAAAGGAAAAGATGGGTTCTAGGGCATTCCTTCTCGGACTATTTAAAGAAACGAGATTGGAGCTCGGGAATCCATCCCAATTAACATCCTTTTGCACCCAAGTAGCAGCCATGACGTCTCCAAGGAGCGAGGAGATCAAGCTAGGCGCCGAGAAGCTTTTGAAGCCGGAGGAGGCGAAGCGATGCGACTCCGGGGCATGAAGATGAAAGACTACATGGAGGAGTCGCCCGAGCCAAAGGATTACGGGGGGAGTGATTACTCCGACGACCACAGCCCGAGCTCGTGGGCAGCCTCCGGAAGGGACAACAATGACCTCTTCTATTGGGAGGAGGTGCCTAAAGAGAAGACTCCCGAAGGTCCAAACGGCAGCGGAGATCCCGACGACGGCGGCGACAGCGACAGCGGTGACGACCCCGGCGATGACGACCCATTCGGGATGCATCCGTTATGTTGTGCGGCTTGCCGTCACTCCATCTCGGACCTCTACACGTCAGTCGAGGAGTGTTTCCAAGCTATGGAGGCGATGAGGCAGAGAATGGAAGATTTGGAGCGAGTAGTCGATGACAACTACAAGTTCCTTAATAGGAACGTGAGGAAGTTATTCGGGATGGTCGGCAACATGAAGAAAAGGTGGTGCAAGGACTGTGGGACGTAACACTAGAAACTTAGGGTTCCCCCCCTTAGGATTTTTGTAAAATACGACGAGGACGTCGTATGATTTTAGCGTGGGGGACAGCTAGCTAGCTAGATCTAAAAAATTTTTGCCTTAGTAAGTTTAGTTTGGTTTGGTTTATAGTTTGTGAGAGTTTGTGAGTTAAATTTTTAGGTGTGTTTTTAAATTTTCAATTTGAAGTGTGTTAATTTCGTTCGAGTCGAAAAATCAAATAAAAAGTGTCTTTTAATTTTTGTCTCAAGCGATGCTTTTTCTTTCTTTACTCGTATGTTTTCCTTTAATTTTGATATATGAGCATGAGCATTTGGTTTGAAACGTTTACCGTGGTGCTTAGTGGAGTTTTCACCTTTAAAAGTGCCCGCACCATACTTTGATCTAGAACGTAGTAAGGCAAGGAAACTCTTTCTTTTGAAGAACCAAGTTGCATCTAATCTAAGAGATCATCAAGAAAACACATCTAATCTAATCTACTAAATACAAGAGGTAGCAAGAGAAAGCAAAGAGATAACCGATCTAGAGAGTCTAGATCATGCTTATGTTGTAGCTCCAAACAAGATAGATGAAGATAGCAAAGCGAATCTCATTAAAAGCATCTTTAAACCGTGGCCTCCGTTCCGATTCCGAAGACGCCCGCCTTTTGGAGCCACCGTCCTGTCACGACGCACCCCTATTCGTGCGGGTTAGCCTAGGCCGAGTTCAAGAAGAACAAGTTGAAAACACTTGGTCGGTCCGGTATGCTCCTCTAGCCACCGCGGCTACAAGAGCACCCTTAGCAATCTATCTTAAGTATAGATTGAGGAAGAAGCAAAACCAAGGGAGAACAAAATCATAGAGAAGGCACTTGATCGCTAGAAATCAGATTCACTATAAAACTTCACCATGAAAGATTACATGAACAAGATCACCAACGGGATCATACCTCGATCTTGATCCTTGCTCCGGAGCTCCGACGTGTCTTCCATGCAAGGTTCCCACGTCGGCTAGGGAAACCCTAGACAACTAGCACGACCCTCCTCTCCAAGTTGGTGTCCCTCTAGCTTCTCTGCTCCTCGGCGGTGGATGATGAATGAATTGATCCGTGGCTCTTGGCAGGGGGATTATAAATAGCCCGAGGGTTATCTAGGTCAAAGGGGGCAGCGAATGGGCCTCAAAATGGGTTGGGCCGGCCGGCTTGGGCCCATTTCAGCCCAGTTCGGCCCCAGCTTCCTCCCGGTCGCTTCTCGTGTCTTCTGGAACTTTCCACCTTCTGCATGTAGAGTTTTCTGCGGTTTCTCCGTGGTTTGGGTAGGGCTCCTTGTCCCGCAAACTTCAGCATTTTCTGTCCAGGTCCTCGGAGTTTTCTGCCTTCACGGTTCGGTCCTTGGGCCACTTGGAGTCATGTTCACTTTGTGTCTTGACTTGTGCCGGGCTTCATGATCTTCTCACAAAGTGCTTGATGAACTTTCCCGGGAAGTCTCCCTTTTAGCGTTAAAACCCTGCGTAAATAATGAACTCCAAAAACCACATGCGATTGTGAACTTGATATATGATGAGGGATAGGATCATTAGTTTAGATATCAAATCAATGCCAACACCGAAGGTAAACTCATAGCTAGGTTGACAGAAATTCACCGTCAACACTCGTCGTGACGTTGGTCGATGTAGCCGCGGGTGTTGCGGGCACGCCTGTTGTTGTCGAGGTTGTCACGGAGGTCTCCATCCTTGTCACCGTTAGCCTGACCTTGGGGCTGATCGGGGTTGTGCTGGTCGACCTCCCCTTGGATGGGCGTGAGGTTGTTGCGCCTGGGTCGATTAGATCGACTACACGAGTGATGGCTCGACAAAGATGCCGCAGACTTGGCAGCCGTGCTTTTCTCCTCCACCAGGGCCATGGCGTCCTGAAGGTAGGCCATGGATGCTTTGACTTTGGGTGGAAGGTCGGCTTGCTGAAGGCGTGCCATGGCAGCACCCAGATTGGCCTGGGGGCTGTTGAACGTCGGTAGTCCCACCTCCTCAAACTCAAGGCGAAGGTCTCGAGCATAGGGAGGGACCGCGCGGTGCTGCTCCTCTACACGTCGCTAGGCACGGTTGGCGTTTCCCTAGATCCGCGCCGCCTCCTCGGAATCTGTCACGCCGTGGTGCGATGGTTCTTTTTCAGAAACCATGAGCACTCGGCGGAAGATGGAGCCCGAGTCGTTGGGGGAGACGTGGACCCGGACCTTCTGGAACTCACCACAGACCGGGGACTGGGGAGCTCGTGTGGTGCGGGGGTGTCGCTCCTGATCAATCCTTTTCCGCATACGACATCCACGGAGGGTGGGCCTTGCGCCCTTGTGGTGGGTGCAGGGTACATCAAGCGGATCACGACGGGCGCGAGGCTTGGGCTTTAGGTCGCCAGCGCGCCACCGCCCAGATTGGATCTGGGAGAGCTTGGTCGTCTGGCGAGCGTAGACGTCGGCGAAAGGTCGCAGACCTAAGGGGAAGGTCCCATGACGCGGCGCCGTTCGCGTCGAGCGCTGTGCTCATTC
This sequence comes from Cenchrus fungigraminus, assembly GCA_036936925.1. Taxonomy (NCBI): domain Eukaryota; kingdom Viridiplantae; phylum Streptophyta; class Magnoliopsida; order Poales; family Poaceae; genus Cenchrus; species Cenchrus fungigraminus. The sequence goes on from CM072778.1 coordinate 53,125,220, forward strand.
GCAGATCTGGAGGGTGTCCTCCATCATGCTGATGACGCGCTCCATTCCCTGAACAAGGTCATAGGGTTTGGACTGGTGGGTCTCCGTCGCTAGATCGGAAATAGGGGTGGTGACAGACACCGCAGCGACCTATCTCGCGGCCGCCGAAGAGGTCACGGTCACCGGAACAAGTTATATTGCCGTGAAGGAGCCGAATTAGATCTCCACAGGGTTGCGAGGATGGCCGCCATGCTTGCCGGGAAGACGACAACAGATCGGGCCACCATGCTGCACAGCGAGTTCCCGATCACCCCTACCAGGCGCGCCAACTGTCAGGGGTGAGACCTGGACAGATCCGCTAGGGGGCTACCCAAGCAGTTTGTAGGTGGATGGAAGGACCGGGAACTAAGAGCGTAGATGGTAGTTCATGTATGGAACTCGGAACACGGCAAGAATGGCGAATGACATAGTGATTTAGACTGGTTCGGGCCTCTGAAGAGTGAAACCCTACGTCCAGTATGGGGTGGAATTATGCGAAGAGGAGAAGTCCCCTCGAATGGAGGCCTAGACCGCCTTATATAGATAATGGGCTAGGGTTTCCATTCGAGGTCGGTGGACCCAAATCTGGTCCGGTTACAAAATGGGAGGCTATCTGCCCGGATTACAAGGAGTATCCCACGATTTGCGGACCTACAGGCAGCACCAGGCTGCGATCTAGTAGTCTGCCTTGCACTCCAAGTCCAGCGGATCCTCCAGGATCTGGATAAGGTCTTCCGGAGTCTTCCAAGGTCACCGGGCTTGTGGATAAGGTCTTCGGGCCCACTTGCAGGTCGGCGGGGCTTCTGGCAGGTCGGGTCCACTTGACAGGGGCCTCTAGGACCCTGGTCGGTGGGGACCCATGGGTACCCATGTCTCTCAATACTTGAGTGATATTTTCTTGTGTTCTTCGCCTGTTCATCATTTAGAGGCACGTGTTCTTCACGAACACACCCTCTCGATCTAGTTTATTAGGTGCACAAGTTTGTATCCAGTTTGTATGATTAGTCAATTAAAATAAAGTGGATATGCTTGCATGCTCCGACTAGAATAAAGTGTGTTCGTGATTCCTTTCTAATAGTTTATGCTAGGTTGCATGAGTAGCCTTTTTCCTCTACTAGTGCGTAGATCCTGGGTTTATGCGTTCGTCTGCTGCAAGTCATTCGTATATGTTGGAAGCATAGTACGGGACTGAGTGTTCTCTCATATGCCTTTAGTATAAGCTAGTAGTACCTATATATAGTGAGTGAGATCAGTTCTCTTCCGTGGTCATAGTTCTATTAGTACAGAGTGCCATAGTCCGTTGGCTACGGCAGTAACCACAGCATGGACGTTGTGACACGTGTTGGGTATTTTAGCGACACACGAAATAAATCCGCAAGCGCACGGATACCGTTGTAGCTTTCACCTCAGAGTATTCCAAGGGTATCAAATCCAAGGGAACATGTGTGTACTAACTTCGTATAGTCAGTCCAAGGACATACCCAGATAAGAGGTAAGGATAGAGAGAGGATTCCTATGGAGAGGTCTACAGATGAGGTTAAAGGTCGATCTCTCGAGAACTTGCTTTGGGCACCGGCAAAACCCTGATCTGTTAGGAGACTTCAGCCTACGGATCTAAGACGAACCTCAACCTGCAGTATATCCGAACGTGGAGGATTTCAAAGGATCAACAAGGCTGTCACCACCTGCGATCTACCTCTACCAATCCGTGGGATATAGGGCAAACGAAGGATAACCCTAAGCCTAGAAACCACGTCTATGCTACTGATTACTACCGTAGCCTGACTACGCTATCCCGCGGTGCGTAGCAATTTACGACACTATATATTAAATATAGAGTGACGAACCCGCAAGGAGGAGAACTGATCTCACTCAACTATAGGTACTACTAGCTTATGCTTACGGCATACGAGAGAGCACTCGGTCCCGTACTAAGCTTCCAACGTATACGAACGACTTGCAGCAGACGAACGTATAAACCAAGGATCTACGCACTAGCAGAGGAAAGAGGCTACTCATGCAACCTAGCATAAACTATTAGAAAGGAATCAAGAACACACTTTATTCTAATCAGAGCATGCAAGCATATCCACTTTGGTCTAAATGAAGAACATGCATACAAACGGATATGAGCACTTATGAACCTATGCTACAAGATCGAAAGGTTGTGTTCGCGAAGAACACAAGCCTCTAAATCAAGAACAAACGAAGAACACAAGAACATATCACCTATGCATGAATGCTACTTTAGTCTAAATAGAAAATGCAGAAATACTTACTTTACTCTAATTGAAGAACAAGCATCCATACAGATACAACTCTCTCTCTCTCACTCTCCCTACTCTCTAATCTACCAAGGAGCGGCCTCTCCTTTGAAGGGAAGCTCTCATCCTTGGGTGAAGTGGTGAAGTGTGTCTCATTTCTTACCCCCTCCCCTCATATTTATAGGCCAAGAGGAGCTCCCTAGGCTGCCTTGGGCGCCACCAAGGCACCAATGAGGTGGTGACCCGTGGCGCAGAGGAGTAGGGGCCAAGTTGGTGAATCTTCCATGAGAAGGAGCTGCAGGCTTTCGGGCAGATATTCGGGCATACACTTGGCACCGCCTTTGGCTCGTCATGACAAGACGACACGTGGAAGGGCTGCGCGAGAGGCCTCAGAGTGGATTCGGCTGAACTCAGGATCGGCCGATCCCGGGGTGGCCCCGATTGCACCGGTTTTCGTCCAGGTGACTACCAGGTGGGTCCCAAGGTGGGTATGGGGGTGTTTGCGGTGTTTCTAGCCCATTATCTCGTGGTTGTGGGCCCTTAGATCCGTGTGCTTGCTCCTGATTGGTCGAGAGTGTGCTTCTTTGGATCGGTGAGGTGTCATGGCCACGTGGGTGCCTGTGTGGCAGCACGTCGCCACGTGGCCTGGTGTGGGTCCCACCGGGTCCACATGATGTCTTGTGCATATCTCTCTCATCCGGGCTCCGATGTATGCAAATGATATATCCATTTCCATCGTCTTGACGAGCCCGTTGCAATGGTGCAGACCAATTTGGCAATTGAGTTTGTTTATGATGATGCCATATCTATGCCATTGGCTTACTTGCTCTCAGTTGTATCATTCCATGTGCATTTACATGTGTCCTGCAACAAAAGATAGAAACACGAACACTTGTGGAACTTGTCAGTATAAAGACCTATTCTAGTGTTGATGATCACTTTCCATTCATTTTATGCTGGAGTTGACGGTGTAAAAGTGGTACTTAACAGCCATCAACAACACCCCCACACTTGATCTTTGCTCGTCCTCGAGTGAAGGAGAAAGGATCAAGGTGAAACATGATATCCAAAGGTATGAAGCAAGCATAAGAGATATTCCAAAGCATACCTTGTACTTGTGAACTCTGTGGAGTGGCTATCATGCCATCTTGGGTAGTTGAGGAATGGAACAGTCATGAATCAAATCACCTCTGCTCATCATGCCAAGTAACTTGGGTTTTGCAATAAGTTTTCAAAACAAACCTTGCTTAGCTCCTCATTTGATTCTCTCTGATCGCTCAATGTGTATATGTCCTCACCAAGGCATTAGATTGGCCTTTCTTTCATCCTACTTCTAATGATGGCTACATGTGGAGCTCAGGGTAGGATAAAAGATAAAGCATACTTGCATCACATCTATTGCAAAGTCAAAAACCGGATCCACGGAGAAAAACAATTCATACAATCGGATCAAGATGTGCACGTGTATGGATGTGATGGATATGGTAAGGTGGATACTAGGCCCGGAATGGGTGCTAGATATTACCATATATATATGATGAATGTTGTGGTGATGGTAAGGTGGACACTAGGCCCGGAGCGGGTGCTAGTTATTACCATCAAATTTATTAGAACTCCTTTTTGCATGATCACATCTCTCTCCTTTTCCTTCTTTATTTTGGACATGGGCTATCCTTTCTTTCTTTCTTTTTTTTCTTTTTTTTATCATGCCTTGAGCATGTATCTCTTTCATCTCTTTTTTTTTGTTTTCATAGCCCATGTCTCTTTTTGAAGGACACTTTTGGAGAGAGAAATGTCACACCACACATGGAGCTTTATTTTTATGGAATGAATGGACGGTACAATGCTAACTTCCAGTGTAGAAGCATAGCAAGGGGATATGGTGTGCACATGAATCTTGATCATGAAAGCATGAAAAGAATTCTCACAGTGGTCACAACAATTTGACAAAGCTCAATGCAATAACAAGCAGCATATGAGTATAAGGTTTTCAAGATAACTCATCATATGGCTTTGGTAGGACTATGGCATATCAAACATGAGCTTTGCAAAGGGTTTTCAATTTTCAAAATAAAATTCCCAAGCACTCAAACATTTAGAGAGAAGATCATATCATCAAACCATATCTCAAACATCAACCACTTAGACGAGCATGCTTTCCTAAAGATATTTGTTCACAAGCATCAAGATGATAAGTATGGAATAAAACATATGCAAGTTAACCATAGGAAACATGTAAAACAGGTAGAGCACGATTCCAAGAGTTTGATTTAGCAGATAAGAATTGAAACTCATTAAAACTCATGAATCAAAGAGAATGAGATAAAGGGTGCACATACCATCGCTCTTGAAGGATATGAGAAACAAGGAGGACCAGTAGTGGTTCAGCTAACCCGAGGGGCAGACAGATCACTCTAGTTTACCTTGTCCCTTGTCATGAAAGCGTAGTCGATGTTGTGCAACGCCTGTGTGGGAGGTCTCAAGTGTGTATGTCGATGATAAACTTGGGAGATCTCCCCCACACTTGTTCATGTACCTGGTGCTGTCTTCAAACAAAAAGGGAAAATAAAAGATGGACTCTACTGGTTCGAGAACCAGTGAGCCTTTATTCAAATTCAAATATAAATTCACCATGAGACCTGGCTCAAACAAGGCTGACATGCCTTGGCTTACCTTCCCTTTTGAATCAAGCTCGATGACTTACCCCATTTGGATTCGAAAATTCCTACAAGGGTTAGTCTGCACATACAACCAATATCCATGCAAGCATTTACCATAAGGTTCATCAATCAAACTCGACACTATGTCTTGTTTGATTGAAGAAGACAGTTTTAACCTAAGCACCATGCTTAATTTAAAACAACCTATGAATTCACGTAGCTAAACATGCACTCAAACCATAGCATTACAAACATAGACAAAGGAAGCATGGAAGCATGATTAAGCTATTTTCAAAGGGACATAAACATGAGCAAATGATGGTGAACATCGGGCAACCTCCCAGAAGGGCTTTGTTTAATGTCAAATGCAGGACGTACCTAATTGGGCAAGACGTAGGAGCTAACATCACCTCCAAACCAGGATAAGATTTGGTATGAGAGGAGCTTTACTCAGGATGCTCACATGCCTCCCCCACACTTGAAGTTTGCATTGCTAGGCAACAAAACTCAAGTGTGTGGAGATCAAGCTTCCTTTTGTAATGTTCCCTCACCAAATCTTCCGAAGTGTTGCAGTTGATGAAGCTCACATGTTCTTATGCATCACCTGTCCATCATTCTTTTCAATCTCCACCTGAAAGGTTAGCGACCGAAAACACCCGAAGGACACCCTTATCCTAAAAACATGCTCTTGCTTTTTATTTGAAAAGGGAAATAAAATCTAACCTAATCCAGACTATCTCCTGGTAGTGCTTTGTTTTTGGTCATAAGCTCGACCATGGGAACTTCTTCCTGCAGCTATCATTGGTGATGTCATTCCCGTCTCACCACCAATTATTGACGTATCAGTGAAGCTTCAGCTGCAAGGTTAGTGCCACAGAGCATACACGAAATCTACAATGCTTGTGGTAAACATATGCATCTACAACCATCCTTCTAAACTTTTTACAGGAGAGGACCATAAGGTGGTTGTAGTCCTCGTGCGTGCTCAGTGCACTAAGCATGGCTGACTCTGGAGAGGCATGATACAACCATGGTCTGGATGATATATCAAGAGTGAAGCTACCATGCTCGTCAATGGAATCCTTCCCTTTGAACTCCAGAGTCGGTGCCTCATAGATTTCCATGGCCCATGATTTCTCCATCTCAAGAGATGCATCGTGGAAGCTCGATGTTGATTCTCGATCAAGGTCGAGGGCAACATGATATGGGCCAGTGGGAAGAGGCTCAAACTCGATCGAGGGTGATGAGGATCGTTCGCCTTCACAAAGGTGAAGAAGATCTTCCAAGTCATACTCTTGAGGAGTAGAAAATTCTACAACCTCAATGACAACGGGCTCGGAGGATGCGAACGGAGATACATGCCTCATCTCCTCGAGCGGGTTTTTCTTAGGAAGAGGCTTCGCCATAGAAGTTTCTGAGAACAAGGGAGTGGTGGCAGAAGCGGCTTCCCTAAGCTTTTCATCTAGTCTCCCTCGAGGTGCATCAAGAAGTTTTCCCACAGGGGAGCCTAGGAGGAGATCAAGATCGAGTACATCAAAGATATGGAAGTCTAGATTAACCTTGATCTTGTCTACTAGGAGTGGCACGGCACATGCAACCCCCCGACACTCAAGAATATGTCCGAAGGGGCAACTCTTGAGCAGTTTGTCGGATGGTCTTAGCGTAACATTGCCCAACAAAGTGTACGCTAGGTGCCATGGCATGACATTAACCTCTATAGTGGGGTTAAGATGGGCTTCTACGATAATTCCCCTTATGGAACAAGAAATGATCGTAGAGGGTGAACAAATCCAAAGTGCTTGGGAAACGTTTCCCACTCCAGTCAACCACTTCTTTTCCATGGCCTCCATGATAGATGTTTCGTTTGGAGGATCGGGAGGCAAAGGAGGTACCATAGGCCTAGGGGAAGGTTCTGTCTAAAGATTCCTAGCTGGCTGGATTTGGACAGAAGAGGGATCCTTCCCTAGTTGGACATCTAAGCAATTTGAGGTGTTTCTGAGATTTTCAAGAGGGTTATCCTCGAATCGATAGAAGAACTCTAGAGGCTGAATTTCTTCTTCCTCCATTGTTCCTGGTTCGGGAGAGGGCTCAACGGTCGAAAATTGAGATGTGGAAACCGTAGGTTCAGGTTCGGCTGTTGAGAGACTCTCATGGATCGAATCTGATTCCTAGTGGGGTTCGTTATGGTCGGTAGGGAAGAAAGAGTTTTCTAAGAAGCTGTCTAGGATTGCTCTTCCTTCCACTAGAGTTTTGTGTGCAAACGAACCTCCAGCAGCGATGTCAAGATCTTGGGCAGCGTCCATGTCTATACTCATGCAAAATGCGTAAAGCAAGACATCATCGGGTAGGAATGAGCCGGGTCCAGATGCACAAAGGCGTATGAACCTAGCCTACGCTACTCCTATAGACTCCTCCTCTAATTGTTTGAACTCAAGAATATCCCCTGGGAGAGAGGCCATATGAGTATACCATTGCACCGTCCTCTCCACGAGAGAGAATGAGCTGCAAAAGTTATCTCGAAGTTTGCCCCAATCACCATTTGCACTTTTTACAGTGTCAGTGTACCATTGCTCCGCCCTTTCCGACAGAGAGAGGGGGAACAACTTGCACCTTATGGATTCCTGTGTCATGCCTGGGAGAACCAGACGCGAACACAGTTCCTCGAATTCTTCCAAATGAAAGTAGGGGTCTTCATTGATCACTCCAAAGAAGGGTCGATCCTGAACCATGCCCATAATGTGGAAATGAAGTTCATGGTCGGATGTGGAAGTTGATGGATCATTGAACTCATAAGTTGAGGCGGAGAGGTCGTAAAAGGATGGCCTCTCCATGGGTAACGGGGGTAAAGGTAGAATAAAGGAAAGTGAAAAGATACAAGGACCACTGGGTACGAAGATAGATACAGCAACCGTTCCCCGGCAACGGCGCCAGAAAGCTTGTTGGGTATTTTAGCGACACACGAAATAAATCCGCAAGCGCACGGATACCGTTGTAGCTTTCACCTCAGAGTATTCCAAGGGTATCGAATCCAAGGGAGCGTGTGTGTACTAACTTCGTATAGTCGGTCCAAGGACACACCCAGATAAGAGGTAAGGATAGAGAGAGGATTCCTATGGAGAGGTCTACAGATGAGGTTAAAGGTCGATCTCTCAAGAACTTGCTTCGGGCACCGGCTAACCCCTGATCTGTCAGGAGACTCCAGCCTACGGATCTAAGACGAACCTCAACCTGCACTATATCCGAATGTGGAGGATTTCAAAGGATCAACAGGGCTATCACCACCTGCGATCTACCTCTACCAATCCGTGGGATATAGGGCAAACGAAGGATAACCCTTAGCCTAGACACCACGTCTATGCTACTGATTACTACCGTAGACGGACTACGCTATCCCGCGGTGCGTAGCAAGCTACGGCACTCTATATTAAATATAGAGCGACGAACCCGCAAGGAGGAGAACTGATCTCACTCAACTATAGGTACTACTAGCTTATGCTTACGGCATACGAGAGAGCACTCGGTCCCGTACTAAGCTTCCAACGTATACAAATGACTTGCAGCAGATGAACGTATAAACCCAGGATCTACGCACTAGCAGAGGAAAGAGGCTACTCATGCAACCTTGCATAAACTATTAGAAAGTAATCAAGAACACACTTTATTCTAATCAGAGCATGCAAGCATATCCACTTTAGTCTAAATGAAGAACATGCATACAAATGGATATGAGCACTTATGAACCTATGCTACAAGATCGAAAGGTTGTGTTCGCGAAGAACACAAGCCTCTAAATCAAGAACAAACAAAGAACACAAGAACATATCACCTATGCATGAATGCTACTTTAGTCTAAATATAAAATGCAGAAATACTTACTTTACTCTAATTGAAGAACAAGCATCCATACAGATGCAACTCTCTCTCTCACTCTCCCTACTCTCTAATCTACCAAGGAGAGGCCAATCATTTGAAGGGAAGCTCTCATCCTTGGGTGAAGTGGTGAAGTGTGTCTCATTTCTTACCCCCTCCCCTCATATTTATAGGCCAAGAGGAGCTCCCTAGGCTGCCTTGGGTGCCACCAAGGCACCAATGAGGTGGTGACATGTGGCGCAGAGGAGTAGGGGCCAAGTTGGTGAATCTTCCATGAGAAGGAGCTGCAGGCTTTCGGGCGGATATTCGGGCATACACTTGGCACCGCCTTTGGCTCGTCACGACAAGACGACATGTGGAAGGGCGGCGCGAGAGGCCTCAGAGTGGGTTCGGCCGAACTGGGGATCGGCCGATCCTGGGGTGGCCCCGATCACGCTGGTTTTCGTCCAGGTGACTGCCAGGTGGGTCCCAAGGTGGGTATGGGGGTGTTTGCGGTGTTTCTAGCCCATTATCTCGTGGTTGTGTGCCCTTAGATCCGCGTGCTTGCTCCTGATTGGTCGAGAGTGTGCTTCTTTGGATCGGTGAGATGTCATGGCCACGTGGGCGCCTATGTGGCAGCACGTCGCCACGTGGCCTGGTGTGGGTCCCACCGGATCCACATGATGTCTTATGCATATCTCTCTCATCCGGGCTCCGATGTATGCAAATGATATATCCATTTCGATCGTCTTGACGAGCCCGTTGCAATGGTGCAGACCAATTTGGCAATTGAGTTTGTTTATGATGATGCCATATCTATGCCATTGGCTTGCTTGCTCTCAGTTGTATCATTCCATGTGCATTTACATGTGTCCTGCAACAAAAGATAGAAACACCAACACTTGTGGAACTTGTCAGTATAAAGACCTATTCTAGTGTTGATGATCACTTTCCATTCATTTTATGCAGGAGTTGACAGTGTAAAAGTGGTACTTAACAGCCGTCAACAACACACTACCGGTTATCATTCGTTCGGTTTATCCCAAGGTTAGGTAGAGGCAGTCCTGGAGGTAGTGACAACCCTTGTGGCCCTCGTTGATCCTCCATGGCTGGATATAGTCAGAGCTCCATTCCACATAGATCTGCGTACCGGAGTCACCTGTTAAGTCAGGGCTATCGGTACCCTAAGCCAAGTTCTATCTAGAGATCGACCTTTAATCTCATCTATAGTGCTATCTTTTGGAATCCTCTCTATCCTTCGATCTTATCTGGGTGTGTCCTTGGACCCGATGTACGAAGTTAGTGCACACATGTTCCCTTGGATTCGATACCCTTGGAATACTCTGAGGTGAAAGCTACAACGGTATCCGTGCGCTTGTGGATTTATTTCGTGTGTCGCTAAAATACCCAACATCAATCTGAATTCGATAGGGTCCAGACAGAGGATTTGGCTTGTAGGATTTGGGAGCAGCTGAAGAATGCTCATGTTGGGAACAATCAGGTTCAAGCTCGGTTGTTTGCGACTTACCGGAGAGAGTACAAGAATTTCACTCATCTCCCCGGTGAGTCGATAGACACGATGTTCCAGCGGTTCACGGTGATTATGAACAACATGAAGGCCAATGTGACCGTGCTCCCGTACGATGATCATGACAGAGTTGTGTAGCTCTTGCACTCGTTGGATCGTACCATTTGGGGCGGAAAGGTCGAGGCCATCTTGGAGTCTGAGAAGTACGAGACTCTGACGGTAGATGAGCTGTTCCCTAAGCTCAAGTCGGTTGAGGTGGATCGTGGTGTGACAGCTAGGATTGAGAGCCCGACTGACTCTCATAGTCTTGCTCTCGCCAGAGGCGCAGGTGCTAAGGCTAATGCTAACCCATCTTCCCGGAGATGTCTTTGCCAGATGAGGAGTTCGATGTGCTTGGAGAGGACGAGCTGGCGCTGCTGACCAGGAGGTTCGAGAGGATGCACGAGAACCGGGTGAACTCACAGACATGCTTTTACTGCGACAAGCCAGGACACTTCATCGCTAACTGTCTGGATAAAATGGAGAACAAGGACAACTACTGTTGACACCGTTTTTTGAAAAAACGAGTCAAAAGAGGATAGGGAGAAGTAGCCGATGGGAAAGCAGTGCAATCGGCTAATTGGAGTAGGTCAACAAGGCCCGTCGATGGTCAAGACAGCCCAACACCGATGGTCAACCTGATCGACCAACAAGGAGGAAGAAGGCGGCAATCGAGAAATACGCCAAAGGCAAAGCTTGTTGGAAGCGGGTCAGTCAACGATTGACAATGGGTCAGAGTCAATTTTAGGAGAGTTCGACTCTTACATGAGTCATTTTCTATTTTTAGTAGTGTTCGTTTCTTTAGATACAAGTAAGCAATGCCGTGATCGGCTAGGAGTCGAGTTGTCGTCAGGACATAAATAGCGACCCTGCGTGGTCGGAAAATCTGTACACACCAATATCAAACAACCCGCCTCCGGGCAAACCCTTTACAATTTACAACATCTACTTTTCGGCGGCTTCGCCATTGCGTTTTTTCCTTTTCTCAATGTCGTTCTTCAAGTTCATCGGGCTGCATCGGTCGACCTCCGGCAAGCTTGTGAGTACCGTTTTACCGAATAATCCTAGGCCTTAACCTCCGGGCGCATCGCTGAGGTTTCGTCTAGTTCTTTATTCACAACTTACCGATATTAGCTAGATCTGCAAGTTTTCGTACCAATTCTTGTAGTTTTATCTTTTATCATCAACTTATCCAGCTCGATCTAGATCTCATCAGCTTCCATTATCACAGTCGATTTCAGGTTTGTTCGAGCACTGATGTCACGATTGGCTGATTCGACTGATCCTTTTATACATATTTGCACTTCGGCTGCTTTCAAGCCTGCCGATCCTGTTTCACTGTATCGGCCGATTGGCAGATACACGTACTACTGAAGATCCATCAGTTCTCTAGCCGATCTCTTAATATTTTCCATTGTCAATCAACAGGTCAGATTGGCTGGCACGCCTCGCTACAGATCAGGGAGTCTCGTGTGTCGCGCATGGGAGTGACGTCCTATTTTCGTGTCAACACACTTTTGGCACGCCTAGTGGGACCCGAAGAAAAAGTCAACAATGTCTAAGAACACGAAGACTTTTGAGTTTGACCTGAGCAACATTCAACCAATCACCAGAGATCAGTTGAAGGATGCAGATAAAGCCGAGTTCGAAGCACAAATGATGTGATAGGAAGAACTATGCTTGGCTTCATATGGTCAGACCAAGAGTGGAGTCGTCAAGAAGAATCCTCTTCCAGGACCACAACACATCACTTTTTCAGCTGATCCTCAAGGACTTCAGGACATGATGAATGAATCTATGCATCAGACTATGATCAATCAGTCAACAGTCCTTACCAATACTATTCAGAATTGCTTGACTAAAACTTTCAAGAAAGGAACAGAAGAAGGATATGTGGGCCCTGCTGTTGATGGTTGATTGTCGTATCAAAGTTTGTTTGGATTTGCAAGCGGACAAATCCCCCGTCGTAGTTAAGGGACCCTTCTTCCCTAAAGTGTAAGAACCCAAGGTATCGAATCCGTAGAACAAAGTGCAACGCAAGGATTCAATCTAGTAAGGCAAGGAAACTCTTTCTTTTGAAGAACCAAGTTGCATCTAATCTAAGAGATCATCGAGAAAACAAATCTAATCTAATCTACTAAGAGGTAGCAAGAGAAAGCAAAGAGATAACCAATCTAGAGAGTCTAGATCATGCTTATGTTGTAGCTCCAAACAAGATAGATGAAGATAGAAAAGCGAATCTCATTAAAAGCATCTTTAAACCGTGGCCTCCATTCTGATTCCGAAGACGCCCGCCTTTTGGAGCCACCGTCCTGTCACAACGCACTCCTATTCGTGCGGGTTAGCCTAGGGTGAGTTCGAGAAGAACAAGTTGAAAATAGTTGGTCGGTCCGGTATGCACCTCTAGCCACCGCGGCTACAAGAGCACCCTATGCAATCTATCTTAAGTATAGATTGAGGAAGAAGCAAAACCAAGGGAGAACAAAATCATAGAGAAGGCACTTGATCGCTAGAAATCGGATTCACTTAAAGACTTCACCATGAATGATTACATGAATAAGATCACCACCGGGATCCTACCTCGATCTTGATCCTTGCTCCGGAGCTCCGACGTTGTCTTCCATGCAAGGTTCCCATGTCGGCTAGGGAAACCCTAGACAACTAGCACGACCCTCCTCTCCGAGATGGTGTCCCTCTAGCTTCTCTGCTCCTCGGCGGCGGATGACGAATGAATTGATGCGTGGCTCTTGGCAGGGGGGGCTATAAATAGTCCGAGGAGCAACTAGGTCAAAGGGGGCGCCGAACGGGGCCCAGAATGGGTTGGGTCGACCGGCCTGGGCCCATTCTGGTCCGGTTCGTCCCCGGCTTCCTCCCTGTGGCTTCTCGCATCTTCTAAAACTTCCCCCCTTCTGCATGTGGGTCCTTGACGTCAGTTTCTCCGCGGTTTGGATAGGGCTCCTTGTCGCGCAAGCTTCAGCATTTTCTGTCCAGGTCCTCGGTGTTTTCTGTCTTCACGGTTCGGTCCTTGGGCCACTTGGAGTCATGTTCACTTCGTGTCTTGACTTATGCCGGGCTTCATGATCTTCTCACAAAGTGCTTGATGAACTTTCCCGGGAAGTCTCCCTTTTAGCATTAAAACCCTGCGTAAACAATAAACTCCAAAAACCACATGCGAGTGCGAAGATGACATATCATGAGGGTTAGGATCGTTAGTTTGGATATTAAATCAATGCCAACACCGAAGGTAAACTCATGGCTAGGTTGACGGAAATTCACCGTCAACATCTCCCCCATGCTTAAACCTTGCTCGTCCTCGAGTAAGCCTTCGATGGATATCAGTGTTGCCTTACATTATTTAAACCCTGCACTTGATCATACATGAGAAAACATAATGCTCTCTAAATTTATATTTGTTAAAGTTCCATAATGTACTTGCCTTCATCCCTACGGAGGGTGGATATCAATTAAGCTCTTCCCACAAGTAATTAGTCATGCTCCCAAATTTCAAATGAATCTCAGAAATTTTGAAGTGTAGAGCAAGATGAAGAAAAGAGCTAAACCAAGTTCAAAAATTTAAACCACCTTACATCTTGCTCACGAACTCTCATCTCATCTTGTCTCTCAAAGCCTATTTATTCTACTCCTTTCCCCTCTCAAAAACATATATAAGTGGTAGGCTTTATTTGGAGCTTTGGGAAAAGTTTAGTCCTACCAAGATATTATAGTTGAGATGTTATCAAAACAAGACAATCTTCTCATGGTCTTACCGAGACTCGTCAAAAAGGTCATTGGAAAAAATAATGTTACAAGGAGGGGGGGGGAGAGATTAACACACACTTTTTGAGATAAGTTGACATGTGCAAATGGCAAAGAGTGATCCCGAGGCACAAACAAAGTCCTCGTTATCGGATTGCACATGGTTGGAAAGATGAGTATGGGTCTTGATCTTGAATCCTCTTGAAACTCCTAATGCATCTAGAGAGCTGGGGAGCTTTATGATTTTTTTTCTTCCTCTCTCTTTATATATATACACACTTTTTTTTTGCTTCTTTCCTTTTTCTTTCTCTTTTCTTTTTCTTTCATACTTCTTCTTTTTCTCTCTTTTTTTCTTTTTTTCTTTATTTTTCATTTTTTATATACTCCCCTTGAACTCTAGATTACATTGTACCTACCTCCTTGGCACCCCCCATGCTTAGATGATTGCACGTCCTCAGGCAAAGAGGTGGAGAAATTTTTGTGTGCCAAGGTAGGTACTAAAAGTTCTATGTTTTCCTGGAGAGAAACACTTGAAATCTTCTAGGGATCCTTCACGCAACCTTCATGTCGTCTTGGAGGTCTCCCAAAATCATACTTCAATCATTGGCACCTTCATTCTTGTGATCTTCCTTGAAATATTCACCCATACTCGAGAATTGGGTTGTGGTCAAGGAGGTAAACACAAAAAGATATATTAGGTTTGTAGGTGGATATCCGGCAAGGTTTGCAAAATTTCCGATGTGGAAACTTACAATGCATGGATAGAAAAGGCTAGCATTAAGATAGGTACGCAAAAACGGAATGACCAGCTTCTTAGTCTCGGGCCAGAGAAATCAAGCCCTGAATTAATTCACCCAAAAATAAATCTTGTATACTAAGTTTTTGCACTCAAATAAATATAAGGCTTTGGATAGGTAGAGCAACATGCAAGAGATATTAATCACAAGGTTAGCATTAATTTTTAAGAACAAAAAGAAATCATTTTTAACCCATCCAAAATTTAGAGCATGAAAAGAAAACTCTGGGTCTTATCTTTATCATAACCTCCGCAAAGGATTAAGCTAGCATTTAAATCAATTTTAGATTTGCATTTTGAGAGAGCATTAGCTTAATCATGCATAAAACAAGTACAAAGATAAGCAAATAGGCAACGTCATCATATATCAACTTGACACAATTTTTCATCCATATTAAATATCATAAAACGATGGTGAAATTATTCATGGTGATGGAAAACAAAAACTACTACTACCACACACGTGCTGAAAATAAAATAGAAAAAGCTCGCACACACAAATTTGCACATAACTGAAAAATAAAGAAAAGGAGAAGGAAAAATCAGACCGAATTGGAAGCATTATTTCTTCTTCCTTCCTTCACTTTTCCTCCAATGGTTGATCCCTCGTCTTTATGATGAAAACAAGCTTGGAGTGCCTCAGAGTATATGGTGGCGGAGCGGATGAACGAGTTGAGTGTCGAGGTCAAACGGGTGGCTCCTCCGTGTGCCCTTGCGGTTTGTCCCACATGGACAAGCTTCGTGTACTCCTCATGCCTCCAAGTAGCAGCGTGTCGCTCCTCGACGGTGCCACGTCCTCCTCCATGCTTCGCAGGGACTGAAAAATAGAATGCCTTCGCGAAGAGTTAGATGGCGCCTCCGACGATGATGATTGTGTCCTCCTTCCGAGGACGATGTTCATGGCCTTTCTCATCGTGCCTTGCTGCACAAATTCACAACAACTCTCCCGGGGGTTTCTTACCATTAGAAAAATGCACAAAAAAGTATATGGAAGGACAAGAATTGTAACAGATTTTCGGGGATTTTTATAGAAGGAAGTGAGGTATGAATTTTTCTGAGTGGTTCGTAAGGTCTGTGGACTATGAACTTGGGAGCATGAACTTGCAAATGAATGAGAGGCTTACCTGAGGAAGACAAGCGTCGGATGCCACAAAAAGAGGCTAGGCCGACCAGACCAGGCCGGCCGGCCTGGGGTCCCTGCTACCCCAATTGCCTCGGCTGTTCTCCCACTTGCTCCTTTTTGCATTATGTCCTTGTGTTCTCATGCTCCACGAGAATCCATCTTCCAAACACCCTCGGCCGCTCCTTTGTTTTTGAATGATGAGATCAATGCCTCCCTCCTTTACTTTGTGTCTCTTCTTGTCTTCCATGGTTCATGTGCTATCACTTATTTCGTGCAAAACAAAATCATGTTGCCCTCCCGCATGCTTGTCCTTTACATGTGCCCAAGATGTTTTGATGATAAAGCCTTCCCGTGATGCATCATCGAGCACAAGGTGTTAAATAAACCTCAAATCCTTCCCTTGATCATGTTTAGATGCTAATTACTGCTCTAATTTTCACAAATTAAAGATTAACTCAGAGCTAGCAATGAGTCCAAATATATTATTAGAGGAGTTTTTAAACATCGAAAACAATTTGTAAGTCAAAAACTTTCCGATTACCTTTATTTTGGTTGCACCGGGATCATTTTAGCAAGCTCCTCCGGCTTGACCGTGGGGTTATGGGTTTAGGTTCTAAATTTGGCCAAACATGAGAGAGAGATTTTGAATAAATAAAAACAATGGGCCTTGGAAAAACTCTAGGTCTAGAGAAACCGGTAGATGTTAAGTGAAATCAAACCAAAAATCGAATTACTTAGGTTCACGCGAGTCCTAGCATGCGTCAAAAGATTTACAAACATTAAGGAACATAGCGAGGCTCTACTCGTGTGTTTTTAACATGCAAAACAAAGTTGAACCTACCATCATGGAGAGGACGGAAGGCTCAAATAGGATCTGAATTTTTGGTTCTAGTTTCTCGATAAGAGGCAAATAAAACATGGGATGGCTCATGTCATTGGTTTTAAGATAGACAAATTCAAATATAATGACCGAGCAAATAAAAGGTTCTCTAAAAACTTGTTCAACCACTTAAGAGTTAACAAAATATCTTGCGTATCAAATTCTATGACCAACTTACTTGGAATTCAGAAATTTTCCGGGCTGCCGTCCTGGTAGCTTTTACTCTTGATCGGGTTGTCCTCCCGGTAGCTTATTCTTGACTCGACGAATGGGTTGCCTCCCGCAAAGCGCTTCGTTTATAGTCCATAGCTAGACTTCTTCTCTTCTTCACTTCAGATCAAAGCTCTTTTGTGGGCGTTGCAATCATGGGTACCCACTTCCGCACCATCTTGGGCGCGGACTTATTCTTCGGCTTAGTCATTTTTTTGGTCTTCACAGGCTGGCTTTGTCCTTTGGTCTTGACGGATGCAACAACTTCCTTGGTCTTTATTTCCTTCTTCTCCGGCTCTTCCTTCTTCTTTGGCTCTTCCTTGATAAAGCGACGATGAGGCGGAACATATTTAACATTGAACGTGTTGCATACCGCGAGATGTGGTTGAAACTTGAATGCACTTCTCTCGCTGTAGATGTCGAACTTGATCTCTCCAACTTTTACGGGTCCATCTTCGGCGATTCCCTCGGGATAGCGAATAGAGTTGTCTCCCAACTCTAGACACATGGCCATAGGCTTGAGCTCCGGTAGGCATAGCTTCTCGAACACGTCTCTTGGCATGACTCCCACACTTGCTCCAATGTCGCATAATTTCATCTCGTACATGTCTCGGAAGTAGCGTGGAGGCATCTTCATATCTTGGCTCGGCATCTCAAACTTCGGTCCTTCGGTCGTGATCTCCGTGGTCTCCTTAGTGTGATCTTCCATCTCTCCCGAATGAGTTTGAATAGCCTTCACCATCTCGGGACCTTGGGGTCGTCCCGGCAATCTTCCTTTGTTACCCATCGGGTGCCCGACAAGTTGTCCCACTTGCGTCTCTAGCATCTTCATCGTGTTGAACAATTGATGGATAGAGCTTTCGACCTCTGTCACCTTGCCATCTATATTCTCCAATATTTTGTCCATAGCCTTGAACTTAGTGACGACGTCCTTGTTGATCTTAGCTTACTCGTCCATGAAGTCCTTCAATTGTGTACAAAGAGGAACCGGATTTTGAATGGACAAACTTGCATTAAATTGAGGTTTACCTTGCCCGTAGCGGAAGTTCGGCAACTTCCCTTTCCTCATGTAGTCGAGCACCATTGCTTCCTCCGGACAATCACCTTGGACATGGCCGTACTCCCCACACTCATTGCATGTGGATCTTGCCTCGGTAGCCTTTAGGTCTTGAGCTTTTTTCTCTATCTCCATCTTTTCCAACCTCCTCATGAGTAAACCAATATGCCACTCAAGGAATTCGGCTCGCATGTATTCATTGAAATGCTCCAAAGCTTCCACAATCGTCTTCGTTGGGAATTGAGCAAATGTATCAATCTTGTTGCGCAAATTTCGAGTCTTGGTCGGCGAATAAAATTCCTTCATAAAGTTCGTCATCAACGCTTCCCAATCTTGTTTTGACTCTACCGGTAGAGTGTGGAACCAACACAAAGCTTTTCCAAGTAGTGAGAATGGAAAAAGCCTTGCCCTCGTTTGATCTTGAGTCACCCCATTCTCATCGAAAGTATGACATAATTGAATGAATGCTTGGAGGTGAAGGTTCGGATCCTCTTTACCGGTGAAAGGCGAGTGTTGCACCATGCGGATAGTTGAGACCTTGATCTTGAACAGCCTTCCAGCATCTTGAAGGTTTACGATAGGTAGATCAACGATGTCCAGGGTGCATAGCTCGATCTTGTGCTCTGGTTGCGGTTGTTCTCCCATGGGTGGCGGTTGAGGTTGATCTTCCTTTGGACTTGGAGGTGGTGATTCCCCTGGAGATTCCGACGGTCCTTCGACCTCAGCTTTTGGATCTAGGGTTTCCAATCCTTTAGCTTGTGTTGCACGTCTCCTTTGCCTGTAAAGTTTTCCCGGATCATCCACAAAAGAAAGTTTGGGTTTCTTGGAGAGGTGGCCGTCCATCTCCGGTTAGGGTTAGCAATAAACAAAATTAGGGTTAGTCAAAAACTAGATTAGATTTTTTTTCTTTTTGGGGATGATCAAAGTTAAGAAATGCAAAAAAAAATCAAAAGAAAAACTAAAAATATTCAAAAAAAGCGATACTAGATTGGATCTTGATTGCTTGTTCCCCAGCAACGGCGCCAGAAAAAGGGGCTTGTTGACGGTTGATTGTCGTATCAAAGTTCGTTTGGATTTGCAAGCGGACAAATCCCCCATCATAGTCAAGGGACCCTTCTTCCCTTAAGTGTGAGAACCCAAGGTATCGAATCCGTGGAACAATGTGCAACGCAAGGATTCAATCTAGTAAGGCAAGGAAACTCTTTCTTTTGAAGAACCAAGTTGCATCTAATCTAAGAGATCATCGAGAAAACACATCTAATCTAATCTACTAAGAGGTAGCAAGAGAAAGCAAAGAGATAACTGATCTAGAGAGTCTAGATCATGCTTATGTTGCAGCTCCAAACAAGATAGATGAAGATAGAAAAGCGAATCTCATTAAAAGCATCGTTAAACCGTGGCCTCCGTTCAGATTCTGAAGAACAAGTTGAAAACACTTGGTCGGTTCGGTATGCACCTCTAGCCACCGCGGCTACAAGAGCACCCTATGCAATCTATCTTAAGTATAGATTGAGGAAGAAGCAAAACCAAGGGAGAACAAAATCATAGAGAAGGCACTTGATCGCTAGAAATTGGATTCACTTAAAGACTTCACCATGAATGATTACATGAACAAGATCACCACCGAGATCCTACCTCGATCTTGATCCTTGCTCTGGAGCTCCAACGTGGTCTTCCATGCAAGGTTCCCACGTCGGCTAGGGAAACCCTAGACAACTAGCACGACCCTCCTCTCCGAGATGGTGTCCCTCTAGCTTCTCTGCTCCTCGGCGGCAGATGACGAATGAATTGATGCGTGGCTCTTGGCAGGGGGGCTATAAATAGTCCGAGGAGCAACTAGGTCAAAGGGGGAGCCGAATGGGGCCCAGAATGGGCTGGGCCGACCGGCCTGGGTCCATTTTGGCCCGGTTCGGCCCCGGCTTCCTCCCCGTGGCTTCTCGCATCTTCTAGAACTTTCCCCCTTCTGCATGTGGGTCCTTGACGTCAGTTTCTCCGCGGTTTGGATATGGCTCCTTGTCGCGCAAGCTTCAGCATTTTCTGTCCATGTCCTCGGAGTTTTCTGTCTTCACGGTTCGGTCCTTAGGCCACTTGGAGTCATGTTCAATTCGTGTCTTGACTTGTGCCGGGCTTCATGATCTTCTCACAAAGTGCTTGATGAACTTTCCCGGGAAGTCTCCCTTTTAGCGTTAAAACCCTGCGTAAACAATAAACTACAAAAACCACATGCGAGTGCGAACATGACATATCATGAGGGTTAGGATCGTTAATTTGGATATTAAATCAATGCCAACACCGAAGGTAAACTCATGGCTAGGTTGACGGAAATTCACCATCAACACCTGCATACTTTCAACCTGGGTGGTCTCCTCTGATGTTCCCAAAGGCTCAATCGGCTTCCCAGCCGATTTATGATCCAACAGTAGGGGTTACTCCATCTCCACAAGTAAATGCAACTGCTCCTGTCACATCATCGGATTCCCAGCCGATTCAAAATCATAATATTGGAGATTCATCTAACGATCTTGCTATTACAATACCAATAATTCAAACTTATTCAGCACAGTCCAATGTCCAAGATTAGACAATCTCTGTCCAGAATCCTCCTAATATCCAGCAATGAGGGACCAAAGTGGAAGACTTACAGGATGGGATTTACCTCATAGTCACTTCGAGACTGATATCTCAAAGTTCTTTGAGCCCCCACCTGAAGAAATTCCAGAAGTGAAGTACCCAAAGCATTATCAAGCTATGTTTGGGGGTACTCCAGGGACTCTGCATTTGACTAAGGAGGGAGTGGAGTTTGTCTATTTCAATCCTGGGAACAAGGCATTTGAAAGAGTTAAGATAGGTCCTGCTCATGCGCATATGGTTATACTAATAGAAAGAAAATCCCCTATTCCACCTCAAAAATCGGCTCCTCGGCCGATCTCAGGTCAACCCATACAGACTACTCCACTACAGCAAACAACGTCACTGCAACCTGTCATGACCCCGACTCATACGGTTACTCATGTGAGATCATCACCTCAACAACTGATTAATCAAGGGATGACAAGGCAACCAGTGACACAGCCACAACAGATAGATCCTGTGCAAACAATGCAAATGCTCCTAAATCAATTGGCTAGCTCGGGCCAGTTGAACTCACATCAACCAACTCCATCGGCTGGACAGCCGATTGGGCAAACACCACCTGTATTAAGTCAGTCAAATACACAGAATTCTTCTAGAGCAAGAGTATCGGCAGAAATGCCGAATCCACAATCAAGAACTCTTGAAGAACAGCCTTCAGAGACTCCATCGACTGACATTCGGCCGATAGAATAGATATCTGCGGAGATAAAATCTCAACTGAGGGAAGAGTTGACTGACCAGATTATAGAAACACTGCAGAAGCACTTTGGGATCAATCCTAAGAAGCAAGTCTATATGTACGGGACGCCGTATCCATCTAGTTATGATCAGATACATTTTCCTCCAAGGTTCAAGGTACCGGATTTCACCAAGTTCTCAGGGCAAGATGATACATCCACAATGGAGCACATCACCAGATTCATCATACAGTGTGGAGAAGCAGGGAATAGTGATGCTCTCAGGATACGGTTGTTCTCTGCATCTCTCTCATGGACAGCATTCTCGTTGTTCACTTCACTTCTGGCCAACTCCATTATTAACTGTTCTGATTTGGAGCAACAGTTCCACAATTATTTCTTCTCTAGTATTCATGAGATGAAGATCACTGACTTAACCAAACTCAAGCAAAGGAATGATGAAACTATTGCTGTATTCGTTCAGAGGTTCAGAGAAGTCAGAAACAAGTGCTACAGTCTGAATCTAGGAGATAAACAGCTGGCCGAGTTGGCGTTCCAAGGGCTCTTTGCCATGTTTGAGAGAAAAATATGCATCACATGATTTCGAGAGCCTCAGCGAGTTGGTGAGTCGGATGAGCCAAGAAACTGCAAAGTCTTATGAACCAAGGAGGAACTTCCAAAAGTAAGTTTCTTATGTGGAATGTTCTGATTCAGAAGATGAAGAAAACATGATAGGGCTTGCAAAGTGGGTCAAAGGCAAAAACACTCTATGTTGTCCTATGGGTAAAAAGGAACCGGAGAGATTCGGCTTTGATATCACTAAGGCCGATAAAATATTTGATCTGTTGCTTCAACAAGGGCAAATTAAGCTCTTTCAGTTCCATACCATACCTTCCACAGAAGAGCTCAAGAGGATGAAGTATTGCAAGTGGCATAATGCGACATCTCATGACACCAATGATTGCAAGATCTTCAGGCAACAGATCCAATCAGCTATTGAGCAAGGAAAGCTTAAGTTTGAAACCCCTGCCAAAGCTGAAAAGCCGATGAAGATTGATCAGCATCCCTTCCCAACTAATACAGTTGAGGTGTCTAGCAAAGACACATCACGTACCAAGTTGCTAACGTCAGAATCGGCTCAAAACAAAAGAACTATTGATCCCAAGGTACAAGCAACCGCTGCAGATGTTAAACGAAAAGGGTTGGTACTTGAAGAAGAAGACATGAAGCCACGCCAACTTGTTACATCCCAGATGCTGATCAACAAGTTTTTGCGACGGCAGGAGAAAGCAAAAGGAAGAGAAGAGTGGGCACGACGCAATTAAGGGCATTGGAGATGTCCGTTCTTAAGTACTGTTGGGAGAAAGGAATCGAACTGCCAACGACGGAAAATTGTCCAGAATGCAATGGAACCTACAACAATGGCAGCTCATCCAAGAGTGTTTGCTTCAATGACAGGAGGCCCATGACTGGGGATCACCGTGAGTTCAATAATCAATAGGTCCCAGTTCATCAACGGTTGGGGGGCAAGACCAACATTCATGATCGGCTGGGAGGCCGAGTCAACCAAAAGTCAAACAATTGGCTGGAAGAGTTAGCCAATTCTTTGGTTCCTGATGAATACATCATGTGCCGAGCTCCTGAACGACTACGCACCATACAACTGGATGATGGAGGGTCAAATCAATCATACAAGAAGCCTAATCCACAATGGTGTCTGAATGGTTTGACCAAACCTTAGAAAAGAAGAGTTCAGCGCCTACGACAGCTGGAACAACAACAAGAAGAAGAAAAGTGTGTGCTGAACAAGAAGAAAGTTCGGTCTCAAGTATGGCGTCCTAAGCCTAGAGCCGATAATGAGAAATACAGTGGGCCAAAAGCTGATATAAACATGGTTGTCCTTCTACCAAAGGAGTTTATGGCCCCAATTGATTCGGATGCGTCCGATGAAGAACTAGGGATGGCTCAGTTGACATTGGAACCTACACCAACTATCTTTGAGAAGGCAGAAGATGAAAAAAGACAACATTTGAAGGCCTTGTTCCTCAGAGGTTTTGTCAATGGGAAGCCAGTCACCAGGATGCTGAAGAGGAGCAGTAGTTAATCTGACGCCATACACCTTACTGCACAAGATTGGGAAGTCAGATGAAGACTTGACCCAAACAGACATGATGCTGGTGGACTCTGAAGGCAATGTTTCTCCAGCCAAAGGTGCAATCTGCGTGGAGCTCACAATCAGCAGTAAGACCCTTCCAACCGCCTTCTTTGTCATCAAAGGGAGGGGATCTTATAATTTATTGCTGGGCTGAGATTGGACACATGCCAATTGCTGCATACCATCCACAATGCACCAATGTATCATCTAATGGATTGGATATTCAGAGGAGATGGTCAAAAGAGAAACTTCCTTAACAGTAGCAGCAATAGAAGCATAAGGTTGGACCTATGATCGAGTAAGCTACATATCTGGAAAAGCATGGGATACTAAATATCTCAAGGTGTCCGATTTTGGACTACAACCAGTTCAAGCAGTCGGCTCTGATGAAAAGCCTTAATGGATCAATTCATAGAAGATGAAGGAAAGCTTGGGCATGGGTTCACGTCGGCTAATGAATTAGAAAAGATAGATCTTGGAGATGGAAGTAAACCTAAGCCGACTTATATTAGTGCCAAGCTAGATCCAGAATACAAGTTAGAGTTGATCGCATTATTAAAGGAATTCAAAGATTGTTTTGCCTGGGAATATTATGAGATGCTCGGCTTAGACCGATCTATCGTGGAACATCAGTTGCCCATTAAGCCAGGTTACCGACCTTTCTAGCAACACCCCAGACAATGCAACCCAAAGATTTATCCTGATATAAAATCCGAGATAACAAAGTTACTCAAAGCTGGTTTTATTCGGCAATGTCGGTATGCCGAATGGATTTCTAACATAGTCCCTGTTTACAAGAAAAATGGCAAGTTGCGTGTTTGCATTGATTTCAGGGATTTAAACAAAGCAATGCCAATGGATGGATACCCAATGCTAGTGGTCGACGCGTTGGTCAATGCTGCTGTAGGGCATAAAGTCATTAACTTCATGGACGGTAATGCTGGATATAACCAGATATTTATGGCTATTGAAGATATTGCGAAGACTGCTTTCAGGTGCCCTGGTCATGTTGGTTTATACGAGTGGACTGTCATGACCTTTGGACTGAAGAATGCTGGTGCCACATATCAAAGAGTGAGGACTGGAGCGTCCGAGGACCAGTGAATGGTCGCTCCTTAGTGTGATGAGTGATTGACAACTTGGTGTGGACTGAGTCTTGGCCGAGTATTGCAGGTGCAGGTTGCGGCTTGATATGCGTTGGTGCAGGTGAAGAGCGGGCGCAAAAGGTCTATGCCTTGCGGGGCCTCTGAGGAGTGGAGAGACAAGTAGGCTCGGCTCGACAGACCTGGTGGCCAGCGGGGTCAAGTGCGGGCCACATGGTGGCAAGAAAAGCAAGACGAAGTCGTCGACCGGAGCCAATGCAAGGTAGGGGCTCACGACCGGATTCTGCACATGGGGTTTGCGGCGGTTCACCACAAAACCGTCGGGTTACTTGGTTGAGCCACAAAACCAAGACCGGAGGCTCGACGGGCGGAGACGGGATCCGGGAGCACTGAGAAGCTTCGATGCCGGCGGACACGTGGCGGGATAGCAGCGTTTGCGTCGGGAGGACGCGGACTGCGGCAAAGGTGTGGCCGTGCGATGAAGAGGAGTGCTACTTGACCAATTTCCCCCTGAGGGGTTTGTATCTCAGTTTATGTGCTAGGGGTAGTGTGGTCATTTGCCCAACCTAGAGGGACTCATATATATAGCTCTAGGGTTTGTGGGCAAACCATCCATCCGGACTGCTTCCCATTTCTCTGCTCTATAGGCATAGATTTTCTTCACCGTTTTGTAGAGAATCTGACCTCCGAGTGTATGAAAACTTTCATGGTTGCGTCGGTTTCCTTCTTGTAGCTCGTGTGATTTTCGTGTCCTTTTGAGCTATTTTCGTTGGATTTTCGTGCGCGGCTTGTTCCTCCAATTCTGAGGTGTTTGGGTTCGGATTCTCTTATGGGGATCATGGATAGATGCCTTGTGCATCTTTGTGCTTGATCTTGACCCCTCAAACTCTGGATTCGGCCTTGGATTTGAGGATTTTGGGTGGTTCCCTAGCTTCTAGGTAGAGCTCGGTTCGTGATTGATTCCCAGCGTTTTGGTTGATTTGGTGCCCTAAGATTTTGGGTATAGCCTCTCCTAGAGACGCTTCACTTGTCCCCAAAGTCTTGGCGCATTCCGTTTAGCCGTTTGGGAGATCCACGGATGGCTAGGAGGAGTTGACTCCTTGAGTTCGCGTTTTTCTAGGTCTGTCCGTGCAGGACGGATTGTCCATGTGACCCACACGGACTATCCATGAGGAGCCCAGTTCGTCGGTGTTCGTCACGGGTTCGTCCAGTTCTTGAACGCTCGTGTTTCGATCTGTGGAGCCGGTTGGTTTTTGTAGGAGGGTGTTTGCGGACAGTCCGCCAGAGGGGGTCGGACAGTCCGTCTGGCTCGGAGAGTCCGAACTAGAGTGTCGGACGGTCCGTGAGGAAGGGGTGCATCTCTGGAGGTTCTGTCTGAAAATACAGACGGTCCGTGGTGTCCATACGGACAGTCTGTGAGGAGGGGTCGGACAGTTCGTCGGTCCAGTTCGGACGGTCCGTCCTGGCCAGGCAGATCTGCCTAAGTCCGTTGCTTCTTGAGTTGTGCTTCCGCTTTGCAATTTGTTTGGACTTGTTATGAGGGTTGGTAGGTCCGCTGTGACTACGCGACCTTGGCAAGCTTGTGTGGGAATCCTTGGTTGATGATTTGGGGCATAGGCCGAGTTCATCATTCGGGAAGAATTTTTATCGGCTCCCATTCACTCCCCCCCTCTCTGGTCGCCTAATCGGTCCTTCAATTGGTATCAGAGCCGGTTACGGATCTTTGTGATTCTAACCAGTCTAAGATCCAAAGATGGCGAACCAGGAACGGGGTTCGGGTCCTCCACACTTTGATGGTAAGAACTACCAGATGTGGCAGAGGCGGATGGCTGCTTTCCTCCGCGGCAAGTGTTAGAACCTTTAGGATGTTACGGTGAACACAGCTTATGTTCATCTGATTAACTTCCTAGCTCCTGGATCGAGGGATATGCATGACGCCAACAACAAGGCGGTCGACTACTTATTTCGTGCTCTGTGTCAATCCGAATTTGATCGAGTTCAAACAGAGGACTTGGCTTGTAGGATTTGGGAGTAGTTGAAGAATGCTCATGCTGGAAATGCTCAGGTTCAGTGATAAAGGGGGAGTGCCCGATCTTTCGGTGAGTTGGATAAATCTCGATTTGGTGGTGGTTCGACCCTCACGATCCGACTACGACGAGCGAACCCGTTGCGCCAATGCAATCGCTGAACCGTACCTCCAATGGTTACCAACCTCGCGGTGCGAGATCAGCCTGATCACGAAGATCGTTTTTCCTGCACGCAATCGATAGAACGAACAAGAAAAATACAACGAGCAATTTATTAATCACTCACAAGGTGGAGCTTGAATTCACGACGGCGGCGTAGAATACGCGGCGGTTCGGAAAGTAGCAAAAGCTAACAATGAAAACAAACTCAAGTTCTAATCTAGATGGGTCTCTCTAATATAGATGGAAAAAAAAAAACAACTCGGACTCCTGACGGCCACCAGGGTAGGCGGCGGCGGACCCTAGGGCTGCATGCGCTGCCCCTGGCGCACGCATTGACCCTGACGCGTCAGGCAGCAGGCAGCAAGCCAGCCACGCGCGGTCAGGCCCCCCTCACGCGCAGCAAGCCAGCCACGCGCGGTCAGGCCCCCCTCACGCGATGCGTCCTGTGCAGTACTGCGACCCGATGGATGGTGCATGATGGCTGATAGCGACGTGATGAATGGATGCATGGTTGCTGGCGACGCGTTGGACGGTAGCCCAGCCTCCTGACGCGAACCAACTTCTTCACGTACAAAAACTTGACTGTGGCCCGTTATTCTTCAGCAGCAACACAAAGTTTAATTCTCGTGCACGAGCCCGGGTGAGTGGTCCTGAAGGTGGCGCCTGAAGTGTTTCTGGTGATGACGATGTAGACGGTGCTGCTGTTGTAGATGTACCCGTATCAGTAGAGATGTCCTCATCATCCTCCCCGTCTTGAACTGAAGTCGTCCTCGACGGCAGCTCCTCATCCTCACCCGCATACAGCTTTAAATCTGCAACATTAAAACTAGTGGAAACACCAAACTCCGCAGGTAGGTCAAGAACATAAGCATTATCGTTAATTTTGGTGAGTATCTTAAAAGGACCAGCAGCACGAGGCATTAATTTCGAACGTCGCAAGGTTGGAAACCGATCCTTTCGCAAATGCAACCAAACCAAATCACCAGGTTCAAAAGTAACATGTTTGCGCCCTTTACTACCCTGAACCTGATACTTAGCATTAGCAGCAGCAATATTATGTTTGGTCTGTTCATGTAAACTAATCATGTGATCTACATGAGAAACAACATCTATATGCGGAACATCCACAGCATCAAGCGTAAATAAATCAATAGGTGCCCGAGGAATATAGCCATAAACAATCTGAAAAGGACACATTTTCGTTGACGAGTGTGTGGCATGATTATAAGCAAACTCAACATGAGGCAAGCAATCCTCCCAACGTTTTAAATTTTTGTCTAAGGCAGCCCTAAGCATGGTAGATAAGGGTCGATTAACTACCTCAGTTTGCCCATCAGTTTGAGGATGACAAGTGGTGCTAAACAATAATTTAGTGCCCAATTTTTTCCAAAGCGATCGCCAAAAATGACTCACAAACCTTACATCCCGATCAGAAACTATGGTATTTGGAATACCATGCAAACGAATAACCTCTCGGAAAAACAATTCAGCAACATGGCTAGCATCATCAGTCTTATGACAAGGTATAAAATGAGCCATTTTAGAAAAACGATCAACAACCACAAAAATGCTGTCCCTCCCCTTCTGAGTTCTAGGCAAACCCAAAACAAAATCCATAGATATATCAAGCCAAGGAGAAGTAGGAACAGGCAGAGGCATATACAAACCATGGTTGTGCAATCGCGACTTAGCCTTCTGACAAGTAGTGCAACGTGCAACAAGTCGCTCAACATCAAAACGCATCCGTGGCCAAAAGAAGTGGGCAGCCAATACCTCATGCGTCTTGAAAACGCCAAAATGCCCCATTAGACCACCACCATGTGCTTCCTGTAACAACAAAAGCCGAATCGAACTTGCAGGAACACACAACTTGTTAGCGCGAAACAGAAACCCATCCTGCATGTGAAATTTTCCCCATGGTTTCCCATTAACACAATGAGCAAAAACATCTTTAAAATCCGCATCGTCGACATATTGTGCCTTTAAGGTTTGTAAACCAAAGATTTTAAAATCTAACTGAGACAGCATAGTATATCGACGAGACAACGCATCCGCAATAACATTTTCCTTCCCATTCTTATGTTTAATAATATACGGAAAAGACTCAATGAATTCTACCCATTTAGCATGACGGCGGTTCAGATTTGTTTGGGTACGAATATGTTTTAAAGCCTCATGATCAGAATGAATAATGAATTCGCGATGCCAAAGATAATGTTGCCATGTTTGCAAAGTACGCACTAAAGCATAAAGTTCCTTATCATAAGTCGAATAACGCAGGCTAGCACCGCTTAATTTCTCACTAAAATAAGCAACAGGTTTGCCTTCTTGTAACAAAACAGCACCGATCCCAATACCACTAGCATCACATTCCAGCTCAAACATCTTATCAAAATCAGGCAATTGCAGGAGAGGAGCATGTGTTAACTTATCTTTTAACGTGTTGAATGCCTCCTCTTGGGAACCACGCCAATCAAACAGCACACCCTTTTTTGTAAGTTCGTGGAGAGGTGCAGCGATGGAACTGAAATCACGGACAAACCTGCGATAGAAACCTGCAAGCCCGAGAAAACTCCGAATCTGTGTAACCGTCGAGGGTGTAGGCCACTCGCGAATGGCATCAACCTTGCTGTTATCCACCTCAATGCCCTGCGGAGTAACAACATAGCCAAGAAACGAAACACGTTGCGTACAAAAAATACATTTATCCATATTACCAAACAGCTGAGCAGCACGCAATGCGTCAAAAACAGCACGCAAATGTTCTAAATGTGCGTCCATGGATTTGCTATAAATCAGAATATCATCAAAGTAGACAACAACAAATAATCCAATGAACGGTCGAAGAACTTCATTCATTAAGCGCATAAAGGTGCTGGGAGCATTAGTTAATCCAAACGGCATAACCAACCATTCATATAAACCAAATTTCGTTTTAAAGGCAGTTTTCCATTCATCGCCTAGTTTCATTCGAATCTGATGGTAACCACTACGCAAATCAATCTTTGTAAAAAAAATGGCACCACTAAGCTCATCTAGCATATCATCAAGACGTGGAATAGGATAACGATAATGAATAGTGATGTTATTAATAGCTCTACAATCGACACACATACGCCAGGATCCATCCTTCTTGGGAACAAGTAACACAGGAACTGAACAAGGGCTGAGAGACTCACGAATGTAACCCTTATCAAGTAATGCTTGGACCTGACGCTGGATTTCCTTTGTTTCCTCTGGATTTGTACGGTAAGGTGCGCGATTCGGAAGCTGTGCGCCTGGAATCAGATCAATCTGATGCTCAATGCCACGGAGGGGTGGGAGACCCGGTGGAAGATCGTCGGGAAAAACATCAGCATACTCCTGCAAAAGGTTAGCAACCACAGGGGGAATATCCAACGACGGTGCACCATCAAGAGAAACGAACATACTAGAGCATACCAGTGCATAGCAAGGCAAGTGGGCATCACACAACTCATCAAAATCAGCACGAGTAGCAATAAGCACAGGAGTATTCAATTTAATTTCAGAATTGACCGATGGGGACGGGTCGATTGTTCTAGCACTTTTAGCAGCTCTAGCAACATCATCTTTAACAATTTGTTCAGGTGTCATGGGGTGGATAATTATTTTCTGACCTTTAAACATGAAAGAATAATGATTCGAACGACCATGATGTAAACTATCAGTATCATATTGCCAAGGTCGACCAAGTAATAAAGAACATGCTTCCATGGGAACAACATCACAATCCACAAAATCAGAATAAGCACCCATGGAGAAAGGGACACGGACTGTCTGTGTTATTTTAATTTTACCACCATCATTAAGCCATTGAATATAATATGGATGCGGATGCTTACGAGTGGGTAAAGAAAGCTTGTCGACCATCGTAGTACTTGCCAAATTGTTGCAGCTGCCACTGTCGATGATGACGCGAATCGACCGTTCCTGCACAACACCCTTCGTGTGGAACAGGGTGTGGCGCTGATTCTGTTCCGGCGAGGCGACCTGTGTACTGAGAACACGCTGCACAACAAGAGTTTCATACCTATCGGCGTCATCTGGCTTGACATGGACATCCGTCTGTGCTGCAAGGTCAGTGGCCAGCAGAGTATGTTGAGTATCCTCAGAATCACTAGCAGAAGAGTACTCACCATCGTCACGAATGATCAAAGTGCGTGTGTTGGGACAGTCTCGAGCCATGTGACCACGTCCACTGCAGCGAAAACAAGTGATATCCCGCGTACGACCTGTGGGAGGAGTGGCGCCTGTGGACGTAGTAGTGCTTGCGGCTTTGGCCGCCTTATCACGAGATGTAGACGTGGCGACAGGTGGTGTAGAAGGAACATTCCCGGAGCCGGAAGTGGAGCTTCGCCCTGCAGAAGAGTTAAAAAATGGCTTCGAGCGGCGTCCCTGCACTTCACGTTCAGCTTTGCAAGCATATAAAAACAATGTAGTCATGTCATCATATTCTTTATAATCAAGTATATCCTGTATTTCCCGGTTTAAACCACCACGAAAACGTGCCATAGCAGCGTCATTTTCCTCGAATAACCCGCACCGAATCATACCTTTTTGTAGCTCCTGGTAATAGTCCTCAACAGACTGAGAACCTTGTTGAAAACGCTGCATTTTGTTAAGCAAATCACGAGCATAATATGATGGTACAAAACGATGTCGCATGGCAGCTTTTAGTTCATCCCAAGTAGTCGGAACGGTGGTTGGATGTTTAGTTTTATACTCACGCCACCAAATTAAAGCAAACTCGGTAAATTCACTAATAGCAGCTTTAACTTGAGAATTTGCAGCAATATCATGGCATGAAAATTTTTGTTCAACCTCTAATTCCCAATCAAGGTATGCAGCAGGATCATATTTACCACTGAACGATGGAATTTTAAATTTAATCTTAGAAAAAGAATCATTACCGGAGCGGCGTGGTACACGGCGAGCTTTGCCGCGGCGGTCAGCATCCTCTGGCTCATCATCACCAACACATCCTTGGGCCACCAAATCAGTGACCACTGTGTTCAATGCATCAAGCCGTGACAAGATGGTGTCGAGTGTCGTCTTGGTAGCCGTCTGCGCGCGGTCGAGCTGGTCAAACCGCTCGTTGGATGTAGTGACCGTGGAGTCCATCCGCTCATGGATCGTCGTAATGTCCGTGACCAGACCGTCAAGCTCTGTGCGCAAGGCCTGCAGCTGTGTCTTGTCGTCGTCTCCTGCCATAGTTAGTGCAAACACAAAACAAACACAGATGCAAGAATAGGATGGGACAGCTCACAAAGGCGCTCAAACTAATGCCGTTATAAAATTCTTATCCGATCTTACCAATCACACAGGGGCGACCCGCAACCGACTCGGTGGAACTTCTCGAAAGCAAGGCGCAACGACTGATCGGAAACAAGGTCAGCTCGAAGTAGAATTTTGTGGAGTTCTGGGTAGGCTGCACTCAGATGAAGGATTAGCACAAACAAACAATAATGCAGAGTTAAATAAGAGTGCTAAGCCCGTCACACACGCTGCTGATCACAAGTGCGGATAAGAACAGAGAAAGGAAAAATAAAGACAAAGGAGGAAAAAGGCACGCTGCGAGCCCGAGACGGGTGCTAACAGAAGTTGTCGAACCGATCGTCCCTCTTCCCTGTCTCTTTTTTTTTGCTCTTTTGTTTTTTTTTCTTCCTGGATTCTTTGCTGTATATATTTTTTTTTTGTTCAGGGGAAAACGAACCGGGGCAACCTCTGTAGACCGATAGAGACGGGGGCCACAAAACGAAGCGGGGACAGCGGAGTACGGGACGCGCGGCGCCGCACAGTGGAGTACGGGACGCGTACAGCGGTGCAGCGGTCCGCCTGACAAGCTTGTCACGTCAGGCCGGCAACGCAGACCGCTCGCAGAAGAAGGAATCGCTGTCGAGCAGGCCTGCAGCAGAAACGAGAATAGAAAACAAGGAACGACGGAAAAAAATTTATGGTGGCTAGGGTTAGGGGAAAACAAGAGAAAAAAAAACACCGAGATCAGCAACGAAAATAACGATGTTAGCACGCCAATTTAACCCCAACACTTATCGGATGAAAGTGCGAGGCTAAAACGGTTGATGGGACACGGTAATTTTTTGTTTGGTTTTGTGGACTATAGGAATTAAAAAAATACTCGGTAAACTCACCGATCAACCTGGAAAGCTGATACCACTTGATAAAGGGGGAGTGCCCGATCTTTCGGTGAGTTGGATAAATCTCGATTTGGTGGTGGTTCGACCCTCACGATCCGACTACGACGAGCGAACCCGTTGCGCCAATGCAATCGCTGAACCGTACCTCCAATGGTTACCAACCTGAGAGCCAGGTGTGGTTCGAGGACCGGTGGATGGTCGCTTCCTGGTGTGATGAGTGATTGACAATGTGGTGTGGACTGATTCTTGGCTAAGTATTGCAGGTGCAGGTTGCGGCTTGACTGGTGCAGGTGCAGGTGAAGAACAAGCGTGAAAGGTCGTTGCCGGTGAGGCCTCCAGGTGTGGAGAAGACAAGTAGGCTTGGTTCGAGGGACCCCGTGGCCAGCGGGGTCAAGTGCGGGCCGCATGGTGGCAAGAACGGCAAGATGAAGTCATGGACGGTTTCTTGGTTGAGCCTCAAAACCAAGGTCGAGCCGGGACTACGTGGGAGCCGAGTCATGAGTGGTGATTGGCGGAGGCTACACCTAGTTCGCGGGGTTTCCGGTGGTTCACCAGAAAACCACTGGGTTCCTTGGTTGATCCACAAAGCCAAGACCGAAGAACCGAAGACGGAGGTGCAGCAGCTCCAGACCGGTCTGACCGGTGGGTCTGACCGGTCTGACCGGTGGGTATCGGTCTGACCGGTGAGGAGCACCGGTCTGACCGGTGTGCGACGACGCAGTCCGGAATCTTCGAAGCGGAGGACACGCGTCGGGATCGCAAGACTTGCGTCGAGGCTAAGCAAGTTTGCGGTTGCTGAGCATCCGTCCGATGGTGCGAAGACAAAGACTTCCAATTTCGCCCTCGAGGGGCATGTATCCCTAGTTAGCTAGTAAGGGTATTTTAGTCTTTCGGTTGCCTCCATATAACCCAAGTGGTGAGAGGATGGCAGCCATCTCTTGGAACCCTAGCTCATTTGGTTTTCCTATTTTCCTTCCTATTTTCTTAGGATTTTCGTAGGACTAGCTTGAGAGCTTCATGGTGAGATCTTGTGAGAGGGAAGGATGATCGGGCGGCAAGCTAGACCTTGTATGAACCTCTTTGGTATGTATAGATGATTCGGCGTGGTTCCTCAAGGCTTGGATGTGTCTTTCCCGTTTCTCCTTTTTGGTGATTTTCGGAGCCCTTTCTTGGCAATTTTCTTGGAGCGATTTCGAGGCCTTTCTCTTTGGGATTTGGTGGGGGATGTATGCATGAACCCTTCGTGGTTCTTTACCCTTTGATTCCCCTTCCAAATCCGTGAGCAAAGGGGCTCGATTTTGGGGTTTTCGTGGCTCTAGGGTTAGAGGCGTTCTTGGTGGGATTTCTTCGATTCCTCTTGATTTGACAAGTTTTGGTGGACCAAATCTTGGCTATGGAGTACCCATGAGGTGTTCCTACTATCCCCAAAGTTTTGTGCAAAACCGTGGAGCGGATCGGGAGATCGGGAGTTGGATTTGGAGGAGTTGACTCGCGGGCGCTGTTCATCCCGAGCTGCCCAGGCACGACCGGTCTGACCGGTGCTCTTGACCGGTCTGACCGGTGCTAGCCCTTTGTGGGTTTTTGTCTCGGGGAACAGCCTTGTCCGTGTGGTTTTGTCCCGTGGTCCTGCTGATCAGTTCTTGGAGTGTTTGGAGTTGTTTTGCTAGGATTTGTGAGGGGTTCTTCTTCCTCACAGGTTGTGTTTCGTGGTGGTGTTTGTTCCAGGGCCTAGAGGATTCACTGAGGCTTCCTGGAACGTTTGCTGTGCGGCTGCTGTAGCCACCGGCCTGACCGGCTCTGTCCACCGGTCTGACCGGTGTCACCGGTCTGACCGGCGCAGGCCATCGGTCTGACCGGTGTAGCACAGGCAGCAAGCCGTGCAAGTTTCCGCTGTGTGTTTTGGTGAGTTTTGGCTAGGAAGGTTGAGTGTTGGTTCCTAGGACCAGTAGCACTTCAGTGGCTGCGTGGTCTTGACCAACTTGGGTAGTTGGATCGGAGACGTGAGTTGGAAGCCGTGTTCGTCTTGTTGGAGTTCTCATCTCCTTCGAGAAGAATTTTTATCGGCTCCCATTCACTCCCCCCCTCTCTGGTTCGCCTAATCGGTCCTTCAATTGGTATCAGAGCCGGTTCGGGTCTTTATTGACTCTTACCAGTCTAAGATCCAAAGATGGCGTACCAGGAACGGGGTTCGGGTCCTCCGCACTTCGATGGGAAGAACTACCAGATGTGGCAAAGGCGGATGGCGGCGTTCCTCCGCGGAAAGGGTCAGATCCTTTGGGATGTCACG
Source organism: Cenchrus fungigraminus (assembly GCA_036936925.1). NCBI lineage: Eukaryota > Viridiplantae > Streptophyta > Magnoliopsida > Poales > Poaceae > Cenchrus > Cenchrus fungigraminus. The sequence continues at coordinate 53,160,621 of CM072778.1, forward strand.
GTGAACACAGCTTATGTTCATCCGATGAACTTCCTTGCTCCAGGATCGAGGGATATGTTCGAAGCCAACAACAAGGCTGTCGACTACTTGTTTCGTGCTCTGTGTCAGCCTGAATTCGATCGGGTTCAGACAGAGGACTTAGCTTGTAGGATTTGGGAGCAGTTGAAGGATGCTCATGCTGGGAATGCTCAGGTTCAGGCTCGGATGTACGCGACTTACCGGAGAGAGTACGAGAACTTCACTCATCTCCCCGGCGAGTCCGTCGATGCCCTTTTCCAGCGATTTACGGTCGTTGTGAACAACATGAGAGTCAATGTGGACGTCCTCCCATACAATGATCATGATAGAGCCGTGAAGCTCTTGCACTCGTTGGATCGTACCGTATGGGACGGGAAGTTTGAGGCTATTGTTGAGTCCGAGAAGTATGACACCTTGACGGTGAACGAGCTGTTCTCTAAGCTCAAGTCGGCTGAGTTGGACCGTGGTATGACAGCCAAGATCGAGAGCCCGACTGATTCTCATAGTCTCGCTCTCGTTAGTGGCAAAGGAGCTAAGTCTAACGCTAACGCATCCTCCAGGATGTACTCTCTGTCTTCTTTGATGTCTTTGCCAGATGAGGAGTTCGACGTGCTTGGAGAGGACGAGCTGGCGTTGCTGACCAGGCGGTTCGAGAGGCTGCACGAGAACCGGGTGAACACGAGGAGGACAGCACGGACGTGCTTTCAGTGCGGCAAGCCAGGACACTTCGTTGCCGACTGCCCGGAGAAGACGGAGAACAAGGACGGCTACAAGGACGGCTACAGGCACCGATCGAGCAAGGATGGCAAGTACCGATCGAGGCGCGATCACAAGCACAAGAACAAGCACAAGGACGAGCGACGGTCGAGGAAGAAGGATGGCCGCGGCAGGAAGGCCCGAGCAATGGTCGGAGCGAGCGACGTCGACTCCAGCTCCGCCTACTCTTCCTCAAGCTCGAGTAGCAGTGAAGATGAAGGTGATCGGCGCAAGAACAAGAAGTCATCCAGGAACTTGAGCGGGTTGAGCTGCTTCGCGAGAGATGGCTTCTGCGGCATGGCCCGTAGCTCCGGCAGCAAGAAGAGCCACCAGAGTGACTCGGACTCTGACTCCGAGGATGAGGTATGTGATGAGCTCTCTTCTTTGCGCAAGGAGAATGATGAGTTGGTTGACTTGCTTGATAACCGCGATCACATGCTTAGAGAGGCCAAGAAGATGAGGAAAGAGCTTAGGGCCTCACTAGAAGATGCTAGGAACCGTGTGGCTGAGCTAGAAACCCAGAACCTAGATGCTAAGCTTGAGATTGATTCGCTTAAGGCTTCTCCTGTGGTTTCTGATGAGATTGATTGCTGTGATTGCTCTGTGTACCTAGCTGATCTTACTGCTCTTAAGGATAAGCATGCTTCTACTTGTGATGAACTAGATATGCTTAGGGTTGAAGTGGCTGAGCTTAAGTCTAGACCTGCTTTGCTAGGTGCTTGCACTTCTTGCCCTGTTTTGCATGGAAAGATTGATGAGATGCATGCTTACACTGTTTCACTTGAGGCTAAGTTGAAAGAGCCTATTCCCACTTCTTGCTCTACTTGTGAATTGCATGCGGTTAAGAATTTGGAGCTTGCACATTATGTTGATCGCCTGCAGGATGAAAATGATGAGCTGAGAAAATGTATGAGCTGGTTGTCGGGTCAGGAGCCTCAGCTCGGTATCATGATAGCGGCTTTCAAACGCTATGATGGTCAGGCACTTGGGGCTGACAAGCTTGGAGAGAACTGTGGTGAGGGAGTTGAGAGAGTTGGAGAGATTCCTATCCCACCACCAAACAGACACAAGAACAAGTTTGAGCCCAAGCCCAACCATCTCAGAAACAAACTTGACACTACTCCAGATCCACCCATATTCCCTCACCCAACAAATGATTTTCAGAAACCGGTGAAGTTTGTGAGCCCAAAGGGAGGTGAGGAAGGAGAGAAGAAGGGTGAGAAGCCGAGTGGGCAGCCCCAACCCAAGCCTAAGCCTAAGCCACAGCCCATAAAGTTCCATTGTGGGTATTGTGGGAGAGATGGTCACAAGGATGAGTTTTGCTTCAAGAGGAAGCGTGAGGAGAGAATGGCTAGAGAGTGGGCTAACAGGGACAGGTACCACCCCTCTAATGGTGTACCTGAGCCTCGTATGCAGATGCCCAGGGCCAAGGCGATTGTGAGGACGGTTCCGGCTTGGGGAGACCGGAAGGCTGCAAGTGTTGCTGCTGGCCGAGCCACACCGGTCAGACCGGTGTACTACACCGGTCAGACCGGTGCAGGTCTGGGCAGACAGCGAGTCGGATTTCGTGCTCGTGAGGATGCTCGGTTTGGTTCTGGAGGTCGTGGTTCTGGTGGTTGGTCTGGAAAGTTTGCAGGTGGTCAGTTTGCTAGGCGTTCTCCACCTCGTGCTCAATACGAGGGTGAGAAGAGTCGTAGCTTTAAGATGGAGCGGAGGAACGATCCACGGTTCCCCTTTCGTGGTTTTCGTCCTCCTCCAGCTAGAGAGGGTTGGTTCCCTCGTGGTGGTTACAGTGGTGGTAGCTTTGATAGGCGTGATGTTTTGGTTTGTGCTAACCCCACTTTGGAGCAAATGGCTCGGCACTGGTTTTACTCTTTTGGTACTAACCCCAGTGCTGAGTCGTTTGTTCACTCACGTGCTCGCTTTTGAATTTCAGGTGGGAGACTTGAAGAACATTTGGTTGATTGACTCCGGTTGCTCGAGGCATATGACCGGAGACAAGGGGTGGTTCTCAAGTCTCGTCCCGGTGGTGACAAAGAAGTACATCACCTTTGGGGACAATGGGCGAGGGCGTGTGCTGTCAGAAGGTGAGATTAAGGTAAGTGACAAGATCACTCTCAGGCGTGTTGCTCTTGTTCAATCGCTTGGATACAATTTGCTTTCTGTGTCCCAGTTGTTGGATGAGGGTTTTCAGGTGTTGTTTCGGCCTGGTGGTTCTCGGATTTTAGATTCTCGGGGGGATCTTGTTTGCATGGTCGTTCCCGAGGGTCAGGTGTTCCGAGCTGATTTTTCTCAGTCTTCTGGTGTGGAGCGTTGCTTCTTGGCTGGTTCTTCGAGTGAGTTGTGGAAGTGGCATAGGAAGTTGGGTCACTTGAGCTTTGACCTTTTGTCTCGCTTGAGTAAACTCAATTTGGTCCGAGGATTGCCACGATTGAGGTTTGAGAAAGAGTTGGTTTGTGCTCCGTGTAGGCATGCCAAGATGGTAGCCTCTTCTCACCCGCCTCTCACCGATGTGATGACTGAGCGTCCATGCGAGCTGCTCCATATGGACCTTGTTGGCCCAGCTCGTGTGCGATCTGCGGGTGGGAAGTGGTATGTCCTTGTTGTGGTGGACGACTACTCTCGGTATGCGTGGGTGTTCTTTCTTGAGGAGAAGGGGGAGACGTTTGGTTTTGTTCGAGATCTTGTCTTGAGGTTAAGAAACGAGAGGCACGGAGATGCCATACGAGCGATCCGCAGTGATAATGGCTCGGAATTCAAAAACTCTCGCTTCGAAACCTTTTGCCATGACTTGGGTCTTGAACATCAGTTTTCGAGTCCGTATACGCCTCCCCAGAATGGCGTGGTGGAAAGGAAAAACAGGACCTTGTGCGAGATGGCTCGGACGATGCTCGACGAGCATAGGACTCCGAGAAGGTTCTGGGCTGAGGCGGTCAATACCGCGTGCCATGTGTCGAACAGGATCTACCTCAGGGTTCACAAGAAGAAAACCTGTTACGAGTTGATGCACGGTCGCACACCCAAGGTGAGTCACTTCCATGTCTTTGGTTGTAAATGCTTCATTCTGAAGAAAGGGAAGAAGTTGGACAAGTTCGAGGCTAGGTCTGTCGATGGTATTTTCTTTGGTTATGCATCTCATTCTAGAGCATTTCGTGTGCTCAATCTTGAAACTAACCAAATCGTGGAGACTTGCGAGGTAACCTTCGACGAGACACAGCCACGTAGTCAGCTTGTTTTTGAGTGTGCAGGTGACGACGAACTTGGCGAGGAGATCTTTCAGGAGGAGGAGCATGAACATGGAGATGATGAAGATGGCGGTGTGATGCCCGCGGCTGAACATGTACCTACTACTTCGACGACGATCGAGAATGGACCCTCTCCCACACCTACAACGACAAACCCAGATCAAGGCGAAGCTGCTGTTGAGGGGGAGGTAGCATCAAGGCGAGAACCTCCCCGACGAGTGCAAGTGGATCACCCAGCTTCGAGAATCATCGGCGACATGAATGAACGTACTACACGGTCGAGGGTTCGGAACAATTCTCATTTCGCTCATGCTGCTTTTGTTGCCACTTTTGAGCCCAAAGACATTGGACATGCGTTATCTGATCATAATTGGGTTAACTCGATGCATGAGGAGTTGGAGAATTTTGAGAGGAACCAAGTTTGGGTGTTGGTTGACCCTCCCCCAGGGTGTAAGCCGATTGGGACAAAATGGGTGTGGAAAAATAAAGAGGGAGAGAAAGGAGACGTGGTGAGGAACAAGTCGAGACTTGTTGCTCAGGGGTACAGTCAGAAAGAGGGGATCGACTACGAGGAGACTTTCGCTCCTGTAGCTCGTTTGGAGGCGATCAGGATCCTTCTAGCTTTTTCCGTGGCGAAAGGGTTCAAGTTGTACCAGATGGATGTGAAGAGTGCTTTCCTGAACGGTGTGTTGGAGGAAGAGGTGTTTGTGAGGCAACCACCGGGGTTTGAGAGTGAGAAGTACCCTCACCGGGTCTACAAGTTGAGGAAGGCGCTGTATGGGTTGAAGCAGGCGCCTAGAGCTTGGTATGGTAGGTTGAGGGGGTTCCTGTTTGAGAGAGGGTTTGAGATGGGGAAGGTCGACCAGACCTTGTTTCTCCTCAGGCAGGACAGAGATATCCTGATTGTGCAGGTATACGTGGATGATATTGTCTTTGGTGGCTCGTCTAACTCTCTTGTTGCAAGGTTTGCAGAAGACATGAGCAGGGAATTTGAGATGAGCATGATGGGCGAGTTGCAGTTCTTCCTCGGGCTACAAATCAAGCAATCAAAGGAAGGAACATTTGTGCACCAAGCTAAGTACACCAAGGACATTGTGAGGAAGTTCAAGATGGAGGACTCCAAGGCCATGGCGACGCCTATGAGTACGACTACAGTTCTTGATGCGGACGAGGAAGGTGAACACGTGGACCAGAAGGAGTACCGGAGCATGATCGGGTCACTCCTCTACCTGACGGCGACGAGGCCGGACATTCAATTCTCGGTGTGTCTGTGCGCTCGTTTTCAAGCTTCTCCGAGGACTTCGCATCGGCAAGCAGTCAAGCGCATTTTCAGGTATTTGCGACACACTCCCGACTTCGGCCTTTGGTACTCTGCGTCTTCTTCTTTGGCGCTTCATGGATTTTCAGACGCGGATTTTGCCGGGTGTCGGTTGGATAGGAAGTCCACTTCTGGGACTTGCCAGTTCTTGGGTTCTTCTTTGGTATCTTGGTCTTCCCGCAAACAGTCGAGTGTTGCTCAATCCACTACCGAGGCAGAGTATGTGGCCGCAGCTAGTTGTTGCTCTCAGCTCCTTTGGATCACATACACCATGAGTGACTTTGGTGAGGAGTATACCCATGTCCCACTTCAATGTGATAGCACTAGTGCCATAAGCGTTGCAAAGAACCCAGTGCTCCATTCCAAAACCAAGCACATAGAAGTGAGGTATCATTTTCTGAGAGACAACGTAGAGAAAGGGAAGATAGCTTTGATCCATGTACCCACACATGAACAACTAGCCGATATTTTCACCAAACCCCTAGATCAAGCAACTTTCACTCGTTTGCGGGGGGAGCTTGGTGTTTGTTTGATTTCTTGAGTTGGCGTGTGGGAGCTCCTTTGTAGCATATGTATAGCTTTCCTTTGTGCATTTCTTGCATTTGGCATGGCATATGTAGCATGATGTATAGGCATCTTTGTATCTTAGGTTGCATGCATTTTGTATCATATGCATTGTTTAGGAAAGGCTTCTCCTATACACATTGTTCACCATGGAATGACATATATGTCTTTGTGAGCTAATTTGGTAAGCTATGGTTAGTTTTGGCTTAGCTCTTGATAATCTTGGTTTGTATCCATGGTTGATGGCTATGTTTTTGAAAAATTTCATATATATGCCCTCTTGTGAGTAAATGCCTTTACATGATCTTGACATGTTTTAGTGGCTTGGCTATGCTTAATTTGTGGTTGGATAGCTTATTTTGATCATATGGGGCCAAAGGCTCATTTGCCATCATGAATGTTTAGCCCCCATGCTTCATCTTGTGGAGGGGCATAAGTTCCTTTTTGTCGCAAAGACATTTCATGTACCAATTATAAATCTGAATATGAAATGTAAATTGCTTGAAAAATGTGCTCCCATGTCATATGTGCTAATTTTAATTTGCTTTGGGTGCTAAATCGTTGCATGATGCCTACCAATGAGAAGTCTCATATATAGAAGTAGGCACATGGCTCGGTGGCTTTGACATGACATGAGGTGCTTGTGGGTGTTTATGATGGTCTTATGCTTAGAATGGTTGTCCTAGCATGAAGTTTGTGTGGCTTTGCCATTTTGACATGTTTTGCTCATGTTTAGGACTTTGCTCATGAGAGGGTAATTTTTCGCAAAATTGCTAAATTCTGTCTTAGCTTCGCCCAATGGTTGTGAAACTTGGTGATCATGAAGTTTATGTCTTTACGAAGCTATAGAGTATCTAACTTGCTCGTTTGGACATGTGTAGCATCCTATGTTGAATTTTGTCTATTTGAGAAGCTCTAGGTTGCATTTTTTGCATTTTTGGCTTGATTCATGCATTGTCAACAAGGGGGAGAAGTTTGAGCATGTTTTGGCCTACTGAATGCATTTGGAAGGTTTTCAGGTGGTTTCGAGCTATTTTTGGGCTCTGTTGTGCACCGGTCTGACCGGTTGAGGTCACCGGTCTGACCGGTCAGAGTGCTGGTCCTGTTCACATGTTGCCCACCAGTCTGACCGGTGGTGTCGACCGGTCTGACCGGTCAGAACTGAGCTGTTGCAGCTGCTCTGTTTTGTGAAGTGGTTCGCATGCATTTGTCCAGGGGGAGTTGCATGTGTGCAGGGGGAGCTCTTTGTGGTTTTCGAGCTTTGGTTTGATGGTTTGTGCTCTTTGCTTGAGCATGTTTTGTCTCGGATGTGTCGAGCCGTTGCCCTTGCCTAAGGGGTCCGAGACTTGTCTTCTTCAAGTGATCTTGCTCTTTGCCTTTTCTTTGGCTTTCGATCGCTTGTTGGAGTTTCTTTTAGTCGTTTCTTTTCTTTTCCTTTTCTCTTGGTTACCAAAACGTGTGTGTTGTCAATGCACTCATCAAGGGGGAGATTGAGAGCCAGGTGTGGTTCGAGGACCGGTGGATGGTCGCTTCCTGGTGTGATGAGTGATTGACAACGTGGTGTGGACTGATTCTTGGCTAAGTATTGCAGGTGCAGGTTGCGGCTTGACTGGTGCAGGTGCAGGTGAAGAACAAGCGTGAAAGGTCGTTGCCGGTGAGGCCTCCAGGTGTGGAGAAGACAAGTAGGCTTGGTTCGAGGGACCCCGTGGCCAGCGGGGTCAAGTGCGGGCCGCATGGTGGCAAGAACGGCAAGATGAAGTCATGGACGGTTTCTTGGTTGAGCCTCAAAACCAAGGTCGAGCCGGGACTACGTGGGAGCCGAGTCATGAGTGGTGATTGGCGGAGGCTACACCTAGTTCGCGGGGTTTCCGGTGGTTCACCAGAAAACCACTGGGTTCCTTGGTTGATCCACAAAGCCAAGACCGAAGAACCGAAGACGGAGGTGCAGCAGCTCCAGACCGGTCTGACCGGTGGGTCTGACCGGTCTGACCGGTGGGTACCGGTCTGACCGGTGAGGAGCACCGGTCTGACCGGTGTGCGACGACGCAGTCCGGAATCTTCGAAGCGGAGGACACGCGTCGGGATCGCAAGGCTTGCGTCGAGGCTAAGCAAGTTTGCGGTTGCTGAGCATCCGTCCGATGGTGCGAAGACAAAGACTTCCAATTTCGCCCTCGAGGGGCATGTATCCCTAGTTAGCTAGTAAGGGTATTTTAGTCTTTCGGTTGCCTCCATATAACCCAAGTGGTGAGAGGATGGCAGCCATCTCTTGGAACCCTAGCTCATTTGGTTTTCCTATTTTCCTTCCTATTTTCTTAGGATTTTCGTAGGACTAGCTTGAGAGCTTCATGGTGAGATCTTGTGAGAGGGAAGGATGATCGGGCGGCAAGCTAGACCTTGTATGAACCTCTTTGGTATGTATAGATGATTCGGCGTGGTTCCTCAAGGCTTGGATGTGTCTTTCCCGTTTCTCCTTTTTGGTGATTTTCGGAGCCCTTTCTTGGCAATTTTCTTGGAGCGATTTCGAGGCCTTTCTCTTTGGGATTTGGTGGGGGATGTATGCATGAACCCTTCGTGGTTCTTTACCCTTTGATTCCCCTTCCAAATCCGTGAGCAAAGGGGCTCGATTTTGGGGTTTTCGTGGCTCTAGGGTTAGAGGCGTTCTTGGTGGGATTTCTTCGATTCCTCTTGATTTGACAAGTTTTGGTGGACCAAATCTTGGCTATGGAGTACCCATGAGGTGTTCCTACTATCCCCAAAGTTTTGTGCAAAACCGTGGAGCGGATCGGGAGATCGGGAGTTGGATTTGGAGGAGTTGACTCACGGGCGCTGTTCATCCCGAGCTGCCCAGGCACGACCGGTCTGACCGGTGCTCTTGACCGGTCTGACCGGTGCTAGCCCTTTGTGGGTTTTTGTCTCGGGGAACAGCCTTGTCCGTGTGGTTTTGTCCCGTGGTCCTGCTGATCAGTTCTTGGAGTGTTTGGAGTTGTTTTGCTAGGATTTGTGAGGGGTTCTTCTTCCTCACAGGTTGTGTTTCGTGGTGGTGTTTGTTCCAGGGCCTAGAGGATTCACTGAGGCTTCCTGGAACGTTTGCTGTGCGGCTGCTGTAGCCACCAGCCTGACCGGCTCTGTCCACCGGTCTGACCGGTGTCACCGGTCTGACCGGTGCAGGCCATCGGTCTGACCGGTGTAGCACAGGCAGCAAGCCGTGCAAGTTTCCGCTGTGTGTTTTGGTGAGTTTTGGCTAGGAAGGTTGAGTGTTGGTTCCTAGGACCAGTAGCACTTCAGTGGCTGCGTGGTCTTGACCAACTTGGGTAGTTGGATCGGAGACGTGAGTTGGAAGCCGTGTTCGTCTTGTTGGAGTTCTCATCTCCTTCGAGAAGAATTTTTATCGGCTCCCATTCACTCCCCCCCTCTCTGGTTCGCCTAATCGGTCCTTCACAACCTCGCGGTGCGAGATCAGCCTGATCACGAAGATCGTTTTTCCTGCACGCAATCGATAGAACGAACAAGAAAAATACAACGAGCAATTTATTAATCACTCACAAGGTGGAGCTTGAATTCACGACGGCGGCGTAGAATACGCGGCGGTTCGGAAAGTAGCAAAAGCTAACAATGAAAACAAACTCAAGTTCTAATCTAGATGGGTCTCTCTAATATAGATGGAAAAAAAAAACAACTCGGACTCCTGACGGCCACCAGGGTAGGCGGCGGCGGACCCTAGGGCTGCATGCGCTGCCCCTGGCGCACGCATTGACCCTGACGCGTCAGGCAGCAGGCAGCAAGCCAGCCACGCGCGGTCAGGCCCCCCTCATGCGCAGCAAGCCAGCCACGCGCGGTCAGGCCCCCCTCACGCGATGCGTCCTGTGCAGTACTGCGACCCGATGGATGGTGCATGATGGCTGATAGCGACGTGATGAATGGATGCATGGTTGCTGGCGACGCGTTGGACGGTAGCCCAGCCTCCTGACGCGAACCAACTTCTTCACGTACAAAAACTTGACTGTGGCCCGTTATTCTTCAGCAGCAACACAAAGTTTAATTCTCGTGCACGAGCCCGGGTGAGTGGTCCTGAAGGTGGCGCCTGAAGTGTTTCTGGTGATGACGATGTAGACGGTGCTGCTGTTGTAGATGTACCCGTATCAGTAGAGATGTCCTCATCATTCAGGCTCGGTTGTTCGCGACCTACCGGAGAGAGTACGAGAACTTCACTCATCTCCCCGGTGAGTCCATCGACTCCATGTTCCAGCGGTTCACTGTGATTGTGAACAACATGAGGGCTAATGTGGCCGCGCTCCCGTACGATGACCATGACAGGGCTGTGAAGCTCCTGCATTCTCTGGATTGTACCGTGTGGAGTGAGAAGATCGAGGCCATTCTTGAGTCGGAGAAGTATGACACCCTCACGGTGGATGAGCTGTTTTCCAAGCTCAAGTCGTCCGAGGTGGACCGTGGGGTGCGAGCAAGGATCGAGAACTCGACTGACCCTCATAGTTTGGCTCTCGTTTCTGGACCAAGGACTAACGCTAACATGTCTTCGAGACAGTTCTCTTTGTCTTGTCTTGTGTCCATGCCAGATGAGGAGTTCGAGGTGCTCAACGAGGAGGATCTCACGTTGCTGAGCAGGCGTTTCGAGTGCATGTACATGAACCGGAAGAACGCACGGAGGAGTTCGAGCTTGTGCTACCGGTGCGGCAAGCACAGGCACTTTATCGCTGAGTGTCCGGAGGCCGTGGAGGTCAAGCCCGAGCACAAGCACCGTTTGAGGACCGACCACAAGCACCGCACGAGGGAGGACCACAAGGGCAAGAACAAGTCCGAGTGGAGGCTGAGGAAGAGTGGCGGTCACAAGAAGAAGGAGCGAGCGATGGTTGCCGGACCAAGCGACATCGACTCAAGTTCCTGCTACTCTTCATCAAGCTCAAGTGATGAAGAAGAGAACCGGCACAAGGGCAAGTGGTCAAGCAAGAATATCAACGGCCTGTGCTTCGCCGCCCAAGGCTTTTGCGGCATGGCACACAGCTCTGCAAGCAAGAAGAGCAACAAGGACGACTCGGACTCCGACTCCGAGGATGTGGTAAACAATGATCCTGCCTTCTTGGTAGCGGAGAATGCTAGGTTGAACGAATTACTTGACAACAGTGATGACGTACTTAGAAAGACCAACAAGGAGAAGAGGGAGTATAGGTCTTTGCTTGGAGAGGCTAAGGAGAAGGTGGTTGAGCTAGAGTCTTTGCTTGTTGATGCTAGGGCTCAAATTGATTCTCTGAAGTCTGCTCCTATTGTGACCGATGAACCTGAATGCACTGATTGTTCTGTTTTCCTTGGTGATTTGACTGTGCTTAAGGAAAAGTATGCCTCCAAGGTTGAGGAACTTGATGTGAACATGATAATGTAACCCATGCATGGGAAGAAGTAACCCGCCACTGGTTACGTAAAATACTCATGGGTTACACAGGATGGAATAATTTGTAGCAACATCTCTATGTTGCATGCATTTCTGGTATTTCTCTAGTGGGTTTCATCATTCATATGATACATCATTGGAAAGTGCTATGAGTTAAGTTTCCAACCCAACAAACGGCGCATCTTTTCGACTTCCGAGTCAAGAGTTATGGTCATTTTAGTGGAAGGTGTGCAGGCTGCCAGGAAGCTGCGCGAAAGTCCAAGACTCTTCAGTTGCTTCATTATATCTTTGTTTCCCAAGAGTCATATGTATCTTAGAGCCTAAGAATATTAATTAGGGAGTCATTTCCTAAGTGTCCTTTTAGTTTCCCTAAGAGTTCAAGTATTAAGTGCGTGCGTCTCTCCCTCTTTATATAAAGGGATGATATGTAATCTTTTCAGCAGAGTGGTTGAATATGATAAGATTTGAGAATGGAGCGCTGCTCTTCCTTGTGAAATCCGTGGAGTAGCCTCCGGTGCTAGTCGATCTCGTCGAGTAATCTCCGAGTTATCCTAGTTGAGAAACCCGTCGAGTAATCTCCGGTGCTAGTTGATCTTTTCGAGTGATCTCCGAGTGAAACTAGTTTTATCCAATCCACCCACCACCACATTTCCGCCTTTCCATCCATCCATTTGTTACTGGAGCATTAGAGTTCCTATCATTTGGTATCAGATCCTAACCCATGGCTGGTCGTCAACGTCGTCCAGCGAACTGCGACAACGACAACGCCAACCAAGAGCGTGATCTGTTCCTTGAAGCCTTGGGAGAACAACTTCGTGAGATACAGGAGCGCCTAAAGCGTCTTGAAGTTGCTGGTCGTGAAGCACCTCGTCCGGAAGATGTTGATCATGATGCTGATGGTCGTGGCGCTGCTGGCCATGAGGATGCTGGTCGCCGTGCACATCGTCGAGTTCAACATAACTACAGCAGCGAAGATGAAGATGGTATTAATCCTTTCGCTGATCTGCATGATAGCTCTAGTGATGAAGAAGATATTCATTCTCAGATTTCTGGTGGCAATCATAGAAACAATTTTCATATGCGTGTTGATATTCCTGAGTTTGAAGGAAGATATGATCCTGATGAATTTATTGAGTGGCTGAACACCACTGAGCGTGTTTTTGCTTACAAGAAGATTCCTGATGGTGAAAGGGTGCTGCTAGTCAGTATCAAACTTTGGAAGAATGCATCTATTTGGTGGGAACAACTCAAACGTCGTCGGGTGCAGCTGGGCAAGAGAAGAATTAGAACTTGGGAGAAGATGAGAAGAGAGTTGTGTGCAAAATTCCTACCCAAAAGTTATCTCCAAGATGCTTACAACAAGTTACAAGCTTTCAAGCAAGATGACCTCTCTGTTGAGGAATATACTGAGAAATTTGATCACCTTCTTGTTCGTTGTGAAGTCAATGAAAGAGAGGAACAAACTATTGCTCGTTATTTGCAAGGGTTACGTAAGGAGATTCGCGATGTTGTTGAGTTGCAGCCATATCACTCTTATCATGATGTTTTCAAGCTTGCAATCAAGGTAGAAACACGTCTCCAAGGTACTGGTTCATCACTATACCCTATAGGCAGAGGTACACCAAGCAAGAAAGAGGTGGGAAGAAAGGCTACAACAAGCATTCATGCTCCTGTAACCAGCAGTAAATCTGAAAAGGAGGAAAATTCAGCAAGCAAAGGTGTGCAGTGTTTTCGATGCAAGGGTTGGGGTCATAGAATGCAAGATTGTCCAAGTAGACGTACTCTTACAGTTGATTGCACAGCTACCGAACAAGATGACTCGCCACCAATTTTTGATGAAGATCCATCAGAGAAGAGCATAGCCATACATGCTGATGAAGGTGAACTTTTTGTTACACGTCATGTTCTAAATATTGCTCCCGTTTTGGAGGATGATTGGCGACGTAAGAGCATTTTTCACACACGGTGCACTTTCTATGGCAAGGTATGTGATGTCATCATTGATAGTGGGAGTTGTGAGAATGTGGTGTCTCAAGCTATGGTGGAGAAATTTGCACTTGTGACTACAGAACATCCTCATCCATATAATCTAGCTTGGTTAAAAAATTCACAGAAGGAGAAAGTGCATCAACAGTGTCTTGTAAACTTCTCTATTGGGGATACCTACCATGAAGAAGTCCTTTGTGATGTGTTACCCATGGATGCTTGCCATCTGATTTTAGGGAGGCCATGGCAGTATGATCGGCACACTATGCATGATGGGAAGAAGAATACATACTCCTTCGTCAAAAATGGAGTAACCTTTGAGCTGGTTCCATGTAACCCGAACTCGAGGACGAGTCCTTTTTCAACCCTGGGAGGATTATGTGAACATGATAATGTAACCCATGCATGGGAAGAAGTAACTCGCCACTGGTTACGTAAAATAGTCATGGGTTACACAGGATGGAATAATTTGCAGCAACATCTCTATGTTGCGTGCATTTATGGTATTTCTCTAGTGGGTTTCAGCATTCATATGATACATCATTAGAAAGTGCTATGAGTTAAGTTTCCAACCCAACAAACAGCACATCTTTTCGACTTCCGAGTCAAGAGTTATGGTCATTTTAGTGGAAGGTGTGCACGCTGCTAGGAAGCTGCGCGAAAGTCCAAGACTCTTCAGTTGCTTCATTATATCTTTGTTTCCCAAGAGTCATATGTATCTTAGAGTCTAAGAATATTAATTAGGGAGTCATTTCCTAAGTGTCCTTTTAGTTTCCCTAAGAGTTCAAGTATTAAGTGCGTGCGTCTCTCCCTCTCTATATAAAGGGATGATATGTAATCTTTTCAGCAGAGTGGATGAATATGATATGATTTGAGAATTGAGCGCTGCTCTTCCTTGTGAAATCCGTGGAGTAGCCCCCGGTGCTAGTCGATCTCGTCGAGTAATCTCCGAGTTATCCTAGTTGAGAAACCCATCGAGTAATCTCCGGTGCTAGTTGATCTTGTCGAGTGATCTCCGAGTGAAACTAGTTTTATCCAATCCACCCACCACCACATTTCCACCTTTCCATCCATCCATTTGTTACTGGAGCATGAGAGTTCCTATCAGAACTAGATGTGCTTAGGGTTGAGCTAGATGAGATGAAATCTAGGCCCTCCTTGCTTGGTGCTTGCACTTCTTGTCCTGTTTTGCATGAGAAACTAGATGTGTTTGTTGCTTATGCTAGATCACTAGAAGCTGCTATGAAAGCCCCTATTCCTACATCATGCTCTACTTGTGAATTACATGCTGTGAAGAATATGGAGTTTGCACACTATGTTGATCGTTTGCAGGATGAGAACGATGAGTTGAGCAAAATGATGGGTTGGTTGTCTGGTCATGAGCCTCAGCTCAAGATGATGATTGAGGCATACAAACGCTATGATGGGCAAGCGCTTGGGTCAGACAAGGTTGGTGAGGGAAGTGGTGAGAATGAGGAAAAGATCGGTGACATCCCAGAACCACCAAAAACCTACCACAAGAATGCCTATGTTCTTAAGCCAAACCCACTTAAGAACCGACGAGACACAACTCCAACTCCACACGTGTTTCCTCCACAAAACGATAACTTCCAGAAACCCATCAAGTTCAAGAGTGACTTGGGGAACGAGTTCTTTGGGAAGAAGGGAGAGAAACCGAGTGAGGACAAGCCTCAGCCCAAAGAGAGCCCAATGCCAAAGCCAAAACCAAAACCCTTCCATTGTGAGCATTGTGGGAGGGATGGGCACCTAGCTGAGTTTTGCTTCACGAGGAAGCGTGAGGAGAGGCTTGCTAGGGAGATGGCAAACAAGGACAGGTACCGCCCTTCTCGTGGTGTGCCTGAGCCTCGTGTGGTTCCGAGAGGTGAGGGTGTGGTGCGTACCATTTACCCTAGAGTGAAACGTGAGTTTGTGCCTCGAGGTGAGCCACCACAAAGAGATGGTGGTAGGCGTGTTGGGTTCGGGCGTGGTGAGTTTGCTGGACGTTCCTTCACTCGTGGTCAATACGAGTATGGGGGGAACGATCACAGCTTTAGGTCCCAGAGGAGCTACGGGCCACGGTCTCCACTTCGTGGTACGCGTACTCCTCCAAGGGGACGTGTGGGTGTTCCACCTAGGAGAGCTAGGATGGATTTTGCTAACCCCACTTTTGAGCAAATGGCACAGCACTGGTTTGATTCCTTCTGTACTAACCCCAGTGCTGAGTCGTTTGCTCACTCTCGCTCTCGTTTTTGATTTTGCAAGTGGGAGGCATCGAGGGCTTTTGGTTGATCGACTCCGGTTGCTCTCGACACATGACCGGAGATCGACGGTGGTTCTCCAGCCTCACCCTGGTGATGACCAAAGAGTACATCACTTTTGGGGACAATGGGAAAGGTAGAGGCTTTCAGTGGGCACGGTTAAGGCGAGTGAGTCTATGACTCTTAGGCGTGTTGCTCTTGTCAAGTCTTTGGTGTTTAATCTTCTTTCGGTTTCCCAACTTCTTGATGAGGGTTTTGAAGTCCGTTTCAAAACAGGCTGTTCTCGTGTTTTGGATTCTCGAGGTGATATTGTGTGCACGATCATCCCTGAGGGTCAGATTTTTAGAGCCGATTTTTCTCAGTGTGTCGGCTCTTCTCGTTGTTTGGTTGCTGGTGTTTCGGCGGAGCTTTGAAAATGGCATAGGAGACTAGGTCACTTGAGTTTTGACTTGTTGTCACGCTTGAGTGGGCTAGGTTTGGTCCGAGGATTGCCAAAGTTGAAGTACCAAAAGGATTTGGTATGTGCTCCGTGTAGGCATGGTAAGATGGTCGCCGCCTCTCACCCGCCTCTGACATTTGTTATGACAGAGAGCCCATGCGAGTTGTTTCATATGGACTTAGTTGGTCCAGCTCGTGTGTGCTCGGCGGGTGGGAAATGGTATGTCCTTGTGATAGTGGACGACTATTCTCGCTATGCTTGGGTCTTCTTTTTAGCTGACAAGGGGGAGACATTTGGTTTTGTCCGGGATCTAATCTTGAGGTTGAAGAATGAGAGAAATGGAGATGCTGTTCGAGCTATTCGTAGCGACAATGGCACTGAATTTAAAAACTCTCGTTTCAAAACCTTCTGTCGTGATTTGGGTCTCGAACATCAATTTTCTTCTCCCTATGTGGCTTGTAAGAATGGTGTGGTTGAAAGGAAGAATCGGTCCCTTTGTGAGATGGCTCGGACGATGCTCGACGAGCATAGGACTCCGAGGAAATATTGGGCTGAGACGGTGAATAGTGCTTGCCATGTTGGGAACCGGATTTTTCTCAGGGCCTTCTTGAACAAGACATGCTATGAGCTCATGCACGGGCGAGCACCTAGAGTGAGCCATTTCAGGGCTTTTGGTTGTCGGTGCTTTATTTTCAAGAAGGGTTGAGTCGAGGTCCTGCGATGGGATTTTCTTGGGTTATGCTAGTCATTCTCGAGCATTCCGCGTGCTCAACCTTGATACTAACCTAGTCATGGAAACTTGCGAGGTAACCTTTGACGAGACCTAGCCATGCAGTTCGTCTGTCTTTGAGTGTGCAGGTGACGACGAAGTTGGCAAGAAGATTTTAGAGGACGAGGAGGATGATGCTGGAGAGGATGATGGTGAAGCTCCAGCGGCGCATGTACCCTCTACTTCCACTATGACGACTACGGTGCAGGATGGCCCATCCCCTACACCAACTACGATCCAGCAAGATCAAGTGGAAGCTGCTACTGAGGGGGAGGTTGTCTCCAGGCGAGAGGCACCAAGGCGCGTTCTAGTTGATCATCCTTCCTCAAGAATCATCGGCGTCATCAACGAATGTACAACGCGGTCAAGGTCCAGGAATGTTTCTCACTTTGCTCATTCGGCTTTTGTTGCAACCTTTGAGCCGAAAGACATTGGACATGCGCTATCTGATCCTAATTGGGTGAATACCATGCATGAGGAGTTAGAGAATTTTGAGAGAAACCAGGTGTGGGAGTTAGTGGAGCCACCACCAAACTGCAAACCTATTGGGACAAAATGGGTGTGGAAGAACAAAGATGGTGAGAATGGTGAGGTGGTGAGAAACAAATCGAGGTTGGTTGCTCAGGGTTATAGTCAGAAGGAGGGGATAGACTATGAGGAGACATTTGCTCCTGTAGCCCGTTTGGAGGCGATTAGGATCCTTCTAGCCTTTTCCGTGGCTAAAGGGTTCAAATTGTACCAAATGGATGTGAAGAGTGCCTTCTTAAATGGGTTTTTGGAGGAGGAAGTTTGTGTGAAGCAACCACCGGGCTTTGAGAGTGCTGAGTTTCCCCACCGTGTGTATAGGCTGAGCAAGGCATTGTATGGGCTGAAACAAGCTCCCAGAGCTTGGTATAGCCGTTTGAGGGGGTTCTTGTTTAGCAAGGGGTTCGAGATGGGCAAGGTAGACAAGACTCTTTTTCTCCTCAGGCAGGGCGATGATATCCTAATTGTTCAGGTGTACGTGGATGATATTGTCTTTGGCGGCTCGTCTCACTCTTTGGTTGCAAGGTTTGCAGAGGACATGAGCAAAGAATTCGAGATGTCTATGATGGGAGAATTGCAGTTCTTTCTCGGGCTTCAGATCAAGCAGGCGAAGGAAGGAACCTTTGTGCATCAAGCCAAGTACACGAAGGACATCCTCAAGAAGTTCAAGATGGATGACTCAAAGCCCCTGTCGACACCGATGAGTACGACTACAGCGCTGGACGCAGACGAGGACGGAGAGCCCGTGGACCAGAAGGAGTACCGGAGCTTGATCGGCTCCCTCTTGTACTTGACGGCGACGAGGCCGGACATCCAGTTTTCTGTGTGTCTGTGCGTTTGTTTTCAGGCGTCGCCGAGGACTTCACATCGGCAGGCCGTCAAGCGGATCTTCAGGTATCTTCGACACACTCCTGAGCTCGGTCTTTGGTACTCGACATCCTCTTCTCTTTCGCTTCTTGGTTTTTCGGATGCCGACTTTGCGGGGTGTCGAGTCGATCGGAAATCGACTCCAGGTACTTGCCAGTTTTTGGGTTCCTCGCTTGGTTCTTGGTCATCTCACAAGCAGTCAAGTGTAGCTCAGTCTACCATGGAAGCCGAGTATGTCGCTGCCGCTAGTTGTTGCTCCCAGCTGCTTTGGATCATGTACACTTTGAGTGACTTTGGTGAGGAGTGTTCCCATGTACCTCTCATGTGTGACAGCACCAGTGCCATAAGTGTAGCCAAAAATCCTGTGCTTCACTCAAGAACCAAACACATAGAAGTGCGCTACCACTTTCTGAGAGACAATGTTGAGAAGGGAAACATAGACCTCATACATGTCCCAACCGAGAAACAGCTCACCGATATCCTAACAAAGCCTTTGGACCAAGCTACATTTGCACGTTTGCGGGGTGAGCTTGGTGTGGTCTTTCCTTTTTGAGTTTTGGTTGGGGGATCTCATGTACATATGCATGTTGCATGTTCATTTCTGTATCATATCGTGATTGCATCTTTAATATCATAGACTGCATTTGTATCATATGATTCAGAGATGTGCTTCTCTTATATACATTGTTCACCATGATGTGCTATACATGATCTTGTGAGCTAGTTTGGTATGGTATGGTTAGTTTGGCTTAGCTCTGTATGATCTTGGTTTATGCCCATGGTGGCTAGCTATGCTTTTGAAAAATGTCACATGTATGCTCTCTTGTGGGTAAATGCCTTTATATGATCTTGACATGTTTTTGTGGCTTGGCTATGCTTAATTTGTGGTTAGATAGCTTATTTTGATCGTATGGGGCCAAAGGCACATTTGTCATCATGAATGTTTAGCCCGCTTGCTTTATCTTGTGGAGGGGCATAAGTTCCTTTTTGTCGCAAAGACATTTCATGTACCAATATGAATCTGAAAATGAAATGTAAATTGCTTGGAAAATGTGCTCCCATGTCATATGTGCTTAATTTTTATAGCTTTGGGTGCTAAACCGTTGCATGATGCCTACCAATGAGAAGTCTCATACATAGAAGTAGGCACATGGCTCGGTGGCTTTGACATGACATGAGATGCTTGAGGGTGTTTATGATGATCTTATGACTAGAATGGTTGTCCTAGCATGAAGTTTGTATGGCTCTGTCATTTTGACATGTTTTGCTCATGTTTAGAACTTTGCTCATGAGAGAGTGTTTTTTCGAAAATTTGCTCATTTTTATCTTAGCTTTGCTCAATGGATGTGAAACTTGGTAATCTTGTAGCTAATGTGCATACGAAGCTATAGAGTATCTCACTTGCTCATTTGGACATGTGTAGCATATTGTGTAGAATTTTGTCTATTTGAGAAGCTCTAGGTTTGATTTTGGCTTGATTCATGCATTACCAACAAGGGGGAGGAAATTACCCAATTCATACATCCAGGGGGAGTTTTGCATCAAGGGGAAGAAAAATTTGGGAGAATGCATTTGGTCAGGGGGAGCTTGCATTCATGCATTTGGGAGCTCTTTTTCGCCTGATTTTAGTTGTGCTCTTTTGCCGATGGTGTCGATCCCTTTTGCCTCACCATGAGGAGTCGACAATTTTGGAACATTTTGTCTCGGTTGTGTTGAGCCGTTGCCCTTGCCTTAGGGGACCGAGACTTTCTCTCTAAAGTGATCTTCTTTGGCTTTTGTTTGGCTTTTGATCACTTGTTTGAGTTTTTGGTTCGTTTCTTTTCTTTTTCTTTCTTTCTCTGAATTGTTACTATGTATGTTGTCAATGCACTCATCAAGGGGGAGACTGAGGACCGGAGCGTCTGAGGACCGGTGGATGGTCGCTCCACAGTGTGATGAGTGATTGACAACGTGGTGTGGACCGACTCTTGGCCGAGTATTGCAGGTGCAGGTTGCGGCTTGATTTGCGTTGGTGCAGGTGAAGAGCGGACGTGAAAGGTCTATGCCTTGCAGGGCCTCCAAGAAGTGGAGAGACAAGTAGGCTCGGCTCGAGGGACCCGGTGGCCAGCGGGGTCAAGTGCGGGCCGCATGGTGGCAAGAAAAGTGTTGACGTTCCTTAGCCTCACTACTAGGTTTGCACCCTCGGCAACGGCGCCAGAAATGCCTGTTGGCACTTGCTAGTGTCGCTACCGGGTTTATACCCCTAGTAATGGAGCTAGGAACGTCTTTGGTAATACACACGTCACAGAAAGGTCCGCAAGCGCACGATTACCGTTGTAGTACTTCACCCAGTGGTATTCGGGTTATCGTTTTTATATTTTCCCAAGGGAGGCACTACGGCAAAGATGATCGGAGAAACGGTGGAGAGTAACAAGACTCGGTAAAGAGCTATAGCGGGGGTAACGAATAAAGATATTCGGGGATAACTTCACACACACAAGGAGATCTTGATAAAGGGTTAGAGAGGACCTAGTGAGCTGGGAGGACAACGAGACGAGAAAGGATCCTAACACAATCTATCTATTCTTGTCAACTCTAGGTAAAGAACTAAGGCAAAGGATAACCAAGGCAAGCTAAACTTGACAAGCTCTTCTAGTGATGTAGGGGCATGCAAAGCCGCGCTCTCGGACTGGGATGAGAAGGGAGAACGACGACGCGCTAAATCCCACCGGCCCGAACTAACGTGGTGGACTACTGAGTCCGTCCGAAGCTGTCACCTCCTTAGGGTACCACAACTATTCCGTTGAACGAGACACCAATCTAAGACTAAGGTAAGCTCTAAGCACCGCGCTCACAACGAACCAAAGAACCTTTCCGCAGATATCACGAAGGAAGGTCTCTCTTTACTACTAAGCACAAACGTACTCGGTAGAAGATCAAGCAAAGAACGACCACAACACTATAGGGTTCAAGAGAGCTATGCTAACCAAGATTAAACTAACTTTAGTCTAATCCAAGAATAAAGCTTCTAGAGCAAAGTAAAAGCTGAATGTAATTGACTTGAAAGGTACGATAGAAAGATAACTTGAATGGTACTAAAGTCTAAACAAAGAAAGGATACAAGAGTAGTACCGGAACCCTGAAGAAGACTCCTCCGGAACCCCGAGACTAGCTCGACTCAACTCCAACTCCCAAGCTACACTAATCCTACTCTAAGTGAACAAAAGAGAGAAATGGAGATGCTCCTGTGTTGTGTGTCCGTTCCAGCGAGTGGGAGGTGCCTTTTATAGGCAAGGGAGGTCGGTGAGCGCTGGGGGGCAAAACCCTAGGTGCGGCCGCACCCCTACGCATGACCGGCCCTGGGATGTGCTGCCTCTCGCCTTGGACGCTCCTGATCACTGCTCCTGAGGCGGTTGTAGGTCGGCTCCTTGGGTCGGTTTCGCCCGGCACGTCAGTTGATAGGTGCGGTCGGCCCTCTAGGTGCGGCCGGCCCTACCCCGCGCCATGTGATGCACCGACCGTGTTCGGGGACGCCTAGGATTGCCTCTGGATTACGGTTGTGGCGGTTGAGCGATCGGACAAGTGGACCCATTGATCCAAGTGAACCTAGCCTCCACCATTTGATCAAACCGACGTTTCTTCAGTGAATCATGCTCGTCCAAGTTGTGCTCAAGGGAGTGAGGGTGCTCTGGACCAGAGACGCGCCATGGCGCAGGGCCGGCCGCACCTTGAGGGCCGGCTGGACCAGGTGGTTCCGCCGTGCCTAGCACGTGTGGTGTGTTGGTCCCAAATTCTCCCAAAATGTGTACCTACCTATGAAATTCACAACACAACTCGTGGAACTTTATTAGTACTAAAAATGTGCATGAAACTTGTCATATACTCCTCTCGAACCCGAGGTTTTGACGGTCGAATTTTTGTTGTAAGGACAGTCAACAAACTCCCCCAAGCTAAACGTTTGCTCATCCTCGAGCAAAGCCTAGACTTGGCCTCGGTGGATCAGGAGTTGCGTGATGTTACCACTCGGCAAGTACCTATGCACAAATCCACGCTCTACTTGCTATTTGAAACGATTGGTATGAGAGAAACTTAGCCTTATTTCACCTGTGGGGCTTGTAACTTTCCACCTTGCCTTCGGAGGTTGAAAGGTAGAATGGTTTTGACTTTGCATCACTCGCTCTTCTCTTTTCGGGATTCTATCTCGGAGTTTTGAAACTTTTGCAAACAAAAACAAGGTTCCTCGGATGGTTCCCTCGATCGGTCAAGTGGTATTTGTTACCTCACCAAAGGCTTTTGAGCGAGCCTCAACTTCCTACATCTATGGCTTGTATGTGGAGCTTTGGGTAGGATAAGTATGAGACTCACTTGTGCCACATGATGTTGTTGAGCCAAAGACCGGATCCAAGAAGAAGTTAGTCATGCAACTTGATCGAGATGTGCAAGTGTGTGGAATATTTTTCTTTGTTTTTCTATGGACTCCTTGTTTGAGATTCTCCTCTTGCTTATCTTTTGGAGGGGGGTCATGCTTCATATTTTTTATTTTTTTTATAATCTTTGATTGGAGCACTATTTTTTTTCTATGCTTCTTGAGCATATACTTTTCTTTCTTTTGATGACCCCTCTTTCCTTTTGCAAGAATACAAGAAGAGAAATCTCTTAGGAACTTTGGAGTATTTATTTTTTTGGTGGGTGGATGGCATGTTTTGCGTAACTCCCGGTGTGGATGTTAGCTTATATATGTGGGTGTACGTGATCTCGATCATGGGAGCATGAAAAGATTCTAGCAAGGGTCACAACAATTTGGCAAAACTCAATGTGTCACAAGCAAGCATATGTAGAAGGTTTAAACTTTGATATCGACATATGGCTTTGATAGGTGATATGACCATTGAGGAACTTGTCTTTGTTTTATTTTCTCAAAAGAAATCATCCGAGATTCTCACCATACTATGAGATAGAGCAAGATCGACATTGTCTCACCATATCATACTAGTCAACACCCTAGGTTTGGTCATAAGCATTTGCTTCCCACAAAGTTTTGTTTCACGCTCTTGTCTCAAAATATACCAACAAATTCAAATACTCATAGAGCACAAAGTTGTACACTAGGTTCTTACAAAGTTTTAACATAGCAACTATTCATCACTTCCAAAGTGTGGGTATAAAAACAAGATTTCAAGTGCACATGGTTGAAGCAAATAATTTGTTGTTTTCTTTTATTCAAATGTGGTAAACAAGATGTTGAAAATTAGTTGGGATTGACATACCTTCCTTGATTGAAAATGGGGTCTTCCCCAAGCTAATTTTTGGCTACCTGGTTGGCGTGTCTTCATTTTGGTGATGAGTTGAGCACTTGGAAGCTTGTAGTGGTTGGCTTTGATGGATTCATGGAAGATCATAGGTACGACCATACCACTAGGTTCGGCCGGCCCTACTCCATTTGCTCCAAGCACTTGTGTCCCCTCCTGTAAACATTCTACACAAAAATTTTGTCGAGGGGAGGTACGGCCGTACCTCTAGGTTCGGTCGTATCACCAAAAATCTCCAAAACTGTTTTTCTATGTCTTGTTTACTTACTAATGCAATGGTGAAATCAAATTTGAAATTTAAATATGCTTGATGCACGAAATAAAATGTTGGAAGGGAAATATGAGATAAATACCGGTTTACCTCACGGTGAGGGCTCGTAGTTTAGAGTCCGTGAGTGGGACTCCTCCGTTTGCTTAATTGATCTTGGATTCGTCCGGTCCCGGAGTGGAAGAATCGGACGATGCTCTCTTCACACGCCACACCCTCTTTGTTTTCTTCGGTGGCGCTGAAGTCGGTGAGGCTTTGGCGGGGGTGTTTTGGGTTTCCGTCTTCTTTTCCCCCTTAGCCTTGTTGATTGCCTTTGGCTTCTTTGGTTGGTGGCGTCCTTTGAATGCTTTTTCTTGCTCCCAATGCTTCCTCATCATTGCGATGAGACTATCCACTTTGGGCTTGGTCGAGGCTACCTTCTCTTTCTTGTATTGGGGCCGTGGCATCCTCCACTCCCTAGATTCCTCCTCTTGCACTAGGTAATATTGCTCTTCTTTTACTTGGAATTTGAATGTCATGTTCCTTCGCCCTATGCGGAATTGAATCTTTCCGGCTCCGACATCAATCCTTGCATTGACATCTCTTAGGACTGGTCGCCCGAGAATAAGCGGCATTTCTCCATCATCTTGTGTGTCGAGGACCTCGAAATCCGCAAAGACGTAGGAGCCTTTGACATTCACCAAGAGATTTTCCACTACGCCCTCTGAATATTTAATCGATAAGTCGGCGAGTTGGACTGTCATCATTGTCGGAGAGAGAGCAGGATATCCTAACTCCTCAAACATGGCCTTGGACATGAGGTTGACACTCGCACCAAGGTCACAAAGAGCATTCTTGATCTTTTGATAGTATATCGTGCATGTGATGGCCGGATATCCATTGTCTTTCCTGTGCAAGACTGCTGATTCCTCCCATGGGTCTTGGATTTGGTGTATGAGCTTCCCTACATGGTTAGGTGCATACATCCTCCTAGATGGCTTACCCCATCTGGTGGATACAACGCTAACATTCTCTCGGGTAGGCTCGGGTTGCCCCGGATTCCACCCGACTCGGAAGAAGGTAAAGAAGCAGCAAGCTGAGCAAGTTGGGTTTCTATCATTTTATTAAAACTTAGCTGATTCTTCATAGCAGTAGTGAAGGATTCTATGGTGGAATTCAGATTTTCAATAGCTTTATCATTGGCGGCTAGTTTCTTGTTTAAGTTTTCATTAATTTTAGCTTGGCCAAAGACAAGATCTCTAATGGAAGGCTGATTATTGAAATTGTTAGAATAATTACCTCCATTTTGATTGTTGAACGGGAAGTTGGGCCTCGAGTTCCACCCTTGATTGTTGTAGTTGTTGTTGCGGAACCCGTTGTTGTTGCCATTGTTGATGAAGCTGGCTTCTTCCCTTGTTTCGGGACAATCATTTCCTGAATGACCCACATTATCGCTAACCTCGCACGTCATGCGAGCGTCCATAATCTTGGCGGTCTCCATGTTGCTCGGCGCCTCAAATTTCTTCATTAGGAGGTCCATCTTGGCGGCGAGGATATCGATTCCATCGACTTGGTGTACACCGCGGTTACGGGGTTGGAGACGATCTCCATCCCAACCTTGATTTGCCACCATGTTCTCGATCAACTCCTTGGCGGCGGGTACTTGTAGCGAAAAGAAGGCTCCTCCAGCGGCTGCATCTAGGTGCTCACGGGCGGTACGCTTGAGCCCGTGGTAGAAGGTTTGAATTAAGAACCACCCCTGCATGCCATGGTGCGGGCACGCGGTGATGTACTCCTGGAAACATTCCCATGCTTCCGGGATACTCTCATCATTCTGCTGCTGGAAGCCCGAAATTCTAGCGCGGAGGGCATTGGTTTTGCCCACCGGGAAGAACTTTGCGAGAAATGCTTTAGAGCACTTATCCCATGTGTTGATGGCATCTCGCTCCGCATAAAACCATTGCTTCGCCTTCCCGAGCAATGAGAACGGGAATAGGCGAAGACGAATTGCATCGTCCGTCACTCCACGGATAGTGAAAGTCCTACACACCTTCAGAAAATGCTGGAGATGTGCGTTGGCATCTTCATTCGGCTTGCTGCAGAACGGATTAGCTTGCACCATGTTGATCAACGCCGGCTTGAGTTCAAAGTTTCCGTCTCCCACCGTTACGTTCGGTCCGGTAGGGACATTGGTGTTGGAGGGAGCGGAGAACTCGCGGATCATCCTCTCGGCCATGGGTGCTGACGAGGTGCTGTCTACGGGATCGACGGTGTTCGTCTCTTGACTCGAGAGAAAATTCTGAGGAATGAGGACGCGAGGTCGCACTCTCCTCACGAGTGACTCCGAATTGTCGTGAAAGTTGGACGGTAAGTCGAAACCGGTCATGCACTACTCTGCGTACACGAGAGTAGAGCAAGGGTAAACCCGCTTAAATAGCGATTCACCGAACCTGGATAACTCTACCACTAAGTTTAAACGATATCTTATGCCTATTGCCTCCCCGACAATGGCGCCAGAAATGCTTGTTGACGTTCCTTAGCCTCACTACTAGGTTTGCACCCTCGGCAACGGCGCCAGAAATGCCTGTTGGCACTTGCTAGTGTCGCTACCGGGTTTATACCCCTAGTAATGGAGCTAGGAACGTCGTTGGTAGAACACACGACACAGAAAGGTCCGCAAGCGCACGGATTACCGTTGTAGCACTTCACCCGGTGGTATTCGGGTTATCGTATTTATATTTTCCCAAGGGAGGCACTACGGCAAAGATGATCGGATAAAAGGTGGAGAGTAACAAGACTCGGAAAAGAGCTATAGCGGGGGTAACGAATAAAGATATTCGGGGATAACTTGACACACACAAGGAGATCTTGATAAAGGGTTAGAGAGGACCTAGTGAGCTGGGAGGACAACGAGACGAGAAAGGATCCTAACACAATCTATCTATTCTTGTCAACTCTATGTAAAGAACTAAGGCAAAGGATAACCAAGGATAGCTAAACTCGACATGCTCTTCTAGTGCTGTAGGGGCATGCAAAGCCGCGCTCTCGGACTGGGATGAGAAGGGAGAACGACGACGCGCTGAATCCTACCGGCCTGAACTAACGTGGTGGACTACTGTGCCTGTCCGGAGCTGTCACCTCCTTAGGGTACCACAACTATTCTGTTGAACGGGACACCAATCTAAGACTAAGGTAAGCTCTGAGCACCACGCTCACAACGAACCAAAGAACATTTCCCCTTTTATCACGAAGGAAGGTCTCTCTCTACTACTAAGTACAAACGTACTCGGTAGAAGATCAAGCGAAGAACAACCACAACACTATAGCGTTCAAGAGAGCTATGCTAACCAAGATTAAACTAACTTTAGTCTAAACCAATAATAAAGCTTCTAGAGCAAAGTAAAAGCTGAATGCAATTGACTCGAAAGGTATGATAGAAAGATAACTTGAATTGTACTTGAGTCTAAACAAAGAAAGGATACAAGAGTAGTACCAGAACCCTAAAGAAGACTCCTCCGGAACCCCGAGACTAGCTCGACTTGACTCTAACTCCCAAGCTACACTAATCCTACTCTACGTGAACAAAAGAGAGAAATGGAGATGCTCCTACGTTGTGTGTCCATTCCAGCGAGTGGGAGGTGCCTTTTATAGGTAAGGGAGGTCGGTGGAGCGCAGGGGGCAAAACCCCAGGTGCGGCTGCACGCCTAGGCATGGCCGGCCCTGGGATGTGCCGCCTCTCGCCTTGGACGCTCCTGATCACTGCTCCTGAGGCGGTTGTTGGTCGGCTCCTTGGGTTGGTTTCGACCGGCACACCAGTTGATAGGTGCGGCCAGCCCTCTAGGTGCGGCCGGCCCTCTAGGTGCGGCCGGCCCTACCCCGCGCCGTGTGATGCACCGACCGTGTTCGGGGACGCCTAGGATTGCCTCTGGATGACGGTTGTGGCGGTTGAGCGATCGGACAAGTGGACCCATTGATCCAAGTGATCCTAGCGTCCACCATTTGATCAAACTGACGTTTCTTCAGTGAATCACGCTCGTCCAAGTTGTGCTCGAGGGAGTGGGGGTGCTCTGGACCAGAGACGCGCCATGGCGCAGGTCCGGCCGCACCTGTAGGTCTGGCCGGACCAGGTGGTTCGGCCGTGCCTAGCACATGTGGTGTGTTGGTCCCAAATTCTCCCAAAATGTGTACCTACCTATGAAATTCACAACACAACTCGTGGAACTTTATTAGTATTAAAAATGTGAATGAAACTTGTCATATACTCCTCTCGAACCAGAGGTTTTGCCAGTCGAATTTTTGTTGTAAGGACCGTCAACAAAAAGCAAGACGAAGTCGTCGACAGGAGCCGGTGCAGGGTAGCGGCTCACGACCGGAGTCTACATGCGGGGTTTGCGGCGGTTCACCACAAAACTGTCGGGTTACTTGGTTGAGCCACAAAACCAAGACCGGAGGCTCGGCGGGCGGAGGTGGGATCCGGGTGCGCTGAGAAGCTTCGATGCCGGCGGACACGTGGCAGGATCGCAGGGCTTGCGTCGGGAGGACGAGGACTACGGCAAAGGCGTGGCCGTGCGATGAAGAGGACTGCTACTTGACCAATTTGCCCTTGAGGGGTTTGTATCTCAGTTTAAGTGCTAGGGGTAGTTGGTCATTTGCCCAACCTAGAGGGACTCATATATATAGCTCTAGGGTTTCTGGGCAAACCATCCATCCGGACTGCTTCCCATTTCTCTGCTCTATAGGCGTAGATTTTCTTCACCGTTTTGTAGAGAATCTGACCTCCGAGTGTATGGAAGCTTTCATGGTTGCGTCGATTTCCTTCTTGTAGCTCGTGTGATTTTCGTGTCCTTTTGAGCTATTTTCGTTGGATTTTCGTGCGCGGCTTGTTCCTCCGATTCTGAGGTGTTTGGGTTCGGATTCTCTTTTGGGGACCATGGATAGATGCCTTGTGCATCTTTGTGCTTGATCTTGACCCCTCAAACTCCGGATTCGGCCTTTGATTTGAGGATTTCGGGTGGTTCCCTAGCTTCTAGGCAGAGCTCGGTTTGTGATCGATTCCTAGCGTTTTGGTTGATTTGGTGCCCTAAGATTTTGGGTATAGCCTCTCCTAGAGACGCTTCACTTGTCCCCAAAGTCTTGGCGCATTCCGTTCAGCCGTTTGGGAGATCCACGGATGGGTAGGAGGAGTTGACTCCTCGAGTTCGCGTTTTTATGGGTCTGTCCGTGCAGGACGGACTGTCCGTGTGACCCACACGGACTGTCCGTGAGGAGCCCAGTTCGTCAGTGTTCGTCACGAGTTCGTCCAGTTCTTGAACGCTCGTGTTTCGATCCGTGGAGCCAGTTGGTTTTTGTTGGAGGGTGTTTCAGCTGGTCAATTCCTGGGTTTCTTGATACACGAAAGAGGAATTGAGGTTGGTTAGAAATCAATCAACGCAATTGACAAGATAGAAGCACCATCAAACAAGAAGGAGCTTCAATCCTTGATCGGCAAGATTAATTTTATCAGGAGGTTTATATCTAATCTATCTGAGAGAATTCAGCCGTTCACACTTCTGCTGAAGCTCAAGGCCGATCAAAAATTTATATGGGGTGAAGAACAACAGAAGGCTTTGGACAACATCAAACAGTATCTAAAATCTCCTCCTGTTCAAATGCCCCCTCAAGACAAGAAGCCATTCAAGTTATATTTATTGGCTAATGAGCGGGCTATTGGATCGTCCCTCGAACAATAGTTTGAAGGTAAAGAACGAGTCGTATATTTTGTGAGTAGAAGACTCTTGGATGCAGAAATGAGATATTCAGCAGTAGAGAGGTTATGCTTATGCTTATATTTCTCATGCACAAAGTTGAGGCCTTATTTATTGACTGCCGAGTGCATTGTGGTTTGCAAAGAAGATGTGGTCAAGTACATGTTGTCATTGCCGATTTTGAAGGGCATAATCGGAAAGTGGATCTTGGCTTTGTAAGAATTTGATTTGACTTATCAATCAGCCAAAGCAATCAAAGGACAGGTAATGGCTGATCTGGTGACTCAGCATTGTGGACTCGAGGTCACAGTCATGGAGCCTGTTCCGTGGACCATGTTCTTTGATGGGTCATCATGTGGAGTAGGAGCTGGGATCAGGATTGTCCTCATCTCGCCTTAAGGAATAAATTATGAGTTTTCTATCCCAATTGAGAATTCTTTAACAAACAATCAAGCTGAGTATCAAGCGGTATTCAAGGGGATAAAACTGCTACGAGTAATTAATGCCGAAGCTGCTGAAATATTTGGAGATTCTCAGCTTGTGTTAAATCAGTTGGCAGGAGAATATGAATGCAAAGATGAGATATTGAGAGTCTATCCTGAAGAGTGCCTTCAATTACTCAGAGAATTCAAAATAGTGTAGCTCGGACACATCCCTAAATGTCACAACAGTGAAGTTAATCGGCTGGCTCAAGGCGCATCAGGTTATCTGCCGATTTTGACTGTGGAACTGTCTGCTGATGATTGGAGGAATGAATTAATTGACTATTTAAAAGACCCATCCAAGAAAGTTGACAAGCAGATAAGGTACAAGGCCATTAAATATGTGTTATTGGAAGATGAATTGTACTATCGCACTATCGATGGAGTCTTGCTCAGTTGTCTTAGTGAAGAAGAAGCAAAAACCTTAATGGGAGAGATTCACGAAGGAGTTTGTGGAGCTCATCAATCGGCGTTCAAAATGAAGTGGATGATCAGAAATAATAATTATTATTGGTCGACAATCTTGGAAGATTGCTTCAAATATTATAAGGGATGCCAAGAGTGTTAGAAGTTTGGGAGTATTCAAAGAGTTCCAGCATCAGCGATGAACCCAATAATTAAATCGTGGCCGTTTAGAGGTTGGGCAATCGATCTGACCGGACAAATATTTCCACCATCAAGCAAAGGTCATAAATTTGTATTGGTGGCCACAGACTATTTCACAAAGTGGGTTGAAGCTATCCCTAACAAGAACGTGACGTCAAGCAACATGATTGACTCCGTCAAAGAGCATATTGTCTATCGGTTTTGTATACATCAGACTATCACAACTGATCAAGGGAGTCAATTCACTTCAGGAGAATGTGAGGAGTATGCAAACTCTCTAGGGATCAAATTGCTAAATTCGTCTCCTTATTATGCTCAAGCAAACAAACAAGCAGAGGCACACTACATTGTTTTGGGGATTTCACGACCGATTTTTATGGCGACTGGTGGTTTTGGTTGCTATAAACCGGGCATAACGCGACAATAGTCGTTATTGGTCGCGATAGGGGTGTGTGTTGCGACCAGTTGTGTACCGTTGCAATTTAGATGGCAATTGCGACAACGCATGGGCCTCTGTTGCAATTGCGGCGTCGGTATTGCGACGCTTATTGGTAGCGGTTGCAGTAGTTGCACATATCACAACGACTAAGACACGTCGCTATTAGTTGTGCCATGTGTTGCAAAAGAGGATTGCTTTTAGCTACGAAAATGCACTTGTTGCGACTGAAATATTTGATATTCCAACGTGCATCGAAATTTTAGCAACATAGACAGGGGTATGGCGATGCTAACACGGAATCGTCGCGCTAGAGAGATGCTATTGCGACAAAAATATCACCGTTGCGATCAAATGCACTATTAGTCATAATTGATGCGTTCGTGTGTGTCCAGACCAAGACCTGTTTTCTAAACCTTGAAAAAAACCAAGGCCCATCAATGTAATCGACATTTGCTCAACTCTAAACCACTAGCGAAATTGGAGGCCTAACTGACCTACACCTGGGTCAGCCGAACCACGTGGGGCTGTTCGATGGCCTGTGGGCCTGGACCATAACCAGATGAAGGACCGATTTGGCGACCAGAGAGGGGGGGAGTGAATGGGAGCCGATAAAAATTCTTCCCGAATGATGAACTCGGCCTATGTCCCAAATTCACAAACAAGAGTTCCCACACGAACTTGCCAAGGTCACGTAGTCACAATGGACCTACCAACCCTAGGAGCAAGTCCAAACACAACCCAAAGCGGAAGCACAACTCAAGGGGCAAAGGACTTAGCCAATCTGCGAAGTCCTGGGCGGACAGTCCGCAGCACAGGGGAGGACAGTCCGCAGGCACCTGGCGGACAGTCCGCAACCCTTGGACGGACAGTCCGCAAAACTGAACAGAACCTCCAGTACCGCACCTCGGAAATTCGGACTGTACGTGCGTGATCCGCGGACGGTCCGAGCTGGGCGGACGGTCCGTGACCTGCACACGGACGGTCCGCAAACAACACACAACAAAAACCTTGTCACTTCACGGATCAAAACGACTCGTGCTCACAAACACAAGAACACATGACGAACAATCGATGAACTGGGGGCTCGCGGACTGTCCGCAGGCCACAGGCAGACTGTCCGCCATCCTCGAACAGAGCAGAAACAGCCTGACCCCGCGAAGTCAACTCCAACAATCCATCCACGGATCTCCCAAACGGCTT
The DNA here is from genome assembly GCA_036936925.1 of Cenchrus fungigraminus. Taxonomy (NCBI): domain Eukaryota; kingdom Viridiplantae; phylum Streptophyta; class Magnoliopsida; order Poales; family Poaceae; genus Cenchrus; species Cenchrus fungigraminus. The sequence continues at coordinate 53,192,776 of CM072778.1, forward strand.
AAGCTCTTGAGTCAAGATTTGGGGAAGATGTGAAGCGTCCCTAGGGGATGCTATGCCCCAAAAATTGAAGCCTCAAAGCAACTAAATCGCTGGGAATCGAAGTTCTACCGAGCTCACACAAAAAGCTAGGGTTCCAACCGAAATCCTCAAATCCAAGGCCAAATTCAGAGTTTTAGGGGTCAAGATCAAGCATAAAGATGCACAAGGCATCTATCCATGATCCCCACAAACAAAACCGAACCAAAACACCTCGGAATCGAAGGAACAAGCCGCGCACGAAAATCCAACGAAAAAAGCTCGAAAAAGACACGAAAATCACAAGAGCTACAAGAGGGAAATCGACGCAACCATGAATGCTTCCATACACAAGGAGGTCAGATTCTTTACAAAACAAAGAAGAAAATCTACGCCTATGGAGCAGAGAAATGGGAAGCAGTCCGGATGGATTGTTTGCCCAGAAACCCTAGAGCTAATATATATGAGTTCCTCTGGGTTGGGCAAATGACCAAGCTACCCCTAGCACTTAAATTGAGATACAAGCCCCTCAGGGGCGATATGGTCAAGTAGCACTCCTCTTCATCGCACGGCCACGCCTTTGCCATAGTCCGCGTCCTCCCGACGCAAACCCTGCGATCCCGCCACGTGTCCGCCGGCATCGAAGCTTCTCGGCGCACCCGGATCCCGTCTCCGCCCGCCGAGCCTCCGGTCTTGGTTTTGTGGCTCAACCAAGTAACCCGACGGTTTTTTGGTGAACCGCCGCAAACCCCGCGTGCAGACTCCTGTTGTGAGCCGCTATCCTGCACCAGCTCCGATCGACGACTTCGTCTTGCTTTTCTTGCCACCATGCGGCCCGCACTTGACCCCGCTGGCCACCGGGTCCCTCGAGCCGAGCCTACTTGTCTCTCCACTCCTCAAAGGCCCCGCAAGGCATAGACCTTTCGCGCCCGCTCTTCACCTGCACCAACGCAAATCAAGCCACAACCTACACCTACAATACTCGGCCAAGAGTCAGTCCACACCATGTTGTCAATCACTCATCACACTGAGGAGCGACCATCCATCGGTCCTCGGACGCTCCGGTCCTCAGTCTCCCCCTTGATGAGTGCATTGACAACACACAAAGTAACCAATTCAGAGAAAAGACTGAAAAAGAAAAGAAACGAACCAAAAACTCAAACAAGTGATCAAAAGCCAAACAAAAGCAAAAGGAGATCACTTGAGAGAGAAAGTCTCGGTCCCCTAAGGCGAGGGCAACGGCTCAACACAACCGAGACAAAATGCTCCAAAATTTGCCGACTCCTCAAGGTGAGGCAAAAGGGCTCGACACCATCGGCAAACGAGCACAACTAAACTCAGGCGAAAAAGAGCTTCAAAATGCATGAATGCAAGCTCCCCCTGACCAAATGCATTAAATGCTTGAATGCAAGACCCCCCTGACCAAATGCATTCTGCCAAAATTTTTCTACCCCTCGTTGCAAAATTCCCCCTGGAAGCAAGAATTGGGTACTTTCCTCCGCCTTGTTGGTAATGCATGAATCAAGCCAAAAAGAAACCTAGAGCTTCTCAAATAGATAAAATTCAACACAAGATGCTACACATATCCAAATGAGCAAGTGAGATACTCTATAGCTTCGTATGTACAATAGCTACAAGATTACCAAGTTTCACATCCATTGAGCAAAGCTAAGATAGAATTTAGCAATTTTTTCGAAAAAAAAACACTCTCTCATGAGCAAAGTCCTAAACATGAGCAAGACATGTCATAATGGCAAAGCCACACAAACTTCATGCTAGGACAACCATTCTAATCATAAGATCATCATAAACACCCTCAAGCATCCATGTCATGTCAAAGCCACCGAGCCATGTGCCTACTTCTATGTATGAGACTTCTCATTGGTAGGCATCATGCAACGGTTTAGCACCAAAGCTATAAAAATTAAGCACATATGACATGGGAGCACATTTTCCAAGCAATTGACATTTCATTTTCAGATTCACAATGGTACATGAAATGTCTTTGTGACAAAAAGGAACTTATGCCCCTCCACAAGATAAAGCAAGCGGGCTAAACATTCATGATGACAAATGAGCCTTTGGCCCCATATGATCAAAATAAGCTATCCAACCACAAATTGAGCATAGCCAAGCCACAAAAACATGTCAAGATCATATAAAGGCATTTACTCACCAGAGAGCATACATGAAACATTTTCAAAAAGCATAGCTAGCAACCATGGGCATAAATCAAGATCATCCAGAGCTAAGCCAAACTAACCATAGCATACCAAATTAGCTCACAAGATCATGTATATCACATCATAGTGAACAATGTATATAAGAGAAGTACATCTCTAAAGCATATGATACAAATGCAGTCTATGATACAAAGATGCAAGCATGATATGATACAGAAATGAACATGCAACATGCATATGTACATGAGACCCCCCCAACCAAAAATCAAAAAGGAAAAACCACACCAAGCTCACCCCGCAAACGTGCAAATGTAGCTTGGTCCAAAGGCTTTGTCAGGATATCGGTGAGCTGTTTCTCGGTTGGGACATGGATGAGGTCTATGTTTCCCTTCTCAACATTGTCTCTCAGGAAGTGGTAGCGCACTTCTATGTGTTTGGTTCTTGAGTGAAGCACAGGATTTTTGGCTACACTTATGGCACTGGTGCTGTCACACATGAGAGGTACATGGGAACACTCCTCACCAAAGTCACTCAAAGTGTACGTGATCCAAAGCAGCTAGGAGCAACAACTAGCGGCAGCGACATACTCGGCTTCTGTGGTAGACTGAGCTACACTTGACTGCTTGCGAGATGACCAAGAAACAAGCGAGGAACCCAAAAACTGACAAGTACCCGAAGTCAATTTCCGATCGACTCGACACCCCGCAAAGTCGGCATCCAAAAAATCAAGAAGTGAAAGGGAGGAGGACGCCGAGTACCAAAGACCGAGCTCAGGAGTGTATCGAAGATACCTGAAGATCCGCTTGACGGCCTGCCGATGTGAAGTCCTCAGCGACGCCTGAAAACGAGCGTACACACACAGAAAATTGGATGTCCGGCCTCGTCGCCGTCAAGTACAAGAGGGAGCCGATCATGCTCCGGTACTCCTTCTGGTCCATAGGCTCTCCGTCCTCGTCCGCATCCAGTGATGTAGTCGTACTCATCGGTGTCGACAAGGGCTTCGAGTCGTCCATCTTGAACTTCTTAAGGATGTCCTTCGTGTACTTGGCTTGATGCACAAAGGTCCCTTCCTTCGCCTGCTTGATCTGAATTCTGAGAAAGAACTACAATTCTCCCATCATGGTAATCTCAAATTCTTTGCTCATGTCCTCTGCAAACCTTGCAACCAAAGAGTGGGACCAGCCGCCAAAGACAATATCATCCACGTACACCTGAACGATTAGGATATCATCGCCCTGCCTGAGGTGAAAAAGAGTCTTATCTACCTTACCCATCTCAAACCCCTTGCTGAACAAGAACCCCCTCAAACGGCCATACCAAGCACGGGGAGCTTGTTTCAGCCCATACAACGCCTTCCTCAGCCTATACACCCGGTGGGCAAACTCAGCACTCTCAAAGTCCGGTGGTTGCTTCACATGAACTTCCTCCTCTAAAAACCCATTTAAGAAGGCACTCTTCACATCCATTTGGTATAATTTGAACCCTTTAGGCACGGAAAAGGCTAGAAGGATCCTAATTGCCTCCAAACGGGCTACAGGAGCAAATGTCTCCTCATAGTCTATCCCCTCCTTCTGACTATAACCCTGAGCAACCAACCTCGATTTGTTTCTCACCACCTCACCATTCTCTCCCTCTTTGTTCTTCCACACCCATTTTGTCCCGATAGGTTTGCAATGTGGTGGTGGCTCTACCAACTCCCAAACTTGGTTTTTCTCAAAGTTCTCTAACTCCTCATGCATTGCGTTCACCCAATTAGGATCAGAGAGGGCATGTCCTTTCTTTCTTCTCAAAGGTAGCAACGAAAGCCGAATGAGCAAAGTGAGAAACATTCCTGGACCTTGACCGTGTTGTACGTTCGTTGATGTCGCTGATGATTCTTGAGGGAGGATGATCAATCTGAACGCGCCTCGGTGCCTCTCGCCTAGAGACAACCTCCCCCTCAGCTGCAGCTTCCACTTGATCTCCCTGGATCGTAGTCGGTGTAGGGGATGGGCCACCGTAGTCGTCGTAGTGGAAGTAGAGGGTACATGCGCCGCTGGAGCTTCACCATCATCCTCTCCAGCATCATCCTCCTCGTCCTCAAAGATCTTCTTGCCAACTTCGTCGTCACCTGCACACTTAAAGACAGACGAACTGCATGGCTGGGTCTCATCGAAGGTTACCTCGCAAGTTTCCATGACTAGGTTAGTATCAAGGTTGAGCACACGAAATGCTCGAGAATGACTAGCATAACCCAAGAAAATCCCATCGGAGGACCTTGACTCAAACTTATCAAGCCTACCCTTCTTGAGAATAACACAACGACAACCAAAAGCCCAGAAATGGCTCACTCTAGGTGCTCGCCCGTGCATGAGCTCATAGCACCTCTTGTTCAAGAAGGCCCTGAGAAAAATCCGGTTCCCAACATGGCAAGCGGTATTCACCGCCTCAGTCCAATATCTCCTTGGAGTCCTATGCTCGTCGAGCATCGTCCGAGCCATCTCACAAAGGGAACAATTTTTCCTCTCAACCACACCATTCTGACAAGCCACATAGGGAGAAGAAAACTGATGTTCGAGACCCAAATCTCGGCAAAAGGTTTCGAAACAAGAGTTTTTAAATTCAGTGCCATTGTCGCTACGGATAGCTCGAATAGCATCTCCATTTCTCTCATTCTTCAACCTCAAGGTTAGATCCCGGACAAAACCAAATGTCTCCCCCTTGTCAGCCATAAAGAAGACCCAAGCATAGGGAGAATAGTCGTCCACAATCACAAGGACATACCATTTCCGACCCACCGAGCACACATGAGCTGGACCAACCAAGTCCATATGGAACAGCTCGCATGGCCTCTCTGTCATGACGGATGTCAGAGGCGGGTGAGATGCGGCGACCATTTTACCATGCCTACACGGAGCACATACCAAATCCTTTTGGTACTTCAACTTAGGCACTCCTCGGACCAAACCTAGCCCACTCAAGCGTGACAACAAGTCAAAACTCAAGTGACCTAGTCTCCTATACCATTTCCAAAGCTCCGCCGAAACACCAGCAACCAAACAGCGAGAAGAGCCAACACACTGAGAAAAATCGGCTCTAAAAATCTGACCCTCGGGGATGGTCGTGCACACAAGATCACCTCGAGAATCCAAAACACGAGAACAGCCCATTTTGTAACGGACTTCAAAACCCTCATCAAGAAGCTGGGAAACCGAAAGAAGATTGTACCCCAAGGACTTGACAAGAGAAACACGCCGAAGAGTCACAGACTCACTCACCTTCACCGTGCCCACTGAAAGCACTCTACCTTTCCCATTGTCCCCAAAAGTGATGTACTCTTTGGTCATCACCGGGGTGAGGCTGGAGAACCACCGTCGATCTCCGGTCATGTGTCGAGAGCAACCGGAGTCGATCAACCAAAAGCCCTCCATGCCTCCCACCTGCAAAATAAAAAATGAGAGCGAGAGTGAGCAAACGACTCAGCACTGGGGTTAGTACAGAAGGAATAAAACCAGTGCCGTGCCATTTGCTCAAACGTGGGGTTAGCAAAATCCATCCTATCTCTCCTAGGTGGAACACCCACACGTCCCCTTGGAGGACTACGCGTACCACGAAGTGGAGACCGTGGCTCGTAGCTCCTCTGGGACCTAAAGCTGCGATCATTCCCCCCATACTCATATTGGCCACGAGCGAAGGAACGTCCAGCAAACTCACCACGCCCGAACCCAACACGCCTACCACCATCTCTCTGTGGTGCCTCACCTCGAGGCACAAACTCACGCCTCTCTCGAGGGTAAATGGTACGCACCACACCCTCACCTCTCGGCACCATACGAGGCTCAGGCACACCATGAGAAGGGCGGTACCTGTCCTTGTTTGCCATCTCCCTAGCAAGCCTCTCCTCACACTTCCTCCTGAAGCAAAACTCAGCTAGGTGTCCATCCTTCCCAAAATGGTCACAATGGAATGGAACTGTCTTTGGCTTTGGGTTCTCTCGGGGCTGAGGCTTCTCCTCACTCGGTTTCTCTCCCGTCTTCCCAAAGAACTCGTTCCCTAAGTCACTCTTGAACTTGATGGGTTTCTGGAAGTTGTCGGTTTGTGGAGGAAACACGGGTGGAGTGGGGTTGTGTCTAGTCAGTTCCTAAGTGGGTTTGGCTTAGGAGCATAGGCATTTTTGTGGTGGGTTTTTGGTGGTTCTGGGATGTCACCGATCTTCCCCTCATTCTCACCACTTCCCTCACCAACCTTGTCTGACCCAAGCGCTTGCCCATCATAGCACTTGTATGCCTCAATCATCATCCTGAGCTGAGGCTCATGACCAGACAACCAACCCATCATCTTCCACAACTCATCGTTCTAATCCTGCAAACGATCAACATAGTGTGCAAGCTCCATATTCTTCACAGCATTTAATTCACAAGTAGAGCATGATGTGGGAATAGGAGCTTTCAGAGCAGCTTCTAGAGATCTAGCATAAGCAAGCGACACATCTAGCTTCTCATGCAAAACAGGACAAGAAGTGCAGCACCAAGCAAGGAGGGCCTAGATTTCATCTCATCTAGCTCAACCCTAAGCACATCTAGTTCCTCAACCTTAGAGGCATACTTTTCCTTAAGCACAATCAAATCACCAAGGAAAACAGAACAATCAGTGCATTCAGGTTCATCGGTCACAATAGGAGCAGATGTCAGAGAATCTATTTGAGCCCTAGCATCAACAAGCAAAGACTCTAGCTCAATCACCTTCTCCTTATCCTCTCCAAGCAAAGACCTATACTCCCTCTTCTCCTTGTTGGTCTTTCTAAGCACATCATCACGGTTGTCAAGCAAGTCATTCAACCTAGCATTCTCCGCTACCAAGAAGGCAGGATCATTGTTTACCTCATCCTCAGAGTCAGAGTCTGAGTCGTCCTTGTTGCTCTTCTTGCTTGCGAAGCTGTGTGCCATGCCGCAAAAGCCTTGGGCGGCGAAGCACAGGCCGTTGATGTTCTTGCTTGACCGCTTTCCCTTGTGCCGGTTCTCTTCTTCATCACTTGAGCTATATGAAGAGTAGCAGGAGCTCGAGTCGATGTCGCTTGCACCGGCAACCATCGCCCGCTCCTTCTTCTTGTGACCGCCACTCTTCCTCGGCCTCCACTCGGACTTGTTCTTGCCCTTGTGGTCGTCCCTCGAGCGGTGCCTTTGTTCAGTCCTCGGACGGTGCTTGTGCTCAGGCTTGACCTCTATGGCTTCCGGGCACTCAGCGATAAAGTGTCTGTGCTTCCCGCACCGGTAGCACATGCCCGAACTCCTTCGAGCGTTCTTCGGGTTCGTGTACATGCGCTCGAACCGCCTGCTCAGCAACGCGAGATCTTCCCCGCCCAGCACATTGAACTCCTCATCCAGCATGGACACAAGACAAGACAAAGAAAACTGTCTCGAAGACAGGTTAGCGTTAGTCCTTGGTCCAGAAACGAGAGCCAGACTATGAGGGTCAGTCGGGTTCTCGGTCCTTGCTCGCACCCCACGGTCCACCTCGGACGACTTGAGCTTGGAATACAGCTTGTCCAACGTGAGGGTCTCATACTTCTCCAACTCAAGAATGGCTTCGACCTTCTCACTCCACACGGTACGATCCAGAGAATGCAGAAGCTTCGCAGCCCTGTCATGGTCATCGTACGGGAGCTCGGCCACAGCCCTCATGTTGTTCACAATCATAGTGAACCGCTGGAACATGGTGTCTATGGACTCACCGCGGAGATGAGTGAAGTTCTCGTACTCTCTCCGGTAGGTCGCGAACAACCGAGCCTGAACCTAAGCGTTCCCAGCGTGCCCATTCTTCTGCTGCTCCCAAATCCTACAAGCCAAGTCCTCTGTCTGAACCCGATCAAATTCGGATTGACACAGAGCATGAAACAAGTAGTCGACCGCCTTGTTGTTGGCGTCGTGCATATCCCTCGATCCAAGAGCTAGGAAGTTAATCGGATGAACATAAGCTGTGTTCACCGTAACATCCCAAAGGATCTGACCCTTGCCGCGGAGAAAAGCAGCCATCCGCCTCTGCCACATCTGGTAGTTCTTACCATCAAAGTGTGGAGGACCCGAACCCCGTTCCTGGTACGCCATCTTTGGATCTTAGACTGGTTAGAATCACGAAGATCCGTAACCTGCTCTGATACCAATTGAAGGACCGATTTGGCAACCAGAGAGGGGGGGCAGTGAATGGGAGCCGATAAAAATTCTTCCTGAAGGATGAACTCAGCCTATGTCTCAAATTCACAAACAAGAGTTCCCACACGAACTTGCCAAGGTCACGTAGTCACAACGGACCTACCAACCCTAGGAGCAAGTCCAAACACAACCCAAAGCGGAAGCACAACTCAAGGGGCAAAGGACTTAGCCAATCTGCGAAGGCCTGGGCGGACAGTCCGCAGCACAGGGGTGGACAGTCCGCAGGCACCTGACGGACAGTCCGCAACCCTTGGACGGATAGTCCGCAAAACTGAACAGAACCTCTATTACCGCACCTCGGAAATTCGGACTGTCCGTGCGTGATCCGCGGACGGTCCGAGCTGGGTGGACGGTCCGTGACCTGCACGCGGACGGTCTGCAAACAACACCCAACAAAAACCTTGTCACTTCATGGATCGAAACGACTTGTGCTCATGATCACAAGAACACGCGACGAACAATCGATGAACTGGGGGCTCGTGGACTGTCCGCAGGCCACAGGCGGACTGTCCGCCGGCCTCGAACAGAGCAGAAACAGCCCGACCCTGCGAAGTCAACTCCAACAATCCATCCACGGATCTCCCAAACGGCTTAAGCTCTTGAGACAAGATTTGGGGAAGTTGTGAAGCGTCCCTAGGGGATGCTATGCCCCAAAAATTGAAGCCTCAAAGCAACTAAATCGCCGGGAATCGAAGTTCTACCGAGCTCACACAAAAAGCTAGGGTTCCAACCGAAATCCTCAAATCCAAGGCCAAATTCGGAGTTTGAGGGGTCAAGATCAAGCACAAAGATGCACAAGGCATCTATCCATGATCCCCACAAGCAGAACCGAACCAAAACACCTCGGAATCGAAGGATCAACCCGCGCACGAAAATCCAACGAAAAAAGCTCAAAAAAGACACGAAAATCACACGAGGTACAAGAGGGAAATCGACGCAACCATGAATGCTTCCATACACTCGGATGTCAGATTCTCTACAAAATGGTGAAGAAAATCTACGCCTATGGAGCAGAGAAATGGGAAGCAGTCCGGATGGATGGTTTGCCCAGAAACCCTAAAGCTAATATATATGAGTTCGTTTGGGTTGGGCAAATGACCAAGCTACCCCTAGCACTTAAATTGAGATACAAGCCGCTCAGGGGCGATATGGTCAAGTAGCACTCCTCTTCATCGCACGACCACGCCTTTGCCGCAGTCCACGTCTTCCCGACGCAAGCCTTGCAATCCCGCCACGTGTCCGCCAGCATCGAAGCTTCTCGGCGCGCCCGGATCCCGTCTCCGCCCGCCGAGCCTCCGGTCTTGGTTTTGTGGCTCAACCTAGTAACCCGACGGTTTTGTGGTGAACCACCGCAAACCCCGCGTGCAGACTCCGGTTGTGAGCCGCTACCCTGCACCGGCTCCGATCGACGACTTCGTCTTGCTTTTCTTGCCACCATGCCGCCCGCACTTGACCCTGCTGGCCACCGGGTCCCTCGAGCCGAGCCTACTTGTCTCTCCACTCCTCGGAGGCCCCGCAAGGCATAGACCTTTCGCGCCTGCTCTTCATCTGCACCAACGCAAATCAAGCCACAACCTGCACCTACAATACTCGGCCAAAAGTTAGTCCACACCACGTTGTCAATCACTCATCACACTGAGGAGCGACCATCCACCGGTCCTCGGACGCTCCGGTCCTCACCTGCGCACGATTATCTATCTTTGTACACCGAGTCCTAACCCAACTCTATTCGTTTGACCAAGTCCTAATCCAATTCTACGTCGTATCGCCCATCTTTACCCAACAATATATATGGACCTGTAATACGAGGAACGAAAAATACCCAAACACATCCTTGCTTGTTGTCGTCACGCAATCCGCCGAGGTGACGCTGTAAGCTCCGATCCTCTGGAACCACGAGCGCAAGTAAGTGCGATCACCTGCATCACCAAGTCTGTTCTTCGGATCCAATCCCCCAAGGTATAATCGATTATGAGATCCATGTGCATGGAATTTTATTTGTTTGTTAATTAGTTTGTATATACATCTAATTTGAATACAATAATATGTATACTGATTGAGGACGCCCTTTGTCCTCGCTGTTTTAGGAGAAATCTGCTGCAGTTGGTTTTCTTGCAATGGCAAGTGAAGAGGATTGCAGTTGGATGGAATTGCCGACTACAGATGATGCATGGCAACGCGGCTTCGACAAGTTTATGGATGATCTGTTTGAAGGAGAAGAGGAAGGAGAGTCTCAGCTATGTCCGTGTTATAAGTGTCGTCGCATGGCATATCATAACAGGGACACTATCGAAGGTCACTTGGTTAGATCTGGGTTCGACCTGGATTTCATAAAAGAGCAAAAAAAAATGTCATCATCTTGCTGCTGATGCTATCGTGCATGTGGATGATTACGACGATCCTCACGATCATGACGATCAGGGGGCCACCAATAAATTGTTTACCTCGCTGATCAGTGGTGCCATACATGGTGGAATTAAAGGTGGTAATGAAGAGGAGCCAAATGAGTCAGCACGCAAAATTTTCGATTTATTGGAACAAGCTAAGGTAGAGTTGTACCCTGGTTGCAAGGAGGCTTCAAAGGTTTCTTTCATTGTCAGGCTATATCAGATCAAGTGCATGTGTGGTCTTAGCAACGCTGCAATGGAGCAAATACTGTCATTATTCCGTCTTGTGCTGCCTGAAGGGCATTGTCGCCCGGATTCAATGGACAAAGTTCGAAAGGTGGTTCGAGACCTTGGCTTGGACTACTAAAAGATTCATGCTTGTGTCAATGACTGTGTGTTATTCTGTGGAGTGTACGCAGACATGGACAACTGCCCAACTTGCAAGTTCAGTAGGTGGAAATTTACAGATTCAGAATAGGGGCCTGGCGTGGTTGTCACTGATGCAGCAAAAAAGAATCGGTTACCTTGTAAAATACTGAGGTATTTTCCACTGATTCCTCGACTGCAATGATTATTTATGAACGAGGAAACAACGACATATATGCGTTGGCACGAGAACGAATTGATTGATGATCAAAAACTGAGACACCCAGCTTGATGAGTCCGGCCCAGGTGGGATTGGATTATGGCAAGCCCGATGCACCGATTACTCAGTTTAGCATTCGCACACCCGAGGTTCCGACCCTCACGATCCGACTACGACGAGCAAGCCCGAAGCGCCAATGCAACCGCTGAACCACAACTCAAGGGTGCCCCTTCGGGGAAAGGCCCAATCACCCCAAAAGACTAGTCTGTTAGGGGAAGGGTGGCTCTCTCTTTTAAGGTGGCTTCCTCCTCCCAAGCTAAGCAAGGTGGGATAATGAGGCTCACATGGTCGCCGCCCGACTACAACTAGGCCACATGGCCCATTTATGTTGCGTCTTTGCCAACGGGTAATAGTGGAGGATGTCCTCATCATTCTCCTCTTCTTAACAATGGCCCAGCTCTGATACCAAATGATGAGTCCGGCCCAGGTGGGATTGGATTATGGCAAGCCCGATGCACCGATTAATCAGTTTAGCATTCGCACACCTGAGGTTCCGACCCTCACAATCCGACTATGACGAGCAAGCCCAAAGCGCCAATGCAACCGCTGAACCACAACTCACGGGTGCCCCTTCGGGGAATGCTAAACTGAGTAATCGGTGCATCGGGCTTGCCATAATCCAATCCCACCTGGGCCGGACTCATCACAGCTAACTCAAGGGCATGGAAGGTCGTGAATGAGGCACACGAGGACTTTGTAGAGGATCCACGTAATGTCAGGCTGGGACTTGCATCATATGGCTTCAATCCATTTGGGATGTTGAACTTGGCTTACTCTACATGGCTAGTTATCCTAATTCCTTACAACCTACCTCCTTGGTTGTGTTTGAAACAATCCTATTGGATCATGTCCATGCTAATTCCTAGGCCTAAATCTCTAGGGATTAACATTGATGTGTATTTGCAGCCACTGATCGATGAGCTCAAAACGCTTTGGAGTAAAGACGGAGTTGAAACTTGGGATGCGAAGGATAAGTGCAATTTTAAAATGTGTGCCATGTTACTCTGGACAATAAACGACTTTCCTGCTTACGCGATGTTATCTGGCTGGGGCAACAAAGGGAGGTTTGCTTGTCCTTATTGTCATAAGGACATTGAGTGCATTTGGTTAAAATTCGGTTCGAAGCATTACTACATGGGGCATTGGCGTTTTTTGCCTACAAACCACAAGTGGCGAAGGGTCAAGGCCAGCTTCAATAACTTGGTTGAGACGAGGGAGGCACCAGTGCTACTCAGTGGTGAACAAGTTCGGCAATAGTACGCTACATTTGAGCAAGTTATCTATGGAGCCACTACCTCTAAGAAGAGGAAGCAGTGTGATGAAGATACTAGATGGCACAACTGGAGGAAGAAGAGTGTTTTCTTTGAACTTCCATATTGGGATTCATTGCTCGTACGCCACAATCTAGATGTGATGCATATTGAGAAGAATATTTGTGAGAGCTTTCTTGGGACTTTGCTCCACATATCTGGTAAAAGCAAGGACAGTGAGAAGGCTCGACTTGATCTGCAAGAATTGGGTATAAGGAAGGATCAACATCCAGTTCTCAATGAGAAAGGTAAATACGAAAAGCCACCAGTGTTGTACACATTAAGTCGTGATCAAAAGAAAATCCTGTGCAACTTTATACAAGGTGTTAAGATGCCCGATGGTTATGCCGCTAATATCAGGAGATGTGTTGATGTTGATGGGTGCAAGGTTTCTGGCCTGAAAAGTCATGACTACCATGTTATCTTACAAAAACTCCTACCTTTTGTAGTACATGAAATATTGCCTGAACAAGTAGCGCTCCTGTTGATCCAGCTCAGCAGGTTTTTTAACTCGGTATGTTCAAAGGAGATTGACGTGACCGAGATGTAAGAACTTAGCAAATCGATTGCAGAGACCCTTTGTCGTCTTGAGATGATTTTCCCTCCAGCATTTTTTGATATTATGATGCACTTACCGGTTCATCTTGCTTGGGAGGCTAAATGCGGAGGCCCTACTTGCTATAGGTGGATGTATCCAGTTGAGAGGTACATACATACAGTCAAAGGATATGTGAGGAACAAAGCGTACCCAGAGGGTTCAATAGCAGAGGGATATATGTCGGAGGAGTGCCTTACATTCTGTACTCGGTTCTTTGAAGGTGTTAGTACGAAGATTGATCGGCCAGAGCGTCAAGAAAAGAGCGTTGTTAATGAACCACCTGCTGGTCTAAGTGTATTTGTGTTGACGGTGTATATGCGTATCAAACTTTGTTTGGACTTGCAAGCGGACACGTCCTCCGTCGTAGTCAAGGGACCCTTCTTCCCTCAAGTGTGAACCCAATGTATCGAATCCGTGGAACAAATGTGTGATGCAAGAATCAATCTAATAAAGCCACAAACACTTTAATCTTCGAAAGGTTGTTGCTTTAGCATCTAATCTAGAGAACACCAAAAGAAATGAATCTAATCTATGAAAACCGGAGGTAGCAAGAGATAGAGAGGGATAGGTAAAACCAATCTAGAGAGATTGGATCAAGCTCTTGTTGAAGTTCCAAGCAAAGAAGAATAAACCAAATTCAATCTCATAAAAAGCTTCTTTAAATCGCGGCTTCCCTTCCAACTCCGAAGACGCCCACCTTTTGGAGCCACCGTTCTGTCACAACGCACTCCTATTCGTGTCGGTTAGCCTAGGGCGAGTCCAATGGACAAGTTGAAATCTTTTGGTAGGTCAGGCATGCACCTCTAGCCACCACGGCTACAAGAACACCCTCTATGATCTATCTCGAGAATAGATCTTAAAGTAAGTGAAGGACTGATCTGGCGACCAGATAGGGGGGGAGTGAATGGGAGCTGATAAAAATTCTTCTCGAAGGGGATGGGAACTCCAACAAGACGAACACGGCTTTCAAAACACGTCTCCGACTCAACTACCCAAGTTGGCCAAGACCACGTAACCACTGGAGTGCTACTGGTCCTAGGAACCAACAACCACCTAAACCTACTCGAGAACGCAGCGAAACAAGCAACTCGAGCACCACTGGACTGCACCGTTCAGACCGGTGAGCAGCACCGGTCAGACCGGTGCCTGCTGGAGCAACCTGTTAAAACCTGAGAACTTCCACCGAAGGCCCCTACACCGGTCAGGCCGGTGTAGCACGTCGGTCAGACCGGTCCAAGCCAGGAAATCCCAAATCCACCAAACAGACCTACCGAGCTCCAAAACTGACAAAACTCGAAACAGCAGCAACACAAGACAACAGGGAACTCACCAAGATGTTCACCCGAGCAAAACTCAACCAAGGGTCTGCACCGGTCAGACCGGTGAGAGGCACCGGTCAGACCAGTCAGGACCTGAGCTCTTGGGATGAACAACACCCGCGGGTCAACTCCTCCAAATCCAACTCCCGATCTCCCGATTCGCTCCACGGATTCGCACAAGACTTTGGGGATAGTAGGAACACCTCATGGGCACTCCATAGCCAAGATTTGGTCCACCAAAACTTGCTAGAACAAGGGGAATCGAAGAAATCCCACCAAGAACGCCTCTAACCCTAGAGAGGAGAAAACCCCAAATCGAGCCCCTTTGCTCACAGATTTGGGAGGGGAATCACAGGGAAAAGAACCACGAAGGGTTCAAGCATACATCCCCCACCAAATCCCAAAGAGAAAGGCATCGAAACCGCCACAAGAAAATCACCAAGAAAAGGCTCCGAAAATCACCAAAAAGGAGAAACGGGAAAGACACAACCAAGCCTTGAGGAACCACGCCGAATCATCTATACATACCAAGAAGGTTCATACAAGGTCTAGCTTGCCGCCCGATCATCCTTCCCTCTCACAAGATCTCACCATGAAGCTCTCAAGCTAGTCCTAGAAATTCCAAAGGAAAAAGGAAGAGGAAAAATAGCAAAACAAAATGAGCTAGGGTTTCAAGAGATGGCTGCCATCCTCTCACCACTTGGGTTATATGGAGGCTAGCCGAAAGACAAAACTACCCCTAAGGCCTAACACTAGGATACACGCCCCCGAGGGGCACTTTGGGAAACTTTGTCTTCGCACCATCGGATGGATGCCCAGCGACCGCAAACTTGCTTAGCCTCGACGCAAGCCTTGCGATCCCGACGCGTGTCCTACACTTCGAAATCTCCGGACTGCGCCGTCGCACACCGGTCAGACCGGTGCTCCTCACCGGTCAGACCGGTCCAATGCTGCTGCACCTCCGTCTTGGGTCTTCGGTCTTGGCTTTGTGGATCAACCAAGGAACCCAGTGGTTTTCTGGTGTACCACCGGAAACCCCGCGAACTCTGTGTAGCCTCCGCCAATCTCCACTCATGACTCGGCTCCCACGTAGTCCCGGCTCGACCTTGGTTTTGAGGCTCTACCAAGAAACTGTCCATGACTTCATCTTGCCGTTCTTGCCACCATGCGGCCCGCACTTGACCCCGCTGGCCACCGGGTCCCTCGAACCAAGCCTACTTGTCTTCTCCACACCTGGAGGCCTCACTGGCAACGACCTTTCGCGCTTGTTCTTCACCTGCACCAACACCAGTCAAGCCGCAACCTGCACCTGCAATACTTAGCCAAGAATCAGTCCACACCATGTTGTCAATCACTCATCACACCAGGAAGCGACCTACCACCGGTCCTCGAACCACACAGGTCCTCAATCTCCCCCTTGATGAGTGCATTGACAACACACACGTTTTGGTAACCAAAGAGAAAAGGAAAAGAAAAGAAACGACTAAAGGAAACCTCTACAAGCGATCGAAAGCCAAAGGAAAGGCAAAGAACAAGATCACTTGAAGAAGACAAGTCTCGGACCCCTTAGGTAAGGGCAACAGCTCGACACATCCGAGACAAAACCATGCTCAAGCAAAGAGCACAAGCCACCAAACCAAAGCTCGAAAACCACAAAGAGCTCCCCCTGCATACATGCAAGCTCCCCCTGAACCAAAGCAACTCTCCCTGGACGAATGCATGCAAACCACTTCATGAAACAGAGCAGGTGCAACAGCTTTGCTCTGACCGGTCAGACCGGTCGACGTCACCGGTCAGACCGGTGGACAAGATCGCCCAGCACCTGGAAACCCACACCGGTCAGACCGGTGCATCCCACCAGTCAGGCCGATGCCCACTTGGGAAAACTGGGAACTGCACAAGCTCAAAACTAGCTCGAAACCACTTGGAAACCTTCTAAATGCATGCAGCAAGCCAAAACACTCTCAAACTTCTCCCCCTTGTTGACAATGCATGAATCAAGCCAAAAATGCAAAAAATGCAACCTAGAGCTTCTCAAATAGACAAAATTCAACATAGGATGCTACACATGTCCAAATGAGCAAGTTAGATACTCTACAGCTTCGTAATGACATCAACTACATGATCACCAAGTTTCACAACCATTGGGCGAAGCTAAGATACAATTGATCATTTTTGCGAAAAAACACCCTCTCATGAGCAAAGTCCTAAACATGAGCAAAACATATCAAAATGGCAAAGCCACACAAACTTCATGCTAGGACAACCATTCTAAGCATAAGACCATCATAAACACCCACAAGCACCTCATGTCATGTCAAAGCCACCGAGCCATGTGCCTACTTCTATGTATGAGACTTCTCATTGGTAGGCATCATGCAACGGTTTAGCACCCAAAGCTATAAAAATTAAGCACAAATGACATGAGAGCACATTTTCCAAGCAATTTACATTTCATTTTCAGATTCATATTTGGTACATGAAATGTCTTTGCGACAAAAAGGAACTTATGCCCCTCCACAAGATAAAGCATGGGTGCTAAACATTCATGATGGCAAACGAGCCTTTGGCCCCATATGATCAAAATAAGCTATCGAACCACAAATTAAGCATAGTCAAGCCACTAAAACATGTCAAGATCATATAAAGGCATTTACTCACAAGAGAGCATACAAGTGACATTTTCAAAAAACATAGCCATCAACCATGGATATAAGATCATCAAGAGCTAAGCCAAACTAACCATAGCTTACCAAACTAGCTCACAAGGACATATATATCATACCATGGTGAACAATGTATATAGGAGAAGCTTTTCCTACACAATGCATATGATACAAAATGCATGCAACCTAAGATACAAAGATGCCTATACATCATGTTACATATGCCATGTAAAATGCAAGAAATGCACAAAGGAAAGCTATACATATGCTACAAAGGAGCTCCCACACACCAACTCAAGAAATCAAACAAACACCAAGCTCACAAATGGCCGGCTCCTCGAGGGGAGGCAAAAAAGGGCTCGACACCACCGACAAAAGAGCAAAGGAGCACAAAACTCACAAGCTCCCCCTATACACCTGCACTAGGGCCAAAGAGCATACAAAGCTCACCCTAAGCACACATGATAGGGCAAAGAGCACACTAGGCACACAGGCTCCCCCTAAACTCATGCATTTAGGCCAAAGAGCATACAAAGCTCAGCTTACACACATGAGATAGGGCAAAGAGCAAAACGAACCAAGTGGCTTGACCAAGGCCACACACTTGAAGGTCACAAATTTACTTACCTTGATCATTTCTTCAGAAGTCACTCGTCCTTGTCCACCATCCCCAAAAGTGATGTACCTCCATATCACCACGGGGGTATGAGGCCGGAGAACCACCCCCGATATCAACCAAATGTTCTCCGAGCCCCCACCTGCAACTCAAAACCAAGAGCGAGAGCGAGCAAATGACTCAACACTGGGGTTAGTACCAAAGGTGTCAAACCAGTGCCGAGCCATCTCCTCAAAAGTAGGGTTAGCAACATCCAACCTACCACTCCTATCAAAACTGTGATCCATCCTATCAAACCTATCAAACCTGGAACCACCATGGGAAAACCACTCCCGTCTCACTGGAGGAGTACGAGCACCACGAAATGGAAAGCGTGGTCCGTAACCCCTCTGAGACTCAAAGCTGCGACTTCTCCCAAACTCGTATTGATCACGAGGTGGAGAACGTCCAGCAAACTCAACACCACCAGACTCAAAGCGCCTACCATCTGTTTCACGACCGAAAGGGCTGAACCCTCTAGCATCGCGGCCTCGAAAACCAAACTGTCCAGCATTCTGCCTACCACCGGTCTGACCGGTCACCCTAACCGGTCTGGCCGGTGGTCCTCGGCCAGCAAACTTGCCTCCACCTGAAGCTCTCGTATCTCTCCATGCTGGAACCGTATGCACAACACCCTTTCCCTTAGGTAGTGGCATACGAGGCTCAGGCACACCATGAGAAGGGTGGTACCTGTCCTTGTTCGCCCACTCCTTAGCCATTCTTGCCTCTCTGTGTCTCTTATAGCAAAACTCTCTCTTGTGACCATCCTTCCCACAAAACTCACAGTGGAAAAGGATTGGTTTTGGCTTAGGCTTGGGGTGAGGCACTCCACACGGCTTCTCACTAGGTTTCTCACTTGATTTCTCACTAGGCTTTTCACTTGCCTTCTCACTTGGTTTTTCTCTCGGTTTAAGCAACTAGTTTGACTTGGGTGCAAACTTGTCTTTGGGTGTGGATTGTGGTGGAACTGGAATATTCCCAAAATTCCCTTCTCTCTCACCACTACTCTCACCAAACTTATCAGATCCCAAAGCCCAACCATCAAAGTGCTTACAATTGGCAATCATCATACCAAGCTGAGGTTCCTGACTAGACAACCAACTCAGCACTTCACGCAACTTATCATTCTCATCTTGCAAGAGACCAACACATTTTGCAAGATCCAAATTCTTCACTGCATGCAATTCACAGGTAGAACAGGAAGTAGGAATAGACACTTTCAAATCAGCCTCAAGCGAAACAACGTGAGAGCGAAGCTCAGCAAGTTTTTCATGCAAACCAGGGCAAGAAGTGCATGCACCAAGCAAAGTGGGTCTAGATTGCAGCTCAGCCAACTCAACCCTAACCACATCTAGTTCCTCACACTTGGAGGCATGCTTTTCCCTAAGAGCAGTAAGATCAGCTAGGAACACAGAGCAATCAGCACAATCAGCCTCATCAGAAACAACAGGACTAGCCTTAAGCGAATCTATCTCAAGCTTGCCATCAAGAACCTGTGTTTCTAACTCAGCACTCTAGTCCTAGCATCTTCAAGCAAAGGTCTAAGCTCCTTCCTAAGCTTCTTAGCCTCTCTAAGCATGTGATCGCGATTATCAAGCAAGTCAACCAACTCCTCATTCTCCTTGCGCAAAGAAGAGAGCTCATCACATACCTCATCCTCAGAGTCGGAGTCTGAGTCTGAGGCGTTCTTCTGGCTTCTCTTGCTGCCGAAGCTGTGTGCCATGCCGCAAAAACCATCCTTCTTGTTGTAGCTTCTCGAAGTCTTGCTTGCGGTACAGCAAAGGCCATTCAAGTACTTGCCGAAGTCCTTATTCTTCTTCTTCTTCTGCTTGTCTTTCCTCTTGCTGTCCTCTTCTTCTTCTTCACTCGAGCTTGATGACACGTCCTCAGAGCCAGAGTCGATGTCGCTCGATCTCTTGATCTTCTCTCGGGTCCGTGTCTTCCTCCCATGTTCATGTTCCTTCTTCTTGGATCTTCTTCCTTTGTCCTTGGACTTGTGCTTGTCGTGGTTGTTCACCTTCGGACACTCGGCGAAAAAGTGTCCGGTCTTGCCACACTTGAAGCACGTCCTCGAGTTCCTTCTTGAGTTCACCCGGTTCTCGTGCATCCTCTCGAATCTCCGTGTCAGCAACGCCAGCTTATCCTCTCCAAGTACATCAAACTCCACGTCTGGCAAAGTCATCAAAGAGGACAAAGAGTACATCCTGGAGGATGGGTTAGCGTTAGTCTTAGCACCTGAGCCACCGACGAGAGCAAGACTATGAGAATCAGTCAGGCTCTCAAGACAGGCAGTCATACCCCGATCCAACTCAGCTGACTTGAGCTTTGAAAACAGCTCGTTCACGGTCAGGGTGTCATACTTCTCGGACTCAAGAATAGCCTCGACCTTTCTGTCCCATACGGTGTAATCCAACGAGTGCAAGAGCTTCACAGCTTTATCCTGATCATCATATGGGAGCACGGCCACATTGGCTCTCATGTTGTTCACCACCACCGTAAACCGCTGGAAAAGGGCATCGACGGACTCGCCGGGTAGATGAGTGAAGTTCTCGTACTCTCTCCGGTAAGTCGCGTACATCCGAGCCTGAACCTGAGCATTCCCAGCATGAGCATCCTTCAACTGCTCCCAAATTCTACAAGCTAAGTCCTCTGTCTGAACCCGATCGAATTCGGACTGACACAGAGCACGAAACAAGTAGTTGACCGCCTTGTTGTTGGCGTCGAACATATCCCTCGATCCTGGAGTAAGGAAGTTAATCAGATGAACATAAGCTGTGTTCACCGTAACGTCCCAAAGGATCTGACCCTTTCCGCGGAGGAACGCCGCCATCCGCCTCTGCCACATCT
Source organism: Cenchrus fungigraminus (assembly GCA_036936925.1). Taxonomy (NCBI): domain Eukaryota; kingdom Viridiplantae; phylum Streptophyta; class Magnoliopsida; order Poales; family Poaceae; genus Cenchrus; species Cenchrus fungigraminus. The sequence continues at coordinate 53,213,590 of CM072778.1, forward strand.
GGTAGTTCTTCCCATCGAAGTGCAGAGGACCCGATCGCCATTCCTGGTACGCCATCTTTGGATCATAGACTGGTTAGAGCCTCGAAAGACCCGAACCCGCTCTGATACCAATTGAAGGACCGATCTGGCGACCAGAGAGGGGGGGAGTGAATGGGAGCCGATAAAAATTCTTCTCGAAGGGGATGGGAACTCCAACAAGACGAACACGGCTTCCAAAACACGTCTCCGACTCAACTACCCAAGTTGGCCAAGACCACGTAGCCACTGGAGTGCTACTGGTCCTAGGAACCAACAACCACCTAGACCTACTCGAGAACGCAGCGAAACAAGCAACTCGAGCACCACTGGACTGCACCGGTCAGACCGGTGAGCAGCACCAGTCAGACCGGTCCCTGCTGGAGCAACCTGGCAAAACCTGAGAACTTCCACCGAAGGCCCCTACACCGGTCAGGCCGGTGTAGCACGCCGGTCAGACCGGTCCAAGCCAGGAAATCCCAAATCCACCAAACAGACCTACCGAGCTCCAAAACTGACCAAACTCGAAACAGCGGCAACACAAGACAACAGGGAACTCACCAAGATGTTCACCCGAGCAAAACTCAACCAAGGGTCTACACTGGTCAGACCGGTGAGAGGCACCGGTCAGACTGATCAGGACCTGAGCTCACGGGATGAACAGCGCCCGCGGGTCAACTCCTCCAAATCCAACTCCCGATCTCCCGATTCGCTCCACGGATTCGCACAAGACTTTGGGGATAGTACGAACACCTCATGGGCACTCCATAGCCAAGATTTGGTCCACCAAAACTTGCTAGAACAAGAGGAATCGAAGAAATCCCACCAAGAACGCCTCTAACCCTAGAGAGGAGAAAACCCCAAATCGAGCCCCTTTGCTAACGGATTTGGGAGGGGAATCACAGGGAAAAGAACCACGAAGGGTTCAAGCATACATCCCCCACCAAATCCCAAAGAGAAAGGCCTCGAAACCGCCACAAGAAAATCGCCAAGAAAAGGCTCCAAAAATCACCAAAAAGGAGAAATGGGAAAGACACAACCAAGCCTTGAGGAACCACGCCGAATCATCTATTCACACCAAGAAGGTTCATACAAGGTCTAGCTTGCCGCCCGATCATCCTTCCCTCTCACAAGATCTCACCATGAAGCTCTCAAGCTAGTCCTAGAAATTCCAAAGGAAAAAGGAAGAGGAAAAATAGCAAAACAAAATGAGCTAGGGTTTCAAGAGATGGCTGCCATCCTCTCACCACTTGGGTTATATGGAGGCTAGCCTAAAGACGAAACTACCCCTAAGCCTAACACTAGGATACACGCCCCCGAGGGGCACTTTGGGAACTTTGTCTTCGCACCATCGGACGGATGCCCAGCGACCTCAAACTTGCTTAGCCTCGACGCAACCCTTGCGATCCCGATGTGTGTCCTCCGCTTCGAAGTCTCTGGACTACGTCGTCGCACACTGGTCAGACCGGTGCTCCTCACCGGTCAGACCGGTACCCACCGATCAGACTGGTCCAATGCTGCTACACCTCCGTCTTCGGTCTTCGGTCTTGGCTTTGTGGATCAACCAAGGAACCCAGTGGTTTTCTGGTGAACCTCCGGAAACCCCGCGAACTCGGTGTAGCCTCCGCCAATCTCCACTCATGACTCGGCTCCCACGTAGTCCCGGCTCGACCTTGGTTTTGAGGCTCTACCAAGAAATCGTCCATGACTTCATCTTGCCATTCTTGCCACCATGCGGCCCGCACTTGACCCCGCTGGCCACCGGGTCCCTCGAACCAAGCCTACTTGTCTTCTCCACACCTGGAGGCCTCACTGGCAATGACCTTTCGCGCTTGTTCTTCACCTGCACCAACACCAGTCAAGCCGCAACCTGCACCTGCAATACTTAGCCAAGAATCAGTCCACACCACGTTGTCAATCACTCATCACACCCGGAAGCGACCTACCACTGGTCCTCGAACCACACAGGTCCTCAGTAAGAACCACACTAGATGAGGAACCTGCATAGGGAGGGGAAAGCAGATGCCATGATTTATTCTCTATCTCGTGGTCCTGAAAGAAATATAGCTATTGTGAAGAATAGGTGCTCAATCAATGGTTTCTATTTTCGAGCATCGCATGTGGAGAAAAATCTAACAACACATAACAGTGGTGTTGTCGTCAAGAGTAAAGATGGCATGGAATGGTTTGGACAGATTAAAAAATGTTCATCCTAGATTTTCATGAAAGGCAGGAAGTCACGTTGTTCGAGTGTGACTGGTATGATGTTCCTAGACTAGGAACAAACAGATCAAAAGGGTACAATAAAGATAAATTTGGGATTATCGATATTGATACCTCTCAGCGTCGCTATTCAGCTGAGCCTTACATCCTGGCGACACAAGCGGAGCAAGTGTGCTTTGTGAAAAGTGGGAATTCAAAGAAAGAAAAGTGGTGTAGCGTCCTCAGAATGAAACCTAGGAACCTGTTTGCCATGCCTGAAGGAGAGGAAGACACCGACATTAATGTTGGTGATGCTGATATGGATGAGGTTGTTACAGGTTTTGAAAAAATTTCTGTTGCGGACCAAGAGGATGTGTCAACTTAGAGGAGGCCAGATGTGGAAGGGACAAGTGTTGATGCTTCTGTTGTTGATCTCGCTAAACCGATGCCTGAACCGGATCACGTAGACATACCTGAAGACGACGACGATGCTGATGACACCTACACTGGCGACGGAGTGGTTGCTCCAACCAATTCAGATGGACAAGACGACGATGGTTTTTTTCATAATTAGGGGTAGATGTTTTTCTTAATAATTAGGGGTTGCTTTGTTTACTTTTATTGAAGCAATAGGTCCAAAGTTTGTGTGCAATAAATAAATTTTCGTGAAGATTGGAGTTCTGTATGCAAGATTGGCTTGAGTCTTGTTATATAGTATTTTTGTGCGTTCATGTTTATGTTTATGACGACAGCTTCTTGGCCTTAATTTGTATATCACAATTATTCTCATGGAAAAACAAAGCAAAAGCAACAGTCAAAAGACAATATATGCATGAAATATTTAAGGTAGCATAATTCAGTAGACTAAGGACACATATGCTTCTTCTTATTAAGGTAGCATCGTACCCCCAACATCTCTGTTCATCACAGAAGCAAAAGCAACAAAGAAAAGACAGAGAAGAAGATGTCATATCTACTTCTTCAGTTCAGATCGCTTCATCCTCCACTTCATTCCCCATCAAATTCCTAGGTGTAGAACTCACCCCTCTGATGCTTCTGCTTCACTGCAACGCGAAGATCTTCAGCCATCTGAAAAATCTGACATTTCACAAGGGCGTCACAGTAAGCATTTATAGAAGGTCATCAACTGCATTCATACCAGCAGCAAATTATGTTTTCAGAAAAATCTTTGACTGATGTTTAACCTGAAGGATAGGAACATCACCTCATGAAGAGACTTAGTAGGTCCATCGTATTCATCTTGATCGCTCTCGTAATTCAGCATCATCTTGCATTGAATCTTTGGGAAACAAAACTCATACTTCTTTCCTTTTGACTGAATTACATGCAAATCTTGATCAGAACATAAGGCACACACAATAATTACGAACCAAATTTACTCCATTTCATCTAAACAAGTAGTGTTGCACCCTCACCTCATACAAGCATCCTCACAGGCTAAAATTGTCGATGCCCATTTCCGCGTCCGATTCAGTAGTGGGCCAAGCCTGGGTGTATAAGTGGCGGCTCTTTTGCTGGCACGAAAATTTCTGCCACAAAGTAACATTGCAAACTATCATTCAATGATAAAGACGCAGTATAGGGTCTGGCTCACCTTGTTCTTCCTGCGCGATGCCGAGGCTTCGGCGACGATTACTATTCTTCCGTCCTTCCTAGGGGTAGTCATGGCAGATCGGAAACCCGTTGGGATGAAGGGGACTTCTACATTCACGGAGTGGTCCAGGTTGACTTCGACCCGCGCCTCCACGACATGTCGACGGCTCCTTCGTGGTCGTGGGGTGGATGAGGAGTGGTGGCGGCTCGATGGAGTCGACGATGTCGATGACGGACTTCGCGAGAAGCGACCGGCAGCGTCGCGCGGCTGCTTGCGAGAAGTGTGCGTGCGTCGGGCCATCGTTGTGATGTAGGTGGGTGAGACGGGGGCAGCAGAGATGGGAGGGGTGGAAGTTATAGGCGGCGAGGGAGGAAGAAAGCGCGCGAGATTTTTGGGACCTGAAATGGCCAGGCAGCAAAATTGCAACTTGGTGGCTTCGAATATTGCAATGGGGATTGGGCCGCACTTTTCTTGATTAAGCTCCAAATTTTGTAAACACAAAAAGGATCCTGGTACATGATGAATCAGTTGCTTGACCAAACAGATGTCAAATTGACTAGTTTTTCTAGAAATTTTTTTCATATTGCCTTATGACAAAGTAATGCGCCTTATAACAGATCTCAAAACACATGATAGAATTTTGCCACTCAAGATCACAAAGTAATGTGTTTCTTAATTTATTTATTGCTTTGCTGATTTGTACTTAAAAAAACAAGAACACAACCACTGATAGAATTCTGGTAGAGCTCCATTTTAACTCAAATCATATTGACTTAAATAATGATATGATTATGACACTCAAGATCACAAGCACTCACCATCGACAAATAATTAATATAACGAAAGCCCCATTCATCAAGGGTCGTTACACAAGCATTCACCAGGGACCATATATACCACTTAAGTAATGCCACTTCACAAGGGTCATTACACAAAAGCCCCATTCATCAAACCTACTTGTTCATCAGTTTCTACTTGTTGATCAGTACCTACTAGTTCATCTCTACCTCCTTTTGCTAATATATGGAGGGAGTATGTCACCACACAAAAGCCATGATTCCTACTCCCTCCTTCCTTAAATACATGATGTTTAGGACAAGTATTTTAGTTCATTTTGAACTCAAATATTTGTCCTAAACATCATATATTTGTGGAAGGAGGGAGTAGGTGATTACATAAAAGCTAAAACTAGCTACTACTTGAACGTGGCTGGTATCCTACTTGAAGAAATAAACCCAGCGCTTGAGCTTCACGCGAAGCTCCTCCACTAGCCACTCGATCTGACATGTTTTAAGCATGCATAAGTACATCTAAATTGGCATATGCAAAAGAGGGAACATAGGGAATGAAAGTAATACCTCGGCGTCAGTAGGGTGCTTGTGCCAGACGGGCCTACAATTCTCATCATCGCTGTCTTCAGAGCATTCCGCGAAGATCCTGACTCGCGGAAAGTTGAACTCGTACGTCACCTTGGGCCCACCTCCCTGAATTAAGAAATGGAAACATGAATTAATACTAAATTTTGCAATAATGGAAATGAATGAATAGCAGGGATAGATGTTGGCAGAAATGCAAGAGACATTTATGAGTGCAACAAACTTTGCAATAATAGGATGTTGATTAAACAGAGTGCAATTTCAGTTAAAAATAGAGTGCAATTTTAGTTAATGCAAGCACATCCAAAAAAACAGGACAACAGGCTGGTGTATTTGCTGGTAAATTTTTAAGATAAGATAAGATTAATCTTTTGTAGTAAAACATACCATGATGACAAGGTAGCACTGAATGCCAAAGATGGTTCCTATCAGTTTTTGCCATTTCTGTTCATAACTATATTCTGCATAATTGTGTTCACATTTGCGTACTAGGTACCATGAATGCCTAAAATGGTATACTATCCATGAAATCCTAAATTTGAACTCATAGAATTAGTTACAACTCAGGAACAATTTCTCACACAAAGAAACAATCACTTACATTCAGTGATTAATCAGTACATTAATAATTAGGTTCTGCAATTGCAAAGGGGACAAATTAATTTGGTAGGAGGAACAAAACTTACCGGGTGTTCCCAGTCGCAATCCTGCCATTTGTGCGGGTACTCCTCCTCCTCGCTGGACGAGGCATCCACCGTCTTGGCCTTCTTGAAGATGGGGTGCTGAACACCCTCACCGGACTTCCGCTTCAGCACTCGTCGGTCAGAGTCCGCGTCCTTCAATCCCGGCAGAACATCGGGGACGGGCTTCGGTTCCTCAGCCGTCGCCGTCGGGGGCGACACCGCAGGTCGCCTCGCTACCGCCGCCGCCGCAGTCTCCGGGCGCCTCGACTATCCCGCCAATGCGGGCTTCGGGGCACGACGGTACCTAGAAACCCTGGACTCCGCCGTCGACGACAAGTTCATCTTCGCTCTGGTGGCCTGCACTAGATGTGATCGCGTGAGGGGCTGGCAGTTTGGTGGTGTGTAAAATGATGGGAGTGGGGTGGCGACGGCGGGGTGGTTGCCTTTGAAGCAATGGGAATGGGCGAGGAAGATTGCAAGAGAAGCAGCGAGACGAAGGGGCGGCGGTTCCTGTGGGTAGTGTGATTACCAATTTATGTAAACAATTATTCAATAGTGTGTAGTAATGTGCTACCCTAAGAACAAGTCAAGGTGTGATTAAGAGATTGGACCCTTACCAGTGTGCTATACCTTCTGTTGTGCTAATTTTCAGGCTTTGATTGATTCATTTTTCTTACACCATCGATTTCACATGGCTTATGGGAGATCATAGGCAGTGTGGGCCCTAGCTTTCCCAGCCTCATATTTCAGTGCCTTTAGAATGGAAAGAACTACGGTGTATCTATTTTTCCAAAAGAAGCCAAAAACCGCCCACCTATCCTTTTTCCCTCCTCCCCCAAAACACTGGGCTTTTCTCGCCAATCCCCTCGCTGGACGCATCGCCTTCCCCACCGTCGACCGCATCCTTCTCGTCCACCTGGAGTGTGACGATGTCGAGACGCAAGAACCACAATTCCCTGATGCAGTTACGCGACGCATGAGGTCGGTTCTTGCGAAGTCCGGTGACGTCATCCTCTGGGCCGTCGTCGTGACGCCGCGGCACCAAATCAACCACGGGATTTGGAGCAATCGCCGCGTCTTCTGCTAGTAAGAAAGGACATGAAGTGGGAGCAAGCGCCGCCACCCCCAAGAACCAAGGTGATGCAGCGGGTGGTGCAAGCGCCGCCGCCGTCGCCGCTGCCGCCCCATCATCACGCATCAATAATAACCAGGTGACCAAGCCCCTTCCATCATTTCCATAGACATTTATAGATTGGTATATAACTGTATTCGAGGGTTAGTGTAGCTACATGATGTGGGATTTAGGGAGTACAGATTTTGACTTTGTTCCTTTTGTAGATTGGATTTGGTCATTTGGTGCCAGTGAGAAGTGAGCCTGTGTTAGGCTATGCTATCTTGAATTAATGCTAGTCACACTATTATGAGCGCAGCAACAGTATATTGTGATTCACATTTGTTAGATTCATTTTGCTGCATTCACAATTGCAATGCACCAAAATATTCCACATGTAGAAGGTCATTGTATGAAATATCATAATTATTCTTTTTTGTATACATGCATTGACAACACCATAAAATCATTGTAAGGATTCATCATTTTTCATACCACATCCTTAATATAGGAATGCAACACCAAAACAAAGGATTACATAATATAGCGATAGATGTACTATGTTAACATCTGTTATCTCCTCATAGGTGCGACGAACTCGCCACATATGTACTTGTGATCCTGTTACCCTAGAGAATGATGTTCAGTACGACTTCCCAGACGTGACTGCTTCCGCATCACTGGCTTTGGTGAGTGCCATGAATATTAGAGATTGTGGTCTTTTTTCTTACTTCAATTTGGGTAAGTACTGTTAGTAGACCAGATTTAAACGTGGCATGTAACTTTTTGATCATCATTGTGATCATGGTTTTATATTAAATAAAGGTTGATGGAAAGAAGTATGAAGTTGTGTACCACAGGATAACATGTCACTTGGCTATAAATGCTGAGAGTGATGATGAGGTTACCAATGATCCAGTTCTGTCTGGTGGGCAGGTGATGTGCTACATCATTCTTCTTTTGTGTGATGCTTTTTGACTTTACGTTAACCAGATGCTAATGCACCATGTTGTTAAATGTCAGATACGGCGCATGGCTGAGTAGCTTCGTAGAGCTATCAAACGAAAGATGCAGGTTGGTGAGTACCTCACTGCAGAAGTAGATGACTGAGCTACTTGTCTAAGAAGATGTGTCCACGGGCATATGTGCGTTGGATGCCAAAGGTTGATGAATGTCACCACAACGGCAGCAACTTATCAAGGATATATAGCTGGATGCTAGTCTGCTGATGTTATCTGTGTGTAAAAGAACATGTGGATTGGATGCTACGTGTGCTTTCATAGGGTCAAAATGGCAACAAGTTTTTAGTACATTATTTCTGTCTTACTACGTCCATATCGTTTTGTTTGACGTTTGGTAGTTCACAATTGAACTATGCAATGTCAAATATTATAATTTGGAGGTAGTATTACTATAGTACTTGCGAAAACCGATGCTCATCAAGGAAATATATCCTTAGCCCAACATTAAATCAGATTGACCCCTGCATAGCCACCTTTTACTAAGCTTTGTATCTGGATCATGTCCATCTCTGACTAAAACCCCTAGATGAAAGGATCTCAAACAGAAACTCCCAATTAACTCTATCATATGCTTTCTCGTAATCCAACTTCAATCTCAGACCTGGCTCCTTACTCTTGTTGAAAATATGAACTAACTCATGAGCCACCACTACACTTTCTAGAATGTACCTCCTTTTGATGACAGCACAATCTCATTTGATTTATCCATTAAAATTTACATTCCTATGAGGATACATGTGCACATCATTTTATCTCTTTATTTTCAACATCCTTCTATTGTTTCGTCTTTTCCTTAATCAGAAATACGTGTTCATAGTTATGTGCTCATGCAGGTCTATCTCTATCTACAAATTTGTAACAGAAACTAATTGTTGTTGTGAAAGGCATTGTGCTATTTGACCACTACGTATTTGTTTTCCACATACTTCCTACTAGTATATATATACATATATGCATACACCATAATTAGTACTACGTCTGAATTTGTCCAAGCTGCCGTATTAATATTTATGTGCACATATAGAGACTCTGATTTGACAGGTGATTTGTGGACTGTATTAGTCGAAATCCATGAGGAAAAACCACAATACTTCACTTCTACATTGGACAAGGGTGTTATAGACTTTAGTGCCCTGACAGATATTAAAGAAATGTTTGGATTTGAGCAGCGGGACTACATCTACTACATGAAGAGAAATGAAGATTATACCTCTACAACGAGTCCTATTGAAATTAAATCTAAGAAAGATATACTGCAAATGCTTCAGTATGTGGAGTCAAGCAATGAGAGGAAATTAAGGTTGGTACTGTCAACAACTGCTATTGATGCAGTGGGGGTTAGTGTTACACCCCTGAAACTTCAGACGCGGCAGCGGTTGACACTCCTTAGCCTCACTAATAGGTTTGCACTCATGGCGACGGCGCCAGAAATGCCTGCTGGCACTCGCTAGCGTCGCTACCGGGTTTATACCCCTCGTAATGGGGCTAGGGAACGTCTTTTGTAAAACACACGTCACAGAAAGGTCCGCAAGCGCACGGATTACCGTTGTAGCACTTCACCCGGTGGTATTCGGGTTATCATATTTATATTTTCCCAAGGGAGACACTACGGCAAAGATGATCGGATAAACGGTGGGGAGTAACGAGACTCGGTAAAGAGCTATAGCGGGGGTAACGAATAAAGATATTCGGAGATAACTTGACACACACAAGGAGATCTTGATAAAGGGTTAGAGAGGACCTAGTGAGCTGGGAGGACAACGAGACGAGAAAGGATCCTAACACAATCTATCTATTCTTGTCAACTCTAGGTAAAGAACTAAGGCAAAGGATAACCAAGACAAGCTAAACTCGACAAGCTCTTCTAGTGCTGTAGGGGCATGCAAAGCCGCACTCTCGGACTGGGATGAGAAGGGAGAACGACGATGCGCTGAATCCTACCGGCCCGAACTAACGTGGTGGACTACAAAGCCCGCCCGGAGCTGTCACCTTCTTAGGGTACCACAACTATTCCGTTGAACGGGACACCAATCTAAGACTAAGGCAAGCTCTGAGCACCGCGCTCACAACGAACCAAAGAACCTTTCCCCGAATATCACGAAGGAAGGTCTCTCTCTACGATGAAACACCGAAGATCAAGCGAAGAACGACCACAACACTATAGGGTTCAAGAGAGCTATGCTAACCAAGATTAAACTAACTTTAGTCTAAACCAAGAATAAAGCTTCTAGAGCAAAGTAAAAGCTGAATGTAATTGACTCAAAAGGTAAGATAGAAAGATAACTTGAATTGTACTTGAGTCTAAACAAAGAAAGGATACAAGATTAGTACCGGAACCCTGAAGAAGACTCCTCCGGGACCCCGAGACTAGCTCAACTCGACTCTAACTCCCAAGCTACACTAATCCTACTCTAAGTGAACAAAAGAGAGAAATGGAGATGCTCCTGCGTTGTGTGTCCATTCCAGCGAGTGGGAGGTGGCTTTTATAGGCAAGGGAGGTCGGTGGAGAGCAGGGGAGGAATATCCCAGGTGCGGCCGGCTCACTAGGTGCGGCCGACCCTGGGATGTGCCGCCTCTCGCCTTGGATGCTCCTGATCACTGCTCCTAAGGCGGTTGTAGGTCCGCTCCTTGGGTTGGTTTTGCCCGGCACGCGAGTTGATAGGTGCGGCCCGCCCTCTAGGTGCGGCCGACCCACCCCCGCGCCATGTGATGCACCGACTGTGATCGGGGACGCCTAGGATTGCCTCTAGATGACGGTTGTGGCGGTTGAGCGATCAGATAAGTGGACCCATTGATCCAAGTGATCCTAGCCTCCACCATTTGATCAAACCGACATTTCTTCAGTGAATCACGCTCGTCCAAGTTGTGGTCGAGGGAGAGGGGTGCTTTGGACCAGAGACGCGCCACGGGGCAGGGCTGGCCGCACCTGCAGGGCCGGCCGGACCAGGTGGTTCGGCCGTGCCTTGCACGTGTGGTGTGTTGGTCCCAATTTCTCCCAAAATGTGTACCTGCTTATGAAAATCACAACACAACTCATGGAACTTTATTAGTACTAGAAATGTGCATGAAACTTGTCATATACTCCTCTCGAACCTGAGGTTTTGACGGTCGAATTTTAGTTGTAAGGACCGTCAACAAACTCCCCCAAGCTAAACGTTTGCTCGTCCTCGAGCAAAGCCTAGACTTGGCCTCGGTGGATCAGGAGTTGCATGATGTTACCACTCGGCAAGTACCTATGCACAAATCCATGCTCTACTTGCTATTTGAAAAGATTGGTACGAGAGAAACATAGCCTTGTTTTACTTGTGGGGCTTGTAATTTTCCACCTTGCCTTCGGTGGTTGAAAGGTAGAATGGCTTTGACTTTGCATCACTCGCTCTTCTCTTTTCGGGATTCTATCTCGGAGTTTTGAAACTTTTGCAAAGAAAAACAAGATTCCTCGAATGGTTCCCTCGATCGCTCAAGTGGTATTTGTTACCTCACCAAAGGCTTTTGAGCGAGCCTCAACTTCCTACTCTATGGCTTGTATGTGGAGCTTTGGGTAGGACAAGTGTGAGACTCACTTGTGCCACATGATGTTGTTGAGCCAAAGACCAGATCCAAGAAGAAACTAGTCATGCAACTTGATCGAGATGTGCTAGTGTGTGGAATATTTTTGTTTGTTTTTTTCTAAGTACTCCTTGCTTTAAGATTCTCCTCTTGCTTTTATTTTGGAGGGGGGTCATACTTCATCATTTTTTTTCTATGCTCTTTGATTGGAGCACTTTTTTTTTCTATGCTTCTTGAGCATATACTTTTTTTTCTCTTGATGACCCCTCTCTCCTTTTGCAAGAATACAAGAAGAGAAATCTCTTAGGAACTTTGGAGTATTTATTTTTGGTGGGTGGATGGCATGTTTTGTGTAACTCCCGGTGTGGAAGTTAGCTTGCATATGTGGGTGTACGTGATCTCGATCATGGGAGCATGAAAAGATTCTACCAAGGGTCACAACAATTTGACAAAACTCAATGGGTCACAAGGAATCATATGTAGAAGGTTTATACTTTGATATCGACATATGGCTTTGGTAGGAAATATGACCATTGAGGAACTTGTCTTGTTTTATTTTCAAAAGAAAATCAACCGAGATTTTCACCATACTATGAGATAGAGCAAGATCAACATTGTCTCACCATATCATACTAGTCAACACCCTAGGTTTGGTCATAAGCATTTGCTTCCCACAAAGTTTTATTTCAGGCTCTTGTCTCAAAATATACCAACAAATTCAAATACTCATAGAGCACAAAGTTGTACACTAGGTTCTTGCATAGTTTTAACATAGCAACTATTCATCATTTCCAAAGCGAGGATATAGACAAGATTTCAAGTGCACAAGGTTGAAGCAAATATTTTTGTTGTTTTCTTTTATTCAAATGTGGTAAACAAGATGTTGAAAATTGGTTTAGATGGACATACCTTCCTTGATTGAAAATGGGGTCTGCCCCAAGCTAATTTTTGGCTACTTGGTTGGCATGTCTTCATTTTGGTGATGAGTTGAGCACTTGGAAGCTTGTAGTGGTTGGCTTGATGGATTTGTGGAAAATCATAGGTACAGCCGTGCCACTTGGTTCGGCCGGCCCTACTCCATTTGCTCCAAGCACTCGTGTCCCCTCCTGAAAACATCCTGCACAAAAATTTTGTCGAGGGGAGGTACGGTCATACCTCTAGGTTCGGTTGTATCACCAAAAATCTCCAAAACTGTTTTTTCTATGTCTTATTTACTTACTAATGCAATGGTGAAATCAAATTTGAAATTTAAATATGCTTGATGCACGAAATAAAATGCTGGAAGGGAAATATGAGATAAATACCAGTTTACCTCACGGTGAGAGCTCGTAGTTTAGAGTCCGTGAGCGAGACTCCTCCGTTTGCTCAATTGATCTTGGATTCGTCCGGTCCCGGAGTGGAAGACTCGGATGATGCTCCCTTCACACGCCACACCATCTTTGTTTTCTTTGGTGGCGCTGAAGTCGGTGAGGCTTTAGCGGGGGTGTTTTTGGTTTTCGTCTTCTTTTCCCCCTTAGCCGCGTTGATTGCTTTCGGCTTCCTTGTTTGGTGGCGCCCTTTGAATGCTTTGTCTTGCTCCCAATGCTTCCTCATCGTTGCAATGAGACTGTCCACTTTGGGCTTGGTCGGGGCTGCCTTATCTTCCTGCACACAGTTTGAAATTTTGCTATCGAGTATTCGTACCTGTTAGCATTTCTCCACCTTTTGGTCTAAAGGTGAATCGTTCTTCCTCGCCATTGATGTTAAGGCTGATTTCTCTGGCTCCTACATCGATGTTAGCATTGGCGGTACTCAAGAAAGGTCTCCCGAGGATTAGAGGCGTCCTTGTATCGACATCCATGTCGAGGACGACGAAATCCACGGGTACGAAGAAATCCCGAACTCTCACCGGAATGTCCTCCGCTATCCCCGCCGGGTAGCGGACCGATTGATCCGCTAGCTGCAAGCACATGGTTGTAGGCGACAAGGAAGTATAGTTAAGTTTGTCGAAGACTACCTTAGGCATGACGCTAACGCTGGCTCCAAGGTCGCATAGTGCATTCTCAAAGTGTTCGGACCCGATAGAGCAGTTGATTGTAGGACACCCGGGGTCTTTCTTCTTTAGAATGGCCATACTACATTCCTCCGTAAGCTTGACCATATCCGTGGTAGGTAGAGGTCTTTTATTGTTGAGGATGTCCTTGAGGTACTTGGCGTAGGTCGGTACCTGCATAGCCTCAAGAAATGGTATGTTGACATTGAGTTTCTTGATTACCTCAACGAACTTCCCGAATTGCTCATCCATGGTAGGCTTCTTGATTCTTCAGGGAAATGGGAGTAGCGTGGTGTCGAAGAATTCATGGGGTGCCGTCTTCCTTAACTTTTCTTCATCGGGAGCTACCTTCTTGGTGTCCTTTTCTTCCTCTGTTTCGGTGATCACTTCCTTCCGTTTCTTCTCTGCGGGGTTAGGATATGGTGGATCCCGAGTGGTCTTACCACCTCTCGTGGTCACCGATTTTAAATTCTCTCGGGTAGGTTCGGGTTGCCCCGGGATTCCACCCGACTCGGAAGAAGGTAAAGAAGCAACAAGCTGAGCAAGTTGGGTTTCTATCATTTTGTTAAAGCTTAGCTGATTCTTCATAGCAATAGTGAAGGATTCGATAGTGGAATTCAAATTTTCAAGAACTTTATCATTGGCCGCTAGCTTCTTGTTTAAATTTTCATTAATTTTAGCTTGCCCAAAGACAAGATCTCTAATGGAGGGCTCATTATTGAAATTGTTACAATAATTACCTCCATTTTGATTGTTGAATGGGAAGTTGGGCCTCGAGTTCCACCCTTGATTGTTGTAGTTGTTGTTGCGGAACCCATTGTTGTTGCTATTGTTGATGAAGGTGGCTTCTTTCCTTGTTTCGGGACAATCATTTCCCAAATGACCCACATTACCGCAAACCTCGCACGTCATGCAAGCGTCCATAATCTTGGCGGTCTCCATATTGCTTGGTGCCTCCAATTTCTTCATTACGAGGTCCATCTTGGCGGCGAGCATGTCGATTCCATCGACTTGGTGTACATCGTGGTTACGGGGTTGGAGACGATCTCCATCCCAACCTTGATTTGCCACCATCTTCTCGATCAACTCCTTGGCGGCGGGTACTTGTAGCGAGAAGAAGGCTCCTCCAGCAGCTTCATCTAGGTGCTCACGGGCGGTACGCTTGAGCCCGTGGTAGAAAGTTTGAATTAAGAACCGCCCCTGCATCCCATGGTGCAGGCATGCGGTGATGTACTCCTGGAAACGTTCCCATGCTTCCGGGATACTCTCATCATTCTCCTGCTGGAAGCCCGAAATTCTAGCGCGAAGGGCATTGGTTTTGCCCACCGGGAAGAACTTTGCGAGAAATGCCTTAGAGCACTTATCCCATGTGTTGATGGCATCTCGCTCCGCATAAAACCATTGCTTCGCCTTCCCAAGCAATGAGAACGGGAATAGGCGAAGACGAATTGCATCGTCCGTCACTCCACGGATAGTGAAAGTCCTACACACCTCCAGAAAATGCTGGAGATGTGCATTGGCATCTTCATTCGGCTTGCCGCAGAACGGACTAGCTTGCACCATGTTGATCAATGCCGGCTTGAGTTCAAAGTTTCCGTCTCCCACCGTCACATTCGGTCCGGTAGGGACATTGGTGTTGGAGGGAGCGGAGAACTCGCGGATCGTCTTCTCGGCCATGGGTGCTGACGAGGTGCTGTCTACAGGATCGACGGGGTTCGTCTCTTGACTCGAGGGAAACTTCTGAGGAATGAGGATGTGAGGTCGCACTCTCCTCACAAGTGACTCCGGATTGTTGTGGAAGTTGGACGGTAGGTCGAAACCGGCCATGCACTACTCTGCGTACACGAGAGTAGAGCAAGGGTAAACCCGCTTAACTAGCGATTCACCGAACCTGGATAACTCAACCACTAAGTTTAAACGATATCTTTTGCCTATTGCCTCCCCGGCAACGGCACTAGAAATGCTTGTTGACGCTCCTTAGCCTCACTACTAGGTTTACACTCACGGCGACGGCACCAGAAATGCCTGCTGGCACTTGCTAGCGTCGCTACTAGGTTTATACCCCTCGTAATGGGGCTAGGGAACGTCTTTGCTAAAACACACGTCACAGAAAGGTCCGCAAGCGCACGGATTACCGTTGTAGCACTTCACCCGGTGGTATTCGGGTTATCGTATTTATATTTTTCCAAGGGAGGCACTACGGCAAAGATGATCGGATAAACGGTGGAGAGTAACGAGACTCGGTAAAGAGCTATAGTGGGGGTAACGAATAAAGATATTCGGGGATAACTTGACACACACAAGGAGATCTTGATAAAGGGTTAGAGAGGACCTAGTGAGCTGGGAGGACAACGAGACGAGAAAGGATCCTAACACAATCTATCTATTCTTGTCAACTCTAGGTAAAGAACTAAGGCAAAGGATAACCAAGACAAGCTAAACTCGACAAGCTCTTCTAGTGCTGCAGGGGCATGCAAAGCCGCGCTCTCGGACTGGGATGAGAAGGGAGAACGACGACGCGCTGAATCCTACCGGCCCGAACTAACGTGGTGGACTACAAAGCCCGCCCAGAGCTGTCACCTCCTTAGGGTACCACAACTATTCTGTTGAACGGGACACCAATCTAAGACTAAGGCAAGCTCTGAGCACCGCGCTCACAACGAACCAAAGAACCTTTCCCCGGATATCACGAAAGAAGGTCTCTCTCTACGATGAAACACCAAAGATCAAGCGAAGAACGACCACAACAATATAGGGTTCAAGAGAGCTATGCTAACCAAGATTAAACTAACTTTAGTCTAAACCAAGAATAAAGCTTCTAGAGCAAAGTAAAAGCTGAATGTAATTGACTCGAAAGGTAAGATAGAAAGATAACTTGAATTTTACTTGAGTCTAAACAAAGAAAGGATACAAGAGTAGTACCGGAACCCTGAAGAAGACTCCTCCGGAACCCCGAGACTAGCTTGACTCGACTCTAACTCCCAAGATACACTAATCCTACTCTAAGTGAACAAAAGAGAGAAATGGAGATGCTCCTGCGTTGTGTGTCCATTCCAGCAAGTGGGAGGTCGCTTTTATAGGCAAGGGAAGTCAGTGGAGCGCAGGGGAGGAATATCCCAGGTGCGGCCGGCCCTGGGATGTGCCGCCTCTCGCCTTGGACGCTCCTGATCTCTGCTCCTAAGGCGGTTGTAGGTCGGTTCCTTTGGTCGGTTTTGCCCGGCACGCGAGTTGATAGGTGCGGCCGGCCCACCCCCGCGCCGTGTGATGCACCGACTGTGATCGGGGACGCCTAGGATTGCCTCTGGATGACGGTTGTGGTGGTTGAATGATCGGATAAGTGGACCCATTGATCCAAGTGATCCTAGCCTCCACCATTTGATCGAACCGATGTTTCTTCAGTGAATCGCGCTCGTCCATGTTGTGCTCGAGGGAGAGGTGGTGCTTTGGACCAGAGACGCGCCACGGCGCAGGGCCGGCCGCACCTGCTGGGCCGGCCGGACCAGGTGGTTGGCCGTGCCTTGCACGTGTGGTGTGTTGGTCCCAAGTTCTCCCAAAATGTGTACCTGCCTATGAAAA
Source organism: Cenchrus fungigraminus (assembly GCA_036936925.1). Classification (NCBI taxonomy): domain Eukaryota; kingdom Viridiplantae; phylum Streptophyta; class Magnoliopsida; order Poales; family Poaceae; genus Cenchrus; species Cenchrus fungigraminus. Next base: position 53,230,771 of record CM072778.1, read on the forward strand.
TCACAACACAACTTGTGGAACTTTATTAGTACTAAAAATGTGCATGAAACTTGTCATATACTCTTCTCGAACCCGAGGTTTTGACGGTCGAATTTTTGTTGGAAGGACCGTCAATAGCAGTGTAATCGTGATGATGACCCTGATTCTGATGATGAAGACTACTATGATCTTGATGAATACAAAATTTGGCTTGAAGAACAAGACAAGGACTGTGGTATGTATGTTGCTTGTTCTACACTAGCCACATGTAGCCTTGACTGCACATTATACTCATACCAGTGTTTCTAATTAATTTGCAGACCTTCACGATGACTTCAGGGAAGATACAGTTAAAGCGTACACTAAATGGTTAACTAGTGTCAGATGTATCAAAGAAATTAGTAAATCCTTTTTCCTTGTCGACTGCAGCTTATTTGTGATGAAATATTTGAACCTTCTAAGTGCATGTGTTTTCCATTTTTTCAGAGGCGTATGATAAAGTTCAAACTAAACCTACAGAAGTAGTCGTACCCCAACAAGATGAGAGCAATGACAGCAGCCCGACACTACCACCAGAAACGATGCCGCCACCACAACTTCCATCGCATGCTAGGAAACCAAGGAAGACAAAAGGTTATAAAAGTTCTACACCTCGAGAAACTTCACTCTTTATTTTTCATTGGATTCTGCAACTGCTATTGTTCAGTAGTGAATGTTATTTTCTCTGGTGTGAATGCAAGTAGGTGGCAAGAATGTTGGCTGTGGAACCCTGAAAGGGTTATCTACAGTTGCCAACAGATCAAGATCTGGCTACGAAAAGTTGAAAATCCAATTTTCATCAAAGTTGGGTCGTCCCTATGGAGAAAACAGACGTACCTTTGTTGATGAGATTGTTGTACATACTAGGCTCAGGTCTCCACTAATTGGAGTCCGATATTGGAGTGAAGTGCTTCCAGTAGTCAAGAAAGATATCGTAAAAGCTGTAATGGTAAGTCAATGTCCACCGCATGCACCTTGTTAATTTAATATAGCAGATGCATTCCCTTTATTTTGCTCGTATCCAGTGTTATGATTGAATCATGCATGAATAACAAGTTTCCTTCCCACCAGGAAGGATGGGAATTTGAGGGCATTCAAAATCCAGAGGAAAATATATTGAAGATTACCCACGAACGCTACAAAGGTTGGTGAGGTGACTTGAGTGCTACGTACAAGGTATACAACAGTTATCCAGATAGAATGAGGCACAAGCAAGCTGACCTAAACATTGTGGAGTGGCACTATTTGTGCCACTACTTTGGAACAAAAACATTCAAGGTACAATTTTTTCTACTAAATTAAAGAACAACACTGTGAGTTATATAGAAGATGAGTTCGACCTTTCATCGCTTAACATCACTGGTTCACTTCTTGCAGGAGCACAACACCCAGAACTCTGACAATTGCGGCCGTCTGGTTAGCAACCATTCGGCGGGTTCGAAACCTTACTCTCAGTGGAGTTAAGGAAAGGTAAAGATTTGTTACTGTTGACGATCCTTACAACAAAAATTTGACCGTCAAAACCTTGGGTTCGAGAGGAGTATATGACAAGTTTCATGCACATTTTTAGTACTAATAAAGTTCCACCAGTTGTGTTGTGATTTTCATAGGCAGGTACACATTTTGGGAGAATTTAGGGTCAACACGCCACATGTGCTAGGCACGGCCGAACACCTAGTCCGGCCGGCCCTGCAGGTGCGGCCGGCCCTGCCCCGTGGCACGACTCTGGTCCAGAGCACCCCCACTCCCTCGAGCACAACTTGGACGAGCGTGATTTACTAAAGAAACATCGGTTTGATCAAATGGTGGAGGCTAGGATCACTTGGATCAATGGGTCCACTTATCCGATCGCTCAACCGCCACAACCGTCATCCAAAGGCGATCCTAGGCGTTCCCTAACACGGTCGGTGCATTGCACGGCACGGGGTAGGGCCGGCCGCACCTGTAGGGCCGGCCACACCTATCAACTGGCGTGCCGGGCGAAACCGACCCAAGGAGCCGACCTACAACCGCCTCAGGAGCAGTGATCAGGAGCGTCCAAGGCGAGAGGCAGCACATACCAGGGCCGGCCGTGCCTAGAGAGCCGGCCGCACCTGGGGTTTTGCCCCCCTGCACTCCACCGACCTCCCTTGCCTATAAAAGGCACCTCCCACTTGCTGGAAGGAACACACAACGCAGGAGCATCTCCATTTCTCTCTTTTGTTCACTTAGAGTAGGATTAGTGTAGCTTGGGAGTTACAGTCGAGTTGAGCTAGTCTCGGGGTTCCGGAGGAGTCTTCTTCAGGGTTCCGGTACTACTCTTGTATCCTTTCTTTGTTTAGACTCAAGTACAATTCAAGTTATCGTTCTATCTTACCTTTAGAGTCAATTACATTCAGCTTTTACTTTGCTCTAGAAGCTTTATTCTTGGTTTAGACTAAAGTTAGTTTAATCTTGGTTAGCATAGCTCTCTTGAACCCTATAGTGTTGTGATCGTTCTTCGCTTGATCTTCTACCGAGTACATTTGTGCTTAGTAGTGGAGAGAGACCTTCCTTCGTGATATCCGGGGAAAGGTTCTTTGGTTCGTTGTGAGCGCGGTGCTCAGAACTTGCCTTAGTCTTAGATTGGTGTCCCGTTCAACGGAATAGTTGTGGTACCCTAGGGAGGTGACAGCTCCGGACGGGCTCAGTAGTCCACCACGTTAGTTCGGGCCGGTAGGATTCAGCGCGTCGTCATTCTCCCTTCTCATCCCAGTCCGAGAGCGCGGCTTTGCATGCCCCTACAGCACTAGAAGAGCTTGTCGAGTTTAGCTTGCCTTGGTTATCCTTTGCCTTAGTTCTTTACCTAGAGTTGACAAGAATAGATAGATTGTGTTAGGATCCTTTCTCGTCTCGTTGTCCTCCCAGCTCACTAGGTCCTCTCTAACCCTTTATCAAGATCTCCTTGTGTGTGTCAAGTTATCCCCGAATATCTTTATTCGTTACCTCCGCTATAGCTCTTTACCGAGTCTTGTTACTCTCCACCGTTTATCCGATCATCTTTGCCGTAGTGCCTCCCTTGGGAAAATATAAACACGATAACCCGAATACCACCGGGTGAAGTGCTACAATGGTAATCCGTGCGCTTGCGGACCTTTCTGTGACGTGTGTTTTACCAAAGACGTTCCTAGCTCCATTACTAGGGGTAAAAATCCGGCAGCGACGCTAGCGAGTGCCAACAAGCATTTCTGGCGCCGTCGCCGTGAGTGCAAACCTAGTAGTGAGGCTAAGGAATGTCAACAAACATTTCAGGCGCCGTTACCGGGGAGGCAACAGGCAAAAGATATCATTTAAATTTAGTGGTAGAGTTATCTAGGTTCGGTGAACCGCTATTTAAGCGTGTTTACCCTTGCTCTACTCTCGTGTACGCAGAGTAGTGCATGACCGGTTTCGACCTACTGTCCAACTTTCACGACAATCCGGAGTCGCTTGTGAGGAGAGTGCGACCTCGTGTCCTCATTCCTCAGAAGTTTCTCTCAAGTAAAGAGACGAACACCGTCGATCCCGTAGACAGCACCTCGTCTGCACCGATGGCCGAGAGGATGATCCGCGAGTTTTCCGCTCCCTCCAACCCCAATGTCCCTACTGGACCAAACGTGACGGTGGGAGAAGGAAACTTTGAACTCAAGCCGGCGTTGATCAACATGGTGCAAGCTAGTCCGTTCTGTGGCAAGCCGAATGAAGATGCCAACGCACATCTCCAGCATTTCCTGGAGGTGTGTAGGACTTTCACTATCCGTGGAGTGACGGAGGATGCAATTCGTCTTCACCTATTCCCATTCTCATTGCTTGGGAAGGTGAAGCAATGGTTTTATGTGGAGCGAGATGCCATCAACACATGGGATAAGTGCTCTAAGGCATTTCTCACAAAGTTCTTCTCGGTGGGCAAAACTAATGCCCTCGTGCTAGAATTTCGGGCTTCCAGCAGCAGAATGATGAGAGTATCCCGGAAGCATGGGAACATTTCTAGGAGTACATCACCGCGTGCCCGCACCATGGCATACAGGGGTGGTTCTTAATTCAAACCTTCTACCACGGGCTCAAGCGTACCGCCCGTGAGCACCTAGATGCAGCCGCTGGAGAGCCTTCTTCTCGCTACAAGTACCCGCCGCCAAGGAGTTAATCGAGAAGATGGTGTCAAATCAAGGTTGGGATGGAGATCGTCTCCAACCCCGTAACTGCGGTGTACACCAAGTCGATGGAATCGACATGCTCGCCGCCAAGGTGGACCTCCTAATGAAGAAATTGGAGGCACCAAGCAATATGGAGACCGCCAAGATTATGGACGCTCACATGACGTGCGAGGTTTGGGGTAATGTGGGTCATTCGGGAAATGATTGTCCCGAAACAAGGGAAGAAGCCAGCTTCATCAACAATGGCAACAACAACGGGTTCCGCAACAACAACTACAACAATCAAGGGTGGAACTCAAGGCCCAACTTCCCATTCAACAACCAAAATGGAGGTAATTATTCTAACAATTTCAACAATCAGCCCTCCATTAGAGATCTTGTCTTTGGCCAAGCTAAAATTAATGAAAACTTAAACAAGAAACTAGCCGCCAATGATAAAGTTCTTGAAAATCTGAATTCCACCATAGAATCCTTCACTACTGCTATGAAGGATCAGCTAAGCTTTAATAAAATGATAGAAACTCAACTTGCTCAGCTTGCTGCTTCTTTACCTTCTTCCGAGTCGGGTGGAATCCCGGGGCAACCCGAGCCTACCCGAGAGAATGTTAGCGTTGTATCCACCAGATGGGGTAAGCCATCTAGGAGGATGTATGCACCTAACCATGTAGGGAAGCTCATACACCAAATCCAAGACCCATGGGAGGAATCAGTAGTCTTGCACAGGAAAGACAATGGATATCCAGCTATCACATGCACGATCTACTATCAAAAGATCAAGAATGCTCTTTGTGACCTTGGTGCAAGTGTCAACCTCATGTCCAATGCCATGTTTGAGGAGTTAGGATATCCTGCTCTCCCTCCGACAATGATGACAGTCCAACTTGCCGACTCATCGATTAAATATCCAGAGGGAATAGTGGAAAATCTCTTGGTGAATGTCAAAGGCTCCTATGTCTTTGCGGATTTCGTGGTCCTCGACACACAAGATGAAATGCCGCTTATTCTCGGGCGACCATTCCTAAGAGATGTCAATGCAAGGATTGATGTCGGAGCCAGAAAGATTCAATTCCGCATAGGGCGAAGAAACATGACATTCAAATTTCAAGCAAAAGAAGAGCAATGTTACCTAGTGCAAGATGAGGAATCTAGAGAGTGGAGGAAGCCACAGCCCCAATACAAGAAAAAGAAGGTGGCCCCGACCAAGCCCAAGGTGGATAGCCTCATTGCAACGATGAGGAAGCATTGGGAACAAGACAAAGCATTCAAAGGGGGGCCACAAACCAAAGAAGCCAAAGGCAATCAACAAGGCTAAGGGGGAAAAGAAGACAAAAACCAAAAACACCCCCGCCAAAGCCTCACCGACTTCAGCGCCACCGAAGAAAACAAAGAGGGTGTGGCGTATGAAGGGAGCATCGTCCGAGTCTTCCACTCCGGGACCGGACGAATCCAAGATCAATTAAGCAAACGGAGGAGTCCCGCTCACGGACTCTAAACTAAGAGCCCTCACCGTGAGGTAAATCGGTATTTATCTCATATTTCCCTTCCAACATTTTATTTCATGCATCAAGCATATTTAAATTTCAAATTTGATTTCACCATTTCATTAGTAAGTAAACAAGACATAGAAAAATAGTTTTGGAGATTTTTGGTGATACGGCCGAACCTAGAGGTACGGCCGTACCTCCCCTCGACAAATTTTTTGTGCAAGATGTTTTCAGGAGGGGACACGAGTGCTTGGAGCAAATGGAGTAGGGCCGGCCGAACCTAGTGGTATGGCCGTACCTATGATCTTCCACGAATCCATCAAGCCAACCACTACAAGCTTCCAAGTGCTCGACTCATCACCAAAATGAAGACACGCCAACCAGGTAGCCAAAAATTAGCTTGGGGGAGACCCCATTTTCAAGCAAGGAAGGTATGTCCATCCAAACCAATTTTCAATATCTTGTTTATCACATTTGAATAAAAGAAAAACAGCAAAAATATTTGCTTCAACCATGTGCACTTGAAAACTTGTCTATATCCTCACTTTGGAAATGATGAATAGTTGCTATGTTAAAACTTTGCAAGAACCTAGTGTACAACCTTGTGCTCTATGAGCATTTGAATTTGTTTGTATATTTTGAGACAAGAGCCTGAAATAAAACTTTGTGGGAAGCAAATGCTTATGACCAAACCTATGGTGTTGACTAGTATGATATGGTGCGACAATGTTGATCTTGCTCTATCTCATAGTATGGTGAAAATCTCGGATGATTTCTTTTGAGAAAATAAAACAAGACAAGTTCCTCAATGGTCATATCACCTACCAAAGCCATATGTCGACATCAAAGTATAAACCTTCTACATATGCTTGCTTGTGACCCATTGAGTTTTGCCAAATTGTTGTGACCTTTGATAGAATCTTTTCATGCTCCCATGATCGAGATCACGTACACCCACATATACAAGCTAACTTCCACACCGGGAGTTACGCAACACATGCCATCCACCCACTAAAAATAAATGCTCCAAAGTTCCAAAGAGATTTCTCTTCTTGTATTCTTGCAAAAGGAGAGAGGGGTCATTGAAAAAAAAGTATATGCTCAAAAAGCATAGAAAAAAATATATGTGCTCCAATCAAAGAGCATAGAAAAAAAATTGATGAAGCATGACCCCCCTCCAAAATAAAAGCAAGAGGAGAATCTCAAAGCAAGGAGTACTTAGAAAAATAAACAAAAATATTCCACACACCTGCACATCTCGATCAAGTTGCATGACTAGTTTCTTCTTGGATCCGGTATTTGGCTCAACAACATCATGTGGCACAAGTGAGTCTCTTGCTTATCCTACCCAAAGCTCCACATACAAGCCATAGAGTAGGAAGTTGAGGCTCGCTCAAAAGCCTTTGGTGAGGTACAAATACCACTTGAGCGATCGAGGGAACCATCCGAGGAACCTTGTCTTTCTTTGCAAAAATTTCAAAACTCCGAGATAGGATCCAGAAAAGAGAAGAGGGAGTGATGCAAAGTCAAAACCATTCTACCTTTCAACCTCCGAAGGCAAGGTGGAAAGTTACAAGCCCCACAGGTAAAACAAGGCTAAGTTTCTCTCGTACCAATCTTTTCAAATAGCAAGTAGAGCATGGATTTGTGCATAGGTACTTGCCGAGTGGTAAAATCATGCAACTCCTGATCCACCGAGGCCAAGTCTAGACTTTGCTCGAGGACGAGCAAATGTTTAGCTTGGGGGAGTTTGTTGACGGTCCTTACAACAAAAATTTGACCGTCAAAACCTCGGGTTCGAGAGGAGTATATGACAAGTTTCATGCACATTTTTAGTACTAATAAAGTTCCACGAGTTGTGTTGTGATTTTCATAGGAAGGTACACATTTTGCGAGAATTTGGGATCAACACACCATATGTGCTAGGCACGGCCGAACCACCTAGTCTGGCCGGCCTTGCAGGTGCGGCCGGCTTTGCCCCATGGCATGACTCTGGTCCAGAGCACCCCCACTCCCTCGAGCACAACTTGGACTAGCGTGATTCACTGAAGAAACGTCGATTTGATCAAATGGTGGAGGCTAGGATGACTTGGATTAATGGGTCCACTTATCCTATCGCTCAACCGCCACAACCGTCATCCAAAGGCGATCCTAGGCGTTCCCTAACACGGTCAGTGCATCGCAGGCATGGGGTAGGGCCGGCCGCACCTATCAACTGGCGTGCCGGGCGAAACCGACCCAAGGAGCCGACCTACAACCGCCTCAGGAGCGTCCAAGGCGAGAGGCGGCACATCCCAAGGCCGGCCGTGCCTAGAGAGCCGGCCGCACCTGGGGTTTTGCCCCCCTGCGCTCCACCAACCTCCCTTGCCTATAAAAGGCACCTCCCACTCGCTGGAAGGAACACACAACGCAGGAGCATCTCCATTTCTCTCTTTTGTTCACTTAGAGTAGGATTAGTGTAGCTTGGGAGTTAGAGTCGAGTTGAGCTAGTCTCGGGGTTCCAGAGGAGTCTTCTTCCGGGTTCTGGTACTACTCTTGTATCCTTTCTTTGTTTAGACTCAAGTACAATTCAAGTTATCTTTCTATCTTACCTTTTGAGTTACATTCAGCTTTTACTTTGCTCTTGAAGCTTTATTCTTGGTTTAGACTAAAGTTAGTTTAATCTTGGTTAGCATAGCTCTCTTGAACCCTATAGTGTTGTGGTCGTTCTTCGCTTGATCTTCTACCGAGTACATTTGTGCTTAGTAGTGGAGAGAGACCTTCCTTCGTGATATCCGGGGAAAGGTTCTTTGGTTCGTTGTGAGCGCGGTGCTCAGAGCTTGCCTTAGTCTTAGATTGGTGTCCCGTTCAACGGAATAGTTGTGGTACCCTAGGGAGGTGACAGCTCCGGACAGGCTCAGTAGTCCACCACGTTAGTTCGGGCCGGTAGCACTAGAAGAGCTTGTCGAGTTTAGCTTGCCTTGGTTATCCTTTGCCTTAGTTCTTTACCTAGAGTTGACAAGAATAGATAGATTGTGTTAGGATCCTTTCTCGTCTCGTTGTCCTCCCAGCTCACTAGGTCCTCTCTAACCCTTTATCAAGATCTCCTTGTGTGTGTCAAGTTATCCCCGAATATCTTTATTCGTTACCTCCACTATAGCTCTTTACCGAGTCTTGTTACTCTCCACCGTTTATCCGATCATCTTTGCCGTAGTGCCTCCCTTGGGAAAATATAAATACGATAACCCGAATACCACCGGGTGAAGTGCTACAACGGTAATCCGTGCGCTTGCGGACCTTTCTGTGACGTGTGTTTTACCAAAGATGTTCCTAGCTCCATTACTAGGGGTAAAAACCTGGTAGCGATGCTAGCGAGTGCCAACAATCATTTCTGGCGCCGTCGCCGTGAGTGCAAACCTAGTAGTGAGGCTAAGGAACGTCAACAGTTACAATATTCTCATCTTCCACTATCTACATAAGAAAATCATATATTGATGCCGTGTAATGATGCAATCGTAGCGAGATCCCGAAACTGGTGCTGAGCCACGCCAGTTGGAACTTTGGAAGGTTACTCACTCTAGGGATGGAAAATGGAGAAATGAGGTGGCTGAGACTATTTATGTGAGTATAAATTTGATTGTAACCTTGCGTGCACATAACACTTGTTTAATTTTGAATCAAACCATGGGCATAGTTTTCTATCTTACAATTTTTTCTTGCCCACAGCATTGTACAGTCAGGAAATTAGCTCGACTAGCAAATCCAGATGAGGGGGTGAAGACACAAGTTCCACTCCTCGAGATGAAGATGAAGAGAAATTTTTCCAGGAAACATATAGGGAAAGAACACATGTCAAATCCTCTGTGTCACGTGGCCTTGGTTACATGTCCACTCCAAGAAGCAACAAAGTGTATCAGGAGAGGTTATTACATGAGAAGCTCAATAAGGTCGAAGCACGAGAACGTCAACTGGAAGAAATATTCAAGATGCATGAAGCTGACAAGGAACGCGAGAAAGAAGAATTTAAGAAAATGATGGAAAAGCAAATGCAGGAACAATTTGCAAAGATGATCGAGCCTATCAAACACTTGCTGCCATGTTCAGAGGTAACCAGATGATTGTACCTGTTGTGTTCATAACTTGGCCAATGCAGCTAATATCTTACCTTCCATAGTTTCAAATAAGCAGAATACACCTCAATCCAACAACAGTACAGGTCAAGTTGACCCTAGGGTCGATGAGGATGGCATTGCTGCAAGAACATTAGTGCAGAGTCAAGAAACAACAAACACGGTAACGACAATACTTGGTTGTGATTGAGAAAATGCATATTTATGCCACATATCTCTCGCCTACCCTCTTTCACAATGTGCAGACTCCCTCTGAAACCATCAACAATAGTTCTAATCAAGCTGTACATACGAGGCCGGAGGAAAACATTCCTGCAACACCAGTAGTGCAGGATCATGTAACAACAACCCAGGTAACGACCCCGAACAAGCTTTCCAATCATGATGTAATGCATGGTGTCATGCTTTTAATCACAACTGATATAGTTTTGATATAAAACTATACATTTCAGATGCATCCATCAAGCACCGTGACAAAAGACGAAGAAAATGTGCCACCTAACATCAGTCATACAAGTGCCAACATTACCAAGACACTGTTCGCCGAGAAACATGATAATCGTGCTCCACCTTCTGCACCTACAAGATATATCGCTCCAAGCACGCTGGTGAATCAGTCTAAGACGCGATCAGGAAAGAAGAGCGCACAAGAGGTACAAACTGAACTGACCTTTCTTAATGCCATTTATATTTTTCTACTTACAATCCATATGATGCTGCATATTCTCATTACAAGACAAATTGGGTTCATATGATGTAATTCTCTAATTTCTTTACATTCAGAATGGCATGGAAAGAGAAGCTCTGGAGCCGAGAAAAGACTCAAGATCGACCAACAAAATCCCTTCGGCATCAAACAAGAAGCTCAAGCCTCCAAGCAAACCTCAGCTCCAGAAATGATGAAGATCTTCAACAATACTGGGTCGGAGTGATGCTAGGCTCTTTACAAACTTTGTTACTATTAATGTGAGTGATGGACAACTGTGCAAAATTTAATGTGGTGAATTTTATTTTGTTATATGAATAATTGTGGTCCTGAATGACATGAATGTACATTGGTTCCATCAATCTATGTTTCGAATATTTTTGTTGCATTAAAGAATCCGAAATTGGGGATGGTGGGCTTCCAGCGTGTATCCTATGGCGACCAATATTTTGTTGCGATTTCCTCTATGCCAATAGCGGCGAACCATAGTTCGTAGTGATACATATGGCGACCAAAATTCATCTGATGCGTTATCACTAGAGCATATAGCGTCGACATGCTTCGTTGCGATACCCCTACTCATATAGCGACGGTACTAATCGTTGCGATTTGGTTAAAGAACATGGCGATGACCAATCTTTGGTTGCGTGACCATCTACGTGTATAGCAACGGAAATCAGCATTGTGATTTTGTTCAAGCATCTGGCGATGACCCATCAACGGTTGCATGACCGGCAACGTGTATGGCGACGATAACTAGCGTTGCTATTTTGTTCAAGCATATGGCGACGACCAATAGTTGGTTGCATCACCATCTATGTGTATAACGACGGTAATTGTCGTTGCGAATTGTTTCATTCTTATAGTGACGACGCATAGTTGGTTGCGTGAATCCCTTCGTGTATGGCGACGACTTAGTGTTGCAATTTCGTTGGATCATATGGCGACGAACCACATTGGTTGCATGACCCTCTTTGTTTATGGCGACGGCAATTAGCGTCGTGATTCGCTTCAAGCATAATGCGACGACCCATAGTTGGTTGCGTGAACCATGTGCTTTATAATGACGGTAATTAGTTGCATTTTGGTTCAAGCATACGACAATGGATTACGACTTCGTTGTGATAGCCTACATAAAAATTGCAATGGCACGTATCGCATTGCGACACGATTCTTTCATTGTAATAGCGCTTGTTTGCAACAGAGCAAAGTGGTCACAAAAAAACCTATCGCAATGACGCACTTCGTAGCAATAATCTATGTTGCAACGCCACTGGTCGTCGCTACTTCACCTAATTGCGACGCCAGGCGCCGTCGCAACAATTGTTTTTTTATTGCGACACCGTTTTGGAACCGTCGCAGCAAAATATTATGATGGACAAAATTGTGACGCCTAGCAACGAATTAAATCTGTCGTAATCTCTACGTATCGCGACCAATAACCCCGTATAGCGACCACTTGGAGGCGTCGCGAACTCCACCAATCGCTGTAGTGGCAGCGAACAAGGGCATCATCAGGTTGATCAAACGCAAGATTGTCGAAAATCCCAAGCGACGGCACACGATCCTCAATGAAGCATTATGGACATACCGGATGGCATGTCACAGAGCAACTAAAGTATCACCTTATCAACTAGTATATGGTCATGATGCGGTGTTACCCTAGGAATTAAAAACTAGATCTAGAAGGACGTCTTTGCAACCAACTATCAGCTGATGATTATTGGGCCATGATGAGGGAAGAACTGGAAGACTAGCCTGGTAATCGGCTAAGAGCTTTGGAAAATATTGAGAAAAATAAAAAGAGAACAGCCAGATGGTATGACAAGAAGGTTAAGATCAAAGAATTCGCCCAAGGAGATCTCGTTTGGAAACTCATACTACCAATCGGCTCTAGTGATCCAAAATACGGAAAATGGTCACTGACATGGGAAGGTCCAAATCGTATCAGTCAATGCGTGCCAGGCAATGCGTATATCATGGAAACTTTGGAAGGAGAAAAGTTTGCTAGAGCACTAAACAGAAAATATTTAAAGAAGTACAACCCAAGCATATGGGTAGATGCTTAGCCGATTATCATATCGAAAGCCTAGACGGCCGATTAAGATTTTGAGCTACAGCCGATTCTGAATATAATCACCTTTAGTACAAAATGCAAGGTAGCCGATTGTCAATTGACATATTCAGTTTTAAAACATGGCCGATGTACAAATCGCCCTTATAACAAAATATATATATTTCATTCTCTTGTCTCCAATTACAATGATGGTATTGCGATATAGATCTGAAGATTACATTGAAGTGATAAATCAGAAAATTTGTGACAAGTCAATTACGTTCATCATCACCGGACAAATGACGACTTTGGATCATCATCGCTAGAGAGAGAACAAAGAAAGAGAAAAACAAAAAATGAAGCGTAAATTTGACGAAGATGAATCACCAGATTCTGTGACTTTCCCCGTCAAATTACTGGCGAAGAAGACATAGGGTTGTTCTTCTTCCTAAAACGCCCAAGAACAATATCCACTCTCCTCCATCAGCTGATGCACCCAAGACGCATCACAAGGGTTCTTGTAGCTGTTGGACCTCCTGGCTTCACAAAAGGAGACTAGAGAGGGAAGTATGTCCTATGCAATATCACAAGAATTCTTATAGCCATCGAGAATCAGAAAAAGGGAAGCGGACCGAAAAGTAAGAGCCTAAAGCCTACTGGATCTATATTTCGAGCCATGGATGAAGGCAAGATGTGTTCTCAATAGAAGATGAGGGTGACTATTTATAGCCTAGACGCCAGGAAGAGATAAGGATAGGGAAGCCGGAGAAGGCAGAAACCGAAGATGCTAGATCCGGTGAAAAGGGAAACATGCAACCCGTGAATGGTTCGGTTTCCAAAGGGTTGATTGATTCAGAGATACATTTCCCAAAAATAGGGTCGACATGCATACATTACAAGCGTGAGGGGATTCTCTCCAAGACGTCCACAAACTATGGAACGGAAATCAAGGACATCTTTTTCTCAACGTTGCGACAGAGATGGCAAGCTCACTAGCAGCATCGAGGAGGAATGCAATTTCAAGTTTAGGTTTGTTAATGACCATTAACGGTCATCACATCCTGAAGGTTTTTCCTAATGAAGATACCTCCCATTCCTAAAACTGAGAAGGCCAGCGTGTCCATCAGTTAGAAGACTAAAACCTACAAGACTCATGGAGGAACCCTGGGGCAAAAGGATGGGTTTTATAGAGGAGAGGAGACAGAAGAGACGCGTTAGTTTCATGTGATAACCAGTCCTGGAGGCATCAAACGAATCTTTAGCATTCAAACAATAAGATCATAACACAGTTAGAGGAAAATATGAGGGCTCATTATATCGTCTGTGCCTAAGATCAACTTCTGGTTTTCAAAAGGTCTAAGAGATAAACATGTGATCGGTCAGATCCCAACGGACGAGCTTCTGAATCAAGGAGGATACTGGATTCAAGTAAATTTCGGAGCAAAAAGATATTTACTCCGAAACTGGGGGCATGTGTTGACACCGTTTTTTGGAAAAACGAGTCAAAAGAAGATAGGGAGAAGTAGCCGATGGGAAAGCAGTGCAATTGGCCGATTGGAGTAGGTCAACAAGGCCCGTCGATGGTCAAGACAACCCAACACCGATGGTCAACCCGATCGGCCGATGGTCAAACTGAGAGATCGGCCGACAAGGAGGAAGAAGGCGGCAATCGAGAAATACGCCAAAGACAAAGCATGTTGGAAGCGGGTCAGTCAACGATTGACAACGGGTCAGAGTCAGTTTTAGGAGGGCACGACTCTTACATGAGTCATTTTCTATTTTTAGTACTGTTAGTTTCTTTAGATACAAGTAAGCAATGCCGTGATCAGCTAGGAGTCGGGTTGTCCTCAAGACATAAATGGCGACCCTGCATGGCCGGAAAATCTATACACACCAATATCTAACAAACCGCCTCTGGGCAAACCCTTTACAATTTACAGCATCTACTTTACAATATCTACTTTTCGGCGACTTCGCCATTGCGTTTTTTTCCTTTTCTCAATGTCGTTCTTCAAGTTTGTCTGGCTGCATCGGTCGACCTCCGGCAAGCTTTTGAGTACCGTTTTACAGAATAATCCTAGGTCTTAACCTCCGGGCCCATCACTGAGGTTTCGTCTAGTTCTTTATTCACAACTTACCGATATTAGCTAGATCTGCAAGTTTTCGTACAAATTCTTGTATTTTTAGCTTTTATCATCAACTTGTCCAGCTCGATCTAGATCTCATCGGCTTCCATTATCACAACCGATTTCAGGTTTGTTCGAGCGCTGACGTCACGATCGGCTGATTCGGCCGATCCTTTTATACATATTTGCACTTCGGCTCCTTTCAAGCCTGCCGATCCTGTTTCACTGTATCGGCCGATTGGCAGATACACATACTACTGAAGATCCATCGGTTCTCTAGCCGATCTCTTAATATTTTCCATTGTCAATCAACAGGTCAAATTGGCTGGCACGCCTCGCTACAAACTGGGAGTCACGTGTGTCACGTGCAGGAGTTACGTCCTATTTTCGTGTCAACAACTACAAGCACCGTCCGAGGACGGAGAACAAGCACCGGTCGAGGTGCGATCACAAGCACAAGCACAAGGATGAGCGGAGATCGAGGAAGAAGGACAACCACGACAAGAAGGCCCGAGCGATGGTCAGTGCGAGTGACGTCGACTCGAGCTCCGCCTACTCTACCTCAAGCTCCAGTAGCAGTGAAGATGAAGGTGATCGATGCAAGAGCAAGAAAGGATCAAGAACCTGAGCGAGTTGAGCTGCTTCGCGTGAGATGGCTTCTGCGGCACGACACACAGCTACGGCAACAAGAAGAGCCAGAAGGACGACTCGAACTCCGACTCCGAGGATGAAGTACGTGATGAACTCTCCTTCTTGCGACAAGAGAATGAGGATCTTGGCAAGTTGCTTGATAATCGTGATGACATGCTTAGAGAGGCTAAGAAAATGAGGAATGAGCTTAGAGCCTCGCTTGAAGATGCTAGGAACAGAGTAGCTAAGCTAGAAACATAGAACCTTGATGCTAAGCTTGTGATAGATTTGGTTAAGGCTTCACCTATTGTTTCTGATGAGGTTGATTGTGGTGATTACTCTGTTTTCCTAGCTGATCTTACTACTCTTAAGGAAAATCATGCCTCCAAGTGTGAGGAACTAGATGTGCTTAGTGTTGAAGTGGCTGAGCTGAAGTCTAGACCTACTTTGCTAGGTGCTTGCACATCTTGTCCTGTTTTGCATGAGAAGCTTGCTGAGTCTCATTCTCGCATTGTTTCGCTTGAGGCTGAATTGAAGGCTCCTATTGCTACTTCTTGCTCTACCTGTGAATTGCATGCTGTTCAGAATCTGGAGCTTTCCCATTATGTTGATCGCTTGCAGGATGAGAACGATGACTTGAGAAAAATGATGGGTTGGTTGTTGGGTCATGAGCCACAGCTTAGGATGATGACGATAGAGGCATACAAGCGCTATGATGGGCAAGCGCTTGGGTCGGATAAGATTGGAGAGTGTAGTGGTGAGGGAGGAGAGAAGATTGGTGATAACCATGCTCCACCAAAAACTTTCCACAAAAATTCCTATGCTCCTAAGCCAAATCCACTGAGAAACCGACTAGACACAACCCCAGATCCGCCAGTGTTTCAGGAAGGAATCGGATGCTCGTAGCCTAAGAGGGGGAGGGGGTGAATTAGGAAACTTAAAAACCTTAACTTATGGCTTCACTACTTTTGCACAAAGTAAAACTAGAACATACTACCTAGATGTGCAACTACGGTTGTTCTAGTGTGAAACTCCCATCCCAAAACAAGTTTTGCAACCTATAGCCAATCCTAGCATGATACTACTCTAGGAAAGTAAAAGCAAACAAGGATTGCAAGAGAGTAATGCGGAAACGTAAAGAGGGATGAGAGGAAGCAAACTCTTGACACGCGATTTATCCCGTGGTATCGGTAGGCACTAAGCCACCCCTAGTCCACGTTGTTGAAGTACTCACTCAAGAGTATTGCTTCCCGGTCACCAAGTCTCTCCCAAGGGCACCACTTGACTTGCCACAAAGGCTCACCACTTAGTCACTCGCCAAGCTCCCTTGGTCACCTTGATGCCGCCTCCACTAAGGAGCTTCTCCACCAAGGAAGGGGGTCTCCACGTCCCCCGCACAAAGTGTCCTTGCCACTCCACACCAAGCCGGAGGGTTGAAGATGATTGCCGGTGAGCCACTTAGGCCCCAAGGCTTCCGGCGTACCTTGTACAACTTGATTCACTGAAGAATCACCTCACAAGGTTGGCACACCTTGCACTCACTCAGCTCTAAGCTAAGCCTAGCACTAAGCACACACACAAAGCATGTGCAAGTCTATGGATGAGCAATTTAGCACTTGGATGGATTGGATATGATCTTCTAGGTGTCTTGCACTCCTCTGCACTTCCACACAATCCAACAACCTCAAATGGGTGAGTGGAGGGGGTATAAATAGCCCAAGGCATCAAACTAGCCGTTGGCTAAAAGCTGTTGAAAGTAGTACCGTCGGATGATCCGACGCTATGCTTTTCTGGGTGACGGTTCATCCGAAGCTACTAGCCATTGCGCTCCACTGCACATAACCGTTGACACAACTGCTCTGACTCTATACACAGACGCACCATCGGTTCATCCGCTGCTGAAGACCTCGCGGCCAAAACCTTACTGTTAGCTTCATCGAGACCGTCGGATGAACCGCTGCTCCACCGTCAGTTCATCTGGTGCTACTACTCTAGTCTTGGCACGTCTCTGTCTTCAAACTTGGTCACCGGATAGACTGACGGTTTCCTCCAATGGACCGTCGGTTCATCCGACGCTACTATCTTCTAATGTTGTGCTTCTACCAATCATCTGACGCATGTAGAATATGGACCATCGGTTCATCTGACGGTGCCAGTTCACTTTAGGCTTCTCGTAGTGTACCAAGTGCACCGACGCTTCTTCCTTGGGTACCGTCGGTTCATCCGACACTGTCATTTCCTTGTTTTCTTGCGTCTTTGACTTGTTTCTTTGCTTCTTTGATTGTGGTTGCATCCATGGGACCTAGATATGTCTACAAGAACATGCTAGATGATTTGGTTAGTCCCATTACTTGTGTTAGCATGAATCACCAAAATCAACTCGAACAAATGGCAAAAGGGGACATGTTCGCTACAGTTTCCTCCCCAAACAAATGATTTCCAAAAACCCATCAAGTTCAAGAGTGACATGGGAATGAGTTATTTGGGAAGAAGGGAGAGAAACCCAGTGAGGAGAAACCAAAAGAGAAGCCAAGTGAGCAGCCCCAACACAAGACTAAACCAAAACCAATCCAGTTCCATTGTGAGTATTGTGGTAGAGATGGTCACAAGGATGAGTTATGCTTCAAGAGGAAGCGAGAGGAAAGAATGGCTAAGGAGTGGGCTAACAAGAATAGGTACCACCCTTCTCATGGTGTACCTGAGCCTCGTATGCCACTGCATAGGGCAAAGGCCATTGTGCGTACGGTTTCGGGTTGGGGAGATTGGAGAGCTTCAGGTGGTGCTGCTGGCTGAGCACCACCGGTCAGACCGGTCAGGGTGACCGGTCAGACCGGTGCTGGTCTGGGTGCTGGACAGTTTGGTTTTCATGCTCGTGATGATGCTCGGTTCAGTTCCTTTGATCATGGTGCAGGTGTCTGGTGGTGTTGAGTTCGCTGACGTTCTCCTCCTCGTGGTCCATACGGGTTCAGGAGCGGTCGGAGCTTTAAGTCTCAGAGGAGCTACGGTCCACAGTCTTCCTTTCGTGGCTTTTGTGCTCCTCCAGCGAGACAGGGGTGGTTCCCTCATGGTGGTACTCGTGGTGGTAGCTTTGGTAGACGTGATGGAATGGATTGTGCTAACCCCACTTTGGAGCAGATGGCTCAGCACTAGTTTTACTCTTTTGGTACTAACCCAGTGCTGAGTTGTTTGCTCACGTGCTCGTTTTTGAACTTCACGTGGGAGGCTTGGGGAACATTTGGCTGATCGACTCCGGTTGCTCGAGGCATATGACTGGAGACAGGGGGTGGTTCTCTAGCCTCACCCTGGTGGTGTCAAAGACATACATCACCTTTGGGGACAATGGGCGAGGACGTGTGTTATCAGAAGGTGAGATTAAGGTAAGTGACAAGTTCACTATCAGGCGTGTTGCTTTTGTTCAATCGCTCGGATTCAATTTGCTTTCCATGTCCCAGCTGTTGGATGAGGGTTTTGAGGTGTTGTTTAAGCCTGGTGGTTTTCGGATCCTTGATTCTCGAGGGGACCTTGTTTGCATGGTTGTTCCTGAGGGTCAAATTTTTTGAGCGGATTTGTCTCAGTCTTCTAGTGTGGCTCGTTGCTTTTTGGCTAATTCTTTGAGTGACTTGTGGAAGTGGCATAGGAGGTTGGGTCACTTAAGCTTTGACCTTCTGTCTCGCTTGAGTGGACTTAACTTGGTCTGAGGATTGCCCCAGTTGCGGTTTGAGAAAGAGTTGGTGTGTGCGTCGTGCAGGCATGCCAAGATGGTAGCCTCTTCCCATCCACTCATCACCGATGTGATGACGGAGCTTCCATGCGAGCTGCTCCATATGGACCTTGTCGGCCCAGCTCGTGTGTGATCTGTTGGGTGGGAAGTGGTACATCCTGGTTGTGGTGGACGACTACTCTCGGTATGCCTGGGTCTTCTTTTTGGAGGAAAAGGGGGAGACGTTTGGTTTTGTTTGAGATCTTGTCTTGAGGTTGAAGAATGAGAGCCACAGAGATGCCATACGAGCAATTCACAGTTACAATGGTTCGGAATTTAAAAACTCTCGCTTTGAAACCTTTTGCCATGACTTGGGTCTTGAACACCAGTTTTCGAGTCCGTATACGCCTCCCCAGAATGGCATGGTGGAAAGGAAAAACAAAACCTTGTGTGAGATGGCCCAGACGATGCTCGATGAGCATAGGACTCCGAGGAGTTTCTGGGCTGAGGCGGTCAATACCGCGTGCTATGTGTCGAATAGGATCTTTCTCCGAGCTTTCATGAAGAAGACATGCTATGAGATGATGCACTGTCGCACTCCCAAGGTGAGTCATTTCCATATTTTCGAATGCAAATGCTTTATTCTAAAGAAGGGCAAGAATCTGGATAAGTTTGAGGCTAGGTTGGTCGATGGTATTTTCTTTGGTTATGCGACTCATTCTAGAGCATTTTGTGTGCTCAACTTGGAAACTTAGCAAATCGTGGAAACTTGCGAGGTTACCTTCGACGAGACACAGCCACATAGCTCTTTGGTCTTTGATTGTGCAGGAGATGATGAACTTGGCGAGGAGATCTTTAAGGAGGAGGAGCATGAACATGGAGATGATTAAGACGGTGGTGTGGCGCTCGCGGCTTAGCATGTACCTACTACTTCGACTACGATCAAGAATGGGCCCTCTCCTACAACTACAACGACAAGCCGAGATCAAGGAGAAGCTGTTGCTGAGGGGGAGGTAGCTTCAAGGTGAGAACCTCCCTAGTGAGTACAAGTGGATCACCTAGCTTCAAGGATCATCGGGGACATCAACGAACGCACTACACGGTCGAGGTTTTGAAACAACTCTCACTTTTCCCATGCTACTTTTGTTGCTACGTTCGAGCCCAAAGACATTGGACACGCGCTATCTGATTCTAATTAGGTCAATGCAATGCATGAGGAGTTGGAGAATTTTGAGAGAAACCAAGTTTGGGAGTTGGTCGATCCTCCACCGGGTTGTAAGCCTATCGGGACAAAATGGGTGTGGAAAAATAAAGAGGGTGAGAATGGAGAAATGGTGAGAAACAAGTCGAGGTTGGTGGCGCAAGGGTATAGCCAGAAAGAGGGGATCGACTACGAGGAGACCTTTGCTCCCGTAGCCCATTTGGAGGTGATTAGGATCCTTCTAGCCTTTTCCGTGGCTAAAGGGTTCAAATTGTACCAAATGGATGTGAAGAGTGCCTTCCTGAATGGTGTGTTGGAAGAAGAGGTGCATGTTAAGCAACCACCAGGGTTTGAGAGTGAGAAATACCCCCACCGGGTGTACAAGTTGAGAAAGATGCTCTGTGGGTTGAAACAGGCGCCTAGGGCTTTGTATGGTAGGTTGAGGGGGTTTCTCTTTGAGAAGGGCTTTGAGATGGGGAAGGTAGATCAGACTTTGTTTGTCCTCAGGCAGGGCATTGATATTCTGTATGTTCAGGTGTACGTGGACGATATTATCTTTGGTGGCTCGTCTCACTCTTTGGTTGCCAAGTTTGTTGAAGACATGAGCAGGGAATTTGAGATGACCATGATGGGCGAGTTGTAGTTCTTCCTCGACCTCTAGATCAAGCAGTCGAAGGAAGGAACATTTGTGCATCAGGCCAAGTACACCAAGGACATTGTAAGGAATTTCAAGATGGAGGACTCAGGGGCCATGACGACGCCTATGATTACGACTACGGCCCTAGATGCGGACGAGGAAGGTGAACACATGGACCAGAAGGAGTACTGAAGCATGATCGGATCACTCCTGTACTTGACGGCGATGAGGCCGGACATCCAGTTCTCGGTATGTCTGTGCGCTCGTTTTCAAGTGTCTCCAATGACTTTGCATCAAAAAGCAGTCAAGTGCATATTCAGGTACTTGTGACATACTCCCGACTTCGGCCTTTAGTACTCCGTGTCTTCTTCTTTTGCACTTCATGGGTTTTCAGATGCGGATTTTGTCGGGTGTCGGTTGGATAGGAAGTCCACTTCTAGGACTTTCCAATTCTTGGGTTCTTTTTTGGTGTCTTGGTCTTCTCGCAAAAAGTCCAATATTGCTCAATTCTCCACCGAGGCAGAGTATGTAGCCGCTGCTAGTTGTTGCTCTCAGCTCCTTTGGATCACATACACCATGAGTGACTTTGGTGAGGAGTATACCCGTGTTCCACTTCTATGTGATAGCACCAGTGCCATAAGCATTGCAAAGAACCCAATGCTCCATTCCAAAATCAAGCATATAGAAGTAAGATATCATTTTCTGAGAGACAATGTTGAGAAAGGGAGAATTGCCTTGATCCATGTACCCACACATGACCAGCTAGCCGATATTTGCACCATGCCCCTAGATCAAGCAACTTTCACTCGTTTGCGGGGAGAACTTGGTGTGTGTTTGGTCTCTTGAGCTGGTTGTGGGAGTTCCTTTGTAGCATATGTATATCTTTCCTTTTATGCATGTTTGCATTTGCATTGCATTTATATCACGATGTATAGGCATCTTTGTATCTTAGGTTTGCATGCATTTGTATCATATGCATTGTTGTAGGAAAAGCTTCTCTCATATACATTGTTCACCATGATGTGCTATGGATGATCTTGTGAGCTAGTTTGGTATGATATGGTTTAGTTTGGCTTAGCTGTTGATGATCTTGATTTATATCCATGGTTGATAGCTATGATTTTGAAAAATGCTACATGAATGTCCTCTTGTGAGTAAATACCTTTATATGATCATGACATGTTTTAGTGGCATTGCTATGCTTAATTTGTGCTTGGATGACTTATTTTGATCATATGGGGCCAAAGGCTCATTTGTCATCATGAATGTTTAGCCCGCTTGCTTTATCTTGTGGAGGGGCATAAGTTCCTTTTTGTCGCAAAGACATTTCATGTACCAAATATAAATGTGGAAATGAGATGTTTATTGCTTGGAAAATATGTTCCCATGTCATATGTGCTTAATTAAATTTCTTTTGGGTTCTAAACCATTGCATGATGCCTACCAACGAGAAGTCTCATGTATAGAAGTAGGCACATGGCTCGGTGGCTTTGACATGACATGAGGTGCTTGAGGGTGTTTATGATGACCTTATGCTTAGAATGGTTGTCCTAGCATGAAGTTTGTGTGGCCTTGCCATTTTGGCATGTTTTGCTCACGTTTAGGACTTTTCTCATAAGAGGGTGATTTTTTGCAAAAATGCTCAATTCTATCTTAGCTTTGCCCAATGGTTGTAAAACTTGGTGATCTTGTAGCTTATGTTCATACGAAGCTATAAAGTATCTAACTTGCGTATTTAGACATGTGTAGCATCTTGTGGTGAATTTTGTCTATTTGAGAAGCTTTAGGTTGCATTTTTCCTAATTTTGCCTTGATTCATGCTTTGGCAACAAGGGGGGATGGTTGTAAAGGAAAAGTGCTTCTAGATGCATTTAGAGGGTTTTCATGTGATTTCGAGCCATTTCTGGGCTCTGTTGGGCACCGGTCTGACCGGTCAGTGTGTTGGCCCTGGTCAGATGTTGGGCATCGTTCTGACTGGTGCTGTGGACCGGTCTGACCGGTCAGAGCTGAGCTGATGCAGCTGCTCTGCTTTGTGATGTGGATGGTATGCATTCGTCCAGGGGGAGTTGCATTGGTTCAGGGGGGGTTTGCATGTGTGCAGGGGGAGCTCTTTGTGGTTTTCGAGTTTTGCTTTGGTGTTTTGCTTTGGTGGTCTTTGCTCTTTGTGTGAGCTTGTTTTTGTCTCGGTTATGTCGAGCCGTTGCCCTTGCCTAAGGGGACCGAGACTTGTCTTCTTCAAGTGATCTTGTTCTTTGCCTTTCCCTTGGCTTTCGATCGCTTGTTGAAGTTTCTTTGTTGGTTTCTTTTCTTTTCCTTTTCTCTTATGGTTACCTTATGTGTGTGTTGTCAATGCACTCATCAAGGGGGATATTGAGAGCCTGTGTGGTTCGAGGACAGGTGGATGGTCGCTTCCTGGTGTGATGAGTGATTGACAATGTTGTGTGGACTGACTCTTGGCTAAGTATTGCAGGTGCAGGCTGCGGCTTGATTGGTGCTGGTGCAGGTGAAGAACAAACGTGAAAGGTCGATGCCGGTGAGGCCTCCAGGTGTGGAGCAGACAAGTAGGCTTGGTTCGAGGAACCCGGTGGCCAGCGGGATCAAGTACAGTCGCATGGTGGCAAGAACAGCAAGACCATGGACGGTTCCTTTGTTGAGCCTCAAAGCCAAGATCGAGACGGGAGTACGTGGGGGCCAAGTCATGAGTGGAGATTGGAGGGAGGCCACACCAAGTCCGCGGGGTTTCCAGTGGTTCACCACAAAACCACTGGGTTCCTTGGTTGATCCACAAAGCCAAGACCGAAGACCGAAGGGCAGCAACACTTGGCCGGTTTGACCGGTGGGGAGCACCGGTCTGACCGGTGTGCGACGATGCCTTTCGGAGGCTTCGAAGCGGAGGACATGCGTCAGGATCGCAAGGCTTGCGTCGAGGCTAAGCAAGGTGCGGTCGCCGGGCATCCGTCTGATGGTGCTACGACGAAGATTCCCAAAGTGCCCCTCGGGGTTGTGTATCTTAGTTTTATGTATTAGGGGTAGTTTCGTCTTTCGGTTACCTCCATATAACCCAAGTGGTGAGAGGATGGCAGCCATCTCTTGGAACCCTAGCTCATTTTGTTTTGCTATTTTCCCTTCCTATTTTCCTTAGGATTTTCTAGGACTAGCTTAAGAGCTTCATGGTGAGATCTTGAGTGAGGGATGGATGATTGGGAGGCAAGCTTGACCTTGTATGAACCTTCATGGTATGTATAGATGATTCGCATGGTTCCTTGTTGACAGTTAATAGTTGTATTAAAGTTCATTTGGATTTGCAAGCGGACAAATCCTCCGTCGTAGTCAAGGGACCCTTCTTCCCTTAAGTGTGAACCCAAGGTATCGAATCCGTGGAACGATGTGTAACACAAGATCCAATCTAATAAAGCTAAGAACACTTTGATCTTGAAAAGGGTTTTTGCATCTAATCTATGGAAGAACCATGGAAACACATCTAATCTACTAAACACCGGAGGTAGCAAGAGAAAGAGAGGGGAGAACCAATCTAGAGATTGGATCGGGTCTTTTGTTGAAGTTCCAAAACCAAGAAGAATAAAGCAAATGAATCTCATTAATAGCCTCTTTAAATCGTGGCTTCCATTCCAACTCTGAAGATGCCCGCCTTTCGGATCCTTCGTCCTGTCATGACGCGCCCCTATTCATGCGGGTTAGTCTAGGGTGAGTTTAAGAAGAACAAGTTGCAGACGCTCGGTAGGTCAAGTATGCACCTCTAGCCACCATGGCTACAAGAACATCCTATGCAATATATCTGCGGAATATCTTGGAGAATAAGAAAACCCAATCGAAGGAAAAATCATAGTGAAAGCACTTGATCGCTAGAAATCGGATTCAATCTTGCAAATTCAACATGAAAGTATAATACATGGACAAGATCACCATCGGGATCCTACCTTGATCTTGATCCTAGCTCCTGGAACTCCGACGTGGTCATCCATGCAAGGTTCCCATGTCGGCTAGGGAAACCCTAGTCAACCATTTTAACTGTCTCCTCTCCGGATTGTGTCCCTCTCTTCTCTGCTCCTCGGCAGCGGATGACGAATGAATTGATACGTGGCTCTTGGCAGCTGGACTATAAATAGCCTGAGGGTCATCTAGGTCAAAGGGGGTGCTGAACCGACGCCAGAATGGGCTGGGCCGGCCGGCCTGGGCCGATCCACCTGTGCCCATTTTGACCCGGTTCGGCCCCGGTTTTCTTCCCATCGCTTCTCAGGTCTTTTGGAACTTTCCCCCTTCTGCATGTGGGCCCTTGACGTCAGTTTCTCCACGGTTTGCATAGAGCTCCTTGTCGAGCAAACTTCAGCATTTTTTGTCCAGGTCCTCGGAGTTTTCTGCCTTCACGGTTTGGTCCTTGGGCCTCTTGGAGTCATGTTCGCCTCGTGTCTTGACTTGTGCCGGGCTTCATGACCTTCTTGCAAAGTGCTAGATGAACTATACCTGGGAGTCCTTGTCTAGGTGCTTAATCCCTGCGTAAGCAATAAACTCCGAATACCACATGCGAGGGCGAACTTGACATATCATGAGGGTTAGGATCGTTAGTTTGGATATTAATTCAATACCAACATTGAAGGTAAACTCATGGCTAGGTTGACGAAAAATCACTGTCAACAGCTCCCCCATGCTTAAACCTTGCTCGTCCTCGAGTAAGCCTTCAATGGATATCAGCGTTGCCTTTCATTGTTCATACCCTGCACTTGATCATACACGAGAAAACATAATGCTCTCTAAATTTATATTTGTTAAAGTTCCATAGTGTACTAGCCTTCATCCCTACGGAGGGTGGATATCAATTAAGCTCTTCCCACAAGTAATTAGTCATGCTCCCAAATTTCAAATGAATTTCAGAAATTTTGAAGTGTAGAGTAAGATGAATAAAAAGAGCTAAACCACATTCAAAAATTAAACCTTCTTGCATCTTGCTCATGAACTCTCATCTCATCTTGTCTCTCAAGCCTATTTGTTCTACTCCTTTCCCCTCTCAAAATATATAAAAGTGGTAGACTTTATATGGAGCTTTTGGGAAAAGTTTAGTCCTACCAAGATATTATTATTGAGATATTATCAAAACAAGACAAGCTTCTCATGGTCTTACCGAGACTCGTCAAAAAGGTCATTAGAAAATAATGTTGTTTCAAGGAGGGGGAGAGATGAACACACAATTTTTGAGATAAGTGGACATGTGCAAATGACAAAGAGTGATCCCCAGGCACAAGCAAGTCCTCGTTATCGGATTGCACATGGTTGGAAAGATGAGTATGGGTCTTGATCTTGAATCCTCTTGAAATTCCTAATGCATCTAGAGAGCCGGGGAGCTTTATTTTATTTATTTTATTTTTTCTTTCTCACATATTTTTTTTCTTTTTCTTTCTTTCTTTCTTTCATACTTCTCTCTCTTTTTTTGCTTCTTCTTCTTCTTTTTTCATACTCCCCTAGAACTCTAGATTACATTGTACCTACCTTCTTGGCAGCTCCCCCCATGCTTAGACGATTGCACGTCCTCGGGCAAAGAGGTGGCAAACTTTTTGTGCCAAGGTGGGTACTAAAAGTTCTATGTTTTCCTGGAAAGAAACACTTGAAATCTTATAGGGATCCTTCAATCCTTGGCACCTTCATTCTTGTGATCTTCCTCGAAATATTCATCCATACTCAAATGATAGGTTGTGGTCAAGGAGATAAACACAAAGATGATATTTATGGTTTTATGGGTGGATATTCGGCGAGGATTGTGAAATTTCAGATGTGGATTCATAATGCACAGATAGAAAAGGCTAGCAACAAGATAGGTACGCAAAAACTGAATGACCAGCTTCTTAGTCTCGGGCCAGAGAAATCAAGCCTTGGATTAACTCACCCAAAAATAAATCTTGTATACTAAGTTTTTACACTCAAATAAATATAAGGCTTTGGATAGGTAGAGTAAAATGCAAGTAGTATTAATGACAAGGTTAGCATAACTTTTTTAAGAACAAAAATAAATCATCTTTAACCCATCCAAAAGTTGAGAGAATGAAAAGAAAACTATGGGTCTTCATTTTATCATAACCTCTGCAAAAGATTAAGCTAGAATTCAATTTAATTTTAGATTTGCAATTATAGAGAGCATTAGCTTAATCATGTATAAAACAAGTACAAAGATGATCAAAGCGGCAACTTTCATCATATATCAACATGGCATCAACTTATTATCTTCACTAAAGGTGATAATCATAGTGGCAAACTTTATTCATGTTGATTTAAAGCAAACACTACTACTAACACACATGCTGAAAATAAATAAAAACAGAAAATGCTATGCACACACAAATTTGCATAAAAGCTGAAAATAAAAAGAAGAGAAAAGAGAAAATCGAACCGAAGTTGAAGGCATTATTATTATTTTTCTTCTTCCTCCTTCTCCATTCTTCATCTTCTGGTGGTTGATATTGATGGTCTTGCACGATGTATCCTTGCTTGTAGTGTGATTGCGCTGGTCCTTTCTTCCATTTGACTTGCATTGGTTTGGATGAGGCTCCATGAAAGCTTCGTTGGGCACCATGTATGGTGGAGGAAGTTGTGGCATGTCTGCCCCACTTCCCCATGCTTGAATCGGCACACTTCATAATATGGTGGAGGCATTGGTATTCCTCCATAAGGTTGTTTATTAGCTTGATGTGCAGCCCTTCCTTCATCTTGGGCTGCGGAGGATGACCCTTCTTCAACAATTCTTCTCCTTTTATTCTTCTTTGCCGGCACAAGAAGTCCTTCCTCTAACTAATTTTTGTCTCCATTCAACAAATAATCTCAGCCCCATGTTGGAAAGAGGAACATCAACTTGCACCCTCTCCTCTCATCTCCACTAATATATTTTCCTTGCTTCATGTACTCGACCCCAAAGAAATCCCAACAAGGAGAAATTTTGGGTTCCTTGTAATGTTCTCCCGAAATCATTCCCCAAAAATCCTTCTAACATATTTTCTTGGACTTCAACTTGCTCGGGGGCTTCCTTCTTGGGACCGAGTAGCTCTATAAGGAACTAGTTGCTCTTCATCTTCAAGGCGAAATGAGAGGCACGACACTCCTTCATCAATTATCGGTGCTAATGTATAAGAATTTCCAATGCAAGCTCCTTGTGAGTGATTACACCAACTCCATTAAACAATTCACCCATCCAAGGTCGGTCAAGATTTGATTCGAGTATGTTAACATTTGGCATGAGCCGGTGAAAAGGGAAACATGCAACCCGTGAATGGTTCGATTTCCAAAGGGTTGAATTATTCAGAGATACATTTCCCAAAAATAGGGTCGACGTGCATACATTACAAGCGTGAGGGGATTCTCTCCAAGACATCCACAAACTATGGAACGGAAATCAAGGACATCTTTTTCTCAACGTTGCGACAGAGATGGCAAGCTCACTAGCAGCATCGAGGAGGAATGCAATTTCAAGTTTAGGTTTGTCAATGACCATTAACGGTCATCACATCCTAAAGGTTTTTCCTAATGAAGATACCTCCCATTCCTAAAACTGAGAAGGCCAGAGTGTCCATCAGTTAGAAGACTAAAACCTACAAGACTTATGGAGGAACCCTGGGGCAAAAGGATGGGTTTTATAGAGGAGAGGAGACAGAAGAGACGCGTTAGTTTCACGTGATAAACAGTCCTGGAGGCATCAGACGAATCTTTAGCATTCAAACAATAAGATCATAACACAGTCAGAGTAAAATATGAGGGCTCATTATATCGTCTGTGCCTAAGATCAACTTCTGGTTTTCAGAAGGTCTAAGAGATAAACTGGTGATCGGTCAAATCCCAACGGACGAGCTTCTGAATCAAGGAGGATACTGGATTCGAGTAAATTTCGGAGCAAAAAGATATTTACTCCGAAACTGGGGGCATGTGTTGACACCGTTTTTTGGAAAAACGAGTCAAAAGAAGATAGGGAGAAGTAGCCGATGGGAAAGCAGTGCAATTGGCCGATTGGAGTAGGTCAACAAGGCCCGTCGATGGTCAAGACAGCCCAACACCGATGGTCAACCCGATCGGCCGATGGTCAAACCGAGAGATCGGCCGACAAGGAGGAAGAAGGCGGCAATCGAGAAATACGCCAAAGACAAAGCATGTTGGAAGCAGGTCAGTCAACGATTGACAACAGGTCAGAGTCAGTTTTAGGAGGGCTCGACTCTTACATGAGTCATTTTCTATTTTTAGTAGTGTTAGTTTCTTTAGATACAAGTAAGCAATGCCGTGATCAGCTAGGAGTCGGGTTGTCCTCAAGACATAAATAGCGACCCTGCATGGCCGAAAAATCTATACACACCAATATCTAACAAACCGCCTCCGGGCAAACCCTTTACAATTTACAGCATCTACTTTACAACATCTACTTTTCGGCGACTTCGCCATTGCGTTTTTTTCCTTTTCTCAATGTCGTTCTTCAAGTTTGTCGGGCTGCATCAGTCGACCTCTGGCAAGCTTTTGAGCACCGTTTTACCGAATAGTCCTAGGTCTTAACCTCCGGGCGCATCGCTGAGGTTTCGTCTAGTTCTTTATTCACAACTTACCGATATTAGCTAGATCTGCAAGTTTTCGTACAAATTCTTGTAGTTTTAGCTTTTATCATCAACTTGTACAGCTCGATCTATATCTCATCGGCTTCCATTATCACAACCGATTTCAGGTTTGTTCGAGCGCTGACGTCACGATCGGCTGATTCAGCCGATCCTTTTATACATATTTGCACTTCGGCTCCTTTCAAGCCTGCCGATCCTGTTTCACTGTATCGGCCGATTGACAGATACACATACTACTGAAGATCCATCGGTTCTCTAGCCGATCTCTTAATATTTTCCATTGTCAATCAACAGGTCAAATTGGCTGGCACGCCTCGCTACAAACTGGGAGTCACGTGTGTCACGTGCTGGAGTGAAGTCCTATTTTCGTGTCAACAACTACAAGCACCGGTCGAGGACGGAGAACAAGCACCGGTTGAGGTGCGATCACAAGCACAAGCACAAGGACGAGCGGAGATCGAGGAAGAAGGACAACCACGACAAGAAGGCCCGAGCGATGGTCGGTGCGAGTGACGTCGACTCGAGCTCCGCCTACTCTACCTCAAGCTCCAGTAGCAGTGAAGATGAAGGTGATCGATGCAAGAGCAAGAAGGGATCAAGAACCTGAGCGAGTTGAGCTGCTTCGCGCGAGATATCTTCTGCGGCATGACACACAGCTCCGGCAACAAGAAGAGCCAGAAGGACGACTAGAACTCCGACTCTGAGGATGAAGTACGTGATGAACTCTCCTTCTTGTGACAAGAGAATGAGGATCTTGGCAAGTTGCTTGATAATCGTGATGACATGCTTAGAGAGGCTAAGAAAATGAGGAATGAGCTTAGGGCCTCGCTTGAAGATGCTAGGAACAGAGTAGCTGAGCTAGAAACACAGAACCTTGATGCTAAGCTTGAGATAGATTTGGTTAAGGCTTCACCTATTGTTTCTGATGAGGTTGATTGTGGTGATTGCTCTGTTTTCCTAGCTGATCTTACTGCTCTTAAGGAAAATCATGCCTCCAAGTGTGAGGAACTGGATGTGCTTAGTGTTGAAGTGGCTGAGCTGAAGTCTAGACCTGCTTTGCTAGGTGCTTCCACATCTTGTCCTGTTTTGCATGAGAAGCTTGCTGAGTCTCGTTCTCGCATTGTTTCGCTTGAGGCTGAATTGAATGCTCCTATTGCTATTTCTTGCTCTTCCTGTGAATTGCATGCTGTTCAGAATCTGGAGCTTTCCCATTATGTTGATTGCTTGCAGGATGAGAACGATGACTTGAGACAAATGATGGGTTGGTTGTTGGGTCATGAGCCACAGCTTAGGATGATGACGATAGAGGCATACAAGCGCTATGATGGGCAAGCACTTGGGTCGGATAAGTACAAAGATGATCAAAGCGGCAACTTTCATCATATATCAACATGGCATCAACTTATTATCTTCACTAAAGGTGATAATCATAGTGGCAAACTTTATTCATGTTGATTTAAAGCAAACACTACTACTAACACACATGCTGAAAATAAATAAAAACAGAAAATGCTACGCACACACAAATTTGCATAAAAGCTGAAAATAAAGAGAAGAGAAAAGAGAAAATCGAACCGAAGTTGAAGGCATCATTATTATTTTTCTTCTTCCTCCTTCTCCATTCTTCATCTTCTGGTGGTTGATATTGATGGTCTTGCATGATGTATCCTTGCTTGTAGTGTGATTGCGCCGGTCCCTTCTTCCATTTGACTTGCATTGGTTTGGATGAGGTGCCATGAAAGCTTCGTTGGGCACCATGTATGGTGGAGGAAGTTGTGGCATGTCTGCCCCACTTCCCCATGCTTGAATCGGCACACTTCATAATATGGTGGAGGCAATGGTATTCCTCCATAAGGTTGTTTATTAGCTTGATGTGCAGTGCTTCCTTCATCTTGGGCTGCGGAGGATGACCCTTCTTCAACAATTCTTCTCCTTTTATTCTTCTTTGCCGGCACAAGAAGTCCTTCCTCTAACTAATTTTTGTCTCCATTCAACAAATAATCTCAGCCCCATGTTGGAAAGAGGAACATCAGCTTGCACCCTCTCCTCTCATCTCCACTAATATATTTTCCTTGCTTCATGTACTCGACCCCAAAGAAATCCCAACAAGGAGAAATTTTGGGTTCCTTGTAATCTTCTCCCGAAGTGATTCCCCAAAAATCCTTCTAACATATTTTCTTGGACTTCAACTTGCTCGGGGGCTTCCTTCTTGGGACCGAGTAGCTCTATAAGGAACTAGTTGCTCTTCATCTTCAAGGCGAAATGAGAGGCACGACACTCCTTCATCAATTACCGGTGCTAATGTATAAGAATTTCCAAGGCAAGCTCCTTGTGAGTGCTTACACCAACTCCATTAAAGAATTTCACCCATCCAAGGTCGGTCAAGATTTGATTCGAGTATGTTAACATTTGGCACGAGCCTCCATGAGTATGTTAACTTTGATTCGAGTATGTTAACATTTGGCATGACCCATCCAAGGTCGGTCAAGAATTTCACGCTTGGAGGGCGTCATCAAAGTCAACATTTGGCATGAGCCTCCTCTCATGATGAACAAACCTCTCCTCCTCCTCCTCTGTCTTCATGATGAATCCATTAGAACACCTCAGAGTGTATGGTGGTGGAGCGGATGAACGAGTTGAGCGTCATGGTGGAACGGGTGGCTCTTCCGTGTGTCCTCGCGGTTCAGTGTACCACATGGATGAACTTTGTGTACTCCTCATGCCACCAAGGGGCAGTGTGTTGCTCCTCAGTGGTGCCACGTCTTCCTCCATGCTTCGGGGAAACTCAGAAATCGAGTGCCTCCTCGAAGAGCTTGATAATGGCACCTTTGATGATGATGAACGTGTCTTCTTGGTGAAGACATTGGTGGCTATCTTCCACATTGTTGCTGCACTAACTCACAACGAGTACACCGGGGGTTGCTTGCCGGTGGGAGAAACACACAAGGGAAGTATATGGAGGGTGGAGTTTATTATTATTATGATTATTATTATATTTTTTAGAGGGTGGAGCGTGAGGTGCACAAGATAGGATGGATATTAGCCCATAGGGTTTGTGGATACTTGAACATGCAACCTCCTATCATGGTGAAACTAAACTAATTTATTGAGGTGTGAACATGAGGCCACTTTAGGTAAACCTACAAATGATATGTTGCTGGGATCTACGGGAGTAGTGAGATCTATACTCTCGAAAAGCATGGTGGCTAGCCTTAGGCATCAAAGCATTATAAACATAATCAAAAGATTGAAACAAAAGAATCGGCGATAACATGACAAGATCCTCATCCCCATGGAACTCAAATATTTCTAGGTTGTTTCTGGAATTTATGGGCTATGAACTCAAGAACACGAATTACCAAATGCATAAAATTCTTACCAGGCGAAGGAGAGCACCAAGGGCCATAAGTGGAGGCTAGGTCGGTTGGCCTAGGGGCCCTCCTACTCCATTTGCTTTGATCTTTCTCCGAGATACTTCTTGCTTCCTTCTTGCCTTGTGTCCGCATGATCCACGAGATTCCTCTACCCAAATATTCACAACCACTCCTTTGTTTGCGCGATTAAGGGTTCCACCTCCATTGTTTTACTTCATGTCACATCTTGTCCCCTTGCCTCTTGTGCTTCCACCAATTTCCTACAAAACAAAGCCCTTGTTTCCCCCCATGCTTGTCCTTTGCATGTTCCCAAGATGCCAAATGATGGATATGTGATGCATCGTGGGGCACTACATGTTAATCAAGCTCAAAAACCTCCCTTAATCATGTTTAGATGTTAATCACTCCTCTACTTTTGAAACATTAAAAATTAACCAGAGCGTCCGAGGACTGGTGGATGGTCACTCCTTAGTGTGATGAGCGATTGACAACGTGGTGTGGACTGACTCTTGGCCGAGTATTGTAGGTGCAGATTGCGACTTGATTTGCGTTGGTGCAGGTGAAGAGCGGGCGCGAAAGGTCTTAGCCTTATGGGGCCTCCGAGGAGTGGAGAGACAAGTAGGCTCAGCTCGAGGGACCCGGTGTCCAGCGGGCTCAAGTGCGGGCCGCATGGTGGCAAGAAAAGCAAGACGAAGTCATCGACTGGAGCCGGTGCAGGGTAGCGGCTCATGAACGGAGTCTGCACGCGAGGTTTGCGGTGGTTCACCACAAAACCGTCAGGTTACTTGGTTGAGCCACAAAACCAAGACCGGAGGCTCGGCGGGCAGAGACGGGATCTGGGCGCACCGAGAAGCTTCGATGCCGGAGGACACACGGCGGGACCGTAGGGCTTGCGTCGGGAGGACGCGGATTGCGGCAAAGGCGTGGCCGTTCGATGAAGAGGAGTGCTACTTGACCATGTTGCCCCTGAGGGGTGTGTATCTCATTTCAAGTTCTAGGGGTAGCTTAGTCATTTTCCCATCCCAGAGGAACTCCATATATATAGCTCTAGGGTTTCTGGGCAAACAATCCATCTGGACTGCTTCTCCTTTCTCTGCTCCATAGGTTTAGATTTTCTTCACCGTTTTGTAGAGAATCTGACCTCCGAGTGTATGGAAGCTTTCGTGGTTGCGTCAATTTCCTTCTTGTGGCTCGAGTGATTTTCGTGTCTTTTTCGGGCTATTTTCGTTGGATTTTTGTGCGCGGCTTGTTCCTCCGATTCTAAGGTGTTTGGGTTCGGATTTTCTTGTGGGGATCATGGATAGATGCCTTGTGCATCTTTGTGCTTGATCTTGACCCCTCAAACTCCGGATTTGGCCTTGGATTTGAGGATTTCAGGTGGTTCCCTTGCTTTTTGGTAGAGCTCGGTTCGTGATCGATTCCCGACGATTTAGTTGGTTTGAGGCCTCAACTTTTTGGGCATAGCATCCCCTAGGAACGCTTCACATCTCCCCCAAATCTTGTCTCAATCAGTTCAGCCGTTTGGGAGATCCATGGAAGGGATTGGAGGGTTGACCCTCGTGCTCGCGGTTCTGCTCGCGTTCTGTGAGTAGGACGGACGGTCTGTCACTGTTGACGGCTGCTAAGTACCTAATTTAAGGCTGTCAATCCCTGCATTTCAACATGAGAATCATGCATCCGCACTAGAATAGGGCTTTAAACTGACAATTTCCACAAGTGGCTGTATGAAGATGAATGCAGGTGTTTAGCATAAGAAATGAAGAGAAAGCACACCTCTATGATCCTAGCACTTCAGGCTCAGCCAATGAGGGGCTGCCATGCAAGCATCCCCTGGATCAATGACGTCACCAATCCAAGAGAGAGAGAGCCTCGGCGAATCAGAGATCGCCACGCGTGCATCACATGGATCCTATGGCCCACCAGAGCGCCTAAACCACCTCCAACACATGTGTACACCGGGAACCGACCTCAGGGCCCACCAGTCAGCCGCTCAGAGAAAGCACAAGCCGAGGCGGGCCACGTGGGGATCGGCCGACCCTGGGATCGGCCGAACCGACCTTTGGTTGGCTGATCCCGGGCCTCCACGTGGTGTTCGCCCATTGGTCCTAGAAGCCATTCCCGGGGTGTCTCGCTCCACTTGACGCCGGTGCCCGCACCTATATATAGAAGGGGATGGGGGTAAGAATAGGACAACACACTTGAAGGCAACTTCTTACCTTAGCCTCCTCTCCTCCTTCTCATTCCTTCTTGGTGGAGGTGAAACCTCATCCCACCAGGAATATGAGTGTGAGGAGGATCTAGCTTAGGTAGTGCTAGGTAGAGAGGAGAGAGTGTGGGTGAGTAGAAGGGAGATGCGATGATCCGTTCTTCGTTCATCATCTCTTTGTACCTCGTGAGTGATACTATTCTTCATTTAGACTAAAGTGAGTATTTCATTATATTCCAATTAGACTAAAGTCGTATCCATACATGGGTGATATGTTCTAGAGTTCTTCATCTGTTCATCATTTAGAGGCTCGTGTTCTTCGTGACACGATCCTTTGATCTTGTTGGCTCGATGAATAATTCTGCATTCCGTTTGTGTGGCTGCTTGTCAATTAGAATATAGTGAGTACTTTGCATATCTGAATTAGACCAATGTGTCATTCATATCTCTTTGTATCGTCTTGATTCCATGATGGGTAAGGTCTAGTTGTACTCGCGGGATCATCGCTCCGTATTTCTACGAAGTGCTATAGTGTTGCTACGGGACGTCAGACGTAGCCGTGCTATAGTAGTAGTCGGTGGTGCAGACGTGGTGTCTGGACTACGGGTTATCCTTCGATTGCCCTGTATCCCACGGTTTGTCTTGGGGTAGGCCGCGGTGGTGACAGCCGTTGGACCCTTTCGGAATCCCCCACGTTCGGATACAGGTGTAGGCAACCATTTGCCGTGAACCGACTGTTATAGCCAGGAGGGTCCGGTGTCCGAAGTGAGATCCTTTGCAGCTTGTACCCACCTCGAACCAAGTACCAACAAGAGATACCATACCTCTTGCCTACCTTAGCAGAGATCCTGTGTCCTTGGATAAGTCACTCGTAGATTACCCAACCGTTCCTTGGATTCGATACCCTTTGGAATACTCCCGAGGAAGAAGTGCTACAACGGTGTATCCATGCGCTTGCGGACTTGTTCGCACCCATCAGTG
Source organism: Cenchrus fungigraminus (assembly GCA_036936925.1). NCBI lineage: Eukaryota > Viridiplantae > Streptophyta > Magnoliopsida > Poales > Poaceae > Cenchrus > Cenchrus fungigraminus. The sequence goes on from CM072778.1 coordinate 53,266,744, forward strand.
TACCCGGGTGTTCCTTACACGCTCACTCTAGATGCGCCACTAGTGGTGAGGTTAAGAAATACCAACAAGCATTTCTGGCGCCGTTGCTGGGGAACGGTTGTCGAGAATCTACGAACCCGATTATCCTCGTATCCTTTGTTTTCCTTTTTGTTTCTACCTTTACCCCCGTTATCCCAGGAAGGTTATCCTTGTACACACCTTCCGCCCAGTATGAGTGAACCAGTAGAATCATCCTTGTGGAGGCGACCCGCCTCCTTAACACCCTGTATGGTTCACGCATCCCACATTAGGCTAGTTGAGAACAATTCCTTCTCAGGGGAAAGTCATGAAAATCCCTACGCCCATGTGAGAGACTTTGAACAACTGTGCTCTACCCAGGGTAAGACCGGGGCGACACAGGATGTTCTTAGGAGGAACTTGTTCCCGTTCTCCCTTTCAGGAGGAGCGAGAACTTGGTACCGTTGTTTTCGGCATGATCACCTCAATTGGGGAGCATTGAGAGCAGCTTTCTGCACCCGATTCTTTCCCTTGAGGCATATCATTTCTTTAAGAATGGCGGTCCTCCATTTCCAACAGAAAGAGAAGGAGTCCCTAGGCATGGCATAGCATCGTTTTGCCTCTATGACCGAGTCATGCCCAGTCCTTGATCTGCCAGACCTAGTGCTTTTGCAGTATTTCCGGCTTGGTTTGCTAAGGGACAGTGGTACGACGCTTGATGCCATGTCGGGAGGCGCTTTTGTGTTCTTAGAGCCGGAGCGAGGAAAGGAAATTCTAGAAAAACTCCAGGATTTCAGCTCCCCGCCCGTCCTGAGCATCGAGGTAGCCAACCGTGGTAATGAGTTGCCTAGATCCATCTTCGAGAGAGCTCAAGCCTACATACCAACCTTCTCCACGCTCTTATCGAAGATGTCATTCTTGACTAGCAGGAATCTATGGGAAAGAGCACCTAGTGTGAGTTCTACCTTTAGGTTCACCTATCGTTTCTTCTCTTAAAAACCCGACCTTCGAGACTTAGTCTCGAAGGAAGGAGGAAAGGAGTAATCAAAGAAGGGTGGTTGTTCCTGGTGAGAATGACTATCTTGACTTCGGCTACGACTTTCCGGGAGAGGTTACGATGGATATTTTGTGCTTCATGTCAAGGCCCAACCTGAGGTGCCGCTACACCGAGGGTCAGGTCAAGACACTGGCCCCAAGATCGCAAGTCTCTATACTTCTGGCCTTGGAAAGCACAACTTTACACCGATCCAGTTGAGCAGCCTATCTCATCATCATGAGCTCAGCTAGGACTGATGCCGATCAAGTTAAGTAGGCATAAATCCCATTCTGACACCTTTATTTGATCGATGCCCAGCGGGAGTGTGGTTGCACCCTGATCTTTTTGCACTCCCGTTGGAAGCTTGGGTTGGCTTACGTGTCATCCTCACACTGGTGAGGGTGAGAACCCGTAGCAACCTAAGGAGAGACGAGCAGGCAAGTTTGTCACTCTTGATTTATAGCTCGAATGCTTGTTCGACCCATGGAATCTCACTCACTTGATATGGGGTCCGAGCATTCTTGAGCCATGCTTCCAGAGGTGCAGGTTTCACTCCCAGAGCACTTCTGGCCATACGCCGAATCTTGTGCTCATCCACATCACCTCTGTCATCTTTGGAAGAGGGGGATGATCTAAGAAAGGGAAGCCACATATTTTCTACTCGGGCATGAGTTCAGGTGAACCCCCGATGTTGCGCTGTTTATAAGGGAAGAGGGTTCAGTAAAGTCAGAAGAGGAATGCAGGCATTTTAGCCTAAACCCTTGTCCTAGCCATTACTGGAGCCTCCAACCTCGCCGCCACCGGTGGTTCCACCATTTCGGACCGACGCTCTAGGAGCCTCAGGGGCAAAAGGCCATCAAGTCCCCGCTGCACCAATGTCTCCTCCGCCGGCCCTCAGCCTGGGAAGCTCAGGTTCGCTAGCCCAGGCAGCACCGACAGGAAGGGCACCCGCGCATCGGTGACTCTGGAGGCGACTGACAAGGACTTTGAGCTGGGTAGTAGCTCCACACCACGGGCACCCAGGAAGTTGAGGGAGAAGGCTCGGGCAACCGAGCGATCCCCCGAGACTCCCTCTACAGCCCGACTAGCCCCGTTGGTGGAGGAGCTCGGTAGGAAATGTGAGAAGCTGGAGTCCATCAGTGCAGAGCAGAAGATGGACTTCACCGAGCTGAGGGATGACCTCCGCGACCTTCGACGTGGCCTGTGTGCCAAGATGAGGCGCCTCTTTGAGGTCACAGGACACGAGGACCTCTATGATGCGGAGTAGAGGGCTACTCCCACTTTTCATTTTCCATAGGCACTTAGTTTAGTTTGTTTCCTTCCATGTTTATTTCCCTTTCAATTTTTATTCCCATCATGTGTGTAAGCGCCTATTTCATTATGAACTTGAATAAAATAATTCGGCTCCACCGGTCAGATAACTCGGTCGAGTCGCATGTGTGTCAGTTGTTTCTGTTTTTGGTTTGTCTTGAAGAACTACACCTAGGTACAAGATAGTGTGGGGGAGAGTCGCATTCCTCCAGACGCGAACACGATGGGTACTTACACCCACACCACACTCGCACAGCGCTACGATCACTCGTGTTTAAAGAACCTGAACGGAGACACATTTTCACATCACGAAAACCTCGTTCGATCTGCATCAACAACCAGCGCCAGTCTGCATCTCTACCTCATTCAACCATGATGCTTGAGTTCGTTATGCCCTTTTATAAAATCTTTTATGAGCAACTTGAGAATTTTATGGTAATGCTTGCTCCGTACCTGTGGTTGACATGCATAAGTTCTATCCCTTGTTTATACTCTTAAGGCTTGTGAACCATATCCTTATAAGGACACATGCTCATCTAAGTAGTTGACCAGAGAGATATGGCTTGATGACAAGATCTTAGCTCTGAAGGTATAAGTTCTTGGGTTTGTAAAAAAAACGCTCTAGCAGCTCTTCTTTGATATGTCCAGTCCTACCAAAGCCATATGATGTTTTTAGTTGAAAACCTTGTACTCATATGCTGCTTGTTATTTGCTTTGAGCTTTGTCAAATCCCGTGACCCTACGAGCAATCTTTTCATGCTTTCATGATCAAGAATTATGTGCACACCACTATTTCCCCCTTGCTATGCTTCTACTCTGGAAGTTAGCATTGTATCATTCATCTATCCATCTACATAAATGCTCCATCATGTGCAGTGATTTCTCTCTCCTCAAGTATTTTGTAAAGAGTCCTGGCTATCCTAATATATATATATATATATATATATATATATATATATATATATATATATATATCGGGGCACATGAAGGTCCCTCCGAAAAAAGGGGAGAGAAAAGAGGATAGCCATGTTCTCATAACTTCATATATATATATGAGAGAGGGGACTATGCAATGGAGTCATTCAGCTCATTCATCTCGTTTAGTGAATATGGTGATAACTAGCACCCATTCCGGGCCTAGTGTCCTCCTTGCCATATCTACCACATCCCTACATGTGCACTTCTTGATCTGACTGTATGACTTGATTTACTCTTTGGATCCAGTTTTTGACTTTGCAATACATGCAATGCAAGTATGCCTAACTATTCGTATCCTACCCTAAGCTCCACATAAGCCTACTAGAAATAGGATGGATTTAAGGCAGTCAGGCCTAGGTGAGGACATATACACATTGAGCAACCCGAGAGAATCAAAGAAGGGGGCAGAGCAAGTTTTTCGTTGAAACCCTTTTTGAAAACCCCAAGTGCTTACCCTCAGATGTCTGAGGGATTCGATTCATGGTCATTCCTCTTATCAACTACTCAAGATGGCATGGTAGCCACTCCACAAAGTTCACAAGAGCAAGGTATGACCTGGAATAATTCTTATGTATGTTTCATACCCATGGTTTAACCCGCTCAATCTCTTCCCTATTGCTCGGGACGAGCAAAGGGCAAGTGTGGGGGAGTTGTTGACGGCTGCTAAGTACCTAATTTAAGGCCGTCAATCCCTGCATTTCAACATGAGAATCATGCATCCGCACTAGAATAGGGCTTTAAACTGACAATTTCACAAGTGGCTGTATGAAGATGAATGCAGGTGTTTAGCATAAGAAATGAAGAGAAAGCACACCTCTATGATCCTAGCACTTCAGGCTCATCCAATGAGGGGCTGCCATGCAAGCATCCCCTGGATGAATGACGTCACCAATCCAAGAGGGAGAGCCTCGACGAATCAGAGATCGCCACACGTGCATCACATGGATCCTATGGCCCACCAGAGCGCCTAAACCGCCTCCAACACACGTGTACACCGGGAACCGACCTCAGGGCCCACCATTCAGCCGCTCAGAGAAAGCACAAGCCGAGGCGGGCCACGTGGGGATCGGCCGACCCAGGGATCGGCCGAACCGACCTTTGGTCAGCTGATCCCAGGCCTCCACGTGGTGTTCGCCCATTGGTCCTAGAAGCTATTCCTGGGGTGTCTCGCTCCACTTGACGCCGGTGCCCGCGCCTATAAATAGAAGGGGAGGGGGGTAAGAATAGGACAACACACTTGAAGGCAACTTCTTACCTTAGCCTCCTCTCCTCCTTCTCATTCCGTCTTGGTGGAGGTGAAACCTCATCCCACCAGGAATATGAGTGTGAGGAGGATCTAGCTTAGGTAGTGCTAAGTAGAGAGGAGGTAGTGTGGGTGAGTAGAAGGGAGATGCGATGATCCGTTCTTCGTTCCTCATCTCTTTGTACCTCGTGAGTGATACTGTTCTTCATTTAGACTAAAGTGAGTATTTCATTATATTCCAATTAGACTAAAGTCGTATCCATACATGGGTGATATGTTCTAGAGTTCTTCATCTGTTCATCATTTAGAGGCTCGTGTTCTTCGTGACACGATCCTTTGATCTTGTTGGCTCGATGAATAATTCTGCATTTCGTTTGTGTGACTGCTTGTCAATTAGAATATATTGAGTACTCTGCATATCTGAATTACACCAATGTGTCATTCATATCTCTTTGTATCGTCTTGATTCCATGATGGGTAAGGTCTAGTTGTACTCGCGGGTTCGTCGCTTCGTATTTCTACGGAGTGCTATAGTGTTGCTACGGGATGTCAGACGTAGCCGTGCTATAGTAGTAGTGGGTGGTGCAGACGTGGTGTCTGGACTACGGGTTATCCTTCGATTGCCCTGTATCCCACGGTTTGTCTTGGGGTAGGCCGCGGTGGTGACAGCCGTTGGACCCTATCGGAATCCCCCACGTTCAGATACAGGTGTAGGCAACCATTTGCTGTGAACCGACTGTTATAGCCAGGAGGGTCCGGTGTCTGAATCGCGTTCTTTTGCAGCTTGTACCCCCCTAGAACCAAGTACCTACAAGAGATACCATACCTCTCGCCTACCTTAGCAGAGATCCTGTGTCCTTGGATAAGTCACTCGTAGATTACCCAACCGTTCCTTGGATTCGATACCCTTTGGAATAGTCCTGAGGGAGAAGTGCTATAACGGTGTATCCGTGCGCTTGCGGACTTGTTCGCACTCGTCAGTGTACCTGGGTGTTCCTTACACGCTCACGCTAGACGCGCCACTAGTGGTGAGGTTAAGAATTACCAACAGTCCCTAGGGCACGGACGGACCGTGGGTGCCTGTGTTCTTCTTGAGTTTGTCGTGTTCTTGAGCTCGAGGCATTCGATCGGTTTGAGTTCTTGCTTTTGTTTGCAAGTAGTTCACGGACGGTCCACAAAGAGGGCTCGGACAGTCCGTCGGGGTCGGATGGTCCGACGTACTGTGTCGGAAGGTCCATATAGGCCGGGTGCGCTAATGGAGGTTCTAGTGCTTAATACGAACGGTCCGTCCTAGATCCACGGACGGTCCGAGACCTCCTCACGGACAGTAAGATGGCGTACCAGGAACGAGGTTCGGTTCCTCAACACTTTGATGGTAAGAACTACCAGATGTGGCAGAGGCGGATGGTTGCTTTCCTCCGCGGCAAGGGTCAGATCCTTTGGGATGTTACGGTGAACACAGCTTATGTTCATCTGATTAACTTCCTAGCTCTAGCATCGAGGGATATGCATGACGCCAACAACAAGGCGGTCGACTACTTGTTTCGTGCTCTGTGTCAATCCGAATTCGATCGGGTTCAGACAGAGGACTTGGCTTGTAGGATTTGGGAGCAGTTGAATAACGCTCACGCTGGGACCACTCAGGTTCAGGCTCGGTTGTTCGCGACCTACCAGAGAGAGTACGAGAACTTCACTCATCTCCCCGGTGAGTCCATAGACACCATGTTCCAGCGGTTCACTATGATTGTGAACAACATGAGGGCTAATGTGGCCGCGCTCCCGTATGATGATCATGACAGGGCTGTGAAGCTCCTGCACTCTCTGGATCATACCGTGTGGAGTGAGAAGGTCGAGGCCATTCTGGAGTCAGAGAAGTATAAGACCCTCACGGTGGATGAGCTGTTTTCCAAGCTCAAGTCGTCCGAGGTGGACCGTGGGCTGTGAGCAAGGATCGAGAACCTGACTGATCCTCATAGTCTGGCTCTTGTTTCTGGACCAAGGACTAACACTAACTTGTCTTCGAGACAGTTCTCTTTGTCTTGTCTTGTGTCCATGCCAGATGAGGAGTTCGACGTGCTAGGCGAGGAAGATCTCGCGTTGCTGAGCAGGCGGTTCGAGCGCATGTACACGAACTGGAAGAACGCTCGGAGGAGTTCGGGCATGTGCTACCAGTGTGGGAAGCACGGGCACTTTATCGCTGAGTGCCCAAAAGCCACGGAGGTCAAGCCCGAGCACAAGCATCGTCTGAGGACCGACCAGAAGCACCGCTCGAGGGACGACCACAAGGGCAAGAACATGTCCGAGTGGAGGCCGAGGAAGAGTGGTGGTCACAAGAAGAAGGAGCGTGCGATGGTTGCCGAAGTGAGCGACATCAACTCAAGCTCCTGCTACTCTTCATCGAGCTCAAGTGATGAAGAAGAGAACCGGCACAAGGGCAAGCGGTCAAGCAAGAACATCAACAGCTTGTGCTTCGCCGCCCAAGGCTTTTGCGGCATGGCACATAGCTCCGCAAGCAAGAAGAGCAACAAGGATGACTCGGACTCCGACTCCGAGGATGAGGTAAACAATGATCCTTCCTTCTTGGTAGCGGAGAATGCTAGGTTGAATGAATTGCTTGACAACCGTGATGATGTGCTTAGAAAGACCAACAAGGAGAAGAGGGAGTATAGGTCTTTGCTTGGAGAGGCTAAGGAGATGGTGGTTGAGCTAGAGTCCTTGCTTGTTGATGCTAGGGCTCAAATAGATTCTCTGAAGTCTGCTCCTATTGTGACTGATGAACCTCAATGCACTGATTCTTCTACTTTCCTTGCTGATTTGACTATGCTTAAGGAAAAGTATGCCTCCAAGGTTGAGGAACTAGATGTGCTTAGGGTTGAGCTAGATGAGATGAAATCTAGGCCCTCCTTGCTTGGTGCTTGCACTTCTTGTGTTTCGCATGAGAAATTGGATGTGTCAGTTGCTTATGCTAGATCTCTAGAAGCTGCTATGAAAGCTCCTATTCCTACATCATGCTCTACTTATGAATTACATGCTGTAAAGAATTTGGATCTTGCACACTATGTGGATCGTTTGCAGGATGGGAATGATGAGTTGAGAAAGATGATGGGTTGATTGTCTGGTCATGAGCCTCAGCTCAAGATGATGATTGAGGCATACAAGCGCTATGATGGGCAAGCGCTTGGGTCGGATAAGGTTGGTGAGGGAAGTGGTGAGAATGAGGGGAAGATCAGTGATATCCCAGAGACACCAAAAACCCACCACAAGAATGCATATGCTCCTAAGCCAAACCCACTTAGGAACCGACTAGACACAACCCCTGCTCCACCCGTGTTTCCTCCACACACCGACAACTTCCTGAAACCCATCAAGTTCAAGAGTGACTTGGGGAACGAGTTCTTTGGGAAGAAGGGAGAGAAACCGAGTGAGGAGAAGCCACAGCCCAAAGAGAGCCCAAAGCCAAAGCCAAAACCGATCCCCTTCCATTGTGAGCATTGTGGGCGGGATGGTCATCTTGCTGAGTTTTGCTTCAGGAGGAAGCGAGAGGAGAGGTTTGCTAGAGAGATGGCAAACAAGGACAGGTACCGCCCTTCTCGTGGTGTGCCTGAGCCTCGTATGGTGCCTAGAGGTGAGGGTGTTGTGTACACCGTTCCGCGTCAGGGGAGGCGTGAGTCTGTGCCTCGAGGTGTGCCACCACAGAGAGATGGTGGTAGGCGTGTTGGGTTTGGGCGTGGTGAGTTTGCTAGACGTTCCTTCGCTCGTGGCCAATACGAGTATGGGGGGAACGATCGCAGCTTTAGGTCCCAAAGGAGCTACGGGCCACGGTCTCCACTTCGTGGTACGTGTAGTCCTCCAAGGGGACGTGTGGGTGTTCCACCTAGGAGAGATAGGATGGATTTTGCTAACCCCACTTTTGAGCAAATGGCACGGCACTGGTTTGATTCATTTTGTACTAACCCCAGTGCTGAGTCGTTTGCTCACTCTCGCTCTTGTTTTTTGATTTTGCAGGTGGGAGGCATGGAGGGCTTTTGGTTGATCGACTCCGGTTGCTCTCGACACATGACCGGAGATCGAAGGTGGTTCTCCAGCCTCACCCCGGTGATGGCCAAAGAGTACATCACTTTTGGGGACAATGGGAAAGGTAGAGTGCTTTCAGTGGGCACAGTGAAGGTGAGCGAGTCTGTGACTCTTAGGCGTGTTGCTCTTGTCAAGTCTTTGGGGTTTAATCTTCTTTCGGTTTCCCAACTTCTTGATGAGGGTTTTGAGGTTCGTTTCAAAACGGGCACTTCGCGTGTTTTGGATTCTCGAGGTGATCTTGTGTGCACGATCATCCCCGAGGGTCAGATTTTCAGAGCCGATTTTTCTCAGTGTGTCGGCTCTTATCGTTGTTTGGTTGCTGGTGTTTCGGCGGAGCTTTGGAAATGGCATAGGAGGCTAGGTCACTTGAGTTTTGACTTGTTATCACGCTTGAGTGGGCTAGGTTTGGTCTGAGTATTGCCTAAGTTGAAGTACCAAAAGGATTTGGTATGTGCTCCGTGTAGGCATGGCAAAATGGTCGCCGCCTCTCACCCACCTCTGACATCCGTTATGACAGAGCAGCCATGCGAGCTGTTCCATATGGACTTGGTTGGTCCAGCTCGTGTGTGCTCCGCGGGTGGGAAATGGTATGTCCTTGTGATAGTGGACGACTATTCTCGCTATGCTTGTGTCTTCTTTTTGGCTGACAAGGGGGAGACATTTGGTTTTGTCCGGGATCTAATCTTGAGGTTGAAGAATGATAGGAATGGAGATGTTGTTCGAGCTATTCATAGTGACAATGGCACTGAATTTAAAAACTCTCATTTCGAAACCTTTTGTCGTGATTTGGGTCTCGAACTTCAATTTTCCTCTCCCTATGTGGCATGTCAGAATGGTATGGTTGAGAGGAAAATTCGTTCCCTTTGTGAGATGGCTCAGACGATGCTTGACGAGCCTAGGACTCTGAGGAGATATTGGGCTGAGGCGGTGAATACCGCGTGCCATGTTGGGAACCAGATTTTTCTTCGGGCCTTCTTGAACAAGACGTGCTATGTGCTCATGCACGGGCGAGCACCTAGAGTGAGCCATTTCAGGGCTTTTGGTTGTCGGTGCTTTATTCTCAAGAAGGGTAGGCTTGATAAGTTTGAGTCGAGGTCCTCCGATGGAATATTTTTGGGTTATGCTAATCATTCTCGAGCATATCGTGTGCTCAACCTTGATACTAACGTAGTCATTGAAACTTGCGAGGTTACCTTCGACGAGACCCAGCCATGCAGTTCGTCTGTCTTTGAATGTGCAGGTGACGACGAAGTTGGCAAGAAGATCTTTGAGGATGAGGAGGATGATGGTGATGATGGTGAAGCTCCAGCATGCATGTACCCTCTACTTCCACTACGACGACTACGGTGCAGGATGGTCCATCCCCTACACCAACTACGATCTAGAAAGATCAAGTGGAAGCAGCTGCAGAGGGGGAGGTCGTCTCCAGGCAAGAGGCACCGAGGCGCGTTCAAGTTGATCATCCGCCCTCAAGAATCATCGGCGACATCAACGAGCATACGACACGGTCGAGGTCCAGGAATGCTTCTCACTTTGCTCATTCGGCTTTTGTTGCTACCTTTGAGCCGAAAGACATTGGATACGCACTCTCTGATCCTAATTGGGTGAATGCCATGCATGAGGAGTTAGAGAATTTTGAGAGAAACCAGGTGTGGGAGTTAGTGGAGCCACCACCAAACTGCAAACCTATTGGGACAAAATGGGTGTGGAAAAACAAAAAGGGTGAGAATGGTGAGGTGGTGAGGAACAAATCGAGGCTGGTTGCTCAGGGTTATAGACAGAATGAGGGGATAGACTATGAGGAGACATTTGCTCCTGTAGCCCGTTTGGAGGCAATTAGGATTCTTCTAGCCTTTTCTGTGGCTAAAGGATTCAAGTTGTACCAAATGGATGTGAAGAGCGCCTTCCTGAATGGGTTTTTGGAGGAAGAGGTTTATGTGAGTCAACCACCTGGGTTTGAGAGTGTTGAGTTTCCCCACTGGGTGTATAAGCTGAGGAAGGCCTTGTATGGGCTGAAACAAGCTCCTAGGGCATGGTATGGTAGGTTGAGTGGGTTCTTGTTCAGCAAGGGGTTTGAGATGGGCAAGGTAGATAAGACTCTTTTTCTCCTCAGGCAGGGCAATGATATCTTAATTGTTCAGGTGTATGTGGATGATAATGTCTTTGGCGGCTCGTCTCATTCTTTGGTTGCAAGGTTTGCAGAGGACATGAGCAAAGAATTCGAGATGTCTATGATGGGAGAATTGCAGTTCTTTCTCGGGTTTCAGATCAAGCAGACGAAGGAAGGAACCTTTGTGCATCAAGCCAAGTACACGAAGGACATCGTCAAGAAGTTCAAGATGGACGACTCGAAGCCCCTGTCGACACCGATGAGTATGACTACAGCACTGGACGCGGACGAGGACGGAGAGCCCATGGACCAGAAGGAGTACCGGAGCATGATCGGCTCCCTCTTGTACTTGACGGCGACGAGGCCAGACATCCAGTTCTCTGTGTATCTGTGCGCTCGTTTTCAGGCATCATCGAGGACTTCGCATCGGCAGGCCGTCAAGCGGATCTTAAGGTATCTTTGATACACTCCTGAGCTTGGCCTTTGGTACTCGACGTCCTCCTCTCTTTCGCTTCTTGGTTTTTCAGATGCCGACTTTGCGGGGTGTCGAGTCAATAGGAAGTCGACTTCGGGGACGTGCCAGTTTTTAGGTTCTTCGCTTGTTTCTTGGTCTTCTCGCAAATAGTCAAGTGTAGCTCAGTCTACCACAGAAGCCGAGTATGTCGCTGCCACTAGTTTTTGCTCCCAGCTGCTTTGGATCACATACACACTGAGTGACTTTGGTGAGGAGTGTACCCATGTTCCTCTCATGTGTGATAGCACGAGTGCCATTAGTGTTGCCGAAAATCCCGTGCTTCACTCCAGAACCAAACATATAGAGGTGAGGTACCACTTCCTGAGAGATAATGTTGAGAACGGAAATATAGACCTCATCCATGTGCCAACCGAGAAGCAACTCGCTGATATCTTAACAAAGCCTTTGGCCAAGCTACATTTGCACGTTTGCAGGGTGAGCTTGGTGTGGTTTTTCCTTTCTGAGTTTCAGTTGGGGGTATGATGTACATATGCATGTCTCTTTTTCATTTTTGTATCATATCATGCTTGCATCTTTGAATCATAGACTGCATTTGTATCATATGCTTTAGAGATGTGCTTCTCCTATATACATTGATCACCATGATATGCTGGATGTGAGCTTGTGACTTTGCTAGTGAAGCTCTTGTGATGTATAGCTATGCTCTTGGTAGCTTTGGGATGTATATGCATGTGGAAGCTTATTTTTGTGAAAATGCTATATATGATCCTCTCTTGTGAGTTGAATGCCTTTCATGATCAAATTGTGCTCGTATGGCTATATCTTGCTTAATTTGTGCTTGGGTATCATGCTCTTTTCATTTGGGGTCAAAGACCCATTTGTCATCATGAATGTTTAGCCTACATGTTACCTTGTGGAGAAGCCTAAGCTTCTTTTTGCTGCAAAGGCACTTCATGTACCATGCTTAATTTGTAAATCATGAATTTGGTATGTGAGATGCCTATGCTTGAAAAATATGCTTCCATGTCAAATATGCTTTAAATTCCTTATCTTGGGTGCTAAACCATTGCATGATGTTCACCATTGAGAAGTCTCGTATCTAGAAGTGGACATATGGCTCGGTGGCTTTGACATGACATGAGATAGCGTGTAGGTGTTTGTGATGATCTTGTGATGAGAACTTGTGACCTCGCATGAAGTTTGTGGGTTATATGTTGTTTGTCCTCATTTTGATCATGCTTAGGTTCTAGGCTCATTAGAGGGAAGTTTTGTGGAAAAATGCTTCATTTTGATCATAGCTATGTCACATGCTTATATGTTCCTTTCTATCTTGTTGGCGATGGTTGTACTGAATTTGTGGCAATCTTGCTTGTCTATGTCTCTTTTTAGCTTGTTGTAGTGCTCTTTGTCTATTTGAGAAGCACATGCTTGCATTTGTAGCTTGATTTATGCATTACCAACAAGGGGGAGAAAAGTACCCAATTCACAATTCATTCATCCAGGGGGAGTTTTGCATCAAGGGAGAAAAATTGGGAAGAAATGCATTTGTTCAGGGAGAGCTTGCATTCATGCTTTGGGAGTTCTTTGTGTCACCTGGATTTGCTTTGTGCTTTGCTCTTTTGCCGATGGTGTCGAGCCCTTTTGCCGCACCTTGAGGAGTCGGCATTTTGAACGTTTTGTCTCGGTTGTGTTGAGCCGTTGCCCTTGCCTTAGGGGACCAAGATTTGCTCTTTCAAGTGATCTTATTTTGGCTTTTGTTTGGCTTTTGATCACTTGTTTGAGTTCTTTGTTCGTTTCTTTTCTTTTTTTTATTTTATGAATTGGTGACTATGTGTGTTGTCAATGCACTCATCAAGGGGGAGATTGAGGACCGGAGCGTCCGAGGACCGGTGGATGGTAGCTCCTTGGTGTGATGAGTGATTGACAAAGTGGTGTGGACTGACTCTTGGCCGAGTATTGCAGGTGCAGATTGCGACTTGATTTGCGTTGGTGCAGGTGAAGAGCGGGCGCGAAAGGTCTTAGCCTTGCGGGGCCTCCGAGGAGTGGAGAGACAAGTAGGCTCGGCTTGAGGGACCCGGTGGCCAGCGAGGTCAAGTGTGGGCCGCATGGTGGCAAGAAAAGCAAGACGAAGTCATCGACTAGAGCCAGTGCAGGGTAGCGTCTCATGTCCGGAGTCTGCACACGGGGTTTGCGGCGGTTCACCACAAAACCGTCGGGTTACTTGGTTGAGCCACAAAACCAAGACCGGAGGCTCGGCGGGCGGAGATGGGATCCGGGCGCGCCGAGAAGCTTCGATGCCGGAGGACACGCGGCGGGATCGCTGGGCTTGCGTCGGGAGGACGTGGATTGCGGCAAAGGTGTGGCCGTGCGATGAAGAGGAGTGCTACTTGACCATGTTGCCCCTGAGGGGTGTGTATCTCATTTCAAGTTCTAGGGGTAGCTTAGTCATTTGCCCATCCCAGAGGAACTCCATATATATAGCTCTAGGGTTTCTGGGCAAACCATCCATCTGGACTGCTTCTCATTTCTCTGCTCCATAGATTTAGATTTTCTTCACCGTTTTGTAGATAATCTGACCTCCGAGTGTATGGAAGCTTTCATAGTTGCATCGATTTCCTTCTTGTGGCTCAAGTGATTTTCGTGTCTTTTTCAGGCTATTTTCGTTGGATTTTCGTGCGTGGCTTGTTCCTCCGATTCTGAGGTGTTTGGGTTTGGATTTTCTTGTGGGGATCATCGATAGATGCCTTGTGCACCTTTGTGCTTGATCTTGACCCCTCAAACTCCGAATTTGGCCTTGGATTTGAGGATTTCGGGTGGTTCCCTAGCTTTTTGGTAGAGCTCGGTTCGTGATCGATTCCCTGCGATTTATTTGGTTTGAGGCCTCAAGTTTTTGGGCATAGCATCCCCTAGGGACGCTTCACATCTCCCCCAAATCTTGTCTCAATCCGTTCAGCCATTTGGGAGATCCGTGGAAGGGATTGGGGGGTTGACCCTCATGCTCGCGGTTCTTCTCGCGTTCTGCGAGTAGGACGGACGGTCCGTCCCTGGGGCACGAACGGTCCGTGCGTGCCTATGTTCGTCTTGAGTTTGTCGTGTTCTTGAGCTCGAGGTGTTCGGTCGACTGGAGTTCTTGCTTTTGTTTGCAAGCAGTTCACGGACGGTCCGCCAAGAGGGCTCGAACAGTCCGTCAGGGTCGGACAGTCCGACGTGCTATGTCGGACAGTCCGTATGGGCCGGGTGCGCTACTGGAGGTTCTGGTGCTTAATACGGGCGATCCGTCCTAGCTCCACGGACGGTCCGCCGTAGCCCACGGACGGTCCGAGACCTCCTCACGGACGGTCCATCCTAGGCTGGCACAGTCGCCTAAGTCCTTTGCCTCTTGAGTTGTGCTTCCGCTTTGGGTTGTGATTGGACTTGTTCCTAGGGTTGGTAGGTCCCTTGTGATTACGTGACCTTGGCGAGTTCGTGTGGGAACTCTTGATTGTGGATTTGGGACATAGGCCGAGTTCGACTCTTCGGAGAAGAATTTTTATCGGCTCCCATTCACTCCCCCCCCTCTCTGGTCGCCTAATCGGTCCTTCAGCTAGCGATGAGTCGAAATATATCATTAGAGGAGCTTTTAGGCATCAAAAACAATTATAAAATTTATTTTGGTTGCACTGGAATCGATTGCTTTCATTAATTGATAGCAAGTTCCTCCGGCTTGACCGTGGGGGTATAGGTTTAGATTCTAATTTTGGCCAAACATGAGAGAGAGATTTTGAATAAAAATAAAGTCAATGGGGCTTAGAAAAATTCTAAATCTAGAGAAACCGATGGATGTCAAGTTGAATGAAACCAAAAAATCAAGTTTTCTAGGTTCACACAAGTCCAACCATGCGTGAAAGATCAAAAACATTAAGGAACATAGAGAGGCTCTACTCATGTGTTTTTATCATGTAAAACAAGCCAACCTTAACACCATGGAGAGGATGAAAGGTTGGGGTAGGTTCTAAATTTTTGGTACTAGTTTCTCAAAAATAAGCAAACAACTTTGACTAGTTCCTTTTACGGTTAGGCTACGGGTGGCTTGGTGCCTTTTTCACCAAGGAGAGTTCCCCAAGGTTTGTCAATCCAAGGATCGGAAGCAAACCGCTAAGGTTCTCTACCTTGTCAAACCAAACTAACCTAACATTAAGTGTTGATTGCATACAAAGATAAACCTAAGAGATATGTATATGATAGCACAAGGTTGATCACATCCATAGCATAGGCAACATGAAAGAGCAAGCAAGGGTAACTAGGACCTATCGTCATCTAGTTGTAGTTCTAGTCAAAAAAGCAAAAGCAACATGTATCTCATCTAAAGCCGTCTTTAAACTACTATCCTCCGGTCAAACCCTAGCCCGGCTCCACCTTTCTCCTCCACCGTACTGTCAGTACGCAAGGATATTCGTGCGGTTGGCTCACGGGAGCACGTTCGTTAAGAACGCGTTGCACTCCTTGGTAAATCCGGTATGCACCTCTAGCCACCATGGCTACAAGAGCACACCAAGCAATCTATCCTAGCAATAGATTGAAATAAAGCAAACCCAAGAAAGCACAAGATCGTAAAAGGAGGAATCGAGTTGCTAAAAGATCGGATGACATGAATTGTTTTACTCACATAGTAGATGCGTTTTGGTCACCACCACCGAGTACATACCATTGATGACCTCAACTAGCTCCAGAACTCCACCATGGAACAACCACGCAGGGCGGCTATGGCGGCTAGGGTAGGCCTAGGCCATCTCCTAGACAACTTCGAGGACTCGCCGCGGCCGTCGTCTCCCTCCTGTCCTTGCTTCTAGGTTTCGCCGAGTTGTGATGAATGGATGGATGTGGCGGCCGACGGAGGCAGAGGCAATTTATCAAGGAGCACCTAGGTCAAAGGGGGGCGCGAACCGAGCCCGAAATGGGCTGGGCCGGCCGGCCTGGGCCCATTTTCGACCCGGTTCGGCCCAGCCTTCCTCCACATTGCTTCTCGCGCTTCCTTGAATTTATGCCGAACTTCTTATGGGTCCTTGATGACGTTTTCCCGCGGTTTGGATAAGGGTACTTGGCGTGCAAACTCCCGCATTTTCTGTTTAGGTCCTCGGGTCATTTGGAGTCATGTTCATCACGTGGCTTGACTTGTGTCGGGCTTCATGATCTTCTTCTAAAGTGCTTGATGAACTTATCCCGAAAGTCTCCTCTTTAATGTTGATTTCCTGTGTAAACAATAAACTCCAAAAACCACATGGAAGTGTGAACTTGTTACATCATTAGTATGCCTAGCGGCGGGTTAGTTATAATTCAAAGCTCAAACCAAAGTGTAACAAGTGCTCTTGGTTGACAGAAATCGACCGTCAACATACCCCCATGCTTAAACCTTGCTTGTCCTCGAGTAAGCCTTTAATGGATGTCAGTATTGCCTTTCAATGTTCATACCTTGCACTTGATCATACATGAGAAAACATAATGCTCTCCAAGTTTATATTTGTTAAATTTCCATAATGTAGCTAGCTTTCATCTCTATGGACGGTATATATCATTTAAGCTCTTTCCACAAGTAATTAATCTTGCTGTCAAATTTTAAACAAATCTCAGAAATTTTGAAAATAAAGACCGGGATGAAGAAAAATTGCTTTACCAAGATCAATAATAAACCTCCTTGCATCTTGCTCATGAACTCTCATCTCATCTTGTCTCTCAAGCCTACTTGTTCTACTCCTTTCCTCTCTCAAATATTTGGTGGAAGGCTTTATATGGAGCTATGGGAAAGTTTAGTCCTACCAAGATATTATAGTTGAGATATTATCAAAACAAGGCAAGCTTCTCATGGACTTACCAAGACTCGTCAAAAAGGTCATTGGAAAATAATGTTCCGCGGAGGGGGAAGAGAAAAACACACACTTTTTAGATAGGTGAACATGTGCAAATGACAAAGGGTGATCCCGAGGCACAAGCGAAGTCCTCGTTATCGGATTGCGCATGGTTGGAAAGATGAGTATGGGTCTTGATCTTGAAATCCTTTTGAAATTTCCAAATGTAGCTAGAGAACCGGGGAGCTTTATTATATTTATACTTTTTTTCACTTTTTTTCTTTTCTTCCTTTTCTCATCATACTTTTCCTTCTTTATATTATTTTTTCTTTCATCACTTTTTTTTCTCTTTTTTTACTCCCCTTGAACTCTAGACTACACTAGTACTTCCTTGGCAACCCCCCCATGCTTAGACGTTGCTCATCCCGACGCAAAGAGGTGATGATTGTGCCAAGGTAAGTGCTGAAATTCTTGTATTTTCTTGAAGAGAGATAATTGCAACCTTCTAGGGATCCTTTTATGGACGTCTCCCAAAATCTTGCTCCACTTGACGGCACCTTCCTTGTAATCTTCTTCAAAATATTCATCCATACTCAAAGTTTTGGGTTGTGGTCAAGGAGGTATACACAAAAAGATATTTTGGGTTTGTGTGTGGATATCCGGCGAGGTTTGCGAAATTCCCGATGTGGAAACTCACAATGCACGGATAGAAAAGGCTAGCATAAAGATAGATACGCAAAAATGGAATGACAAGCTTCTTAGTCTTGAGCCAGAGAAATCAAGCCTTGAATCAATGCACCCAAAAATAAATCTTGTGTACTAAGGTTTTTGCACTCAATGAACATAAGGCTTTGGATAGGTTGAGCAAAATGCAAGTGGTATCAAAGACAAGGTTAGCATATCTTTTAAGAACAAAAATAAATGATCTTTGATTCATTCAAAAGTGAGAGCAACGAAAAATACTGTGGGTCTCAAGTTATCATAACCTCCACAAAAGATTAGGCTAGCATTAATTTAATTTTCAGATCATTTTTAAAGAGAGCACTAGCTTAATCATATGCAAACCAAGCACAAGAATGAGCAAAGTGGCATCAATCATCATATATCCATAAGTAAGAGCATACAGGATATCATCATGGTGAGCACAAGGTAACGGTGATTATTATTGAAAACAAAAACAAACCTAAGTTGTACTCCTAGTAGCCATGTTATTCTAAAGAGAGATGTACGAAGGTTATATCTAAGGTTGTGGAAAGCACATACATATATGCAGACATATAGAAAGACAAGGGAAAAAAGAGTGTTAAGGAATTGTTACCGTCCCTTGATGCTTGAAGTGTAGCGCGGCCTCCCGCATGCTTAAGCATTATGCTTGACATGGAAGAAGAAAATTAGCATCCCGTGGCAACCGTGATCTTTGTACTCCATGCGGTCTTCTTATGTCCACCAAGTCCTCCCCCATGCTTAGCATGTTGCTAGGCATGGAAGACGATGAATCACCAAGTAATTATTG
The DNA here is from genome assembly GCA_036936925.1 of Cenchrus fungigraminus. NCBI lineage: Eukaryota > Viridiplantae > Streptophyta > Magnoliopsida > Poales > Poaceae > Cenchrus > Cenchrus fungigraminus. The sequence continues at coordinate 53,285,303 of CM072778.1, forward strand.
AAGTCCTACTGCCATATGTGGAGATCATCTTCGTACTCTTCACCTTTGATCAACCTTCCACGTCCACCCTTTGTCGCAAGCCTTAGTCCCAATCGTTTCTCAACTCGTCTTCACCTCCTTCCATGTTGTCCTTTATCGCTGCTTCAACTTCCACGAATTTTTCTTCAACTTCCAGAACAGAACATGTACTGAACCATTGCTCCATTGTAAAGTTCTGGAAATTATCTTTCCAACGAGTGGTCATTCACCCCAATCGGACTCCGAACAAGAGAGTTACACCCTTTTCACCCCATCAATGCAAACTGTCCTAGCTGATTTCAGAACGTGTGACGCCCAATGATTTGGTTGTAACTCCTTGCATGGGCCTCCTAAATTGTTGAATCTCGATGCGTTGGAAAGAAGACTTAGTGGAGCTCCTAAATATCCAAATTTTCTCTTTTGTACATCTCTGAACATGTGGCTAATCTTGATGAAGATAGCGGTGTTTCTTCTGGGATTTTGGAGGTGTTGACGATCTTATTTTCATCTTTCATCGCTAACTCATGGGAGCGATTCATCATGCCTACAAAACAACTCTAAAGTACAAAGTACCCCCGAGGTGACGGTCGGGAATTCTCACTCTATTCTAACAAACCAAAGACATCCCCTAAGATCTTAACTTGTGGCATAGTTAAGCTAGTGAAAGAAAAATTAAGAACCTAACGGGTGTACGTGTGTGCAAGAGTGCGTGCAAATGATGGGATGGTATAAAAAACAAAACAATGTTTACACTAAATTCTAAGCTCCATGCTTACAAAGTGGTTGCCAAACTTCTCCATTGCCAAAAAGATTTATTAACCAAGGTCAAAACACCATACTTATCCCAAGATTAACAACTCTTCATGGTGTAAGATAAGTAGGGCGCATTGCAAACTTTATAAACAATCCAATGCAATATGATAGAAAGGTATATAAAACTGAATGATGTGGGTCTCAAATCATGTCTAAACACCATGTTTACACAAGATTGCAAAAAGAAAAATGACCATATCGCCATATGAAGCATTAACATAGGTATAAAAGCATTCATCATAAAGCTTCACAAAAAGTCCCAAGCTAACATAAAGTGGATGATGACAATGAGATGGATGCAAAATGCAAATGCAAAAAGTTAGCACAAACAAACATTAGCAAGGTTTGAAAAACACTTTTGATGTGGTCTATAATAGGCAAAGGACAAAGCTTGATCTCACACTTCATACGAAGTAAGTATTGTCAACAAGGTAGTCACCCATCGAAAATAATCAATCAACCAAACTAACAAGGTTTAAGGGTAGGCTATAGGTATCCTATATTTTTGGCTCAAACAAGGATTTTGAAGAGAGGAAGTCAAGTATAGAAATTCTAACTAAGGAGGTGCTACGAGTCTTTTAATGAAAAACAAACCTATGGTTTTAGGATGGCTAAAGGTGTGAAAGGTTTTCCTAAGGATTTAATGGGGAGGCTAGTCAAAGTTTTTAGTTAGAAAAGAGGAAAGGGATAGACTTGTTCAATCCGGATGGTGACGGCAAACGGTCAACACAAGCAATCCAACCTCTATTGGCTATGGTTTTTTGGTGGGGGCTATGGGAAGGCTTAGGTTGGTTGGAAAAAAAGATAGATCGAAACAAAACATGCAATGCAATATGGCATGGATGAACAAAACGACATGATATGGTGGTTGTCTAAATCAAATGCAAGAGTTAGCCTAAATTAACTAGCCACAAGGTTAGAATTATAGGATGGTGCCAACTTCATATTCCTCTCTAAAAAGACACAAAAGAAAAAGACTTTAAACACTAATAGGCACACAAAAGGGTCTACAAGTTTTCCAAGATCAAGAACAAAGTGCCCCCTCAATAGCAATTAAATCAAACAACATGGTGTTGTGGTATTTATTAGAGCAATGGTACAATGTTACTTGATGTTTCAGTTTAAGATCACAATGTAGACGGTCATAATATCTATATATAAACATAAACAAAAGAAAACGGGTTGCCTCCCGCAAAGCGCTTCATTTAAAGTCATAGAGCTCGACTTTCTTACGTACCTCCTCGTGGTTGTGAAGCCATGATCCTTCATGTAAGATTTGAAGATGTCCATGCAGCTTTGATCCACTCTCCATGCTTGACACGATCATTTTGCTTAATGAGAGGCTTGCCCGATCGTCTCTTGCATCATCATCCCCTCCTTTTCCTTTGTTCTTCGTCGCTGCCTCTCTTTTCATGAATTCTCCTCTCTGTCCAGATCAGACCATGTAGCAAACAACTTCTCCAATGCGCGGTTCATGAAATTGTCTTTCCATCAAGTGTTTATTCATCCCCAACGGACTCCGAACGAGTGAGTTACGCCCGTTTTACTCCGACGCTGCAATCTGTCCAAAAATTTCAGACTGCGCAGCGCCTAATGTTTCCACCATATCTCCTTGTACAGGTCTTCAAATTCGTCGATCTCGGAGGCGTTGGAATTGGCACTTGATGGAGCTTCTGATTTCCAACTTCTTCCTTCTTCTACATATCTGATCAGGTGCTCAAAACTGATGAAAACCGCGACGTCGTCTTCGAGGTTCGGTGATGGCGATGCACGAGCTTGCAATTCCTTTGGGCATGCCTTCTCTCCTCTTTATTAAGGTTTAATGACCTGCATGGTTAGTGAAACTCGGGTTTTCTCCCGACACATGCTCTTTTAAGGTCATGAGCTTGACCAAGCACAAAGCAAGTCTAGAATTTGCAAAACGTAATATAAACATATGCAATCATAACCACAATTTAAAAGTTAGAAGAACAAAATGTGATTAAAGGTTGCATAAGTTTCTTGCTCAGCGCTAAGGCTCTCATTAAGCATGGGTTCATTAGGCATGCAAATTAACAAAGTTAAAGCACAACATAGCCTCTTTATCATTCTCAAGAAATTCTAGCCTATCATGATCATCAAAAGTGCAAGGCATAGAATCAAACCATACAGTTGGATATGAACATGAATATATCAAAAGAAAGTTATCATATCCAAAAGTACCTAGAGAGTTTAATGTGCACCTTAGCCTTCGAGCTTTTCATTGTGAGTGGTCCTTCGGAGTTGAAAACGAACGATCCTTGATGATCGGAGGTGGCTCGCGTAGACTTCTTCAATCTCTCCCTTTGTGCCACATGTCGTCAAGGTTGCTTTGTTTAGGATTACTCCTCTTCACTTATGGGCTCACACATCTTGGTTCTGAAAATTTAACTCCATGATCCATCGTGTGAGAACCCAAAGTATCCGCGCCATCGGATGTCGTCCTTTGTGTGTAATCTTCTCCAAACAACTCCTTGCGTCGGATGTCGCCATCTTGTGTCTTCATTTGCCAATGCTCTAGGGGTCTTTGTTTTGTTCCAAGCCTCTGAATTTCTTCATGTGTGGTCTAGTGGAAGCATTGCCAAAGCTACTCTTTGTTGTTGTCGTCCTCATCTCCACTCTCTTATTCTCCTCGCGTTGCTGCTGCCTCTTCCTCGTGGATTTTCCCCTATATACATAACAGAACATATACCAAAATATAATTCTATTGAAAAATTTATAAAATTACCTTTCCAACGGGTACTCATCCATCTTAATCGAAGTCCATATGAGGGATTTATGGCTGTTTCACTTCAGCTTTGCTTGCTATCCAGAAATTTCAGGACGTGCAACCATCGGTGATTCGGCCATATCCGCTTGTAGGAACCTCCAATTGACTTGATTCTTGACTCGTTGGAAGCGTAATTTCGTGGGGCTTCTAAATATCCAAATATATTCTGTTGTTATTCCCATGAGGCTGTGCAAAACTTGATGTGAACAGAAGCTTCAAAGATGTTGACGAGCTTGATCTTGTGATCTTGGGGGCACCGTGATTGCTTCCAATACCTATTGCTTGAACAAACGATTCTCCACAAAACATTAGTCTCAAAATTTCAATTGACACGTTGACTTACCTTGTTTATCATCTCTCGTGTAGGGTGTGGACTCAATAGCGGATGATGGGCCACTAACAAAAGTTAGCACCTACCACTAAAGAGTGAATCTTGATGTCGCGTTCGTCTTGTCGGAGCAGATGGTGGACTTCTCGAAGTCCAAGTTTTGTGTCTAGCTTTTCACCTACTTTAAAGGAAACAAACAAGAAAGCAAGTGTATATGCAATAATAAAAATCAGGGTTAGTAAAATAGAAAGGTAGATCACCCTAGGGTTCGAGTTGCCGATCCCCGGCAACGGCGCCAGAAAAAGGGGCTTGTTGACGGTTCAAAACTGTGATCAAGTTCACCACAAGGGTACAGGTGACTTGGTGCCTTTTTCACCAAGGAGGGTTCCCCAAGGTTTGCAATCCAAGGATCGGAAGCAAACCGCTAAGGTTCTCTACCTTGTCAAACCAAACTAACCTAACATTAAGTGTTGATTGCATACAAAGATAAACCTAAGAGATATGTATATGATAGCACAAGGTTGATCACATCCATAGCATAGGCAACATGAAAGAGCAAGCAAGGGTAACTAGGGCCTATCGTCATCTAGTTGTAGTTCTAGTCAAAAGAGCAAAAGCAACATGTATCTCATCTAAAGCCGTCTGTAAACTACTATCCTCCGGTCAAACCCTAGCCCGGCTCTGCCTTTCTCCTCCACCGTACTGTCAGTACGCAAGGATATTCGTGCGGTTGGCTCACAGGAGCACGTTCGTTAAGAACGCGTTGCACTCCTTGGTAAATCCGGTATGCACCTCTAGCCACCATGGCTACAAGAGCACCCCAAGCAATCTATCCTAGCAATAGATCGAAATAAAGCAAACCCAAGAAAGCACAAGATTGTAAAAGGAGGAATCGAGTCGCTAAAAGATTGGATGACGTGAATTGCTTTACTCACATAGTAGATGCGTTTTGGTCACCACCACTGAGTACATACGATGACCTCAACTAGCTCCAGAACTCCACCATGGCACAACCACGCAGGGCGGCCATGGCCGCTAGGGTAGGCCTAGGCCATCTCCTAGACAACTTCAAGGACTCACCGCGGCCGTCGTCTCCCTCCGGTCCTTGCTTCTAGGTTTCGCCGAGTTGTGATGAATGGATGGATGTGGCGGCCGACGGAGGCAGAGGCAATTTATCAAGGAGCACCTAGGTCAAAGGGGGCGCGAACCGAGCCCGAAATGGGCTGGGCCGACCGGCCTAGGCCGACCGGCCTGGGCCGGCCGGCCTGAGCCCGTTTTCGGCCCGGTTCGGCCCGGCCTTCCTCCACGTTGCTTCTCGCGCTTCCTTGAATTTATGCCGAACTTCTTGTGGGTCCTTGACGATGTTTTCCCGCGGTTTGGATAAGGGTACTTGGCGTGCGAACTCCCGCATTTTTTGTTTAGGTCCTCGGGTCATTTGGAGTCTTGTTCACACGTGTCTTGACTTGTGTCGGGCTTCATGATCTTCTTCTAAAGTGCTTGATGAACTTATCTCGAAAGTCTCCTCTTTAATGTTGATTTCCTGTGTAAACAATAAACTCCAAAAACCACATGCAAGTGTGAACTTGTTACATCATTAGTATGCCTAGTGGCTGGTTAGTTATAATTCGAAGCTCAAACCAAAGTGTAACAAGTCCTCTTGGTTGACGAAAATCGACTGTCAACAACCACATAAGAGTTTATGGTATGTATTGCGTAGCAAATTCTGAGACCAACTTACTTGAAAAACTTGAAAAATTCTTCGGGTTGCCCTCCCGGTAGCTTGACTCTTCAACGGGTTGTCCTCCCGGTAGCTTATTCTTGACTCGACGAACAGGTTGCCTCCCGCAAGCGCTTCGTTTATAGTCTATAGCTAGACTTCTTCTCTTCTTCACTTCGGATCAACGCTCTTTGCGGGCATTGCAATCTTGGGGCAATCTTGGGGACCCCACTTCTACACCATCCTTGGCTTTGGTGTAGGTTTATTCTTCGGCTTAGTCATCTTTCTGGTCTTCACATGCGGGCGTTGATTCTTGGTCTTGACGGATGCAACAACTTTTGTGTCTTCTTCGCTTCGTTCTCCTTTGGCTTCTCCCAACCAATGCGACGATGCGGTGGAATGTATCTAACATTGCCATGTTACATACCTCAAATCGTGGTTCACTTGAATGCACTCCTCACGCCATTGATGTCGAACTTGATTTCCCCCTTGTCGATGTCGATTGCCCGATGATCTTGAGGAACGATCTCCTTAGGATGAGTGGCGGCTGAGGGCGATCTCCTTTCGGGCTTCGGCCTCCGCTTTTAGATCTTCTTGGCTCGTGTTGCACGTCACCTTTTCCTGCAAAGTTTTTCTAGACCGTCCACAAAATATATGTTTATTTGTTGGAGATGTAACCCTCCATCTCTTGTTTGGGTTAGCAAATATATACAAAAAACCTAAAAGAAAACTAGGGTTAGCAAAAACTAGATTAGAATGATTTTTTTTCGAGGATGGTCAAAATCGAGAGATGCAAAAGAAAAATCAAGAGAAAAACTAAAAATATTTACAAACGCAATACTAGATTGAATCTCGATTACTTCTTCCCCAGCAACGGCGCTAGAAAAAGGGGCTTGTTGAGGGTTAATAGTTGTATCAAAGTTCGTTTGGATTTGCAAGTGGACAAATCCTCCGTCGTAGTCAAGGGACACTTCTTCCCTTAAGTGTGAACCCAAGGTATCGAATCCGTGGAACAATGTGTAACGCAAGATCCAATCTAATAAAGCTAAGAACACTTTGATCTTGAAAAGGGTTTTTGCATCTAATCTATGGAAGAACCATGGAAACACGTCTAATCTACTAAACATCGGAGGTAGCAAGAGAAAGAGAGGGGAGAACCAATCTAGAGATTGGATCGGGTCTTTTGTTGAAGTTCCAAAACCAAGAAGAATAAAGCAAACAAATCTCATTAATAGCCTCTTTAAATCGTGGCTTCCGTTCCAACTCCGAAGACGCCCGCCTTTCGGAACCTTCGTCCTGTCACGATGCGCCCCTATTCATGCGGGTTAGCCTAGGGCGAGTTCAAGAAGAACAAGTTGCAGATGCTTGGTAGGTCAGGTATGCACCTCTAGCCACCATGGCTACAAGAACATCCTATGCAATCTATCCGTGGAATAGATTGGAGAATAAGAAAACCCAAGCGAAGGCAAATCCGTAGTAAAAGCACTTGATCGCTAGAAATCGGATTCAATCTTGCAAATTTAACATGAAAGTATAATACATGGACAAGATCACCACCGGGATCCTACCTTGATCTTGATCCTAGCTCATGGAACTCCGACGCGATCTTCCATGCAAGGTTCCCACGTCGGCTAGGGAAACCCGAGTCAACCAACTCGACCCTCTCCTCTCCGGAATGGTGTCCCTCTCTTCTCTGCTCCTCGGCGGTGGATGATGAATGAATAGATGCGTGGCTCTTGGCAGGGGGACTATAAATAGCCCGAGGGTTATCTAGGTCAAAGGGGGCACCAAACCGATGCCAGAATGGGCTGGGCCGGCCGGCCTGGGCCCATTTTGGCCCAGTTCGGACTCGGTTTTCTTCCCGTCGCTTCTCGTGTCTTCTGGAACTTTCCCCCTTCTGCATGTGGGCCCTTGGCATCAGTTTCTCCTCGGTTTGGATAGAGCTCCTTGTCGCGCAAGCTTCAGCATTTTCTGTCTAGGTCCTCAGAGTTTTCTGCCTTCACAGTTTGGTCCTTGGGCTTCTTGGAGTCATGTTCACCTCGTGTCTTGACTTGTGTCGAGCTTCATGACCTTCTTGCAAAGTGCTCGATGAACTATACCCGGAAGTCCTCGTTTAGGTGCTTAATCCCTGTGTAAACACTAAACTCCAAAAACCACATGTGATTGCGAACTTGACATATGATGAGGGTTAGGATCGTTAGTTTGGATATTAAATCAATACCAACATTGAAGGTAAACTCAAGGCTAGGTTGACGGAAATTCACCGTCAACATTCCTCAAGGCCTTTTGTTGTCTCTCCCGTTTTCCCTTTTTGGTGATTTTCAGAGCATTTTCTTGGCGATTTTCTTGTGGTGGATTTGAGGCCTCTCCCTTGTGGATTTGGTTGGGGATGTATGCATGAACCCTTCGTGGTTCTTTTCCTTGTGATTCCCCTCTCAAATCCGTGGGAAAAGGTGCTCGATTTGGGGGTTTTCTTAGGTTTCGGGAAAGTGGTGTTCTTGGTGGAAATCCTTCCATTCCACTTGATTTAGCAAGTTTTGGTGGACCAAATCGTAGCTATGGGATGCCCATGAGGTACTCCTAGTATCCCCAAAGTCTTGTGTGAATCCGTGGAGCGAATCGGGAGATCGGGAAGGTTGTTTGGAAGGTTTGACCCGCGGCTCGTTGTTCATCCCGAGCTGCCTAGGCTTGACCAGTGTGACAGGTGCAGGTGACCGATCTGACCTGTGCCAGGCCCCTGTGGGATTTGTCTCAGGTGAATCCCTGGACGTGTGTAGCTTTGAGCTGTGGTGCTCTTGGTCAGTTCTTGGAAGGTTTCAAGTTGGTTTGCTAGGTTTTGTGGAAGTTCTTATTTTATTTCCGGGTGTATTTCAAAGGTGGCTTTGTTCCAGGGCCTAGAGGAGTCACTGAGGCTTCCTGGAATGTTTCTGTGCACATGTTGTTGCCACCGGCCTGACCGGCGCTGTCCACCGGTCTAACCGGTGTCACCGGTCTGACCGGCACAGGCCATCGGTCTGACCGGTAAAGTCCATCGGTCTGACCGGTGTGGCACAGACAGTAGGCTGTGCAGATTTCTGCTGCGTGTTGGTAGTGTTTGTTTCAGTTGGTTGATTGGTTTGCTCCTAGGGTCAGCAGCAGTTCAGTGGCTACGTGACTTTGGCAAACTTGGGTAGTTCGATTCGGAGAAGTGTTGGATCGGCCGAGTTCATCTTGTTGGAGAAGACATCTCCCTCGAGAAGAATTTTTATCGGCTCCCATTCACTCTCCCCCCCGTCTCCGGTCGCCAGTTCGGTCCTTCAGTGTCAAGTGCGTGAAGTTCAGTTGGTCGAAGATGGCTTTAAGCATCACACTAACGCTGGCTCAAGGTCACACAGGGCATGATCAAATACGTGTGTTCTGATCGAGCATGTGATCGTCAGGCTCCCTGGATCTTTCTTCTTTTCGGGTGCCTGGTTGAGTATAGCTACGCTGCACTCTTCTGTCATTCCGACGATCTCATTGGTAGAAAATGGTCGCTTCTTGTTGATGATGCCTTTGATGTATCATGCATATGTTGGTACGTGTTACTTATCCAATAGTGGCACGCTGACTAGTGTCTTCTGTATCATCTCGCAAAAGCGAGCGAATTGCTCATCTACCTTGGTCTTGCCTCGTGTAGGGAACGGAAAAAACCAGCATCCGTGAACTTCTGCGGAGTTACTTTAGTGACCTCTGGTTGCATCAGTTCTTCCTCTTCTGATGAATCCTTGCTAGCCTTTTCTTTTGCTGCTGGGTTAGGTGGATCATGAGTGGTCTTACCCCCTCTCGTGGTCATTGATTTAACTTCAAAAGGAAGGATAGTGGCAAGCTGAGCTAGCTGGTTTTCTATCATTTTATTAAAACTAAGTTGGTTTATATGTGAAGAGGATAAACTGTCAAGCTAAATGTTTGTGCTTTCTAGGACCTTGTCATTGGCAGCAAGCTTTCTAGAAAAGTTTTCATTGGTTTTAGCTTGGCCAATGACGAGATCCCTTAAGGAGGGTTGGTTAGGATTGAAATTACCTTGGTTGTTACCTCCTTGGTATGGTGGACGCTGTTGGCTCCACCCTTGACTTCCTTGGGGACGATACTCGTTGTTGTAGTTGTTGACGAACGATAGTTCTTCACGGGTTTAGGGGCAGTAATTCCCCGAATGTCCTCCATCGCCACAAACTTCGCATGTGTAGTGCAAGTCGAGTGCTTGCACATGCCTAGGTATGGACCCCGTGGGTTTCCCCTGGTCATCCATACGCTTCAGAAGGAGATCAAGTTTAGCGGCTAGCATGTCCACTTCCTTGACGAAGTGCATGCCCCGTGTGCGGGCTTTAGTCCAGCCCTGATTAGAGACCATCTTCTGGACGAGTGCTTTGGCTACAGAGGCTGTTAAGTCGAGGTAGGTCGCTCCAGCAGTAGCATCAAGATGGGTACGTGATGATGTGGTCAGCCCATTGTAAAAGCTCTGGAGGATTAGTCATTCCTCCATCCCGTGGTGGGGGCAGGAAAGGATGTAATCCTGCAGCCCTTCCCACGGTTCTGGGATTGTTTCTGTGTTGGTCTGCTGAAAACTCGATATTTTCCCACGAAGGGCATTGGTTTTGCCCAACGGGAAGAATTTGGCGAGGAACACCTGGGAACACTTTGCCCAAGTATTGTCAGCTTCCTTGCCCTTCTAGAATGAGGACCTATTGTTGACAGCTGTTAAGTACCACTTTTAGGCCGTCAATTCTTGCATAAAATAAATAGAAATTGAGCATCAACACTAGACTAGGGGCTTCTACTGACAAATTCCACATGTGGCGACGTATATTTGAATGCAGGAAATTAGCACAAGATATAGCAAAAGCACACCTTATCTGTCCACCTAATCAATCCAAGCCTCTCCACCTTAAAGGCCCACATGCCAGCCACCACGAGGAAGCGCAACACGAGGGGGCCTAGCAGGGGGTCCGCTGATCCCTTGGATCAGCCGAACCGCATTTGGCTCCCCTCGCCATCAGCTTCCACGTGGTGCTTCCTGATTGGTACCTAGGCCCATTCCGGGGGTCCTCGGGGTGCTCTCACACCGGTGTCTGGGCCTATAAATAGAAGTGGAGGGGTGAGAGTAGAGACACATCCCAAGTTCCCTCCTCTCTCATTTTCTCTCTTGGAGAGGTGTGTAACCTCTCCATGTGTAGGTGGGTGTAGGTGCTAGGTAGAGGGTGGTGTAGGTAAGGATGTCTTGTTCTTCAATCAGAGTAAAGTGAGTGAGAGCCTGTGTGGTTCGAGGACAGGTGGATGGTCGCTTCCTGGTGTGATGAGTGATTGCCAACGTTGTGTGGACTGGCTCTTGGCTAAGTATTGCAGGTGCAGGTTGCGGTTTGATTGGTGTTGGTGCTGGTGAAGAACAAGCGCGAAAGGTCTATGCTAGTGGTCCTCTAGTGCGGAGCAGACAAGTAGGCTTGGTTCGAGGGACCCGGTGGCCAGCGGGATCAAGTGCGGGCCGCATGGTGGCAAGAACAGCAAGACAAAGTCGTGTACGGTTCCTTGGTTGAGCCTCAAAGCCATGATCGAGCCGGCACTACGTGGGGGCCAAGTCATGAGTGGAGATTGGCGAGAGACCACACCAAGTCTGCGGGGTTTCCAGTGATTCACCACAAAACCACTAGGTTCCTTGGTTAAGGCACAAAGCCAAAACCGAAGACGGAAGCGCTGCAGCACTTGGCCGGTTTGACCGGTGGGTCGGACCGGTCTGACCGGTGTGCAACGCGGGCTTCCGGAGACTTCGAAACGGAGGACACACATCGGGATCGCAAGGCTTGTGTCAAGGCTAAGCAAGGTGAGATCGCCGGGCATCCGTCCGATGGTGCTGCGGCGAGAATTCCCGAAGTGCCCTTTGGGGGTGTGTATCCTAGTTTTATCTAATAGGGTTTGTTTCGTCTTTTGGTTGCCTCCATATAAACCAAGTGGAGAGAGGATGGCAGCCGTCTCTTGGAACCCTAGTTCATTTGCTTCCTTAGTTTTTTCCCTTTTTACCTTAGGGATTTCTATAGGACTAGCTTGAGAGCTTCATGGTGAGATCTTGAGAGAGGGATGGATGATCAGGAGGCGAGCTAGACCTTGTATGAATCTTTCTTAGTATGTATAGAAGGTTTGGTGTGTTTCCTCAAGGGCTTTTGTTGTCTTTCTGTTTTCCCTTTTTGGTGATTTTCAGAGCCTTCCCTTTGGGGTTTTGATGTGTGATGCACGCATGAGCCCTTTGTGGTTCTTTTCTTGGTGATCCCCCTCTCAAATCTGTGGGAAAAGGTGCTCAATTTAGGAGTTTTCTTTAGGTTTCGGGAAGAGGTGTTCTTGGTGGGAATCCTTCGATTCCTCTTGATTTGGTGGGTTTTGTGGACTCCAATCATAACTATGGGATCCCCATGAGGTACTTCTTGAGGACCTGTGTGGTTCGAGAACCGGTTGATAGTCGCTTCTTGGTGTGATGAGTGATTGACAATGTTGTTTGGACTGACTCTTGGCTAAGTATTGCAGGTGTAGGTTGCGGCTTGATTGGTGTTGGTGCAAGTGAAGAACAAGCGCGAAAGGTCAATGCCGGTGAGGCCTCCAGGTGTGGAGCAGACAAGTAGGCTTGGTTCGAGGGACCCGGTGGCCAGCGGAGTCAAGTGCAAGCCGCATGGTGGCAAGAACAGCAAGACGAAGTCGTGGACAGTTTCTTGGTTGAGCCTCAAAACCAAGGTCGAGCTGGGACTTCGTGGGGGCCAAGTCATGAGTGGAGATTGGCGGGAGGACACACCAAGTTCGCGGGGTTTCTAGTGGTTCACCACAAAATCACTGGGTTCCATGGTTGATCCACAAAGACAAGGCCGAAGACCGAAGTGCAGCAGCACTAGACCGGTCTGGCCGGTAGGGAGCACCGGTCTGACTGGTGTGCGATGACGTCTTCCAGAGACTTCGAAGCGGAGGACACGCATCGAGATCGCAAGGCTTGTGTCGAGGCTAAGCAAGGTGCGGTCGCCGGACATCCGTCCGATGGTGCTACGACGAAAATTCCCAAAGTGCCCTTTGGCGGTGTGTATGTTAGTTTAATGTAATAGGGGTAGTTTCGTCTTTCGGTTGCCTCCATATAACCGAAGTGGTGAGAGAATGGCAGCCATCTCTTGGAACCCTAGCTCATTTTCCCTTTGCTATTTTCCCTTCCTATTTTCCTTAGGATTTTCTCGGACTAGCTTGAGAGCTTCATGGAGAGATCATGAGTGAGGGATGGATGATTGAGAGGCAAGCTAGACCTTGTATGAACCTTCATGGTCTGTATAGATGATTCGGCGTGGTTCCTCGAGGCTTGGTGTTGTCTCTCCCATTTTCACTTTTTGGTGATTTTCGGAGCCTTTTTCTTGGCGATTTTCTTGTGGTGCATTTTAGGCCTCTCCCTTGGGCATTTGTTTGGGGATGTATACATGAACCCTTCGTGGTTCTTTTCTTTGTGACCCCTCTCACAATCTGTGGGAAAAGGTGCTCGATTTTGGGGTTTTCTTAGGTTTCGGGAAAGTGGTGTTCTTGGTGGAAATCCTTCGATTCCTCTTGATTTAGCATGTTTTGGTGGACCAGATCGTAGCTATGGGATGCCCATGAGGTATTCCTAGTATCCCCAAAGTCTTGTGCGAATCCGTGGAGCGAATCGGGAGATCGGGAAGGTTGTTTGGAGCTAATCGCTGTTCATCCCGAGTGCCCAGGCTTTGACCGGTCTGACTAGTGCTCTCCACCGGTCTGACCGGTGCGGCCTTGTGTTGGGTTTGGGCTCGGGTGAACTGCTGGACGCATGTAGCTTTGGGCCGTGGTGCTCTTGGTCAGTTCTTGGCATGTTTCAAGGTGTTTTTCTAGGTTTTCTGAAGGCTTTTCCTCCCCTTCAGTTTCAGGTTTGGAGGTGGTTTTTGTTCCAGGGCCTAGAGGAGTCACTGAGGCTTCCTGGAACATTTATGCGCACTTGTTGTAGCCACCGGCCTGACCGGCTCTGTCCACCTGTCTGACCGGTGTCACCGGTCTGATCGGTGTGGCTTAGGCAGCAAGCTGTGCAGATTTCCGCTGCGTGTTGGGAGTGTTTGTTTCGGTTGGTTGAGTGGTTTGCACCTAGGGTCAGTAGCACTTCAGTGGCTACGTGACTTTAGCAAACTTGGGTAGTTCGAGTCGGAGAAGTGTTGGATAGGCCGTGTTCATCTTGTCGGAGAAGTCATCTCCGTCGAGAAGAATTTTTATCAGCTCCCATTCACTCACCCCCCCTCTCTGGTCGCCAGTTCAGTCCTTCACTTCTACTATCCCCAAAGTCTCATGCAAATCCGTGGGGCGGATCGGGAGATCGGGAAGGATCTTTAGAGGAGTTGACCCGTAGCTCCTGTTCATCCCGAGCACCCAGGCCTTGACCGGTCTGACCGGTGCAGCCCCTATTGTGTTTTGGCTCATGTGAATGTGCCCTGGTGTTTGTTTGTCTCTAGGCTTGCAGTTGTTTTAAGTTTCATGCTGTTTGGGGCTTTGAGGACCTGTGTGGTTCGAGGACCGGTGGATGGTCGCTTCCTGGTGTGATGAGTGATTGACAACATTGTGTGGACTGATTCTTGGCTAAGTATTGCTGGTGCAGGTTGCGGCTTGACTGGTGTTGGTGCAGGTGAAGAGCAAGCGTGAAAGGTCATTGCCGGGTAGGCCTCTAGGTGTGGAGAAGACAAGTAGGCTTGGCTCGAGGGACCCGGTGGCCAGCGGGGTCAAGTGCGGGCCGCATGGTGGCAAGAACGGCAAGATGAAGTCGTGGACGGTTCCTTGGTTGAGCCACAAAGCCAAGATCGAGCCTGGACTTCGTGGGGGCCAAGTCATGAGTGGAGATTGGCGGAGGCCACACCGAGTTCGCGGGGTTTCCAGTGGTTCACCAGAAAACCACTGGGTTCCTTGGTTGATCCACAAAGCCAAGGCCGAAGACCGAAGGCAGCAGCACTGGACCGGTCTGACCGGTGGGTCTGACCGGTATGACCGGTGAAGGACAACGGTCTGACCGGTGTGCGACGACGCAATCCGGAGACTTCGAAGCGGAGGACACGCGTCGGGATCGCATGGTGTGCATCGAGGCTACGCAGGGTGCGGTCGCCGGGCATCCGTCCGATGGTTCGACGATGAAGATTCCCAAAGTGCCCCTCGGGGGTGTGTATCCTAGTGTTAGGCTTTAGGGGTAGTTTCGTCTTTCGGTTGCCTCCATATAACCCAAGTGGTGAGAGGATGGCAGCCATCTCTTGGAACCCTAGCTCATTTTATTTTGCTATTTTCCTCTTCCATTTTCCTTTGGAATATCTAGGACTAGCTTGAGAGCTTCATGGTGAGATGTTGAGAGAGGGATGGATGATCGGGAGGCAAGCTAGACCTTGTATGAACCTTCATGGTATGTCTAGATGATTCGGCATTATTCCTCAAGGCTTTGGTGTGTCTCTCCCATTTTCTCTTTTTGGTGATTTTCGGAGCCTTTTCTTGGCGATTTTCTTGTGGCGGTTTCGTGACCTTTCTCTTTGGGATTTGGTGGGGGATGTATGCTTAAACCCCTTGTGGTTCATTTCCCTTTGATTCTCCTCCCAAATCCGTGAGCAAAGGGGCTCGATTTTGGGGTTTTCTCCTCTCTAGGGTTAGAGGTGTTCTTGGTGGGATTTCTTCGATTCCTCTTGATTTAGCAAGTTTTGGTGGACCAAATCTTCGCTATGGAGTGCCCATGAGGTGTTGCTACTTTCCCCAAAGTCTTGTGCGAATCCGTGGAACGAATCGGGAGATCGAGATTTCGATTTGGGGGAGTTGACCCACGGGTTGCTGTTCATCCCGAGCTGCCCAGCCTGACCGGTCTAACCAGTGCCGTTGACCGGTCTGACCGGTGCAGAGCCTTTGTGGGATTTGCCTCGGGTGAGTTGCCTAGTTCGTGTGGTTTTGGCCCGTGGTGCTGTTGGTCTGTTCTTGGTAGGTTTTGTGGAGTTTTGCTAGGCTTTGTGTAGGGTTTTCTTCTCTTGCAGGTTGTGTTTTGGAGGTGATTTTGTTCCAGGGCCTAGAGGAGTTACTGAGGCTTCCTGGAAAATTTTCTGTGCGGCTGCTGTAGCCACCGGCCTGACCGGCCCTGTCCACCGGTCTGACCGGTGTCACCGGTCTGACCGGCGCAGGCCATCAGTCTGACCGGTGTAGCACAGGCAGCAAGCTGTGCAGATTTCCACTGTGCGTTTGGGGTGATTGGTTCGATTGGTTGAGTTGTTGGTTCCTAGGACCAGTAGCACTCTAGTGGCTATGTGGTCTTGGCCAACTTGGGTAGTTGAGTCGGACACGTGATTTGGTTGTCCGTGTTCGTCTTGTTGGAGTAGTCATCTCCTTCGAGAAGAATTTTTATCGGCTCCCATTCACTCCCCCCTCTCTGCTCGCCAGTTCGGTCCTTCAAGTGGTATCAGAGCCGGTTCGGGTCTTCATTGACTCTAACCAGTCTAAGATCCAAAGATGGCGTACCAGGAACGGGGTTCGAGTCCTCCGCACTTCGATGGCAAAAACTACCAGATGTGGCAAATGCGGATGGCGGCGTTCCTCCGCAGAAAGGGTCAGATCCTTTGGGACGTTACGGTGAACACAGCTTATGTTCATCTGATTAACTTCCTAGCTCCTGGATCGAGGGACATGCACGACGCCAACAACAAGGCGGTCGACTACTTGTTTCGTTCTCTGTGTCAGTCCGAATTCGATCGGGTTCAGACAGATGACCTAGCATGTAGGTGTTGACACCCGAATTTGGCATGTCTGGGAGGACCGGTTAGACCGCCCTGGTGACCCGGTTAGACCGGCCTGGGCAAGTTGCTCAAAAGGTAATTTGGACACCACCATTGGATAGTTCTCGTCGAGTAGATCAAGAATCATATATAGAATGTCCAATTCGGAGTCCGGATGAGAGAGATATGGCTTCTGGAAGATCTGCAGTCGGACACGTGGTTAAACCGGGTCCCGGGGGCGGGTCCCGGGGGCGGTTTGACCGGTGTACCCTGCCAAATCCGAGTTAGGAGTTGTATTTCGATATGGAATTTGTATAAACTTCGACTCCTACTGGGGCAAGACCTCCCCACCCTATATTTATGAAGGGCCACAACCGATTGAGGGAAAGACAATCGAATCAAACATTACCTTTACTTTTTATCTCCAAACCCTATCTTTTCCAACCTCCATGCTATTCCTCTACTGATCTCCACAGTCATAGATGACGTCCTAAGGATTGCTGGTCAACCTAGGACACTCCGACGACGTCCACGCCCTGACGGGGTCCCTCCCGGGCGAGAGCTTCGACGGCCTTTGCTAGTTTGCTCGTAAACTAGTCGTTCTTCGCCACGTAAGTGTGTTGTTTATCTCTTTGCTGGTTTGCTCGTAAACCTAGCCGTCTACCATCACGTAAGCGTGGTATTTACCTTCCCGAATGACCATCCTGAGCCAAAACCCTAGGGGGCGGTCTAACCTCCTTGCCAGGGCGGTCTAACCTCGCTAGGCAGCATCTTTGCCTTTTTGGTTCGTTCGTGATCTGCACGCTCTAGTGCTCTCGTGTGTTGGCCTTAAAAAGCGTCAACACATTTTGGTGACTCCGCTGGGGAAGAAAGATCAGGTTGCTCAAACCGTTCTATCGATCCCTAGCCTTTTTGATCTATTACTTTGATTCGCCATTGTAGTTGAATCTGGTCTTTCGGGACCGATTGCATGTATAATTGTCACATTGCATCAGGCTGCTCAAGCCGTTTGCGTTGTGCTTTGTCTTGCTTGCTACTACATATTGAAGACTAGAAGAGAAGCGAGACTTTGGTCATTGATTGCTTGGTTTTTCGAGGATATCTGGATTTATCTATATTACAAGATCTGAAGCATTCATACTTATTATGGCGGGCTATCCATATACTTCGCATCAATTCATTTACAACGAGCCCAAGGTACAATTTGCAAATACACTGCCTATGTCTAATGTTAATAGTTATTTTGCAAGTACCATAAATCCTTATGTTGATGTTGCTAGATTTGATACTAGTAGGCATATTACATCGGCTAGTACCTGTTCAGATGGTTTTAATTATGCAAATTATAACTCTGAATTTAATATGCAAAAGCCATTGTTAGAAAATATGCATGCTTTGAGTTTTAATGATACTAGCAACATACAACATTACACTCATACACCGACTGTGCAACAAGTTCAGAAGTCGGTTAACATGTATCAAGGCCAAACTAACATGGTGAGTTCGGCCAATTATTATGGAACACCGCATACTAGTAATTTTACTAATATTCAGCAAGGTGTTTCATCTATTTATTCATCGGTAGGAAATTCACAATATGTGATTACATCACAAAACTTGCTGGTGAATGAGAAAGTTGGTTATGTGAATTCTAGCCATCCGACCAGCTATTCTCAAACATCATGTGCCACCAATCTCTATAATATTCAGCAAGGTAGAGATGAATCAGTTTTTAAGTATTTAGAACGATTCAAAGAAATAAAGAGTCAATATTTTAATTTGTCTATTTCTGATTCAGATCTAGCTAATCTTGCTTTTAGAGGTTTAAAATCATCCCTTAGAGATAGTTTGAAAGGCATAGAGTTTCATTCGCTTGCTAGTGTGCTTGTAAGGGCTATGGCACATGAACTAAGAATGAAAAAAGAAGATGAAAACAATTCAAATTTGATGAATGTACAATCTGAATTTGTTATGTCAAAAGAGTCAAGTCTTGCTGCACAAGAGCATGTTGAGCATAACAAAACAGCAATACTTGATATTTCTAAAGCCAAAGGTGTCGTGCACTTTTCTAGTGATTATCATATCATTGGATGACAAGTTCAGGCTAAGAAAAATTCAGAAAATCAAATTGTTGAAAACCAAGACAAAGGAGGCGAGAAGAAAACATTGGCATGTTGACACGAGGTGATTTCCAGCAAACCTGGAAGACCCGGTCTAACTGGCCCCATGACCTGGGCTGACCGGCCTATACAGAGTGTGACTGTTGGCTGCCATCTGGAGGAGAAGTATGACATCATCCACATCAAGCTTCCTCGCCTCTCCAATTTATTTGATAAGGTATGTTTTGCAAGTAATTCCCAATCAGATCCTACATTTTCAATTAATTCATTTGTTAATGATTGTATCATAAATAGTTCTATGAGATCGATTGAGGATGGTAGTTTACTTGCTAGTAATAGTATACCTTCAGATTCAATCAGCTAATGCATTATGAAAATTAAAAAGGCTGATCATAAAAATACTTTGACATTTAAATTTTCTACATCATCACTGTCAAAGTTTTTCTCTTCACGGTGTGCTTATGGTTATTCTAGACTTAAATGCAAGAGATCAAAGCCGAGAGCGATTGTGAAGTCCGATGCTAATATAGTGATCAACTCTAAAGCATCGGGTATGGGAAGTGCTAAGAAAGGTATGGCCGAATGGGTCGATGAGAAATCTGAACCATTCATTTGCTTGGCCTTAAAGCCTTCTCCACAAAAGCATCGATTGGAAAAAATTAAGTACACCTTTGATTTAACTTTGTGTGATAATTTATTTGATATCTTGCTGGAGAATAATTTTATTAAACTCTTTGATCACAAAGTTAGTCCATCACCTCTTGAGTTAGTAGATCGAAAATATTGCAAGTGGCATAATTCTTTTAATCATAATACTAGTGATTGCAATATTTTTCGTCAATTCATACAATCGGCCATTGATTCTGGACGATTGAGGTTTGCTCAAACACAAGGGGATGACCAGTTGGCCACAATTGGTTTTGATGGCAAAGGATCATTAAATCGGTTAGCATCAACCGGTTTATCCAAAGATCCAAATTTAATTGCCAAAGAGGAAGATTCAAAGCTCCCAAGTGATGAGAAAGACATCATCCATGACTTGCAAGATCAAGCAATTATTGAGGATGATGAGCTTGTCAAAATCCTAGAGGTTACCGGGGGGCAAATGGATTTTTCTCCATCAAACCAAGAACCTGTTGCAGCCGCTGTGCTAGAACAGGCGGTTAGACCGCCTAGGCGAGGAGGTCTAACCGGGTTGGACCAACAGGTCAGACCGGCTTCCCAAGTCGGTCAAACCGGGTCAGGTCTGAAAGATCAAAAAATGTTGAGACCTGAACGTCCTGTAGGTAATGGAGGTAAAGACCATGTCAAGCACAATGATAAGAAGTCGAAGCTCACCTTTGCTGAACTTCTAGCTAAATATCAAAAAGATAATGAGGCCAAGCGTGCTAATCGGTCAAATGATGCTAAATATTCAAGATTGCCTCCTAGACATAATTATGGGAATTGGAATCGGCAACGAAAGGGTTTTCATTCAGCGACAACATATTCTCCTTTTGAGCCATCAATGTCGGTTTCATATGCTCCATATTCCACTAGTTCTCATCCTTATTCATCATGGGGGTGGAGCGATTCATCGACACATACTCCTTCATATTTCAGACCATATCATGTTGAGTATGCAGCTCCAAGACGACCATCACATGCAAGGCAGCCATATGTTGAAAGTGACCGTTTTGAGTATAAAGATCGGTCTAGTGCTCAGAACAAGAAAAAGGTTGTCAAGCAAGTTTACCGAGTGAAAAAAGATGGTCGCAAGGATAAAAGTTCAGATCTGAATTCAATTAATGAAAAGTCGATTAATGTGTTGATCACTTCGGCTATTGGTAGCAAAGGGAAGGAAAAATCATCTGTTGATCCTCCAAGTGCCAAATCTGAACAAAAGGAAGTGAAGAGTTTGAAAAACAAGAGAGGAGCACTGCTGTCCAAAACTGAAGCAAAGTCAAGTCATCCGCTTGGTTTATCAAATTGGCAGAAGAAGAAGCTACAAAAGCTTAGTGCTCAAGAGCTGAGGAAGAAAGGCATGGCATGGATTCCTAAAGGAAGCATTCGGACTCAAGACATGGGTAATGATCAAGCAAAAGGTGCAACACAGTTGAAGGGGAAGAAAAGATATGAGAGACGGTCTTCAAAATTGAGGTTTGCACCAAATCATCAAAATTATTGGTCATTACCTAGTTCATTTGCTTTACAAATGCCACATATGCCAATGTTTTGGAATTCATCCTTAAATATGCTTGATTATCCCTCATATTATTATTTTGGTCCTTGGGTTCCACATGGATCATCTTTATACCGTAGAGGGTTATCACCAAATTACTATGCATATTGATTAATTTGCAAAAGCCGAAATATGTAGTTCTTAGAGATGGTTTTAATTTTTGAATTTATATATCTCTACTCTATTATTTCGGTTGTGCATATTTTTATGGATGAATTCTTTATGGATGATATTGAATTATCATCTTTGACAACATACATGGCCGATGAATCTCTTAGATCATCGTCCTAAAGTGATAGCTTCCCGATGAGAGGTTGATTATAACCTTTTTGGTGCTTGAAGTGCTCGGGGGGCAAGACTTAAGCAAAAAGAGTAATTTATCACTATGGAGTTTCTATTTACTAAAATCGGCTTGCAAGATTTCTCAGAATGTTGGTTCTGTCCTTATCTCACCAAATAATAATGTTTTGAGATTTTTAGCCGGTTGATATATGTAACCTCAATTAACAAGCCGAATGTGAATTTTTCTATTCAGGCTAGAATTGGGGATCCATGGTTGTAAAAATCATACATAGACATTTAGTGATTCCTTGTTTAAGGTGCAGCAAGCATTTATGTTTAAATGGGTCACTAAATGTTTTCTTAATGAATGTCTAGAGAATTATTTCAATTTTATATCCACCATGTATCTAAACAGAAAAGTTCAGGATCAATATTCTGAAATAATAAACATCAGGCTACAATGTCCAAGAGGACATTTACATGAGAGAGGCCGATGTTTAAAGAGTATTGGGACACATCCTGGACCAGCCGATCTGACCGCCACTGTGACCGGTCTGACCGCGTGCCACCAGTCGGACCGCCAATGGGAACCGGTCTGACCGGTATGGCTACAGTTTTGGCTTTGATGTTTCTGCATTTGATCAAGCCAAGATTGGTAGCTACTGGATTTTATTGTCGGATATTTGCATAATCCAAGATGCATTAAAAAATAAACAAGAGGGGTTCAAGAATAATCTGGCCATTGTCAATTCTAAGGTAACTGTATCATATTCATATTTCATACTCATCTTACTTCGCTTATGGTTAAAATTAATTATGGATGTAATACTGAATTCTTCTATCCTTCTCTATTGTTAAATTGAAGTGTTGCAATGATCAATTGACATAAAAGTAATTTGGTCGCTTTAAGCATCCATAAAGACTTGCAAGTGTGAAATGAGTTTGAATTAATATTTCAATACCCCCACGACCGAGCTAGTGTGCTCAGGTTTGTTTGATTCACACAATATGCATAAACAGTAGCAACAAGTTGCATTCTTCATTTTTCGCAAATTCAAGTAATATGGCCGATAGATTCTATCGTCCTTAAAAAGTAAAACTTGTTTGCTATTCTTGTGCTTAACATTGTTCCTGTGCAGTTTTAGTGCAGATAAATATTTCTTGGTACGCAAGCTTTACCAAGAAACAGGGGGGCATATGTTGACACACGAATTTGGCATGTCTGGGAGGACCGGTTAGACCGCCCTGGTGACCCGGTTAGACTGGCCTGGGCAAGTTGCTCAAAAGGTAATTTGGACACCACCATTGGATAGTTCTCGTCGAGTAGATCAAGATCCATATATAGAACGTCCAATTCAGAGTCCGGATGAGAGAGATATGGCTTCTGGAAGATCTGCAGTCGGACACGCGGTTAAACCGGGTCCCGGGGGCGGTTTGACCGGCCTACCCTGCCAAATCCGAGTTAGGAGTTGTATTTCGACATGGAATTTGTATAGACTTCGACTCCTACTAGGGCAAGACGTCCCCACCCTATATTTATGAAGGGCCACGGCCGATTGAGGGAAAGACAATCGATTCAAACATTACCTTTACTTTTTATCTCCAAACCCTAGCTTTTCCATCCTCCATGCTGTTCCTCTACTGATCTCCACAGTCATAGATGACGTCCTAAGGCTTGCTGGTTGACCTAGGACATGCTGACGACGTCCACGCCCTGACGGGGTCCCTCCCGGGCGAGAGCTTCGACGGCCTTTGCTAGTTTGCTCGTAAACTAGTCGTTCTTCGCCACGTAAGTGCGTTGTTTATCTCTTTGCTGGTTTGCTCGTAAACCTAGCCGTCTACCAGCACGTAAGCGTGGTATTTACCTTCCCGAACGACCATCCTGAGCCAAAACCCTAGGGGGCGGTCTAACCTCCTTGCCAGGGTGGTCTAACCTCCCTAGGCAGCATCTTTGCCTTTTTGGTTCGTTCGTGATCCGCACGCTCTAGTGCTCTCGTGTGTTGGCCATAAAAAGCGTCAACAGTAGGATTTGGCAGGAGTTGAAGAATGCTCACGCTGGAAATGCTGAGGTTCAGGCACGGTTGTATGCGACTTACCGGAGAGAGTACGAGAACTTCACTCATCTCCCCGGTGAGTCAATTGATGCCTTGTTCCAGCGGTTCACGGTGGTTGTGAACAACATGAGGGCCAATGTGGACCTCCTCTCGTACGATGACCATGATAGAGCTGTGAAGCTCTTGCACACGCTGGATCGTACCGTATGGGATGGAAAGGTCGAGGCCATTCTTGAGTCAGAGAAGTATACCACACTGACGGTGAACGAGCTATTCTCTAAGCTCAAGTCAGCTGAGGTCGATCGTGGTTTGACGGCCCATCTCGAGAGCCCGACTGACTCCCATAGTCTTGCTCTTGTCGGTGGCTCAGGTGCTAAGTCTAACGCTAACCCATCCTCCAGGATGTTTGCTTTGTCCTCTTTGATGTTTTTGCCAGACAAGGAGTTCGACGTGCTTGGAGAGGATGAGCTGGCGCTGTTGACCGGACGGTTCGAGAGGCTGCACGAGAACCAGGTGAACACGAGGAGGACGACACGGACATGCTTCCAGTGCGGAAAGCCAGGATACTTCATCGCCGACTGTCCAGAGAAGATGGAGAACAAGGACGGCTACAAGCACCGGTTGAGGACGGACAAGCACCGATTGAGGCGCGATCACAAGCACAAGCATCAGAACAAGGACGAGTGAGGATCAAGGAAGAAGGGCGGCCATGGCAGGAAGGCCCGAGCGATGGTCAGAGCAAGCGACGTCGACTCCAGCTCCGCCTACTCTTCCTCGAGCTTCAGTAGCAGTGAAGACGAAGGTGATCGGTGCAAGAACAAGAAGGCATCCAAGAACTTGAGCGGGTTCAGCTGCTTTGCGGGAGATGGCTTCTGCGACATGGCACGCAGCTCCGGCAGCAAGAAGAGTCACCAGTGCGACTCGGACTCTGACTCCGAGGATGAGGTACGTGACGAGCTTCCCTTCTTGCGTGAGGAGAATGAACGACTTGGGAAGTTGCTGGATAACCGTGATGACATGCTTAGAGAGGCCAAGAAGATGAGGAAAGAGCTTAGGGCCTCACTATAAGATGCTAGGAACTGAGTAGCTGAGCTAGAAACCCAAAACCTTGATGCTAAGCTTGAGATAGATTCACTTAAGGCTTCACCTGTGGTTTCTGATGATGTTGATTGTGTTGATTGCTCTATTTTCCTAGCTGATCTTACTGCCCTCAAGGAAAAGCATGCCTCCAAGTGTGAGGAACTAGATGTGCTTAGGGTTGAAGTGGCTGAGCTTAAGTCTAGACCTGCCTTGCTAGGTGCTTGCACTTCTTGCCCTGTTTTGCATGGAAAGATTGATGAGATGCATGCTTACATTGTTTCTCTTGAGGCTCAGTTGAAAGCACTTGTTCCCACTTCTTGCTCTACTTGTGAATTGCATGTGGTGAAAAATCTGGAACTTGCACATTATGTTGATCGCTTGCAGGATGAAAACGATGAGCTGAGGAAGTGTATGAGTTGGTTGTCGGGTCAGGAGCCTCAGCTTGGTATCATGATAGCGGCTTTCAAACGCTATGATGGTCAGGCACTTGGGGCTGACAAGTTTGGAGAGAACAGTGGTGAGGGAGTTGAGAGAGTTGGAGAGATCCCTATCCCACCACAAAACACACACAAGAACAAGTTTGAGCCCAAGCCTAATCATCTCAGAAACAAACTTGACACAACTCCAGATCCACCCATATTCCCTCACCCAACAAATGATTTCCAGAAACCGGTGAGGTTTTTGAGCCCAAAGAGAGGTGAGGATGGAGAGAAGAAAGCGGAGAAGCTGAGTGAGCAGCCCCAACCCAAGCCTAAGCCACAACCCATAAAGTTCCATTGTGGGTATTGTGGTAGAGATGGTGACAAGGAAGAGTTTTGCTTCAAGAGGAAGCGTGAAGAGAGAATGGCTAAAGAGTGGGCTAACAAGGACATGTACCACCCTTCTAATGGTGTACCTGAGCCTCGTATGCAGATGCCCAGGGCCAAGGCGATTGTGAGGACGGTTCCGGCTTGGGGAGATCGAAAGGTGGCAGGTGGTGCTGCTAGCCGAGCACCACCGGTCAGACCGGTCAGGGTGACCGGTCAGACCGGTGCTGGTCTGGGTGGCCGGCAGTTCGGTTGCCGTGCTCGTGAGGATGCTCGGTTAAGTTCTAGTGGTCGTGGTTCTGGTGGTTGGCATGGTGAGTTCAGTGGTGGTCAGTTTGCTAGACGTTCTCCACCTCGTGCTCAATACGAGGGAGAGAGGAGTTGTAGCTTTGAGATGGAGAGGAGGAACGGTCCACGGTCTTCCTTTCGTGGTTTTCGTTCTCCTCCAGCGAGACAGGGGTGGTTCCCTGGTGGTGGTTCTCGTGGTGGTAGCTTTGGTAGGTGTGATGCTTTGGATTGTGCTAACCCTACTTTGGAGCAAATGGCTCAGAACTGGTTTTACTCTTTTGGTACTAACCCCAGTGCTGAGTCGTTTGTTCGCTCGCGTGCTCATTTTTGAATTTCAGGTGGAGGACTTGAGGAACGTTTGGTTGATTGACTCTGGTTGCTCGAGGCATATGACCGGAGACAAGGGGTGGTTCTCAAGTTTTGTCCCGGTGGTGTCCAAGACATACATCACCTTTGGGGACAATGGGCGAGGGCGTGTGCTTTCTGAAGGTGAGATAAAGATCAGTGAGAAAGTCACTCTCAGGCGTGTTGCTCTTGTTCAATCGCTCGGATTCAATTTGCTTTCTGTTTCCCAGCTTTTGGATGAGGGTTTTGAGGTGTTGTTTCGGCCTGATGGTTCTCGGATTTTGGATTCTCGAGGGGACCTTTTTTGCATGGTCGTTCCCGAGGGTCAGGTTTTCCGAGCGGATTTCTCTGAGTCTTCAGGTGTGGCTCATTGCTTTTTGGCTGGTTCTTCGAGTGAGTTGTGGAAGTGTCATAGGAAGTTGGGTCACTTGAGCTTTGACCTTTTGTCTCGCTTGAGTAAACTCAATTTGGTCTGAGGATTGCCGCGGTTGAGGTTTGAGAAAGAGTTGGTTTGTGCGTTGTGTAGGCATGCCAAGATGGTAGCCTCTTCCCATCCGCCCCTCACTGATGTGATGACGGAGCGTCCATGCGAGTTGCTCCATATGGACCTTGTTGGCCCAGCTCATGTGCGATCTGCGGGTGGGAAGTGGTATGTCCTTGTTGTGGTGGACGACTACTCTCGGTATGCGTAGATCTTCTTTTTGGAGGAGAAGGGGGAGACGTTTGGTTTTGTTCGAGATCTTGTCTTGAGGTTGAAGAACGAGAGGCACGGAGATGCCATACGAGCGATCCGCAGTGACAATGGCTCGGAATTTAAAAACTCTCGTTTCGAAACCTTTTGCCATGACTTGGGTCTTGAACACCAGTTTTCGAGTCCGTATACGCCCCCTAGAATGGCGTGGTGGAAAGAAAGAACAGAACCTTGTGTGAGATGGCCCGGACGATGCTCGACGAGCATAGGACTCCGAGGAGGTTCTGGGCTGAGGCGGTCAATACCGCGTGCTATGTCTCGAACAGGATTTTCCTTCGAGCATTCAAGAAGAAGACGTGCTATGAGATGATGCACGGTCGCACCCCCAAGGTGAGTCACTTTCATGTGTTTGGATGCAAGTGCTTTATTCTGAAAAAAGGCAAAAATCTGGATAAGTTTGAGACTAGGTCTGTCGATGGTATTTTCTTTGGTTATGCTACTCACTCTGGAGCATTTCGTGTGCTCAATTTGGAAACTAACTAAATCGTGGAGACTTGCGAGGTTACCTTCGACGAGACACAGCCACGTAGCTCTCTTGTCTTTGAATGTGCAGGTGATGATGAACTTGGCGAGGAGATCTTTGAGGAGCATGGACATGGTGATGATGAAGATGGTGTGGTGCCCGTGGTTGAGCATGTACCTACTACCTCGACTACGATCAAGAACGGACCCTCTCCTACACCTACAACGACAATCCCAAATTAAGGACAAGCTGCAAGTGAGGGGGAGGTAGCTTCAAGGCGAGAACCTCCCCGGCGAGTTCTAGTGGATCACCCAGCTTCGAGGATCATTGGTGACATCAACGAACGCACTACACGGTCGAGGGTTCGAAACAATTCTCACTTTGCTCTTGCCGTTTTTGTTGCTACTTTTAAGGCCAAAGACATTGGACATGCATTATCTAATCACAATTAGGTTAATTCGATGCATGAGGAGTTGGAGAACTTTGAGAGAAGCCAAGTTTGGGAGTTGGTAGATCCTCCACCGGGTTGCAAACTGATTGGGACAAAATGGGTGTGGAAAAATAAAGAGGGAGAGAAAGAGGGGATCGACTACGAGGAGACCTTTGCTCCCGTAGCTCGTTTGGAGGCGATTAGGATCCTTCTAGCCTTTTCCGTGGCTAAAGGGTTCAAATTGCACCAAATGGATGTGAAGAGTGCTTTCCTGAACGGTGTGTTGGAGGAAGAAGTGTACGTGAGGCAACCATCGGGGTTTGGGAGTGAGAAGTACCCCCACCGGGTGTACAAGTTGAGAAAGGCGCTCTATGGGTTGAAACAGGTGCCTAGGTCTTGGTATTGCAGGTTCAGAGGGTTCCTGTTTGAGAGAGGTTTCGAGATGGGGAAGGTCGATCAGACCTTGTTTCTCCTCAGGCAGGGCAAAGAGATCCTAATTGTGCAGGTATACGTGCATGATATTGTCTTTGGTGGCTCGTCTAACTCTTTGGTTGCAAGGTTTGTAGAAGACATGAGCAGGGAATTTGAGATGAGCATGATGGGTGAGTTGCAGTTCTTCCTCGACCTCCAGATCAACCAGTCGAAGGAAGGAACATTTGTGCATCAAGCCAAGTACACCAAGGACATTGTGAGGAAGTTCAAGATGGAGGACTCGAAGGCCATGGCGACGCCTATGAGTACGACTACAGCTCTTGATGCGGACGGGTAAGGTGAACATGTGGACCAGAAGGAGTACCGAAGCATGATCGGGTCACTCCTGTACTTGACGGCGACGAGGCCGGACATCTAATTCTTGGTATGTCTGTGCGCTCATTTTCAAGCGTCTCCGAGGACTTTGCATCGGCAAGCTGTCAAGCGCATTTTCAGGTATTTGCGTCATACTCCCGACTTCGGCCTTCGGTACTCCGCGTCTTCTTCTTTGGCTCTTCATGGATTTTCAGACGCGGATTTTGCCGGGTGTCGGTTGGATAGGAAGTCCACTTCTGGGACTTGCTAGTTCTTGGGTTCTTCTTTGGTTTCTTGGTCTTCCCGCAAACAGTCGAGTGTTGCTCAATCCACTACCGAGGCAGAGTATGTGGCCGCAGCTAGTTGTTGCTCTCAACTCCTTTGGATCACATATACCATGAGCGACTTTGGTGAGGAGTATACCCATGTCCCACTTCAATGTGATAGCACCAGTGTCATAAGCGTTGCAAAGAACCCAGTGCTCCATTCCAAAACCAAGCACATAGAAGTGAGGTATCATTTCCTGAGAAACAATGTGGAGAAAGGGAAAATATCTTTGATCCATGTACCCACACATGAACAACTAGCCGATATCTTCACCAAGCCCCTTGATCAAGCAACTTTCACTCGTCTGCGGGGCGAACTTGGTGTTTGTTTGATTTCTTGAGTTGGATGTGGGAGCTCCTTTGATGTGGACATCCCCACTGATCGTGCTGTTACACAAGTGGATGAACACAACACACCAATAAATATAAACCAAGGATCAATTACACGAAGTCGTGCCAAGAAACTACAACAAGAGGTGAACTCTCTCCTAGTTGAAATTAAGTTTAACATATCTGAGAATGTTATACTACCTAAATGTTCTACATTGGTTATACTTAGGTATATATGTGAGAGGGGTGGTGCAGCTATACAGGGAGAGGAAGCAAAGAAGAGGAAACAAGTGGATCAGTTCGGACCAAGGATGATCCAGCAAAGTTCAGTTCGGACCAGTTCACACAGATCAGTTCAGACAATCAGTTAGGACAAGTGCGGACCTGCATAATGATTTGATCATAACTTTTAAATCCCGATAGCTCTGGAGCTCCATGAGTACTTCATGGAACCGTCTTGAAGATAACTTTCTAATGCAACAAACCGCATGTCCATTAGACTTCCCAGTAAAGAGTTATGACCGATTTAGTGAAGACTGCGCAGGAAGCCAATAGTCACATGAGGCTGTTTGGGATTTCAGTTCGTGGTGGCTTTTCACGTAGCATAACTCCAGAAACTCAAAGGTCCATTCACACCCAACAAGGAGGGTTGTTCCTTGTATAAATACCCTATGTATCTCTGAAACAATCAAGACTTTTGATAATGAAATAGAACCCCTTTATTCAGCAGTGTGCTAACAAATCCAGAGAGTGATTCTCTACCCCTTTGCTCATGTGATTTCCCTGTGGGATTACATCGGCGGCCACTTCATCAGCACCCAATCCGTGCTCCTGGTACTTCGTGTTCAGGTTGCGTAGGTTGGTTCTTTGAGAGTGTGATTGGGCGAATCCTTGATTCAGGCTGCCGTATAGAGACGGTGGTTGGCTTCTTGTGTGTGTCGTCAGGTTGCACTACCTATCCGGTTGTTCGCAGCTATTTATCTTAGCTGAATTTCTGCTAGTTATCTTGTTCAAGATCCTACGTCGTGAAGATCGGGACAAAATCTGTATCATCTGGTATCAAGAGCCATCGTTGCCACGGTAGGATTTTCTTTACCCTTAGCTACATATATTTTTGCCTTTGCCCTATCCACCAAAAAGCCATAAAAAATTGTCATAGCCTTTTGTTACAATTTGTTTATCTAGTGAGTTTGGTTAAGTTTCAGTCCATTAGAGTCCTTGTTTAGTTGCTGATCATATCATCCTTTGCGTGTCCTTTTTTGTGACTTTCTATATTTCTAAAAATCCCCACAAAAAGAAGTAAAACATTTCTATCCTTTGCGAAAACTTTTGTCCTATTAAGATAGTTGCTGGTTATATTGGGTTCTATCATCTTAAATTTGTGCAAGTGTTATATCTGATCTTGTTTAGTATTGTGCAAAAAAAAAGTGTCAAAAAAAAGAGAAGAAAGAACGCTGAAAAAAAGTTGTTGAGAAAGTTAAAAAAAAGAGAAAGTGTTGGAAAGAAAGAAGAAGGATCAGATTGTTGGTATGCACAAGTGTTTGAACCTTCATATCAATTTGTGTAACCAGGTTGCTATCATCATTTTGGTGCAATTTTGCTAGGTGATTCTCTTTAAATCAATCATCACTAGCATATTCCTTGTTTGCATCAAATCTGAAATCTGTCTTTGTGCGTGTGTTGTTGCATCACATCTTTCATATCTTGTGATCAGCACTAGGCTTTGAATCTCTAGTTTGGATTGTTACTTATCTTTACAACAACTAGAATTCAGATTGCTCCTTGTGTTTATACCCTACCAAGCTCCACATAAAAGCCATCGTGTACGGTTTTCTGATCTTGTATTCGCTCAATTATCACTACTCTTTACCGCCAACGGATTGCCTTAGTAACCTGCAGGGAAGCATAAGAGCTTTGGTTGGTAAGAGAAGGTGAGGTTGTGAGTTCCACATATTGTCCTATTCCACATATATGCTTGCTCTTTTGTAGACATTAACCATGACAGGTCGAATGTATACAAGACTTCCATTCTATGGAAGTACTAATTCGGAGGAATTTCTTGATTGGAAGGAACAAATGGAGTATGAGCTTGAACTCCAAGATTTTCCAGAAGCAAAGAAGGTGTCACGAGCTGTACTTGAGTTTGAAGATTATGCTCATGAATGGTGGAAGAAGTATCTACATAAGCGCTTCATCAAGTGTTGGGAAGATTTGTTGAAAGCCATGAGAAAAGAATTTGTTCCACGTGAGTATGAGCTGATTTTACTTCGTCGTTTGAAGTGCATCAAGCAAGGAAGTAAATCTATTCGGTCATATCATGATGAGTTATCTTTTGCTATGCGTCGGGCAAATATTGTTGATGACATGAATGCAAAAGAATACTTCATGAGAGGTCTCAATGCTAATATTGTTGCTGCAATTGAGGGAAAGTATGTAAGAAGTATGCACAATCTTTTGGTATATGCACTCCAAAAAGAGAGAAAAATTAAAAAGCTGCAGCAAGATAATATTTCAAAGTGCATTAATTTGTGCAAAGACATTGCTACAAGGTTACATGATGATTTGAAACCCGAAGTGCCATTTGTTATCGGAAGTAACAAAGCAACAATTCCATGCAAGAAGAAACGATCTATTGTCACCATGTGTGAATCAATGGATGCTAATGTTAAGTGCGTTGAAAATAAGAGCATTGTTGTGTAGCAAGAAGACAAGTGTGTGCCACAAGTTGACATGGGAAGTGATATGGTGATTGATCTTTCTACAAATTCTAGTGGTACAACTTATCCTAGTGTTATGGCTGTCCAGAATTTTAGTTTGGACTCTGACTTTGAGAAGACTGAAGTCAATGAAGTTCTCTCCAATGATTGTTTGAAATTTGAGCATGAACCATTTGGAGATGTTGCTGCACATACCGTGCAAGATGAGAATGGACAATGCCACAATCATTTGCAAACAAGAGAAATAATTGAAAGCAAGAAAGAGGTGGTTGCTGCTGATTTTCAAAGTGAAGGTGCTTATTTTGTTCAGCAAGAACATGAAGAAACATCTTCTCAGGTTCTGAATCTAAGAGCTGATGTTCCTACAAGTTCTATGCCTTTTTCAAGTGTCATTTGTGATGAAATTAAGTGCTGCAATGTTATTGATAGTTGTGATATGCAGCAAGGTGGTGAATCCGTGTCACTACAAGATTTAGAGTATGTTTCGACACCCATTTTTAGAGTTGCATATAATCTGAATGAAAAGAGAGACCAAATGTTTGGTTTGAGAGAAGATTTGGAGAAGAAATATGTTGCTAGTGCATCACCAAGTGTGATTGATGAATCTGTCCAAAAGCAAATTGAACATGTTCCACCTGATCAATGGTTGCAACATGATGTTGTTCCATGCTTGAAAGAGATGTCAACATGTAGTACACCATCAACTGTAGTATGTGAGGAATTATTGGACAGAGATGCTGAAATTAAGTGTGCTAATATGCCTCATGAAGTGCAGATTGAAGGCATACTGATATTAAAAATTCCACTGAAATTGATGGTGTTCCATTACCACTGGAACTTGTTAAAGTTGGTTGTTCCACTTTGACCTTTGTTGGTCAATGTTTAGTTGAGGAATTCACGAAGGAAAGTGACCATGCAGTTGCTGCTCCAAATATAGCTATGAAAGCTTTGCATAAAAACCCATGTGAGATTGAGAGCCTCATAGCCAAATTTAGTGTAAGGGAAAATAAAAGTGAGCTGTGTGATTCCACAAAATGTGAGATTGAGAGCCACATAGCCAAATTGAGTGCAAGGGAAAATAAAAGTGAGCTGTGTGATTCCACAAAATGTGAGATTGAGAGCATCCACAATGAGTGTGAGGGATATACACCACATAAAAAGACAGAGCTTGATTACAAGATGTGTGAGGATGTTTATGATTCTAACCCACTCATCCCTACTTCTTGTGTTGTCTCTCAAAGTGTGCAGGTTAGCAAAGAAACTGAGAAAGAGGTGATTTCTCATCACACAACACCACTTGTTGAGAGAGGTGAGAATATTGTTGTTGTACAAAACCAATTTGTTGCTGCCATAAACATGAAGCATGAAGATGAAGGAGGTAAAAATTCAGAAGTGCAACCCATTCTACATATACAAACATCAAAACTGAAAGGTAATTAAAATCATCCAGATCTCAATTTGCAAGGTAAAATGGAGAGTAATCATGATATAACATCTACTACCATTTTATTTGAACCGACTCAAAGTCTTTATGTTGATTTAATTCATTCACAAGTCAATTAAAGTGCTGAAATTTTGCAAGTTGATAGTGTTTGTTCTAGTTTGCATAACTCTTATTCTATTTTGAAACCTTGTGATAACTTAATGGCTAATAAACTTCACCATGTTCAGTTCATTACCCATGCTGATTTTTTTGCAAAGAAATCTGCTACTAATTGTTTGAGTTACACTATATTTGATCAACCCGTTGAGGTTAATGAAATGCTTGATAATCTGTCTATGATAACATCCATGAGATCTTTTAATGATGTTCATAGCTATAAATTTACTTTCAGTTTGATTGTTGAACATATTGTTGATAAGTTCTTTGTAAGTTCTATATGCATAACATGTGACAAGCTTGCTGAATTTAAATTGAACATGTCAGATGATAATCATTGCGAGCCATATTTTTCTGATCCTAAAGTGAATAAATTGTTTAATGCTTGTGATATTGAGAGAAAAATATTTATCCCATGCTCATATTGTTCATCAAAAGAAAGAGATCTTGTGCAAAGAACAACAAGCTCTTCACCCAAATTTTTTCTATCCACATCAAAGAGCAATGAATTTGGAAGGTATGCATCTAAACCTTCAAAAGAACTGTACAAAAATAATTATGAGAATGACAAGAGATCAATGTTTTCTTCAAATTTTGAAATGTTCAATGTTGCAATGATGAAATTAGAGATTTTGAATAAATTGTGTTGCTTGCAAGAAATTGTTGTTCTTCCATCTACAAAGTTGTTTGCAGGATTACAAACACCAAGAAAACATTTCCAATGTGAGTTTAGAAAAATGAATTTGATGTTTCTAGCTCGTCCAAATAAAGTGCATAACTCATATATGTCATGTTATCATTATGCATCAATGAATATGGAAGAGAAAGGAAGCAATGAGGGATCTAACTTTATTGATCATGGAAAATTCTATATATATCCACCCTCTACCTTTTATAGATTGATTTCAGGTCAACAAAAGCTGATGACAGCTTTTCTTCAAGGAAGGGAGGATGATGCGGCCCGGTCAAAGACTTCAACTTTACTCTCAATATTGAACATTCATACAAGGTGAAAGCTATACTTAATTCCAAATGTTACTATTTTCCTTTAGCAAGGCTGCTACTTGGCTTGTATGATTACAGACTCAAGCACATTGCTATATTCGACTACAACAATGATCATCAACATGACCAAGCCCACAATAATCAGAATCGAGGACGACTCCTTTTTCAAGAGAGGGAGGATGATGCGGACATCCCCACTGATCGTGCTGTTACACAAGTGGATGAACACAACACACCAATAAATATAAACCAAGGACCAATTACACGAAGTTGTGCCAAGAAACTACAACAAGAGGTGAACTCTCTCCTAGCTGAAATTAAGTTTAACATATCTGAGAATGTTATGCTACCTAAATGTTCTACATTGGTTGTACTTAGGTATATATGTGAGAGGGGTGGTGCAGCTATACAGGGAGAGGAAGCAAAGAAGAAGAAACTAGTGGATCAGTTCGGACCAAGGATGATCCAGCAAAGTTCAGTTCGGATCAGTTCACACAGATCAGTTCGGACAATCAGTTCGGACAAGTTCGGACCTGCATAATGATTTGATCATAACGTTTAAATCCTGATAGCTCTGGAGCTCCATGAGTACTTCATGGAACCGTCTTGAAGTTAACTTTCCAATGCAAGAAACCGCATATCCATTAGACTTCCCAGTAAAGAGTTATGACCGATTTAGTGAAGACTGCGCAGGAAGCCAACAGTCACACGAGGCTGTTCGGGATTTTTGTTCGTGGTGGCTTTTCACGTAGTATAACTCCAGAAACTCAAAGGTCCATTCACACCCAACAAGGAGGGTTGTTCCTTGTATAAATACCCTATGTATCTCTGAAATAATCAAGACTTCTGATAATGAAATAGAACCCCTTTGTTCAACTGTGTGCTAACAAATCCAGAGAGTGATTCTCTACCCCTTTGCTCTTGTGATTTCCCTGTGGGATTACATCGGCGGCCGCTTCATCAGCACCCAATCCATGCTCCTGGTACTTCATGTTCAGGTTGCGTAGGTTGGTTCTTTGAGAGTGTGATTGGGCGAATCCTTGATTCAGGCTGCCGTATAGAGACGGTGGTTGGCTTCTTGTGCGTGTCGTCAGGTTGCACTACCTATCCGGCTGTTCGCAGCTATTTATCTTAGCTGAATTTCAGCTAGTTATCTTGTTTAAGATCCTACGTCGTGAAGATCAGGACAACATCCGTATCATCCTTTGTAGCATATGTATAGCTTTCCATTGTGCATTTCTTGCATTTTACATGGCATATGTAACATGATGTATAGGCATCTTTGTATGTTAGGTTGCATGCATTTTGTATCATATGCATTTTGTAGGAAAAGCTTCTCTCATATACATTGTTCACCATGATGTGCTATATATGATCTTGTGAGCAAGTTTGGTATGCTATGGTTAGTTTGGCTTAGCTTTTGATGATCTTGATTTATGCCCATGGTTGATAGCTATGTTTTTAAAAAATGACATATGTATGCTCTCTTGTGAGTAAATGCCTTTATATGATCTTGACGTGTTTTAGTGGCTTGGCTATGCTTAATTTATGGTTGGATAGCCTATTTTGATCATATGGGGCCAAAGGCTCATTTGCCATCATGAATGTTTAGCCCCATGCTTTATCTTGTGGAGGGGCATAAGTTCCTTTTTGTCGCAAAGACATTTCATGTACCAAATATGAATCTGAAAATGAAATGTAAATTGCTTGGAAAATGTGCTCCCAAGTCATATGTGCTTAATTTACTTGCTTTTGGTTGCTAAACCGTTGCATGTTGCTTACCAATGAGAAGTCTCATATTTAGATGTAAGCACATGGCTCGGTGGCTTTGACATGACATGAGGTGCTTGTGGGTGTTTATGAGGGTCTTATGCTTAGAATGGTTGTCCTAGCATGAAGTTTGTGTGGACTGATTCTTGGCTAAGTATTGTAGGTGCAGGTTGCGGCTTAACTGGTGTTGGTGCAGGTGAAGAGCAAGCGCGAAAGGTCGTTGCCGAGTAGGCCTCCAGGTGTGGAGAAGACAAGTAGGCTTGGCTCGAGGGACCCGGTGGCCAGCGGGGTCAAGTGCGGGCCGTATGGTGGCAAGAACGGCAAGATGAAGTCGTGGACGGTTCCTTGGTTGAGCCACAAAGCCAAGATCGAGCCGGGACTTCGTGGGGGCCAAGTCATGAGTGGAGATTGGCGGAGGCCACACCGAGTTCGCGGGGTTTCCAGTGGTTCACCAGAAAACCACTGGGTTCCTTGGTTGATCCACAAAGCCAAGGCCGAAGACCGGAGGCAGCAGCACTGGACCGGTCTGACCGGTGGGCACCGGTCTGACCGGTGGAGGACACCGGTCTGACCGGTGTGCGACGACGCAGTCCAGAGACTTCGAAGCGGAGGACATGCGTCGGGATCGCATGGTGTGCGTCGAGGCTACGCAGGGTGCGGTCGCCGGGCATCCGTCTGATGGTTCGACGATGAAGATTCCCAAAGTGCCCCTCTGGGGCGTGTATCCTAGTGTTAGGCTTTAGGGGTAGTTTCGTCTTTCGGTTGCCTCCATATAACCCAAGTGGTGAGAGGATGGCAGCCATCTCTTGGAACCCTAGCTCATTTCATTTTGCTATTTTCCTCTTCCATTTTCCTTTGGAATTTCTAGGACTAGCTTGAGAGCTTCATGGTGAGATGTTGAGAGAGGGATGGATGATCGGGAGGCAAGCTAGACCTTGTATGAACCTTCATGGTATGTATAGATGATTCGGCGTGGTTGCTCAAGGCTTTGGTGTGTCTCTCCCGTTTTCTCTTTTTGGTGATTTTCGGAGCCTTTTCTTGGTGATTTTCTTGTGGCGGTTTCGTGACCTTTCTCTTTGGGATTTGGTGGGGGATGTATGCTTGAACCCCTTGTGGTTCTTTTCCCTTTGATTCCCCTCCCAAATCCGTGAGCAAAGGGGCTCGATTTTGGGGTTTTCTCCTCTCTAGAGTTAGAGGTGTTCTTGGTGGGATTTCTTCGATTCCTCTTGATTTAGCAAGTTTTGGTGGACCAAATCTTGGCTATGGAGTGCCCATGAGGTGTTCCTACTTTCCCCAAAGTCTTGAGCAAATCCTTGGAACGAATCAGGAGATCAAGATTTGGATTTGGGGGAGTTCACCCGCGGGTTGCTGTTCATCCCGAGCTGCCCAGCCTGACTGGTCTGACCAGTGCCGGTGACCGGTCTGACCGGTGCAGAGGCTTTGTGGGATTTGCCTCGGGTGAGTTGCCTAGTTCGTGTGGTTTTGGCCCGTGGTGCTGTTGGTCTATTCTTGGCAGGTTTTGTGGAGTTTTGCTAGGCTTTGTGTAGGGTTTTCTTCTCTTACAGGTTGTGTTTTGGAGGTGATTTTGTTCCAAGGCCTAGAGGAGTCACTGAGGCTTCCTGGAACATTTTCTGTGCGGCTGCTGTAGCCACCGGCCTGACCGGCCCTGTCCACCGGTCTGACCGGTGTCACCGGTCTGACTGGCGCAGGCCATCGGTCTGACCGGTGTAGCACAGGCAGCAAGCTGTGCAGATTTCCGCTGTGCGTTTGGGGTGTTTGGTTCGGTTGGTTGAGTTGTTGGTTCCTAGGACCAGTAGCACTCTAGTGGCTACGTGGTCTTGGCCAACTTGGGTAGTTGAGTCGGACACGTGATTTTGTTGGCCGTGTTCGTCTTTTTGGAGTAGTCATCTCCTTCGAGAATAATTTTTATCGGCTCCCATTCTCTCCCCCCTCTCTGGTCGCCAGTTCGGTCCTTCAGGCTTGGAGCTTTGAGTCCTTGGATTTGGGGTTTTCAAGCTGGGACCGGTCTGACCGGTGCGCTATACCGGTCTGACCGGTGTCGATCTTTTCTGTCGAAAGACTCAAGTTCTACTCTGGTGATCCGGCTGGTGGTTTCAGGTGTCCCAGGGTGTCTCTGTTGGTTGTTGGGTGATCTAGTTGTTTTCTTCAGGTGACCCGGCTTGGACCGGTCTGACCAGTGGGTGTGATCGGTCTGACCTGTGTGGTCTGTGTGCTGCTCGAGACTTTATTCTGCTGCGTTCTTGAGTAGTTTTGGTGGTTGTTTGTTCCTAGGATCAGTAGCACTCCAGTGGCTACGTGGACTTAGCAAACTTGGGTAGCTCGAGTCGGAGAAGTTTTTGGGACGGCCGTGTTACTCTTGTTGGTGAAGTTGTCTCCCTGGAGAAGAATTTTTATCGGCTCCCATTCACTCTCCCTCCTCCTTGGTTCGCCTAATCGGTCCTTCAAGTAGTATCAGAGCCGGTTATGGGTCTTAATTGACTCTAACCAGTCTTAGATCCAAAGATGGCGTACCAGGAACAGGGATCGGGTCCTTCACACTTCGATGGGAAGGATTACTAGATGTGGCAGAGGCGGATGTCCGCTTTACTTCGCGGCAAGGGTCAGATCCTTTGGGATGTTATGGAGAACACAACTTATGTTCATCCGATTAACTTCCTCGCTCAAGGATCGAGAGATATGCACGACGCCAACAACAAGGCGGTCTACTACTTCTTTCATGCCCTTTGCAAACCTGAATTTGATCAGGTTCAGGCAGAGGATTTTGCTCGCAAGATTTGAGTCAAGTTGAAAGTCGCTCACGCAGGGAACAATTAGGTCAAGGCAAGGATGTTTGCGACCTACCAGAGAGAGTACGAGAATTTCACTCATCTCCCCGGTGAGTCCATAGACACCATGTTCTAGCGG
The DNA here is from genome assembly GCA_036936925.1 of Cenchrus fungigraminus. Classification (NCBI taxonomy): domain Eukaryota; kingdom Viridiplantae; phylum Streptophyta; class Magnoliopsida; order Poales; family Poaceae; genus Cenchrus; species Cenchrus fungigraminus. The sequence continues at coordinate 53,324,023 of CM072778.1, forward strand.
TTCACAGTGATTGTGAACAATATGAGGGTGAGAGCCATGTGTGGTTCGAGGACCGGGTGATGGTCGCTTCCTGGTGTGATGAGTGATTGACAACGTGGTGTGGACTGATTCTTGGCTAAGTATTGCAGGTGCAGGTTGCGGCTTGACTGGTGTTGGTGCAGGTGAAGAACAAGGGCGAAAGGTCGTTGCCGGTGAGGCCTCCAGGTGTGGAGAAGACAAGTAGGCTTGGTTCGAGGGACCCGGTGGCCAGCGCGGTCAAGTGCGGGCCGCATGGTGGCAAGAACAGCAAGATGAAGTCATGGACGGTTTCTTGGTTGAGCCTCAAAACCAAGGTCGAGCTGGGACTACGTGGGAGCCGAGTCATGAGTGGTGATTGGCGGAGGCTACACAGAGTTCGCGAGGTTTCCGGTGGTTCACCAGAAAACCATTGTGTTCCTTGGTTGATCCACAAAGCCAAGACCGAAGAACCGAAGACGGAGGTGCAGCAGCTCCAGACCGGTCTGACGGGTGGGTCTGACCGGTCTGACCGGTGGGTACTGGTCTGACCGGTGAGGAGCACCGGTCTGATCAGTGCGCGACGACGCAGTTCGAAATCTTCGAAGAGGAGGACACGCGTCGGGATCGCAAGGCTTGCGTCGAGGCTAAGCAAGTTTGCGGTCGTTGGGCATCCGTCCGATGGTGCGAAGACAAAGACTTCCAAATTTGTCCTTGAGGGGCTTGTATCCCTAGTTAGCTAGTAAGGGTATTTTAGTCTTTCGGTTGCCTTCATATAACCCAAGGGGTGAGAGGATGGCAGCCATCTCTTGGAACCCTAGCTCATTTGATTTTCCTATTTTCTCTTCCTATTTTCCTTAGGATTTTCGTAGGACTAGCTTGAGAGCTTCATGGTGAGATCTTGTGAGAGGGAAGGATGATCGGGCGGCAAGCTAGACCTTGTATGAACCTCTTTGGTATGTATAGATGATTCGGCGTGGTTCCTCAAGGCTTGGTTGTGTCTTTCCCGTTTCTCCTTTTTGGTGATTTTTGGAGGCTTTTCTTGGCGAATTTCTTGTGGCGGTTTTGAGACCTTTCTCTTTGGGATTTGGTGGGGGATGTATGCATGAACCCCTCGTGGTTCTTTTCCCTTTGATTCCCCTCCCAAATCCGTGAGTAAAAGGGCTCGATTTTGGGGTTTTCGTGGTTCTAGGGTTCGTAGTGTTCTTAGCGAAAATTCTTCGATTCCTCTTGATTCAACGAGTTTTGGTGGACAAAATCTTGGCTATGGAGTGCCCATGAGGTGTTCCTACTATCCCTAAAGTCTTGTGCGAATCCGTGGAGCGAATCGGGAGATCGGGAGTTGGATTTGGGGGAGTTGACCCGCGGGCGCTGTTCATCCCGAGCTGCCCAGGCGTGACCAGTTTGACCGGTGCTCTTGACCGGTCTGACCGGTGCGAGCCCCTGGTGGGTTTTGTCTCGGGGAACTGCTGTGTTCATGTGGTTGTCCCGTGGCCCTGCTGTACAGTTCTTGGCCCGTTTGGAGTTGTCTTGCTAGGCTTTGTGAGGGGTTTTCCTTCTTGGCAGGTTGTTCTTTGGTGGTGGTTTTTGTTCCAGGGCCTAGAGGAGTCTCTGAGGCTTCCTGGAACTTTGCTGTGCAACTGCTGTTCGCCACCGGCCTAACTGGCAGAGTCCACCGGTCTGACCGGCAGGAGCCATCGGTCTGACCGGTGTGGCACAGACAGCAGGCTGCTCAGTTTTCCGCTGTGCGTTTGGGGTGTTTGGTTCGGTTGGTTGAGTCGTTGGTTCCTAGGACCAATAGCACTCCAGTGGCTACGTGGTCTTGGCCAACTTGGGTAGTTGAGTCAGAGACGTGTGTTGGAAGCCGCGTTCATCTTGTTGGAGTTTCTATCTCCTTCGAGAAGAATTTTTATCAGCTCCCATTCACTCCCCCCCTCTCTGGTTCGCCGTTTCGGTCCTTCAAGTGGTATCAGAGCCGGTTACGGATCTTCGGATTCTAACCAGTCTAAGATCCAAGGATGGCATACCAGGAACGGGGTTCGGGTCCTCCGCACTTTGATGGCAAAAACTACCAGATGTGGTAGAGGCGGATGGCGGCGTTCCTCCGCGGTAAGGGTCAGATCCTTTGGGACGTTACGGTGAACACAGCTTATGTTCATCCGATTAGCTTCCTTGCTCCAGGATCGAGGGATATGTTAGAAGCCAACAACAAGGCGGTCGACTACTTTTTTCGTGCTGTGTGTCAGCCCGAATTCGATCGGGTTCAGACAGAGGGCTTAGCCTGTAGGATTTGGGAGCAGTTGAAGGATGCACATGCTGGGAATGCTTAGGTTCAGGCTAGGATGTACGCGACTTACCGGAGAGAGTACGAGAACTTCACTCATCTCCCCGGCGAGTCCGTCGATGCCCTTTTTCAGCGATTTACGATCGTGGTGAACAACATGAGAGCCAATGTGGCCGTGCTCCCATACGATGATCATGACAGAGCCGTGAAGCTCTTGCACTCGTTGGATCGTACCGTATGGGACGGGAAGTTTGAGGCTATCCTTGAGTCCGAGAAGTATGACACCTTGACCGTGAACGAGCTGTTCTCGAAGCTCAAGTCGGCTGAGTTGGACCGTCGTATGACAGCCAAGATCGAGAGCCCGACTGATTCTCATAGTCTTGCTCTCGTTGGTGGCAAAGGAGTTAAGTCTAATGCTAACGCATCCTCCAGGATGTACTCTCTGTCTTCTTTGATGTCTTTTCCAGACGATGAGTTCGACGTGCTTGGAGAGGACGAGCTGGCGTTGCTGACCAGGCGGTTCGAGAGGCTGCACGAGAACCGAGTGAACACGAGGAGGACAGCACGGACGTGTTTTCAGTGTGATAAGCCAGGACACTTCGTCGCCGACTGCCCGGAGAAGATGGAGATTAAGGACGGCTACAAGGATGGCTACAGGCACCGGTCGAGCAAGGACGCGAAGTACCGATCGAGGCGTGATCAGAAGCACAAGAACAAGCACAAGGACGAGCGACGGTCGAGGAAGAAGGACGGCCATGGCAGGAAGGCCCGAGCGATGGTCGGAGCAAGCGACGTCAACTCCAGCTCCGCCTACTTTTCCTCAAGCTCGAGTAGCAGCGAAGATGAAGGTGATCGGCACAAGAACAAGAAGGCGTCCAAGAACTTGAGCGGGTTGAGCTGCTTCGCGGGAGATGGCTTCTGCGGCATGGCTCGTAGCTCTGGCAGCAAGAAGAGTCACCAGAGCGACTCAGACTCCGACTCCGAGGATGAGGTATGTGATGAGCTCTCTTCTTTGCGCAAGGAGAATGAGGAGTTGGTTGACTTGCTTGATAATCGCGATCACGTGCTTAGAGAGGCCAAGAAGATTAGGAAAGAGCTTAGGGCCTCACTAGAAGATGCTAGGAACCGTGTGGCTGAGCTAGAAACCCAGAACCTAGATGCTAAGCTTGAGATTGATTCGCTTAAGGCTTCTCCTGTGGTTTCTGATGAGATTGATTGCTGTGATTGCTCTGTGTACCTAGCTGATCTTACTGCTCTTAAGGATAAGCATGCTTCTACTTGTGATGAACTAGATATGCTTAGGGTTGAAGTGGCTGAGCTTAAGTCTAGACCTGCTTTGCTAGGTGCTTGCACTTCGTGCCCTGTTTTGCATGGAAAGATTGATGAGATGCATGCTTACACTGTTTCGCTTGAGGCTAAGTTGAAAGAGCCTATTCCCACTTCTTGCTCTACTTGTGAATTGCATGCGGTTAAGAATTTGGAGCTTGCGCATTATGTTGATCGCTTGCAGGATGAGAACGATGAGCTGAGGAAATGTATGAGTTGGTTGTCGGGTCAGGAGCCTCAGCTTGGTATCATGATAGTGGCTTTCAAACGCTATGATGGTCAGGCACTTGAGGCTGACAAGCTTGGAGAGAACAGTGGTGAGGGAGTTGAGAGAGTTGGAGAGATCCCTATCCCACCACTAAACAGACACAAGAATAAGTTTGAGCCCAAGCCTAACCATCTCAGAAACAAACTTGACACTACTCCAGATCCACCCATATTCCCTCACCCAACGAATGATTTCCAAAAACCGGTGAAGTTTGTGAGCCCAAAGGGAAGTGAGGAAGGAGAGAAGAAGGGTGAGAAGCCGAGTGAGCAGCCACAACCCAAGCATAAGCCTAAGCCACAACCCATGAAGTTCCATTGTGGGTATTGTGGGAGAGATGGTCACAAGGGCGAGTTTTGCTTCAAAAGGAAGCGTGAGGAGAGAATGGCTAGAGAGTGGGCTAACAAGGATAGGGACCCCTCTAATGGTGTGCCTGAGCCTCGTATGCAGATGCCCAGGGCCAAGGCGATTGTGAGGACGGTTCCGGCTTGGGGAGACCGGAAGGTAGCAGGTGGTGCTGCTGGCCGAGCTACACCGGTCAGACCGGTGCGCTACACCGGTCAGACCGGTGTAGGTCTGGACATACAGCGGTCTGGGTTTCATGCTCGTGAGGTTGCTCCTTCGAGAAGAATTTTTATCGGCTCGCATTCACTCCCCCCCTCTCTGGTTCGCCGTTTCGGTCCTTCAGAGGGACAATGTGACCGTGCTCTCGTACGATGATCATGACAGGGCTGTGAAGCTCCTACACTCGCTAGATCATACCGTGTGGGCGCAAAGGTTGAGGCCATTTTGGAGTCAGCCTCATATGAGACCCTTACGGTGGATGAGCTGTTCTCAAAGCTCAAGTCGGCTGAGGTGGACCGTGGGGTGACGTCCAAGATTAGCCCGACTGATCCGCATAGTCTCGCTCTGGTCTCCGGTTTGGGTGCTAGGACTAACGCTAACTCATCCTCAAGGATGTACTCTTTGTCCTCTTTGATGTCTTTGCTAGATGAGGAATTTGATGTACTTGGAGAGGATGAGCTGGCGCTATTGACACGGAGATTCGAGAGGATGAACAAGAATTGGGTGAACCCAAGGAGGAACTCGAGGGCGTGCTTCAAGTGCAACAAGACCGGACACTTTTTCACTGAGTGTCCGAAGATGAACAACAACAACAAGCACAAGTCCAAGGACAAAGGAAGAAGGTCGAAGAAGAAGGAGCATGAACATGGGAGGAAGGCACGGACCCGAGAGAAGATCAAGAGATCGAGCGACCTCGATTCCAATTATGAGGACGCGTCATCAAGCCCGAGTGAAGAGGAAGAAGAGGGCGACAGGAAGAAGAAGAAGAAGGACTTTGGCAAGTACTTCAACGATTTTTGTTGTACTACAAGCAAGACTCTGAGAAGCTACATCACCAAGGACGGATTGTATGGTATGGTGCATAGCTCCGGCAGCAAGAGAAGCCAGAAGAATGCCTCGGACCCAGACTCTGAGGATGAGGTATGTGATGAGCTCTCTTCCTTACGCAAGGAGAATGAGGAGTTGGTTGACTTGCTTGATAACCGCGATCACATGATTAGAGAGGCCAAGAAGCTTTGGAAATAGCTTAGGGCTTTGCTTGATGATGCTTGGAATAGGGTGGTTGAGCTAGAAACACAAAACCTTGATGCTAAGCTTGAGATAGATTCACTTAAGGCTAGTCCTGTTTTTTTTGATGAGGTTGATTGTGGTGACTGCTCTGTTTTCCTAGCTGATTTGACTGCTCTAAATGAAAATCATTCCTCCAAGTGTGAGGAACTAGATGTGCTTAGGGTTGAGTTGGCTCAGTTGCAGGATAGACCTACTTTGCTAGGTGCTTGCACTTATTGTCTTGTTTTGCATGAAAAGCTTGCTGAGTCTCGTTCTCGCATTGTTTCGCTTGAGGCTGAATTGAAATCTCCTATTGCCACTGCTTGTTCTACTTGTGAGGTTCATGCTGTGCAAAATCTAGAGCTTGTGCAATGTGTTGATCGGTTGCACAATGAGAATGAGTAGTTACGTAAGCTGTTGAGTTGGTTGTCCAGTTAGCAGCCTCAGCTTGGTATGATGATTGCCGGGTTCAAGCGCTCTGATGGTCAGGCTTTGGGGTCTGATAAGGTTGGTGAGAGTAGTGGAGAGAAGTCAAAATTGGGAATATTCTAGTTCCACCACAAACTACATCCAAGAACAAGTTTGCACCCAAGCCAAACCATTTGCTTAAACCGAGAGAGAAACCAAGTGAGAAGGCTAGTGAAAAACCAACTAAGAAGCCTAATGAGAAGCCATGTGAGGAGCCTCACCCCAAGCCTAAGCCAAAACCAATCCGCTTCCATTGTGAGTATTGTGGAAAGGATGGTCATAAGAAGGAGTTTTTCTACAAGAGAAAGGGAAAGAGGCGAGAATGGCTAAGGAGTTGGCGAATAAGGACAGGTATCACCCTTCTCATGGTCTGCCTGAGCCTCGTACGCCACTACCCAAGGGAAAGTCTGTTGTGCGTACAGTTCCAGTTTGGAGAGATAGGAGTGCTTCAGAAAGAAGCAAATTTGCTGGCTGGGAGGCACCGGTCAGACCGGTGAGGGTGACCGGTCAGACCGGTGCTTAGCAGAGTGCTGGGCAAGGTTTTCGTGCTCGTGATGATGGTCGGTTCAGTTCTTTTGGTTGTGGTACAGGTGGTAGGCGTGGTGAGTCTGGTGGTGTTGTGTTTGCTGGACGGTCTCCACCTCGTGATCAATACGAGTTTGGGAGAGGTCGCAGTTTGAGTCTTAGAGGGGCTATGGACCACAGTCTTTCTTCGTGGTGCTCGTACTCCTCCAGCGAGACGGGAGTAGATTTCCCATGGTGGTTCCAGCTTTGATAGGCTTGATAGGATGGATCGCAGTTTTGATAGGCGCAGTAGGATGGATGTTGCTAACCCCACTTTTGAGGAGATGGCTCGGCACTTGTTTGACACTTTTGGTACTAACCCTAGTGTTGAGTCGTTTGCTCGCCCTCGCTTTTGGTTTTGATTTGCATGTGGAAGGTTTGGAGAACATTTGGTTGATATCGAGGGTGGTTCTCCAGCCTCATATCCCGGTGGTGTCAAACAAGGACATCATTTTCGGGAATGATGGACAAGGACGAGTGAATTCTGTTGGGGTGAAAACCTTCCCCGAAGAGGGGCCAACAGTCGAAATGAACTAACAAGAAAGGAAGCTAAGAGAGAACACTTACGACACCGAAGAACAGAAAACTCAAACTCGACTGGGCGTAATGAAACCCAGCCGCCTTAAAATCGCCCCCATTTCATTACCGTTGGGTCCTTTTTATAGGCCCGTAACAATTACACTTTACAACACCTGCCATTGCTTTTTCACATTCTGTGAAGCATCTTAGGGGTATTTTGGTAACCTTGCAGGGCTCCGTACTCACAGACTTTACAGGCAATCACTTTACACCTCGCCCGTCGACGTGTCCGCCATTGTGGCAGTTCATTCTTCGCCCGCCTCGGTGCTCTTTGCGAACTTCATACCGGTGTTCTTCTCTTCGCGTATCTTCTCTCGGTCGCTTTCCTGCACCTTTGCCATCACCGCCCGTCATATCAAGCGAAGATCGTTTCTCCGAAGATCACGCACTTCTTCTCTCGACCATTATTCCTCACGTCACATCTTCGCCCAACCTTGATTCTCATGGCAACCCTTCCCTTGTGTCTTCGCGCGTGGATCTCGTCCTCTTAGAGCAAAGATCTCAAGCTTCGCTTGGCGAAGATCTCAAGCTTCGCTTAGCCCTTCGCTTGCTGGGCCTCGCCTCCGTGGAGCGAAGATTCCAAGCTTTGCTTGGTCTTCGCTAGTTAACTCGCTACCGCTTCCCGAAATAGGCAAGACAAAAGCTCACACGATCCCCGATCTTCTCCGATGAGCCGAAGATTCAGGAGGGGGGTTAGTTGTGAAATATTTACCCCAACATTCAGCCCCTTGCTAGTGAGGGTTTCAACCGAAGACGAGCCGAACTAGCAACCCTTCTTCGTGACGGGTGGAAATGTTTCGCCCCAAAGCGCCTCCCCTCTTCGGGTCGTCTTTGCAAACTACTCCTTCTGTACCCTCGTTTTCCTATTTTTATTATTATTATTTATTTATTTTTTAATTACTTTTTACTGTTTTGCATGTTTATCCGCGAAGCTCCGTGATTTTTGCCACGTCCCAACGGAACTCCTAGATTTTCGCCACGTCTTTCGCTACAGGATCTCCGAGATTCCCTCTTTCGGCAGCCTATATAAAGGCCAGTCCCCGCCTGGAGTTGTTTTCACTGCGGTAAAACCTTTGCAGATTTGCCTTTGCCTTCGCGAGAGCTAAGGATTTCTTCTGACTTCGCGAGAGCTAAGGACTTCTTCCTTCTCTTCGTAAGTTTCTTCTGCTCTCTTCTCTTTTTCATCTCTTTGTCTAGTTTAGTTGCTTATTCACTTTTATGCATGTGTAGTTTTCTTCTTCGCTTCCATGGATCCCAAGGCTGACAAAGCGCCTCCCACCTTCGTCTTTGGTCGGAGTAAGGTTTCTGAAGCACTTGTGGCGGAGTTCGTTACTTCCGGCTTCATTAAAGAAGGAAAAGGTCGAGCCCCTAGTCCTGAGACTACTCCTACTCCGCGCCCCAACGAAGTGGTTGTTTTCCGGGATTTATTTACTGCTGGACTTCATTTCCCTCTTGACGGGGCTGTCATCTATATTCTTCGGAACTTTGGGATGTACCTTCATCATCTCACCCCTAATGCCATTCTTCGGCTTAGCGTTTATATGTGGGCCAGCAAGACAATGTCTGTGAGTCCTACCGCTGCTAACTTCGTCAGAGTTCACACTGTTCATCATCAACCTTTGAAGATAGAACGTCTTATTGATGGTGCTCTAGTTCGCGAAGAGGCCCAGTTTGCCTCTTTGAACTTCAAGTATCGTGGTGACACCGATGTTCCTGTCGTTGCCTACAAGAATAAATGGGATGAAAACTGGAACCATTACTGGTTTTATTACACTATTGATGACGAAGAGCTCCCTCTTGTGTGCACACAATTTGAGCCCCTGCCTAAGGGTGTTGGCACTGCTTATGAAGATGGAGATGCGGACCGGCTTTTCCTCCTCGCTTTCCAGGAGCTAGCGAAGACCTATGCTACCCGCGACCTGGTTGAAGAATACATTGGTGCGAAGATATTTCCTGTTCGCGCTGGATGGTCTGTCGTTGCCTGAAACGACTTCTCTTCGGCCATCAAAATTTCTGAGTTCGCTCGGAGCTTCGGCTTGACGAAGAATGGTACATATATATTTTTCTTCGTTTCTTCTTACTGCTCTTAGCTTACTACTGTTGTGTATATATTTTTATTTTATTCTACTGATGCTTGTTTACACCTTGCTTTGCAGCTATTAACGTTGCTGAGATTGAAGCTTGAGCTAATGAAATTCTTGGGCCCATCTCTTCCAAAGAAGATGCCGAGATTCAAGAGCGTCTTGGTGGTACTCGAGATAATCGTCTCTTCTTTTTCTTCGGTATTCATGCTGGTGATCGCTCAGTTACAGTTGCTCGTCGCGAAGCGCAAGCGAAGCGGACTGCAAAGAAAGGTGGTCAAGGAAGTTCCGAGGCCGCAGCCCCTGCCACGCGTGCGAAGGTTATAAGGAAACGGCGCGGTCGTGGCGGCGGACAGAAAGTTTCCAAGCGCCAGAGAACTACTCACGTGACGACCTCCGAAGCTGTGTCATCCAGCCCCGAAGAGTCCAATCATTCGAAGAGTGACACTGAAGCTCATCCTAGCGAAGTTGGTGCCGGTTCTGGTACGAATGTTGAAGTTCCTTCTGCTGACCAGCCTGAAGAGATAGTAGATATTACTTCTCTTTCTCCTGGTGCTGCTGTTACTGGTGCCACTCTTGCTGATCCCCTGGACATTGATTATAGTGAGCACGAACCCGAGAGCGACGAAGATTGTGCCGCTCGGGCCGGATCCTCAAAAGACAAGGCTCCTCTACCTCCTCCTTCAACTTTCGAAGTTGTAGTTCCTTCTCCTGCTGAAGCCCCTAGTGGAAGTAAAGTTGTATCGGCTATTCACCATAAGACTTTGACCCGTGTTGAGCAAAATGGCTCTTCGTCTGAGACGGAGAGCAATACTAGAAGTGGTGGTGTCTTCATCAGTAGTGAGTCGCCTAGTGTTGTTGCCCGGCGTCTCGATATGAAACCTAACGCGCGCATCTTCGGAGATTCTATGCGCAAGGTGCTCCAATTTTGCAGTGATGATCGCGAGCGTACTCTGCTCCAAGAAGCTGGTGACAGTTTTGGCTTTCCTATAATGGAAGATGAACTTGGCCAAGAAAGCGCCGAAGAGATCTTATATCAGGCTCAAGACCTTAGCATGAAGTCCTTTTTGGCTTGTCATGTTGCTCAACGTCGATGCTGTGCTGACCTTCAGTCCCGGTGACTTTCAGAAAAGACATCTGCTACTGCACTGAACAAGGAGATCGATGTCGTCAAGACCTTGTAGGCTGAAAAGGTTTCTCTCTCATCTTCGCTAGAGGCTGAGAAGAAGAAGTGCTTTGATATCGTCAAGGAAAAAGATGACCTGGTTAAGAAGAACGCCGAATTGGAAGTTAAACTAACTGAACTTCGTCGTTTGGCTTCTAGTGCAGAGGATGAGAAGAAAAAGGCTGAGGGTCTTCAGCAGTTGTATGACGCTAAAGTTGCCGAGCTCGCAGATCTTCGGCGATCACATGACAGTCTAACTTCAGAGCACAAGACTTATTGTGATGAAATTGAACGTCATGTTGCCCCTTTGTGCAAGAAGCTTTATGACCTCCTGGTTGACTACGGACTTAGCCCTGCTCCTTATGATGTCAAAGAAATGTTTATAGGCCAAGTTTTTGACTGGTTGTCTAACGGAGTTAGTTCACTCGCATCTGCTGGGCGTTCCTTCGGAGAACTTGGGGCTGCTGTTGCCGCCCGTAGCCTTTCCCACGCTGTGTACTCCCTATTCAAATCCTCCAGAGATGGCGAGCCTAGCCTTACGAAGAGTGATCTTCATCAGCTCCGTGATGCCAATTTTACTTGGCTGACTGAAACATCTGTGGAGAAGATCCCTGTATTACCCAAGAATATAGCCAAGAACTTTATGCAAACCTTTTTCAAGAAGTTTGGCTTTGGGCTGACTGTTGCCGAAGGTCGGCGTGTGCTTCGTAAGGTTCGTATTACTATTCCTTGCCTTGATCTCCTTTTACTTTTCCAACCTATTTGTTTCTTATCTTTACACTTTTCCTTATTTGTTTCAGCCTGGTTCTTTGCCCACACCTTCGCCTACTGCTGCATCTTCTGGGGGTGGATGTGGTCCATCTTCGGCTGCGGTGTCTTCAGCTGCGCCCTCTACCCAGGCTGCTTCTCCACATGAAGTCCGGACAACAGACGTCACTTTGGGAGCCCTTGAGGTGTGATGGAGTGTGTAGCCTTAGTGATTCGGGCAGTTGGGGGTATTTTGTGAACAATCCGTCTGAAACATTTGCAACTCTGCGCAGGTGCCGGAGGTGTATCCTGCGCAGGTTGCCGAAGATGTTTGTCCTGTAACTATTAACTTTGGTGATTATTTTATGTCCGGCTCTATTTGGCGCAAGTTTAACTCTAAATTTCCCGACGTGCCCTTCGATGTGTTTATGTCATGTAAGATAGAAAAATACGAGAAGAAAAATCTTGACACAAAAATTGTCTTCGCACATGTACGCAACCGTCTCTGTCACGATGGTACTCATCGCCGTCAAATTCAAGGATCTGAACCATCTTCTGTTGTGCCTGCTCGCGAAGACACAACTTCGTCCTCAAGCCCCCTTCTTTTACCGAAGGTTGAAGTTATTGATCTCACCGAAGAAGCGGAGTATGAGTATATGTACAAGCACCCTCGCTAATTTGTTTTGCGATGTAACCATCTTCGTCGCTTGTGCTGCTATTCTTGTAATCGTTTGAACTATGCTGTTGTGATGAACAGCTGTGCCTATAATGTATCTTTTCAACAAATATGTATGCCATGACTATGTTGTAATCACACTTGTGCGAAGATGATGGTTTTTTACTTGTTTTTCACGTTCATTAGATCTTTGTTGTTTTTCTTTCTCCGAAGATTAAAACATGGGAACTGCACTCAAAAAGCGCCTCCCCCCAGTTTCCTGTTTTGATCTTCGCAGCTCGTTTTCTTTCGAACGTGCGCTGTGTCATTTGTAAGGTAAAAACAAGTCCTGCATATAGAATGGTTAGACTATCTTGCATACGAATTTTCACTGTGCGAAGTGGCATGATAACTCAAAGATGAGAAGTGGCATGATAGCCCAAAGATGCGAAGTGGCATGATAGCTCAACTTCATAGAAATTGGACCTCGAGGTGGCTCGTCAGCCCTGCCTCGCAATTTGCTTCGCACATTAACTGCCGAAGGCTTCTTCGCTTGTGATAAAGCGGATGATTTTGCGACCACGCCCCTTAACGGGTCGAATTATCCCTACAGTATTTTACTGAGGGGCTTCACGCATTTACGGCTGAAGACTTTTTGTTCGCGGAAAGTAGGCCTTTAAGCGAGTGATGCCCTCCTCTTTGGAACAGATTGTAGCATGCTCCTTAACATCTTCGTGACCTTTGCAGAACAGTTCCCACATGTGCCCCCTCAATCTATTTTTTCTTAAGTGAACTAAATGCGACTTGTCTTCGCGAGGCCAGGAGCATGTGTTCACTTACTTCTGCAATGTTTTCCCGAAAGTGACAATCTCTTCGGATGATTGTCACTTCGGGACCGATGATATATAACGGCTGTCTTTTTTGGGGAGCCCTTGTTATATTTCTCAAGGGGATATTACACAAGTCTGCCTCGTTAAAAACCTCGCATCTTTGGTGTTCCCATTGTGAGATCACCGAAGACTCTCCCCGCGAGGAAAAGAGTACGGACTTCACTACGTATTTACAAAAGTTGAAAGTGCAAAAGAAGTTGAAATGATGATTACAAAAGCTGAAAATGAAGAGAAACTAAAAAATGATAATATCTAACATACGATACACTTATTCTCAGAGCCAGTACTTCTGCAACTTATGCTGATTCCATGAGTAACGGACCTCTTCCCTTCTAGGGTTTGCAATCTGTAAGCCCCCTACCTTGTTTCTGATACTAAAAATGGGCATTCCCACTTTTCTTCCAGTTTTCCCACTCCTCTTGTTTTTCTTCAGAGAACCATGTCTCCGGTGGATATCTTTTGTTCATGAACCTTTTCATTTCTCCACTTCCTCGTTTCATCTTGGTATTTCTCTATGTTGCTTAGTGCTTGAAGCATGTCTTCTTCTCTTGTATCGATTCCCAGATTTGTGTCCTCTTCGCTTTGTGGCTCTTGGTCTGCCCTCAATGACCCCAACTTTATCTCCTCTTCCCCGTATAGCAATCTGAAGGGTGTGAAGTTTGTAGCTCTGGATGTAGTTGTGTTGTGAGACCACACCACTCTAGGCATCTCTTCGGCCCATTTCCCCCTAGCCATTCCTGTCAAGTTCTTTTTGATTCCGGTGAAGATAATGCCATTTGCCCTTTCTACTGCCCCGTTGGACTCTCGGTGGTACACTGAAGCGAAGCATAGCTTAGTGCCCAAGTTGAAGCAAAATCTTCTGAAATCTGTGCTGTCAAATTGCTTGCTGTTGTCTACTGTTACTTCGTAAGGAACTCCAAATCTGCACACGATACTTTGCCAGAAAAATTTTTGTATCTCCTGCGAAGTGATTCTTTGCACTGCTCTTGCCTCTATCTACTTCGAGAAGTACTCCACTGCCACTATGGCGTACTTGTAATTGCCTGGTGCTATTGGTAATTGCCCCACAATGTCAATTCCCCATCTTGCGAAGGGCCAAACTGGTGGTAGCAATTGTATCTCATATAGAGAAGTTTTTGTGTAGTTGCAATGCTTTTGATAGTTATCGCATCTTCGCACTATATCTTCGGCATCTCGGACTGCCGTTGGCCAATAGAATCCTTGACGGAATGCCTTCGCAACTAATCTTCGTGTTCCAGTGTGAGAAGAACACATTCCTGAGTGGATTTGCTGCAACAAGTCTTTTCCTTCTTCTGTGGAGATGCACTTGAGTAGTGGTGCGCACACTCCGCTTTTGCACAAGTTGTCTCCTCTTATTTCATATGTTCTTGCCCTCAAGGCCATTCTTTTCTTCTCCTCTTTTGACTGTGGTTCATAGTGTCCTCTCAAGAATGCCATTATCGAAGACCTCCAATCTTCGCTTGATATCGCGTTTACATATCTCACTGGTGCTTCATCACAGTCTACGGATTTGCACTTCAGAACTTCGTAGAAGACATCTGGTGGTAATGGTTCTTTCTGTGCTGCTGCCTTTGCTAGCATGTCTGCCTCATTGTTCTGATCTCTTGGTATTTTCTTGACCGTGAAGCCGAAGAAGAATTTTTCCATGCCTCGCACCGTTTTCAAGTATTTTACCATTTCATCATGTTTTGCTTTATATGACTTGCCAATCTGCCTTGTGATCAACTCGGAATCTGTGCTTATGATCACTCTTCGTGCCCCTATGGCTCTTGCCTTGCGAAGTCCCAGCAACGATCCCTCATATTCTGCCACATTATTTGTCTTGCCTTCGAAGTCGAGCCTCACAGCGTATCTCATCTTTATGCCTGATGGTGACATTAAGATTGCCGAAGATGCGGCTCCATCGTCACAGTAAGCTCCATCACAATGCATGACCCATGGTGTTTCTGGCCTGTCTTCGTTCATTTTCTCGCCTTGACTTGGTGCCCAATCTGCAATGAAGTCTGCTAGAATTTGAGACTTGATGGCTGTTCTGGCCGTGAACTCTATGGCGTATTGGGATAGCTCTGTTGCCCATTTTCCTATCCGTGCCGAAGATTCCTTGTTCTCTAGTATTTCGTGAAGAGGATATGATGTTGGGATAGTGATTGTGTAACTCTGGAAGTAATGCTTCAGCTTTCTTGCCGCCATTACCACTGCGTATGTCATCTTCTCCAACTCAGAATAGAACTTCTTCGCTCCTGATAAGGCCTCGGAGACGAAGTATACTGGCACCTGTTTGAGTTGCCCCTCTTCGTATTTTTCCTCCACAAGAGCTGAACTTACTGCACTTGCGGAAGCTGCTATGTACAGCAACAACTTCGCTTTGTCGCCTGGACTCGTTAGCACTGCCAAATTCTCCAAGTATGACTTGAACTGCTCAAACGCTTCCTGCTCTTTGGGACCCCAAGTTATTTTGTTCTTCGCAGACAACAACTTAAAGAATGGTAAGGTTCGTTCTGCTGATCGCGCGATGAAGCGACCCAGTGCTGCTATTCTTCCCGTAAGGTTCTAAATATCTCTTTTTGTTTGTGGTGTTCTCATGTTTCGTATTGCCTCTATCTTTTCTGGATTTGCTTCTATGCCCGACTTGGACACCATACAGCCTAACAGCTTTCCCCTGGATACCCCGAAGATACACTTTTCTAGATTTAACATGAGGCCATACTTCCTCAAGTTCGCGAAGGTTTCTCTGAGGTCTTCGATGTGTTGATCTTTCTTTTTGCTGTGTATTACCACATCATCTACATAAGCTGACACATTTCTTCTCAGTTATGGGCCAAGTACAATCTTCACCATTCTGTTAAACGTTGGGCCAGCATTGCGCAGGCCTTCGGGCATCCTGACAAAGCAATATACCCCGAAAGGTGTTATGAAACTTGTTTTGTCTTCGTCCTCCTTCTTCATCCATATTTGGTGATATCCCGAGAAACAAATTCTCTCACATCCTGCTGCTGCATCCACCAACACATTGATTCTTGGTAGCGGGTAGTCATCTTTTGGGCAAGCCTTATTCAAAAGTGTGAAGTCAATGCACATTCTCTGTCCCCCATTCTTCTTCGGTACCATCACTATGTTGGAAAACCAAGTTGTGAACTATATTTCTCTGATGACCCCAGCATCTAACAGCTTCTCTACTTCGCTTTGTGCTGCCAATTCTTTCTGAGGTGAGATGACTCTGAGCTTTTGTCTCTTCGGTGGAATCTTTGGATCTAGGCACAGTGCGTGCTCTATCACTTCTCGTGGCACTCCCTTAAGATCCCTCTTGCTCCAGTCAAACATATCTTGATTATTGCGAAGGCACGTGCTCAGTCTCCTCTTCTTTGGTCATCCCCCTTGCTATGGTTACCAGTTTGTCATGAACATCTTCGCAAAGACGCACCTTCTTTGTATGCTCGTGAGGTTGCATCCTCTTCTTTTCATCTTGGCAAAACTTCTTTTTCATTTCGAGCTCTTCGGGCTCTTCTTCTTCTTCACTCTCTAGCGTGTCTTCGCTGTTTCCGACTACGTGAATCGGTTTTTGATTGCTACCCACATTATATTCTCTGTCGTGTGCATCTTCCTGATCTCCATATATTGTGAGAATGCCGTTGGCGGTTGGAATCTTCATGCACAAGAATGGCATGTGTATAACTGTTGCGAACTTGTTTATGATCCCCCTTCCGAAGATTGCTTTGTATGCGTATGGAATGTCCACTACATCGAAGGTCACCATCTCTGTTCTCATCAGTGCTCCTGTCCCAAGACTTACGTTCATTTCAATTGTTCCTAGAGCTTCAACCTTCTTGTTGCCAAAGCCGTATAACAGCTTTGATGTTTTCTGGAGCTGATCATCTTTGAACTCCATCCTCTTGAATAGCTCATAAGTTATGATGTCTGCGGAGCTACCGTTATCTACGAGGATGCCTCCCACATCATTGCCCAGCAAGTACTTTGTATTCTTTCCTAGTACTGCTCTGATGACCAAGGATCTTCGTGAGGGTACCTCTTCAGCTTGAGATCTGCTTCTGTGAAGGTGACTGGAATGTGTGACCACTCTGTTTTGAAAACTTTCCCTGCACATACATGGCTCACTTCTCTTTGCTAATCTTTCCTCTGTCTCTTCGTCAGGTGTTTGGGTGAGTTGCAACCACCTGTGATAGCATTTATTATGTTCATTCTTCGGTAGCGGTCTTCATCTTCTCTGTTTTGATTGGCTTGCGAAGGTGCCTGCTGAGGAGCCTCTGGTTTTGGCTGGTATGATGCGGTACTTTGCTGTTGTAGTTGCATCATGTTTGGGTTGAACATCGGAGGAGGTGGGAGTGGCATTTGTTGGAAGCATGGTTGTGGGATATACTGTTGCCAGTTTTTCATTGAACTCTGAGCCATCGAGGGTGCTGCTGATGATGTGTGGTTGACTGTCTTCGCCTGGCTCTGTGCTGTTCTCTTCTTGTCTTCCTCAATCTGCTTCTTGCGAAGTAGCGTTCTGCATTCATATGACCAATGCCCCTTGTTGAGGCCATGCAAGGAACACACGGATTGAGGTGGCGGGCCTCTGCCTGAGTTTTGGCCTCTGCTTCCTGTTGCAGCCGAAGATGCCATTTGTGAGTTGTTTCCTGAAACATTGTTCACATTACTTTTGTTGTAAAAGTTCGACCTCGCCGAAGGTCCCGGATTGTTCTGGGCCCTACTTCCCCATTCTTGCTGAGGCTTCGCTTGATTCTTTCTCTTGTTGTATTCGTCAACTCTTCACTGTTTTCTTCTGTCTGATTCGCAATATTCTTGCATTATGTCAAACAGCTGCTTCTCCGTTTTGGGTCTTCGTCGGTCTAGATATTCCCCACCAGGTCCTACTTTGAGTCCATCAATTGCTGCATCAATCACAGTTGTTGCTTCTACGTGTGGTGCTTTAGCTCTGGCCTTTGAAAATCTCTTGATGTACTCTTGTAATGGTTCTTTGTCTCCTTGTTTTATGAGGTGAAGATCTCCTGAAGTGAGATCTTGGGGTTGATACCCTTGGAAGTTATTCTCTATTCTTCGCCGAAGCTGTTCCCATGACCTGATGCTTCCTTTTGGCAGCGAAGCGTACCATTGCTGTGCCGAGCCTTTCAGGGCCATTATCATAGCCCTTGCCATTGCTACCTCATCTCCCCCACCCGAAGATATTGCAACAGTGTATTTCTGGAGGAACTATCTTGGGTCAGACTCACAATCGAACTCCGGTAAGGATGCCGGTAATTTAAACTTCGGCGGCCAATCAGCATTCTCAAGTTCTAGCGAAAGAGGAGAAGCAGGCTTCGCTTTGCTTGGAAGCACATCTCTGTATCTCTTTTGTGGCCTACGTTCCACATACGCCTCTTCTTCTGAATCATAATATATGGAACTTTCCTCATTCTCTTCTTCTTCTTCGTAAGTTTCTTCATCAACAATTATGGGTCTTCATTTTTTGCTCTGACCCCGTGCTTTGCGAGGTTGCTGGGTCTGTTCTTGTGGCTGGATGGAGTTCAACTGAGCTTGAAAGATTGCCATTTGTTCTTGTAGCTGTAATGTTTTGTTTCTTATTGCCTGCTGCTCTTCGTCTTCCCGCAATTGCTGCAGTAGCATTCTCTTCTTCTTAACTTGCTGCAACATTTCATTGTATCTTGCCTTTTCTTGTGCTGGGTCTTCATTCTGTATTTCTTTCACCCTAAGTATGGCGGCCTCCGCCTGAGCTCTTGTACGAATGTTCGATGACATTGGTCTTTCTCTCATCTTCGCAACAAGTCTTTCTTCAATTCTTCTCAGCGCAGCAATATCCTCATCTTCGACTCCCACATCTGTTAACCCGACCTCGAAGTTTCCTTCCGCTACATCTTCCGCTTCTTGCTCTTGATCTTCTTCCGCTCTGTGGTTTCGTGGACTTAGGACCATGTCCCTTGTCCTGTTTGTGTTATCTGGTATCTGTCTCTCTCTGGGGTTTTCACTCTCTGCTTCCGACGGATCATCGATCCTCTATTTGGATGTGGTTGTGGGTTCTTCGTTTGCTTCTTCGGTGGCATGGCTGGGACGGAACACGGTGGGCGCCTTAACTGTTGGGGTGAAAACCTTCCCCGAAGAGGGGCCAACAGTCGAAATGAACTAACAAGAAAGGAAGCTAAGAGAGAACACTTACGATACCGAAGAACAGAAAACTCAAACTTGACTGGGCGTAATGAAACCTAGCCGCCTTCCAATCGCCCCCATTTCATTACCGTCGGGTCCTTTTTATAGGCCCGTAACAATTACACTTTACAACACCTGCCATTGCTTTTTCACATTGTACGAAGCATCTTAGGGGTATTTTGGTAACCTCGCAGGGCTTCGTGCTCACAGACTTTACACGCAATCACTTTACACCTCGCCCGTCGACGTGTCCGCCATTGTGGCAGTTCATTCTTCGCCCGCCTCGGTGCTCTTTGCGAACTTCATACCGGTGTTCTTCTCTTCGCATATCTTCTCTTGGTCGCTTTCCCGCACCTTTGCCATCACCGCCCGTCATATCAAGCGAAGATCGTTTCTTCGAAGATCACGCACTTCTTCTCTCGACCATTCTTCCTCGCGTCACATCTTCGCCCAACCTTGATTCTCACGGCAACCCTTCCCTTGTGTCTTCACGCGTGGATCTCGTCTTCTTAGAGCGAAGATCTCAAGCTTCTCTTGGCGAAGATCTCAAGCTTCACTTAGCCCTTCGCTTGTTGGGCCTCGCCTCCGTGGAGTGAAGATTCCAAGCTTTGCTTGGTCTTCGCTAGTTGACTCGCGACCGCTTCCTGAAATAGGCAAGACAAAAGCTCACACGATCCCCGATCTTCTCCGATGAGCCGAAGATTCAGGAGGGGGGTTAGTTGCGAAATATTTACCCCAACAAATTCCAAAGGAGTGGTCAAGGTAAGTAGTTTTTGTGACCTGGCGGTGCACGGCTCTGGTCAAGCCACTTGGTTCGTTTGCTCTTTGCCCTATCTCATGTGTGTAGGGTGAGCTTTGTATGCTCTTTGGCCTTACTGCATGAGTTTAGGGGAGCCTGTGTGATTAGTGTGATCTTTGCTCTATCACATGTGTCTAGGGTGAGCTTTGTATGCTCCTTGGCCCTAGTGCATGTGTCTAGGGGGATCTTGTGAGTTTTGTGTTCTTTTGCCGGTGGTGTCGAGCCCTTTTTGCCTCCCCTCGAGGAGTCGGCTATTTGTGAGCTTTGTGTGTGTGCTTTTCGGAGTTGGTGTTGGGAGCTCCTTTGTAGCATATGTATAGCTTTCCGGTTGTGCATGTTTTGCATTGCATTTGTACCATATGCATTTTGGTAGGAAAAGCTTCTCTCATATATAATGTTCACTATGACATGCTATGGATGACCTTGCGAGCTTGTTTGGTATGATATGGTCAAGTTTGGCTAAGCTCTTGGTTGTCTTGCTTTATATCCATATGAGAATGCTAAGTTTTTGAAAATGCTAGTTGTAGGCTCTCTTATGAGTAAACACCTTTATATGCTCATGACATGTCTTGGTGGCTTTGTTATGCTTAATTCATGGTTGGATGGCTTATTTTGATCATTTGGGGTCAAAGATCTTTTTGCCATCATGAATGTTTAGGCCCCTAGCTTATCTTGTGGAGGAGCATAAGTTCATTTTTGCCGCAAAGGCATTTTATGTGCCATGTTTAAATCTGAAAATGAAATGTCCAATGCTTGAAAAATGTGCTCCCATGTCAATTTGTGCTTAATTTAATTTATTTTTGGGTGCTACACCATTGCATGATGTCTACCAATGAGAAGTCTTATATATAGAAGTAGACACATGGCTCGGTGGCTTTGACATGACATGAGGTGCTTGTGGGTGTTTATGATAGTCTTTTGATTAGAATACCCTTCCTAGCATGTAGTTTGTGTGACATAGTCATTTTGGCATGTTTTGCTCATGTTTAGGTTTTTGCTCATGAGAGAGATGTTTTTCGCAAAATTGCTCAAAGTGGTCTTAGCTTTGTCGGATGGCTATGAAACTTGGTGGTCATGAAGCTTATGTTCTTACGAAGCTACCGAGTATCTAACTTGCTCATTTGGTCATGTGTAGCATCTTGTGGTGAATTTTGTCTATTTGAGAAGCTCTAGGTTGCATTTTTCCAAATTTTTCCTTGATTCATGCATTGGCAACAAGGGGGAGATGGTTGCAAAGGAAAAGTGCTATTGGATGCATTTGGATGGTTTTCAGGTGGTTTCGAGCAAATTCTGAGTCTTTGCTGGGCTCAGTTGGTCACCTGCCTTACTGGTGGTGGTCACCGGTCTGACCGGTCAGTGTTGGCCTGGTCATATGTTGGGTACCGGTCCGGTTAGAGCCGAGCTATTGCAGCTGCTCTATTTCAAGATGGTTTGGCATGCATTGGTCTAGGGGGAGGTGCATGTGTTCAGGGGGAGGTTGCATGTGTGTAGGGGGAGCTCTTTGTTTTTTTTGGAGCTTTGCTTTGGTGGCCTTTGCTCTTTGTGTGAGCTTGCTTTTGTCTCGGTTGTGTCGAGCCGTTGCCCTTGCCTAATGGCACCGAGACTTGTCTTCTTCAAGTGATCTTGTTCTTCGCCTTTCTTTCGACTTTCGATCGCTTATTGAAGTTTCTTTGTTCATTTCTTTTTCTTTTTCCTTTTCTCTTATGTTACCATATGTGTGTGTTGTCAATGCACTCATCAAGGGGGAGATTGAGAGCCTGTGTGGTTCGAGGAACGGTGGATGGTCGCTTCCTGTTGTGATGAGTGATTGACAACGTTGTGTGGAGTGACTCTTGGCTAAGTATTGCAGGTGCAGGTTGCAGCTTGATTGGTGTTGGTGCAGGTGAAGAACAAGCGCGAAAGGTCTATGCTAGTGGGCCTCCAGGTGTGGAGCAAACAAGTAGGCTTGGTTCGAGGGACCCGGTGACCAGCGGGATCAAATGCGGGCCGCATGGTGGCAAGAATAGCAAGACGAAGTCGTGTACGGTTCCTTAGTTGAGCCTCAAAGCCAAGATTGAGCCGGGACTACGTGGGGGCCAAGTCATGAGTGGAGATTGGCGGGAGGCCACACCGAGTCCGCTGGGTTTCCAGTGGTTCACCACAAAACCACTAGGTTCCTTGGTTGAGCCAAAAAGCTAAGACCGAAGGCCGAAGCGCTGCAGCACTTGGTCGGTCTGACCGGTGGGTCGGACGGGTGGGTACCGGTCTGACCGGTGTGCGACGCGGGCATCCGGAGACTTCGAAGCGTAGGACACGCGTCGGGATCACAAGGCTTGCATAAAGGCTAAGCAAGGTGCGATCACCAGGCATCCATCCGATGGTGCTACGACGAGATTTCCCAAAGTGCCATTCGGGGGCGTGTATCCTAGTTTTATGTAATAGGGGTAGTTTTGTCTTTTGGTTGCCTCCATATAAACCAAGTGGAGAGAGGATGGTAGCCATCTCTTGGAACCCTAGTTCATTTGATTCCTTAGTTTTTCCCGTTTTACCATAGGGTTTTCTATAGGACTAGTTTGGGAGATTCATGGTGAGATCTTAAGAGAGGGATGGATGATCGGGAGGCAAGCTAGACATTGTATGAATCTTTCTTGGATGTAAGAAGGTTCGGCGTATTTCCTCAAGGGCTTTTGTTGTCTTTCCCGTTTTCCCATTTTGGTGTTTTTCGGACCCTTTTCTTGGCGATTTTCTTGTGGTCGATTTGAGGCCTTCCCTTTGGGTCTTTGGTGTGGGACCCACACATGAGCTCTTTGTGGTTCTTTTCTTGGTGGTCCCTCTCTCAAATCATTGGAAAAAGGTGCTCGATTTGGGAGTTTTCTTTAGGTTTCAGGATAAGGTGTTCTTGGTGGGAATCCTCCGATTCCTCTCTATTTGGTGGGTTTTGGGGACTCAAATCATAGCTATGGGATGCCCATGCGGTACTCCTACTATCCCCAAAGTCTCGTGCAAATCCATGGAACGAATCGGGAGATCGGGAAGGATCTTTGGCGGAGTTGACCCGCAGCTCCTGTTCATCCCGAGCACCCAAGCCTTGACCGGTCTGACAGGTGCAGCCCCTATCGGGTTTTGGCTCAGGTGAACGTGCCAGGGTGTTTGTTTGTCCCTAGGCTTGCGGTTGTTTCAAGTTTTGTGTTGTTTGGGGCTTGGAGCTTTGTGTCCTTGGATTTGAGGTTTTCCAGCTGGGACCGATCTGACAGGTGCGCTATACCGGTCTGACCGGTGTCGACCTTTTCTGTGGAAAGACCCAAGTTCTACTCGAGTGACCCGGTCGGTGGTTTCAGGTGTCCCAAGGTGTCTCTGTTGGTTGTTGGGTGATGCGGCTGTTTTGTTCAGGTGACCCAGCTTGGACCGATCTGACCAGTGGGTGTGACCGATGTGGTCTATGTGCTGCTCAAGCCTTTATTCTGCTGCGTTCTTGAGTAGTTTTGGTGGTTGTTTGTTACTAGGATCAGTAGCACTCTAGTGACTATGTGGTCTTAGCAAACTTGGGTAGCTCGAGTCGGAGAAGTTTTTGGGACAGCCATGTTAATTTTGTTGGAGAAGTCATCTCCCTCGAGAAGAATTTTTATCGGCTCCCATTCACTCCCCCCTCCCCCTCTCTGGTTCGCCTAATTGGTCCTTTAGTGAGTATTTCTGTATTTTCCTTTTAGACTAAAGTGGTATTCATGCATAGATGATATGTTCATGAGTTCTTCGTCTGTTCATCATTTAGAGGCTCATGTTCTTTGTGACATGACTCTTTGATCTTGTTGACTAGGTGAATAATTCTGGATATCCGTTTATGTGAATTATCCCGTTAGATCTTGCCTAGAGTACATTAATACGTTGGCATTCGTTCTTGAAGGACCGATTAGGCGAACCAGAGAGGGGGGGAGTGAATGGGAGCCGATAAAATTTCTTCTCGAAGGAGATGAGAACTCCAACAAGACGAACACGGCTTCCAAATCACGTCTCCGACCCAACTACCCAAGTTGGCCGAGACCACGCAGCCACTGGAGTGCTACTGGTCCTAGGAACCAACACTCAACCCTCCGAGCCAGAACTCACCAAAACACACAGCGGAAACTTACACGGCTTGCTGCCTGTGCTACACCGGTCAGACCGATGACCTGCGCCGGTCAGACCGGTGACACCGGTCAGCCGGTGGACAGCGCCGGTCAGGCCGGTGGCTACAGCAGCCGCACAGCAAACGTTCCAGGAAGCCTCAGTGACTCCTCTAGGCCCTGGAACAAAAATCACCTCCGAAACACAACCTGGAAATAAGAAGAACCCCTCACAAAACCTAGCAAAACAACTCCAAACACGCCAAGAACTGACCAGCAAAACCACGGGACAAAACCACACGGACAAGGCTGTTCCCCGAGACAAAAACCCACCAAGGGCTAGCACCGGTCAGACCGATCAAGAGCACCGGTCAGACCGGTCGCGCCTGGGCAGCTCGGGATGAACAGCGCCCGCGAGTCAACTCCCCCAAATCCAACTCCCGATCTCCCGATTCACTCCACAGTTTTGCACAAGACTTTGGGGATAGTAGGAACACCTCATGGGTACTCCATAGCCAAGATTTGATCCACCAAAACTTGTCAAATCAAGAGGAATCGAAGAAATCCCACCAAGAACGCCTCTAACCCTAGAGCCACGAAAACCCCAAAATCGAGCCCCTTTGCTCACGGATTTGAAAGGGGAATCAAAGGGAAAAGAACCACGAAGGGTTCATGCATACATCCCCCACCAAATCCCAAAGAGAAAGGCCTCGAAATCGCTCCAAGAAAATCGCCAAGAAAGGGCTCCGAAAATCACCAAAAAGGAGAAACGGGAAAGACACATCCAAGCCTTGATGAACCACGCCGAATCATCTATACATACCAAAGAGGTTCATACACGGTCTAGCTTGCCGCCCGATCATCCTTCCCTCTCACAAGATCTCACCATGAAGCTCTCAAGCTAGTCCTACGAAAATCCTCAGAAAATAGGAAGGAAAATAGGAAAATCAAATGAGCTAGGGTTCCAAGAGATGGCTGCCATCCTCTCACCACTTGGGTTATATGGAGGCAACCGAAAGACGGAAATACCCTTACTGGCTAACTAGGGATACATGCCCCTCAAGGGTGAATTCGGAAATCTTTGTCTTCGCTCCATCGGACGGATGCCCAGCGACCGCAAACTTGCTTAGCCTCGACGCAAGCCTTACGATCCCGACGCGTGTCCTCCGCTTCGAAGATTCCGGACTGCGTCCTCGCACACCGGTCAGACCGGTGCTCCTCACTGGTCAGACCGGTCAGACCCACCGGTCAGACCGGTCTGGAGCTGCTGCACCTCCGTCTTCGGTTTTTCGGTCTTGGCTTTGTGGATCAACCAAGGAACCCAGTGGTTTTCTGGTGAACCACCGGAAACCCCGCGAACTCGGTGTAGCCTCCGCCAATCACCACTCATGACTCGGCTCCCACGTAGTCCCGGCTCGACCTTGGTTTTGAGGCTCAACCAAGAAACCGTCCATGACTTCATCTTGCCGTTCTTGCCACCATGCGGCCCGCACTTGACCCCGCTGGCCACCGGGTCCCTCGAACCAAGCCTACTTGTCTTCTCCACACTTGGAGGCCTCACCGGCAACGACCTTTCGCGCTTGTTCTTCACCTGCACCTGCACCAGTCAAGCCGCAACCTGCACCTGCAATACTTAGCCAAGAATCAGCCCACACCACGTTGTCAATCACTCATCACACCAGGAAGCGACCATCCACCGGTCCTCGAACCACACCTGGCTCTCAATCTCCCCCTTGATGAGTGCATTGACAACACACACGTTTTGGTAACCAAGAGAAAAGGAAAACAAAAGAAACGACTAAAAGAAACTCCAACAAGCGATCGAAAGCCAAAGAAAGGCAAAGAGCAAGATCACTTGAAGAAGACAAGTCTCGGACCCCTTAGGCAAGGGCAACGGCTCGACACATCCGAGACAAAACATGCTCAAGCAAAGAGCACAAACCAACAATCCAAAGCTCGAAAAACCACAAAGAGCTCCCCCTGCACACATGCAAGCTCCCCCTGAACCAATGCAACTCCTCCTGGACGAATGCATGCGAGCCACTTCAGGAAACAGAGCAGCTGCAACAGCTCAGCTCTGACCGGTCAGACCGGCCAACACCACCGGTCAGACCGGTGCTCAACATATGAACAGGACCAGCACTCTGACCGGTCAGACCGGTGACCTCAACCGGTCAGACCGGTGCACAACAGAGCCCAAAAATGGCTCGAAACCACGTGAAAACCTTCCAAATGCATTCAGTAGGTCAAAACATGCTCAAACTTCTCCCCCTTGTTGACAATGCATGAATCAAGCCAAAAATGCAAAAAATGCAACCTAGAGCTTCTCAAATAGACAAAATTCAACATAGGATGCTACACATGTCCAAATGAGCAAGTTAGATACTCTATAGCTTCGTAATGACATAAACTTCATGATCACCAAGTTTCACAACCATTGGGCGAAGCTAAGATAGAATTGAGCAATTTTGCGAAAAATCACCCTCTCATGAGCAAAGTCCTAAACATGAGCAAAACATGTCAAAATGGCAAAGCCACACAAACTTCATGCTAGGACAACCATTCTAAGCATAAGACCATCATAAACACCCACAAGCACCTCATGTCATGTCAAAGCCACCGAGCCATGTGCCTACTTCTATATATGAGACTTCTCATTGGTAGGCATCATGCAACGATTTAGCACCCAAAGCAAATTAAAATTAGCACATATGACATGGGAGCACATTTTTCAAGCAATTTACATTTCATTTTCAGATTTATAATTGGTACATGAAATGTCTTTGCGACAAAAAGGAACTTATGCCCCTCCACAAGATGAAGCATGGGGGCTAAACATTCATGATGGCAAATGAGCCTTTGGCCCCATATGATCAAAATAAGCTATCCAACCACAAATTAAGCATAGCCAAGCAACAAAAACATGTCAAGATCATGTAAAGGCATTTACTCACAAGAGAGCATATAT
Organism: Cenchrus fungigraminus; assembly: GCA_036936925.1. NCBI lineage: Eukaryota > Viridiplantae > Streptophyta > Magnoliopsida > Poales > Poaceae > Cenchrus > Cenchrus fungigraminus. The sequence continues at coordinate 53,350,681 of CM072778.1, forward strand.
ATGAAATTTTTTCAAAAACATAGCCATCAACCATGGATATAAACCAAGATTATCAAGAGCTAAGCCAAACTAACCATAGCTTACCAAATTAGCTCACAAAGACATATATGTCATTCCATGGTGAACAATGTATATAGGAGAAGCCTTTCCTAAACAATGCATATGTTACAAAATGCATGCAACCTAAGATACAAAGATGCCTATACATCATGATACAAAATGCCATGCAAATGCAAGAAATGCAAAAAGGAAAGCTATACATATGCTACAAAGGAGCTCCCACACGCCAACTCAAGAAATCAAACAAACACCAAACTCCCCCCGCAAACGAGTGAAAGTTGCTTGATCTAGGGGTTTGGTGAAAATATCGGCTAGTTGGTCATGTGTGGGTACATGGATCAAAGCTATCTTCCCTTTCTCTATGTTGTCTCTCAAAAAATGATACCTCACTTCTATGTGCTTGGTTTTGGAATGAAGCACTGGGTTCTTTGCAACGCTTATGGCACTGGTGCTATCACATTGAAGTGGGACATGGGTATACTCCTCACCAAAGTCACTCATGGTGTATGTGATCCAAAGGAGCTGAGAGCAACAACTAGCTGCGGCCACATACTCTGCCTCTGTAGTGGATTGAGCAACACTCGACTGTTTGCGGGAAGACCAAGACACCAAAGAAGAACCCAAGAACTGGCAAGTCCCAGAAGTGGACTTCCTATCCAACCGACACCCGGCAAAATCCGCGTCTGAAAAACCATGAAGCGCCAAAGAAGAAGACGCAGAGTACCAAAGGTCGAAGTCGGGAGTGTGTCGCAAATACCTGAAAATGCGCTTGACTGCTTGCCGATGCGAAGTCCTCGGAGACGCTTGAAAACAAGCGCACAGACACACCGAGAATTGAATGTCCGGCCTCGTCGCCGTCAAGTAGAGGAGTGACCCGATCATGTTCCGGTACTCCTTCTGGTCCACGTGTTCACCTACCTCGTCCGCATCAAGAGCTGTAGTCATACTCATAGGCGTCACCATGGCCTTGGAGTCCTCCATCTTCAACTTCCTCACAATGTCCTTGGTGTACTTAGCTTGGTGCACAAATGTTCCTTCCTTTGATTGCTTGATTTGTAGCTCAAGGAAGAACTGCAACTCGCCCATCATGCTCCTCTCAAATTCCCTGCTCATGTCTTCTGCAAACCTTGCAACAAGAGAGTTAGACGAGCCACCAAAGACAATATCATCCATGTATACCTGCACAATCAGGATATCTCTGCCCTGCCTGAGGAGAAACAAGGTCTGGTCGACCTTCCCCATCTCAAACCCTCTCTCAAACAGGAACCCCCTCAACCTACCATACCAAGCTCTAGGCGCCTGCTTCAACCCATACAGCGCCTTCCTCAACTTGTACACCCGGTGGGGGTACTTCTCACTCTCAAACCCCGGTGGTTGCCTCACAAACACCTCTTCCTCCAACACACCGTTCAGGAAAGCACTCTTCACATCCATCTGGTACAACTTGAACCCTTTAGCCACGGAAAAGGCTAGAAGGATCCTGATCGCCTCCAAACGAGCTACAGGACCAAAAGTCTCCTCGTAGTCGATCCCCTCTTTCTGACTGTACCCCTAAGCAACAAGTCTTGACTTGTTCCTCACAACTTCTCCTTTCTCTCCCTCTTTATTTTTCCACACCCATTTTGTCCCAATCGGCTTACACCCTGGAGGAGGGTCAACCAACACCCAAACTTGGTTCCTCTCAAAATTCTCCAACTCCTCATGCATCGAATTAACCCAATTATGATCAGATAACGCGTGTCCAATGTCTTTGGGCTCAAAGGTGGCAAGAAAAGCAGCATGAGTGAAATGAGAATTGTTCCGAACCCTCGACCGTGTAGTACGTTCATTCATGTCGCCGATGATTCTCGAAGCTGGGTGATCCACTTGCACTCGCCGGGGAGGTTCTCGCCTTGATGCTACCTCCCCCTCAACAGCAGCTTCGCCTTGATCTGGATTTGTCGTTGTAGGTGTGGGAGAGGGTCCGTTCTCGATCGTCGTCGAAGTAGTAGGTACATGTTCAGCTGAGGGCACCACACCGCCATCTTCATCATCTCCATGTTCATGCTCCTCCTCCTGAAAGATCTCCTCGCCAAGTTCGTCGTCACCTACACACTCAAAAACAAGCTGACTACGTGGCTGTCTCGTCGAAGGTTACCTCACAAGTCTCCACGATTTGGTTAGTTTCAAGATTGAGCACACGAAATGCTCTAGAATGAGATGCATAACCAAAGAAAATGCCATCGACAGACCTAGCCTCGAACTTGTCCAACTTCTTCCCTTTCTTCAGAATGAAGCACTTACAACCAAAGACATGGAAGTGACTCACCTTGGGTGTGCGACCGTGCATCAACTCGTAACAGGTTTTCTTCTTATGAACCCTGAGGTAGATCCTGTTCGACACATAGCACGCGGTATTGACCGCCTCAGCCCAGAACCTTCTCGGAGTCCTATGCTCGTCGAGCATCGTCCGAGCCATCTCGCACAAGGTCCTGTTTTTCCTTTCCACCACGCCATTCTGGGGAGGCGTATACGGACTCGAAAACTGGTGTTCAAGACCCAAGTCATGGCAAAAGGTTTCGAAGCGAGAGTTTTTGAATTCCGAGCCATGGTCACTGCAGATCGCTCGTATGGCATCTCCGTGCCTCTCGTTTCTTAACCTCAAGACAAGATCTCGAACAAAACCAAACGTCTCCCCTTTCTCCTCAAGAAAGAACACCCACGCATACCGAGAGTAGTCGTCCACCACAACAAGGACATACCACTTCCCACCCGCAGATCGCACACGAGCTGGGCCAACAAGGTCCATATGGAGCAGCTCTCATGGACGCTCAGTCATCACATCGGTGAGAGGCAGGTGAGAAGAGGCTACCATCTTGGCATGCCTACACGGCGCACAAACCAACTCTTTCTCAAACCTCAACCGTGGCAATCCTCGGACCAAATTGAGTTTACTCAAGCGAGACTAAAGGTCAAAGCTCAAGTGACCCAACTTCCTATGCCACTTCCACAACTCACTCGAAGAACCAGCCAAGAAACAACGCTCCACACCAGAAGACTGAGAAAAATCAGCTCGGAACACTTGACCCTCGGGAACGACCATGCAAACAAGATCGCCCCGAGAATCTAAAATCCGAGAACCACCAGGCCGAAACAACACTTCAAAACCCTCATCCAACAACTGGGACACAGAAAGCAAATTGTATCCAAGCGATTGAACAAGAGCAACACGCCTGAGAGTGATCTTGTCACTTACCTTAATCTCACCTTCTGACAGCACACGCCCTCGCCTATTGTCCCCAAAGGTGATGTACTTCTTTGTCACCACCGGGACGAGACTTGAGAACCACCCCTTGTCTCCGGTCATATGCCTCGAGCAACCGGAGTCAATCAACCAAATGTTCTTCAAGTCTCCCACCTGAAATTCAAAAGCGAGCACGTGAGTGAACAAACGACTCAGCACTGGGGTTAGTACCAAAAGAGTAAAACCAGTGCCAAGCCATTTGCTCCAAAGTGGGGTTAGCACAAACCAAATCATCACACCTATCAAAGCTACCACCACGAACACCACCACGGTAACCACTACGAGGGAACCAACCCTCTCTAGCTGGAGGAGGACAAAAGCCACGAAAGGGAAACCGTGGATCGTTCCTCCTCTCCATCTCAAAGCTACGACTCCTCCCACCCCCGTATTGAGCACGAGGTGGAGAACGCCTAGCAAACTGACCACCTGCAAACTTTCCAGACCAACCACCAGAACCACGACCTCTAGAACCAAACCGAGCATCCTCACGAGCACGAAACCCGACTCGCTGTCTGCCCAGACCTGCACCGGTCTGACCGGTGTAGCTCGGCCAGCAGCAGCACCTGCAGCCTTCTGGTCTCCCCAAGCCGGAACCGTCCTCACAATCGCCTTGGCCCTGGGCATCTGCACATGAGGCTCAGGTACACCATTAGAGGGGTGGTACCTGTCCTTGTTAGCCCACTCTCTAGCCATTCTCTCCTCACGCTTCCTCTTGAAGCAAAACTCATCCTTGTGACCATCTCTCCCACAATACCCACAATGGAACTTTATGGGCTGTGGCTTAGACTTAGGCTTGGGTTGGGGCTGCCCACTCGGCTTCTCACACTTCTTCTCTCCTTCCTCACCTCCCTTTGGGCTCACAAACTTCATCGGTTTCTGAAAATCATTTGTTGGGTGAGGGAATATGGGTGGATCTGGAGTAGTGTCAAGTTTATTTCTGAGATGGTTAGGCTTGGGCTCAAACTTGTTCTTGTGTCTATTTGGTGGTGGGATAGGAATCTCTCCAACTCTCTCAACTCCCTCACCATTGTTCTCTCCAACCTTGTCAGCCCCAAGTGCCTGACCATCATAGCGTTTGAAAGCCGCTATCATGATACCAAGCTGAGGCTCCTGACCCGACAACCAGCTCATACATTTTCTCAGCTCATCATTCTCATCCTGCAAGCGATCAACACAATGTGCAAGCTCCAAATTCTTAACCGCATGCAATTCACAAGTAGAGCAAGAAGTGGGAATAGGCTCTTTCAACTTAGCCTCAAGCGAAACAGTGTAAGCATGCATCTCATCAATCTTTCCATGCAAAACAGGGTAAGAAGTGCAAGCACCTAGCAAAGCAGGTCTAGACTTAAGCTCAACCACTTCAACCCTAAGCATATCTAGTTCATCACAAGTAGAAGCATGCTTATCCTTAAGAGCAGTGAGATCAGCTAGGTACACAGAGCAATCACAGCAATCAATCTCATCAGAAACCACAGGAGAAGCCTTAAGCGAATAAATCTCAAGTTTAGCATCTAGGTTCTGGGTTTCTAGCTCAGCCACACGGTTCCTAGCATCTTCTAGTGAGGCCCTAAGCTCTTTCCTCATCTTCTTGGCCTCTCTAAGCATGTGATCGCGGTTATCAAGCAAGTCAACTAACTCATCATTCTCCTTGCGCAAAGAAGAGAGCTCATCACATACCTCATCCTCAGAGTCAGAGTCCGAGTCACTATGGTGGCTCTTCTTGCTGCCGGAGCTACGGGCCATGCCGCAGAAGCCATCTCCCGCGAAGCAGCTCAACCCGCTCAAGTTCCTGGATGACTTCTTGTTCTTGCGCCGATCACCTTCATATTCACTGCTACTCGAGCTCGAGGAAGAGTAGGCGGAGCTGGAGTCAACGTCGCTCGCTCCGACCATCGCTCGGGCCTTCTTGCCGCGGCCATCCTTCTTCCTCGACCGTCGCTCGTCCTTGTGCTTGTGATCGCGCCTCGATCGGTACTTGCCATCCTTGCTCGATCGGTGCCTGTAGCCGTCCTTGTAGCCGTCCTTGTTCTCCGTCTTCTCCGGGCAGTCGGCGACGAAGTGTCCTGGCTTGCCGCACTGAAAGCACGTCCGTGTTGTCCTCCTCGTGTTCACCCGGTTCTCGTGCAGCCTCTCGAACCGCCTGGTCAGCAACGCCAGCTCGTCCTCTCCAAGCACGTCGAACTCCTCGTCTGGCAAAGACATCAAAGAAGACAGAGAGTACATCCTGGAGGATGCGTTAGCGTTAGACTTAGCTCCTTTGCCACTAACGAGAGCGAGACTATGAGAATCAGTCGGGCTCTCGATCTTGGCTGTCATACCACGGTCCAACTCAGCCGACTTGAGCTTCGAGAACAGCTCGTTCACCGTCAAGGTGTCATACTTCTCGGACTCAACAATAGCCTCAAACTTCCCGTCCCATACGGTACGATCCAACGAGTGCAAGAGCTTCACGGCTCTATCATGATCATTGTATGGGAGGACGTCCACATTGGCTCTCATGTTGTTCACAACGACCGTAAATCGCTGGAAAAGGGCATCGACGGACTCGCCGGGGAGATGAGTGAAGTTCTCGTACTCTCTCCGGTAAGTCACGTCCATCCGAGCCTGAACCTGAGCATTCCCAGCATGAGCATCCTTCAACTGCTCCCAAATCCTACAAGCTAAGTCCTCTGTCTGAACCCGATCGAATTCAGGCTGACACAGAGCACGAAACAAGTAGTCGACAGCCTTGTTGTTGGCTTCGAACATATCCCTCGATCCTGGAGCAAGGAACTTCATCGGATGAACATAAGCTGTGTTCACTGTGACATCCCAAAGGATCTGACCCTTTCCGCGGAGGAACGCCGCCATCCGCCTTTGCCACATCTGGTAGTTCTTCCCATCGAAGTGCGGAGGACCCGAACCCCGTTCCTGGTACGCCATCTTTGGATCTTAGACTGGTAAGAGTCAATAAAGACCCGAACCGGCTCTGATACCAATTGAAGGATCGATTAGGCAAACCAGAGAGGGGGGGAGTGAATGGGAGCCGATAAAAATTCTTCTCGAAGGAGATGAGAACTCCAACAAGACGAACACGGCTTCCAAATCACGTCTCCGACCCAACTACCCAAGTTGGCCAAGACCACGCAGCCACTGGAGTGCTACTGGTCCTAGGAACCAACACTCAACCCTCCAAGCCAGAACTCACCAAAACACACAGCGGAAACTTGCACGGCTTGCTGCCTGTGCTACACCGGTCAGACCGATGACCTGCGCCGGTCAGACCGGTGACACCGGTCAGACCGGTGGACAGTGCCGGTCAGGCCGGTGGCTACAGCAGCCGCACAGCAAACGTTCCAGGAAGCCTCAGTGACTCCTCTAGGCCCTGGAACAAAAACCACCTCCGAAACACAACCTGGAAGTAAGAAGAACCCCTCACAAAACCTAGCAAAACAACTCCAAACACGCCAAGAACTGACCAGCAGAACCACGGGACAAAACCACACGGACAAGGCTGTTCCCCGAGACAAAAACCCACCAAGGGCTAGCACCGGTCAGACCGGTCAAGAGCACCGGTCAGACCGGTCGCGCCTGGGCAGCTCGGGATGAACATCGCCCGTGAGTCAACTCCCCCAAATCCAACTCCCGATCTCCCGATTCACTCGACGGTTTTGCACAAGACTTTGGGGATAGTAGGAACACCTCATGGGTACTCCATAGCCAAGATTTGGTCCACCAAAACTTGTCAAATCAAGAGGAATCGAAGAAATCCCACCAAGAATGCCTCTAACCCTAGAGCCACGAAAACCCCAAAATCGAGCCCCTTTGCTCACGGATTTGGAAGGGGAATCAAAGGGAAAAGAACCACGAAGGGTTCATGCATACATCCCCCACCAAATCCCAAAGAGAAAGGCCTCGAAATCGCTCCAAGAAAATCACCAAGAAAGGGCTCCGAAAATCACCAAAAAGGAGAAACGGGAAAGACACATCCAAGCCTTGAGGAACCACGCCGAATCATCTATACATACCAAAGAGGTTCATACAAGGTCTAGCTTGCCGCCCGATCATCCTTCCCTCTCACAAGATCTCACCATGAAGCTCTCAAGGTAGTCCTACGAAAATCCTAAGAAAATAGGAAGGAAAATAGGAAAATCAAATGAGCTAGGGTTCCAAGAGATGGCTGCCATCCTCTCACCACTTGGGTTATATGGAGGCAACTGAAAGACGAAAATACCCTTACTGGCTAACTAGGGATACATGCCCCTCAAGGGCGAATTCGGAAATCTTTGTCTTCGCTCCATCGGACGGATGCCCAGCGACCGCAAACTTGCTTAGCCTCGACGCAAGCCTTACGATCCCGACGCGTGTCCTCCGCTTCGAAGATTCCGGATTGCGTCGTCGCACACCGGTCAGACCGGTGCTCCTCACCGGTCCGACCGGTACCCACCGGTCAGACCGGTCTGGAGCTGCTGCACCTCCGTCTTCGGTTTTTCGGTCTTGGCTTTGTGGATCAACCAAGGAACCCAGTGGTTTTCTGGTGAACCACTGGAAACCCCGCGAACTCGGTGTAGCCTCCGCCAATCACCACTCATGACTTGGCTCCCACGTAGTCCCGGCTCGACCTTGGTTTTGAGGCTCAACCAAGAAACCGTCCATGACTTCATCTTGCCGTTCTTGCCACCATGCGGCCCGCACTTGACCCCGCTGGCCACCGGGTCCCTCGAACCAAGCCTACTTGTCTTCTCCACACCTGGAGGCCTCACCGGCAACGACCTTTCGCGCTTGTTCTTCACCTGCACCTGCACCAGTCAAGCCGCAACCTACACCTGCAATACTTAGCCAAGAATCAGTCCACACCATGTTGTCAATCACTCATCACACCAGGAAGCGACCATCCACCGGTCCTCGAACCACACCTGGCTCTCAGTTCTTCCTATCATCTATGCGATTCAGTGATGAGTAGTGATGTGTAGTATGGACGTGGTGTCCAAACTACGGGTTATCCTTCGTTTCCCCTGTATCACACGGTTTGTCTTGAGGTAGGCCGTGGTAGTAACAGCCGTTGGACCCTTCGTACTCCTCCACGTTCGGATACGGCGTAGAGCCACATGCCGGAACCAACTGTAATAGCCAAGCAGTAGCCGATGCCCGAAGCAAGTAATAATTACCTATCTGCTGCTCATTTAGAATTAGTAGTCATAGGAAGCGCCTCATCTCCCAACCTTAGCAGGCGTTTGGTGTCCTTGTGAAGGACCGGAACGACGAACCAGGGAGGGGGGGAGTCAATGGGAGCCGATAAAAATTCTTCTCGAAGGAGATGGCTACTCCAACAAGATGAACACGGCAAGCCAAATCACGTCTCCGACTCAACTACCCGAGTTGGCCAAGACCACGTAGCCACTAGAGTGCTACTGGTCCTAGGAACCAACAACTCAACCAACTGAACCGAACACCCCAAAACACGCAGCGGAAAACTGCACAACCTGCTGTCTGTGCCACATCGGTCAGACCGATGGCTCCTGCCGGTCAGACCGATAGCACCGGTCAGACCGGTGGAGTTGGCCGGTCAGGCCGGTGACAGACGACAAATTCACACCAAAGTTCTAGGAAGCCTCAGTGACTCTCTAGGCCCTGGAACACAACCACCCCTGAAACTCAAACTGCTCAGGAAGAAAAACCTTCACAAAGCCTAGCCAAACCTCCTCAAAACCTGCCAAGAACTGACCAGCAACAACTCAGCCCAAAGATACACGAACCAGGAAGTTCACCCGAGGCAAATCCCACAAGGTCCTTTCACCGGTCAGACCGGTCAAGAGCACCGGTCAGACCGGTCAAGCCTGGGCAGCTCGGGATGAACAGCGAGCCGCGGGTCAACTCCCCCAAAACCACTTCCCGATCTCCCGATTCGCTCCACGGATTCGCACAAGACTTTGGGGATACTAGGAGTACCTCATGGGCATCCCATAGCTACGATTTGGTCCACCAAAACTCGTTGAATCAAGAGGAATCGAAGGATTTCCGCCAAGAACACCACAAACCCTAGGACGAAGAAAATCCCAAAATTGAGCCCCTTTACTCTAGGATTTGGGACGGGAATCAAAGGGAGAAGAACCACGAACGGTTCATGCATACACCCCCCACCAAATCCCAAAGAGAAAGGTCTCAAAACTGCCATAAGAAAATCGCCAAGAAAAGGCTCCGAAAATCACCAAAAAGGAAAAACGGGAGAGACACCATCAAGCCTTGAGGAACCATGCCGAATCATCTATACATACCATGAAGGTTCATACAAGGTCTAGCTTGCCTCCCGATCATCCATCCCTCTCTCAAGATCTCACCATGAAGCTCTCAAGCTAGTCCTAGAAATTCCGAAGGAAAATGGAAGAGGAAAATAGCAAAACAAAATGAGTTAGGGTTCCTAGAGATGGCTGCCATCTTCTCACCACTTGGGTTATATGGAGGCAACCGAAAGACGAAACTACCCCTAAAGCCTAACACTAGGATACACGCCCCCGAGGGGCACTTTGGGAATCTTCGTCGTCGCACCATCGGACGGATGCCCGGCGACCGCACCCTGCGTAGCCTCGATGCACACCATGCGATCCCGACGCGTGTCCTCCGCTTCGAAGTCTCCGGACTACGTCGTCGCACACCGGTCAGACCCGCCGGTCAGACCAGTCCGGTGCTGCTGCCTCCGGTCTTCGGTCTTGGCTTTATGTATCAACCAAGGAACTATGTGGTTTTCTGGTGAACCACTGGAAACCCCGCGAACTTGGTGTGGCCTCCGCCAATCTCCACTCATGACTTGGCCCCCACGAAGTCCTGGCACGATCTTGGCTTTCTGGCTCAACCAAGGAACCGTCCACGACTTCATCTTTCCGTTCTTGCCACGATGCGGCCCGCACTTGACCCCGCTGGCCACCGGGTCCCTCGAACCAAGCCTACTTGTCTTCTCCACACCTGGAGGCCTATCCGGCAACGACCTTTCGCGCTAGCTCTTCACCTGCACCAACACCAGTCAAGCCGCAACCTGCACCTGCAATACTTAGCCAAGAATCAGTCCACACAACGTTGTCAATCACTCATCACACCAGGAAGCGACCATCCACTGGTCCTCGAACCACACAGGTCCTCAATCTCCCCCATGATGAGTGCATTGACAACACACACGTTTTGGTAACCAGAGAAAAGGAAAAGAAAAGAAACGACTAAAAGAAACTCCAACAAGCGATCAAAAGCCAAAGGAAAAGCAAAGAGCAAGATCACTTAAAGAAGACAAGTCTCGGTCCCCTTAGGCAAGGGCAACGGCTCGACACAACCGAGACAAAAGCAAAGCTCAAGCAAAGAGCGAAATCCATCAAACCAAAGCTCGAAAAAACACAAAGAGCTCCCCCTGCACACATGCAAGCTCCCCCTGAACCAATGCAAACTCCCCCTGGACGAATGCATACAAACCACATCGCAAAATAGAGCAGCTGCCTCAGCCTTGCTCTGACCGGTCTGATCGGTCAACTGCACCAGTCAGACTGGTGCCCAACATCTGAACAGGGGCCAGCACTCTGACCGGTCAGACCGGTGACCATGACCGGTCAGGCCGGTGACACACAGAGCCCAGAAAAAGCTCGAAACCACCTGAAAACTCTCTAGATGCATTCAGAAGGCCAAAACATGCTCAAACTTCTCCCCCTTGTTGCCAATGCATGAATCAAGCCAAAAATGCAAAAAATGCAACCTATAGCTTCTCAAATAGACAAAATTCATCACAAGATGCTACACACATCCAAATGAGCAAGTTAGATACTCTATAGCTTTGTATGAACATCAACTACATGATCACCAAGTTTCACAACCATTGGACGATGCTAAGATAGAATTGAGTAATTTTGTGAGAAAACACCCTCTCATGACCAAAGTCCTAAACATGAGCAAAACATGTCAAAATGGCAAAGCCACACAAACTTCATGCTAGGACAACCATTCTAAGCATAAGACCATCATAAACACCCACAAGCACCTCATGTCATGTCAAAGCCACCGAGCCATGTGCTTACTTCTAAACATGAGACTTCTCATTGGTAAGCAACATGCAACGGTTTAGCACCCAAAAGCAAGTAAAATAAGCACATATGACATGGGAGCACATTTTCCAGGCAATTTACATTTCATTTTCAGATTCATATTTGGTACATGAAATGTCTTTGCGACAAAAAGGAACTTATGCCCCTCCACAAGATGAAGCATGGAGGCTAAACATTCATGATGGCAAATGAGCCTTTGGCCCCATATGATCAAAATAAGCTATCCAACCACAAATTAAGCATAGCCAAGCCACAAAAACATGTCAAGATGATATAAAGGCATTTACTCACAAGAGAGCATATATATGTCATTTTTCAAAAACATAGCTATCAACCATTGGCATAAATCAAGATCATCAAGTGCTAAGTCAAACTAACCATAGCATACCAAACTAGCTCACAAGATCATATATAGCACATCATGGTGAACAATGTATATGAGAGAAGCTTTTCCTGTCACAATGCATATGATACAAAATGCATGCAACCTAAGATACAAAGATGCCTATACATCATGTTACATATGCCATGCAAAATGCAAGAAAAGCACAAAGGAAAGCTATACATATGCTACAAAGGAGCTCCCACACCCAACTCACGAAATCAAACAAACACCAAGTTCTCCCCGCAAACGAGTGAAAGTTGCTTGATCTAGGGGCTTGGTGAAGATATCGGCTAGTTGGTCTTGTGTGGGTACATGGATCAAAGAAATTTTCCCTTTCTCCACATTGTCTCTCAGGAAATGATACCTCACTTATATGTGCTTGGTTTTGGAGTGGAGCACTGGGTTCTTTGCAACGCTTATGGCACTGGTGCTATCACATTGAAGTGGGACATGGGTATACTCCTCACCAAAGTCGCTCATGGTGTATGTGATCCAAAGGAGCTAAGAGCAACAACTAGCTGCGGCCACATATTCTGCCTCGGTAGTGGATTGAGCAACACTCGATTGTTTGCCGGAAGACCAAGAAACCAAAGAAGAACCCAAGAACTGGCAAGTCCCAGAAGTGGACTTCCTATCCAACCGACACTCGGCAAAATCCATGTTTGAAAATCCATGAAGAGCCAAAGAAGAAGACGCGGAGTACCAAAGACCGAAGTCGGGAGTGTGATGCAAATACCTGAAAATGCGCTTGACTGCTTGCCGATGCGAAGTCCTCGGAGACGCTTGAAAACAAGCGCACAGACATACCGAGAATTGGATGTCCGGCCTCGTCGCCGTCAAGTACAGGAGTGACCCGATCATGCTTCGGTACTCCTTCTGGTCCACGTGTTCACCTTCCTCGTCCGCATCAAGAGCTATAGTCATACTCATAGGCGTCGCCATGGCCTTGGAGTCCTCCATCTTGAACTTCCTCACATTGTCTTTGGTGTACTTGGCTTGGTGCACAAATGTTCCTTCCTTCGACTGCTTGATCTGGAGGCCGAGGAGGAACTGCAACTCACCCATCATGCTCATCTCAAATTCCCTGGTCATGTCTTCTGCAAACCTTGCAACCAAAGAGTTAGACGAGCCACCAAACACAATATCATCCATGTATACCTGCACAATTAGGATCTCTTTGCCCTGCCTGAGGAGAAACAAGGTCTGATCGACCTTCCCCATCTCGAAACCTCTCTCAAACAGGAACCCCCTCAACCTGCCATACCAAGCCCGAGGCGCCTATTTCAACCCATAGAGCGCCTTTCTCAACTTGTACACTCGGTGGGGGTACTTCTCACTCTCAAACCCCCGGTGGTTTCCTCACGTACACTTCTTCCTCCAACACAACGTTCAGGAAGGCACTCTTCACATCCATTTGGTGCAATTTGAACCCTTTAGCCACGGAAAAGGCTAGAAGAATCCTAATCGCCTCCAAACCGGCTACGGGAGCAAAGGTCTCATCGTAGTCGATCCCTTCTTTCTGAATATACCCTTGCGCCACCAACCTCGACTTGTTTCTCACCACTTCTCCTTTCTCTCCCTCTTTATTTTTCCACACCCACTTTGTCCCAATCGGCTTACAACCCGGTCGAGGATCTACCAACTCCCAAACTTGGTTTCTCTCAAAGTTCTCCAACTCCTCATGCATCGAATTTACCCAATTGTGATCAGATAATGCGTGTCCAATGTCTTTGGGCTCAAACGTAGCAACAAAAGCAGCATGAGAAAAGTGAGAATTGTTTCGAACCCTCGACCGTGTAGTGCGTTCGTTGATGTCACCGAGGATCCTCGAAGCTGGATGATCCGCTTGAACTCGCCAGGGAGGTTCTCGCCTTGAAGCTACCTCCCCCTCAACTTCAGCTTCTCCTTGATTTGGGATTGTCATAGTAGGTGTAGGAGAGGGCCCGTTCTCGATCGTAGTCGAAGTATTAGGTACATGCTCAACCATGGGCACCACACCGCCATCTTCATCATCACCATGTCCATGCTCCTCCTCCTCAAAGATTTCCTCACCAAGTTTATCATCACCTGCACATTCGAAGACAAGAGAGCTACGTGGCTGTGTCTCGTCGACGGTAACCTCGCAAGTCTCCACGATTTGGTTAGTTTCCAAATTGAGCACACGAAATGCTCTAGAGTGAGTAGCATAACCAAAGAAAATACCATCGACAGACCTAGCCTCAAACTTATCCAGATTCTTGCCTTTCTTCAAAATAAAGCACTTGCATCCAAACACATGAAAGTGACTCACCTTGGGAGTGCGACCGTGCATCATCTCATAGCACATCTTCTTCTTGAATGCTCGAAGGAAAATCCTGTTCGAGACATAGCACGCGGTATTGACCACCTCAGCCCAGAACCTCCTCGGAGTCCTATGCTCGTCGAGCATCATCCGGGCCATCTCACACAAGGTTTTGTTCTTTCTTTCCACCACGCCATTCTGGGGGGGGCGTATATGGACTCGAGAACTAGTGTTCAAGACCCAAGTCATGGCAAAAGGTTTCGAAACAAGAGTTTTTAAATTCCGAGCCATTGTCACTGCGGATCGCTCGTATGGCATCTCCGTGCCTCTCGTTCTTCAACCTCAAGACAAGATCTCGAACAAAACCAAACGTCTCCCCCTTCTCCTCCAAAAAGAAGACCCACGCATACCGAGAGTAGTCGTCCACTACAACAAGGACATACCACTTCCCACCCGCAGATCGCACATGAGCTGGGCCAACAAGGTTCATATGGAGCAGCTCGCATGGACGCTCCGTCATCACATCGGTGAGGGGCGGATGGGAAGAGGCTACCATCTTGGCATGCCTACACGGCGCACAAACTAACTCTTTCTCAAACCTCAACCGTGGCAATCCTCGGACCAAATTGAGTTTACTCAAGCGAGACAAAATGTCAAAGCTCAAGTGACCCAACTTCCTATGCCACTTCCACAACTCACTCGAAGAACCAGCCAAAAAGCAACGAGCAACACCTGAAGACTGAGAGAAATCAGCTCGGAAAACCTGACCCTCGGGAACGACCATGCAAACAAGGTCGCCTCGAGAATCCAAAATCCGAGAACCACCAGGCCGAAACAACACCTCAAAACCCTCATCCAAAAGCTGGGAAACAGAAAGCAAATTGAATCCGAGCGATTGAACAAGAGCAACACGCCTGAGAGTGACTTTGTCACTGATCCTTATCTCACCTTCAGAGAGCACACGCCCTCGCCCATTGTCCCCAAAAGTGATGTATGTCTTGGACACCACCGGGACAAGACTTGAGAACCACCCCTTGTCTCCGGTCATATGCCTCGAGCAACCGGAGTCAATCAACCAAACGTTCCTCAAGTCCTCCACCTGAAATTCAAAAACGAGCACGTGAGCGAACAAACGACTTAGCACTGGGGTTAGTACCAAAAGAGTAAAACCAGTGCCAAGCCATTTACTCCAAAGTGGGGTTAGCACAATCCAAAGCATCACGGCTACCAAAGCTACCACCATGAGAACCACCACGAGCACCACCACTAGGGAACCACCCCTGCCTCACTGGAGGAGAACGAAAGCCACGAAAGAAAGACCGTGGACCGTTCCTCCTCTCCATCTCAAAGCTACGACTCCTCCCTCCCTCGTATTGAGCACGAGGTGGAGAACGTCTAGCAAACTGACCACCACTGGACTCACCATGCCAACCACCAGAACCACGACCACCAGAACTGAACCGAGCCTCATCACGAGCACGGAAACCAAACTGTCGGTCACCCAGACCTGCACCGGTCTGACCGGTCACCCTGACCGGTCTGACCGGTGGTGCTCGGCCAGCAGCACCACCTGCCACCTTTCGATCCCCCCAAGCCGGAACCATCCTCACAATCGCCTTGGCCCTGGGCATCTGCATACGAGGCTCAGGTGCACCATTAGAAGGGTGGTACCTGTCCTTGTTAGCCCACTCCTTAGCCATCCTCTCCTCACGCTTCCTCTTGAAGCAAAACTCATCCTTGTGACCATCTCTACCACAATACCCACAATGGAACTTTATGGGCTATGGCTTAGGCTTAGGCTTGGGTTGGGGCTACTCACTCGGCTTCTCCCCTTTCTTCTCTCCATCCTCACCTCCCTTTGGGCTCACAAATCTCACCAGTTTTTGGAAATCATTTGTTGGGTGAGGGAATATGGGTGGATCTGGAGTTGTGTCAAATTTGTTTCTGAGATGGTTAGGCTTGGGCTCAAACTTGTTCTTGTGTGTGTTTGGTGGTGGGATAGGGATCTCTCCAACTCTCTCAACTCCCTCACCACTATTCTCTCCAAGCTTGTCAGCCCCAAGTGCTTGACCATCATAGCGTTCGAAAGCCGCTATCATGATACCAAGCTGAGGCTCCTGACCCGACAACCCACTCATACACTTCCTCAGCTCATCATTTTCATCCTGCAAGCGATCAACATAATGTGCAAGTTTCAGATTCTTAACCGCATGCAATTCACAAGTAGAGCAAGAAGTGGGAACAGGTGCTTTCAAGTAAGCCTCAAGAGAAACAATGTAAGCATGCATCTCATCAATCTTTCCATTCAAAACAGGGCAAGAAGTGCAAGCACCTAGCAAAGCAGGTCTAGACTTAAGCTCAGCCACTTCAACCCTAAGCACATCTAGTTCCTCACACTTGGAGGCATACTTTTCCTTGAGAGCAGTAAGATCAGCTAGGAAAACAGAGCAATCAACACAATCAACATCATCAGAAACCACAGGTGAAGCCTTAAGCGAATCTATCTCAAGCTTAGCATCAAGGTTCTGGGTTTCTAGCTCAGCTACTCGGTTCCTAGCATCTTCTAGTGAGGCCCTAAGCTCTTTCCTCATCTTCTTCGCCTCTCTAAGCATGTCATCGCGGTTATCAAGCAACTTGCCAAGCCACTCATTCTCCACGCGCAAGAACAGAAGCTCGTCACGTACCTCATCCTCGAAGTCAAAGACCGTGTCGCTCTGGTGACTTTTCTTGCTGCCGGAGCTACGTGCCATGCCACAGAAGCCATCTCCCGCGAAGCAGCTCAGCCTGCTCAAGTTCTTGGACGCTTTCTTGTTATTGTGCCAATCACCTTCATCTTCGCTGCTACTGGAGCTCGAGGAAGAGTAGGCGGAGCTGGAGTCGACGTCGCTTGCTCCGACCATTGCTCGGGCCTTCCTGTCATGGCCGCCCTTCTTCCTTGATCCTCGCTCGTCCTTGTTCCGATGCTTGTGCTTGTGATCGCGCCTCGATCGGTGCTAGTTGTCCGTCCTCGACCGGTGCTTGTAGCCGTCCTTGTTCTCCATCTTCTCCGGACAGTCGGCGATGAAGTGTCCTGGCTTGCCGCACTGGAAGCATGTCCGTGTCGTCCTCCTCGTGTTCACCCGGTTCTCGTGCAGCCTCTCGAACCATCTGGTCAACAGCGCCAGCTCGTCCTCTCCAAGCACGTCGAACTCCTCGTCTGGCAAAGACATCAAAAAGGACAAAGCAAACATCCTAGAGGATGGGTTAGCGTTAGACTTAGCACCTGAGCAACTGACAAGAGCAAGACTTTGGGAGTCAGTCGGGCTCTCGAGATGGGCTGTCAAACCTCAATCAATCTCAGCCGACTTGAGCTTAGAGAACAACTCGTTCACCGTCAGTGTGGTATACTTCTCCGACCCAAGAATGGCCCCGACCTTTCCATCCCATTGTTGGTATTTCTTAACCTCACCACTATGGCACTGGGTTAGCGTGAGTGTGTAAGAAACACCCGGGTACACTGACGAGTGCGAACGAATCTGCAAGCGCACGGATAAACCGTAGCACTTCACCTTAGGAGTATTCCCAATGGTATCGAATCCAAGGAACGGTTGAGGACAGGAGCATCCGAGGACCAGTGGATGGTCTCTCCTCAGTGTGATGAGTGATTGACAACATGGTGTGGACTGACTCTTGGCCGAGTATTGCAGGTGCAGGTTGCGGCTTGACTCGTGTTGGTGCAGGTGAAGAGCGGGCGCGAAAGGTCTTAGCCTTGCGGGGCCTCCGAGGAGTGGAGAGACAAGTAGGCTCGGCTCGATGGACCCGGTGGCCAGCGGGGTCAAGTGCGGGCCGCATGGTGGCAAGAAAAGCAAGACGAAGTCGTTGATCGGAGCCGGTGCAGGGTAGCGGCTCACAACCGAAGTCTGCAGGCGGGGTTTGCGACGGTTCACCACAAAACCGTCGGGTTACTTGGTTGAGCCACAAAACCAAGACCGGAGGCTCGGCGGGCGGAGACGGGATCCGGGCGCGCCGAGAAGCTTCGATGCCGGCGGACACGTGGCGGGATCGCGGGGCTTGCGTCGGGAGGACGCGGACTGCAGCAACGGTGTGGCCCTGCGATGAAGAGGAGTGCTACTTGACCTATTTGCCCCTGAGGGGTTTGTATCTCAACTTAAGTGCTAGGGGTAGCTTGGTCATTCGCCCAACCCAGAGGAACTCATATATATTAGCTCTAGGGTTTCTGGGCAAACTATCCATCCGGACTGCTTCCCATTTCTCTGCTCCATAGGTTTAGATTTTCTTCACCGGTTTGTAAAGAATCTGACCTCCGAGTGTACGGAAGCTTTCATGGTTGCGTCGATTTCCTTCTTGTAGCTCGTGTGCTTTTCGTGTCTTTTTCGGGCTATTTTCGTTGGATTTTCGTGCGCGGCTTGTTCCTTCGATTCTGAGGTGTTTGGGTTCGGTTTTGTTTGTGGAGATCATGGATAGATGTCTCGTGCATCTTTGTGCTTGATCTTGACTCCTCAAACTCTGGATTTGGCCTCCGATCGAAGGATTTCGGTTGGAACCCTAGCTTTTTGGTAGAGCTCAGTTGCGATTTGATTCCCGGCGATTTAGTTCGTTTGAGGTCTCAAGTTTTGGGTATAGTATCTCCTTGAGACGCTTCTCATCTCCCCCAAATCTTGTCTCAAGTGCTCAAGCCGTTTGGGAGATCCTTGGATGGATAGGAGGGGTTGACTTCGCGTTTTCGAGCACGTGCTGCTCTGTCCGCACGTGGCGGACTGTCCGCGCCTGGTCGGTGGACTGTTCGCGAGAACACGTGTTCGTCGCCTGTTCTTCAGTTCTTGAGCTCGAGGCGTTTCGATCCGCGGTGTGTCAAGGGTTTCGTTGCAAGAGGTTTGCGGACCGTCCGGCAAGGCAACGCGGACTATCCGCGTGGTACGAGTTACCCACGGACCGTCCGAGGGTTGGGTACGGACCGTCCGTATTTCGAGGTGTAGTACTGGTTGTTCGGGTACCTTTTACGGACCGTCCGCTGTGGTCTCGCGGACTGTCCGCCTGGCCCCTGCGGACCGCCCGCCCGGTCACCGCGGACTGTCCGCCTGGGACTTCGCAGATTGCCTATGTCCTTTGCTTCTTGAGTTGCGCTTCCGTGTTGCTTTGAGTTGGGGTTTGTTCGTAGGGTTGGTAGGTCCGTTGTGACTACGTGACCTTGGCAAACTCGTGTGGGAATCCTTTGTTGTGAATTTGGGGCGTAGGCCGAGTTCATCCTCCGGGAAGAATTTTTATCGGCTCCCATTCACTGCCCCCCCCCTCTCTGGTCGCCTAATCGGTCCTTCAATTGGTATCAGAGTCGGTTACGGATCTTCGTGATTCTAACCAGTCTAAGATCCAAAGATGGCGTACCAGGAACAGGGTTCGGGTCCATCACACTTTGATGGTAAGAATTACCAGATGTGGCAGAGGCGGATGGCTGCTTTCCTCCGCGGCAAGGGTCCGATCCTTTGGGATGTCACGGTGAACACAGCTTATGTTCATCCTGTGAACTTCCTTGCTCCAGGATCGAGGGATATGTTCGACGCCAACAACAAGGCAGTCGACTACCTGTATCGTGCTCTGTGTCAATCCTAATTTGATCGGGTTCAGACAGAGGACTTGGCGTGCAGGATTTGGGAACAGTTGAAGAATGCTCATGCCGGGAACGCTCAGGTTTAGGCTCGGCTGTTTGCGACTTACTGGATAGAGTATGAGAACTTCACTCATCTCCCCAGTGAGTCCATAGATGCCATGTTCTAGCGGTTCACGGTGATTGTGAACAACATGAGGGCTAATGTGGCCGTGCTCCCGTACGATGATCATGACAGGGCTATCAAGCTCCTGCACTCTCTGGATCATACCGTGTGGAGTGAGAAGGTCGAGGCCATTCTTGAGTCAGAGAAGTATGAGACCCTCACGGTGGATGAGCTGTTCTCCAAGCTCAAGTCGTCCGAGGTGGACCGTGGGGTGCGAGCTAAGATCGAGAACCCGACTGACCCTCATAGTCTGGCTCTCGTTTCTGGACCAAGGATTAACGCTAACATGTCTTCGAGACAGTTCTCTTTGTCTTGTCTTGTGTCCATGCCAGATGAGGAGTTTGACGTGCTGGGCGAGGAGGATCTCGCGTTGCTGAGCAGGCGGTTCGAGCGCATCTACACGAACCGGAAGAACGCTCGGAGGAGTTCGGGCATGTGCTACCGGTGCGGCAAGCACGGGCACTTTATCGCTGAGTGCCCGGAGGCCATGGAGGTCAAGCCTGAGAACAAGCACCGTCTGAGGACCGACCACAAGCACCACTCGAGGGATGACCACAAGGGCAAGAACAAGTCCGAGCGGAGGCCGAGAAGGAGTTGTGGTCACAAGAAGAAGGAGCGAGCGATGGTTGCCGGAGCGAGGGACATCGACTCGAGCTCCTGCTACTCTTCATCGAGCTCAAGTGATGAGGAAGAGAACCGGCACAAGGGCAAGCGGTCGAGCAAGAACATCAACGGCTTGTGCTTTGCCGCCCAAGGCTTTTGCGGCATGGCACACAGCTCCGAGAGCAAGAAGAGCAACAAGGACAACTCGGACTCCGACTCCGAGGATGAGGTAAACAATGATCCTGCCTACTTGATAGCGGAGAATGCTAGGTTGAATGACTTGCTTGACAACCATGATGATGTGCTTAGAAAGACCAACAAGGAGAAGAGGGAGTATAGGTCTTTGCTTGGAGAGGCTAAGGAGAAGGTGGTTGAGCTAGAGTCTTTGCTTGTTGATGCTAGGGCCCAATTAGATTCCCTTAAGTTTGCTCCTATTGTGACTGATGAACCTGAATGCACTGATTGTTCCACTTTTCTTGGTGATTTGACTGTGCTTAAGGAAAAGTATGCCTCCAAGGTTGAGGAACTAGACGTGCTTAGGGTTGAGCTAGATGAGATGAAATCTAGGCCCTCCTTGCTTAGTGCTTGCACTTCTTGTCCTATTCTGCATGAGAAACTAGATGAGTCAGTTGCTTATGCTAGATCTCTAGAAACTACTTTGAAAACTCCTATTCCTACATCATGCTCTACTTGTGAATTACATGCTGTGAAGAATATGGAGCTTGCATACTATGTTGACCGCTTGCAGGATGAGAATGATGAGTTGAGAAAAATGATGGGTTGGTTGTCTGGTCATGAGCCTCAGCTCAAGATGATGATTGAGGCATACAAGCGCTATGATGGGCAAGCACTTGGGTCGAACAAGGTTGGTGAGGCAAGTGGTGAGAATGAGGGAAAGATCGGAGATATCCCAGAACCACCAAAAACCTACCACAAAAATGCCTATGCTCCTAAGCCAAACCCACTTAGGAACCGACTAGACACAACCCCAGCTCCACCCGTGTTTCCTCCACAAACCAACAACTTCCAGAAACCCATCAAGTTCAAGAGTGACTTGGGGAATGAGTTCTTTGGGAAGAAGGGAGAGAAACCGAGTGAGGAGAAACCACAGCCCAAAGAGAGCCCAAAACCAAAGCCAAAGCCAAAACCCTTCCATTGTGAGCATTGTGGGAGGGATGGGCATCTTGCTGAGTTTTGCTTCCGGCGGAAGCGTGAGGAGAGGTTGGCTAGGGAGATGGCCAACAAGGACAGGTACCGCCCTTCTCGTGGTATGCCTGAGCCTAGGTTGGTGCCGAGGGGTGAAGGTACGGTGCGTACCATTTTCCCTCGGGAGAGGCGTGAGTTTGTGCCTCGAGGTGAGCCACCACATAGAGATGGTGGTAGGCGTGTTGGGTTTGGGCGTGGTGAGTTTGCTGGACGTTCCTTCGCTCGTGGCCAGTACGAGTATGGGGGGAATGATCACAGCTTTAGGTCCCAGAGGAGCTACGGGCCACGGTCTCCACTTCGTGGTACGCGTAGTCGTCCAAGGGGACGTGTGGGTGTTCCACCTAGGAGAGATAGGATGGATTTTGCTAACCCCACTTTTGAGCAAATGGCACGGCACTGGTTTGATTCATTTTGTACTAACCCCAGTGCTGAGTCGTTTGCTCACTCTCGCTTTCGTGTTTGATTTGCAGGTGGGAGGCTTGGAGGCCTTTTGGTTGATTGACTCCGGTTATTCTCGACACATGACCGGAGATCGACGGTGGTGCTCCAGCCTCACCCCAGTGATGACCAAAGAGTACATCACTTTTGGGGATAATGGGAAAGGTAGAGTGCTTTCAGTGGGCACAGTGAAGGTGAGTGAGTCTGTGACTCTTCGGCGTGTTGCTCTTGTCAAGTCTTTGGCATACAATCTTCTTTCGGTTTCCCAGCTTCTTGATGAGGGTTTTGAGGTCCGTTTCAAAACGAGCGCTTCGCGTGTTTTGGATTCTCGAGGTGATCTTGTGTGCACGATCATCCCTGAGGGTCAGATTTTCAGAGCCGATTTTTCTCAGTGTGTTGGCTCTTCTCGTTGTTTGGTTGCTGGTGTTTCGGCGGAGCTTTGGAAATGGCATAGGAGACTAGGCCACTTGAGTTTTGACTTGTTGTCATGCTTGAGTGGGCTAGGTTTGGTCCGAGGATTGCCTAAGTTGAAATACCAAAAGGACTTGGTATGTGCTCGTGTAGGCATGGTAAGATGGTCGCCGCCTCTCACCCGCCTCTGACATCCGTTATGACAGAGAGGCCATGCGAGCTGTTCCATATGGACTTGGTTGGTCCAGCTCGTGTGTGCTCGGCGGGTGGGAAATGGTATGTCCTGGTGATAGTGGATGACTATTCTCGCTATGCTTGGGTCTTCTTTTTGGCTGATAAGGGGGAGACGTTTGGTTTTGTGCAGGATTTAATCTTGAGGTTGAAGAATGAGAGGAATGGAGATGCTATTCGTGCTATCCGTAGCGACAATGGCTCTGAATTTAAAAACTCTCGTTTCGAAACCTTTTGTCGTGATTTGGGTCTCGAACATCAATTCTCTTCTCCCTATGTGGCTTGTCAGAATGGAGTAGTTGAGAGGAAAAATCGTTCCCTTTGTGAGATGGCTCAGACGATGCTCGACGAGCATAGGACTCCGAGGAGATATTGGGCTGAGGCGGTGAATACCGCTTGCCATGTTGGGAACCGGATTTTTCTCAGGGCCTTCTTGAACAAGACGTGCTATGAGCTCATGCACGGGCGAGCACCTAGAGTGAGCCATTTCAGGACTTTTGGTTGTCAGTGCTTTATTCTCAAGAAGGGTAGGCTTGATAAGTTTGAGTCGAGGTCCTCCGATGGGATTTTCCTGGGTTATCCTAGTCATTCTCGAGCATTCCGTGTGCTCAACCTTGATACTAACCTAGTCATGGAAACTTGCGAGGTAACCTTCGACGAGACCCAGCCATGCAGTTCGTCTGTCTTTGAGTGTGCAGGTGACGACGAAATTGGCAATAAGATCTTTGAGGACGAGGAGGATGATGCTAGAGAGGATGATGGTGATGATGGTGAAGCTCCAGCCACGCATGTACCCTCTACTTCCACTACGATGACTACGGTGCAGGATGGTCCATCCCCTACACCGCCTACGATCCAGCAAGATCAAGTGGAAGCAGCTGCTGTGGGGGAGGTTGTCTCCAGGCGAGAGGCACCGAGGCGTGTTCAAGTTGATCATCCGCCCTCAAGAATCATCAGCGACATCAATGAACGTACGACACGGTCAAGGTCCAGGAATGTTTCTCACTTCGCTCATTCGGCTTTTGTTGCTACCTTTGAGCTGAAAGACATTAGACACGCTCTCTCTGATCCTAATTGGGTGAACGCAATGCATGAGGAGTTAGAGAGTTTTGAGAGAAACCAAGTTTGGGAGTTGGTAGAGCCACCACCACATTGCAAACCTATCGGGACAAAATGGGTGTGGAAGAACAAAGAGGGTGAGAATGGTGAGGTGGTGAGAAACAAATCGAGGTTGGTTGCTCAGGGCTATAGTCAGAAGGAGGGGATAGACTATGAGGAGACATTTGCTCCTGTAGCCCGTTTGGAGGCGATTAGGATCCTTCTAGCCTTTTCCGTGGCTAAAGGGTTCAAATTGTACCAAATGGATGTGAAGAGTGCCTTCTTGAATGGGTTTTTAGAAGAAGAGGTTTATGTGAAGCAACCACCGGGCTTTGAGAGTGCTGAGTTTCCTCACCGTGTGTATAGGTTGAGAAAGGCGTTGTATGGGCTGAAACAAGCTCCCCGTGCTTGGTATGGCCGTTTGAGGGGGTTCATGTTCAGCAAGGGGTTTGAGATGGGCAAGGTTGAGAAGACTCTCTTTCTCCTCAGGCAGGGTGATGATATCCTAATTGTTCAGGTGTACGTGGATGATATTGTCTTTGGCGGCTCGTCTCACTCTTTGGTTGCAAGGTTTGCAGAGGATATGAGCAAACAATTCGAGATGTCCATGATGGGAGAATTGCAGTTCTTTCTCGGGCTTCAGATCAAGCAGGCGAAGGAGGGAACCTTTGTGCATCAAGCCAAGTACACGAAGGACATCCTCAAGAAGTTCAAGATGGACGACTCGAAGCCCCTATCGACACCGATGAGTACGACTACAGCGCTAGACGCAGATGAGGACGGAGAGCCCGTGGACCAGAAGGAGTACCGGAGCATGATCGACTCCCTCTTATACTTGACAGCGACGAGGCCGGACATCCAGTTTTCTGTTTGTCTGTGCGCTCGTTTTCAGGCGTCGCCGAGGACTTCAAATCGGCAGGCCGTCAAGCGGATCTTCAGGATCTTCGACACACTCCTGAGCTCGGTCTTTGGTACTCGGCGTCCTCTTCCCTTTCGCTTCTTGTTTTTTCGGATGCCGATTTTGCGGGGTGTCGAGTCGATCGGAAATTGACTTCGGGTACTTGCCAGTTTCTGGGTTCCTCGCTTGTTTCTTGGTCATCTCGCAAGCAGTCAAGTGTAGCTCAGTCTACCACAGAAGCCGAGTATGTCGCTGCTGCTAGTTGTTGCTCCCAACTGCTTTTGATCACGTACACTTTGAGTGACTTTGGTGAGGAGTGTTCCCATGTACCTCTCATGTGTGACAGCACCAGTGCCATAAGTGTAGCCAAAAATCCTGTGCTCCACTCAAGAACCAAACACATAGAAGTGCGCTACCACTTTCTGAGAGACAATGTTGAGATGGGAAACATAGATCTCATCCATGTCCCAACCGAAAAACAGCTAGCTGATATCCTAACAAAACCTTTGGACCAAGCTACATTTGCACGTTTGCGGGGTGAGCTTGGTGTGGTTTTTCCCTTTTGAGTTTTGGTTGGGGGAATCTCATGTACATACGCATGTTACATGTTCATTTCTGTATCATATCATGCTTGCATCTTTGTATCATAGACTGCATTTGCATCATATGCTATAGAGTTGAGCTTCTCCTATATACTTTGTTCACCATGATGTGCTATACATGATCTTGTGCGCTAGTTTGGTATGCTATGGTTAGTTTGGCTTAGCTCAAGATGATCTTGATTTATGCCCATGGTTGCTAGCTATGCTTTTGAAAAATGCTACATGTATGCTCTCTTATGGGTAAATGCTTTTATATGAGCTTGACATGTTTTTGTGGCCTTGCTATGCTTAATTTGTGGTTGGACAACTTATTTTGATCATATGGGGCCAAAGGTTCATTTGTCATCATGAATGTTTAGCACGTTTACTTTATCTTGTGGAGGGGCATAAGTTCCTTTTTGTCGCAAAGACATTTCATGTACCATTGTAAATCTGAAAATGAAATGTAAATTGCTTGGAAAATATGCTCCCATGTCATATGTGCTTAATCTTTATAGCTTTGGGTGCTAAACCGTTGCATGATGCCTACCAATGAGAAGTCTCATACATAGAAGTAGGCACTTGGCTCGGTGGCTTTGACATGACATGAGATGCTTGAGGGTGTTTATGATGATCTTATGATTAGAATGGTTGTCCTAGCATGAAGTTTGTATGGCTCTGCTATTTTGACATGTTTTGCTCATGTTTAGGACTTTGCTCATGAGAGAGTGATCTTTTGAAAAATTGCTCTTGTTTATCTTAGCTTTGCTCAATGGATGTGGATCTTGGTAATCTTGTAGCTTATGATCATACGAAGCTATAGAGTATCTCACTTGCTCATTTGGACATGTGTAGTATCTTGTGTTGAATTTTGTCTATTTGAGAAGCTCTAGGTTTCATTCTAGCTTGATTCATGCATTACCAACAAGCGGGAGGAAAGTACCCAATTCATGCATCCAGGGGGAGTTTTGCATCAAGGGGAAGAAAAATTTGGGAGAATGCATTTGGTCATGGGGAGCTTGCATTCATGCATTTTGGAGTGCATTCATGCATTTTAGAGCTCTTTTTCACCTGATTTTATTTGTGCTTGTTTGCCGATGGTGTCGAGCCCGTTTGCCTCACCTTGAGGAGTCGGCAAATTGTGGAGCATTTTGTCTCGGTTGTGTTGAGCCGTTGCCCTTGCCTTAGGGGATCGAGACTTTCTCTTTCAAGTGATCTTCTTTGGCTTTTGGTAGGCTTTTGATCACTTGTTTGAGTTTTTGGTTCGTTTCTTTTCTTCTTCCTTCTTTCTCTGAATTGGTTACTGTGTGAGTTGTCAATGCACTCATCAAGGGGGAGATTGAGGACCGGAGCGTCTGAGGACCGGTGGATGGTCGCTCCTCAATGTGATGAGTGATTGACAATGTGGTGTGGACTGACTCTTGGCCGAGTATTGCAGGTGCAGGTTGCGGCTTGACTCGTGTTGGTGCAGGTGAAGAGCGGGCGCGAAAGGTCTTAGCCTTGCGGGGCCTCCGAGGAGTGGACAGACAAGTAGGCTCGGCTCGATGGACCTGGTGGCCAGCGGGGTCAAGTGCGGTCCGCATGGTGGCAAGAAAACCAAGACGAAGTCGTTGATCAGAGCCGGTGCAGGGTAGCGGCTCACAACCGAAGTCTGCACACGGGGTTTGCGGTGGTTCACCACAAAACCGTCGGGTTACTTGGTTGAGCCACAAAACCAAGACCGGAGGCTCGGCGGGCGGAGACGGGATCCGGGCACGCCGAGAAGCTTCGATGCCGGCGGACACATGGCGGGATCGCGGGGCTTGCGTCGGGATGACGCGGACTGCGGCAACGGTGTGACCGTGCGATGAAGAGGAGTGCTACTTGACCTATTTGCCCTTGAGGGGTTTGTATCTCAACTTAAGTGCTACGGGTAGCTTGGTCATTCGCCCAACCCTGAGGAACTCATATATATTAGCTCTAGGGTTTCTGGGCAAACTATCCATCCGGACTCCTTCCCATTTCTCTGCTCTATAGGTTTAGATTTTCTTCACCGGTTTATAAAGAATCTGACCTCCGAATGTATGGAAGCTTTCATGGTTACGTTGATTTCCTTCTTGTAGCTCGTGTGATTTTCGAGTCTTTTTCGGGCTATTTTCGTTGGATTTTCGTGCGCGGCTTGTTCCTTCGATTCTGAGGTGTTTGGGTTCGGTTTTGTTTGTGGAGATCATGGATAGATGTCTCGTGCATCTTTGTGCTTGATCTTGACTCCTCAAACTCCGGATTTGGCCTCCGATCGAAGGATTTCGGTTGGAACCCTAGCTTTTTGGTAGAGCTCGGTTGCGATTTGATTCCCGGCGATTTAGTTCGTTTGAGGTCTCAAGTTTTGGGGTATAGCATTTCCTTGAGACGCTTCTCATCTCCCCCAAATCTTGTCTCAAGAGCTCAAGCCGTTTGGGAGATCCTTGGATGGATAGGAGGGGTTGACGTCGCGTTTTCGAGCACGTGCTGCTCTGTCCGCACCTGGCGGACTGTCCGCGCCTGGTCGGCGGACTGTCCGCGAGGACGCGTGTTCGTCGCCTGTTCTTCAGTTCTTGAGCTCGAGGCGTTTCGATCCACGGTGTGTCAAGGGTTTCGTTGCAAGAGGTTTGCGGACCGTCCGGCAAGGCACCGCGGACTGTCCGCGCGGTACGAGTTTCCCACGGACCGTCGGAGGGTAGGGTACGGACCGTCCGTATTTCGAGGTGCAGTACTGGTTGTTCGGGTACCTTTTGCGGACCGTCCTCCGTTGTCTCGCGGACTGTCCGCCTGGCCCCTGCGGACCGTCCGCCCGGTCACCGCGGACTGTCCGCCTGGGACTTCGCAGATTGCCTATGTCCTTTGCTTCTTAAGTTGCGCTTCCGTGTTGCTTTGAGTTGGGGTTTATTCCTAGGGTTGGTAGGTCCGTTGTGACTACGTGACCTTGGCAAACTCGTGTGGGAATCCTTGGTTGTGAATTTGGGGCATAGGCCGAGTTCATCCTCTGGGTAGAATTTTTATCGGCTCCCATTCACTCCCCCCCTCTCTGGTCGCCTAATCGGTCCTTCAACGGTGAGCGCTACCTCCTAGCCTAGCGGTGGTCCAAGGACACAACTCTATAGAGTTGAGATGGAGATGGAGAGGATCCTGCTGATAATGGGCAGAGTTGAGAACAGTCTCTCGGTCGTTTCGGACACCAGACCCTCCTGGCTATAACAGTCGGTTCACGGCAAATGGTTGCCTACACCTGTATCCGAACGTGGGGGATTTCGTAAGGGTCCAACGGCTGTCACTACCACGGCCATCCCCAAGACAAACCGTGCGATACAGGGCAATCGAAGGATAACCCGTTATCTAGACACCACGTCTACACCACCGGTTACTACTATAGCACGGCTACGTCTGCTAGCCCGTAGCAACACTATAGCACTCCGTAGGAAGACGGAGTGATGAACCCACGAGGGAGAGACCAGAACTCATTCAGGTAATCGCTATCTATACAAGGATCATGGAAGGACTTTGGTCTAAACTAGAATGCAGGAGCATCCACTTTACTCTAATTGGACTAACAGGCATACAAACGAAATTAGCAACTTATGAACTACACCCGAAGATCAAAGGCTAAGCTCATGAAGAACACAAGCCTCTAAATCATGAACAAGTGAAGAACACAAGAACTATTCACCTATGCATGAATGCTACTTTAGTCTAAATAGAAAATGCGGAAATACTCACTTTATTCTAAATGAAGAACGAAGCATCCATGGAGATACAAATCCCTCTCTCACTCTCATACTCTCTAATCTACCAAGGAGAGGCCTCTCCTTTGAAGGGAAGCTCTCATCCTTGGATGGAGTGGTGTGTCCTTATTCTTACCCCCTCCCCTTCTATTTATAGGCCAAGCTACCGGCGAGAGAACAGCTTGGGCACTTGGGAATCCACTGTAGGACCAATCACCGAGCACCACGTGGAAGCAGATGGCGATCTGTGGCAAGGTCGGTTCGGCCGATCCAAGGGATCGGCCGACCTGGCCCCACCACATCTCGCGTTGTGCTTTCTCCTAGTGAGTGGTATGTGGTCCCTTATGACGGTTCCAGGTGTATGGGTCGGTTGGAGGCGGTTTGCTCAGGTTGTGGGCCCTTGAATCCTTGTGCTGAACACGTGGCGGTGTCTGATTCGTCGGGAGGTGCTTCTCTTGGATTGATGAGGTGTCATGGACACATGGCATCCTGTGTGCCAGCACGTCGCCACGTGGCCTGGTGTGGGTCCCACCGGGCCCACATGATGTCCTGAGTATATCTCTCTCATCCGGGCTCCGATGTATGCAAATGATATATCCATTTCGATCGTCTCGACGAGCCCGTCACAATAGTGCAGTCCAAATGGGCATTTGGGACTGTTTATAATGATGCCATATTCATGCCATCAATTTACTTGCTCTTAGCTATATCATTTCATGTGTATTTTGGCATGTCCTGCATCAAAAGCTAGAAACACCAACACTTGTGGAAATTGTCAGTATAAAGCCCTATCCTAGTGTTGATGATCACTTTCCATTTATTTTATGCAGGAGTTGACGGCATGAAAGTGGTACTTAATAGCCGTCAACACCCATGCAGTACGATCCAGCGCGTGCAAGAGCTTCACAGCTCTATCATGGTCATCGTACGGGAGGACGTCCACATGGGCCCTCATGTTGTTCACAACCACCGTGAACCACTGGAACAAGGCATCAATCAACTCACCGGGGAGATGAGTGAAGTTCTTGTACTCTCTCCGGCAGGTCGCATACAATCGTGCCTGAACCTCAGCATTTCCAGCGTGAGCATTCTTCAGCTCCAACCAAATCCTACAAGCTAGGTCCTCTGTCTGAACCCGATCGAATTCGAATTGACATAGAGCACGAAACAAGTAGTCAACCGCCTTGTTGTTGGCGTCGTGCATGTCCCTCGATCCAGGAGCTAGGAAGTTAATCGGATGAACATAAGCTGCGTTCACCGTAACATCCCAAAGGATCTGACCCTTTCCGCGGAGGAACGCCGCCATCCGCCTCTGCCACATCTGGTAGTTTTTGCCATCAAAGTGCGGAGGACCCGAACCCCGTTCCTGGTACGCCATTTTTGGATCTTAGACTGGTAAGAGTCAATGAAGACCCGAACCGGCTCTGATACCACTTGAAGGACCGGAACGGCGAACCAGAGAAGGGGGAAGTGAATGGGAGCCGATAAAAATTCTTCTCGAAGGAGATGACTACTCCAACAAGATGAACATGGCAAGCCAAATCACGTCTCCGACTCAACTACCCAAGTTGGCCAAGACCACGTAGCCACTGGAGTGCTACTGGTCCTAGGAACCAACAACTCAACCAACTGAACCGAACACCCCAAAACACGCAGCGGAAAACTGCACAACCTGCTGTCTGTGCCACACCGGTCAGATCGATGGCTCCTGCCGATCAGACCGATGGCACTAGTCAGACTGGTGGAGTTGGCCGGTCAGGCCGGTGACAGACGACAGATGCACAGCAAAGTTCCAGGAAGCCTCAGTAACTTCTCTAGGCCCTGGAACACAACCACCCCCGAAACTCAAACTGCTCAGGAAGAAAAACCTTCACAAAGCCTAGCCAAACCTCCTCAAAACCTGCCAAGAACTGACCAGCAACAACTCAGCCCAAAGATACACGAACCAGGTAGTTCACCCGAGGCAAATCCCACAAGGGCCTTTCACCGGTCAAGAGCACCGGTCAGACCGGTCCAGCCTGGGCAACTCGGGATGAACAGCCAGCCGCGGGTCAACTCCCCCAAAACCACTTCCCGATCTCCCGATTCGCTCCACGGATTCGCACAAGACTTTGGGGATACTAGGAGTATCTCATGGGCATCCCATAGCTACGATTTGGTCCACCAAAACTCGTTGAATCAAGCGGAATCGAAGGATTTCCGCCAAGAACACCACAAACCCTAGGACGAAGAAAATCCCAAAATTGAGCCCCTTTACTCACGGATTTGGGAGGAGAATCAAAGGGAAAAGAACCACGAAGGGTTCATGCATACATCCCCCACCAAATCCCAAAGAGAAAGGTCTCAAAACCACCACAAGAAAATCGCCAAGAAAAGTCTCCGAAAATCACCAAAAAGGAAAAATGGGAGAGACACCATCAAGCCTTGAGGAACCACACCAAATCATCTATACATACCATGAAGGTTCATACAAGGTCTAGCTTGCCTCCCGATCATCCATCCCTCTCTCAAGATCTCACCATGAAGCTCTCAAACTAGTCCTAGAAATTCCAAAGGAAAATGGAAGAGGAAAATAACAAAACAAAATGAGCTAGGGTTCCAAGAGATGGCTGCCATCCTTGTGACAACCCGCCCAGGAAAATACCGTACTATCGCCTAAACCAATCCACTTTTGCCATTAAGCAACAGTAAAGTACCATCCCGTCGTTGGTTGCCGGGTCAAAGCCCGGTGAAATCACTTACATAGCAATAAGGATCGAACATATGCATTAAAACTCACACGAAGGCGAGTCCAGAGTACGAACACAAATTAATCCAAATTTACCCCTTAGGGTTTAATTATTACAAACCATTGTTCATGACATGATAAGTAAAGGTTCAGAGTTCGAAAACAGCGGAAAATTAAACTACGATACGATAGACATCACAGGAGGCCGTCCGTGATGCCGTCACTCGTCGTCATCCACCCATTCCAGCTCCCAGCCGGGTGGAATCTCTCCAGGCCAAACAACACCTGCAACAACATTTATATAGCAAGGCTGAGTATACTAACACTCAGCAAGACTTAACCGTCGGGTGATAACTACATCACCAACTCTAGACATGAGAGGCTTTTTGGCAGATGGAGTTCTTTTGCTGAAAAGCAACAAAGAGTATGTCCTTACTTTCAATATTTTAGCTCAAATTCTAGTTAATTACCATTTCTAAGTGAGCCAACTATTCCAATCAAGAATTGTACAATACAATTAATCCACGCAATAATATTCACAAAGTTCCATCATTAAGGGATATCATGGCCAGTTGATTAAGCAGTCTTAGATAACGGTGAGAGGCTGACAATCGATTGATTTATAACCTTGCAAGGTGAACCTAAACACACGGAAGAATGCATACCCCAAGAAATCCAAACAAAAACGAAACGGGGTATGCACCGACCAGACGGTTCCCATCTTTCTCCGGGTCGGGATCATACCTACAATCCTCGGTACAAGGCTTACTGGAACGTCACACCGGCCCGCCCAGACTCGCACAGGTACCCCACTGTTGCAGGTAGGGGGACACATCATGTGTCCTAGGGGTAGTAGGGAAAAGTTTCCTCGCCGTGCTCATCAGGTACTGGGTTTACCGGTCCCATTCCCGACAAGTGCTTAGTACATTCAAAAGCTTAGCCTACGAAAGCCACTGGACCGGAGCCCAAATCCCATGCTCTTACCACATGAGCAATCCATTTATAAAGATCTTATGATTCCAACATAAGAACCTATTCTCGCGAGTGACGAACATCACTCGACTTGTACCGGTCCTATAGCATAGCAGCTATCGACCTAGCATACTAGTAAAAGAGCATATGTACCTAGGGATCATGCACCTAGGGTTTCAATTCAACTCCTGATACGTAAATGCACAATCATAGCAAAGGTAATTGCATAATTTTAAAAAGAAGGGTTAATGATCCGGGGCTTGCCTTCGCTGGCAAGGTTGGCCTTGGGCCCTTCTGGACTTTGGTCCAGGTCTTGCTCTACAGCGGCGTAGTGCACGTCTCCGTCAGCTCCTTCGTCTCCTCCTTCCGGCAAAAGCGTACAGCTATCGTCGGGAAGATCTACACGAGGATGCAAATGCAAGATTTAATTAGCGGTTTTTATTTAATTAATTACAAACTAACACATGACAACCATGGGGTGCATGGTTGACCACATTCACCTAGATAAACAAACATTTAGCATACTCTTCCAATAAAGGAACAATATGCGGTTCTTTATTATTTATTCTTTTTGATTGTGACTGTGTACATATTTATGCAAATTAATTAATTTAACTTCACAAAACAACAAAGGGTCGTTCTTAAGCTTCTTAGCATGATTTACATCACATTCATAGGGTCATTAGATTTGTTGTTGGTGATTTCCCATTTAATTTAATATTAAGCTTTAAATGGCTTCCATAGCTTTTATTCGTAAAATAAATTCTTAAAATTCAGTGGTGGTGTTTCTAAAGCACTATAGACTGAAATAAAGTCACTTCACTAAGGTTCACATTTAATTGAGCCATAAAATTAATCATATCGAAAATAACAAAATCTAGCTACCAAAGCAAGATAAATGCATATAAAAATAAATAAAGCACTTTTGGATCCCAACTTTCTCTCATTGATTCTTTGACTCAAATCAAGGCTAGGAAATCAACAAACACATCAAGAGCTACTCTAGATTTTGAGGTATGCATTTACATTTAAAACTAAGCATAAATCAAGAATAAATATTTCTGCTAGATATAAAATCACAATTAATTCACCAGAGGTGTATTTAGGCATACCAAGACCACATGCAGAAGTTGAGCACAAAAATATATTTATTTTTAGCTACAAAAATCATTTGGACATATTCATCATAAAATAAAAATAAATCATATTAAAAGATTTACATAGTAACTTTGTGCAATTTTTGGTACAGAGCCTAGACATGGCATATCTAGAAACATATCCAAAATTCGGCTTGAGATCATGGGTAGATTTTGAACTACAGTAGATCTAGGGTAAACTGATTTCTATTTTTCATGCAAAAACTGTCACTCAAAAGTAGGGTCATCCTTTGTAGAAGTTGTAGAGTTATTCTCAAGGAAACCAGTAAAGTTGGTTTTGCATTTTTCTGATTTTTCTACAATTTTCTACGAATTTTCTAAGATCTGGTCAAAGGCTACCAAAGATTAAAGAATCTATTTCCTAATAGGCCCCTGGAAAGTTTTGAGTGTTCACAGATATGCCCTTACTTCGCACAAAAGACCCTGGAAAGAAAAAGGGGTTGCAATTGGGTCCTTGGCCATGGCCGGCGGCGGTTCGGCCGCAATTCCGATGAGGAGCTCGCCGGACTTGGCCGGGGAAGTGCGTGGGAAGGGCTAGGGCTCACCTAGGGTCTGATTGCTGGCCGAAGTTGGGGTCGGGAAGGCCGGCGGTGAGCGCGGCCGGCGGAGTAGGGCGGCGGCGGCCGCAGGAGCGCCTGCTCCGGCGAAGTCGTGGCCCGCACCGAGCAACAAGCGACTGAGGGGGCTTGAGTGGATCCTAGGGGAGAGTTTAGGGCGGTTGGGCGGCGCCAGAAGCGAGTGGAAGGAGAAGCTTGGCGGCGGCAGCTCCAATGGCGCCGGCGGAAGCTCAGGGAGGTCGCAGTGGTGCGGGCGCGCGCGAGGGAAGGGAATGGCTCCCTTTTATGGGCGGCCTCGCGCCTTCTCTGCGAAGCAAAGAGGAAGGGAAGGAGGGGGCCGGCCACTGGCCGGCGCGTGCGGCCGTGGCCGGCGGACGGCACGCAGGGCCCGACGGCGGCGCACGCGGGCGCGTTCCACGCGGCAGGGACGCGGGTCCCCAGGCACGTCGTGCTCGGGCTGTGTGCAGCCTCGGGAGGCGCGGCCTCGGTAGGCGCAGACCGGCGTGGGGGAGGGCCGGACGCCGAGGGTGGTAGGGACGCCACGCGGCGGCGCGGACACACGTTCTGGAGCGCGGGCTCGGCACGACGTCGCTGGATTCAAACCCGTTTGCACATGTTTGACCGGTAGTAGCTCGAATTTTTCAAACAAAACTCCAAAATCTTCGAATACCAAAGTTGTAGAGGAACTGTAGGAGAACATTTTTTGTAAAGGCCGACATAGCTTTTGATCAAAGGTTTGAGCATGAACTGCTGATGAAGTTGCTGTCTTTTATGGCTCGGTAGACATGCAGAAGCTGGCGTTGACCGCGTTTTTGAAAGTCTTCCACTCAAAATTTCAAATGCCGCCAATTATGAAAATTGTGTCCCTCAAAAAGACGAACAACTTTTATATTGGCCGATTTTTGAAGTGTTTAAGTGAAATTTGGAGAACGCGGCAAAAGTTCTAGAGGATGCTCAAGGACATTAGGGGTTTAACTAGGGTTTGACTAGATCTTTGACCAAGCTTTGACCAAGGGTGTGTGTTGACTTGATTAAGAGGGTCATTAGTGATTGTTGACTAGGTTTTCGAGGTGATGACGCAGGTTGACGAAGGTTTGACCGAAGTCAATGTTTTGGACTTTGCTTGACTCGGTCATTAGCACTAATGATGCTAATTAAAAACCTAGGGCGTCACAGCCTACCCCCCTTAAAAAGAATCTCGTCCCGAGATTCGAAAGTAAAAGGCGAAAGTAGGGAGGGGTGTTCTCAGATAGAGACGTTACCCATGAAGTTAAGCTGGCCTTGCTTCACTTGAATTGTCGGCTTCTTGCCGTGATTACCCTTATTTGCTCCGGAGCCTTGCCTCTGCAGCTGGGGCTTGTTCTGCCTAGGGTTCGGGCATTTATTAGCATAATGTCCGGGTTGTCTACAATTGTAGCGAAGGAGGGGTGGGAGTTCTTTGGGCTTGGAAGCTTGTTGATGTGCCTATTGGTTTCTCGGGGGCTGAGGACAACCAAGAGCAAGATGGTCCATCAACTGTTGAAGTGAGTTTCTAGACTTTAGAAAGTCCTTACTAAGCCCAATTCGTCTTCCTCGACGTGACAAGATGTTCCAGTCCCTCGGGTCACTCCAAGCACTCGAAGGGCAAGATTGAAGGAGATGATTGCTCTCCCCACATTTAAAACAAAGTTGATGATACAGGTAAAGGCTCTTTCTCATTCGTTCTTCTAATATCTCAGCTTGAGAGCGAGTTTCAATTTCGACAAGCTGGTCGATCTTGCCGATGTCGTTACTTCGTTTTCCCTCACGTGGACGAATTTCCTTATAGGTAATTCCCCACTCACTTAAATCCATCTCGGAGAATGCTCGCTTGTTGCTCCGACTTTTTCTCTCTTCCTTTCTAAGGTCCATTGGTAGTTTCGATGGTGGTAGTAGAGAGTCAGAGGTACTGAGTTGACCCTGATTTATATGATCCATCAACAGATTGCATAAGCGGGCCTGCTCAACCATAGATGTAGATAATGACTGAGAGAGACCGTCAGTTAAGCTAGTATGAGATAGTCCCTGATAACGACCCTGGATGATATTGTGCACTATCTGACTCAGCACTGAATTTTGTTCTTCCAACATATTGATTGCACCGGCAATGGTATCTATATCAGCCTGGGTAGGTACTCCTAGTGAGCAAGACTCGTAGGATCGAGGTTTCTCTGGATCTTTTCGGGTGGAGTTCATGCTCTTAGTGACCAAATTTGGTCCATCTGGATTGGCACCATGGGGAGGTTGCTGTTGCATCCCCTGGGCGATCTGCTGCTGCGTCTGGAGGATTTGGCACAGCACTTCCGTTTGAATCGCCATAAATGCCTCTGCAATCGTCCTGGGCAGTGGCGGTGGTAGGTCGCTACCACTACTCGACACACCAAAACCATTCGGGGAGCTGCATGTCGGTCCCACCATCTGAAAAATTGGAGCTTTCATTAAACACACATTCATAAGCTTGTTCACACAAGCAGAACATGTATGACGCAAACCCAATTTGAAGAAAAGTCAGAATCGGGGCAACCGCAATATTCTGGAAATAAGAATTTCATGCACTCAGCTCAAGACTGTGAGGATTCATGACTCCAATGCGCATACCAAATCAAAGGTTTCAAGCAACTTGATATCCAACTCGGAATCACCAGCTGAGGTTACCACGTCTGGGAAAATTTGGTACCGGGGTTTTGTTCTGGCGGCTGGGAACAAAATTTCCCAACTTAAAAACCAGAGCCCCAAAAATCACCAAATTTTACCAGCAACTCAGCAAGATCACGAAGCACCCTTTCGGTATTCAAAGGTTGATCTAGGAAGGTTAGGAAGATGCTCAATTAAGCAAGGTTTCATAGTAGGTTCTTAGGAAAAACAGCATCGCAGGGGTTCACTATTTTGGGCATAACTTGAGATCTATAGAAGCTATGACCATGAATTTTTGCGAGCGAAAACTAGATTAGATATGGAGCAACTTTGGTATAGATCATCTGGTCAAACTGATTCTTGAACAAGGTGCAAAAATTAAATCAAACAGCTACACTAGATTTTTGGACAGCACAACATCTACACATGAGAGGCTATGCAAGAAATCACACACTAGCAAAATTTCACCTAGAGAGCACACCAAACATGGATAGGGTTCTATTTTAAGTTTCCACGATTTTTAACATGATGCAAGACGTCCTATTCGTGCTCACACGGCGATCAAGCCAAAATCGAAGTTAGTGCCGGTGGCAAGGCTTCATACGTTTCTCCCTATAATAGCTAGTAGAGAACTAGTCAATCCTCACTTAGCGACTTACGAAACGTTGTTAGTGTACCTGCAGAAAATCTCAGAACACATCGAACCTTTCGTGCCAGCACTCACGAAAGCGTCCACATACATTACCGTTCACTATAGAAACGGCACCCATGCGTTTATCGCTGCATGGACAGCGTCCAACCTCGGACACCCTCCGTTTGAATGGAGTGTATCCTTGCCTCGCATATTCATAATGCGGAACGCACACGTATGGCAAAATGTGGTGAGACACAGACGCGACGTGGGTTCCTATTGGAATAGGTCCCATCCATCCCTCACCGGACTTTCCTGTGGCACCACCACGTATGGCAAAACGTGATGAACTAGTATGGTTGTGCAAGAAGTAAGTTTTGACAAGAATAAAATGTGCTGGAAGTTAGCAAAATAAACCATAGATTTTTAAGCCACCTGAAAGAACCCAAAAATTCCCTCTAGGGCCTCTCGGTCTATTTCCATCCTTAACGATCCAACGTATTTTGCAAATACAAACAATCTTGGCAAGTTTTATTCAAAATCATGTGATTAAGATTGTTAATTAAACTCCGGTGCATATAATCGCTCTGATACCAGCTGTGACAACCCGCCCAGGAAAATACCCTACTATCACCTAAACCAATCCACTTTGGCCATTAAGCGACAGTAAAGTACCATCCCGTCATTGGTTGCCGGGTCAAAGCCCGGTGAAATCACTTACATAGCAACAAGGATCGAACATATGCATTAAAACTCACACGAAGGCGAGTCCAGAGTATGAACACAAATTAATCCAAATTTACCCCGAAGGGTTTAATTATTACAAACCATTGTTCATGACATGATAAGTAAAGGTTCAGAGTTCGAAAACAGCGGAAAATTAAACTACGATATGATAGACATCACAGGAGGCCGTCCGTGATGCCGTCACTCGTCGTCATCCACCCATTCCAGCTCCCAGCCGAGTGGAATCTCTCCAGGCCAAACAACACCTGCAACAACATTTATATAGCAAGGCTGAGTATACTAATACTCAGCAAGACTTAACCGTCGGGTGATAACTACATCACCAACTCTAGACATGAGAGGCTTTTTGGCCGATGGAGTTCTTTTGCTGAAAAGCAACAAAGAGTATATCCTTACTTTCAATATTTTAGCTCAAATTCTAGTTAATTACCATTTCTAAGTGAGCCAACTATTCCAATCAAGAATTGTACAATACAATTAATCCACGCAATAATATTCACAAAGTTCCATCATTAAGGGATATCATGGCCAGTTGATTAAGCAGTCTCAGATAACGGTGAGAGGCCAATAATCGATTGATTTATAACCTTGCAAGGTGAACCTAAACACACAGAAGAATGCATACCCCAAGAAATCCAAACAAAACCGAAATGGGGCATGCACCGACCAGACGGTTCCCATCTTTCTCCGTGTCGGGATCAGACCTACAATCCTCGGTACAAGGCTTACTAGAACGTCACACCGGACCGCCCAGACTCACACAGGTACCCCACTGTTATAGGCAGGGGGACACATCATGTGTCCTAGGGGTAGTAGGGAAAAGTTCCCTCGCCGTGCCCATCAGGTACTAGGTTTACTGGTCCCATTCCCGACAAGTGCTTAGTACGTTCAAAAGCTTAGCCTACGAAAGCCACTGGACCGGAGCCCAAATCCCATGCTCTTACCACATGAGCAATCCATTTATAAAGATCTTATGATTCCAACATAAGAACCTATTCTCGCGAGTGACGAACATCACTCAACTTGTACCGGTCCTATAGCATAGCAGCTATCAACCTAGCATACTAGTAAAAGAGCATAGGTACCTAGGGATCATGCACCTAGGGTTTCAATTCAACTCCTGATATGTAAATGCACAATCATAGCAAAGGCAATTGCATAATTTTAAAAATAAGGGTTACTCATCCGGGGCTTGACTTCGCTGGCAAGGTTGGCCTTGGGCCCTTCTGGACTTTGGTCCAGCTCTTGCTCTACAGCGGCGTAGTGCACGTCTCCGTCAGCTCCTTCGTCTCCTCCTTCCGGCACAAGTGTACAGCTACCGTCGGGAAGATCTACACGAGGATGCAAATGCAAGATTTAATTAGCGGTTTTTATTTAATTAATTACAAACTAACACATGACAACCATGGGGTGCATGGTTGACCACATTCACCTAGATAAACATACATTCAACATACTCTTCCAATAAAGGAACAATATGCGGTTCTTTATTATTTGTTCTTTTTGATAGTGACTGTGTACATATTTATGCAAATTAATTAATTTAACTACACAAAACAGCAAAGGGTCGTTCTTAAGCTTCTTAGCATGATTTACATCGCATTCATAGGGTCATTAGATTTGTTGTTGGTGATTTCCCATTTAATTTAATATTAAGCTTTAAATGGCTTCCAAAGCTTTTATTCGTAAAATAAATTCTTAAAACTCAGTGGTGGTGTTTTTGAAGCACTATAGACTGAAATAAAGTCACTGTACAAAGGTTCACATCTAATTGAGCCATAAAATTAATCATATTGAAAATAACAAAATCTAGCTACCAAAGCAAGATAAATGCATATAAAAATAAATAAAGCACTTTTGGATCCCAACTTTCTCTTACTGATTCTTTGACTCAAATCAAGGCTAGGAAATCAACAAACACATCAAGAGCTACTCTAGATTTTGAGCTATGCATTTACATTTAAAATTAAGCATAAATCAAGAATAAATATTTCGGCCAGATATAAAATCACAATTAATTCACCAGAGGTGTATTTAGGCATAACAAGATCGCATGCAGAAGTTGAGCACAAAAATATATTTATTTTTAGCTACAAAAATTATTTAGGCAGATTCATCATAAAAGCAAAATAAATCATATTAAAAGATCTACATAGTAACTTTGTGCAATTTTTGGTGCAGAGCCTAGACATGGCATATCTAGCAACATATCTAAAATTCGGCTTGAGATCATTGGTAGATTTTGAACTATAGCAGATCTAGATTAAACTGATTTCTACTTTTCATGCAAAAACTATCACTCAAAAGTAGGGTCATGCTTTGTAGAAGTTATAGAGTTATTCACAAGGAAACCAGCGAAATTGGTTTTGCATTTTTCTGATTTTTTTACAATTTTCTATGAATTTTCTAAGATCTGGTCAAAGGCTACCAAAGATTAAAGAATCTATTTCCTAATAGGCCCCTGGAAAGTTTTGAGTGTTCACAGATATGCCCTTACTTCGCACAAAAGACCCTAGAAAGAAAAAAGGGGTTGCAATTGGGTCCTTGGCCATGGCCGGCGGCGGTTCGGCCGCAATTCCGGTGAGGAGCTCGCCGGACTTGGCCGGGGAAGTGCGTGGGAAGGGCTAGGGCTCACCTAGGGTCCGATTGCTGGCCGGAGTTGGGGTCGGGAAGGCCAGCGGCGAGCGCGGCCGGCGGAGCAGGGCGGCGGCGGCCGCAGGAGCGCCTGCTCTGACGAAGTCGTGGCCCGCACCGAGCAACAAGCGACTGAGGGGGCTTGAGTGGATCCTAGGGGAGGGTTTAGGGCGGTTGGGCGGCGCCGGAAGCGAGCGGAAGGAGAAGCTTGGCGGTGGTGGCTCCAATGGCGCCGGCGGAAGCTCAGGGAGGTGGCAGTGGTGCGGGCGCGTGCGAGGGAAGGGAATGGCTCCCTTTTATGGGCGGCCTCGCGCCTTCTCTGCAAAGCAAAGAGGAAGGGAAGGAGGGGCCCGGCCACTGGCCGGCGCGTGCGGCCGTGGCCAGCGGACGACACGGCAGGGCCCGGCGGCAGCGCACGCGGGCGTGTTCCACGCGGTAGGGACGCGGTTCCCCAGGCACGTCGTGCTCGGGCTGTGTGCAGCCTCGGGAGGCGCGGCCTCGGTAGGCGCGGACCGGCGTGGGGGGGCCGGACGCCGAGGGTGGCAGGGATGCCACGCGGCGGCGCGGACGCGCGTTCTGGAGCGCGGGCGCGACACGACGTCGCTGGATTCAAACCCGTTTGCACATGTTTGACCGGTCGTAGCTCGAATTTTTCAAACAAAACTCCAAAATCTTCGAATACCAAAGTTGTAGAGGAACTGTAGGAGAACAATTTTTGTAAAGGCCGACATAGCTTTTGATCAAAGGTTTGAGCATGAACTGCTGGTGAAGTTGCTGTCTTTTATGGCTCGGTAGACATGCAGAAGCTGGCGTTGACCGCGTTTTTGAACGTCTTCCACTCAAAATTTCAAATGCCGCCAATTATGAAAATTGTGTCCCTCAAAAAGATGAACAACTTTTATATTGGCCGATTTTTGAAGTGTTTAAGTGAAATTTGGAGAACGCGGCAAAAGTTCTAGAGGATGCTCAAGGACATTAAGGGTTTAACTAGGGTTTGACTAGATCTTTGACCAAGCTTTGACCAAGGGTGTGTGTTGACTTGATTAAGAGGGTCATTAGTGATTGTTGACTAGGTTTTCGAGGTGATGACCCAGGTTGACCAAGGTTTGACCAAAGTCAACGTTTTGGACTTTGCTTGACTCGGTCATTAGCACTAATGATGCTAATTAAAAACCTGGGGCGTCACC
Organism: Cenchrus fungigraminus; assembly: GCA_036936925.1. Taxonomy (NCBI): domain Eukaryota; kingdom Viridiplantae; phylum Streptophyta; class Magnoliopsida; order Poales; family Poaceae; genus Cenchrus; species Cenchrus fungigraminus. The sequence goes on from CM072778.1 coordinate 53,392,983, forward strand.
ATCCTCTCACCACTTGCGTTATATGGAGGCAACCGAAAGACGAAACTACCCCTAAAGCCTAACACTAGGATACACACCCCCGAGGGGTACTTTGGGAATCTTTGTTGTCGCACCATCGTACGGATGCCCGGCGACCGCACCCTGCGTAGCCTCGACGCACACCATGCGATCCCGACGCGTGTCCTCCGCTTCGAAGTCTCCGGACTGCGTCATCGCGCACCGGTCAGACCGGTGTCCTCCACCGGTCAGACTGGTACCCACCGGTCAGACCGGTCCGGTGCTGCTGCCTCTGGTCTTCGATCTTGGCTTTGTGGATCAACCAAGGAATCCAGTGGTTTTCTGGTGAACCACTGGAAACCCCGCGAACTTGGTGTGGCCTCCGCCAATCTCCACTCATGACTTGGCCCCCACGAAGTCCCGGCTCGATCTTGGCTTTGTGGCTCAACCAAGGAACCGTCCACGACTTCATCTTGCCGTTCTTGCCACCATGCGGCCCGCACTTGACCACGCTGGCCACCGGGTCCCTCGAGCCAAGCCTACTTGTCTTCTCCACACCTGGGGGCCTATCCGGCAACGACCTTTCGCGCTTGCTCTTCACCTGCACCAACACCAGTCAAGCTGCAACCTGCACCTGCAATACTTAGCCAAGAATCAGTCCACACAACGTTGTCAATCACTCATCACACTAGGAAGCGACCATCCACCGGTCCTCGAACCACACAGGTCCTCACCTTGGACCATTCTACTAGGACAGAAGGCAGTACACATCGTTCCTTTGCATTCGATACCCTTTGGAATACTCTTTAGGCGATGTGCTACAACGGTGTATCCGTGCGCTTACAGATTCGTTCGCACCCGTCAATATACCCGGGTGATTCTTACACGCTCACACTATCTCGGCGCCGTAGTGGTGATGTTAAGGAATACCAACAAGCATTTTTGGCACCGTTGCCGGGGAACGGTTGTTGTATCTATCTTCGAACCTAGTGGTCCTCGTATCTATCTTTTTCGTTTTCTTGAATTCTACCTTTACCCCCACTGCCCATTGAGATGCCTTCCTGTCAAAGCCTCTCTACCCCTATGGGCGAGTTCGTCTTAGAGCAACCATCAACTTCTTCATCTAGCTGCGAACTTCGTCCCGGCTTTATAGCCATGGTTCAGAATCGACCATTCTTTGGAGCCATAAGTGATGATCCCCAAGATCATTTGAAGGAGTTCGAAGAACAGTGTTTGCTTGGTAATCCCAGGTATGACACAGGAAACTTTGAGGTGGAAGTTGTTCCCTTTCTCTCTCGTAGATAAAGCGGAGCAGTGGTACACCCGCACGATAGGGAGTGTAGACAATTGGGAAGAACTTCGAAGATGACTTTTGTTACTCGTTCTCCCCTTTTGAACGCTCGGATTTGCTACTGTGTGAATTCCGTGAGTTTGGCCAATTAGAGGGTGAGTTTATAGGTGCAACTTGGGCTAGGTTCTCACACCTGTTGGAGTTTAGCGCAGACTTGTCTATACCTGATGAGGTATCATTGTGCATCTTTTACGTAAGTTTAGACATGGAATCTACACAAGAGCTGATGAACTCGCGAGTTTCGAGCTGATCTCACTTATCACTGAATCACATGGATGATAAGAAGAATGACTTGCCACTGATTAATGTATTCCGACGAGATCTAACGAGATAATTCACACAAACGGAATGCAGAATTATTCACCTAGTCAACAGGATCAAAGGGTTGTGTCACGAAGAACACAAGCCTGTAAATGATGAATAGATGAAGAACTCAAGAACATATCACCTATGCATTAATATCACTTTAGTCTAACTGAAAAATACAGAAATACTCACTTTGCTCTAAATGAAGAACAAGCGGGGCTTCTCACCTACATCACCCTCTACCTAGCACCTACTCACAGATACACATGGAGAGGAGAGATTCCTCTCTAAGAGAGAAAATGAGAGAGAGAGGAGGAATGAGTTGTCCCCCTATTCTTACCCCCTCACTTCTATTTATAGGGGCTGGACAACTTCGTGAGGACACCCCAAGCCCCCCGGCAATGCCCTTAGGATCCAATGGGGAGACGACACGTGGAAGATGGGGGCGAACCGCCTCAAGGTGGGGTCGGCCGACATGTGGGGTCGGCCGATCCCAGGTCGGCGCCGTTTGCACCACCTTTCGTCTGGGTGACTGCCAAGTCGGTCTTAAGGTGGGTATGGGCGTGTTTGCGGTGTTTTTAGCCCGTTTTCGTGGGGAAGTGGGCCCTTGGATCCGTCTACTGGCTCCTAATTGGTAGAAGGTGTGTTTCCTTGGATCGATGAGGTGTCATGGACACGTGGACTCCTGTGTGGCAGCACGTCGCCATGTGGCCTGGTGTGGGTCCTACCGGGCCCACATGATGTCTTGTGCATATCTCTCTCATCTGGGCTCCAATGTATGCAAATGATATATCCATTTCGATCGTCTCGACGAGCCCGTTGAAATGGTGCAGACCAATTTGGCATTTGAGGTTGTTTATGACGATGCCATATCTATGCCATTGGTTTACTTGCTCTCAATTGTATCATTCCATGCGCATTTCGATGTGTCCTGCAACAAAAGATAGAAACACAAACACTTGTGGAAATTGTCAGTATAAACCCCTATTCTAGTGTTGATGATCACTTTCCATTTATTTTATGCAGGAATTGACGGCCTAAAAGTGGTACTTAATAGCCGTCAACAGTGAGCTTCGTGAGGTGTGTAGGAATCGCTATGTCAGGTCATTCTTTGAGCGGCGCTTCCACGAGGCCAATCATCTGGAGGTCTTATGCTTCGAGGGGACAGAGAGGTTGATGAGGCGGTGGAATCCCGATAAGGGTCTGAAGCTCGTCGGAGATGCCACTGCTAAAGACTCCGGTGCGAAGTCATTCTTAGTAATGCTGAAGTACCGTTGCAACCCTGCAGACCCCGAAGCGATGGCATTGCTCCACGAAATCAGCGGTGGCCCATCGCCCCCTGACGGGCGGTGGAAGAACCACAACCTGCAGTGGTTGTGCTACCTCGTCCACCAGGATCTCCACAACATTGCATGGTGGTACTGGCTTCGTGACGGCGACAACGACATTCCATTGTTTCTCGTCAAAAATCCCCACGTCTGCATTTGGGCAGCGGGATGTAGGCACTACGGGCCGAAGACCATAGAGATCATCCACTACCACAGTGCCGAGTGTCACATTCGTCATGAGTTCGACCTCTGGACACGTAACTTCAGTGTCGTGGTGGAGTACGCCGTCAGCAGGATGCACATCAGGATGTAAGCGCAAGCATCAATAAACATTATCTATCTTGAATGTAAATTATTACATATTACTAAACGCAGATTTGATTTAATCAGGATGTCGGTTTTTTAGGTGGTTTTTGATAGACAAGATTTGATTTGTCACATTTGTGAGCCAAATAGAAGGTTGTGGTGGTCTCATTTGCCGCCGACGAGGCTAATGGTGCCCTCTTCGGTGTCAAAACCGCCGAAGCAGTCACGACGGGGGCGGCGGCGGACGGCGGGCGGCGGTGCCCTCTGCTTCCTCCTTTTTTCTATTGGAATGAAGGATAGTTTGGATGGGCAAAGGCGGCGTGGATTGGATACGCAAAGGTGACGTGTATTATCTGTCCCGCGTCGCCAATGACGGTGGGGCCCAGTTCTATTGGAATGAAGAATAGTTCCCATTTCTCCTTTTAATCTGCAATCAAATTTTGTAACATGTATTTCTCCGTCGTAATTAGTCCAAATTTGATTTTTTGTTCTAAATTTTCCTAAAATCACCATCTTTTCATTAATTTCATTGTTTAGTGTGTATTTCGTTTCTTGAATAATGTTTATGAGGATCGGAGCGTCCGAGGACTGGTGGATGGTCACTTCTTGGTGTGATGAGTGATTGACAATGTGGTGTGGACTGACTCTTAACTGAGTATTGCAGGTGGAGGTTGCGACTTGATTTGCGTTCGTGCAGGTGAAGAGCGGGCGTGAAAGGTCTTCGCCTTGCGGGGCCTCCGAGGAGTGGAGAGGCAAGTAGGCTCAGCTCGATGGTCCCGGTGGTCGAATGGGATCAAGTGCGGGCCGCCTGGTGGCAAGAAAAGGGATATGAAGTCGTGGACATGAGCCGATGCAAGGCAGCGGCTCACGATCGGAGTCTGCACGCAGGGTTTGCGGCGGCTCACCACAAAACCATCGGGTTACTTGGTTGAGCCACAAAACCAAGACCGGAGGCTCGGCGGGCGGAGACGGGATCCGAGCGCGCCGAGAAGCTTCGATGCCGGGGGACACATGACAGGATCGCGGGGCTTGCATCGGGAGGACGCGGACTGCGACAAAGGCATGGCCACCCGATGAAGAAAGATCGCTACTTGACCATCTTGCCCCTAAGGGGTGTGTATCTTCTTTTATGTTCTAGGGGTAGCTTGGTCATTTGCCCAACCCAGAGAGACTTCAGATATATAGCTCTAGGGTTTCAGGGCAACTCATCCATCCAGACTGCTTCTCATTTCCCTGCCCTTTAGGCTAGATTTTCTTCACCATTTTTGTATAGAATCTGACCTCCGAGTGTACGGAAGCATTCATGGTTGCGTCGATTTCCTTCTTGTCGCTCGAGTGATTTTCATGTCTTTTTCGGGCTATTTTCATTGGATTTTTGTGCGCGGCTTGTTCCTTCGATTCTGAGGCATTTGTGTTCGGATTTCTCTGTGGGGATCATGGATAGATGTCTTGTGCATCTTTGTGCTTGATCTTGACCCCTCAAACTCTGGATTTTGCCACCGATTCAAGGATTTCGGTGGTTCCATAGCTTTGTTCTTGAGCTCGGTTCGTGATCAATTCCCGGTGATTTAGTTGGTTTGAGGCTCCAAGTTTTTGGGCATAGCATCCCCTAGGGACGCTTCACATCTCCCCCAAATCTTGACTTAATCCATTCAGCTGTTAGGGAGATCCATGGAAGTCTAGGGAGGGTTGACTTGTGTTTTCGCAGTTCTGTCTGCTGTTCACGCGTAGGACGGACGGTACGTCCAGGCCCTATGGATGGTCTGCGAGTCGTGGAGTTTGTCGTGTGTTCATCGTGTTCTTGAGCGCGTGACGTTCGATTGGTCGGAGTGTTTGAGTTTTGTTGCACTGTGTTTGACGGACAATCCGTGTTCAGGTGACGGACGGTCCGCCGGGCTGGGAGGGTCCGACGTGCTGTGTCAGACGGTCTGTATAGGGCAGGTGCACTACTGGAGGTTCTGGTGGTTATTACGGACGGTCCATCCTTGACCCACAGACGGTCCGCCGGAGCTGACGGACGTGCCGCGACTTCTTCACGAACGGTCCGCCACAGGCTGGCAGATTTGCCTAAGTCCTTTGCTTCTTGAGTTGTGCTTCCGCTTTGAGTCATGTTGGGACTTGTTCCTAGGGTTGGTAGGTCCGTTGTGACTACATGACCTTGGCAAGCTCGTGTGGGAAGCTTTGCTTGTGATTTTGGGGAATAGTCGAGTTTGGCTCTTCGGAGAAGAATTTTTATCGGATCCCATTCACTCCCCCCCCCTCTGGTCGCCTAATCGGTCCTTCAGTTTATATGCCTTATCTTGGTCTTTCTAAGTACAACATATAAATAATATTTGTTTTTCACTACCATTAGTAATGAAACTTTACATTTTCGTAATCTTAAGGTGACCACAAGATTTTGTTAAATTTTCAAATGTATATGAGTTCGAACATGTTGCAAAGTGTGGAAAAATTCAATGTTCAAGCAACATTCTAGGAAATAATGTGAGAGATGTAGACATTTGGACACAAGTATATTCTTCCTTCGTCAAAACCATTTGAAATTTTGAAGACCAGTTTAGGTACCCAAATTATGTTGCCAAGTCAATTTGTAGATTTTTTAGAGCACATTAAGTGTTATTAGAATTATTATATCATTAACATGAATGTAAAAACGAATTATAAGAATTTGGGGCACACGAGTGTGACTGTTAATATTTTATTCAAATACTAAATGTCCAAATATGAATTGATGTTATTTTTAATGAAGTTTTAGGTGATGTTTTACGGGCTCTAATGTTTGAGGGATGGAAGTTTCATTTTTTAAAAATGGTGTCGGGCCCACGCGTCAGCGTCAGTAGCCTATATAAAAAGATAATCGCTGCCCGCCCGCCCGGACCCACTTGCCAACAAAGGAGACGCGGGTTCACTAACCCGCGTCGCTAATGACACTCCATTGTCAGTGTCAGCAGGCAAACCGTGCGCGGTCTATTCAAAATTTCCCACCTATATTGACTATAATGCCCATGGAATTCCAGTTCCACCAGATAGCCGTTCAAGGGCATGCTAGTAATTTCCTTAAATACAGTTATGCGCGTAGTTCCTCAGGGAATATATTCAGCTCCTCCCTAGACAGATCCACAACGCCCGGACTCTCCCCACTGTCGCCCTGCTCCTTCTCCAGCCGTAGTCGTCGTCGCCACTCTCCCCACTGTCGCCCTACTCTTCTCCAGCCCCACCGCTCCCTGTGTGACGACGGTGACAGGGACGCGGTTACTGGCGTGCGGACGATGTCCCGGCCAACCTAAAGACGGTGACACGGATCCGGCAGCCCCAGCCATGACGACGAGCTGGCCACCTCAGGCCACGAGGCGACGCGGTGGAAAGAAAGAACAGAACCTTGTGTGAGATGGCCCGGATGATGCTCGACGAGCATAGGACTCCGAGGAGGTTCTGGGCTGAGGCGGTCAATACCGCGTGCTATGTCTCGAACAGGATTTTCCTTCGAGCATTCAATAAGAAGACGTGCTATGAGATGATGCATGGTCGCACTCCCAAGGTGAGTCACTTTCATGTGTTTCGATGCAAGTGCATTATTTTGAAGAAAGGCAAGAATCTGGATAAGTTTGAGGCTAGGTCTGTTGATGGTATTTTCTTTGGTTATGCTACTCACTCTAGAGCATTTCGTGTGCTCAACTTGGAAACTAACCAAATCGTGGAGACTTGCGAGGTTACCTTCGACGAGACAGTGCCACGTAGCTCTCTTGTCTTTGAATGTGCAGGTGATGATGAACTTGGCGAGGAAACCTTTGTGGAGGAGGAGCATGGACATGGTGATGATGAAGATGGCGGTGTGGTGCCCGTGGTTGAGCATGTACCTACTACTTCGACTACGATCGAGAACGGGCCCTCTCCTACACCTACAATGACAATCCTAGATCAAGGAGAAGCTAAAGTTGAGGGGGAGGTAGCTTCAAGGCGAGAACCTCCCCGGCGAGTTCAAGTGGATCACCCAGCTTCAAGGATCATCGGTGACATCAACGAACGCACTACACGGTCGAGGGTTCGAAACAATTCTCACTTTGCTCATGCTGCTTTTGTTGCTACTTTTGAGCCCAAGGACATTGGACACGCATTATCTGATCACAATTGGGTTAATTCGATGCATGAGGAGTTGGAGAACTTTGAGAGAAACCAAGTCTGGGAGTTGGTAGATCCTCCACCGGGTTGTAAGCCGATTGAGACAAAATAGGTGTGGAAAAATAAAGAGGGAGAGAAAGGAGAAGTGGTGAGAAACAAGTCGAGATTGGTGGCGCAAGGGTATAGTCAGAAAGAGGGGATCGACTATGAGGAGACCTTTGCTCCCGTAGCTTGTTTGGAGGCGATTAGGATCCTTCTAGCCTTTTCCGTCGCTAAAGGGTTCGAATTGCACCAAATGGATGTGAAGAGTGCTTTCCTGAACGGTGTGTTGGAGGAAGAAGTGTATGTGAGGCAACCACCGGGGTTTGAGAGTGAGAAGTACCCCCACCGGGTGTACAAGTTGAGAAAGGCGCTCCATGGGTTGAAACAGGTGCCTAGGGCTTGGTATGGCAGGTTAAGGGGGTTCCTGTTTGAGAGAGGTTTCGAGATGGGGAAGGTCGACCTGACCTTGTTTCTCCTCAGGCAGGGCAAAGAGATCCTAATTGTGCAGGTATACGTGGATGATATTGTCTTTGGTGGCTCGTCTAACCCTTTGGTTGCAAGGTTTGCAGAAGACATGAGCAGGGAATTCGAGATGAGCATGATGGGTGAGTTGCAGTTCTTCCTCGGCCTCCAGATCAATCAGTCGAAGGAAGGAACGTTTGTGCACCAAGCTAAGTACACCAAGGACATTGTGAGGAAGTTCAAGATGGAGGACTCCAAGGCCATGGTGACGCCTATGAGTATGACTACAGCTCTTGATGCGGACGAGGAAGGTGAACACGTGGACCAGAAGGAGTACCGAAGCATGATCGGGTCACTCCTGTGCTTGACGGCGACGAGGCCGGACATCCAATTCTTGGTATGTCTGTGCGCTCGTTTTCAAGCGTCTCCGAGGACTTTGCATCGGCAAGCAGTCAAGCGCATTTTCAGGTATTTGCGTCATACTCCCGACTTCGGCCTTTGGTACTCCGCGTCTTCTTCTTTGGCTCTTCATGGATTTTCAGATGCGGATTTTGCCGGGTGTCGGTTGGATAGGAAGTCCACTTCTGGGACTTGCCAGTTCTTGGGTTCTTCCTTGGTTTATTGGTCTTCCCGCAAACAGTTGAGTGTTGCTCAATCCACTACTGAGGCAGAGTATGTGGCCGCAGCTAGTTGTTGTTCTCAGCTCCTTTGGATCACATACACCATGAGCGACTTTAGTGAGGAGTATACCCATGTTCCACTTCAATGTGATAGCACCAGTGCCATAAGCGTTGCAAAGAACCCAGTGCTTCATTCCAAAACCAAGCACATAGAAGTGAGGTATCATTTCCTGAGAGACAATGTGGAGAAAGGAAGATAGCTTTGATCCATGTACCCACACATGACCAACTAGCCGATATCTTCACCAAGCCCCTAGATCGAGCAACTTCACTCGTTTGCGGGGGGGAACTTGGTGTTTGTTTGATTTCTTGAGTTGGGTGTGGGAGCTCCTTTGTAGCATATGTATAGCTTTCCTTTGTGCATTTCTTGCATTTTGCATTGCATATGTAACATGATGTATAGGCATCTTTGTATCTTAGGTTGCATGCATTTTGTATCATATGCATTGTGATAGGAAAAGCTTCTCTCATATACATTGTTCACCATGATGTGCTATATATGATCTTGTGAGCTAGTTTGGTATGCTATGGTTAGTTTGGCTTAGCTCTTGATGATCTTGATTTATGCCCATGGTTGATAGCTATGTTTTTTGAAAAATGAGATATGTATGCTCTCTTGTGAGTAAATGCCTTTATATGATCTTGACATGTTTTAGTGGCTTGGCTATGCTTAATTTGTGGTTGGATAGCTTATTTTTGATCATATGGGGCCAAAGGCTCATTTGCCATCATGAATGTTTAGCCCCCATGCTTCATCTTGTGGAGGGGCATAAGTTCCTTTTTGTCGCAAAGACATTTCATGTACCAAATATGAATCTGAAAATGAAATGTAAATTGCTTGGAAAATGTGCTCCCATGTCATATGTGCTCAATTTACTTGCTTTTGGGTGCTAAACCGTTGCATGTTGCTTACCAATGAGAAGTCTCATGTTTAGAAGTAAGCACATGGCTCGGTGGCTTTGACATGACATGAGGTGCTTGTGGGTGTTTTTGATGGTCTTATGTTTAGAATGGTTGTCCTAGCATGAAGTTTGTGTGGCTTTGCCATTTTGACTTGTTTTGCTCATGTTTAGGACTTTGCTCATGAGAGGGTGAATTTTCGCAAAATTGCTCAATTCTATCTTAGCTTCGTCCAATGGTTGTGAAACTTGGTGATCTTGTAGTTGATGTTCATATGAAGCTATAGAGTATCTAACTTGCTCATTTGGATGTGTGTAGCATCTTGTGATGAATTTTGTCTATTTGAGAAGCTATTGGTTGCATTTTTTGCATTTTCGGCTTGATTCATGCATTGTCAACAAGGGGGAAAAGTTTGAGCATGTTTTAGCTTGCTGCATGCCTTTAGAAGGTTTCCAAGTGGTTTCGAGCTAGTTTTGAGCTCGTGCAGTTCCCAGTTTTTCCCAGGTGGTCATCGGCCTGACCGGTGGGATGCACCGGTCTGACCGGTGAAGAGTGTCAGGTGCTGGGCGATCTAGTCCACCGATCTGACCAGTGAGGTGGACCGGTGTGACCGGTCAGAGCAAAGCTATTGCAGCTGCTCTGTTTCATGAAGTGGTTTGCATGCATTCGTCCAGGGGGGAGTTGCATTGGTTCAGGGGGAGCTTGCATGTGTGCAGGGGGAGCTCTTTGTGGTTTTCGAGTTTTGGTTTGGTGGCTTTCGCTCTTTGCTTGAGCTTTGTTTTTGTCTCGGTTGTGTCGAGCCGTTGTCCTTGCCTAAGGGGACCGAGACTTGTCTTCTTCAAGTGATCTTGCTCTTTGCCTTTCCTTTGGCTTTCGATCGCTTGTTGGAGTTTCTTTTAGTTGTTTCTTTTCTTTTCCTTTTCTCGTTGATTACCAAAACGTGTGTGTTGTCAATGCACTCATCAAGGGGGAGATTGAGGACCTGTGTGGTTCGAGGACCAGTGGATGGTCGCTTCCTGGTGTGATGAGTGATTGACAACGTTGTGTGGACTAATTCTTGGCTAAGTATTGCAGGTGCAGGTTGCGGCTTGACTAGTGTTGGTGCAGGTGAAGAGCAAGCGCGAAAGGTCGTTGCCGGGTAGGCCTCCAGGTGTGGAGAAGACAAGTAGGCTTGGCTCGAGAGACCCGGTGGCCAGTGGGGTCAAGTGCGGGCCGCATGGTGGCAAGAACGGCAAGATGAAGTCGTGGACGGTTCCTTGGTTGAGCCACAAAGCCAAGATCGAGCCGGGACTTCGTGGCGGCCAATTCATGAGTGGAGATTGGCGGAGGCCACACCAAGTTCTCGGGGTTTCCAGTGGTTCACCAGAAAACCACTGGGTTCCTTGGTTGATCCACAAAGCCAAGACCGAAGACCGGAGGCAGCAGCACTAGACCAGTCTGACCGGTGGGTCTGATCGGTCTGACCGATGTGTGACGACGCAGTCCGGAGACTTCGAAGCGGAGGACACGCGTCAGGATCGCATGGTGTGCATCGAGGCTACGCAGGGTGCGGTCGCCGGGCATCCGTCTGATGGTTCGACGATGAAGATTCCCAAAGTGCCCCTCGGGGGCGTGTATCCTAGTGTTAGGCCATAGGGGTAGTTTCGTCTTTCGGTTACCTCCATATAACCCAAGTGGTGAGAGGATGGCAGCCATCTCTTGGAACCCTAGCTCATTTTTGTTTTGCAATTTTCCTCTTCCATTTTCCTTTGGAATTTCTAGGACTAGCTTGAGAGCTTCATGGTGAGATCTTGTGAGAGGGAAGGATGATTGGGAGGCAAGCTAGACCTTGTATGAACCTTCATGGTATGTATAGATGATTCGGCGTGGTTCCTCAAGGCTTGATTGTGTCTCTCCCATTTTCCCTTTTTGGTGACTTTCGGACCCTTTTCTTGGCGATTTTCTTGTGGCGGATTCAAGGCCTCTCTCTTTGGGATTTGGTGGGGGATGTATGCTTGAACCCTTCGTGGTTCTTTTCCCTTTGATTCCCCACCCAAATCCGTGAGCAAAGGGGCTCGATTTTGGGGTTTTCTCCTCTCTAGGGTTAGAAGCGTTCTTGGTGGGATTTCTTCGATTCCTCTCGATTTAGCAAGTTTTGGTGGACCAAATCTTGGCTATGGAGTGCCCATGAGGTGTTCCTACTATCCCCAAAGTCTTGTACAAATCCGTGGAGTGATTCGGGAGATCGGGAGTTGGATTTGGGGGAGTTGACCCGCGGGTTGCTGTTCATCCCGAGAACCCAGGCCTCACCGGTCTGACCGGTGCCTCTCACCGGTCTGACCGGTATCGACCCCAGTTGGGTTTTGACTCGGGTGAACGTGTTGGTGAGTTCCCTGTTGTCTTGTGTGGCTGCTGTTTCGAGTTTGGTTTGGTTTGGAGCTCGGAAGGTCAGGTTTGTGGATTTGGGGCTTCCTGGCTTAGACCGGTCTGACCGGCGTGCTACACCGGCCTGACCGGTGTAGGAGCCTTCTGTGGAAGTTCTCAGGTTCTGTCAGGGTGCTCCAGCAGGGACCGGTCTGACCGGTGTGCGCGACCGGTCTGACCGGTGCAGTCCAGTAGCTGCTCGAGTTGGTTTTTCCGCTGCGTTCTCGGGTAGGCTTTGGTGGGTGTTGGTTCCTAGGACCAGTAGCACTCTAGTGGCTGCGTGGTCTTGGCCAACTTGGGTAGTTAAGTCGGAGACGTGTTTTGGAAGCCGTGTTCGTCTTGTTGGAGTTCCCATCTCCTTCGAGAAGAATTTTTATCGGCTCCCATTAACTCCCCCCCTCTCTGGTCACCAGATCGGTCCTTCATCAAGGACACAAACCCAATGGCCAGAAGACAAGTTGACTGCAACTGGACTTGATGCTAATTTTAGGCCTACCCCAGATGTTGTGAGGGGTAGATTTGTATTAGTCTGTGACCTCATTACTCGGAAGAGGGTGTCAATCAACAAGGTGGTTGATGATTTCTCACTAATTGAGAAGGAACAGTTGTTTACAGTTTTAGAGAAAAAGCTAGATGACCCAAACAATCTGAAAGAATCTATTTGCAAGAAGGCAGTTAAGGCAGCTATATCAGAGATTGCAACCTTGCAACAGTGGTTCAAGGCCCATTTAAGAAAAAAATATGTGAGCGAAGAGGAGCCTCCCTTTGCGAAGCATGCCTTTTTGCAGCAACAAGACTGGGACATGTTTGTGCAGGAAACCAATTTTCCTTCATTTCAGTAATTGAGCCAGGAGATGAAACAAAAGAGAGCATTGCATAATAAGCCACACGAGACGGGCAGAAACGGTTATCGTGGTAAATGGAAAGAGTGGGAGGAGGAGGATGCAAAGCTAGTTGAAGAAGGAAAACAGAACCCTTGGGACCAATTTCCTGGACGTTCGAGAGCTTATCTGCGGGCAAGGGTAGAGAAGAGGAGGAACACTAGTGAAGGAAGCGGGGACATAACATTCAGTAACCCTTGGGTGGTGGGGGTAGTAGATAGGGTGAAAACACTTGCAGCTCAGGGTAGCGATGATTCTTTCTCTGGGGTTAGGGAGAATGATATCCTCACCGCAGCACTTGAGACTCCAGAGCATCGAGGTCGGGTCCGAGGTGTGTCTAGTTCACTTCGCTGGGGTAAAGGGTTTGGTGAAGAGTTTGCTGGAATGTCCAGGAAGAAGAGGAACAAGAGGTCTGGTAAGGACATGGCGGTGGACAAGTTAGTTGGTATGGCATGCGAAAGAGTTGTCAACTTTCTTATACTATCAGGCATCAAATTATCGAAAAATATACTTTGTCCTTCCCAATCACCACCTGTCAGTAGTAGCGAGGAAGAAGATGTGCATGGCAACGAGGAAGAAGATGTGCACGATAGCCAGGAAGATGCGCGTGGCAGAGAGGAATACCATTGACATGTCAATGAGGATGAAGCGAATCAAGTGCACAGTGATAGTCAATCACCTATGCTGGACACAATAGATAAGCTGACAGAGCCAACCGCGTGTAGCCTTTTGGATGGCATACCACCCATGACTAGACATCCCCACCCTGAAGCCGCAACAGGTAGCAGGAGTACATCATCAGATGGAAGTACTGCAGCTCAGCGTCAGCAACAGGAGGCTCAATAGCAGTAGTAGTAGCAGATCAGCAAGACTACGCAACAGGAGCATCGACAATAGCAGGAGGAGCCCAGGCAAACTCCACCTAAGCAGCAGCTGCTGCAACAGGAGGATGAGGAGCCCAGGCAATCTCCCCTTAAGCAACAGACGAAACAGCAGCCTCTGCAATAGGAGGAGGAGCCCAGGCAAAATCCACCGCAGAATGAGAAGCGGGCTAGGAAACCTCTGTCTAAAGATGAGATTCTTAACTGTATTATTTGGACAAAACAAGATCCAAAATACAAGCCTAGTGTACCTATGTTGTCAGAAGCGGACTTAGAGGCTGCTTGACCAAATTGTTCCAGGTTGCATGCTTGCATCATGGAACACAGTAAGGATAAACTTGCCTTTCCAGCAAAGGTGGATCAAAACTACTTTCAAGGTGGTGGTGCTTTAATGTTAAAGATTGCATTCATGGCGTGTATAACCTTGTAACCCTAGTTGCTCTGGATGTTACCTTCTTGAGGTTGTGGACATTGTAAGTCCCTTAAAACCCAAAAAGATATTTCTTTAATTTTGACCACAAAGTTTATGCATGCTAACAATTTGATTTTTTGTAGGAAAATGATGGACAAGGCAGCGGAGATGCAGATCAGTGTTGGGTTTTTGGATCCATATATTTATACTTCCACACATATTTCTCAACAGTCTCCCTTGTAGTACAAGCAATCGGAAATGCAATGAAGAACGACTATGTGGTGGGTGCCTACAACACTGGCCACTAGGTAACACTGATCATCTGTAGGAAGTTCAAAGAGTTTTGGTATCTAGATTCTGCTAAACAACATCCTGTGTGAAAGTTCACGGACGTCAAAGCTGTTGTGGACTGGTCAGTATCTTGTAGGTTTTGTTCACAAAAATTCAATCTCTTAGTGTTTCTAATCGGTATTGCTGATCATGCAGGGCCTTTGATATACGCGCAAAGGATGGAGTGACGAAAGGAAGAAGAAAAAGCCAAAAACCACACTCAAGCACAAACCAAATCTTGATGTAAGACTCAGGTTTTTTTATGGTCCCTTCACACCTATTCGATATTGCATTAACTTCACATATTGGTACCTCGATGCATTACGCTCAGCAGCCATCGGGGTCCTCTTTGTGCGGATTCCATGTGGCATTCAATATGTTAAGACTACTCGATAAAATACCTGACATCAAGAAGGCTGTCGTAAGAAGATAATAATGCTCAGCCTTGTCTCTGCTCATATTCTCCATTTCATTTTAGAAAGTGATTTCTACTTGTATTCTCATAATGATTGTATTTTGCAGGATTTCAAAGTTGCTGTAAATGTTTCTACAGAAGATCTAAAGCCGGTCTGGGAGATTTTGTGCGAGTATAGTTGAAGGACCGATTAGGCGACCAGAGAGGGGGAAGTGAATGGGAGCCGACAAAATTTTCTCCAAAGAAACGTCGGCTAAATCCAAAAATCACAACCAAGGATTCTCACACGAGCTTGCCAAGGTCACATAGTCACAACAGACGTACCAACCCTAGGAACAAGTCCAAACAAGTTGCAAAGCAGAAGCGCAACTCAAGAAGCAAAGGACTTAGCCTAATCTGCCAGACCAGGACGGACCGTCTGTAAGGGGACCTCGGACCGTCCGTGGTGTACGGTGGACCGTCCGTGGGGGCTGGACAGACCATTTATATTTAGCCGACCGAACCACGAGAAACACCTCGTGCTATACGGACCGTCCGACATGCACCTTCGGACCATCCGTCAGCCGCGGACCGTCCGACCCTTCACGGCGGACTGTCCGTCAAACCTCTCCGAGAAAAATCACAAACCCCAACGGATCAAAACACGAGCACGCAAGAACACAACACGAACTCGACGAACTGGGCAAGCAACGGACCATTCGCGCACCAGGGACGGACCATCCGTGCGTGGCGCAGAGCACGAACAGAACCATCCGCGCGTGGGTCAACCCTCCAAATCCTTGCACGGATCTCCCAAACAACTGCACGGTTTTAGAAAAGATTTGGGGAAAGGAGAAGCGTCCCTAGGGGATACTATACCCAAAAATTTGGAGCCTCAAACACACTCAATCATCGGGAATCGACAACGAACTGAGCTCAAACAAAAAGCTAGGGTTCCAACCGAAATCCTCGAATTAGAGGCCAAATCCGAAGTTTGAGGGGTCAAGATCAAGCACAAAGATGCACAAGACATCTATCCATGATCCCCACAAAGAAACCAGAACAAAAATGCCTCAGAATCAACAAATCAAGCCATGCACAAAAATCCCACAAAATAGCATGAAAAAGACACAAAAATCACTCGAGCCAAGTGAGGACCTATGTGGTTCGAGGACCGGTGGATGTTGGCTTCCTGATGTGATGAGTGATTGACAACGTTATGTAGACTGACTTTTGGCTAAGTATTGCAGGTGCAGGTTGCGGCTTGATTGGTGCTGATGCAGGTGAAGAACAAGCGCGAAAGGTCGATGCCGGTGAGGCCTCCACGTGTGGAGCAGACAAGTAGGCTTGGTTCGAGGGACCACGTGACCAGCGGGGTCAAGTGCGGGCCGCATGGTGGCAAGAATAGCAAGACGAAGTCATGGACGGTTTCTTGGTTGAGCCTCAAAACCAAGGTCGAGCCGGGACTTAGTGGGAGCCGAGTCATGAGTGGTGATTGGCGGAGGCTACACCGAGTTCGCGGGGTTTTTAGTGGTTCACCACAAAACCACTGGGTTCCTTGGTTGATCCATAAAGCCAAGGCCGAAGACCGAAGTGCAGCAGCACTGGACCGGTCTGACCGGTGGGTCAGATCGGTCTGACCGGTGGGTACCGATCCGACCGGTGAGGAGCATCGGTCTGACCGGTGTGCGACGACGCCTTCTGGAGACATCGAAGCGGAGGACACGCATCAGGATCTCAAGGCTTGCGTCGAGGCTAAGCGGAGTACGGTCGTCGGGCATCCGTCCGATGGTACTACGACAAAGATTCCCAAAGTGCCCTTCGGGGGTGTGTATCTTAGTTTAATGTAATAGGGGTAGTTTCGTCTTTCAGTTGCCTCCATATAAACCAAGTAGAGAGAGGATGGCAGCCATCTCTTAGAACCCTAGCTCATTTTGTTTTGCTATTTTCCCTTCCTATTTCCTTAGGATTTTCTACGACTAGCTTGAGAGCTTCATGGTGAGATCTTGAGAGAGGGATGGATGATTGGGAGGAAAGCTAGACCTTGTATGAACCTTCATGGTATGTACGTATATATGATTCGGCGTGGTTCCTCAAGGCTTGATGTTGTCTCTCCTATTTTCCCTTTTTGGTGATTTTCGGAGCCTTTTCTTGGTGATTTTCTTGTGGTGAATTTGAGGCCTTTCTCTTGGGGATTTGGTTGTGGATGTATGCATGAACCCTTCGTGGTTCTTTTCCTTGTGATCCCCCTCACAAATCCGTGGGGAAAGGTGCTCGATTTTGGGGTTTTCTTAAGTTTCGGGAAAGTGGTGTACTTGGTGGAAATCCTTCGATTCCTCTTGATTTAGCAAGTTTTGGTGGATCGAATCGTAGCTATGGGATGCCCATGAGGTACTCCTAGTATCCCCAAAGTCTTGTGCGAATCTGTGGAGCGAATCGGGAGATCAGGAAGGTTGTTTGGAAGGGTTGACCTGCGGCTCGCTGTTCATCCTGAGCGCCCAGGCCTTGACCGGTCTGACCGGTGCCGCCTTGTGTTGGGTCTTGGCTCGGGTGAATTGCTGGACGCGTGTAGCTCTGGGCTGTGGTGCTCCTGGTCAGTTCTTGGCAGGTTTCAAGGTGCTTTGCAAGGTTTTGTGAAGGTTTTTCTTCTCCTGCAGTTTGAGTTTTGGAGGTGGTTTTTGTTCCAGGGCCTAGAAGAGTCACTGAGGCTTCCTGGAACGTTTTCTGTGCACTTGTTGTAGCCACCGGCCTGACTGGCGCTGTCCACCGGTCTGACCGGCGCAGGCCATCGGTCTGACCGGTGTGGCACAGGCAGCAGGTTGTGCAGATTTCCGGTGCGTGTTTGGAGTGTTTGTTTCGGTTGGTTGAGTGGTTTGCTCCTAGGGTCAGTAGCTCTTCAGTGGCTACGTGACTTTGGCAGACTTGGGTAGTTCGAGTCAGAGAAGTGTTGGATAGGCCGTCTTCATCTTGTTGGAGAAGTCATCTCCTTTGAGAAGAATTTTTATCGGCTCCCATTCACTCCCCCCCTCTCTCTGGTCGCCAGTTCGGTCCTTCAAGTGGTATCAGAGCCGGTTATGGGTCTTTCGGGACTCTAACCAGTCTAAGATCCGAAGATCGTGTACCAGGAATGGGGATTGGGTCCTCCGCACTTCGATGGAAAGAACTACCAGATGTGGCAGAGGCGGATGGCTGCTTTCCTCCAAGGCAAGGGTCAGATCCATTGGGATGTTACGGTGAACACAGGTTATATTCATCCGATTAACTTCCATGCTCCAGGATCGAGTGACATGCATGACGCCAAAACCAAGGCGGTCGACTACTTGTTTTGTGCTCTGTGTCAATCCGAATTCGATCGGGTTCAGATAGAGGACTTGGCTTGTAGGATTTGGGAGCAGTTGAAAAATGCTCACGCTGGAAACGCTCAGGTTCAGGCTCGGTTGTATGCGACTTACCAGAGAGAGTACGAGAATTTCACTCATCTCCCTGGTGAGTCAATTGACACGATGAGGGCCAATGTGACTGTGCTCCCGTACGATGATCATGACAGAGCTGTGAAGCTCTTGCACTCTCTGGATAATACCATTTGGGACGGAATGGTCGAGGCCATTCTAGAGTCTGAGAAGTATGAGACTCTGACGGTAGAAGAGTTGTTCTCAAAGCTCAAGTTGGCTGAGGTGGATCGTGGTGTGACAGCCCGTCTTGAGAGCCCGACTGATTCCCATAGTCTTGCCCTCGTCGGTGGCTCAGGTGCTAAGTCTAACGCTAACCCATCCCCCCGGATGTACTCTCTGTCTTCCTTGATTTCTTTGCCAGATGAGGAGTTCGACGTGCTTGGAGAGGACGAACTGGCGCTATTCACCAGGAGGTTCGAGAGGATGCACGAGAACCGGGTGAACACAAGGAGAAACTCACGGACATGCTTCCAGTGCGGCAAGCCAGGACACTTCATCACCGACTGTCCGGAGAAGATGGAGAACAAGGACGGCTACAATCGCCGGTCGAGGACGGAGAACAAGCACCGGTCGAGGTGTGATCACAAGCACAAGCACAGGAACAAGGACGAGCAGAGATCGAGGAAGAAGGACGGCCACAGCAAGAAGGCCCGAGTGATGGTCGGAGCAAGCGACGTCGACTCCATCTCCGCCTACTCTACCTCGAGCTCCAGTAGCATTGAAGATAAAGGTGATCAGCGCAATAGCAAGAAGGGGTCCAAGAACTTGAGTGGGTTGAGCTGCTTCGCGCGAGACAGCTTCTGCGGCATGGCACACAGCTCCGGCAGCAAGAAGAGCCAGAAGAGTGACTCAGACTCCGACTCCGAGGATGAGGTACGTGATGAGCTTTCCTTCTTGTGCCAGGAGAATGAGGAGCGTGGCAAGTTGCTTGATAACCGTGATGATATGTTTAGAGAGGCTAAGAAAATGAGGAAAGAGCTTAGGGCTTCGCTTGAAGATGCTAGGGCTTCGCTTGAAGATGCTAGGAATAGAGTAGCTGAGCTAAAAACACAGAACCTTGATGCTAAGCTTGAGATAGATTCGCTTTAGGCTTCACCTATTGTTTCTGATGAGGTTGATTGTGGTGATTGCTCTGTTTTCCTAGCTGATCTTACTGCTCTTAAGGAAAGCATGCCTCCAAGTGTGAGGAACTAGATGTTCTTCGGGTTGAAGTGGCTGAGCTCAAATCTAGACCTGCTTTGTTAGGTGCTTGCACTTCTTGTCCTGTTTTGCATGAAAAGCTTGCTGATTCTCGTGCTCGTGTTGTTTCACTTGAGGCTGATTTCAAAGCACCTATTCCTACTTCCTGTTCTACCTGTGAATTGCATGCTATTCAGAATTTGGAGCTTTCCCATTATGTTGCTCGTTTGTAGGATGAAAATGATGAGTTGAGGAAGTGTTTGAGTTGGTTGTTGGGTCAGGAGCCTCAGCTCGGTATCATGATAGCGGCTTTCGAATGCTATGATGGTCAAGCACTTGGGGCTAACAAAATTGGAGAGAGCAGTGGTGAGAGAGTTGAGAAAGGTGGAGAGATTCCTATCCCACCACAAACAACACACAAGAACAAGTTTGAGCATAAGCCTAACCATCTCAGAAACAAACTTGACACAACTCCAGATCCACCTGTGTTCCCTCCCCAAACAAATAACTTCCAAAAACTGGTGAGATTTGTGAATCCCAAGGGAGATGTGGTTGCAGAGAAGAAGGGAGAGAAGCCAAGCGAGCAGGCCCAACCAAAGCCTAAACCAAAACCCATCCGGTTCCATTGTGGGTATTGTGGTAGAGATGGTCACAAGGATGAGTTTTGCTTCAAGAGGAAGCGTGAGGAGAGGTTGGCTAAGGAGTGGTCTAACAAGGACAGGTACCACCCCTCAAATGGTGTACTTGAGCCTCGTATGCAAATGCCCAAGGCAAAGGCCATTATGCGTACGGTTCCAACTTGGGGAGATAGAAGAGTGTCAGGTGGTGCTGCTGGCCGAGCACCACCGGTCAGACCGGTCAGGGGGACCGATCAGACCGGTGCAGGTCTGGGTGCTGGGCAGTTTGGTTTCCGTGCTCGTGAGGATGCTCGGTTCAGTTCCTTCGGTCATGGTACAAGTGGTTGGCATGGTGAGTCTAGTGGTGTTGAGTTTGCTAGGTGTTCTCCACCTCGTGCTCAATACAAGGGTGGGAGGAGTCATAGCTTTGAGTCTCAGAGGAGCAACGGTCCACGGTCTTCCTTTCGTGGCTTTCGTTCTCCTCCAGCGAGACAGGGGTGGTTCCCTCGTGGTGGTTCCCGTTGTGGTTTTCGTGGTGGTAGCTTTGGTAGGCGTGATGATATAGATTGTGCTAACCCCACTTTGGAGCAGATGGCTCGGCACTGGTTTTACTCTTTTGGTACTAATCCCAGTGCTGAGTTGTTTGTTCGCTCACGTGCTCGTTTTTGAATTTCAGGCGGGAGACTTGGGGAACATTTGGTTGATCGACTCCGGTTGCTCGAGGCATATGACCGAAGACAGGGGGTGGTTCTCCAGTCTCGTCCTGGTGGTGTCAAAGACATACATCACCTTTGGGGACAATGGGCGAGGACGTGTGCTATCAGAAGGTGAGATTAAGAAGACATGAGTAGGGAATTCGAGATGAGTATGATGGGTGAGTTGCAGTTCTTCCTCGGCATCTAGATCAAGCAGTCAAAGGAAGTAATATTTGTGCACCAAGCTAAGTACACCAAGGACATTGCGAGGAACTTCAAGATGGTGGACTCCAAGGCCATGAAGATGCCAATGAGTACGACTACGGCTGTTGATGTGGACGAGGAACGTGAACACATGGACCAGAAGGAGTACCGAAGCATGATCGGGTCACTCATGTACTTGACGGCGACGAGGCCGGACATCCAATTCTCGGTATGTCTGTGCGCTCGTTTTCAAGCGTCTCCAAGGACTTCGCATCGGCAGGCAGTCAAGCGCATATTCAGGTATTTGAGATACACTCCCGACTTCGGCCTTTGGTACTCCGCGTCTTCTTCTTTGGCGCTTCATGGATTTTCAGACGCGGATTTTGCTAGATGTCGGTTGGATAGGAAGTCCACTTCTGGGACTTGCCTGTTCTTGTGTTCTTCTTTGGTGTCTTGGTCTTCCCGCAAACAGTCGAGTGTTGCTCAATCCACTACCGAGGCAGAGTATGTAGCCGCTGCTAGTTGTTGCTCTCAACTCCTTTGGATCACACACACCATGGGTGACTTTGGTGAGGAGTATACCTGTGTCCCACTTCTATGTGATAGCACCAGTGCCATAAGCGTTGCAAAGAACCCAGTGCTTCATTCCAAAACCAAGCATATAGAAGTGAGGTATCATTTTCTGAGAGACAATGTTGAGAAAGGAAAAATTGCCTTGATCCATGTACCCACACATGACCAGCTAGCCGATATCTTCACCAAGCCCCTAGATCAAGCAACTTTCACTCGTTTGCGGGGAAAACTTGGTGTGTGTTTGATTTCTTGAGTTGGTTGTGGGAGCTCCTTTGTAGCATATGTATAGCTTTCCTTTTGTGCATGTTTGCATTTGCATTGCATTTTGTACCATGATGTATAGGCATCTTTGTATCTTAGGTTGCATGCATTTGTATCATATGCATTGTTGTAGTAAAAGCTTCTCTCAGATACATTGTTCACCATGATGTGCTATGGATGATCTTGTGAGCTAGTTTGGTATGCTATGTTTAGTTTGGCTTAGCTCTTGATGATCTTGATTTATATCCATGGTTGATGGCTATGTTTTTGAAAAATGCTACATGTATGTCCTCTTGTGAGTAAATGCCTTTATATGATCATGACATATTTTAGTGGCTTTGTTATGCTCAATTTGTGCTTGGATGATTTATTTTGATCATATGGGGCCAAAGGCTCATTTGGCATCATGAATGTTTAGCCCGCTTGCTTTATCTTGTGGAGGGGCATAAGTTCCTTTTTGTCGCAAAGTCATTTCATGTACCAATACAAATCTAAAAATGAAATGTAAATTGCTTGAAAAATATGCTCCAATGTCATATGTGCTTAATTTAAGTGCTTTTGGGTGCTAAACTGTTGCATGATGCCTACCAATGAGAAGTCTCATACATAGAAGTAGGCACATGGCTCGGTGGCTTTGACATGACATGAGGTGCTTGAGGGTGTTTATGATGATCTTTTGATTAGAATGGTTGTCCTAGCATGAAGTTTGTGGGGCTTTGCCATTTTGACATGTTTTACTCAAGTTTAGGACTTTGCTCATGAGAGGGTGAGTTTTCGCAAAATTACTCAATTCTATCTTAGCATTGCCCAATGGTTGTGAAACTTGGTGATCTTGTAGCTTATGTTCATACGAAGCTATAAAGTATCTAACTTGCTCATTTGGACATGTGTAGCATCTTGTGGTGAATTTTGTCTATTTGAGATGCTCTAGGTTGTATTTTTCCTAATTTTGGCTTGATTCATGCATTGTCAACAAGGGGGAGATGGTTGTGAAGGAAAAGTACTTCTGGATGCATTTAGAAGTTTTCCAGGTGGTTTCGAGCCATTTTTGGGCTCTTGTAGTTCCCAGGGGGTCACCGGTCTGACCGGTTATGGTCACCGGTCTGACCGGTCAGGGTGTTGGCCCTGTGCAGATGTTGTGCACCGGTCTGACCGGTGCTGCGGACCGGTCTGACCGGTCAGAGCTGAGCTGGTGTAGCTGCTCTGTTTTGTGAAGATGTTTGCATGCATTCGTCTAGGGGGAGTTGCATTGGTTCAGGGGGAGCTTGCATGTGTGCAGGGGGAGCTCTTTGTGGTTTTTCGAGCTTCGGTTTGGTGGTGTTTGCTCTTTGCTTGAGCTTGTTTTGTCTCGGTTGTGTTGAGTTGTTGCCCTTGCCTAAGGGGACCGAGACTTGCTTCCTTCAAGTGATCTTGCTCTTTGCCTTTTCTTTGGCTTTCGATCGCTTGTTGGAGTTTCTTTGTTCGTTTCTTTTCTTTTCATTTTCTCTCTTTGGTTACCAAATGTGTGTGTTGTTAATGCACTCCTCAAGGGGGAGATTGAGGACATGTGTGGTTCGAGGACCGGTGGATGGTCGCTTCCTGATGTGTTTATTGATTGACAACGTTGTGTGGACTGACTCTTGGCTAAGTATTGCAGGTGCAGGTTGTGGATTGATTGGTGCTGATGCAGGTGAAGAACAAACGCGAAAGGTCGATGCCGGTTCGAGGCTTGGTTCGAGGGACCCGGTGGCCAGCGGGGTCATGTGCGGGCCGCATGGTGGCAAGAATAGCAAGACGAAGTCATTGACGCTTTCTTGGTTGAGCCTCAAAACCAAGGTCGAGCTGGGACTTCGTGGGAGCCGAGTCATGAGTGGTGATTGGCGGAGACTACACCGAGTTCGCGGGGTTTCTAGTGGTTCACCACAAAACCACTGGGTTCCTTGGTTGATCCACAAAGCCAAGGCCGAAGACCGAAGTGCAGCAGCACTGGACCGGTCTGACCGGTGGGTACCGATCTGACCAGTGTGCGACGACACCTTCTGGAGACTTCGAAGCGGAGGACACGCGTCGGGATCGCAAGGCTTGCGTCGAGGCTAGGCGGAGTACGGTCGCCGGGCATCCGTCCGATGGTACTACGACGAAGATTCCCAAAGTGCCCTTCGGGGGCGTGTATCTTAGTTTAATGTAATAGGGGTAGTTTCGTCTTTCGGTTGCCTCCATATAAACCAAGTAGAGAGAGGATGGCAGCCATCTCTTGGAACCCTAGCTCATTTTGTTTTGCTATTTCCTTTCCTATTTTCCTTAGGATTTTCTAGGACTAGCTTGAGAGCTTCATGGTGAGATCTTGAGAGAGGGTTGGATGATTGGGAGGCAAGCTAGACCTTGTATGAACCTTCATGGTATGTATATATGATTCGGCGTGGTTCCTCAAGGCTTGATGTTGTCTCTCCCGTTTTCCCTTTTTGGTGATTTTCGAAGCCTTTTCTTAGCGATTTTCTTGTGGTGGATTTGAGGCCTTTCTCTTGGGGATTTGGTTGGGGAAGTATGCATGAACCCTTCGTGGTTCTTTTCATTGTGATCCCCCTCACAAATCCGTGGGAAAAGATGCTCGATTTTGGGGTTTTTTCTTAGGTTTCGGGAAAGTGGTGTTCTTGGTGGAAATCCTTCGATTCCTCTTGATTTAGCAAGTTTTGGTAGACCAAATCGTAGCTATGGGATGCCCATGAAGTACTCCTAGTATCCCCTGTTTAATTTGCAAGATTAAGCATGGTACATGAAGTGCCTTTGCAGCAAAAAGAAGCTTAGGCTTCTCCACAAGATAAGATGCAGGCTAAACATTCATGATGACAACCGGGTCTTTGAGCCCAAATGAAAAGAGCATGATTGCCATGCACAAATTAAGCAAGATATAGTCATTTGAGCACAAAATGAACATATAAGGCATTCAACTCACAAGAGAGGGTCACATTAAGCATTTTCACAAAATATAGCCATTTCAAAAGCACATATATCCAAAGCTTATCAAGAGCATAACTATACATCATAAGAGCTCACAAGCATGACCATAAGTTCACATCTAACATATCACAGTGATCAATGTATATGAGAGAAGCACATCCTCCAAAGCATATGATACAAAGGCAGTCTATGATACAAAGATGCTAAACATGATATGTTACATGAATGAAAGATGCAAAATGCATATGTACATGAGATGCCCAACCCAAGCTCAAAACGGATAAACCACACCAAGTTCCCCTCACAAACGAGAAAAGGTAGCTTGGTCCAAAGGTTTTGTCAGGATGTCGGCAAGCTGTTTTTGGGTTGGCACATGAATCAAATCTATGTTCTGCTTCACCACGTTATCTCTCAGAAAGTGGTAGTGCACCTCAATGTGTTTGGTTCTTGAGTGGAGCACAGGATTTTTGGCAACGCTTATGGCACTAGTGCTATCACACATGAGAGGAATGTGGGTGCACTCCTCACCAAAGTCACTCAAAGTATAGGTGATACAATGCAACTAGGAACAGCAACTAGCAGCAGCTACACACTCGGCCTCAGTGGTAGACTGAGCTACACTTGAATGTTTGCGATAAGACCAAAACCAACGAGGAACCCAAGAACTGGCAAGTACCCGAAGTCGATTTCCTATCGACACGACACCCCATAAAGTCGGCATCCGAAAAACCAAGAAGCGCAAGAGAAGAGACGCCGAGTACCAAAGCCCAAGTTCAGGAGTATATCAAAGATACCTGAAAATCCGCTTGACGGCTTGCCGATGCAATGTCCTCGGCGACGCCTGAAAATGAGCGCACAAACACACAGAGAATTGTATGTTCGGCCTCGTCGCCGTCAAGTACAGGAGGGAGCCGATCATGCTCCGGTACTCCTTATGGTCCACGGGCGCTCCGTTCTCGTCCGCGTCCAGCGCTGTAGTCGTACTCATCGGTGTCGATAGGGGCTTGGAGTCATCCATCTTGAACTTCTTGAGGATGTCCTTCGTGTACTTGGCTTGATGCACAAATGTTCCCTCCTTGGCCTGCTTGATCTGAAGCCCAAGAAAGAACTGCAATTCCCCCATCATAGACATCTCGAATTCTTTGCTCATGTCCTATGCAAACTTCACAACCAAAGAGTGAGACGAGCCGCCAAAGACAATATCATCCACATACACCTGAACAATTAGGATATCATTGCCCTACTTGAGGAGAAAAGGAGTCTTATCTACTTTGCCATCTCCAACCCCTTGCTGAACAAGAACCCCCTCAACCTACCATACCATGCCCGGGAGCTTGTTTCAGCCCATACAAAGCCTTCCTCAGCTTATACACTCGGTGTGGGAACTCAACACTCTCAAAGCCAGGTGGTTGCCTCACATAAACCTCTTCCTCCAAAAACCCATTTAAGAAGGCGCTCTTAACATCCATTTGGTACAATTTGAACCCTTTAGCCACTGAAAAGGCTAGAAGGATCCTAATCGCCTCCAAATGGGCTACAGGAGCAAATGTCTCCTCATAGTCTATCCCCTCTTTCTGGCTATAACCCTGAGCAACCAACCTCGACTTGTTTCTCACCACTTCATCATTCTCTCCCTCTTTGTTTTTCGAACAACATCTCCATGCCTCTCATTTTTCAACCTCAAGATTAGATCCCGAACAAAGCCAAAAGTCTCTCCCTTGTCAGCCAAAAAGAAGACCCAAGCATAGCATGAGTAGTCGTCCACTATCACAAGGATGTACCACTTTCCTCCCACCGAGCTCACACGAGTTGGACCAACCAAGTCCATATGGAACAACTCGCATGGACGCACTGTCATGACATCGGTCAGGGGCAGACGGGAGGTGGCTACCATTTTGCCATGCCTGCACGGAGCACATACCAAATCCTTTTGGCAATCCTTGGACCAAACCAAGTCCACTCAAGTGTGACAACAAGTCAAAACTCAAGTGATCTAGCCTACTATGCCATTTCCAAAGCTCTGCCGAAACACCAGCAACCAAACAACACGGAGAGCCGACAGACTGAGAAAAATCGGCTCTGGAAATCTGACCCTCGAGGATGATCGTGCATACAAGATCACCTCGAGAATCCAAAACACGAGAAGCGCACGTCTTGAAACGGACCTGTGACAACCCCGCCCCTGGGGACCCAATTGCGAGTGCCGACTTCTTTCCAAGGGTTCATATGTAAAGCAAGGGCATATCTGTAAGGCATTGAAAAATTCCAGGGACTTCTTCGTAAATAGATTCTTCCCCTTTTGTGTGTTTTGGCTGAATCTTGTAAAATCCGTAGAAATTCACAGAAAAATACAAAACCAATTTTGTTGGTTTCTTTGTGACTATATCTACAACCTTTACAAAGCATGACTATACTTTTGATTGATAGATTTTGCATGAAACATTGAAATCAATTTAACCTAAATCTATTGTAGTTCAAAATCTACAAATGATCTCAAGCTGCATTTTGGATATGTTGCTAGATATGCCATGTCTTGGCTCTGCACCAAAATTTGCACAAAGATACTGAGTAGATCTTTTAATATGATTTATTTTGTATTTATGATGAATTTGCCTAAATGATTTTTGTAGCCAAAAATAAACATATTTTTGTGCCCAACTTCTGAGTATAGTCTTCATATGCCTAGACTCACCTCTGGTGAATTAATCATAATTTTATAACTGTCAGAAACTTTTATTCTTGATTTATGCTTAGATTTAAATATAAATGCATAGTTCAAGATCTAGAGTAGCCCTTGATACATTTGTTGTATGAATAGACTTGTTTTGAGTCAGATAACAAGTGGGAGAATGTTGGGATCCATTTGATGCTTAATTATTTTTATATGCATTTCTCATGTTTTGGTAGCTGAAATTTGTCATTTGTGGTATATTTATTTCATAGCTCTTTTAATTGTGCACTTGTGTTCAGTGGCCTTGTTTAGAGCTAAAGAGTTTCAAAAGTGTCATCTACTGCATTTTATGAATTTATTTATGAATAAAAACAATGGAGGCCAATTGAAGCTTAATATTAAGTTAAATTGGAAAACCACCAACACCACACCTAATGACCTTATGGTTGTGATGTGAATCATGCTAAGAAGCTTAAGACCAATCCCTTGCTGTTTTGGTGAAATTAAATTAATTTAATTGTATAAATATGTACACAGTCACTATCAAAAAGAATGAATAATAAAGCACCACATGACATTACTTTAATAGAAAGAATATACCAAATATGTGTTTGTCAAGGTGAATATGGCCAACCATAAACTTCATGGTTGTCATATGTTGTTTTGTAATTAATTAAATGAAAACCGTCAATTAAATCTTACATATGCATCCTCATGTAGATCTTCTCGATGGTAGCCATATGCTCGTGCCGGAAGGAGGAGACAGGGGAGCTGACAGTGAGCTGCAGTACGTGGACGTAGCTCAGGACCTGGACCAAAGTCCAGAAGGGCCCAAGGCCAACCTTGCCGACGAAGGCAAGCCCCGGATCATTAACCCTTCTTTTAAAATTATGCAATTACCTTTGCTATGTTTGTGCATTTACGTTTCAGGAGTTGAATTGGAACCGTAGATGCATGATCCCTAGGTACCTATGCTCTTTTACTAGTATGCTAGGTCGATAGCTGTTGTGCTATAGGACCCGGTAAAAGTCGAGTGATGTTCGTCACTCGTGAGAATAGGTTCTTATGTTGGAATCATAAGATCTTTATAAATGGATTGCTCACGTGGTAAGAGCATGGGATTGGGCTCCGGTCCAGTGGCTTCATGGGCTAAGCTTTTGAACGTACTAAGCACTTGTCGGGAATGGGACCGGTAAGCCTAGTACCTGATGGACACGGCAAGGGAACCTTTCCCTACTACCCCTAGGACACATGATGTGTCCCCCTGCCTGCAACAGTGGGGTACATGTGCGAGTCTGGGCGGTCCGGCGTGACGTACCAGTAAGCCTTGTACCGAGGATTGTAGGTTCCGATCCTGACCCGGAGAAAGATGGGAACCGTCTGGTCAGTGCATACCCCGTTTCGTTTTTGTTTGAACCTTCTTGGGGTATGCATTCTTCCGTGTGTTTAGGTTTACCTTGCAAGGGTTTAATCAATCGATTGTCGGCCTCTCACCGTTATCTAAGACTGCTTAATCAACTGGCCATGATATCCCTTAATGATGGAACTATGTGAATATTGCTGCGTGGATTAATTGTATTGTACAATTCTTGATTGCAATAGTTAGCTCACTTAGAAAAGGTAATTTACTAGAATTTGAGCTAAAATAATGAAAGTAAGGACCTACTCTTTGTTGCTTCTCAGCAAAAGAACCCACCGGCCAAAAAGCCTCTCATGTCTAGAGTTCAGTGATGTAGTTATCACCCGACGGTTAAGTCTTGCTGATTATTAGTATACTCAGCCTTGCTTTATAAATGTTGTTGCAGATGATGTTGTTTGGCCTGGAGAGTTTCCACCCGGCTGGGAGCTAGAATGGGAGGATGACGACGAGTGATGGCATCACGGATGGCCTGGAGAGTTTCCGCTATTTTCGAACTCTGAACCTTTACTTATCATGTCATGAACCACGGTTTGTAATAATTAACCCTTAGGGGTAAATTAGATTTAATCTGTGTAATGTACTCTGGACTCACCTTCATGTGAGTTTTAATGCATACGTTCGATCCTTTGTGTGATAACCAAGTGATTTACCGGGCTTGATGTTGACGGCTGCTAAGTACCTAATTTAAGGCCGTCAATCCCTGCATTTCAACATGAGAATCATGCATCCGCACTAGAATAGGGCTTTAAACTGACAATTTCCACAAGTGGCTGTATGAAGATGAATGCAGGTGTTTAGCATAAGAAATGAAGAGAAAGCACACCTCTATGATCCTAGCACTTCAGGCTCAGCCAATGAGGGGCTGCCATGCAAGCATCCCCTGGATCAATGACGTCACCAATCCAAGAGAGAGAGCCTCGGCGAATCAGAGATCGCCACACGTGCATCACATGGATCCTATGGCCCACTAGAGCACCTAAACCACCTCCAACACACATGTACACTAGGAACCGACCTCAGGGCCCACCAGTCAGCCGCTCAGAGAAAGCACAAGCCGAGGCGGGCCACGTGGGGATCGGCCGACCCAGGGATCGGCCGAACCGACCTTTGGTCGGCTGATCCCGGGCCTCGACGTGGTGTTCGCCCATTGGTCCTAGAAGCCATTCTTGGGGTGTCTTGCTCCACTTGATGCCGGTGCCCGTGCCTATAAATAGAAGGGGAGGGGGTTAAGAATAGGACAACACACTTGAAGGCAACTTCTTACCTTAGCCTCCTCTCCTCCTTCTCATTCCTTCTTGGTGGAGGTGAAACCTCATCCCACCAGGAATATGAGTGTGAGGAGAATCTAGCTTAGGTAGTGCTAGGTAGAGAGGAGAGAGTGTGGGTGAGTAGAAGGGAGATGCGATGATCCGTTCTTCGTTCATCATCTCTTTGTACCTCGTGAGTGATACTGTTCTTCATTTAGACTAAAGTGAGTATTTCATTATATTCCAATTAGACTAAAGTCGTATCAATACATGGGTGATATGTTCTAGAGTTCTTCATCTGTTCATCATTTAGAGGCTCGTGTTCTTCGTGACACGATCCTTTGATCTTGTTGGCTCGATGAATAATTCTGCATTCCGTTTGTGTGACTGCTTGTCAATTAGAATATAGTGAGTACTCTGCATATCTGAATTAGACCAATGTGTCATTCATATCTCTTTGTATCGTCTTGATTCCATGATGGGTAAGGTCTAGTTGTACTCGCGGGTTCGTCGCTTCGTATTTCTACGGAGTGCTATAGTGTTGCTACGGGACGTCATGATAGAGGGGGAGTGCCCAATCTTTCGGTGAGTGGAGATAAATCCAAATCGGCGGAAGTAAACCCTCACGATCCGACTACGACGAGCAAGCCCGAAGCGCCAATGCAATCGCTGAACCAACTCCCTGTGGTTACCGACCTTGTTGGAGCAAGATCAGCCTGATCACGAAGATCAATTCCTGTGCGCAATCGACGAACGAACAAGAATTCGAGACGAGCAATCTTAATATCACTCGAAGGTGGAGTTCTGAATCACAGAGATCAGCACGTATTTGTGTGTGGTCTGGTGTAGCTAAAGCTAGATGCAAAACAAAACTCAAGTCTGAAAATAAAAGAGGGGTCTATCTAAATAGAGGGGACGCAGCCCCTAGCGGCAGGATGGGGCGTGAACAGTACCACGCTACAGTACCACGCTACAGTGCCCTGTTCACAGTCCTAGTGCACCCGCAATTGGACCTCCTGTTGGGCCAGCTTTATTCTTCTGGGCCTTCATTCTTTAACAGCATGATGTAATTCAATTCCTTCGCACGAACCCGAGTAATTGGCCCAGTTGGCGGGAGTGGCGCCTGGGCCTGAAGTGGAGGCGAGAATGGCGCCCGAGCCTGTGCAGGTGGCGCCTGGGGTGCTGCTAGAGGAGATATACTCGTGTCGTCGGTGATGTCTGCATCATCCTCCCCTTCTTGAACTGAAGTCGTCCTCGATGGCAATACCTCATCTTCGCCTGCATAAGGTTTCAAATCTGCAACATTAAAACTAGTGGAAACACCAAACTCCGCAGGCAGGTCAAGAACATAAGCATTATCATTAATTTTGGTTAGCACTTTAAAAGGACCAGTAGCACGAGGCATCAATTTAGAACGGCGCAAAGCAGGAAAACGATCCTTTCGTAAATGCAACCAAACCATATCACCAGGTTCAAAAGTAACAAGTTTTCTACCTTTACTACCAGTAACTTGATACTTAGCATTAGCAGCAGCAATGTTTTGTTGAGTTTGTTGATGCAGATTAATCATTTGTTCAACATGTGCAACAGCATCTATGTGCGGGGCGTCCTCAGCATCAAGCGAAAATAAATCAATAGGCACCCGAGGAATGTAACCATACACAATTTGAAAAGGGCTCATCTTTGTAGAAGAATGTGTTGCATGATTATAAGCAAACTCAACATGAGGCAAACAATCTTCCCAACGTTTCAAATTTTTATCTAAAATAGCTCTAAGCATGGTTGACAAAGTCCTATTAACCACCTCAGTTTGACCATCAGTCTGAGGGTGACAAGTTGTACTAAACAGCAATTTAGTTCCCAATTTATTCCA
This sequence comes from Cenchrus fungigraminus, assembly GCA_036936925.1. Classification (NCBI taxonomy): domain Eukaryota; kingdom Viridiplantae; phylum Streptophyta; class Magnoliopsida; order Poales; family Poaceae; genus Cenchrus; species Cenchrus fungigraminus. The sequence goes on from CM072778.1 coordinate 53,424,904, forward strand.
AAGTGATCTCCAAAAATGATTGAGAAACTTAGCATCACGATCAGAGACTATTGTATTTGGAATACCATGCAAATGAATAATCTCTCTAAAGAACAAATCAGCAACACTGCTAGCATCATCAGTCTTATGACAAGGTATGAAATGAGCCATTTTGGAGAAACGATCAACAACCACAAAAATGCTATCCCTCCCCTTCTTAGTTCTAGGCAATCCCAAAACAAAATCCATCGAAATATCAAGCCAAGGAGAAGTAGCGACAGGCAAAGGCATATACAAACCATGGTTGTTCAAATGTGACTTAGCTTTCTGACAAGTAGTGCAACGTGCAACAATGCGCTCAACGTCTTTGCGCATCCGGGGCCAAAAGAAGTGGGCAGCCAGCACCTCATGCGTCTTGTAAACGCCAAAGTGCCCCATGAGACCGCCTCCATGCGCTTCCTGCAACAACAACAGATGAACCGAACTAGCTGGAACACACAGCTTGTTAGCGCGAAACAGGAACCTGTCCTGCAAGTGAAATTTGCCCCATGGTTTCCAATTAACACAATGAGCAAAAACATCTTTAAAATCAGCGTCGTCCACATATAGATCTTTCACAGTTTGCAAGCCAAAAATTTTAAAATCTAACTGTGACAGCAGAGTATAGCGACGAGATAAAGCATCAGCAATAACATTGTCCTTCCCGTTCTTGTGTTTTATAATGTAAGGAAAGGACTCAATAAATTCTACCTATTTAGCATGACGACGGTTCAGATTTGTTTGGGTACGAATATGTTTCAAAGCCTCATGATCAGAATGAATTATAAACTCGCGATGCCAAAGATAGTGCTGCCATGTTTGCAAAGTACGCACTAAAGCATAAAGTTCCTTATCATAAGTTGAGTATTTCAAGCTAGCACCACTTAATTTCTCGCTAAAGTAAGCAACTGGTTTACCTTCTTGTAACAAAACAGCACCTAGCCCAATACCACTACCATCGCATTCAAGCTCAAACACTTTAGTAAAATCAGGTAACTGCAAGAGAGGAGCGTGGGTTAACTTATCTTTCAATGTGTTAAACGCTACCTCCTGTGAATCACTCCAAGCAAAAGGTACATCTTTCTTTGTAAGCTCATGTAGAGGTGCTGCAATGGTGCTAAAATCATGGACAAAACGGCGGTAGAAACCTGCAAGGCTAAGGAAACTCCGAATCTGTGTAACCGTCGTCGGTGTAGGCCACTCCCGAATGGCATCAATCTTGCTGCTGTCCACCTCAATACCCTGTGGAGTAACAACATAACCAAGAAACGAGACACGTTGTGTGCAAAAGATGCATTTTTCAATGTTAGCAAATAAATGGGCAGCCCTCAATGCGTCAAAAACAGCACTCAAATGTTCTAAATGCTCTGCCATAGACTTGTTGTAAATCAAGATATCATCAAAATAGACAACGACAAACAATCCTATGAAGGGCCTCAGAACTTCATTCATCAAGCACATAAAAGTGCTGGGAGCATTAGTCAAACCAAACGGCATAACCAACCATTCATATAAGCCAAATTTCGTTTTGAAAGCCGTTTTCCATTCATCCCCCAATTTCATTATAATCTAGTGGTAACCACTACGCAAATCAATCTTAGTAAAAATAATGGCACCACTAAGCTCATCTAGCATATCATCAAGGCGTGGTATAGGGTATCGATAACGAATCGTGATGTTATTAATAGCACGACAGTCTACACACATACGCCATGAGCCATCTTTCTTAGGGACAAGTAACACAGGAACCGAGCAAGGGCTAAGAGACTCACGAATGTAACCCTTATCAAGCAACGCCTGCACCTGACGCTGAATCCCCTTCGTCTCATCCGGGTTTGTACGGTACGGGGCACGGTTCGGAAGCTGGGCGCCGGGAATGAGGTCGATCTAGTGCTCAATGCCACGAAGCGGTGGAAGACCCGGTGGCATGTCTTTGGGAAAGACATCAACGTATTCCTGCAAAAGGTTAGCCACCACAGGCGAAATATCCAAACATGGTGCATCATCAAGTGAAACAAGCACACTAGAGCATACAAGTGCATAGCATGGCAAATGAGCATCTCGAATATCATCAAAATCAGCACGTGTAGCAAGTAAGACAGGAGCATGCAACTTGATTTCAGATTTATCAGATGGTGATGGTGATGGTTCCTGTTGTTTAGCAATTTTAGCAGCTCGAGCAGGATCATCTTTAACAATTTGTTCAGGTGTCATAGGGTGTATAATTATTTTCTGACCCTTAAACATGAGAGAATAATGATTCGAACGACCATGATGCATGCTATCAGTATCATATTGCCAAGGTCTACCAAGTAACAAAGAGCATGCATCCATAGGAACAACATCACAATCAACATAATCAGAGTAAGCACCTATCGAAAAAGGAACACGCACCGTCCGCGTTATTTTAATCTTCCCACCATCATTAAGCCACTGAACGGAATATGGATTCGGATGCTTACGAGTGGATAATGATAACTTCTCTACCAGCATGGTACTCGCCAAATTGTTGCAACTGCCGCTGTCGATGATGATGCGAATCGACCGCTCCTGTACAACACCCTTTGTATGGAACAAAGTGTGTCGCTGATTCTTCTCGGCTGGGGCGACCTGTGTACTAAGAACACGCTGCACAACAAGACTCTCGTACCTATCGGCGTCGCCCGGATTGACATGTATGTCCGTCTTAGCTGCATGGTCAGTGGCAATCAAACTATGTTCAATTTCTTCTGAATCACTAGCTGAAGAGTACTCACCATTGTCACGAATGAGCAATGTGCACTTGTTTGGGCAGTCCCGAAACACGTGGCCAAATCCCCTGCAGCGATGGCACTGAATATCTCATGTACGGCCTGTGGTGGGAGGAGTTGCGCCTGTAGGTGCGGTGGTGCCTGTGGCTGGGACGGCTCCTGCAGGCTTAGCTGTCCTCTCACGCGGTGTAGGTGTGGATGGCGCAGGGAGAGCAGGTGCTGAACTGGACGACGAGTTTCTACCTGCAAAAGTGTTAGAATATGTCCTCGAGCGGTGTCCCTGCACTTCGCGTTCAGCTTTGCAAGCAAACTCAAAAAATTGGGTCATGTCAGCATATTCTTTATAATCAAGGATGTCCTGAATTTCGCGGTTCAAACCACCACGAAAGCGTGCCATTGCAGCGTCGGGTTCCTCCAATATACCACAACGAATCATACCTTTTTGCAACTCCTGGTAGTAGTCCTCAACAGACTGAGAACCTTGCTGAAATCGCTGCATTTTGTTAAGCAAATCACGAGCATAATATGAAGGCACAAAGCGATGTCGCATAGCAGTTTTTAATTGCTCCCAAGTGGTCGGAACAGCAGTAGGATGTTTATTTTTATATTCACGCCACCAAATTAAAGCAAAATCAGTAAATTCACTAATGGCAGCCTTAACTTGAGAACTAGCAGCACTATCATGACATGAAAATTTTTGTTCAACTTCTAACTCCCAATCAAGATATGCAGCAGGATCATATTTGCCATTAAATGGTGGAATTTTAAATTTGATTTTAGAGAATGAATCGTTATCGGCGGGGCGGCGTGGTACACGGCGGGCACGACTGCGGCTGTCTCCGACGTCGAGCTCCGAGTCACCACCATAATCCTTTGTAACTCTGTGATCGTGGTGTGTAATGCGTCGAGTCGTGCCACAACGGCGTCGAGTGTGGTCTTAGCAGCCGTCTGTGCGATCTGATCAAACCGCTCGTTCGACGAAGTAACTGTCGAATCCAGCCGTTCATGTAGCGTCTTCATGTCCGTGGTCAGTCCCTCAATCTGCATCCGCATGTCCTGCAGCTGGTCATCCTTCTTGTCATCGACGTCTGCCATGGTTAGCGCAAACACAAAAACAAAATCGACGACAACAATAGGGTGTAAAGCTCACAAAGGCGCTCAAACTAGTGCTGTTATCAAATCCTTGTCCGTTTTTACCAAGCGCACAGGGGTGAACTGCAACCAACCGGTGGAACCTGCGAAAGATTGGAGGAGCGATTGCCTAGGGGAACAAAACCTGCTCGTCGGAGAACTTTGTGGAGTTATGGGAAGGCTGCACTCAATGGAAGGATTAGCACAATCAAACAATAATGCAAAGCTGAATAAGGGTGCTAAATACGTCACAAAAGTTGCTGATTACGAGTGAAAATCGGAAGAGCGAGGGGGGTAGGGGTGAGGCGTGTGGTGCTGGAGGGTGGGGGTTTGGTTGAAAACAAACCAGGAAGGGGGTTTGGTGAGGTGTCCGACGAGGGGGGTCGCGGCGTGACGCGCGTCCAGGAGACCAGGACTCCGACCTTCCCTTCGTTTCCTCTTTTTTTTTGGTTGGCTTTTTTTTTGACTTGCCAAACTGAAAAATAGGGAGGGGCGATCGGGGAGGGGACGCACGGCGGGGGGCGGAGTCCGACACGAAACAGATCGGTTCCGTGTCTCTCTGGTTGCACTTGTCTTTCCTTTTTTTTTTGCTTTCTTTTTTTTCTTTGACTTTCCTTTTTTTTGGACGTGCCAACCAGGGACGGAGGGAGATCCACGGGAAAAATAGGCCGCGTGTTCGGTTCAAGGCCGCTCGGTGCGAGAGGGGTTCACCCGAGGGAAAGAAAAAAAAGCAGCGTGTGGGGGGTGGAAAAAAAACGGAACTGTCTCAGCGTGCACGTGAGGAGGATCGGGTCCTGTTCCTTCTGGACGTTTTTTTTACTATTTTTTTTCTTTCCAAAAGAACTCACGGCAGGAAACAGGAAGGGGGCTCACGGGGAAACCGCACCGCGCGCGATCAGGAAGGACACGAGGGGTATGGCGGCGGTAGGTGATGGTGGTGGAAAACGAGCAGCGGAACGGCGGCGAAAATTAGGTTTTGATGAGAAAAACAAGAAACAAACACAAGTGACCAGCAACAATGAAACGAACAAAGCACGCAAACTCAACAAAGCAAAATATTGAATGAAAGTGCGAGGCTAAAAGGGGTTGGGACAAAGATCTAACCTAAAACAAAATTTTATTTGGTTTTTGTGGACTATAGGAATTAAAAACACTCGATAAACTCACCGATCAACCTGGAAAGCTGATACCACTTGATAGAGGGGGAGTGCCCGATCTTTCGGTGAGTGGAGATAAATCCGATTCGGCGGGAGTAGACCCTCATGATCCGACTATGACGAGCAAGCCCGAAGCGCCAATGCAATCGCTGAACCAACTCCCTGTGGTTACCGACCTTGTTGGAGCAAGATCAGCCTGATCACGAAGATGAATTCCTGTGCGCAATCGACGAATGAACAAGAATTCGAGACAAGCAATCTTAATATCACTCGAAGGTGGAGTTCTGAATCACAGAGATCAGCACGTATTTGTGCGTGGTCTAGTGTAGCTAAAGCTAGATGTAAAACAAAACTCAAGTCTGAAAATAAAAGAGAGATCTATCTAAATAGAGGGGACGCAGCCCCTGGCGACAGGAGGGGGTGTGAACAGTACCGCGGGTACTATTCACACCAGCCTGTGAACAGTACCACGCTACAGTCGTTCTTTTTCTTGCCCTTATAGTCGTTCCTCGAGCGGTGCTTGTGGTCGGTCCTCGAACGGTGCTTATGATCGGGCTTGATCTCCATGGCCTCCGGGAACTCAGCAATAAAGTGTCCGTGCTTCCCGCACTGGTAGCACATGCCCGAGGTCCTCCGAGCGTTCTTCCGGTTCGGGTACAAGCGCTCGAACCGCCTGCTTAGCAACGCGAGATCATCCTCGCCCAACACATGGAACTCCTCATGTGGCATGGAAACAAGACAAGACAAAGAGAACTTCCTAGAAGTCAGGTTAGCGTTAGTTCTCGGTCCAGAAACGAGAGCCAGACTATGAGGGTCAGTCGGGTTCTCAATCTTGCCTCTCACACCACGATCCACCTCAGAGGACTTCAACTTGGAGACCAACTCGTCCACTATGAGCATCTCATAGTGGTCAGACTCCATAATAGCCTCGACCTTGGCACCCCACATGGTACGATCCAGAGAATGCAAGAGCTTCACAGCCATGTCATGTTCATCGTACGGGAGCACGGTCACATTGGCCCGCATAATGTTCACAATCACGGTGAAGCGCTAAAACATGGAATCGATGGACTCACCGGACAGATGAGTGAAATTCTCATACTCCATCCGGTAGGTCGCGAACAAGCGAGCTTTCACCTGATTGTTCCCACAATGAGCTACCTTGAGCTTCTCCCAAATCTTGCACGCCAAATCCTCTGCTTGAACCCGATCGAATTCAGGTTTGCAAAGGGCACGAAAGAGATAATTGACCGCCTTTTGTTGGCGTCATGCATATCTCGAGAGCCTGGGGCAAAGAAGTTGATAGGGTGGACATATGAGGTGTTCTCCGTCACATCCCATATGATCTATCCCTGGCCACGAAGAAAAGCAGACATACGCCTCTGCCACATCTGGTAATCCTTACCATCAAAGTGTGCAGGACCCGAACCCCGTTCTTTGTATGCCATCTTTGGATCTGAGACTGGTTAGAATCACGAAGATCCGTAAGCGGCTCTGATACCAATTGAATGACCGATTAGGCGACCAAAGAGGGGGGAGTGAATGGGGGCCGGCAATATTTTCTCCAAAGAAACACCGGCTAAATCCCAAAATCACAACCAATGACTCCCACACGAGCTTCCCACGGTCACGTAGTCACAACGGACCTACCAACCCTAGGAACAAATCCAAACAAGTTGCAAAGCGAAAGCACAAATCAAGAAGCTAAGGACTTAGCCTAATCTGCCAGACCAGGACGGACCGTCCGCGAGGGGACCTCGGACCGTCCGTGGTGTAAGGCGGACTGTCCGTGGGGGCTGGACGGACCATCTGTATTTAGCCGACCGAACCACCAGAAACACCCCGCGCTATACGAACCGTCCGACACGCACCTTCGGACCGTCCGTCAGCCGCGGACCGTCCGACCCTTCACGGCGGACTGCCCGTCAATCCTCTCTAAGAAAAATGACAAACCCAACGGATTAAAACACGAGCTCACAAGAACACAACACGAACTCGACGAACTGGGCCAGCCACAGACCGTCCACGCACCAGGGACGGACCGTCCGTGCACGGCGCATAGCACGAACAGAACCACGCACACGAGGGTCAACCCTCCAAATCCTTCCACGAATCTCCCAAACGGCTGCACAGTTTGAGACAAGATTTTGGGGAAAGGAGAAGCGCCCCTAGGGGATGCTATACCCAAAAACTTGGGGCCTCAAACACAATCAATCGCCGAGAATCGACAATGAACAGAGCTCAAACAAAAAGCTAGGGTTCCAACCGGAATCCTCGAATCGGAGACCAAATCCGAAGTCTGAGGGGTCAACATAAAGCACAAAGATGCACAAGACATCTATACATGATCCCCACAAAGAAATCTGAACACAAACGCCTCAGAATCAACGAAACGAGCCGCGCACGAAAATCCCACAAAATAGCCCGAAAAAGACACGAAATTCACTCGAGCCAAGAGAAGGAAATCGACGCAACCATGAATGCTTCCATACAACCAGAGGTCAGATTCTCTACAAAATCATGAAGAAAATCTAGCCTAAAGAGCAGGGAAATGAGGAAGCAGTCTGGATGGATGAGTTGCCTTGGAACCCTAGAGCTATATATATGAAGTCTCTCCGGGTTGGGTAAATGACCAAGCTACCCCTAGAACATAAAGGAAGATACACACCCCTCAGGGGCAATATGGCAAGACTTGGATATCTTCATCGGGCGGTCATGCCTTTGCCGCAGTCCGCGTCCTCCCGACGCAAGCCCCGCGATCCCGCCGCGTGTCCCCCGACATCGAAGCTTCTCGGCGCGCTCGGATCCCGTCTGCGCCTGCTGAGCCTCCGGTCTTGGTTTTGTAGCTCAACCAAGTAACCCGGCGGTTTTGTGGTGAACCGCCACAAACCCCGCGTGCAGACTCCGGTCGTGAGCCGCTGCCCTGCACCGACTCCTGTCCACGACTTCGTCTTGCTTTTCTTGCCACCATGCGGCCCGCACTTGATCCCGTTAGGCCACCGGGTCCATCGAGCCGAGTCTACTTGTCTCTCCACTCCTGAGAGGCCCCACAAGGCTAAGACCTTTCACGCCCGCTCTTCATCTGCACCAACGCAAATGAAGTCGCAACCTGCACCTGCAATACTCGGCCAAGAGTCAGTCCACACCATGTTGTCAATCACTCATCACACCAGGGAGCGACCATCCACCGGTCCTCAGATGCTCCAGTCCTCAACAGCCTTAAGGAGACCATAGACCGAAAGGGCAACTTCTATAATGGTGCACCGTGAGTTCATTGTAGCCAAAAACTTGAAACTTGCTGCATTCAGGCTTGTTTAGTCAGGTGTTATTGCCTCGGAAACCTACTTGGTTGTTGCTTGGTTGGGGTCAGATGTTGTTGCCTGGTTCAGGCAGTTTTCTCATCACTCCATCCAAATAAGCCCTGATGAGTAACTTGAAACTTGATGTGATCTTGCTTGTCTATAATTTGGTCTTTCTTGTCTATATCTGTGATGAGAATGTGTTTGTGATGTCTCCTTGCTGTGGTGGCTGCAAAATCCTGGCTGGTTCTAGGATGCAGCCCCTGATATGGTGACTGCCAAATCATGGCTGGATCCATGATGCAGCCCCTAAAGTGGTGGCTGCCAAATCCTGGATGGTTCTAGGATGTAGCCAGCAAACAGGCAGGTTACTGTAGGGGTGGCCTACATATCGGTAACGGGCATTAATTAAAGCACGTTACAAAAATTGATTAGTGAGTAACGGGCTTCATTTGGAACGCCCGTTACAAGTATGCCAACAATGTAGTGGGCAACATAAAACGCCGTTACCAATACTGACCGGTGGGCCCCAGAAGTTGACCCTTTTGTCGAGATAGAGGAAACGCGGGTTCACAGCATGCATACCCTTTCGTCAAGATAGAGGAGACGGGCGTACACAACACGCGTCTCCTTTCGTCGAGAGACAGGAGATGCGTGTACAAAAAAGCGTCTCCTTTCATCGAGACAGAGGAGACGCACGTGCGAAAGATGCGTCTCCTTTCGTGGAGAAATAGGAGACTGAAGGACCGGAACAGCAAACCAGAGTGGGGGGGAGTGAATGGGAGCCGATAAAAATTCTACTAAAGAATTCGGCCAATGAACCCAATATCACTCGAATACCTCCGTAAACTTCTCTTGCCAAATCCATGTAGCCACTGGAGTGCTACTGGACCTAGGAGCAAGATCCAACCAACAGCCTCTGAAAACACACAGCGGAAAACAACACTAACACAGCTGCTGGAAGCCAAAACTGGTCAGGCCGGTTTTTGAAACCGGTCAGACCGATTCTCTAGGACTTAGCCTCTCACAGGCAGGGGAAACCGGTCAGGCCAGTTTTGTCCAAGAAATCCCCAAAAGACCTTCGAGACCAAAACCTAGCAAAACCACCTCAAGAACCTTCCAAATTTTGAACAAGAAAAGCCATAGCCTGAAGAAGACTCTCCTGTCCAAAAACTCTTCACGACAGCCCATTGGGGCTAAACCGATCAGACCGGTTTGGAAACCGGTCAGGCCGGTTTTGCCTGGACAGTCGGGAAGAACTCAGCCCGCGGGAAAAACTCAACCTTCTCCTAGATCGATCTCCCGATTCGTTCCACAGATTCAAGTAAGACTTTGGGGATAGCTGGGGTACCTCGTGGGCTACCTTTGGCTAGAAGCTCGGTCCCCAAAACCTACCCGATCAAGAGGAATCAGAAGTCAACTATCAAGAACACCTTTCCACGAACTCCACCAAAAACCACCAAATCGAGCCCCTTTTCTCACGGATTTGGGAGGGGAATCAAAGGGAAAAGAACCACGAAGAGTTCATGCATACATCCCCCACCAAATCCCAAAGAGGAAGGCCTCGAAACCGCCACAAGAAAATCGCCAAGAAAAGGCTTCGAAAATCACCAAAAAAGGGATAACGGGAGAGACACAATCAAGCCTTGAGGAACCACGCCGAATCATCTATACATACCATGAGGGTTCATACAAGGCCTAGCTTGCCTCCCGATCATCCATCCCTCTCTCAAGATCTCACCATGAAGCTCTCAAGCTAGTCCTAGAAATTCCAACGGAAAAATGGAAGAGGAAAATAGCAAAACAAAATGAGCTAGGGTTCCAAGAGATGGCTGCCATCCTCTCACCACTTGGGTTATATGGAGGCAACCGAAAGACAAAACTACCCCTAAAGCCTAACACTAGGATACACGCCCCCGAGGGGCACTTTGGGAAACTTTGTCTTCGCACCATCGGACGGATGCCCGGCGACTGCACCTCGCGTAGCCTCGACGCACACCATGCCATCCCGACGCATGTCCTCCACTTCAAAACACTTCGGTTCCCTGCGACCCCAAACCGGTCAGACCGGTTTTGGCCTGACAGCCACACCGAGTCTTCAGCCTTGGCTTTGTGGCTCCGCCAAGCAACCCGGTGGTTTTCTGGTGAACCACTGCAAACCCCGCGAACTTGATGTAGCCTCCGCCAATCACCACTCATGACTCGGCTCCCACGAAGTCCCGGCTTGACCTTGGTTTTAAGGCTCAACCAAGAAACCGTCCACGACTTCATCTTGCCGTTCTTGCCACCATGCGGCCCGCACTTGAGCCCGCTGGCCACCGGGTCCCTCGAACCAAGCCTACTTGTCTTCTCCACACCTGGAGGCCTCACCGGCAACGACCTTTCGCGCTTGTTCTTCACCTGCACTAACACCAGTCAAGCCGCAACCTGCACCTGCAATACTTAGCCAAGAATCAGTCCACATAATGTTGTCAATCACTCATCACACTAGGAAGCGACCATCCACCGGTCCTCGAACCACACAGGTCCTCAGAGACGCGCGTACACAGAAAGCATCTCCTTTCATCGAGATAGAGGAGACGCGCGTGCAAAAGACGTGTCTCCTTTCGTCGAGACAGAGGAGACGTAGGTTCACAGCACGCGTCTCCGATGTTGAGTTCATGTGACAAGCTCGGTGTTGGTGCCCATTACAAAAGTCCCCCGTGGGCCTAGAGAAACAGGCATTTCACGTGACAGGTGACTAGTTGTCTGATGTCCGTTACGAGTATGTGTTATCAGTAACGGGCATCAGCCTGTTACCTTTCTTCGCTCATTTGTGACGCTTGATCGGTAACGGGCGCTTTGCCTATTACTAAAGGACATCTATGCCCGTTACCAAAGTGAGTTTTTCACGTAGTGGTGACCCGGTAGGTCTCTGCCTTCCTCAGTTTTGCTCGAGCTCTTTCGTGGTAGCTTCCACTTTGCTTCTTAGCCTTTCAAACTTTGTTCCTAAGCTAGAGAGAGGTTTGTGTTTGCTCCCACTTATTAGTGCATGACTCTCGGAGTTGCGATTGGGATATAGGCCGAGTTCTATTGAGAAAGAAAATTTTTATCGGCTTCATTCACTCGCCCCCCTCTCTGGTCGCTAATCCGGTCCGTCAATGGGCTAGGTTCTTATGTCTTTTGGCAGGTAGCCCAGACTTGTCAATATCTGATGATGTATCAACATTCACCTTTTACTTGTGTATGGACATGAAATCTATGATAGAACTCAACATGTATGTTGGAGGTTCATTTGAACATCAAACTCCAATGGAAAGAAGAGAGACCCTAGATTTACTCTTAGAAAACCCTTCTTCCCCCCTAAAAAGAGCAACAGGAAGGCCTAGGGTACAAAGGCTTAGAGGAACCTTGGAGCAAAATGCAAACAAGAAGAAGGTCAGTTGCAAGAGGTGCAAAGGTTTTGGCAACTTTGCCAAAAAATGCAAGCCAACCCAAGTAGGAGAAGATGGAGAAGCTGCTACTACTACTAGGAACAAGAGGTACATGCATCGCTTCTCTGCATATTCAGTTAGCAACGTCTCTTTCTTTTCCATGTTAGCCCAACTGTGTAATATGCCTATGTTGTAGGAAGAGAAATGAAGATGGAGACACTGCTGGACCATCACAGCCACATATGAAAAAGAAGCCAAAGCCACCTAAGAAAAAGAAGTCACCTAAGAAGAAAACACCTATCAAGAAAAAGCTCAAGAAGGCTACAAGTGATCCACCACCTATGGTTGTTAGGAGCCTGAAGGATGTTATGGGACTTTAGTAGTTTCATGTCTTTTAGTTGGATCTGTAGATTTCATCAGTTGTTATGTGTGCCTGAACCTGTGGCTATTTTGTGAGCCTAAACCTATGGCTGTTATGTGTGCCTGAAACTATGTCAACTAGGCGAATTCCCCGCGTGATGTAGCGGGATATTTTGCATAATTTTTAATGATTATTTGATGCATTTGGAAAAGAGTTAAGTTTTGAGTCTTTTTTACATTAAGGTAAATTATTGTGTAAATTTTATTTTATTTTATAGATAACATTGGTGAAATAACATATATTTGCAATAAATGATTACTTTTCAATTTTGTTCTTGGAATTCTGTTTGCTGGAAATAGCTTCCATGCTAACAAATTTTGAGCAGAGTTTGTTATCTGATTGACTCAGGGAGGCTAATCCTCTAGCTACTTCTAGAGGGGAAATCAATTTATTTGTATTTTGAAATAAAGAAAACAATTTATATGAACATACAAAATCTAGGATGGTTTACGCAAGAGTTTCGAAGAGGGAATACATCAAACATATTGAGTGATGAAACTCAATTGAAACATAGAGGAACTGTGCGAGTTCTAGGTCTATAAAATCACAAGACGGAAAAGTAAAATCAAAAGAGACAATACATGGAACATACAACGTGCACGAAACGAAATTGAAACCCAAAAGAACTGTGCGAGATCACAGGATGGGAAACACAAAATAAAAAATGTCATTTTGCACCATCGAGGATTAAACTTAGGAGCGCATGAAATAGAAACACACAAGTTGGCGACTTGGTGCTTGCTGCTGGTGGATGGGTGCGCCGATGAGACCTTGTAGCTTGCCGTAGTTCTTGCCGCTGGTGCCGTCGCTCTTCATGATGGTCCTTAAGGAGCTCAACACTCGGCCGTATGTGACCCCGCACGACTCTTACTCCACCACCCGAAGGCCGGACCAAGCTATGCGTCATGGCCCATACTAACCACACAACGAAGTTGCTCTTGACGTTGCTATAGCTGCTGAAGAGCATGGCCTGGCCGCCGCTGCTGCCCTTCCATGCGCCGGACGGCGAGCGGTGGTCCTCCCACAATCCCACTGTCGGTTCTTATTGCTGGCGACACGGTGCGGTAGAGGAAGGGGAAGTCGAGGATGGTGGTGCTGTAGCAAGTGTCCACGACGGCGTGGAGACTGGCGCCGTGCACCAGTGGGCGCAGCGAGACCTCTTTTATCTCGTCGTCCTGGATCAGGCCCTTCTGGAACGTGTTCATCAGTAGAGCGCCTCACCGTAGCCGTCAGCCAACACACATGGATGTTGGGCTGGACAGCGAGGAAGGCGCACATGCCTCTGCACTGGACTGGACTGGGCTCTTCATCTGCTATCTTTTGACGTCTGATATGCGCGTGATGTGGGGAGGCTCTTGATCTGCCATCTACCGCCATCAGTGAGTCTCTTGAGTTGCCATGCTACTTCGTCTCCGCCATTAGTAAGCCTGTTCAAATGTCATTCTAACTGTTGAGGCTCTCTACCGATTAAAGAAGATATTAAAAGCCGTGCAAAATCTTGAGATGTTTGCTGACATGGATCGCTGAGAAGGGAGAAAAGCCTCCAGTGACGTGGCACTCTAGGAGTTGAGAGAATGAGACCTCTTATATAGTTTTTGTATGATTTCCTATCTATGAAATCTATGAACCATATCTGCTTTGTTCCATATTTTGTCATGCCTGTTATGAGTTCCATATTTTGTCAGAAATGCACATTACTTTGTGTCATGCTGCCATATTTTGTCATAATGCACATTTGTAGTTCTGTTAGTGACAGAATGCACATTGCCAGAAACACTGATAGACAAACAAAAAAAGAAAAATTGCACATTGCTTAGATTCCCATGACAACATGCAGTTCTCATTCCAAGAAAATAGCCACAAATTCATTGCAAGTGTACAACTTCACCTATGGCTATCCCAGTACAGACACCTACTGCAATAACTCTATCTAACACAAAGCCCTTATTTTCCTTGAGTTTTGCTACGGTGGTCCTTCCCATGTGATTTGCACGAATATTAAAGCAACTAACAATCAATTAATTAATTTTTCGATCCGGGACCGGCCCTACCCGTGCCCGAATGCAACCCGAGACCCATCCAATCCAGTAGCTCAATCCATCTTATACCCAGCACAGCCCAGACATCATCCAGCGTTCGTCGCCATTTTTGTCCATCACACCAAGCAGAGGTGGATTGGCGTCGGCGGCGCCTTCCTCACACAGGCGGCTCTGGTACAATTTTCTCCACCATCTCTATTCATAAGGTTGAGTGTAGGCCGACGACGACGAGCGCAGGCAGAGGACCTTTGGCTACCTCTCTCTATGGTTTGAGCCCATGGTCAGGAGTTCGAGGTCGCGGTGGCGTGACAGTGTCAGCGGGGTGGGAGCGGCAGGGAGGAGGTGTGGGGATGGGCAGGGTGGGTGTGTGGTGACCGCCATCGCTGCTGCAGCAACGGTTCCTAGAGGCCTGTGTTGGTGGAAATCGGGCCCGAAGGTGGACGACGAAACAACAGCCCCCTTTCTCTCTCACTTCCCTCCGAAGGGGTACGGCCGAAGGCCCCTTCCGAGGAAACTCTTCCTCGCTTTACTTCCTTCTTACTTCTACCTTGGCCACTACTATTAGATTTCTTCTACTACTCCCGCTTCTACTTCTACCGCTATTGCAATAAAGAAAACTAAGTACTAAGAGTAGAACAGTAAGAAAGAAATGAGCCCTTCGGAGCTCTCCTCTTATTATGGTGTGTCTGATCGATTACAAGGATCCTCCTATTTATAGGGGGCGCTGAGAGCACCCCCCTTACAACAATTACACCATTTTCTCCCCCAACGAGCAGCTTTACACACTTTTCGAGGGTATTACAGTAACTTATGGCTTCGTACGGAGCTTCCAGCGTGTCTTCGCACGGTCAAGCCCCTTTACACGTTACGCCTTTTGTCTCCCCTTCGTACGGCGCCCCTTTACACGTTTGCCCTGCCGACGTGTTCTTGTACGCGCGCTCCCCTGACAAACACGGGCCACCAGCCAGGTTCCCCCTTCGGCGCTGAAGCTCCCAGGGGGCCCCTCCAACAGCTTAAGGGCCCTAGAACTCCCGCGCCGACTTTGGCACCCTATCTCCTGCAGTCACCACTCATATCACATGAGCAAGATCAACATTGTGTTAGCTTTTTCCAAAACGCCGAAGCCTCTTCGGTCGCTAAAACTCCGAAGATGCCCTCGGTCGTCCATGGGACAACGCCTCCGAAGGCCATGTTCCCCAATAGTAGCCCCTCATTAGTGAGGGTCGTCCCTCTCCTTAGATGGGCCGAACTTACGACCATTCTTCAAAAGGCGAAAATAGGCTTCGGAACTCCCATGGACAGCCCACACTGCGTGAATTTTGGGGAAAAGACGCGGTTTACCCTTAGGGAAATGACTGTTAAGAAAGATGGGAGAGGGGATAAAACCGTAAAATCGCCCCTCACCCGCGCAATTATCGGGAGGCACCGCACTATAAAAAGGGGGCCTAACTGCTCGCCTCCTCTCATTTTACCGCGGCAAGAAGTGAGGAGGAACTTGCACCTTCATACTTGAATCGTAAGCCCTCCTTCGTTCGCTGGTCTTTTCTGTTAGTTCGTAGCAGTTTCTTTCCATGGCTCTGAAGAGAAAGCGTGATTCTGCCGCTAAGGAGTTGCCGAAGACGTATACGTTCGGCCGGAGCTTGCTAGATGAAAAAGATATTGCGCTGCTGAGGAAGAACAAAATGGTGGGCTCGGCGAAGGCCCCAGGGAAAGAGACTGTGCCGAAGCCCCAAGAAAATCAAGTTGTCATTTTCAGAGATCTGCTATATGCGGGCCTTCGGTTCCCCCAACAACCCGCTGTTGTGGACATCATCCGGTATTTCGACATCTATCTTCATCAACTCACTCCGAATGCAATCCTGCGACTTTCGGTCTACATGTGGATCTGCCGAACCACGAAGATCAAGCCGTCCGCCGAAGGGTTCGCCTCAGCCCACCAAGTACACCATCAGTGCCGCATTGTCTTTGAAGAAGAGGGCGAAGGCACCGTGGAGCGCGACAGCCAGTTTGGGTGCCTGAACTTCTCTTACAAATCTGGCGTGGTAAGCCCCGTAACTGCATATCGCAACAAGTGCCCTTCGGATTGTCAACAACACTAGCTGTACCACGACGTGAAGCCCCTTGTCGAAGGAAAACCGCATCCGCTGGCTACGAAGGTGCTGCCCCCTCTCCAAGAATCGTACACCAAGAACCCCGCCTGCCCTGAAGGCGATGAATTCGTGATGATGCTTCACCGGTTCGCTCGCAAGTACAGCACCCGCGACATCATGGAGGAGTATCGTGCCATACCCGTGTGTCCGCTGCTCGACGGGTGGTCGAATGCGGACGACGCCTGGGCGGCCGATATCGGCGGGATCCCCTGTCCCGACTTGATGAAAGCCTTCAGATTCACGTCAGCCTGTAAGTTTTCGTGCCCTTCATTCGCTTTTGAAGCTTCCTACACCCTACTAATCAGCCTTCGTTCAATGTTTGTAATGCACATTTACGATTGCCTATTTCAGTATTGAAGAAGAGAAAGGTGGAGGAGCATGGTGACTTCATCCTCGAGCCCGTTTCACCGAAGGAGTACAAGGATACGATGACCGAGCTGAACGAGTCTCATACGAACCGCGTGTTCGAGTTCTTCAAGATCGTTCCCCCCGAACGAGTGGGCTTCGCCAAGCACCACAAGGCAGCAGAGAGGAAGGCCGCCGCGCTCACCACAGCCGGCGCCGACACCACCGAGACCGCGACGTCTCCGCACGCCGGTGGTGCACAGAAAAAGAAGACTTCGAAGAAAACTACTACTGCCGCCGCGGCCACGGCCGCTGCCGAAGGAAAAGCACGAAAGAAGCACGGCGCCAGGCCGACCAGCTCGCCTCCGGCGACCAAGAAGACAAGATTTGTTGACGTGGACACCGGCGCTACCACCACGGTCATTCCCGCTGTGCCCCTTCGCTCCGTCGCGCCCTCAGGCAACGAAGATGCTGCTACCGGCGGCCCACTTCTTGTGCCTTGGAGCCCGAAGGAAAAAGAGAGTGACAATGACAGCGATGTGAAGGTGATGTCTTCAGTCGGAGACGCCCCTCGTGACCGAAGCCCCCAAAACTTTGAACTACAAGCCCCTAGCGACGAGGGCAAGGCTAGCTCTGCATCCACGGGCTCCTCAGACTCTTCTTCGGACGGCACTGGGCAGTCTGCCTCACCTTCAGCTGCAGGCTCCGAAGATGGTGACTCCAATCCAGAGGAGGACGAAGAGGAAGAGCCCGAGAGCAGCAATTATCGTGTGACGCCGAAGGAGCCCGAAGAGGCGGCTGCTCGGCTCCAAGTGCCTGTCAGTGCGAAGTTGGTCGGCGGGAAACCAATCCGCTTCCTGAACTTAATGAGCGGTGGCCACGAGCGCAAGTTCTTGCAGGAGGCCGGGTCCAGCTTCGCCAAACTGCACGAAGAGGAGCACTTCAGCAATTTTAGCTCCCAAGATCTGGCAACCGTGTGCGGGGACTTGGCATTGAAAAGCTTCATTGCTTCTCGGTGCCTTGCCCGTAAAATGGAACGGGAGTGACAGGCAGCCAAGGACTCGTCGATCAAAGCGACCGCGTCTCTGAAGATGCGAGTGACTGAACTAGAGAAGTTGCTTGCCTCTGAGCAAGACTGAAGTGAACGCTTGCAACAGGAGGAGGAGAATGCCAAGACATCTCAGACTGCTATTGAGACACTTCGCACCGAAGTGGAGAACTTGACCAGCGCCAAGGAGGATCTGACGGGTCAACTTCGTGATAAGGATACTGAACTGGCCAACACGAAGGCGAAACAACTAGCTTGGCCAACACCTTGGAGAGGTACCGGTCACAGCATATTCGCAGCGCTGAGATGCTTCGCGACGACGTGCTGGAGCTTCTGGGACAGTGCAACCTGGAAGCCCCGCCTACTTCGTTCCCCAGATGCACCGTTGGTGCCTTCTATGAATGGGTGAGCTCCTACTTCGATCTGGTCGCGATGAATACGAAGATCTTCGGTGAGCTCGGGGCTGCAGTGGGGGTTCGCACCTTGGCGTACTCTGTGTGCTCACTGGTCCCACCAGACCACCCTTCGTCTGAGAAAGTTGTGAGCAAGAATGACCTTCGTCGGCTGACCAAGGACAACTACAACTGGCCAAGTGATGCGTAGCTGGACGTGACGAAACTCCCTGTCCTTGCGAAGAACTTGGCCAAGAACTTCATGAATACCTTCTTTGCGGAGCGCGGGGCTCGTCTCATCCTCGACGAGTCTGCTCACCTAGAGGCTCAGGTTCGATGGAGCGCATTGCAACCCTAGCAGTACCATATTTATTTTACTTCGATCTGCGTTGACGAAGCTTCATGCTTCTTGTTGCCTTGCAGATAGCACCTCGCCTCCAGGCACGGGTTTCGACGCTTCTCCAGACTCGCCGCCCCGCTGGAGGGCCGCCCAACCCGCCCTTCATGGAGGATGGTGACTGGATTGACATGGCAGGCGTTCCTTTGCTCGCCGCCAAAGAGACGACTGTCGAGGCCATTCTGGGTGCCCCGGAGGGAAGGGATGCTGAGAATATTGAGAACCAGCCTGCCGAAGCTGAGCGCGCTGCCGAAGCTGAGCACGCTGCCCCTTCGGCCACCGCCTCCCCCACAGCGAACCAAACCAACATCAAAGGGAACGCCACTGCACTGGAAGAACAGGCGGAAGAGTGTGTGGGCGAAACTCCTGCTGCTGGGGCCAGAGGAGGTGATGCCGAGGACGAAGCGCACGCGGCTGAACTTGAGTTTGTGCTCCTCGCAGCCAGTCTTCCTGATAACGAAGCCGACACCAACGTGGCTCCTGCTGAAACCAACTCCCCTTCGGTGGCCACTGCCGAAGCAGATGGTGTGAGGGGTTGTAACTGAGTAGATGGGTGTACTTTTTCCCTCCGTGGTTGTAAGTAAGACTAATGACGGTTGCTTCTGCGCAAGTCCCTTCGGTGGTGCCTGCGCAGAGAGCCGAAGGTGCGAGCAAATTGTCCTTTGCCCTAAGTTCATTTTTCGTTGCACCCAACGTTTGGACGAAGTTTAGTATTCACCACCCGGGGTGTCATATTCCGAGTTCTTAGCGTACCGAGCCCGGCGTTACCAAGTTCGGAATGAAGCCGCAAAACATTTTTTCGTGGAGTTTTCGAAAGACCCGGACCGGCGCGACGCAGTCCTTAGAGAGCGTGCCGCTCGCCGAGCGGCTAAACGCCTTGCCACCGGCCCCTTCGTGGACAAGGGGACAGTTCCAAAAACAGAGCCTGTCGAGGAGGGGTCATTGGCACCCCTGAATACGTGTACTTGATCCCGGAAGCGCCGCTAGATGACGGCAATGTTGTAAAGCACGAACAATTGTAAAGTCCCTCATACCTGATTCTGCCCTGTCTTCGGTGCAGGACGGATGCCTTCGGAAGAGGAGTTGCGCCAAATGGCGCTTGACATAATAAACGTGGCTGCCCTTCAGCTGATCGACGCAATCTGCAAGGTTGTAATTAACGAGGACTAGCCCCTTGGCATGTAAAGTACATCCCCTTCATGTATATTGTAATGAGGCAAGTGTTGTTCCTGTGTCAAACTGTGCGAGCCGCGAGGACTTGAAAATTTTGTTGCTTCAAAGCCCCCCCCGGAAGTGTTCGCGGCTGAACAGAGTGACACAGGCATCTTCGGTGTGTATTGAATAAAAACCATTGCTGCGTATTTGTTACCTGTACTTTGATTCTACTTGCGTTTACCCTTCCCTTGGTAATGCGGTTACGATATTGACCCCGTTCCCGCGTGGGTGTACCTTCGGCCGCCATTGAGCCGCACGGCTGGTCCCTCTGCGACCTTTCACCCCCGACACGGTAGGTAGGAACTGTCAGTAACCTTCATCAAAAATGGACCGACGCCTTGCGTTTAGCAGACTCATTCTTCTTCTCGCTTCTGATGAGCATGTCGCCCTCGTCTGCTATGCGATAGACACGTCGTCTTGTGCAGACTACCTGGTGTGGCCACAATGTGCCTGGCGGGCCTCCTTGTGCAAATACTGTCATTCGGCGTGACCTATACCCCACCTTGCGCTAGCTCAACCCTCCGGTCATAACGGGACCGCCGTGCTGCGTTTGCGGGCATCAATCTTCGGCCATGGCGGGACCGACATTCCGCCTTTGCGGACGTTAACCTTCGGCCATAACGGGACCGACACGCCGCCTTTGCGGACGTTAACCTTTGGACATAACGGGACCAACATGCTGCCTTTGCGGACTTTGCCTTCGGCCATGACGGGACCGACACGCCGCCTTTGTGAACTTTAGCTTCGGCCATGACGGGACCGACATGCCGCCTTTGCGGACTTTACCTTCGGCCATAACGGGACCGACATGCCGCCTTTGCGGACTTTGCCTTCGGCCATGATGGGACCGACACGCCGCCTTTGCGGACTTTACCTTCGGCCATGACGGGACCGACATGCCGCCTGTGTGGACTTTACCTTCGGCCATAACGGGACAGACATGCCGCCTTTATGGACTTTACCTTCGGTCATAACAGGACCGACACGCTGTTGGTATTTCTTAACCTCACCACTAGTGGCGCGTCTAGCGTGAGCGTGTAAGGAACACCCGGGTACACTGACGGGTGCGAACAAGTCTGCAAGCGCACGGATACACCGTTGTAGCACTTCTCCCTCGGGAGTATTCCAAAGGGTATCGAATCCAAGGAACGGTTGGGTAATCTATGAGTGACTTATCCAAGGACATAGGATTTTGCTAAGGTAGGCGAGAGGTATGGTATCTCTTGTAGGTAATTGGTTCTAGGAGGGTACAAGCTGTAAAGGATCTCACTTAAGACACCAAACCCTCCTAGCTATAACAGTCGGTTCACGGCAAATGGTTGCCTACACCTGTATCCGAACGTGGGGGATTCCGAAAGGGTCCAACGGCTGTCACCACCGCGGCCTACCCCAAGACAAACCGTGGGATACAGGGCAATCGAAGGATAACCTGTAGTCCAGACACCACGTCTGCACCACCGACTACTACTATAGCACGGCTACGTCTGACGTCCCGTAGCAACACTATAGCACTCCATAGAAATACGGAGCGACGAACCCGCGAGTACAACTAGACCTTACCCATCATGGAATGAAGACGATACAAAGAGATATGAATGACACATTGGTCTAATTCAGATATGCAGAGTACTCACTATATTCTAATTGACAAGCAGTCACACAAACGGAATGCAGAATTATTCATCGAGCCAACAAGATCAAAGGATCATGTCACGAAGAACACGAGCCACTAAATGATGAACAGATGAAGAACTCTAGAACATATCACCCATGTATGGATACGACTTTAGTCTAATTGGAATATAATGAAATACTCACTTTAGTCTAAATGAAGAACAGTATCACTCACGAGGTAAAGAGATGATGAACGAAGAACGGATCATCACATCTCCCTTCTACTCACCCACACTCTCTCCTCTCTACCTAGCACTACCTAAGCTAGATCCTCCACACACTCATATTCCTGGTGGGATGAGGTTTCACCTGCACCAAGAAGGAATTAGAAGGAGGAGAGGAGGCTAAGGTAAGAAGTTGCCTTCAAGTGTGTTGTCCTATTCTTACCCCCCTCCCCTTCTATTTATAGGCGCGAGCACCGGCGTCAAGTGGAGCGAGACACCCCGAGAATGGCTTCTAGGACCAACGGGCGAACACCACGTGGAGGCCCGGGATCAGCCGACCAAAGGTCGGTTCGGCCGATCCCCACGTGGCCCGCCTCGGCTTGTGCTTTCTCTGAGCGGCTGACTGGTGGGCCCTGAGGTCGGTTCTCGGTGTACATGTGTGTTGGAGGCGGTTTAGGTGCTCTGGTGGGCCATACGATCCATGTGATGCACGCGTGGCGATCTCTGATTCGCCGAGGCTCTCTCTCTTGGATTGGTGACGTCATTGATCCAGGGGATGCTTGCATGGCAGCCCCTCATTGGCTGAGCCTGAAATGCTAGGATCATAGAGGTGTGCTTTCTCTTCATTTCTTATGCTAAACACCTGCATTCATCTTCATACAGCCACTTATGGAAATTGTCAGTTTAAAGCCCTATTCTAGTGCGGATGCATGATTCTCATGTTGAAATGCAGGGATTGACGGCCTTAAATTAGGTACTTAGCAGCCATCAACAACTCCCCCACACTTGCCCTTTGCTCGTCCCGAGCAATAGGGAAGAGATTGAGCGGGTTAAACCATGGGTATGAAACATACATAAGAATTATTCTAGGTCATACCTTGCTCTTGTGAACTTTGTGGAGTGGCTACCATGCCATCTTGAGTAGTTGATAAGAGGAATGACCATGAATGGAATCCCTCAAACATCTGAGCGTAAGCACTTGGGGTTTTCAAAAAGGGTTTCAACGAAAAACTTGCTCTGCCCCCTTCTTTGATTCTCTCGGGTCGCTCAATGTGTATATGTCCTCACCTAGGCCTGACTACCTTAAATCCATCCTATTTCTAGCAGGCTTATCTGGAGCTCAGGGTAGGATACGAATAGTAAGGCATACTTGCATTGCATGTATTGCAAAGTCAAAAACTGGATCCAAAGAGTAAATCAAGTCATACAGTCAGATCAAGAAGTGCACGTGTAGGGATGTGGTAGATATGGCAAGGTGGACACTAGGCCCGGAATGGGTGCTAGTTATCACCATATTCACTAAACGAGATGAATGAGCTGAATGACTCCATTGCATAGTCCCCTCTCTCATATATATATGAAGTTATGAGAACATGGCTATCCTCTTTTCTCTCCCTTTTTTTTCGGAGGGACCTTCATGTGCCCCTTTATATTTATATATATATATTTTTTAGGATAGCCATGCCTCTTTACAAAATACTTGAGGAGAGAGAAATCAATGCACATGATGGAGCATTTATGTAGATGGATAGATGAATGATACAATGCTAACTTCCAGAGTAGAAGCATAGCAAGGGGGAAATAGTGGTGTGCACATAATTCTTGATCATGAAAGAATGAAAAGATTGCTCATAGGGTCACGGGATTTGACAAAGCTCAAAGCAAATAACAAGCAACATATGAGTACAAGGTTTTCAACTAAAAACATCATATGGCTTTGGTAGGACTAGACATATCAAAGAAGAGCTGCTAGAGCGTTTTTTTATAAACCCAAGAACTTATACCTTCAGAGCTAAGATCTTGTCATCAAGCCATATCTCTCTAGTCAACTACTTAGATGAGCATGTGTCCTTATAAGGATATGGTTCACAAGCCTTAAGAGTATAAACAAGGGATAGAACTTATGCATGTCAACCACAGGTACGGAGCAAGCATTACCATAAAATTCTCAAGTTGCTCATAAAAGATTTTATGAAAGGGCATAACGAACTCAAGCATCATGCTTGAATGAGGTAGAGATGCAAACCGGCGCTGGTTGTTGATGCAGACCGAATGAGGTTTTCGTGATGTGAAAATGTGTCTCCGTTCAGGTTCTTTAAACACGAGTGATCGTAGCGCTGTGCGAGTGTGGTGTGGGTGTAAGTACCCATCGTGTTCACGTCTGGAGGAATGCGACTCTCCCCCACACTATCTTGTACCTGGGTGTAGTTCTTCAAGACAAATAAAAACAAAAACAACTGACACACATGCGACTCGACCGGGTTATCTGACCAGTGGAGCCGAATTATTTTATTCAAGTTCATAATGAAATAGGCGCTTACACACATGATGGGAATAAAAATTGAAAGGGAAATAAACATGGAAGGAAACAAACTAAACTAAGCACCTATGGAAAATGAAAAGTGGGAGTAGCCCTCTACTCCGCAAAGAGGGCTTCCAAACCCTCTGCCTTAATCAGGCGCTGCACCATAGCGTCCATCTCCCTACGGGTCTCGAGGAGAAGACGCCTGAGCTGCCGATACTCTTCTCGCTGCTTCTTCACAACCTTCACCAAGGTTTCGTACTCGAGGTACACATCTGCCAATCTGTCTGCCACCTTACTGGTTTGGAGACTCCTCCTGTTAGGTAGCAAAGCTAGGATATCTTCGAGTTCTGTCTCCCAGTGTGGTAGGTATGGTTCTGGCACCCCGCAGCAGTCCTTCGGGGTCCTCACCCCAAAGATGCGAAACCTAGTCTGGGGCTGCGGAAGCTCATCCCAAATATCCTGCTCATATTTGTGACAGAAAGGCTCACGATCCTTGCTAAAGAGCGATCCTGCGTAGCGCTCTCCAGGCTTTAACGGTGGGCCTGGCCAGTCATCGTAGAGCACCTTCTTGCTTGAACCAGGGGCTGGTTTCATCCCTAGGGCGGTAAACTGGGCGTGATGACCAGCGAGAGTGGGGGGTGAGGATGAGCCGCGTCTGGCTGGGGGCTCTATCGAGTCTCCAGTGGGGCTTCTCATTCTCCTCCCTCGCTCCAGGGTCATCAAATCATCCTGAGATCTGTCCCATGGATGCAACTTGTCACTCCCTAAGTCGCTGAAGAAGGACTTCTCCCCTTCAAAGGGGGACGGGGCCTTCATCCGACGAGGCTGTGCGTCCCGGCTGCTCATGATGGCGGTGCGGTGGCGGTGAAGGGGAAGGAGCATGGGAGATGGAGTTCTGCGGGGCTCGAAATCCGTCACGCGGTGAGGAGGAGATCTCTGGAGGACGAAAGGAGACACACGCGAAAGGGGAGAGGCGGCAGCGCCCTTGTTGGGTCGACCGAACCCATATGGGCCCCGCTGGGCCTCCCCTTTGGCATGTGGGTTCTATCAGGGCTCACGGTCTCAGGGCCAGGTGTCCCGCAGATTTTGAGGTTGGGGGCTCCAGTAATGGCTAGGACAAGGGTTTAGGCATAAATGCCCGCACTCCTCTTCTGACTTTACTGAACCCTCTTCCCGTATAAACAGCGCAACATAGGGGGTTCACCTGAACTCATGCCCGAGTAGAAAATATGTGGCTGCCCTTTCTTAGATCATCCCCCTCTTCCAAAGATGACAGAGGTGATGTGGATGAGCACAAGATTCGGCGTATGGCCAGAAGTGCTCTGGGAGTGAAACCTGCACCTCTGGAAGCATGGCTCAAGAATGCTCGGACCCCAGATCAAGTGAGTGAGATTACATGGGTCGAACAAGCATTCGAGCTGTAAATCAAGAGTGACAAACTTGCCAGCTCGTCTCTCCTTAGGTTGCTACGGGTTCTCACCCTCACTAGTGTGAGGATGACACGTAAGCCAACCCAAGCTTCCAACGGGAGTGCAAAAAGATCAGGGTGCAACCACACTCCCGTTGGGCATCGATCAAATAAAGGTGTCAGAATGGGATTTACGCCTACTTAACTTGATCGGCATCGGTCCTAGCTGAGCTCATGATGATGAGATAGGCTGCTCAACTGGATCAGTGTAAAGTTGTGCTTTCCAAGGCTAGAAGTATAGAGACTTGCGATCTTGGGGCCAGTGTCTTGACTTGACCCTCGGTGTGGCGGCACCTCAGATTGGGCCTTGACATGAAGCACAAAATATCCATCGTAACCTCTCCCGGAAAGTCGTAGCCGAAGTCAAGATAGTCATTCTCGCCAGGAACAACCACCCTTCTTTGATTACTCCTTTCCTCGAAGGTCGGGTTTTTAAGAGAAGAAACGATAGGGGAACCGAAAGGCAGAACTCACACTAGGTGCTCTTTCCCATAGATTCCTGCTAGTCAAGAATGACATCTTCGACAAGAGCGTGGAGAAGGTTGGTATGTAGGCTCGAGCTCTCTCGAAGATGGATCTAGGCAACACATTACCACGGTTGGCTACCTCGATGCTCAGGACGGGCGGGGAGCTGAAATCCCGGAGTTTTTCTAGAATTTCCTTTCCTCGCTCCGGCTCTAAGAACACAAAAGCGCCTCCCGACATGGCATCAAGCGTCGTACCACTGTCCCTTAGCAAACCAAGCCGGAAATGCTACAAGAGCACTAGGTCTGGCAGATCAAGGACTGGGCATGACTCGGTCATAGAGGCAAAACGATGCCATGCCATGCCTAGGGACTCCTTCTCTTTCTGTTGGAAATGAAGGACCGCCATTCTTAAATAAATGATATGCCTCAAGGGAAAGAATCGGGTGCAGAAAGCTGCTCTCAATGCTCCCCAATTGAGGTGATCATGCCCAAAACAACGGTACCAAGTTCTCGCTCCTCCTGAAAGGGAGAACGGGAACAAGTTCCTCCTAAGAACATCCTGTGTCACCCCGGTCTTACCCTGGGTAGAGCACAGTTGTTCAGAGTCTCTCACATGGGTGTAGGGATTTTCATGACTTCCCCCTGAGAAGGAATTGTTCTCAACTAGCCTAATGAGGGATGGGTGAACCATACAGGGTGTTAAGGAGGCGGGTCACCTCCACAAGGATGATTCTACTGGTTCACTCATACTGGGCGGAAGGTGTGTACAAGGATAACCTTCCTGGGATAACGGGGTTAAAGGTAGAAACAAAAAGGAAAACAAAGGATACGAGGATAATCGGGTTCGTAGATTCCCGACAACCGTTCCCCGACAACGGCGCCAGAAATGCTTGTTGGTATTTCTTAACCTCACCACTAGTGGCGCGTCTAGCGTGAGCGTGTAAGGAACACCCGGGTACACTGACGGGTGCGAACAAGTCCGCAAGCGCACGGATACACCGTTGTAGCACTTCTCCCTCGGGAGTATTCCAAAGGGTATCGAATCCAAGGAACGGTTGGGTAATCTATGAGTGACTTATCCAAGGACATAGGATCTCTGCTAAGGTAGGCGAGAGGTATGGTATCTCTTGTAGGTACTTGGTTCTAGGGGGGTACAAGCTGCAAAGGATCTCGCTTCAGACACCAAACCCTCCTGGCTATAACAGTCGGTTCACGGCAAATGGTTGCCTACACCTGTATCCGAACGTGGGGGATTCCGAAAGGATCCAACGGCTGTCACCACCGCGGCCTACCCCAACACAAACCGTGGGATACAGGGCAATCGAAGGATAACCCGTAGTCCAGACACCACGTCTGCACCACCGACTACTACTATAGCACGGCTACGTTTGACGTCCCGTAGCAACACTATAGTACTCCGTAGAAATACAGAGCGACGAACCCGCGAGTACAACTAGACCTTACCCATCATGGAATCAAGACGATACAAAGAGATATGAATGACACATTGGTCTAATTCAGATACGCAGAGTACTCACTATATTCTAATTGACAAGTAGTCACACAAATGGAATGCAGAATTATTCATCGAGCCAACAAGATCAAAGGATCGTGTCACGAAGAACACGAGCCACTAAATGATGAACAGATGAAGAACTCTAGAACATATCACCCATGTATGGATACGACTTTAGTCTAATTGGAATATAATGAAATACTCACTTTAGTCTAAATGAAGAACAGTATCACTCACGAGGTACAAAGAGATGATGAACAAAGAACGGATCATCGCATCTCCCTTCTACTCACCCACACTCTCTCCTCTCTACCTAGCACTACCTAAGCTAGATCCTCCTCACACTCATATTCCTGGTGGGATGAGGTTTCACCTCCACCAAGAAGGAATGAGAAGGAGGAGAGGAGGCTAAGGTAAGAAGTTGCCTTCAAGTGTGTTGTCCTATTCTTACCCCCCTCCCCTTCTATTTATGGGCGCGGGCACCGGCGTCAAGTGGAGCGAGACACCCCGGGAATGGCTTCTAGGACCAATGGGCGAACACCATGTGGAGGCCCGGGATCAGACGACCAAAGGTCGGTTCGGCTGATCCCTGGGTCGGCCGATCCCCACGTGGCCCGCCTCGGCTTGTGCTTTCTCTGAGCGGCTGACTGGTGGGCCCTGAGGTCGGTTCCCGGTGTACATGTGTGTTGGAGGCGGTTTAGGCGCTCTGGTGGGCCATAGGATCCATGTGATGCACGCGTGGCGATCTCTGATTCGCCGAGGCTCTCTCTCTTGGATTGGTGACGTCATTTATCCAGGGGGAAATTAGCTGGGGGACATTACTCAAACATGACTTTTGCCCTGGGACACTAACATTTTTTGTCTTTGCCTTAGGACATTCTTCAAGCACGGTCATTTGCCAGGGGACACTCACTCTATTATTTTGTTCAATTTAATTAAAGGGCAGCAGAAAAAGACAACTTTACCCCCACTCTGTTCCATCGGCATCGTATCCTCCATCCCAATCCTCGCGCGTCGCGACAGTCCTGACGGGCGGCGGCGTTGACTCCTTCGGCACCCAGCCCCTCCGCCTCCGGCCATGATGGCCGCCACCGCGTGCCTCCCGTCCGCTCGCCACCTTCCTCCCTCCTTCCCTTCC
Source organism: Cenchrus fungigraminus (assembly GCA_036936925.1). Classification (NCBI taxonomy): domain Eukaryota; kingdom Viridiplantae; phylum Streptophyta; class Magnoliopsida; order Poales; family Poaceae; genus Cenchrus; species Cenchrus fungigraminus. The sequence continues at coordinate 53,453,411 of CM072778.1, forward strand.
AGTCTCTATGGCCTCCCGGGCTCGGACGTTGAGTGCTTCATCGAGCTGGTGCCGAAGACGGCGCTCCCGTCCTCCCCGTGCCCTCATCGCCACGTCAAAGCTCGACGACAGGGACGGCGAGCCGGAACGCGAACCGACGGTTGCCAGAGATGAGCGGCGGCGACGAGGCGGTGAAGTTCTAGTCGAGGACCAGCGTGTCCCCGCAGGAGCTGCAGCGCCACCGTGCTCGGAGACCCTCGACGAAGCCGCGCTGCCGTGCTCGGAGACCCTCGATGAAGCCGCGCCGCCGTGCTCGAAGACCCGCGAGCGCGGACGCTGGGAGGGCCGCCTCCTGGAGGGCACGGTTGCTGGAGGAGGGGGCTGGCGGGAGGGCGCGGCATCGAGGAGGGCCACTGGCGAAAGGGCGCTGGGGAGGGCCGCCGGTGGGAGCGCGGACGCCAGAAGGGCCGCCTGCTGGAGGGCACGGGTGCTGATGGAGGGGGTTGGCGAGAGGACGCTGCGCCGAGGCGGGCCTCCCGACGCCGGGGAAGGCCGCAGGCGGGAGGGTGCGGAGCCAGGGAGGGCCGCCGGCGGGCGAGCGCGGACGCCGGGAGGGTCACCTGCTGGACGGCATGGTCGCTGAAGGAGGGGGCTGGTGGGAGGGCGCGGCGCCGAGGAGGGTCGCCGGCGGGAGGACGCCGGGAAGGGCCGCCGCCTGCGCCTGGATGGTGCGAGCGGTGAAAGAATAGATTGGATAGGATCGATGCTGTGGGAGGGTAGTTTTGTCATTTCCTCTTACTTTCCATTAAATCTGAATAGAATATCGAGTTGAGTGTCCTACAGCAAATGCGTATCGTTGAGCGGTGTCCTGGGGCAAGGACACGAAATTTTAGTGTCCCCGGGCAAAAGTCACATTTGAGCAATGTCCCACAGCCAATTTTCCCTTGATCCAGGGGATGCTTGCATGGCAGCCCCTCATTGGCTGAGCCTGAAGTGCTAGGATCATAGAGGTGTGCTTTCTCTTCATTTCTTATGCTAAACACCTGCATTCATCTTCATACAGCCACTTGTGGAAATTGTCAGTTAAAGCCCTATCTAGTGCGGATGCATGATTCTCATGTTGAAATGCAGGGATTGATGGCCTTAAATTAGGTACTTAGCAGCCGTCAACACATGCCGCCTTTGCGGATGTTAACCTTCGGTCATAACGGGACCGACAAGCTGCCTTTCCGGACTTTACCTTCGGCCATAACGGGACCGACACACCGCCTTTGCGGACTTTGCCTTCGGCCATGACGGGACCGACATGCCGCCTTTGCGGACTTTTCCTTCGGCCATAACGGGACCGACACGCCGCCTTTGCGGACTTTACCTTCGGCCATGACGGGACCGACACACCGCCTTTGCGGACTTTACCTTTGGCCATGACGGGACCGACATGCCGCCTTTGCGGACTTTACCTTCGACCATGACGGGACCGACATGCCGCCTTTGCGGACTTTACCTTCGGCCATAACGGGACCGACATGCCGCCTTTGCGGACGTTAACCTTCGGTTATAACGGGACCGACACGCCGCCTTTGCGGACTTTACCTTCGGCCATAACGGGACCGACACGCCGCCTTTGCAGACTTTGCCTTCGGCCATGACGGGACCGACATGCCGCCGTTGTGGACTTTACCTTCGGCCATAACGGGACCGACACGCCGCCTTTGCGGACTTTACCTTCGGCCATAACGGGACCGGCACGCCGCCTTTGCGGACTTTAAAACTTCTTTAGATGCAATAAGTGAAAGGCACTCCTCGGGTTCGCCTATCGTCACCCGAGGTGATGCCGTTACTTAATCTATCTGGAAAAACTGCCGAAGACTATACCCCCCGTACTATGAAGGGGGGATATTGCTTCGAACAAAATCTACGAAGACTTGAAAAAAAATGATGGCGAGCTTTGGGGGAAAGGACTGACTTATATTACACAGCAAAAGGGTTACATGGGTCAGCCTCGTTAAAAAACTCACACTTCGTAGATCCAGCGAGAATCCACGAAGCTTCCCTCGTGAGGAAAAGAGTACGTCCCCCTACTTATTGTTCATATATTACAAATTTCAAACCAGAAAGAAACTAAGGGAAAAGAAACTATGAAAGTTCTTCGTTTTGGAAGCTCTCAAACAAAGTACTTGTGTAACATGTCCACGTTCCACGTATACGGCTCTTCTTCGCCGCTTATCCTTCGCAACTTGAAGGCTGCTTCGTTTGCCGTCGCTGTGGCTATGAACGGACCTTCCCACTTGCAATGCATTTTGCCTTTTTGTTTGCCCTTCGAGATTTTGCGCAACACAAGGTCCCCAGACTGAATTTGCTTCGGCCGTATCATTTTGTTTTTCCACCTTCGTGTTTCCTCTTGATAAGTTGCTAATTTGGATCCGGCCTACAACCGTGCCTCCTCGATGTCTGAACCGAGGCCTTCTGGTCTTCGTCACAGGGGGGTGTGTCTCTCCAAGTCCCCAAGCATAGCTCTTCGGGGAGCATGGCCTCCTCTCATACAACAGCTTGAAAGGAGAAAATTGCGTCGTTCTGGAAGTGGTGGTGTTGTGGGTCCAGACTACCCTCGGTAACTCTTCAGCCCACTTACTCTACGGCAACTCTGTGATGTTCTTTTTGATGCCGGCGAAGATGATGCCATTGGCCCTTTCGACTGCCCCATTAGACTGCGGGTGGTAGACCAAAGCGAAACACAACTTCGTGCCCAGGTAAGTGCAGAACTCCCGAAAGTCTGTGCTATCAAACTGCTTGCCATTGTCCACTGTGACCTCGTACGGGACACCGAAGCGGCACACAATGTTCTGCCAGAAAAAATTTTGTATCATCGCCGAAGTGATGCTCAACAATGGCTTCGCCTCAACCCAATTTGAGAAGTACTCCACTGCCACCACTGCATGTGTGTAGTTGCCTAGCGCCATTGGTAGTGGCCCAACAATATCTACACCCCATCTCGTGAAGGGCCACACTGGAGGTATGAGTTGTATCTCATTAGCGGCAAACTTGTTGTACGGCGCATGAAGCTGGCATTCCGGGCAGTGACGCACAATGTTGTGGGCGTCAGCCACTGCCGAAGGCCATTAGAATCCTTGTCGGAAAGCTTTCTGCACCAAGGCCCTCGTGCCTATGTGGTGCGAGCACATGCCACTATGTATTTCATGCAGTAATTGCTTCCCTTCGGTCACGGAGATGCACTTCAGCAGCGGGGCACAAATGCCCTTTCGGTACAAGTTGTCTCCCACTATGCAGTAGTTCCTTGCCCTGATGGCCACTCGCTTGTCAATTACCCCATCTTCGGCCTCATAATACCCTTTGCTTGCTGCCACTATCGGAGCATGCCAATCTTCGCTATGGATTGCATTTACGAACTTCGGGGGCGCCTCGTCATCAACAGCAGATTTTGCTGTTGTTGTTTCATAAAAGACATCTGGGGGTAACGGCTCTTGCGAAGCTGCTGCTTTGGCTATGGCGTCTGCTTCTTTGTTGAAGTGCCTAGGGAAACTCTTGACCGTGATGCTAAGGAAAAATTTCTCCATGCTTCGCACTGCTTGAAGATACTTCATCATGTCCGGCTTCATAGCTTTGTAAGTTTTGCCGATGTGGCCTGCTACCAACTCAGAGTCTGTCAAGATGATGAGCCGCCTGGCCCCTACTGCCCTGGCCTTTCGGATCGCCAACAACAACCCTTCGTACTCAGCCACGTTGTTTGTGCAGTGGTCACAGTTCAACCGAAGCGCGTACCGCAGCTTGATGCCTGACAGTGACTTGAGAAACGGCCGCTGCCGCGGAGCCCATGTGACAATATACTCCGTCACACTGGACTTCCCATACTGGTTCTGTGATGACTAGGTCTCCATTCGTGGACGAAGGTGTCCAATCGGCCACAAAATCTGCCAACACCTGAGACTTGATTGCACTGCGAGAGACAAAGTTTATGACGTGCTCTACCAGCTCGGTGGCCCATTTGCCTATCCTTCACGTCGACTCCCTGTTCTCGAACATGTCCCGAAGGGGGTATGCCGTTGGGACTGACACGTTGTGGCTCTGGAAATAATGCCGAAGCTTCCTTTTTGCCATTACTACAGTATACGCCATCTTCTCCGTCTCGGTATAAAATAACTTCGAGCCGCTCAGTGCCTCGGACACATAGTATATGGGGAACTTCTTTAACGTGTCCGCCTCCATTCGTTCCTCTACCAGGACTGCGCTTACCGCGGTTTCAGTTGCTGCAATATACAACAGCAAATCAGCCTTCGGAGACGGCCTTGTCATGACTGCGGCCTCCTCCAGGTAATTCCTCAGGTCCTCAAATGCCTGTTGTCGCTCTGCACCCCACTGGAATGTTGTATTTGCCCGAAGCACCTTAAAAACGGTAGGCTTCGTTTTGCTGCCTTCGAAATGAACCTGTTCAATGACGCGATTCTGCCTGTCAGCCTCAGCACCTCTTTCCTGTTACGTGGTGGCTGCATCCTGCGTAGTGCTTCGATCTTCTGAGGATTGGCATGTATGCCTCGTTTTGATACCATGCATCCCAACAACTGCCCCTTGCGGATGCCGAAGATGCACTTTTCTGGGTTCAATTTCAATCCGTGACGCCGCATGTTGTCAAAAGTTTCGGTCAGATCTGCAATATGGTCAGTCTCCTTCACACTCATGATTACAACATCGTCCACATGCACCGAAGCATTGCGCCCAAGCTGCGTGCCTAGGATTATTTTCATCATTCTGTTGAAAGTAGGTCTGGCATTACGAAGACCCTCCGGCATTCTTACGAAACAGAATACTCCGAAGGGGGTTGTGAAACCCGTCTTGGCCTCATCCTCCCTCCGCATCCACACCTGGTGGTAGCCAGAGAAACAATCGAGCAAACTCAACATTTCACATCCGGCAGCCTGATCAATGACTATGTCGATTCTAGGAAGCGGGTAGGGGTCCTTCGGGCATGCCTTGTTGAGCTCTGTGAAATCGATGCACATTCGCATCTTGCCGTTCTTCTTCGGTACCATCACAACATTGGCTACCCACACCGGATACTGCACTTCTCTTATGATTTTTGCGTCGAGCAATTTCTGCACCTCAGCCTCGGCGGACTTGACTCTGTCATCTGACATCGGTCGCTGCCGTTGCAATTTTGGCCTTACCTTCGGGTCAGTGTTCAGAGCATGCTCTATGACGGACTGGTGAACCCTTGTCAAGTCTGACTTGGACCAAGCAAAAACATCCTGGTTATGACGAACGAATTCCAAGAGCCCCCCTTCCTCTTCCTTGCTGACTTCGGTGCCTATCATGATTGTCCTGCTCGGTACATCCGCACATAGTGGGACCGTCCTGGTATCATCGACGGCTTTCATTCGCTCATCTTCAGCCTATTTCATCGCCTGTCTCATCTTGGCCTCGGCCTTCTTCTCGGCCTCGAGCAAGACGTCTTCCCCTTCGGCCTCATCAATTACGTGCACTTGCCTATTAAGCACCGAAGTATTTCTTTCGGCCCTTCGAGCCTCCTCCTGACTGCCATACACCGAAATGACCCCAGGCGCGGTTGGGATTTTCATTAGCAAATACCCCTGGTGAATGACGGCTGCGAACTTGTTGATTGTATTGCGCCCGAAGATGGCATTATACGGGTACACGAAGTCAATAACATTGAAAGTGATAACCTCCGTTCTCATCGTGGCATCTTGCCCGAAGGTGACGTTAACATCAATTTTGCACAACGCCTCGATTCTCTTATTACTGAAGCCGTACAAAGGGTGCTCAGCCTTCTGCAAGTCTTCCTTCTTGAAACCCATGTCCAAGAAGCACTGCCAGGTCAGAATATCTGTCGAACTGCCGTTATCAACCAGCACACGACCCACATCATTACCGAAGTAGTACTTCGTGTTCTTGCCGATGTTCGCCCTTATGACGAGGGGGTCATTATGCGGGTAGTGCTGCAACCTGATGTCGGCCGCTGTGAAAGTGATTGGGATGTGAGACCACGGCAAATGGAAATACTTCCCCGAGCAAATGTGCGAGACGCTTCGGTAGTAGTTCTGGCGATGTTGCTTCGTCATGTGCACTAGTTCGTGGGAGCCCCCAGAGATGGCGTTAATGATGTTGACCATGCCCATGGGCCCTGCTCTGTCAGAGTCTGGTGCTTCCTGCTTCGGTGCCACCAGCTGCTGGTAACTTGAAGAGCCATAGACCGCCTGAGGAGAAACCGACGTGCCCGGCCACGAAGGCACAAATACCGACGATGGCTGCGCCTGCATTGGTGGGGGCGGTGGTGGAGGCAGCTGTGGTGCCGAGGGTGGGAACATCTGTGCTGGCGGCGCTGGCTGGAACCCTTGCATCGGTGCCGAAGGATGAAAAGACTGGGGCGGGTGGTATGGTGCCGGTAAAGCTCTGAACTGGCCCGCATTCTGATACCTCATGACATGATTCACGGCCATGCCAGCCGCTTTAGCTTTCTCCTCGCTTTCCCATTCTATCTTTTTCTTAATCGCCGAAGGACACTGATGTGTGTGATGGTAAGCATTGGTCCCATGTAGCCAACAGAAATACCTATCGCCGCCTCCCTGAGCCGGTGGCGGTGGTTGTGGGGGCTTCGGTCCCCTGTTACCTCCGTGTCCCCCTTTGTGACCTCTGTTGCCTTTGCTTTGGTTGGAGTTGTTATTTGCGGACACGTTGTTGACTTGCCGGTATGGTTGCTTCAGTGGATTGTTCTGCCAACCCTTCGGCACCTCCCATTGATTTTGTTGTTTCTGCTTCTTGGCAGCATTGGCTCGGTCAAGCCTTCGTCGGCGACCTTTATCAGACTTGCAATATTCCTGTATCTCCTCAAACAATTCTTGCAGAGACTTCGGTTTGATTCTGTCCAGCACATCCTGGCATGTGCCCACCTTTAGTCCCCCCACGATCGTGTCAATGATGCTATTTTCGGAGACGCCTAGCGCTCGTGCTGTGAGCTTGACTACTCTGTGCATATACTCCTGCAATGATTCCTTATCCCCCTGGAGGCACATGTTGACGAGGTCATTGGAGTCTAGCTCCTCGACCTGCATTCCCTTGAAGCTAGATAGCAATTTGTTGCGAAGCTAAAACCACGATGTTATGTGACCCTTCGGAATATTGGCATACCAGTACTAGACTTCCCCTTTTAAAGCCATCACCAATGCCTTTGCCTTCGTCGTTGCATCACCGCCATTGGATTCAACTGCCGCTTCGAACTTCATGAGGAACTCTTTGGGGTCATAGTCTCCGTCGTACTAAGGCAAAGTGTTGGCGTTGAAACGATGAGGCCACGGCGCGCTTTCAAGCTCCACTGACAATGGGGACACTAGAACGATATTACAGAAAGGAGGGTCATCCAACTGGATGGGTTCTTGCCTTTGTCCAATGCTTTGGCCTTCGGAAGCTTCCTTTTGCTGCTTCCATTGGTCCAGCTGAGCCTGCATGGCCTGTAAGGTGTGCCAGATGTGCTGCTGGGACGCCGGTGCGGCTTGAACAGCGGTTCCTTGTGCTGCGGCGACTGGAGAGGGTGTCGCGGTCGGCTGCGGCGCGGCGCCAGCGAGCTGTCCCCGGAGCACGGCGAAGTAGCGCTCCGCCTGCCTGATGTTGAACTCTAGGCTATTAGCAGCTGTGGGCGCCGCCGCTGCGCCCTGCTGCTGCTGTGGCTGCGCTTGTGATGTGGACGGGCGAGCCTCCTGCTCTTGTTGTGCCGCCACGGCCTTGCCAGCGACGAGGGCTCGTATCCTCCGAAGGGCTTCGATGTCTTGGGCGGAAGCCCCGAGCCCCTCAAGGCTGACTTCAAACTCCCCCGTTGCGGTGTGCTCAATCTCCGGAGCACCCGCGCCTACCTCGGCTCCTGCCGAAGCCGACGGATTGGCGGCTTCGGGTGCGGGAGCTGGAGCCACGGTGGCTTCGGCCCCCGCAGATCGCGTCCTTGCCATGCGATCTTAGATTCTTCCATGAGGTAGGCGCCAAACTGTTGGTGGAAATCGGGCCTGAAGGAGGACACCGAAACAACAGCCCCCTTTCTCTCTCACTTCCCTCCGAAGGGGTACGGCCGAAGGCCCCTTCGGAGGAAACTCTTCCTCGCTTTACTTCCTTCTTACTTCTACCTTCGCCACTACTACTAGACTTCTACTTCTCATGCTTCTACTTCTACCGCTATTGCAATAAAGAAAACTAAGTACTAAGAGTAGAACAGTAAGAAAGCAATGAGCCCTTCGGAGCTCTCCTATTATTATGGTGTGTCCGATCAATTACAAGGATCCTCCTATTTATAGGGAGCGCTGAGAGCACCCTTTACAACAATTACACCTTTTTCTCCCCCAACAAGCAGCTTTACACACTTTTCGAGGGTATTACAGTAACTTATGGCTTCGTACGGAGCTTCCAGCGTGTCTTCGCACGGTCAAACCCCTTTACACGTTACGCCTTTTGTCTCCCCTTCGTACGGCACCCCTTTACACGTTTGCCCTGCCGACGTGTTCTTGTACGCGCGCTCCCCTGACAAACAGGGGCCACCAGCCAGGTTCCCCCTTCGGCGCCGAAGCTCCTAGGGGGCCCCTCCAACCGCTTAAGGGCCCTAGAACTCCCGCGCCGACTTCGGCACCCTATCACCTGCAGTCACCACTCATATCACATGAGCAAGATCAACATTGTGTTAGCTTTTTCCAAAACGCCGAAGCCCCTTCGGTCGCTAAAACTCCGAAGATGCCCTCGGTCCTCCATGGGACAACGCCTCCGAAGGCCATGTTCCCCAACAGCCTGACGGATGGTGTATACTGGACGCGCGGTTCCGCCAGCGCAAATGGACGCTCCCATTGGGTGATGTGGTCCTTGGCCCCGATGTGGTTCATGCCCATCAGCACATGGGCGGCCGACGGAAGGGCGGTCTGGTTAATTACTGCCTGAACTTTGCTTATGCTAGCTAGTTGTGTGCGTGGTAAATAGTTAACGGGTATGCTCAAATCTGCTTCTGCAATAAACTAGTGCCCGTCAAAATGCTCAATGATCCTATTTTGCAAGTCCTGACGATGAGTACATGTTCAGTTGCCTAACAGAAATTCGACATTGAAGAAGCTTTTCATTGTTCCACATGAACAATTCTATATACCAGTTTATGCGTGCTCCTTGAAACGAAGCTGCCTTTGCATGTTATGTAATCTAATTAAAAGTTAGTTGTAAAATATGCAGTTACGGCTGAAAGTCTTAGGGAGGTTAACAGTCATAGATTATAGTTGGTTGGAGTCTAGAGTTTTGTATTTTTATATACAAAGGGAGTACTGAATCAACAGGGACACAAATTATGAACCAAATACTTCTAAATACTGTTAACTCATGAAAATAATATGTCTGGACAGAAAAACTAGGTCTCTTCACGCTTGATATCCCACAGATACACAATCAGTTATAAGACCGGTTACATTTGCCCTTCATTCAAGCCACCGACCATATGTAGTAACCTACCGACTCTCCTAATAACTTTCTAATTACTCTAAATTGGGCAATAACTCAAAAAAGTTGACAACTCTAAGTAAGATATTCGAGTGCTTTGTCACTAGTATTAAGATTATTTCGGTTCTTCCTCATCATTAATGAGTGCTTCAACTTGTTCTTTCACCTTCTTAGCCTGGTTTGCCTCACCTAAATAAGATATGCAGACAAACCATCTCTTTTCCGAACTTGTCTATATCCCCTGTAATTGACAATAGTATATATTAAGTTACATAGTTACTGATATATGTCCACAAGAAAATTAATCGTAGAACCTAACCTACGGAAACCTTTTTAGAAGTCTTAAACCATTCCAGAGTTCCATGTACTTTATAACATAAAGTTCACAAGAGCAACAACATAGTTATTTTTACATACTCATCTTCCTGCTTAGGTATACTTTTCTTTTGTACGATGTTCCAATCGCCAACATTTGTTCGTGTCATGGGGACCGAATTCGCAATGGCAGCAATTTCATTTTTCTATATAAGGAAAATGCATAGTAGGTGAGCACTCACATAGTGAGATGTCCATACAAGTCCATCCAAGGAAAATTATAATACATTCACACATACCAGCTTGTTAATTTGAGACTAGTAGGTTTCAATTTCCCAGAGCGAGTCGAGAATATGAAACTCTTACTTCTTATTCATAACAACCACTACTATCCAATGTTGTAGTAGCGGACCTCGTTTGACATGGAATGGCATAAAGACCTATGATGGTAATGGAGATTTGCTACATACTTTCAATGTAATTCAGTAAAAAACTTGAATTGGAGATGCACTTTATTTTACCTTATCAAGCAAATATTGTGGTGGCAATCTCCTGAATAAACGATTGTGAGATTGGGTTGTCATATCTGTCTGCTTTATAGTCACTTGCTGTCCAACTGTAAATCGAGGAGCATAAAAACCTACTATAAAGCATATTATGTGCAGTACACATATGTGGAACCATAAACGTCAGTTTACATATGTCAATCTATTTTTTTGGGATATAGCAAGGATGACATTCCTATATTTTCATGCAGGTCCTAGATGATCTGCGCAAGGAACCTACAATTGAACAGGTGGTACATACGGATATAAATCTTATACATATGAATTTTAACATTTTTTATTTTGAATGTGGTTTTTGTACCTATGGTATTTCAGCTTCGTAGGGATGCAAACCTTTTGGACATGATCACTCCAATATCCTTGGTTGGCAACAACAATGACAAACTTGCAGAGATAACAAACAGACTTACGTCTTTGAAAATAGTTTGGACACATGTCATGCAAAGTGACAAAAGCTTGGTCAGATGTCTAGATGTAACTTCTTTCTGTACCATATGGTTGCTTTGATGACAATATTTTGTCAATTTTGGTTTAACACTCTTGCTCCATTCAAGGAAGAGTTTGGCATCACACCGGGAAGTGATGGTCCAGGAAGGGATGTTGAAGATTCAGGAAAGAGTTTGGCAGCAACAGAGTTGAAATTTTCCAAAAGAAAAAGGAATTATTAGTGTCAACTGTCAATTCTATTTAGGTGAAGTGTTAGTTTGTTCCTAGAGAATAAAATAGTATGTTAGGAGGCATAGTTAGTAATTTAGCAATATTTGGTCAGCTACTAGTTTGATATTTGTTCAGTTTCTAGGATATGATTTGAAACTTGAATAATTGACAAATGCAATCAACCTAGTACAAAGGTTATGTACTGGGATATCAAATATCATTGGGACATACTTTTCTTTGGGTTTTAGCTCCTTTAGCTCATCAACAGATATTGGGAACCGTGCAACGAGATATATTATTCTCATTAAATTAGCATACAAATTCTTCAACAGAGGAAACTCCAGAAAATATGACACAAGTATAATGTTGCTGAGAAATCCTTAAAAGATAACTGACCATCCAATCCTCCAAGAACTGACATATTTTAACAAAAGAATTGCACTACATAAGTCTTAAAGAGAACACGCTGAGCATTTGTTGAATCAGGATTTTTAACTCATCATATCCAGTGTCGCCAAAACCAAAAGTAGGGTGGAGCATAGTCAGAGTCTCAAAGAACTTGTCGCAGTACAATACTAGAATATATTACAAAAATGGGCATATACATAGTGTTGCAGCTTGTATACTAGAATCAGCCTGATCTCCAACTTTGCATGACAACCACAACGAGTTAGAGCTCTCGGTCTACGGATGCAATCCTGATAGATGTCACTAACAGAATTCCTGGACAAATGTTTGGTCCAAATCTTTGCTTGCAATGCAACACTTGATGTGCGCCCCTGTGGAATGAGAGAGGGTACAGGATAAATACCCGGATGGCGCCCCCCGCCATGGAACACTTGATGCGCTGCCGCCCTTCCTCCGGTCTGCCTTGTGGCGTTGGTGGTCCAGGGAGGAGGGAGAGGTAGTCCCCGTTGCCACAGCCGCCGCCACGGAAATCGGGTCGGCGATTCCCAGTCGCTGCCGCCGCGCGCCGTCGCCTGTCCACCTCCGCACGGTGCGACTGACGACTGCTGTGGACGGAGGAAAAAACGACGGTCAAGGTCAACTGAATTATTTTTGGGCTGCGCTGGGTATTAGCTGGATTGGATGAGCCTCCGGTTGCATTAGGGCACGGGTAGGGCCGATCCCGGATCGAGAAATTAATTAATTGATTGTTAGTTGCTTTAATATTCGTGCAAATCACATGAGAAGGACCACTGGAGCAAAAGTCATTTTCCTGCTTCAAATCACATCTCTGCATATTCAAGTTCCAAATCTCACATAGAGCCATATCAACTTGTTGCTTCAATGTACCTCCAATGCAGTGACCTTCATCTTGTGCCTCAAACCCTGCCTCCAAGCTTTGCAGGTACGTCTCATACTGCGCCTCCGACCTGATAAACTGCGAGGGCCTTCCTGTACAAAGAAGCCTAACCCTGTCAACATCTAGAACTTCAAAACTGAGAACCAAAAACACAGATCAGATTGATACACTTGAAGAACACCTCATCAAATGTCTCCGGTTGCTTGCTTCGGATCTTCACCACACGAACACCACATCCGGTGCAGTTAACAAGCCACAGCCGGTTCCCCTTGCTGCCACTCGCCGTCGAGCTCACCCCTGACCCAGGCTTCATCGGGCTGCAACCTAACCGCATCCCTGACAGGGTGTGCCGACGGAGGAGATGACGAGCGGAAGGCGCTGGCGGAGGAGATACAGAGCCAGAGAGGAGGACGTGGTGACTGAGAGTCTGAGATGACGACGATCGACGACTACGTGCGGGGCTGCGTCTTATCCGCTCGATACAGGGGCAAACAAGGCAATACGGAAATACATACGCCTGCAAGTGGGCCAAATTACGCCGGCCTCGTACAAAAGGGCAGGATTCGGTGTAGAGTCGAATTGCTATGACTGATTTCCAATTAGACGAATTGTCTCTAAAACGCAAAAGCTGTAATGACGTATATCTAATAAACCCTCCGTTATTATCCTCATCTTCATAGACTCGGGTCTTTGTCAGAAAATGTGTCATTTATATCTAGAAAAATAAGAAACGCATTTCAAAATGAATCTAGTCACATTTTTTACACTAAACATTTTTTATAACAATTAATTATGTATTGATTCAAATGTACCAAAGTGACTCATTCCAATAAAATATCTCATGTTTTGAAACAGGAACAAGTTTGACTCAGATGCAGCACTCCGATCTGCTGATGTTTTCTGCACGGGCACGTGTGGGACCCACACATTTTGGTTTGTGGGGCCACAATTCTATTGAGCGAGATTTTCTTTCTTTAACAAACCTAAACCGCGGGGATCCCTGCGCGACATCTACAGCAAAATCTCGGCCGTCGGATCGCGCGTGGATGGGTCAGATCCATCCAGAAGGCTCGGCAATTTTTTTAAAATAAACTCACCCTTTACATAAATTAATATGTAGTCCAACCTACACTCAGAATAATTTAGGGAAACCCTCTCGAACTTTACAGAAATATCTTGTCCAAGGCACCTCTTAGGTAGTTTTATGGAAACCCTTTGAAGGATGCCAAGAGGGCTGCCAATTTTATAAAATCTCCCTCAAACTTTATGAACATTGATACGTAGTCCAACTCACACACATATAATAAACCCCTTCGAGCTTTGAAGGAATGCTACGAGGGTGTCAATATTACAACACCCCTAATTTTATCAAAAATAAATTATTGCCCAACCACTGCTCCGACAATTTAATGAAGCCCCCTCAAACTTTACATAACTACTATTTATTTAAGCTACCTCTCAAGCAATTTGACGACATCTCCCTCGATCGAGCCACCTCTTAGGTAATTTTATGATAATCACCCCGCGATCCGTGCATCTTCCACAAACCTGAGCTTTACCGAAATTGACACATAGTCCACAAATTTTTAAAAAAAACCCTAAACTTTCTGTAAATCTTCCCACAGTCCGACATTTGCGAAAAAAGTCTCCCAAGCTTGTCAAAATCAATCCACGATCCCTACATTTTAATTAAGAAATATCCTAAAGTTTTAATAAATTAATTCACAGCCTACAATCCTGTAAAAATATCCCCAACCATTCTACCGATCACCGGGCTACACTTCATGGCGCGGCACCAGTCTTTCTAGTGAGCAATCCGAAATTGGACTCATAACCCAAGGTAAAACTAGCAGCACCACATCCTCACCAAGAAATGGATAATAAAGAAAAACAAAAGGGAAGTAATAAATAAATGACAAAATAATTGTTAAAATGGTATAAAACGAGGCAAAGAGCTCTCCCAACATGCCATGGTGCCGAGATTAATGCCACTTAACCGATGAAAACGAAGCCTCCATTCAATACAAAGATTCTGTACATAAAAATGGGTAGGAAAAAAATAGCTACGTACAAACTGCTGTGGTTCTAGGATCTCAAAAAGTCGTCTGTACTCGCTTTTAGCATCAGTAAAAGTGAATGAACTTAGTGGTTTGTATCTGCTACAAGTACAACTGACGATTTATGCCAAAAGGGAACCATGGCTTGTCACACTTCACGTAGGTCGACCATCTCAAACTTCACATTCGGGTTCATGTACACATGGGAGCAATGCTCGTAGATTGGGGTACCATCTAGGGGCTCCTCATGAGGATGGAATCCAGTAGCATCACAGTCATGGATTACACCCATGCCACATGGATCCGTTAGATGAAATATGCCGTGCTTTCTGTAAGAAGCAACCATAACAAAATAATACTACATAAAGATACAACACGATGTGCCCGCTGAAGGCACACCTTTGGTTGTGGGGGTCTATGTGCGGCATGCACACTTAGCCAAATCAACTGAGCAAAGAAAGATACAATAGGATGTTCAAGGAAAAAACCCAACATGATACCACATATTAGCATTCAAAAATGAACCTTCGTATGTGAGTCATTATTTCAGGTTTGGCAACTTCATGAAAAGCATAAAACTACAAATTCCTTGTCTTGGCTTAGTAGGAGGAACTTTAGTAAATATCTTATTCTGCCCTCTAGCTGCAACTTAGGAGCTTTACCCAATTTATACTGCCAAGAAGTTAATAAAACGACAATGAGGAGTAACAAAAGGAGCAGATAGATAAGGGTGTCGATGATTAGATGATTAAAAAATGCTTTCCTTAATAGTCAAACACAACTTGCAGCAATAAATTAAATTATGGATAAAGGATGCTGACAATTCCGCCTAGCTCAGTAGAGAAGTGCGGATGACCAAATCATCCTAGACCGAGTCCTCCTTGACACAAATTTGGGTGCCTATTTCTTACATTTCCATCTAGGTTCCCCCTTGGTTAGTTGAGTTTGTGTTAAGAAAAATAAAAATAGCATCCATCTATGGTCTAACAGTAAATATTGAACAAAAAGTTGATATAGAAGCAAAAAGACCAACAAATTTTGCATTCATCCATATTTTTAATATTAGCATTGTTATTCTGAACTCTAGCCTGCTAAACTACATTACCCAAAAAATAAGAAGTAACATCAGTGGAATAAGTACCTTGTTGTGTCAGTTGGTGCCATAACAATGGCAATTGCTTCAGGTAGCATGATCTGTAGCCACCAAGATGAGAAAAACATCAGGTCAAATAAAATAAATTGCTCAAACAATTTTGAAATAAAATGTGGAGAAAGTATTTGCAAAAAGAAACAATGTATGCCAGGATGTGCTTCACCACAGAATTGTGGTAATGCCAAAGTCATTTCAGTAGTCACGATAGAGATATAAATAACAAAAAACAAACCCACATTTGTATCCTACTTAGTGTATCTAAGTATTACTAGTATTAGCCTAATCCGGATAGTATAGGTCAGTTTCCTTGTCTTTCCTTATCCGGTAAGTTTCCATGACCTGCCTTTCCTTGGTCAGTAACACCAGCCGCTGTCTCATAGGACTGTAGGTCGGTTTGCAAACTGACCCGGCCTGTACTATTTATCTGTACACATACTTATACTTTGTTCAGAATGCACAGATATCCAGTTGTAACTCAATGGAACTGATTGCAATTTTTTCTCCAACAACGCAAGAGAGCTGTGTGTAATTTCATTATAATGTTGTTTACAAAAGAATGTTGTCATGCAATTACTTTGGTGTTTCTACTTTCACATTTCATCTTAAAATTTTGTTTAAAAAATTCCCACAGCAACGCGCGAGGTATCACCTAGTTAGATATGTAGTCCTGTACTCCCTCTTGTACTTCTAAGCCTATACGCTTCCATTGTACTACCAGCCTATAGGGCTCCTATATATGAAAGGGCACCTCATCCTCTCAGGGTGTGGTGCATTGCCTAACCATTCAACATGGTATCACGAGTCCAGGCAACTCCCTAGGCTGGCCGTGTGCCCCCTCCCATCCTACACTGCCCAGGCGTACTATCCCACAAGGCGCCTCCTCGTCTCCTCTTCTCCACGAGGCGCACGCACCACCACCTCTACCTTTTCCTTCCCTCAACCAGCTCTTGGCTGTATATGTCCACCATTACTGTAATAGCCGGATGATCCGGCGGGTAGGAACATGACAGAGGACAGGGTAGACCCTGCTGCTCCGGCGGCTTGCGAGAATTGGAGGATTTGGGATGGATTAATTCTTTATTGATTGATTATCTGAATACATTGCCTCCCTTTATATAGAGGGGATTGGCTTGAGTCTTAAGATACTAGCCTCTAATATTATCTCTAATTTTCTTTTCGAACACGCAGGAGAGCTGCGTATCAGTATATTAAGAAGGAAAAAAGGGTGGGGGCACCAACGGTACACTGGTTTTTTTTCAAAAGGGGGAAAACCCAGAAAAAACCCTTCATTCAGAAATACAAATTGCAACATATAAAAACTGGCAGGACCTGACCTAGCATAGCACCAAACACTCACTCAGGTGGCAGCTGGGTGAGGAGGAAACTAATTCCTCTAGCCCCAGCCGAGCCCCACATATACATTTCATTCCTGATGGTGAACAAAAGCTCATTAAGGTTAGGCTGAATTCCATTAAAGACACAACAGTTTCGATGATTCCACAAGGACCAGGCCACCAGGATGATAATTGAGTTTAATCCCTTTTGCACTAGACCGTCCACCTTGCTGCTCACCTTGTGCCACCAATCCTCAATGGAAGAATCTTCCAGCTGAGGAGCAAAAACTTGCAGATGAAGCTCTTGCAGGATGGCAAACCAGACCTGGCGAGCAAAAACACAAGATAAGAGTAGATGATTTATTTTCTCCTCTTGGTCACAAAGGGGACATCTGTCAGGATGTGATAATCCTCTGATGGCCAGCCGGTCCGCAGTCCAGCACTTGTTATGAGCAACCAGCCACATAAAAAATTTGCAATTCCCAGGAGCCAGCTTTTCCAAATCCTTTGGCAAGACTGAAAATGAATGGCTCCAATGAACATCGCTTCATAGGCAGATTTTGCTGAGTATTCTCCAGATGCTGAGAAACGCAAATGTGAGAATCCTCCAAATCAGGTTGCAAAAACCCTTTCTGCTAGTGAGTCCCACACGCAAGGTATTCAGCAACTCCTCTGGCGGACAGAACTGGCGCGGCAGGCAGGGCCTCCTTGGCTCAGCACCACAAGCCCACGCCGCCTTTGTACCCCAAACACCGTAGTACTCCCTTTCCCACCTACAGGTGACGCAGCCAGCCCAATCCTGGGATCAGGCAGGGCTTATCACTGCCCTGCAGGAGATGCCAATCCAGGGCTCCTCCACGAACAACAAAGGGTAAACAAAGCTCACGAACTGATCAAAAGCTAGGCATGGCACAGCTGAAAGACAACAAGCGATAGTCGGAAAGCACCACCACCGAGCAACATACTAGCTGATTTTGCCGTCATCATTGCATTCTGAACCACCCCTCATAGGTACACCGCCCCATTGTCATCCTCCATCTGAGGGAACAAGCGGAATGGGGATTTAAGGTGGCGAAGGAAGCTCAAACCAAGGCGCATCGGATACAATGACCTCCCTTCAAATTGATGGCGACAACTCCAGCACAATCGAGCTACCACCATCCAACGCCACCCAAGGGGAGGAATCCTTGGAAGGGAATGGCGGAAGAAATGGAAACACCACCCAGCATTTGAATTTCTGTTAACACCAAAGAACCAATGGAATACCATGGACGAACCAGAGGCACCGGAGCAACACTTGCCAAGCCACGAAGCGATGACCAACCAATGCTCTCCTCACCAATGAAGAGTAAGGAGAAGGAAGCCAAGCACCGCTGCCATGAAACACCATTGCCACAACAGAAACCACAAACCGTGATGGGTCTCCAAAGAAACGATGCCTCCGGGGAGGGCACGACGCCGATAGCACCATCGTCACTCATCCACTAGGAAAGGGATTTTCACCCAAGAGGCCTACGAAGCAAGGATGGTGACCCCACAACGACTCCTTGAGATAGAAGACGTCCAATGGCACCATCATCGTTGCGGCCAATGACAACACCTATCAAGACTTCCGCATGGAGCACGCCACGCCGGTCTGGTTGGTGGACCCAGATGGCGGTGGACCCTCACCTTGCGGCCGCTAGCCGAGCTCTCTACGACCGAAAGTAGCCTTGCAAACAAGGTGACGAGGACATCACCTACTCGGATACAACCATATTGACAACTTATGCTACAAAGGTGAAACACTTTTTGCCACGGTTGTATTCGATGCATTTGAGGAATTGATGCTGCACTAGGATGTTTGTTTATTGTCATTTGCAGAAATATGTATGTGGATCAAAGAGTGCTAAACACAAACGGAAGGGATGGAGGACCAAAGAAGATGATTGGGGGCCAAGTTCAAGTGTTCCCACGTTCTCCACCAGGCCACCACGTTACTTTTGGCCCAAAGATGGAAAGAGATCAAATTCAACACGTTTTGGGGACTGGATTCGGATTGCATGATTGGGCCAACTTGCAACAGATGCCACAACTCCATACGCCCTCCGTTTTGGATGTTCTTATGGTCTGTTTGGCATGAATCTGGAGCTGAACTCTAGAAACTCTACTCCATTTTCTAGCCAAACACTCCAACTCCAAAACTCTATGGAGCAGCCAACTCCATGGAGCTATAGTGCAAATGAGGGTGGAGTTTTAGAGCACCTCTTTTGCTGCTCCAAAACCACCCAATATGAACCTTCTCTTGGAGTTGGTGGGTAATTACCCCACCAATGCCATTGTTAAGTGGAAAAATGGATCACTTCTATTCTCCCGAGACCCATCTCTACACCGTGACTCGTCTCCCCACGCCTCCCTCGCACCTGGGGGACGCCGCTGAACCCACTCTTCACGTTAGCAGGACGCCGCCGGGCTCACCCTACGCGCCGCCGAAGGTCTCTAGTCCGGCGCTCTTCCTCCCCACCACTGAACAACCTCTACGCCGGAGGTCACCCTCCCCGCCGTGCCGCCGCCACAAGCCATCACGGGACCCTCCCTCCAATGCGACTCATCCCTCCGCCGCCCGCCGTCCGCCGTCTACCCCCATCCATCGGCCACCGGCGGCCATGCTGACCCCCCAAACAGCGAGCCTTGGCCATTCTTTTTCCTAGGGTGGACGGATTTCGACCGGATTTTGGCTGGTGGCGGACAGCAAATAGCGATGCTCGGGTCCTTGTGGACGGTGGTGCTCCAGTGATGGAATTGGGAAGGCGATTGGCCTACCGACGCATGGAACAACGTCGCAAATCTCTAGATGGTGCTCACTTGCTCCTCCGACATCGGGGTGTGGCTAATCTATTGAAGGGCCACTAGTGGCGTCCTGTGCAGCAGGCCTGCCCGGTCCGACCACCCAGCAACGACGAGAAGAGAAGGTAGAAAAGGAAAAACAAGGAAATAGAGTATGACATGTGGGTCCCGCGAACCAAGGGCAACAATGACAATACACCCTCAAAACCATGTTTTTTGGAGTTGCGAACAACCTTGTAGCAAAACACACCATGTAGACAACTCCAACTCCACTCGGAGCTAGCTCCACAAGGAGTTTTGTAGTGGAGCTACTCCAGGCAGAGTTGGAGACAGGCCCTTAATATGGATGGATAGGGAATTTCATAGAGCTTTCAATGGCACCGGTCTAACATCCAAACAAGTGGACGGTCAGAATCTGTTAGGGTGCTGCGCCACCGTCTTTTGGGTCGTTGGCCCGTGTATCATGTTGGAGCCTATAGGGGCGGTTCATAGGGTTGGAGAACGACTCCCATCACATCCTGGTCGTCCACCTACCCTCTCATATACCCCCATAGCCGCCACAAATAGATTGGTTTTTTTTAGACTAGCAAATGTGTCGTGTGTTGCTACAAGTGGAGATTGTATTTACACCGCTATAGTTTATTTTTTATGTCTCTACTTATTTCCTCTTTTTCCTTCCCATTTCCTCTTTGTAACCCAAGTAAATTGACATTCTATCCCTTCTTCATAGCTATTTCTTATTTCTGTTCTACCGCCGATAACATTGGTGTCAGAAAAGAAAACCTAGCCACACTGTCTCTTCTACTGAATAAGCAACACAGCAGTAAATAAAAATAAATTTAAGACATCTTCATTCTTTTGCAAATAATATACAAGTTTTAAACATCTTTTTTTCTAAAAAAGAAAATTATCCCAATAAAAAATACATGTTCCTTCCTACATTGAAACATGCATTGCATCATTTAAGAAGCTAACTTATTAGTGCAAAGTAGTAACGTCAGGCTCCACTTACCACAGGTTTATCAACATTTCATTTTTTGCTAACAGGTTATGTAGAAATACTGAAAACTCATATTTTTTTCAATTTCTATTATTGCACTAAAGCAATATCTACATTGTTTTAGAAAATCCATAATATTTTAACTTTGACTTAAAGAATTCCTTACACTCAAATACTCGTTACATCTATCTTTTTTAAAAA
This sequence comes from Cenchrus fungigraminus, assembly GCA_036936925.1. NCBI lineage: Eukaryota > Viridiplantae > Streptophyta > Magnoliopsida > Poales > Poaceae > Cenchrus > Cenchrus fungigraminus. Next base: position 53,474,288 of record CM072778.1, read on the forward strand.
AATGTCAATAGAGTTCGTACAGATAAAAAAAGTTGGAACCATTTTCTACCATAGAACAAGATCTTGTCTATGATTTTAATATTCATGTGAGTCAAAGATTTATTTTCACATATTGCTGCACATAAGGCAAGCATCACTGCCTCATGAGCTAAGTGCATGTGCTCCACCCAAGTAGCAGGCAGGGCATGATGTTGGTGCTGCTTCAATATATACATGAGGCTCTTGGTGAATATTTGGCAGAATAATTGGATTCTTGGGATCAAGGGTTTTAAGCCTCGTGTCCGGCTGCCGGGAGTCACGCTGAATACAGTTGATGAGCTATTGGAAGGGGGAGGAAGGAGATGGAACCAGCAATTGATCCATCAGTCCTTCATTGCAATCGACGCTGAAGAGGATCTGAAAATTCAGCCAAGTCAGACTATGGATGCTGATGTGGTGGCTTGGGCGCATGAGAAAGTGGGCTTGTATTCTGTTCGATCAGCATATATGCTGTTAAAACACATGAGCAATCAAGATGTTTGCATGAGAAAGGAGGTGATACTGCAACATCTGAGGCTGGCAAATGGTGGACGGTTTTAAAGAATCTGAAAGTTCCACCGAAGGTGAGAATTTTTTGGAGTGATCCGGGGTTTCCTCGAATGCTGAACTGGCAAGGTGACACATTCGTGAGGAGAGCCATTGTGAGGCTTGTGGGAATCCATCGGAGAGCCAGTTCCATGAGATTGTGGAATGCCCTTGGACTCAACTATTCTGGGCAGCCGTAAGAGAGATTACAGGCCGGAAGCTGCCAAGGCTACACCCACTTACCTGGGTGACGGATCTCCTACAAAGAACAATCTGTTCCACTGAGGTGGTGGCTGTCTTTGTCTGTGGAGGTTGGTCGTTATGGACGAGTCGCAATAACCGTGTGCATGGACGGAATCAATGGAACCCTATGGCAGCGGCGAAACACGTAGCCCGGATCATGGAAGACATGTTATGTTTGCGCGGCCGTGGCGAGCATGGAGAACCAAGGCCGACGGCGAGATGGCGGTCGCCGGAGGAAGGCTGGGTGAAAATAAATTCGCATGGATCCTTTGATTGTTGCAGGGCGTGTGGAGCTGCGGCAGCAGTGCTACGCAACCACTCTGGCCATGTCCTAGGGCGCAAGCAAGGTGGTATGGACAGATGCAGGAAGCCCTAATTGTTAGGGAATGTAATTTTTGTGTATTCCTCCAACCCTAGAAGGGTGGGTATATAGTTAGCTGTACATGGGCCTCAACAAAGAATCTCACACAAGGCCCCCCGCAGCCACAACTAGCCACTGACTACGTTGAGGCTGGACCGAAACTCCGAGAACGTCGAGGTGGGAAGACCCTTGGTGAAGATGTCGACAAACTGGGAGGTGGTCGGGACATGGAGGACCCGAACATCGCCGATAGCCACCCGGTCGCGAACGAATTTCAAGTCAATCTCCACATGCTTCGTCCACTGATGTTGAACCGGGTTGGTGGAGAGGTACACGGCGCTGACGTTGTCGCAGCAGATGAGCGTGCTCCTGGCGAGTGGGCTGTGAAGCTCAGCCAAGAGCTGCCGAAGCCAGGACGCCTCAGCCACGCCGTTTGCAACAACCCGGTACTCCTCCTCAGCACTCGAGCGGGAGACGACCGGTTGTCGCTTGGACGACCAGGAAACCAGGTTGCCGCCGAGGAAGACAGCATAGCCTGAGGTAGAGCAGCGGGTGTCCAGACAACCAGCCTAGTCAGCATCAATGTATACAACCAGCTCAGTCCGGGAGGAGCGGTGAAGAACCAGGCCGAAGTCAACCATGCCACGAACATAGCGAAGGAGGCGATCGCAGCAAGATGGGACTCCCGAGAATCATGCATATGGAGGCAGATTTGTTGAACAGCGTAGGTGAGGTCCGGCCTGGTGAAAGTGAGGTACTGCAAGGCTCCAGCAAGACTCCGGTAGGCAGTAGGATCAGCCACAGGATCACCCATAATAGCAGACAGCTTCGCCTGAGTGTCAACAGGAGTGGAGCAAGGTTTGCAATCAGTCATCCCAGCTCACTCTAGAATATCCAGGGCATACTGACGCTGGTGAAGGAGGAGACCAGCCTGATGGGGCTCAATTGTCACACCCAAGAAGTGGTGAAGCTTACCCAGATCCTTCATAGCAAACTCCTGCTGCAGAGAGGAGATAATCCACTGGAGCAACTGTGGACTAGAGGCAGTCAAAACAATGTCATCAACGTAGAGGAGTAGGTAGGCAATCCCATCCGCATGGTGATATATGAACAGAGAAGTGTCTGACTTTGCCTCAACAAACCCAGTGTCAGCAAGAAAGTGGCAAACCGAGAGTACTACGCCCGAGGAGCCTGCTTCAGACCATAGAGAGACTTATTAAGCCGACAGACCAGATCCGGACGACTGGAATCCACAAAACCTGCTGGCTCTTTGTCAGATTCCCATGGAGAAATGCATTATTCACATCAAGCTGGTGCACAGGCCAGGAGCGAGAGAGAACAAGTGAGAGGACTATGCGCACTGTAGCAAGCTTCACCTAGGGACTGAATGTCTCATCATAATCCACACCAGGCCGCTGAGTGAACCCCTGAAGAACCCAACGAGGCTTATAGTGCTCCAGAGTACCATCAGCCCGACGCTTGATTGTCCAGATCCACTTGTCGGTCACCACATTGCAACCAGACGGATGCGGCACGAGGTCCCAAGTCTGGTTGGCAAGAAGGGCTCCGTACTCCTCTACCATCACACGACGCTTGTTCGGATCTGCCAGAGCCTCACGGACAGATGTCGGTATCGGAGAGAGCCGCGGTTCTCCCTCGGTGGCGGCGAGAGCCGTCCACTATAGGGTTGACGACCAGCGGGTAAGTCCCGGGGTCGGGTATGTGCACCCAGTGGTCTTTTCTGGAGAAGGTGATGGGGAACTCCGACCACCACAGAGGTTGTGGAGTTTCGGTGTTGACCTGACCGATCTCCCTTAGGTTGGATCGTTGCTGTCTATTGCTCTTAGCTGCTTGACGGCCGCCGACGATGAAGTTGATCTGCCGGTTAGCGTTCTGGAACGCACCGTTAGGGTTGCCGCCTTTAGGTGGTGGTGGAGGAGAAGGCTCCTTTCTGCGGTTACTGTCGTCATTCCGGTCGTCGCAGCGCTCTTCCCGGCGAATGAGGCGGTAACTGTCAGGTCGCTCATCGCGGCAGTCGTCACGGCGATCATCGCGGCAGTCGTCGCGGCGATTATCACGGCGATCGTCGCGGCGATCATCACAGCAATAGTCGCGGCGATATATGTCGTCATTGCGACGGTAAGGACGCCGGTCGCGGTAGTCGCGTCGATCAGGTCGACGGTTACAGTTGTCGTAGCGTCGGCCGTTGTTCTGTTCGTCGTTATTGCCGCTCTTTGTCTTCTTTGGCTTTGGAGGGACGCCCAGGGCGCGCTTTAGCTGCTCACACTCCCTCATGGTGTGCTTGGCGTCACGGTGGAACTGACATTGGTCGTCCAGCGTGCAGTCGAAGTCACCTTCAATGAAGGTGGAAGGTCTCGGAGGATCGGTTGCGTAAACCTCGCCAGATCGCTTGCGCGACCTGCTGCCGGCATCAGATGTCGTATGGTCGTCAGCTTTATCACCTTTGAAGTCGTGTACAACTGCATCTTGGGTGTCGACCAGCTTGTCTACGTAGGCCATGAGGTCGGCAATGGAGTCAGCGCCGCGGCGCTTCGTGGATCTTCTCGAAGAGCTTGAGGTTGGTAACTCCCTTCTTGTAGTAGGCTATCACGTCCTCATCTTTGACACTAGCGAGGGTGTTGCGTTCTCGAAGAAGCGATTGGTGTAATCCCGGAGAGTTTCGCCTTTCCTCATACACACTTTGGCAAGGTGGTGAGTGTTGCCAGGCCGATTGTAGGTCGCCTGATAGTTCGTCGTGAATAGCCGCGATATGGTTGCCCACGAGGTGATGCACTCCGCAGGGAGATTGTCGAGCCACAAGAGTGGCGCTTAGCCCATCACAAGGGGGAAGTATCCCGCCATGTGGTCTTCGTTGCCTCCTGACGCGTGGGCGGCAATGCTGTACATCTTGAGCCAAATACTCGGGTCGGAACGACCGTCGTATTTTTCAATGGCCGGCTTGAAGTCTTTCGGGTATCTCATCGTCCTGAGACGTCGTGAGAAAGCCGGAAAGTTGTTGATTGCTCCTAAGCTGGATCCAGGATCATGGGCCGTCAGAACGACATAGAGGTCGTCGGGGGTGCCGTTGACTTGGTTGTACTGGGCACGACGTTGAAGCTCGATGTCGTGCATCTCACGGAGCTCTGCTGCTTGGATGGGGTTGTTGGCGTTGAGTGGGTCTGGGCCCCGTTGTCGCGGTCGTAGTTGGCACGGCGCTGGATCTCCACTTCGTCGCGAGCAGGTTGGCGCTGGCTGCCCCGGAGGACACGTGTAGCTCGTACTGGTGGCGGTTGGACTCCAGCGTTCTGGCGTGCGTTACCAGCGGCGTTGGCAGCATTAGCGGCAGCATTGGCAGCGGCATTGAGCAGCTGCACGACTTCGTTCTCTCCACCTCCCTCTTCAGCTACGGGCTGGAGGGGAGCGTTGTTGTTGTGACGATGGCGAGGTCACGCCGACCTACTCCTGGAGTAGGAACTTGAAGCCGACCTGCTGTATCCTTGGCTTCGCTCTTCGACCTGGGCGGTGGCGACACGGATGTGGGCTTGCAGGCGCCGAGTCGCAGGAGTATCTCCAAGCTAACCTAGCTCGGCAAGGGCCGCACCTAGGTTGGCCTGGGGCGAGTTGTAGACTTCGTGGCCGTCTTGCTCAAAGTCCCTCAGGAGGTCTCTGGCACGTAGGCGGCTGGGGCCGCGGGGGGTGGTCCCCCTGCGGCATTCTGTACGACGTTGCCTGCGGGCTTGACCACCGGCACTAGGTACGACGTTGCCTGCGGGCTGACCCGGGGCATTGTGCTGGGGTGCTGCAGCTGCGACATCTGCTTCTTGCTAGCGGCGCTAGGCCTACGCAGCGTTGGCATTCTCCCGTTGCTGGCGATGTTCGTCTGTTTCGCCGGCTTGAGGAGGTACATCATCGGAGACCACGAGAACCTCGCGATCTGGCGCTTCGGACATGTCGCAAAGGTTGTTGGGGGAGATGACGGTGCGCGCGATCTGGAACGTGCCGCAGTCCGAGGACATCGCACGATTGATCTGGCGACCGTGACCCGTAGTCAGAGGTCGGCAAAGCTTCTTCAGCACACGACACTGGCGGGCCGTGTGTTTGGAGTTCTCATGGACGGGGCAAGGATCATCGAGAGGACCTCTGCGGTTTCCACGAGGAGGGGTGGTCAACCCAGATTGGATCTGGATCTTCTTCATGTGGCGGGATGCCGCATGAGCTGCGTTCTGCAAGCCAAGAGGCATGCGAGGTGGAGGTGGAGTGGTCCTGCGAGGGCGCTTGACGCTTTCGCATACCTTGATCGTGTCAGAGAGCATGCTCTCGACACGATCCAGCCCCGCGATCAGGTCGCGAGGAGTGGGTAGGTGGGTTTCCGTCAACAGATCAGATTCGACCTGTTGGGTGGAAGTGACCGCAGTGTTCTCGATGACGAGACAGGCGGCTGGAGCGATGGATTCCACCGGCATTGAGCCGAAGCAGAAGTCGATGGGATTGGCGAGGAAATCCGCCATGCTTGCAGGGAAGACGACGCCGCTTGATGAAGCCATCGAGTTGCACGAAGAACCCTAGATCAACCCCCTACCTGGCGCGCCAACTGTCAGAGGTTTAGTTCTGCACAGCCCACAGGGGTGTCACCCCCGGTGGTTTATTTGTTCGGCGGGGAGAGATCTAGGGCTAAGAACTCGAAGGTTATGCAAGAGCACACGGAACACAATGGACACGGCGAGTTTATACTGGTTCGGGCCTCCGGAGAGTAAAACCCTACATCCAGTTCTTGATTGTATTGCTTTGGATGGATTGCGACTTGGGATGACTTGGCCTCGGGGGTTCGGCCTTTGCCCTATTGGCTGACGGACAAGGTCGGTGGACCCAGAGTCCAGGGCGGTTACAACACGGAAACCAAACTAAGGAAAATTACAACATAATCTCGTGATCTTCGGATTGACTGGCGGCGCAGCCGACGTCTTCTGCCTTGTCTTGCACGCCAAGTTACCCTATCGGATCGGATAAGGTCGCCTGGGGAATCTTCTGGAAGGTCTTCGGGAGGTCGTGTGGGCCACAGATCAGGTCTGTTGGGCCCACTTTCAGGTCGGCGGGTCTTCTGGTGGGCCGGACCCACTTGTCGGGGACGGCTGTGACACTGGTCCGTGGGGACCCAAGGGTACCCATGTCTCACAGCCACCCATAAACTCTCCCCGCGTTCCACCATGTGCATCTTCCTTGGCTATTCCGCGCATCACAAAGGATATCGTTGTCTTCACTTGTCTTCCAACAGGATCATCATCTCTCGGCACGTCGTCTTTGACGAGCACAGCTTTCCCTTTGCGGAACGTGCCACTACAAGCACCCGGGACGCTTATGAGTTTCTTGATGCACCTCCTGACTCTGTGCCGGCCATCCCCATTGGTTCGCCACAACTTTCTGTTCCTGCAGGTCGTTCTGGTGGCACTCCATTGATGCCTGCATTGCCACATGCGGCTGATGACGTCCCTCCCATGGTGACACCAGCGCCGCTCCGCACACAACCACGTGCGGCCCCGAGCCTTCACGGCACACCTAACCAGTCTCTGGTGCACGGCCGTGTGCGGCATCAAGCACTCCTCCCGCATCGCCACGTGCAGCCCCTGGCGCCTCCTCGACACTACCCAACACCGCTTTGCGTGCTCCCGTTGTCCCGCCTGGCTTTTCGCTGCTCCCGGTACATGCTCGGAATTTTCGACACATCTACGAGCGTCGTCAGCCTGTTCCTGCAGCTTCAGCACCCTCCTCGCTGCCGGTGCCCCCTGACATCAGTCAGGGGGCGTCACCTGTCAGCACCGACGACGCCACTCCGAGCGTTGCTGCTCCCCAGTTGCCCAAAGGTGTTGTTCCTGTGCCTCCCGTCGTCAATCAGTATCGCATGACGACGCGCGCCAAGCTGGGTTTCCGTCTGCCGGCCCTGTACCACACCGCACCGCTCTCGCCGGTTCCCAAGTCCTTTCGTGCCGCTCTCGCTGATCCTAACTCAGAACAGGAAGTTGCTGCCCTCTCTCAGAACAAGACTTGGGATCTCGTTCCTCGACCGTCCGGAACCAATGTTGTCTCCGGTAAGTGGGTGTTTAAGATCAAGTACAATCCGGATGGCTCTTTTCAGCGCTACCAGGCCAGATGGGTGGTTCGTGGTTACTCCCAGCGTCTTGGAATTGATTTTGGTGAGACCTTCAGTCCTGTGGTCAAGCCCGCCTCTGTCCGCACTATGTTGTCTCTTGCGGTCTCTCGCCGATGGCCCATCCATCAGTTCGATGTAAAGAACGCTATTCTCCATGGCATGCTCACCGAGCCAGTTTACTGCATACAGCCATCCGGGTTCGAAGATTTTGCTCATCCGGATTTTGTTTGTCGGCTCAACAAGTCCCCATACGGTCTGAAACAAGCTCCTCGGGCATGGAACAGTACATTTGCAGCTTACGTTAGAATCTCTTGGTTTTGTGGAGTCCATGGTGGACACCTCCCTGTTTGTATACCATGGGTCAGAGACTGCATACCTCCTGTTGTATGTTGATGAAGTCCTCACTGCTTCGTCACCAGCAGCGACAATTTTCGATGAAGGATTTGGGGCCTATCCATCATTTTCTGGGAGTTCATGCACAACATGTCACTGGAGGCACTCTTCACTTGTCCCACTGCCAGTTCATGATTGACATCTTGGATCGTGCCGGCATGTCAGCCTGCAAGCCTTGCAGCACTCCTGTCGACACCAACCCCAAGTTGTCTGCCAATACATAGGCTCTTCTGGAGAAACAACATGCTACTAATTTTCGTAGCATGGCAGGTGCCCTTCAGTACTTGACTTTCAGACATTGTCTATGTCGTTGAGCAAGTATGCCTCCATATGCACGCTCCACGGGAACCTCATCTGGCCGCTCCAAACGCATCCTGCGTTATGTGTGCGGGACTCTTCATCTTGGCCTCTCGATTCGACCATGTTCACAAGACAGTCTGGTGGTTTACTCTGATGCAGACTGGGCTGGTTGCCCAGACACACGTAAATCCACTTCTGGGTATGTTGTCTTTCTTGGCGACAATTTGATCTCCTGGTCCTCGAAGTGGCAAGTTACTGTCTCCCGTTCCAGTGCAGAGGGTGAATATCGGGTTGTTGCTAACGCTATGGCAGAGGCCACTTGGCTGCGCCAGTTGCTCCTTGAGTTACACTTGCCATTGCGTCACGCCACCCTGGTATATTGTGACAACATCAGCGCCGTCTACATGTCTGCTAAGCCCGTTCAGCATCAACGCATCAAACACGTCGAGATTGATCTCCACTTTGTTCGGGAGCGTGTTGCTATTGGTGATGTCCATGTGCTACATGTGCCTACAGCTTCGGTCCAGTCTAAATGTTCGTGGCACAGACGGACTGCGGGGGCGTGTTAGACTGCTTGTGTATTAGGCTATAGGCCCGGTTGGGCCTTGGGGCTCTGTGGTGTGCTTGGCCTGTACGGCCGCTGCCCTCCCCCTGGGTTTCTTGTGTAGAGGGCAAGGGCCTCCTTGATTGGTGGTGTTTCTATAAAACAATCCTAGACCCTTGCCTATATATGTATGTGTGCTATGCACCTCCATAATCAATCTACTAATTTTCCCAGTCATACCTTCCTTCAGACGTATGCAATCTAAAGAAGCAAGCTAGTGCTTCATGAAACTAGAACTGAGTTGGTGTCCCTGTTCTTCCCTTTGCTCATCTTATAGCTGCTACTGCTAGTCTGCTACTCCAACAAATAAATTGTATATGCATTTACAAAAATCTTTGCTTCAGCAAGGAAAACATTTACAGGACAATGGCATCTTCAAGTGCTGAGAACAATACAAATAACAGTCATACTTGTAAATGCACAAAAACAAGGTACAGTACTTACCTGATACGCATAATGGTTATGAAGATCAATGGAAGATAGGAAGCAGGTCTGTGTTGGATGGGTCTGGAAGAATGACAAAAAAACAACAAAATTATTAAACTAATTACAGTATCACCTTCCTATAAGGTTAACCGTTGCAATAATAGATGATGCTAAATAGGAAAAAAAACACAATATAAAGAACAAGTTGCATTAGATGAGGGACAGCTTGTAACACACAACTTTTACAATTAGTTTTCATACTAACATGTTCGAAAATAATATTGATTTTGCAGGTATTTCTTGCGGTAAATCTACAGTTACTCCGCGCCACATGCCAGTTGAGTGGGAAGCAGGGGAGTAGGCAAAGCCGGATGTGGGGACCGTGCACGGCCGAGCCGAGCCCCAACGCCCACAGCAGGCTGCAGGTGCCAGAGACAGGGGAGGCGACGATGATGGAGGCCAGCACTGTCGAGGAGAGAGGCAGGCAGGTCTGCAGCAGTGACAAAGGAAGGAGGCGGTGAGGGCGGCTGGGGCAGGTCGAACGACGGCGGCGTTCCGCGTTCCGGGGTTGCACCCAGCACCACCATAGCCTCCTCGCCAGAGGGCGCTAGGCTCCTGCCGGGGTGAAGGGGTCAAGGAGGTGGTGCGGGTGGATGCCGAGCGGGTCAAGCTTGGGCTGTTGCTTCCTGACGACGAGGAGGTAGGCGTCTTGCATCGCGCGCCACAGCTTCTTGTCGCTGACTGCCGGCCGGCAGCATCCCCAACTGGCAGCAGCCGCGACAGAGACAGAGGGGGCGAGAGATCGGGGGAGGGCGGCAGTAGAGGGAGGAGTGACCGGCCGGCGGAGTGGTGTGCATGCATGTGGGTGGGGTCCGTGAAGTACGGCCGTATGGGGATGGATGAGTGGAAGAAAAAATGACACGTCAGACCCAATGAATGGGGGGAAATAGAGGGTATTGTTGCTGTATGATGTCATTTAGGGGGTGGAATGTTTTAGAGCAACCTCCAAATATTCCTTTTGAGGGTGAAAAATAGAGGACACTGTTGCGAATAGTCCAAATTTGGGATGGATGGAGTACTATTTTCATGTGATCAACCTATAGCCTATATAGTTTTGTATATGTTACTGGTCAAAGTAATGGAAGTTTGACAGCTGAAATGGTAACATGTAAAAATTACCCAGCATACGACTAATTAATATGCTGTAATTCAGAGCAGTTAAGGTCATCTTTATTTTCTTGCTCCGTAATTAATAACCAAAAGCAGCAGAGCATCACAGTGAATGGGTGGATGTAGACACTTTCATAGCGCTTAAGCAGAGTGGTTATTATCAGATATTGTGTGTAAGCATGACTTAGGCTAATTAAGTGAAAAGTAGTGAAAATAGTGTTGGATTAGAGCATCTTTTTCAGCTGTGCTCCTTCAATGTAAATACATAATACAACAAAATAATTAGAAATAGACACTTGGTCTAAATAAACAAAAGTAATTTATAGACATGATCAACAAAAACCAGAGCAACTAAACCAAGCATTGGACTTACATGAATCCAACCAAGAGATAAAAGTGAGCCCTTATCCTGAACTTCAAAAATTTCTTCTTCATTTGTAGCCTGACACTGGAAAATAAACGGAAAAATAATTCTTGTATTTCTGGGTGAGAAAAGCATTTTGGAGACTGCATTGCAGCACATAAGCAACTTCGTGAAGTTGCAGCAACAGATACAAATCCCTAGTGTTGTCAGAACTCCATAGAAATGTAAAAATGATCAGTAAACTGAAGATGATATTTTTCAGAAGCTCCTGGTGAACGGCCTGTTGGCAATGGCCAAGAGTTCCTAACTCACCACTCACTCATCAGTTGGGGGTAGAAGAAGGTGAGTAGAGCACAGCACACACACACAAACATTTTGTGTTTCTGAACTACTGAGCTGCAGCTGCTCATCCATTTCTTATAGAAACCAAAGTCAAACTAAGATAAATTCAAGAATGAGTACTTCTACCAACTAATGGGTACTTCTACAAACTATCTACTACCTTGTACAATACTTGGCATGGCACACTTGCTCCTCTACTCATTGCACTACTGCCATATACGGCAGGCAGTAGCAGGCCAAGGAGCTCTACCTGCTCCATTGACTTTTGCAAAAGAAGATTAGCTAAGAGCTGAGCAATTATACCTAACATGGCCAACTATTTAGAAAATAGCCCAGGTTAGAGCCAGTATCTAATGGCTAAAAGGAGCAAATAAGGATGGCTAAAAGGAGCAAATAAGGAGTATGTAATAGCATAAAATAACAACTTACTGAATCTGATGTTGATTTCTGCTTAGGAATTATCAGTGTCGTCACATAAAAAGTTCGTTTTTTCTACAAAATAAAAAGTTAATGATACAGCCATATACAAACTATTTTCATTTGCTTTTTGAGCAAGGCACATACCAGGGTCCCAGCAAGAATCCCACAAGTTTCCAAATTTTTTGCGGTATTTGCCTCAGCAACCCTTAGGAAGCACTCCATCAATGCCACTGGCTGGATAAATGGTAAAATCAAATCACCAACAAACGAAGTATAAAATATAATACATGAATCATACCCATGTGTTTAGTTTTGAAATAAATAACATACCGATGCATGTCTTTGCAGAAATGTAGTGGATTTGGGATCATAGCGCCAAAAGAAATAAAGAAAATGAAAATCTACATTAAGAGATTACCACATGCAAATTCTGATAGCATCCGGTGTCAGAGATAGCAAGTCCTGGTCTTGGATCAGCAACTCTTGATGGAGGAATTGGTACACGTTCAGAATGCACCGGTGCTAGGACAGGAAAGGGAGAAGGTTGTCTCATATTCAGCTGGGACAACTCTGCTTCCAAACCAGGAAACACTGAGGCTGGTTCTGCTTGTGACCATCCGCCATCATCAAGTGTGAGAACAGACAGCATATCATCATTTTTGTCCTGAGATACTGTAATGGGACCATGCAAGCTGTCCTGGTTTAAGATTGATGGCACTAAACTGCAAAAACAATGAAAAGATAAGGTTATGTCATCTGAATGGAACTCGTAAGTTCAGATTACGAACTTGTTTTTTTTACACAGGATAAGTTATAGACTGTCCAAGTTCTCACCATGAGATATCAGTTTGGGTTAACTCAGGATTACGTGGATAATCAATCTGCAACAGGTATGAGCGAAACACAAATGTCAATCATTATACTCAAGCATAGACCAAAGGAAATACAAAAAGAAAAAATAAACAATATATACCCTGATACCAGTAGCAGGGCCCACCCATTGGCCACGAAGCCCATTTGGTCCTAGTATCGAGTGTCTTGATAGTGTTTCCTCTTTTGGATAAGGTAAAGTGGAATATCTGCATAAGTAACAAAGTAAATGAAAATATGTCTTCTCTCTTAATGAAATGACATGCAGCTCTTCTGCATTGTTTGAGAAAAAAATGAAAAACGTATCTGTATTTATTAAAAAAGTGTTCAAGATATATTTATTAACAAAAGAATTATTAAATACTATGCAATTATCTTTTTATTAAGAAAAAGAATCATTAAAAACTATGCGAAGTTAGGTAAAATAACAGAGGGATTAAAGAAAGGAATGTATTCAATCTGGTCTATTTAAGTGTAAAGTACAATGTGCTTGCAAAAAAAATAAGTGCATTGCGTGACCAATCCTAGGCAATGCTCAGAATAATATCATCAAGAGTAAATACAGCTCACTCCTGCCAAGTGAAACACTTGCTTATGTTATTCGTAAATTTTACTGAAAAGCAAATAAGATGAAAGGATCATATAAGCTTTTATTTTTACAAAAATGTTAGTGCGCCTAAAAAGGAGATGTAAATATTAGAATATGTGCCCTGACGAGTTTAATAAAAGATATGACCCTGAGTGTCTGTAATAAAGTAAAGCAGATACATTCTAACATTACAAAAGTGTCCTAGTTGCACAATTACAGAGCATATGAAAAATATTTTTAGCACAAAAGTTTGCAAGAACATATGCTTATTATTTTTTTCATCTATGATTTGTCATTGTGAATTTTCAAAGCACACAACTATATGATTCTAAGTCAGAACACCTATGACTTGAGTTTTGAACCAAACATGAGCACTTGTAACAACAAGGCAATCTCTATAAGCCTACCCAAGTAAAATTCATTAACGAACTGATTTCAAGGTGCATCCAGTAAATAATTCAACTGATTTTCTGCAGTTATACAAACAGTGTTTTAAAGGTGATAAGGTGACTTTGGAAATCTGTGCACGCCTTATCGCCTAGGTGACGCTCAGGCGACAAGGCAGACAGGTGGGGAGCTGGGTCCACCCAGACACCTAGAAGATGCCTACTTAACACATTTGAAAAACTGATACAAATACAAGATTGTAACCAATTTTCAATCTGAAACCTCATATATCTGCTAATCTAGTTCCTGCTCCAGGAAAATGTGTTGTAGCACATCAGAACTTACGGATTGATTAGTTGCCTCTCAGGTTGAACGTTCTGCAATGATGTTGTTTGATGCTTTGAACTAGAGAACGATTTCTGCAGTAGTCCAGTAGGGCGTCCAGCCAATGACTGTGAATGAAAAGGAGTGTAAAACTCAGACACCCAAAACGATAAATTGATAATTTAAAGCACATAACACCTTCCAATGCAAACGATGGAAAGCGTCATCCAATGACTTGTGTACCTTTGGAATATATGGACTTGGGATATACTGCTCCATCCCACTACTTGCAGCATAGGTTCCATTTGCACCATTAGGTTCCTCTGCACCCGCGCAATTACGGTTGGAAAATTGTTGTTGAACAACTGGCTTGAGGGATTCTAGCTCATTGAGAATACTACGAAGTTTCTACAACAAATAAAAACAATTTCAGCGACTCAGAAAAAGAGAGAGAGAGAGAGAGAGCTTTTGGAAACTATGCTTGGACTCATCAAGACACTGATCCTGAAGTGCTTTAGTTCCACATTCTAATGATGATAAAATGTGTGTTTAAAGAAATAAGGAAGTATCCTTATTCCCTATCTAAGAACACTAGAAACAGTAAACAAAAGGTAGCTAGGCCATACCTGAGAGTTGTGGGAACCTTTCTTCACGAATTCCTTTTCTCTTGCCTTAAATGCATTGTAATCATGATGCTTGGGTATCGTCTCAACCAACAAACTACCAATGAACAGATATACCGTTTATAGCATGTTTGGTTTGGTGAACCACCACATCTAGTATGGCATGGTCCATCATGTGGTGATCCCCATGAATTTTGGTGGGATGAATTATTAAGTTAACTATGTGTTTGTGAAGGAATAACTGGTGATGGATGAAAACATTTCATCATCCAACCAAACAAAAAAATGTGAGGAATGAGGAGGTGATGGATCACTCCATTCCTCAAACCAAACACTCCATTAAGGCATTAACAACCAAGCTGACAATGTTGACAAGCAATTGACAAGATTTCAGTCGACACCTCACCTCGAATATCTCAGGAGGATGATGTACAGGTCCAGAAGGTTATTCTCCTCCCGGTACACCTCAGCCTGTGCAAACCACAACAAAAGCACCAAAATCCAACACATTCTGAGTCTTAATTTCCCATAATTACGGTATTCTGCGAGTTCACTGGAACAAGCGCTCGAATCCGAAACTGCCACTTAAACACGCAAAGCTAGCACGTCTTGCACAAGAAGGGGAGGGCAATCGATCATAGGGCACCTGGCGGAGGAGGTTGTCGGCGATGCGGAAGTAGTACTGGATGCTGATGCGGTCATCGACAGCTACCGGCCGCGCCAGGGACTCGATATTTACGTCTCCCCTAGCCCGGTGAGGAGGACCCGTTGCCATGTCCGGCGGGGGATCTTCTTCCCCAACGCATGAGGGCTCCTGATGGATCTCTGCTACAATCCGCTGGGTGGGGGGGGGGGGGGGGTCGAGTGTGGTTACGGAGGCGGAGTAGCGCTAGCCGAGGAGGGGGGGCGCGTGCGACGGCGTGCGTGTCACACCCGTGGCCTCCGGCCATCTATCAACGACGTGAGCTCGACATCGGCACCGAAATGATTGGGGAAGGAACGGGATCAGAGCAAAAACACGACTGCACGTTAGTAGTTCTAGAGGTCGTCCTATGTAATGCTAGGTAAGATTTTTTATGATGTCGAGAAGAGAAAAAGGTTGTTGCTTCGCCAAACAACAACCTTATGAGAGAAATAATCACCTTACGAGATAATTTCATAATCATTGTATGAGTTGTCGTTGCCATACAACCCATAATATTCCTTTTTTATATGCACAAAATAAGAGATTTTATTTCTCTACTAGACGACTTATAAGACAACTCATTGTATAAGTGCTTTGTTGAGTCGACTCAATATTACGTGTCAATGCATGAGACAACCTATCAGACGACACCAATGTATTTGCCCTTAGGACGATACCCTTTTCCCTTTTTCTATTTCTCAATATGCATAGGGTCCATACAGCAGTGGTAGCTTAGGCAAGTACATTTGTGTCGTCTCATAAGTCGTCTCATGCATTGACACGTAATATTGGGTTTGACTCAACAGAGTACTTGTACAATGAGTTGTCTTATAAGTCGTCCGGTAGAGTAACAAAATTTCTTAATTTGTGCATGTAAAAAAAAGTAATATTATGAGTTGCACGGCAACAACAACTCATACAATGATTGTGAAGTTGTCTCATAAGGCGGTTGTTTCACTCAGGAGGTGATTGTTTCGCGAAGCAATGACCTCTTTCTCTCTCCTCGCTCTCTCTCCTCCACATCATCAAAAATCTTACGTGACATTACATGGGACGACCTATGAGACCACTGACGTGTATCAATGTAATTGCTCTTACAGCATCTCCAAAATATCTAATAATTTTTTCTTAAAAATAAAAATATGAAGTTTTAGTGCTTCTAAAAAGTTATTCGAAAGAATAAAAAGGTCATCTCCAAGAACTCTTAATAATCTACTCCTATAATATATAAAATAATTTTGCATCAGGAATCCTATACTATTCTTAAATTATCCTAACTACTTTTATGTATTCTTTCTCTCTTATACATTTGTGTAACGACCCGAATTTTCAGAGAAGAAAATTCGAACTGCTGTACCTTTGCGATAGTCCCTGGATCAGTCGCTATCGTGTACAGAACTCATCACAGATGAAACATCACATCCATACCACGAAATCACACAAATATAAGTATTTATTTATTACAAATCCATTACGGAGTACATCAATACAAGTGTTGACGGCTGTTAAGTACTCACTTTAGCCGTCAATTTACTCATGAATAAAGGAGCAAAAGGCATTTCTTATACGCATTTAGTTAAGAATAATGTTGTTCCACTTGTCCTTGGAGATTATGTGATTGCAGATAAATAAGCACCAAAGAAGTGACAAACTCACCTTCTATGGTCCATGCCACATCACCTCAACCAAGGAAGGGCTGCCACCTAGGATCCCATGCATGCAAGCCATGTCACCAATCCAAGGGAGGCAAACTCCGACGAATCAGAGGGTGACACGTGAACGTCACTTGGATTGAAGGGCACACGGGCAAGCAAACAGCCTCAAAACAGTGTGTACACCGGGAACCGACCTGACGACCCACCTAACAGCCACTACGAGAAAGCACAGGCCAAGTGGGGCCCACAGGGGGTCGACCGACCCCACAGGTCGGCCGAACCGACCTTGTGGCGCCTAATGCCCGACTTCCACGTGGTGTTGTCTGGTTGGTCCTGGAGTCCATTCCCAGGGTGTTGGCGGTGCTTCCACAAGCTGCTCAATGCCTATAATAGAAGGGAGGGGACTCATTTCTTACCCAACTCACTTTCCAACTCCTCTCTCACTTTTGGTTTCTAAGGCTAGGAGGTAGGCTAGAGTAGTTCTACTTCAGGTTCCAAGTCTACTTTGGGATCTAGGTATGAGTTCTCGTGTATCTTTATTTTATTATATGACTTTAATCTACTTCAGTTATTTCATATAAAGTAGTGTTCGTATGCATGAGTAATTTGTTCATGTGTTCTTCATTCGTTCATCATTTAGAGGCTCATGTTCTTGATGAACAAGGCCTTTCGATCCAGTTGACGGATGATTTACTCATGTTCTCGTTGTTTGTTCATAAGTTAGAGGCTCGTGTTCTTCACGAACACGACCATTTGATCTTGTTAAATAGACGTAGTAGAACACGAATCCGTTTGTATGACTAGCCTAGTTTGATCCAGTTAGATCACGTGTTTGTGTCGTATGAAGTTCGAGTTCAAGCTACGGTACTTGGTGTAAGTGGCCAATTATCTGGTGGCACTCCTAGGTCACAATAGCCCAAATCGGTCAGTGTCTAGTTAACAACGCAAGCATGGTGCTTGGGTTGAGTAGTTGCGTTGCATATGAGCATGCTCCACGGTTTGTCTTGAGGTAGGTCGCGATAGTGACAGCCGTTGGACCCTTTGTAATCCTCCACATTCGGGTACGCTGTAGGAGTCTAAAGTCTAACAACCGACATCGTGTGGAAGCGATGCGGGTGGTTAGCTCCCCGTTTGTACCTGGGTGCTGAGCTGATATTCATACAATGCTTATGTGACTGACTAGTATCTACTATGTTTATATGTATAGTACCTTAGAACCTAGAACTAACTCGTATGTTGCCTCCTAAGCCGTAGTGTACCAAAGAGAGAATGAGTTCGAGTGTGTTCACACTACCCTATCATTATCATATCTTACCCCTGTATTTAGAACCTGACTTACTCTCACCTGTAATTTATACTCATTGCAATAGTGTTAAAGTTGTTAATCTTAAGGACCTGTATGATTCGAGGACCGGTGGATGGTCGCTTCCTGGTGTGATGAGTGATTGACAACGTTGTGTAGACTGACTCTTGGCTAAGTATTGCAGGTGCAGGTTGCGGCTTGATTGGTGCTGGTGCAGGTGAAGAACAAGCACGAAAGGTCGATGCCGGTGAGGCCTCCAGGTGTGGAGCAGACAAGTAGGCTTGGTTCGAGGTACCCGGTGGCCAGTGGGGTCAAGTGCGGGCCGCATGGTGGCAAGAACAACAAGATGAAGTCGTGGACGGTTTCTTGGTTGAGCCTCAAAACCAAAACCAAGGTCGAGCCGGGACTTCGTGGGGGTCAAGTCATGAGTGGAGATTGGCGGGAGGCCACACCTAGTTCGCGGGGTTTCCAGTGGTTCACCACAAAACCACTAGGTTCCTTGGTTGATCCACAAAGCCAAGGCTGAAGACCGAAGTGTAGCTGCACTGGATCGGTCTAACCGGTGGGTACCGGTCTAACTAGTGGGGGGTACCTGTCTGACCGGTGTGTGACGACACCTTCCGGATGCTTCGAAGCGGAGGACACGCGTTGGGATCGCAAGGCTCGCGTCGAGGCTAAGCGAAGTGCGGTCGCCGGGCATCCGTCTGATGGTGCTACGACGAAGATTCCCAAAGTGCCCTTCGAGGGCGTGTATCTTAGTTTAATGTAATAGGGGTAATTTCATCTTTCGGTTGCCTCCATATAACCCAAGTGGTGAGAGGATGGCAGCCATCTCTTGGAACCCTAGCTCATTTTCCCTTTGCTATTTCCCCTTCCTATTTTCCTTAGGATTTTCTAGGACTAGCTTGAGAGCTTCATGGTGAGATCTTGAGAGAGGGATGGATGATTGGGAGGCAAGCTAGACTTTGTATGAACCTTCATGGTATGTATAGATGATTCGGCGTGGTTCCTCAAGGCTTGATGTTGTCTCTCCCGTTTTCCCTTTTTGGCGATTTTCGGAGCCTTTTCTTGGCGATTTTCTTGTGGTGGATTTGGGGCCTTTCTCTTGGGGATTTGGTTGGGGATGTATGCATGAACCCTTCGTGGTTCTTTTCCTTGTGATCCCCCTCACAAATCCGTGGGAAAAGGTGCTCAATTTTGGGGTTTTCTTAGGTTTCGGGAAAGTGGTGTTCTTGGTGGAAATACTTCGATTCCTCTTGATTTAGCAAGTTTTGGTTGACCAAATCGTAGCTATGGGATGCCCATGAGGTACTCCTAGTATCCCCAAAGTCTTGTGTGAATCCGTGGAGCGAATCGGGAGATCGGGAAGTCAATTTAGAGGAGTTGACCCGCGGCTCGTTGTTCATCACGAGCGCCCAGGCCTGACCGGTCTGACCGGTGCTGCCCTTTGTTGGGTTTTGGCTCGGGTGAACATGCCAGGGTGTTTGTTTGTCTCTAGACTTGCAGCTGGTTGAGTTTGGTGCTGTTTGGAGTCCAGAGGCTTGGTTTCTTGGATTTGGGGTTTCCAGGCTTGGACCGGTCTGACCGGTGTGCTGTACCGGTGATGAGGGGATAAACTAGGGGTAATCATCTTAGCCCCTAAATCCCCTAAATCATGAAGGCTAACAACAGGCCGCCTCCGTGAAGGCCCAACACCAGCGACCAGCAAGACAGGCCCGGCTCCCCTTTTTCAAAGGTGGCAGCCTAACATCGCCCACGAGGCCACCTCCGACCAAGGCGGTCGGCCCGCACGACCTAAGGAGCGCCTCGGCTACCTCGACAAATGGCTCCGCCCCGCACGACCTAAGGTTCCTTCGGATGCAGCCCACCGGCGGGCCTCCCCAAGCAAGGGTTGCGACGTGGCGCGAGCGGCCCCGCGCCGCCCGGGACGTGCAGGAGCAGCAGGGCGGGCGGATCCGCGCTGTTAGACGGCCAGGCCATGATGAGATTTTCCCGGCGTGGGAAGCGGACTGCCTCGGCGTCCCATCACCTGGATAACAAACATTAACAAAGGACAGGCGAATCCTTCGCCTGTAAGGCATCGAATGGCGAGACCCGACCCAGCGGCTATCAGAGGAAAGGTCGGGGCTTGCGCGAGAAGCCTCGACCTAGCAAGCCCTACGCGGCCCTAAGTCGGGAGAAGCCACCTTGGAACGAGAGCCGTCAGCTACGCCGCCCTACGAAGACCACTACGGCTAGCACAGCGTACGACGCCAACCGGAGACGAAGGCCCCTTGGCGCAGCACTGTTCCGACACTGTTGCAGCACTGTAGCAGGACGCCATTTTACCATCCTAACTCTTATACCACTATAAGAAAAACACTGACTAGTGACGCAAAAAAGGTCGTTTCTCGTCATAAACCGTGATTAATGACGCCGGTTGTTACGAAAACGCTCCGTCATTAATCGAGCGTCACAAACCGCGATTAATGACGAGACCTTATTTCGCGGCATCATGAGTTTAATGACGCGTGGAAAATCATCAATACAAAGCGTCATAACTTCGTTCCTGCAATTTTGCCACGCTGGACAAAATCTGATGTGGCATCCGATGTGGCATGCCAATTGTGACAAATCGTATACGTCATAAAACAAATTTGGGCCGTTTGTAGCTGGGTTGAGCCCAAAACTATTCCTGTAGGCTGGCGTTGTTCATATAGCCCAAAAAAGATTTTGTTGGGCCTAATTGTAGCTTTTTTTAGATGAAATTTGATTAGGGTGGGCCCGTTTTGGTTGGGTCGAGTTCAACAGGTGCGCACATTGTTGCAGCCTTCTGTGTCACGTTAATTTGAAAAAAATGACTTTTTGCCCAATTAAAAGTGGGCTAAGCCCACTGAAGGGCAACATAAAATTAACTAATCATGCATCAGTATTAATGGATTTCATTTCAATTCTGATCTTTTTTTAGAATAATTCCGATCTGGTTGGCAAAATAGTAATAAGCACATATTTCTTTATACAATAAAGCAAACTGTTGTTTACTATCAAGCACGACCATATTGTTCATCACATATCACAAACTATTACAAGATAACAGTATCACAAGGAACATTGATTAATAAAGCTAAACCCAGGTCATAATCACAAGAGAAAGTGGAGATTTCATCTAATGATCTTAACCTCTTCATCTTTTACTGCTAAGCAGTAGATGAAGGAGGTCCTCATTGTCTTCGGTTAGCTTCTGCAACCTCTTAATCTCAGCCAACTGCATTTTCAGAGTTGATTCTGATTCTTCGGTCTTCTTTTTCAAGCTACATAACTCTTTCTGGTGAGCAACAAACCGTTGTCGAAGTTGTACCCCATCCTGATTGTGAGCATCAACTCGCTCTTCATCAACACTACTACATAAGGATTTGGTACCCATTCTTGAGTACTCCGCTTTTGTTCGGGAAGAAGCATAATTGACTTGGTAGCTTCCATCTAGCAACAAGGGATCCCTAGTCAGATTAGGACCTTGTAATTGATTCGAACTAAGGAAACAAAGGTGTTAAGTTTGTTACCTTGGAGCAGGTCTGAACAGGAGCGACTTCAGATCTTGACTCTTTGGCCCGCTGAAACAAGTACAAGAACAAGAGGTAAGGGTTGAGATTATTCGCAATCGAAAATAAAGAAGGTGTTAAGTTTGTTACCTTGGAGTAAGTCTGAACAGGAGCGACTTCAGATGTTGACCCTTTTGCACGCTGAAACAAGTACATGAACAAGAGGTAAGAGTTGAGATCATTCGCAATCAGAAACAAAGAAGGTGTTGAGTTTGTTACCTTGGAGCAGGTCTGAACAGGAGTGACTACAGATGTCGACCCTTTGGCCCGCTGAAACAAGTTCAAGAACAAGAGATAAGGGTTGAGATCATTAGCAATCGGAAGAAATTTCATCTATTAAGTTCAATGCAGTACATGAATGATCACACCCAATCCATCATCACCCAAGCATGCACCAAAAATATGGAAAGCCAAAGAGCATGGGTAAGCAATATAATAATTTCATCCTTTAATTTCTACAAACCTCAAATAAGTTGACTTGGAACAATCTCTTGCAATAGGGAACAGAAGATTCACAATCACCCAAGCATGCAACAACAATATTCAAAGGCAAAGAGCATGGGGAAGCAGTCCAACAATTTCATCTACAAATTTCTATAAACCTCAAATAAAATGACTTCTAACAAACTCTTACGATAGGGTATAGTAGATCCACAATCACCCAAACATGAAAGAATATTATAGAAAGCCAAAGAGCATGGGAAGAAGGTGCCGAATGCCGTCTCGATTTAGCAGCCCGACCTTGCGCCTTCAGCACGATGTTCTGCGCAACTGTTGCAGATCTACAGCCGCTAGGGTGAGCCTCGGGGGAGCCGACTGAGCAACGAGTTTGAACCATCTTGCAGCTTCAAGGACGTTACCGAGGAAGGCTGCCGTTTGTAGAAGAGGAAGGCCGCCGCTCGTAGAAGAGGAAGGCCACCGCTCGTAGCAGAGGAAGTTGTCGTCGGTAGCTAGGAGGTCTCCTCACTGCAGATCTAGGACTCTTCAGCGGTCGAGGAGAAGATCCCCTGATTTTGGAAAAGAAAATTACCAGGAGGGAATTGGGAGACTTGGTTTCCCACTTTGTTTTATATATAAACGAGGAGGACCAGAAGGAGGAGTGGGGAATTCAAAATTTCAAGTCCCGCCTTTGTGGTCCAGAGCTGGAAACGATAGACTTTGGATCATGGACCCAAACGTCAGTGACCCAAATGAAAGACCGCTTGGGTGTCGGACCCAAACGTCAGTGACGTTACGCAGAGAGGCAAGTTGTTGACCGGGTTGTCCGTGCCACCATGGATAATGGAATGGACAAACACACACATGACTATACTCTACTTCATATTCACGTTAGACGGATGATTCGATTATTGCATTACAAATGTACTCACTGCAACAAATTAACGTACCGTTTCAACTGTTTATTACATGACTAAAAACACTTAAACAAAACATTAAAACTACAGGGGACCCTGGTACAACCCTTCAGGTAATCTTCTACAGAGATTGTGCATAAATTCGGGATGATCAGTGCATACAACCGCCCAATCATATGTGAGTATTCCGTGAGGAAAGATTCGCTCTAAGAGAGACATGCACTTGTCCTGCAATTGTGTGCAGTTAGCCTGAATTGCCCATCATAGAAATGAAGTCACAGATATAGATGGGCGTAGGTGAACCACGGGTCGAACCGCTATCGAACCATCGATCCATATAAAATATAATGGAGCACCAGAAAATCCATTTTAATTAGTTCTTGACCCATGGTGCCCCAATGGATATTACGGGTCTTTTTTTAGCTGCAACCACTATTGCTACGTACATGCTGATATTTTGTTGCTGCCATCCTGCTATGCTACGCCTGTATAGCACGGGGCATGGCTGTCGATCTTTGTGTGGAAATTGCGCTGCCGCGCCAGTAATCTTGGATCGTCTTGATGTGTCCGTGAACTGTAGTTTTGTTGATTACCCATTCTTGGAATTCTTCAATGGATTTGGCGCTCTAGCTTTGCTTGCTGCGGGTGAATTTGAGGAGAATTTCGCTTGGCTTGCTCAGGCATCACGGCCGCATGGGCAGCAGGAGGGGGCAGCAGCGGTTCCGCCCCAGGCGGTCACCGGCAAGGGTGATGGCGGCGATCTGCAGCAGCTCGGATGCATCGCGTGCCTACAGGTTCCAGACGTGGCAGTGCTGCAAGCGCAAGTGGCGTGCGGCGGTGAGGGCCGTGCCGGCGAAGCAGCGGCACCATTGTTCGGTCTCCGGCGAGCGACGAATTGGGCCCTGGTTTTACGCTCCGAAAGCAACACTAACTGCACGGTGACCACCGATTCCAAGCAGAGACAGCTGGGTGGCTCTCTGCGAACTTGGCAATGGAGCTTCGCACACAGACTTGGCGGCGCAAACAGCGAATCGCGACGATGGCAGGGTTTGGAGCTCGGGCGGACGGCGAATCGCGACGCAGACCATGGATGAAACGAGGTGCTCGCCCCCAACGCCAAACAGTAATTTCGTCGATCCTCATTGCGCACGCTAGACCTTCTCGATTTGCTCAGAGCTGTGTGGCACTGCTGCCCAGTGGGGAAGCTCGAAGGACGGGACGGGGTCGGGTCGAACCCCTGGAACCATTGGTTCTCTGGTTTCTGATCCCCTGAACCAAAGCGACTTTGTGGACTGGAAAAGGGGCCCATTAGGATTGTTTTCCCGGATCGGTTCGAGGAACCGACTGGTCGAACCGCACCACCCCCATCTTTAGTCACAGTTTCCTCGCTTGCCATGTCCCACATCTTTGACGCACAGTGCAGCTTCAATCTTTTGACTTGGTACATGTCGGCGACCGAGAGTAAATAAGGCCAGTCATTGGCAGGAGTGTCTCATAAATCAGCCTCCTCCGGGAGTGATCCTGCACTAGCATATTTTATCAGGACCGAGAAGCCATTAGGGTGTGTGTCAATAATTGTAATAGTTTCAGAGCTAGACTCCACTCCTGGGCCGTAGAGCATTGCCTCCATCACACAAGATACTTTCGCCACATCGACACGTATCGCTCGTATCACCCAGCATTCTGCACCTACGTGGAATACAACTTCCGCAGGGGCTTGGGCTGCAACGCTTTCACATATGCTTCTTTGTACTGATGGAGGAGGAACTTCAATGCAGTCGTCCTCCAGTACTGAAACAACACATGATATGTGTATGTGATCTTCATTGGATGTCACACGCTTAATGTCATGATGCTCCACCAGACATTCTAATCCCCTTTCTTGTAGATCCCGATTCATGAAACAAACTTCTTTTGTAGCTTGAACTCGAAACATATCATCTTCATCGTTTGGGTCTCCAGCCATCGCACGCAACAATACTCGCACCTACATGGAAGGAAGCAGTCACAGGCTTGACAACAATAATATAATGCGACCGTATCGCCATGTGTTTGTGTGTGTATTCATAGCAGCAACGAGACACGTACCATTTGGGATTTGTGCACAGGAATGAGGACGATGACAGTGCTATCTGGAACATCCATCCACTAATGATCATTCATACTTGTAGGATAGCAACGTAGCTTCCATTGACGGCCTCCCACCATGAACGTACTAGATTCCTTGTACTGGCCCGCGGTTCCTTCTGCTTTCGCTTCCTGACTTGGGACTGAGAAGTCAACTTGCATGGAAGGAATCATTTTAGCGTCTAAAGCCATTAACACAAATGGCCTGCAATGATCGTCTCGTGCCTGAACTATCTCTTATTATAGTGGGAGTGAATGTGTCATTCCGAAATGTCCGTTTGTGGACATCAATTACCACCCAGAATGGACGCGTCCCTTCAGTGCGGGTGTGGCCATGTTCGGGTCATGAACTTCCCAGTTCTAGTCCTTAAGTGTGATTCACAATGATCGACACGTCCGTTCAGAGGGCGTGTGCACACAAGTTCGTCGGTTAACGCCCTGTGCCAGTGCTTAACTGCAATTCTCAATGATCGACACGTGGATCAACTTGTGAGAGCGTGTCGTTCCCAAACGCCCATTCGAGATGCCCTTCTGTGCTTATATGCATGTTAATATTACACACATACACAAAAACAGATATTACTTTTCCAATTTGAGTTTATTCTGTTTTGGTCTTGTCGCGTCAACAAGTTCAGCATGTTTCTCAGTCTCCAAGGCCTATGGGAATCATCAAGTGCGAATCCAAACCATTCGTAGACCTTTACAGTCATGACTCACGTAGCGTACCTGATCGAGGAGGACTTGTCAAGTCATCCCACACCCTGCGTGTTGCAATGCAAGGACCATCCGGTCCATCTGATTACAACAACCAATCTTGTTCTCCAGATGCAATTGACGCCTAAACCATTACATAAATAAACGGTAGAGAGTTGTCTCGTTGTCGATGCGGCATGAGCTGATGTAGTGAGACGGCCATTAGATGCAGCTGATGCAACGTGATTTGTCCGCAGGACTTTCTTGTGCTCTAGAGAGGAAAGTCCGGAAGTAAACACATACCTAGACACGTCGGGCTCATCCCATGATACCCATCAGCCACACATGTAATCGATGCACGCCACTGAAGATTCTGACCTAGATAGATTCCTATCACGCGTAGGCCTGACTATATTCCGAGCATCTCACGTTTTCTATAGTAACTTTAGCAATGCTACACCAAGCTCTTGTGACCGCTGTCGTCCTCGATAAATATGCGAGTGCAGCACATCGTTCTTGAAAGGCAAGGCCAACACTCATCGGTTCCCCGTCTTGCATTTCTCTACTTCAGTGGGATACAAGGGTGAGATCATTTTGTTGGCTAATCTTGTTTACTTTATGTATGCATGGTATCGAGATGGTCACATTGTAAGCTTATGTTGGGTTTGTTCTTCGTTTGTGTATGCAGTACGTGGGGAATGGCCGGGCAAGGAAGGGACGGAGCATGGAACTTGGAGGAGTCGGGAAAGCGGGAGCTGTCGGGCGCAATAGCACCTCACCACCACCCGGTTCAGCCGCTACCATCGGCACCGCAGCAGCACCCGGCCCCAATGGCACATCCACTTCCACTGGTATCGGCACCTCAGCAGCACCCGGCCCCAATGGCACCTCCACTTCCGCTGGCATCGGCACCTCAGCAACACCCGGGGTTGATGCCACCTCCAGTTCAGCCGCTGGCATGATCAACTCAGGATCAGCTGAACCTTTTTGCCCACGGCCCAGGGTGCCACCTCTGCTTTTGCCCGTTGAAATGCCACCCCCGCGGCTAGTTCTCATTGAACAAGATGAATCGCATGACCTGAAATGGTCTGTGTTGCTTTGGCTTCAGCAGGGCGGGCCCACCCGTGTTTATCACGAAGGTATGTGGGTGTGCCCTTTTTGCCACAGGGGTCACAGGCAATGGACCATTCATGACATGCTATTACACACGCATAACATCGCCGTTTCGCCTGCCTGGGTTTGGGATACAAGGGCGAGGCATCATTCTTTGGAGGAGTATCTGATCCAGGAGCCACGTTTTGTTGCACTCCGTGCAGCGGCTGGATTTCCACGAGCCCGTGATGGTAGTAGTATGTCGTGATGGTAGTAGTATGAGCCGTGATGGTAGATGCTAGTAGTATGTCATTCAGAGTATGTTGCTGTAGTTCCAACTATGGTGGATCGATCCATCCTCATGTGTAATCAATGCGTATGAATGCATTTGTATCATTTGTATTTGGATTGTGTTGTTTCTAATAAAAATGGTAATGCGTGTGTACTCCCTCGGTATAAATTCATTGTATACAGAAAGTCTGTTCCCTTGATTTCTTAAATACCGGATGAACATAGGACGAAAGTTCGGTTTGTAGTTTTCAGTCGGACCAGATTAAACTGTCACTATGTTGACGGTGAATTTCCGTCAACCTAGCCATGAGTTTACCTTCGTTGGCATTGATTTGATATCCAAACTAACGATCCTAACCCTCATGATATGTCAAGTTCGCACTCGCATGTGGTTTTTGGAGTTTATTGTTTACGCAGGGTTTTAGCGCTACAAGGGAGACTTACCGGGAAAGTTCATCAAGCACTTTGTGAGAAGATCATGAAGCCCGGCACAAGTCAAGACACGAAGTGAACATGACTCCAAGTAGCCCAAGGACCAAACCATGAAGGCAGAAAACTCTGAGGACCTAGACAGAAAATGCTGAAGCTTGCGGGACAAGGAGCCCTACCCAAATCGCGGAGAAACTGACGCCAAGGGCCCATATGCAGAAGGTGGAAAGTTCCAGAAGACACGAGAAGCAACCGGGAGAAAGCCGGGGCCGAACTGGGCCGAAATGGGCCCAGGCCGGCCAGCCCAGTCCATTCCGGGCCCGGTTCGAAACCCCCTTTGACCTAGCTGATCCTCGGGCTATTTATAGCCCCCCTGCCAAGAGCCACGGATCAATTCATTCATCATTCGCCGTCGAGGAGCAGAGAAGCTAGAGGGACACCATCTCGGAGAGGAGCATCGTGCTAATTGTCTAGGGTTTCCCTAGCCGACGTGGGAACCTTGCATGGAAGACCACGTCAGAGCTCCGGAGCAAGGATCAAGATCGAGGTAGGATCCCGGTGGTGATCTTGTTCATGTAATCATTCATGGTGAAGTTTTATAGTGAATCCGATTTCTAGCGATCAAGTGCCTTCTCGATGATTTTGTTCTCCCTTGGTTTTGCTTCTTCCTCAATCTATACTTAAGATAGATTGCTAAGGGTGCTCTTGTAGCCGCGGTGGCTAGAGGTGCATACCGAACCGACCAAGTGTTTTCAACTTGTTCTTCTTGAACTCGCCCTAGGCTAACCCGCACGAATATGGGTGCGTCGTGACAGGACGGTGGCTTCAAAAGGCGGGCGTCTTCGGAATCGGAACGGAGGCCACGGTTTAAAAGATGCTTTTTATGAGATTCGCTTTTCTATCTTCATCTATCTTGTTTGGAGCTACAACATAAGCATGATCTAGACTTTCTAGATCGATTATCTCTATGCTTTCTCTTGCTACCTCTTGTGCTTAGTAGATTAGATTAGATGTGTTTTCTTAATGATTTCTTAGATTAGATGCAACTTTGTTCTTCAAAAGAAGGAGTTTCTTTGCTTTACTAGATTGAATCCTTGCGTTCTCACACTTAAGGGAAGAAGGGTCCCTTGACTACGACAGGGGATTTGTCCGCTTGCAAATCCAAACGAACTTTGATACGACAGTCAACCGTGAACAAGCCCCTTTTTCTGGCGCTGTTGCCGGGGAACAAGCAATCAAGATCCAATCTAGTATCGCTTTCTTGTGAATATTTTTTTTCCAGTTTTCTTTTGATTTTTCTTTTGCATCTCTTAACTTTGATCATCCTCAAAAAGAACAAAAAAAAATCAATCTAATCTAGTTTTTGACTAACCCTAATTTTTCTTTTTAGATTTTTGTTTTTGCTAACCCTAACCGGAGATGGACGGCTACCTCTCCAAGAAACCCAAAGTTTCTTTTGTGGATGATCTAGGAAAATTTTACAGGCAAAGGAGATGTGCAACACAAGCTAAAGGGTTGGAAACCCTAGATCTAAAAGCCGAGGCCGAAGGATCGCCGGAATCTCCAAAGGAAACTCCACCTCCAAGTCCGAAGAGAGATCAACATCAACCACCACCAATGGGAGAACAACCACGGCCGGAGCACAAGATCGGGGAGCTATGCACCCCGGACATCATTGATCTACCTATCATAAACCTTCAAGACATCGGAAGGCCGTTCAAGATCAAGGTCTCAACTATCTGCATGGTGCAACACTTGCCTTTCACCGGTAAAGAGGATCCGAACCTTCACCTCCAAGCATTTGTTCAATTATGTCATACTTTCGATGAGGATGGGGTGACTCAAGATCAAATGAGGGCAAGGCTTTTTCCGTTCTCACTACTTGGAAAAGCTTTGCGTTGGTTCCATACTCTACCGGCGGAGTCGAAACAAGATTGGGAAGCGTTGATGAGGAACTTTATGAAGGAATTTTATTCGCCGACCAAGACTCGAAATTTGTGCAACAAGATTGATACATTTGCTCAATTCCCAACGGAGACGATTGCGGAAGCTTTGGAGCATTTCAATGAATACATGCGAGCCGAACTCCTTGAAGGGAAGGTTGACTTACTCATGAGGAGGTTGGAGAAGATGGAGATAGAGAGAGAAGCTCAAGACCGAAAGGCAACCGAAGCAAGATCCACATGCGAGGAGTGTGGGGAGTACGGCCATGTCCAAGTAGATTGTCCGGAGGAAGCAAAGGTGCTCGACTACATGAGGAAAGGAGATTCACCAAATTTCCGCTATGGGCAAGGTAAACCTCAATTTAATGCAAGTTCATCCATTCAAAATCCGGTTCCACTTTGTATACAATTGAAGGACTTCATGGACGAGCAAGCTAAGATCAACAAGGACACCGTCACTAAGTTCAAGGCTATGGATAAAGTATTGGAGAATATAGATGGCAAGGTGACGGAGGTCGGAAGCTCTATCCATCAAGTGCTCAACATGATGAAGATGCTAGAGACGCAAGTAGGACAACTTGCTGGGCGCCCGATGGGTAACGAAGGAAGCTTGCCGGGACGACCCTAAGGTCCCAAGACGACGATGGCTATTCAAACTCATTCGGGAGAGACGGAGGATCACACTAAGGAGAAGGTTACCACTATTCCGGAGATCACTACCAAAGAACCGGAGTTTGAGATGCCGAGCCAATACATGAAGGTGCCTCCATGCTACTTCCGAGACATGCTTACCAACAAGTACGAGATGGCAATATGCGACATTGAAGCAAGTGTGGGAGTCATGCCCAGAGACGTGTTCGAGAAGCTATGCCTACCGGAGCTCAAGCCTATGACCATGTGTCTAGAGTTGGGGGACAACTCTATTCGCTATCCTATGGGAATCGCCGAAGATGCACCCGTAAAAGTTGGAGAGATCAAGTTCGACATCTACGGCGAGGGAAGAGCATTCAAGTTTTAACCACGTCTCGAGGTATGCAACACGTTCAATGTTAAGTATGTTCCACCTCATCGTCGCTTTATCAAGGAAGAGCCAAAGAAGAAGGAAGAGCCGGAGAGGAAGGAAACAAAGATCAATGAAGTTGTTGCATTCGTCAAGACCAAAGAACAAAGCCAGCCTGTGAAGACAAAAAAATGACTAAGCCGAAGAATAAGCCTGCGCCCAAGATGGTGCGGAAGTGGGTACCCAAGATTGCAACACCCACCAAAGAGCGTTGATCCAAAGTGAAGAAGAGAAGAAGTCTGGCTATGGACTATAAATGAAGCGCTAGACGGGAGGCAACCCGTTCGTTAAGTCAAGAATAAGCTACCGGGAGGACAACCCGATCAAGAATAAAAGTTACCGGGAGGGCAACCTGGAAAATTTCCGAATTCCAAGTAAGTTGGTCATAGAATTTGCTACGCAAGACATTTTATTAATTCTTAAGTGGTTGAACAAGTTTTTAGAGAACCTTTTATTTGCTCGGTCATTATATTTGAATTTTTCTATCTTAAACCAATGACATGAGCCGTCCGATGATTTATTTGCCTCTTTTTGAGAAACTAAAACAAAAAATTCAGATCCTATTTGAGCCTTACATCCTCTCCATGATGGTAGGTTCAGTTTTGTTTTGCATATTAAAAACACACGAGTAGAGCCTTGCTATGTTCCTTAATGTTTTGAAATTGTTTGACGCATGCTAGGACTCGCGTGAACCTAAGGAATTCGATTTTGGTTAGATTTCACTTAACATCTACTGGTTTCTCTGGAGCTAGAGTTTTTCCAAACCCCATTGTTTTTATTTATTCAAAATCTCTCTCTCATGTTTGACCAAATTTAGAACCTAAACCGATAACCCCACAGTCAAGCCGGAGGAGCTTGCTATCAATTAATGAAAGCAAACAATCCCGGTGCAACCAAAATAAAGGTAGTCAGAAAGTTTTCGACTTACACATTGTTTTTGATGTTTAAAAACTCCTCTAATATATATTTGGACTCATTGCTAGCTCTGAATTAATCTTTAATTTATGAAATTTAGAGGAGTAATTGTCATCTAAACATGATCAAGGGAGGGTTTTGAGGTTTATTTAACACCATGTGCTCAATGATGCATCACGGGAAAGCTTTATCATCAAAACATCTTGGGCACATGTAAAGGACAAGCATGGAGGAGGGCAACATGACTTTATTTTGCAGGAAATAAGTGAAAAGACATGAACCATGGAAGACAAGAAGTGACACAAAGTAAAGGAGGGAGGCATTGATCTCATCATTCAAAAATGAAGGAGTGGCCGAGAATGTTTGGACAGTGGATTCTTGTGGAGCATGAGAACACAAGGCAAAAAGGAGCGAGGAGCATTTCAGGGAAAAACCGAGGCAAATGGGGCAGCAGGGTCCCCAGGCCGGTCGGCCTGGACTGACCGGCCTGGCCACTTTTCATGGCCCCCGACGTCCGTCTTCCTTAGGTAAGCCTCTCATTCAATTGCAAGTTCATGATCCCAAGTTCATAGTCCAGAGACTTTACTAACCACTCAGAAAATTTCATGCCTCACTTCCTTCTCTAAAAATCCCCGAAAGTTTGTTACAATTCTTGTCCTTCCATGTACTTTCTTTGTGCATTTTTCTACCGGCGAGGAACCCCCGGGAGAGTTGTTTGTGAATTTGTGCAGCAAGGCATGATAAGAAAGGCCATGAACATCGTTCTCAGAACGAGGACACGATCATCATCGTCGGAGGCGCCTCTAGCTCTTTGCGGAGACACTCTATTTCCGAGTCCCCGCGAGGCATGGAGGAGGACATGGCACCGTCGAGGAACGACAAGCTGCTCCTTGGAGGCATGAGGAGTACACGAAGATTGTCCATGTGGGACAAACCGCAAGGGCACACGGAGGAGCCACCCGTTCGACCTCGACGCTCAACTCGTTCATCCGCTCCGCCACCATATACTCCGAGGCACTCCAAGTTTGTTTTCATCATAAAGATGAAGGATCAACCATTGAAAGAAGAGTGAAGGAAGGAAGAAGAAATGATGCTTCCAATTCGGTTTGATTTTTCCTTCTCCTTTCCTTTATTTTTCAGTTTGTGTGCAAATTTGTGTGTGCGAGCATTTTCTATTTTATTTTCAGCATGTGTGTGGTAGTAGTAGTTTTTGTTTTCCACCACCATGAATAAATTTCACCATCGTTTTATGATAATTAATATGGATGGAAAATTGTGCCAAGTTGATATATGATGATCGTTGCCTATTTGCTTATCTTTGTACTTGTTTTATGCATGATTAAGCTAATGCTCTCTTTAATGCAAATCTGAAATTAATTTAAATGCTAGCTTAATCCTTTGTGGAGATTATAATAAAGATAAGACCCATAGTTTTTTTCATGCTCTCAATTTTGGATGGGTTAAAGATGATTTATTTTTGTTCTTAAAAGTAATGCTAACCTTGTCATTAATACCTCTTGCATGTTGCTCTACCTATCCAAAGCCTTATATTTATTTGAGTGCAAAAACTTAGTATACAAGATTTATTTTTGGGTGAGTTAATTCAAGGCTTGATTTCTCTGGCCCAAGACTAAGAAGCTGGTCATTCCGTTTTTGCGTACCTATCTTAATGCTAGCCTTTTCTATCCGTGCATTGTAAGTTTCCACATCGGAAATTTTGCAAACCTCGCCGGATATCCACCTACAAACCTAATATATCTTTTTTGTGTTTACCTCCTTGATCACAACCCAATTCTTGAGTATGGATGAATATTTCAAGGAAGATCACAAGGGTGAAGGTGCCAAGGATTGAAGTATGATTTTGGGAGATCTCCAAGACGACATGAAGGTTGCGTGAAGGATACCTAGAAGATTTCAAGTGTTTCTTTCCAGGAAAACATAGGACTTTTAGTACCTACCTTGGCACACAAAATTTTTACCCCCTCTTTGCCTGAGGACGTGCAATCATCTAAGCATGGGGGGAGCTGCCAAGAGGTAGGTACAATGTAGTCTAGAGTTCATGGGGAGTATATTAAAAAAAGAAAAAGAAAAAGAAAAAAAGAGAAGAAAGAAATAAAAAGGAGAGAAGAAAAAAAAGAGAAGAAAAAAAATATATGTATATATATAAAGAAAAAAATAATAAATAAAGCTCTCCGACTCTCTAGATGCATTAGGAGTTTCAAGAGGATTCAAGATCAACACCCATACTCATCTTTCCAACCATGTGCAATCCGATAATGAGGACTTTGTTTGTGCATCGGGATCACTCCTTGCCATTTGCACATGTCCACTTATCTTAAAAAGTGTATGTTCATCTCTCCCCCCTCCTTGTAACATTATTTTTCCAATGCCCTTTTTGACGAGTCTCGGTAAGTCCATGAGAAGCTTGTCTTGTTTTCATAATATCTCAATTATAATATCTTGGTAGGACTAAACTTTTCCCAAAAGCTCCATATAAAGCCTTCCACTTATATACATTTTGAGAGAGGAAAGGAGTAGAACAAATAGGCTTGAGAGACAAGATGAGATGAGAGTTCATGAGCAAGATGCAAGGTGGTTTAAATTTTTGAACTTGGTTTAGCTCTTTTATTAATCTTGCTCTACACTTCAAAATTTTTGATATTCATTTGAAATTGGGGAGCATGACTAATTACTTGTGGGAAGAGCTTAATTGACACACACCCTCCGTAGGGATGAAGGCTAGTACACTATGGAACTTTAACAAATATAAATTTAGAGAGCATTATGTTTTCTCGTGTATGATCGAGTGCAAGGTTTGAACAATGAAGGGCAACACTGATATCCATCAAAGGCTTACCCGAGGATGAGCAAGGTTTAACCATGGGGGAGCTGTTGACGGTGAATTTCCGTCAACCTAGCCATGAGTTTACCTTCGGTGTTGGCATTGATTTGATATCCAAACTAACGATCCTAACCCTCATGATATGTCAAGTTCGCACTCACATGTGGTTTTTGGAGTTTATTGTTTACGCAGGGTTTTAGCGCTAAAAGGGAGACTTCATGGGAAAGTTCATCAAGCACTTTGTGAGAAGATCATGAAGCCTGGCACAAGTCAAGACACGAAGTGAACATGACTCCAAGTGGCCCAAGGACCGAACTGTGAAGGCAGAAAACTCCGAGGACCTAGATAGAAAATGCAGAAGCTTGCGGGACAAGGAGCCCTACCCAAACCGTGAAGAAGCTGACGCCAAGGGCCCACATGCAGAAGGTGGAAAGTTCCAGAAAACACGAGAAGCGACCGGGAGAAAGCCGGGGCCGAACTAGGCCCAGGCCGGTCGGCCTAGGCCGGCCGGCCCAGCCCATTCCGGGCCTGATTCGGTGCCCCTTTGACCTAGCTGATCCTCGGGCTATTTATAGCCCCCCTAGCAAGGGCCACACATCAATTCATTCATCATCCGCCGCCGAGGAGCAGAGAAGCTAGAGGGACACCATCTCGGAGAGGAGGGTCGTACTAGTTGTCTAGGGTTTCCCTAGCCGACGTGGGAACCTTGCATGGAAGACCACGTCGGAGCTCTGGAGTAAGGATCAAGATCAAGTTAGGATCCTGATGGTGATCTTGTTCATGTAATCATTCATGGTGAAGTTTTATAGTGTATCCGATTTCTAGCGATCAAGTGCCTTCTCGATGATTTTGTTCTCCCTTGGTTTTGCTTCTTCCTCAATCTATACTTAAGATAGATTGCTAAGGGTGCTCTTGTAGCCGCGGTGGCTAGAGGTGGATACCGGACCGACCAAGTGTTTTCAATTTGTTCTTCTTGAACTCACCCTAGGCTAACCCGCACGAATAGGGGTGTGTCGTGACAGGACGGTGGCTCCAAAAGGCGGGCATTTTCGGAATCGGAAGGGAGGCCACGGTTTAAAGATGCTTTTTATGAGATTCGCTTTTCTATCTTCATCTATCTTGTTTGGAGCTACAACATAAGCATGATCTAGACTTTCTAGATCGGTTATCTCTATGCTTTCTCTTGCTACCTGTTGTGTTAATATATTAGAATAGATGTGTTTTCTTGATGTACTTGGTTCTTCAAAAGGAGTTTCTTTGCCTTACTACATTGAATCCTTGCATTGCACATTGTTCCACGGATTCGATACCTTGGGTTCTCACACTTAAGGGAAGAAGGGTCCTTTGACTACGACAGGGGATTTGTCCGCTTGCAAATCCAAACGAACTTTGATACGACAATCAACCGTCAACACACTGCTACGCAATGAGAAAACCAACATCTTACAAGGAAAAAACAGTAGTAGTAGTAGTATTCAATTAGACCAGATGAACAGAAGGCGAAACGTTCCAGGAAGCCTCAGTGACTCCTCTAGGCCCTGGAACAAAAATCACCTCCAAACATGAACCTGAAGGGAAGAAGAAACCCTCACAAAACCTAGCAAGGCAACTCGAAACCTGCCAAGAACTGACCAGCAACACCACAGGCCAAAACCACACGAACTAGGTAGTTCACCCGAGGCAAATCCCACAAAGGCCTTGCACCGGTCAAACCGGTCACATGCACCGGTCAGACCGGTCAAGCCTGGGCAGCTCGGGATGAACAGCGAGCCGCGGGTCAACCCCCTCAAATCCAACTCCCAATCTCCCGATTCGCTCCACGGATTCGCACAAGACTTTGGGGATAGTAGGAGTACCTCATGGGCATTCCATTGCCAAGATTTGGTCCATCAAAACTTGCTAAATCAAGAGGAATCGAAGAAATCGCACCAAGAACGCCTTCAACCCTAGAGAGGAGAAAACCCCAAAATCGAGCCCCTTTGCTCACGGATTTGGGAGGGGAATCAAAGGGAAAAGAACCACGAAGGGTTCATGCATACATCCCCCACCAAATACCAAAGAGAAGGGTCTCAAAGCCGCCACAAGAAAATCGCCAAGAAAAGGCTCCGAAAATCACCAAAAAGGGAAAACGGGAGAGACACCATCAAGCCTTGAGGAACCACGTCGAATCATCTATACATACCATGAAGGTTCATACAAGGTCTAGCTTGCCTCCCGATCATCCATCCCTCTCTCAAGATCTCACCATGAAGCTCTCAAGCTAGTCCTGGAAAATCCTAAGGAAAATAGGAAGGGAAAATAGCAAAACAAATGAGCTAGGGTTCCAAGAGATGGCTGCCATCCTCTCACCACTTGGGTTATATGGAGGCAACCGAAAGACGAAACTACCCCTAAGGCCTAACACTAGGATACACGCCCCCGAGGGGCACTTTGGGAATCTTCGTCGTCGCACCATCGGACGGATGCCCGGCGACCGCACCTCGCGTAGCCTCGACGCAAGCCATGCGATCCCGACGCGTGTCCTCCGCTTCGAAGTGTCCGGACTACGTCGTCGCACACCGGCCAGACCGGTGTCCTCCACCGGTCAGTCCGGTACCCACGGGTCAGACCGGTCAGACCCACCGGTCAGACCGGCCTGATGCTACTGCCTCCGGTCTTCGGCCTTGGCTTTGTGGATCAACTAAGGAACCCAGTGGTTTTCTGGTGAACCACTGGAAACCCCGCGAACTTGGTGTGGCCTCCGCCAATCTCCACTCATGACTTGGCCCCCACGAAGTCCCGGCTCGATCTTGGCTTTGAGGCTCAACCAAGGAACCGTCCACGACTTCATCTTGCCGTTCTTGCCACCATACGGCCCGCACTTGACCCCGCTGGCCACCGAGTCCCTCGAACCAAGCCTACTTGTCTTCTCCACACCTGGAGGCCTCACCGGCAACGACCTTTCGCGTTTGTTCTTCACCTGCACCAACACCAGTCAAGCCGCAACCTGCACCTACAATACTTAGCCAAGAATCAATCCACACAACGTTGTCAATCACTCATCACACCAGGAAGCGACCATCAACCGGTCCTGGAACCACACAGGTCCTCAATCTCCCCCTTGATGAGTGCATTGACAACCCACACATTTGGGTAACCAAAGAGAAAATGAAAAGAAAGAAATGACCAAAAGAAACTCCAACAAGCGATCGAAAGCCAACGAAAAGGCAAAGAGCAAGATCACTTGAAGAAGACAAGTCTTGGTCCCCCTTAGGCAAGGGCAACGGCTTCACACAACCGAGACAAAAACAAGCTCAAGCAAAGAGCAAAATTCCACCAAACCAAAGCTTGAAAACCACAAAGAGCTCCCCCTGCACACATGCAAGCCCCCCTGAACCAATGCAACCCCCCTGGACGGATGCATGCAAACCACTTCGCAAAACAGAGCAGCTGCTTCAGCCTTGCTCTACCCGGTCAGACCGGTCAACCACACCGGTCAGACCGGTGCCCAACATCTGCACAGATCAGACACTCACACCGGTCAGACCGGTGGCGTTCACCGGTCAGACCGATGGCCACCTGGGAACTGCAAGAGCCCAAAACTGGCTCGAAACCACCCGGAAACCTTCCAAATGCATCCAGTAGCACTTTTCCTTCACAACCATCTCCCCCTTGTTGCCAATGCATGAATCAAGGCAAAAATCAGAAAAATGCAACCTAGAGCTTCTCAAATAGACAAAATTCATCACAAGATGCTACACATATCCAATTGAGCAAGTTAGATACTCTATAGCTTCGTATGAACATCAACTACATGATCACCAAGTTTCACAACCATTGGGCGAAGCTAAGATAGAATTGAGCAATTTTGCGAAAAACCACCCTCTCTTGAGCAAAGTCCTAAACATGAGCAAAACATGTCAAAATGGCAAAGCCACACAAACTTAATGCTAGGACAACCATTCTAATCATAAGACCATCATAAACACCCTCAAGCACCTCATGTCATGTCAAAGTCACCGAGCCATGTGCCTCTTCTATATATGAGACTTCTCATTGGTAGGCATCATGCAACGGTTTAGCACCCAAAGCTATATAAATAAAGCACAAAAGACATGTGAGCACATTTTCCAAGCAATTTACATTTCATTTTCAGATTTGCATTTGGTACATGAAATGTCTTTGCGACAAAAAGGAACTTATGCCCCTCCACAAGATAAAGCAAGCGGGCTAAACATCCATGATGGCAAATGAGCCTTTGGTCCCATATGATCAAAAGAAGCTATCTAACCACAAATTAAGCATAGCCAAGCCACAAAAACATATCAAGATCATATAAAGGTATTTACTCACAAGAAAGCACATATATGACATTTTTCAAAAAACATAGCTAGCAACCATGGGCATAAACCAAGATCATCAAGAGCTAAGCCAAACTAACCATAACATACCAAACTAGCTCACAAGATCATATATAGCACATCATGGTGAACAATGTATATGAGAGAAGCTTTTCCTACCACAATGCATATGATACAAATGCATACAAACTAAGATACAAAGATGCCTATACATCATGTTACAAAATGCAATGCAAATGCAGACATGCACAAAGGAAAGCTATACATATGCTACAAAGGAGCTCCCACACCCAACTCAAGAAATCAAACACACACCAAGTTCCCCCCGCAAACGAGTGAAAGTTGCTTGATGTAGGGGCTTGGTGAAGATATCGGCTAGTTGGTCATGTGTGGGTACATGGATCAAAGTGATTTTCCCTTTCTCAACATTGTCTGTCAGGAAATGATACCTCAGTTCTATGTGCTTAGTTTTAGAATGGAGCACTGGGTTCTTTGCAACACTTATGGCACTAGTGCTGTCACATTGAAGTGGGACATGGGTATACTCCTCACCAAAGTCGCTCATGGTGTATGTGATCCAAAGGAGCTGAGAGCAACAACTAGCAGCGGCTACATACTCTGCCTCGGTAGTGGATTGAGCAACACTCGACTGCTTGCGGGAAGACCAAGAAACCAAAGAAGAACCCAAGAACTGGCAAGTCCTAGAGGTGGACTTCCTATCCAACCGACACCCGGCAAAATCCGCGTCCGAAAATCCATGAAGAGCCAACGAAGAAGACACGGAGTACCAAAGGCCGAAGTCGGGAGTGTGTCGCAAATACCTGAAAATGCGCTTGACTACTTGCCGATGCGAAGTCCTTGGAAACGCTTGAAAACGAGCGCACAGATATACCGAGAATTGGATGTCCGGCCTCGTCGCCGTCAAGTACAGGAGTGACCCGATCATGCTCCGGTACTCCTTCTGGTCCACGTGTTCACCTTCCTCGTCCGCATCAAGAGCTGTAGTCGTACTCATAGGCGTCGCCTTGGCCTTGGAGTCCTCCATCTTGAACTTCCTCACAATGTCTTTGGTGTACTTCGCTTGGTGCACAAATGTTCCTTGCTTTGACTGCTTGATCTGGAGGCCGAGGAAGAACTGCAACTCACCCATCATGCTCATCTCAAATTCCCTGCTCATGTCTTCTGCAAACCTTGCAACCAAAGAGTGAGACGAGCCACCAAAGATAATATCATCCACGTATACCTGAACAATCAGAATATCAACGCCCTGCCTGAGGAGAAACAAGGTCTGATCTACCTTCCCCATCTCAAAGCCCTTAGCAAACAGAAACCCCCTCAACCTTCCATACCAAACCCTAGGCGCCTGCTTCAACCCATAGAGTGCATTTCTCAACTTGTACACCCGGTAGGGGTACTTCTCACTCTCGAACCCCGGTGGTTGCTTCACAAACACCTCTTCCTCCAACACACCGTTCAGGAAGGCACTCTTCACATCCATTTGGTACAATTTGAACCCTTTAGCCACGGAGAAGGCTAGAAGGATCCTAATTGCCTCCAAACGGGCTACGGGAGCAAAGGTCTCCTCGTAGTCGATCCCCTCCTTCTGACTATATCCTTGCGCCATCAACCTCGATTTGTTTCTCACCACTTCTCCATTCTCACCCTCTTTATTTTTGAACACCCATTTTGTCCTGATCGGCTTACAACCGGGTAGAGGATCTACCAACTCCCAAACTTGGTTCCTCTCAAAGTTCACCAACTCCTCATGCATTGCGTTGACCCAATTGGAATCAGATAAGGCATGTCCAATGTCTTTGGGCTCAAAGGTGGCAACGAAAGCAGCATGAGCAAAGTGAGAATTGTTTCGAACCCTCGACCGAGTAGTGCGTTCGTTGATGTCCCCAATGATTCTCGAAGCTGGATGATCCTCTTGAACTCGCCGGGGAGGTTCTCGCCTTGAAGCTACCTCCCCCTCAACAGCAGCTTCTCCTTGATCTTGGATTGTCGTCGTGGGTGTAGGAGAGGGCCTGTTCTCGATCGTAGTCGAAGTAGTGGGTACATGCTCAGCCGCGGGCGCCACACCGCCATCTTCATCATCTCCATGTTCATGCTGCTCCTCCTGGAAAATCTCCTCGCCAAGCTCATCATCACCTGCACAATCAAAGACAAGAGGACTACGTGGCTGTGTCTTGTCGAAGGTAACCTCGCAAGTCTCCACGATTTGGTTAGTTTCCAAGTTGAGCACACAAAATGCTCTAGAATGATTAGTGTAACCAAAGAAAATGCCATCGACAGACCTAGCCTCAAACTTATCCAAATTCTTGCCTTTCTTCAGAATAAAGCACTTGCATCCAAACACATGGAAATGACTTACCTTGGGAGTGCGACCATGCATCATCTCATAGCACGTCTTCTTCTTGAATGCTCGAAGGAAAATCCTGTTCGAGACATAGCACACGGTATTGACCGCCTCAGCCCAGAACCTCCTCGGAGTCCTATGCTCATCGAGCATCGTCCGAGCCATCTCACACAGGGTTCTGTTCTTCCTTTCCACCACGCCATTCTGGGGGGGGGGGCGTATACGGACTCGAAAACTGATGTCTAAGACCCAAGTAATGGCAGAAGGTTTCGAAACGAGAGTTTTTAAATTCTGAGCCATTGTCACTGCAGATCGCTCGTATGGCATCTCCGTGCCTCTCGTTCTTCAACCTCAAGACAAGATCTCGAACAAAACCAAACGTCTCCCCCTTTTCCTCCAAAAAGAAGACCCACGCATACCAAGAGTAGTCGTCCACCACAACAAGGACATACCACTTCCCACCCACAGATCGCACACGAGCTGGGCCAACAAGGTCCATATGGAGCAGCTCGCATGGACGCTCCGTCATCACATCATTGAGGAGCGGATGGGAAGAGGCTACCATCTTGGCATGCCTACACGGCGCACAAACCAAGTCTTTCTCAAACCTCAACCGTGGCAATCCTCGGACCAAATTGAGTTTACTTAAGCGAGACAAAAGGTCAGAGCTCAAGTGACCCAACTTCCTATGCCACTTCCACAACTCACTCGAAGAGCCAGCCAAAAAGCAACGAGCTACACCCGAAGACTGAGAGAAATCCGCTTGAAAGACTTGACCCTCGGGAACGACCATGCACACTAGGTCCCCTCGAGAATCCACAATCCGAGAACCACCAGGCCGAAACAACACCTCAAAACCCTCATCCAAAAGCTGGGAAACAGAAAGTAAATTGAATTCAAGCGATTGAACAAGAGCAACTCGCCTGAGAGTGACTTTGTCACTTATCTTTATCTCACCTTCTGAAAGCACACACCCTCGCCCATTGTCCCCAAAGGTGATGTATGTCTTGGACACCACCGGGACGAGACTTGAGAACCACCCCTTGTCTCCGGTCATATGCCTCGAGCAACCAGAGTCAATCAACCAAACGTTCCTCAAGTCCTCCACCTGAAATTGAAAAATGAGCACGTGAGCGAACAAACGACTCAGCACTGGGGTTAGTACCAAAAGAGTAAAACCAGTGCCGAGCCATTTGCTCCAAAGTGGGGTTAGCACAATCCAAAGCATCTCGCCTACCAAAGCTACCACCACGAGAACCAAACCTCGGACTCATCCTACCATCACCACCTGAACTGAAACCACCACGGGGAAACCACTCCCGTCTTGCTGGAGGAGCACGAAAGCCACGAAAGGAAGACCATGGACTGTTGCTCCTCTCCAACTCAAAGCTACGACTCCTCCCACCATCGTATTGAGCACGAGGCGGAGAACATCTAGCAAGCTGAAAACCGCCAGACTCACCATGCCATCCACCTGTACCACGACCAAAGGAACTGAACCGAGCATCACCACGACCTCGAAAACCAAACTGGACAGTGCCCATACCTCCACCGGTCTGACCGATCCCCCTGACTGGTCTGACCGGTGGCGCACTGCCAGCTGCACCACCTGCCATCCTTCGATCTCCCCAAGCCGGAACCGTCCTCACAATCGCCTTGGCCCTGGGCATTTGCATACGAGGCTCAGGTACACCATTAGAAGGATGGTACCCGTCCTTCTTAGCCCACTCCTTAGCCAACCTCTCCTCACGGTTCCTCTTGAAGCAAAACTCATCCTTGTGACCATCTCTACCATAATACCCACAATGGAACTTTATGGGTTTTGGCTTAGGCTTGGGTTAGGGCTGCTCACTTGGCTTCTCCTCTTTCTTCTCTCCAACCTCGCCTCCCTTTGGGCTCACAAATCTCACCGGTTTTTGGAAATCATTGGTTGGGTGAGGGAATATAGGTGGATCTGGAGTTGTGTCAAGTTTGTTTCTGAGATGGTTAGGCTTGGGCTCAAACTTGTTCTTGTGTGTGGTTTGTGGTGGGATAGCGATCTCTCCAACTCTCTCATCTCCCTCACCACTGCTCTCTCCAAGTTTGTCAGCCCCTAGTGCCTGACCATCATTGCGTTTGAAAGCCGCTATCATGATACCAAGCTGAGGCTCCTGACCCGGCAACCAACTCATACACTTCCTCAGCTCATCATTTTCATCCTGCAAGCGATCAACATAATGTGCAAGTTCCAGATTCTTCACAGCATGCAATTCACAAGTAGAGCAAGAAGTGGAAACAGGTGCTTTCAACCGAGCCTCAAGAGAAACAATGTAAGCATGCATCTCATCAATCTTTCGATGCAAAACAGGGCAAGAAGTGCAAGCACCTAGCAAAGTAGGTCTAGACTTAAGCTCAGCCACTTCAACCCTAAGCACATCTAGTTCCTCACACTTAGAGGCATGCTTTTCCTTAAGAGCAGTAAGATCAGCTAGGAAAACAGAGCAATCACCACAATCAACCTCATTAGAAACAACAGGTGAAGCCTTAAGTGAATCTATCTCATGCTTAGCATCAAGGTTCTGTGTTTCTAGTTCAGCTACTCGGTTCCTAGCATCTTCTAGTGAAGCCCTAAGCTTTTTCCTCATCTTCTTTGCCTCTCTAAGCATGTCATCACGATTATCAAGCAACTTGCCAAGCTCCTCATTCTCCTGGCGCAAGAAGGAAAGCTCGTCACGTACCTCATCCTCGGAGTCGGAGTCCGAGTCGCTCTTGTGACTCTTCTTGCTGCCGGAGCTACGTGCCATGCCGCAGAAGCCATCTCTTGCAAAGCAGCTCAGCCCGCTCAAGTTGTTGGATGACTTCTTG
Source organism: Cenchrus fungigraminus (assembly GCA_036936925.1). Taxonomy (NCBI): domain Eukaryota; kingdom Viridiplantae; phylum Streptophyta; class Magnoliopsida; order Poales; family Poaceae; genus Cenchrus; species Cenchrus fungigraminus. The sequence continues at coordinate 53,517,924 of CM072778.1, forward strand.
CTCATGCGCCGATCACCTTCATCTTCGCTGCTACTGGAGCTCGAGGAGGAGTAGGTGGAGCTGGAGTCGACGTCGCTTGCTCCGACCATCGCTCGGGCCTTCTTGCCATGGCCGCCCTTCTTCCTCGATCTCTCGTCCTTGTTCCGGTGCTTGTGCTTGTGATCACGCCTTGATCGGTGCTTGTTCTCCGTCCTCGACCGGTGCTTGTAGCCGTCCTTGTTCTCCACCTTCTTCGGACAGTCGGCGACGAAGTGTCCTGGCTTGCCGCACTGGAAGCATGTCCGTGTGGTCCTCCTTGTGTTCACCCGGTTCTCGTGCAACCTCTCGAACCGCCTGGTCAACAGCGCCAGCTCGTCCTCTCCAAGCACGTCGAACTCCTCATCTGGCAAAGACATCAAGGAAGACAAAGAGAACATCCTGGAGGATGGGTTAGCGTTAGACTTAGCACCTGAGCCACCGACAGGAGCAAGACTACGGGAGTCAGTCGGGCTCTCAAGATGGGCTGTCAAACCACGATCGACCTCAGCTGACTTGAGCTTAGAGAACAGCTCGTTCACCGTCAGAGTGTCATACTTCTCTGACTCAAGAATGGCCTCGACCTTTCCATCCCACACAGTACGATCCAGCGCATGCAAGAGCTTCACGGCTCTATCATGGTCATCGTACGGGAGCACGGCCACATTGGCCCTCATGTTGTTCACAACCACCGTGAACCGCTGGAACAAGGCATCAATTGACTCACCGGGGAGATGAGTGAAGTTCTCGTACTCTCTCCGGTAGGTCGCATACATCCGTGCATGAACCTGAGCATTTCCAGCGTGAGCATCCTTCAATTGCTCCAAAATCCTACAAGCCAAGTCCTCTGTCTGAACCCGATCGAATTCGGATTGACACAGAGCACAAAACAAGTAGTCGACCGCCTTGTTGTTGGCGTCGTGCATGTCCCAAGATCCAGGAGCTAGGAAGTTAATCGGATGAACATAAGCTGTGTTCACCGTAACGTCCCAAAGGATCCGACCCTTTCCGTGGAGGAACGCTGCCATCCGCTTCTGCCACATCTGATAGTTCTTCCCATCGAAGTGCGGAGGACCCGAACGCCGTTCCTGGTATGCCATCTTTGGATCTTAGACTGGTTAGAGTCAACAAAGACCCGAACCGGCTCTGATACCACTTGAAGGACCGAACTGGCGACCAGAGAGGGGGGGAGTGAATGGGAGCCGATAAAAATTCTTCTCGAAGGAGATGGCTACTCCAACAAGATGAACACGGCCAACCCAAAACTCGTCTCCGACTCGACTACCCAAGTTGGCCAAGATCACGTAGCCACTGGAATGCTACTGACCCTAGGAACCAACAAAACAACCTTCCGAATCAAACACTCCAAACGCATAGCGAAAATCTGCACAGCCTGCTGCCTGTGCTACACCGGTCAGACCGATGGCCTGCGCCGGTCAGACCGGTGGCACCGGTCAGACCGGTGGATAGCGCCGGTCAGGCCGGTGGCTATAGCAGCCGCACAGAAATGTTCCAGGAAGCCTCAGTGACTCCTCTAGGCCCTAGAACAAAAATCACCTCCAAACACGAACCTGAAGGGAAGAAGAAACCCTTACAAAACCTAGCAAGGCAACTCGAAACCTGCCAAGAACTGACCAGCAACACCACAGGCCAAAACCACACGAACTAGGTAGTTCACCCGAGGCAAATCCCACAAAGGCCTTGCACCGGTCAGACCGGTCACATGCACCGGTCAGACTGGTCAAGCCTGGGCAGCTCGGGATGAACAGCGAGCCGCGGGTCAACCCCCTCAAATCCAACTCCCGATCTCCCGATTCGCTCCACGGATTCGCACAAGACTTTGGCGATAGTAGGAGTACCTCATGGGCATTCCATAGCCAAGGTTTGGTCCACCAAAACTTGCTAAATCAAGAGGAATCGAAGAAATCCCACCAAGAACGCCTCCAACCCTAGAGAGCAGAAAACCCCAAAATCGAGCCCCTTTGCTCACGGATTTGGGAGGGGAATCAAAGGGAAAAGAACCACGAAGGGTTCATGCATACATCCCCCACCAAATCCCAAAGAGAAGGGTCTCAAAACCGCCACAAGAAAATTTCCAAGAAAAGGCTCTGAAAATCACCAAAAAGGGAAAATGGGAGAGACACCATAAAGCCTTGAGGAACCACGCCGAATCATCTATACATACCATGAAGGTTCATACAAGGTTTAGCTTGCCTCCCGATCATCCATCCCTCTCTCAAGATCTCACCATGAAGCTCTCAAGCTAGTCCTAGAAAATCCTAAGGAAAATAGGAAGGGAAAATAGCAAACAAATGAGCTAGGGTTTCAAGAGATGGCTGCCATCCTATCACCACTTGGGTTATATGGAGGCAACCGAAAGACGAATCTACCCCTAAGGCCTAACACTAGGATACACGTCCCCGAGGGGCACTTTGGGAATCTTCGTCGTCGCACCATCGGACGGATGCCCAGCGACCGCACCTCGCGTAGCCTCGACGCAAGCCATGCGATCCCGACGTGTGTCCTCCGCTTCGAAGTGTCTGGACTGCGTCGTCGCACACCGATCAAACCGGTGTCCTCCACCGATTAGACCGGTACCCACCGGTCTGACCAGTCAGACCCATCGGTCAGACCGGCCTGATGCTGCTGCCTCCGGTCTTCGGCCTTGGCTTTGTTGATCAACCAAGGAACCTAGTGGTTTTCTGGTGAACCACTGGAAACCCCGCGAACTTGGTGTGGCCTCCGCCAATCTCCACTCATGACTTGGCCTCCACGAAGTCCCGACTCGATCTTGGCTTTGAGGCTCAACCAAGGAACTGTCCACGACTTCATCTTGCTGTTCTTGCCACCATGCGGCCCGCACTTGACCTCGCTGGCCACCGGGTCCCTCGAACCAAGCCTACTTATCTTCTCCACACTTGGAGGCCTCACCGGCAACGACCTTTCGCACTTGTTCTCCAGCTGCACCAACACCAGTCAAGCCGCAACCTGCACCTGCAATACTTAGCCAAGAATCAGTCCACACAACGTTGTCAATCACTCATCACACCAGGAAGCGACCATCCACCTGTCGTCGAACCACACAGGTCCTCAGGAACACATCCAGCCATTATTGAAAAAACTGCTCCCGAAAAGGTTAGAGTAGTTTTCTATAAGGTGGCATATGTTCTGGTCAAACTAATTCTGAGGAAGGGGGAAAGACCGTTCATCGGAATGTTAACGGACCGGAAGAAATAATAGTAGTCCAGAAGGTCCTTTTAGCAATACATCAGTATACCACACCTTCTGGACTACCTTTTCCACTCATTTGTCTTTGTTGGAGCTGTAACTCCTCCATTGTACTCCCACAACCTTGTTCTTTGGCTATCTTGTCAATGATGCCTCGTCCCTGGGCAAATCTTATTCCTGACATTGTTGTGAGCGTCGCCAATAAGATCAGTGATGCAAGAGATTTCATCATGTTCAAAGCTGTCTGCAAGGGTTGGAACTGCGCTCGTTCAGGTGAGGCACTCCCGTTTGACCCTTGGATTCTGAAATCTGAATTTATCGGTGAATCTGGAGTAGTCATTCGCATCCGTCGCTGATATGCGGCTTTTTGAGGTCTCCTTTCCTGCATTGATTGGGAAAAGGACTAGATTGATTGGTTGCGGCGGATCTGGAAGCCTAGTCGCCTTAGATTGCAGAGATTAGTGCAACGCGCTCATGCTGAATCCTGTCTCCTCGGAAGCACATTCGCCTTTCTCGACTTCCAAAATGGAGCCAAATGGCTGCTCTCCAAGCTTGTATCTTGTGCCTTGAAACAACAGCTGGTGCATAGTCATTTGTCGTGATTACTTTCTTTTGGCCAGAGAAATCTTTTGCAGCGCTTGGGTCATTGCCCGTTTTCATGTGGCATTTGGGTAGCCAATCCGACTGGACTACACTGCCTTCGGAAGATTTTCGGTGCAGTTCTTCTGAACACATGCATATCTACTTGGGGCAAGATCTTCCAGCACCTCCCCATCCTGTTGGACTTCGGTTGTCATGGGTTATTGGCATGGGCAACTCTTCTCTACTCGAAGGTGAAGACCGATTGTTCTTTGTAGTTCTGGAGGAGAAAGAAGCTGAGGTGGTAGAATTAACTTTGCATTCATTCGTCAGGGACATTTGGCAGCCTATTCCCTGGGGGAGAGCTCCTGAGTTGCGGAATAAGATCATCTTGTTTGGTCCTGGCAAGTGCATTGTTACAGAAGACCATGTCATTTCTGGTTTGCTTGACCTGAGGGTAAATCACATTTACTTCCTACGAACTTATCATCACGATGAAAAGAATGAGTACTAGATCTACCAGCAGGGAATAGGTATTGTTCCAGGCGTCAACACTACTCCTGCGATCCGCATTAAGCAGGTTCATGGGGACTGGATTTGGTCGCGAGGAACATGGCTGTTGCCTAGCTATCCGTAATGCGGAACTTCGATTGTGTACCACCTGTAACGCAATTCAATGTACAAATATCTATATTATCAGCCTTCGTCAATTATTCAGCGCATATGTATGAGTTTCTACCACAATCACTGTAGGGAACAAGCAGTTACACATTCGATAATCAAGAAGGTCCTTCCCGCAAAACATCAACAGAGCGGACAAGTATCAAACATCATAAGATGGCATCTCACAGCTACTCATCACCACAAAGTTCACACCACCAACAAGTAGAAAATACCAAAATACAAGCATGATTAGCACCTCTAAACCGTCTACCTAGCAATAACACCACGAATCACATTATGCCTCATTGTTGTCTTTGAGTGACCTCTTATATGAGGCCTGTCTCAGCAATTCCTTCACCTTCTTCACCACAAGTGTTGCAGAATCCAGGAGCTGCTTGACCGTCTGCAGCTCAGCGGCAGTCTCTTGAATCTCCATGTTAGCCTTTGCACATTCTTCCTTCCACATCCTTGCCTCGCTTTCAGCTTTTAGGTACCTGTTGGCTTCGCCCTTTTCTGTAGGAGACAACAGAGCATCGTTTCTCATTTTCTTTCTCGTCTCAAATAGGTTATGGGTTACCTCCCCGTAGTATCGCGTTATCGTCTGCAGCTCAACTGCTTTGACATTGGCCTCCTCCTTAGCAGCTGTACATGCTTCTTTCCACGACCTTGCTTCCTCTTCTGCTTTTCCCTTCATTTCCATCAGTTTCTCTAGAACTTTTAGAGTCCTAATATCCCATTCAGGATCTATCCACCTAAACGACGCGCACTTCATGCCATCAGTCTGCAGTCACTAATTTCATTCATATAATTAGCGATTGACCACACTAACATCAAACGCAGAAGCAACATTTATTAGAAGTGATACAGGTTATCATTTACCTCGCAGCAGCATACGTATCGACGCCCAGGGTTGGTGCCTGTCTAGTCATACCTCAGATGGACAGGCAACCCGCGAGGACCAGGCGTCGGCGATCTGGAGCTTTCGGAGTCTACTCCAAACACCTTTAAAATACATGAATATAGTCTGTTAACCCAGATCCCCAAATCCTGAATTCCCCTTAACTAGTATGACAGATCAAAGTAGCACGGCTAAATAGAGGACTGACCTAACCGGAGCGAGTCCTGCTTCTCCGTTCGCCGCTAGGGCCGCTACGATTCGCCATTCCCGCCACGGGCAATAGCAGATCTAAGCACTGACGCTAGCTCTAGTCTTTGCCACAAGGAAAAGGAGCGTGGTGCTGGCGAGTCTCTTGCAGAGTTGCAGTAGTGTACGCCGTGTCGTCGAGAAAAATGAGATATATACACTTGTGTGCGGGAAAACTTTTTTATGGCTGTCGCGCGCACTTTTCTCCTGCCAACTTACCAGAACCGCTCCGCGCTGTTGTTGGGGCAGACATGTCCAGTTTCCGGGCGCGCGGCGGCCGGCCACGTGGAATAGTCGACACTTGGAAACAAGCAGTTACACAATTGTTTCTCAGGAAGGTCCTTTCTGCAAAGCATCAAAAGAACGGACCATCCGATTCAAGATCAATCCAAATAAACAGCATCTTAACTTTTCCTCCCTTTTTACCACTAGGAAGGTCCTCCTTGCGAAACATCAACAGGCCGGAGTTTCCTTAATCATAACTTCCCCCTTCTCTATCTATTATCACCATACCTCCATTGTTCTCCCTCTACCTCCATTGCAACGCGTATGAATTCCGAATGGTGAGCATGCTCGAAATGAATGACTTTGGATCATGGACCCAAACGTCAGTGACCCAAACGAAAGACCGCTTGGGTGTCGGACCCAAACGTCAGTGACCTTACAAATGATCCGATTTTTGCATTACAAATGTACTCACTGCAATAAATTAACGTACCATTTCAACTATTTATTACATGACTGAAAATACTTAAACAAAACATTAAAACTACAGGGGACCCTGGTACAACCCTTCAGGTAATCTTCTACGAAGATTGTGCATAAATTCAGGATGATCTGTGCATACAACCGCCCAATCATATGTGAGTATTCCGTGAGGAAAGATTCGCTCTAAGAGAGACATGCACTTGTCCTGCAATTGTGTGCAGTTAGCCTGAATTGCCCATCGTAGAAATGAAGTCACAGTTTCCTCGCTTACCATGTCCCACATCTTTGACGCACAGTGCAGCTTCAACCTTTCGACTTGGTACATGTTGGCGACCGAGAGTAAATAAGGCCAGACACTGCGATTCACAATGATCGACACGTCCGTTCAGAGGGGGTGTGCACACAAGTTCGTCGGTTAACGCCCGGTGCCAGTCCTTAACTGCAATTCTCAATGACCTCCATTGCAATGTGTATGAATTCCGAATGGTGAGTATGCTCGAATCAATTTGGAATAGATTAAACCAAATCGGCATAATAAGATGACAACTCATAGCAACTCATCACTACAAAGTTCACACCACCAGTCCACCAACAAGTAGCAAACATCATACAATGATCCGGTAGCCAACACCAAAACACAATCATGATACAAGTTTCACAATAATCATCACTACTCATTCATAATCATAACTCCATCTCATGTTTGGCCTCCTGCAGCTGTTCCTTCACCTTCTGCATCTCCTACCGTGAATTTTTGGTCTTGCAGGCCTCTCTTGCATTTCTTAAAGTTCTTTTAGAAGATCTGGATGTCTCGTCTCAGGGCGAGGACTCTCTAGGGTCTCCAAAGAGATTGAAAACATGATAGAACAACTAGCAGACAGAAAGAAAGAGCTTCAGTACACACCTAAGAACAAGAAAACTGAGGGCAGAGCTCATTCTTCTTACCATAGACATTGGAATAAATGCGTCAATAAATGGGTAGTACCCGTTTCAGTCCAACTGACAACGAACTTCTTGAACATTTAAAAGAAAAGACGGACCAAACAAACTCAATGTCCTACCCATTTATTGACGCATTTATTCCAATGTCTATGGTAAGAAGAATGAGCTCTGCCCTCAGTTTTCTTGTTCTTAGGTGTGTACTGAAGCTGTTTCTCTGTGTCAGCTAGTTGTACTATGATGTTTTCAATCTCTTTGGAGATCCTAAGAGAGTCCTCCCCCGAGACGAGATATCCAGATCTTCTAAAATAACATTAAGATGTTCTTGTAGAAATAAACTCATCCTTGGAGAAAACTCATCTCGATCTGAAAAATAAACTCATCTCAGTCTATAAAAAAACCTGAATCCCTTGAACCCAGTTGTATGAGTATAGTAAAACAACCACCACACGCCACAAAACCTGGTTGTTTGCTAACTACATAAACTCAGCAAGGGCATGGTTGTCCTAAATGAACCTATCGATCCATCAAACGATGCAAATTGGAAACTAATTGAATCTAGCACCTGTGAATTGTGAAAACGCTAACAATTGTGGCAGAATCCAGATGTCCCTTCAACTGTCTACAACTCCGAAATAGTATCTTCAATCTACCCATTCATAAAATGATGGACCTATCAATCCTATCAATTGTGCACCTCGACAAAAATCCATAAAACGAGTGGCTTGAAGCACATCTAGAAGCTACTAAAATACAAAACCTACTGTAAGATGATGCAAATTGAAAACTAACTGAATCTACCATGAATTGTCTATAGCCTATCAACTTCTAACACCTATCGAAGTGCAAATCTAAAGGTACGATAATGAAATCTAAATCTACCATATATGCTGATCAATCCTCCAGATCCCCAAATCTAGATATCCCCAACCCTAGTAAGATAGGGGAAAATATAGCGGCTCAAACTAGAGGACCAACCTCGTCATGCTGTCTCATCCTGTTGTTGTTGGGATGTGGCGGCACAACCATCTTCCCCTCACCGCTAGGATCCGCCATTCCTACCACGAACTATTGCAGATCTGCGTAGCGGAAGTCAAAAGTCTTTGCGAAGTCTGAGTGAAGTGTCTCGCCAGCCATTCGATACATAATTATAGACTCAACTGAAACTTACATGTGGGACCTGGTCATAGTAAAGAATTCGCATGAACTATTAATTGAGTTTCCCATAAAACTCGCACAACCAAGAAGTGGTGCAGTGGTAAACAGCACAGCCTTGTTCCTTCAGGTCCCTGGTTCGAACCCATGCCATGGCAAATTATTTTTGCAACATTTCATGACGTAGCCTCCGCTGATCTGGCAAAAATATGTTTACATGTGGGACCTTGGAACTATTTATGACAACTTGGAACACTCTATTTTCAAAAAAAATGCTTACATGTGGGACCCAACTGAATTTTATGACGACTTGGAACACTCTATTTTAAAATAATGCTTACATGTGGGACCAAAGTTGGTTTATGACGCTGCTGACCTGGCGAAAATGCTTTTGTGGGACACTGGAAAATTTTATGACGACTTGGAACACTCTATTTTCGAAAAAATGCTTACATGTGGGACCAAACTAATTTCTATGACGACTTGGACCACTCTATTTTTAAAATAATGCTTACATGTGGGACCAAAGTTGGTTTATGATGGTATTGTGGAGCTTATGGCGTCACAAAACAAGCATGGAACAGAGAACGCTCGGCTACAATAGCAACCGTTATGACAAAAGTTTTTTTGTCACTAAATTTGCTCGGAAGTGAAATATTATGACGAGATCAGCCAGGAACGTCATAAATCAATGACGCTAAAATGTGGTTACGTCACTAGTCAACGATTTTCTTGTAGTGTACACCAGCCCCCCTTGGACTATAAAAGGGGAGGCTGGCACCGTAAACAGCATGACCAACAGGACGAACAGGGATCGATGATCACAACATGATCATAGAGCCCAATTTTACTCACACACCGAGCATTCGCAGCTCACCACCACACTCAGAGACTTGGGATACTCTCCCTCTCTCGACCTAAGCTTGTACCCCCTACTACAAGCCCCCGTAGGCATATAGAACACTCCTTCGAACTAGACGTAGGGCACCCCCCGTGCCTGAACTAGTATATTCCTTGTGTTTCTAAGCCCAACCATCCCGATCAGACGCACGAACATACCAAAATTTAATTGCCGGCGGTATCAAACCCCGACAGTTGGCGCGCCAGGTAGGGGCAGTTCGTGTGTCACGACGCCAACAAGGGTCCGGATGGCCCACTCCGACGAGCAGCCGGTGCGCGCCAGCGTGCTGCGTTTCAGCTCATTGGACTTCGTCTTCGACGGTCCAGTCGAGTCGCCCGCTGGGACCATCTTCTCGCGGACCCAGCCCGATGCTCCCGCGTCTCCTCAGGGCCAGCCGCTTGAGGAGCCGCGGTCGGCGAAATCCACTGCCGACCGGGTTTGGAACCTAGTTGGCCGCGACGTGGCGGTCGCCCTGGGGCCGAACCTGTCTCAGGAGCTCTTCCGCTTCGCGGCGTACGACACCTCTATGCTTGTGTTTGGCTTGCAGGGGGAGGAGACGCTGTCTTGGGACGAGTTCAAGCTCTGCTACGACTCCGTGTACCCCGAGGGACAGACGTGGCAGCCCTGCGGTGGGGCAACTACCCCCGCCACGATGGGCGGCGCACGTCCGGTCCTCTCGGAAGCATCCTAGGCGAGCTGCGACGAGGTCGAGAGCAAGCCGCCTCTCCGGAAGGGGGCGCCGACGCCCCACGACCCGAGGCGCGAGTGCTTCGTCCTCCAGCAGCAAGCCGACGCGGTCCACTCCACCCACTCCGATGAGAGCTCCGCGGAAGGTGAGCCCACTTCGCCCGACGCTTCCGCTAGCGAGGAGCCCCGACAAGCCGGGGACGATCGGGAGCGGCAGCGTGCCCGCCTCGACGAGCTCGACGAGGCTCAGAGGGCCCTCGAGGAGGAGCAGTCAAGGCTTCACCACACGCTCGGCGTGGAGGCCGCAGCCACAACCGCGCGTGAACGCGCGCAGGAAGTACACCGCTGCATCATTGACGACGTTCACAGGACCCCTATTGCCAAACGGGCCTCCCAGAACCTCACCGCAGTGGCCGTACTCATCCGGGCCGTCCCTGAGCCGATGACCCTAGAGGAAAAGAAGCTCCGTCAGCACCTCCAGACGCTCCTTGACGCGGCCACCGTCCAACAGGCGGAGAGTTCGGCGTCCCAGCGGCGCGAGACGCGGGCTCCGGCCCCAGAACGCTCGGTCCACCGCGGGTCCTCGCACCCATCGGGGTAGCCGGGCCGCGCAGATAGCGCCCACTCACCCGCCAACCACAGGTTCGACCCCAACCGCGGAGCCCGAGGCGCATCCTCGGCGTGCGAAAGGACGATGACCAGCGACAATTCCGGTGGCGAACGCCGGTCACGAAGGGAGTACAACCGGAGGAGCGGGGGCCGCTACGACAGCAGCGAAGACCGAAGCCGGAGTCTGACGCCTGACTCCCGAGGTCCGCGGGCTTTCAGCGCCAGTGTTCTCGCTGCAGCCCCACCAGCTCGGTATCGTGCTCCGACCACAGTCGCGAAGTATGATGGAGAAAGCAACCCGAGCGTCTGGCTCAAGGATTACCTCCTCGCTTGCCACAACGGCAGAGCAAGCAATGATCTGTTCATCATCAAGACCATCCCTCTGTACCTCACCGACTCGGCACGCACTTGGCTTGAGCACCTCCCCCGGGGGAGGATCAACAGTTGGCTGCAGCTCCGAGACGCCTTCATAGGGCACTTCCAGGGCACCTGCGCCCGGTGTGACAACCCGCCCGGGAAAATACCGTACTATCGCCTAAACCAATCCACTTTAGCCATTAAGCGACAGTTAAGTACCATCCCGTCGTTGGTTGCCGGGTCAAAGCCCGGTAAATCACTTGGATATCACACAGAGGATCGAACATATGCATTAAAACTCACACAAAGGCGAGTCCAGCGTACAAACACAAATTAAATCCAAATTGTACCCCTAAGGGTTAATTATTACAAACCATGGTTCATGACATTAGGGGTTAACTAGGGTTTGACTGTGCCTTTGACCAAGGTTTGACCAAAGGTGTGTGTTGACTTAACTAAGATGAGCATTAGTGATTGTTGGCTAGGTTTTCGGGGTGCTGACCCAGGTTGACCAAGGTTTGACCATAGTCAACATGTTTGACTTTGCTTGACTTGGTCATTAGCACTAATGATGCTAATTAAAAACCTGGGGCGTCACAGCCTACCCCCCTTAAAAAGAATCTCGTCCCGAGATTCGAAAGTAAAAGACAAAGTAGGAGGTGTTCTCGGATAGAGATGTTACCCATGAAGTTAAGCTGGCCTTGCTTCACTTGAATTGTCGGCTTCTTGCCGTGATTGCGTTTATCTGCTCCGGGGTTCTGATTCTGCTGCTGGGACTTGTGCCGCTTAGGGTTCGGGCACTCATTTGCATAATGCCCGGACTGTCTACAATTGTAGCAAATGCGGGGTGAAAGTTCCTTAGGCTTGGAAACTTGTTGCTGTTGCTCCTTCCGGTACTGGAAATTTCCCGAAGGCTTATTCTGGGATGGGGTCACTCTCCAGTGCCCAGATGAAGAGGATTGTGAAGACCCATGAGTATTCTTCTTGACAAAGTGGAACTTTTTGCCCGATCCACTTCCCGAAGTAAAATCGGCTTGGCGCTTCCTATCTTTCTGTGCCTTCCTCATGGCGTCCCCTTGAGAGATAGCTTTGTTTACCAACTCATGATAACTATTGGGCTCCAGCAGATTTAGCCTTTCATACAAGTCACCATTAAGACTATCACGGAAACGTTCCATCTTCTTGTCATCAGTGTCCACGTGATGTCCTCCGTACTGGCAGAGACTGTTGAACTTCTGTGCATATTGATACACAGTATCAACTCCCTGCTTAAGAGCCAACAACTCTTTCATCTTTCTATCCATGAGTCCTTTAGGGATATGGTGGTCCTTGAAAGCTTGCTTGAATTAAGCCCAAGTGACTTCGTGTCCAGCAGGTTGCATGGACCTGAAATGCTCCCACCACATCAGTGCTTCACCACGAAGTTGCAAGGTCGCAAAGTTGGCCTTGCGCTCCTCAGAGCAAGGCAGGATGAATGCAAAAAATTTGGCCTCTATGGCCCTGACCCATGCATCAGCTTCAAGGGGTTCTTCTGCCTTAGTAAACGTTGGGGGCTTCATCCCAATAAACTGGGCGTAGGTGGTGACCGTATGCGGTCCATCATGATTTGCCCCATGTGGAGGTCTCTGTTGCAGCTGTTGCATCTGTTGGGCCATCTGCTGCTGCGTCTGTAGGATCTGACGTAACACTTCGGTTTGCGTTGCCATGAATGCCTCTGCCGGTGTCATGGGCGGTGGCGGCGGTGCTTCACCACTACCCGACGCACCAAAACCATTGCGAGTGCTGTGTGTCGGTTCGACCATCTGAAAATTTGAGTCCTCATTAAACACATATTCATAAGCTTGCTCATAAAAATTAACAAGGAGAATATGCACGACGAAAACTCAGTAATGGTAAGTTTTGCGAAACTGGACAGCACAGCGGTCCTAAGCATAAAATTCATAAATCTCTGCTCATGTACCGAAAAATTCTCATTTTTGGTCAGTAGGTGTAGGATTTCCTAAGCTCCAAGGTTGGTATTCAACTCCGAGGCAAACTCTGAAGTTAACATGCCTGAAAAATTCCATCACTGAGGTTTTGTCTAGCTGGTTTGGACAGCGAGCAGAGTGTCACTAAAAATTTCATGACTCCCGGTATGAATGTGCAAAAATGCTGAAATTTGGTGAACACGATCGTCATAAAATTCTGGACAAGTTTGGTACTCATCATGGAACTCAGATCTGACCACAACTAGCTTAATTAATTCCTTTACAAAGATCACTGTAGAAAGATGTTCAACCAAAGCATTACATCGATGCCAAGTTCTGAGATCACCATAACAATACCTGGGGTTACAATGCAGCCTAGCCGCACAAAAGGAAAGCTCCTAGTTTAGCCTACCACAAAAACCAACCAAAAAGCGGCTGCACACACTAGGGGGTTCCTTCCTACTACCACACTCGTACAACTCCGTACTTTATTACAAGCATACCGACTTCCAACTAGACGATAAGCTAGTCTTCGGTTTACTTCCTACTGGTTTGGTCTTCCATGCCGAAGAAAGCTCAAGGTGAAGCAGGTCTAGACTCTACTCCAGATTCTCCTTGAATGTCCTCAGCATCTTCTTCTTCTTCTGGTCCGGGAAAGACAGGTTCCGGAGGTGGAGCTGCTATCGCTTCCAGTTGATTCTCTAGTTCGAGCATATATTGGTCATTATGCTCTAGAATGAAATTCTGCTCATGAATAACTTCACTCAATTCTCGTATCTTTGCCTTATCCTTGCGTCTTCCATTCCTGAGAGTGGCTATCATTGCTCGAGCTTCCTTCAACTCTTGAGTGGTACTTTCCACTTCTTTAACTTGTTGCCTATAAATTTGGCGTCTATAGAACGTACTTTCTCCCACCATCAGTTGATATGAGTCCAACATAGCTTTGGAGAAACGGACTGAGGTGACAAGGTCAGGACTATAGTGAGAGTTGCCCTGAGCGGAGAGAAAAGCTTCGCGTTCGACCCATGGTCCAGTGTGTCGCTCAGGTAAAGGAATCACTTTGGCTGCAGTGCCAGCTACCGAGTCAGGATGCTTCCCACAAAAAGTTATGAGCGCTTCAAGAGTAGCCTTTTGCACAGTGTCAGCCAATTTCAACCCTTGTGCCTTACTCTCCCATGCTTCCCAAGCAGGATTTGTCGGGCACACGGGGACTTTCACCTTCACTTCACAACGAAGGAGCTGGCCTGTGGTCATGACCTCACGTGTCAAGTACTTTGGATAATCGGTGTACCCAAAGCCCTTCAGGGTGTCCCACAAGAGCGTAGGGAATCCACCCTCCTCGATGCAGTTCACGAGGGCCCATGCTTCCACATCAGCCGACGCAGATCCAATGTTGTCCATCTGGACATAATGACAAAAGTGAGAACCAGATGGATGTGAGTGTAGAAGGATAGATTCGGTCAACGACAAAAAGAACACGTGGTTATGTAATGGGGTAGCCATTGGTACAAACATAAAACTTGGCAAAGTTCTGGCAGTTCTGAACAAAATTCATAACTTAAAAACCAGAGCCCCAAAAATTCCCAAATTTCTGTAGCAACTCAGCAAGGTTATGAGGCACATTTTTGGTATTCCAAGGTTGATCTAGAAAGGGTTAGGAAGGTGCTTCAATTAAGCAAGGTTTCAGATTAGGTTTCCGGAAAAACAGCACGGTAGAGGTTCACTAAACTGAGCATAACTTGAGATATACAAAAGCTATAACCGTGAATTTTTGCGAGCAAAAACTAGATTAGAAATGGAGAAACTTTGGTATAGATCACCTAGGCAAATTGATTCTTGAACAAGGTGGAAAAATCAAGCAAACAGCCCTATCAGATTTTTGGACAGCAACACATCTGCACACGAGAGGCTAGGCAAGAAAATCACACACTAGCAAAATTTCACCTTAGAGAGCACATAAAACATGTATGGGTTTTGTTTTAAGTTTCCACGATTTTTAACATGATAAATGACATCCTATTCGTCCTCACACGGTGATCAAGCCAAAATGGAAGTCAGTGCCGGTGGCAAGGCATATACGTGTTTCTCCCTATAATAACTAGTCGAGAACTATTCGATACTCACTTAGCGACTTCCAAAACGTGAGTAGTGTACCTGCAGAAAATCACAGAACACATCAAACCTTTCGTGCCAGCACTCATGAAAGCGTCCACATACATTACCGTTCACTATAGAAATGGCACCCATGCATTTATCGCTGCATGGACAACGTCCAACCTCAGACACCCTCCGTTTGAATGGAGTGTGTCCTTGCCTCGCATATTCGTAATGCAGAACGCACACGTATGGCAAAACGTGGCGACATCACAACCCATGACATGTTCATCTTGAATAGAGCATGTCATCATTCGTATGACTTGCATACGGAAAGCTGGTCAAAGGCACAGTCAAACCCTAGTTAACCCCTAATGTTATGAACCATGGTTTGTAATAATTAACCCTTAGGGGTACAATTTGGCTTTAATTTGTGTTTGTACGCTGGACTCACCTTCGTGTGAGTTTTAATGCATATGTTCGATCCTCTGTGTGATATCCAAGTGATTTACCGGGCTTTGACCCGGCAACCAACGACGGGATGGTACTTAACTGTCGCTTAATGGCCAAAGTGGATTGGTTTAGGCGATAGTACGGTATTTTCCCAGGCGGGTTTTCACAGCTGGTGAGAGTTGCCTAGAGCGGAGAGAAAAGCTTCGCGTTCGACCCATGGTCCAGTGTGTCGCTTAGGTAAAGGAATCACTTTGGCTGCAGTGCTAGCTACCGAGTCAGGATGCTTCCCACAAAAAGTTGTGAGCGCTTCAAGAGCAGCCTTTTGCACAGTGTCAGCCAATTTCAACCCTTGTGCCTTACTCTCCCATGCTTCCCAAGCAGGATTTGTCGGGCACACGGGGACTTTCACCTTCACTTCACAACGAAGGAGCTGGCCTGTGGTCATGACCTCACGTGTCAAGTACTCTCGATAATCGGTGTACCCAAAGCCCTTCAGGGTGTCCCACAAGAGCGTAGGGAATCCACCCTCCTCAATGCAATTCACGAGGGCCCATGCTTCCACATCAGCCGACGCAGATCCAATGTTGTCCATCTGGACATAACGACAAAAGTGAGAACCAGACGGATGTGAGTGTACAAGGATAGATTCGGTCAACGACAAAAAGAACACGTGGTTAAGTAATGGGGTAGCCATTGGTACAAACATACAACTTGGCAAAGTTCTGGCAGTTCTGAACAAAATTCATAACTTAAAAACTAGAGCCCCAAAAATTCCCAAATTTCTGTAGCAACTCAGCAAGGTTATGAGGCACATTTTTGGTATTCCAAGGTTGATCTAGAAAGGGTTAGGAAGGTGCTTCAATTAAGCAAGGTTTCAGATTAGGTTTCCGGAAAAAACAGCACGGTAGAGGTTCACTAAACTGAGCTTAACTTGAGATATACAAAAGCTATAACTGTGAATTTTTGCGAGCAAAAACTAGATTAGAAATGGAGTAACTTTGGTATAGATCACCTAGGCAAATTGATTCTTGAACAAGGTGCAAAAATCAAGCAAACAGCCCTATCAGATTTTTGGACAGCAACACATCTGCACACGAGAGGCTAGGCAAGAAAATCACACACTAGCAAAATTTCACCTTAGAGAGCACATAAAACATGTATGGGTTTAGTTTTATGTTTCCACGATTTTTAACATGATGCATGACGTCCTATTCGTCCTCACACGGCGATCAAGCCGAAACCGAAGTCAGTGCCGGTGGCAAGGCATATACGCGTTTCTCCCTATAATAACTAGTCGAGAACTATTCGATACTCAATTAGCGACTTCCGAAACGTGGGTAGTGTACCTGCAGAAAATCACAGAACACATCGAACCTTTCGTGCCAGCACTCACGAAAGCGTCCACATACATTACCGTTCACTATAGAAACGGCACCCATGCGTTTATCGCTGCATGGACAACGTCCAACCTCAGACACCCTCCGTTTGAATGGAGTGTATCCTTGCCTCGCATATTCGTAATGCGAAACGCACACGTATGGCAAAACTTCGCGACATCACAACCCATGACATGTTCATCTTGAATAGAGCATGTCATCCTTCGTATGACTTGCATACGGAAAGCTGGTCAAAGGCACAGTCAAACCCTAGTTAACCCCTAATGTCATGAACCATGGTTTGTAATAATTAACCCTTAGGGGTACAATTTGGAATTAATTTGTGTTTCTATGCTGGACTCACCTTCGTGTGAGTTTTAATACATATGTTCGATCCTCTGTGTGATATCCAAGTGATTTACGGGGCTTTGACCCGGCAACCAACGACGGGATGGTACTTAACTGTCGCTTAATGGCCAAAGTGGATTGGTTTAGGCGATAGTACGGTATTTTCCCAGGCGGGTTGTCACAGCTGGTGAGAGTTGCCCTGAGCGGAGAGAAAAGCTTCGCGTTCGACCCATGGTCCAGTGTGTCGCTCAGGTAAAGGAATCACTTTGGCTGCAGTGCCAGCTACCGAGTCAGGATGCTTCCCACAAAAAGTTGTGAGCGCTTCAAGAGCAGCCATTTGCACAGTGTCAGCCAATTTCAACCCTTGTGCCTTACTCTCCCATGCTTCCCAAGCAGGATTTGTCGGGCACACGGGGACTTTCACCTTCACTTCACAACGAAGGAGCTGGCCTGTGGTCATGACCTCACGTGTCAAGTACTGTCGATAATCGGTGTACCCAAAGCCCTTCAGGGTGTCCCACAAGAGCGTAGGGAATCCACCCTCCTCGATGCAATTCACGAGGGCCCATGCTTCCACATCAGCCGACGCAGATCCAATGTTGTCCATCTGGACATAACGACAAAAGTGAGAACCAGACGGATGTGAGTGTACAAGGATAGATTCGGTCAACGACAAAAAGAACACGTGGTTAAGTAATGGGGTAGCCATTGGTACAAACATACAACTTGGCAAAGTTCTGGCAGTTCTGAACAAAATTCATAACTTAAAAACTAGAGCCCCAAAAATTCCCAAATTTCTGTAGCAACTCAGCAAGGTTATGAGGCACATTTTTGGTATTCCAAGGTTGATCTAGAAAGGGTTAGGAAGGTGCTTCAATTAAGCAAGGTTTCAGATTAGGTTTCCGGAAAAAACAGCACGGTAGAGGTTCACTAAACTGAGCTTAACTTGAGATATACAAAAGCTATAACTGTGAATTTTTGCGAGCAAAAACTAGATTAGAAATGGAGTAACTTTGGTATAGATCACCTAGGCAAATTGATTCTTGAACAAGGTGCAAAAATCAAGCAAACAGCCCTATCAGATTTTTGGACAGCAACACATCTGCACACGAGAGGCTAGGCAAGAAAATCACACACTAGCAAAATTTCACCTTAGAGAGCACATAAAACATGTATGGGTTTAGTTTTATGTTTCCACGATTTTTAACATGATGCATGACGTCCTATTCGTCCTCACACGGCGATCAAGCCAAAACCGAAGTCAGTGCCGGTGGCAAGGCATATATGCGTTTCTCCCTATAATAACTAGTCGAGAACTATTCGATACTCAATTAGCGACTTCCGAAACGTGGGTAGTGTACCTGCAGAAAATCACAGAACACATCGAACCTTTCGTGCCAGCACTCACGAAAGCGTCCACATACATTACCGTTCACTATAGAAACGGCACCCATGCGTTTATCGCTGCATGGACAACGTCCAACCTCAGACACCCTCCGTTTGAATGGAGTGTATCCTTGCCTCGCATATTCGTAATGCGAAACGCACACGTATGGCAAAACTTCGCGACATCACAACCCATGACATGTTCATCTTGAATAGAGCATGTCATCCTTCGTATGACTTGCATACGGAAAGCTGGTCAAAGGCACAGTCAAACCCTAGTTAACCCCTAATGTCATGAACCATGGTTTGTAATAATTAACCCTTAGGGGTACAATTTGGAATTAATTTGTGTTTCTATGCTGGACTCACCTTCGTGTGAGTTTTAATACATATGTTCGATCCTCTGTGTGATATCCAAGTGATTTACGGGGCTTTGACCCGGCAACCAACGACGGGATGGTACTTAACTGTCGCTTAATGGCCAAAGTGGATTGGTTTAGGCGATAGTACGGTATTTTCCCAGGCGGGTTGTCACAGCTGGTGAGAGTTGCCCTGAGCGGAGAGAAAAGCTTCGCGTTCGACCCATGGTCCAGTGTGTCGCTCAGGTAAAGGAATCACTTTGGCTGCAGTGCCAGCTACCGAGTCAGGATGCTTCCCACAAAAAGTTGTGAGCGCTTCAAGAGCAGCCATTTGCACAGTGTCAGCCAATTTCAACCCTTGTGCCTTACTCTCCCATGCTTCCCAAGTAGGATTTGTCGGGCACACGGGGACTTTCACCTTCACTCCACAACGAAGGAGCTGGCCTGTGGTCATGACCTCACGTGTCAAGTACTCTCGATAATCAGTGTACCCAAAGCCCTTCAGGGTGTCCCACAAGAGCGTAGGGAATCCACCCTCCTCGATGTAGTTCACGAGGGCCCATGCTTCCACATCAGCTGACGCAGATCCAATGTTGTCCATCTGGACATAATGACAAAAGTGAGAACTAGACGGATGTGAGTGTACAAGGATAGATTCGGTCAACGACAAAAAGAACACGTGGTTAAGTAATGGGGTAGCCATTGGTACAAACATACAACTTGGCAAAGTTCTGGCAGTTCTGAACAAAATTCATAACTTAAAAACCAGAGCCCCAAAAATTCCCTAATTTCTGTAGCAACTCAGCAAGGTTATGAGGCACATTTTTGGTATTCCAAGGTTGATCTAGAAAGGGTTAGGAAGGTGCTTCAATTAAGCAAGGTTTCAGATTAGGTTTCCAGAAAAAACAGCACGGTAGAGGTTCACTAAACTGAGCATAACTTGAGATATACAAAAGCTATAACCGTGAATTTTTGCGAGCAAAAACTAGATTAGAAATAGAGGAACTTTGGTATAGATCACCTAGGCAAATTGATTCTTGAACATGGTGCAAAAATCAAGCAAACAGCCCTATCAGATTTTTGGACAGCAACACATCTGCACACGAGAGGCTAGGCAAGAAAATCACACACTAGCAAAATTTCACCTTAGAGAGTACATAAAATATGTATGGGTTCAGTTTTAAGTTTCCACGATTTTTAACATGATGCATGACGTCCTATTCGTCCTCACACGGCGATCAAGCCAAAATCGAAGTCAGTGCCGGTGGCAAGGCATATACGCGTTTCTCCCTATAATAACTAGTCGAGAACTATCGGATACTCACTTAGCGACTTACGAAACATGGTTAGTGTACCTGCAGAAAATCACAGAACACATCGAACCTTTCGTGCCAGCACTCACGAAAGCGTCCACATACATTACCGTTCACTATAGAAACGGCACCCATGTGTTTATCGCTGCATGGACAGCGTCCAACCTCAGACACCCTCTGTTTGAATGGAGTGTATCCTTGCCTCGCATATTCGTAATGCGGAACGCACACGTGTGGCAAAACGTGGTGACATCACAACCCATGACATGTTCATCTTGAATAGAGCATGTCATCCTTCGTATGACTTGCATACGGAAAGCGCACGTATAAGACACGTGGGCATCCAACCGAGAAGATAGGATTCGTGGAATGGATTGCCCTATCGACCCTCGCATACTCGTGATGCGGCACAACACACATATGAAACACGTGGCTTAAGAAGTGCTGGAAGTTAGCAAAATAAATCATAGATTTATAAGCCACCTGAAAGAACCCAAAAAAATTCCCTCTAGGGCCTCTCGGTCTATTTCCATCCATAACGGACCAACATATTTTGCAAATACAAACAATCTTGGCAAGTTTTATTCAAAAACATGTGATTAAGATTGTTAATTAAACTCCGATGCATATTAATCGCTCTGGTACCAGCTGTGACAACCCGCCCGGGAAAATACCGTACTATCGCCTAAACCAATCCACTTTGGCCATTAAGCGACAGTTAAGTACCATCCTGTCGTTGGTTGCCGGGTCAAAGCCCGGTAAATCACTTGGATATCACATAGAGGATCGAACATATGCATTAAAACTCACACGAAGGCGAGTCCAACGTACAAACACAAATTAAATCCAAATTGTACCCCTAAGGGTTAATTATTACAAACCATGGTTCATGGCATTAGGGGTTAACTAGGGTTTGACTGTGCCTTTGACCAAGGTTTGACCAAAGGTGTGTGTTGACTTTACTAAGATGAGCATTAGTGATTGTTGGCTAGGTTTTCGGGGTGATGACCCAGGTTGACCAAGGTTTGACCATAGTCAACGTGTTTGACTTTGCTTGACTCGGTCATTAGCACTAATGACGTTAATTAAAAACCTGGGGCGTCACACCCGGCTCGGCAATGCCTACGAACTTCGCCATTGCTAGCAGAAGAAGGGTGAAAGTCTCCGTGACAACATACACCGCTTTTCCAAGCGCTGTGCTGAGCTCCCCGACACGGCGGACAACTAGGTCATCACAAGCTTCTAGGATGGTACCACGTGCGAGACCCTTGTCCATCGGATAGGGCGAGTCAAGCCGAAAACCATCTGGAAGCTCCTCGACCTGGCCACCGACCACGCCGACGGGGAGGAAGCCATCGCCTTCAGCAAGAGGAAGCCCGACGAGGAACTTGGCAAGGCTCCGGTCGCCCAGCCGTAGAATAAGAAGAAGGAGGAGCAGAAGCTCCGCAGCAACAACCTGGTAGTGGCAGCCGACAAGCGGCCACCCATGCCGAAGACCGCCCCCCTGAGGGACCACTTCGAAAAGATGCTCGAGGCTTCCTGCCCTTACCATGAGGGTCCGGTCAAGCATGCCTTGAAAGACTGCAACCTCATGAAGAGTTACCTCGGCGGGAAGAACAAGCCACAGGACGTGGCCAAAGCCGGTGTCGCCAAGAACGTCGACCACGACGAATTCCCCAAGGAAGACGGTACAGTCATGATGATCTTCGGTGGGATGCCCGCTCACCCTCCGAGGCACAAGCACAAGCGTATCCTACAGGAGATCTACCACACCGAGCCGGCCGTGCCCTCGTACCTTCGGTGGTCCGAGACGGCTGTCACGTACGACCGGGCGGACCACCCCGACCACATTCCACAACCGAGGGCTTACCCCCTCGTGGTGGCACCCCTCTTCGGCACCAAGCGGGTGCACAAGGTGCTCATGGACAGGGGCAGTGGTCTCAACATCATCTACATGTCCACCGTTGACAGCATAGGGATCCAACGATCTCAGCTCCGCCTGTCGTCGACCTCGTTCCACGGAGTCGTACCCGGGATGGAGGCAGTCCCGCTCGGGCAGATCGACCTACCGGTCACTTTCGGTGACGAGGGAAATTTCCGCAAGGAAACGCTCACCTTCGAGGTGGTCGGCTTCCCAGGAACGTACCACGCGATCCTCGGAAGGACGACATACGCAAAGTTCATGGCGGTCCCAACTACACCTACCTCAAGGTGAAGATGCCCGGGCCAAAGGGGGTGATCACGATCGACACCAAGTTCCAACACGCCTACGAGTGCGACGCTGAGTGCTTCCACTTCGCGGATTCCCTCTTCCACTTGGACGAGCTTGCTGCAGAGCCAGTTCCGGAGGTGCTCGACATCCCGGAAACCTCCAAACGGGCGACGTGTTCATTCGAGCCCGCGAAGGACACCAAGGAGGTGCTCGTTTCCGACGATGGGTGTACCCTCCGCATCGGCTCGACGCTCGAGCCAGAACAAGAGGAGGCACTCTGGTTCTATCTAAGGGTGAATCTCGACGTTTTCGCATGGAAACCATCCGACATGCCGGGCATCCCGAAAGAAGTCATCAAGCACAAGCTCAACATCAAACCGAGTGCCAAGCCGGTTAAACAGAAGTTACGACGTTTAGACGGTGACAAGTGCAAAGCCATCCGAGAAGAAATCAAGAAGCTCCTCACGGCGGGTTTCATCAGAGAGGTGTACCATCCCGAGTGGCTAGCCAACCTAGTGCTGGTAAAAAAGAAGAACGGAAAGTGGAGGATGTGCGTCGACTACACCGGTCTCAACAAAGCGTGCCCGAAGGATCCGTTCCCTCTGCCACGTATAGACCAGGTTGTGGATTCGACCGCAGGGTGCGAGACCCTATGCTTCCTCGACGCCTATTCTGGGTACCATCAGATAGCGATGGACTCATACGATCAGCTCACCACATCGTTCATCACCCTCTTTGGCTGTTTCGGCTATTCCTCCATGCCCTTTGGGTTGAAGAACGCTGGTGCCACCTTTCAGAGGTGCATGCAACGCGTCTTCAACGAGCTCATCGGACAGCTAGTTGAGGCCTACGTCGATAACATCGTCGTGAAGTCGAGGCAAACAGGGGACCTAGTCCCTGACCTAACAGCTGTCTTTGAGAAGCTGAGAAAATTCCAAGTCTGACTAAACCCCGAGAAGTGCGTTTTCGGGGTCCCGAGAGGCATGCTCCTCGGCTTCGTTGTGTCGGAACGCGGCATAGAGGCTAACCCGGAGAAGATCACGACCATCACCAGCATGGGGCCGATTCAGAATATCAAGGGGGTTCAACGGGTGACGGGGTGCTTAGCTGCACTCAGCCGATTCATTGCCCGGCTGGGCGAACGGAGGCCACCTCTCTATCAGCTCGTCAAGAAGTCAGAGCACTTTACCTGGACCTCAGAAGCGCAGGAAGCACTGGAGTCCCTCAAGAAGCTGCTCGAGAAACCACCTATCCTCACAGCACCAGCGCTTGGGGAGCCGATGTTGCTATACATCGCTGCCACGACTCAGGTCGTCAGCGCGGCCTTGGTGGTCGGGCGTGATGAGCCGGACAAGGTGCTAAAAGTGTAGCGGCCCGTGTACTTCATCAATGAGGTACTCTCAGACTCCAAGACCCACTACCCGTAGATCCAGAAGCTGATCTACGCTGTGCTGATCTCCAAAAGGAAGCTCAGACACTACTTCGACGCACACCGCATCACGGTGGTCTCAAAGTACCCACTCAAAGAGGTAATCCAGAGCCCAGAGGCGGAGGGAAGGATCGCAAAGTGGGCCCTGGAGCTGATGGGGCAGAGCATCACTTATGCTCCTCGCACCACCATCAAGTCCCAGGTCTTCGCCGACTTGATTGGTAAATGGACGGAGATCCAGACACCCGCAACATCAATCAAACACGAGACGTGGGCCATGTACTTCGACGGATCCCTCACGAAGGAGGGAGGAGGGGTCGGACTTGTTTTCATCTCGCCTCTGGGCGTGCGTATGGAATACATGATCCAGCTCCACTTCCCGATGTCCAACAACGTCGCTGAGTACGAGGCCCTCCTCAACGGACTCAAGATTGCTCTCGAGATAGGAGTTCGACGCCTAGAGGTTTGAGGGGACTCCGAGCTTGTCGTCAATCAGGTGATGAAAGAAGCAAGCTGCTCCAACCCCAAGATGAGGGCCTATTGCAAGGCCGTCAGAGAGTTGGAGGACAAGTTCCATGGACTCGAGCTCAAACACGTGCTGCGAAAGTACAATGAGGCGTCCGACACTCCCGCAAAGGCGCCTTCAAACCGAATGCCAGTCCCCATTGGTGTGTTCGCAAGCGACCTACGAGAGCCCTCTGTTCACTGTGATGAGGATGACCACCCGTCGGCGCTAGAGCCCCAGGAGGTCATGGCACTCGGGGGGGGGGGCTCCCGAGCCCAACCTTGAGGACCCTGACTGGAGGATCCCAATTCTGGAATGGATGGTGGAAGGGAAGCTCCCAGCCGACAGCACCGAGGCCCAACGCATCGCACGTCGAGCCAAATCCTTCAGACTCATCGACGGGGACCTTTACCGGCAAGGTGCGACCTGGATACTCATGCGCTGCATCCTCGCCGACCAAGGGCGCGAACTGCTGCGAGATATTCACGCGGGAGCCTGTGGCCATCATGCAGCCCCCAGGGCGATCGTCGGCCGTGCTTTCCGACAGGGTTTCTACTGGCCCACAACGGTCACGGATGCCAAGAGCATCGTACGAAGCTGTGAAGGTTGCCAGTTCCGCGCGTGACAAACGCACCTCCCAGCACAGGCGCTCTAAACCATCCCCCTCACCTAGCTCTTCGCTGTGTGGGGGCTCGACATGGTGGGCCCACTGAGGAAGGCGCCCGGGGGCTTCACACACTTGCTTGTGGCAATCAACAAGTTCTCAAAGTGGATCGAAGCACGCCCTATCTGCAGTGTTAGATCGGAAGAGGCCGTCGAGTTCTTCACCGACATCATCCACCGCATCGGAATCCCGAACGCCATCATCACCGACAACGGATCGAACTTCACTGGCAAAAAGTTCCTCCGCTTTTGTGCCGGATAGACTAGGCCGCAGTCAGTCACCCGAGGACCAATGGGCAGGTCGAAATGGCGAACAGAATGGTTCTGCAGGGACTGAAGCCGCGCATTTTCAAAAGGCTTGAGAAGTTCAAAGCAAAGTGGGTGGCCGAGGTACCCTCGGTGCTCTGGAGCCTACAAACCACCCCGACGTGCGGCACCAGCTACACACCATTCTTCATGGTCCATGGGTCAGAGGCGGTCCTCCCGACGGACATCGACTACGGAAGCCCAAGGGTACGAGCCTACATCGACGAGGGGAACCAAGTTTCCCTCGAGTACGCCATCGACCAACTCGACGAAGCGCGGGACGTTGCACTACTACACTCCGCCCGGTATCAACAAGCGATGCGACGTTATCACAGCCGCACCGTTCGAGAAAGGGCATTCCGAGTCGGAGATCTGGTGCTCCGCTGGATTCAGAGCAACAAGGACCGCCACAAGCTGTCGCCGCCATGGGAAGGCCCCTTCATCATCGACCAAGTCCTGCACCCCGGCACTTACAAACTCAAGGACGAAGAAGGTCGACCCATCACCAATGCTTGGAACATCGAACAGCTACGTCACTTCTACCCCTAAGACAAGCTCTCATGTTCCCAGCAGAAAGAATAGCCTGGTTTCCCCTCCTAGCTACAAGCCATCCTTTTTGTCACCCACGAAAAATCCCTTGTAGCTCGGGGGCTCCCGCTCGGGGAAGCGACTTTTCTTTCTTCCCTTTTACAGAACTCTGGGAAATGCTCATACCTCGACACAGCAAGCTAGCACGGGAAAGGGAAATGGAAAAAGAAGGAGGAAGGCAAACACTTCAAGTTCATTAAAAACAGAAGGCCTAGCAGGGTGGACACCGCCAAGATACACATTGGCGTCTGTGGCCAATGCCGTCTACGCACCGCCGGCTCCACCAGCACCTTCACCACGAAGAATCTCGCCGAGATCAACTCCATCGAAGATGGCGTCGGCAGCCCTGGTGAACTCCAGTGAGCGAAGGCGACGGAGGTCTGCGCCATAGCCCTCGGGCCACCCCGGCGGGACAAAGGAAAGCCACGGTTCGTCCGACTGCGCGTCGGCCGCATCCAAAGCTTCCGATGCCCCTTGGGGCACCCCGGTGCGCACCGCCCCCCTGACGCGGTCGGGTAGCACTCAGAGATGATCCACTAGCAGGGCCGGAGGAGATGCCACGACCTCGACGGCCGCCTGCGCCGTGGTTGTAAGGATGTCGAGATGCGTCTCCGCGTCAAACTCTCGATGTCGTAGGTCCCCCATTTCCCGCCGGAGGCCAAGCATCCTCTCCTCCGTGTCTGCAAAATGAAGGAAATTAGGGAACCCCCACCCCTCTAGAAGGCAGCCAGAGGGACAAGAATCGACCGAAGTAAATACCAATGCGACGAGCCTCCGCCCCGTCGGCAGCAAGACGAGCCACCTCGACCTCCGCCTCGGTAGCGTCGAGTGCCGCTCAGGCAGCCTTCAAGGCCTCCTCAAGCCGGCGACGATCACGCAGAGCCTCCTCCAGGCAGCTCCCCGTTTCCGCCACCTGTGTCGTCAAGAAGAGGATGTCCTCCCGAGACGCCCCAACTGCGAGGGCCGCGCCGCCAAGTCGAGGTTCGGCGCCCGAGGCGTCCGCACCATCAGAGACCCTGCGTGCGCAGAGAGGAGGTAGGGACAATCAGAAGTGCGAAAGGCTAGAATGGAACAACTGCCACCCTCCAAACGACAGAACCAACCTCCGATGGCGTAGCGATGGCTGCAGCGATGCATCACCTGACGCGACACGCTTCCCCCTGTCCATCGCGGACAGGGGAACCAAGGTAACACCCTTTCAAACCCCCACCCGAGTCTTTCACTTCCGCTGCAAATGCTGCTGCAGGGGCTAGTGAGGAGAATGAGGTGAAAACCTCCGAGAAGGGGGGATTTAAAGGGTCGTCAGCAGGGAGAGCACGACCGGTCCTGTCCCCCATGATCGCAACAATCAGAGGGCCCACCGCGACCGGAAACGCAACCGTCCGAGCTGATTAACACTCCCCCGTGGGATAGATAATCACCAGGATGCCAACCGTCACTAGACCCCAGTGATATAGGACCAACGCGCGGTTCGAAGGATGGCCTGGCAAAGGGTTTCGAACAGTCGCCGCCATCACCCGAGCAAGGGATGAAAAGGGATGGGCCCACAAGCTGCCGAAACCCCTGCCGAAACCCGGGCGCACGAGCACCACAGGCGTCCCGGCTCGTGTTCGAGCCCCAGACGAAAAAATCTCATGGAATCCCCATCGGAGGGGAGGCAACGAGCCGTCAGGGTCAATCGAACGACCTTGGAGATAAATGAGATATTTGGAGGGGTTGATAAGATCTATCACCAGCTGATCCTGTCGGGACCCCGCGAACGGGACCAGGGTCTTACTCGAACTAACCCGCTAGTAGCTTGACGAGCACCATGACTCGGCCATCGAGGTAAGCCATGGCACTGCACACCCCTCCTTCCCTAACGAAAGGGATGCGCGAGGAAAACCAAACGGGCGCCAAACCCACAGGGTGAGCATCCCAAAAACCGACAAGCCCCACGGAGGGGCCGGCAGGCTCCTAGCCTGGCCACCCCTCACGCGATCAGAGCCCGGCCTAAGTCTGAATCATGCCCCGACCGACAGTATGCATCACTTGCTCAGGCAGACAGTGACAAAACTCGTCCAAAGGGATTAACGCGACAGTTTGCCTTGCTCAAAGGTCTCAACGGCGGATCGTCTCCGTGTAAAATACATGGAAAAAGCTAGAACAACCAAGAAGTTTAAAAGAAGAGAGTCAAAACGAGTGGGATGCCGCAACAAATGACGTCCTAGTTCTTGAGCAAGGCACCGCCAAACGCATGAAGGAGCGATTGCCCAAGAGTAGGCCGGGCACAAGACAGCAGGCAGGGACTCTTAGAGATCCAATGCCCGCCGCTATCCCATTGTTGGCCGCCAAGCGCAAGGCACCCGACGACTCCCGGGGCCGAGAAGTCATCGGCACGCTCACGACCTTGACGATAAGCATCCTCCTCAAAACGGAAGGAGGACGCTTCAAGCAAAGATGTCGGTGGCCGAACCAAACTCATGGGGGATCTACGCCCCCAGGGCACAAGAATAGGAAGTTTTGATCCCGAGCGAATGTGCCTGCCCCATGACAGGTCGAACCGCACCGGGAAACAGAACGCCTGACTCTAGCATGCCTTCCCGTTTGCTGAACTCCCATCAACATCAGAAGACTCAAAGAGTGGCACTACACTCAGGGGGAGGAACCCCCCACGACGGAAGAAGCAACTGGTTTCTTTCCGTCTCCATATGGCAACCATGGAGTCTCACCAAGACGAAGTGGAGCTCCTTTTATAGGGCAGCGCCCGCCTGACCACGTGAGGGCTGCGACTGGCACGGGTTAGCTTACAAAACAAGCTAAAACGGCCACCCACCCCACCAGGCGGCGTGGCAGGAATTGAAGACCCGCTGAGCACCGCCGTCACATCGGCAGAAGCCAGCCACAATTCCCCGTGACGCCAGGTCAAATCCCCCGTTCGGCCACGTCGGCCTCAAAAGGCGAGCCGGTACTCGCAGCGGCTAAAATAAACACCCCGCAGTAGCCTTGTCTCCGCTACGGGCTCGAGGGCTACAACCGGCGGGTGCGCTCGCACGCCCCCACGGAGATGAAGACCAGAAGAAGAAGGACAACATTTTAGCCCCCTGAGGCTCGGGGGCTACTGATGAGGGGATAAACTAGGGGTAATCATCTTATCCCCTAAATCCCCTAAATCATGAAGGCTACCAACAGGCCGCATCCGTGAAGGCCCAACACTAGCGACCAGCAAGAAAGGCCTGGCTCCCCCTTTTTCACGGGTGGCGGCCTAACATCACCCATGAGGCCACCTCCGACCAAGGCGGTCGGCCCACACAACCTAAGGAGCGCCCCGGCTACCTCGACAAATGGCTCCGCCCCGCACGAACTAAGGTTCCTTCGGATGCAGCCCACCGGCGGGGGCCCCCCAGGCGAGGGCTGCGACGTGGCGCGAGTGGCCCTGCGCCGCCCGGGATGTGCAGGAGCAGCAGGGCGGGCGGATCCGCGTTGTCAGACGGCCAGGCCATGATGAGATTTTCCCGGCGTGGGAAGCGGACTGCCCCAGCATCCCATCACCTGGATAACAAACAGTAGCAAAGGACAGGCGAATCCTTCACCTGTAAGGCATCGAATGGCGAGACCCAACCCACTGGCTATCAGAGGAAAGGTCGGGGCTTGCGCAAGAAGCCTCGACCTAGCAAGCCCTGCGCGGCCCTAAGTCGGGAGAAGCCACCTTGGAACGGGAGCCGTCAGCTACGCCGCCCTACGAAAACCACTACGGCTAGCACAGCGTACAACGCCAATCGGAGACGAAGGCCCTTGGCCCGGCACTGTTGCAGCACTGATCTGGCACTGTAGCAGGACGCTGTTTTACCATCTTAACCCTTGTACACCAGCCACCCTTGGACTATAAAAGGGGAGGCTGGCACCGAAAACAGCATGACCAACTGGACGAACAGGGATGGACGATCACAACACGATCATAGAGCCCAACTTTACTCACACACCGAGCATTCGCAGCTCACCATCATACTCAGAGACTTGGGATACTCTCCCTCTCTTGACCTAAGCTTGTACCCCCTACTACAAGCCCCCGTGGGCATATAGAACACTCCTTCGAACTGGACGTAGGGCACCCCCATGCCTGAACCAGTATAATCCTTGTGTCTCTAAGCCCAACCATTTGTATCAGACGCACGAACATACCAAGATTTACTTGCCGACCGTATCAAACCCCGACAACCGGTCTGACTGGTGTAGGAGCTTTTCTGTGGAAATCGTCAAGTCTTGCTCGGGTGTACTAGTTGGGGGTCTTCGGTGACCTAGTGTGTCTTTGGTGAGTGTTGGGTGATCTGGCAAGCTAGTCCGGGTGATCCGGCCAGGACTGATCTGACCAGTGGCTGTGATCGGTCTGACCGGTGTGTTCAGTGTGCTACTCAAGTTGTTTGTTCTGCTGCTTTCTCGAGTAGGTTTTGGTGGTTGTTGGTTCCTAGGATCAGTAGCACTTCAGTGACTATGTGGTGTTGGCCAACTTGGGTAGTTGAGTCGGAGAAGTGTTTTGGTTAAGCCGTGTTCATCTTGTTGGAGAAGACATCTCCCTTGAGAAGAATTTTTATCGGCTCCCATTCACTCCCCCCCTCACTGGTCACCAGTTCAGTCCTTCAAGTGGTATCAGAGCAGGTTAAGGGTCTTTCGAGACTCTAACCTGTCTAAGATCCAAAGATCGCGTACCAGGAACAGGGATCGAGTCCAACGCACTTCGATGGAAAGAACTACCAGATGTGGCAGAGGCGGATGGCTGCTTTTCTCCGCGGTAAGGGTCAGATCCTTTGGGATGTTATGGTGAACACAACTTATGTTCATCCGATTAACTTCCTTGCTCCAGGATCGAGGGATATGGACGACGCCAACAACAAGGCGGTCAACTACTTGCTTCATGCTCTATGTCAATCCGAATTCGATCGGGTTCAGACAGAGGACTTGGGTTGTAGGATTTGGGAGCAGCTGAAGAATGCTCACACTGGGAACAGTCAGGTTCAGGCTCGGTTGTATGCGACATATCGGAGAGAGTACGAGAATTTCACTCATCTCCCCGATCAGTCAATTGACACGATGTTCCAGCGGTTCACGGTGATTGTGAACAACATGAGGGCCAATGTGACCGTGCTCCCGTACGATGATCATGACAGAGCTGTGAAGCTTCTGCACTCATTGGATCGTACCATTTGGGACAGAAAGGTCGATGCCATTCTAGAGTCTGAGAAGTATGAGACTCTGATGGTAGACGAGCTATTCTCTAAGCTCAAGTCGGCTGAGGTGGATCGTGGTGTCACAGCTCGTCTTGAGAGCCCGACTAATTCTCATAGTCTCGCTCTCGTCGGAGGCTCAGGTGCTAAGTTTAACGCTAACCCATCCTCCCGGATGCACTCTCTGTCTTCCTTGATGTCTTTGCTAGATGAGGAGTTCAACGTGCTTAGAGAGGACGAGCTAGCACTGTTGACCAGGAGGTTCGAGAGGATGCACGAGAACCGTGTGAACACAAGGAGGAACTCACGGACATGCTTTCAGTGCGGCAAGCCAGGACACTTCGTCGTCGACTGTCCGGAGAAGATGGAGAACAAGGACAACTACAAGCACCGGTCGAGGACGGAGAACAAGCACCGGTCGAGGTGCGATCACAAGCACAAGCACAAGCACAAGAACAAGGACGAGTGAAGATCGAGGAAGAAGGACGGCCATGGTAAGAAGGCCCGAGCGATGGTCGGGGCAAGCGACGTCGACTCTAGCTCCGCCTACTCTACCTCGAGCTCGAGTAGCAGTGAAGACGAAGGTGATCGGCACAAGAGCAAGAAGGGGTCCAAGAACCTGAGCGGGTTGAGCTGCTTCGCGTGAGATGGCTTCTGCGGCATGGCACACAACTCCGGTAGCAAGAAGAGCCAGAAGGACAACTCAGACTCCGACTTCGAGGATGAGGTACGTGATCAGCTTTCCTTCTTGCGTCAGGAGAATGAGGAGCTTGGCAAGTTGCTTGATAACCGTGATGACATGCTTAGAGAGACTAAGAAAATGAGGAAAGAGCTTAGGGCCTCGCTTGAAGATGCTAGGAATAGAGTAGCTGAACTAGAAACACAGAACCTTGATGCTAAGCTTGAGATAGATTTGCTTAAGGCTTCACCTGTTGTTTCTAATGGGGTTGATTGTGGTGATTGCTCTGTTTTCCTAGCTGATCTTACCGCTCTTAAGGAAAAGCATGCCTCCAAGTATGAGGAACTAGATGTGCTTAGGGTTGAAGTGGCTGAGCTGAAGTCTAGACCTACTTTGCTAGGTGCTTGCACTTCTTGTCCTGTTTTGCATGAAAAGCTTGCTGAGTCTCGTTCTCGCATTGTTTCGATTCAGGCTGAATTGAAAGCTCCTGTTGCTCATCTTGACATCTTTACCTCTCTTCTGAAGCTCTTTGCTCATCTTTTCTTGCATAAATACAATCTGAATTTTAAATGAAAACCATGCTAGAGACGAGACGAAACTTCGAACATAGGTTGTGTTCAAGGAATACGATGTACAAAAGAGATATTATGGTTTGGGTATGGAATTCGGCGATGTACGGGACTTTCGATGTGAGAGTCTCGTTACCGAATGCATGACGAGGCTAGCAATAAAAGATATATACAAGGACATGATCATTGCTCGAAATTAAAACTTCCAAGAGAGAAGGATCCTAGCCCAACTCATCATGCTAACCGCACTTATGGTGGAACGGATATTGAGTTGGCCTTGTATAGGATTTTTCTTTGTCTCTCAACTTGGAAAAAGAGAGTTTGCTAATGTTTATTACAAGGGTTTTTCATATAATTTTCAGAATTAAACTCCTCCAACATTAGCATCAAACTTAGCACAACCGAAACAAGGTTCTAGATTAGAGTATGGTGCGGGTACTTTTAAAGGTAAACACTCCACTAAGCACCACGGTAAACGTTTCAAACCAAATGCTCATGCTCATATATCAAAAATTAAGGGAAAACATACAAGTAAAGAAAGAAAAAGCATCGCATGAGACAAAAATTAAAAGACACTTTTTATTTGATTTTTCGACTCGAACACTAAATTAACACACTTCAAACTGAAAATTTAAAAACACACCTAAAAATTTAACTCACAAACTCTCGCAAACTCTAAACAAAACCAAACTAAACTTACTAAGGCAAAAATTTAAAGATCTAGCTAGCTAGCTCTCCCCCACGCTAAAATCATATGACGTCCTCGTCGTATCTTACAAAAATCCTAAGGGGGAAAACCCTAACTTTCTAGTGGAACTTCCCATAGTCCTTGCACCACCTTTTCTTCATGTTGCTGACCATCTCGAATAACTTCCTCACGTTCCGATTAAGGAACTTGTAGTCGTCATCGACTACTCGTTCCAAATCCTCCATTCTCTGCCTCATGACCTCCATAGCTTGGAAACACTCCTCGACTGACGCGTAGAGGTCCGAGATGGAGTGACGGCAAGCCGCACAACATAACGGATGCCTCCCGAATGGGTTGTCGTCACCGGGGTCGTCGCCGTTGTCGCCGTCACCGCCGTCGTCGGAATCTCCGCTGCCATTTGGACCTTCGGGAGTCTTCTCTTTAGGCACCTCCTCCCAATAGAAGAGGTCATTATCGTCCCTTCCGGCGGCTGCCCACGAGCTCGGCCTGCGGTCGTTGGAGTAATTACTCCCCCCGTAATCCTTTGGCTCGGGCGACTCCTCATTGTAGTCTTTCCTCTTCATGCCTCGGAGTCGCTCCGATCTACGGACGGGAGTTGAGACCTCCTCCTTGACATGGTGGCGAGATGCAATCGGCCCGATCGGGACACACCCTCTGCAACAGATGCGGGCGGTCCTCTTGATCTCCATTGTAGGCTTGAGCTCGCATCGCTTCGCCTCCTCTGGCTTCAAAGGCTTCTCGGCGCCTAGCTTGATCTCCTCGCTCCTTGGGGACGTCATGGCTGCTCCTTGGGTGCAAAAGGATGTGAATGGGATGGATTCCCGAGCTCTAATCTCGTTCCTTTAAATAGTCCGAGAAGGAATGCCCTAGAACCCATCTTTTCCTTTTCTTGACTTCCCTAAAATTCTATGACCAAACAAGGAAGTCGAAGACGCGCATCCCAGAGAAAAACGAGGGCGAACCGCCGCCCAAGCCCTCTGGGCCGATCAGACCGGGCCGGCCGGCCTGCCCTGGTTCGCGTGCCGGTTCGGTCTGGTTTTTCGCGTGCTCCACTATTTTTTAATTGCTAGCCCATGTAGAAAAGTTGGCCTGGTAAAACTTCACGAGAAACTCCAGAAAAATAAATTAAGAACTATTTACAAAAAGCTCACCTTGTTTTACGTCCTAGGCTTGACGTTCGGGCTCATCCTCCATCATGAAAATATCAATATGGTGAAGAGGCACAACGTCAGGTTCAAAATACACCTTAAGCCGTTGACCATTCACCATGAATTGATCTCCTTTCATATCCATGATGGTAACCGCTCCATTGGAGAGCACTGAATGAACAATGTAAGGTCCATCCCACTTGCTTTGCAATTTCCCCTTTCCGAAAGTTTTGAATCTCAAATTATAGAGGAGGACCTTATCTCCTTCTTTAAACTCCTTCTTCTTTAATCTTTTGTCGTACCATCTTTTGATTCTCTCCTTGTATATGCTTGCGTTTTCATAAGCCTTCAACCTCATCTCCTCTAGCTCGCTAATTTGGATTCTCCGTTTAACCACCGCGGCGTCTAGATCGAGGTTCATTTCTTTTATTGCCCAATATGCCTTGTGTCCTAGCTCAACCGGAAGGTGACAAGCTTTGCCATAAACAAATTGATATGGGGTCATACCTATCGGTGTTTTGAACGCCGTTCGATATGCCCATAAAGCTCCATCCAACTTCTTTGACTAATCCTTGCCTCCCTTCTCTATAGTCTTGTTAAGGATGCTCTTTAGTTGCCTATTCGATGTTTCCGCTTGTCCATTGGTTTGTGGGTGATAAGCCGTAGAGACTCTATGTTCAATCCCCAACTTGGACAAGCATTTCTTAAAGTTCTTCCCAGTGAAGTGAGTTCCTCCATCGCTTATCAAGATTCTCGGGGTACCGAAGTGAGGGAAAATCACACTCTTAATCATTGCAATGGATTCTTCCGTGGAAGCTTTGCGACATGGCATGGCCTCTACCCACTTGGATACATAATCAACCATAACTAGGATGTGCTCAAATCCATGTGAGTTTTTGAAAGGCCCCATGAAGTCAATTCCCCAAACATCGGATAAATCGATTTGTAGATTGTAATTCAAGGGCATAGCATTCCTTTGAGAAATGTTTCCGGTCCTTTGGCATTCGGGGCATGATGCAACATATCTTTTAGTATCTTCATGCATCTCTGGCCAAAAGAATCCGCTGGACCATACTTTTGCTTGTGTTCGAAAATGACTATAGTGTCCACCGTATTCCGCCGAATGACACTTCCTCAAAATCTCTTGCCTCTCTTCCCTTGGTACACATCTTCTCATCACTCCATCATTCCCAAGCTTGAAGAGATAAGGTGAATCCCAAAAATATTTCCAGCTTTCAGAGATTATCCTCCTTTGAGTGTTTTTATCTAGGTGATCAAGAGGCATTCTCCGAATTGCTCGAATGATATCGATCATCCAAGTATCCTTGTCGAGTATTCGGTAGAGGTGGTCATCTCTCATCTTATCCTCTATGGGCTCTTTGTCATCTTGTCCACGGTTCATCCTAGACAAATGATTAGCCATAACATTTTCCACCCCCTTTTTATCACAAATTTCCACATCGAACTCTTGGAGAAGAAGGATCCAACGAATCAATCTTCGTTTAGCATCCTTCTTAGCCAAAAGATACTTGATGGCTGCGTGATCGGTGTAAACAATGACTTTCGAGTTCATGATGTAAGATCTGAATTTTTCGAAAGCAAACACCACCGCTAGCAACTCTTTTTCCGTAGTGGCATAATTTAATTGTGCCTCACTAAGAGTTTTACTAGCGTAGTATACGGTGTGAACTCGGCCTTCCTTTCTTTGACCTAAAACCGCCCCTACGGCATAGTCACTTGCATCGCACATGATCTCGAAAGGTTGACTCCAATCCAGAGGTTGAATGATGGGAGCACTCACTAAAGCATTTTTCAAGGTCTGGATTGCCGCTAAGCACTTCTCATCAAAGTCAAAAGCCACATCTTTTTGAAGAAGTTGTGTTAAAGGCTTCGTGATCTTTGAGAAGTCCTTAATAAATCTTCTATAGAATCCGGCATGGCCTAGAAAGCTCCTCAAAGACTTAACATTCGTTGGAGGTGGGAGTTGCTCAACTGTCTCCACTTTAGCTTTGTCCACTTCAATTCCTCTCTCGGATATAACGTGTCCGAGCACTATCCCTTGCTTTACCATGAAGTGGCACTTTTCCCAATTTAGCACTAGATCGACCTCCGCACACCTCGTGAGAACCTTGTCTAAGTTTGCCAAGCAATCCACGAATGTCTTCCCATAAACGAAAAAATCATCCATGAACACCTCGACAATTTCCTCGATAAATTCCGAGAACACCACCATCATGCAACGTTGAAAAGAGAGCCGGAACGTTGCATAAGCCGAAGGGCATCCTTCTATATGCAAACATTTCATAAGGGCAAGTAAATGTTGTCTTGTGTTGATCATCCGGGTGAATAGGAATTTGCATGAACCCTGAGTACCCATCGAGAAAGCAAAAATAAGCGTGGTTTGCTAACCTCTCGAGCATCTCGTCAATGAACGGTAGGGGGAAGTGATCTTTCTTCGTTGCTTTGTTTAGCTTTCGATAATCGATACACATCCGCCATCCGGTCATGGTTCTTTGTGGTATTAACTCGTTCTTCTCATTCTTCACCACGGCTAAACCTCCTTTCTTCGGCACACAATGTACCGGGCTTACCCACTCGCTATGCGGCACCGGGTAGATGATTCCGGCATCAAGTAACTTGATAACGTCCTTCTTTACTACCTCTCGCATGGCATGGGTTAACCTCCTTTGATGGTCCACTACGGGCTTACATTGATCTTCCATTGGTATACGATGAGTGCAAAAGGCTGGGATAAGTCCTTTGAGATCATTGATCGAATATCCAATCACCTTCTTGTGCTTTTTCAATAAATTCAGCAACTTCTCATTTTCTTCAGGACTCAACTCGTCGCTCACGATGACTGGATAAGTCTTGTCTGGGCCCAAAAATTCGTACTTTAATCCTTTGGGCAAAGGTTTAAGATCCACCTCGGGCACTTGTGGCTCTTCGGGTTTAGTGTCTCCTATGTCTTCGAATTTTTCTCCCTCCACGCTTCCATCTTGTGGTTCTAATCCCTTCATTGCTTCCTCTAGTTCCTCGTCTTGTTGATCATTGGATTGATTCTCCATCGCCCTATGCAGCGGGTCTCTAAGGGTTTCAACAAAACAAAGGCTACCTACCTCCTCTTCTTCTTCATCCTCGGGAGGAAAAGGTGAAGGATGACTAGAAGCACGAAGAAAACTATATGTGTACTTATCTCCATTAAGGTTTATTGTTACTTTGCCTTCTCCAGCATCCAACACAGCATCAACCAACTTAAGGAAATGCCTACCTAGGATTATGTGATCATGATTATTATAGTAGGCATCTATAACAAAGAAATCGGTTGGTATGCACTTTCCAGAGATGATTACATTAATGTTGCAAGCAATACCTAGAGGTTTAATAGTTCTACCATCTCCCATGATTAACTTTGTTGAAGTTGGAGCTAAGTCTAGGTTATGGTCTTGAACTTTATCGTAAATCTTGGAGGATAGGACACTTACTTGAGCTCTGATGTCGCATAAAGCCTTGCATTGAACTCCATTGATCTCGCAACTCAGGTGTGGTGTCATCTTCTCCTCTTGATCGGATCCTATTGCATAAACTTCGGTGAGGCGAGCGTATGGTGATGTTTCGGGCTTGATCCCCATGATTCTCTTCACCTCGACTATGTGATCCAGATCCACTTCATTATCACTAAAGAGCTTTCGAAAGATCTCACCGGTGGTTTCAAGATCGTACGCATTTTCCGCTTGCTTTTCTAGTGGGAAATCCACTTCTAATGCTCTTGCCATCCCATTTTGATTAGGGAACGGTCGTCTCTTGTCGAATACTTCTCCATAATCAATTGGAACCCAATCCATTTGCTCGAACTCCCTTAATTGCTTCGCACTTGACATACTCCTCTTGTTTGTTTCATTTGACTTAGCGAAATCAACGCTTGGGGTAGTTCTTGCCTTGGTGTGTACTTCTTCAAGCTTTTCCGGGATTGGCTCCTCTTTGTTGTCTTCCGAGGCAGCTTTCTTATAAATTTCAGCACATGTCTTGGTACTTGAATCGCGTTCCGGCTCTCCCGAAAGTCGTGTTTCCCAATCTCTTCGCATGGCCACCGCTTTGCTAATCTTTTGTAAAAGTTGAGCGGCTTCCGTGAGTGTTTTCTCCATGAGATCCACACCTGCACACATTTGAACATGTTCCATGCAACTAGGGGTTAGGGAAAAGAAAAATGTATGCAAGAGAACGTCACCGGAGAAGCCGAGTCTTGGTCCTTGTTCAATTAACTCATTAAATCTATTCCAAGCTTGGTCTATCGCTTCCTCTTCTCTTTGCGTGAAGGTGATCACTTGTCTCCTTAGATGTTGAACCTTGCTTATTGAAAAAAACTTCTCGCAAAATTTCTTCGTCAACTTGTTCCAATTCCCTTCAACTTCAAAGGACGCAAACGAGTACCACGTCTTTGCTTCGCCGGCAAGTGAGTAGGGAAAGAGATTCCACTTGAACCATTCATCGGGAACTCCTTCTTGACGCACCGTGTTGCATAGCGTCGTGAAATGCTTTATGTGTCTATATGGGTTCTCTGTGTCCATCCCTCTAAATGGGGTTGCCGCCGCCATCTCGATGATCCTAGCTTTGATTTCATACTTGGTCGCTTCGAGCTTCGAATCCGACTCTTGTACTTTAATGTCTTCACATCGAGGACTAGCGTAATCCCGTAGCGATTTCTCCGGTTCTTCCACGGAGTGGTTGGCGAACACCATGTAGACAACAAGATAGAAAAACAAAAACAAAACAAAATGGTTTTCTAGGTAATAGAGGTTAGATGTTAGCAATAAACAATAAACAAAAACAAAAATAAATGCAAAACCAAACGATGTAAACTGGCTTGCTCCCCGGCAACGGCGCTAGAAAAAGGGGGCTTGTTGACGGATAAAACTCGTATCCACCTACGATCTGCAAGCGTACGGACCTACACCTTTTTCACCACGGCGATTCCCTAGGTTCTTATCAATCTGCGGAGCAAGGGGATTACAAGCATTTGATCTAGCACTACGAACTAACTTATCCAAACCCTAAACTACGGTTAATCTAGAGAACTACTACGCTATACTAAAGAGGGCGATTAAACTCACAAGATATATAAAAGACACTTGTCCAAGGGTCTACGATACTTGAACATGCAACCGCTTAAAGATATGAAAACCGATCTAATCTACCGGGGGTTGTGACCACGGTTTCGCCCTTTCCCTCCCCCCGTACTGTCACTACGCGGAGGTATTCGTGACTAGACCTATGATGATCACGGCGTATTGAAGGGTTCTAAGGGAGAAGTGAGATCTATACTCCCAAAACGGCATGGTAGCTAACCTTAAACATGAAAGCATCTTCAACACTAGATGATAGATTGAAACCATAAAAGTTGCGATTACATCTCAAGATCGTTTACAACCCATGGACAAATGAGAAGATTACCCCATCAAGGTGCTAGACATAGCAACGTTGATCATGGTGACGCTTCTGACGGTGTCTTCCTTCTCCTCCGGGGGTGTCGTGGCAGGGCCTTGACGTCCTCCTCCACTTGTGGTTGCTTCCTTCGAGTAGAGTGATCCTCCTCGCGAATGATCTCTCTCCTCTCCTTCCTCTCTAGCTTGTGGACGGCCTCTTGGGCGAATGGCTCTCTCCCTGCGAATGGCGGCGCCTCCACGTACTTAGGGTTGCATCATTTTCACGCTCAAGAAATGGGGGGCCGAACCGACATCGGAATGGGCCAGGCCGACCGCCTGGGCCGACCGGCCCAGGCCCATTTCGGCCCGGTTCGGTCGCCCCTTCGCGCACGTGGGTCCTCTTGACATTTTGCACTTTGCCCCCTTCAATTGCATCATTTTGACGATGTCATCCTCGCGTCCAAGATAGAGGGTATTCTCGCATGAAGTTCAGTCTTTTACGCTTTAGTCCTCGGGGATGTTCCTTTGTAACACTTCGGTCCTTGCCACCTTTCGGAGTGATTTCATCATGCTCTCGAACACGAATGGGACTCCTCATTTTCTCCTTTGAACTTGTTGTGACTCCGTCCTTTTTGTCCATGTTTTCCTGCAAAAACATAACACTTCCAAATACACATACAAAGATGAACTTGTTATATCATTAGTGGCGGGTTAGTTCCATAATCAAGTTCAAACCAAAGTGTAATTACATGTTTGGTGTACCAAAATACACCGTCAACAGTTCTCTACCTTGTATAGCCAAACTAACCTAACATTAAGCGTTGATTGCATACAAAGATAAACCTAAGAGATATGTATATGATAGCACAAGGTTGATCACATCCATAGCATAGGCACACTACAAGAAAAGTGCCGACTAGTGACGCAAAAAAAAGGCCGTTTCTCGTCATAAACCGCGATTAATGACGCTTGTTGTTACGAAAACGCTCGTCATTAATCGAGCATCACAAACCGCGATTAATGACGAGACCTTATTTCCCGGCGTCATGAGTTTAATGACGCGTATAAATTCATAACACTAAGGCGTCATAAGCTACCTGCCACGTCAGACCGAAATCCATCGTGGCTCCGACGTGGCAGGGGTTATGACGATTTCGGTTCGTCACAAATTGAGGCCCGGTCCATGTAAGAGCCTTTGTGCACCTAATATTGTTGGGCCAATTTTAGCCTGTTTCAGGTTTTCGTGTTATTTTTTTGGCCATTCCTAAAATGTTTGTTGCACAGTATATTGGGCTATTTTATTTTGGGCCCTAGCAATCTAACGAACTTGGCCCATATTACATTATGCTTGGATATTTGATTTTGGGCATTATCCGCAGGGCCTTTCCTGGGCCTCGACCCATATTGCTTTTTTTTAGATCAGCCCATATTGCATTTCGCAGGGCACTGTATACTTTTCTGGCTGCTGCTGATCCCCGGCACATAATCAGACAACAAAACAAAACATTTCCCACTTCCATATAATTCACACCACATTCAGGGAATAGTTCAACCAGTACAATTGTGCAATATACATCAAGTTAGCATCGAATCGAATCAACATACAACAAGTCATCAGCAACACAAGTTCACCAGGACCACACTTCAGTTGAGAGGAGGATAAACCTAGCTGAAATTTATCAAGCCTTGGATCAGATTATGCATGTCAGTTGTGCTCTTCTTCAAAGCTTCAAGCGCTTCTGTTTGAGACTTCAATGTTGTCTCCTGTTCTTGAGCCTTCAATCTCAGTTCGCTCATCTCGGCCTCCTGTTCAACAATCTTCTGCCGCAGTTGTGCCCCCTCTTGCTTCTCATTGTTAAGTCCAGCTTGTATTTCCTGAACCTGAAGTGCAGTAGTAACCCTAGTCTTTTTCATGGAGGGCGGGCGAATGCCAGCAACCTCTCGAAAAGTCCTAGATTGGACAACTTCCGCCACTGCTTCAGCAACAGTCTTTCTTGGTTGGTCGCCTTGAGGTTCAGCGACAATTTTTTCCATGCGAGCCTAAAAAAGGAAATAAATGAAAGGTTTAAAATAAAATAGTCACACATGTTTCTAGTATTGTTGCAAAGAAAAATGGAAAAGCAGACAAGTACTTACAATGGCTGCCTGTACTGGAGCGGTGAAGCCATTCTTGCTACAGTGGAAGGACTTGAAATAATCAAGTAGACTTAGCCCTTCTCCTTCAGTAGTATAATTTTGCCTCTAAATATGTTTCGAAAACAGGCATAATTATCAAAGTGCAAGCATTGTAAAATGGTTCATGAAATGAACTACAGAGCAAAAACATGACTTGTTCATCTGCTTACCACAAGATTAGCTTGTA
The DNA here is from genome assembly GCA_036936925.1 of Cenchrus fungigraminus. Lineage (NCBI taxonomy): Eukaryota > Viridiplantae > Streptophyta > Magnoliopsida > Poales > Poaceae > Cenchrus > Cenchrus fungigraminus. Next base: position 53,559,999 of record CM072778.1, read on the forward strand.
CAATGTAGCTTCGAGATCTCGTGCGCTGATGGTACTTGACCTTTCCTCGATTACCGGTGTTTGTACTACACCTCGCCTTTACAATAATAAGAACTCGTGTAAGAAATAAGATTAAGAACAATATATAACTACATGAAAATGTGGTAGTGGCAAGTTGAAGTTCTATCATACCCTGTGCTTAGGGGAAGACCACATGTTAACCAGTGCCTTCCATTGGGCGTCGGTCAGATTGGGCACAGGAGATTTAGTTGGGACTGCATTTGCTGGAACATCATTGAAGTACTTTTGCTTCAAGCGATACCTCGCCTGTCTTTGTATCGACTTCAGCATGTCAGTGCATGCCACCCTTACAGGCTCACTGGTGGTGTCAATGTCGAATTGCCCCTAGCACAAGACAATTATCAGAAAAATGGATGACAAGAATGGATGTAAAGAACTATGGTAGTAGATGAGTGGACATATGCACACCGCTAGTTTGCCCATGTAGTTCTTGAGATGGTCTTCAGTCTTTTCACCATCTTGCTGGTTCTTCTTTGGCTTGTAGTCCTTCCAGCTAGGAAGGATCGGTATGTGCCCACGCACTACGATCCCACCTTCTTATGCAAACTCTGCAGCTTACATTGGTGCCTCTGGGCGTTTGAGCCCTTCTTAAATGTGTATAGGGATCTTGCCATTTAAGCCTCGGCTAATTCAGTCCAGATCTCTGGCCAATCTTCTTGAATCCCGTGGCCCCCGTTGTGCTCTGGAAGGGTGTACATCACCTAACAAGTTTGTTACAGCCGTACAAGTTAATAATTATTCGGTTGGTAATTAGGACATTCGAATATGAGATCAAATGACTTGCCTTCTGCAGTCGTCATGTCGATGATGTTCTCATCGTGGGTTGCTGTTGCTTGGTCTTCAGTGGGTAATTCTTGTGTATCAAGAGTTGTCCCACTCCCATCAGCTAAAGCCAATTCCCTTGCCTTGGTCCTAGTCAGTCTAGGAGGCATTCTGGTAGGGTCATCCGGTGCCCGAATTCTCTTGGTCCCTCTTCCTCGACTGACAGGTATGCTATGAGTGACCTGATTACACAAAATTCAACAAAGAAAGAGAAGATCAGAAGCAATCCTGCATAACTAGTACATGAAATGAGTTCATGATAAGATTACCTCTTGTTGACATGTCTCTGGGTCAGATTCATGTTCATCAGAAGGGTTGTACTCCAGATCCGAATCTTGTATTGTTGTATCGTTGGTACCCTTTCTGCTTGGTCGGTCAGCTGCTAAAAGTGCTTTCATTTTCTCGATGCCATGACTAGAGAAGAAATTGTGATTCTTCAAAATATTCATGTCCCTCTGCCGCTCGTAATCACAGCGCTCGTCTACTTCTGTTAGGAAAGCAGAGAAACTTTTGTAAGGTTGGCCTGCCACTATAAATAAAACTAGATCTAAACACTTCTATAAGAACCAGTAGGATGTTCCTAGCCGAAACAAAATCCTGAAAAAGATGTTCCTAGTCAAAACAAGATCCTGAGAAGAAGTATTGTAGACATGGGATCTGTCAGATCTAAAAACTTCAATAAGAACTAGTAGGATGTTCCTAGCCGAACAAGATCCTGAAAGGATGTTCCTAGTCAAAACAAGATCCTAAAAAGAACTAGTGTAGACATGGGATCTGCCACATGGGAAAACACGCAAGTACGAATCCACCGGGGAAGCTGAACCGAGGAGGAAAACATTGTACCTTGTTCTGGATATTTCCTTCGTACGACCTTCCCTCCTGATGCCATTGTGTCGTCGCCGCTGCTACTACAGAGGCAGATGGGAAAGGGGCTGAAGCTATGAGCGGTAGATTTGAGATGATGGAGGAGAGGAGGTGAAGATTTGGGCTGCCGGCGAGGAGGGAAGGTGAAATGGGGGCGGAAAGATTTAAGATGGCGAGGAGAGGAGTAGAAGGGAGGGAAGGGACGGGGGCGGGGGTAATTTATCCATTTCGGTGGAGGGTCTTGTCAGATTTCCAATATACCCTTTCATTATGGTGGTGACTGAAACGAGGTGCATTGGGAAGGGGGAAGCAAAAAGGACATTTAACATATGCTTTGCCCGGGCGTCCGAAATTCCGAATATTTGAATTGCGCACCGGTTTGTTCTGAGGGCTGGTCAGTGCTATATACTGGCGGCAAAGGATGTTCCTCTTCTCAAGAACTACTACATAGGATATTCCTTGATTAGGAACTACTCATTTCGTTTATGTACTGCTCCCCTTATATTGATCAACACATCCCTTCCTTCGTTGATTCGCTTAGTATTACAAGATTATGAGCACGTCACGTTACGTACTCCTCGATTATGCCCACATTGGAGATCAACACATCCCTTCCTTCGTCGATTCGATTGGCTAGTAGTACAAGATTATGAGCACGTAGCTTTGCATACTCCTCGATCATGCCCACATTGGAGATCAACACAACCCTTCCTTCGTCGATTCGATTCTTAGTACTACAAGATTATGAGCACGTCACATTGCATACTCCTCAATCATAACCACATTGGAAACCAACACATCCCTTCCTTCGTCTATTCGATTCGCTTAGTACTACAAGATTATGAGCACGTCACGTTGCATACTCCTCGATTATGCCCACATTGGAGATCAACACATCCCTTCCTTCGTCGATTCGATTGGCTTAGTACTACAAGATTATGAGCACGTAGCATTGCATACTCCTCAATCATGCCCACATTGGAGATCAACACAACCCTTCCTTCGTCGATTCGATTCTTAGTACTACAAGATGGAGGGCCTTGTCAGATTACCAATATTCCCTTTCATTATGGTGGTGATTGAAACAGGGTGCATTGGGAAGGGGGAAGCAAAAAGGACATTTAACATCTGCTTTGCCCGGGCGTCCGAAATTCCGAATATTCTAATCGCACGCGGTTTGTTCTGAGGGCTGGTCAGCGCTATATACTGGCGGCAAAGGATGTTCCTCTTCTCAAGAACTACTACATAGGATATTCCTTGATTAGGAACTACTCATTTCGTTTATGTACTACTCCCCTTATATTGATCAACACATCCCTTCCTTCGTCGATTCGATTCGCCTAGTACTACATGATCATGAGCACATCACGTTGCATACTCCTCAATCATACCCACATTGGAGATAAACACATCTCCCTTCCTTCGTCGATTGGATTCGCTTAATACTACAAGATTATGAGCATGTCACATTGCATACTCCTCGATCATGCCCACATTAGAGATCAACACATCCATTCCTTTGTCGATTCGATTCGCCTAGTACTACAAGATTATGAAAACATCACGTTGCATACTCCTCGATCATACCCACATTGGAGATCAACACATCTCCCTTCCTTTGTCGATTCGATTCGCTTAGTACTACAAGATTATGAGCACGTCACGTTGCATACTCCTCGTCATGCCCACATTGGAGATCAACACATCCCTTCCTCTCATCAAACATCGGTATTGTGACATGATTCAAGGATTACATCGAAAATTACAAACAAAAGCATGCGTAGGGAGTGTTGGGTTCGTTTTATGCATAGCACGACTCATGCAATGCGTGATGTCGAGGCCGTAGAACTCTCCGTTTTGGTTGTAGGAATCCCGCATTGATCCAAGCCATTAATCCAATCGGAGGATTCAATCGTATGGATGTCGCAGTCTTCAACATCATGACACTAGTATGATGTTCTATTCTGGAAACGAAGTGCTCATACCTGTATCTCATTCTGCAACCTGGTACAAGAGTATTGGGAGTCTTCTGACTCCGGTACAATTTCATCTTGGTCAGCAATTGTGAAGACCTGAGCACAAAGCCCAGGCAAAACGATTATTTATGGCTGGTTCGCACACGTGAAGAAAATTGTATTGTTCAACTCGAATACAATAATCAAATGGAATCAATGACAATAAAAGGAATGTTTAACATTCTACCTCTTTTTCGTCGGTGTTCGAAGGAGCTGATGTAACAGGATTGTGAAGAGGGTCATTAGGAGCTGGAGCAGGAGCAGGAGAGCCTTCTTCGGTAGCAGGAGCAGGAGAGCCTTCTTCGGTAGCAGGAGCAGAAGCAGGAGCAGGAGAGCCTTCTTCGGTAGCAGGAGCAGGAGCTGGAGCAGGAGAGCCTTCTGAGGTAGTAGGAGCAGGAGCTGGAGCAGGAGAGCCTTCTGAGGTAGCAGGAGCAGGAGAGCCTTCTGAGGTAGCAGGAGCTGGAGCAAGAGAGCCTTTTGAGGTAGCAGGAGCTAGAGCAGGAGAGCGTTCTGAGGTAGCAGGAGCAGGAGCAGGAGCAGGAGCAGGAGCAGGAGCAGGAAAGCCTTCCGACGTAGCAGGAGCTGGAGCAGGATCAGCTGCACGAGAGCCTTCCGAGGTAGCTGGAGCAGGATCTTCCGGACCAGTTGCTGTTGCCACCAAAGGATCTTCCTTATTCGTTTCCTCTGCTACAATATCAGATAGAACCTTGAGTATTGTTGCATCTGCTTCCTTTTCTTCTTTGGAATCCTTTTCTGTCATCCATTGTGAACCAATTGCTGAACTGTGTGGCAGCTCATAGACTTCAGATGATTTACCCAAGTTAGCAGGAAGCATGAGTTGCAAGGGAGTCTGATCCATAGGTGCGAGTAGAGCAGGCGGTGGCGGTAAGCCGTTAACTTGGTGAAGGTGACTGAGTGAGGCATTCACAAAATTCTCCATAGTGCGCAGGTGTTGTGTTACCATTTGTGCTATCTGCTCTGAGTGTGCGCGGTTTAAGTCCTCCTGCTGTGCCATCCTCATCTCCATCATTGACTGGAACTTTCTCTGGTCGCGCTGATTTTCAAGGATCAGTTTCAGAAAGAAGGAAGAGTCCATTGGCTCACTGGTTGTTGCTGGAGTGACTAGAACTGTTTCTGTTTTTTCAGTGGGTAGCGATGCACCATCATATACTCGGAGATGTCTCACTAGAGACGCCTCATTGCCTTCACTGTCTGAGGAACAAATGTCATCAGGAGATGGCTCAATTGTAGCCCTTAGGCCACGATGTCTGTCTCCTAGTCTTGCAGGCCTGTATTCCTTGAAATGTGTCTCGGACATCATGTACTTGGGACGCCAATGTTTGGGTCCGGTTCGCACCCTTTCCCCGTCTTCATCTACTCTGGTAACACTACTCAGCATGAAGGAGATCCAGTGAGCATACGACATATTTCGGGCCACGGTCAACCCATCACAGATAACATCTTCAATCTCGGCTAAAATGAAGTCCATGATGTCGAAGGGCCGGCCAGTCATGACGTGAAGGAGAAGCCACTGCTGAAGACTAGTGATCGACTCTGCATTGCCAATCCGTGGTAACAATGTCTTCCGTAGTGCCCGGTGAACCACATTTGCCTCAGGGGTAAGCATGTCAGGCGTGCGATATGCTCGCCTACCTGTGAACGACTCAACAAAAAGTCCGGCCATCTCCTCATTGGACGGGAACGACCCACCGAGCAAACTACGCCGAGGTGGTTCATGATCCCCGTAGACAATATTATGTAGGGATGTCTTATGGTCGTACTTTCCTATTTCAAAATCCCTCAATCCAAGTTTGTCAGCAATATGGTGTCGGAAAAGAGTATACTGGCGTCCCTGAAACATGAACATGATGTACTCCCTAGTATCGGCAATGTACACAGTAGCATAAAAAACTCTCACCCAATCCTCAACATACTTATGATGCATTGAGACCAAATCAGCCAATCCGGGATGATCATCGAAGTATGCCTTAACATCCCCTCCCGCGGCCAACATCATATGATCCTAATTTATAACCCTGTGCTGGTACAAATTCATGGGTGGGTATTTGTAGTTGTAATAGAAAGTTTGCTGAAGGACATTCCTAAATCTTGGTTCGACCCGTTTGTCCTTGGTTTTGTCCCACCACTGCTTCTCAGGCACCCATCTAAGACCTTTAATCATTCGGTAGGTGTGGTTGCGCAGGTCCATCATCTTAAGTGGCTCTTCCGGTGGAGGGTGAAGTTGTACCTGTTTCTCCTTCCAGGGATCTAGCGCAGGAAACTCTGAAGGGTGGGGTGGGTGACGGCCCGCGGTTGACCCACCCCGTGTGCGGCAGGAAGGCGCCGCGGTTGACCCACCCCGTGTGCGGCAGGAAGGCGCCGAGCTTGACCCACCCCGTGTGCGGCAGGAAGGCACAGAGGTTGACCCACCCCGTGTGCGGCGTGTAGGGGCAGAGGAAGAATCCCGTGCCGCAGGCTTGCACCTTAGCCTCGTCTGAGGACCAGATGTGCCTGCAGAAGTCAGCTGCGACTTTCGTTGTCGCTTTACCGGAGGAGGATCAAGCGCCTTTCCATCTCTCTTGCCACCATCTCTGCCCATCTGCAATGAATTTCTCGAATTAGTGCCATTCCAAGAATTCAGAGGCGAATTGCGGTATCCACTAGAGCCTGGAGGCAGACGCATACCTCTGATTTCGGCGATGGATTGAGGTATCCGCTGGAGGCTGCTATAGCAGAACCCTACCAAGGGGTTGCGCCTCAAGTGAGGAGACAGTAAATGGGGGGATGGCGGGTCAGCACGAGTGACACGCCGTTAGATAAAGCCATAAAGGTGTGTGTAGTGCGCTGTTGGCACCCTGTGACCAGGAAATGGGAAGCGCCTTTCGTACCTGTAGTTTACAAGGAAGTTCCTCTGTTCCGATGTATACCAGACCGGACCATCCTCCAGACGTATGTCGATGAGTATGAAAGTCATAACAGGATGGTCCTGTCGTACATAATGCAAAGAACCGGACAATCCATTCGCATACTTAGTCGATCATACCCACATTGGAGATCAACACATCTCTTCCTTTGTCGATTCGATTCGCCTAGTACTACATAATCATGAGCACATCACGTTGCATACTACTTGATCATGCCCACATTGGAGATCAACACATCCCTTCCTTCGTCGATTCGTTCGCCTAGTACTACATGATCATGAGCACGTCACGTTGCATACTACTCGATCATGCCCACATTGGAGATCAACACATCCCTTCCTTCGTCGATTCGTTTGCCTAGTACTACATAATCATGAGCACGTCACGTTGCATACTACTCGATCATGCCCACATTGGAGATCAACACATCCCTTCCTTCGTCGATTCGTTCGCCTAGTACTACATGATCATGAGCACGTCACGTTGCATACTACTCGATCATGCCCACTTTGGAGATCAACACATCCCTTCCTTCGTCGATTCGTTCACCTAGTACTACATGATCCTGAGCACATCACGTTGCATACTACTCGATCATGCCAACATTGGAGATCAACACATCCCTTCCTTCGTCGATTCATTCGCCTAATACTACATGATCATGAGCACGTCACATTGCATACTACTCGATCATGCCTACACTAGAGATCAACACATCCCTTCCTTCGTCGATTCGATTCGCCTAGTACTACATGATCATGAGCACGTCACGTTGCATAGTACTCGATCATGGTCACATTGGAGATCAACACAGCCCTTCCTTCGTCGATTCGTTTGCCTAGTACTACATGATCATGAGCACGTCATGTTGCATACTCCTCGATCATGCCCACATTGGAGATCAACACATCCCTTCCTTCGTCGATTCGATTCGCCTAGTACTACATGATCATGAGCACGTCACGTTGCATACTACTCGATCATGCCCACATTGGAGGGGATAAGAAATGGATATTTTCTAACCTACCATTCACGTAGCCCAACAGGACATTCCGTTGTATTATGATACAACGTACCAGATAATCGGCATCCTCATGTGCGATCGTATATTTTGTAATGACGCAACAGGAAGTTCCGATGCTACATAATACAGTGAACCGGATAGTAGGCACCTACGGCAAGTTTAATATTCAGGAAAGTGCACTTCAACTACATATAAATTACATATAAATCATGAGGTCCACATGATTTCAGTTCGGATCGACTTAAACATTTACTGATTTGATATCCTAGTCGTCGTCACTTTCATCAGCAGCATTTTCATCTTCATCGACGTATTGCCATAGAGTGTCGTCGTCCTCATCTTCAGAATTGAATCCATCCACATCAGACAGCTCCTGCTGGCGAATTGCATCAACTTCAGCGGCTGCAACCACAGTCTCCTCGCCAGTAATAGGCACCGGAACCTCCGAACCATCACCGAGACCATCATCAAGTATAACATCATGCAAGGTTTGGTCAATTTCATCATCTTGATATGCAATTACCATGCCAGTGGGAGCTATGTCCTCCTCATTTTCATTATAGCTCCACAAATGCCTGTGCTCAAATTTTTGCACCACTCTCCATGGGTGTTGTAGTAGGGTGTTTGGCAAGTAAAAGACCTTTGTTGCTTGTTCAGCAAGAATGTAGGGATCATCTTGGTACCAGTAATCTCCAGTATTGACGCTTGTGAAGTAACCATCATTTCTAATCTTTGGTTCCTTCTTGGTCCCTTCCAGATCATACCAGTCAACCTAGAATAAAACAACAGTTCAATCTCTGTCAAGCCCCGAGTTGTACCGCATCTCAATAATGTCTCTTAGTGAACCATAAAACTCAATTTCTGCAATGTCTATATGTGATCCTGTAGTCATGATTCCACTGTTCTGTGTCTTCCTATTTGCCTCTCGGGCCTTGGTGTGGTACCGGACACCGCCTACAATACATGCTGTATAAGTTTTTGCTCGCCGGTCTGGTTCAGCTGATAATGCATATAGGTTGTCGTCGCTCACTGGATTGTTTGTAATCTGTACAGAAGAGCCATAGTTTTTTTTAATATAGACTTATGTAAAGGTCCTCACAAGGTAATATAAGCTAGCTACCAAACAAAAAAAATGAATACTAACATGCGATCTAAACCAGTGCTGAAATTCTGTAGCAATTCGACGATCAATATCCTCGTCCGACACACCTTTCACTTTTAATTCATTCTTGAACACTCTGCAAAGCAGTACCATCTCAAAGTTAGAACGAAATAATTGTAGTTCTATTATTGCAATGGTGATTTACTTACTCGATATATGGCTTCACCTCTTCGCAATTGTTTAGCACATACCAAACCACCTTGTCGTACTTTGACCCAAGCCGACAAGTGGTCCCTGCTCCAAGTACTTGAACATTGTGATCGAAATAGGATGTTCCATCTACAGACAAATCAGCATTCTCTCTGTTCCTTCCAACCTGATTGAATCGTGTGCCACATCATCAGCCACAAACTACCTAGAGCAAAATGTCAAGGCCTCATTAGCAACATATGCTTCTGCAATGGATCCTTCAGGCCTAGCTTGGTTTCTCACTAAACGCTTCAATGTGCATAGCCTTCTTTCGATGGGATACATCCATCCATATTGTACTGGACCTCTCAAGATTGCTTCCTCAGGCAAATGGACAGCCAAGTGGACCATAACATCAAAGAAGGCAGGAGGGAAAATTTTCTCAAGCTTGCACAGAATTATTGGGATATCTGTTTTCAGTTTTTGCAAGACATCCAACTTCAGAGTTTTGCAACATAGTTGCCGAAAGAAGTTTCCTAATTCTGCAATAGCTGTGTATATCTCTTTGTCCACTAAACCGCGAAGACAAGCCGGCAAAACCCTTTGGAGTAGGATATGACAATCATGAGTTTTCAGTCTTTGTAGTTTGCATCCATCTGCAGCAATACACCTAGCTAAGTTTGAAGCAATACTTCACCGAACTTATAAAATCACAAAATAGCTTCTATTTCGTTTTTGAAAGTACATACGGAGCTTCTAGCATTTTGCATGACTCATCATCCTCAGTTGCCACCATGTGTAGATTTGATCTTACGCCCATCTCTTCCAAATCAACCCTAGCATTGATGGTGTCCTTTGTCTTCCCAGCAATTTTAAGCCACGTTCCAATAAGGTTTTCACATATGTTTTTCTCAATGTGCATCATATCAAGGTTATGTGCCAACTTCAGAGATGACCAGTACGGCAAGTCCCACAAACAAACCCTTCGGCTCCAGCACTGTCCGAATTCCCGCTTCCTTTTCTTTCCTTGAGGTAGAGGATGCTTTCCTGGTCTAACGTCTTTAACCTTCTCCAGTTGCTGCTTCAGCTCCTCATGTGTAAACTGCTCTGGCTTTTCTCAGTTTTCAACAGTACCATCAAAATCTGCTCTCTTTCTTCTCTAGGGATGGTCAGTTGGAAGGAAACGACGATGCCCAATGTAACATATCTTGTTCTTCAATCTCCTTGAGCAAGGATCCTTGTCGCAACGCACACAGGCAAAATAGCCTTTCGTGACTCGCCCAGACAATGTGCTCAATGCTGGATAATCATGTATGCACCAAAGAACCGCAGCACGCAGTTTGAATCCTTTACCCTCAACAACATCGATTGCCCAGACACCCTTCCAAAGTTGCTGCAGCTCTTCGACGAGAGGTTCCATGAAGATATCAAAATCCTTTGATGGAGAACTCGGCCCAAGGATCAATAAGGCCATCATGAAGTTTGATTCTTCCATGCATACCCATGGTGGCATGTTATACGGCACAACAAATACTGGCCACATACTATATGAGTTGTTCATGTTGCCAAATGGATTGAAACCATCTGTTGCAAGACCAAGTCTAAGGTTCCTAGCATCTTTTGCAAATTTTTTCCATCTTTTATTGAATTCTTTCCATGCCTCACCATCAGCTGGATGGCTAACTCATTGTTCATCGGTTTTCGCTTCGACTCGTGCCATCATGCATCCTTTGTTGTTTTTGATGAAAGAAACATCCTCTTCAGCCTGGAAATTAGCGGAAAATGCCTCAATACCTTTTGAGGAACGCACTTGTTGGTGTCTGCATCCTTCCATCTTGAATCCGCTTCACAACATACTGGGCACACATCAAGTTTGACATACTTCTCCTTGCGAAACAATATACAATTATTTTTGCAAACATGGATTTTTTCATAGTCGAGTCCCATGGAACGTATGTACTTCATTGCCGCATCGAAAGAGTCTGGAAGACATTCTTCTGGGAATCCTTTTTGTAACAAATTCATCGTTGCATTGAATGTGACGTTGCTCATCCGACTGAAAGACTTTATATGAAGTAACTTCACAACAAATGTAAATTGTGCATATGAAGATGTCGGTGACACCTTACGGTTCAGATGTTCCTTTACAAATTCATACATTTTCTCATCGAGCACCTGACCCTTGCCCAAGTCAGCAATCAATTCAGACATCCCATTGTCTCCAGGGCCTTCATCCTCCTCCATACCCGATATGTATTGGTTTTCCTGGACCGTTTCCTGATCACCACCATCCCGTGGAGCTGCATTATCCACATCCGCCTCTGCATCCGGCAGAATTGCGTTATCCTGTACATTTGCATCATCGTCAACCATATCCTCCAAAGCTTCTCCATGATGGATCCACCTAGTGTAAGTGGTTGCCATCCCACTCACAAGTAAGTGAACTCCAATTTGCTCTATAGTCCCTGTAGAGTTATTGAGCCATCAACGACACGTGCATAGTATTTCTTCGTCCTCAGCGTATCTTGTCCGAAGAAATGCTAAGAAATCCTGGACCCCTTTCTCATGATCGGTGGTAAAACTAGTACAACCGGTTATCCAGCGTCTATCCATCTGGAAAGTTTTTGGCGAATCCAACTCAAAATTACTGACCACAGAACGAATCGAAAAGGAGAACATTCTGAGAAATGAAATTTTCTGGACTGAACACAAAATTACTTACCAGATTGACACGCCGCTGCAGCAAGTATCACCCAGGTTGCGCCCGTAGGAGTGAGTAGCCATTGGAAGTCGCAAATCACCGCCGGAATGATCCGTTTTGGTAGCCTACTCGCCTCTCTGTTCTTCGTTTTCCCGTTTCGGGGCAGCGGGCTGCGGGAAAACTATTTTTTGCTACAGCGCATGCTTTTCTCCCGCCAACTTATCAGAACAACCGCTCCGTGCTGTGGTTGGGGTGGAAAGTGTTTCTCATTAAATTGACACAACCAAGAGGTGGTGCAGTGGTAGATAGTGCTATCTCGTTCCTATAGGTCTCTAGTTCGAACCCTTGCTATGGCAAATTGTTTTTGCAACATTTCGTGACCGACAGTAGGAAACAAGCAGTTTCGCGATCGTTACTCAGGAAGGTCCTTCTAGCAAAACATCAACAGAACGGACCAGCAAAACATTAGCAAATTTAATTTAGAATGGTGAGTATGCTCGACTCAATTTGAAACAGATTAAACCAAATCAGCATAATAAGATGGAATCTCATAGCACTCATCACCACAAAGTTCACATCACCAGCAAGTAGCAAACACAAAAATACAAACAAATTCATCACCACAAAGTACACACCACCTATGAACCGTCTAGCTAACAGTAACACCATACATGTTTTATCGATCGTCTGCAGCTCAGTCAGAGTTCGATTGCTCTTTCTTTCAACAGGGCATTCTCCGCTAACAATTGCTGAATCTCTTTCAGCTAGTCAATCTCCTGCCGTAACAATTGATTTATCTCTTTCAGTTGTTCATTCTGCTGCTGTAATGATTGCTCATACAAGTGCTTCTAATTTAGAGCCTTTTGCAGTGACTTGAGCTCGCTGACTTGTTGTTCTTGCAGGTCTCTCTTCACCTTCTGCAGCTCAGCTTTAGTGGATTCAAGCACCTCCAGAAGCTAGAAAAATACAAGAACCTATCAATCCATCAAACTATGCAAAATGAAAACTAACTGAATCAACTTCTAACACCAATTGCAATTCAAATCTGAGTGTACGATGAAATTAGCTCAGCTTCAGTGGATTCAAGCACCTCCAGAAGCTAGAAAAATACAAGAACCTATCAATCCATCAAACGATGCAAATTGAAAACTAATTGAATCAACTTCTAACACAAAATGCAATTCAAATCTAAGTGTACGATGAAATATGAATCTATTGTATATGGTCATCCATCCTCTAGATCCCCAAATCTAGAAATCCCCATCCCTAGGTCGATAGGGGAAAATATAGTGGCTCAAACCAGAGGACTGACCTTGTCGTCCTGTTTCATGAACTCGTAGCCGGGAGGTGGCGCAAAAACCACCCTCTCATCACCACCAGAATCCGCCATTCCTACCACGAGCCGTTGCAGATCTGCGCGTAGCAAAAGTCGAGAGTCTTTGCGAAGGCAGTGAAGCATTTCGGCTGCGAATTACTGATTTATATTAAAGATTCGAAAAAATGCTTACATGTGGGACCCAACTGAATTTTATGACGACTTGGAGCACTCTAGTTTTAAAATAATGCTTACATGTGGGACCACAGTTGGTTTATGACACCGCTGACATGGCGAAAATGCTTACATGTGGGACCCTAGAAAAATTTATGATGACTTGGAACACTCTATTTTCGAAAAAATGCTTACATGTGGGACCCAACTAAATTTTATGATGACTTGGAACACTCTATTTTTAAAATAATGCTTACATGTGGGACCGATGTTGGTTTATGACGTTTTTGCAGAGCTTATGGCGTCACAAAACAACATGGAACAGTGAATGCCCGGCTACAGTACCAACCGTAATGACGAAAGTTTTTTTTTGTCACTAAATTTGCTCGGAAGTGAAATATTATGACGAGATCAGCCAGGAACGTCATAAATCAATGACGCTAAAATGTGGTTGCGTCACTAGTCAACGATTTTCTTGTAGTGGCAACATGAAAGAGCAAGCAAGGGTAACTAAGGCCAATCGTCATCTAGTTGTAGTTCTAGTCAAAAGAGCAAAAGCAACATGTATCTCATCTAAAGTCGTCTTTAAACTACTATCCTCCGGTCAAACCCTAGCCCGGCTCCGCCTTTCTCCCCTACCGTACTGTCACTACGGGACGATATTCGTGCGGTTGGCTCACGGGAGCACGTTCGTTAAGAACACGTTGCACTCCTTGGTAAATCCGGTATGCACCTCTAGCCACCATGGCTACAAGAGCACCCCAAGCAATCTATCCTAGCAATAGATTGAAATAAAGCAAACCCAAGAAAGCACAAGATCGTAAAAGGAGGAATCGAGTCGCTAAAAGATCGGATGACATGAATTGCTTTACTCACATAGTAGATGCGTTTTGGTCACCACCACCGAGTACATACCATTGATGACCTCAACTAGCCCCAGAACTCCACCATGGCACAACCACGCAGGGCGCCCACTGTTGACCTGATGGCGGGTTAGTTATAATTCAAAGCTCAAACCAAAGTATAACAAGTGCTCTTGGTTGACGGAAATCGATCGCCAAAGGGTACGTACAACACCAAGGGGTGGATTTTGACGAAGTGTTCGCCACGGTGGCGCGTCTGGAGTTTATACACCTACTCCTAGCGCACGCCACCAACGAGGGGTGGACAGTGCATCATATGGACGTCAAGTTTGCATTCCTGAACGGAGAGCTACTAGAGGAGGTGCACGTCGAGCAACCCCCCGGCTTTGTGCTCAAGGGACATGAAGGGAAAGTTCTGCGACTGATCAAGGTGCTCTACGGGCTCCATCAAGCTCGCGTGCCTGGTATGCCAACCTTGACAGCTCCCTGCTCTCTCTTGGGTTCCAGCGTAGCAGCTCCTAACATGTCGTGTACTTCCATGGCGCTGGCGCAGGACGCCTTGTTGTGGGAGTGTACGTCGATGACCTGGTGATCACCGGTGGCCACCAGGATGACATTGACAAGTTCAAAGCTGAGATGAATACCAAGTTCCATATGAGTGATCTGGGGCTAATCCACTACTACCTTGGTCTGGAGGTGAACCAGACTGAGGACGGCATCACCATGGGATAGAGGGTCTATGCAGCGAAGATCCTAGAGAATGACGGCCTAGCTGGCTGCAACCCCAGTTGCATCCGCATGGAGCTGCGCCTCAAGCTGAGCAAGGCGAGCACGGCACCCACTGTCGACCTGATGGCCTACGGAAGTATCGTCGGCTCTCTATGCTACTTGGTGAACACCAGGCCGGACTTAGCGTTCGCGGTGGGGTACATCAGCAGGTTCATGGAGAACCCCACCACCAAGAACCTGGGCGCCATGAGGAAGGTGTTGTGGTACATCACCGGCACACTGGACTATGGCTGCTTCTACACCAGGAAGAAGGAGGGCAAGCTCATCGGCTTCAGTGACAGCAATCACGCCGACGATATCGACATGAGTAGGAGCACTACTTGCACTCTTTGTTCCCTCCGCCGGAACGTGATCACCTGGCAGAGCCAAAATTAGAAGGTGGTTGCACTCAGCTCCTGCAAAGCTGAGTACATTGCAGGCACAACTGCTGCCTGTCAAGGCGTATGGTTGATGCATCTCCTGTTAGAGCTAAAACACAAGAAGGAGCATGCCATCCACATTCACATCGACAATCAGTCCGCCCCACAACTGAGTAAGAACCCTGTCTTCCATGATCAGAGTAAGCACATAGACACTAGATATCATTTCATTAGTGAAAGCATCAAGGAGGGCAGGGTGAAGGTCGTCTCCATTGGCACTGCTGAGCAGCTGGCAAACATTTTGACAAAGGCCCTGCCTCGAGAGCTGTTCTGTGTACTGCGTGACAAGCTGGGCCTCATCAAGATCAAGCAAGGATGCAAAGCTTACGGGGATATTTGTTAGCTAAGACTTGCATAGGTTAGTTTGTTAGGATTTGCATGTTTCTCTTAAAAGAATGTAGGCGCACGAGCTCAGGGTTTGTGGCAGCCGTGGGCATAGGAGGGGCGGCGCGAGAATAGCTTGCCCACGCCCTAGAGAACCGGTCATGGCAAGCATCGCAGGCGTGGGGATGGACACGTCCTTGCACGATGTGCGGTGGCCATCGGTGACTCCACTACTTCTTGTATTTCGCATAATAAAAGGAATAGAAGATTAGAAAACACTGTAGTAGTTGAGCAGCACAAAAAAATTCCCTTGTGTTCTTCGTGTTCCACCGTGTCGTGTTGTGTTCAGCTTCTTCACCAGCGTTCTGAGCTCACTAGCGCACACCACCGACATTCCAGTTGGTTCCGAGGTGTTCCAGTGCCTAACATTGGAAACGCAAGGAATGTGATGACCTAGAGGAAGAGAGCTCCAAGATCACCAATCCTGCGCCATAGCAAAATGCAGGCTCTATGAGACCTCGTGAGGGCTTCCAAACTGAGGACCAGGAGATGGAACCTACAATCAAAAAGTGTGATGTCTGAAGGACCGGATTGGCAAACCAGAGAGGGGGGAGTGAATGGGAGCCGATAAAAATTCTTCCCGAAGGAGATACCTTCTCCAACAAGACGAACACGGCCAAACCAAAGACTTCTCCGACTCAAACTACCCAAGTTTGCCAAGACCACGTAGCCACTGGAGTGCTACTGATCCTAGGAACAAACAACCATCAAAACTACTTGAGAACACAGCGGGACAAACACTCGAGCAGCAGCCACACCACACCGGTCAGACCGGTCACAACCACCAGTGAGGACCGGAGCATCCAAGGACCGATGGATGGTCTCTCCTTAGTGTGATGAGTGATTGACAACGTGGTGTGGACTGACTCTTGGCCGAGTATTGCAGGTGTAGGTTGCGGCTTGATTTGCGTTGGTGCAGGTGAAGAGTGGGCGCGAAAGGTCTTAGCCTTGCGGGGCCTCTGAGGAGTGGAGAGACAAGTAGGCTCGGCTAGATGGACCCGGTGGCCGAACGGGACCAAGTGCAGACCGCATGGTGGCAAGAAAAGCAAGACGAAGTCGTCGACTGGAGCCGGTGCAGGGTAGAGGCTCACGACCGGAGTCTGCACGTGGGGTTTGCGGCGGTTCACCACAAAACCATCGGGTTACTTGGTTGATTCACAAAACCAAGACCGGAGGCTCGGCGGGCGGAGACGGGATCCGGGCGCGCCGAGAAGCTTCGATGACGGGGGACACGCGGCGGGATCGCAGGGCTTGCGTCGGGAGGACGCGGACTGCGGCAAAGGCGTGGCTGCCCGATGAAGGAAGATCGCTACTTGACCATCTTTCCCCTGAGGGGTGTGTATCTTCATTTATGTTCTAGGGGTAGCTTGGTCATTTGCCCAACCCGGAGAGATTTCATATATATAGCTCTAGGGTTTCAGGGCAACTCATCCATCCGGACTGCTTCTCATTTCCCTACTCTTTAGGCTTAGATTTTCTTCACTGCTTTGTAGAGAATCTGACCTCCGAGTGTATGGAAGCATTCATGGTTGCGTCGACTTTCTCCTTGTGGCTCGAGTGATTTCCGTGTCTTTTTCGGGCTATTTTCGTTGGATTTTCGTGTGTGGCTTGTTCCTTTGATTCTGAGGCGTTTGTGTTCGGATTTCTTTGTGGGGATCATGGATAGATGTCTCGTGCATCTTTGTGCTTGATCTTGACCCCTCAAACTCCGGATTTGGCCTCTTATTCAAGGATTTCGGTTGGAACCCTAGCTTTTTGGATGAGCTCGGTTGCGATTCGATTCCCGGCAAATTAGTGCGTTTGAGGCCTCAAGTTTTTGGGCATAGCATCCCCTAGGGACACTTCACAACACCCCCGAATCTTGTCTCAATCCATTCATCCGTTTGGGAGATCCATGGATGGGTAGGAGGAGTTGACTCCTCGAGCTCGCGCTTTTCTGCTCATGTCCGAGCAGGATGGACAGTCCGTCCGACCCTCACGGACAGTCCACGAGGCGATGTGTTCTTCGTGTGTTCGTCCAGTTCTTGCGAGTTCGCGCGTTCAATCGGTTGGAGGCTTTGCTTTTGTTTGCAGCTGGTTTTCGGACAGTCCGCCAGGCAAGGTCGGACAGTCCGTCCGGGTCGGACAGTCCATCCAGGTCGGACTGTCCGAACTAAAGTGCTGGACGGTCTGCTTGGGTCGTGTTGGAGAGGTTTGTTTCTGGTGGTTTCTGGTGCGAAGTTCGAACGGTCCGAACTGAAGTGTCGGACAGTTCGCAAGGCCTAGATGGACGGTCCGTGGTGCCAATACGGACAGTCCGTGCGAGGCAAGTTGGGTTGCAGACCTTCTGGTGGTTCTGGTCACAAATTCGGACGGTCCATCCTTGACCCACGGACGGTCCGATCGGGTGCCATGGATAGTCCGTCCTAGCCTGATGGATGGTCCGTCCCTGGCACTGCAGATTAGCCTAAGTCTCTAGCTCTTGAGTTGTGCTTCCGCTTTGAGTTAGCTTAAGGCTTGGTCCTAGGATTGGTAGGTCTGTTGTGATAACGTGACCCTGACAAGTTCGTGTGGAAATTCTTGTGTGTGATTTTGGAGCATAGTCGAGTTCGACTCTTTGGAGAAGAATTTTTATGGGCTCCCATTCACTCCCCCCCTCTCTGGTCGCCTAATCGGTCCTTCAATTGGTATCAGAGCCGGTTACGGATCTTTGTGATTCTAACCAATCTAAGATCCAAAGATGGCGTACCAAGAACAGGGTTCGGGTCCTCCACACTTTGATGGTAAGAACTACCAGATGTGGCATAGGAGGATGGCTACTTTCCTCCGCGGCAAGGGTCAGATCCTTTGGGATGTTATGGTGAACACAACATATGTTCATCCGATTAACTTCCTTGCTCCAGGATCGAGGGATATGCACGACGCCAACAACAAGGCGGTCGACTACTTATTTCATGCTCTGTGTCAATCCGAATTCGATCGGGTTCAGACAGAGGACTTGGCTTCTAGGATTTGGGAGCAGCAGAAGAATGCTCACGCTGGGAACGCTCAGGTTCAGGCTCGCTTGTTTGCGACTTACCGGAGAGAGTACGAGAACTTCACTCATCTCCCCAGTGAGTCCATAGACACCATGTTCTAGTGGTTCACTGTGATTGTGAACAACATGAGAGCTAATGTGGCCGTGCTCCCGTACGATGATCATGACAGGGTTGTGAAGCTTCTGCACTCTTTGGATCGTACCGTTTGGTGTGAGAAGGTCGAGGCTATTCTGGAGTCATTGAAGTATGAGACCCGGTGGACGAGCTGTTTTCCAAGATCAAGTCGTCCGAGGTGGACCGTGGGGTGCGAGCAAGGATCGGGAACTCGACTGATCCTCATAGTCTGGCTCTCGTTTCTAGACTAAGGACTAACACTAACCTGTCTTCGAGAAAGTTCTCCTTGTCTTGTCTTGTGTCCATGCCAGATGAGGAGTTCAACGTGCTGGGCGAGGAAGATCTCGCATTGCTGAGCAGGCGGTTCGAGCGCATGTTCACAAACCGGAAGAACGCTCGGAGGAGCTCAGGCATGTGCTACCGGTGCGGGAAGCACGGGCACTTTATCACTGAGTGCCCGAAGGCCATGGAGATCAAGCCCGAGCACAAGTACAGTCCGAGGACCGACCACAAGCACAGCTCGAGGGATGACCACAAGGGAAAGAACAAGTCCGAGCGGAGGCCGAGAAAGAGTGGCGGTCACAAGAAGAAGGAGCATGCAATGGTTGCCGGTGCAAGCGACATCGACTCAATCTCCTGCTACTCTTCATCAAGCTCAAGTGATGAAGAAGAGAACCGGTACAAGGGAAAGCGGTCGAGCAAGAACATCAGCGTCCTGTGCTTCGCCGCCCAAGGCTTTTGCAGCATGGCACACATCTCCGAGAGCAAGAAGAGCAACAAGGATGACTCGGACTCCGACTCCGAGGATGAGGTAAACAATGATCCTGCCTTCTTGGTAGCGGAGAATGCTAGGTTGAATGAATTGCTTGACAACCATTATGATGTGCTTAGAAAGACCAACAAGGAGAAGAGGGAGTATATGTCTTTGCTTGGAGAGGCTAAGGAGAATGTGGTTGAGCTAGAGTCTTTGCTTGTTGATGCTAGGGCTCAAATAGATTCTCTGAAGTCTGCTCCTATTGTGACCGATGAACCTCAATGCACTGATTGTTCGATTTTCCTTGGTGATTTGACTATGCTTAAGGAAAAGTATGCCTCCAAGGTTGAGGAACTAGATGTGCTTAGGGTTGAGCTAGATGAAATGAAATCTAGGTCCTCCTTGCTTGGTGCTTGCACTTCTTGTCCTGTTTTGCATGCTAAGTTGGATGAATCGCATGCTTATGCTAGATCACTAGAGGCTGCGTTGAAAGCTCCTATTCCTCCATCATGCTCTACTTGTGAACTACATGCTGTGAAGAATCTGGAGCTTGCACACTATGTTGATTGTTTGCAGGATGAAAATGATGAGTTGAGGAAAATGATGGGTTGGTTGTCTAGTCATGAGCCTTAGCTCAAGATGATGATTGAGGCATACAAGTGCTACGATGGGCAAGCGCTTGGGTCGGACAAGGTTGGTGAGGGAAGTGGTGAGAATGAGGGCAAGATTGGTGATATCTTAGAGCCACCAAAAACCCACCACAAGAATACCTATGCTCCTAAGCCAAATCCACTTAGGAACCGACTAGACACAACCCCAGCTCCACCAGTGTTTCCTCCCCAAACAAATGACTTCCAGAAACCCATCAAGTTCAAGAGTGACATGGGTAATGTGTTCTTTGGGAAGAAGGGAGAGAGACCCAATGAGGAGAAGCCACAGCCCCTAGAGAACCCAAAGCCAAAGCCAAAGCCGATCCCATTCCATTGTGATCATTGTGGGAGGGATGGCCACCTAGCTGAGTTTTGCTTCAGGAGGAAGCATGAGGAGAGGTTTGCTAGGGAGATGTCAAACAAGGACAGGTACCACACTTCTCGTGGTGTGCTTGAGCCTAGGATGGTTCCTATAGGTGAGGGGGTGGTGTATACGATTCCTCGTCAGGGGAGGCGTGAGTTTGTGCCTCGAGGTGTGCCACCACAGAGAGATGGTGGTAGGCGTGTTGGGTTTGGGCGTGCTGAGTTTGCTGGACGTTCCTTCACTCATGGCCAATACGAGTATGGGGGGAACGATCGCAGTTTTAGGTCCCAAAGGAGCTACGGGCCACGGTCTCCACTTCGTGGTACGCGTAGTCCTCCAAGGGGACGTGTGGGTGTTCCACCTAGGAGAGATAGGATGGATTTTGCTAACCCCACTTTTGAGCAAATGGCATGGCACTGGTTTGATTCATTTTGTACTAACCCCAGTGCTGAGTCGTTTGCTCACTCTCGCTCTCGTTTTTGATTTTGCAGGTGGGAGGCATGGAGGGCTTTTGGTTGATCGACTCCGGTTGCTCTCGACACATGACCGGAGATCGAAGGTGGTTCTCCAGCCTCACCCCGGTGATGACCAAAGAGTACATCACTTTTGGGGACAATGGGAAAGGTAGAGTGCTTTCAGTGGGCACGGTGAAGGTGAGCGAGTCTGTGACTCTTAGGCGTGTTGCTCTTGTCAAGTCTTTGGGGTTCAATCTTCTTTCAGTTTCCCAGCTTCTTGATGAGGGTTTTGAGGTCCGTTTCAAAACGGGTGCTTCTCGTGTTTTGGATTCTCGATGTGATCTTGTGTGCACGATCATCCCCGAGGGTCAGATTTTCAAAGCTGATTTTTCTCTGTGTGTCGGCTCTCCTTGTTGTTTGGTTGCTGGCATTTCGGCGGAGCTTTGGAAATGGCATAGGAGACTAGGTCACTTGAGTTTTGACTTGTTGTCGCGCTTGAGTGGTCTAGGTTTGGTCCGCGAATTGCCTAAGTTGAAATACCAAAATGATTTGGTATGTGCTCCGAGCAGGCATGGCAAAATGGTAGCCACCTCCCATCCGCCCCTGACCGATGTCATGACAGAGCGTCCATGCGAGCTGTTCCATTTGGACTTGGTACGTCTAGCTCATGTGTGCTCGGCGGGAGGGAAGTGGTATGTCCTTGTGATAGTGGATGACTACTCACGCTATGCTTGGGTCTTCTTTTTGGCTGACAAGGGAGAAACATTTGGTTTTGTGTGGAATCTAATCTTGAGGTTGAAGAACGAGAGGCATGGAGATGCTGTTTGAGCTATTCGTAGCGACAATGGCACAGAATTTAAAAACTCTAGGTTTAAAACCTTTTGTCGTGATTTGGGTCTCAAACATCAATTTTCTTCTCCCTATGTGGCTTGTCAGAATGGTGTGGTTGAGAGGAAAAACCGTTCCCTTTGCGAGATGGCTCGGACGATGCTCGATAAGCATAGGACCCCAAGGAGATATTGGGCTGAGGCGGTCAACACCGCATGCCATGTTGGGAACCGGATTTTTCTTCGGGCTTTCATGAAGAAGACGGCTATGAGCTCATGCATGGGCGAGCACCTAGAGTGAGCCATTTCAGGGCTTTTGGTTGTCGGTGTTTTATCCTCAAGAAGGGTAGGCTTGATAAGTTTGAGTCAACGTCCACCGATGGAATCTTTTTGGGTTATGCTAATCATTCTCGAGCATATCGTGTGCTCAACCTTGATACTAACCTAGTCATGGAAACTTGCAAGGTTACCTTCGACAAGACCCAGCCATTCAGTTCGTCTGTCTTTGAGTGTGCAGGTGACGACGAAGTTGGCAAGAAGATCTTTGAGGATGAGGAGGATGATGCTGGAGAGGATGATGGTGATGATGGTGAAGCTCCAGCCACGCATGTACCATCTACTTCCACTACGACAACTACGGTGCAGGATGGTCCACCCCTTACACCGACTACGATCCAGCAAGATCAAGTGGAAGCTGCTGTTGAGGGGGGGAGTCGTCTCTAGGCGAGAGGCACCGATGCGCGTTCAAGTTGATCACCCGCCCCCAAGAATCATCGGCAACATCAACGAGCGTACGACACGGTCGAGGTCCAGAAATGCTTCTCACTTTGCTCATTCGGCTTTTGTTGCTACCTTTGAGCTGAAAGACATTGGACACACACTCTCTAATCCTTATTGGGTGAACGCAATGCATGAGGAGTTAGAGAACTTTGAGAGAAACTAGGTGTGGGAGTTAGTGGAGCCACCACCAAACTGCAAACCTATTGGGACAAAATGGGTGTGGAAAAACAAAGAGGGTGAGAATAGTGAGGTGGTGAGGAACAAATAGAGGTTTGTTGCTCAGGGTTATGGCCAGAAGGAGGGGATAGACTATGAGGAGACATTTGCTCCTGTAGCCCGTTTAGAGGTGATTAGGATCCTTCTAGCCTTTTCTATGGCTAAAGGGTTTAAATTGTACCAAATGGATGTGACGAGTGCCTTCCTGAATGGGTTTTTGGAGGAAGAGGTTTATGTGAGACAACCACCTGGCTTTGAGAGTGCTGAGTTTCCCCACCGAGTGTATAAGCTGAGGAAGGCCTTGTATGGGTTGAAACAAGCTCCCAGGGCATGGTATGGCAGGTTGAGGGGGTTCTTGTTCAGCAAAGGGTTTGAGATGGGCAAAGTAGATAAGACTCTTTTTCTCCTCAGCCAGGGCGATGATATCCTAATTATTCAGGTGTATGTGGATGATATTGTCTTTGGCGGCTCGTCTCACTCTTTGGTTGCAAGGTTTGCAGGAGGACATGAGCAAAGAATTCGAGATGTCTATGATGGGAGAATTGCAGTTCTTTCTCGGGCTTCAGATCAAGCAGGCCAAGGAGGGAACCTTTGTGCATCAAACCAAGTACACGAAGGACATTCTCAAAAAGTTCAATATGGACGACTCGAAGCTCCTATCGACACCAATGAGTACGACTACAGCGCTGGACGCGGACGAGGACGGAGAGCCCGTGGACCAGAAGGAGTACTGTTGACGGCTGTTAAATATGACTTTTATGCCGTCAACTCCTGCATAAAATTAATGGAAAGTGATCATGAACACTATGATAGGGGATTATACTGACAATCTCCACAAGTGTTGGTGTTTCTAGCTTTTGTTGCAGGGCACACCAAAATACATGCTAAATGGTACAGTTGAGAGCAACTGATCTAATGGCTTATATAGGACGTCATCATAAACAATCTCAAATGCCAATTTAGACTGCACCATTGCGACAAACTCGTCGTGATGATCAAAATGGATATATTATTTGCCTACATCAGAGTTCGTGTGCACGAGATATGAAATAAATAAACAAAGGATAGATGACGTCACCTGGGCCCACACCTCGTCACGCAGGACCCACCAGCAGGGCCCACACCTGGCGCGGGTCCACGCCACATCAACATGGGCGCATGCACAAGTATGGCTGCAATGAGTAGCCTCCCAGAAGCTTACACCACAAGATTCAATAGCTTACGCAGGAAGAAAGCCGCCTCAAGCTCCTTCTCAAGCAAGATTCAGCAACTTGGCCCCCACTCCTCAGCGCCACGTGTCACCACCCTATAGTTGGCGCCCATGGCAGCCTTGGGGGCACCTCCTACCTTCCTTAGGCCTATAAATAGATGGGGAGGGGGCTCATTATGAGACACACCATCTCACCCAAGGATGAGAGCTTCCCTTCAAAGGAGAGGCCTCTCCTTGGTAGATTAGAGCATAGGAGAGTGAGAGAGGGATTTGTATCTCTATGGATGCTTTGTTCTTCAATTAGAGTAAAGTGAGTATTTCCGCATTTTCTATTTAGACTAAAGTGTTATTCATACTTTAGTGATATGTTCTTGTGTTCTTCGCCTGTTCATCATTTAGAGGCATGTGTTCTTCACGAACACGCCCCCTCCATCTAGTTGAATAGGTGCACAAGTTTGTGTCCCGTTTGTGTGACTAGTATATTAGAATAAAGTGGATGCTTGCATGCTCTGATTAGAATAAAGTGTGTTCGTGATTCCTTTCTAATAGTTTATGCTAGGTTGCATGAGTAGCCCTTTTCCTCTGCTAGTGCGTAGATCCTGGGTTTATGCGTTCGTCTGCTGCAAGTCATTCGTATACGGTCGAAGCATAGTACGGGACCGAGTGCTCTCTCGTATGCTTTTAGTATAAGCTAGTAGTACCTATAGTGAGTGAGATCAGTTCTCTTCCGTGCTCGTAGTTCTATTAGTACAGGGTGTCATAGTCCGTTGGCTACGGCAGTAACCACAGCGTGGACGTTGTGACACGCTACCGATTATCATCCGTTCGGCTTATCCCAAGGTTAGGTAGAGGCGGTCTAGGAGGTGGTGACAGCCCTTCTGGCCCTCGTTGATTCTCCGTAGTTGGATATAGTCAGAGCTCCGTTCCACATAGATCCACGTACCGGAGTCGCCTGTTAAGTCAGGGCTATCAGTACCCTAAGCCAAGTTCTATCTAGAGATTGACCTTTAATCTCATCTATAGTGCTATCTTTAGGAATCCTCTCTATATCCATGCCTCTTATCTGAGTGTGTCCTTGGACGGACTGTACAAAGTTAGTACACACACGTTCCCTTGGATTCGATACCCTTGGAATACTCTGAGGTGAAAGCTACAACGGTATCCGTGCGCTTGCGGATTTATTTCGTGTGTCGCTAAAATACCCAACAAGTACCGTAGCATAATCGGCTCCCTCTTGTACTTGACGGCGACGAGGCCGGACATTCAGTTCTCTGTGTGTCTGTGCACCCACTTTCAGGCGTCGCCGAGGACTTCACATCGGCATGCCGTCAAGCAGAAACTCAGGTATCTTCGATACACTCCTAAGCTTGGTCTTTGGTACTCGGTGTCCTCCTCTCTTTCGCTTCTTGGTTTTTCGGATGCCGACTTTGCGGGGTGTCATGTCGATCGGAAATCGACTTTGGGTACTTGCCGATTTTTGGGTTCCTCGCTTGTTTCTTGGTCGTCTCGCAAACAGTCAGGTGTAGCTCAGTCTACCACAGAAGCCGAGTATTTTGCTGCCACTAGTTGTTTTTCCCAGCTGCTTTGGATCACCTACACGCTGAGTGACTTTGGTGAGCAGTGTACCCATGTTCCTCTCTTGTGTGATAGCACTAGTGCCATTAGTGTTGCTAAACATCCTGTGCTACACTCCAGAACCAAACATATAGAGGTGAGGTATCACTTCCTGAGAGACAATGTTGAGAAGGGAAACATTGACCTCATCCATGTGCCAACCGAGAAACAACTCGCTAATATCCTGACAAAGCCTTTGGACCAAGCTACATTTGCACGTTTGCGGGGTGAGCTTGGTGTGGTTTTTCCATTTTGAGCTTCAGTTGGGTAGTCTCATGTACATATTCATCTTGCATTTTCATTCTTGTATCATATCATGTTTGCATCTTTGTATCATAGACTGCATTTGTATCATATGTTTTAGAGATGTGCTTCTCCTATATACATTGATCACTGTGATATGCTGGATGTGAGCTTATGACTTTGCTAGTGAAGCTCTTGTGATGTATAACTATGCTCTTGGTAGCTTTGGGATGTAAATGCATGTGGATGACTTACTTTTGTGAAAATGCTATATATGATCCTCTCTTGTGAGTTGAATGCATTTCGTGCTCAAATTGTGCTCATACGGCTTTATCTTGCTTAATTTGTGCTTGGGTATCATGCTCTTTTCATTTGGGGTCAAAGACCCATTTGTCATCATGAATGTTTAGCCTACATGTTACCTTGTAGAGAAGCCTAAGCTTCTTTTTGCCGCAAAGGCACTTCATGTACCATGCTTAATTTATAAATCATGAAATTGGTGTATAAGATGCTTTTGCTTGAAAAATATGCTTCCATGTCAAATGTGCTTTAAATTCCTTATCTTGGGTGATAAACTGTTGCATGATGTTCACCATTGAGAAGTCTCAAATTTAGAAGTTGGCACATGGCTCGGTGGCTTTGACATGACATGAGATAGCTTGTAGGTGTTTGTGATCATCTTGTGATGATAACTTGTGACCTTGCATGAAGTTTGTGGGCTATATGTTATTTGTGCTCAGTTTGGACATGTTGAGGTCCTATGCTCATGAGAGGGAAATTTTGTTGAAAAATACTTCATTGTGTTTATGGCTGTGTCACATACTTATATGTTCCTTTCTACCTTGTTGGCGATGCTTGTACTGAATATGTGGCTATCTTGCTTGTCTATGTCTCATTTTTAGCATGTTGTAGTGCTCTTTGTCTATTTGAGAAGCGCATGCTTGCATTTGTAGACTTGATTCATACATTACCAACAAGGGGGAGACATGTGCACCAATTCATAACAAAGGGGAGAAAATACATTTTTGCATCCAGGGGGAGTTTTTGCATCAAAGGGGAGAAATGCGTTTGTTTAGGGGGAGCTTGCATTCATGCAGGGGGAGCTCTTTGTGTCGCCTGAATTTTAGTTGTGCTCTTTTGCCAATGGTGTCGAGCCCTTTTGCCTCACCTTGAGGAGTAGGCAATTTTGGAGCATTTTATCTCGGTTGTGTTGAGCCGTTGCCCTTGCCTTAGGGGACCGAGATTTTTCTCTCTCAAGTGATCTTGTTTTGGCTTTTGATCACTTGTTTGAGTTTTTAGTTTGTCTCTTTTCTTTTTCTCTTTTCTCTGAATTGGTTACTATGTGTGTTGTCAATGCACTCATCAAGGGGGAGATTGAGGACCGGAGCGTCCGAGGACCGGTGGATGGTCGCTCCTTGGTGTGATGAGTGATTGACAACGTGGTGTGGATTGACTCTGGCCGAGTATTGCAGGTGTAGGTTGCTGCTTGATTTGTGTTGGTGCAGGTGAAGAGTGGGCGCGAAAGGTCTTAGCCTCGCGGAGCCTCCGAGGAGTGGAGAGACAAATAGGCTCGGCTTGATGGACCCGATGGCCGAAAGGGATCAAGTGCGGACCGCATGGTGGCAAGAAAAGCAAGACGAAGTCGTCGACTGGAGCCGGTGTAGGGTAGCGGCTCACGATCGGAGTCTGCACACATGGTTTGTGGCGGTTCACCACAAAACTGTCGGGTTACTTGGTTGAGCCACAAAACCAAGACCGGAGGCTCGGCGGGCGGAGACGGGATCGGAATTGTAGGGCTTGCGTCGGGAGGACGCGGACTGCGGCAAAGGCATGGCCGCCTGATGAAGGAAGATCCCTACTTGACCATCTTGCCCCTGAGGGGTGTGTATCTGAGGACCTGTGTGGTTCGAGGACCGGTGGATGGTCGCTTCGTGGTGTGATGAGTGATTGACAACATTGTGTGGACTGATTCTTGGCTAAGTATTGTAGGTGCAGGTTGCGGCTTGACTGGTGTTGGTGCAGGTGAAGAGCAAGCGTGAAAGGTCGTTGCCGGGTAGGCCTCTAGGTGTGGAGAAGACAAGTAGGCTTGGCTCGAGGGACCCGGTGGCCAGCAGGGTCAAGTGCGGGCCGCATGGTGGCAAGAATGGCAAGATGAAGTCGTGGACGGTTCCTTGGTTGAGCCACAAAGCCATGATCGAGCCGGGACTTCGTGGGGGCCACGTCATGAGTGGAGATTGGCAGAGGCCACGCCAAGTTCGCAGGGTTTCCAGTGGTTCGCCAGAAACCACTGGGTTCCTTGGTTGATCCACAAAGCCAGGGCCGAAGACCGGAGGCAGCAGCACCAGACCGGTCTGACCGGTGGGGACCGGTCTGACCAGTGGAGGACACGGTCTGACCGGTGTGCGACGATTCAGTCCGGAGACTTCGAAGCGGAGGACACGCGTCGGGATCGCATGGTGTGCGTCGAGGCTACGCAGGGTGCGGTCACCGGGCATCCGTCCGATAGTTCGACGATGAAGATTCCCAAAGTGCCCCTCAGGGGCGTGTATCCTAGTGTTAGGCTTTAGGGGTAGTTTCATCTTTCGGTTGCCTCCATATAACCCAAGTGGTGAGAGGATGGCAGCCATCTCTTGGAACCCTAGCTCATTTTGTTTTGCTATTTTCCTCTTCCATTTTCCTTTGGAATTTCTAGGACTAGCTTGAGAGCTTCATGGTGAGATCTTGTGAGAGGGAAGGATGATTGGGAGGCAAGCTAGACCTTGTATGAACCTTCATGGTATGTATAGATGATTCGGCGTGATTCCTCAAGGCTTGATGGTGTCTCTCTCATTTTTTCCTTTTTGGTGATTTTCGGAGCCTTTTCTTGTGGCGGATTTGAGACCTTTCTCTTTGGGATTTGGTGGGGGATGTATGCTTGAACCCTTCATGGTTCTTTTCCCTTTGATTCCCCTCCCAAATCCGTGAGCAAAGGGGCTCGATTTTGGGGTTTTCTTCCCTATAGAGTTAGAGGTGTTCTTGGTGGGATTTTCTTCGATTCCTCTTGATTTAGCAAGTTTTGGTAGACCAAATCTTGGCTATGGAGTGCCCATGAGGTGTTCCTACTTTCCCCAAAGTCTTGTGCGAATCCGTGGAGCGAATCGGGAGATCGAGATTTGGATTTGGGGGAGTTGACACGCGGGTTGCTGTTCATCCCGAGCTGCCCAGGCTCACCGGTCTGACCGGTGCAGGTGACCGGTCTGACCGGTGCCAGGCCTTTCTGGGATTTGCCTCGGGTGAACTGCCTGGTTCGTGTGGTTTTGGCCCGTGGTGCTGTTGGTCAGTTCTTGGCAGGTTTTGTGGAGTTTTGCTAGGCTTTGTGCAGGGTTTTCTTCCCTTGCAGGTTGTGTTTTGGAGGTGATTTTGTTCCAGGGTCTAGAGGAGTCACTGAGACTTCTTGGAACATTTTCTGTGCGGCTGCTGTGGCCATCGGTCTGACCGGCTCTGTCCACCGGTCTGACCGGCGCAGGCCATCGGTCTGACCGATGCAGCACAGGCAGCAAGCCGTGCAGATTTCCGCTGTGCGTTTGGGGTGTTTGGTTCGGTCGGTTGAGTTGTTGGTTCCTAGGACCAGTAGCACTCCAGTGGCTACGTGGTCTTGGCCAACTTGGGTAGTTGAGTCAGAGACGTGATTTGGTTGGCCGTGTTCGACTTGTTGGTGTAGCCATCTCCTTCGAGAAGAATTTTTATTGGCTCCCATTCACTCCCCCCTCTCTGGTCGCCAGTTCGGTCCTTCAAGTGGTATCAGAGCCGGTTACAGATCTTCGTGATTCTAACCAGTCTAAGATCCAAAGATGGCGTACCAGGAACGGGGTTCGGGTCCTCCGCACTTCGATGGCAAAAACTACCAGATGTGGCAGAGGCGGATGGCGGCGTTCCTCCGCGGAAAGGGTCAGATCCTTTGGGACGTTACTGTGAACATAACTTATGTTCATCCGATTAACTTCCTTGCTCCTGGATCGAGGGACATGCACGACGCCAACAACAAGGCGGTCGACTACTTGTTTCGTGCTCTGTGTCAATCCGAATTCGATCGGGTTCAGACAGAGGACCTAGCTTGTAGGATTTGGGTGGAGCTGAAGAATGCTCACGCTGGAAATGCTGAGGTTCAGGCACGGTTGTATGCGACCTACCGGAGAGAGTACAAGAATTTCACTCATCTCCCCGGTGAGTCAATTGATGCCTTGTTCCAGCGGTTCACGGTGGTTGTGAACAACATGAGGGCCAATGTGGACGTCCTCCCGTACGATGACCATGATAGAGCTGTGAAGCTCTTGCACGCGCTGGATCGTACCGTATGGGATGGAAAGGTCGAGGCTATTCTTGAGTCTGAGAAGTATACCACACTGACGGTGAACGAGCTGTTCTCTAAGCTCAAGTCAGCTGAGGTTGATCGTGGTTTGATAGCCCGTCTCGAGAGCCCGACTGACTCCCATAGTCTTGCTCTTGTAGGTGGCTCAAGTGCTAAGTCTAACGCTAACCCATCCTCCAGGATGTTTGCATTGTCCTCTTTGATGTCTTTGCCAGACGAGGAGTTCGACGTGCTTGGAGAGGACGAGCTGGCGCTGTTGACCAGACAGTTCGAGAGGCTGCACGAGAACTGGGTGAACATGAGGAGGACGACACGGACATGCTTCCAGTGCGGCAAGCCAGGACACTTCGTCGCCGACTGTCCGGAGAAGATGGAGAACAAGGATGGCTACAAGCACCGGTCGAGGACGGACAAGCACCGATCAAGGCGCGATCACAAGCACAAGCATCGGAACAAGGACGAGCGAGGATCAAGGAAGAAGGGCGGCCATGGCAGGAAGGCCCGAGCGATGGTCGGAGCAAGCGACGTCGACTCCAGCTCCGCATACTCTTCCTCGAGCTCCAGTAGCAGTGAAGATGAAGGTGATCGGCGCAAGAACAAGAAGGCGTCCAAGAACTTGAGCGGGCTGAGCTGCTTCGCGGGAGATGGCTTATGCGGCATGGAACGCAGCTCTGGCAGCAAGAAGAGTCACCAGAGCGACTCGGACTCTGACTCCGAGGATGAGGTACGTGACGAGCTTCCCTTCTTGCACGAGGAGAATGAGCGACTTGGCAAGTTGCTTGATAACCGCGATGACATGCTTAGAGAGGCAAAGAAGATGAGAAAAGAGCTTAGGGCCTCACTAGAAGATGCTAGGAACTGAGTAGCTGAGCTAGAAACCCA
This sequence comes from Cenchrus fungigraminus, assembly GCA_036936925.1. Classification (NCBI taxonomy): domain Eukaryota; kingdom Viridiplantae; phylum Streptophyta; class Magnoliopsida; order Poales; family Poaceae; genus Cenchrus; species Cenchrus fungigraminus. The sequence goes on from CM072778.1 coordinate 53,591,118, forward strand.
GAACCTTGATGCTAAGCTTGAGATTGATTCGCTAATGGCTTCACCTGTGGTTTCTGATGATGTTGATTGTGTTGATTGCTCTATTTTCCTAGCTGACCTTACTACTCTCAAGGAAAAGCATGCCTCCAAGTGTGAGGAACTAGATGTGCTTAGGGTTGAAGTGGCTGAGCTTAAGTCTAGACCTGCTTTGCTAGGTGATTGCACTTCTTGCCCTGTTTTGCATGGAAAGATTGATGAGATGCATGCTTACATTGTTTCTCTTGAGGCTCAGTTGAAAGCACCTGTTCCCACTTCTTGCTCTACTTGTGAGTTGCATGCGGTTAAGAATCTGGAACTTGCACATTATGTTGATCGCTTGCAGGATGAGAACGATGAGCTGAGGAAGTGTATGAGTTGGTTGTCGGGTCAGGAGCCTCAGCTTGGTATCATGATAGCGGCTTTCAAACGCTATGATGGTCAGGCACTTGGGGCTGACAAGTTTGGAGAGAACAGTGGTGAGGGAGTTGAGAGAGTTGGAGAGATCCCTATCCCACCACCAAACACACACAAGAATAAGTTTGAGCCCAAGCCTAACCATCTCAGAAACAAACTTGACACAACTCCAGATCCACCCATATTCCATCACCCAACAAATGATTTCCAAAAACCGGTGAGATTTGTGAGCCCAAAGGGAGGTGAGGATGGAGAGAAGAAAGGAGAGAGGCCGAGTGAGCAGTCCCAACCCAAGCCTAAGCCACAACCCATAAAGTTCCATTGTGGGTACTGTGATAGAGATGGTCACAAGGATGAGTTTTGCTTCAAGAGGAAGCGTGAGGAGAGAATGGCTAAGGAGTGGGCTAACAAGGACAGGTACCACCCCTCTAATGGTGTACCTGAGCCTCATATGCAGATGCCCAGGGCCAAGGCGATTGTGAGGTCGGTTCCGGCTTGGGGAGATCGAAAGGTGGCAGGTGGTGCTGCTAGACGAGCCCCACCGGGCAGACCGGTGCTGGTCTGGGCAGACGGCAGTTTGGTTTCCATGCTCGTGAAGATGCTCGGTTTGGTTCTGGTGGTCGTGGTTCTGGTGGTTGGCATGGTGAGTCCAGTGGTGGTCAGTTTGCTAGACGCTCTCCACCTCGTGCTCAATACGAGGGAGGGAGAAGTCGTAGCTTTGAGATGGAGAGGAGGAACGGTCCACGGTCTTCCTTTCGTGGCTTTCGTTCTCCTCCAGCGAGACAGGGGTGGTTCCCTAGTGGTGGTTCTCGTGGTGGTAGCTTTGGTAGGCGTGATGCTTTGGATTGTGCTAACCCCACTTTGGAGCAAATGGCTCGGCACTGGTTTTACTCTTTTGGTACTAACCCCAGTGCTGAGTCGTTTGTTCGCTCACGTGCTCGTTTTTGAATTTCAGGTGGAGGACTTGAGGAACGTTTGGTTGACTGACTCCGGTTGCTCGAGGCATATGACCGGAGACAAGGGGTGGTTCTCAAGTCTTGTCCCAGTGGTGTCCAAGACATATGACACTTTTGGAGACAATGGGCGAGGGCGTGTGCTTTCTGAAGGTGAGATAAGGATCAGTGACAAAGTCACTCTCAGGCGTGTTGCTCTTGTTCAATCGCTCGGATTCAATTTGCTTTCTGATTCCCAGCTTTTGGATGAGGGTTTTGAGGTGTTATTTCGGCCTGGTGGTTCTCGGATTTTGGATTCTCGAGGGGACCTTGTTTGCATGGTCGTTCCCGAGGGTCAAGTTTTCCGAGCAGATTTCTCTCAGTCTTCAGGTGTGGCTCGTTGCTTTTTGGCTGGTTCTTCGAGTGAGTTGTGGAAGTGGCATAGGAAGTTGGGTCACTTGAGTTTTGACCTTTTGTCTTGCTTGAGTAAACTCAATTTGGTCCGAGGATTGCCACGGTTGAGGTTTGAGAAAGAGTTGGTTTGTGCGCCATGTAGGCATGCCAAGATGGTAGCCTCTTCCCATCCGCCCGTCACCGATGTGATGACGGAGCGTCCATGCGAGCTGCTCCATATGGACATTGTTGGCCCAGCTCGTGTGCGATCTACGGGTGGGAAGTGGTATGTCCTTGTAGTGGTGGACGACTACTCTCGGTATGCGTGCGTCTTCTTTTTGGAGGAGAAGGGGGAGACGTTTGGTTTTGTTCGAGATCTTGTCTGGAGGTTGAAGAACGAGAGGCACGGAGATGCCATACGAGCGATCCGCAGTGACAATGGCTCGAAATTTAAAGACTCTCGTTTCGAAACCTTGTGCCATGACTTGGGTCTTGAACACCAGTTTTCGAGTCCGTATACGCCTCCCTAGAATGGCGTGGTGGAAAGAAAGAACAGAACCTTGTGTGAGATGGCCCGGACGATGCTCGACGAGCATAGGACTCCGAGGAGGTTCTGGGCCGAGGCGGTCAATACCGCGTGCTATATCTCGAACAGGATTTTCCTTCGAGCATTCAAGAAGAAGACGTGCTATGAGATGATGCACTGTCGCACTCCCAAGGTGAGTCACTTTCATGTGTTTGGATGCAAGTGCTTTATTTTGAAGAAAGGCAAGAATCTGGATAAGTTTGAGGCTAGGTCTGTCGATGGTATTTTCTTTGGTTATGCTACTCACTCTAGAGCATTTCGTGTGCTCAACTTGGAAACTAACCAAATTGTGGAGATTTGCGAGGTTACCTTCGACGAGACACAGCCATGTAGCTCTCTTGTCTTTGAATGTGCAGGTGATGATGACTTTGGTGAGGAGTATACCCATGTCCCACTTCAATGTGATAGCAACAGTGCCATAAGTGTTGCAAAGAACCCAGTGCTCCATTCCAAAACCAAGGACATAGAAGTGATGTATCATTTTCTGAGAGACAATGTGGAGAAAGGGAAAATATCTTTGATCCATGTACCCACACATGACCAACTAGCCGATATCTTCACCAAGCCTCTAGATCAAGCAACTTTCACTCGTTTGCGGGGGGAACTTGGTGTTTGTTTGATTTCTTGAGTTGGGTGTGGGAGCTCCTTTGTAGCATATGTATAGCTTTCCTTTGTGCATTTCTTGCATTTTGCATGGCATATGTAACATGATGTATAGGCATCTTTGTATCTTAGGTTGCATGCATCTTGTATCATATGCATTTTGTAGGAAAAGCTTCTCTCATATACATTGTTCACCATGATGTGCTATATATGATCTTGTGAGCTAGTTTGGTATGCTATGGTTAGTTTGGTTTAGATCTTGATGATCTTGATTTATGCCCATGGTTGATAGCTATATTTTTGAAAAATGAGATATGTATGCTCTCTTGTGAGTAAATGCCTTTATATGATCTTGACATGTTTTAGTGGCTTGGCTATGCTTAATTTGTGGTTGGATAGCTTATTTTGATCATATGGGGCCAAAGGCTCATTTGCCATCATGAATGTTTAGCCCCCATGCTTTATCTTGTGGAGGGGCATAAGTTCCTTTTTGTCGTAAAGACATTTCATGTACCAAATATGAATCTGAAAATAAAATGTAAATTGCTTGGAAAATGTGCTCCCATGTCATATGTGCTTAATTTACTTGCTTTTGGGTGCTAAACCGTTGCATGTTGCTTACCAATGAGAAGACTCATGTTTAGAAGTAAGCACATGGCTCGGTGGCTTTGACATGACATGAGGTGCTTGTGGGTGTTTATGATGGTCTTATGCTTAGAATGGTTGTCCTAGCATGAAGTTTGTGTGGCTTTGCCATTTTGACATGTTTTGCTCATGTTTAGGACTTTGCTCATGAGAGGGTGATTTTTCGCAAAATTGTTCCATTCTATCTTAGCTTCGTCCAATGGTTGTGAAACTTGGTGATCATGTAGTTGATGTTCATACGAAGCTATAGAGTATCTAATTTTGCTCATTTGGATGTGTGTAGCATCTTGTGATGAATTTTGTCTATTTGAGAAGCTCTAGGTTGCATTTTTTTCATTTTTGGCTTGATTCATGCATTGGCAACAAGGGGGAGAAGTTTGAGCATGTTTTTGCCTACTGAATGCATCTAGAGGGTTTTCGAGTGATTTCGAGCAATTTTTGGGCTCTTGCAGTTCCCAGGTTTTCCAGGTGGTCATCGGCCTGACCGGTGACAGGCACCGGTCTGACCGGTGCGTCTGTCAGGTGCTGGGCGATCTATGGCACCGGTCTGACCGGTCAGAGCACGTCTGAGGCAGCTGCTCTGTTTTGCGAAGTGGTTTGCATGCATTCGTCCAGGGGGGGTTGCATTGGTCCAGGGGGAGCTTGCATGTGTGCAGGGGGAGCTCTTTGTGGTTTTTCGAGCTTTGGTTTGGTGGTTTTCGCTCTTTGTTTGAGCTTTGCTTTTGTCTCGGTTGTGTCGAGCCGTTGCCCTTGCCTAAGGGGACCGAGACTTGTCTTCTTCAAGTGATCTTGCTCTTTGCCTTTCCTTTGGCTTTCGATCTCTTGTTGGAGTTCCTTTTAGTCGTTTCTTTTCTTTTCCTTTTCTCGTTGATTGCCAAAACGTGTGTGTTGTCAATGCACTTATCAAGGGGGAGATTGAGGACCTGTGTGGTTCGAGGACCGGTGGATGGTCGCTTCCTGGTGTGATGAGTGATTGACAACGTTGTGTGGACTGATTCTTGGCTAAGTATTGCAGGTGCAGGTTGCGGCTTGATTGGTGTTGGTGCAGGTGAAGAGCAAGCGCGAAAGGTCATTGCCGGGTAGGCCTCCAGGTGTGGAGAAGATAAGTAGGCTTGGCTCGAGGGACCCGGTGGCCAGCGGGGTTAAGTGCGGGCCGCATGGTGGCAAGAACGGCAAGATGAAGTCGTGGACGGTTCCTTGGTTGAGCCACAAAGCCAAGATCGAGCCGGGACTTCGTGGGGGCCAAGTCATGAGTGGATATTGGCAGAGGCCACGCCAAGTTCGCGGGGTTTCCAGTGGTTCGCCAGAAAACCACTTGGTTCCTTGGTTGAACCACAAAGCCAAGGCTGAAGACCGGAGGCAGCAGCACCGGACCGGTCTGACCGGTGGGTCTGACCAGTGTTGGACGACGCAGTCCGGAGACTTCGAAGCGGAGGACATGCGTCGGGATCGCATGGTGTGCATCGAGGCTACGCAGGGTGCGGTCGCCGGGCATCCGTCCGATGGTTCGACGATGAAGATTCCCAAAGTGCCCCTCGAGGGCGTGTATCCTAGTGTTAGGCTTTAGGGGTAGTTTCGTCTTTCGGTTGCCTCCATATAACCCAAGTGGTGAGAGGATGGCAGCCATCTCTTGGAACCCTAGCTCATTTTGTTTTGCTATTTTCCACTTCCATTATCCTTTGGAATTTCTAGGACTAGCTTGAGAGCTTCATGGTGAGATCTTGTGAGAGGGAAGGATGGTTGGGAGGCAAGCTAGACCTTGTATGAACCTTCATGGTATGTATAGATGATTCGGCGTGGTTCCTCAAGGCTTGATGGTGTCTCTCCCGTTTTTCCTTTTTGGTGATTTTCGGAGCCTTTTCTTGGCGATTTTCTTGTGGCGGATTTGAGACCTTTCTCTTTGGGATTTGGTGGGGGATGTATGCTTGAACCCTTCGTGATTCTTTTCCCTTCGATTCCCCTCCCAAATCCGTGAGCAAAGGGGCTCGATTTTGGGGTTTTCTTCCCTCTAGGATTAGAGGTGTTCTTTGTGGGATTTCTTCGATTCCTCTTGATTTAGCAAGTTTTGGTGGACCAAATCTTGGCTATGGAGTGCCCATGAGGTGTTCCTACTTTCCCCAAAGTCTTGTGCGAATCCGTGGAGCGAATCGGGAGATCGAGATTTGGATTTGGGGGAGTTGACCCGCGGGTTGCTGTTCATCCCGAGCATCCCGAGCAGGGTTTTCTTCCCTTGCAGGTTGTGTTTTGGAGGTGATTTTTTTCCAGGGTCTAGAGGAGTCACTGAGACTTCCTGGAACATTTTCTGTGCGGCTGCTGTAGCCATCGGTCTGACCGGCTCTGTCCACCGGTCTGACCGGCTCTGTCCACCGGTCTGACCGGTGTCACCGGTCTGATCGGCGCAGGCCATCGGTCTGACCGGTGCAGCACAGGCAGCAAGCCGTTGTGACGCCCCAGGTTTTTAATTAGCATCATTAGTGCTAATGACCTAATCAACCGAGTCAAACACGTTGACTTTGGTCAAACCTTGGTCTACCAGGGTCATCACCTCGAAAACCTAGCCAACAATCACTAATGATCATCTTAATCAAGTCAACACCCACTAATGGTCAAACTTGGTCAAGATCTAGTCAAACCCTAGTCAACACCCTTGGAACCCTAGAACCTCTCTAGAACTTTTGCCGCGTTCTCCGAATTTCACCTAAACACTTCAAATTCTCTCAATATAAAAGTTGTCCAGTTTTTCGAGGGACACAACTTTGCTTTTGGGTGGCATTTCAAATTTGGAGTGGAAAATAGTGAAAAACTTGGTCAACTGCAACTAAGTACTATTCACCAGCGCCATGAAACATTCAATGTTTGCCTGCAGTTTATGCAAAATCCGTTGCTCAAAACCCCTATGAGCCTTTCTAGAAGTTGTAGAGGGTAGCTTGTTCTACAACTTTGCTATAAACATGTTTGTGCACCTTAGTTTCAAAATTGGGAGAAAAACCTGGTCAAACATCGGTGAACTAAAAGGGGAGTGGCGACATCGCGCCGCGCCGCCGCACGCCCGCGCTCCAGAGCGCGCCCATGCGCGCCGCGTGGCGTCCCTGCCGCCCTCGGCGTCCGGGTCCCCCACGACAGCCCGCGCACCTTGAGGCCGCCATGCCCCCTGGCTGCACGCCGCCCGAGCTACTCACCTTGGGGCTCGCGCTCCGGCCGCGTGGCACGCCCCTGCGCACCCGCGCCGTGCCCCTACCGCGCCGTCCGCCGGTTGGTGTCCCGCACGCCTGCCGCAGCCGGGCCCCTCCTTCTCTCCCTCCTTGCTTCGAGGCGAAGCCTCCGCGCCCCCTTCACGCCGCCGCCTATAAAAGGGCTGCCCGTGTCCCCTCGCGCGTGCACGCAAGCGCCGCCGCCCCGCCATTGCCGCCACTGCTGCGGAGCTCGCTCCTCCGCGCCTCACCGCCGCCGTCTGAGCACCCCTAGCCTCTCTCCACACACTAGCACATCCTCCCAAGTCACAAGTTGCCACGCGTTGTCGCCGAGCACGCCGGAATTGGAGCAGAGGCGGACGCGCTGCCGCTGCCCCCTCACCGGTCGCCACCTGAGTCATCCCCGCCTCCAAATCCGCCACCAATAGGTCACCGGTGAGCTCACTCGCATCCCTGTGTCGTTTGTTTGCCGCGCTCGGCCCCACATCGCCGCCGGCGAGCCGCCGCCGCCGCCAAGGGTATACCTGTGAGGCATTCTGGGCTCGAGGGCTTATATGTGAGAAGCGAGGGCATTTCTGCGAAACTTAGAATCTTTCCAGGGGCTCCTTTGCAAATAGATTCTTATAGTTTTGTTGATTTTGGCTGAATCTTGTAAAATTCGTAGAAAATCAAAGAAAATCAGAAAAATGCCAAACTAATTTTGTTGGTTTCCCTGTGAGCAAATCTACAACTTTTACAAAGCATGACTATACTTTTCACCAATAGAGTTTACATGAAAAATTGAAAACAGTTTAACATAGATCTGTTGTACTTCAAAATCTACAAGTGCTGTCAAGCTGAATTTTGGATATGTTGTGAGTAATGCCATGTCTAGGCTCGGAACCAAAATTTGCACAAAGTTATTGAGTAAATCTATTAATATGATTTATTTTGTATTTATTATGAATCTGCCTAAATGATATTTGTAGCAAAATATAAATAAATTTTTGTGCTCAACTTCTGCATATGATCTTTTTATGCCTAAATACACCTCTGGTAAAATTAATCATGATTTCATATCTGCTAGAAATATTTAGTCTTGATTTATGCTTGAAATAAATATAATTACATAGCTCAAGATCTGTAGTAGCCCTAGGTGTATATGTTGGTTGCCTAGCTCAGTTTTGGACCAGAGAATCAGTGAGAGAAAGTTGGGATCCTTTGGTTGCTTAATTATTTTTATATGCATTTATCTTGTTTTGGTAAATGAGAGTTGTCATTTTTGATATAATTAATTTATAGCTCAATCAAGTGTGCTCTTGTGTTCACTGGCTTTGTATAGAGATAAAGAGCCTAATAAATGTCACCCACTAAATTTTATGAATTTAATTATGAATAAAAGCAATGGAGGCCAATTTAAGCTTAATAGTAAAGTTAAATTGGGAAACCACCAACACCACACCTAAAGACCCTATGGTTGTGGTGTGAAACATGCTAAGAAGGTTGAGACCAATCCCTTGCTGTTTTGTGAATTTAAATTATTTAATTTGTATAAATATGTACACAGTCACTATCAAAAAGAATAAATAAGGAAGCACCGCATAATATCACTTTAATAGAAATAATATACCAAATATGTGTTTGTCAAGGTGAATATGGCCAACCAGGCACCTCATGGTTGTCATATGTTGTTTTGTAATTAATTAAATTTAAACCGTCAATTAAATCTTGCATATGCATCCTCGTGTAGATCTTCCCGACGGTAGCTATATGCTCGTGCCGGAAGGAGGAGACGAAGGAGCTGACGGTGAGCCGCACTACGTGGACGTAGCTTAGGACCTGGACCAAAGTCCAGAAGGGCCCAAGGCCAACCTTGCCAACGAAGGCAAGCCCCGGATCATTAACCCTTCTTTTTGAACTTATGCAACTACCATTGCTATGTTTGTGCATTTACGTTTCAGGAGTTGAATTGAAACCCTAGATGCATGATCCCTAGGTACCTATGTTCTTTTACTAGTATGCTAGGTCGATAGCTGCTATGCTATAGGACCGGTACAAGTCGAGTGATGTTCGTCACTCGCGAAAATAGGTTCTTATGTTGGAATCATAAGATCTTTATAAATGGATTGCTCATGTGGTAAGAGCATGGGATTTGGGCTCCGGTCCAGTGGCTTTTGTGGGCTAAGCTTTTGAACGTACTAAGCACTTGTCGGGAATGGGACCGGTAAGCCTAGTACCTTAATGAGACGGTGCGGGATCTTACTATTACTAATCTTGAGTATTCGCCTGCCCGGCTCGCCACCGAGAGGGGGGTACATGTGTGAGACTAGATGTACTATGTGGGGGCATGCCAAATAAGCCTTGTACCCGGGACTGTAAGATTCGATCCCAAGCCGAGGATTTTTGGGAACCGCCTGGTCGGTGCCAACTTTGTGAGGGCACTGCTCCGTGTGTTTAGGTTTACCTTGCAAGGGATTTAATCAATCGATTGTCGGCCTCTCACCGTTATCTGAGACTGCTTAATCAACTGGCCATGATGTCCCTTAATGATGGAACTATGTGAATATTGCTGCGTGGATTAATTGTATTGTACAATTCTTGATTGCATTAGTTGGCTCACTTAGAAATGGTAATTAACTAGAATTTGAGCTAAAATATTGAAAGTAAGGACCTACTCTTTGTTGATTTTCAGCAAAAGAACTCACCGGCCAAAAAGCCTCTCATGTCTAGAGTTTGGTGATGTAGTTATCACCCGACGGTTAAGTCTTGGTGAGTATTAGTATACTCAGCCTTGCTATATAAAATGTTGTTGCAGGTGAGGTTGCTTGGCCTGGAGAGATTCCACCCGGCTGGGAGCTGGAATGGGTGGACGACGACGAGTGATGGCATCACGGATGGCCTCCTGTGATGTCTACCGTATCGCTAGTTTATTATTCCGCTGTTTTCGAACTCTGAACCTTTACTTATCATGTGATGAACTATGGTTTGTTATAATTAACCCTTGGGGTTAAATTTGCATTTAATTTGTGTAATGTACTCTGGACTCGCCTTCGTGTGAGTTTTAATGCATATGTTTGATCCTCTGTGTGATATCCAAGTGATTTACCGGGCTTTGACCCGGCAACTTACGACGGGATGGTACTTTATTGTCGCGTAATGACCAAAGTGGATTGGTTTAGGCGATAGTACGGTATTTTCTCGGGCGGGTTGTCACAGCTGGTATCAGAGCGATTATATGCACCGGAGTTTAACTAACAATCTTAATCACATGTTTTTGAATAAAACTTGACAAGATTGTTTGTATTTGCAAAATACGTTGGTCCGTTAAGAATGGAAATAGACCGAGAGGCCCTAGGGGGGATTTTTGGGTTCTTTCAGGTGGCTTATAAATCTTTGGTTTATTTTGCGAACTCCCAGCACTTCTTAAGCCACGTGTTTCATACGTGTGCTGTGCCGCATCACGTGCATGCGAGGGTTGATAGGGCAATCCATTCCACGGATCCTATCTTCTCGGTTGGATGCCACGTGTTTTATACGTGCGCTTTGCGTATGCGAGTCATACGAAGGATGACATGCTCTATTCAAGATAAACATGTCATGGGTTGTGATGTCACCATGTTTTGACATACGTGTGCGTTCCGCATTACGAATATGCGAGGCAAGGATACACTCCATTCAAACAGAGGGTGTCTGAGGTTGGACGCTGTCCATGCAGCGATAAACGCATGGGTGTCGTTTCTATAGTGAACGGTAATGTATGTGGACGCTTTCGTGAGTGCTGGCACAAAAGGTTCGATGTGTTCTGTGATCTTCTGCAGGTACACTAACCACGTTTCGTTAGTCGCTAAGTGAGCATCGACTAGTTTTCGACTAGTTATTATAGGGAGAAACGCGTATATGCCTTGTCACTGGCACTAACTTCGATTTTGGCTTGATCACCTTGTGAGGACGAATAGGACGTCATGCATCATGTTAAAAATCGTGAAAACTTAAAAATGGACCCATTTGTAGTTTTGTGTGCTCTCTAGGTGAAAATTTGCTAGTGTGCGATTTCGTTTTCTTGCATAGCCTCTCACATGTGTGGATGTTGTGCTGTCCAAAAATCTAGTGTGGCTGATTGCTTAAATTTTTGCACCCTGTTCAAGAATTAATTTGCCTAGATAACCTATACCAAAGTTGCTCCATGTCTAATCTAGTTTTTGCTCGCAAAAATTCATGGTCATAGCTTCTGTATACCTCAAGTTATGCTCAGATTAGTGAACCTCTATCATGCTGTTTTTCTGGGAACCTACTCTGAACCCTTGTTAAATTGAGCACCTTCCTAACCTTTCTAGATCAACTGTTGAGTACCAAAGATGTGCCTCATAACCTCGCTGAGATGCTACAAAAATTTGGGAAATTTTGGACCTCTGGTTTTTAAGTTATGAATTTTTGTTCACAACTGCCAGAACTTTATGTCATTAAGTATGTATGCTCGTTTCGAGTTCTAACATACAATTGTACCTTTCTACACGTGACTACCCCAGTTTTTGCCCAGTATGAGAAAAGAACTTTTTCTGTTCTACCATGTCAGTTGGGTAATGTCTTGATCTTAGAGTTCAATCTCCAGTTGTAATCTTCTCCTGTCAACAGGTTATCTCCATCGACATGTATCCCTTCCACCCCCTTGTGTTTATACATGTTGACACACTAAGCTATTCTTTGTATTGATATCCATGACTTGATTAATTTGATCTCTCAATCTTGAACTTATTCTTCTTGATCTTGCTCACAACCTTTTGAATAAAAAAAAGCCAAACTTTTTGGCAATGCATTTGCATAGCACGTGCATTTGGGAACCCTGGGTGAACTAACGTGCATACACATGGAAGATTTCAATATTCCTCCTCTATCCTTCTTATGATTGGTGATGTGTTGTCCCATAACCAAAGGTGCCGTGACGAAACCTAGGGCATCATGTGTGCTACAGCCACATGAGTACCACTAGGAGCGCGCTAGGTATCTGGGTTGTGAGAATGTGACTCGCCACATATATACTCCTTCTCAACTCTATGATTGTCATCTTCATCACTGACTCATTCCATGGGTAACCGAGTTATGCTAACATGCATCATGAGCACCATACCGCATGAGCATGTGCATCATGCATTCATAAACTTGTGCATCACAGCCCAACTTTTAAAACCATTGCACCGTTAATGTAACGAAGGGATATCACCAAAGGTCACAAACTAATTAACATGTGAGCAAGATTGTGCTGAAATTTCTATACCGACTTATCTTCATACTTTCCCCGCTTGCATCCGCAAGTAAACTCCCTGCAAAAGCTCTGCATGACTTTGTCACCTTTGACTACTCTTATGGGCTAACCTTGAACCGATGATGGTAGGACTCTTTGATCTATAATCTCATCCTGGTTACTCCCCAAAGGAATTCTGGAAATCTTAGAAGACCACCCTCCCTACTTTCATCTTTTACCTTCGAATCTCGGGACCAGATTCTTTTTAAGGGGGGTAGGCTGTGACGCCCCAGGTTTTTAATTAGCATCATTAGTGCTAATGACCTAATCAACCGAGTCAAACACGTTGACTTTGGTCAAACCTTGGTCAACCTGGGTCATCACCTCGAAAACCTAGCCAACAATCACTAATGATCATCTTAATCAAGTCAACACCCACTAATGGTCAAACTTGGTTAAGATCTAGTCAAACCCTAGTCAACACCCTTGGAACCCTAGAACCTCTCTAGAACTTTTGCCGCGTTCTCCGAATTTCACCTAAACACTTCAAATTCTCTCAATATAAAAGTTGTCCAGTTTTTCGACGGACACAACTTTGCTTTTGGGTAGCATTTCAAATTTGGAGTGGAAAATGGTGAAAAACTTGGTCAACTGCAGGTGAGTACTATTCACCGGTGCCATGAAACATTCAAAGTTTGCCAGCAGTTTATGCAAAATCCGTTGCTCAAAACCCCTATGAGCCTTTCTAGAAGTTGTAGAGGGTAGCTTGTTCTACAACTTTGCTATAAACATATTTGTGCACCTTAGTTTCAAAATTGGGAGAAAAACTTGGTCAAACATCTGTGAACTGAAAGGGGAGTGGCGACGTCGCGCCGCGCCGCCGCGCGCCCGCGCTCCAGAGCGCACCCACGCGCGCCGCGTGGCGTCCCTGCCGCCCTCGGTGTTCGGGTCCCCCACGACGGCCCGTGCACCCCGAGGCCGCCGCGCCCCCTGGCCGCACGCCGCCCGAGCTACTCGCCTTGGGGCTCACGCTCCGGCCGCGTGGCACGCCACCGCGCACCCGCGCCGTGCCCCTCCCGCGCCGTTCGCGGGTCGGTGTCCCGCACGCCTGCCGCGGTCGGGCCCCTCCTTCTCTCCCTCCTTGCTTCGAGGCGAAGCCTCCGCGCCCCCTTCACACCGCCGCCTATAAAAGGGCTGCCCGTGTCCCCTCGCGCGTGCACCCAAGCGCCGCCGCCCCGCCATTGCCGCCACCGCTGCGGATCTCGCTCCTCCGCGCCTCATCGCCGCCGTCTGAGCACCCCTAGCCCCTCTCCACACACTAGCACATCCTCTCGAGTCACAAGCTGCCACGTGTTGTCGCTGAGCACGCCGGAATTAGAGCAGAGGCGGACGCGCCGCCGCTGCCCCCTCACCGGTCACCACCGGAGTCATCCCCGCCTCCAAATCCGCCACTAATAGGTCACTGGTGAGCTCACTCGCATCCCTGTGTCGTTTGTTTGCCGCACCCGGCCCCACATCGCCGCCGCCACCGCCGCCGCCGCCGCCAAGGGTATACCTGTGAGGCATGCTGGGCTCGAGGGCTTATATGTGAGAAGCGAGGGCATTTCTGCGAAACTTAGAATCCTTCCAGGGGCTCCTTTGCAAATAGATTCTTATAGTTTTATTGATTTTGGCTGAATCTTGTAAAATCCGTAGAAAATCATAGAAAAATCAGAAAAATGCCAAACCAATTTTGTTGGTTTCCTTGTGAGCAAATCTACAACTTTTATGAAGCATGACTATACTTTTGACTAATAGATTTTGCATGAAAAATTGAAAATAGTTTAACAGAGATCTGTTGTACTTCAAAATCTACGAGTGCTGTCAAGCTGAATTTTGGATATGTTGTGAGTAATGCCATGTCTAGGCTCGGAACCAAAATTTGCACGAAGTTATTGAGTAAATCTATTAATATGATTTATTTTGTATTTATGATGAATCTGCCTTAATGATTTTTTAGCAAAATATATATAGATTTTTGTGCTCAACTTCTGCATATGATTTTTTTAATGCCTAAATACACCTCTGGTGAATTAATCATGATTTTATATCTGTTAGAAATATTTAGTCTTGATTTATGCTTAGAAATAAATATAATTGCATAGCTCAAGATCTATAGTAGCCCTAGGTGTATATGTGGGTTGCCTAGCTCAGTTTTGGACCAGAGAATCAGTGAGAGAAAGTTGGAATCCTTTGGTTGCTTAATTATTTTTATATGCATTTATCTTGTTTTGGTAAATGAGAGTTGTCATTTTTGATATAATTAATTTATAGCTCAATCAAGTGTGCTATTGTGTTCAGTGGCTTTGTATAGTGATAAAGAGCCTAATAAATTTCACCCACTGAATTTTATGAATTTAATTATGAATAAAAGCAATGGAGGCAATTTTAAGCTTAATAGTAAAGTTAAATTGGGAAACCACCAACACCACACCTAAAGACCCTATGGTTGTGGTGTGAAACATGCTAAGAAGGTTGAGACCAATCCCTTGCTATTTTGTGAATTTGAATTATTTAATTTGTATAAATATGTACACAGTCACTATCAAAAAGAATAAATAAGGAAGCACCGCATAATATCTCTTTAATAGAAATAATATACCAAATATGTGTTTGTCAAGGTGAATATGGCCAACCAGGCACCTCATGGTTGTCATATGTTGTTTTGTAATTAATTAAATTAAAACTGTCAATTAAATCTTGCATATGCATCCTCGTGTAGATCTTCCCGACGGTAGCTATACGCTCGTGCCGGAAGGAGGAGACAAAGGAGCTGACGGTGAGCTGCACTAAGTGGACGTAGCTCAGGACCTGGACCAAAGTCCAGAAGGGCCCAAGGCCAACCTTGCCAACGAAGGCAAGCCCCGGATCATTAACCCTTCTTTTTAAACTTATGCAACTACCTTTGCTATGTTTGTGCATTTACGTTTCAGGAGTTGAATTGAAACCCTAGATGCATGATCCCTAGGTACCTATGTTCTTTACTAGTATGCTAGGTCAATAGCTGCTATGCTATAGGACCGGTACAAGTCGAGTGATGTTCGTCACTCGCGAAAATAGGTTCCTATGTTGGAATCATAAGATCATTATAAATGGATTGCTCATGTGGTAAGAGCATGGGATTTGGGCTCCGGTCTAGTGGCTTTTGTGGGCTAAGCTTTTGAACGTACTAAGCACTTGTCGGGAATGGGACCGGTAAGCCTAGTACCTTAATGAGACGGTGCGGGATCTTACTATTACTAATCTTGAGTATTCGCCTGCCCGGCTCGCCCCCGGGAGGGGTGTACATGTGTGAGACTGGATGTACTGTGTGGGGGCATGCCAGATAAGCCTTGTACCCGGGACTGTAAGATTCGATCCCAAGCCGAGGATTTTTGGGAATCGCCTGGTCGGTGCCAACTTTGTGAGGGCACTGCTCCGTGTGTTTAGGTTTACCTTGCAAGGGATTTAATCAATCGATTGTCGGCCTCTCACCATTATCTGAGACTACTTAATCAACTAGCCATGATATCCCTTAATGATGGAACTATGTGAATATTGCTGCGTGGATTAATTGTATTGTACAATTCTTGATTGTATTAGTTGGCTCACTTAGAAATGGTAATTAACTAGAATTTGAGCTAAAATATTGAAAGTAAGGACCTACTCTTTGTTGCTTTTCAGCAAAAGAACTCACCAGCCAAAAAGCCTCTCATGTCTAGAGTTTAGTGATGTAGTTATCACCCGACAGTTAAGTCTTGCTAAGTATTAGTATACTCAGCCTTGCTATATAAAATGTTGTTGCAGGTGAGGTTGCTTGGCCTGGAGAGATTCCACCCGGCTGGGAGCTGGAATGGGTGGACGACGATGAGTGATGGCATCACGGATGGCCTCCTGTGATGTCTACCGTATCGCTAGTTAATTATTCCGCTGTTTTCGAACTCTGAACCTTTACTTATCATGTCATGAACTATGGTTTGTTATAATTAACCCTTAGGGTTAAATTTGCATTTAATTTGTGTAATGTACTCTGGACTCGCCTTCGTGTGAGTTTTAATGCATATGTTCGATCCTCTGTGTGATATCCAAGTGATATACCGGGCTTTGACCCGGCAACTTACGACGGGATGGTACTTTATTGTCGCGTAATGACCAAAGTGGATTGGTTTAGGTGATAGTACGGTATTTTCTCGGGCGGGTTGTCACAGCTGTGCAGATTTCCGCTGTGCGTTTGCGGTGTTTGGTTCGGTCGGTTGAGTTGTTGGTTCCTAGGACCAGTAGCACTCCAGTGGCTACGTGGTCTTGGCCAACTTGGGTAGTTGAGTCGGAGACGTGATTTGGTTGGTTGTGTTCGACTTGTTGGAGTAGCCATCTCCTTCGAGAAGAATTTTTATTGGCTCCCATTCACTCCCCCCTCTCTGGTCACCAATTCGGTCCTTCAGTATCTTCATTTATGTTCTAGGTGTAGCTTGGTCATTGCCCAACCCGGAGAGACTTCATATATATAGCTCTAGGGTTTCAGGGCAACTCATCCATCTGAACTGCTTCTCATTTCCCTGCTCTTTAGGCTTAGATTTTCTTCACTGCTTTGTAGAGAATCTAACCTCCAAGTGTATGGAAGCATTCATGGTTGCGTCGACTTCCTCCTTGTGGCTCGAGTGATTTCGTGTCTTTTTCGGGCTATTTTCGTTGGATTTTCGTGCACGGCTTGTTCCTTCGATTATGAGGCGTTTGTGTTCGGATTTTTTCGTGGGGATCATGGATAGATGTCTCGTGCACCTTTGTGCTTGATCTTGACCCCTCAAACTCCGGATTTGGCCTCCGATTCAAGGATTTTGGTTGGAACCCTAGCTTTTTGGTTGAGCTCGGTTGCGATTCGATTCCTAGCGATTTACTGCATTTGAGGTCTCAAGTTTTGGGCATAGCATCCCCTAGGGACGCTTCACAACTCCCCCAAATCTTGTCTCAATCCATTCAGCCATTTGGGAGATCCATGGATGGGTAGGAGGACTCCTCGAGCTCGCGCTTTTCTGCTTCTGTCCGAGCAGGACGGACAGTCCGTCCGACCCTCACGGACAGTCCGCGAGTCGCTGTGTTCTTCGCGTGTTCGTCCAGTTCTTGCGAGTTCGCGCGTTCGATCGGTTGGAGGCTTTGCTTTTGTTTGCAGCTGGTTTTCGGACAGTCCGCCAGGCAAGGTTGGACAGTCCGAACTGAAGTGTCGGACGGTCCTCTTGGGTCGTGTTGGAGAGGTGTGTTTCTGGTGCGAAGTTCGGAAGGTCCAAACTGAAGTGTCGGACAGTCTGCAAGGCCCAGACGGACGGTACGTGGTGCCCATACGGATAGTCCGTGCGAGGCAAGTTGGGTTGCAGACCTTCTAGTGGTTCTGGTCGCAAATTTGGACGGTCCGTCCTTGACCCACGGACGGTTCGACCGGGTGCCGCGGACAGTCCGTCCTAGCCTGTTGACGGTCCGTCCCTAGCGCTGCAGATCAGCCTAAGTCTCTAGCTCTTGAGTTGTTCTTCCGCTTTGAGTTAGCTTGGGGCTTGTTCCTAGGATTGGTAGGTCCGTTGTGACTATGTGACCTTGACAAGTTCATGTGGGAATCCTTGTGTGTGATTTTGTGGCATAGTCGAGTTCAACTCTTTGGAGAAGAATTTTTATCGGCTCCCATTCACTCCCCCCCCTCTCTGGTCGCCTAATCCGTCCCTCAACCGGTCAGACCGGTCCAAGCTGGGTCACCCGAACGAAACAGTCGGATCACCTGAGCAGCACTTGTGACTTTCCACAGAAAGACCCTACACCTGTCAGACCGGTATGGCACACCGGTCAGACCGGTCCTGGCCGGAAAACCCCAAGTGCAAGAACTCACAACACCAAAGGCCCAAACAGAACTTGAAATAGCTGGAAGCCTAGAGACAATCCAACACCCTGGAACGTTCACCCGAGCCAAAACCCAATAGGGGTTCACACGGGTCAGACCGGTGAAGGGCACCGGTTAGACCAGTCAAGACCTGGGCGCTCGAGATGAACAGCGAGCCGCGGGTCAACTCTCCGAAAACTCCTTCCCGATCTCTCGATTTGCTTCATGGATTTGCATGAGACTTTTGGGATAGTAGGAGTACCTCATGGGCATCCCATATCCATGATTTGAGCCCCCAAAACTCACCAAATCAAGAGGAATCAAAGGATTTTCACCAAGAACACCTCTTCCTGAAATCAAAGGAAAAACCCCATCTCGAGCACCTTTTCCCACGGATTTGAGAGGGAGATCACCAAGAAAAGAACCACAAGGGGCTCATGTGTGCATCCCTCTCCAAAACCGCAAAGGAGAGGCCTCAAATCCACCAAAAGAAAATCGCCAAGAAAAGGCTCCGAAAATCACCAAAAAGGGAAAACGAGGGAGACAACAAGAGCACTTCAGGAGTCACGCCGAACCTTCTATACATACCATGAAAGATTCATACAAGGTCTAGCTTGCCTCCCGATCATCCATCCCTCTCTCAATATCTCACCATGAAGCTCTCAAGCTAGTCCTATGGAAAACCTAAAAGGAAAATAGGAAAAACTAGAGAAGCAAAAGAACTGGTGTTCCAAGAGATGGCTGCCATCCTCTCTCCACTTGGTTTATATGGATGCAACCAAAAAATAAAACTACCCCTATTACATAATACTAGGATACACGCCCCCGAAGGGCACTTTGGGAAATCTCGTCGTAACACCATCGGACGGATGCCCGACGACCGCACCTTGGTTATCCTCGATGCAAGCCTTGCAATCTTGACGTGTGTCCTTCGCTTCGAAGGCTCCGGAAGCCGTCCATGGAGCACACCGGTAAGACCGGTGCTCCTCAGTGGTCAGACCGGCCTAGTGTTGTAGCCGTGCACGCTTCGGTCTTCGGTCTTGGCTTTGTGGCTCAACCAAGGAACCGTACACGACTTCGTCTTGCTGTCCTTGCCACCATGCGGCCCGCACTTGATCCCGCTAGCCACCGGGTCCCTCGAACCAAGACTACTTGTCTGCTCTACACCTGGAGGCCCACTGGCATAGACCTTTCGCACTTGTTATTCACCTGCACCAACACCAATCAAGTCATAACCTACACCTGCAATACTTAGCCAAGAGTCAGTCCACACCACGTTGTCAATCACTCATCACACCAGGAAGCGACCATCCACCGGTCCTCGAACCACACAGGCTCTCAATGTCAAACTTTCTACTCTGCCTGAAGGCCTTGAAAAGAATAGCCTGGAAAATAAAAAGGAAACAGAGGTCATGGGTAAAAAATCCACTTCTGGGCAGAGGCAGCATTGAGGATGGGGAAAATAATATGAAAAGAGAAGAAAAGAAAAGGGTGGGATAGGTGGTTTGGAAGCAACCGGTTGGGGGCTACCGGTAAACTATCAGGTGCTAAGGCAAGCACCCGACAGGAGCCATGAGTTCCTTCTACTAGAACTGTCGTGGTCAGGGACTACCACGATCAGTTCAGTTCTTTATTCGATAGTTTGGATACTCTGTCTCAGTTTGGTGATTCTCCTCTCTAGAAAACAGATCTTGAGTGAGCTGATCGGTATGTGTGGGTGCCTCCTTTCTAGAGTTTGTTGGGTTGATCTTGTGAGGTATGGTCCTCACCATATATCTGTAATGTCTGCTGCAATTTATGAAATAAAAGGGAGATGTAGTTTTGGTTATGTTGTCGTTGCTTCACAGTACTTGTTTGCATTCTAGCTTTTTTACAACTTCATCCATCACTGGTATGTTATCTGGTTACTAAAGAACTCTTGTGAAAAGGGTAATCTTACCAATAAGAAGACAAACCTGAATGTTTTGGGAGGTCGGCCAGGAACAGCGAGAAGCTGAATATAAGTAAAACATCTCTGATCCCAAATATTGTGGAATCTATCAAGGAGGTGCGGTGGAACCTATCAAGGAGGTCCGGAGGCACAGGTTGCTGGCAGATGCTTTTCAATTCAAACAAGAAATGACGAAAGGTTCCTCTATGGGTGGAGAAGCTTTTGTGAATGAAGGATAGTCATCTGCTATGTGTAGTAGGCTGCCCGTCCTACACAAGGCGAACTTGACGGGTGCTCTGGATGAGCCCCGTCAGGAGCAATTGTAAGGAAACAGATGCTCGCAGCCTAAGAGGGGGAGAGGGTGAATTAGGCAACTTAAAAATCTAGCATATGGCTTCCACTACTTTGCATAAAGTAAACTAGATCATTTCTATCTAGATGTGCAATCTAAGGTTGATCTAGTGTGAAACCCTCATCCCAAAACAAGTTTTGCAACCTACAACCAATCCTAGCATGATACTACTCTAGGAAAGTAAAGGCAAGCAAGGATTGCAAGAGTGTAATGTGGAAAACGTAAAGAGGGATGAGAGGGAGCAAACTCTTGACACATGATTTATCCCGTGGTATCGGTAGGCACTAAGCCATCCCTAGTCCACGTTGTTGAAGCACTCCACACAAAAGTATTGCTTCCTGGTCACCAAATCTCTCCCAAGAGCACCACTTGACTAGCCACAAAGGCTCACCACTTAGGCACTCGCCAAGATCCCTTGGTCACCTTGATGTCGCCTCCACTAAGGAGATTCTCCACCAAGGAAGGGGGTCTCCACGTCCCCCGCACAAAGTGTCCTCGCCACTCCACACCAAGCTGGAGGGTCGAAGACGATTGCCGGTGAGCCACTTAGGCCCCAAGTCTTCTAGCGCACCTTGTACACCTTGATTCACTCAAGAATCACCTCACAAGGTTAGCACACCTTGCACTCACTCAGCTCTAAGCTAAGCCTAGCACTAAGCACACACACAAAAGCATATGCAAGTCTATGGATGAGCAATTTAGCACTTGGATGGCTTGGATATGATCTTGTATGTGTCTCACACTCCTCTGCACTTCCACACAATCCAGCAACCTCAAATGGGTGAGTGGAGGGGGTATAAATAGCCCAAGGCATCTAAAGAGCCGTTGGCCAACAACCACTAAAAATAATAGCGTCAGATGAACCGATGGTCTCAATTTCCCACTGTCGGTTCATTCGGTGCCCCTTCTCATCACTTAGTCGTCGATTCATCTGGTGCTGAAGGCTTCACGACCAAAAACCTTCTGTTAGCATCCTCGATGCCGTCGGATGAACCGATGCATCCACCGTCGGTTCATCCGGTGCTTAAGCCTTCTGAACCACCTGCTCTCTGTCTTGAACTCAAAGACCATCGGATGAACCACTACCACCACGTCGGTTCATCTGGTGCTAAAGACTCTGCAGCCAAACCCTTACTGTCTTGCGCTAGTGAACCACCAGATAGACCGACGGTACCCACCAATGGACCTTCGGTTCATCCAACGGTACCTTTTCTTTTCTTTTCTTTTACTTCCACGGTTTTGACCCTCAAAATATATACTATCTTCTCATTTTGGAATGCGGCATTTTTGCATCCTTGGGACCTAGAAATGTCTACAAAGACATGCTCAACAATATGGTTAGTCTCATTGGTCATGTTGTCATGAATCACCAAAATCAAACTCGAACAAATGGCATATGAGGCCATGTTCTCTACAGCAATGAATGCTTTGGTTTGGAACTGCCGGCGATTGAGGAATCCACGGACAGTTCGTGATCTTTGCAACTTGGTACAACAGCATCACCCCAAGTTGATGTTTTTTGTCTGAAACAAGAATGTCTGACAGGAGAGCTAGTAATGTAAGGTGGAGATTAGGTTTGCGTAATTTTTTGGCAGTTAGTAGTAATGGTCTAAGTGGTGGCTTAGCATTATTCTGGGATGAAAATATGAACATATCCTTACTCTCATAGGGCGAGAGATACATTGATGTCCAAATAAAGGAGGATATGAATGCAGCTCCTTGGAGGGCAACTTTTGTTTATGGAGCACCTCACGCTGAAAACAGAAGAGAGATGTGGGATTTGTTGCATGACCTATGTGGAGTTTGGGATGGTCCATGGATGGTGATAGGAGATTTTAATGAAGCTATGTGGCAGTATGAACATTTCTCTGAAACTCCTCGGTCGGAACGACGCATGATGTACTTCAGAGAGGTTCTCAACCATTGCAACCTGCACGATTTGGGATTTTCAGCCTTTCGTGGACTTATAATAACAACCAAGGGGGCCACAGGAATGTGAGTCAGACTTGGTCGAGGGGTTGGAAACACAGATTGGAGCTCCTGCTTTCTCGTTGCTTCCATTACTCATTTAACCTTGCTCAGGTCTGATCATAAAGTTTTGCTCCAGCGCACTGCCGTCCCATCTCTGCAACCTAGATCAGCAGTTCCATTCAAATACGAGATCATGTGGGAAAGAGAGGAGAGCTTGCAGGTAACCATTGAAAATTCTTGGCTAAACAAAAATCCAGGAAGTGACCTGGGAGCTGTATAGAAATCCTTATAGAAAGTTACAAAGGATCTTAAAGCATGGAGCAAGGAAAATTTTGGTAATGTTACCAAAAGTATCCAGATACTTCGATGAGAGCTTGAGAGGTTGGAATTTGATGATCCTATCATTAATAAAAATCATATAACGCAAGCCAAAAGAGAGTTGGAGGCACTGTTTACCGAGAAAAAATGATGTGGCTCCAATGCTCTAGAATTAATTGGCTATGAGAGTGGGACAGAAACGCAAAGTACTTTCATCGAAAGCCATGTGGAGGGCTAATAAAAATAACATCAAGAAACTGAAGAAAGATGATGGAAGTTGGTGTTCCGAGCAAGAGGAGATGATAGAAATGGTTATGCAGTATTTCTCTAGTCTGTTCACCAAAGATGAAAACATAGATCCAAGTGAGGTGGTTAATTTGTTTGATTCAAAATTCTTTGTGGATGTGAATAGTGACTTATGTAAGCCTTACACTGCTAAGGAAATTGGTGATGCCCTTTTTCAGATTGGACCCCTTAAAGCTCCAAGGCCAGATGGCTTGCGTGGCCGATTTTTTCAACGGAACTGGCTTTTACTAAAGGAGGATGTGACTAATGTAGTACTTGAATTTTTTGACACAGGACAGATGCCTGATGGTGTGAATGATACCTGCATTGTGATGATCCCAAAGGTGCCATACCCAAAATCTTTGAAGGATTTTAGACACATAAGCTTGTGCAATGTCATTTATAAGGTAGTGTCCAAGTGCATTGTGAATCGTCTCAGGCCACTCTTGCATGACATTATTTCTCCAAGTCAGAGTGCTTTTATGCAAGGAAGGATGATCATAGACAACATACCTATTGCTTTTGAATGCCTACATGCTATCAACTCTAACACAGATGAGAGAGGGGATTTTTGTGCGTACAAACTGGATCTCTCCAAAGCATATGACTGGGTGCATTGGAGTTTTCTGAACAATGTTCTTCTGAAGATAGGCTTTCAAAGTTCATAGGTGCAGCATGTCATGGTGTGTGTGACTTCCGTACGCTATGTTTACGCTTCAATGGTTCCATCTCGACACCTTATGCTCCAACTCGTGGTTTAAGTCAAGGTGATCCACTGTCGACGTATCTTTTCTTATTCGTGGCTGATGGTTTTATCCAAGCTGATAAGTATGAAGGTAGAAACCCAAGGCTTCTATCTTTTCTTCAACTCGGCTGGAAGAGGAAGATGCCTTGGGTTGCTTGGAAAGATATGACTCTGAAGAAATGTTGTGGTGGCATGGGCTATAAGGACCTTCACCTTTTCAATCAAGCCCTACTGGCAAGACAAGCATGGAGGCTCATTGCCTTTCCTGTGTGCCAGACTGCTAAAGGCAAGGTACTATCCTAGGGGATGCCTTGTTGACATAGCATTTCGCACTAATGCTTCACTAACATGGTAGTTGATTCAGTATGGCCTTGAACTACTAAAGAAGGACATCATATGGAGGATAGGCAGGGGCAGCCAGGTGCACATCTTGAGACATCCTGAGCTACCATGTGAATATTCCTTTAAAGATACTTCAAGGAAAGGTAGATGCAGACTAAAATGGGTTTCAGAACTACTGGACTCGGCAGGGGTGGACTAGGATTAAAATAAAATTGCTGGTATATTCAACTCGGCTGATGCGGAGGCAATATTTATGATCAATCTACCAGTGAGATCATTAGAAGATTTCTTAGCTTGGGGAATGGAAAAATCTGGGATGTTTTCAGTTTGGAGTGCCTACAACCTAGCTCTGAAATTGGAGAACCTCCAAACATTCGCGGCGTCGAGTAGGGCACCAGATGGTGAGAGGAAATTATGGAACAATGTGTGGAATGGAATAATTCCACCCAAGGTTAATGTGTTTATTTGGAAACTGTGTAGGGATGCTCTTCCTATCAAGATGGAAGTGGACGACGTATGCAATCTATGTGGACTAGCCCCAGAAACTAGCTATCATGCAACAGTTGCCTGCCCGCGGGCGAAAAATTTGAGACAATGTTGTACGGAAATCCCAGGGCCCACTACCCAGGCGGGTACTAGTTCCAACTGCTATGTGAGCCCCCGGGACTACCCGACTTGTGGGCCACCGTGCAAGACAACGTGGAGCGCAAGGCAACAGAGAACTAGTACTCGGTTAGGAAGGCTAGACATGTCCAAACCCATGTAGAGTACTCCTATCCCGGTACGGCTAGAACTCTACCCACACCGACTTGTAACCCTGCCACCCGGTGAATATAAGGCGAGGCAGGGACCCCTCTCTATCTATCTGCATCATCATGTAAATATAACACCCCATCAATCAAGAGCTACGCAACATACATGACATAGGGTATTACGCACATTGCAGCCCGAACCTGTCTAAATTGCGTGCCACGTGTCTCTCATTCGAGTTTCTAATCTCAGCGAGGCCATAATCATCTACCTCGGGTAACCCCCTTGGTAGGTTGTTGATCTAAAACACCGTCAACTGGCGCGCCAGGTAGGGGATCTCGCCAAAGATCTCATGGTGAACTCAATGGCTTCCATCACCATCAAGCCAACCGCCGCCTTCAACCGCGGCAACACCTTCGTCTTCGGTGCCTGGGTGTGCACTGCTGACGGCGCTGGTTCTTTCCAGCGCTACCTCACCATGACCCCGGACCCGGAGACCGGGTTCGTGACGCTTCCCGAAGCTGCCACAGATCAACTCGTCAAAAAATTCGACGAAATTTCGTTCTACATCAACGCCACCGACTTCGAGCTTGGATCTGCCTCCAACTCGAACTCAATGACAACAAGGGTTGAGCCATGCGAGCTGGCACCAGAGCCATCATGTGGTCCAGTCCTCCCCCACGAGCAATTCCCATACGGTCTCCGCAGCACTAGCGCAGCCTACACGGAAGTTCTCACCCCCCGCCGAGCCGGCAAGGAGATCGTCTCCGAGTAGTCCTCAGACATCAGCACTGTCCTCGACTAATACTCAGACTCCTCTTACGAGTTCGACTTCGAACTGGATCCGATCAAGCCTCGGGTTCCTACGCTAAGAAGCCATTGTCAGGTTCCGCTGCTGGCTTGGTCATCAAGTCTACTCCAGCTGGTAGATTTGTCGCTGGCCCAACCAGAAGCCCGCAGACCTGGCTACTGATGGTAACTAGGTGGCCTGATCTTCCGTTAGGTAAGGATAACTCTCGATTTGGTCGGAGAGCGACACATCGATCTGGCTTCAGATCACAAAGACCCAAACCCTGCAACCTTAGCACCACGTCTCCTCTGGATATCAACCGTGTCACAAGCCGGTTGACCACGCCAATAAGGCTAATCCCTGCTGTGAATCGAAGAACACAGGCAAGAACAAGGTAGAATGCAACTCAATTGAAGTGACAATTGCAGATATATGATTAGGATCTCAACGTGGGGTTTCACAAACCGAAAACGACGACTGTTCAAAGATAGATTAATCTAAAGCAAAACCCAAACCCTAATGTAGCGGTGGCTACTGATTATATGAGGGTTGGGGTGTGCATAATCCCCTAGCCATGACCATAATGGACCCTAACACGATACATGGGCCAACAGGCCAAAAGATTGCTTTGCAGCACCCTAGCAGATTTCTGATTATCAATTTGTTTCGAAGATTCCCAACGACTCAGTAGGAATTTTGAGGTGGGACTAGTGCAATTGGAAGCTCTATAAATTTCTGTTTCCATCCATATAAAGAACGTCCAAAACCAAGCCTATATGCAACCTGGGCGTCCGTTTTAGTGCAGACTGTTTCTGGACTCCGGGACAAACTCGAAGCCGACTTGATTGGGGCTCCAACATGGCTTGGACGCCCTTGCTGTCCCCCTAAGGTGGTGGCGGAAGGACCAATTAGGCGAACCATAGAGGGGGGAGTGAATGGGAGCCGATAAAAATTCTTCTCAAGGGAGGACGTCTTGTGCCATTCATAAAGTGTTCTACACGTCCTTGGGGCATGCTCCTACTTGGGCCGGGGTCCCAAGGGTGAATATCATGCTCATGATGATGACATCGCTTCCGAATGTTGGACTTTGTAGACTTTGCACTTTGAAACGTAATAATACCTTCGATCAAATAAATACATGTACAAGTGGAACAAAGTGAGTTGTACCAAAAGTTACTATGCAAATGTCTAAACGAGCTCACCATTTAATCAATGGTCGTATCTGAAGGTGTCATGTCCTCATCATCCTCCCCTTCTTGACAACAAACCGTCCTCGGTTTGAGTTTAGTTGGAGGACAGGTTGTAGGTAGTAGCCAACATTGCTCCCCTTCTTGTAATTTAACCTGCTTCTTTATAACAAAACTTGGGGATCTTGACAAGACATGGTTATAGCTAGTGCAGCTCTCTAGTTGATCATATTGTTGTATAACAAAAGGAGATTTCAGATTTGAAATATAGACACGATGCACCACATATTCTCCTTTATAATTATATTTACCAATGAAGTGACATATACATCTAGATAACGAGGGCAATTCAGCACATTTAAGTATCTTTTCTAAATTGCTAAGAGCACACAAAGTATCGAACTTAATATAACCCAAAGTATTTAAAGAAGACAAATTTTTTTTCATCGAGTGCACTAGGAATTGGGATGAACACTTTAGTTTCAACACAATTATATGGCCCCAAAGCATGTGCATCATTAGCATGGACTAGTTGTGGCATAGGAATAAATGAATCAATTTCACACAACTCTTCTTTGTCATAAGGAACAACAAGAAAATCAACTTGTGACAAAGGCAAAAAATTGAAAGATTCCACTAGAAGTTGTTGTACAATAGCATGATTAGTGGACAAATTTGGCTCATCAAAAGAATTCTCACCTTGTCCAAGGGCAACATCGTTTTCATTACCTTTTGTCTCATTTTCAGAAATTGTAGGTGCACTTCTAGTTGCTCGTTCTGAAATCTCACATGAGGAAGGAACATCCTCATTCTCTAGCGTACAGTCCACTTCATTGTCATCAATTGGATCTCCAATGACAACACTCGCATCCATGTCCTCAACATCTGAAGCACTAATATACCCACCATCGTCTTGAAGAATGTATGCTCGTGGACTAGTACAAACATCCTGCACGTGTCCAAATCCATGGCAACAACGACACTGAGCTCTAAAAGTCTGTACCGTGGCTGTGGAAGAAGCACGCTTGATAGGTATCTGCAAAATGTTAGGAACAAGAAAAGAGGTGGTGTCCTCTTCCAAAGACTGTATCTCATTTTGGCAAATAAGTGCATGTAATTTTGACATGTTATCATCACCAAAAAGAAGTTGTTTTTCAACCATGCAAGCAAGTTCAAATAATTGTGAAAGAGAGCAATAATAGTGATCAACAAGAATATTCTGAATTTCAGGTCGAAGACCAGGCAAAAATCTATTCTTAGTTGCTTCTACACATTCATTTATTTCACAACATATTGTACACTTTTGAAACTCTTTATAATAGTCCTGAACAGACATATTTCCCAGCAATAAGCGCTGCATTTTCCCAAGCAACTCACGTTTATAAGAAAGAGAAATAAAACGATCACGCATTGCTTCCTTAAGTTGTTCCCATGTATCAGGTAAAGCATAATTACCAACAACCCGTACCACCAAATAGAGGCAAAGTCCTTAAACTCACTTGTAGCTTGTTGAACTCTGTGTACCTCAGGAACTAGGTGGGAAGTAAACACTTGTTCTACAGCTAGCTCCCAATCAAGATATTTTTCACCATCATAAGATCTAGAGTATGATGGTATGGTAAAGTTACCTCTCATACCTTGATGATTGTCATCTACATGTAGTTGTTGTTTGTTATTCTTTTGGTTCATCCTTCCAAACATCTGATCCATGATTTCCTGCAATTCACACTTTAAACATAAATTGTTGTTTTGTTTTGTTTTGTCAGAAATCAAAATAAATCCCTACCAACTAATATATGTGTGTCGGTGGGAACAAGCTCGCACATGCCTTACCAAATTCTTACAAGTGTTCTTACCAAAGCAAGACATTGGATGGTAAAATCGGTGGCTGGTTTGTGATACTTGTGAGGGCGTAGTACCAAGATTGCAAGATCGAATCTGTACTGATCCAAAGGATATATGTGGAGCTTTGGGAGGCAATATTTAGTAGCAAGGATAAACAATAATTCAATTCAGAAATTGCAAATCTGAAAATTAGTCCCAAGCTAGTCTATGTCGCTGGCCTAAACTTGTCATGGACCTAGTTCAAGCAAGCAATGGATAAAGCTAGCCAAAGACTGAAAATGATGCAAGCAATTCTGAATTTCTTTTCTTCACTTTCTTTTCTTTCTTCTCTGTTTTTTTCTATTACCTTTTTGCAGTGCTGCTCTTTGTTTTTGCACTTTTGCCTTTTTCTTATCATTTTTTTAATCAAAAATTGCCGCAAGGTCAATTATAACTCAAACAACTGGACCCTACTTTATAACCAAATTATATCAGCCCAAAAAGGCGCACACACCAAGTAAAACTGCAGGCGATGCTTCCTGCCGTAAGTAGATGTTTCCCAGGCTAAAAAATATGATCCATGTATTATGTATACTGGAACAACACTTTTGGAACTTGAATATAATAAATTAGGAAGAGGTTCCTAATGATCAGCAAGACGACTGGACGAACAAATCAGACTCTTCTTATGGCGCACAAACAATAATTCATGAGATGCAATTTGCTAGCGCCAAATCTCATAGACTCAACTTGACTCAAACCAGACACAAACAAGATCTACACAGGACTAACACGATGACTCACCAAGGGACTAAAATTTAGAAAAGCAAACTGAAAAGAAAAATTGAGGGGGCACTAAAAGGTTATAGGACAGCGGAATACGATGAACAAATATTTTTGTAGGGCAAATTTTCTGGAGTTTTAGGACGATAGCACAAACTAATCTAGAGTAAGCCTGACGGTAGTACCTGAGTCTTTGATTACCACTTGATGGGAACTAGATGGCCCGATCTTTCGTCAGGTAAGGATAACTCTCAATTTGGTCGAAGAGCGACACACCGATCCGGCTTCAGATCACAAAGACCCGAACCCTACAACCTTAGCACCACGTCTCCTCTGGTTATCAATCATGTCACAAGCCGGTTGACCTTGCCAATAAGGCAAATCCCTATTGCGAATCGAAGAACACAAGCAAGAACAAGGTAAAATGCAACTCAATTGAAGTGACAATTGCAGATATATGCTTAAGATCTCAACGTGGGGCTTCACAAACCGAAAACAGCGACTGTTCAATGATAGATTTATCTAAAGCAAAACCCAAACCCTAATGTGGCGGCGGCTAATGATTATATGAGGGCTGGGGCGTGCATAACCCCCTAGGCACGACCATAATGGACACTAACACTATACATGGGCCAACAGGCCAAAAGATTGCTTTGCAGCACCATGGTAGATTTCTGACCGTCAACTTTTTCGATGATTCCCGACGACTTAGAGGGAATTTTGAGGTGGGACCAGTGCCATTGGAAGATCTATGAAATTCTAGTTCCATCCATATCAATACAGTCCAAAACAAAGCTCGTATGGAACCTGGGTGTCCTTTTTAGTGCATATTGTTTCTGAACTCCGGGACAGACTCGAAGCTGACTTGATTGGGCCTCCAACATGGCTTGGACGCCCTTGCTGTCCTCCTGAGTCGGGGGCCAAGGTGGAGGATGTCTTGCGCCATTCATAAAGTGTTCTACACATCCTTGGGGCATGCTCCTACTTGGGCCGGGGTCCAAAGGGTGAATATCATGCTCATGAAGACGACGTCGCTTCCGAATGTTGGACTTTGAAGAGCTTGCACTTTGAAATGTAATAATACCTTCGATCAACAAGTGGAACGAAGTGAGTTGTACCAAAAGTTACTATGCAAATGTCTAAACGAGCTCACCATATAATCAATGGTCGTATCTGAAGGTGTCATGTGCTCATCATCCTCCCCTTCTTCACAACAAACCGTCCTCGGTTTGAGTTTAGTTGGAGGACAGGTTGTAGGTAGTAGCCAACATTGCTCCCCTTCTTGTAATTTAACCTACTTCTTTATAACAAAACTTGGGGAACTTGACAAGACATTGTTATAGCTAGTGCAACTCTCTAGTTGATCATATTGTTGTATAACAAAAGGAGATTTCAGATTTGAAATATAGACACGATGCACCATATATTCTCCTTTACAATTATATTTACCAATGAAGTGACATATAAATCTAGATAACCATGGCAATTCAGCACATTTAAGGTTCTCTTCTAAATTGCTAAGAGCACACAAAGTATCGAACACAATATAACCCAAAGTATTTAAAGAAGACATTTTTTTTTCATCGAGTGCACTAGGAATTGGAATGAACACTTTAGTTTCAACACAATTATATTGCCCCAAAGCATGTGCATCATTAGCATGGACTAGTTGTGGCATAAGAATAAATGAATCAATTGCACACAACTCTTCTTTGTCACAAGGAACAACAAGAAAATCATCTTGTGACAAAGGCAAAAAATTGAAAGATTCCACTATAAGTTGTTGTACAATAGCAAAATTAGTGGACAAATTTGGCTCATAAAAAGAATTCTCACCTTGTCCAAGGGCAACACCTTTTTTTCATTACCTTTTCTCTCATTTTCAGAAATTGTAGGTGCGCTTCTAGTTGCTCGTTCTGAAATCTCACATGAGGAAGGAACATCCTCATTCTCTATCATATAGTCCACTTCGTTGTCATCAAATGGATCACCAATGACAACACTCTCATCCATGTCCTCAACATCTGAAGCACTAATGTACCCACCATCATCTTGAAGAATTTATGCTCGCGGACTAGTACAAACATCCTGCTTGTGTCCAAATCCATGGCAACAGCGACACTGAGCTCTAAAAGTCTGTACCGTGGCTGTGGAAGTAGCACACTTGATAGGTATCTGCAAAATGTTAGGAACAAGAAAAGAGGTGGTGTCCTCTTCCAAAGACTGTATCTCATTTTGGCAAATAAGTGCATGTAATTTTGACACATTATCATCACCTAAAAGAAGTTGTTTTTCAACCATGCAAGCAAGTTCAAATAATTGTGAAAGAGAGTAATAAGAGTGATCAACAAGAATATTTTGAATTTCAGGTCGAAGACCATGCAAAAATCTATTCTTAGTTGCTTCTACACTTTCATTTATTTCACAACATATTGTACACTTTTGAAACTCTTTATAATATTCCTGAACAGACATATTTCTCAGCAATAGGCGCTGCATTTTCCCAAGCAACTCACATTTATAAGAAAGAGAAATGAAACGATCATGCATTGCTTCCTTAAGTTGTTCCCATGTATCAGGTAAAGCATTTGTTGCAACTAGCCCGTGTTGACGGCTGTTAAGTACCACTTTTAGGCTGTCAATTCCTACATAAAATAAATGAAAAGTGATCATCGACACTAGAATATGGGTTTATACTGACAACATCCACGAGTGTTGGTGTTTCTATCTTTCTTTGCAGGACACATCTAAATGCACATGGAATGATACAATTGAGAGCAAGTAAACCAATGGCATAGATATGGCATTATCATAAACAACCTCAAATGCCAAATTGGTCTGCACCATTGCAACGGGCTCGTCAAGAAGATTGAAATGGATATATCATTTGCCTACTTTGGAGTTCGGATGAAAGAGATATGCACCAGACATCGTGTGGGCCCGGTGGGACTCACACCAGGCCACGTGGCGACGTGCTGCCACACGGGCGCCCACGTGGCCATGACACCTCATCGATCCAAAGAAGCACACTCTCGACCAATCAGGAGCAAGCACGCAGATCCAAGGGCCCACAACCACGAGATAACTGGCAAGAAACACCGTGAACACCCCCAACCCACATTGGGACCCACCTAGCAGTCACCTGGATGAAAACCGGCGCGATCGAGGCCACCCCGGGATCGGCCGACCCCCTAGGTCGGACGACAACACTCTGAGGCCTCTCGCGCCGCCCTTCTACGTGTTCGCTTGTCGTGACGAACCAAAGGCGGTGCCAAGTGGCTGCCTGAATATCCGTCCTAAATCCTGTAGCTCCTTCTCATGGAAGATTCACCAACTTGGCCCCCACTCCTATGCGCCACGTGTCACCATCTCATTGGTTCCTTGGTCGCGCCCAAGGCAGCCTAAGGAAGCAGCTTGGCACTATAAATAGATGTGAAGGGGGCTAGAATAGAGACACAACACATTCTTCCTCCTTCTCTCAATTCCTCTCTTGGAGAGGAGTCTCTCCTCTCCATGTGTAGGTGTGAGTAGGTGCTAGGTAGAGACTAGAAGGAAGGTGAGGGGGTGACTTGGGGACATGCCATGGTGTGTTGGCATCTTTCCCCAAGAACGAACCTCTACGGGTGCCTTTGTTCTTCATTTAGACTAAAGTGAGTATTCCGACATTCTTTGTTTAGACTAAAGTGGGTTCTTGCATTATTGAATAGTTCTTGTGTTCTTCATCTGTTCTTGATTTAGAAGCTTGTGTTGTTCATAAACTCAACCCTCTGATCTTCTGGTGTAGATCATAAGTTACTAATTCTGTTTGTATGCCTGTTAGTCTAACTAGAGTAAAGTGGGTGCTCCGTATGTTCTATTTAGACCAAAGTCCATCCATGATCCTTGCATGAGATAGCTAATACCTGAGTGAGTTCTAGTCTCTCCCTCGTGGGTTCGTCGCTTCGTATTCATACGGAGTGCTATAGCGTTGCTAGCGGGAGCTCAGACGTAGCCGTGCTAAAGTAGTGATCGACGGTGTAGATGTGGTGTCTAGACTGCTGGTTATCCTTCGTTTGCCCCGTATCCCACGGTTAGTTATGGGTAGGCCGCAGTAGTGACAGCTGTTGGAACCTTTGTACTCCCCCACGTTCGGATACGGCGTAGAGTTTTCGGCCAGAACCGACCTGTCATATCTAGGAGGGAACTGGTGCCCGAAACGATAGTTTCTAATTGAGAGACCATCCTTATCTCTGTACGCTATCGGCCGGATCCTTTCCATCTCCCATCTCATCCTATAGAGTGGTGTCCTTGGACCATAGCTAGGCTAGGAGGTAGCGCTCACCATTCCTTGGATTCGATACCCTTTGGAATACTCCTTAGGTGAAGTGCTACAGCGGTATATCTGTGCGCTTGCGGACTCATTCGTACTCATAGGTGTACCCAGGTGGATCTTACGCTCACGCTAGCAAGGCGCCTTTAGTAGTGACTTAAGAATTACCAACAAGCATTTCTGGCGCCGTTGCCGGGGAACAGTTGTTGTATCTATCTTCGAACCTAGTGGTCCTCGTATTTTTCTTTTTTTTTGTTTTCTTGAATTCTACCTTTACCCCCGCTGCCCATTGAGATGCCTTCCTATCAAAGCCTCTCTACCCCTAGGGGCGAGTTCGTCTTAGAGCAACCATCAACTTCCTCATCTTGCTGCGAACTCGGTCCTGGCTTTATAGCCATGGTTCGGAATCGACCCTTCTCTGGAGTGATTAGCGATAATCCTCATGTTCATGTAGAGGAGTTCGAAGGACTGTGTTCAGGCCTACTTGTGTGGGCATGACACAGGAAACTTTGAGGTGGAAATTGTTCCCCTTCTCCCTTGTAGATAGGGCGGAACAATGGTACACTCTCACAGTGGGTACTGTGAACAGTTGGGAGGAACTACGAGATAACTTTTGTTACTCGTTCTCCATCTGGAACATATAAAATCTCTACCATTTGACCTCTTCGACTTTGAGCATTTGGATATGGAGTCCATAGGTGCAGCCTGGGCTAGGTTCTCAAGTCTTTTGTCATCTAGCCAGACTTGTCTATATCCGACGACATTTCAACGAACATCTTTTACACGCATATAGACTTGGAATCTGCACAAGAGCTCGACCTTCTAGCTGGAGGTTCGTTCAAACATCAATCCCCAATGGAAAGAAGAGAGATCTAAGAATTCTTCTTAGAAGCCTCTTCTTCCCATACCAGTCACAATGAACCCCACCAAGAATCAGAGTCGATCCACGAGAGTCTCTTAATAGATGAATTTGAGCCTCGACCCTGCACATCCTATGATTCGTCTAGAGAGCCTTCTCCCGAACCGCAAACACTGAAGGAAGAAGAGATTCAACCTTCAGAGTTCCCTCACGTATTCGAGGATGATTCTTCCAGAGACTTTATAATACCTCGAATCACTATCGGCACGAGAATCCTATGGCATCGATAGACCTTTATGAGGTCCTCGATGAAGTTTGGAATCATGGGACCATAGTGGATTGGTCACCTCAGAAATCAAAGCCTATTTCCGAAGCAATTCGGGTTAGCTCGATTTCCATGACTATCCACTGTTCCATGAGGGGAAACACCGTAGATGCTATTCATGACCCTACTATTGGAGCTTGCATCATACCGGAGTGCTTTCTAGACACTTTGGTGGGTGACATGCCCTCACCCCGACTGATAGATATTTTCGAAGTCCCAAGTGGAACTACTTTTTCCCATGTCGGGGGATTGCTAGGGATGTGCCGATCATCATAGACAAGATCGAGGTGTGCTTAGATTTTCATATCTATGACATCATGGATTTCGATCTTCTCCTAGGCTTCCCATTGGATGAACTTCTTGATAAATCTCAAGGAAGCCTAGATTGTAAGCTTAGGGAATCCGATTTCGCCACTTCTATCACAGGTCCAGGACCTCCACGGGTGAAGCCTCTTTCCAAGCAAGACCCGCTTGAGAAGATGATGCATGTATCTTCGTTCGCATCACCCGAGCCTATTCTCATTGAGGTTGTAGACCTCTCTACCCCTCATGAGAATGACTCGGAAGACTCTCTTCACTTCTGTGAAGGCGAGCGATCATCATCCCTCTCGATCGAGTTTGAGCCTCTTCCCGCTGGCCCGTATCTTGTTGCTTTCGATCATGATCGAGAGACGATATCGAGCTTTCATGATAAATCTCTTGAGACAGAGAACTCATGGGCCACGAAAATTTTTGGGGCGCTGACTTTGGAGTGCATAGGAGAGGATGCCATTGACGAGCATGGTAGCTTCATCCTCGATATACCTTATGAACCATGCTCGCATAATCCCCCTCC
This sequence comes from Cenchrus fungigraminus, assembly GCA_036936925.1. Lineage (NCBI taxonomy): Eukaryota > Viridiplantae > Streptophyta > Magnoliopsida > Poales > Poaceae > Cenchrus > Cenchrus fungigraminus. The sequence continues at coordinate 53,626,601 of CM072778.1, forward strand.
AAAGTCAGCCATGCCTAGTGCCCTGAGCACGAATAAGGGCTACAACCACCTTCTGGTCCTCTATTGCAAAATGTTTAGAAGGTTGATTGTGGATGCATATGTTTACCGCAAGCATATCAGATTTCGTGTGTGCACTATGGCACTAACCTTGCAGCTAAAGCTTCACTGATTCATCCAAGATTGGCGGTGAGACAGGAATGACAATACCAATGATAGCTGCAAGATGAAGTTCCCATGGTCGAGCTTATGACCGTAATAAACAAAGCACTACCAGGAGATAGCCTGGATTAGCATAGGATTTATTTCCCTTTTCGAATAAAAGCAAGAACATGTTTTTAAGATAAAGTTGTCCTTCGGGTATTTTTGGTCGCTAATCTTTGAGGTGAAGATTAAAAAGAACGGTGGACAGGTGATACCTAAGAACATGTAAGCTACAACAACTACAACACTGTGGTAAGACTTTGGTAAGAGAACATTTACAAGGGAAGCTTGATCTCCACACACTTGAGTTTTGTTGTTTAGCAATGCAAATTTCAAGTGTGAGGGAGCTATGTGGGCATCCCAAGTAAAGTTTTTGCTCATGCCAAGTCTTATCATAATGTGGAGAAGATGTAAGCTTTTTCATCTTGCCTGATTAGCTAGGTAAGTCCTGCTTTTGACTTTAAACAAAGCCGTTCCGGGAGGTTGCCCGATGTTCACCGTCATATGCTCATGCTTATGTTCCCTTTGAAAATAGTTTGATTATGCTGGCATGTTTCCTTTATCTTTGTTTGTATGCTCTTGTTTGAATGTACGCAAGATCTCGCACATTCATAGACTGTTTTAAATTAAGCGTGGTGCTTAGGTTAAAATTGTCTTCTTCAATCAAAACAAGACATGGTGTCGAGTTTTGATTGATGAAACTTAGAGTTATGATTTCATAAGATCTTGGTTGCATGTATGTGGACTAACCCCTACAGGAAATCAAATCCAAATGGGTAAGTCATCAAGCTAGATTCACATCGGAAGGTAAGTTAAGGTGGTAGACTCATGTCGCGTAACATACAGAGGAGGAACATGTGACCTCTCAAAGGTCCAAGCTTAGTATATTCCCCTTTGATTATGGAGCACAATATTGGTGTAACCCTGCTTGAGTAAATGACATGGTGACGATAAAAAAACTATTTGCTTTCAAATAAAGGCTCTATAGTTCTCGAACCAGTAGAGTCCATCTTTTGTTCCCACTATTGCTTGAAGAACAACACCAGGTACAAGAACAAGTGTGGGGGAGTCCTCCCGATCTCTTCATCAATATATCCACTCGAGAACTCCCACACAAGGGCTGCACGACATCGCATACAACTTCATGACAAGGACAAGGTAAACTAGAGTGAGTTGGCTACCCCACGGGTTAGCCAAATCACCACTAGTCTGCCTTGTTCTCCATATCCTTCAGGGGCGACGGTATGTGCACCCTTCATCTCACTCTTTACCTACGAGTTTGAATGATCTTCAATTCTTATCCAGTAAATCAAACTCAAATAATGGTGCTCTGCTTGCTCAACATGATTCCTGTGGTTGGCTTGCATATGTTTTATTCCTTAGTCATTATCTTGATGCTTGTGAACAAATATCATTATGGAACTCATGCTCATCTAAGTAGTTGGCGTTTGTGATATGGTGTGATGATATGATCTTCTCTCTAATTGCTTGAGTGCTTGGGAATTTTATTTGAAAAATCTGAAAACCCTTTGCAAGGCTCCTCTTTGATATGTCACAGTCCTACCAAAGTCATATGATGTTTTTAGTTGAAAACCTTATACTCACATGCTGCTTGTTATTACATTGAGCTTTGTCAAATTCTGTGACCCTTATGAGAATTCTTTTCGTGCTTTCATGATCAGGATTTATGTGCACACCACCATTTCCCCTTGCTATGCTTCTACGCTGGAAATTAGCATTGTATCATCCATATATTCCACCAAATAAAGCTCCATGCATTGTTCCATGATTTACCCCTCTCCAAATATCTCCAAAAGAGACTGGGCTATGAAGAAAAAAAAGAGAGAGAGAAAGACATGCTCAAAAAGCATGATTAAAAAAAGGAAAAAGAGAGAGAGAGAAGAAGAGATAGCCCATGTCTCAAATATTTCAAGGAGAGAGGAGGAAACCATAAAAAAAGGAGTTTCGTAATTTGGATGGTAATATCTAGAACCCATTCCGGGCCTACTGTCGACCTTACCATACCCATACAGGTGCACATATTGATCTGATTGTATGAATTGCTTTTCTTCTTGGATCCAGCCTTTGACTCTGCAATATATGTGAAACAAGTATGCTTTATCTTTTATCCTACCATGAGCTCCACATATAGCCATCATTAGAAGTTGGATGAAGAAAGGCAATTCTAATGCCTTGGTGAGGACTTATACACATTGAGCGATCTGAGAGAATCAAATGAGGAAGCTGGGCAAGGTTTGTTTTGAAAACTTATTGCAAAACCCCAAGTTACTTGACATGATGAGCAGAGGTGATTTGATTCACGACCGTTCCATTCCTCAACTCCCCAAGATAGCATGATAGACACTCCACATAGTTCACAAGTGCAAGGTATGGTTTGGAATATCTCTTATGCTCGCTTCATATCCCTGGATATCATGTCCCACTTGATTTGTTCTCCCTTTACTCGAGATGAGCAAAGGTCAAGTGTGGGGGAGTTGTTGACGGCTGTTAAGTACCACTTTTAGGACATCAATTCGTCCATAAAATAAATGAAAAGTGATCATCGACACTAGAATAGGGGTTTATACTGACAACTTCCACGAGTGTTGGTGTTTCTACCTTTCTTTGCAGGACACATCTAAATGCACATGGAATGATACAATTGAGAGCAAGTAAACCAATGGCATAGATATGGCATCATCATAAACAACCTCAAATGCCAAATTGGTCTGCACCATTGCAACGGGCTCGTCGAGATGATCGAAATGGATATATCATTTGCCTACTTTGGAGTTCAGATGAAAGAGATATGCACCAGACATCGTGTGGGCCCGGTGGGACTCACACCAGGCCACGTGGTGACGTGCTGCCACATGGGCGCCCACGTGGCCATGACACCTCATTGAACCAAAGAAGCACTCTTGACCAATCAGGAGCAAGCACGCAGATCCAAGGGCCCACAACCACGAGATAACTAGCTAGAAACACCGTGAACACCCCCATACCCACCTTGGGACCCACCTGGCAGTCACCTGGACGAAAACCGGCGTGATCGGGGCCACACTGGGTTCGGCCGACCCCCTAGGTCGGTCGACCCCACTCTGAGGCCTCTCGCGCCGCCCTTCCACGTGTCGGCTTGTCATGATGAACCAAAGGCGGTGCCAGGTGCATGCCTGAATATCCGTCTAAAATCCTGCAGCTCCTTCTCATGGAAGATTCACCAACTTGGCCCCCACTCCTCTGCGCCACGTGTCACCATCTCATTGGTGCCTTGGTGGCGCTCAAGGCAGCCTAAAGAAACTGTCTTGGCACTATAAATAGATGTGAAGGGGACTAGAATAGAGACACAACACATTCCTCCTCCTTCTCTCAATTCCTCTCTTGGAGAGGAGTCTCTCCTCTCCATGTGTAGGTGTGAGTAGGTGCTAGGTAGAGATTAGAAGGAAGGTGAGGGGGTGACTTGGGGACATGCCATGGTGTGTTGGCATCTTTCCCCAAGAACGAACCTCTACGGGTGCCTTTGTTCTTCATTTAGACTAAAGTGAGTATTCCGACATTCTCTGTTTAGACTAGAGTGGGTTCTTGCATTATTGAATAGTTCTTATGTTCTTCATCTATTCTTGATTTAGAGGCTTGTGTTCTTCATGAACTCAACCCTCTGATCTTCTGGTGTACATCATAAGTTACTAATTTTGTTTGTATGCCTGTTAGTCTAACTAGAGTAAAATGGGTGCTCCGTATGTTCTATTTAGACCAAAGTCCATCAGTGATCCTTGCATGAGATAGCTAATACCTGAGTGAGTTCTAGTCTCTCCCTCGTGGGTTCGTCTCTTCGTATTCATACGGAGTGCTATAGCGTTGCCAGCGGGAGCTCAGACATAGTTGTGCTATAGTAGTGATCGGCGGTGTAGACGTGGTGTCTAGACTACTGGTTATCCTTCGTTTGCCCCGTATCCCACGGTTAGTTATGGGTAGGCCGCGGTAGTGACAGCCGTTGGACCCTTTGTACTCCCCCACGTTCGGATACGGCGTAGAGTTTTCGGCCAGAACCGACCTGTCATATCTAGGAGGGAACTGGTGCCCGAAATTATAGTTTCTAATTGAGAGACCATCCTTATCTCTGTACGCTATTGGCCGGATCCTTTCCATCTCCCATCTCATCCTATAGAGTGGTGTCCTTGGACCATAGCTAGGCTAGAAGGTAGCGCTCACCATTCCTTGGATTCGATGCCCTTTGGAATACTCCTTAGGTGAAGTGCTACAGTGGTATATCCGTGCGCTTGCAGACTCGTTTGTACTCATATGTGTACCCAGGTGGATCTTACGCTCACGCTAGCAAGGCGCCGTTAGCAGTGACTTAAGAATTACCAACAGCCCGTACCACCAAATAGAGGAAAAGTCCTTAAACTCACTTGTAGCTTGTTGAACTCTTTGTACCTCAGGAACTAGGTGGGAAGTAAACACTTGTTCTACAGCTAGCTCCCAATCAAGATATTTGTCAAGACTGAAAATGATGCAAGCAATTCTGAATTTCTTTTCTTCACTTTCTTTTCTTTCTTCTATGTTTTTTTCTATTACCTTTTTGCAGTGCTGCTCTTTTTTTTGCACTTTTGCCTTTTCCTTATCTTTTTTTTAATCAAAAATTGCCGCAAGGTCAATTATAACTCAAACAACTAGACCCTACTTTATAACCAAATTATATCAGCCCAAAAAGGCGCACACACCAAGTAAAACTGCAGGCGATGCTTCCTGCCGTAAGTAGATGTTTCCCAGGCTAAAAAATATGATCCATGTATTATGTATACTGGAACAACACTTTTGGAACTTGAATATAATAAATCAGGAAGAGGTTCCTAATGATCAGCAAGACGACTGGACGAACAAATCAGACTCTTCTTATGGCGCACAAACAACAATTCATGAGATGCAATTTGCTAGTGCCAAAACTCATAGACTCAACTTGACTCAAACCAGACACAAACAAGATCTACACAGGACTAACACGATGACTCACCAAGGGACTAAAATTCAGAAAAGCAAACTGAAAAGAAAAATTGAGGGGGCACTAAGAGGTTATAGGACAGCGGAATATGATGAACAAATATTTTTGTAGGGCAATTTTTCTGGAGTTGTAGGACGATAGCACAAACTAATCTAGAGTAAGCCAGACGGTAATACCTGAGTCTCTGATTACCACTTGATGGGAACTAGATGGCTCGATCTTCCGACAGGTAAGGATAACTCTCGATTTGGTCGAAGAGCGACACACCGATCCGGCTTCATGTCACAAAGACTCGAACCCTACAACCTTAGCACCACGTCTCCTCTGGTTATCAACCGTGTCACAAGCCGGTTGACCTCGCCAATAAGGCTAATCCCTACTGCGAATCGAAGAACACAAGCAAGAACAAGGTAAAATGCAACTCAAGTGAAGTGACAATTGCAGATATATGCTTAAGATCTCAACGTGGGGTTTCACAAACCGAAAATGGCGATTGTTCAACGACAGATTAATCTAAAGCAAAACCCAAACCCTAATGTGGCGGCGGCTACTGATTATATAAGGGTTGGGGCATGCATAAACCCCTAGCCACGACAATAATGGACCCTAACACAATACATGGTCCAACAAGCCAAAAGATGGTGTTGCAGCACCATTGCAGATTTCTGACCGTCAACTTGTTTCGATGATTCCCAACGACTCAGAGGGAATTTTGAGGTGGGACCACAGCCATTTAAGCTCTATTAAATTGTAGTTCCATCCATATCAATAAAGTCCAAACGAAGCCCGTATGGAACTTGGGCGTCCGTTTTAGTGCAGACTGTTTCTAGACTCCGGGACAGACTCGAAGCCGACTTGATTGGGCCTCCAACATGGCTTGGACGCCCTTGCTGTCCTCCTAAGGTGGGGGCCATGGTGGAGGATGTCTTGCGCCATTCATAAAGTGTTCTACATGACCTTGGGGCATGCTCCTACTTGGGCCGGGGTCCCAAGGGTGAATATCATGCTCATGATGACGACGTCGCTTCCGAATGTTGGACTTCGAAGAGCTTGCACTTTGAAACGTAATAATACCTTCGATCAAATAAATACATGTACAAGTGGAACAAAGTGCATTGTACCAAAAGTTACTATGCAAATGTCTAGACGAGCTCACCATATAATCAATGGTCGTATCTGAAGGTGTCATGTCCTCATCATCCTCCCCTTCTTGACAACAAATCGTCCTCGGTTTGAGTTTAGTTGGAGGACATGTTGTAGGTAGTAGCCAACATTGCTCCCCTTCTTGTAATTTAACCTGCTTCTTTATAACAAAACTTGGGGATCTTGACAAGACATGGTTATTGCTAGTGCAGCTCTCTAGTTGATCATATTGTTTTATAACAAAAGGTGATTTCAGATTTGAAATATAGACACGATGCACCATATATTCTCCTTTACAATTATATTTACCAATGAAGTGACATATACATCTAGATAACCATGGCAATTCAGCATATTTAAGTTTCTCTTCTAAACTGCTAAGAGCACACAAAGTATCAAACTCAATATAACCCAAAGTATTTAAAGAAGACAAATTTTTTTCGTCGAGTGCACTAGGAATTGGAATGAACACTTTAGTTTCAACACAATTATATGGCCCCAAACCATGTGCATCATTAGCATGGACTAGTTGTGGCATAGGAATAAATGAATCAATTTCACACAACTCTCCTTTGTCACAAGGAACAACAAGAAAATCATCTTGTGATAAAGGCAAAAAATTGAAAGATTCCACTAGATGTTGTTGTACAATAGCATGATTAGTGGACAAATTTGCCTCATCAAAAGAATCTCACCTTGTCCAAGGGCAACACCTTTTTCATTACCATTTCTCTCATTTTCAGGAATTGTAGGTGCACTTCTAGTTGGTCGTTCTCAAATCTTACATGAGGAAGGAACATCCTCATTCTCTAGCGTATAGTCCACTTCGTTGTCATCAAATGGATCACCAATGACAACACTCTCATCCATGTCCTCAACATCTGAAGCACTAATGTACCCACCATCATCTTGAAGAATGTATGCTCGTGGACTAGTACAAACATCCTGCACGTGTCCAAATCCATGGCAACAACGACACTGAGCTCCAAAAGTCTGTACCGTGGCTGTGAAAGAAGCACGCTTGATAGGTATCTGCAAAATGTTAGGAACAAGAAAAGATGTGGTGTCCTCTTCCAAAGACTGTATCTCATTTTGGCAAATAAGTGCATGTAATTTTGACACATTATCATCACCTAAAAGAAGTTATTTTTGAACCATGCAAGCAAGTTCAAATAATTGTGAAAGAGAGCAATAAGACTGATCAACAAGAATATTCTGAATTTCAGGTCGAAGACCATGCAAAAATCTATTCTTAGTTGCTTCTACACATTCATTTATTTCACAACATATTGTACACATTTGAAACTCTTTATAATATTCCTGAACAGACATATTTCCTAGCAATAAGCGCTGCATTTTCCAAAGCATCTCACGTTTATAAGAAAGAGAAATAAAACGATCACGCATTGCTTCCATAAGTTGTTCCCATGTATCAGGTAAAGCATTTGATGCAACTAGCCCGAACCACCAAATAGAGGCAAAGTCCTTAAACTCACTTGTAGCTTGTTGAACTCTGTGTACCTCAGGAACTAGGTGGGAAGTAAACACTTGTTCTACAGCTAGCTCCCAATCAAGATATTTTTCACCATCATAAGATCTAGAGTACGATGGTATGGTAAAGTTACCTCTCATACCTTGATGATTGTCGTCTAGATGTAGTTGTTGTTTGTTCTTCTTTTGGTTCATCCTTCCAAACATTTGATCCATGATTTCCTGCAATTCACACTTTAAACATAAATTGTTGTTTTGTTTTGTCAGAACTCAAAATAAATCCCTATCAACTAATATATGTGTATCGGTGGGAACAAGCTCGCACACGCCTTACCAAATTCTTACAAGTGTTCTTACTATTGACGGTGAATTTCCGTCAACCTAGCCATGAGTTTACCTTCGGTGTTGGCATCAATTTTATATCTTATCCATTGGTACTAACCCCCTTGATATAACAAGTTCGTTCGTGCATGTCGGTTTTGGAGTTTAATGTTTATGCAGGGATTTAGCATTAAATGTGAGACTTCAGGGTAAAGTTCATCAAGCATCTCGTGAGAAGACCATGAAGCCCGGCATAAGTCAAGCAATGAAGTGAACATGATGCCCAAGGACCAACCCGTGAAGGCAGAAAACTCCGAGGACCCAAACAGAAAATGCTGAAGCTTGCACGACAAGGAGCTCTACCCAAACCGCGGAGAAACTGATGCCAAGGGCCCACATGCAGAGGAGGGAAACTTCCAGAAGACACGAGAAGCGTCACCGACGAAGGAGGCCACGAGATGGCCCAGAATGGGCCCAGGCCGGCTGGCCCAGGCCGGTCGGCCTAGCCCATTTCTGGCCCATTCGTCGCCTCCTTTGACCTAGACAACTCCCGGGCTATTTATAGTCCCCCTGCCAAGAGCCACGCATCAATTCATTCGCCATTCCCCACCGAGGAGCAGAGAAGAGAGGGACACCATTCCGGAGAGGAGAGGGTCGAGCTAGTTGTCTAGGGTTTCCCTAGCTGGCGTGGGAACCTTGCAAGGAAGACCACGTCGGAGTTCCAGGAGCTCGGAGCAAGATCAAGGTAGGATCCCGGTGGTGATCTTGTCTATGTATCATTCATGATGTTGAATTATCAAATTGCAATAGGATTTCTAGTGATCGAGTGCTTCTTCTACGACTTTGTCTTCTATTGGTTTTTCTCACTTTAAGATCTATTATCGAGATAGATCATATAGGGTTGTATCCATGGTGGCTAGAGGTGCACGCCTGACCTACCAAGAGATTTCATCTTGTCCAGTGGACTCGCCCTAGGCTAACCCGCACGAATAGGAGTGCGTTGTGACAGAATTGTGGCTCCAAAAGGTGGGCGTCTTCGGAGTTGGAAGGAAGCCGCGATTTCAAGAAGCTTTTTATGAGATTCGATTTGGTTGGTTCTTCTTTGCTCGGAACTTCAACAAGAGCTTGACCCAATCTCTCTAGATTGGTTTTACCTATCCCTCTCTATCTCTTGCTACCTTCGGTTTTCATTAGATTAGATTCGTTTTCTTGGTGTTCTTTAGATTAGATGCAAAAGCACTCCCTTTGAAGATCTAAGTGTTCTCGGCTTTAATAGATTGGTTCTTGCATCACACATTTGTTCCACGGATTCGATACCTTGGGTTCACATTTGAGGGAAGAAGGGTACTTGACTACGACAGAGGATTTGTCCGCTTGCAATCCAAACGAAGTTTGATACGCATATATACCGTCAACAAGCCCCTTTTTCTGGCGCCGTTACCGGGGAACAAGTGATCAAGATTCGATCTTTTATTGCTTTTTGTGAATATTTTTAGTTTTCTTTTGGTTTTTCTTTTTGCATCTACTAACTTTTGATCATCCTCAAAATTAATCTAATCTAGTTTTTGACTAACCCTAGTTTTCTTAGATTTGTTTTTGTTCTTGTATATATTTTGTTTATTGCTAACCCTAACAGGAGATGGACGGCTACCTCTCTAACAAACCCGAAAATTTTGTGGATGATCCAGAAAAACTTTACAGGCTAAGGAGACGTGAAGCACAACCTAAAAAGCTGGAATTTGCAGATCCAAAAGCGGAGGCCGAAGGATCGTCGGAATCTCCAAAGTAATCACCACCTCCAAACCCTAGGGGAAATCAACTTCAACCGCAACCGATGGGAGAACAACCGCAGCCGGAGCACAAGATCGGGGAGCTATGCACCCCGAACATCATCGACCTACCAATCTTGAACCTTGCAGAGATCGAAAGGCCGTTCGAGATCAAGGCCTCAACAATCCGCATGGTGCAACATTCACCCTTCACCTGTAAAGAGGATCCAAACTTTCACCTCCAAGTGTTCATTCAACTTTGTCAGACATTCAACATGGAAGTGGTGACTCAAAATCATATGAGGGCAAGGCTCTTTCTGTTCTCGCTACTCGAAAAGGCTTTGCAATGGTTCTACACTCAACCGGCGGAGACGGTGCAAAATTGGGAAGCTTTGATGAGAGCTTTTGTGAAGGAGTACTACTCACCGGTAAGACTCAAAGCTTGCGCAATAAGATTGCTACTTTTGCTCAATATCCTACAGAGACAATATCGGAAGCTTTCGAGCACTCCAATGAGTACACTCGGGTAGTTCCACATCATAAGTTCCTCAAGGAAGATCTCGTTCAAAAGTTCTATCAAGGACTTACCATGGCGTCAAGAATGATCATCGATGCATCGGCTAGAGGGTCCATCATCGAGCTTACACCGACCGAAGCATTCACTCTCTTCAAGAAGGTCGCGGACAATGATACATGGGCGTCATCCGGACGCTTACTTTCGGTTCAACCCACGCGGAACGTCAAAGGAGTCATGCAAGTGGAGAAGGAAGATCTAATCGAAGGCAAGATTGACTCGCTCATGAGGAGGTTGGAGAAGATGGAGGTAGAGAAGAAAGAAGCTCAAGATTTAAAGGCTGCTGAAGCAAGATCCACATGTGAAGAGTGCGGGGAGTATGGCCATGTCCAAAAAGATTGCCCGGAGGAAGCCAAGATGCTCGATTACATGAGAAAGGGAGATTTGCCGAACTTCCGCTATGGGCAAGGTAGACCTCAATTTAATGCAAGTTCGTCCATTCCGAATTCGGTTCCTCTTCGTATGCAATTGAAGGACTTCATGGACGAGCAAGCTAAGATCAACAAGGACACCATCACTAAGTTCAAGGCCATAGATAAGGTGTTGGAGAACATCGATAGCAAGGTGACGGAGGTCGGAAGCTCGAACCATCAAGTGGTCAACATGATGAAGATGCTCGAGACACAAGTGGGACAACTTGCCGGGTGCCTATCCGCTAATGAAGGGAAGCTACCAGGACAACCTCAAGGTCCCGAGACGGCTAAGGCCATTCAAACTCGTTCGGGGAAGGAGACTGAAGATCCGGAGCATTCCGCGGGAGCTAGAAAGCCTAAACCATCTACCGAGGTGGAGGAATTTGCTAAGGAGAAGGTTCCTGAGATCATCATCGAAGAGCCCGAGTTTGAGATGTCGGGAGAAGACACGAAGATGCCACAACTCAAGCCATGCTACTTCCGAGGTAAACTTGATAATCATTTTAACAAGTTTGTGGAAGTGGTGCGTAGGTTAAGCATCAACATGCCGCTATTGGACGCCCTTCAAGTTCCTACATATTCTCGCTACTTCAAAGATATACTTGCAAACAAGTATGAGATAGCAACACTCGGGGTGGATCATGTCAAGATGTCCGAGCAATGTAGCGTCGCTATTGCAAACGGACTAGAGAAGCAAGGAGACCCCGGATGCCCGATGATTCCATGTTCTGTTGGTTCCTTCAAGTTTGAGAAAGCACTATGCGACCTTGGAGCAAGTGTGAGTGTCATGCCAAGAGACATGTTCGAGAAGCTACGCCTACCGGAGCTAGAGCCTACGACTATGTGTTTGGAGTTGGGTGAAAACTCCATTCGCTATCCTTTGGGCATCGTCGTGGATGTGCCCGTAAAGGTCGGACACCACTTCATCCCCGTCGACTTCGTGGTGCTCGTGATGGGAGAGAGGGAGAAGCCGCCACTCATCCTTGGGAGGCCTTTCCTCAAGATCGTCAGAGCTACCATCGACGTCGGGAAGGGGGAGATCAAGTTCGACATCAATGGCGAGAGGAGTTCCTTCAAGTTTCGACCATGCTTCGAGGTATGCAACATGATCAAAGTTAAATATATTCCACCTCATCGTCACATTAGTAAAGAAGAGCCAAGGAAGATGGAAGAGCCGGAAAAGAAGGAAGCGAAGGAAATCAAGAAAGTTGTTGCATCCGTCAAGATCAAGGAACAAAAGCCGCTTGTGAAGACCAAAAAGGTGACTAAGCCGGAGAATAAGCCTGCGCCAAAGATGGTGCGGCAGTGGGTACCCAAGATTGCAACGCCCGCAAAGAGCATTGATCTGAAGTGAACAAGTGAAGAAGTCTAGCCATGGACTATAAACGAAGCGCTAGGCGGGAGGCAACCCGTTTCGTCGAGTCAAGAATAAGCTACTAGGAGGACAACCCGATCAAGATTTTCTGAGTCTTTCAAGTAAGTTGGTTTTAGAATTTGCTACACAAGACATTCATAGACTCTTAAAGTGGTTGGATAATGTTTAGAGTTATAAATCTTGTTTGGTTATTTTATTTGGATCATAAACCCTTTACATGAGCCATCCTATGTGTTATTTGCTTCTCTTTGAGAAACCAATACCAACAAAATTCAGAACCTACCTCAACCTTTCATCCTCTTCATGATGTTATGGTTGACTTGTTTTACATGCTAAAAACACGCGAGTAGAGCCACACCATGCACCTAGATGATATTTCAATTTCAGCGTATGGTAGGACTCACGTGAACCTAGAAACTTGACTTTGGTTTGGTTAAAATTCTTATCCTTGGTTTCTCTAGAGTTAGAATTTTTCTAACCCTCATTTAATTTTATTTCATTCAAAATCTCTCCCACATTTATAGAAAATTAGAACCTAAACCTATGCCCCCATGTTCAAGCCGGGAAAAGCTTGCTCTCAACTAATGGAAGCAAACAATACCGATGAGACCAAAATAAAAGTAGTCGGAAAACATTTTCGACTTACATTTGTTTTTGATGCTTAAAAACTCCTCTAATTATATTTGAACTCATTGCAAGCTCTGAGTTTGATTTTATTTTTTGAAATTAGAGGAGTGCTTAGCATTAAAACATGATTAGAGGGAGGCAATTGAGTTAACTTAACCACACATGCACCATGATGCATCACGGGATGCTCCTCGAACTTTTATCATCAAAACACATGCAAAGGACAAGCATGGGGGGCAGCCAAGACTTTGTTTTGCAGGATTCTCGTGGAAGCATGTTAGGCAAGGGAGCATGGAAGTGACTCAAAGCAAAGCAATCAAGTGGGAGGATCAATCATGCAAGCAAAGGAGTGGACGAGAGCATTTGGGCGGTGCAACCCCGTGGAGCACGCGGTCACAAAGTAACAAGCGAGCATGGAGTGCACGAGAGAAAGCTGGAGCCGAGAGGGGTAGTGAAGGCCCCAGGCCGGTCGGCCCAGGCCGGCCGGCCTCCCCTTTTATTTCGCCCCCTGGTGCCTGTCTTCCTCAGGTGAGTCCCTCGTCCAACTCTCTGTTTGTGTTCTTGAGCTCTTAGTTCAAAACCTCTAGAAACATTGCTTCCCACTTCGAGCTTTAATTCGTCTATCAAAATCCATCCTAAGTCCACTAAAAGTCCACAGTCCCATAATTTTTGTGTGCCTTGCTACCGGTTAAAAACCCCGGATATACTTGTGAGAAAGAGTGCAGTAACCATGTGGAAGAAAACTACAAGTCTCTTCTCCAAGAAGAACGGTTATTCATCATCCAAGCCATCATCAACAAGCTCTTCGAGGAGGCACTCGGTTTCCAAGTCTCCCCGGAGTATGGAGGAGGACACAACACCGCCGAGGAGGAACGACACCTTGCTCCTCGGTGGCATGAGGGCCACACGAAGCTCGTCTATGTGGTTCACCGAACCACAAGGACGCATGGAGGAGCCGCCCATCTGACCTCGTCGCTCGACACAATCATCCGCTCCACCTCCATACACTCCGCGATATTCCAAGTATGGGTGTATTATCAAGACGGAGGAGGAGGAGGAGGAGAAGCTCATTCGCCTTGAGAAGAGGCTTGTGGCGAATGTCGACTTCGACGACCAAGCTCTCCAAGTGTTGGGCTTTCACACAGACATTTATTACTTGTTGGAAAATCTAGGTTGGGTGCAATTTTCCAACGGAGTGTCGGCAAACACCCACAAGGAATTCGCGCTGGAAATTCTCATGACTATGGCGCCGATACTTGATGAAGGAGTGCCTAGTCTCTCATTCCGTTTGAAAGTAGATGAACAAGTGGTTCACTATGAGTACATTAGAGAGTTGCTTAGTTTTCATTGGAAGGATTTTGGAGAATGATCACGGGAGAAGCTAATCGGCAAAGGAGTAGTATCCGAAACCCCATAATCGAGGTATTTCACTCTTGGATATGCAAGAGAATTTTGGGGAGGATTAAAGAGACCAAGATAACTGACATGGAGTTGAATTGGCTATACTCGGCTTTGATTGTTGGGCAGCCAATCGACCCCTCTCACCTTATGATCAACCGGTGGTGTTGCGAAGCAACATCGGGATCCGGAGATATTGGTTCGGGGTGTTACCTCTCCATGTTGGATATCTTATTGAGACCGGGAATTCCAAGAAACCTAGAGTATCTCCTAGTCGGGACTTCTCTAGGAATTGATTATTTGAAGCAAGGAAAGTATATAAGTGGAGATGAGAGAGGAGGCTTCAAAGTGGCCAAAGTAAATTTACCCCTTCCGGATGCAAGACTAAGATTATTTATTGAAGGGAAAGAAGATTGGTTAGAGGAAGGACTTCTTGTGCCGGCGAAGAAGAACAAGAGAGGAATGATTGTAGAAGAAGGTTCTTCCGCAGCCCAAGAAGAAGAAGGTGCTCCCCAAAATTATGTGCCACCATATGGAGGAATTCTGGTGCCGCCAAGACACTACGGGGGTGTACCAATGCAAGCATGGGGGAGTGGTGCAGCCATGCCCCCACCAAATTTTGCGGTACCCAATGTAGCCTTTGCAGAGCAATATGCACACCTCCCTCAACCACAACAAAGTGTGGCCATCATTGGAGGATATGCTGTAAGAAACATGCAAAATATTGCAGCCATCCAAACCAATGCAAATCAAATGGGTGAAGGAAATGCAAATATCGCTTTTGAGCTACGCCTTCACCTAGCACCGCCGGAGCAATTCATAGGAGGAGCGGTGCAATCCTGTTATGAGCAAGGGTACAATAATCAAGACTACCAATATCAACCACCGGCGGAAGATTAGAGAGAGGAGAAGCTTGTTTTACTTTGTTTAATTTTTCCTTTTTCCTTTTCTTTCATTTTCAGCTTGTGTGCACCTATGTATGCATAGTACTTTCAGTTTTATTTATTTATTTTCAGCATGTGTGTTAGTTTTAATTTCATCATGAATAAAATCAACACCTTGTTTTTACCTTTGTCAAAGATAAGAAGTTTGTGCCATGTTGATATATGATGATAATTGCCGCTTTGCTTATCTTTGTACTTGTTTTATGCATGATTAAGCTAATGCTCTCTTAAATGCAAATCTGGAATTAATCTAAATGCTAGCTTAATCTTTTGCGGAGGTTATGATAAAGATAAGACCCATAGTTTTACAAATGCTCTCAAGTTTTGGATGGGTTAAAGATGATTTATTTTTGTTCTTAAAAGTAATGCTAACCTTGTCATAAATACCACTTGCATGTTGCTCTACCTATCCAGAGCCATATATATTTGAGTGCAAAAACTTAGTATGCAAGATTTATTTTTGGGTGAGTTAATTCAGGGTTTGATTTCTCTGGCCCGAGACTAAGAAGCTGGTCATTCCGTTTTTGCGTATCTATCTTTTTGCTAGCTTTTTTATCTGTGCATTGTGTATCCCCACATCGGAGATTTCATAAACCTCGCCGGATATCCACCCTTAAAACCAAAAATATCATCTTTTGTGTTTACCTCCTTGACCACAACCTATTATTTGAGTATGGATCATCAACTCGAGGAAGATCGCAAGATGGTGCCAAGATTGAAGATTTCAAAGTATCTCTCCAAAGGAACAGTATTTCTAGTACCTACCTAATCTCTATCACCTCTTTGCCCGAGGATGAGCAAACGTCTAAGCATGGGGGAGGAGGTAGGTACAATGCAATTTAGAGTTCAAGGGGAGTAAAATAAAAAAAGGAAATGAAAAGAAGAAAAAGAGATAAAGAAAAAAATATGAGAAAGAAAAAAATGAGTATGTATAAAAATAAAATAAAGTGAACTCCCCGGTTCTCTAAATGCATTACGAATTTCAAAAGCTTCAAGATTAAAGATCCAAACTCATCTTTTCAACCATGTGCAATCCGATAATGAGGACTTCCTTTGTGCCTCGGGATCACTCTTTGCCATTTGCACATGTCCACCTATCTCAAAGTGTGTGTATTTTTCTCTCTCCCTCCTTGATATAACATTATTTTCCAATGACCTTTTTGACGAGTCTCGGTAAGACCATGAGAAGCTTGTCTTGTTTTGATAAAATCTCAATTATAATATCTCGGTAGGACTAAACTTTTCCCAAAAAAGCTCCACATAAAGCCTACCACATATATATGTTTTTGAGAGGGGAAAGGAGTAGAATAAATAGGCTTGAGAGACAAGATGAGATGAGAGTTCATGAGCAAGATGCAAGGTGGTTTAAATTTTTGAACTTGGTTTAGCTCTTTTTCATCTCATTCTTTATTTCAAAATTTCTGAGATCCATTTGAATTTTGGGAGCATGTTTAATACTTGTGGGAAGAGCTTAATTAATATCCACCCTCCGTAGGGATGAAGGCTAGTACACTATGGAACTCTAACGAATTAAACTTTTGAAAGCATTATGTTTTCTCGTGTATGATCAAGTGCAGGGTTTTAGCATTGAAGGGCAACAATGATATCCATCGAAGGCTTACTCGAGGACGAGCAAGGTTTAAGCATGGAGGAGATGTTGACGGTGAATTTCCGTCAACCTAGCCATGAGTTTACCTTCGGTGTTGGCATCAATTTTATATCTTATCTATTGGTACTAACCCCCTTGATATAACACGTTCGTTTGTGCATGTCAATTTTGGAGTTTAATGTTTATGCAGGGATTTAGCATTAAATGCGAGACTTCCAGGTAAAGTTCATCAAGCACCTCTTGAGAAGACCATGAAGCCCGGCACAAGTCAAGCAATGAAGTGAACATGAAGCCCAAGGATCAACCCGTGAAGGCAGAAAACTCTGAGGACCTGAACAGAAAATGCTAAAGCTTGCACGACAAGGAGCTCTACCCAAACCGCAGAGAAACTGATGCTAAGGGCCCACATGCAGAGGAGGGAAACTTCCAGAAGACACGAGAAGCGTCACCGACGAAGGAGGCCATGAGATGGGCCAGAATGGGCCCAGGCCGGCCGGCCCAGGCCGGTCGGCCCTACCCATTTCTGGGCCCATTCGTCCCCTCCTTTGACCTAGACGACCCCGGGCTATTTATAGTCCCCCTGCCAAGAGCCACGCATCAATTCATTCGCCATTTGCCGCCGAGGAGCAGAGAAGAGAGGGACACCATTCCAGAGAGGAGAGGGTCGAGCTAGTTGTCTAGTGTTTCCCTAACCGGCGTGGGAACCTTGCAAGGAAGACCACATCGGAGTTCCAGGAGCTAGGAGCAAGA
This sequence comes from Cenchrus fungigraminus, assembly GCA_036936925.1. Taxonomy (NCBI): domain Eukaryota; kingdom Viridiplantae; phylum Streptophyta; class Magnoliopsida; order Poales; family Poaceae; genus Cenchrus; species Cenchrus fungigraminus. The sequence goes on from CM072778.1 coordinate 53,644,218, forward strand.
TCAAGGTAGGATCCCGGTGGTGATCTTGTCCATGTATCATTCATGATGTTGAATTATCAAATTGCAATCCGATTTCTAGCGATCAAGTGCTTCCTCTACGACTTTGTCTTCAATTGGTTTTTCTCACTTTAAGATCTATTATCGAGATAGATCATATAGGGTGTTCTTGTAGCCGTGGTGGCTAGAGGTGCATGCCTGACCTACCAAGAGATTTCATCTTGTCCATTGGACTCGCCCTAGGCTAACCCGCACGAATATGAGTGCGTTGTGACAGAACGATGGCTCCAAACTGCAGGCGTCTTCGGAGTTGGAACGGAAGCCGTGATTTAAAGAAGCTTTTTATGAGATTCGATTTGGTTTGTTCATCTTTGCTCGGAACTTCAACAAGAGATTGATCCAATCAAGAGAGCGAACATTACACGGGAACTTCGAAGATACACAAGTCACCTGCGACCTCATTGGATCCAGTACCCGTTACAAGATACAAACGTATTTGAAGACCTGATCTACCTAGAGAAATCTTTGCCATGTTCTCTGCTATAGCAGAGCACATCGCAAGAATTCTTCTAGCTTCAGACCCCTAATGGTGGCCTTGCGGTGAACACCTACACGACAGTGCGCATAGCAGGTCACACTTTGTGCCTGAATATGGAATGCAGACACGAGCTTGCTCTTCAGCGCGTCCTGCGAGCCCTCGACAAGCATCTCATGCTTACCAAGAACCTGCAACATCACCTCGGGCCTCTACAGCATCACCTCCAAACTCTCCATGACTCTTCACTGAGGCACGGTACAAAGAGTGGGGGAGACACCTACATTTCACAAGCATTCTTCTAGCTCCAAGCTTCTACAAACTCTACATCCTATGCTCTGGTGGACGGTTGCATGCCCATGGAATGGCTAAAATTCTACTCTGTGGCTTCATAGCTTATCAATGCTAGGTGCTTACCTCCTTCAGCCTAATGGTGCTATTTATAGCCAGAGCCAGGCCTTGAGCGGCCGGTGAAGTGGTGACACTGTTACCACGTGATTGAGGGGTCCTGTAGGCATGTGGATGATTAAAAGCGATGTCCTTTTCCCCTGCTTTGCGACGCCTTTGTCACTTGTGCATCACTAATGCCTGAGGCCGCTGCGGCGTCACATGGCTATAGTACACCCTTAGTCAGTGGGAAGTTTGTCATTTTTTGGGTGGCAAGAGAATCTCCGAACACTGTTGACCCGTGACCCTGTAGTATACAGAGAAGATAAGATAGACTCTACGTCAGATGGCCCTGTGCCTCGCTACATCTACAGACGACGACGATGATAAAAATGCACTCGCTAGGCTCTGCGTCGTGGTGCACCCGCTATGGCTCTGCATGTAAACAGACCTATTCCAATTAGTCTATATTTCTGTTTCCTGAGTAGAATGGTCGTAGGTTCGATTGAAGACCTTCCGGGGTAGGCGTGCCTCGCTGCTCTACCAGATCCGTCTGGACGCCTGGAGATCAGAAGCTTCACATCTACGATTTCGTCGGGCCCCCGTGGTCGGTGTGCCTATTGCTGAGGTCGTCAATACCTTAGTACCATGGCCCTACTGGATGGCTGGCAGCTATGTTGGTCTTCTGGGCACCAAACGACCTCCTTGAGGTCGGCGTGCCTTTATACCTAGGTCTTGCAATACCTTGGTATGGTTACGACTCTACCAACCTAGTTGGGCGCCATGGATGCGTGACCTTCCTGAGGTCGGTGTGCTTTTTACAGCTCTACCAGTCTGCTCTGGACAACCAGGATTTTACGTCGGGCATGAAGGCCTCCCTGTGGGGTGTGCGCCTAATGGCCCTGCCAAGTGTCTCCGGGTGCTTGGACGCTCTTGATTTGAGACCTTCTTGAGGTCGGCATGCCTCGGGTGGCTCTGCCAGACTCTTTGCAGCTATGCAGGATATCTGGGTGTCTCTACACTCCATTCATCCAAAATCAACATTTTTCTACAGCTTCATCGTTGACCATTTTGACCACTACAGAAGACCTCTTCATGCGACACGCCTTTCAAGATCCTGCTGCGTATCCTCGGATACTGGACATTATTGACTTGAGGCCTCCTTGAGGTCGGCACGCCTATAAAGGCCTCCTCGAGGTCGGCCCTACCAGACTCCTTGCAGCTATGCTCCGAGGTCTGGGTGTCTCTACACTTCGTTTTGATCAAGACCATGACCTAGTTTTTCTTCTCTTTCTTGAGCATCAAACCAGCCATGCTGTCTGCTTCAATGCTCGGGGACTACTCTACGAGAGCGTCTTCGACGCCCTCTTGATTCCTCTGTCGTACCGACCTGTTGGGAAACCCGTTTCCCATCACGTCGTTACTCGACCTACTTTTTCTTCTCTTTCTTTTTTGGATCATCATACCGGCCATCCTGCCCGCCACGATGCTCGGATACTACTCTATGAGTGTGTACTTGACGCCCTCTGAATTTTTTCATCGTCGTTTCGATCTATTGGAACTCAGCTTCCTATAGGTCGTCACTCGATCTCTCTTCGTTCGGCAAGACTACAAACAGGTCGGCTCCTAAGCTGATTTCTTTCTTTTGGACCGACGTGCACGCTATTCGACATGTCGATAGCTCTACGACTTTGTCATGACCTTCTAAGGTCACTACGCCTACACATCACTCGGGGGCTTATGAGACATGGGTACCCCTGGGTCCCCACCGACCAGGCTCTCGACCATCCCTAACAAGTGGGTCCGGCCTACCAGAAAACCCACCGACCTGATAGTGGGCCCAACCGACCTGGTTGGTGGCCCACACGACCTCCTGAAGACCTTCCAGAAGATTCCCCAGACGACCTTATCCGATCCGGTCGGGTAACTTGGCATGCAAGACAAGACAGAAGACGTCGTCTGCGCCTCCAAACAGTCCGAAGATCACGGGATTATGTTGTAACTTTCCTTAGATTGGTTTCCCTTTTGTAACCGACTAGGACTCAGTGTGACAACCCGCCCGAGAAAATACCGTACTATCGCCTAAACCAATCCACTTTGGTCATTAAGCGACAATAAAGTATCATCCCGTTGTAAGTTGCCGGGTCAAAGCCCGGTAAATCACTTGGTTAACACACAGAGGATCGAACATATGCATTAAAACTCACACGAAGGCGAGTCCAGAGTACATTACACAAATTAAATCCAATTTACCCCTAAGGGTTAATTATTACAAACCATGGTTCATGACATGATAAGTAAAGGTTCAGAGTTCGAAAATAGCGGAAAAATAAACTAGTGATACGATAGACATCACAGGAGGCCATCTGTGATGCCATCACTCGTCGTCATCCACTCATTCCAGCTCCCAGCCGGGTGGAATCTCTCCAGGCCAAACAACATCACCTGCAACAACATTTATAAAGCAAGGCTGAGTATACTAATACTCAACAAGACTTAACCATCGGGTGATAACTACGTCACCAAACTCTAGACATGAGAGGCTTTTTGGCCGGTGGGTTCTTTTGCTGAAAAGCAACAAAGAGTAGGTCCTTACTTTCAATATTTTAGCTCAAATTCTAGTTACTTATCATTTCTAAGTGAGCCATCTATTGCAATCAAGAATTGTACAATACATTTAATCCACGCAGCAATATTCACATAGTTCCATCATTAAGGGATATCATGGCCAGTGGATTAAGTAGTCTCAGATAATGGTAAGAGGCCGACAATCGATTGATTAAACCCTTGCAAGGTAAACCTAAACACACGGAACGGTGCGCCAACAGAGCTGGCTCCGACCAGGCGGTTCCCAAAAGTCCTCGGCTTAGGATCGAAGCTTACAGTCATGGGTACAAGGCTTATCTGGTATGCCCCCACACACTACATCCAGCCTCACACATGTACCCCCTCCCGGTTGCGAGCTGGGCAGGCAAATACTCAAGATTAGTAATAGTAAGATCCTACACCATCTCATTAAGGTACTAGGCTTACCAGTCCCATTCCCAACAAGTGCTTAGTACGTTCAAAAGCATAGCCCATGAAAGCCACTGGACCGGAGCCCAAATCCCATGCTCTTACCACTTGAGCAATCCATTTATAAAGATCTTATGATTCCAACATAAGAACCTATTCTCGCGAGTGACAAATATCACTCGACTTGTACCGGTCCTATAGCATAGCAGCTATCGACCTAGCATACTAGTAAAAGAACAGAGGTACCTAGGTCTGGTATTGGTGGTTTTCGAATTTAACTTAATATTAAGCTTCGATTGGCCTCCATTGTTTTTATTCATAAATAAATTCATAAAATGCAGTAGATGACACTTCTGAAGCTCTTTAGCTCTAAACAAAGCCACTGAACACAAGTGCACACTTAAATGAGCTATAAATTAATTATACCAAAAATGGCAGTTTTTATTTACCAAAACAAGATAAATGCATATAAAAATAATTAAGCAACAAATGGATCCCAACTTTCTCCCACTTGTTCTCTGACTCAAAACAAGGCTATGCACACAACAAATGTAGCAAGGGCTACTCTAGATCTTGAACTATGCAAATACATTTAAAACTAAGCATTTTTCAAGAATAAATATTTCTGGTAGTTATAAAACCATGGTAAATTCACTAGAGGTGAATCTGGGCATATGAAGACTATACTCAGAAGTTGGGCACAAATATATATATATATTTTAAGCTATAAATTGATTAAGGTAGATTCATCATAAATACAAAATAAATCATATTAAAAGATCTACTCAGTAACTTTGTGCAAATTTTGGTGTAGAGCCTACACAAGGCATTACTCACAACATACCCAAAATTCAACTCAAGATCACATCTACATTTTGAACTACAACAAATCTAGGTTAAACTGATTTCAACTTTTCGTGCAAAAACTATCAGTCAAAAGTATGGTCATGCTTTGTAAAAGTTGTAGATCTAGTCACATGGAAACGAACAAAATTGAGTTTGCATTTTTCTGATTTTACTTTGAATTTCTACGGATTTTACAAGCTCTGGTCAAAAACTAACAAAAGGGTAGAATCTAATTGCAAAGGAGTCCCTGGAAACTTTTCATCCTTCATAACCATGCCCTTGGTTCGCATTTAAGCCCCTGGAAAAATTTTTGACCTCGCAAATGTGGTCCCTGACCACGGCCGCCGGCGGGGATCGCCGGATTTTGGCGAGGTGGTGGCCGGAATAGGTGGGGAGAGGGTAGGGGAGGTCTACGACTCACCTAGGGTTCGATTCGTGCCTGGAGTTGGGGCGGAAACGCGACCGGTGGGCGAGGCCGGCGGAGCGGGGCGGCGTCGGCCGCAGGAGTGGCGGCTCCGGCGAGCTCATGGCTCGTCCTGGGCAACAAGCAAGCGTGGGAGCTCTAGTAGGTCCTAGGGGAGGTGCTAGGGTGGTAGGATGGCGCCAGGAGCGAGCGGGAAGGCGAGCTCGGCGAGACGGCACAAATGGCGGGCGGCGGAGCTCGGGTGCTCACGCGAGGAGGAACGGCAGCGCCTTTTATAGGCAAGCGAGTGGATGAGTGGGGGAGGAGGTGTCGTCGCGAAGCAACAGAGGCGAGGAAGGGGGCCCGGCCGCGGTGAGAGCACACAGGAGAAAGGACCGGCGGGCGGCGCGGCAGGGGCACGGCGCGGTGCGGGGGCGCTTGATGCGTGGTGCGGCGGGCGCGGGGTGTGGGGGACGGGCGCGGGTGGAAATGATGGCGTGGTGGCCTCGGGAGACGCGGGCCGGCGGGGGACCCGGACGCCGAGGCAGGGAGGACGCCGCGTGGCGGCACGCGGGTGCGCGCTCTGCAGCGCGGACGCGACGGCGCGGCGCGACGTCGCCATTTCCAATTCCATTTAGCCCTCTTTGACCGAATCAAACTCCCGAAATCTAAACAGAAGTTCAAATTCTCCCAATATGAAACTTGTAGAGGAACTATAGGAGAACACTTTTTGCAAAGGCCGACCTATGTTTTGATCAATGGGTTGAGCATAACCTGCTGGCAAAGTTGATGTCTTTCTCGGCTCGGCAGGAAAGCAGATGCTGGCGTTGACCGCGTTTTTGAACATCTTCCGCTCATAATCTCAAATGCCACCAATTATGAAAAGTGTGTTCCTCAAAAAGACGAACAACTTTTGTATTGGCCGATTTTGAAGTGTTTAAGTGAAATTTGGAGAGCGTGGCAAAAGTTCTAGGAAAGGTTCAAAGGCATTAGGGGTTTTGACCAACATTTGACTAGGGTTTGACCACTAGTGCGTGTTGACTTGCTTAAGATGATCATTAGTGATTGTTGGCTAGGTTTCGAGGTGATGACCCAGGTTGACCAAGGTTTGACCAAAGTCAACGTGTTTGACTTGGTTAATTAACCCTAAATGAAAACCTGGGGCGTCACAGCCTACCCCCCTTAAAAAGAATCTCGTCCCGAGATTCGAAAGTAAAAGACGAAAGTAAGAAGGTGTTTTCTGATAGAAACGATACCCATGAAGTTATGCTGGCCTTGCTTCACTTGAATCGTGGGCTTCTTGCCGTGATTGCCCTTATCTGCTCCGAAGCCTTGATTCTGCTGCTGGGGCTTGTTCTTCTTAGGGTTTGGGCATTCATTTGCATAATGCCCGGGTTGTCTACAATTGTAACAAATGCGAGGTGGAAGTTCCTTTGGCTTGGAAACTTGTTGTTGTTCCTTCCGGTACTGGAATTTTCCCGAAGGCTTATTCTTGGAAGGGGTCACTCTCCAGTGCCCAGATGAAGAGGATTGGGAAGACCCATGAGTATTCTTCTTGACAAAGCGGAACTCCTTTCCCGGTCCACCTCCCGAGGCAAAATCGGCTTGTCGCATCCTATCCTTCTGTGCCTTTCTCATGGCATCCTCCTAAGAGATAGCTTTGTTTACCAACTCATGATAATTATTCGGCTCTAGCAGATTTAGTCTCTCATACAAGTCACCATTAAGACCATCACGAAAATGTTCCATCTTTTTAGCATCGGTGTCCACGTGATGTCCTCCATACTGGCAGAGACTCCCTACTGTCACACCCTGAAATTTCCAATTTCAGGATGTGAATAGAGAGAATAATTAAATAACGATTTTCTCATAATTTTAAAATTTTTCTCAACATTTATTTTCTTTACAGGAAATTTAGTTTAGGAAAAAAGTCATTGTTTGATTTTCTGAATTAAATAAATTGGTTCGATGTGAGTGTTGCATTCATGCCGAAGCATCTTGGTCTATGTTGAGTGCAAAATGTTTTAAAAACACGTTTAGGTGCTGACCAAGACCTTCCGAGAATTTTCCAGCTTTTTTTGGAATTTATTCTCTTTTCTCTTGAGCTAATTCTATTTATTAGAAGGCTCTAAAATCTTTTTCATGAGCTCCAAATACTTTATTTGGATTGTTCGTGCTCCAATCTATCTCTGGGAATTTTCCTGGAATTTTTGTGATTTTCGGAGTATTTTTCGTGCATTTAAACAATTTCTAGTCTTTACTAGAATTGTTTTCGCAATGAAAAATAATTTCGGGAAATAAAAAAAATCATATCCTATTCTTTTGGGCCGAGCCTGTGGGCCCGACCCAATCCACACCGACCCAGTTACTCCAAAACGCTCCGGCCTGCCGCCCCGCGGAAGCCCATGGCGGACACGGCATGGCCGGCCGCCGCCTCTCTCGGCGTGCGTGCCGTGGACGCCAGGGACTGTGCCCTCGGCCCTATTTAAGGCGCTGCCACCTCACCCGTGTGCCCTAGCCGCTCGTCCCGCGCCGCCCCGTGCTCTCCTACACAGCGCTGCTCGCCACCGCCGGAGTTCGCCGCCCGATTCGCAGCGATGGAACGCCGACGAACGGAGCCGTGACCTCTAGGAGCTGCGCGATGACGAGCCGAGTCCGAGGAGCTCCCGCCCGCCGCCGAAGATGCACCAGAGTGCTGCCAACCCTTGAAGACCCGCAGGCTGACGTACTCCGCAGTCGGCGCCATCTTCTCCAAATCCGGCCACCTGCGCCCGTCTCCGCCGCTGGTGAGCGCAATCCCGTGAACCTCTCTGCCTCCTCTATATCTTGCGCCGCTCACCCGAGCTTCTTGGCTGCCAAATCGCTGGTGATTGGAACCACCAGTACCGCCGGCCGCCCGAGCTCCGCCTACCACCAGTTTCCGGCTGTTCCCGCCCTTCTCCTCCGCCGGTGAGCACCACCCCTAGATCCCCTTCGACTCCCCTCTCTGTTCCACGCCTCGGCCGAGCCGAAGACTGCCCAGGGCGCCGGCGAGCCCGACGACTAGAGCTCCCTGTCCGCCGAACCAGAGGAAGAAGAAGATGTCACTTTTGCATCTAGGCCCCTGAAGAAACTTGTAATGTTTAACTTAACTTATGTGTCTTAGATCTTTCGTGTATGACCCCCTAAATATATCAGATTCTTTCATCTAGATCCAACCAGAGGCTTTTTGCAGATCTAACCCCAACCTTTTATCTTTTCACGAGCTCTATTTGATGTGTCTCAGGAATCTTGTTTAGTAGCCCTTGAAATCTATAGATATCACATCCAGGTCCTTGTAATCTTGTTTTATCCATAAAATCCATGTTTTAGCTCCGTTTTAATTCGTTCAAGTTGCGTTAGGTTCATAATAATGTAAAGCACACGTTAGCAGTGATGTTTTCACCATGTATGTTTTCTGAAAATAAATTTAGTATTAATTTTGTTAATGTTTATTAAACATGCCTTTTCTAATTAAAAGCTATATAGTGCTATACATCACTTTTCTTGATCAATGTTAATTTGATTAATGTTTACTTCATATGCTTTTGTAAATAAAGTCTAATTAGATCTTTACTTCAGTTTTTCATAAATCAAATGCTAATTTGTTTAATAACTAATTAACTTTTCTAATTATAAAAGTTGATTAGGCTTTTCACATCGGTTTTATAAATAAATCTTAATTTGACCAATATCAATGTCATGATGTTTTTAATAATAATATGATCTACCCGAATCATAAAATTATATTTATATTATTCATATAGTTTACCTTTTCTAAGTTAAATGTTTAATTGATATAATTTATACATAAACATTTATGAATAAAACTTGACTAGGTTCTTTCTACGGTTTTGTAAATAAAGTTTAATTTGTTTTAATGTTAACTTAGGGTACTTTTCTTTATGAAATACCCTATACATATGTTTTGCTAATTAAAATGAACCTAAGCTTATAGTCTTTTGTGTTATAAATGCAAGTCGTTCGTTAGACGTTCTCCGTCAGCTCGACCTGTCTCCGTATTTCTTTTGATCAAGTCTACCTGAAGCTCTAAATCTTTCTAGTGTTACCTCAGATCAAATTGTTCCCTACAGCTAACCAAGCCTTTCCCTTCTAAGCACGGTTTGTGTGCTTTAGTGATCCATAGAATCAAGCCTATCCTTTAGTGTGCTCTTTTAAAGCTTTGATTTGATTGGTGCATTGTTCTTAGTTTGGTTGTTTGTTTGCTTTGTATGCTTGTGCCTGATGATTGATGGGCATAGTGTGAACGCTGTTCGAGAGCTTTGAAGAGCAAGAAGTGAAGACATTCTGAGCAACTACTCTGTGGTTGAAGGCAAGTGTGTCCTTGTGCTTTTGTCCTAAGAACTATATTTAATCAATCATTTCATATGCTTGCATTTAATTTGATGGGTCCTATTAAGGTTTATCCTAGTCTTTATGATCATTCCTTGTCAACCCGGGTTTACCTTTATGTTGGGTAGCTCTTGCTTAGCTGCTATACTTGGGTTATGGTGGTTTAATGAACATTAATGATGAACTTGCTTTACCTCTATGCTATATATCTCTGTTTAATACAAGATCACAATACATAATCGGAACATGGAGCGACCACCCAGGAAAACCGTACAACCACAAGACATATGGCTCTGTCTTCGCCAAATAATTAGAAACCTTGATGTTGTAGTGATCTTACCCGAAAGGGGCCAATGGGGAGGCGTTGTGGGGGTATAGACCTGCTCTAGCGGGGAGTTGGGTTTGTTCTTTTATGGTGGGGTATTGACCCACTAGGGAGCTTTATGCCCTGCTTCGACCTGAAACCTATTGGGTTGCTGCACATTAGGGAATCTTTGTAAAGGCCTCGTAGCATCCCTATGCAATCACACCTTGGTAGTGTGGTATGATGCTTGGCCGGCATCACAAGGTTGGGTTCAAAGTTCTTCAGGACTTTTACGCGACTTGTGGTGAAAGTGTAATCCTTCCGCAGAGTGTAAAACTAATCGATTAGCCGTGCTCACGGTCAAGAGCGGCCTGGACCCTCACATGATAACTAAACTTGAAGATGGACTTAAATTGTGGTTATGGCTATGCTTGCCATATTCTTATGGTGTATCTCTTACCTTTATGCTTAATGTGGGTTGGTATATACTTATATCTTAGTAATCAGGTGCTAATAAAATTTCACCAACTAAAAGTGCTTAATGCAGTCAACCTGTCAGCCTTTCCTTGTTAAGCCTTTGCATTCATACTTTCCCCACACTTGCTGAGTACGACAAGTGCTCACCCTTGCTGTAAACAATGTTGTTCAGAAAGAGGAAGCTGCTATGAGGATGTTGCTTCTGCTAGGCGTACGCAACCCCCAGTCGACTGCCTATGATGTTTGGAGCCTTCGTTTCCAGGATTAAGCATAGATCTCTGATATTCTCCCTTTTTCTTATGTGATACTGTTTCTGTATTCACTTATATGTCACTATATGTATGAAAATAGATCCAGGCATACATATAGTTATGCACTTGGTTTTCTTTGGAAAAACAGGCGTGACACCTGCTTAAGAGCCAGCAACTCTTTCATCTTTCTATCCATGAGTCCCTCAGGGATATGGTGGTCCTTGAAAGCTTGCTTGAATTCGGCCCAAGTGACTTCATGTCCAGCAGATTGCATGGACTTGTAATGCTCCCACTACATCAGGGCTTCACCATGAAGCTGCAAGGTCACAAAGTTGGCCTTGCGCTCCTCAGAGCAAGGCAGGATAAATGCAGAAAATTTTGCCTCAATGGCCCTGACCCATGCATCAGCTTCGAGGGGCTCTTCTGCCTTAGTAAACGTTGGGGGCTTCAACCCAAGAACTTTGGTGTATGTGGTGACCGTATGTGGTCCATCCTAATTAGCCCCATGTGGAGGTCTCTGTTGCAGCTGCTGGGCCATCTATTGTTGCGTCTGTAGGATCTGGCGCAACACTTCGGTTTGCGTTGCCATGAATGCCTCCGCCGGCGTCATGGGCGGTGGCGGCGGTGGGTCACCACTACCTGACGCACCAAAACCGTTAGGAGAGCTGCGAGTCGGTCCCACCATCTGAAAATTTGAGTTTTCATTAAACACACATTCAAAAGCTTGCTCATAAAAATTAACAAGCAGAATATGCACGACGAAAACTCATTCATGGCATGTTTTTCGAAACCGGACAACACAGTGGTCATAAGCATAAAATTCATAATTCTCTGCTCATGTACCGGAACATTCCCATTTTTGGTCAGTAGGTGTAGGATTTCATAAGCTCCAATGTTGGTATTGAACTCCGAGGCAAACTCCGAAGTGAACACGCCTGAAAAGTTCCATCACCGAGGTTTTGTCTAGCCGGTCTGGACAGCGAGCAGAGTTTCACTAAAAATTTTATAACCCTCAGTATGCTCATGCAAAAATGCTGAAATTTGGTGATCATGACCATCACAATATTTCACACCACTTTGGTATTCAATTCGAGGTCCAAATTTGATCACAACTAGCTTAATTCAAGCATTCAACACACCGCAACCGAGGAGTGTTCAACCATAGCATTACATCGATGCCAAGTTCTGGGATCACCATAATAATACATGGGGGTTACAATGCAGCCTAGCCGCACAAGAGGAAACTCCTAGTTCAGCCTACCATAAAAACCAACCAAAAGCGGCTGCACACCCTAGGGGGTTCCTTCCTACTACCACACTCGTACAACTCCTTACTTTATTACAAGCGTACAAACTCCCAACTAGGGGACAAGCTAGTCTTAGGTTTACTTCCTACTGGTTTGGCCTTCCTAAGCCGAAGAAAGGCTCAAGGTGAAACAAGTCCAGACTCTACTCTAGATTCTCCTTGAATGTCCTCAGCATCTCCTTCTTCTTCTGGTCCGGGAATGACAGGTTCCGGAGGTGGGGCTGCTATCGCTTCCAGTTGATTCGCTAGTTCGAGCATATATTGGTCATTATGTTGTAGCATAAAATTCTACTCGTGAATGACTTGACTCAATTCTCGTATTTTTGCCTTATCCTTGCATCTTCTCTTCTTGAGATTGGCTATCATTGCTCAGGCTTCCTTCAACTCTTGGGTGGTATCTTCTACTTCCTTAACTTGTTGCCTATAAACTTGGTGTCTATAAAACACACTTTCTCCCACCATCAGTTGGTAGGTGTCATACATGGCTTTGGAAAAGCGAATTGAGGTGACGAGATCCAGACTGTGTCGCGAGTTTTCTTGATCGGAGAGGAGAGCTTCTCGTTCGACCCATGGTCCAGTGTGTCGCTCAGGTAAAGGAATTACTTTGGCTGCAGTGCCAGCTACCGAGTCAGGATGCTTCCCACAAAAAGTTGTGAGCGCTTCAAGAGCAGCTTTTTGCACAGTGTCAGCCAGGTTCAACCCTTGTGCCTTATTCTCCCATGCTTCCCAAGTAGGATTTGTCAGGCACACGGGGACTTTCACCTTCACTTCACAACGAAGGAGTTGGCCTGTGGTCATGAGCTCACGTGCCAAGTACTCTGGATAAGCGGTGTATCCGAAGTCCTTCAGGGTGTCCCACAAGAGCGTAGGGAATCCACCCTCCTCGAGGCAGTTCACGAGAGTCCATGCTTCCGCATCAGCCAACGTAGATCCAAAGTTGTCCATCTAGACATAACGAGAAATGTGAGAACCAGACGGATGTGAGTGCACAAGGATAGATTCGGTCAGCGATAGAAAGGGTACATGGGTAAGAAGTGGGGTAGCCATTGGTACAAACATACAATTTGGCAAAGTTCTGGCAGCTTTGAACAAAAATTCATAACTTAAAAACCAGAGTCCCAAAAATTTCCAAATTTCTGTAGCAACTCAGCAAGGTTATGAGGCACATCTTTGGTATTCCAAGGTTGATTTAGAAAGGTTAGGAAGGTGCTTCAATTAAGCAAGGTTCAGAGTGGATTTCCAGGAAAAACAGCATGACATAGGATCACTAAACTGAGCAAAACATGAGATATACAGGAGCTATGACCATGAATTTTTGCGAGAAAAAACTAGATTAGATATGGAGCAACTTTGGTATAGATCACCAAGGCAAATTATTTTTTTGAACAGGGTGCAAAAATTTAAGCAAACAGCCACACTAGATTTTTGGACAGCACAACATCTACACATGAGAGGCTATGCAAAGAAATCGCACACTAGCAAAATTTCACCTAGAGAGCACAGAAAACATGTATAGGGTTCAGTTTTAAGTTTTCACAATTTTTAACATGATGCATGACGTCCTATTCGTCCTCACAAGGCGATCAAGCCAAAAATCGAAGTTAGTGCTGGTGGCAAGGCATATATACGTTTCTCCCTATAATAGCTAGTCGAGAACTATTCGATACTCACTTAGCCACTTACGAAACGTGGTTAGTGTAATTGCAGAAAAAGAACCTTCTGTGCCAGCACTCACAGAAGCGTCCACATACATTACCGTTCACTATAGAAACTGCACCCATGCGTTTACCGCTGCATGGACAGCGTCCAACCTCAGACACCCTCCGTTTGAATGGAGTGTACCCTTGCCTCACATATTCGTAATGCGGAACACACACGTATGGCAAAACGTGGTGACATCACAACCCATGAAATGTTCATCTTGAATAGAGCATGCCATCCTTCGTATGACTCGCATACGGAAAGCGCACGTATAAAACACGTGGGCATCCAACCGAGAAGATAGCATCCGTGGAATGGATTACCCTATCGACCCTCGCATACTCGTGATGCGGCAAAGAACACGTATGAAACATGTGGATTAAGAAGTGCTGGAAGTTAGCAAAATAAACCATAGATCTATAAGCCACCTGAAAGTACCCAAAAATTCCATCTAGGGCCTCTCGGTCTATATCCATCCTTAACGAACCAACGTATTTTGCAAATACAAGCAATGTTGGCAATTTTTATTCAAAAACCAGTGATTAAGGTTGTTAATTAAACTCTGGTGCATATTAATCACTCTGGTACCAGCTGTGACAACCCGCCCGAGAAAATACCGTACTATCACCTAAACCAATCCACTTTGGTCATTAAGCGCCAATAAAGTATCATCCCGTCGTAAGTTGCCAGGTTAAAGCCCGGTAAATCACTTGGTTAAACACAGAGAGGATCGAACATATGCATTAAAACTCACACGTAGGCGAGTCCAGAGTACATTACACAAATTAAATCCAATTTACCCCTAAGGGTTAATTATTACAAACCATGGTTCATGACATGATGAGTAAAGGTTCTGAGTTTGAAAACAGCAGAAAAATAAACTAGCGATACGATAGACATCACAGGAGGCCATCTGTGATGCCATCACTCGTCGTCATCCACCCATTCCAGCTCCCAGCTGGGTGGAATCTCTCCAGGCCAAACAACATCACCTACAACAACATTTATAAAGCAAGGCTGAGTATACTAATACTCAGCAAGACTTAACCGTCGGGTGATAACTACATCACCAAACTCTAGACATGAGAGGCTTTTTGGCCGGTGGGTTCTTTTCCTGAAAAGCAACAAAGAGTAGGTCCTTACTTTCAATATTTTAGCTCAAATTCTAGTTACTTACCATTTCTAAGTGAGCCATCTATTGCAATCAAGAATTGTACAATACATTTAATCCACGCAGCAATATTCACATAGTTCCATCATTAAGGGATATCATGGCCAGTTGATTAAGCAGTCTCAGATAACGGTGAGAGGCCGACAATCGATTGATTAAACCCTTGCAAGGTAAACCTAAACACACGGAACGGTGCCCCAACAGAGCTGGCACCGACCAAGCAGTTCCCAAAAGTCCTCAGCTTGGGATCGAAGCTTACAGTCCTGGGTACAAGGCTTATCTGGTATGCCCCCACACAGTACATCCAGCTTCACACATGTACCCCCCTCCCGGTTGCGAGCCGGGCAGGCGAATACTCAAGATTAGTAATAGTGAGATCCCGCACCATCTCATTAAGGTACTTGGCTTACCGGTCCCATTTCCGACAAGTGCTTAGTACGTTCAAAAGCTTAGCCCACGAAAGCCACTGGACCGGAGCCCAAATCTCATGCTCTTACCACATGAGCAATCCATTTATAAAGATCTTATGATTCCAACATAAGAACATATTCTCGCGAGTGACGAACATCACTCGACTTGTACCGGTCCTATAGCATAGCAGCTATCGACCTAGCATACTAGTAAAAGAACAGAGGTACCTAGGGATCATGCATCTAGGGTTTCAATTCAACTCCTGAAATGTAAATGCACAAACATAGCAAAGGTAATGCATAAATTTTAAAAAAAGAAGGATTAATGATCCGGGGCTTGCCTTCGTCGGCAAGGTTGGCCTTGGGCCCTTCTGGACTTTGGTCCAGGTCCTGAGCTACGTCCACGTATTGCAGCTCACCGTCAGCTCCCTCGTCTCCTCCTTCCGGCACGAGTGTATAGCTACCGTCGGGAAGATCTACACGAGGATGCATATGCAAGATTTAATGGGTGGTTTTAATTTAATTAATTTCAAAACGACACATGACAACCATGAAGTGCATGGTTGGCCACATTCACCTTGACAATCACATATTCAGCATACTCTTCCTATAAAGGAGCAACATGGTGCTTTATTATTTATTCCTTTTGATAGTGACTGTGTACATATTTATATAAATAAATTAATTTAATTTCACAAAACAGCAAAGGGATTGGTCTTAAGCTTCTTAGCATGCTTCACATCACATTCATAAGGTCATTAGGTGTGGTGTTGGTGGTTTTCCAATTTAACTTAATATTAAGCTTCGATTGTCCTCCATTGTTTTTATTCATAAATAAATTCATAAAATGCAGTAGATGACACTTCTGAAGCTCTTTATCTCTAAACAAAGCCACTAAACACAAGTGCACACTTAAATAAGCTATAAATTAATTATACCAAAAATGGCAATTTTTATTTACCAAAACAAGATAATGCATATAAAAATATTTAAGCAACAAATGGATCTCAACTTTCTCCCACTTGTTCTTTGACTCAAGACAAGGCTATGCACACAACAAATGTAGCAAGGGCTACTCTAGATCTTGAACTATGCAAATACATTTAAAACTAAGCATATTTCAAGAATAAATAATTCTGTTAGTTATAAAACCACGGTAAATTCATCAGAGGTGAATCTGGGCATATGAAGACTATACTCAGAAGTTGAGCACAAAAAAATATATATTTTAAGCTATAAAATTCATTAAGGCAGATTCATCATAAATACAAAATAAATCATATTAAAAGATCTTCTTAGTAACTTTGTGCAAATTTTGGTGTAGAGCCTACACATGGCATTGCTCACAACATATCCAAAATTCAACTCAAGATCACATCTAGATTTTGAACTACAGCAAATCTAGGTTAAACTGATTTCACTTTTTCATGCAAAAACTATCAGTCAAAAGTATGGTCATGCTTTGTAAAAGTTGTACATCTAGTCACATGGAAACAACAAAAATTGAGTTTGCATTTTTTTGATTTTTCTTTGAATTTCTACGGATTTTACAAGAAAACTAACAAAAGGGTAGAATCTAATTGCAAAGGAGTCCCTGTAAACTTTTCATCCTTCATAACCATGCCCTTGGTTCGCATTTAAGCCCCTGGAAAGGTTTTTGACCTCGCAATGTGGTCCCTGACCACGGCCGCCGGCGGGGATCTCCGGATTCCGGTGAGGTGGTGGCCGGAATAGGTGGGGAGAGGGTAGGGGAGGCTCTACGACTCACCTAGGGTTCGATTCGTGCCCGGAGTTGGGGCGGAAACGCGACTGGTGGGCGCGGCCGGTGGAGCGGGGCCGCGGCGGCCGCAGGAGTGGCGGCTCCGGCGAGCTCGTGGCTCAGCCTGGGCAACAAGCAAGCGTGGGAGCTCTAGTAGGTCCTAGGGGAGGTGCTAGTGTGGTAGGACGGCGCCAGCAGCGAGCGGGAAGGCGAGCTCGGCGAGACGGCACAAATGGCGGGCGGCGGAGCTCGGTGCTCACGCGAGGAGGAACGACATCACATTTTATAGGCAAACGAGCAGATGAGTGGGGGAGGAGGCGTCGTCGCGAAGCAACGGAGGCGAGGAAGGGGGCCCGGCCGCGGTGAGAGCGCACGGGAGACAGGACCGGCGGGCGGCGCGGCAGGGGCACGGCGCGGCGCGCGGGTGCTTGACGCATGGTGCCTTGGGTGCGGGGTGTGGGGGACGGGCGCGGGCGGAAATGATGGCGCGGTGGCCTCAGGAGACGTGGGCCGGCGGGGACCCAGACGTCGAGGCAGGGCGGACGCCATGTGGCAGCGCGCAGGTGCACTTTGGAGCGCGAAAGTGACGGCGCGGCGCGACATCGCCGTTTCCAATTCCATTTAGCCCTCTTTGACCGAATCAAACTCCCGAAATCTAAACAGAAGTTCAAATTCTCCCAATATGAAACTTGTAGAGGAACTATAGGAGAACACTTTTTGCAAAGGCCGACCTATTTTTTGATCAATGGTTTGAGCATAAACTGCTGGCCAAGTTGTTTTTCTCGGCTCGGCAGGAAAGCAGATGCTGGCGTTGACTGCGTTTTTGAACATCTTTCGCTCATAATCTCAAATGCCGCCAATTATGAAACGTGTGTTCCTCAAAAAGATGAACAACTTTTGTATTGGCCGATTTTGAAGTGTTTAAGTGAAATTTGGAGAACACGGCAAAAGTTCTAGGAAAGGTTCAAAGGCATTAGGGGTTTTGACCAAATGACTAGGGTTTGACCACTAGTGCGTGTTGACTTGCTTAAGATGATCATTAGTGATTGTTGGCTAGGTTTCGAGGTGATGACCCAGGTTGACCAAGGTTTGACTAAAGTCAACGTGTTTGACTTGGTTAATTAACCCTAAATGAAAACCTGGGGCGTCACACTCAGGGCCCACCGACCTTGTCCGTCAGCCAATATATGGCGGACAAGGCTGGACCCCTGAGGCCAAGTCATCCAAGTCGCAATCCGCCCAAGTCAATACAATCAAGAACTGGACATAGGGTTTTACTCTCCAGAGGCCTGAACTAGTATAAACTCACCGTGTTCTTTGTGTTCCGTGTGCTCGTGCGCAACCTTCGAGTTCTTAGCCCTAGATTTTTCCCTGCCGAACAAATAAACCACTGGGGTTAACCCCCCTGTGGGCTGTACAGATCTAAACATCTGACAGTTCCCTCCCTAGGGTTAAGAATCTCATGAACATGCATCTACTACATGAAAGAGGTGTTGCCTTCACTAGCTACACGGCGGTTATGCGGCTGCTAAGCCTTTTCTCTAAATCGTACTGTCACTACGCAAGGTAATCAACCACTTTCACGTATAACCGCATCTATATCTAAGCATCCATAGGGTTAAGCTAATCACCACGATTACCACAAACCCTACTAAGACCACATGTTGTACAAACATATGTGAATAAAGCATTCGCAAAGACATAGACCATTAAGCATCAAAAGGCATAGGGTTCATGTAGCGATCATCAATCATGTATCCATCTAACCCTAGGGATGAATAGAGGCATTACCCCATCATCTTACACAGATTGAAGCACATAGGGGTGATGGAGACTCCAGATAACGTCGTCGATGAAGATGGTGGTGATGAAGCTTGGGAACACCCCTAGGCCAGCGGCTTGGAGTCCTCCTCTTGCTTCCTTCCCTCTGCCGGCGTTGATCCTTGCGACGAGCTCATCCAACTCTCTCCCTCATCTTGCGGCGGCGGCTTTTTGATGAATGGCATCGGTAGAATGAATGGATGCGGCGGCCATCGGAGGCAGGAGCTACTAATAGACCGAGGAGCCCTTAGGTCAAAGGGGGGCCAAACCGCCACAAAAACCCCCTGGGCCGATCGGCATGGGCCGGTTGGCCCAGGCCTTTTTCGGCCCGGTTCAGGCCCATCTTTCTCCCCGCAGCTCATCTTGACATTATGGACTTAGACCCCTTTAATTGTGTCATTTTGGCTTCGTCATCCCCGCGATCAAGATAGGGGGTCTTCTCACATAAAGTCCGAACTTTACGTCTTAGTCCTCGGGGATGATCCATCGTAGCACCTTGGTCCTTGCCACCATTGGAAGTGATTTCGCCTTGCACTTGAACTCTAATGGAACTCCTCATTTGCTCCTTTGAACTTGTTGTGACTCTATCCCTTTTGTCCATGTTTTCCTGCAAAAACACAACATTTCCAAATGCACATACAAAGTTGAACTTGTTATATCATTAGTGTGCCTAGTGGCGGGTTAGTTCCATAATTGAGCTCAAACCAAAGTGTAACGAATATGTTTGGAGCACCAAAATTCACCGTCAACAGACATGAAGTGATCCTACGATTGCGACACCGAAGTTGTGGAGTTCGCTGCAACTACTCAAGTACCCAACACCATGATGGAGATCTTCACTGCGTCCAAGAAGCTCGCTCCAAGCGAACTCGACATACCAGAGAACACCAAAACCGACAGCAAGCCTCAGCCAACAGAGAGAGTGCAGGTGAAGGCCATCGATCTCGGTACTGGTGACAGTAGCAAGACGACAATGATTGGCATGGGGCTCGATCCTAAATAGGAAGACGTGCTCGTCAGCTTCCTCAACATCTTCGCATGGAAGCCAGCGGACATGCTAGGGGTGCCCAGGAGTCTGATCGAGCACTCACTCAATGTCGACCCTAAAGCTACCCCCAAGCGACAACATCTCCGTCATTTTGCTGACGACTAACGGGAAGCCATCAAGAAAGAACTCGCAAAACTACTCACAGCGGGCTTCATTAGAGAAGTCTTCCATCCTGAGTGGCTTGGCAACCCCGTCCACGTCCGCAAGAAGAACATCAATGAGTGGAGGATGTGCGTCGACTACACCGACCTCAACAAGCACTTTCTCAAGGACCCCTTCGGGTTGCCGCGGATTGACCAAGTCATCGACTCCATGACAGGCTGCGACCTGCTCTGCTTCCTCGACTGCTACTCTGGGTATCACCAGAGTGCAATCAAGGAAGAACATCAGGAGAAGACCATGTTCATCACCCTGTTCGGCGCATACTACTACACGATGATGTCGTTCGGGTTGAAGAATGCTGGCGCTACGTATCAACGAGCCATCTAGGCCTGCTTCAAGAAGCAGATCAACAAGAATGTTGAAGCTTACGTGGATGACGTGGTCATCAAGACCAGGAACTCAGACACGCTCATTGCTGATCTTGAAGAGACTTTCGCATCACTGTGGGAGTACCAGTGGAAGCTCAACCCAAACAAGTGCATCTTCGGCGTACCCTCAGGGAAACTACTCGGCTTCATCATCAGCCATCGTGGCATCAAAGAAAATCATGAGAAGATCACCGCCATCACCAACATGAAAGCTCCGACTACTATCAAAGATGTTGAAGGACCGGATTGGTGACCAGAGGGGGGAGTGAATGGGAGCCGATAAAAATTCTTCTTCAAAGAACTCGGCCTATATCCCAATCACAACTCCAAGAGTCACACACGAACAAGTGGAAGAAAACACAAACCTTTTTAGAGACCCTAGGAACAAAGATCAAAGGCTAAAAAACAAAGCGGAAGCAACCACGAACAAAATAGAGCAAAATAGGGTCTAGCTACGCCCTACCAGATCATCTACCCCCAAGGTCGGATCATCCGAAATGAGACCGAGCCTTACCGGGACACTGCCGGATCATCCAGCCCCTACCGGATCATCAGCCCTCAAGGTCGGATCCCTACAACTCCCAAAATCACGAACCTTGTCCAAGAACACTATGAACTAGGGTTCATCCAAAAACCACCGAATCAGAGAGCTTTCCACGGGTTTGGAGGGGCAATGTCACCAAGAAAAGAGGCACAAGGTCCTCATGTGTCACTCCCACAACAAATCCTGCAAAGAAACACCCTCAAAATCCCTCCACGAAAATCCACCAAAAAAGCCTCTGAAAATCACATAAAAAGAAAAATGTCTGGAGCCAAGGATTTGGCACGAGATTGAGAAGGAAGATTTCACTATGAATATCTTAGCCAAATCTGGTTACAATCCACTCACAAGAAACACAAATCTTGGATGGCAAAAGGTTCAAACAAAGAGCCAACTCTCTCCTGTTACCTTCTCTCCCAAAAGCACCCCAAAATGAAAGAGCACTCCCACCACTAGCCAAAAGAGATAGCTGAAATTCAGCCACTCCTACATATAGGCCCTCCGGAAAATGACCGAAGTGCCCCTACACTAGGAGTTACAACACAAGCCCTCACAGGGGCATTTTGGTCAACACATGAAGTTCTCCATCAGACGGCCGCGCATCCATCGGGCCTTCGCGTCCTCCCAACGCAAGCACCTCAATCATGCCGCGTGTCGTCCACTTCGAAGATTCTCGGCGCGCTTGGATCCCGTCTCCGCCTGCCGAGCCTTCGATCTTGGCTTTTTGGAGCAACCAAGGAACCCAACGATTTTGTGGTTAACTGCAGCAAACCCCACGGACTCGGTGTAGCCTCCATGCCAAGCTCCTCTTGACTCGACAGCCACGTTGTCCCGGCTCGATGTTGGTTTTGTGGCCAAACCAATAAACCGTCATGCTCAACTTTGTGGAGCAACCGAGGAACCCAACAGTTTTTTGGTGAACCACCGAAAACCCCACGTGCAAGGCACAGCCTCACCACGCCAAGCATCGGGCCCACCAAACCTTTCACCTCCGGCTCCCAAATGCTCTACTCGGTCTTGCCCCGTTCCATGACTTGGCCACTACCTTGCACCGGCTCCGTGTTTACGACTTCATCTTGCTTTTCTTGCCACCGTGCGGCCCGTACTTGATCGCGTCGGCCACCGGGTCCCTCGAACAAAGCCTACTTGTCTCTCCACTCCTCGGAGGCCACACAGGCATAGACCTTTTGCGCTTGTTCTTTGAGAGCCTGTGTGGTTCGAGGACTGGTGGATGGTCGCTTCCTGGTGTGATGAGTGATTAACAATGTTGTGTGGACTGACTCTTGGCTGAGTATTGCAGGTGCAGGTTGCGGCTTGACTAGTGTTGGTGCAGGTGAAGAACAAGCACGAAAGGTCGTTACCGGTGAGGCCTCCAGGTGTGGAGAAGACAAGTAGGCTTGGTTCGAGGGACCCGATGGCTAGCGGGGTTAAGTGCGGGCCGCATGGTGGCAAGAACAGCAAGACGAAGTTGCGGACGCTTTCTTGGTTGAGCCTCAAAACCAAGGACGAGCCGGGACTTCGTGGGAGCCAAGTCATGAGTGGTGATTGGCAGAGGCTACATCAAGTTCGCGGGGTTTGCAGTGGTTCACCAGAAAACCATTGGGTTGCTTGGCTGAGCCACAAAGCCAAGGCCGAATACTCGGTGTGGTTGTCAGGCCAAAACCGACCTGACTGGTTGGTGAAACCGGTCTGACCGGTTTGGGGTCGCAGGGCACCGAAGTGTTTCGAAGCGGAGGACACGCGTCGGGATCGCATGGTGTGCGTTGAGGATACGCGAGGTGCGGTCGCCGGGCATCCGTCCGATGGTGCGAAGACAAAGTTTCCCAAAGTGCCCCTCGGGGGCGTGTATCCTAGTGTTAGGCTTTAGTGGTAGTTTTGTCTTTCGGTTGCCTCCATATAACCCAAGTGGTGAGAGGATGGCAGCCATCTCTTTGAACCCTAGCTCATTTCCCTTTGCTTTTTTCCATTCCATTTTTCTTTTGGAATTTCTAGGACTAGCTTGAGAGCTTCATGGTGAGATCTTGAGAGAGGGATGGATGATTGGGAGGTAAGCTAGACCTTGTATGAACCTTCATGGTATGTATAGATGATTCGACGTGGTTCCTCAAGGCTTGATTGTGTCTCTCCCGTTTTCCCTTTTTGGTGATTTTCGGAGCCTTTTCTTGGCGATTTTCTTATGGCGGTTTCGAGGCCTTTCTCTTTGGGATTTGGTGGGGGATGTATGCACGAACCCTTCGTGGTTCTTTTCCCTTTGATTCCTCTCTCAAATCCGTGAGCAAAGGGGCTCGATTTGGTGGTTTTTGGTGGAGTTCGTGGAAAGGTGTTCTTGAGAGTTGACTTCCAATTCCTCTTGATTGGGTAGGTTTTGGGGACCGAGCTTCTAGCCAAAGGTAGCCCACGAGGTACCCCAGCTATCCCCAAAGTCTTACTTGAATCCGTGGAACGAATCGGGAGATCTATCAAGGAGAAGGTTGAGTTTTTCCCGCGGGCTGAGTTCTTCCCGACTGTCCAGGCAAAACTGGCCTGACTGGTTTCCCAAACCGGTCTAACCTATTTAGCCCCAGTGGGCAGTCGTGAAGAGTTTTTTTGGACAAGAGAGTCTTCTTCAGACTATGGCTTTTCTTGTTCAAAATTTGGAAGGTTCTTGAGGTGGTTTTGCTAGGTTTTGGTCTTGAAGGTCTTTTGGGGATTTCCTGGACAAAACCGGCCTGACCGGTTTGCCAAACTGGCCTGACCGGTTTCCCCTGCCTGTGAGAGGCTAAGTCCTAGAGAATCTGTCTGACCGGTTTCAGAAACCGGCCTGACCGGTTTTGGCTTCCAGCAGCTGTGTTCATGTTGTTTTCCGATGCGTGTTTTCAGAGGCTGTTGGTTGGATCTTGCTCCTAGGTCTAGTAGCACTCCAGTGGCTACGTGGATTTGGCAAGAGAAGTTTACGGAGGTATCGGAGTGATCTTGGGTTCATAGGTCGAATTCTTGAGTAGAATTTTTATCGGCTCCCATTCACTCCCCCCCTCTCTGGTTCGCCGTTCTGATCCTTCAAGTGGTATCAAAGCCGGTTCGGGTCTTCATTGACTCGAACCAGTCTAAGATCCAAAGATGGCGTACTAGGAACGGGGTTCGGGTCCTACGCACTTCGATGGCAAAAACTACCAGATGTGGCATAGGCGGATGGCTGCTTTCCTCCGCGGCAGGGGTCAGATCCTTTGGGATGTTACGGTGAACACAGCTTATGTTCATCCGATTAACTTCCTTGCTCCAGGATCGAGGGATATGCACGACGCCAACAACAAGGCGGTCGACTACTTGTTTCGTGCTCTGTGTCAATCCGAATTCGATCGGGTTCAAACAGATGACCTAGCTTGTAGGATTTGGCAGGAGCTGAAGAATGCTCACGCTAGAAATGCTGAAGTTCAGGCACGGTTGTATGTGACTTACCGGAGAGAGTACGAGAATTTCACTCATCTCCCCGGTGAGTCAATTGATGCCTTGTTCCAGCGGTTCACGGTGGTAGTGAACAACATGAGGGCCAATGTGGACGTCCTCCCGTACGATGACCATGATAGAGCCGTGAAGCTCTTGCACGCGCTGGATCGTACTGTGTGGGATGGAAAGGTCGAGGCCATTCTTGAGTCAGAGAAGTATACCACACTGACGGTGAATGAGCTATTCTCTAAGCTCAAGTCAGCTGAGGTCGATCGTGGTTTGACGGCTCGTCTTGAGAGCCCGACTGACTCCCGTAGTCTTGCTCTCGTCGGTGGTTCAGGTGCTAAGTCTAACGCTAACCCATCCTCCAGGATGTTCGCTTTGTCCTCTTTGATGTCTTTGCCCGACGAGGAGTTCGACGTGCTTGGAGAGGATGAGCTGGCGCTATTGACCAGGCGGTTCGAGAGGCTGCATGAGAACAGGGTGAACACGAGGAGGACGACACGGACATGCTTCCAGTGCGGCAAGCCAGGACACTTCGTGGCCGACTGTCCGGAGAAGGTGGTGAACAAGGACGGCTTCAAGCACCGGTCGAGGATGGACAACAAGCACCGATCGAGGCGCGATCACAAGCACAAGCATCGGAACAAGGACGAGTGTGGATCGAGGAAGAAGGGCGGCCATGGCAAGAAGGCCCAAGCGATGGTCGGAGCAAGCGACGTCGACTCCAGCTCCGCCTACTCTTCCTCGAGCTCTAGTAGCAGCGAAGATGAAGGTGATCGGCGCAAGAGCAAGAAGTCATCCAAGAACTTGAGCGGGCTGAGCTGCTTCGCGCGAGATGGTTTCTACGACATGGCACGTAGCTCCGGCAGCAAGAAGAGTCACCAGAGTGACTCGGACTCCGACTCTGAGGATGAGGTACGTGACGGGCTTCCCTTCTTGCGCGAGGAGAATGAATGGCTTGGCAAGTTGCTTGATAACCGCGATGATATGCTAAGAGAGGCAAAGAAGATGAGGAAGGAGCTTAGGGCCTCACTAGAAGATGCTAGGAACCGAGTAGCTGAGCTAGAAACACAGAACCTTGATGCTAAGCTTGAGATAGATTCGCTTAGGGCTTCACATGTTGTTTCTGATGAGGTTGATTGTGTTGATTGCTCTATTTTCCTAGCTGATCTTACTGCTCTCAAGGAAAAGCATGCCTCCAAGTGTGAGGAACTAGATGTGCTTAGGGTTGAAGTGGTTGAGCTTAAGTCTAGACCTGCTTTGCTAGGTGCTTGCACTTCTTGCCCTGTTTTGCATGGAAAGATTGATGAGATGCATGCTTACATTGTTTCTCTTGAGGCTGAGTTGAAAGCACCTATTCCCACTTCTTGCTCTACTTGTGAATTGCATGCGGTTAAGAATCTGGAACTTGCACATTATGTTGATCGTTTGCAGGATGAAAATGATGAGCTGAGGAAGTGTATGAGTTGGTTGTCGGGTCAGGAGCCTCAGCTTGGTATCATGATAGCGGCTTTCAAACGCTATGATGGTCAGGCACTTGGGGCTGACAAACTTGGAGAGAGCAGTGGTGAGGGAGATGAGAAAGTTGGAGAGATCCCTATCCCACCACAAAACACACACAAGAACAAGTTTGAGCCCAAGCCTAACCATCTCAGAAACAAACTTGACACAACTCCAGATCCACCTATATTCTCTCACCCAACCAATGACTTCCAAAAACCGGTGAGATTTGTGAACCCAAAGGGAGGTAAGGTTGGAGAGAAGAAAGGGGAGAAGCCGAGTGAGCAGCCCCAACCCAAGCCTAAGCCAAAACCCATAAAGTTCTATTGTGGGTATTGTGGCAGAGATGGTCACAAGGATGAGTTTTGCTTCAAGAGGAAGCGTGAGGAGAGGTTGGCTAAGGAGTGGGCTAACAAGAACAGGTACCACCCTTCCAATGGTGTACCTGAGCCTCGTATGCCACTACCCAGGAGTAAGGCTATTGTGAGAAGTATTCCGGCTTGGGGAACTAAGAGTGGTTCAGGAGAAAGGGACCTTGCTGGCCGGGATAAACCGGTCAGACCGGTTTGGAATCCGGTCAGACCGGTTTGGGGTGCCCGTTCAGAGAGACCGGTCAGACCGGTTCCAGAACCGGTCAGACCGGTTTGGATGTAGCAGGGTGACCAGTTTTGTCTTCATGGTCGTGGCGATGCTCGTTTTAGTTCCTTTGGTCGTGGTACAGGTGGTTGGCATGGTGGTTCTGGTGGTGTTCAGTTTGCTAGACGCTCTCCACCTCGTGCTCAATACGAGGGTGGGAGGAGTCATAGCTTTGAGTTGGAGAGGAGCAACTGTCCACGGTCTTCCTTTCGTGGCTTTTGTTCTCCTCCAGCGAGACTGGGGTGGTTCCCTAGTGGTGGTACTCGTGGTGGTTCTCGTGGTGGTAGCTTTGGTAGGCGAAATGCTTTGGATTGTGCTAACCCCACTTTGGAGCAAATGGCTCGGCACTAGTTTTACTCGTTTGGTACTAACCCCAGTGCTAAGTCGTTTGTTCGCTTACGTGCTCGTTTTTGAATTTTAGGTGGAAGACTTGAGGAACATTTGGTTGATTGACTTCGGTTGCTCGAGGCATATGACCGGAGACAAGGGGTGGTTCTCAAGTCTCATCCCGGTGGTGTCCAGGACATACATCACCTTTGGGGACAATGGGCGAGGGCGTGTGCTTTCAGAAGGTGAGATAAGGATAAGTGACAAAGTCACTCTCAGGCGTGTTGTTCTTGTTCAATCACTCGGATTCAATTTGCTTTCTATTTCCCAGCTTTTGGATGAGGGTTTTGAGGCGTTGTTTCGGCCTGGTGGTTCTCGGATTTTGGATTCTCGAGGGGACCTAGTTTGCATGGGCGTTCCCGAGGGTCAAGTTTTCCGAGCGGATTTCTCTCAGTCTTCTGGTGTGGCTCGTTGCTTTTTGGTTGGTTCCTCGAGTGAGTTGTGGAAGTGGCATAGGAAGTTGGGTCACTTGAGATTTGACCTTTTGTCTCGCTTAAGTAAACTCAATTTGGTCTGAGGATTGCCATGGTTGAGGTTTGAGAAAGAGTTGGTTTGTGCGCTGTGTAGGCATGCCAAGATGGTAGCCTCTTCCCATCCGCCCCTCACCGATGTGATGACGGAGTGTCCATGTGAGCTGCTCCATATGGACCTTGTTGGCCCAGCTCGTGTGCGATCTGCAGGTGGGAAGTGGTATGTCCTTGTTGTGGTGGACGACTACTCTCGGTATGCGTGGGTCTTCTTTTTGGAGGAGAAGGGGGAGACGTTTGGTTTTGTTCGAGATCTTGTCTTGAGGTTGAAGAACGACAGGCACGGAGATGCCATATGAGCGATCTGTAGTGACAATGGCTCGGAATTTAAAAACTCTCGTTTCGAAACCTTTTGCCATGACTTGGGTCTTGAACACCAGTTTTCGAGTCCGTATATGCCTCCCCAGAATGGCGTAGTGGAAAGGAAGTACAGAACATTGTGTGACATGCCTCGGACCATGCTCGATGAGCATAGGACTCCGAGAAGGTTCTGGGCTGAGGCAGTCAATACCACGTGCTATGTCTCGAACAGGATTTTGCTTCGAGCATTCAAGAAGAAGACGTGCTATGAGATGATGCACGGTCGCACTCCCAAGGTAAGTCATTTCCATGTGTTTGGATGCAAGTGCTTTATTTTGAAGAAAGGCAAGAATCTGGATAAGTTTGAGGCTAGGTCAGTCGATGGTATTTTCTTTGGTTATGCTACTCACTCTAGAGCATTTCGTGTGCTCAATTTGGAAACTAACCAAATTGTGGAGACTTGCGAGGTTACCTTCGATGAGACATAGCCACGTAGCTCTCTTGTCTTTGACTGTGCAGGTGATGATGAGCTTGGCGAGGAGATCTTTGAGGAGGAGGAGCATGGACATGGTGACGATGAAGATGGCGATGTGGCGCCCACGGCTGAGCATGTACCTACTACCTCGACTACGATCGAGAACGGGCCCTCTCCTACACCTACAACGACAATCCCAGATCAAGGAGAAGCTGCAGTTGAGGGGGAGGTAGCTTCAAGGCGAGAACCTCCCCGGCGAGTTCAAGTGGATCACCCAGCTTCGAGGATCATCGGTGACATCAACAAACGTACTACACGGTCGAGGGTTCGAAACAATTCTCACTTTGCCCATGCTGCTTTTGTTGCTACTTTTGAGCCCAAAGACAATGGACACGCATTATCTGATCATAATTGGGTCAATTCGATGCATGAGGAGTTGGAGAATTTTGAGAGAAACCAAGTTTGGGAGTTGGTAGATCCTCCACCTGGTTGCAAGCCTATCGGGACGAAGTGGGTGTGGAAAAATAAAGAGGGAGAGAAAGGAGAAGTGGTGAGAAACAAGTCGAGGTTGGTGGCACAAGGGTATAGTCAGAAAGAGGGGATTGACTACGAGGAGACCTTTGCTCCCGTAGCCCGTTTGGAGGCGATTAGGATCCTTCTAGCCTTTTCTGTGGCTAAAGGGTTCAAATTGCACCAAATGGACGTGAAGAGTGCTTTTCTGAATGGTGTGTTGGAGGAAGAGGTGTACGTGAGGCAACCACTGGGGTTTGAGAGCGAGAAGTACCCCCACTGGGTGTACAAGTTGAGAAAGGCGCTCTATGGGTTGAAACAGGCGCCTAGGGCTTGGTATGGCAGGTTGAGGGGGTTCCTGTTTGAGAGAGGTTTTGAGATGGGGAAGGTGGATCAGTCCTTGTTTCTCCTCAGGCAGGGCAAAGAGATCCTAATTGTGTAGGTATACGTGGATGATATTGTCTTTGGTGGCTTGTCTAACTCTTTGGTTGCAAGGTTTGCAGAAGACATGAGCAGGGAATTTGAGATGAGCATGATGGGTGAGTTGCAGTTCTACCTCGGCCTCCAGATCAAGCAGTCGAAGGAAGGAACATTTGTGTACCAAGCAAAGTACACCAAAGACATTGTGAGGAAGTTCAAGATGGAGGATTCCAAGGCCATGGCGACGCCTATGAGTACGACTATAGCTCTTGATGCGGACGAGGAAGGTGAACACGTGGACCAGAAGGAGTACCAGAGCATGATCGGGTCACTCCTGTACTTGACGGCGACGAGGCCGGACATCCAATTCTCGGTATGTCTGTGCGCTCGTTTTCAAGCATCTCCGAGGACTTCGCATCGACAAGCAGTCAAGCGCATATTCAGGTATTTGCGACATACTCCCGACTTCGGCCTTTGGTACTCCGCGTCTTCTTCTTTGGTTCTTCATGGTTTTTCGGACGCGGATTTTGCCGGATGTCGGTTGGATAGGAAGTCCACTTCTGGGACTTGCCAGTTCTTGGGTTCTTCTTTGGTGTCTTGGTCTTCCCGCAAACAATCGAGTGTTGCTCAATCCACTACCGAGGCAGAGTATGTGGCCGCAGCTAGTTGTTGCTCTCAGCTCCTTTGGATCACATACACCATGAGCGACTTTGGTGAGGAATATACCCATGTCCCACTTCAATGTGACAGCACCGGTGCCATAAGTGTTGCAAAGAACCCAGTGCTCCATTCCAAAACCAAGCACATAGAAGTGAGGTATCATTTCCTGAGAGACAATGTGGAGAAAGGGAAAATCGCTTTGATCGATGTACCCACACATGACCAACTAGCCGATATCTTCACCAAGCCCCTAGATCAAGCAACTTTCACTCGTTTGCGGGGGGAACTTGGTGTTTGTTTGATTTCTTGAGTTGTGTGTAGGAGCTCCTTTGCAGCATATGTATAGCTTTCCTTGTGTGCATGTTTGCATTTGCATCGCATTTTGTAACATGATGTATAGGCATCTTTGTATCTTAGGTTGCATGCATTTGTATCATATGCATTGTGATAGGAAAAGCTTCTCTCATATACATTGTTCACCATGATGTGCTATATATGATCTTGTGAGCTAGTTTGGTATGCTATGGTTAGTTTGGCTTAGCTCTTGATGATCTTGGTCTATGCCCATGGTTGATATCTATGTTTTTGAAAAATGCCATATGTATGCTCTCTTGTGAGTAAATGCCTTTATATGATCTTGACATGTTTTAGTGGCTTGGCTATGCTTAATTTGTGGTTGGATAGCTTATTTTGATCATATGGGGCCAAAGGCTCATGAATGTTTAGTCTCCATACTTTATCTTGTGGAGGGGCATAAGTTCCTTTTTGTCGCAAAGACATTTCATGTACCAAATATGAATCTGAAAATGAAATGTAAAATTACTTGGAAAATGTGCTCTCATGTCATATGTGCTTAATTTACTTCCTTTTGGGTGCTAAACCGATGCATGTTGCTTACCAATGAGAAGTCTCATATTTAGAAGTAAGCACATGGCTCGGTGGCTTTGGCATGACATGAGGTGTTTGTGGGTGTTTATGATGGTCTTATGCTTAGAATGGTTGTCTTAGCATGAAGTTTGTGTGGCTTTGCCATTTTGACATGTTTTGCTCATGTTTAGGACTTTGCTCGTGAGAGGGTGATTTTTCGCAAAAATGCTCAATTCTATCTTAGCTTCGTCCATTGGTTGTTAAACTTGGTGATCTTGTAGTTGATGTCATTACGAAGCTATAGAGTATCTAACTTGCTCATTTGGACATGTGTAGCATCCTATGTTGAATTTTGTATATTTGAGAAGCTCTAGGTTGCATCTTTTTCAAATTTGAGCCTTGATTCATGCATTGGCAACAAGGGGGAGAAATGTTGGTGGAGAAAAGTTGCATTGCATCCCTAGAACCTTTGCCAGCTATTGAGGGGCAGCTTGTGCATTTCTTTTGCATTTTTGGCTTTTGGGGGTGAGCTTCTTGCGAGTTTAATCGGTCTGACCGGTTTGAAATCCGGCCTGACCGGTTTGGTGGAACCGGTCTGACCGGTTTGGGAAACCGGCCTGACCGGTTTGTGCCCAGTGTTGGCACATGTTCAGGGGGAGTTTGCATATGTGCAGGGGGAGCTCTTGTGTGATTTGAGCTTTTGTTTTGATGGTCTTTGCTCCTTGCTTGAGCTTGTTTTTGTCTCGGTTGTGTCGAGCCGTTGCCCTTGCCTAAGGGGACCGAGACTTGTCTTCTTCAAGTGATCTTGCTCTTTGCCTTTCCTTTGGCTTTCGATCGCTTGTTGGAGTTTCTTTTGGTCGTTTCTTTTCTTTGCCTTTTCTCTTATGGTTACCAAATGTGTGTGTTGTCAATGCACTCATCAAGGGGGAGATTGAGAGCCTGTGTGGTTCGAGGACCGGTGGATGGTCGTTTCCTGGTGTGATGAGTGATTGACAACGTTGTGTAGACTGACTCTTGGCTGAGTATTGCAGGTGCAGGTTGCGGCTTGACTGGTGTTGGTGCAGGTGAAGAACAAGCGCGAAAGGTCGTTACCGGTGAGGCCTCCAGGTGTGGAGAAGACAAGTAGGCTTGGTTCGAGGGACCCGGTGACCAGCGGGGTTAAGTGCGGGCCGCATGGTGGCAAGAACAGCAAGACGAAGTTGTGGACGGTTTCTTGGTTGAGCCTCAAAACCAAAGACGAGCCGGGACTTCGTGGGAGCCAAGTCATGAGTGGTAATTGGCGGAGGCTACATCAAGTTCGCGGGGTTTGCAGTGGTTCACCAGAAAACCACTGGGTTGCTTGGCTGAGCCACAAAGCCAAGGCCGAAGACTCGGTGTGGCTGTCAGGCCAAAACCGGTCTGACCGGTTGGTGAAACCGGTCTGACCGGTTTGGGGTCGCGGGGCATCGAAGTGTTTCGAAGCGGAGGACACGCGTCGGGATCGCATGGTGTGCGTCGAGGCTATGCGAGGTGCGGTCGCCGGGCATCCGTCCGATGGTGCGAAGACAAAGTTTCCCAAAGTGCCCCTCGGGGGTGTGTATCCTAGTGTTAGGCTTTAGGGGTAGTTTTGTCTTTCGGTTGCCTCCATATAACCCAAGTGCTGAGAGGATGGCAGCCATCTCTTTGAACCCTAGCTCATTTCCCTTTGCTTTTTTCCTTTCAATTTTCTTTTGGAATTTCTAGGACTAGCTTGAGAGCTTCATGGTGAGATCTTGAGAGAGGGATGGATGACTGGGAGGCAAGCTAGACCTTGTATGAACCTTCATGGTATGTATAGATGATTCGTCGTGGTTCCTTAAGGCTTGATTGTGTCTCTCCCGTTTTCCCTTTTTGGTGATTTTCGGAGCCTTTTCTTTGCGATTTTCTTGTGGCGGTTTCGAGGCCTTTCTCTTTGGGATTTGGTGGGGGATGTATGCATGAACCCTTCGTGGTTCTTTTCCCTTTGATTCCCCTCTCAAATCTGTGAGCAAAGGGGCTCGATTTGGTGGTTTTTGGTGGAGTTCGTGGAAAGATGTTCTTGATAGTTGACTTCCGATTCCTCTTGATTGGGTAGGTTTTGGGGACCGAGCTTCTAGCCAAAGGTAGCCCATGAGGTACCCCAGCTATCCCCAAAGTCTTACTTGAATCCGTGGAACGAATCGGGAGATCGATCAAGGAGAAGGTTGAGTT
The DNA here is from genome assembly GCA_036936925.1 of Cenchrus fungigraminus. Taxonomy (NCBI): domain Eukaryota; kingdom Viridiplantae; phylum Streptophyta; class Magnoliopsida; order Poales; family Poaceae; genus Cenchrus; species Cenchrus fungigraminus. The sequence continues at coordinate 53,677,007 of CM072778.1, forward strand.
TTTCCCGTGGGTTGAGTTCTTCCCGACTGTCCAGGCAAAACCGGCCTGACTGGTTTCCCAAACTGGTCAGGCCGGTTTAGCCCCAGTGGGCTGTCGTGAAGAGTTTTTTTGGACAGGAGAGTCTTCTTCAGGCTATGGCTTTTCTTGTTCAAAATTTGCAAGGTTCTTGAGGTGGTTTTGCTAGGTTTTGGTCTCGAAGAACTTTTGGGGATGTCCTGGACAAAACCGGCCTGACCGATTTCCCCTGCCTGTGAGAGGCTAAGTCCTAGAGAATCGGTCTGACCGGTTTCAGAAACCGGCCTGACCGGTTTCAGAAATCGTCCTGACCGGTTTTGGCTTCCACCAGCTGTGTTCGTGTTGTTTTCCGCTGCGTGTTTTCAGAGGCTGTTGGTTGGATCTTGCTCCTAGGTCCAGTAGCACTCCAGTGGCTACGTGGATTTGGCAAGAGAAGTTTACGGAGGTATCCGAGTGATCTTGGGTTCATAGGCCGAATTCTTGAGTAGAATTTTTATTGGCTCCCATTCACTCCCCCCCCCCTCTCTGGTTCGCCGTTCCGGTCCTTCATTCTTCACCTGCACCACGCAAATCAAGCCGCAACCTGCACTTGCAATACTCGGCCAAGAGTCTGTCCACACCGCGTTGTCAATCACTCATCACACCAAGGAGCGACCGTCCATCGGTCCTCGGATGCTTCGGTCCTCAATCTCCTCCTTGATGAGTGCATTGACACCAATTTAGAAAAGAAAGAAAATGAAAAGAAACGAACAAAGAACCCAAGCAAGTGATTAAAAGATAAACAAAAGCCAAAAACACAATCACTTGAATGAGAAAGTCTCGGTACCCTAAGGCAAGGCCAACGGCTCAACACAACCGAGACAAAATGCTCACAACGTCGACTCCTCGAGGGGAGGTCAAAGGGCTCGACACCATCGGCAAAAGAGCAAAGCACGAAGCACCATCAGGCGACACAAAGAGCTTCCCATGCATGAATGCAAGCTCCCCCTGAACAAATGCGTGCAAACTCAAGTTCTCCCCCTGAACTGAGTATCCATCTCTGAAAAGGTTTTCTCCCCCTTGATGCAAAACTCTCCCCTTAACCTGAATTGGATGCACATTTCTCCCCCTTGTTGTTAATGCATGAATCAAGTCTATAAATGCAAGCATGAGCTTCTCAAATAGACAGTGGTCACTACAAGATGCTAGGAACAAGACATAGAGCAAGCAAGATAGTCCAAAATTCTGTACAAGCATCGCCAACAAGATAGAAAGGACATATATACATGTGACAAAGCCAAGATCCATTTTAAGCAATTTTCATCAAAAACTCTCTCTCTCATGAGCATAGGACATCAACATGATCAAAATGAGCACAAGCAACATACACCCTACAAACTTCATGCAAGGTGACAAGTTCTCTTCACAAGGTCATCATAAACACCTACAAGCTATTTCATGTCATGTCAAAGCCACCGAGGCATGTGTCTACTTCTAGATATGAGACTTCTCATTGGTAGACATCATGCAACGGTTTAGCACCCAAGAAAAGAAATTTAAAGCACATAAAAGACATGATACACATGGAAGCATATTCATCAAGCATAGACATTTCATAGATACCAAGTTCATTTTCAAATTTAAGCATGGTACATGAAATGCCTTTGCGGCAAAAAGAAGCTTATGCTCCTCCACAAGGTTAAATGTAGGCTAAACATTTATGATGACAACAAGGTCTTTGACCCCATGTGAAAAGAGCGTGTTTGCCAAACATGAATTAAGCAAGACATAGCCATTTGAGCACAAAATGAGCATGTAAGGGATTCTACTCACAAGAGGGGATCAAATTAGCATTTCACAAAAATAGCCATTTCACATGCATATATATCCAAAGCTTATCAAGAGCATAGCTATACATCATAAGAGCTCACAAGCATGATCATAAGTTCATATCCAACATATCACAGTGATCAATGTATATGAGAGAACCACATCCTTCAAAGCATATGATACAGATGCAGTCTACGATACAAGGATGCTGAAAATTATATGCTACATGAATGAACCATGCAAGATGCATATGTACATGAGATGCCCAACCCGAACTCAAAAAGGGCAAAAGAGCACAAAACTCACAAGCTCCCCCAAAACACAAGCACTAGGGCCAAAGAGCATACAAAGCTCACCCTGGCACACATGATAGAGCAAAGAGTACAAAGAAACCAAAAAGCTTTCAAAAGCACAAGAATAAAGGAAAACACACTATACATGTGTACAAAGGCTTTCAAAAGCCATCCAAAGCGGTGTGGAAAACCATCTTGTCTTGATCTCCTCACGGGCTAAAGATCAAGTACCATCGAGCTCATGTTCTCCAACTGCGTCTCCATACCTACACACAAGGAGACAAAGAAGACCGAGCCTTGGGTCCCAAAGGGTTAGCAAGCACATACTTGGGAATCCAATACTTGGTCACACGGGTAATCGATGCACTCAACTTATCATGTGGGTTAGCATGATGTAAATGTCTGTTCGAATGAAAAGGATTTCAAACACTCTTAGAATCATGCCTTAAAGGAGCAACTCGTGAAGAAAACTGAGTGCTACCATAAGCAAAAGGGCAAAGATCCTTCGTGATGAGGACACCACGAGTACATCTACACCCGCAGCTGCGTCTCCAGACGCTCAGGCGCCATCTCCAGAAGCTCAGGCGCCACACCAAGATGTTCCACTACGTCAGGCGTCACCAGTTGGGCCAATTACTCGGGCTCGTGCGAGGGAATTAAACTACGTCTTGCTGTTGAAGAACGAAGGCCCAAGATGCATAGAAGACGGCCCAACAGGACGGCCCAGGAGGGGCTCCTAGGGTTGGGTGCCAGGAGAGGGAACCGCGCGCCCTCCCCCTCGCGAGACGCCACGCGCCCTTCCCCTGAGGGTGCTAGGGGCTACGCCCTCTTCTCCCTCTATTTAGATAGACCCCTCTTTTACTTTCAGACTTGAGTTTTGTTTTACATCTAGCTTTAGCTACACCAGAACACGCACAAATACGTGTTGTTCTTGTGATTCAGAACTCCACCTTCGAATGATATTAAGATTGCTCGCCTCAGATTCTTGTTCATTTTTCCATTGCGTACAGGAATTGATCTTCGTGATCAGGCTGATCTTGCGCCAGCAAGGTCGGTAACCATCAGGAGTTGGTTCAGCGATTGCATTGGTGCTTCGAGTCTCGCTCGTCGTAGTCGGATCGTGAGGGTCGCTTCCCACCAGATCGAAGTTATCTCCACTCACCGAAAGATCGGGCACTTCGCCTCTATCAAGTGGTATCAGCTTTCCAGGTTGATCGGTGAGTTTTATCTAGTGTTTTTCCCTTCCTACAGTCCAAAAAAAACAAACAAAAATTTACTTTCAGGTTAGATCTTTGCCCCAGCAACCGTTTAGCCTTGCACATTCTTTCAATAAGTGTCTTTGTTGAATTTGTGTGCTTACACGTTCAATTGTTGCTGGTTACTTGTGTTTTCTACCTTTTGTTCCTTCTTTTCTTCTAATCCTAGTTCGTTGCCGTTTCCCTCCGCTGCTCATCCATCCACCACCTCGCCGCACTCCTCCTCGCGCGCACACCCGTCGCGCAGCCGCCTCTCGGTCGCCCCGTCCCTGTTCCGTGGTGCGGTAGGTCAAAAAAAAGGAAAGAAAAAAAAGGAAAAAAAGGAAAGCAATCAAAAAAAAAGGAAAAAAAAGAATCCAAAAAAAAGAGAGACCGCCGCACAGTCCAAGTGGGAAACGGGAACCGATTCGTCTCGGTGAAGGAGTTTTGCGCCACAGTTTCCCCTGGCTCGCAAGCCTCCTGGGCTGCACCGTGCATGCCCTGGTAGCTATGTCTCCCTGATCGTGCTGCGTACCCCCACACCGAGCCATCTCCTCTCTCTTTTCCAGTACCATATTCTGAGTTTGGCCTTACTCTAGAGAGAGAGAGTATCTTTTCATTACCGGAATACCCTTGTACTTTCGGAAAAAGTGTGTGTGGTAATTTGCTGTTGGAGATCCTCTGTGTTCATATTATCAGTTTTGAGGACTCCTGCAAAAAAAACAGAAGCAAAAAAAACAGCAATTTGCTACACCCTCTCCACCTTACTTGTTGTCTTTTTGATTTCACTTGTTGCCAGCAGCGTTTGTTTCGTGTTTAGCACTATAATTCAACTTTGCATTATTGTTTGAGTGTGCTATTCCTTGACTTGAGTGCAGCCTACCCAGAACTCCACATATTTCTACGGCGAGCAGATTTTGTTTCTCCAGGCAATCGCTCCTCCAATCTTTCGCGAGTTCCACCAGTTGGTTGCAGGTCGCCCCTATGTGCGTGGTAAGAACAGATAAGAATTTGATAACAGCATTGTTTGAGCGCCTTTGTGAGCTGTTCCACCCCTGTGTTGGCGTCCGTTTTGTTTCGTGTTTGCGCTAACCATGGCAGGCGACGACGACAAGAAACAGCTGCAGGACATGCGGGCTGAGATTGATGGCCTTGTCACAGACATCAAGACGATCCACGAGCAGATGGATTCCACGGTTACTACGGCCAACGGGCGGTTCGACCAGCTTGATCTCGCGCAGACAGCCACCAAGACGATGCTCGACGCCATCGTGTCACGACTCGATGCATTGAACACGGTGGTCACTGATTCGGTGGCCCAAGGATGTGTGGGTGATGATGAGCAGGAGGATGCTGACCGCTGAGGCAAAGCCCGCCGTGTACCACGGCGCCCCGCTGGTAACGATTCCTTCTCTAAAATCAAATTTAAATTTCCACCCTTTAATGGCAAATATGATCCTGCTGCATATCTTGATTGGGAGTTAGAAGTTGAACAAAAATTTTCATGTCATGATATTGCTGCTAGCTCTCAAGTTAAGGCTGCCATTAGTGAATTTACTGATTTTGCTTTAATTTGGTGGTGTGAGTATAAAAATAAAAATCCTACTGTTGTTCCGACCACTTGGGAGCAATTAAAAACTGCTATGCGACATCGCTTTGTGCCATCATATTATGCTCGTGATTTGCTTAACAAAATGCAGCGATTTCAGCAAGGTTCTCAGTCTGTTGAGGACTACTACCAGGAGTTTCAAAAGGTATGATTCGTTGTGGTATATTGGAGGAACCCGACGCTGCAATGGCACGCTTTCATGGTGGTTTGAACTGCGAAATTCAGGACATCCTTGATTATAAAGAATATGCTGACATGACCCAATTATTTGAGTTTGCTTGCAAAGCTGAACGCGAAGTGCAGGGACACTGCTCGAGGACATATTCTAACACTTTTGCAGGTAGAAACTCGTCATCCAGTTCAGCACCTGCTCTCCCTGCCCATCCACACCTACACCGCGTGAGAGGACAGCTATGCCGGCAGGAGCCGCCCCAGCCACAGGCACCACTCCATCCACAGGCGCAGCATCCACCACAGGTCGTACACGGGATATCACGTGTTTTCGTTGCAGCGGACGTGGCCACGTGGCTCGGGACTGTCCGAACAAGCGCACATTACTCATTCGTGACAATGGTGAGTACTCTTCAGCTAGTGATTCAGAAGAACTTGAACATACTTTGCTTGCCACTGACAATGCAGCTAAGACGGACATACATGTCAATCCGGGGGACGCTGATAGGTACGAGAGTCTTGTTGTGCAGTGTGTTCTTAGTACACAGGTCACCCCAGCCGAGAAGAATCAGCGACACACTCTGTTCCATACGAAGGGTGTTGTGCAGGAGCGGTCGATTCGCATCATCATCCACAGCGGTAGCTGCAACAATTTGGCGAGTACTATGCTGGTCGAGAAGTTGTCATTACCCACTCGTAAGCATTCAAACCCATATCACATTCAATGGCTTAATGATGGTGGCAAAATTAGAGTATCACGATCGGTGCGTGTTCCTTTTTCTATAGGTACTTACTCTGATTATGTTGATTGTGATGTTGTTCCTATGGAAGCATGCTCTTTATTACTTGGTAGACCTTGGCAATATGATACTGATAGCTTGCATCATGGTCGTTCGAATCATTATTCTCTCATGTTTAAGGGTCAGAAAATAATTATACATCCTATGACACCTGAACAAATTGTTAAAGATGATCTTGCTAGAGCTGTTAAAATTGCTAAAGAACAGGAACCATCACCATCCACTTCTGATAAATCTGAAATTAAGTTGAATGCTCCTGTTTTACTTGCTACACGTGCTGATTTCGATGATATTTGAGATGCTCCTTTGCCATGCTATGCACTTGTATGCTCTAGTGTGCTTGTTTCCCTTGATGATGCACCATCTTTGGATATTCCGCCTGCGGTTGCTAACCTTTTGTAGGAGTATGCTGATGTCTTTCCCAAAGACTTGCCACCGGGTCTCCCACCGCTTCGTGGCATTGAGCACCAGATCGACCTCATTCCCGGCGCCCAGCTTCCAAACCGCGCCCCGTACCGTACAAACCCGGATGAGACAAAAGAGATTCAGCGCCAGGTGCAGGCGTTACTTGATAAGGGTTACATTCGTGACTCTCTTAGCCCTTGCTCGGTTCCTGTGTTACTTGTTCCTAAGAAAGATGGTTCATGGCGTATGTGTGTAGACTGTCGTGCTATTAATAACATAACCATTCGTTATCAATACCCTATACCACTTCTTGATGATATGCTAGATGAGCTTAGTGGTGCCATTCTTTTTACTAAGATTGATTTGCGTAGTGGTTACCACCAGATTAGAATGAAATTGGGAGATGAATGGAAAACGGCTTTTAAAACAAAATTTGGCTTATATGAATGGCTGGTTATGCCGTTTGGTTTGACTAATGCTCCCAGCACTTTTATGCGCTTGATGAATGAAGTTCTGAGGCCCTTCATAGGATTGTTTGTCGTTGTCTATTTTGATGATATCTTGATTTACAGCAAGTCTATGGCAGAGCATTTAGACCATTTGAGTGCTGTTTTTGACGCATTGAGGGCTGCCCATTTATTTGCTAACATTGAAAAATGCATCTTCTGCACACAACGTGTCTCGTTTCTTGGTTATGTTGTTACCCCACAGGGTATTGAGGTGGACAGCAGCAAGATTGATGCCATTCGGGAGTGGCCTACACCGACGACGGTTACACAGATTCGGAGTTTCCTTGGTCTTGCAGGTTTCTACCGCCGTTTTGTCCGTGATTTTAGCACCATTGCAGCACCTCTACATGAGCTTACAAAGAAAGATGTACCTTTTGCTTGGAGTGATGCATAGGAGGTAGCGTTCAACACATTGAAAGATAAGTTAACCCACGCTCCTCTCTTGCAGTTGCCTGATTTTACTAAAGTGTTTGAGCTTGAATGCGATGCTAGTGGTATTGGGCTAGGTGCTGTTTTGTTACAAGAAGGTAAACCGGTTGCTTACTTTAGCGAGAAATTAAGTGGTGCTAGCTTGAAATACTCAACTTATGATAAGGAACTTTATGCTTTAGTGCGAATGTTGCAAACATGGCAGCACTATCTTTGGCATCGCGAGTTTATAATTCATTCTGATCATGAGGCTTTGAAACATATTCGTACCCAAACAAATCTGAACCGTCGTCATGCTAAATGGGTCGAATTTATTGAGTCCTTTCCTTACATTATAAAACACAAGAACGGGAAGGATAATGTTATCGCTGATGCTTTGTCTCGTCGTTATACTATGCTGTCACAGTTAGATTTTAAAATTTTTGGCTTGGAAACTGTGAAAGATTTATATGTGGACGACACTGATTTCAAAGATGTTTTCGCTCATTGTGTTAATGGGAAACCATGGGGAAAATTTCACTTGCAGGACGGGTTCCTGTTTCACGCTAACAAGCTGTGTGTTCCAGCTAGTTCGGTTCATCTGTTGTTGTTGCAGGAAGCGCATGGAGGCGGTCTCATGGGGCACTTTGGCGTTTACAAGACGCATGAGGTGCTGGCTGCCCACTTCTTTTGGCCCCGGATGCGCAAAGATGTTGAGCGCATTGTTCCACGTTGCACTACTTGTCAGAAAGCTAAGTCACGTTTGAGCAACCATGGTTTGTATATGCCTTTGCCTGTCCCTACTTCTCCTTGGCTTGATATTTCGATGGATTTTGTTTTGGGATTGCCTAGAACTAAGAAGGGGAGGGATAGCATTTTTGTGGTTGTTGATCGTTTCTCCAAAATGGCTCATTTCATACCTTGTCATAAGACTGATGATGCTAGCAGTGTTGCTGATTTGTTCTTTAGAGAGATTATTCGTTTGCATGGTATTCCAAATACAATAGTCTCTGATCGTGATGCTAAGTTTCTCAGTCATTTTTGGAGATCACTTTGGAATAAATTGGGAACTAAATTGCTGTTTAGTACAACTTGTCACCCTCAGACTGATGGGCAAACTGAGGTGGTTAATAGGACTTTGTCAACCATTCTTATGGCTGTTCTAGATAAAAATTTGAAACGTTGGGAAGATTGTTTGCCTCATGTTGAGTTTGCTTATAATCATCCAACACATTCTTCTACAAAGATGAGTCCTTTTCAGATTGTGTATGGTTACATTCCTCGGGCGCCTATTGATTTATTTTCGCTTGATGCTGAGGACGCCCCGCACATAGATGCTGTTGCACATGTTGAACAAATGATTAATCTACATGAACAAACTCAACAAAACATTGCTGCTGCTAATGCTAAGTATCAAGTTGCTGGTAGTAAAGGTAGAAAACTTGTTACTTTTGAACCTGGTGATATGGTTTGGTTGCATTTACGAAAGGATCGTTTTCCTGCTTTCCGCCGTTCTAAATTGATGCCTTGTGCTGCTGGTCCTTTTAAAGTGCTAACCAAAATTAATGATAATGCTTATGTTCTTGACCTGCCTGCGGAGTTTGGTGTTTCCACTAGTTTTAATGTTGCAGATTTGAAACCATACGCGGGAGAAGATGAGTAGTTGCCATCGAGGACGACTTCAGTTCAAGAAGGGGAGGATGATGAGGACACCACGAGTACATCTACACCCGCAGCTGCGTCTCCAGACGCTCAGGCGCCATCTCCAGAAGCTCAGGCGCCACACCAAGATGTTCCACTACGTCAGGCGTCACCAGTTGGGCCAATTACTCGGGCTCGTGCGAGGGAATTAAACTACGTCTTGCTGTTGAAGAACGAAGGCCCAAGATGCATAGAAGACGACCCAACAGGACGGCCCAGGAGGGGCTCCTAGGGTTGGGCGCCAGGAGAGGGAGCCGCGCGCCCTCCCCCTCGCGAGACGCCGCGTGCCCTTCCCCCGAGGGTGCTAGGGGCTGCGCCCCCTTCTCCCCTCTATTTAGATAGACCCCTCTTTTACTTTCAGACTTGAGTTTTGTTTTACATCTAGCTTTAGCTACACCAGAACATGCACAAATACGTGTTGTCCTCTGTGATTCAGAACTCCACCTTCGAGTGATATTAAGATTGCTCGCCTCAGATTCTTGTTCGTTTTTCAATTGCGTACAGGAATTGATCTTCGTGATCAGGCTGATCTTGCGCCAGCAAGGTCGGTAACCATCGGGAGTTGGTTCAGCGATTGCATTGGCGCTTCAAGTCTCGCTCGTCGTAGTCAGATCGTGAGTGTCGCCTCCCACCAGATCGAAGTTATCTCCACTCACCGAAAGATCGGGCACTTCGCCTCTATCACTTCGAGGTCGTAGGAGAAGAACCAACATGAACACCACGGGAAACATTTCGCGGACCAACACAAGAAGCATTAGAAGCATGTCCACGAGCATGGTCTAGCTCACTAGAAAGAGTGTCATAAAACCCGTCAACAAAACGTGCCTTCTTAGGCTCGCAAGTGTTCATGCCATGAAAAGGGATATGAACAACCAAAGGCCTAGAAGCACAAGCTCGCCGCATTTTCCTTGCACGGTGGTGGCAAAAGCTCTCTTGATGCCCATCCTTCCCACAAAGAGAGCAATAGTACAAGGGCCTATCGAGAGGCACGGTCCGAGTGGACGAATCACGATTCTCTTGTAAGTGAGAAGTCCTTTGGGACACTGAGCAAGAAGCATCAACCCCAACACTCAACTTGGTGCTCACATTAGAAACACACATGCTATGAGAAAAGCTAAGTGGCTTCTTAAAAGCTTTGGCATGCAACCATCGCTCGTGCTTGACACGACGAAAGCAAAACTCCACGGTATGCCCATCTTTCTTGCAAAAGGTGCAATGGAACTTCGGTTTGGAAGTATGAGTTCCAAAGAAGCGAGAAGCACCCTTGCCATTCGACTCATCTTGGGCAACACCGGAAAAAGCAATAAGCTTACGAGTAGCTATGGGAGAGCTATCCAAATCACTAGCACACTTGCTACCATCCAAAGACTCATGCTCAAGAGAAGAAGTCAACTCCGGTTGAGAAGAAGCTATTTTGGAAGCATCAACATCAGAGTGACAAGAAAAGCGAGAATCCAACCCTTGGCACAAAGACTCTTGCACCTTGTGCGCAAAACGTCATTTTCAAATTTGAGGCGCTCACAAGTACCACATGTCATATTTCATAAATTATCGATTTCCTCTTCAGAAGTACCACATGTCATTTTTTTTCTCAAGGTTGGCACTCATCTCATCATGCTCAACCAACTTGGCGCTCATATCCTCGCGCATCTTTTTCAAAGCCAAAACTTCATTTTCCAAATCAATGCATGAAGTGCAAATGAGACCACATGAACACATATCATCATTTGCATCTAACAAAGCATCATTCTAAACACAAGAAGTATGACAAGCATCCTCAACAAACAACAAAGAGCACTTTCTACAAGGCATGGATTTCATATCACAAATTTCAGCCCTAGCATGCTCATGTTCATCTACACATGTGGTGTGAGTCAATTTTAGTTCATTAATTTCAGCGTGCAAAGACTCACAAGAAACACATGGTAAAGAAGCACTTGTCTCCAACAAAGCAATCTTACTTCTAGCCACATCAAGATTAATATTCAAAGCAACACAAGAGTAGCTCGACATAGATGCATTAGGTTTCAACAAGTCAATTTTAGATTGCAAGTTAGCAAGAGATGATCGCAGTTCATCTTTCTCAAAATCAAGATTGTCGCATGCTCTTCTAAGAGCTTCAACATGCTTTTCGCGACAATTAGTTTCATCTTTTAGTTTCTCAGTTTCATCACACAAGGCATCACAAGATTTGCATGGCAAAGGTGAGTTCTTAAGTTCCACATTCATCTCACCATAGGCACAAAGGCGGGTCAACAAGCTAATAATACCTTTGGTGAGTTTGACCTTGCTTCTTTTCATGAGCTTGTCTTGAACATCTTCTTCTTGAGCCACTAAAAGCCGCATCAACGCCATTGCTTCCTTATCTTCCTTCAACTCCTCACACTTCCGCCTCCACTTGTGGTCATCTCCTGATGCATACTTCATCGCATCGATCTTTGAAGACAAAGACACACAAGAAGGAGAGCTTGGTGCCATACTCAAAGCACCGGATAGGATTAGCCGAAAGTAAGCTCAAAGCGCGCAAACCAAAGCTGTAAGCAAAAGCGCCCTTTTCTCTGTCGCCCTATGGATCACAAAGCCGGTTAAGGTGGAGTGATCTGTAACCAAGCTCTGATACCAATTGAAGGAGTGGATTAGCAACCAGAGAGGGGGGAGTGAATGAGAGCCCATAAAAATTCTTCTTCAAAGAACTCGGCCTATATCCCAATCACAATTCCAAGAGTCACACATGATCAAGCAGAAGAAAACACAAACCTTTCTAGAGACCCTAGGAACAAACATCAAAGGCTAAGAAACAAAGTGGAAGCAACCATGAACAAAACAGAGCAAAACAGGGTCCAACTACGCCCTACCGGATCATCCGGCCCCAAGGACGGATCATCCGAAATGAGGTCGAGCCATACCAGGACAGACTACCGGATCATCCGGTCCCTACCTAATCATCCGGCCTCAAGGTCGGAACATCCGAAACAGCCCAGAAAAAACGCACGCGGGTCAACTCCAAACTTTCGATCGATTGAGGACCGGAGCGTCCGAGGACCGGTGGATGGTCGCTCCCTAGTGTGATGAGTGATTGACAACGTGTTGTGGACTGACTCTTGGCCGAGTACTGCAGGTGCAGGTTGTGGCTTGATTTGCGTTGGTGCAGGTGAAGAGCGAGCGCGAAAGGTCTTAGCCCTACGGGGCCTCCGAGGAGTGGAGAGACAAGTAGGCTCGGCTCGATGGACCCGGTGGCCGAATGGGATCAAGTGCGGGCCACATGGTGGCAAGATAAGCAAGACGAAGTCGTCGACTAGAGCCGGTGTAGGGTAGCAACTCAGGACCGGAGTCTACACGCGGGGTTTGCGGTGGTTCACCACAAAACCGTCGGGTTACTTGGTTGAGCCACAAAACCAAGACCGGAGGCTCGGCGGGCGGAGACAGGATCCGGGCGCGCCGAGAAGCTTCGTTGCCGGGGACATGCGGTGGGATCGCAGGGTTTGCGTCAGGAGGACGCGGACCGCGGCAAAGGCGTGGCCGACCGATGAAGGAAGATCGCTACTTGACCATCTTGCCCCTGAGGGGTGTGTATCTTCATTTATGTTATAGGGGTAGATTGGTCATTTGCCCAACCCGGAGAGACTTCATATATATAGCTCTAGGGTTTCAGGGCAACTCATCCATCCGGACTGCTTCTCATTTCCCTGCTCTTTAGGCTTAGATTTTCTTCACCGTTTTGTACAGAATCTGACCTCTGAGTGTATGGAAGCTTTCATGGTTGCGTCGATTTCCTTCTTGTGGCTCGAGTGATTTTCGTGTCTTTTTCGGGCTATTTTTGTTGGATTTTCGTGCGCGGCTTGTTCCTCCGATTTTGAGGTGTTTGGGTTTGGATTTCTTTGTAGGGATCATGGATAGATGCCTTGTGCATCATTGTGCTTGATATTGACCCCTCAAACTCCCGATTTAGCCTTTGATTTGAGGATTTCGTGTGGAACCCTAGCTTTTTGGTAGAGTTCGGTTCGTGATCGATTCCCGGCGTTTTAGTTGGTTTGAGGCCTCAAGTTTTTTGGCATAGCATCCCCTAGGGATGCTTCACATCTCCCCCAAATCTTGTCTCAATCCATTCAGCTGTTTGGGAGATCCATGGATGGGTAGGAGGAGTTGACTTCACGAGTTGCTTGTTTCTGGGTCTGTTCGTGAGGGACGGACAGTCCGTCAGGTGCTCACGGATAGTCCGAGAGGTGGCCAGTTCATTGATGTTCGTCACGAGTTCGTCCAATTCTTGAGCGCTCGTGTTTCGATCCATTGAGTTGGCTTGTTTTTGTTGAAGGGAGTTTGCGGACAGTCCGCCGGAGCTGGTCGGACAGTCCATCCCGGCTCGAACAGTCGGAAATATCATGTCGGACGGTCCGTGTGAGCTGTGTTGGAGTGGAGTGTTTCTAGTGGTTTCTGGTGAGTTTTTCAGACGGTCCGAACTGAAGTGTCGGACAGTCCGCAAGGCCCAGACGGATGGTCCGTGGTGCCCATACGGACAGTCCGTGCGAGGTGAGTTGGGTTGCAGACCTTCTGGTGGTTTTGGTTGCAAATTCGGACGGTCTGTCCTTGAGCCGCGGACGGTCCAACTGGGTGCCGCGAACGGTCCGACCGGGTGCCACGGACAGTCCGTCCTAGCCTGTCAGACGGTCCATCTTTGGCATTGCAGATCAGCCTAAGTCCCTAGCTCTTGAGTTGTGCTTCCGCTTTGAGTTGTGTTGGGACTTTTTCCTAGGGTTGGTAGGTCCGTTGTGACTACGTGACCTTGACAAGTTTGTATGGGAATCCTTGGGTGTGATTTTGGGGCATAGTCGAGCTCGACTCTTCGGAGAAGAATTTTTATCAGCTCCCATTCACTCCCCCCCCCTCTCTGGTCGCCTAATCGGTCCTTCAATTGGTATCAGAGCCAGTTACGGATCTTCGTGATTCTAACCAGTCCTCCACACTTTGATGGTAAGAACTACCAGATGTGGCAGAGGCGGATGGCTGCTTTCCTCCGCGGCAGGGGTCAGATCCTTTGGGATGTTACAGTGAACATAGCTTATGTTCATCCGATTAACTTCCTTACTCCAGGATCGAGGGATATGCACGATGCCAACAACAAGGTGGTCGACTACTTGTTTTGTGCTCTGTGTCAATCCGAATTCGATCGGGTTCAGATAGACGACTTGGCTTGTAGGATTTGGGAGCAGCTGAAGAATGCTCATGCTGGGAACACTCAGGTGCAGGCACGCTTGTTTGCGACCTACCGGAGAGAGTACGAGAACTTCACTCATCTCCCCGGTGAGTCCATAGACACCATGTTCCAGTGGTTCACTGTGATTGTGAACAACATGAGAGCTAATGTGGCCGCGCTCCCGTACGATGATCATGACAGGGCTGTGAAGCTCCTGCATTCTCTGGATCGTACCGTGTGGAGTGAGAAGGTCGAGGCTATTCTGGAGTCAGAGAACTATGAGACCCTCACGGTGGACAAGCTGTTTTCCAAGCTCAAGTTGTCCGAGGTGGACCGTGGGGTGCGAGGAAGGATCGAGAACCCGACTGATCCTCATAGTCTGGCTCTTGTTTCTAGACCAAGGACTAATGCTAACCTATCTTCTAGACAGTTTTCTTTGTCTTGTCTTGTGTCCATGCCAGATGAGGAGTTCGATGTGCTGGGAGAGGAAGATCTCGCGTTGCTGAGCAGGCGGTTCGAGCGCATGTACACAAAACCGAAGAACGCTCGGAGGAGCTCGGGCATGTGCTACCGGTGCAGGAAGCACAAGTACTTTATTGCTGAGTGCCTGGAGTCCATGGAGATCAAGCCCGAGCACAAGCACCATCCAAGGAGTGACCACAAGCACCGCTCGAGGGACGACCACAAGGGCAAGAACAAGTCCGAGCGGAGGCCGAGGAAGAGTGGCGGTCATAAGAAGAAGGAGCGTGCGATGGTTGCCGGAGCGAGCGACATCAACTCAAGTTCCTGCTACTCTTCATCGAGCTCAAGCGATGAAGAAGAGAACCGGCACAAGGGCAAATGGTTGAGCAAGAACATCAACGGCCTGTGCTTCGCCGCCCAAGGCTTTTGCGGCATGGCACACGGCTCCGGGAGCAAGAAGAGCAACAAGGATGACTCGGACTCCGACTCCGAGGATGAGGTAAACAATGATCCTGCCTTCTTGGTAGCGCAGAATGCTAGGTTGAATGAATTGCTTGACAACCGTGATGATGTGCTTAGAAAGACCAAGAAGGAGAAGAGATAGTATAGGTCTTTGCTTGGAGAAGCTAAGGAGAAGGTGGTTGAGCTAGAGTCTTTGCTTGTTGATGCTAGGGCTCAAATAGATTCTTTGAAGTCTACTCCTATTGTGACCGATGAACCTGAATGCATTGATTGTTCTATTTTCCTTGGTGATTTGACTGTGCTTAAGGAAAAGTATGCCTCCAAGGTTGAGGAACTAGATGTTCTTAGGGTTGAGCTAGATGAGATGAAATCTAGGCCCTCCTTGCTTGGTGCTTGCACTTCTTGTCCTATCTTGCATGCTAAGTTGGATGAATCGCAAGCTTATGTTAGATCACTAGAAGCTGCTTTGAAAGCTCTTATTCCTACATGATGCTCTACTTGTGAATTACATGTTGTAAAGAATTTGGAGCTTGCACACTTTGTTGATCACTTGCAGGATGAAAATGATGAGTTGGTTGTCTGGTCATGAGCCTTAGCTCAAGATGATGATTGAGGCATACAAGCGCTATGATGGGCAAGCGCTTGGATCAGACAAGGTTGGTGAGGGAAGTGGTGAGAATGAGGGGAAGATCAGTGATATCCCAGAGCCACCAAAAACCCACCACAAAAATGCCTATGCTCCTAAGCCAAACCCACTTAGGAACTGACTAGACACAACCCTTAGTGTTTCCTCCCCAAACAAATGATTTCCTGAAACCCATCAAGTTCAAGAGTGACATGGGTATTGTGTTCTTTGGGAAGAAGGGAGAGAAACCTAGTGAGGAGAAGCCACAGCCCCGAGACAACCCAAAGCCAAAGCCAAAGCCGATTCCATTCCATTGTGACCATTGTGGGAGGGATGGGCACCTAGCAGAGTTTTGCTTCAGGAGGAAGTGTGAGGAGAGGTTTGCTAGGGACATGGCAAACAAGGACAGGTACCGCCCTTCTCGTGGTGTGCCTGAGCCTAGGATGGTGCCTAGAGGTGAGGGGTTGGTGTATACCATTCCTCGTCAGGGGAGGCGTGAGTTTGTGCCTCGAGGTGTGCCACCACAGAGAGATGGTGGTAGGCGTGTTGGGTTTGGGTGTGGTGAGTTTGTTGGACGTTCCTTCACTCGTGGCCAATACGAGTATGGGGGAACGATCACAGCTTTAGGTCTCAGAGGAGCTACGGGCCACGGTCTCCACTTCGTGGTACGCGTAGTCCTCCAAGGAGACGTGTGGGTGTTCCACCTAGGAGTGATAGGATGGATTTTGCTAACCCCATTTTTGAGCAAATGGCACGGCACTAGTTTGATTCATTTTGTACTAACCCCAGTGCTGAGTCGTTTGCTCACTCTCGCTCTCTTTTTTGATTTTGCAGGTGGGAGGCTGTTGACACCGTTTTTTGGAAAAACAGGTCAAAAAAGGATAAGGAGGAGCAGTGGATGAAAAGGAAGTACAATCGGCCGATTAAAGAGAAAGAAGGGTGGTCAGCAGGACTCGCCGATGGTCAAAGGAGTCTAACCCTATCTATCGACGGGCTGGCGGGTCAAACCGATCGGCCGATGGTCAACCGGAGAATTGGCCGATAGAAGGAAAGAAGGCGGAAATCAAGAAGATACGTCAAAGGCAAGAACATGGCGGAGGCGGGTCAATCTATGATTGACGACGGGTCAGTTTTAGGAATGTTTGATTCCTGCGTGAATCTTTTTCTATTTTTAGTAGTGTTTGTTTTTCTTTAGATGCAAGTAAACTGTGTCGTAAATAGGGCATAAATAGCGACCCTGCGTGGTCGGAAAAAAGGGTACACACCAATATCAAACAAACCGCCTCCGGGCAAACCCTTTACAATTTACAGCATCTACTTTTCGGCGGCTTCGCCATTGCGTTTTTTCCTTTTCTTCAACGTTGTCCTTCAAGTTCGTCGAGCTGCATCGATCGATCTTCGGCAAACTTGTGAGTACCGTTTTACCGAATAATCCTAGGCTTTAACCTCCGGGCGCA
Organism: Cenchrus fungigraminus; assembly: GCA_036936925.1. Lineage (NCBI taxonomy): Eukaryota > Viridiplantae > Streptophyta > Magnoliopsida > Poales > Poaceae > Cenchrus > Cenchrus fungigraminus. The sequence goes on from CM072778.1 coordinate 53,694,159, forward strand.
TCGTTGAGGTTTCGTCTAGTTCTTTATTCACACCTTACCGATACTAGCTAGATCTACAAGTTTTCGTACCAATTCTTGTAGTTTTTAGCTTTTATCACCAATTTATCCAGCTCGATCTAGATCTTGTCGGCTATCGCTATAACAGCCGGTCTGACTCGTTCGAGTGCTGACGTCACGATCGGCCGATCCAGCCGATCTCTTTACTTACGCTTTCGCGCTTCCGTCGCTCTCGAGCCGGCCGATTGGCTGGTACACGTGTCACTGAAGGCCCATCGGTTCTCTAGCCGATCCCTAATATTTTCCATTGTCAATCAACAGGTCAGATTGGCTGGCACGCCTCGCTACAGACCGAGGAGTCACGTGTGTCGCGCGCGAAGGTGACGTCCTATTTTCACATCAACACACTTTTGGCACGCCCGGTGGGACACGAAAAAGTCAACAATGACGAAGAACACGATGAATACTGAAGTTGACCAGGGCAATATTCAGACAGTCACTAAAGATCAGCTGAATGATACAGACAAAGCCGAGTTCGAAGCTCACATGAAGCGATATGAAGAACTGTGCCTGGCTTCATATGGTCAAACTAAGAGTGGAGTCTACAAGAAGAATCCTCTTCAAATGCCCCAGCAGATCACCTTTTCAGCTGATCCTCAAGGACTTCAAGACATGATGAACAAAGCTATGCATCAAACCATGATCGATCAGTCAAAAGTCCTCGCCAATACCATTCAAAATTGTCTGACTGAGACGCTCAAGAAGGGAACAGAAGAGGGATACGTGGGACCTGCATACTTTCAACCAAGGCGAACTCCTCTAGTGTTCCCAAAAGACCAATCGGCTTCCCTGCCGATTGACGATCCAACAGTAGGGGTTACACCGTCTCCACAAATCAATGTAACTGCTCTTGATTCTTCATCGGATGCCCAGCCGATTCAAAATTAGAATATTGGGAATATGTCTAAAGACCCTGCTATTACAGTGCCAATAGTTCAAACCTATTCAGCACAGTCCAAAGTCCAGGATCAGACATTTTCAGTGCAGAATCATCACCAGCAATATCCTGCGATGAGAGATCAGAATGGATGACTTGTAGGATAGAGTTTACCTCATGATCACTTTGAGACTGATATCTCAAATTTCTTTGAGTCTCAGCCTGAAGAAATTCCAGAAGTGAAGTACCCGGAATCGTATCAAGCTATGTTTGGAGGTACTCCAGGGACTGTGCATATGACTAAAGAAGGAGTGGAGTTCGTGTACTTCAATCATGGGAGAAAAGCTTTTGAAAGAGTTAAGATTGGTCCAGCTCACGCGCATATGGTCATACCAATGAAAAGGAAGGCTCATGTTCCACCTCAGAGACCGGCTCCCCAGCCGATCTTGGGAATGCCTGTACAGACTACTCCACTACAGCAGTCAACATCGGTGCAACCTGTCTTAACCCCAGCTAATACAGTTGCTCATACAAGATCATCGCCTCAGCAGCCTATCAATCAAGGGATGACAAGGCAGCTAGCAGCACAACCACAGCAGGTGGATCCTATGCAAACAATGTAGATGCTCCTAAACCAATTGGCCAACTCGGGCCAGTTGAACTTGCATCAACCTACTTCATCGGCTGGACAACCGATCGGACAGACTCCACCTGTAACAAGTCAATCAAATGCACAAGGTTCTTCTAGAGCAAAGGCATCGACAGCACCAAATCCACAGCCAAGAACCTCGGAAGAACAACCTCCAGAGACTCCATCAGCTGAGATGCAAATAATAGAACAGATATCTGCTGAGTTGAAGTCTCATATGAAGGAAGAATTGATTGACCATATTTTAGAGATGCTGCAGAAGCAATTTGGGATAAAACCTAAGCAGCAGATGTATATGTACAGGACACCGTATCCATCTGGCTACGATCAAATACCTTTCCCTCCAAGATTCAAAGTGCCAGACTTCACCAAGTTCTCTGGGCAAGATGATACGTCCACAATGGAGCATATCACTCGGTTCATCATACAGTGTGGAGAAGCAGGGAATGTTGATGCACTCAGGATACTGTTATTCTCTTCATCTTTCTCCGGGCCAGCATTTTCATGGTTTACCTCACTACCGGCCAACTCTATCATCAAGTGGTCTGATCTGGAACAGCAGTTCCATAATTATTTCTTCTTTTGCATCCATGAGATGAAGATTACTAATCTGACCAGACTCAAACAAAGGAACGATGAAACTGTCACTGGATTCGTTCAGAGGTTCAGGGAGGTCGGGAACAAATGCTATAGTCTGAATCTGGGAGATAAACAACTGGCTGAATTAGCTTTCCAAGGACTCTTGCCAAGCTTGAGGGAGAAGTATGCGTCACATGACTTCGAGAGTCTCAGCCAATTGGTTAGTCGGATGAGTCAGGAGACTGCAAGATCTTATGAGCCTAGGAAGAACTTCCAAAAGAAGGTGTCCTATGTGGATTTCTCTAACTCTGATGATGAGGAAAATATGATAGGGCTTGCAGAATGGGTCAAAGGAAAGAAGACAGTATCCTGCCCCTTTGGTAAGAAGGAACCAGAAAAATTCAGCTTTGATATCACTAAGGCCGATAAAATATTTGATCTGCTGCTCCAACAAGGGCAGATCAAACTCTCCCAGTTCCATACCGTACCATCTACAGAGGAGCTCAAAAGGATGAAGTATTGCAAGTGGCACAATGCAACGTCGCACGACACCAATGTTTGCAAGATCTTCAGACAACAGATTCAGTCAACTATTGAGCAAGGGAAACTGAAGTTTGAAACCCCTACCAAAGCTGAAAAGCCGATGAAGATTGATCAGCACCCCTTCCCAACTAATACAGTTGAGGTATCTAGCAAAGACACATCATGTGTTAAGCTGCTGACGTCGGAATCGGCTCAAAATAAAGGAGCTATTGATCCCAAAGTACAAGCAACCGTTGCCGATGTTAAAGGAAAAGGGTTGCTACTTGAAGAAGAAGACCTGAAGCCACGCCGGCCTGTCACGTTCCAAATGCTCATCAACAAGTTTCAGTGACGACAAGAGAAGGCAAAGGGAAGAGAGGAGTGGGCACGGTGCAATGAAGGGCATTGGAGATGTCCGTTCTTCAAGTACTGCTGGGAGGAAGGAATCAAACTACCGACGGCAGAAAACTGCCCAGAATGCAATGGGGCTTATAACAATAACAGCTCCTCCAAGAGGGTTTGCTTCAATGATAGAAGGCCTACAACTGGAGATCACTGTGAATTCAGCAATCAACGGATCCCAGTTCATCAACAGCTGGGGGGCAAAGCCAGCGTCCACGATCGGCTAGGGGGCAAGGCCAGTGTTCATGATCGGCTGGGAAGCCGAGTCAATGAAAAGTCAAACAATCGGCTGGAAGAGATGGCCGATTCCTTGGTTCCTGATGAGGATATCATGTGCCGAGCTCCTGAACGTCGACGCACTCTACAGCTAGACGATCAAGAGTCAAGCCAATCATACAAGAAGCCTAATCCACAATGATGTCCAGATGGCTTGACTAAATCTCAAAAAAGGAGAGTCCAGCGCCTACGCCAGCTAGAGCAGTAAGAAGAAGCAGAGAGACACATGCTGGACAAGAAGAAGGTTCGGTCTCAAGTTTGGCGCCCAAAGCCTAAGGCTGATGATGGGAAGGATGATAAACCAAAAGTTGATATTAACATGGTTGTCCTCCTACCAAAAGAGTTCATGGCTCCAGTTGATTCTGATATATCTGATGGAGAACTTGGGATGGCTCAATTAACACTGGAACCTACGCAAGCTATCTTTGAGAAGCCAGAAGATGAGAAAAGACAGCACTTGAAGGCATTGTTTCTCAAATGTTTTGTCAATGGGAAACCAGTCACCAGGATGCTAGTAGATGGAGGAGCAGCAGTCAATCTAATGCCATACGCCCTGCTGCGCAAGATTGGGAAATCTGATGAAGATTTAACCCAAACCGACATGATGCAGGTGGACTTCGAAGGCAATGTCTCTCCGGCTCAAGGTGCATTCTGCGTGGAGCTCACCATCGGTAGTAAGACCCTTCCAACCGCCTTCTTTGTCATTAAAGGCAGGGGTTCTTATAATTTACTGCTGGGTCAGGATTGGATACACGCCAACTATTGTATACCGTCTACAATGCACCAATGCATCATCCTATGGATCGGAGATTCAGTGGAGATGGTCAAAGGAGAAACCTCCTTGACAGTGGAAGCTACAAAAGCACAAGGATGGACCTATGATCAAGTAAGCTGCATATCAGGGAAAGCGTGGGATACCAAGTATCTCAAGGTGTCCGATTTTGGACTAAAGCCGGTTCAAGCAGTCGGCTCTGATGACAAGATTTAATGGATCAGTTCATAGAAGACGAAGGAAAGCTTGGGCATGGAGTCACAACAGTCGATGGATTGGTCGCCCAAGTATATGAATAGTTGTGTAAGCCGATTGTCATATCGAGCCTATCGGCCGATTGAGTTTTCGAGCTATAGCCGATTGCAAATGTAATCGTTTCTAGTAGAATAGCCGATGTCTACAAAGAATCGCCTTTAGTATAAAAAATGTAATAAACCGATGTATAATTAATATATTCGATTATGGCCGATACACATATCGCCCTCAGAATAAAATGAATGTATTTTCATTTCCTCTGTTTTGGATTATAATGATGATATTACAGCTCATATCTGAAGATTACATGGATTTTCAAGAATTTATAAGGAATGCGCTGTCCTATCTCTAGTATGATGAGGATATTGAATCGATGAATGAGAGAAGGACACCACTAAGAGGAAACGGAAGACTAAGATCTTCACCGGATTCTGTAATCTTCCGCCGAAAGGAGTCCGAGTTGATGACCAAGATGGTCGTTCCTTTGGCACGCTCCTCCTCTGATAAATGTGCAGCAAGACACCCTACCTTGCTCCTTCCCCTAAAGCCAGTTCTTCACAAGGATTCTTCTAGCTATAGTGCCTTCTGGCTTTTCAAAAGAGGGTGAAGAGGAAGAGGTGTTGCTACACTACTTCACAAGAATTCTTCTAGCTATGAAAAGGAGGATGGAAAAGGAGACAGTCATACAACAAGAGCCTATGATCTATCAGATTTAGTTTCTGTGCCATGGTTTACGAAATGTGATTTCTCTCCGATGGACTTCAAGCCTATTTATAGCCCCAGATAGCAAAAGAGATAACTACAAGAGGGAATTGAAAAAGGCAAAATAAAGGGCACACAATGCAGTCAAAGCAGGAACAGTTTCCCTGTGAAGGTCTCAGACTGAACAATGGGCAGTCATGCAGTGATTCGTTTCCCGAAAATCAGGAGCTGGCTTTGAAGGTAGATTGAGTAAAAATGAATGGCCCCACTCTGTACCCCAGAAGAGGAGGCTTTCAGGATTCTTCTCTCTCAACATTGCTAGCAACAATGACAAGCTTCAATGCATCATCTGGATGCAAGAACACTTCAAGAAGAAACTTGTCAAGGAATGGGGATAATTGCATTTTCCTGGAAGCACTCTAGAAGAGGCCTGCCTCCTATTCCTAATGAGAAACAATTTGGTTCATAGTCAGAAGGTTGTGGTGCCACATGAGAAGCAAGTTGCATTTTTATAGCAAGGAAGTCGAACCAGATCATAAAAGGCACCTACAGGCATGTGTGGAAAGCCATCACCAAGAAATAGTACATTCAGATCTATCAATAAAAGGATAATGATTTTATTCATAAATAGGCCGATTGCATCGGCTGATAGTACATGAAGGCTTAAAGAAGACTTTTTGCCTTATCTAACTCCGCTCTAATTCAGACTATTTCTTCATCTACGCGATCTAGTTCCTGGAGGAGGGCAGTCCTCCTGGCTTCAAGAACTTCCAGCCTCTTTTCAACATTTGCAATCACAAGGCGGAGACCCCGTTCTTGCCTAGATGTTTGAGTTGGATGATTTGCCCCAAAAGCGTTGATGTTCGACAAAATCCTTTCCACAGTTTCACGGTTTGGAGACTAGAGAAGAGATAGGGAAACATCAGAAGGAGATCAGAAAAGCGAAAATGTGAAGAAGAAATCGACCTGATTCACAGAGGAGGAGGAGGAAGAAGAAGCCATTGAGAGAAAGATGCACGATTCAAAGATGAAAGGAGATCTAGGCATCTTATAAAGACCGATTAAAACGTTCGATCAAGGCAATAAATGCAAAGCGTTGGGGGTTGGCTAGTGAAGGCCAGTTACAGCCTAAAAGTTACAATATTCACTATTTAGAGAAAGATTAAACTATGCCTAGAAAGTGTATGGCATTAATAAGATCCAGGCGCAGCTGGTCGACCGCTTCTATCTCCTGATGATCAGCATCGGCCGAACCAGGAATCGGCTGCTCTTGCTCACGAAGAACTTGGGCTTGCTGTGCAATGGAGTCCCTCTGTTCTCGCATGGTGGCCATGGTACCCGGAAGATCCGCAAGCTTCCGCTCTTCAGCTGCTAAGTTTTGCTCAACTTGACCAAGCTCTTTCATCAGTTCAACACGATGTCTCTTTAGACGATCGATACTGTTGACGATATCAGAACGGGAAGAAGATAGAAATTCAATCCTGCAATCAAGATCGACCATGCTACTGTCCAGATTCTCCCTGTCCTAAGTTGCTCCTGGCGCTTCCTTTCATGCATCCGATCCTGGGCTTCTTGGACTACAAGCTGCCGATTTTCAATAAAAGCAACTTGAAGCATCTTCGACTTGAGATCTCTGGGCAACTGGCTTTGAATATGCTTGAAGATACTCCTGATCGGCTCAGCATCTTGTACAAGTTGGCAGATATCTTGGTTCAGCAATGGAAGCACCTCGACGAGCTTAGCTTTCACATCATCTGAAAGAAGAATGGCCGATGAGCTCTGAACTACAAGAGGTAGGGTTGGTACCTGCAAGAGAAATGAAAATCAGTAGGATGATTAAAAAAGAAGGACGGCTCAAGGAGTTTACCTCTACAGGAGAAGAAATCACCTGTGCTTGAGTGATCGACTCTTCAGCCAATTCTGGTTCAAGAGCTTCGACAGTTGGTGATTTTGGTGGGTCACCGGTCACCTGCTGAGGATCATCCAGAGAATTGTCTTGAATCCTGGTCGATGTCTCATTGACATCCTAAACGAAGATGAGAGATTAAAAATGGGTAGAATAAGGAAACAACTAGCAGAGATTCTACCTCAGTTGGTCTCTTATTCTAAGGATTGATCAGTTCAGGAGAATGCTAGAGTTGGCCACTAGAAGCGTCTGAGACATCGGCCCTTTGATGACTTTCAGGTTGCTCAATTGACGCAATCAAAGCATCATCAATCGGACTCTCTTGAATTATCTCCAAAGTCTTATCTTGACCAAGATCAACAGTAGAGGTTTGTTTTGATTGCCCGATCAATCCCGAAGACTGCACAAAAGACAGATCAATTGAAGTATGATGAAAGAGAAGAAAGGCTAAAAGATGATCAATACCTCAAAGGCACCTGCCAATGCTCCAGCCATGTCCGAGATATTAACAACCATGGTGTCGATCTTCTTCTTCGTTCTGCGGCTAAGAACTTTGCTGGTCTCAGTTTTCCTCTTAAGGGCCGACAGAAGTGGATTATCTGGAGCAAGATTGGTCTTGGGGTCCTGCATGACTGAAGAGATTGAGGGAGCTTTGTAGCCAATGTATGGTGTGGATCTCGGTGGCTAATAACTAATCGGCTTGCCGCTCTTGCTTCTAGTAGGTGGTTCAGAATTATCAGGCTGAAGAAAAGGGGAGCAGTCACAACATATTAAGGATACACAAGAACAATTAAGCAAGAGAATACCTCGTCAACCGATGCCTCATACGCAGGATCCAGCTTCTCGCAGTAAAGTCTTGGGGCACACAGAAAAGATGATCACACCATACTGCCCACCAAATATTGAAAAGAGAAGAAGCAAAACTGGAAATAGTGGAAGAATCGGGAATCAGATCCAGGAGATGTTGATAATAAGTACCGCTAGGAATAACCTCCCACAGTTTGATCAAATTAGAAAAGTAAAGGCCAATCGACAATTGGCCAAATCCCAACTGACGGGCACTTACTGAAGGATTGTAAAATTCATAGGTGGCCGACTGATCGTTTCCAAAAACACAGGACGGGAGAAGCCCTGGTTTGATCATCTCCACAAAAACAATCCTGTTCTCATCATCTTTATGGATATCGTCAAAACTGAATACAGTCTCAAAATTGGTATCATCATCTGCATATGCAAACCAGATGATAGACTCTAGGGTGAAACCGAGATAGAAACTCCTGAAGTGCTCTGCTATACGGGGTGGAGTTTTCTTATATCCTGGGAAGGCAGAGACTGCTTCCCCAAAATTCATGCATCGACGTTTCACAACCGTGACGCCATCTGGCTGATCTCCTCGGAAGGACATATTAAAAATATTCTACTCTAATCTATCTCGGAGGTGAAGATTTAACCACATGTTGATAAACCACCAAGGACCTCCTGGAGTGCCTATGGGGGAATTAGTCGACAGGCTGACTGCCACTTGGTGAAGGAGATTATAAACTGCCCCCAAAAGATATTTACCAAGAGGGATGCAAGTACCAGCAGCTAACCATTCGGCTACGATCTGATAATTAGAAGTGGGGCTGAAAGATTTACCACAGAAGACAAATTTTTATAGCCACATGTTCAGAAAAGCCACATGTTCTCTGCTGTTCAGAGTGCCCTCCTTCATGTGTTCAATGATATAACCAGACCAGCCACCTACATTCTTGGTTTTCAGATGGTGAGAAGGTTTATCATGACGGCGACCAAACAGGACATCCGAGGAAGAAACGTCCAAACTAGTCAGCAGAAGAACGTCGGCCAGGGTTGGAGTCATCGGCCCATGACCAAATAAGAAAGTGTTGAGCGCATCAGACCAGAAATAAGAAGCAGCTATCAGAAGAGATTCATTCCGAGACATATCAGACAGAGAGAGGGTGATACATTGACTAATCTTGTATTGCTCCCAGAAATCTCTGTTCTTCGTAGACACTCTACGATACCAATTTCTCCATCCCTTAGTATACCCTGTCCAAGACCTGAAACAGCTATCCCAATCGGCTAGATTCAAAGAAGCATTCTTGAAGGGGATTCGGCCGGTTTCGAAGTTAATCATCTCAGTGGGATCGACATCGCCTATTGGACCAAGGAAAACTAGCCCGGGCTTATCATCAACAGGGATAGTGAGATTGGATCTAAGTTCCTGGAAAATAAATAAAAGGAATCTGGACTTCAGACAAAGCAAGGAGGTGGCGTTAGGGAACAAACAAAAGTAAGGGTACAAAGAAATACCGGAGGGATTGAAGAAAGAGACGCCTTCGGAGGCACAGGGGAAGAATGAGAACCTCCGACAGAGCTTAAGGACGCCATGAATCAGCAAGAAATCTAGAGCTTAGGGTTCGCCGCCTGGAAGCTTGAGCTGTCAAAGCAACGAGATTCAGGGGGGAAAAAAGGAGTTGAGGCAGTTGTATTTATGGCCCCTTTAAGATTTGTTTAGATCCCTTAGCCATCTTCGAATCAAGGAGGATACCAGATTCGAGTAAATTTCGGAGCAAAAGATTATTTACTCCGAAACTGGGGGGCATGTGTTGACACCTTTTTTGGAAAAACGGGTCAAAAAAGGAGAAGGAGGAGCAGCCGATGAAAAGGAAGTACAATGGGCCGATTAAAGAGAAAGAAGGGTGGTCAGCAAGACTCGCCGATGGTCAAAGGAGTCTAACCCTATCTATCGATGGGCTGGCGGGTCAAACCGATCGGCCGATGGAAGGAAAGAAGGCGGAAATCAAGAAGATATGCCAAAGGCAAGAACATGGCGGAGATGGGTCAATCTATGATTGACGACGGGTCAAGAGTTAGTTTTAGGAAAGTTTGATTCCTGCGTGAATCTTTTTCTATTTTTAATAGTGTTTGTTTTTCTTTAGATGCAAGTAAACAGTGCCGTAATCGGCTAGGAGTCGGGTTGTCCTCAGGGCATAAATAGTGACCCTGCGTGGTCGGAAAAAAGGGTACACACCAATATCAAACAAACCGCCTCCGGGCAAACCCTTTACAATTTGCAGCATCTACTTTACAGCATCTACTTTTCGGTGACTTCGCCATTGCGTTTTTTCCTTTTCTTCAACATCGTCCTTCAAGTTCATCGGGCTGCATCGACCGATCTCCGGCAAGCTTGTGAGTACCGTTTTACCGAATAATCCTAGGCTTTAACCTCCGGGCGCATCGCTGAGGTTTCGTCTAGTTCTTTATTCACTCCTTACCGATACTAGCTAGATCTACAAGTTTTTGTACCAATTCTTGTAGTTTTAGCTTTTATCACCAATTTATCTAGCTCGATCTAGATCTTGTTGGCTATCGCTATCACAGCCGGTCTGACTCGGTCTGACTCATTCGAGTGCTCTCTCAAATTGAAGGATCATCTTGACTGTAGAATGTGTCCTGAGTGGGTCTGGGATCTGGTGGTAGCCCACTGAATCCATCTGTCGTAGTCGAACCCCCGAGACTGAGAGCTTCGAGTACTGGAAGTCGAAGAGTCAGGCAGCTGCTGTTGAGTCACCTGTCTGGCGCCTTATCTGCCCGTTTAGAACTGAGCCGCCTGGCCGGTTATAAATAACCAGTAAGCCCCTTAGGGTTTTTCACCCTCAGCAACAGCATTCCCACAGATTAGATCTAAGAGACTGCCCTCTCTGCTCCGCCGCTGCCGCCGCCGCCAAAAAGTAGATTGGATCTACTTGCGCCCGCCGCCGCAGTCCGCCCCCTCCTCAGCCCCCGAGCGAATGCGAGTGAAGACTCCGATGACTTGGAGGATGAAGGCGTCTCCAGCAAAGAGCAAGAAGACCGGCGCGTCGAAGAAGAGGAGCCGTGATGAAGCCGGAGATGCCGGCCAGTCGTCGTCGTCGCCGCCCTCGTCCCCTCGCCCCAATCCGGCAAAAGAATGGAAGAGGGCAAAGTTGAAGACCGAGGACCTTCTTGCCTTGGTCAACAGCGGATTCCTCCGTGAGAAGGAGATGGATCTATGGCGCACCGCCACTGGGGATCCATACCCAATGGAGAAGAATCCGGACGAGATCCCGATGTTCGCCCGGTTCGTGGAGCGTGGACTTGCACTGCCGGCCAGCGACTTCTTCAAGGGGCTTCTTAGGTACTACGGAATCGAGTACCTCAACCTCAACCCCAATGGTATCTTCCACATCTCCATCTTTGTACACTTCTGTGAAGCCTATGTGGGGATCAAGCCCCACTGGATCTTGTTTCGGAAGTTCTTCCGGTTGAAGCCGCAACCGAGCAGCAATGACCCGCGAGTAGTCGGAGGCGCCAGGATTCAGATGCGAGAGGATGCCGCCGACCAGTACCTGCCGTACAAGTTGATAGACTCCAACCAGGACTGGAAGGCAAAGTGGTTCTACATCTGTAACCACCATCCGGAGCTGCCGAAGCCAAGCGGTCATCAACCGAAGCATGCGCCGTGGTGGAACACGGAGCCCACCATGCAGGAAGGTATCCAACTACCCCCGCTGCTGAAGAAGATCAAGGCCCTGCGAGAGGCCGGACTGATGGCCGAGCACGTGGCCTTCAGTTTTATGAAGAGGAGGGTGCAGCCACTGATGACGCGAGACACCCTCGGGTACCAGTACACCGACGATGAGGATACGTCCCGGATGCCTGGCTTCGAAGTCGAGGACGACGTCCTTGTTGAGAGGCTGGGCAAAATCTTCAAGGATATGCCCCCATACACACCGTGCCCGGTGCCAGAGTACTCTGCGGCACGGCTGCCAAACCAGGTCAGTAGTCGTGACATAAGCCCCCGAGTACTGATTTGCTTGACGTAGTCATACTCATGCTTGCTTGATGTTGTAGGATGATGTGGAGAAGTACATCTCCGTCCCGCCCTCCCCTCCGCGACTTGAAGGACAGGCGCAGGGGAAAGCAGAGCCCAAGGGGAAGGAGCGCCGCGAAGTCGGTGAAGGTAGGGATGCCGTCGTCATCGAGGACAGCTCTGATGACGAGGATGAAGAGACACTGCAGCAGCGGTTCCAACTCCGCTCAAGGTCCAGCCGAGCTGGGATGCCGAACAGCCCGGTCATCGAGAAGCCATCTAGCCTGGAGGCTAGCTTGCCGACGCCGCCTAGGAAGCCGCGCAATGTGGCGCGGAAACGCGCCGTGAAGAAACTGAAGCTGTCAGAGGCCACCAGGCCAAAGGTGAGTAGCACGACTAGTGTAGTTGACTACTGCTGATAAGTAGTCTGTTGCTGACAATATGACTTATATTGGTGCAGGACATCCCCTCCTCAGATCCCGTTGAGCAGGGCGATGAGGATGTCTGGGAGACAGTGGGGGCGGGAGCTGAGAGGAGTGTCAGCCCGCCTCCAACCACTGAAGAAGCCGTACCAGTAGCGGCACAACAAGAGACCGACGCCGTAGATTCGCGGGCGTCGGTCGAAGAAGGGCAGGGTCCTCCTCCGGTTGCAGCGGAACAGCAGCCAGAAGAGGCTCGTGCCGAAGTCGGAACTGGCAGCGAGGCTGGCATAGTTGACATCGCCAGTATACTTGGTGCTCCGACCGTGACCGTCGTGCGATCAACCCTGTAAGTTCCCTAAACTCTCCAGGAGGAAGTTGTCATTAATCTTGCATTGCTGACTGGATACTTCGTGAAACAAGAAATCCACGGACTTGTCGTGGGATGGTGGGGATGCCAGCACTTCGGCCGATGGAGAGGACCGCTCGGCGGAGGTGCGCGAACTCACGCCACCGCCACAAGCTGAAGCCGCGGTGGAGTCGACTTTGGAAGAAGCCACCTTGGTCGAAGGTATGTGTCCTGCCACCACTTGTAGTCATCACGCGTAGTAGTCGTAGTCGTTGCAATTGACCTCTTGTACTCATCTTGGCAGGAGCACAAGCTGAGGAAGCCGCGACCCCTGAAGCCGTGGCTATGGAGACGGCTACTGTGGAGACAGAACCCACAGAACCGTTTGTTGGGGCAACGGCAGTAGCAGCCCCCGGGCTGGGGACTACGATAGCCCCCGAGCTGAGTGCGGAAGTGTGGGTCAATCCACTCCCCGAGGCAAGTACGGAAGTAGTCGTCCGCGAGCCGATCATAGAAGAAGCTGCGCCGCTTCGCTTGGCGCCCATGCCAGAGGCGGCATCATCAAGCTGTGGGGGTCTTGAGCTGCTGGAGGACAACCTTATCGACCCGGCCGTTGTTGCTCTGAGCATGGAGTCATGGCGTCGCACCGAGCAATGGGTCAAGGTACGTTGCGGGTACCCTGACTAGTCTTGCTTTGTTGAATACTGAGTACTCATGGACTGATTCTGTCTTGCGCAGGATGTGGTGGAGCGGTCCCGACAGAAGTCTGATCTTCTGAAGAGGTATGGTGACACAGTTCTTCGCGCCGAAGGCCTGGAGAAGGAGCTAGACAAGTCGAAGAAGCATGCGGCTCTACTCCAATCCAAGCTGGATGGCGCCTTCACCCAGTACCATAACGAGGTGCAGGAAATGCAGGCGAAGAAGGACGACTTGATCTGGAAGAACAAGTCGCTACGCCAGAAGAACAAAGGTATGTCTTCCACCGGAGTGCTGAGTACTTATTGAAGCACTTGCGAGTAGTCTGACCTTGAATTGAGTTGTCTGCAGAGCTTGAGGCAATGGTTGACCAGCTGAAGGCATCGGAGACGGACCTCAAGAATATCGTATACCATGAGAGCGACAAAAGAGAGGTACTTCAGTACGACTATGTCTAGCTGCGCCATGAGTGCATCATGCACATGGAACTCCATGAAGCCTCAGATCGTGATCTTGTAAATTGCTATAAATCTCTGCAGAAATTGAATGAAGACTGCGAGAAGCTTCGAGGCTAGCTGAAAGAGCTTCGGGTCCTCTGAGGAGTGGAGAGGCAAGTAGACTCGGCTCGATGGACCCGGTGGCCGAACGGGATCAAGTGCGGGACGCATGGTGGCAAGAAAAGCAAGACAAAGTCATCGACTGGAGCCGGTGCAGGGTAGCGGCTCAAGACCGGAGTCCGCACGCGGGTTTGCGGTGGTTCACTACAAAACAGTCGGGTTACTTGGTTGATCCACATAACCAAGATCGAAGGCTCGGCAGGCTGAGACGGGATCCAGGCGCGCTGAGAAGCTTCGATGCCAGGGGACACGCGGCGGGATCGCAGGGCTTGCGTCGCGAGGACGCGGACTGTGGCAAAGGCGTGGCCGCTCGATGAAGGAAGATCGCTACTTGACCATCTTGCCCCTGAGGAGTGTGTATCTTCATTATGTTATAGGGGTAGCTTGGTCATTTGCCCAGAGAGACTTCATATATATAGCTCTAGGGTTTTAGGGCAACTGATCCATCCGGACTGCATCTCATTTCCCTGCTCTTTAGGCTTAGATTTTCTTTACCGTTTTGTACAGAATCTGACCTCCGAGTGTATGGAAGCTTTCATGGTTGCGTCGATTTCCTTCTTGTGGCTCGAGTGATTTTCGTGTCTTTTTTGGGCTATTTTCGTTGGATTTTCGTGCGCGGCTTGTTCCTCTGATTTTGAGGTGTTTGGGTTCAGATTTCTTTGTGGGGATCATGGATAGATGCCTTGTGCATCTTTGTGTTTGATCTTGACCCCTCAAACTCCGGATTTAGCCTTGGATTTGAGGATTTCGTGTGGAACCCTAGCTTTTTGGTAGAGCTCGGTTCGTGATCAATTCCCGGCGTTTTAGTTGGTTTGAGGCTTCAAGTTTTTGGGCATAGCATCCCCTAGGGACGCTTCACATCTCCCCCAAATCTTGGCTCAATCCTTTCAACCGTTTGGGAGATCCATGGATGGGTAGGAGGAGTTGACTTCGCGACTTGCTTGTTTCTGGGTCTGTTCGTGAGGGACGGATAGTCCGTTAGGTGCTCACGGACGGTCCGTAAGGTGGCCAGTTCATTGATGTTCATCACTAATTCATCTAGTTCTTGAGCGTTCGTGTTTCGATCTGTTGAGTTGGCTTGTTTTTGTTGAAGGGAGTTTGCGGACAATCCGTCGGAGCTGGTCGGACAGTCCTTCCCGGCTCGAACGGTCCGAACTGTTGTGTCGGACGGTCCGTGTGAGCTATGTTGGAGTGGAGTGTTTCTGGTGAGTTCTGCGGACGGTCCGAACTAAAGTGTCAGATAGTCCGCAAGGCCCAGACGGACGGTTCGTGGTGCCCATACGGACAGTCCGTGCGAGGTGAGTTGGGTTGCAGACCTTCTGGTGGTTCTGGTTGCAAATTCGGATGGTTCGTCCTTCACCCACGGACGATCCGACGGTCCGTCTCTGGCGTTGCAGATCAGCCTAAGTCCCTAGCTCTTATGTTGAGCTTCCGCTTTGAGTTGTGTTGGGACTTGTTCCTAGGGTTGGTAGGTCTGTTGTGACTACGTGACCTTGGCAAGTTTGTGTGGGAATCCTTGTGTGTGATTTTGGGGCGTAGTCGAGTTCGACTCTTCGAAGAAGAATTTTTATCAGCTCCCATTCACTCCCCCCCCTCTTTGGTCGCCTAATCAGTCCTTCATCGACGGATCTCCCAAACCACTTCGAGTATTGAGACAAAACTTTGGGGAGATGATGAACACCCCAAGGGGAAGATATGCCCCAAAAATTTCGGCCTCTAACTCCTTACAACTACCGAAATCGCGAATCTTGGCCAAGAACACTATGAACTAGGGTTCATCGAAAAACCACCGAATCGAAGAGCTTTCCACAGGTTTGGAGGGGCAATGACACCAAGAAAAGGGGCACAAGGTCCTCATGTGTGACTCCCAAAACAAATCCCGCAAAGAAACATCCTCAAAATCCCTCCATGAAAATCCACTGAAAAAGCCTCCGAAAATCACGCCGGGAGCAAAGGATTTGGCACGAGATTGAGAAGGAAGATTTCACTATGAATATCTTAGCCAAATCCGGTTACAAGCCACTCACAAGAAACACAAATCTTGGATGGTAAAAGGCTCAAACAAAGAGCCAACTCTCTCATCTTACCCTCTCTCCCAAAAGCACCCCAAAATGAAAGAGCACTCCCACCACTAGCCAAAAGAGATAGCTGAAATTCAGCCACTCCTCCAACATATAGGCCCTCCGAAAAATGATCAAAGTGCCCCTACACTAGGAGTTACAACACAAGCCCTCACAGAGGCATTTTGGTCAACACATGAAGTTCTCCATCGAACGGCCGCACATCCATCAGGCCTTCGCGTCCTCCCAACTCAAGCACCTCGATCATGTCGCGTGTCGCCCGCTTCGAAGCTTCTCGGCACGCCCGGATCCTGTCTCCAACTGCCGAACCTTTGGTCTTGGCTTTGTGGAGCAACCAAGGAACCCGACGATTTTGTGGTGAACCGCCGCAAACCCCCGCGGACTCGGTGTAGCCTCCACGCCAAGGTCCTCTTGACTCGGCAGCCACGTCATCCCGGCTCGATGTTGGTTTTGTGGCCAAACCAACAAACTGTCATGCTCGGCTTTGTGGATCAACCGAGGAACTCGACGGTTTTCTGGTGAACCACCAAAAACACCGCATGCAAGGCACAGCCTCACCAAGCCAAGCATCGGGCCTGCCAAGCCTTTCACCTCCGGCTCCCAGACGGTCTACTCGGTCTTGCCCTGTTCAATGACTTGGCCGCTACCTTGCACCGGCTCTGTGTTCACGACTTCATCTTGCTTTTCTTGCCATCGTGTGGCCCGTACCTGATCCCGTCAGCCACCGGGTCCCTCGAACCAAGCCTACTTGTCTCTCCACTCCTCCGAGGCCACACAGACATAAACCTTTCGCGCTTGTTCTTCACCTGCACCACGCAAATCAAGCCGCAACCTGCACTTGCAATACTCGGCCAAGAGTCAGTCCACACCATGTTGTCAATCACTCATCACACCAAGGAGCAACCATCCACCGGTCCTCGGATGCTCCAGTCTTCAGATGTCCAGAGGCTTACTAGTTGTGTGGCGGCCTTGAACAGATTCATCTCAAGACTTGGAGAACGGGGTCTACCCTTCTTCAAGCTCCTCAAGCTCCTCAAGGACCGCAGAGGCTGATCAAGCTCTACTGTAGCTCAGGGATTTCCTGTCCAAGCCACAAATCCTCACGGCTCGTCGCAAACAAGAGCATCTATTGCTCTACCTTGCAGCTACTGCTCATGTGTTCAGTACTGCCATCATCGTCGAGCGGTAGGAACGAGGCCACGCTTATCTAGTCCAGCGACCTGTCTACTTCATCAGTGAGGTACTGTCTGAGTCCAAGACCCGGTACCCACCAGGTACAGAAACTACTCTGCACAGTCCTCATCACCTCGTGGAAGCTACGACACTAGTTCTAGGAGTACTCGATCTCCGTGATCACCGACTGTCTGCTTGGTGACATACTCCACAACCGGGATGCCACGGGGAGGATCTCCAAGTGGGCGGTCGAGCTCGGCACCCTCAACATTGACTTCAAGCCGCGCACTACCATCAAGTCTCAAGCACTAGTCGACTTCCTGGCGGAGTGGCGGGAAAATCGAGCGACCAGAGCACTGGGTGATGTACTTCGATGATTCACTCAAGCTCGAGGGCACAGGCGCAGGGGTACCCCTGATATCTCCAAAGGGCAAACTGAAGGACCGAACTGGCGACTAGAGAGGGGGGAGTGAATGGGAGTCGATAAAAATTCCTCAAAGGAGATGTCTTCTCCAACAAGATGAACTAGGTCGGGTACCCAAAATCACACACTCCGCACGCAACCTTCCGTTTGCCAAAACCATGTAGCCACTGAAGTGCTACTGGTCCTAGGAACAAACACTACCGGCAGCCGCAACTTCCACACACAAATGATAGCGGAAACAACTTGGAAGCTATCTGCCTGGGCAGGAGCGGTCAGACCGCATGGAGGGGGCGGTTAGACCGCCTGTGCCTGGCAACTAAGAACACCTCCGAAAAACCTCTTCCGAGCTCCAAAACCCTCCACGGTTTCAACCACAAGATCCTCTGGTCAAGGCCAAGCTAGCTACCAGAAAATCTTGGCGAAAACAAGAACTTCACCCTATGGACCTAGGGCGGTTAGACCGGCTACCAGGGGCGGTCTAACCTCCTGTACCCAGCAAGAATCACAACCGAGGAACTTCCTGCAAACTGTTGACACCGTCTTTTGGAAAAAACATGCCAAAAGGGATAAGAAGGAGCAGCCAATAAGAAAAAAGTGCAATCGGCCGATCGAAGAGAAAGAAGGGTGGTCAGCAGGACTCGCCGATAGTCAAAAGAGCCTAACCCTATCTGTCGATGAGATGGCGGGTCAAAGCGATCGGCCGATGGTCAACTGGAGAATTGGCCGATGGAAAGAAAGAAGGCGGTGATCAAGGAGATACGCCAAAGGCAAGGCACGGCGGAGGCGGATCAATCTACGTTTGGCAACGGGTCAGAGTCAGTTTTAGGAGAGTTTGACTCCTGCGGGAGCCTTTTTCTATTTTTAGTAGTGTTTGTTTTTCTTTAGATGCAAGTAAACAGTGTCGTAATCGACTAGGAGTCGGGTTGTCCTCAGGACATAAATAGCAACCCTGCGTGGTCGGAAAAAAGTGTACACACCAATATCAAACAAACCGCCTCCGGGCAAACCCTTTACAATTTACAGCATCCACTTTACAGCATCTACTTTTCGGCGACTTCGCCATTGCGTTTTTTCTCTTTTCTACAACGTCGTCCTTCAAGTTCGTCGGGCTGCATCGATCGATCTCCGGTAAGCTTGTAAGTACCGTTTTACCGAATAACCCTAGGCTTTAACCTCCGAGCGCATCACTGAGGTTTTGTCTAGTTCTTTATTCACACCTTATCGATATTAGCTAGATCTACAAGTTTTCGTACCAATTCTTGTAGTTTTAGCTTTTATCACCAATTTAACCCATTCGATCTAGATCCTGTCGGCTTCTAAAATTACAGTCAATTCAATTCGTTCGAGTGCTGACGTCACGATCAGCCGATTCAGCCGATCTCTTTACTTACGCTATCGTGCCTCGGTCGCTCTCAAGCCGGCCGATCTCGCTCTTTCGTATCGGCCGATTGGCTGGTATACGTGTCACTGAAGGACCATCGGTTCTCTAGCCGATCCCTAATATTTTTCCATTGTCAATCAACAGGTCAGATTGGCTGGCATGCCTCGCGACAGACTGGGGAGTCACGTGTGTCGCGCGCGGAGGCGACGTCCTATTTTCGCGTCAACACACTTTTAGCACACCCAGTGGGACCCGAAAAAGTCAACAATGTCGAAGAATTTGAAGAATAATGAAGTTGACCAGAGCAACATTCAGACAGTCACTAGAGATCAGCTGAAGGATGCAGACAAAGCCGAGTTCGAAGTTCACATGAAGCGATATGAAGAACTATGCTTGGCTTCGTACGGTCAAACTAAAGGTGAAGTTTACAAGAAAAATCCTTTGCCAACACCTCAGCAAATCACCTTCTCAGCCAATCCTCAAGGGCTTCAAGATATGATGAACAAGGCTATGCATCAGACGATGATCGATCAATCTAAAGTTCTCGCCAATACCATCCAAAACTGTCTGACTGAGATGCTCAAGAAGGGAACAGAAGAGGGATACGTGGGACCTGCATACTTTCAGCCAAGACGAACTCCTCCAGTGTTCCCAAAAGACCAATCGGCTTCCCTGCTGATTGATGATCCAGCAGTAGAGGTTACACCGTATCCACAAATCAATGTAACTGCTCCTGATTCTTCATCAGATGCCTAGCCGATTCAGAATCAGAATATTGGGAATATGTCTAAAGACCCTGCTGTCACGGTGCCAATAGTTCAAACTTATTCAGCATAGTCCAATGTCCAGGATCAGACTTTTGCAGTGCAGAATCATCACCAGCAATATCCTGCGACGAGAGATCAGAGTGGAAAACTTGCAGGATTGGGCCTGCCTCATGATCACTTTGAGACTAATATCTCATACTTCTTCGAGCCTCAGCGTGAAGAAATCACAGAAGTGAAGTACCCGGAATCTTATCAAGCTATGTTTGGAAGTACTCCAGGGACTGTGCGTATGACCAAGGAAGGAGTAGAGTTCGTGTACTTCAATCATGGGAGCAAGCTTTTGAAAGAGTTAAGATAAGCCCAACTCACGCGCATATGGTTATACCAATGGAAAGAAAAGCTCCTGTCCCACCTCAGAGACTGGCTCCTCAGCCGATCTTGGGAATGCCTGTGTAGATTACTCTACCACAGCAGCCGACGTCAGTGCAGCCTGTCTTAACCCCAGCTAATACAGGTGCTCACACAAGATCATCGCCTCAGCAGCCAATCAATTAAGGGATGACAAGCCAGCCAGCAGCACAACCACAACAGGTGGATCCTATGCAAACAATGCAGTTGCTCCTAAGCCAATTGGCCAGCTCAGGTCAGTTGAACCTGCATCAACCTGCTCCATCGGCTGGACAGCCGATCGGACAAACTCCACCTGTGACTAGTCAATCAAATACACAAGGTTCTTCTGGAGCGAAGGCATCGACGGCACCAAATCCACAACCTAGAACCTCATAAGAACAACCTCCAGAGACTCCATCAGCTGAGATGCAAGCAATAGAATAGATATCTGCTGAGTTAAAGTCTCATATGAAACAGGAATTGATTGACCATCTTTCAGAGACGCTGCAGAAAAAATTTGGGATAAAACCGAAGCAGCAAATATACATGTACAGGACACCGTATCCATCTGGCTATGATTAGATACCGTTCCCTCCAAGGTTCAAGGTGCCAGACTTCACAAAATTCTTTGGGCAAGATGATACATCCACAATGGAGCATATCACTCAATTTATCATACAGTGTGGAGAAGCAGGGAATGTTGATGTACTTAGGATATGGTTGTTCTCTTCATCTCTCTTAGGACCAGCATTTTCATGGTTTACCTCACTACCGGCCAACTCTATTATCAAGTGGTCTGATCTAGAACAGCAGTTCCATAATTATTTCTTCTCTGGCATTCATGAGATGAACATTACCGATCTGACCAGACTCAAACAAAGGAACGATGAAACTGTTGCTGGATTCGTTCAGAGGTTCAGAGAAGTTAGAAACAAATGCTATAGTCTGAATCTGGGAGACAAGCAACTGGTTGAATTGGCATTCCAAGGGCTCTTTCCAACCTTGAGGGAAAAATATGCATCACATGACTTTGAGAGTCTCAGCCAGCTGGTTAGTCGAATGATTCAGGAGACTGCAAAAGCCTACGAGCCTAGAAGGAACTTCCAAAAGAAGGTGTCTTATGTGGATTGCTCCGACTCAGACGATGAAGGCAATATGATAGGGCTTGCAGAGTGGGTCAAAGGCAAGAAGACAGTATCCTGCCCTTTTGGTAAGAAGGAACTAGAAAAATTCAGCTTTGACATCACTAAGGCCGATAAGATATTTGATATGTTACTTCAGCAAGGGCAGATCAAACTCTCCCAGTTCCACACCATACCATCTGCAGAGGAGCTCAAAAGGATGAAGTATTGCAAGTGGCACAATGCAACGTCGTATGACACCAACGATTGCAAGATCTTCAGACAACAGATTCTGTCAGCTATTGAGCAAGGGAAACTCAAGTTTGAAACCCCTACCAAAGCTGAAAAGCCGATGAAGATTGATCAGCACCCCTTCCCAACTAACACAGTTGAGGTATCTAGCAAAGACACATCACGTGTTAAGCTGCTGACGTCGGAATCGGCTCAAAATAAAGGAGCTGTTGATCCCAAAGTACAAGCAACCGCTGCCGATGTTAAAGGAAAAGGGTTGCTACTTGAAGAAGAAGACCTGAAGCCACGCCGGCCTGTCCTGTCCCAAATGCTGATCAAAAAGTTTCAGCGGCGACAAGAGAAGGCAAAGGGAAGAGAGGAGTGGGCACGACGCAATGAGGGGCATTGGAGATGTCCGTTCTTCAAGTACTGCTGGGAGGAAGGAATCAAACTGCCGACGGTAGAAAACTGCCCAGAATGCAATGGAGCCTATAACAACATCAGCTTATTCAAGAGGGTTCGCTTCAACGATAGAAGGCCTACAATTGGAGATCACCATGAATTCAGCAATCAACGGATCTCAGTTCATCAACGGCTGGGGGGCAAAACCAGCGTCCACGATCGGCTGGGGGGCAAGGCCGATGTTCATGATCGGCTAGGAGGCCGAGTCAATGAAAAGTCAAATAATCGGTTGGAAGAGATGGCCGATTCTTTGGTTCCTGATGAGGATATCATGTGCCGAGCTCTTGAACATTGACGCACTCTACAGCTAGACGATGAAGAGTCAAGCCGATCATACAAGAAGCCCAATCCACAATGGTGTCCAGATGGCTTAACTAAATCTCAGAAAAGGAGAGTCCAGCGCCTACGCCAGCTAGAACAGCAAGAGGAAGCAGAAAGACACATGCTGGACAAGAAGAAGGTTTGGTCAAAAGTATGGCGTCCAAAGCCTAAGGCGGATGATGGGAAGGATGATGAACCAAGAGTTGATATAAACATGGTTGTCCTCCTACCAAAAGAATTCATGGCTCTGGTTGATTCGGATATATCCGATGAAGAACTTGGGATGGCTTAGTTAACATTGGAACCTACACAAGCTATCTTTGAGAAACAAGGTGATGAAAAGAGATAACATTTGAAGGCATTGGTTCTTAAAGGCTTTGTCAATGGAAAACCAGTCACCAGGATGCTAGTAGATAGAGGAGCAGCAGTCAATTTGATGCCATACACCATGCCGCGCAAGATTGGGAAATCTGATGAAGGTTTAACCCAAACCGACATGATGCTGGTGGACTTCGAAGGCAATGTCTCTCCGGCTCAAGGTGCAATCTGCGTGGAGCTCACCATCTACAGTAAGACCCTTCCAACCGTCTTCTTTGTCATTAAAGGGAGGGGATCTTATAATTTACTGCTAGGTCGGGATTGGATACATGCCAATTGCTGCATACCCTCTACAATGCATCAATGCATCATCCAATGGATCAGAGATTCAGTGGAGATGGTCCAAGGAGAAACCTCCTTGACAGTGGCAGCTACAGAAGCACAAGGATGGACCTATGATCGAGTGAGCTGCATATCAGGAAAAGCATGGGATACCACGTATCTCAAAGTGTCCGATTTTGGACTAAAGCCGGTTAAAGCAGTCGGCTCTGATGACAAGATTTAATGGATCAGTTCATTGCAGATGAAGGGAAGCTTGGGCATGGGTTTACATCGGCTGACGAATTAGAGAAGATACATCTTGGAGATGGAAGCAAACCAAGGCCGACATACATAAGTGCCAAGTTAGATGCAGAATACAAGAAGGAGCTGATTACATTGTTAAAAGAATTCAATGATTGTTTTGCCTGGGAATATTATGAGATGCCCGGTTTAGACCGATCCATCGTTGAACATCGGTTACCCATTAAACCAGGATATCGACC
This sequence comes from Cenchrus fungigraminus, assembly GCA_036936925.1. Lineage (NCBI taxonomy): Eukaryota > Viridiplantae > Streptophyta > Magnoliopsida > Poales > Poaceae > Cenchrus > Cenchrus fungigraminus. The sequence goes on from CM072778.1 coordinate 53,717,567, forward strand.
TTTTCAACAACATCCTAGGCAATGCAACCCAAGATTTACCCTGATATAAAAGCCGAGATAACAAAGTTACTCGAAGCTGGTTTTATTCGGCAATGTCAATATGCCGAATGGATCTCCAACATAGTCCTTGTCTACAAGAAGAATGGCAAACTACACGTGTGCATTGATTTCAGGGACTTGAACAAAGCAACGCCGATGGACAGATATCCAATGCCAGTAGCCGATGCATTGGTCAACACCGCCGCAGGGCACAAAGTCATCAGCTTCCTGGACGGTATTGCTGGACACAACCAAATATTCATGGCTATGGAAGATATTGTGAAAACTGCTTTCAGGTGCCCTGGTCATGTTGGCTTATACGAGTGGATCGTCATGAACTTTGGAGTAAAGAATGTTGGTGCCACATATCAGAGGGTCATGAACTATATATTCCATGAACTCATCGGTAAAATTGTGGAGATCTACATTGATGATGTGGTTGTCAAGTCAAAAGGCTACAGGGAGCATCTAGCCGATCTACGAAAAACATTGGAGTGCACAAGGAAGCATGGTTTAAAGATGAATCCCAACAAATGTGCTTTTGGTGTTTCCGCTGGTCAATTCTTAGGTTTCTTAATACATGAAAGTGGAATTGAGGTTGGTCAGAAGTCAATCAGTGTAATTAATAAATTAGAAGCACCGTCAAACAAGAAAGAGCTTCAATCATTGATCAGCAAAATTAATTTTATCAGGAGATTCATATCCAACCTATCTGAAAGGATTCAGCCGTTCACACCTCTATTGAAGCTCAAGGCTGATTAGAAATTTGTGTGGGGAGAAGAGCAACAGAAGGCTTTGAACAACATCAAGCAGTACTTAAAGTCTCCTCCTGTCCTAATTCCCTCTCAAGATAAAAAGCCGTTCAAATTATATTTATAGACTAATGAGCGGGCTATTGGATCGGCCCTTGTACAAGAGTTCGAAGGCAAAGAGCGAGTTGTATATTTCGTGAGTAGAAGACTCTTGGATGCAGAAACAAGATATTCGGCGGTGGAGAGATTATGCTTGTTCTTATATTTCTCATGCACTAAGTTGAGGCCTTATCTGTTAACTGCTAAATGCATCGTGGTTTGCAAAGATGACGTAGTCAAGTATATGCTGTCATTACCAATCTTGAAGGGTAGGATCGGGAAGTGGATCTTGGCTTTGTCCGAATTTGACTTGACCGACCAATCGGCCAAAGCAATCAAAGGACAGGTGATGGCCGATCTGGTAACTCAGCATTGTGGGCCTAAGGTTGCAGTTGTAGAACCTGTTTCATGGACAATGTTCTTTGATGGATCATCTTGTGGAGTAGGAGCTGGGATTGGAATTGTCCTTATTTCACCTCAAGGAGTAAATTATGAGTTTTCCATCCCAATTGAAAAGACTTCAACAAACAACCAGGCTGAATACCAGGCGGTATTAAACGGGATAAAGCTATTACGAGAAATTAACGCTGAAGCTGTTGAGATATTTGTAGATTCTCAACTGGTGATAAATCAATTGGCAGGAGAGTATGAATGCAAAGATGACATGTTGAGGATTTATCATGAAGAGTGTCTGCAACTACTTACAAAGTTCAAGATAGTAAAACTCGAACATATTTCTAAATGTCACAACAGTGAGGATAATCGACTAGCTCAAGGGGCATCACATTATCGGCCGATTCTAGCTGTGGATCTACCAGCCGAGGATTGGAGAAAGGAGATAATGGATTATCTGAAAGATCCATCCAAGAAGGTTGACAAACAATTGAGGTACAGAGCCATTAAATACGTTTTATTAGAAGATGAGTTATACTACCGTACCATCGACGGGGTTTTGCTCAAGTGTCTTGGTGAAGAGGAGGCTAAAACCTTAACGGGAGAAATTCATGAGGGAGTCTGTGGAGCCCATCAATCAGCATTCAAGATGAAGTGGATGATCAGAAATAATAACTATTATTGGCCGACGATGCTGGAGGATTGCTTCAAATACTATAAAGGATGTCAAGAGTGTCAGAAATTTGGGAGCATTCAAAGAGTTCCAGTGTCAGCAATGAACCCAATAATTAAACCATGGCCGTTCAGAGGATGGGCAATCGATCAGATCGGACAGATATATCCACCATCAAGTAAAGGTCATAAATTCATACTGGTGGCTACGGATTACTTCACAAAGTGGGTTGAAGCTAAACCCATCAAAAACGTGACATCAGGCAATATGATTGATTTTGTCAAAGAACATATTGTTTATCAGTTCGGTATACCTCAGACCATTACAACTGATCAAGGGAGTCAATTCACTTCAGGAGAATTTGAGGAATACGCAAACTCCCTGGGGATCAAGTTGCTGAACTCATCTCCCTATTATGCTCAAGCAAACGGACAGGCAGAAGCAGCAAACAAAGGCATTATCAAACTGATCAAGCGTAAAATTGATGAAAATCCCAAGCGATGGCACACAATCCTTAATGAGGCACTATGGGCGTACAGGATGGCATGCCATGGAGCAACCAAAGTATCACCGTATCAACTAGTATATGGACATGATGTTGTATTGCCTTGGGAATTAAAAACCGGATCCAGAAGAACTTCTTTACAAGATCAGTTATCAGCCGATGATTATTCAGCCATGATGAAAGAAGAACTGGAAGACCTTACTAGTAATCGGCTGAGAGCTTCGGAGAATATTGAGAAAAATAAAAAGAGAATAGCCAGATGGTATGATAAGAAAGTCAAAGTTAAAGAGTTTGCCGAGGGAGATCTGGTTTGGAAACTTATATTACCAATCGGCTCTAGAGATCCAAAATACGGGAAGTGGTCACCAACATGGGGAGGTCCGTATCGCATCAACCAGTGTGTGCCAGGCAATGCGTATATTTTGGAAACTTTGGAAGGAGAAAAGTTTGCTAGACCACTAAATGGAAAATACTTGAAAAAATACTATCCAAGCATATGGGTAGACGCTTAGTTAAATCAGAGCCTGAACGGCAAATTAAAAACCAAGTTACAGCCGATTGCAAATATAATCATCTTCAGTACAAAGTAGCCGATCATCATAAGCATGTTCGGTTCCAGACCATGGCCGATGTACAAATCGCCCTTAGAACAAAAAAATATATATTTCTCATCTTCGGTTACAATGGTGATGTTACAATATAGATCTGAAGAATACATTAAGAAGACAAGTTGAGATGAATCACGACAGGTCGATTACATTCATCATCACTGGACAGGTGACGGGGCGAAGAAAGAGAAAAACAAAAAAGGAAGTGTAAATTTGACGAAGATGAATCACCAGATTCTGTGACTCTCCCCGTCAGGATTGATGGAAAAGAAGACATAGGGTTGTTCTTCTTTCCAAAAAGTCCAGAGACAACCTCCGCTCTTCTCCATCAGCTGATGCACCCAAGACACATCACAAGGGTTCTTCTAGCTGTTGGACCTCTTGGCTTCCAAAAAGGAGACTAGAGAGGGAAGTGTGCCCTAGACTATATCACAAGAATTCTTCTAGCCATCATAAGTCAGAGTGGGAGAAAGGGACCGAAGAGTAAGAGCCTAAAGCTTGCTGGATCTATATCTCGAGCCATGGACAAAGGAGAGATGTGTTCCCCATGGAGGACGAGGGCAGTTATTTATAGCCAAGGCACCAGAAGAGATAAGGATGAGGAAACTAGGAAAGGCGGAAGCCAAAGATACTAGATCCGGCAAAAGAGGAAATAGATGACCCGTGAATGGTTCAGTTTCCAAAGGATGACTGAATCAGAGGAATAACTCCCAAAAATAGGGTTAACACGCGTACATCATGAACGGTGGGGAAATTTCTCTAACACATCCACAAACTGCAAAGCATGGTTCACAGAAATCCTCTGCCCAACATCATAGACAGAGTTGACAAGCTCACTAACAACACCCAGGAGAAATGTCATTTCAAGTGAAAGTTTGTCAATGACCAGTGGTAATCGTTATCCCCTAAAGAGTTTTCCAGGAAAAAATGCCTCTCATGCCCAAAAGCTAAAGGAGCCAATGTCTACATCAGGAAGATCCAAAAACCTAGAGAAGCCATAGAAGAACCCCTGGACAAAAGGGTGAGTCTTATAGGGAAGGGGAACGCAAAAGCCAAAAATGTCACATGGTGGACAGTCCTGGAGAAGTGTCAGATGATCTGTGAGAACGATGGAGACTGATCGCATCAGCTGCGTGAAGAGATTTGGCTATCTTTTAAAATTAAGAAGGATGCCAGATTCGAGTAAATTTCAGAGCAAAAAATTATTTACTCCGAAACAGGGGGCATGTGTTGACACTGTTTTTTTTGGAAAAAAACAGGTCAAAAGGGATAAGAAGGAGCAGCCGATAAGAAAAAAAAGCAATCGGCCGATCAAAGAGAAAGAAGGGTGGTCAGCAGGACTCGCTGATGGTCAAAAGAGCCTAACCCTGTCTGTCGATGAGATGGCGGGTCAAAACGATCAGCCGATGGTCAACTGGACAATTGGCCGATGGAAAGAAAGAAGGCAGTTATCAGGGAGATACGCCAAAGGCAAGGCACGGCGGAGGCGGGACAATCTACAATTGGCAACGGGTCAGAGTCAGTTTTAGGAGAGTTTGACTCCTGCGTGAATCTTTGTTTATTTTTAGTAGTGTTTGTTTTTCTATTTTTAGTGTTTGTCTATTTGGCAAGTAAACAGTACCGTAATCGGCAAGGAGTCAGGTTGTCCACAGGACATAAATAGCGACCCTGCGTGGTCGGAAAAAAGTGTACACAACAATATCAAACAAACCACCTTCGGGCAAACCCTTTACAATTTAAAGCATCTACTTTACAACATCTACTTTTCGGTGACTTCGCCATTGCGTTTTTTCTCTTTTCTACAACGCTGTCCTTCAAGTTCGTCGGGCTGCATCGATCGATCTCCGGCAAGCTTGTAAGTACCATTTTACCGAATAACCCTAGGCTTTAACCTCTGGGCTCATCGCTGAGGTTTCGTCTAGTTCTTTATTCACCCCTTATCGATATTAGCTTGATCTACAAGTTTTCGTACCAATTCTTGTAGTTTTAGCTTTTGTCACCAATTTATCCCACTCGATCTAGATCCTGTTGGCTTCTAAAATTACAGCCGATTTGATTCATTCGAGTGCTGACGTCACGATCGGCCAATTCAGCCGATCTCTTTACTTACGCTATCGCGCCTCGGTCGCTCTCAAGCCGGCCGATCTCGCTCTTTCAATCGGTCGATTGGCTGGTATACGTGTCACTGAAGGACCATCGGTTCTCTAGCCGATCCCTAATATTTTTCCATTGTCAATCAACAGGTCAGATTGGCTGTCACGCCTCGCTACAGACCGGGGAGTCACGTGTGTCGTGCGCGGAGGTGACGTCCTATTTTCGCGTCAACACAAACAGCTCCAAAACGAACCAAGATTTCACCAGAATGCTCCTCTGATCAAGGCGAACAAACTCACAGAGGAAAATCCAGCAAAACCAAAACTTCAACCTGGATGACCCAGGGCGGTTAGACTGCCCCCCTACGGTGGTTAGACCGCCCCTCCCAGAAAACCTGGTAGCGGGTCAACCCTCAACTTCCCATCGCCCGATCTCCCGATTCACCCCACGGATTGCAGTGAAACTTCGGGGATAGCTGGGTTACCTCCTGGGCAACCTCTCCACCAAAGGATATCCACCGAAACGCTCTCAATCAAAGGGAATCGGAAATCTTGGCCCTCTAGGTCATGAACTCGAGGAACTCCGAAAATCACCAAATCAAGGCCGATTCAAGAGGGTTGTTGAGGGAAGGTCACCAAACAAAGAGGCACAAGGTCCTCATACATGACACCCAACAAGAATCCCGGAAGAAAACACCCTCAAAACTCCGCCACGAAAATCACAAGAAAAGGCTCCGAAAATCACCAAAAAGGGAAAATAGGAGAGACATCACAAAACCTTGAGGAACCACGCCGAATCTTCTGTACATACCACAAAGGTTCATACAAGGTCTAGCTTGCCTCCCAATCATCCATCCCTCTCTCAAGATCTCACCATGAAGCTCTCATGCTAGTCCTACGGAAATACAAGGAAAATAGGAAGGGAAAATAACAAAGGCAAATGAGCTAGGGTTCCAAGAGTTGGCTGCCATCCCACAACTCATGTGTTTATATGGGGGCAACCAAAAGACTAAACTACCCCTACTAGCATAATAGAGATACATGCCGCTCAAGGGCAATTTTGGAAGTCTTCAGTTCAGCACCATCGGATGGATGCGCATCCACCGCAAGCCTGTATTGCACCATTGCAACTCTTGCGATCATGCCGCGTGTCCTCCGCTTCGAAGTTTCTCGGCACTGTGACCTGGGCGATCAGACCGACCCAGGCAGTCAGACCGCCCCTCCTAGGCGGTTAGACCGGCCTGGGTGGCCGCCCCTCATCGTCGAGTCTTCAACCTCGTTTTTGTGGTTCAACCGAGTAACCCAGTGGTTTTGTGGTGAACCACTGCAAACCCCGTGAACTCGGTGTAGCCTCCCGCCAATCTCCACTCATGACTCGGCTCCCACGTCGTCCCAACTCGACCTTGGTTTTGAGGCTCAACCAAGAAACCGTCCACGACTTCGTCTTGTTGTTCTTGCCACCATGCGGTCCGCACTTGATCCTGTCGGCCACCAGGTCACTCGAACCAAGCCTACTTGCCCGCTCCACACCTGGAGGCCCATCGGCATGGACCTTTCGCGCTTGTTCTTCACCTGCACCGACACTAATCATGCCGCAACTTAGCAAAGAGTCAGTCCACACCACGTTGTCAATCACTCATCACACCAGGAAGCGATAATCCATCGGTCCTCGAACCACACAGGCTCTCACAAACAACTCAAGTACATCCTGTAGATCTTCTGGAAGGTCTCAAACAACGAAGCCAAATATGAAGCTCTTCTACACGGGCTCCATCTGGTGATATCACTCAGCATGAAGTGGCTACTAGTCTTTGGCGACTCTGCTATGGTGATCAACAAAGTCAACGACTCCTGGGACCGCAATAGAGAAAACATGGACGCCTACTGCCTAGAAGTCCGCAAGCTTAAGAACAAATTTCATGGTCTCGAGTTCCATCATGTCGTCCGTGACAACAATGTTGCCGCGGACATCTTGTCGAAGTTGGGTTCTTCTCACGGCCAAGTACCAGCGGGATTCTTCGTCCACGAACTACACAAGCCATCCATACCGGAGCAGGCACTATCACCACCGATCACTGATCCTGGGATACCTCAGCCTAGTCTGCAGGCCATGATGATTGATGTGGACTGGCAACAACCCTTCATCGACTACATCTGGGAGCAGAAGGTTCCCTCCGACAAGAATGTAGCAGAACAAGTCGTTCGATGAGTGAAAAGCTACGTACTTATCGGGGACAAGCTCTACAGGCGAGCTGCAACTTTGGGAGTACTCATGAAGTACGTACCTCGGGAGAAGGTAAGGACATCTTGGAGGAGACTCACAAAGCATCTGCGGCAATCACGCATCCTCATGAATTGTCGTGAGCAAAGCATTCCGATGAGCGTTCTACTGGCCCACAGCTCTGGGCGATGCAGAGGAACTAGTCAGAAGGTGCCAAGGATGTTAGTTCTTTGCCAAGCAGCAACACGTTATTGACGGTCCTTACAACAAATATTTGACCATCATTATCTCAGAAATGAGAAAAGGATATAACATGTTTCATGCATATTTTAAGTACTAATGAGGTTCCATAGGCTTTGTGGTACTTCTACTTGTAGGTACACAAATATGAGAATAACAATGAAGACATGGACCATTGAGGGTAGCACAAAGGAATGGTGCAGAGCCGGCCACTGCTAGCCAGGGCCGGCCAAACCTGCAAAGTTCCATCGTCATGCACATTTTAGGTACTAATGGAGTTCCACAAGTTGTGTTGCAATTCTATCCGCAGGTACACAATTAGGGAGAAACCACGAACCATTGAGCTACACCAGGCAGGTGCGCCCGCACCTATCATTTGCCACTTTTTGTGTCCCTACAACCACCAGTGCCACAGACAAGTCTTGGATGAACGAGAAACATTGGTCTTATGTCAGTTTGATCAAAGGGATGAGATTGGAAGCACTTGGATCCATGGATCCACTTATCCTTGCAACCCAACCGCCACAACCTCCACAACCGCCATCAAGGAGCAATCCTAGACGTCCCTCAACACCGTCGGTGCATCACACGACCACTTGGTAGGTGCGCTCGCATCTCTAGGTGCACGCGCAACTACAACCTGTGGAACCTCATGCAAGCAACCTTTGGAAGTGCCTCACAACTGACTGAGGAGCCTTGATCAGGGCTGTGCACGAGCAAAGATGGTGGATCCTAGGTGCGCCCGCACCTCTAGGTGTGCCCGCACCACCGACTTTGCCACTCCAGCTCCCTCTCGCCTACAAGAACCCCCTCCTAGAGCCACCGGCCCATTGGGGCCATAAATAGTTCCCGACACTTCATTGGAGACACACAAGGTGACTAGAAGAAAGTGGCGGAGCCCTACACAAATTAGTACTTAGAGAGTAGGGAGAGAGAGTGAGTGCTAAAGGAGAAGCCAGAGTGTCGGCCTTCTTCCTCTTTGTACCTCGGTGGGTGCGGTACCACTACGGTCGTCCACACCCAGGATAATTTGTAAGTTCAGATTTGTGAGTATCTATGTTTCAATTCATATTCTATTTCACTCCTAGGTTCCTCGATTGCGGTTAAGTGGTTTTTTCTGCTTATCGTGGTTGCTTTGCTTTGAATTTGAGTAAAGTAGTGCTCGGTTAGTGTAGACGTGGTGTCTAGACTCTCTAGTGCCTTGGAATGCTCCTCTGATCAACCAAATAGTTGTGGTACCCTAGGAAGGTGACAGCTCCGGACGGGCTTTGCAATCAACCATGTTAGTTCAGACTGGTAGGAAAACGACATTAGAGCCCCCTTCTCATCACTTTTCGTGGCTCTTTTCCCTCTAGCCCCGACTAGCCTATAGAATAGGGAAATTAGGAAGCAGTCCGGATGGATAAGTTGCCCTCTAACCCTAGAGCTATATATATGAAGTCTCTCTGGGTCAGGCAAATGACCAAGCTACCCCTAGAACATAAAGGAAGATACACACCCCTCAATGGCAATATGGTCAAGACTTGGATATCTTCATCAGGCGGTCACACCTTCGCCGCAGTCCGCGTCCTCCCGACGCAAGCCCTGCGATCCCGCCGTGTGTCCCCCGACATCAAAGCTTCTCGGCGCGCCCGAATCCCGTCTCTGCCCCCCGAGCCTCCGGCCTTGGTTTTGTGGCTCAACCAAGTAACTCGACTGTTTTGTGGTGCACCGCCGCAAACCCCGTGTGCAGAGTCTAGTCATGAGCCGCTGCCCTACACTAGCTCCTGTCCATGACTTCGTCTTGCTTTTCTTGCCACCATGCGGCCCGCACTTGATTCCGTTCGGCCACGGGGTCCATCGAGCCGAGCCTACTTGTCTCTCCACTCTTCGGAGGCCCCGCAAGGCTAAGACCTTTCGCTCCTGCTCTTCACCTACACCAATGCAAATCAAGCCGCACCCTACACCTGCAATACTCGGCCAAGAGTTAGTCTACACCACGTTGTCAATCACTCATTACACTAGGGAGCGACCATCCATAGGTCCTCGGAAGCTCCGATCCTCAAATTCGAGTAAAGTAGTGCTCGTTTAGTGTAGATGTAGTGTCTAGACTCTTCAGTGCCTTGGAATGCTCCTCTGATCAACGGAATAGTTGTGGTACCCTAGGGAGGTGACAGCAGCGAACGGGCTTTGCAATCCATCACGTTAGTTCAAATTGTTAGGAAAACGACATTAGAGCCCCCTTCTCATCCCTTTCCGTGGCTCTTTTCCCTCTGGCCCCGACGAGTGATGAGGATTGAGTTGATTCTACCGTGGTCCTCATGAATTCTTAACTTCCTTAGCTTATCCCCTCTGTACCCGAAATCTCCCCTTGTCTTTTTATCCTTCGTCGTCATACCCCCTTGATGAATTAGTTCAGGATTAGTGCACTTCTCGTTCCCCGTGGAAATTGATACCTTGGAATACTCCCGAGTGAAAGCTACAGCGGTATCCGTGCGCTTGCGGATTTATCTATGGTCGTATAATATACCAAGAGGCCTTCTTGCACTGTTGACATCTAGTAACGACGTAAGAAACGCCAACACACGTCGCAGCCTACAAGCTCATCACAATACAGCCACCCTCGCCGTTCGCTTGCTCGGGGCTCGATATGATTGGCTCTCTACCAACTGCGCCAGGAGGATTCAACAGAGTTCTGGTGGCTATCGACAAGTTCACCAAGTGGAACGAGTTTAAGCCGGTCATCTGTCCAAAGGCCGACAGAGTACTCAACTTCTTGGTTGAGATCGTGCACCGCTATGGGCTACCCAATCTCATCATCATAGATCTGGGCTCCAACTTCAACAATCTCCAGTTCTGGGAGTACAACAAAAATAGTGGGATCGACGTTTGGTACGTCTCTGTCGCTCACTCGCGCACTAACGGCCAGGTGGAGCGCGCTAATGGGATGGTACTCGACGCCCTCAACAAGCGCCTGCACGATGTCGCTAACACCAAAGGAAGCAAGTGGATCAGGGAACTACCCAACGCACTCTGAGGGCTTCGTAGTCAACCTACCAAGCCGACGGGGCAGTCGCCCAACTTCCTGATCTACGGCTCTGAAGCTATACTACCCGCTGACATGATGTGGGAATCCCTAGTGGTTGAACAATATGATGAAGGCGTCACAGAAGACAGCAGAAGGGTTGATATCAGCAACATCAAAGAAGTCTGCTGCGCCGCCCTTGTCCAATCATCAAGGTATCTGGAGGGTATCCGATGCTATCACGATCGCAACATGAGAGCCTGTGTGGCTCGAGGATCGGTGGATGGTCGCTTCCTGCTGTGATGAGTCATTGACAACGTTGTGTGGACTAACTCTTAGCTAAGTATTGCAGGTGCACGTTGCGGCTTGATTGGCGATGGTGCAAGTGAAGAACAAGCACATGACGGTGGGCCTCCAGGTGTGGAGTAGACAAGTAGGCTTGGTTTGAGGGACCCGGTGGCCGACGGGGTCAAGTGCAGAACGCATGGTGGCAACTACAGCAAGACGAAGTCGTGGACGGTTCCTTGGTTCAGCCTCAGAGCCAAGATCGAGCCGGGATGACGTGGGGGCCAAGTCATGAGTGGAGATTGGGGGGAGGCCACACCAAGTCCGCGGGGTTTCCAGTGGTTCACCACAAAAGCACTAGGTTCCTTGGTTGATCCACAAAGCCAAGACCGAAGACCGAAGCGCAGCAGCACTTGGCCGATCTGACCGATGGGTACCTGTCTGACCGGGAAGGAGCACCGGTCTGACCGGTGTGCGACGATGGCTTCCAGAGACTTTGAAGCAAAGGACACACGTCGGGATCGCAAGGCTTGCGCCAAGGCTAAGCAAGGTGCTGTCGCCGGGCATCCGTCTGATGGTGCTACGACGAGATTTCCCAAAGTGCCCTTCGGGGGCGTGTATCCTAGTTTTATGTCATAGGGGTAGTTCCATCTTTCGTTTGCCTCCACATAAACCAAGTGGTGAGAGGATGGCAGCCATCTCTTGGAAACCTAGCTCATTTACTTTTGCTATTTTCCCTTCCTATTTTTCGTTGGATTTTCTATAGGACTAGCTTGAGAGCTTCATGGTGAGATCTTTAGAGAGGGATGGATGATTGGGAGGGAAGCTAGACCTTGTACGAATCTTTCTTGGCATGTATAGAAGATTCGGCATGATTCCTCAAGGCTATTTGTTGTCTTCCCTGTTTTCCCTTTTTGGTGATTTTCGGAGCCTTTTCTTGGTGATTTTCTTTTGGTGGATTTGAGGCCTCTCCTTTGTGGTTTTGGTTTGGGATGTATGCTTGAGCCCTTTGTAGTTCTTTTCCTTGTAATCCCCCTATCAAATCCGTGGGAAAAGGTTCTCGATTTGGGGTTTTTCCTTAGGTTTTGGGAAGTGGTGTTCTTGGTGGAAATCCTTTGATTCCTCTTGATTTAGCAAGTTTTGGGGGACGAAATCATAGCTATGGGATGCCCATGAGGTACTCATAGTATCCCCAAAGTCTTGTGTGAATCTGTGGAGCGAATCGGGAGACCGGGAAGGTTGTTTGGAAGGGTTGACCCGCGGCTCGCAGTTCATTCCGAGTGGCCAGGCCCTGACCGGTCTGACCGGTGCTCCTCACCGATCTGACCGGTGCAGACCTTAGTTGGATTTTGCGTCGGGTGAATTGCCAGACGTGTAGAGCTTTGTTCCGTCATGCTTCTGTTTAGTCCTTGGCAGGTTTCAAGTTGGTTTGCTAGGTTTTGTGGAGGTTCTTGTTTTCCCTCAGTTTGTGTTTCTGAGGTGGTTTTTGTTCCAGGGCCTAGAGGAGTCAGTAAGGCTTCCTGGAACGTTTTTGTGCAGTTGTTGTTGGCACCGGCCTGACCGGCACTTGTTGACGGTGAATTTCCGTCAACCTAGCCATGAGTTTACCTTCGGTGTTGGCATTGATTTGATATCCAAACTAACGATCCTAACCCTCATGATATGTCAAGTTCGCACTCGCATGTGGTTTTTGGAGTTTATTGTTTACGTAGGGTTTTAACGCTAAAAGGGAGACTTCCCGGGAAAGTTCATCAAGCACTTTGTGAGAAGATCATGAAGCCCGGCACAAGTCAAGACACGAAGTGAACATGACTCAAAGTGGCCCAAGGACCGAACCGTGAAGGCAGAAAACTCCGAGGACCTGGACAAAAAATGCTGAAGCTTGCGGGACAAGGAGCCCTTCCAAACCACTGAGGAACTGACGCCAAGGGCCCACATGTAGAAGGGAGAAAGTTCCAGAAGACACGAGAAGCATCACCGCCGAAGGAGGCCGCGAACCGGGACGAAGTGCGCCCAGGCCGGCCGGCCCAGGCCGGTTGGCCCAGCCCATTTCGGGGCCCATTCGCTGCCCCCTTTGACCTAGACGACCCTCGTGCTATTTATAGTCCCCCTACCAAGAGCCCCGCATCAATTCATTCGTCATCCGCCGCCGAGGAGCAGAGAAGCTAGAGGACACCATCTCGGAGAGGAGGATCATGCTAGTTGTCTAGGGTTTCCCTAGCAGACGTGGGAACCTTGCATGGAAGACCACGTCGGAGTTCCAGAGCAAGGATCAAGATCGAGGTAGGATCCCGGTGGTGATCTTGTTCATGTAATCATTCATGGTGAAGTTTTATAGTGAATCCAATTTCTAGCGATCAAGTGCCTTCTCGATGATTTTGTTCTCCCTTGGTTTTGGTTCTTCCTCAATCTATACTTAATATAGATTGCTAAGGGTGCTCTTATAGTCGCGGTGGCTAGAGGTGCATACCGGACCGACCAAGTGTTTTCAACTTGTTCTTCTTGAACTTGCCCGCACGAATAGGGGTGCGTCGTGACAGGACAAAGGTTCCAAAAGGTGGGTGTCTTCAGAATCGGAACGGAGGCCACGATTTAAAGATGCTTTTTATGAGATTCGCTTTGCTATCTTCATATATCTTGTTTGGAACTACAACATAAGCATGATCTAGACTCTCTAGATCGGTTATCTTTATGCTTTCTCTTGCCACCTCTTGAGTTTAGTAGATTAGATTAGATTAGATATGTTTTCTTGATGATTTCTTAGATTAGATGCAACATGGTCCTTCAAAAGAAAGAGTTTCCTTGCCTTACTAGATTGAATCCTTGCATTGCACATTATTCCACGGATTCGATACCTTGGGTTCTCACACTTAAGGGAAGAAGGGTCCCTTGACTACGACGGGGGATTTGTCCGCTGCAAATCCAAACGAACTTTGATACGACAATCAACCGTCGACAAGCCCCTTTTTCTGGCGCTGTTGCCGGGGAACAAGCAATCAAGATCCAATCTAGTATCGCTTTTTTTGTGAATATTTTTCAGTTTTTCTTTTGATTTTTCTTTTGCATCTCTTAACTTTGATCATCCTCAAAACGAAAAAATCAATCTAATCTAGTTTTTGACTAACCCTAATTTTCTTTTTAGATTTTTGTTTTATTGCTAACCCTAACCGGATAAGGATGGCTACCTCTCCAAGAAACCCAAAACTTTTGTGGATGATCCAGGAAAACTTTACAGGCAAAGGAGACGTGCAACACAAGCTAAGGGACTGGAAACCCTAGACCCAAAAGCCGAGGTCGAAGGATCACCAGAATCTCCAAAGCAACCTCAACCTCCAAGTTCGAAGAGAGATCAACATCAACCACCACCCATGGGAGAACAACCACGACTGGAGCGCAAGATTGAGCTATGCACCCTGGACATCGTTGATCTACCTATCATAAACCTTCAAGACACCAGAAGGCCGTTCAAGATCAAGATCTCAACTATCCGCATAATGCAACATTCACCCTTCACCGGTAAAGAGGATCTGAACCTTCACCTCCAAGCATTTGTTGAACTATGTCAAACTTTCGATGAGGATGGGGTGACTCATGATCAAGTGAGGGCAAGGCTTTTTCCGTTCTCACTACTTCGAAAAGCTTTGCGTTGGTTCCACACTCTACCGGCGGAGTCGAAACAAGATTGGGAAGCGTTGATGAGGACCTTCATGAAGGAATTTTATTCGCCGAGCAAGACTCAGAGTTTGCGCAAGAAGATTGATACCTGCACAATTAGGATCTCTTTGCCCTACCTAAGGAGAAACAAGGTCTGATCGACCTTCCCCATCTCGAAACCTCTCTCAAACAGGAACCCCCTCAACCCGCCATACCAAGCCCTAGGCGCCTGTTTCAACCCATAGAGCGCCTTTTTCAACTTGTACACCCGGTGGGGGTACTTCTCACTCTCAAACCCCAGTGGTTGCCTCACATACACTTCTTCCTCCAACACACCGTTCAGGAAAGCACTCTTCACATCCATTTGGTGCAATTTGAACCCTTTAGCCACGGAAAAGGCTAGAAGAATCCTAATCGCCTCCAAACGAGCTACGGGAGCAAAGGTCTCCTCGTAGTCGATCCCCTCTTTCTGACTATACCCTTGCGCCACCAACCTCGACTTGTT
Source organism: Cenchrus fungigraminus (assembly GCA_036936925.1). Classification (NCBI taxonomy): domain Eukaryota; kingdom Viridiplantae; phylum Streptophyta; class Magnoliopsida; order Poales; family Poaceae; genus Cenchrus; species Cenchrus fungigraminus. The sequence continues at coordinate 53,732,638 of CM072778.1, forward strand.
TCTCACCACTTCTCCTTTCTCTCCCTCTTTATTTTCCACACCCATTTTGTCCCAATCGGCTTACAATCCGGTGGAGGATCTACCAACTCCCAAACTTGATTTCTCTCAAAGTTCTCCAACTCCTCATGCATCGAATTAACCCAATTGTGATCAGATAATGCGTGTCCAATGTCTTTGGGCTCAAAAGTAGCGACAAAAGCAGCATGAGCGAAGTGAGAGTTGTTTCGAACCCTCAACCGTGTAGTGCGTTCGTTGATGTCACCTATGATCCTCAAAGCTGGATGATCCACTTGAACTCGCCGGGGAGGTTCTCGCCTTGAAACTACCTCCCCCTCACTTGCAGCTTCTCCCTGATTTGGGATTGTCGTTGTAGGTGTAGGAGAGGGCCCGTTCTCGATCGTAGTCGAGGTAGTAGGTACATGCTCAGCCACGGGCACCACATCGCCATCTTCATCATCACCATGTCCATGCTCCTCCTCCTCAAAGATCTCCTCGCCAAGTTCATCATCACCTGCACATTCAAAGACAAGAGAGCTACGTGGCTGTGTCTCGTCGAAGGTAACCTCGCAACTCTCCACGATTTGGTTAGTTTCCAAGTTGAGCACACGAAATGCTCTAGAGTGAGTAGCATAACCAAAGAAAATACCATAGACAGACCTAGCCTCAAACTTATACAGATTCTTGCCTTTCTTCAAAATAAAGTACTTGCATCCAAACACATGAAAGTGACTCACCTTGGGAGTGCGACCGTGCATCATCTCATAGCACGTCTTCTTCTTGAAAGCTCGAAGGAAAATCCTATTCGAGACATAGCATGCGGTATTGACCGCCTCAGCCCAGAACCTCCTCAGAGTCCTATGCTCGTTGAGCATCGTCCGGGCCATCTCACACAAGGTTCTGTTCTTTCTTTCCACCACGCCATTCTGGGGGGGCATATACAGACTCGAAAACTAGTGTTCAAGACCCAAGTCATGGCAAAAGGTTTCGAAATGAGAGTTTTTAAATTCCGAGCCATTTTCACTGCGGATCGGTCGTATGGCATCTCCGTGCCTCTCGTTCTTCAACATCAAGACAAGATCTCGAACAAAAGCAAACGTCTCCCCCTTCTCCTCCAAAAAGAAGACCCACGCATACCGAGAGTAGTCGTCCACCAAAAAAAGGACATACCACTTCCCACCCGCAGATCGCACACGATCTTTGCCAACAAGGTCCATATGGAGCAGCTTGCATGGACGCTCCATCATCACATCGGTGAGGGGAGGATGGGAAGAGGCTACCATCTTGGCATGCCTACACGGCGCACAAACCAACTCTTTCTCAAACCTCAACATTGGCAATCCTCGGACCAAATTGAGTTTACTCAAGCGAGACAGAAGGTCAAAGCTCAAGTGACCCAACTTCGTATGCCACTTCCACAACTCACTCGAAGAACCAGCCAAAAAGCAACGAGCCACACCTGAAGATTGAGAGAAATCCGCTCGGAAAACCTGACCCTCGGGAACGACCATGCAAACAAGGTCCCCTCGAGAATCCAAAATCCGAGAACCACCAGGCCGAAACAACACCTCAAAACCCTTATCCAAAAGCTGGGAAACAGAAAGCAAATTGAATCCGAGCGATTGAACAAGAGCAACACGCCTGAGAGTGACTTTGTCACTGATTCTTATCTCACCTTCTGAAAGCACACGCCCTCGCCCATTGTCCCCAAAGGTGATGTACGTCTTGGACACCACCGGGACAAGACTTGAGAACCACCCCTTGTCTCCGGTTATATGCCTCGAGCAACCAGAGTCAATTAGCCAAACATTCCTCAAGTCCTCCACCTGAAATTTAAAAACGAGCATGTGAGCGAACAAACGACTCAGCACTGGGGTTAGTACCAAAAGAGTAAAACCAGTGCCGAGCCATTTGCTCCAAGGTGGGGTTAGCACAATCCAAAGCATCACACCTACCAAAGCTATCACCACGAGTACCACCACTAGGGAACCACCCCTACCTCGCTGGAGGAGAACGAAAACCACAAAAGGGAAACTGTGGTCCATTCCTCCTCTCCATCTCAAAGCTACGACTCCTCCCTTCCTCGTATTGAGCACGAGGTGGAGAACGCCTAGCAAACTGACCACCACTGGACTCACCATGCCAACCACCAGAACCACGACCACCAGAACCAAACCGAGCATCTTCACGACCACGGAAACCAAACTGCCGTCTGCCCAGACCAGCACCGGTCTGACCGGTCACCCTGACCAGTTTGACCGGTGGTGCTCGGCCAGCAGCACCACCTGCCGTCTTTCGATCTCCCCAAGCCGGAACCAACCTCACAATCGCCTTGGCCCTGGGCATCTGCATATGAGGCTTAGGTACACCATTAGAAGGGTGGTACCTGTCCTTGTTAGCCCACTCCTTAGCCATTCTCTCCTCATGCTTCCTCTTGAAGCAAAACTCATCCTTGTGACCATCTCTACCACAATACCCACAATGGAACTTTATGGGCTGTGGCTTAGGCTTAGGCATGGGTTGCGGCTGCTCACTCGGCTTCTCCCCTTTCTTCTCTCCATCCTCACCTCCCTTTGGGCTCACAAATCTCACTGGTTTTTGGAAACCATTTGTTGGGTGAGGGAGTATGAGTGGATCAGGGGTTGTGTCAAGTTTGTTTCTGAGATGGTTAGGCTTGGGCTCAAACTTGTTTTTGTGTGTGTTTGGTGGTGGGATAGGGATCTCTCCAACTCTCTCAACTCCCTCACCACTGTTCTCTCCAAGCTTGTTAGCCCCAAGTGCCTGACCATCATAATGTTTGAAAGCCGCTATCATGATACTAAGCTGAGGCTCCTGACCCGACAACCAACTCATACACTTCCTCGGCTCATCATTTTCATCCTGCAAGCGATCAACATAATGTGCAAGCTCCAGATTCTTAACCTCATGCAATTCACAAGTAGAGCAAGAAGTGGGAAGAGGTGCTTTCAACTGAGCCTCAAGAGAAACAATGTAAGCATGCATCTCATCAATCTTTCCATGCAAAACAGGGCAAGAAGTGCAAGCACCTAGCAGAGCAGGTCTAGACTTAAGCTCAGCCACTTCAACCCTAAGCACATCTAGTTCCTCACACTTGGAGGCATGCTTTTCCTTGAGAGCGGTAAGATCAGCTAGGAACACAGAGCAATGAACACAGTCAACATCATCAGAAACCACAGGTGAAGCCTTAAGCGAATCTATCTCAAGCTTAGCATCAAGGTTCTGGGTTTCTAGCTCAGCTACTCGGTTCTTAGCATCTTGTAGTGAGACCCTAAGCTCTTTCCTCATCTTCTTCACCTCTCTAAGCATGTCATCGCGGTTATCAAGCAACTTGCCAAGCTGCTCATTCTCCTCGCGCAAGAAGGGAAGCTCGTCACGTACCTCATCCTCAGAGTCAGAGTCCGAGTCGCTCTGGTGACTCTTCTTGCTGCCGGAGCTACGTGCCATGCCGCAGAAGCCATCTCCCACGAAGCAGCTCAGCCCGCTCAAGTTCTTGGATGCCTTCTTGTTCTTACGCCGATCACCTTCGTCTTCGCTGCTACTGGAGCTCGAGGAAGAGTAGGCGGAGCTGGAGTCGACGTCGCTTGCTCCGACCATCACTCGGGCCTTCCTGCCATGGCCGCCCTTCTTCCTTGATCCTCGCTCGTCCTTGTTCCGATGCTTGTGCTTGTGATCACGCCTTGATCGGTGCTTGTCCGTCATCGACCGGTGCTTGTAGCTGTCCTTGTTCTCCTTCTTCTCCGGACAGTCGGCGATGAAGTGTGCTGGCTTGCCGCACTGGAAGCATGTTCGTGTCATCCTCCTCGTGTTCACCCGGTTCTCGTGCAGCCTCTCGAACTGTCTGGTCAACAGCGCCAGCTCGTCCTCTCCAAGCACGTCGAACTCCTCGTCTGGCAAAGACATCAAAGAGGACAAAGCAAACATCCTGGAGTATGGGTTAGCGTTAGACTTAGCACCTGAGCCACCGACAAGAGCAAGACTATGGGAGTCAGTCGGGCTCTCGAGACGGGCTGTCAAACCACGATCAACCTCAGCTGACTTGAGCTTAGAGAACAGCTCATTCACCGTCAGTGTGGTATACTTCTCAGACTCAAGAATGGCCTCGACCTTTCCATCCCATACGGTATGATCCAGCGCGTGCAAGAGCTTCACAGCTCTATCATGGTCATCGTACGGGAGGACGTCCACATTGGCCCTCATGTTGTTCACAACCATCGTGAACTGCTGGAACAAGGCATCAATCTACTCACCGGGGAGATGAGTGAAATTCTCATACTCTCTCCGGTAGGTCACATACAACCGTGCCTGAACCTCAGCATTTCCAGCATGAGCATTCTTTAGCTCCAACCAAATCCTAGGAGCTAGGTCCTCTATCTGAACCCGATCGAATTTGGATTCACACAGAGCACGAAACAAGTAGTCGACCACCTTATTGTTGGCGTCGTGCATGTCCCTCAATCCAGGAGCTAGGAAGTTAATCGGATGAACATAAGCTGTGTTCACCGTAACGTCCCAAAGGATCTGACCCTTTCCGCGGAGGAACGCCGCCATCCGCCTCTGCCACATCTGGTAGTTTTTGCCATCGAAGTGCGGAGGACCTGAACCCTGTTCCTGGTACGCCGCCTTTGGATCTTAGACTGGTAAGAGTCAATGAAGACCCAAACCGGCTCTGATACCACTTGAAGAACCGAACTGGCGACCAGAGAGGGGGGAGTGAATGGGAGCCGATAAAAATTCTTCTCGAAGGAGATGGCTACTCCAACAAGACGAACACGGCCAACCAAATCACGTCTCCGACTCAACTACCCAAGTTGGCCAGGACCACGTAGCCATTGGAGTGCTACTGATCGTAGGAACCAACAACTCAACCAACCGAACCAAACACCCCAAACGCACAGCGGAAATCTTCACAGCTTGCTGCTTGTGCTGCACCGGTCAGACCGATGGCCTGCGCCGGTCAGACCGGTGACACCGGTCAGACCGGTGGATAGAGCCGGTCTGGCCGGTGGCTACAGTAGCCACACAGAAAATGTTCCAGGAAGCCTCAGTGACTCCTCTAGGCCCTGGAACAAAAACACTTCCAAAACACAACCTGCAAGGAAATAAAACCCTACACAAAACCTACCAAAACTCCACAAAACCTGCCAAGAACTGACCAACAGCAGCCCAGGCCAAAACCACACGAACCAGGCAGTTCACCCGAGGCAAATCCAACAAAGGGTCAGCACCAGTCAAACCGGTCACCTGCACCTGTCAGACCGGTGAGCCTGGGCAGCTCGGGATGAACAGGAACCCGCGGGTCAACTCCCCCAAATCCAAATCTCGATCTCCCTATTCGCTCCACGGATTCGCACAAGACTTTGGGGAAAGTAGGAACACCTCATGGGCACTCCATAGCCAAGATTTAGTCCACCAAAACTTGCTAAATCGAGAGGAATCGAAGAAATCCCACCAAGAATGCCTCTAACCCTAGAGAAGGGAAAACCCCAAAATCGAGCCCCTTTGCTCACGGATTTGGGAGGGGAATCAATGGGAAAAGAACCATGAAGGGTTCAAGCATACATCCCCCACCAAATCCCAAAGAGAAAGGCCTCGAATCCACCACAAGAAAATCACCAAGAAAAGACTCCGAAAATCACCAAAAAAGGGAAAATGGGAGAGACACCATCAAGCCTTGAGGAACCACGCCGAATCATCTATACATACCATGAAGGTTCATACAAGGTCTAGCTTGCCTCCCAATCATCCTTCCCTCTCACAAGATCTCACCATGAAGCTCTCAAGCTAGTCCTAGAAATTCCAAAGGAAAAAGGAAAAGGAAAATAGCAAAACAAAATGAGCTAGGGTTCCAAGAGATGGCTGCCATCCTCTCACCACTTGGGTTATATGGAGGCAACTGAAAGATGAAACTACCCCTAAAGCCTAACACTAGTATACACGCCCCCGAGGGGCACTTTGGGAATCTTCATCGTCGAACCATCGGACGGATGCCGACAACCGCACCCTGCGTAGCCTCGACGCACACCATGCGATCCCGACGCGTGTCCTCCTCTTCGAAGTTTTCAGACTACGTCGTCGCACACCGGTCAGACCGGTGTCCTCCACCGGTCAGACCGGTCCAGTGCTGCTGCCTCCGGTCTTCGGCCTTGGCTTTGTGGATCAACCAAGGAACCCAGTGGTTTTCTGGTGAACCACTGGAAACCCCGCGAACTTGGTGTGGCCTCCGCCAATCTCCACTCATGACTTGGCCCCCACGAAGTCCTGGCTCGATCTTGGCTTTGTGGCTCAACCAAGGAACCGTCCATGACTTCATCTTGCCGTTCTTGCCACCATGTGACCCGCACTTGACCCCGCTAGCCACCGGGTCCCTCGAGCCAAGCCTACTTATCTTCTCCACACCTGGAGGCCTACCCGGCTACGACCTTTCGCGCTTGCTCTTCACCTGCACCAACACCAGTCAAGCCGCAACCTGCACCTGCAATACTTAGCCAAGAATCAGTCCACACAACTTTGTCAATCACTCATCACACTAGGAAGCGACCATCCACCAGTCCTCGAACCACACAGGTCCTCAGACGCAAGTGGGACAACATGTCGGGCGCCCGATGGGTAACAAAGGAAGATTATCAGGACAACCTCAAGGTCCCGAGATGGCAAAGGCTACTCAAACTCATTCGGGAGAGACAGAGGATCACACTAAGGAGACCAGGGAGATCACGACCGAAGGACCGGAGTTTGAGATACCGAGCCAAGACATGATGCCTCCATGCTACTTCCGAGATATGCTTGCCAACAAGCACGAGATGACATTATATGACCTTGGAGCAAGTGTGGGAGTCATGCCAGGAGACGTGTTCGAAAAGGCCATGCGTCTAGAGTTAGGAGACAACTCTATTCGCTATCCCGTGGGAATCGCCGAAGATGCACCCGTAAAAGTTGGAGAGATCAAGTTCGACATCTACGGTGAGAGAAGTGCATTCAAGTTTCAACCACGTCTCGAGGTATGCAACACGTTCAATGTTAAATATGTTCCACCTCGTCGTCACATTATCAAGGAAGAGCCAAAGAAGAAGGAAAAGCCGAAGAAAAAGGAAACAAAGATCAAGGAAGTTGTTGCATCCGTCAAGACCAAAGAACAAAGCCAGCCTGTGAAGACCAAAAGAATGACTAAGCCGAAGAATAAGCCCGCGCCCAAGATGGTGCGGAAGTGGGTACCCAACATTACAATGACAACAAAAGGGTGTTGATCCGAAGCGAAGAAGAGAAAAAGTCTGGCTATGGACTATAAACGAAGCGCTAGGCGGGAGGCAACCCGTTCATCAAGTCAAGAATAAGATACCGGGAGGATAACCCGATCAAGAATAAAAGCTGCCGGGAGGGCAACCCGGAAAATTTCCGAATTCCAAGTAAGTTGGTCATAGAATTTGCTACGCAAGACATTTTTTTAACTCTTAAGTGGTTGAACACGTTTTTAGAGAACCTTTTATTTGCTCTGTCTTTATATTTGAATTTTGTCTATCTTAAACCAATGACATGAGCCATCCGATGATTTATTTGCCTCTTTTTGAGAAACTAGAACCAAAAAATCAGATCCTATTTGAGCATTCCATCCTCTCCATGATGGTAGGTTCAGTTTTGTTTTGCATGTTAAAAACACATGAGTAGAGCCTCGCTATGTTCCTTATTATTTTTAAATCGTTTGACGCATGCTAGGACTCACGTGAACATAAGGAATTCGATTTTTGGTTTGATTTCAGTTAACATCTACCGGTTTCTCTAGAGCTAGAGTTTTTCCAAAATCCATTGTTTTTATTTATTCAAAATCCCTCTCTCATGTTTGGCCAAATTTAGAACCTAAACCCATAACCCCACGGCCTAGCCGGACGAGCTTGCTATCAATTAATGAAAGCAAACGATCCCGGTGCAACCAAAATAAAGGTAGTCGGAAAGTTTTCGGCTTACAAATTGTTTTTGATGTTTAAAAACTTCTCTAATAATATATTTGTGAGGACCAGAGCGTCCGAGGACCGGTGGATGGTCGCTCCTTGGTGTGATGAGTGATTAACAATGTGGTGTGGACTGACTCTTGGCCGAGTATTGCAGGTGCAGGTTGTGGCTTGATTTGCGTTGGTGCAGGTGAAGAGCGGGCGCGAAAGGTCTTCGCCTTGCGGGGCCTCCGAGGAGTGGAGAGACAAGTGGCTCGGCTTGATGGACCCGGTGGCCGAACGGGATCAAGTGCGGGCCGCATGGTGGCAAGAAAAGCAAGATGAAGTCGTCGACTAGAGCCGGTGCAGAGTAGCGGCTCACGACCGGAGTCTACACGCGGGGTTTGCGGCGGTTCTCCAAAAAACCGTCGGGTTACTTGGTTGAGCCACAAAACCAAGACTGGAGGCTCAGCAGGCGGAGACGGGATCCGAGCGCACCGAGAAGCTTCGATGTCGGGGGACACGCGGCGGGATCGCAGGGATTGCGTCGGGAGGACGCGGACTGCGGCAAAGGTGTGGCCGTCCGATGAATAGGAGTGCTACTTGACCATATTGCCCCTGAGGGGGTGTGTATCTCATTTTAATTTCTAGGGGTAGCTTGGTCATTTGCCCAACCCAGAGGGACTTCATATATATAGCTCTAGGGTTTCAGGGCAAACCATCCATCTGGACTGCTTCTCATTTCCCTGCTCTTTAGGCTTAGATTTTCTTCACCGTTTTGTAGAGAATCTGACCTCCAAGTGTATGGAAGCTTTCATGGTTGCGTCGATTTCCTTCTTGTGGCTCGAGTGATTTTCGTGTCTTTTTTGGCTATTTTCGTTGGATTTTCATGCGCGGCTTGTTCCTCCAATTCTGAGGTGTTTGGGTTCGGATTTCTTCGTGGGGATCATGGATAGATGCCTTGTGCATCTTTGTGCTTGATCTTGACCCCTCAAACTCCGGATTTGGCCTTGGATTTGAGGATTTCGGGTGGAACCCTAGCTTTTTGGTAGAGCTCGGTTTGTGGTCGAATCCCGGCGTTTTAGTTGGTTTACGGCCTCAAGTTTTTGGGCATAGCATTCCCTAGGGATGCTTCACATCTCCCCCAAATCTTGTCTCAATCCATTCAACCATTTGGGAGATCCATGGATGGATAGGTGGAGTTGACTTTGCATTTTTGAGCTCGGGCTGTTCTGTTCGAAGGGGACGGACCGTCCGTGGGGGGCTCACGGACCGTTCATGCGCCTTTAGTTCGTCATGTGTTCATCCAGTTCTTGTGAGCTCGCGCGTCGATCTTTTGGCGTGATAGGTTTTTGTCGCAGCAGGTTTGACGGACTGTCCGTCTGTGGGTAACGGACCGTCTGCGAGAGCGACGGATCGTTCGAGCAGGGCTCATGGACCGTCATCATCCATCAGACTGTCCGTGGTGCCGTGTCGGACCGTCCGTATTTTTGGGGGTTGCTACTGGTCGTTCTGTTAGCTTTTACGGATCGTCCGTCCGGGTCCGTTGGATCGTTCGCTAGGTCTAGTCGGACCGTCCGCCAGGTCAGGTCAGACTGTCCGTCCTAGGCGCCGCAGATTGCCTAAGTCCTTTGCTTCTTGAGTTGTGCTTCCGTTTTGGGTTGTGTGTGGACTTGTTCCTAGGGTTGGTAGGTCTGTTGTGACTATGTGACCTTGGCAAGTTCGTGAGGGAATCCTTGGTTGTGATTTGGGGGCATAGTCGAGTTCGGCTCTTCGGAGAAGAATTTTTATCGGCTCCCATTCACTCCCCCCTCTCTGGTCGCCAGATCGGTCCATGAGGTAAACAATGATCCTTCCTTCTTGGTAGCCGAGAATGCTAGGTTGAATGAATTGCTTGACAACCATGATGATGTGCTTAAAAATACCAACAAGGAGAAGAGGGAGTATAGGCTTTGCTTGGAGAGGCTAAGGAGAAGGTGGTTGAGCTAGAGTCCTAGCTTGTTGATGCTAGGGATCAAATAGATTCTTTGAAGTCTGCTCCTATTGTGACCAATGAACCTGAGTGCACTGATTGTTCCACTTTTCTTAGTGATTTGATTGTGCTTAAGGAAAAGTTTGCCTCCAAGGTTGAGGAACTAGATGTGCTTAGGGTTGAGCTAGATGAGATGAAATCTAGGCCCTCCTTGCTTGGTGCTTGCACTTCTTGTCATGTTTTGCATGAGAAGCTAGATGTGTCGCTTGCTTATGCTAGATCTCTAGAAGCTACTTTGAAAGCTCCTATTCCTACTTCATGCTCTACTTGTGAAATACATGCTGTGAAGAATTTAGATCTTGCACACTATGTGGATCGTTTGCAGGATGAGAATGATGAGTTGAGGAAAATGATGGGTTGGTTGTCAGGTCATGAGCCTCAACTCAAGATGATGATTGAGGCATACAAGCGCTATGATGGGCAAGAGCTTGGGTCGGATAAGATTGGGGAGTGCAGTGGTGAGGGGAAGATCAGTGATATTCCAGAGTCACCAAAAACCCACCACAAGAATGCCTGTGCCCCTAAGCCAAACCCACTTAGGAACCGACTAGACACAACCCCAGCTCCACACGTGTTTCCTCCACAAAACAACAACTTCCAGAAACCCATCAAGTTCAAGAGTGACTTGGGGAACAAGTTCTTTGGGAAGAAGGGAGAGAAACCGAGTGAGAAGAAGCCACAGCCTAGAGAGAGCCCAAAGCCAAAGCCAAAACCAATCCCCTTCCATTGTGAGCATTGTGGGAGGGATGGGCATCTTGCTGAGTTTTACTTCTTGAGGAAGCGTGAGGAGAGGTTTGCTAGGGGGATGGCAAACAAGGACAGGTACTGCCCTTCTCGTGGTGTGCCTAAGCCTCATATGGTGCCTAGAGGTGAGGGTGTTGTGTACACCGTTCCACGTCAAGGGAGGCGTGAGTTTGTGCCTCGAGGTGTGCCACCACAGAGAGATGGTGGTAGGCGTGTTGGGTTTGGGCTTGGTGAGTTCGATTGACGTTCCTTCACTCGTGGCCAATACAAGTACGGGGGGAACGATCGCAGCTTTAGGTCCCAGAGGAGCTACGGGCCACAGTTTCCACTTCGTGGTATGCGTAGTCCTCCAAGGGGACGTGTGGGTGTTCCACCTAGGAGAGATAGGATGGATTTTGCTAACCCCACTTTTGAGCAAATGGCATGGCACTGATTTGATTCATTTTGTACTAACCCCAGTGCTGAGTAATTTGCTCACTCTCGCTCTCATTTTTTATTTTGCAGGTGGGAGGCATGGAGGGCTTTTGGTTGATCGACTCCGGTTGCTCTCGACACATGACCGGAGATCAAAGGTGGTTCTCCAGCCTCACCCCGGTGATGACCAAAGAGTACATCACTTTTGGGGACAATGGGAAAGGTAGAGTGCTTTTAGTGGGTACGGTGAAGGTGAGCGAGTCTGTGACTCTTAGGCGTGTCAAGTCTTTGGGGTTCAATCTTCTTTCGGTTTCCCAGCTTCTTGATGAGGGTTTTGAGGTCCGTTTCAAAACGGGTGCTTCTCATGTTTTGGATTCTCGAGGTGATCTTGTGTGCACGATCATCCCCGAGGGTCAGATTTTCAGAGCCGTTTTTTCTCAGTGTGTCGGCTCTTCTCGTTGTTTGGTTGCTGGCGTTTCGGCAGAGCTTTGGAAAAGGCATAGGAGACTAGGTCACTTGAGTTTTGACTTGTTGTCACACTTGAGTGGGCTAGGTATGGTCCGAGGATTGCCTAAGTTGAAATACCAAAAGGATTTGGTATCTGCTCCATGTAGGCATGGCAAAATGGTAGCCACCTCCCATCCGCCCCTGACCGATGTCATGATAGAGCGTCCATGCGAGTTGTTCCATATGGACATGGTTGGTCTAGCTCGTGTGTGCTCGACGGGAGGGAAGTGGTACGTCCTTGTGAAAGTGGACGACTACTCACGCTATGCTTGGGTCTTCTTTTTGGCTGACAAGGGAGAAACATTTGGTTTTGTGCAGGATCTAATCTTGAGGTTGAAGAACGAGAGGCATGGAGAGGCTGTTCGAGCTATTCGTAGCGACAATGGCACAAAATTTAAAAACTCTCGGTTTGAAACCTTTTGTCGTGATTTGGGTCTCGAACATCAATTTTCTTATCCCTATGTGGCTTGTCAAAATGGTGTGGTTGAGAGGAAAATCGTTCCCTTTGTGAGATGGCTCGGACGATGCTCGATGAGCATAGGACTCCGAGGAGATATTGGGCTGAGGCGGTGAACACCGCATGCCATGTTGGGAACCGGATTTTTCTTCGGGCTTTTATAAAGAAGACGTGCTATGAGCTCATGCATGGGCGACCACCTAGAGTGAGCCATTTTAGGGCTTTTGGTTGTCGGTGTTTTATCCTCAAGAAGGGTAGGCTTGATAAGTTTGAGTTGAGGTCCTCCGACGGAATATTTTTGGGTTATGCTAATCATTCTCGAGCATATCGTGTGCTCAACCTTGATACTAACCTAGTCATGGAAACTTGCGAGGTTACCTTCGACGAGACCCAGCCATACAGTTCGTCTGTCTTTGAGTGTGCAGGTGACGACGAAGTTGGCAAGAAGATCTTTGAGGACGAAGAGGATGATGCTGGAGAGGATGATGGTGATGATGGTGAAGCTCTAGCCACGCATGTACCCTCTACATCCACTACGATGACTACGGTGTAGGATGGTCCATCCCCTACGCCGACTACGATCCAGCAAGATCAAGTGGAAGCTGTTGTTGAGGGGGAGGTTGTCTCCAAGCGAGAGGCACCGAGGTGCGTTCAAGTTGATCATCCGCCCTCAATAATCATCAGCGACATCAACGAGCGTACGACATGGTCAAGGTCCAGAAATGTTTCTCACTTTGCTCATTCAGCTTTTGTTGCTACCTTTGAGCCGAAAGACATTGGACACGCACTCTCTGATCCTAATTGGGTAAACGTCATGCATGAGGAGTTAGAGAATTTTGAGAGAAACCAGGTGTGGGAGTTAGTGGAACCACCACCAAACTGCAAACCTATTGGGACAAAATGGTGTGAGACATAGGTACCCCTGGGTCCCCACCGACCATGCTCACGGCCGTCCCTGACAGGTGGGTCCGGCCTACCAGAAGACCCGCCGACCTGACAGTGGGCCCAACCGACCTAGTTGGTGGCCCACACGACCTCCGGAAGACCTTCTAGAAGATTCCCAAGGCGACCTTATCCAGAACGACTTCGAGACTTGGCGTGCAAGGCAAGACAACGGTGGATTCCGACAATGCAGTTCGACGTATATGGCAATAGTTGTAACCGACCAGGAGTCTAGGTGCCGACCTTGTCCGCTGGCCAATATAAGGCGGGTAGGGCAACCCCTTGTACAATCACGCAATCCTCAAGCAATCCACACCGACAGCTGGACGTAGGGTTTTACTCTCCGGAGGCCTGACCAGTATAAACTCGTCGTGTTCTCTGTGTCCCGTTTGCTCGTGCGCAACCTTCGAGTTCTTAGCCCTAGATTTCACCCCGCCGAACAAATAAACCACCGGGGTTAACCCCCCTCTGGGCTGTCCAGATCTAAACCTCTGACAGTTGGCGCGCCAGGTAGGGGGAAATCCAGGGTCCTTCGAGTAGCTCGATGGCTTCTCCAAACGGCGTCATCTTCCCGGAAAGCATGGCGGACTTCCTCGCCAATCCCGTCGACATCTGCTTCGGCTCTATGCCGGCGGAATCCACCGCTCCAGCCGCCTGCCTCATCATCGAGAGCAATGCGGTCTCTTCCAACCAACAGATCGAATCCGATCTGCTGGTGGAAACCCACCCACCCACTCCTCGCGACCTGATCGCGGGGCTCGATCGCGTCGAAGGCATGCTCTCCGACACGATCAAAGTCTGTGAGCGCGCTAAGCGCCCTCGCAGGACCACTCCACCTTCGCCCCGCATGCCTCTTGGCCTGTGGAACGCAGCTCACGCAGCGTCTCGCTACGGGAAGAACAAGATCCAGATCGAATCTCGACCCACTACTCCACATCGTGGAAACCGCAGAGGTCATCTCGACGATCCCTGCCCTGTCCACGAGGACTCCAAACACACGACTCGCCAGTGCCGTGTGCTTAAGAAGCTTCGCCGACCTATGATCGCGGCTCATCGCTGCCAGATCAGCCGTGGGCCGTCCCCGGACAACCTCATGTTTCAGATCACCCGTACGACCATCTCCCCCAACAATCCGGATGATATCTTCGAGATCCCGGATCGAGAAGTGCTCGTAATCTCCGCCGACGTACCCCCTCAAGCAGGCGAGACAGACGAGCAACGCCAACAGCGAGAGAATGCTAATGCCGCACGAGCTGTGCGCCTTCAGCAGGAGGTAGATGCAGCTGCAGCAGTCGTCCAACACCAAGCCCCGGGTCAGCCCGCAGGCAACGTCGTACCTGGTGCCGGTGGCCAACCCGCAGGCAACGTCGTCAATGGGGGACCTCCCCCAGCAGCTCCTCAGCAGCGGCACAATCAAGACGAGCCTCATCGACATCGCCTACGTCCCAGAGACCTCCTGAGGGACTTTGAGCAAGATGGCCACGAAGTCTACAACTCTCCTCAAGCTAACCTAGGCGCGGCACTTGCCGAGCTGGGACTGCTTGTGGACACTCCTGGAACTCGACGTCTACAAGCTCACATCTGTATCGCCACCGCCCAGGTCGAAGAAAGAGGTCTGGGGTACAGCAGATCGGCTTCGAGCTCCTATTCCTGGAGTAGGTCGGAGCGACCCCGCCATCGTCACCATAACGACATTGCTCCCCTTCAGCCCGTGGCTGAAGAGGGAGGTGGTGAGAATGAAGTTGTGCAGCCGGTCAATGCCACTGCCAACGCAGCAGCCAACCCACCAGCTAACACTGCTGCTAATGCCACTGGTAATGCCGCTGGCAACACTGCTAATAACGTCGCCAATGCCGCTGGCGCCCAGTAGCAGAACGCCGCCAGTAACACGGGACAGAATGCCGAAGCTCAACCTCCGCCAGCACAAGCCACACGCGCCCGGAGCAACCAGTGACAGCCCATACGAGATGAAGCGGAGCTGGAGTGCCGTGCTAACTACGACCGCGACAACGGGGCCCCTGATCCCCTCAACGCTAAGAACCCAATCCAAGCAGCAGATCTCCGTGAGATGCACAACCATGAGCTTCTACGTCGTGCCCAGTACGACCAAGATAACGGTCCTCCCGACGACCTCTACGTCATCCTATCAACCTATGCTTCAGGATCTAATTCTGGAGCAATCAACAACTTTCCGGCATTCTCGAGACGTCTCAGGATGATCAGATACCCGAAAGACATCAAGCCAGCCATCGAAAAATACGACAGTCGCTCCGACCCGAGTATTTGGCTCAAGATGTACAGCATCGCTGCTCGGGCGTCAAGAGGCAACGAAGACCACATGGCTGGTTACTTTCCTTTCGTGATGGGTCAAGCGCCGCTCCTGTGGCTCGACAACCTTCCTGCAGAGTGCATCACTTCTGGGGCTACCCTATCACGGCTATTCACGACCAACTACCAAGCGACCTACAACCGTCCCGGCAACACTCACCACCTCGCCAAAGTACGGATGAGGCACGATGACACTCTCCGAGAGTACACCAACCGCTTCTTCGAGAACCACAACACCCTCGCCGGTGTCAAGGATGAAGATGTCATAGCTTACTACAAGAAGGGGGTAACCAACCTTAAGCTCTTTGAGAAGATCCATGAAGCTGGTGCCGACTCCATCGCCGACCTCATGGCTTATGTCGACAAGCTCGTCGATACCCAAGATGCGATGGTGCACGACTTCAAAGGAGATGACCATGACAGCGACAGCAGGTCACGCAAGCGATCTGGTGAGGTTTATGCGACCGATCTGCCACGACCTTCCACCTTCCTCGAAGGTGACTTTAACTGCACACTGGACGACCAGTGCTAATTCCACCGCGACGCTAAGCACACCACGAGGGAATGCGAGCAACTGAAGCATGCCCTAGGCGAGCCTTCAGAGCCAAAGAAGACCAAGAGCAGCAACAACGACGACTAGAACAATGGCCGCCGCTATGACAATCGCAACCGTTGACCTGATCGACGTGACTACCGCGACCGGCGACCTTACCGTCGCAATGACGACAGGGATCGCCGTGATTATCACCGCGACTACCGCTGCGATGACCGACGTGATGATCGACATGATGACTACCGCCGTGACGATCGCCGCGATGACCGCCGTGACGATCGCCGTGATGAATGCCACGATGACCGGCGTGATGACCGCCGCCACTACGATGATCGCAACAACGACGATAACCGTCGTAAGGAGCCAACTCCTCCACCACCGCCTAAACCAAGCAACCCCAACAGCGTGTTTCAGAACGCCAAACGGCAAATCAACTTCATCGTTGGTGGCCGCCAAGCAGTCAAGAGCAACAGACAGCAGCGATCGAACGCAAGGGAGATCGGCCAGGTCAACACCGAAACTCCACAACCTCTGCGGTGGTCGGAGTTCCCCATCACCTTCTCCAGGAAAGACCACTGGGTGCACATACCTGACCCCGGGACCTACCCGCTGGTCGTCAACCCCATAGTGGACGGCACCTTTCTACGTAGGACTCTCGTCGATGGAGGCAGTAGTCTAAACATCATCTTCACCGAAATGCTGAAGAAGATGGATTTCGACTTCTGCAAGATGACCGCCTGCGACGAACCCTTCTACGGGGTCGTGCCCGGCAAGGATGCATACCCCATAGGTCGTGTATGCCTGCCGGTCACATTCGGCAAAGAAGACAACTTCCGCACAGAGTACCTGACGTTCGAGGTCGCGGACTTCCGCTCCTCCTACCACACCATCCTTGGTCGACCCATGTTGGCCAAGTTCATGGCCATCCCACATCACACCTACCTTATCATGAAGATGCCAGCACCGAACCGGATCCTCTCCGTCTACGGCGATATCCTCGTCCTTCCAAGCCCACAAGATCAAGGTGCCGTCATCCTTCCCACTGGGGGAGATCATCTGCAACCGCGACACCAACAGCCGCATCGTTATGTGGTCGGTGGAGCTTAGAGAGTTCGACATCGTGTTCTGTCCTCGACAGGCAATCAAGTCACAGATCCTAGCTGACTTCATGTCAGAGTGGACGGAGATCCAGATGCCCCTCCCAAGGAGCGGCCTGAACACTGGGTAATGTACTTCGACGGTGCCCTTAACCTCGAAGGCGCAGGAGCAGGAGTACTATTTATCTCTCCTCAGGGAGAGCAGCTCAAATACGTCTTGCAGATACACTACAAGGCCTCCAACAATGGAGCAGAATACGAGGCTCTAATACACGGGCTCTGTATTGCAGTGTCCCTTGTCATCAAGCGACTACTGGCATATGGCGATTCCAAGGTTGTCATTGAGCAAGTCAAAAAGGAGTGGGATTGTGTGAAAGACACAATGGAAGCTTACTACGCTGAAATCCGCAAACTCGAAGGCCACTTCGAGGGGATCGAGTTTTAGCACGTGCCGTGCAACAACAACGTGGCTGCCGATGTATTGTCCAAACTAGGCTCCAAACGAACTCTAGTCCCGGCAGGTGTGTTCGTCCAAGACCTCCGCAAGCTGTCTATCAAGCTGTTGGATCCGAACAATCCAGACCAATCTCAGCCCGAACCAACTCCAGCACCTCCCCGTGACATGCTGATGGCAGAGAAAGAGGATGATTGGCATGAGCCTTTCTTAGCCTTCCTGATCAACTAGTGAGTCCTAGAAGACAAAACTGAACGGGAGCGTATCACGCGGCGCAGTGCTAACTACGTCATGATCGGCTCCGACCTCTACAGAAAAGCTGCCTCTACCGGCGTGCTGATGAAGTGTATCTTGCGATCAGAAGGTCTTCAGCTCTTGGCTGAGATCCATGGTGGTGAGTGTGGCTGCCACGCGGCATCCGCCAACCTGGTCGGCAAGGCTTATCGATCTGGTTTCTACTGGCCCACGGCCATGACTGATGCCAAAGACCTCATCAAGAGGTGCAAAGGATGCCAATTCTTTGCTAAACAGCAGCATCTACCAGCTCAGATCCTGTGCACGATTCCCCCATCATGGCCCTTCGCCATGTGGGGCCTCAACTCCATAGGACCATTTCGAACCGCTCCGTGCGGCAACAAGCACATCCTTGTAGCCGTCGATAAATTCACCAAGTGGATTGAAGTCCGACCTGTCACCAAGGTCACGTCGGAAGAAGTGGCAAAATTCATCCAGGAGATTACACATCACTTCGGTGTGCCCAACAGAATCATCACCGACCTCAGGTCGGCCTTCACAGGGTCTGTCTTCTGGGATCTTTGCCAGGACAGCATGATTGATGTTTACTACTCTTCGGTCGCCACCCATGGTGCAATGCCCAGGTCGAACGTGCCAATGGCATGGTTCTTCATGCTCTCAAAGATCGTATCTTTGACGACGCTTCAAATTACGCCTCCCGGTGGTTAGCCGAGCTACCACATGTGATCTGGGGTCTGCGGACCCAAGTTAGCTCCGCCACGGGCTTCTCGCCCTTCTTCCTGGTCTATGGTTCAGAGGCCATCCTACCTACCGACGTCACCTTTGGAGCTCCACGCATACAGTTCTACGAAGAAGGAGAAGCCGAGAAAACCCGTCACGTCGGTATCATGATCGCAACGTCAAGGACTGCTCCTTCAACGTTGGCGACCTAGTCTTAAGGCGCATCCAGAAGACCGATGGCATGCACAAGTTGTCCGCCCCTTGGGAAGGACCCTTCGTCGTCACGGAAGTCATCAGCCCGTCTACATATCGCCTTCAGTGGGGCGACGGGCAAGGAGTACCCAACCCATGGAACGTGGAGCACCTTTGACGATTCTATCCGTAGAATAGTTTTCCTTATAGCTATGTATTCTTCGTCTTTGTACTTTCAGTTCAATAAATATTAATTAAAGCAGTCATCTGCTGTGTCTCGAGCTCTATCCTCTTTTTCTTCCACGTCATGTACCCTCCCCCTCGACATGCTCGGGGGCTTGGCGACAGCCAACACAGGGGTCGAAAGACCTGAGGGCGAAGTTTACTATTCCTCCCCCTCGACATGCTCGGGGGCTTGGCGCAAGCCAATACAAGGGTCACTCGACCTAAGGACGTCGTCAGTCATGACTAGTTACTCTATGTTGTTGCGAGCCTGCTTGGTCGTATGGTTGCAAAACCAGAGTCCCAGACTCCTCCCCACGCGCTGATCGCACGTAAGTCTCCCTGCTGACTCGTGGTGATCGGTAAGCCAGCCTCTCCGTGAGTAGCGGTTAGCAGGGTATGATAAAGACACATTGCTTCAGGGCAACCAAGCTCGTTCAAACATATACTAAGTATGCCATGTAGGCCAAAAGAAGATCACCATTGTTATTTACATGACTGGAGGAGGAGGGGGTACAGCTCTATGACTACGACTACTCTTCACCGTCGTCGCCCTCGTAATCGATGGCGTCCATTATCTTCTCGGCGGCCTCCCGCACTTCATCCTCTACGACCTTGAGGTCCTTTGTCGCGTCTGGGCCTTCCCCGACCTTGACCATGTTGACCTCGGGGTGATGCGATTTAACCCGCACCAGCGACTTCGTCACCGCCGTCAAGCTCGTCACCCTCAAGAGATCGACCAACTTCTGGGGTGCAGCCAGAAGCCGGTCTATTGTAGGCTTGGACTCCTCCCCAGCGACCTACAGCTCCACCATGTCCATCACATGGTCGGCGGTGTTCTTCAGGTCGTTTACCTCCACTTCAAGCCCTGCAATGGTCACCTGGTCATTCCGCAACGACTGCAAAGCTACCACGAGACTGACCTCGAGGTCCTTTCGTGTTCGTTTCTCATAAGCCAGCTTCTGGCTCACAGCATACTCACTGTCCACAGTGGCCTTCATCAGTTGCTTCATCTCCTCGCCCGCCGCGTCAGCAGCCGCAGGTCTACCTCCAGGGTTTGGACTCTTTTCTTGGTAGCCTTAAGGTTGTTCTTGAGGCTGTCCTTTTATCTGTGAAAATCTGCAACACAAGGAAGTCGTCAGGTACAACTCCCAATTACATAAGCTAAAGATGCTCAAGGTCGCGAAGCAGTTGGCCTTACCAGCACTCACAGTCGTCAGCAGCGCGTCAGCGTCACGATTCTTGCGCTGTTCCTCCTTCAGCTTGTCTTCGAGCTTCTTCTTATCCGCAGCGGCCTCCTCTCGAATCCGCTTGAGCTCTTGCTCAATCTCCGTCACCCGCAGCTACATAGCTTTTGCATTTCTGCATTGTTCGGCCCTGCTCTGGGCACGGTTGGCCAGCGACTGCTTCACAAAGACAAGACATGTCATCGAGAACATTCACAAGATAAGTTGATTACTAAATTCAAAGAAAGCTGCTTACCGTGAAAGCTTGGTTGAGCGTCAAGATCGCCCGACGGACCTCCTTCATGTCCTCGTCATCTTCAAAGATATCTCCCTCCCAGGGAGTGCCGTTCCAGTCGATATCACGCCTCCCCAAGCCTGACCCCGTCGACGTCGAAACCGGTACCTCCCCGCCGGCTGTCTCTGGGTTCTGCTGTGGCTGCTCGATCTGAGCCTGGTCCACTGCTGGGCCCTCAGCCGACGTGCTTGGCACCGTGTTGATGGGTTCCACTTCAATGATGGGCGTGGGAGCCGATGTCCCCACGTCGTCAACGGAACCCTGAGTTCTGACCTCATGCTCGGATGTCGTCATCCTCGAGGGAGAACCCTGAGCACCCGAGGTGCTCTGAGGTCTGGCGTCCGACATGCAGTAACCTCTCCATCAATATACAATGACCTATCAAACACAGTCCAAGAATGAAGTCTCGGCACTAGGGTCTTACCTTACGGCTTTTGTCGCGCGCAGTTTCGGCCTCAAGGGCCGAGCTCGCACCTTCGTCGGTATCTTTGCATGAATGCCAGCTGCAGCCAGCTGTGCCTCCTTAATGCGGCGGAGGTCCTCCTCCGTCACCTGCCTCTCCTCCTCTTGCTGCCTCTTGGTCGCGGGACTTGGCAACCTCGACGCCGCACGGTCATCAATAACTAGCGGATCATCAGTAGCTTCATCTTCGTCCTCGACGTCTCGTGACGCTGGGGAGGGGATTGTCTTTCTTTTCCTCTTCTTTGCAGCCTCGCGCTTGGCAGTCTTCGCTGCCTCGACTGTCATAGCAGCCCTCGAGCTTGACTGCTTTGCCGTCGCTACCCTCGTCTTGCACCCCGGCCTTGTGGTGCTGCTAGCCTTAGGCCGGTCCGCAACGTCGTCATCGACCTCTGGGTTGCTGTCTTCATCCGCCCCTAACGACGAATCCGACAGATAGTTTTCCAGCAGAGCAGCTGCTGGAGGCTGATAGTCCTCTGACCTCTATTTTCGACGCGGCTCCTCGCCAGTTGGTAGCAGTGCAGGGCACCATTACTGTATCTCCCGAGTCTACAAAGACAAGCAACAAGACATAAGAGGTTTTCCTCTTACCGAATGAAGAAAAGAAACACGTCGAAACGACCTGGTTGTTTCAGGACTTACAGGATCAGCAGGTCGGGAAAGGGAGTGCGCCTTCGGGCACTTCTTGTTCCGGATCCGCTCGGTGTACAGCTGCGTGACTCTGGCCGCCATCTCATCCCTGGAGACCTTGCGGTTGACCTCGCGAGTAGGGTCTGACTGACCCCAATACTCGTAGGCCGGATGCACCCAGTCCTTGATCGGCTGGATCAGACGACGACAGAATGACATCACCACAGAGCCTCCCGTCAGACCTTTCTTCTTGAGGTCGGCAAGGAGGGGGAGCAACTCCTTAAGATCTTCCAGCTCACAGGAGATGAGAGCTAGGTCCCACTCAGGTATCTTCTCGGGCTTATGCCCGGTTCGCTTCGGGAGCGCTGGCTTCTGGTCGGCGATATAAAACCACTCCGACCTCCACCAGTGGTGTTGTCCGGCAGATCCATGTCGATCCATTCTGCCTTAAGACCTGATCTTAAGCAGAA
The DNA here is from genome assembly GCA_036936925.1 of Cenchrus fungigraminus. Taxonomy (NCBI): domain Eukaryota; kingdom Viridiplantae; phylum Streptophyta; class Magnoliopsida; order Poales; family Poaceae; genus Cenchrus; species Cenchrus fungigraminus. Next base: position 53,754,575 of record CM072778.1, read on the forward strand.
CATCACCGATCCTACTACGCCGGTGCGCTTGCCGGTGGTCTTCACGTTGAAGAAATAACGCCACAGCACAAAGTGGGGCGGTATCCCTAAGAACGTCTCACACAGATGTATAAACGACGACACTACAGTGATGGAGTTGGGAACATGGTGTACCAGCTCCAGCTTGTAGTAGTACATCAGACCTCTGAAGAAGTCACTGGCGGGCACATTGAACCCGTGCTCGAATGCCTCGCCGGTGGGCACCTTCCACTCAACCTCCGCCTTGGACCTCAGCAGCCCGCGATCCACCAGCGCTTGGATCTTCTCCTCGGTCATCACCGAGGGATCCCAGACCGTCTCCGAGGACGGGATTTGGGGAGCCGCGGCCGCCATTTCTTCAAGACAAGTGGATTTGGATCTAAATGTGACTAGGGTCTTTATGCGCATACGGAGCAGTGCGACGTGTGGGTCGTGGTGGCGGCGTGTGGTCTGCTAGAGACGGCGGTGGCAAGCTCGGGGTTCGAAGGTGGTGGATGGATGCGTGAGCACGGCAGCTAGGGCAAGAAGGATTCCGGCAACGGTGGCGAGAGGAAGAAGATGATGGCAATGGGAGGGTCAACGCCTGTCCCCCGCAGCTCTATTTATATGGGCCCCACCACGGACGCCCGTTACGAATCCGTCGCCGCAACGGACCTGCCGCAACGGCTATGTGCCGCTAATCTCGTGAGACGATCTCGTCGGATTTCACGCCAACGGCTATATGCCCAATGGATAAACTGGCGACCTACACCCTGAGTTTAGGTCGTGAACACTTCAAAGCTGTCAGGTCGTCCTGATTGGAAATTCCATCTCCATGAGGTCAACAAGCCCCCAAATAATATCATTTCAGGTCTTTGATGAATAATTTCTTCAAAGCGACCATTACATGACAGAAGAGAGCGAACATTACACGGGAACTTCGAAGGTACACAAGTCACCTGCGACCTCATTGGATCCAGAACCGGTTACAAGATACAAACATATTTGAAGACCTGATCTACCTAGAGCAATCTTTGCCATGTTCTCTGCTATAGCAGAGCACATCGCAAGAATTCTTCTAGCTTCAGACCCCCAATGGTGGCCTCGCGGTGAACGCCTACACGACACTGTGCATAGCAGGTCACACTTTATTCCTGACTATGGAATGCAGATACGAGCTTGCTCTTCGGCACGTGCCGCAAGCCCTCGACGAGCATCTCATGCTTACCAAGAACCTACAGCGTCACCTCGGGCCTCTACAGCATCACCTCCAAACTCTCCATGACTCTTCACTGAGACACGGTACAAAGAGTGGGGGTGACACCTCTACTTCGCAAGTATTCTTCTAGCTCTAAGCTTCTACAAACTTTGCATCATATGCTCTAGTGGACGGACACATGCCCATGGCATGTCCAAATTTCTACCCTGCGGCTTCATAGCTCAACAATGCTCGGTGCTTGCCTCCTTCAGCCTCATGGTACTATTTATAGCCGGAGCCAGGCCTTGAGTGGCCGGTGAAGTGGTGACACTGTTACCATGTGACTTAGAGGACCTGTAGGCATGTGGATGACTTAAAGCGATGTCCTCTTCCCTTGCTTTACGACGCCTTTGTCGCTTTTGCATCATTGCTCCCTGAGGCCGCTGCGGCGTCACATGGCTACAGTACACCTCTCGGTCAGTGGACGGCTTGTCATTTTCTGGGTGGCAAGAGAATCTCCGACCACTGTTGACTCGTGACCCTGCAGTCTACGGAAAAGACCAGACTGACTTTGCGTCAGCTGGCACTATGCCTCACTACATCTACAGACGACGACGATGATTAAGCGCAACCTTTACGGCTCTAAGTCTTTATTGCACCCACTAGGCTCTGCGTCCTGGTGCACCCACTATGGCTCTGCATGTAAACGGACCTATTCCAATCATCCTATATTTCTGTTTCTTGAGTAGAATGGTCGTAGGTTCGATTGAAGACGTTCAGGGGTAGGCGTGCCTCGCTGCTCTACCAGATCCGTCTGGACACCTGGAAATCAGGAGCTTAACATCTACGATTTTGTCGGGCCCCCGTGGTCGGTGTGCCTATCATTGAGGTCGTTCAAAAACACCTTTGGCTCCGCTGGATGGCTGGCAGCTATGTTGGTCGTCTGGGCACCAAAACGACCTCCTCGAGGTCGGCGTGCCTCTATACCCAGGTCTTGCAATACCTCGGTATATTTACGGCTCTGCCAACCTAGTTGGGCGCCCTGGATGTGTGACCTTCCAAGGTCGGTGTGCTCTTGTAGCCCAGCCAGCCTGCTCTGGACTCCCAGAATTTTGCGTAAGGAATGAACGCCTCCTTGTGGGGTGTGCGCCTAATGGCCCTGCGAGGCATCTCCGGGTGCTTGGGCGCTTTTTTAAGACCTCCCTGAGGTCGGCATGCCTTGGGTGGCTCTGCCAGACTCTTTGCAGCTATGCAGGATATCTGGGTGTCTCTACACTCCACTCCTTCAAAGATCAGTATCTTCCTGCAGCTTCATCATCGACAGCTACGAACATCACAACTTCAGCTACGGCATTACAGAAGACCTCTTCATGCAACGCGCCTTTCAAGATCATGTTGGGTATCCTCGGATACTTGATGTTATTTGCTTTGAGGCCTCTTCGAGGTCGGCATGCCTACAAATGGCTCCTTGAGGTCGGCCCTGCCAGACTCCTTGCAGCTATGCTCGGAGACCTGGGTATCCTTCCGGACTGCTCCTCATTTTCCTGCTCCATAGGCTTTGATTTTCTTCACTGTTTTGTAGAGAATCTGACCTCCGAGTGTATGGAAGCTTTCATAGTTTTGTCGATTTCCTTCTTGTGGCTCGAGTGATTTTCGTGCCTTTTTCAAGCTATTTTCATTCGATTTTCGTGCGCGCCTTATTCCTTCGATTCTGAGGTGTTTGGGTTCGGATTTCTTTGCGGGGATCATGGATAGATGTCTTCTGCATCTTTGTGCTTGATCTTGACCCCTCAAACTCCGGATTTGGCCTCTGATTAAAGGATTTCGGTCGGAACCCTAGCTTTTTGGTTGAGCTCGGTAGAATTTCGATTCCTCTTGATTCAGTGGGTTTGAGGCCACAAAATCGTAGGTATAGCATCTCTTAGAGACGCTTCATCTTCACCAATGATTTGGTAGCTATCCCTTGGTTGATTCGGGAGATCGGGTGAAGGGAAGGTGGAGTTGACCTTGTAGAGGTCGAGCTCGGGCTGTTCTGTCCACGCGTGGTGGACAGTCTGCTAGGAGCTCGCGGACGGTCCGCGAAGAGCCAGCGGACCGGGTGTTCGTCGTGTTCTTCACGTGTTCTTGTGAGCTTGTGTTTCGATCCGTCGAGTCGGTGGTTTTCAGTTGCAAGGTGTTTGGAGGACGGCCCGCGTGGAGGGTGCGGACAGTCCTTGCGTGGCGGACGGTCCGCGGGTAGGCGGCGGACACTCCGATTTTCAGGGTGTGCTACTGGAGGTTCGGGTGCTCTTTTCTGACGGTCTGCGCCGTACCTGCAGACGGTCCACCTGAGCCCCGCGGACGGTCCTCCCAGTCCGTGCAGACAGTCCACCCCAGGCACTGCAGATTGGCTAAGTCCTTTGCTTCTTGAGTTACGGTTCCGTGTTGCTTTGAGTTGGGGCTTGTTCCTAGGGTTGGTAGGTCCATTGTGACTACGCTACCTTGGCAAGTTCGTGTGGGAATCCTTGTGTGTGATTTTGGGGCATAGTCGAGTTTGACTCTTCGGAGAAGAATTTTTATCGGCTCCCATTCACTCCCCTCCTCTCTGGTCACCTAGTTGATCCTTCAATTGGTATCAGAGCCGGTTACGGATCTTCGTGATTCTAACCAGTCTAAGATCCAAAGATGGCGTACCAAGAACGGGGTTCGAGTCCTCCACACTTTGATGGTAAGAACTACCAGATGTGGCAGACGCGGATGGCTACTTTCCTCCGCAGCAAGGGTCAGATCCTTTAGGATGTTACGGTGAACACAGCTTATGTTCATCTAATTAACTTCCTTGCTCCAGGATTGAGGGATATGTACGATGCCAACAACAAGGTGGTCGACTACTTGTTTCATGCTCTGTGTCAATCCGAATTCGATCGGGTTCAGACAGAGGACTTGGCTTGTAGGATTTGGGAGCAGTTGAAGAATGCTCACACTGGGAACACTCAGGTTCAGGCTCGGCTGCATGCGACCTACCGGAGAGAGTACGAGAACTTCACTCATCTCCCCGGTGAGTCCATAGACACCATGTTCCAGCGGTTCACTATGATTGTGAACAACATGAGGGCTAATGTGTCCGCGCTCCCGTACGATGATCATGACAGGGCTGTGAAGCTCCTGCACTCTCTGGATCGTACCATGTGGAGTGAGAAGGTCGAGGCCATTCTGGAGTCAGAGAAGTATGATACCCTCACGGTGGATGAGCTGTTGTCCAAGCTCAAGTCATCCGAGGTGGACCGTGGGGTGCGAGCAAGGATCGAGAACCCAACTGTTCCTCATAGTCTGGCTCTTATTTCTGGACCAAGGACTAACACTAACCTATCTTCGAGACAGTTCTCTTTGTCTTGTCTTGTGTCCATGCCAGATAAGGAGTTCGACGTGCTGGGCGAGGAAGATCTCGTGTTGCTGAGCAGGCGGTTCGAGCACATGTACACGAACCAGAAGAACGCTCGGAGGAGCTCGGGCATGTGCTACCGGTGTCGGAAGCACGAGCACTTTATCGCTGAGTGCTCGGAAGCCATGGAGGCCAAGCCCGAGCACAAGCACCGTCCGAGGACCGACCACAAGCACCGCTCGAGGGACGACCACAAGGGCAAGAACAAGTCCGAGCGGAGGCCGAGAAAGAGTGGCGGTCACAAGAAGGAGCGTGCGATGGTTGCCGGAGCGAGCGACATCGACTCAAGCTCCTGCTACTCTTCATCGAGCTCAAGTGATGAAGAAGAGAACCGGCACAAGGGCAAGCGGTCAAGCAAGAACATCAACGGCTTGTGCTTCATTGCCCAAGGCTTTTGCGGCATGCCACACAGCTCCGGGAACAAGAAGAGTAACAAGGACGACTCAGACTCCGACTCCGAGGATGAGGTAAACAATGATCCTTCCTTCTTGGTAGCGACGAATGCTAGGTTGAATGAATTGCTTGACAACTGTGATGATGTGCTTATAAAGACCAACAAGGAGAAGAGGGAGTATAGGTCTTTGCTTGGAGAGGCTAAGGAGAAGGTGGTTGAGCTAGAGTCTTTGCTTGTTGATGCTAGGGCTCAAATAGATTCTCTGAAGTCTGGTCCTATTGTGACTGATGAACCTGAATGCACTGATTGTTCCACTTTTCTTGGTGATTTGACTGTGCTCAAGGAAAAGTATGCCTCCAAGGTTGAGGAACTAGATGTGCTTAGGGTTGAGCTAGATGAGATGAAATCTAGACCCTCCTTGCTTGGTGCTTGCACTTCTTGTCCTGTTTTGCATGAGAAGCTAGATGTGTCGCTTGCTTATGCTAGATCTCTAGAAGCTGCTTTGAAAGCACCTATTCCTACTTCATGCTCTACTTGTGAAAGACATGCTGTGAAGAATTTGGAGCTTGCACACTATGTGGATCGTTTGCAGGATGAGAATGATGAGTTGTGGAAGATGATGGGTTGGTTGTCGGGTCATGAGCCTCAACTCAAGATGATGATTGAGGCATACAAGTGCTATGATGGGCAAGCGCTTGGGTCGGATAAGATTGGGGAGTGCAATGGTGTGGGGAAGATCAGTGATACTCCAGAGCCACCAAAAACCCACCACAAAAATGCCTATGCTCCTAAGCCAAACCCACTTAGGAACCGGATAGACACAACCCCAGCTCCACCCGTGTTTCCTCCACAAACCAACAACTTCCAGAAACCCATCAAGTTCAAGAGTGAATTGGGGAATGAGTTCTTTGGGAAGAAGGGAGAGAAACCAAGTGAGGAGAAGCCACAGCCCAAAGAGAGCCCAAAGCCAAAGCCAAAACCAACTCCCTTCCATTGTGAGCATTGTGGGAGGGATGGGCATCTTGCTAAGTTTTGCTTCAGTAGGAAGCGTGAGGAGAGGTTTGCTAGGGAGATGGCAAACAAGGACAGGTACCGCCCTTCTCATGGTGTGCCTGAGCCTCGTATGGTGCCTAGAGGTGAGGGTGTTGTGTACAACGTTCCGCGTCAAGGGAGGCGTGAGTTTGTGCCTCGAAGCGTACCACCACAGAGAGATGGTGGTAGGTGTGTTGGGTTTGGGCGTGGTGAGTTTGCTGGACGTTCCTTCACTTGTGGCCAATACGAGTATGGGGGGAACGATCGCAGCTTTAGGTCCTAGAGGAGCTACGGGCCACGGTCTCCACTTCGTGGTACGCGTAGTCCTCCAAGGGGACGTGTGGGTGTTCCACCTAGGAGAGATAGGATGGATTTTGCTAACCCCACTTTTGAGCAAATGGCACGGCACTGGTTTGATTCATTTTGTACTAACCCCAGTGCTGAGTCATTTGCTCACTCTCATTCTCATTTTTTATTTTGCAAGTGGGAGGCATGGAAGGCTTTTGGTTGATCGACTCCAGTTGCTCTCGACACATGACCAGAGATCGAAGGTGGTTCTCCAGCCTCACCCCGGTGATGAGCAAAGAGTACATCACTTTTGGGGACAATGGGAAAGGTAGAGTGCTTTCAGTGGGCACGGTGAAGGCGAGTGAGTCTGTGACTCTTAGGTGTGTTGCTCTTGTCAAGTCCTTGGGGTTTAATCTTCTTTCGGTTTCCCAGCTTCTTGATGAGGGTTTTGAGGGTCCATTTCAAAACGGGCGCTTCTCGTGTTTTGGATTCTCGAGGTGATCTTGTGTGCACAATTATCCCCGAGGGTCAGATTTTTAGAGCCGATTTTTCTTAATGTGTCGGCTCTTCTCGTTGTTTGGTTGCTAGTGTTTCGGCGGAGCTTTGGAAATGGCTTAGGAGACTAGGTCACTTGAGTTTTGACTTGTTGTCACACTTGAGTGGGCTAGGTCTGGTCCGAGGATTGCCTAAGTTGAAGTACCAAAAGGATTTGGTATGTGCTCCGTGTAGGCATGGCAAAATGGTCGCCGCCTCTCACCCGCCTCTGACATCTGTTATGACAGAGAGGCCATGCGAGCTGTTCCATATGGACTTGGTTGGTCCAGCTCGTGTGTGCTCGGCGGGTGGGAAATGGTACATCCTTGTGATAGTGGACGACTATTCTCGCTATGCTTGGGTCTTCTTTTTGGCTGACAAGGGGGAGACATTTGGTTTTGTCCAGGATCTAATCTTGAGGTTGAAGTATGAGAGAAATGGAGATGTTGTTCAAGCCATTCGTAGCGACAATGGCATTGAATTTAGAAACTCTCGATTCGAAACCTTTTGTCGTGATTTGGGTCCCGAACATCAATTTTCTGGATTGTCAGAATGGTGTGGTTGAGAGGAAAAACCGCTCCCTTTGTGAGATGGCTCGGACGATGCTCGATGAGCATAGGACTCCGAGGAGATATTGGGCTGAGGCGGTGAACACCGCATGCCATGTTGGGAACCGGCTTTTCTTCGGGCTTTTATCAAGAAGACATGCTATGAGCTCATGCACGGGCGAGCACCTAGAGTGAGCCATTTCAGGGCTTTTGGTTGTCGGTGCTTTATTCTCAAGAAGGGTAGTCTTGATAAGTTTGAGTCGAGGTCCTCCGATGGAATCTTCTAGGGTTATGCTAATCATTCTCGAGCATATCGTGTGCTCAACCTTGATACTAACCTAGTCATGGAAACATGCAAGGTTACCTTCGACGAGACCCAGCCATGTAGTTCGTCTGTCTTTGAATGTGCAGGTAACGATGAAGTTGGCAAGAAGATCTTTGAGGAGGAGGAGGATGATGCTGGAGAGGATGATGGTGATGATGGTGAAGCTCCAGCCACACATGTACCCTCCACTTCCACTACGACGACTACGGTGCAGGATGGTCCATCCCCTACACCGACTACGATCCAGCAAGATCAAGTGGAAGCTGCTGTTGAGGGGGAGGTCATCTCCAGGTGAGAGGCACTAAGCACGTTCAAGTTGATCATCCGCCGTGTTGACACTCTCTAGCGTCGTACTAGGTTTATATCCCCGGCAACAGCGCCAGAAAGCTTGTTGACACTTGCTAGCGTCGCTACTAAATATGCAATAACGCCAGAAGGCCTGTTGGTATAAATAACGATCGCAGAAAAGTCCGCAAGCGTACGGATACCGGTGTAGCTTTCACCCAAGAGTATTCCAGGGTATCGAATCCATGGGGAACGTGTGTGCACTAGTGAAGAATCAAGATCGGCCTTGGACGAGAGAAGATATGGGAATAGTGTAGGAGAGGTAGAGAGGGTTTCGAAGGATTCCGGATACTAAAGATAAGATCAGCGTTTACTACGATGCTTGCTTCGGGACGCTCAACTGTCCTAACCTAGAAAGGGATGAGAAACGGGCTAGGCAAGCCAAGCAGGGGTCCTACTGCGCTGTAGTGGATCTCACGTGGTGGACTACGTAGGCCGTCAGGGCTGTCACCACCTGGGGCTACCACAACAATCAGTGCCACTAGGTGTACTCCGAGGTAATCGCAAGACTAGACACCACGTCTACTCTAGTGACTACTATTCTAGCTTTGCAATTACTAGAACACTAATCAAAGCAGGGAGCCCACAAGCATAAATAATAAAGCTGAACTTAATTAATTAAATAAATCCAGAATGCCTAAGAGTTACCCGGATGTTACTCGAAGTGGAGCCGCATCCGCCGAGGTACAATAGGAAGGGAGGAAGCCGACAACTCTGACTTCTCCCAGACTTGCACCTCAACTCTCACCTAATTCTAACACTAATTTGGTAGGGCTTCGCCTTGATCTCTGCTTCTCTGTTCGTCTTTTGAAGTGAGGAATGGGGCTTCTATTTATAGGGGGAGGAAACTTGGGAGAGTGGAGGTCCTCCCCCTCTTTCCAGGGCCCAAACTGACCCCCACGGTACTGTAGCGTGCAGGGGAAGGTGCCTGAGGTGGTGGAGGTGAAAACTGGGCGAAAACCGCATCCTAAGGCCTTGAACCGGAGCTGAACCGGCCGCTGGGTACTGAACCGGGTGATCAGGGCACTGAACCGGGGCAACAGAGGGGCAGACCGGGAACCGACGTACCGCGAGCCAACACGAGGGCGCCACCTGTCCCGGCCGGCGGTCCGGCTCCCACGCTCCCCGCACCGCGGCGTGGTCTCGCGACCTGTGGCGAGCTGCCACGTGGCCCAGCGGGGCCCCCGCATGCGCGCGCACTGCGCGTCCCGCCTGCGTCGTGGCGTGGGATCAAATGGCGGCCTGCCGCGTGGCCTGGCGCCGGCCCAGGCGCGCGCGTGCGGTGTGCCGCGGCGCGGCCTGCGGCCAATGGCCGCCTGCCACGTGGTGCTGCCCGGTGCCCTCCCGCGCGGCTGGCGTACGGTGGATAGGGTGCTGACGTCATGCTGACGTCAGCATCCTATAATTTCTTGGGCATTTAATACCTTTTGCGTCCGAACTCCAAAGTAGACAAATAATATGTCCATTTCAATCGTCTCGACGAGCCCATCGCAATGGTGTAATCGAAATTGGCATTTGATGTTGTTTGTTATAATGCCATATTTTATTCTATAATTGCTCATTTGCACCTGCGACCAAATATACACCAAAGCTTGTGGAATTTGTTAGATTATAACCCTACAGCTATGGTGCACACTTTCATGGAGTAACTTTTATCCGAAGTTGACGGTCGAAAATAGGGACTTAACGACCGTCAACAAGCTCCCCCACACTTAGCCCTTTGCTCGTCCTCGAGTAAAGGTTAAGGACTAGGGTGGAAAACATGAATCTAATTTGATATGATGCAAGCATGTAAGATATTTTAGGACATACCTGTACTTGTGACTCTTTGGGGTGTCTACCATGTCATCTTGGATGGTTGAAGAATGGAACGGTTGGATTTGAATCACCTCAACTCCTTCTGTAAAGTAGCTTGGGTTTTTAATAAAATATTTGTTTTTTTTCAAAACATAGCCTTACTTGACTCCTCAAATGATGCTCTCGGATCGCTCAGTGTGTATGATTCCTCACCAAGGCATTAAACTCACCTTTCTTCAACCTACTTCAAATGATGGCTATATGTGGAGCTCAAGGTAAGGTTGAAGATATAAGGCATACTTGTATCACATAATATTGCAAAGTCAAAAACCGGATCCAAGAAGAAAACTTGTCATACAATCTGATCAAGACGTGCAAGTGTGTGGAAAGGGGACGATATGGTAATATGTACTCCTTGTTGTATGATCTCTCTCCCTTTGAACTTTATTTTAAGAACATGGCTATATATTATTATTATTATTTTCATCATGCTTGAGAAGAGTTTCTCTTTAGCATGTGTCTTTATCTCTCTTTTTTTATATATATATTTTAGCCCATGTCTCTTTTGAAGGAAAAACTAGGGAGAGAGATTCATAAATTGAATGGAGTATTTATTTTTGTGGATGGATGGATGTTGCTAACTTCCAGTGTAGAAGTTTAGCATATGAAGGTGGAGTGTACGTGATCTTGATCATGAAAGCATGAAAAGCTTCTAGCAAGGGTCACAACAATTTGACAAAGCTCAATGTAATAACAAGCAGCATATGTGTGATGTTTTCTAATGTGAACAACATATGCTATCACTGAGGCCAAGCACTGAGGAGCTTGTAAGGCTATTTTTTTTCAAGTAAAACATCCCAAGCACTTCGTCAGAGAGAGTAAGGTTCATCGCATCGTACCATATCTCATCAATCAACCATTTAGATGAACATGTTTCCTAATGATATTTGATCACAAGCAACAGATATATGTGCTATAGGAATAAAGAACATGCAAGCCAATCAATTGAAAACATGCAAGCAATGGAGCATCAAGATTCATTAAGTTTAATTTAATGATTATCTTATGAAAGGAATTATAACTCACGAATCATGGAATTAGGGGGACAGGATTGTTCAAACCATGTTGTTCCTTTGAATGTCGGGAGAAGTTGACTCTCGGTACCTCCCCCACACTATCTTCTGCTACATCTTTTCTTGCACACTTTTAGACAATGATGAGATACATGGATTTGGCTAGTACAAATTGTACTAGCCAAATCAAAGCAAAGTTTTATTTTATTTTATTTTTTTAATATTATTCACCATGAGACCGATGGTGAACATCAGGCAACCTCACGGAAGGGCTTTGTTTAAAGTCAAAAGCAGGACATACCTTGCTAGGCAAGATGCATGAGCTAACATCATCTCCAAACCAGGATAAGATTTTGGTATGAGAGGAACTTTACTCGGGATGCTCACATACCTCCCCCACACTTGAAGTTTGCATTGCTAAGCAACAAAACTCAAGTGTGTGGAGATCAAGCTTCCTTTTGTAAACGTTCTTTCACCAAAAACTTACCCAAGTGCTGTAGTTGATGTCTCTCACATGTTCTTAGGCATCATCTATCCATCGTTCTTCTTGGTCTCCACCTGAAAGGTTAGTGACCAAAAGTACCCGAAGGACACTCTTATCCTAGAAACATGCTCTTGCTTTTATTTGGAAGGGGAAATAAATCTAAGCTAATCCAGGCTATCTCCTGGTAGTGCTTTGTTTATGGTCATAAGCTCGACAATGTGAACTTCTTCTTGCAGCAATACACTCACGAAATCTGCAATACTTATGGTGGACATATGCATCTACAACCATCCTTCTAAACTTTTTGCAAAGGAGAACCATAAGGCGGTTGTAGTCCTGATGTGTGCTCTGTGCACTGAGCGTGGCTGACTCTGGAGAGATTTGATGCAAGCATGGTTCCTGAGGTAAATCAAGAGTAAAGCTACCATGCTTGTCGATGAGATCCTTTCCTTCGGACCCCAGAGTCAGCGCCTTATAGATTTCCATGGCCCATCTCCATCTCAAGAGATGCATCATGTATGAACAATGTTGATCCTCGACCACGGTCGGAAACAACATGATACGGGCCAGTGGGAAGAGGCTCAAACTCGATCAAAGGTGATGATGATCATTCGTCTTCACAAAGGTGAAGCGGGTCTTCTGAGTCATACTCCTAAGAAGTAGAAAATTCTACAAGCTCAGCGAGAACAGGCTCGAACGACGCGAATGGAGATACATGCATCATCTCCTCGAACGGGTTTTGCTTGGGAAGCGGCGTCACCATAGAATTTTCTGAGAACAAGGGAGTGGTGACCGAAACGGCTTCCCTAAGCTTTTTATCTAGGCTTCCTCGAGATGCATCGAGAAGTTTTTCTATATGGGAGCCTTGGAGGAGAACAAGATCGAGGACATCAAAGACATGGAAGTCTAGATTAACCTTGATCTTGTCTACTAAGAGCGGCACAACATATGCAACCCCCCGACACTCAAGAATGTGTCCGGAGAGACAAATTTTGAGGAGCTTGTCGGATGGTCTTAGCGTCACGTTGCCCAATAAAGTGTACGCTAAGTGCCATGGCATAATATTAACCTCCATGACGGGGTTAAGATGGGCTTCTATGGTAATCCCTTTTATGGAACAAGGAAGGATCGTAGAAGGTGAACAAATCCAAAGTGCTTCGGAAAAGTGTTCCACTCCAGTCGACCACTTCTTTTCCATGGCATCCATGATAGATGTTTTGGTTGGAGGATCAGGAGGCAAAGGAGGGACCGTAGGCCTAGGGGAAGATTCTGTCAAAAGATTTCTAGCTAGCTGGATTTGGACAGAAGAGGGCTCCTTCCCTTGTTCGGCATCCAAGGGATTCAAAGTGTCTTCGGGATTCTCAGGGGATCATCCTCGAATCGGTCATGGAACTTTGCTATTGCATTCCGTGCACGAGCTAAGGAGACGGTTTGTGTGGATTCGTCTAGTTGCACGGCTAGGCTACCATTAGCCATTTCTTGGAAAAGTCTCTCGGTAGGCCGACTTATAAGAATAGGTATGTCCGGATTATCATAGACATGGAAGTCCAGAAAGATCTCGGCCTCATTGGCAACTACCGGGACTGTTCTGACAACACCGCAACATTCCAACATGGTCGCATAAGGATCTTGAAAAATCTTTCGGGACGAACATAGGGTCATGTTGGGATAGAGCTGTTGGTCAAGAGATTTTGAGATGATATTTATCCCAACAGTGGGGTTGTACTGGAGATCCATCATGACGCCTTGTATTTGATAGGAAAGAAGAGTGGACGGCATGATGAGTCTAACTACCTCGGGCGTTGTCTCGGCTTCTCTCAACCATTCCACACTCATAGCTGCCGACAAGCATTTAAGGTCTTCTTTGAGAATGGGCTTATCGGGTTGGCTAGCATTTTGTTGAAACGGAGAGTTGCACGCTCGAGGTTTTGGTTGTATTGGAAAATTCGAGGCATTTCCAAAGTCTGAGAAAAGATCATCCTCGATTTCGCCAATAAAGTCCATTGGATGAGTTTCCTCATCTTCTAGACTATGGAGGTTTTCTACGGGAGGCTCTACTTTTATTGGCTCAGAGAGAGGAGCGGTCACGGGTGTAGGCTAGATAGGTGAAACCTCATTTTCCGGCTCAAGGATTTCATCAACCTCTTCTTCGGGAAATTCATCAAAAATACCAGTGTAGGGGGTATTCTCAAGGATTTTGTGGAGAACGTTCCTCCCTTCACTAGGTGTCAAATGAGTGAAAGAACCTCCCGAAGAAATATCGAGAAACTGGGCGGACTCCTTGCTAAGGCCTCGACGAAAATGCTGTAAAAGCATCGGTTCGGAGAGTTCGAGGTTGGGACCAGACATGTTTAGGTCCAAAAATCATGCCCAGGCTGCTCCTAAGGTTTCTTTTTCCTTTTGCCTAAAGCCTAACACTTCCATACGGAGGTCGACCAATCGGGATTCCAGGAAGAAAGCTAGACAAAATTTGTTTTGCAAAACTTCCCAATCTCCCTTGACACCCCTAATAGTTTGAGTGTACCATTTCTTAGCAATTCCCGCCAAAGAGAACGGGAAAAGCTTCCATTTTAGTGTTTCGTGCGACATGCCACGAATGACAAGGCACGAGCACACTTCCTCAAAACCGCGAAGGTGGGTGTACGGATTTCCTCTTCTGCTCCGGAAAAAGATTGCTCCCGTACCATAGCTATGAGGGCGGGACGAAGTTCATAGCTAGGTGTATGGATGGGTAATGATGAGGGTGGAGGCTCCAGATCTTCGCCCGTTGGAGCCGAAAACTGATTGATAGGTTTGGAATCCATATGGGGATATGTGATGGTATGGATGGGGATACACGGATGACTCGGTTCGACACTAGTACATCAATCGTTCCCCGGCAACAATGCTAGAAAGCTTGTTGACACTCTATAGCGTCGCACTAGGTTTATATCCCCGGCAACGGCGCCAGAAAGCTTGTTGACACTTGCTAGCGTCGCTACTAAATATGCAACGACGCCAGAAGGCTTGTTGGTATAAATAACGATCGCAGAAAAGTCTGCAAGCGTACGTTTACCGGTGTAGCTATCACCCAAGAGTATTCCAGGGTATCGAATCCACAGGGAACGTGTGTGCACTAGTGAAGAATCAAGATCGGGCTTGGACGAGAGAAGATATGGGAATAGTGTAGGAGAGGTAGAGAGAGTTTCGAAGGATTCCGGATACTAAAGATAAGATCAGCGTTTACTACGATGCTTGCTTCGGGACGCTCAACCATCCTAACCCAGAAAGGGATGAGAAGGGGGCTAGGCAAGCCAAGCAGGGGTCCTACTGTGCTCTAGTGGATCTCACGTGGTGGACTACGTAGGCCGTCAGGGCTGTCACCACCTGGGGCTACCACAACAATCCGTGCCACTAGGTGTACTCCGAGGTAATCGCAAGACTAGACACCATGTCTACTCTAGTGACTACTATTCTAGCTTTGCAATTACTAGAACACTAATCAAAGCAAGGAGCCCACAAGCATAAATAATAAAGCTGAACTTAATTAATTAAATAAATCCAGAATGCCTAAGAGTTACCCGGATGTTACTCGAAGAGGAGCCGCATCCGCCGAGGTACAATAGGAAGGGAGGAAGCCGATAACTCTGACTTCTCCCAGACTCGCACCTCAACTCTCACCTAATTCCAACACTAATTTGGTAGGGCTTCGCCTTGATCTCTGCTTCTCTGTTCGTCTTTTGACGTGAGGAATGGGGCTTCTATTTATAGGGGGAGGAAACTTGGGAGAGTGGAGGTCCTCCCCCTCTTTCCAGGGCCCAAACCGACCCCCACGGTACTGTAGCATGCAGGGGAAGGTGCCTGAGGTGGTGGAGGTGAAAACTGGGCGAAAACCGCATCCTAAGGCCTTGAACCGGAGCTGAACCGGCTGCTGGGTACTGAACCGGGCGATCTGGGCACTGAACCGGGGCAACAGAGGGGCAGACCGGGAACTGACGTACCGCGAGCCAACACGAGGGTGCCACCTGTCCCGGCCGGCGGTCTGGCTCCCGCGCGCCCCGCACCGCGACGTGGTCTCGCGGCCTGTGGCGAGCTGCCACGCGGCTCAGCAGGGCCCCCGCAAGCGCGCGCACTGCGCGTCCCGCCTGCGTCATGGCGTGGGATCAAATGGCGGCCCGCCGCGTGGCCTGGCGCTGGCCCAGGCGCGCGCGCGGTGCGCCACGGCGCGGCCTACGGCCAATGGCTGCCTACCACGTGGTGCTGCCCGGTGCCCTCCCGCGCGGCTGGCGTACAGTGGATAGGGTGCTGACGTCAACATCCTATAATTTCTTGGGCATTTAATACCTTTTGCGTCCGAACTCCAAAGTAGACAAATAATATGTCCATTTCGATCGTCTCGACGAGCCCGTCGCAATGGTGTAATCAAAATTGGCATTTGATGTTGTTTGTTATAATGCCATATTTTATTCTGTAATTACTCATTTGCACCTGCGACCAAATATACACCAAAGCTTGTGGAATTTGTTAGATTATAACCCTACAGCTATGGTGCACACTTTCATGGAGTAACTTTTATCCGAAGTTGACGGTCAAAAATAGGGACTTAACGACCGTCAACACGCCCTGAAGAATCATTGGCGACATCAACGAGTGTACGACACGGTCGAGGTCCAGAAATGCTTCTCACTTTTCTCATGATGTATAGCTTTCCTTTGTGCATGTTTGCATTTGCATTGCATTTGTATCATGATGTATAGGCATCTTTGTATCTTAGGTTGCATGCATTTGTATCATATGATCTTGTGAGCTAGTTTGGTATGCTATGGTTAGTTTGGCTTAGCTCCTGATGATCTTGATTTATATCCATGGTTGATGCCTATGTTTTTCAAAAATGCTATATATATGTCCTCTTGTGAGTAAATGCCTTTATATGACCATGACATGTTTTAGTGGCTTTGTTATGCTTAATTTGTGCTTGGATGATTTATTTTGATCATATGGGGCCAAAGACTCATTTGTCATCATGAATGTTTAGCCCGCTTGCTTTATCTTATGGAGGGGCATAAGTTTCTTTTTGTCGCAAAGACATTTCATGTACCAATACAAATCTGAAATGAAATATAAATTGCTTAGAAAATAGGTTCCCATGTCATATGTGCTTAATTTAATTGCTTTGGGTGCTAAACCGTTGCATGATGCCGACCAATGAGAAGTCTCATATATAGAAGTAACCACATGGATTGGTGGATTTGACATGACATGAGGTGCTTGAGGGTGTTCATGATGATCTTATGCTTAGAATGGTTGTCCTAGCATAAAGTTTGTGTGGCCTTGCCATTTTGACATGTTTTGCTCATGTTTAGGACTTTGCTCATAAGAGGGTGATTTTCGCAAAATTACTCAATTCTATCTTAGCTTTGCCCAATGGTTGTGAAACTTGGTGATCTTGTAGCTGATGTTCATACGAAGCTATAGAATATCTAACTTGCTCATTTGAACATGTGTAGCATCTTGTGGTGAATTTTGTCTATATGAGAAGCTCTAGGTTGAATTTTTTCGAAGTTTGGCTTGATTCATGCATTGTTAACAAGGGGGAGAAGTTTGGACATGTTTTGGGCACCTGAGACCATTTGGAAGGTGTTCAAAGTGGGAGCTCCTTTGTAGCATATGTATAGCTTTTCTTTTGTGCATGTTTACATTTGCATTGCATTTTGTATCATGATGTATAGGCATCTTTGGATCTTAGGTTGCATGCATTTGTACCATATGCATTGTTGTAGGAAAAGCTTCTCCTATATACATTGTTCACCATGATGTGCTATATTTGATCTTGTGAGCTAGTTTGGTATGCTATGGTTAGTTTGGCTTAGCTCTTGATGATCTTGATTTATATCCATGGTTGATGGCTATGTTTTTGAAAAATGCTTCATGTATGTCCTCCTGTGAGTAAATGTCTTTATATGATCATGACATGTTTTAGTGGCTTTGTTATGCTCAATTTGTGCTTGGATGATTTATTTTGCTCATATGGGGGCCAAAGGCTCACTTGTCATCATGAATGTTTAGTCTGCTTGCTTTATCTTGTGGAGGGGCATAAGTTCCTTTTTGTCGCAAAGACATTTCATGTACCAATATGAATCTGAAAATGAAATGTAAATTGCTTGGAAAATGTGCTCCCATGTTATATGTGCTTAATTTAATTTGTTTTGGGTGCTAAACAGTTGCATGATGCCTACCAATGAGAAGTCTCATACATAGAAGTAGGCACATGGCTCGATGGCTTTGACATGACATGAGGTGCTTGAGGGTGTTTATGATAATCTTATGATTAGAATGGTTGTCCGTGCATGAAGTTTGTGTGGCTTTTCCATTTTGACATGTTTTGCTCATGTTTAGGACTTTGCTCATGAGAGGGTGATTTTTCACAAAATTTCTCAATTCTACCTTAGCTTCGCCTAATGGTTGTGAAACTTGGTGATCTTGTAGCTGATGTTCATACGAAGCTATAGAATATCTAACTTGCTCATTTGAACATGTGTAGCATCTTGTGGTGAATTTTGTCTATTTGAGAAGCTCTAGGTTGAATTTTTTCGAAGTTTGGCTTGATTCATGCATTGTTAACAAGGGGGAGAAGTTTGGACATGTTTTGGGCACCTGAGACCATTTGGAAGGTGTTCAAAGTGGTTCGGGCAGGTTTTGAAAAGTTTGGTGCAGGGCCGGTTTCTTGGGGCGGTCTAACCGCCCCCCAGGCGGTAAGATCCCAGAGGGGCGGTCTGACCGGCCTGGGCATGCGGTCTAACCGCCCTGGCAGTTCTGGGCAAGTTTTGCTCCTTGTTTGCATTCCCTTGTTGTATTGTTGCATTGGTTCAGGGGGAGTGTGCTTTGGCTCAGGGGGAGCTTGCATATGTGCAGGGGGAGCTCTTGTGTGAGTTTGTGGCTTGTGGCCTTGTGTGCCTTTGGTGGTTTTTGCTCCTTGTGTAAGCTTGTTTTTGTCTCGGTTGTGTCGAGCCGTTGCCCTTGCCTAAGGGGACCGAGACTTTCCTTCTTCAAGTGATCTTGCTCTTTGCCTTTCCTTTGGCTTTCTATCCCTTATTGAAGTTCTTTTGGTCGTTTCTTTTCTTTTCCCTTTTCTCTTGTGACCAAACATGTGTGTGTTGTCAATGCACTCATCAAGGGGGAGATTGAGAGCTTGTTTGGTTTGAGGACCGGTGGATGGTCGCTTCCTGGTGTGATGAGTGATTGACAACGTGGTATGAGCTGACTCTTGGCTAAGTATTGCAGGTGTAGGTTGCGGCTTGATTGGTGTCGGTGCAGGTGAAGAACAAGCACGAAAGGTCCATGCCGGTGGGCCTCCAGGTGTGGACCGGACAGGTAGGCTTGGTTCGAGGGACCCGGTGGCCGACGGGGTCAAGTGCGGACCGCATGGTGGCAAGAACAGCAAGATGAAGTCGTGAACGGTTTCTTTGTTGAGCCTCAAAACCAAGGTCGAGCCGGGACGACGTGAGAGCCGAGTCATGAGTGGTGATTGGAGGAGGCTACACCGAGTTCGCGGGGTTTGCAGTGGTTCACCACAAAACCACTAGGTTACTCGGTTGAGCCACAAAACCGAGGCTGAAGACTCGACGAGGAGCTGCGGCCACCCAGGCCGGTTCAGCCGCCCAGGAGGGGCGGTCAGGCCGCTTGGGCCGGTCTAACTGCCCGTGGGGGCGGTCTGACCGCCCGGGTCGCAGCTGCCGAGAAGCTTCGAAGCGGAGGACACGCGGCATGATCGCAAGAGTTGCGTTGGAGCTACGCGGCTTGCGGTGGATGCGCATCCGTCCGATAGTGCTGAACTGAAGACTTCCAAAATTGCCCTTGAGGGGCGTGTATCCCTAGTTTGCTAGTAAGGGTAGTTTAGTCTTTTGGTTGCCCCCATTTAAACACTTGGTGGGATGGTTGGCAGCTAACTCTTGTAACCCTAGCTCATTTCCCTTTGTTATTTTCCCTTCCTATTTTCTTAGGATTTTCTATGACTAGCTTGAGAGCTTCATGGTGAGATCTTGAGAGAGGGATGGATGATTGGGTGGCAGGCTAGACCTTGTATGAACCTTCATGGTATGTATAGATGATTCGGCGTGGGTCCTTAAGGCCTTGTGCTGCCTCTCCCGTTTTCTTTTTTGGTGATTTTCGGAGCTCTTTCTTGTGATTTTCGTGGCGGAGTTTTCAGGGTGATTTCTTGCGGGATTCATGTTGGGTGTCACGTATGAGGACCTTGTACCTCTTTGCTTGGTGACTTTCCCTCAAGAACTCCCTTGAATCGGCCTTGATTTGGTGGTTTTTCGAGTTGCTCGAGTTCATGACCTAGAGGGCCAAGATCCGCGATTTCCTTTGATTGAGAGCGTTTCGGTGGAATTCCTTTGGTGGAGAGGTTGCCCAGGAGGTAACCTAGGTATCCCCGAAGTTTCGCTGCAATCCATGGGGTGAATCAGGGGATCGGGCGATGAGAAGTTGAGGGTTGACCCGTGGCGGTCTAACCGCCATAGGGGGGCGGTCTAACCGCCCTAGGTCTCCCAGGTGGAAGTTTTGATTTTGCCAGATTTTCCTCTGTGAGTTTGTTCACCTTGATCAAAGGAGCGTTCTGGTGAAATCGTGGTCTGTTTTGGTGCTGTTTGCTAGGAGTTCTTGGCTTGAGTTTCTTGCTAGGTACAGGAGGTTAGACCGCCCTCGTGAGCCGGTCTAACCGCCCTAGGCCTTTCGGGTGAAGTTCTTGTTTTTGCCAAGATTCTCTAGTAGCTAGCTTGGTCTTGACCAGAGGATCCTGTGGCTGAAACCGTGGTGAGTATTGGAGCTCGGAAGAGGGTTTTCGGAGGATTTCTTGGTTACCAGGTGGAAGCGGTCTAACCGCCCCCCCCCCATACCCGGTCTAACCGCCCCATCCAGGTAGAGACCTTCCGAGTTTGTTCCGCTGCCGTGTGTGTGTTGAAGTTGTGCCTGCAGGTAGTGTTTGTTCCTAGGACCTGTAGCACTTCAGTGGCTACATGGTTTTGACAAATGGAAGGTTGCGTGTGGAGCGTGTGATTTTGGGTACTCGACTGAGTTCATCTTGTTGGAGAAGTCATCTCCTTCAAGAAGAATTTTTATTGGCTCCTATTCACTCCTCCCTCTCTGGTCACCAGTTCGGTCCTTCACAAGTTCTCCGGCAGGTTGAACATGCAAATCAAGGATCTCACGTCGCGCGTCAAGGCGTTGGAGTTGGCCACATCTGCCACTATGCCGCCAGTCCCGCCGCACGAGGACGAGGGACGGGCCAACGGCCACGGCAAGAACATACTACCCCTTGGTGCTGATTTTGGGTCCCCACCGAATCACACCCTGGTCAAGGGTAATTTCGCAAAACCTATGCTTACTTTTGGTGGAGACTGTATTGGCAATAGCAATAGAGACGAATTTGCCTACAATTATTCCTACCCTAAGGAACACAGATTGCCTAAACTTGATTTCCCAAAGTTTAACGGTGAACATCCAAAAGTTTGGAGAGAA
The DNA here is from genome assembly GCA_036936925.1 of Cenchrus fungigraminus. Lineage (NCBI taxonomy): Eukaryota > Viridiplantae > Streptophyta > Magnoliopsida > Poales > Poaceae > Cenchrus > Cenchrus fungigraminus. Next base: position 53,775,509 of record CM072778.1, read on the forward strand.
AAAAGTGAGAAATTTATTTCCTTGTACAAAATCCCAACCCATCTTTTTCGTTTTCTCCTACCTTTACCCCAGTTACCTTTCGAGATATCCTTTTTCGTTTTCTTTACTTCTACCTCTACCCCCGCTATCCATGGAGAAGCTTTCCTGTAAAAGCATCTCCGCCTCCAGGGATGAACCCCCAGAGCCACCACCTTCTGTGCGCCTTATTTTCACATCTGGCTTTAAGTTCCTTCCTGAGACTATCGAGTATGTTCGGAAATATTCCTTCTCCGGGTTACCAAGCAAAAACCCGTATGATCATCTGTGCGAATTCGAGCGTTTCAGTTCCCTTATTACCAATGACAAGGGACTAGATACCTTCATGTGGAAGATATTCCCTTACTCTCTCGTAGGTAAGGCCGAATGTTGGTACACATACACCGTAGGTAGCGTAAACGATAGTTGGGATAAGCTTAAGGACAAGTTTTGTTGTGAGTTTTTCCCTCCGTCTCGTCTCGCTACTCTACAGGAGGATATCCGCTGTTTTTGACAAAAAGAGAAGGAGTCGGTAGGCAGAGCCTGGACTAGACTTAACTCATTAGTGAATTATGCACCTCCGTTGTCGATACCTGAATCTCAGTTGCTTCGCAACTTTTATGATGGCCTCGACAAGTGTTCTGCCCGCCATCTCGATTTCGGAAAGCCATTTCTTCAAAGGGATCCAGCTGTATGTATGGCTATGCTGGAGAATCTCGTCAAGTATGATACCTCTAGGCCCTACCAAGAGGAATCCGAGTCGAGCCATGAGAGTCCTTCAACAGCACAGTCCGAGCCCTCAACTTCCACACCACAAGACTTGTCTGTTGAAATCTCTCCCGAACCACGAACACCGAAGGGAGAAGAAATTCAACCTTTGGAGTTCACTTCCAAATTCGAGGATGATCATTCTAGATATCTTTTAGACACCTCGAATTCCTTTGTTGCCCAATCAGGGGAGGATCCTCACTCTGTCCAAATCAATCATTCCAAAAACCTCTCGACAGAACTCTCCCCTAGGCCTTCGGTACCACCTCTACCTCCTGATCCTCCTGACGAAGCATATCTTGAGGAGGCCACGAAGGAGGAATGGTCAGATGGAGTAACGCGCTTTTCCGAAGCAATTTGGATTAGTTCACCTTCTTTGATCATTCCTTGTTCAATTAGAGGAATCACCATAGAGGCCCATTGTAACCCCATCATGGAGGTTAACATCCTACCATGGCTCTTAGTGGAAACTCTCTTGGGCAATGTTCCGCTAGCACCATCCGACATACACCTCAAGAGCTGTCCCTTGGGACACGTTCTTGAATGTCGGGGGATCGCAAGAGCCGTGCCGTTCATCATAGACAGATCGAGGCTATCTTAGACTTTCACATCTTCGATGTCCTTGATCTTGATCTACTCCTAGGCTCCCTAGTGAAGAAATTCCTCGATATATCTTTAGGGAGCTTAGATCATAAGCCTAGGGAATTCGCTTCTACCACTTCCATCACAGGTCCAGGACCTCTGCTGGTGAAGCCTCTTCCCAAGCAAGACCCGCTCGAGAAGATGATGCATGTATCTCCGTTCACGTCACCCGAGCCTGTTCTCATAGAGGTTGTAGACTTCTCTACCCCTCATGAGAATGACTCGGAAGATTCTCTTCACCTCTGTGAAGGCGAACGATCATCATCTCTCTCGACCGAGTTTGAGCCTCTTCCCGCTGGCCCGTATGATATTGCTTTCGATCATGATCGAGAGACGATATCGAGCTCTCATGATAAATCTCTTGAGATAGAGAACTCATGGGCCACGGAATCTCGTGAGGCACCGACTCTGGAATTCATAGGTAAAGGTTCCACAGACAAGCATGGTAGTTTCATTCTTGATACAACACATGAACCATGCTTGCATCACACCTATCCAGAGCCAGCCATGCTTAGTGCACCAAGCACACATGAGGGCTGCAACTACCTTCTGGTCCTCTTTTGCAAAATGTTTAGAAGGTTGATTGTGGATGCATATGTTTACCATAAGCATATCAGATTTCGTGTGTGCATTGTGGCACTAACCTTGCAGCTAAAGCTTCACTGATACATCCAAGATTGGTGGTGAGACGGGAATGACACCACCAATGATAGCTGCAAGATGAAGTTCCCATAGTCGAGCTTATGACCGTAATAAACAAAGCACTACCAGGAGATAGCCTGGATTAGCATAGGTTCTATTTCCCTTTTTCAAATAAAAAGCAAGAACATGTTTTTGGCATAAGTTGTCCTTCGGGTATATTTGGTCACTAACCTTTCAGGTGGAGATTGAAAAGAATGGTGGACAGCGATGCCTAGGAACATGTGAGCTACATCAACTACAACACTTTGGTAAGATTTTGGTGAGGGAACATTTACCAAGGAAGCTTGATCTCCACACACTTGAGTTTCGTTGCTTAGCAATGCAAACTCCAAGTGTGGGGGAGATATGTGAGCATCCAAAGTAAAGTTCCTCTCATGCCAAATCTTATCCTGGTTTGGAAATGATGCAAGCTCTTTCATCTTGCTGAATAGCTAGGTAAGTCCTGCTTTTAACATTAAACAAAGCCCTTTTGGGAGGTTGCCCGAGGTTCACCGTCTTGTGCTCATGCTTATACCCCTTTTGATGTATAGCTTAATTATGCCTGCATGCCTCCTTATCTTTGTTCATATGCTCTAGTTTGAGTGGATGATGCATCGTACATTCATAGACTATTTTAAATTAAGCATGGTGCTTAGGTTAAAATTGTCTTCTTCAATCAAAACAAGACATGGTGTCGAGTTTTGATTCCTGAACCTTAGAGTGATATCTTCATAGATCTTGGTAGCATGTATATGGACTAACCCCTGCAGGAAATCATCAAATCCGAATGGATAAGTCCTCGAGCTAGATTCAAATGGGAAGGTAAGTCAAGGTGTCGGATTCATGTTGCACAACATACGAACGAGGTACATATGACCTTTCAAAGGTCCAAGGTAAGTACATTCCCCTTTTTGTTTATGAAGTGCGATATTTATCTAACCTTGTTTGAGCAAATGCCATGGTGACGATAAAAAAAGAAATATTTGCTTTCAAATAAAGGATCTATGGTTCTCGAACCAGTAGAGTCCATCTTTTTGGTTTCCACTTTTGTTTGAAGAACAGCACCAGTACAAGCACCAGTGTGGGGTAGTTCTCTCAAGCTCATCATCAACATACCCACTTAGAACTCCCACACAAAGGGTTGCACGACATCGACTACACCTTCATGACAAGGACAAGGTAAACTAGAGTGTGATGGCTACCCCACGGGTTAGCCAAATCACCACTAGTCTTCCTTGTTCCCCATATCCTTCAGAGTGATGGTATGTGCACCCTTCATCTCACTCTCTCTACCTATGAGTTTAATGCTCTTCAATTCTTATCCATGAATCAAACTCAAATAATGGTGCTCTGCTTGCTCTACATGATTCATGTGGTTGGCTTGCATATGTTTTATTCCTTACTCATTATCTTGATGCTTGTGAACAAATATCATTAGGGAACTCATGCTCATCTAAGTAATTGGAGTTTATGATATGGTTTGATGATATGATCTTCTCTCTTAATGCTTGAGTGGTTGGGAATTTTATTTTAAAAAAATATCTGAAAACTCTTTGCAAAGCTCCTCTTTGATGTGCCATAGTCCTACCAAAGCCATATGATGTTCTAGTTGAAAACCTTATGCACATATGCTGCTTGTTATTGCATTGAGCTTTGTCGAATTGTTGTGACCCTTATGAGAATTCTTTTCATGCTTTCATGATCAAGATTCATGTGCACACCACCATCTCCCCCTTGCTATGCTTCTACTTTGGAAGTTAGCATTGAATCATTCATCTATTCACCTACATAAATGCTCCATCATATGCATTAATTTCTCTCTCCTCAAGTATTTTGTAAAAGAGGCATGGCTATCTAAGAAAAAAGAGAAAAAAAGGGGACACATGAAGGCCCCTCAGTTATGAAAAAAAAGAGAAAAGAAAAAAAATGTGGGCACATGAAGGTCCACTAAAAAAGAGGATAGCCATGTTCTCATAAGACTTTTCATGTATATACGATAGAGAGAATCATGCAATGGAGTCATTCATCTCATTCATCATGTATGGTAATATCTAGAACCCATTTCCGGGCCTAGTATCCACCTTACCATACCCATCATACCCATACACGTGCACATCTTGATCTGATCGTATGATTTGATTTTCTCCTTGGATCCAGTTTTTGACTTTGCAATATATGTGAAACAAGTATGCTTTATCTTCTATCCTACCCCGAGCTCCACATATAGCCATCATTAGAAGTAGGATGAAGAAAGGCAATTCTAATGCCTTGGTGAGGACATGTACACATTGAGTGATTTGAGAGGATCAAATGAGGAGCTAAGCAAGGTTTGTTTTGAAAATTAGTGCAAAAACCCCCAAGTTACTTGACATGATGAGCAGAAGTGATTTGATTCGTGACCGTTCCATCCCTCAACTACCCAAGATGGCATGATAGACACTCCATAGAGTTCACAAGTACAAGGTATGGTTTGGAATATCTCTTATGCTCGCTACATATCTCTGGATATCATGTCCCACTTGATTTGTTCTCCCTTTACTCGGGACGAGCAAAGGTCAAGTGTGGGGGAGTTGTTGACGACTATTAAGTACCACTTTTATGTCGTCAACTCCTGCATAAACTACATGGAAAGTGATCATCAGCACTAGGATAGGGCTTTATACTGACAATTTCCACAAGTGTTGGTGTTTCTAGATTTTGATGCAGGACAGGCCAAAATACACATGAAATGATATAGCTGAGAGCAAGTGCATTAGTGGCATGAAAATGGCATCATCATAAATAGTCCCAAATGCCCATTTGGACTGCACCATTGTGACGGGCTCGTCGAGACGATCGAAATGGATATATCATTTGTCTACTTTGGAGTTCGGATGAAAGAGATATGCACAAGATAAGATCACACTATATCATGGGCCCGGTGGGACCCACCTCAGGCCACGTGGCGACGTGCTGCCACAGAGGCACCCACGTGGCCATGACACCTCATGGATCCAAAGAAGCACACCTTCGACCAATCAGGAGCCAGTACAAGGATCCAAGGGCCCACTTCCCCATAGAAACGGGCTAGAAACACCGCAAACACCCCCAAACCGACCTTGGGACCCACCTGGCAGTCACCTGGACGAAAACCGGCGCGAACGGAGCTACCCGGGGATCGGCCGATCCCCAGTTCGGCCAAACCCATATGGAGGCCTCTCGCGCCGCCCTTCCATGTGTCGGCTTGTCGTGACGAGCCAAAGTCGGTGCCAGGTGTATGCCCGAAGATCCGCCCGAAAGCCTGCAGCTCCTTCTCATGGAAGATTCACCAACTTGGCCCTCACTCCTCTGCGCCACATGTCACCACCTCATTGGTCCTTTGGTGGCGCCCAAGGCATCCTAGGGAGCTCCTCTTGGCCTATAAATATGAGGGGAGGGGGTAAGAAATGAGACACACCACTCATCCAATGATGAGAGCTTCCCTTCAAAGGAGAGGCCTCTCCTTGGTAGATTAGAGAGTAGGAGAGTGAGAGAGTGATTTGTATCTCTGTGGATGCTTCGTTCTTCAATTAGAATAAAGTGAGTATTTCTGCATTTCCTATTTAGACTAAAGTAGTATTCATGCATAGGTGAATAGTTCTTGTGTTCTTCACTTGTTCATGATTTAGAGGCTTGTGTTCTTCATGAGCTTAGCCTTTGATCTTCTGGTGTAGTTCATAAGTTGCTAATTCCGTTTGTATGCCTGCTAGTCCAATTAGAGTAAAGTGGATGCTCCTGCATTCTAGTTTAGACCAAAGTCCTTCCATGATCCTTGTATAGATAGCGGTTACCTGAGTGAGTTCTGGTTTCTCCCTCGTGGGTTCGTCACTCCGTCTTCATACGGAGTGCTATAGTGTTGTTATGGGCTAGCAGACGTAGCCGTGCTATAGTAGTAACTAGTGGTGTAGACGTGGTGTCTAGACAACAGGTTATCCTTCGATTGCCCTGTATCCCACGGTTTGTCTTGGGGTAGGCCGCGGTAGTGACAGCCGTTGGACCCTTACAGAATCACCCACGTTCGGATACAGGTGTAGGCAACCATTTGCCGTGAACCGACTATTATAGCCAGGAGGGTCCGGTGTCCGAAACGACCGAGAGACTGTTCTCAACTCTTCCCACTATTAGCAGGATCCTCTCCATCTTCATTTCGTCCTATAGAGTTGTGTCCTTGGACCATAGCTAGGCTAGGAGGTAGTACATACCGTTCCTTGGATTCGATACCCTTTGGAATACTCCCGAGGGAGAAGTGCTACAACAGTGTATCCGTGCGCTTGTGGATTCGTTCGCACTCGTCAGTGTACCCGGGTGTTTCTTACACGCTCACGCTAACCCGACACCGTAGTGGTGAGGTTAAGAAATACCAACAGGGTCTTATACTGAAGCACATCAAGCGATCATGATGGCATTACATGCAAGCGGTCTAGGGTTCATAGCGGCATGATAGCAACCTATCACAGAGTCAAAGTGCTATTATCCTAGCCAAACATGAAAGCTGATATTCAGAAGTTCATAGCTAATTGCAAGGTATGTTCCAAAGCTAAAACTGAGCATAATAGACTGTCTGGACTCTTGACCACTTCCTGTTCCTGATGAATCATGGCATACTGTCAGTCTAGATTTTATAGACAGCCTGCCCAAATCCAAACCCTTTGACACAGTGTTAGTAGTCATAGACAAGTTCTCCAAGTATGCTCATTTTATAACATTGTCTCATCCCTACATTGCCCTCATAGTAGCTCAAGCCTACCTTAACAATGTGTATAAATTGCATGGTCTGCCTCAAGCCTACCTTATCAGATAGAGATAGAGTTTAGGCTCACTGAAATCACAATCAATATGAGCTCTGCATACCACCCACAAACTGATGGCTAAACTGAAAGATTAAATCAGTGCCTAGAAACTTAGATGTAAGATAAAAGATTGCCCATCTAAATGGTCTCAGTGGCTTGCATTAGCTAAAATATTGGTATAACACAACTTACGATTCAGCACATGGCTCCACACCATTTGAGGTACTCTACGGGCACAAGCCCAAGCACTTTGGCATCACCTCTACATATACATGTACTACTCCAGACCTGCAACAGTGGCTGCAAGACAGAAATTTCATGACTCAGGTGATACAGCAACACCTGTTACGTGCCCAGTAGATCATGAAGGCCCAAGTTGATAAACACAGGTCAGACAGAGAGTTCACTGTGGGAGACTGGGTGTATTTAAAGCTTCAACCATACATGCAACAGTCAGTGGTTAGGAGATCTCGTGCTAAGCTGAGTAACAAGTACTTTGGGCCCTTCCTGATCCTGCAGAGAATTGGGGCGGTGGCTTACAAATTGCAACTACCAGCATCCAGTAAAATTCACCCTGTGGTGCATGTCTCCCAGCTCAAGAAAGCTATTCCGGCATCAGCATCAGGCTCATCTGATGAAGAACTGGATCTACTCCACCCTGAAGAAGATGTTTCACCAGCAAAGGTATTACACACTCAACTTCACTTGGTTGGTAATTGTCGGGGTTTGATACCGCCGGCAAGTAAATTTTGGTATGTTCGTGCGTCTGATCCGGATGGTTGGGCTTAGAGACACAGAGATATACTGGTTCAGGCACGAGGGGTGCCCTACGTCCAGTTTGAAAGAGTGTTCTATATGCCCACGGAGGCTTGTAGTAGGGGGTACAAGTTTAGGTCGAGAGAGGGAGCGTGTCCCAGGTCTCTGGATGTGGTGATAAGTTGTGAATGCTCGGTGAGAGTGTGATGTTGTTCTCTGTGATCGTGTCGTGATCTGTCATCCCCTATTTACGGCACCAGCCTCCCCTTTTATAGTCCAAGGGGGGCTAGCGTACAAGGGTTAAGATGGTAAAACGACGTCCTGTTATAGTGCTGTAACTGTGCCGGAAAAGTGCTGGAACAGTGCCGCATTGTGGGCCTTCGTCTTCGGTTGGCGCCGTACGCTATGCTAGTCGCGGTAGTCCTCGTAGGGCGGCATAGCTGGTGGCTCCCGTTCCAAGGTGGCTTCTCCCGACTCAGGGCCTCGCAGGTCTTGGTAGGTCAAGGCTTCTCGTGCAAGCCCTGACCTTTCCTCTGATAGCTGCTGGGTCGAGTCTCGCCGTTCGATGCCTTACTAGCGAAGGATTCGCCTGTCCTTCGCTACTGTTTGTTATCCAGATGATGGGACGCCGGGGCAGTCCGCTTCCAACGCCGGAAAAATCTCATCATGGCCTGACCACCTGACAGCATAGATCTGCCTGCCTTGCTGCTCATGCACGCCCCGGGCTGGGCGGGGCCGCTCGTGCCACGTTGCGGCCCTTGCCAGGAAGGCGATGCCGGTGGGCTGCAACTGAAGGAACCTTAGGTCGTGCGGGGCGGAGCCATTCGTTGAGGTAGCCGCGGGGCTGGGTGCTCCTTAGGTCACGCGGGTCGACCGCTTGAGTCGGAGATGGCCCCAGAGATGATGTCAGGCCGCTACCCTTGAGGAGGGAGAGCTGGGCCTGCCTTGTTGGTCGTCGGTGTTGGGCCGCCGCAGATGTGGCCTATCTCTAGTCTTCATGATTTGGGGATTTAGGAGCTATGATGATTACCGCTAGTTTATCCCCTCATCAGTAGCCCCCTAGCCTAAGGGGGAAAAGAGTGGATTTCTCCCTTAGGATCAGTGATGTTGGCGTTCTTCTTCTGATCTTCATTTCGGTGGGGGCACGCGAGCGCACCCGCCGGGTGTAGCCCCCGAGCCCACGGCAGAGCCAAGGGCTCTGCCGCGGGGTGTTTATTTTAGCAGCTGCGAGTACTGGCTCGCCTTTTGCGGCCGACATGGCCAGACGGAGGGATTTGACCCGGTGTCAGGGGGGACTGTGATGGCTTTTGCTAATGTGACAGCGGTGCTCAGCAGGTCATCAATCCCTGCCACGCCGCCGCCCCTCTCGTGTGGTCAGGCTGGTGCTGCCTTATAAAAGGAGCTCCACTTCGTCTTGGTGAGACTCCATGGTAGCCATATGGAGAAGGAAAGAAATCTGTTGCTTCTTTCGTCGTGGGGGGTTTGTCCCCCTGAGTGTAGTGCCACCCTGAGAGCCAGGTGTGGTTCGAGGACCGGTGGATGGTCGCTTCCTGGTGTGATGAGTGATTGACGACGTGGTGTGGACTGATTCTTGGCTAAGTATTGCAAGTGCAGGTTGCGGCTTGACTGGTGCAGGTGCAGGTGAAGAACAAGCGTGAAAGGTCGTTGCCGGTGAGGCCTCCAGGTGTGGAGAAGACAAGTAGGGTTGGTTCGAGGGACCCTGTGGCCAGCGGGGTCAAGTGCGGGCCGCATGGTGGCAAGAACGGCAAGATGAAGTCATGGACGGTTTCTTGGTTGAGCCTCAAAACCAAGGTCGAGCCGGGACTACGTGGGAGCCGAGTCATGAGTGGTGATTGGCGGAGGCTACACCGAGTTCGCGGGGTTTCCGGTGGTTCACCAGAAAACCACTGGGTTCCTTGGTTGATCCACAAAGCCAAGACCGAAGAACCGAAGACGGAGGTGCAGCAGCTCCAGACCGGTCTGACCGGTGGGTCTGACCGGTCTGACCGGTGGGTCTGACCGGTCTGACCGGTGGGTACCGGTCTGACCGGTGAGGAGCACAGGTCTGACCGGTGTGCGACGACGCAGTCCGAAATCTTCGAAGCGGAGGACACGCGTCGGGATCGCAAGGCTTGCGTCGAGGCTAAGCAAGTTTGCGGTCGCTGGGCATCCGTCCGATGGTGCGAAGACAAAGACTTCCAATTTCGCCCTCGAGGGGCATGTATCCCTAGTTAGCTAGTAAGGGTATTTTAGTCTTTCGGTTGCCTCCATATAACCCAAGTGGTGAGAGGATGGCAGCCATCTCTTGGAACCCTAGCTCATTTGGTTTTTCCTATTTTCCTTCCTATTTTCTTAGGATTTTCGTAGGACTAGCTTGAGAGCTTCATGGTGAGATCTTGTGAGAGGGAAGGATGATCGGGCGGCAAGCTAGACCTTGTACGAACCTCTTTGGTATGTATAGATGATTCGGCGTGGTTCCTCAAGGTTTGGATGTGTCTTTCCCGTTTCTCCTTTTTGGTGATTTTCGGAGCCCTTTCTTGGCGATTTTCTTGGAGCGATTTCGAGGCCTTTCTCTTTGGGATTTGGTGGGTGATGTATGCATGAACCCTTCGTGGTTCTTTACCCTTTGATTCCCCTTCCAAATCCGTGAGCAAAGGGGCTCGATTTTGGGGTTTTCGTGGCTCTAGGGTTAGAGGTGTTCTTGGTGGGATTTCTTCGATTCCTCCTGATTTGACAAGTTTTGGTGGACCAAATCTTGGCTATGGAGTACCCATGAGGTGTTCCTACTATCCCCAAAGTCTTGTGCAAAACCGTGGAGCGGATCGGGAGATCGGGAGTTGGATTTGGAAGAGTTGACTCGCGGGCGCTGTTCATCCCGAGCTACCCAGGCACGACCGGTCTGACCGGTGCTCTTGACCGGTCTGACCGGTGCTAGCCCTTGGTGGGTTTTTGTCTCGAGGAACAGCCTTGTCCGTGTGGTTTTGTCCCGTGGTCCTGCTGTTCAGTTCTTGGCGTGTTTGGAGTTGTTTTGCTAGGGTTTGTGAGGGGTTCTTCTTCCTCACAGGTTGTGTTTCGTGGTGGTTTTTGTTCCAGGGCCTAGAGGATTCACTGAGGCTTCCTGGAACGTTTGCTGTGCGGCTGCTGTAGCCACCGGCCTGACCGGCTCTGTCCACCGGTCTGACCGGCACAGGCCATCGGTCTGACCGGTGTAGCACAGGCAGCAAGCCGTGCAAGTTTCCGCTGCGTGTTTTGGTGAGTTTTGGCTAGGAAGGTTGAGTGTTGGTTCCTAGGACCAGTAGCACTCCAGTGGCTGCGTGGTATTGACCAACTTGGATAGTTGGGTCGGAGACGTGAGTTGGAAGCCGTGTTCGTCTTGTTGGAGTTCTCATCTCCTTCGAGAAGAATTTTTATCGGCTCCCATTCACTCCCCCCCCCCTCTCTGGTTCGCCTAATCGGTCCTTCAATTGGTATCAGAGCCGGTTCGGGTCTTTATTGACTCTTACCAGTCTAAGATCCAAAGATGGCGTACCAGGAACGGGGTTCGGGTCCTCCGCACTTCGATGGGAAGAACTACCAGATGTGGCAAAGGCGGATGGCGGCGTTCCTCCGCGGAAAGGGTCAGATCCTTTGGGATGTCACGGTGAACACAGCTTATGTTCATCCGATGAACTTCCTTGCTCCAGGATCGAGGGATATGTTCGAATCCAACAACAAGGCTGTCGACTACTTGTTTCGTGCTCTGTGTCAGCCTGAATTCGATCGGGTTCAGACAGAGGACTTAGCTTGTAGGATTTGGGAGCAGTTGAAGGATGCTCATGCTGGGAATGCTCAGGTTCAGGCTCGGATGTACGCGACTTACCGGAGAGAGTACGAGAACTTCACTCATCTCCCCGGCGAGTCCGTCGATGCCCTTTTCCAGCGATTTACGGTCGTTGTGAACAACATGAGAGCCAATGTGGACGTCCTCCCATACAATGATCATGATAGAGCCGTGAAGCTCTTGCACTCGTTGGACCGTACCGTATGGGACGGGAAGTTTGAGGCTATTGTTGAGTCCGAGAAGTATGACACCTTGACGGTGAACGAGCTGTTCTCGAAGCTCAAGTCGGCTGAGTTGGACCGTGGTATGACAGCCAAGATCGAGAGCCCGACTGATTCTCATAGTCTCGCTCTCGTTAGTGGCAAAGGAGCTAAGTCTAACGCTAACGCATCCTCCAGGATGTACTCTCTATCTTCTTTGATGTCTTTGCCAGATGAGGAGTTCGACGTGCTTGGAGAGGACGAGCTGGTGTTGCTGACCAGGCGGTTCGAGAGGCTGCACGAGAACTGGGTGAACACGAGGAGGACAGCACGGACGTGCTTTCAGTGCGGCAAGCCAGGACACTTCGTTGCCGATTGCCCGGAGAAGACGGAGAACAAGGACGGCTACAAGGACGGCTACAGGCACTGATCGAGCAAGGATGGCAAGTACCGATCGAGGCGCGATCACAAGCACAAGAACAAGCACAAGGACGAGCGACGGTCGAGGAAGAAGGATGGCCGCGGCAGGAAGGCCCGAGCAATGGTCGGAGCGAGCGACGTCGACTCCAGCTCCGCCTACTCTTCCTCAAGCTCGAGTAGCAGTGAAGATGAAGGTGATCGGCGCAAGAACAAGAAGTCATCCAGGAACTTGAGCGGGTTGAGCTGCTTCACGAGAGATGGCTTCTGCGGCATGGCCCGTAGCTCCGGCAGCAAGAAGAGCCACCAGAGTGACTCGGACTCTGACTCCGAGGATGAGGTATGTGATGAGCTCTCTTCTTTGCGCAAGGAGAATGATGAGTTGGTTGACTTGCTTCATAACCGCGATCACATGCTTAGAGAGTCCAAGAAGATGAGGAAAGAGCTTAGGGCCTCACTAGAAGATGCTAGGAACCGTGTGGCTGAGCTAGAAACCCAGAACCTAGATGCTAAGCTTGAGATTGATTCGCTTAAGGCTTCTCCTGTGGTTTCTGATGAGATTGATTGCTGTGATTGCTCTGTGTACCTAGCTGATCTTACTGCTCTTAAGGATAAGCATGCTTCTACTTGTGATGAACTAGATATGCTTAGGGTTGAAGTGGCTGAGCTTAAGTCTAGACCTGCTTTGCTAGGTGCTTGCACTTCTTGCCCTGTTTTGCATGGAAAGATTGATGAGATGCATGCTTACACTATTTCGCTTGAGGCTAAGTTGAAAGAGCCTATTCCCACTTCTTGCTCTACTTGTGAATTGCATGCGGTTAAGAATTTGGAGCTTGCACATTATGTTGATCACCTGCAGGATGAAAATGATGAGCTGAGAAAATGTATGAGCTGGTTGTCGGGTCAGGAGCCTCAGCTCGGTATCATGATAGCGGCTTTCAAACGCTATGATGGTCAGGCACTTGGGGCTGACAAGCTTGGAGAGAACTGTGGTGAGGGAGTTGAGAGAGTTGGAGAGATTCCTATCCCACCACCAAACAGACACAAGAACAAGTTTGAGCCCAAGTCCAACCATCTCAGAAACAAACTTGACACTACTCCAGATCCACCCATATTCCCTCACCCAACAAATGATTTTCAGAAACCGGTGAAGTTTGTGAGCCCAAAGGGAGGTGAGGAAGGAGAGAAGAAGGGTGAGAAGCCGAGTGGGCAGCCCCAACCTAAGCCTAAGCCACAGCCCATAAAGTTCCATTGTGGGTATTGTGGGAGAGATGGTCACAAGGATGAGTTTTGCTTCAAGAGGAAGCGTGAGGAGAGAATGGCTAGAGAGTGGGCTAACAGGGACAGGTACCACCCCTCTAATGGTGTACCTGAGCCTCGTATGCAGATGCCCAGGGCCAAGGCGATTGTGAGGACGGTTCCGGCTTGGGGAGACCGGAAGGCTGCAGGTGTTGCTGCTGGCCGAGCCACACCGGTCAGACCGGTGTACTACACCGGTCAGACCGGTGCAGGTCTGGGCAGACAGCGAGTCGGGGTTCGTGCTCGTGAGGATGCTCGGTTTGGTTCTGGAGGTCGTGGTTCTGGTGGTTGGTCTGGAAAGTTTGCAGGTGGTCAGTTTGCTAGGCGTTCTCCACCTCGTGCTCAATACGAGGGTGAGAAGAGTCGTAGCTTTGAGATGGAGCGGAGGAACGATCCACAGTTTCCCTTTCGTGGTTTTCGTCCTCCTCCAGCTAGAGAGGGTTGGTTCCCTCGTGGTGGTTACCGTGGTGGTAGCTTTGATAGGCGTGATGATTTGGTTTCTGCTAACCCCACTTTGGAGCAAATGGCTCGGCACTGGTTTTACTCTTTTGGTACTAACCCCAGTGCTGAGTCGTTTGTTCACTCACGTGCTCGCTTTTGAATTTCAGGTGGGAGACTTGAAGAACATTTGGTTGATTGACTCCGGTTGCTCGAGGCATATGACCGGAGACAAGGGGTGGTTCTCAAGTCTCGTCCCGGTGATGACAAAGAAGTACATCACCTTTGGGGACAATGGGCGAGGGCGTGTGCTGTCAGAAGGTGAGATTAAGGTAAGTGACAAGATCACTCTCAGGCGTGTTGCTCTTGTTCAATCGCTTGGATACAATTTGCTTTCTGTGTCCCAGTTGTTGGATGAGGGTTTTGAGGTGTTGTTTCGGCCTGGTGGATCTCGGATTTTAGATTCTCGGGGGGATCTTGTTTGCATGATCGTTCCCGAGGGTCAGGTGTTCCGAGCTGATTTTTCTCAGTCTTCTGGTGTGGAGCGTTGCTTCTTGGCTGGTTCTTCGAGTGAGTTGTGGAAGTGGCATAGGAAGTTGGGTCACTTGAGCTTTGATCTTTTGTCTCGCTTGAGTAAACTCAATTTGGTCCGAGGATTGCCACGATTGAGGTTTGAGAATGAGTTGGTTTGTGCGCCGTGTAGGCATGCCAAGATGGTAGCCTCTTCTCACCCGCCTCTCACCGATGTGATGACTGAGCGTCCATGCGAGCTGCTCCATATGGACCTTGTTGGCCCAGCTCGTGTGCGATCTGCGGGTGGGAAGTGGTATGTCCTCGTTGTGGTGGACAACTACTCTCGGTATGCGTGCGTGTTCTTTCTTGAGGAGAAGGGGGAGACGTTTGGTTTTGTTCGAGATCTTGTCTTGAGGTTAAGAAACGAGAGGCACGGAGATGCCATACGAGCGATCCGCAGTGACAATGGCTCGGAATTCAAAAACTCTCGCTTCGAAACCTTTTGCCATGACTTGGGTCTTGAACATCAGTTTTCGAGTCTGTATACGCCTCCCCAGAATGGCGTGGTGGAAAGGAAAAACAGGACCTTGTGCGAGATGGCTCGGACGATGCTCGACGAGCATAGGACTCCGAGAAGGTTCTGGGCTGAGGCGGTCAATACCGCGTGCCATGTGTCGAACAGGATCTACCTCAGGGTTCACAAGAAGAAAACCTGTTACGAGTTGATGCACGGTCGCACACCCAAGGTGAGTCACTTCCATGTCTTTGGTTGTAAATGCTTCATTCTGAAGAAAGGGAAGAAGTTGGACAAGTTCGAGGCTAGGTCTGTCGATGGCATTTTCTTTGGTTATGCATCTCATTCTAGAGCATTTCGTGTGCTCAATCTTGAAACTAACCAAATCGTGGAGACTTGCGAGGTAACCTTCGACGAGACACAGCACGTAGTCAGCTTGTTTTTGAGTGTGCAGGTGACGACGAACTTGGCGAGGAGATCTTTCAGGAGGAGGAGCATGAACATGGAGATGATGAAGATGGCGGTGTGATGCCCGCGACTGAACATGTACCTACTACTTCGACGACGATCGAGAATGGACCCTCTCCCACACCTACAACGACAAACCCAGATCAAGGCGAAGCTGCTGTTGAGGGGGAGGTAGCATCAAGGCGAGAACCTCCCCGACGAGTGCAAGTGGATCACCCAGCTTCGAGAATCATCGGCGACATGAATGAACGTACTACACGGTCGAGGGTT
This sequence comes from Cenchrus fungigraminus, assembly GCA_036936925.1. Lineage (NCBI taxonomy): Eukaryota > Viridiplantae > Streptophyta > Magnoliopsida > Poales > Poaceae > Cenchrus > Cenchrus fungigraminus. Next base: position 53,791,118 of record CM072778.1, read on the forward strand.
CGGAACAATTCTCATTTCGCTCATGCTGCTTTTGTTGCCACTTTTGAGCCCAAAGACATTGGACATGCGTTATCTGATCATAATTGGGTTAACTCGATGCATGAGGAGTTGGAGAATTTTGAGAGGAACCAAGTTTGGGTGTTGGTTGACCCTCCCCCAGGGTGTAAGCCGATTGGGACAAAATGGGTGTGGAAAAATAAAGAGGGAGAGAAAGGAGAAGTGGTGAGGAACAAGTCGAGACTTGTTGCTCAGGGGTACAGTCAGAAAGAGGGGATCGACTACGAGGAGACTTTCGCTCCTGTAGCTCGTTTGGAGGCGATCAGGATCCTTCTAGCCTTTTCCGTGGCTAAAGGGTTCAAGTTGTACCAGATGGATGTGAAGAGTGCTTTCCTGAACGGTGTGTTGGAGGAAGAGGTGTTTGTGAGGCAACCACCGGGGTTTGAGAGTGAGAAGTACCCTCACCGGGTATACAAGTTGAGGAAGGCGCTGTATGGGTTGAAGCAGGCGCCTAGAGCTTGGTATGGTAGGTTGAGGGGGTTCCTGTTTGAGAGAGGGTTTGAGATGGGGAAGGTCGACCAGACCTTGTTTCTCCTCAGGCAGGGCAGAGATATCCTGATTGTGCAGGTATACGTGGATGATATTGTCTTTGGTGGCTCGTCTAACTCTCTTGTTGCAAGGTTTGCAGAAGACATGAGCAGGGAATTTGAGATGAGCATGATGGGCGAGTTGCAGTTCTTCCTCGGGCTACAAATCAAGCAATCAAAGGAAGGAACATTTGTGCACCAAGCTAAGTACACCAAGGACATTGTGAGGAAGTTCAAGATGGAGGACTCCAAGGCTATGGCGACGCCTATGAGTACGACTACAGTTCTTGATGCGGACGAGGAAGGTGAACACGTGGACCAGAAGGAGTACCGGAGCATGATCGGGTCACTCCTCTACTTGACGGCGACGAGGCCGGACATTCAATTCTCGGTGTGTCTGTGCGCTCGTTTTCAAGCTTCTCTGAGGACTTCGCATCGGCAAGCAGTCAAGTGCATTTTCAGGTATTTGCGACACACTCCCGACTTCGGCCTTTGGTACTCTGCGTCTTCTTCTTTGGCGCTTCATGGATTTTCAGACGCGGACTTTGCCGGGTGTCGGTTGGATAGGAAGTCCACTTCTGGGACTTGCCAGTTCTTGGGTTCTTCTTTGGTATCTTGGTCTTCCCGCAAACAGTCGAGTGTTGCTCAATCCACTACTGAGGCAGAGTATGTGGCCGCAGCTAGTTGTTGCTCTCAGCTCCTTTGGATCACATACACCATGAGTGACTTTGGTGAGGAGTATACCCATGTCCCACTTCAATGTGATAGCACCAGTGCCATAAGCGTTGCAAAGAACCCAGTGCTCCATTCCAAAACCAAGCACATAGAAGTGAGGTATCATTTTCTGAGAGACAACGTAGAGAAAGGGAAGATAGCTTTGATCCATGTACCCACACATGAACAACTAGCCGATATTTTCACCAAACCCCTAGATCAAGCAACTTTCACTCGTTTGCGGGGGGAGCTTGGTGTTTGTTTGATTTCTTGAGTTGGCGTGTGGGAGCTCCTATGTAGCATATGTATAGCTTTCCTTTGTGCATTTCTTGCATTTGGCATGGCATATGTAACATGATGTATAGGCATCTTTGTATCTTAGGTTGCATGCATTTTGTATCATATGCATTGTTTAGGAAAGGCTTCTCCTATATACATTGTTCACCATGGAATGACATATATGTCTTTGTGAGCTAATTTGATAAGCTATGGTTAGTTTGGCTTAGCTCTTGATAATCTTGGTTTGTATCCATGGTTGATGGCTATGTTTTTGAAAATTTCATATGTATGCTCTCTTGTGAGTAAATGCCTTTCCATGATCTTGACATGTTTTTGTGGATTGGCTATGCTTAATTTGTGGTTGGATAGTTATTTTGATCATATGGGGCCAAAGGCTCATTTGCCATCATGAATGTTTAGCCCCCATGCTTCATCTTGTGGAGGAGCATAAGTTCCTTTTTGTCGCAAAGACATTTCATGTACCAATTATAAATCTGAAAATGAAATGTAAATTGCTTGAAAAATGTGCTCCCATGTCATATGTGCTAATTCTAATTTGCTTTGGGTGCTAAATCGTTGCATGATGTCTACCAATGAGAAGTCTCATATATAGAAGTAGGCACATGGCTCGATGGCTTTGACATGACATGAGGTGCTTGTGGGTGTTTATGATGGTCTTATGCTTAGAATGGTTGTCCTAGCATGAAGTTTGTATGGCTTTGCCATTTTGACATGTTTTGCTCATGTTTCGGACTTTGCTCATGAGAGGGTGATTTTTCGCAAAATTGCTAAATTCTATCTTAGCTTCGCCCAATGGTTGTGAAACTTGGTGATCATGAAGTTTATGTCATTACGAAGCTATAGAGTATCTAACTTGCTCGTTTGGACATGTGTAGCATCCTATGTTGAATTTTGTCTATTTGAGAAACTCTAGGTTGCATTTTTTGCATTTTTGGCTTGATTCATGCATTGTCAACAAGGGGGAGAAGTTTGAGCATGTTTTGGCCTACTGAATGCATTTGGAAGGTTTTCAGGTGGTTTCGAGCCATTTTTGGGCTCTGTTGTGCACCGGTCTGACCGGTTGAGGTCACCGGTCTGACCGGTCAGAGTGCTGGTCCTGTTCATATGTTGAGCACCGGTCTGACCGGTGGTGTCGACCGGTCTGACCGGTCAGAGCTGAGCTGTTGCAGCTGCTCTGTTTCGTGAAGTGGTTCGCATGCATTTGTCCAGGGGGAGTTGCATTGGTTCAGGGGGAGCTTGCATGTGTGCAGAGGGAGCTCTTTGTGGTTTTCGAGCTTTGGTTTGATGGTTTGTGCTCTTTGCTTGAGCATGTTTTGTCTCGAATGTGTCGAGCCGTTGCCCTTGCCTAAGGGGTTCGAGACTTGTCTTCTTCAAGTGATCTTGCTCTTTGCCTTTTCTTTGGCTTTCGATCGCTTGTTGGAGTTTCTTTTAGTCGTTTCTTTTCTTTTCCTTTTCTCTTGGTTACCAAAACGTGTGTGTTGTCAATGCACTCATCAAGGGGGAGATTGAGAGCCAGGTGTGGTTCGAGGACCGGTGGATGGTCGCTTCCTGGTGTGATGAGTGATTGACAACGTGGTGTGGACTGATTCTTGGCTAAGTATTGCAGGTGCAGGTTGCGGCTTGACTGGTGCAGGTGCAGGTGAAGAACAAGCGTGAAAGGTCGTTGCCGGTGAGGCCTCCAGGTGTGGAGAAGACAAGTAGGCTTGGTTCGAGGGACCCGGTGGCCAGCGGGGTCAAGTGCGGGCCGCATGGTGGCAAGAACAGCAAGATGAAGTCATGGACGGTTTCTTGGTTGAGCCTCAAAACCAAGGTCGAGCCGGGACTACGTGGGAGCCGAGTCATGAGTGGTGATTGGCGGAGGCTACACCGAGTTCGCGGGGTTTCCGGTGGTTCACCAGAAAACCACTGGGTTCCTTGGTTGATCCACAAAGCCAAGACCGAAGAACCGAAAACGGAGGTGCAGCAGCTCCAGACCGGTCTGACCGGTGGGTCTGACCGGTGGGTACCGGTCTGACCGGTGAGGAGCACAGGTCTGACCGGTGTGCGACGACGCAGTCCGAAATCTTCGAAGCGGAGGACACGCGTCGGGATCGCAAGGCTTGCGTCGAGGCTAAGCAAGTTTGCGGTCGCTGGGCATCCGTCTGATGGTGCGAAGACAAAGACTTCCAATTTCGCCCTCGAGGGGCATGTATCCCTAGTTAGCTAGTAAGGGTATTTTAGTCTTTCGGTTGCCTCCATATAACCCAAGTGGTGAGAGGATGGCAGCCATCTCTTGGAACCCTAGCTCATTTGGTTTTTCCTATTTTCCTTCCTATTTTCTTAGGATTTTCGTAGGACTAGCTTGAGAGCTTCATGGTGAGATCTTGTGAGAGGGAAGGATGATCGGGCGGCAAGCTAGACCTTGTACGAACCTCTTTGGTATGTATAGATGATTCGGCGTGGTTCCTCAAGGTTTGGATGTGTCTTTCCCGTTTCTCCTTTTTGGTGATTTTCGGAGCCCTTTCTTGGCGATTTTCTTGGAGCGATTTCGAGGCCTTTCTCTTTGGGATTTGGTGGGGGATGTATGCATGAACCCTTCGTGGTTCTTTACCCTTTGATTCCCCTTCCAAATCTGTGAGCAAAGGGACTCGATTTTGGGGTTTTCGTGGCTCTAGGGTTAGAGGTGTTCTTGGTGGGATTTCTTCGATTCCTCCTGATTTGACAAGTTTTGGTGGACCAAATCTTGGCTATGGAGTACCCATGAGGTGTTCCTACTATCCCCAAAGTCTTGTGCAAAACCGTGGAGCGGATCGGGAGATCGGGAGTTGGATTTGGAAGAGTTGACTCGCGGGCGCTGTTCATCCCGAGCTACCCAGGCACGACCGGTCTGACCGGTGCTCTTGACCGGTCTGACCGGTGCTAGCCCTTGGTGGGTTTTTGTCTCGAGGAACAGCCTTGTCCGTGTGGTTTTGTCCCGTGGTCCTGCTGTTCAGTTCTTGGCGTGTTTGGAGTTGTTTTGCTAGGGTTTGTGAGGGGTTCTTCTTCCTCACAGGTTGTGTTTCGTGGTGGTTTTTGTTCCAGGGCCTAGAGGATTCACTGAGGCTTCCTGGAACGTTTGCTGTGCGGCTGCTATAGCCACCGGCCTGACCGGCTCTGTCCACCGGTCTGACCGGTGTCACCGGTCTGACCGGCGCAGGCCATCGGTCTGACCGGTGTAGCACAGGCAGCAAGCCGTGCAAGTTTCCGCTGTGTGTTTTGGAGAGTTTTGGCTAGGAAGGTTGAGTGTTGGTTCCTAGGACCAGTAGCACTCCAGTGGCTGCGTGGTCTTGACCAACTTGGGTAGTTGGGTCGGAGACGTGAGTTGGAAGCCGTGTTCGTCTTGTTGGAGTTCTCATCTCCTTCGAGAAGAATTTTTATCGGCTTCCATTCACTCCCCCCCTCTCTGGTTCGCCTAATCGGTCCTTCACACCCTTCGATTCTTCTGATGTTGATGGGAGTTCAGCGAACAAGGAGGCATGCTCTTGGCAAACCCTTTCCTTCCCTAGGGCTCGAGCCCCCGTGGCAACATGGGGGTTGAAAGCTATGGGAGGGGGTGCTGACGAGAGCCGCCGCTCCGCGTCCACGTAGCCTCCGCCACTTCCCGCAGCACGTCATGGAGCATCTAGGGTCGCTTCCCTGATGCTGTTCGCGCAGCAGGACGCCTAGCTACCCCTAGACAAGCTTCTTTGATGAGGTAGCTCCCGGAGGACCGATGCTTCATCGGCAGCTTGTTCGGGGGTGGCCCTAGGAACTTGGATTTCTTCCTAGGTGTTGGCAGTCGCGGTGGGGACATTGATCGCCTCCCTGATCCCCGCAAGGAGCTCCTGGTGCTGCCAGAAGTTGATGCGAGCTCAGCGAAGTGCTCCTCCAACTCTGGCTTGCTGGGAATCACAACACCGCCATAACGGTGGTGTTTTGTATTACGATACTTTTTCACGGTCCGGTGGGCCGCCTTCTTGTACCTTAGAACTCAGGGCTTTATGTTAATGCAGTTGTCCCTTTGTTCCTTCAATGTTGTCACCCCGCTTGAATCTCTTTGGACAGTTCGCCTTCATTTTTAAGTTGGGGGAACTCTTGGTCTTCCCCAGGGATGGTGGGCAACGTGCCCCGAGACTGGCGGAGTAATGGGAGTGAAAGAACAGAGAGAGGGAGAGAGAGAGAAGATGGGGAGAGAGAGCGCACCTCCTCGCCTCCGGGTAACCGCTGTGCGCGGGGCACAGCACGACTATAAATCCCCGGTGAAGGCTTAGATCGGACGCACCTCCCGTCTCTTGCTTCATTCCGCTTGCGCTGCCTCTTTGTTTCCTCAACCCCCATCCACACCAGAGACCTCGTCTTTCCTAGTCTGAACTCCCAGATGGCCGGCGAGAAGCACCCTACGGAGGGGTCCCTCGACTCGGCCGGCGGTGCAGGAGGAGGCGGCGGGCGACGGTGCGCCGGTGGCGCGCTGGCACGAGGCCCGCGGCCGAACTGGTCCTGGCGTCGGCGGCTCGGGCGACGATGCGGCTGGTATCCCCGCTTCGCCGGCTCGGCCGGCGCCAGGTTCGAGAGCAGGTCCGTCTGTGCTCGCCGTGCCCCCGGTCGCCGCCGTTGACGACGCCCATCTCTGGGCCAACCCAACGGCCCGCGTCTAGGCGCAGCTGGATAGGGTGTTGCGGTGTATCAGTCTGCTTGAGAAGGAGTTCGCCACCGCACAGCAAGCCGCCTCCACCTTCAAGGCCGCCTTCGAGGGGGCCGAGAGGGAGTTGGCCGCGGCGGAGAACGCCAAAGCGGACGCGCTCGCCCAGGTCACCAGTGAGTCGCTTGGCCTTGTCTTCATCTTCTTTGCTGCGTTCCTGCCCGCAGTCGATAATCTGTCCTCTTGTCTTGCGCAGGCCAAGAGGAGGTGGCAAGCCTCCGGGCCGCGGAGGCAGAGCAGGTGCGGCAAAGCCTCGCCTCGATGCGGATCTCCCACGGCCATCTCCACGACATCGCCAGCATGTCCGTGATGGCAGTACGGCTAGAGCCGACGCTGCTGCACGATCGCCTTCGTGCGCTCTCTGGCCGTGTTCGTGCGGCGGTCACAGCGGGGGTGCACCAGAGGGCTACGTATGACCTTGCCACCACCGACCTCCAATGCGAGGACCGGTGGGTCGGCCGCATCCCCGTGGGGTTCCCGCAGGGAACCAGGCCGCATAGGCGCCAGCTCCATGCCCTGTACTTCAACGCCTACGCCGATGCCATCCTCTCGTTAGTGGACGTCGACGCCCTCCTTGAGAACTGGGGCCCTGCCGCAGCGAGAGGGGCGGCCCTCCTGGATGACTCCAGCGAGTCGGAGGATGCTTCCGAGGAAGCGAACCCTTCTCCCAGGGCCGACGACCCTCCATCGGAGTGAGGCGTGTGCCTCGGGGTGGGAGCTAATCCTCTGTGATTAGCGCCTCCCCCCCTTTTCTTTTTTTTCTTTTGTTGTTATGAACCTTGGCACAGGTGGCCTTTTAATTCATACCTTTTTCTTTCCGATGTGCCTGCTTGTGTACACGATGCTGGGTGGCTGCAGCGAGCCGCTCTAGTTCTTCTGGCGATGTCTTGTCGGCTGGAACCGCCTGTCTTGTCGATCAGCCAGGGCCCGTACTTAGGTCGGGCCGAGCGCCCAGGTTTCAACTTAGGGCCGGTGACCCTTTTTTACCGTTTCACCGTGTCGGTAGGTTGAGTCTTCCACCTTAGGTCGAGGAGATCTTTCTCTCTGATGCAATCTCCTGTGACGTCCTATCAGCCAAGCCAGCGACCGGCGTGTTGAACGCCGTCTAGCGCGGAGTCCGTTTTTTCCGTAGTGTCAGGTCTGGCGGGATTTGCGCGTGAGGGAGAGAGAGAAAGAGAGGGGGCGGGCACTTCTTCGCTCCTCCCGAGTGGGCCCGAGCAGTGAATTGCCCCAACTGGCCCGCGCTTCCCCATTTAAGTCGAGGAGGCAGGGCTGATTGTGATCTCATCCTTCTCTTTCACCTCTTCCTTCTCGCGTACATGCCTCCTGACCTACAGCTCCATCTTGTTAGTAGATCCAGGCCTCCCACCGCGGCTTCTCTTTCCCGTTGCGCGTGGTGATGTCGAACTGGCAGTGCTCCACCGTCTCACTTGCGAAGCTGACCGCGCTTGCTGATGCGGGACTGCTTCTGCGCCTGACTGAGGCGCGGGAGTGGATCAAAACAAGGCTTGAGGATTTCCCACAACCCCTGTCGGGGTATGTGGTTTCTTTTGTCGCCTTCCACGAGCGCGGGTTCTCAGTGCCGGCCGGACGGTTCATCCGCGCGGTCCTGCTGACTTATGGCCTCGAGCTCCAGCACCTCAACCCCAATGGCGTCCAACACCTGGCGGCATTCGAGGCGCTGTGCGAGGGGTACCTCGGGGTAGAGGCACACTGGCACCTATTCCGCTATTTCTTCGGGTTCGTCTGCTTGAAGGACGAGGGGAGGCCGACGACGATCGGGTGCGCCGCCCTCCGGCTGAAGCGGAATAGGTCGTCGGAGTACCTGGCCGCCCCCCTGACCAGCTCAAACAGCGGGTGGCATTCAGAGTGGTTCTACCTCTAGAATGCCCCTGAGTGCTCGTTGTCGGCTTACACCGGCGGCTACTATGATGTGACCCCGGAGGCCTAGTCGGACGGGCCCCTGAAGAAGGATCACCAGAAGCTGCTTTCCGGGTGCCTTGAGGCGCTCAAGGCCCTGCAAGGGCACGGTGTTGATCTCACGGCCATTATTGGCGGCTATCTCGCGAGGGGGGTCGTGCCGTTGCGGCGGCGACCCCTTCGCCTCTTTGAGATGACCGCCGACCGGACTCCCTTCACGAGAAACATGATCGCCGACCCCCTGCCTTCGATAGGCGAGGTTCGGAGGTGAGTCCGGCAAGCCGTTCCTAGTGGCCCTGAGTGGCCGCCCGCCGATCTGCTCCCGATGCTCCCGGACGCGGGCACGGTGGTCATGGGGAGTCTTCCCCTAGGTATTCTGTTTCATTCTCCTCCATCCTTCTCCCGTCGTGGCTAATGTGTGGTTTTTGCAGGCTGGAAACTGGACCGTGACGCAAGCCTGTGCCCTGCTCCTAGAGGAGAGGGCGCGAAACCACATCGTCGCGGCCAAGCTCAAGAAGCGGAAGGACTACCACGAGGCGTGGAAGGCAGCGGAGGTCGCCAAGCGTGGTCGGAATGATGCTCGGGCGAAGCGGAGGAGAGCCGGGGATGAGGACGTTTCCTCCGATGAGGACCGGGAGCCGCCCCCTGGTTCCTCTGATGAGGATGATGATGATGAGGATGTTGCTGCGGCCGCGGCGCCTCGGGTGGGGGAGCCGACAGAGGGCTGCTCGTCGTCGACCTCGGGGGTCCCGCCGCGGCCGACCGCTGTTGCTTGCGCAACTCAGGGACTTCTTGAGGTGCGCCGGGGAGGTGACGGTGCTCGTGATAGGATGCCGCACCCTTCCTCTCAATGCGACCGTCATGGGGACCGCGCCCGTTAGTCGCCGGTGGAGCAGCCTGGCCGTGCTGACCAGAGGGCCGCAGCCTATCATGGATACCTGGCCCGAGAGGTGAAGAGCCGCGGCTCGGCCTCCCCCGCGTCACGATCGTCCTCCCACGCCGATGTCGCTGGTTGAGGAGGCGCGTTCCTCGCCGTCTCTTCCGCTCGCGGCCGCGGGAGCTGCATCTGAGCAGCGGTGGGGTGAGGAGGCGATCTCCTGAGGACTTTTGTGGTTCGAGGACCGGTGGATGGTCGCTTCCTGGTGTGATGAGTGATTGACAACGTTGTGTGGACCGACTCTTGGCTAAGTATTGCAGGTGCAGGTTGTGGCTTGACTTGCGTTGGTGCAGGTGAAGAACAAGCGCAAAAGGTCGTTGCCGGTGAGGCCTCCAGGTGTGGAGCAGACAAGTAGGCTTGGTTCGAGGGACCCGGTGGCCAGCAGGGTCAAGCGCGGGCCGCATGGTGGCAAGAACAGCAAGACGAAGTGATGGACGATTTCTTGGTTGAGCCTCAAAACCAAGGTCGAGCCGGAACTTCGTGGGAGCCGAGTCATGAGTGGTGATTGGCGGACGCTACACCGAGTTCGCGGGGTTTCCAGTTGTTCACCAGAAAACCATTGGGTTCCTTGGTTGATCCACAAAGCCAAGACCGAAGACCGAAGAGCAGCAGCATCAGGCCGGTCTGACCGGTGGGTCTGACCGGTCTGACTGGTGGGTACCGGTCTAACCGGTGGAGGACACTGGTCTGACCGGTGTGCGACGATGCCTTCCGGATGCTTCGAAGCGGAGGACACGCATCTCGCAAGGCTTGGGTCGAGGCTAAGCAAGTTTGCGGTCGCCGGGCATCCGTCTGATGGTGCTACGACGAAGATTCCCAAAGTGCCCTTCGAGGGTGTGTATCTTAGTTTTATGTCTTAGGGGTAGTTTCGTCTTTCGGTTGCCTCCATATAACCCAAGTGGTGAGAGGATGGCAGCCATCTCTTGGAACCCTAGCTCATTTCCCTTTGCTATTTTCCTTCCTATTTTCCTTAGGATTTTCTAGGACTAGCTTGAGAGCTTCATGGTGAGATCATTAGAGAGGGATGGATGATCGGGTGGCAAGCTAGACCTTGTATGAACCTTCATGGTATGTATAGATGATTCGGCATGGTTCCTCAAGGCCTTGTGTTGTTTCCCCCGTTTTCCTTTTTGGTGATTTTCGGAGCCGTTTCTTGGCGATTTTCTTGTGGTGGATTTAAGGCTGTTTTTTGGGGGATTTGGTTGGGGATGTATGCATGAACCCTTCCTGGTTCTTTTCTTTGTGATCCCCTCACAAATCCGTGAGAAAAGGTGCTCGATTTTGGTGTTTTCTTAAGTTTGGAGAAAGTGGTGTTCTTGGTGGACATTCTTCGATGCCTCTTGATTCAATGAGTTTTGGTGGATCAAATCGTAGTTATGGGATGCCCATGAGGTACTCCTAGTGTCCCCAAAGTCTTGTGTGAATCCGTGGAGTGAATCGGGAGATCGAGAAGTGGATTTGGGGGAGTTGACCCACGGCTCCTTGTTCATCCCGAGCGCCCAGGCCCTGACTGGTCTGACCGGTGCAGCCCTCTGTTGGGTTTTGGCTCGGGTGAACTGCCTGGTTCGTGTGGCTTTGGGCTGTGGTGTTGCTGGTCAGTTCTTGGCAGGTTTCAAGGTGTTTTGCTTAGTTTTGTGGAGGTTCTTCGTCTCCTTCAGTTTGAGTTTTGGAGGTCTTTTTGTTCAAGGGCCTAGAGGAGTCACTGAGGCTTCCTCGAACTTTGTTGTGCATCTGTTGATTGCCACCGGCCTGACCTACAGAGTCCACCGGTCTGACAGGTGGCATCGGTCTGACCGGCAGGAGCCATAGGTCTGACCGGTGTGGCACAGACAGCAGGTTGTGCAGTTTTCCGCTGCGTGTTAGGAGTGAGTTCTTCGGTTGGTTGAGTGGTTTGCTCCTACGGTCAATAGCACTTCAGTGGCTACGTGACTTTGGCAAACTTGGGTAGTTCGAGTCGGAGAAGTGTTGGATAGGCTGTGTTCGACTTGTTGGAGAAGTCATCTCCTTCGAGAAGAATTTTTATCGGCTCCCATTCACTCCCCCCCCCCTCTGGTTGCCAGTTCGGTCCTTCAAGTGGTATCAGAGCCGGTTACGGGTCTTTTGGGACTCTAACCAGTCTAAGATCCAAAGGCGTACCAGGAAAGGGGATTGGGTCCTCCGCACTTTGATGGGTAAAACTACCAGATGTGGTAGAGGCGGATGGCTGCTTTCCTCCGCGGCAAGGGTCAGATCCTTTTGGATGTTACGGTGAACACAACTTATGTTCATCCGAATAACTTCCTTGCTTTAGGATCGAGGGACATGTACGACGCCAACAACAAGGCAGTCGACTACTTGTTTCGTGCTCTGTGTCAATCAGAATTCGATCGGGTTCAAACAGAGGACTTAGCTTGTACGATTTGGGAGCAGCTGAAGAATGCTCACGCTGGAAACGCTTAGGTTCAGGCTCGGTTGTATGTGACTTACCGGAGAGAGTACGAGAATTTCACTCATCTCCCCGGTGAGTCAATTGACACCATGTTCCAGTGGTTCACGGTGATTGTGAACAACATGAGGGCCAATGTGGCCGTGCTCCCGTACGATGATCATGACAGAGCCGTGAAGCTCTTGCACTCACTGGATCGTACAATTTGGGATGGAAAGGTCGAGGCCATTCTTGAGTCTGAGAAGTATGACACTCTGACGGTAGACGAGCTGTTCTCTAAGCTCAAGTCAGCTGAGGTCGATCGTGGTGTGACTGCCCGTCTTGAGAGCCCGACAGATTCTCATAGTCTTGCGCACGTCGGTGGCTCAGGTGCTAAGTCTAACGCTAACCCATCCTCCAGGATGTACTCTCTATCTTCCTTGATGTCTTTGCCAGGTTAGGAGTTCGACGTTGAAGGACCGATTAGGCGAACCAGAGAGGGGCGGAGTGAATGGGAGCCAATAAAAATTCTTCTCGAAGGAGATGGAAACTCCAACAAGACGAACACGGCTTCCGAAACACTTCTCCGACTCAATTACCCAAGTTGGTCAAGACCACGCAGCCACTGGAGTGCTACTGGTCCTAGGAACCAACACACAACCTTCCGAGCCAAAACTCACCAACACACACATCGGAAACTTGCACGGCTTGCTGCCTGTGCTACACCGGTCAAACCGATGGCCTGCGCCGGTCAGACCGGTGACACCGGTCAGACCGGTGGATAGCGCCGGTCAGGCCGGTGGCTACAGCAGCCGCACAGCAAACGTTCCAGGAAGCCTCAGTGACTCCTCTAGGCCCTGGAACAAAAACAACCTCCGAGACACACCCTGGAAGGAAGAAGAACCCCTCACAAAACCTATCAAAACAACTCCAAACCCTCCAAGAACTGACCAGCAGGACCACGGGACAAAACCACACGGACAAGGCTGTTCCCCGAAACAAAAACCCACCAAGGGCTAGCACCGGTCAGACCGGTCAAGAGCACCGGTCAGACCGGTCGCGCCTGGGCAGCTCGGGATGAACAGCGCCCGCGAGTCAACTCCCCCAAATCCAACTCTCGATCTCCCGATTCGCTCCACGGATTCACACAAGACTTTGGGGATAGTAGGAACACCTCATGGGCACTCCATAGCCAAGATTTGGTCCACCAAAACTCGTTGAATCAAGAGGAATCGAAGGATTTCCGCCAAGAACACCTCGAACCCTAGAACCACGAAAACCCCAAAATTGAGCCCCTTTAATCACAGATTTGGGAGGGGAATCAAGGAAAAAAGAACCATGAGAGGTTCATGCATACATCCCCCACCAAATCCCAAAGAGAAAGGTCTCAAAACCGCCACAAGAAATTCGCCAAGAAAAGCCTCCGAAAATCACCAAAAAGGAGAAACGGGAAAGACACAACCAAGCCTTGCAGAACCACGCCGAATCATCTATACATACCAAAGAGGTTCATACAAGGTCTATCTTGCCGCCCGATCATCCTTCCCTCTCACAAGATCTCACCATGAAGCTCTCAAGCTAGTCCTATAAAAATCCTAAGGAAAATAGGAAGAGAAAATAGGAAAACCAAATGAGCTAGGGTTCCAAGAGATGGCTTCCATCCTCTCACCCCTTGGGTTATATGGAGGCAACCGAAAGACTAAAATACCCTTACTAGCTAACTAGGGATACTTGCCCCTCAAGGGCGAATTCGGAAATCTTTGTCTTCGCTCCATCGGACGGATGCCCAGCGACCGCAAACTTGCTTAGCCTCGATGCAGGCCTTGCGATCCCGACGTGTGTCCTCCGCTTCGAAGATTCTGGACTGTGTCGTCGCACACCGGTCAGACCGGTGCTCCTCACCGGTCAGACCGGTCAGACCCACCGGTCAAACGGGTCTGGAGCTGCTGCACCTCCGTCTTCGGTTCTTCGGTCTTGGCTTTGTGGATCAACCAAGGAACCCAGTGGTTTTCTGGTGAACCACCAAAAACCCCGCGAACTCGGTGTAGCCTCCGCCAATCACCACTCATGACTCGGCTCCCACGTAGTCCCGGCTCGACCTTGGTTTTGAGGCTCAACCAAGAAACCGTCCATGACTTCATCTTGCCGTTCTTGCCACCATGCGGCCCGCACTTGACCCCGCTGGCCACCGGGTCCCTCGAACCAAGCCTACTTCTCTTCTCTACACCTGGAGGCCTCACCGGCAACGACCTTTCGCGCTTGTTCTTCACCTGCACCAACACCAGTCAAGCCGCAACCTGCACCTGCAATACTTAGCCAAGAATCAGTCCACACCACGTTGTCAATCACTCATCACACCAGGAAGCGACCATCCACCGGTCCTCGAACCACACATGGCTCTCAATCTCCCCCTTGATGAGTGCATTGACAACACACACGTTTTGGTAATCAAGAGAAAAGAAAAAGAAAAGAAACAACTAAAAGAAACTCCAACAAGCGATCGAAAGCCAAAGAACAGGCAAAGAGCAAGATCACTTGAAGAAGACAAGTCTCGGACCCCTTAGTCAAGGGCAACGGCTCGACACATCCGAGACAAAACATGCTCAAGCAAAGAGCACAAACCACCAATCCAAAGCTCGAAAACCACAAAGAGCTCCCCCTGCACACATGCAAGTTCCCCCTGAACCAATGCAACTCCCCCTGGACGAATGCATGCAAACCTCTTGACGAAAACAGAGCAGCTGCATCAGCTCAGCTCTGACCGGTCAGACCGGTCGACACCACCGGTCAGACCAGTGCTCAACATGTGAACAGGAGCAGCACACCTGACCGGTCAGACCGGTGACCTCAACCAGTCAGACCGGTGCACAACAGATGCATGCAAACCTCTTGACGAAAACAGAGCAGCTGCATCAGCTCAGCTCTGACTGGTCAGACCGGTCGACACCACCGGTCAGACCGGTGCTCAACATGTGAACAGGACCAGCACACCTGACCGGTCAGACCGGTGACCTCAACCGGTCAGACCGGTGCACAACAGAGCCCAGAAATGGCTCGAAACCACCTGAAAGCCTTCCAAATGCATTCAGTAGGCCAAAACATGCTCAAACTTCTCCCCCTTGTTGACAATGCATGAATCAAGCCAAAAATGCAAAAAATGCAACCTAGAGCTTCTCAAATAGACAAAATTCAACATAGGATGCTACACATGTCCAAATGAGCAAGTTAGATACTCTATAGCTTCGTAAAGACATCAACTTCATGATCACCAAGTTTCACAACCATCGGGCGAAGCTAAGATAGAATTGAGCAATTTTGCGAAAATTTACCCTCTCCTGAGCAAAGTCCTAAACATGATCAAAACATATCAAAATGGCAAAGCCACACAAACTTCATGCTAGGACAGCCATTCTAAGCATAAGACCATCATAAACACCCACAAGCACCTCATGTCATGTCAAAGCCACCGAGCCATGTGCCTACTTCTATATATGAGACTTCTCATTGGTAGGCATCATGCAATGGTTTAGCACCCAAAGCAAATTAAAATTAACACTTATGAAATGGGAGCACATTTTCCAAGTAATTTACATTTCATTTTCAGATTTGAAATTGGTACATGAAATGTCTTTGCGACAAAAAGGAACTTATGCCCCTCCATAAGATCAAGCATGGGGGCTAAACATTCATGATGGCAAATGAGCCTTTGGCCCCATATGACCAAAATAAGCTATCCAACCACAAATTAAGCATAGCCAAGCCACTAAAACATGTCAAGATCATATAAAGGCATTTACTCACAAGAGAGCATACATATGAGATTTTTCAAAAACATAGCCATCAACCATGGATATAAACCAAGATTATCAAGAGCTAAGCCAAACTAACCATAGCTTACCAAATTAGCTCACAAAGATATATATATCATTCCATGGTGAACAATGTATATAGGAGAATCTTTTCCTAAACAATGCATATGATACAAAATGCATGCAACCTAAGATACTAAGATGCCTATACATCATGTTACATATGCCATGCCAAATGCAAGAAATGCACAAAGGAAAGCTATACATATGCTACAAAGGAGCTCCCACACAGCCAACTCAAGAAATCAAACAAACACCAAGCTACCCCCGCAAACGAGTGAAAGTTGCCTGATCTAGGGGTTTGGTGAAAATATCGGCTAGCTGGTCATGTGTGGGTACATGGATTAAAAGCGATTTTTCCTTTCTCTACGTTGTCTCTTAGAAAATGATACCTCACTTCTATGTGCTTGGTTTTGAAATGGAGCACTGGGTTCTTTGCAACGCTTATGGCACTGGTGCTATCACATTGAAGTGGGACATGGGTATACTCCTCACCAAAGTCACTCATGGTGTATGTGATCCAAAGGAGCTGAGAGCAACAACTAGCTGCGGCCACATACTCTGCCTCTGTAGTGGATTGAGCAACACTCGACTGTTTGTGGGAAGACCAAGACACCAAAGAAGAACCCAAGAACTGGCAAGTCCCAGAAGTGGACTTCCTATCCAACCGACACCCGGCAAAATCCGCGTCTGAAAAACCATGAAGCGCCAAAGAAGAAGACGCAGAGTACCAAAGGCCGAAGTCGGGAGTGTGTCGCAAATACCTGAAAATGCGCTTGACCGCTTGCCGATGCGAAGTCCTTGGAGACGCTTGAAAACGAGCGCACAGACATACCGAGAACTGGATGTCCGACCTCGTCGCCGTCAAGTAGAGGAGTGACCCGATCATGCTCCGGTACTCCTTCTGGTCCACGTGTTCACCTTCCTCGTCCGCATCAGGAGCTGTAGTCGTACTCATAGGCGTCGCCATGGCCTTGGAGTCCTCCATCTTGAACTTCCTCACAATGTCCTTGGTGTACTTAGCTTGGTGCACAAATGTTCCTTCCTTTGATTGCTTGATTTGTAGCCCGAGGAAGAACTGCAACTCGCCCATCATGCTCATCTCAAATTCCCTGCTCATGTCTTCTGCAAACCTTGCAACAAGAGAGTTAGATGAGCCACCAAAGATAATATCATCCACGTATACCTACACAATCAGGATATCTCTGCCCTGTCTGAGGAGAAACAAGGTCTGATCGACCTTCCCCATCTCAAACCCTCTCTCAAACAGGAACCCCCTCAACCTACCATACCAAGCTCTAGGCGCCTGCTTCAACCCATACAACACCTTCCTCAACTTGTACACCCGGTGGGGGTACTTCTCACTCTCAAACCCCGGTGGTTGCCTCACATACACCTCTTCCTCCAACACACCGTTCAGGAAAGCACTCTTCACATCCATCTGGAACAACTTGAACCCTTTAGCCACGGAAAAGGCTAGATGGATCCTGATCGCCTCCAAACGAGCTACAGGAGCGAAAGTCTCCTCGTAGTCGACCCCTCTTTCTGACTGTACCCCTGAGCAACAAGTCTTGACTTGTTCCTCACCACTTCTCCTTTCTCTCCCTCTTTATTTTTCCACACCCATTTTGCCCCAATCGGCTTACACCCTGGGGAGGGTCAACCAACACCCAAACTTGGTTCCTCTCAAAATTCTCCAACTCCTCATGCATCGAATTAACCCAATTATGATCAGATAGTGCGTGTCCAATGTCTTTGGGCTCAAAGGTGGCAACAAAAGCAGCATGAGCAAAATGAGAATTGTTCCGAACCGTCGACCGTGTAGTACGTTCATTCATGTCGCCGATGATTCTCGAAGCTGGGTGATCCACTTGCACTCGCCGGGGAGGTTCTCGCCTTGATGCTACCTCCCCCTCAACAGCAGCTTCGCCTTGATCTGGGTTTGTCGTTGTAGGTGTGGGAGAGGGCCCGTTCTCGATCGTCGTGGAAGTAGTAGGTACATGTTCAGCCACGGGCACCACACCGCCATCTTCATCATCTCCATGTTCATGCTCCTCCTCCTGAAAGATCTCCTCGCCAAGTTCGTTGTCACCTGAAAACTCAAAAACAAGCTGAGTACGTGGCTGTGTCTCGTCGAAGGTTACCTCGCAAGTCTCCACGATTTGGTTAGTTTCAAGATTGAGCACACGAAATGCTCTAGAATGAGATGCATAACCAAAGAAAATGCCATCGACAGACCTAGCCTCGAACTTGTCCAACTTCTTCCCTTTCTTCAGAATGAAGCATTTACAACCAAAGACATGGAAGTGACTCACCTTGGGTGTGCGACCGTGCATCAACTCATAACAGGTTTTCTTCTTGTGAACCCTGAGGTAGATCCTGTTCGACACATAGCACGCGGTATTGACCGCCTCAGCCCAGAACCTTCTCGGAGTCCTATGCTCGTCGAGCATCGTCCGAGCCATCTCGCACAAGGTCCTGTTTGTCCTTTCCACCACGCCATTCTGGGGAGGCGTATACGGACTCGAAAACTGGTGTTCAAGACCCAAGTCATGGCAAAAGGTTTCAAAGCGAGAGTTTTTGAATTCCGAGCCATTGTCACTGCGGATCGCTCGTATGGCATCTCCGTGCCTCTCGTTTCTTAACCTCAAGACAAGGTCTCGAACAAAACCAAACGTCTCCCCTTTCTCCTCAAGAAAGAACACCCACGCATACCGAGAGTAGTCGTCCACCACAACAAGGACATACCACTTCCCACCCGCAGATCGCACACGAGCTGGGCCAACAAGGTCCATATGGAGCAGCTCGCATGGACGCTCAGTCATCACATCGGTGAGAGGCGGGTGAGAAGAGGCTACCATCTTGGCATGCCTAGACGGCGCACAAACCAACTCTTTCTCAAACCTCAACCGTGGCAATCCTTGGACCAAATTGAGTTTACTCAAGCGAGACAAAAGGTCAAAGCTCAAGTGACCCAACTTCTATGCCACTTCCACAACTCACTCGAAGAACCAGCCAAAAAACAACGCTCCACACCAGAAGACTGAGAGAAATCAGCTCGGAACACTTGACCCTCGGGAACGACCATGCAAACAAGGTCCCCTCGAGAATCTAAAATCCGAGAACCACCAGGCCGAAACAACACCTCAAAGCCCTCATCCAACAACTGGGACACGGAAAGCAAATTGAACCCCAGCGATTGAACAAGAGCAACACGCCTGAGAGTGACCTTGTCACTTACCTTGATCTCACCTTCTGATAGCACACGCCCTCGCCCATTGTCCCCAAAGGTGATGTATGTCCTGGACACCACCGGGACGAGACTTGAGAATCACCCCTTGTCCCCGGTCATATGCCTCGAGCAACCGGAGTCAATCAACCAGACGTTCCTCAAGTCTCCCACCTGAAATTCAAAAGCGAGCACATGAGTGAACAAACGACTCAGCACTGGGGTTAGTACCAAAAGAGTAAAACCAGTGCCGAGCCATTTGCTCCAAAGTGGGGTTAGCACAAACCAAATCATCACGCCTATCAAAGCTACCACCACGAATACCACCACGGTAACCACTACGAGGGAACCAACCCTCTCTAGCTGGAGGAGGACGAAAGCCATGAAAAGAAGACCGTGGACCGTTCCTCCTCTCCATCTCAAAGCTACGACTCCTCCCACCCTCGTATTGAGCACGAGGTGGAGAACGCATAGCAAACTGACCACCTGCAAACTTTCCAGACCAACCACCAGAACCACGACCACCAGAACCAAACCAAGCATCCTCACGAGCATGAAAACCAACTCGCTGTCTGTCCAGACCTGCACCGGTCTGACCGGTGAAGCGCACCGGTCTGACCGGTGTAGCTCGGCCAGCAGCCCCACTTGCTGCCTTCCGGTCTCCCCAAGCCGGAACCATCCTCACAATCACCTTGGCCCTGGGCATCTGCATACGAGGCTCAGGTACACCATTAAAGGGGTGGTACCTATCCTTGTTAGCCCACTCTCTAGCCATTCTCTCCTCATCCTTCCTCTTGAAGCAAAACTCGCCCTTGTGACCATCTCTCCCACAATAGTCACAATGAAACCGCACGGGCTTAGGTTTAGGCTTGGGATGAGGCTGTTCACTTGGTTTCTCTCCACTCGGCTTCTCACTCTTCTTCTCTCCTTCCTCACCTCCCTTTGGGCTCACAAACTTTACAGGTTTTTGGAAATCATTTGTTGGGTGAGGGAATATGGGTGGATCTGGAGTAGTGTCAAGTTTGTTTCTGAGATGGTTAGGCTTGGGCTCAAACTTGTTCTTGTGCCTATTTGGTGGTGGGATAGGGATCTCTCCAACTCTCTCAACTCCCTCACCACTTTTCTCTCCAAGCTTGTCAGCCCCAAGTGCCTGACCATCATAGCGTTTGAAAGCCTCTATCATGATACCAAGCTGAGGCTCCTAACCCGACAACCAGCTCATACATTTCCTCAGCTCATCATTCTCATCCTGCAAGCGATCAACATAATGCGCAACCTCCAAATTCTTAACCGCATGCAATTCACAAGTAGAGCAAGAAGTGGGAATAGGCTCTTTCAACTTAGCCTCAAGCGAAACAGTGTAAGCATGCATCTCATCAATCTTTCCATGCAAAACAGGGCAAGAAGTACAAGCACCTAGCAAAGCAGGTCTAGACTTAAGCTCAGCCACTTCAACCCTAAGCATATCTAGTTCATCACAAGTAGAAGCATGCTTATCCTTAAGAGCAGTAAGATCAGCTAGGTACACAGAGCAATCAACACAATCAACATCATCAGAAACCACAGGAGAAGCCTTAAGCGAATCAATCTCAAGCTTAGCATCTAGGTTCTGGGTTTCTAGCTCAGCCACACGGTTCCTAGCATCTTCTAGTGAGGCCCTAAGCTCTTTTCTCATCTTCTTGGCCTCTCTAAGCATGTGATCGCGATTATCAAGCAAGTCAACCAACTCATCATTCTCCTTGCGCAAAGAGGAGAGCTCATCACATACCTCGTCCTCGGAGTCGGAGTCCGAGTCACTCTGGTGACTCTTCTTGCTACCGGAGCTACGAGCCAAGCCGCAGAAGCTATCTCCCGCGAAGCAGCTCAACCCGCTCAAGTTCTTGGACGCCTTCTTGTTCTTGCGCCGATCACCTTCATCTTCGCTGCTACTCGAGCTCGAAGAAGAGTAGGCGGAGCTGGAGTCGACGTCGCTCTCTCCGACCATCGCTCGGGCCTTCCTGCCGTGGCCGTCCTTCTTCCTCGACCGTCGCTCGTCCTTGTGCTTGTTCTTGTGCTTGTGATCGCGCCTTGATCGGTACTTGCCGTCCCTGCTCGACCGGTGCCTGTAGCCGTCCTTGTAGCCGTCCTTGTTCTCCATCTTCTCCGGGCAGTCGGCGATGAAGTGTCCTGGCTTGCCGCACTGAAAGCACGTCCGTGCTGTCCTCCTCGTGTTCACCTGGTTCTCGTGCAGCCTCTCGAACCGCCTGGTCAGCAACGCCAGGTCGTCCTCTCCAAGCACGTCGAACTCCTCATCTGGCAAAGACATCAAAGAAGACAGAGAGTACATCCTGGAAGATGCGTTAGCGTTAGACTTAGCTCCTTTGCCACCAACGAGAGCAAGACTATGAGAATCAGTCGGGCTCTCGATATTGGCTGTCATACCACGGTCCAACTCAGCCGACTTGAGCTTCGAAAACAGCTCGTTCACGGTCAAGGTGTCATACTTCTCGGACTCAACAATAGCCTCAAACTTCCCGTCCCATACGGTATGATGCAACGAGTGCAAGAGCTTCACGGCTCTATCATGATCATCGTATGGGAGCACGGCCACATTGGCTCTCATGTTGTTCACAACGACCGTAAACCGCTGGAAAAGAGCATCGACGGACTTGCCGGGGAGATGAGTAAAGTTCTCGTACTCTCTCCGGTAAGTCGCGTACATCCGAGGCTGAACCTGAGCATTCCCAGCATGTGCATCCTTCAACTGCTCCCAAATCCTACAGGCTAAGTCCTCTGTCTGAACTCAATCGAATTCAGGCTGACACAAGGCACGAAACAAGTAGTCGACTGCCTTGTTGTTGGCTTCGAACATATCCCTCGATCCTGGAGCTAGGAAGTTCATCGGATGAACATAAGCTGTGTTCACCGTGACGTCCCAAAGGATCTGACCCTTTCCGCGGAGGAACGCTGCCATCCGCCTCTGCCACATCTGGTAGTTCTTCCCATCGAAGTGCGGAGGTCCCGAACCCCGTTCCTGGTACGCCATCTTTGGATCTTAGACTGGTAAGAGTCAATGAAGACCCGAACCGGCACTGATACCAATTGAAGGACCGATTAGGCGAACCAGAGAGGGGGGGAGTGAATGGGAGCCGATAAAAATTCTTCTCGAAGGAGATGGAAACTCCAACAAGACGAACACGGCTTCCGAAACACTTCTCCGACTCAATTACCCAAGTTGGTCAAGACCACGCAGCCACTGGAGTGCTACTGGTCCTAAGAACCAACACACAACCTTCCGAGCCAAAACTCACCAACACACACAGCGGAAACTTGCACAGCTTGCTGCCTGTGCTACACCGGTCAAACCGATGGCCTGCGCCGGTCAGACCGGTGACACCGGTCAGACCGGTGGACAGCGCCGGTCAGGCCGGTGGCTATAGCAGCCGCACAGCAAATGTTCCAGGAAGACTCAGTGACTCCTCTAGGCCCTGGAACAAAAACAACCTCCGAGACACACCCTGGAAGGAAGAAGAACCCCTCACAAAACCTAGCAAAACAACTCCAAACCCTCTAAGAACTGACCAGCAGGACCACGGGACAAAACCACATGGACAAGGCTGTTCCCCGAGACAAAAACCCACCAAGGGCTAGCACCGGTCAGACCGGTCAAGAGCACCGGTCAGACCGGTCGCGCCTGGGCAGCTCGGGATGAACAGCGCCCGCGAGTCAACTCCCCCAAATCCAACTCCCGATCTCCCGATTCGCTCCACGGATTCGCACAAGACTTTGGGGATAGTAGGAACACCTCATGGGCACTCCATAGCCAAGATTTGGTCCACCAAAACTCGTTGAATCAAGAGGAATCGAAGGATTTCCGCCAAGACCACCACGAACCCTAGAACCACGAAAACCCCAAAATTAATCCCCTTTACTCACAGATTCTGGAGGAGAATCAAGGAAAAAAGAACCACGAGGGGTTCATGCATACATCCCCCACCAAATCCCAAAGAGAAAGGTCTCAAAACCGCCACAAGAGTTTCGCCAAGAAAAGCCTCCGAAAATCACCAAAAAGGAGAAACGGGAAAGACACAACCAAGCCTTGCGGAACCACGCCGAATCATCTATACATACCAAAGAGGTTCATACAAGGTCTAGCTTGCCGCCCGATCATCCTTCCCTCTCACAAGATCTCACCATGAAGCTCTCAAGCTAGTCCTATGAAAATCCTAGGGAAAATAGGAAGAGAAAATAGGAAAACCAAATGAGTTAGGGTTCTAAGAGATGGCTGCCATCCTCTCACCCCTTGGGTTATATGGAGGCAACCGAAAGACTAAAATACCCTTACTAGCTAACTAGGGATACATGCCCCTCAAGGGCGAATTCGGAAATCTTTGTCTTCGCTCCATCGGACGGATGCCCAGCGACCGCAAACTTGCTTAGCCTCGATGCAAGCCTTGCGATCCCGACGCGTGTCCTCCGCTTCGAAGATTCCGGACTGCGTCGTCGCACACCGGTCAGACCGGTGCTCCTCACCGGTCAGACCGGTACCCACCGGTCAGACCGGTCTGGAGCTGCTGCACCTCCGTCTTCGTTTCTTCGGTCTTGGCTTTGTGGATCAACCAAGGAACCCAGTGGTTTTCTGGTGAACCACCGGAAACCCCGCGAACTCGGTGTAGCCTCCGCCAATCACCACTCATGACTCGGCTCCCACGTAGTCCCGGCTCGACCTTGGTTTTGAGGCTCAACCAAGAAACCATCCATGACTTCATCTTGCCGTTCTTGCCACCATGCGGCCCGCACTTGACCCCGCTGGCCACCGGGTCCCTCGAACCACACATGGCTCTCAGACGTGCTTGGAGAGGACGAGCTGGCGCTGTTGACCAGGAGGTTCGAGAGGTTACACGAGAACCGGGTGAACACAAGGAGGACCACACGGACATGCTTCCAGTGCTGCAAGCCAGGACACTTCATCACCGACTGCCCGAAGAAGATGGAGAACAAGGACGGCTACAAGCACCGGTCGAGGACGGAGAACAAGCACCGATCGAGGCACGATCACAAGCACAAGCACCGGAACAAGGACGAGCGGAGACAGGAAGAAGGACGGCCACGGCAAGAGGACCCAAGTGATGGTCGGAGCAAGCGACATCGACTCCAGCTCCGTCTACTCTACCTCGAGCTCCAGTAGCAGCGAAGATGAAGGTGATCGGCGCAAGAGCAAGAAGGTGTCCAAGAACTTGAGCGGGCTGAGCTGCTTCGCGCGAGACGGCTTCTGCGGCATGGCACACAGCTCTGACAGTAAGAAGAGTCACAAGAGTGACTCGGACTCTGACTCCGAGGATGAGGTACGTGATGAGCTTTCCTTCTTGTGCCAGGAGAATGAGGAGCTTGGCAAGTTGCTTGATAACCGTGATGACATGCTTCGAGAGGCTAAGAAGATGAGGAAAGAGCTTAGGGCCTCACTAGAAGATGCTAGGAACAGAGTAGCTGAGCTAGAAACACAGAACCTAGATGATAAGCTTGAGATAGATTCGCTTAAGGCTTTACCTGTTGTTTCTGATGAGGTTGTTTGTGGTGATTTCTCTGTTTTCCTAGCTGATCTTACTGCTCTTAAGGAAAAGCATGCCTCAAAGCGTGAGGAACTAGAAGTGCTTAGGATTGAATTGGCTGAGCTGCAATCTAGGCCCTCTTTGCTAGGTGCTTGCACATCTTGCCCTGTGTTGCATGGAAAAATTGATGAGATGCGTGCTCGCATTATTTCACTTAAGGCTGACTTGAAAGTTCCGATTCCTACTTCTTGCTCTACTTGTGAATTGCATGTTGTGAAAAATCTGGAACTTGCACATTATGTTGATCACTTGCAGGATGAAAATGATGAGTTGAGGAAGTGCTTGAGTTGGTTGTCGGGTCAGGAGCCTCAGCTTGGTATAATGATAGCGGCTTTCAAACGCTATGATGGTCGGGCACTTGGGGCTGACAAAATTGGAGAGAGCAGTGGTGAGAGAGATGATAAAGTTGGAGAGATTCCTATCCGACCACAAACAACACACAAGAACAAGTTTGAGCCTAAGCCTAACCATCTCAGAAACAAACTTGACACAACTCCAGATCCACCTGTGTTCCCTCCCCAAACAAACAACTTCCAAAAACGGGTGAGATTTGTGAACCCCAAGGGAGATTTGGTTGGAGAGAAGAAGGGAGAGAAGCCAAGTGAGCAGCCCCAACCCAAGCCTAAACCAAAACCCATCCGGTTCCATTGTGGGTATTTTGGTAGAGATGGTCACAAGGATGAGTTTTGCTTCAAGAGGAAGCGTGAGGAGAAGTTGGCTAAGGAGTAGGCTAACAAGGACAGGTACCACCCCTCAAATGGTGTACCTGAGCCTTGTATGCAAATGCCCAGGGCCAAGGCCATTGTGTGTACGATTCCAGCTTGGGGAGATCGGATAGTTTCAGGTGGTGCTGCTAGCTGAGCACCACCAGTCAGACCGGTCAGGGGGACCGGTCAGATCGGTGCAGGTCTAGGTGCTGGGCAGTTCGATTTTCGTGCTCGTGAGGATGCTCGGTTCAGTTCCTTTGGTCATGGTACAGGTAGTTGGCATAGTGAGTCTGGTGGTGTTCAATTTGCTAGGCGTTCTCCACCCCGTGCTCAATACGATGGTGGGAGGAGTCATAGCTTTGAGTCTCAGAGGAGCAACGGTCCACGGTCTTCCTTTCGTGGTTTTTGTTCTCCTCCAACGAGACAGGGGTGGTTTCCTCGTGGTGGTTCCCGTGGTGGCTTTCGTGGTGGTAGCTCTGATAGGCATGATGATATGGTTTGTGCTAACCCCATTTTGGAGCAAATGGCTCGGCACTGGTTTTCCTCTTTTGGTACTAACCCCAGTGCTGAGTCGTTTGTTCGCTCACGTGCTTGGTTTTGAATTTCAGGTGGGAGACTTGAGGAACGTTTGGCTGATCGACTCCGGTTGCTCGAGGCATATGACCGGAGACAGGGGTGGTTCTCAAGTCTCGTCCCGGTGGTGTCCAAGACATACATCACCTTTTTGGACAATGGGCGAGGACGTGTGCTTTCAGAAGGTGAGATTAAGGTAAGTGACAAGGTCACTCTCAGGTGTGTTGCTCTTGTTCAATCGCTCGGGTTCAATTTGCTTTCCGTGTCCCAGCTGTTGGATGAGGGTTTTGATGTGTTGTTTCGGCCTGGTGGTTGTCGAATTTTGGATTCTCGAGGGGACCTAGTTTCCATGGTCGTTCCCGAGGGTCAAATTTTCCGAGCGGATTTCTCTCAGTCTTCTGGTGTGGCTCGTTGCTTTTTCGCTGGTTCTTCGAGTGAGTTGTGGAAGTGGCATAGGAAGTTGGGTCACTTAAGCTTTGACCTTTTGTCTCGCTTGAGTAAACTCAATTTGGTCCGAGGATTGCCACGGTTGAGGTTTGAGAAAGATTTGGTGTGTGCGCCCTGTAGGCATGCCAAGATGGTAGCCTCTTCCCATCCACCCCTCACCGATGTGATGACGGAGCGTCCATGCGAGCTGCTCCATATGGACCTTGTTGGCCCAGCTCGTGTGAGATCTGTGGGTGGGAAGTGGTACGTCCTAATTGTGGTGGACGACTACTCTCGGTATGCTTGGGTCTTCTTTTTGGAGGAAAAGGTGGAGACGTTTGGTTTTGTTCGAGATCTTGTCTTGAGGTTGAAGAACGAGAGGCACGGAGATGCCATACGAGCGATTCGCAATGACAATGGCTCGGAATTTAAAAACTCTCATTTCAAAACCTTTTGCCACGACTTGGGTCTTGAACACCAGTTTTTGAGTCCGTATACGCCCCCCAGAATGGCGTGGTCGAAAGGAAAAACAAAACCTTGTGTGAGATGGCCCGGACGATGCTCGATGAGCATAGGACTCCGAGGAGGTTCTGGGCTGATGCGGTCAATACCGCGTGCTATGTTTCGAACAGGATTTTTCTCCAAGCTTTCAAGAAGAAGACGTGCTATGAGATGATGCACGGTCGCACTCCCAAGGTGAGTCATTTCCATGTGTTTGGATGCAAATGCTTTATTCTAAAGAAGGGCAAGAATCTAAATAAGTTTCAGGCTAGGTCATTCGATGGTATTTTCTTTGGTTATGCTACTCACTCTAGAGCATTTCGCGTTCTCAACTTGGAAACTAACCAAATCGTTGAAACTTGCGAGGTTACCTTCGGCGAGACACAGCCACGTAGCTCTTTGGTTTTTGATTGTGCAGGAGATGATGAACTTGGCAAGGAGATCTTTCAGGAGGAGGAGCATGAACATGGAGATGATGAAGATGGTGGTGTGGTGCCCGCGGCTGAGCATGTACCTACTACTTCGACTACGATCGAGAACGGGTCCTCTCCTACACCCACAATGACAAGCCTAGATCAAGGAGAAGCGGTTGCTGAGGGGGAGGTAGCTTCAAGGCGAGAACCTCCCCGGTGAGTTCAAGTGGATCACCCAGCTTCGAGGATCATCGGGGACATCAACGAACACACTACACGGTCGAGGGTTCGAAACAATTCTCACTTTGCCCATGCTGCTTTTGTCGCTACGTTTGAGCCCAAAGACATTGGACACGCACTATCTGATTCTAATTGGGTCAACGCAATACGTGAGGAGTTGGAGAACTTTGAGAGAAACCAAGTTTGGGAGTTGGTAGATCCTCCACCGAGTTGTAAGCCTATCGGGACAAAATGGGTGTGGAAAAACAAAGAGGGTGAGAATGGAGAAGTGGTGAGAAACAAGTCGCGGTTGGTGGCACAAGGGTATAGTCAGAAAGAGGGGATCGACTACGAGGAGACCTTTGCTCCCATAGCCCGCTTGGAGGCGATTAGAATCCTTCTAGCCTTTTCCGTGGCTAAAGGGTTCAAATTATACCAAATGGACGTGAAGAGTGCCTTCCTGAACGGTGTGTCAGAGGAAGAGGTATATGTGAAGCAACCACCGAGGTTTGAGAGTGAGAAGTACCCCCACCGGGTGTACAAGTTGAGAAAGGCGCTCTATGGGTTGAAACAGGTGCCTAGGGCTTGCTATGGCAGGTTGAGGGGGTTTCTGTTTGCTAAGGGCTTTGAGATGGGGAAGGTAGATCAGACCTTGTTTCTCCTCAGGCAGGGCGTTGATATTCTAATTGTTCAGGTGTACGTGGATGATATTATCTTTGGTGGCTCGTCTCACTCTTTGGTTGCAAGGTTTGCAGAAGACATGAGTAGGGAATTCGAGATGAGCATGATGGGTGAGTTGCAGTTCTTCCTAGGCCTCCAGATCAAGCAGTCGAAGGAAGGAACATTTGTGCACCAAGCCAAGTACACCAAGGACATAGTGAGGAAGTTCAAGATGGAGGACTCCAAGGCCATGGCGACGCCTATGAGTACGACTACAGCTCTTGATGCAGACGAGGAAGGTGAACACGTGGACCAGAAGGAGTACCGAAGCATGATCGGGTCACTCCTGTACTTGATGGCGACGAGGCCAGATATCCAGTTCTCGATATGTCTGTGCGCTCGTTTTCAAGCATCTCCAAGGACTTCGCATTGGCAGGCAGTCAAGCGCATATTCAGGTATTTGCGATACACTCCCGACTTCGGCCTTTGGTACTCTGCGTCTTCTTCTTTGGCGCTTCATGGTTTTTCAGACGCGGATTTTGCCAGATGTCAGTTGGATAGGAAGTCCACTTCTGGGACTTGCCAGTTCTTGGGTTCTTCTTTGGTGTCTTGGTCTTCCTGCAAACAGTCTAGTGTTACCCAATCCACTACCAAGGCAGAGTATGTAGCCGCTGCTAGTTGTTGCTCTCAGCTCCTTTGGATCACATACACCATGACTGACTTTGGTGAGGAGTATACCCATGTCCCACTTCTATGTGATAGCACCAGTGCCACAAGCGTTGCAAAGAACCCAGTGCTCCATTCCAAAACCAAACACATAGAAGTGAGGTACCATTTTCTGAGAGATAATGTTGAGAAAGGGAAAATCGCTTTGATCCATGTACCCACACATGACCAGCTAGCCGATATTTTCACCAAGCCCCTAGATCAAGCAACTTTCACTCGTTTGCGGGGAGGAACATGGTGTGTGTTTGATTTCTTGAGTTGGGTGTGGGAGCTCCTTTGTAACATATGTATAGCTTTCCTTTTTGTGCATGTTTGCATTTGCATGGCATTTTGTATCATGATGTATAGGCATCTTTGTATCTTAGGTTGCATGCATTTGTATCATATGCATTGTTTTAGGAAAGGCTTCTCCTATATACATTGTTCACCATGATGTGCTATATATGATCTCGAGAGCTAGTTTGGTATAGTTTGGCTTTGCTCTTGATGATCTTGATTTATATCCATGGTTGATGGCTATGTTTTTTAAAAATGCTACATGTATGTCCTCTTGTGAGTAAATGCCTTTATATGATCATGACATGTTTTAGTGGCTTTGTTATGCTCAATTTGTTCTTGGATGCTTTATTTTGATCATATGGGGCCAAAGGCTCATTTGGCATCAACAATGTTTAGCCCGCTCGCTTTATCTTGTGGAGGGGCATAAGTTCCTTGTTGTCGCAAAGACATTTCATGTACCAATATGAATCTGAAAATGAAATGTAAATTGCTTGGAAAATGTGCTCCCATGTCACATGTGCTTAATTTAATTGCTTTTGGGTGCTAAACCGTTGCATGATGCCTACCAATGAGAAGTCTCATACATAGAAGTAGGCACATGGCTCGGTGGCTTTGACATGACATGAGGTGCTTGAGGGTGTTTATGATGATCTTATGATTAGAATGGTTGTCGTAGCATGAAGTTTGTGTGGCTTTGTCATTTTGACATGTTTTCTCATGTTTAGGACTTTGCTCATGAGAGGGTGATTTTTCGCAAAATTGCTCAATTCTATCTTAGCTTTACCCAATGGTTGTGAAACTTGGTGATCTTGTAGTTTATGTTCATACGAAGCTATAGAGTATCTAACTTGCTCATTTGGACATGTGTAGCATCTTGTGTTGAATTTTTTCTATTTGAGAAGCTCTAGGTTGCATTTTTCCAATTTTTGGCTTGATTCATGCATTGTCAACAAGGGGGAGATGGTTGTGAAGGAAAAGTGCTTCTGGATGCATTTAGAAGGTTTCTGAGTGGTTTCGAGCCATTTTTGGGCTCTTGCATTTCCCAGGTGGTCATCGGTCTGACCGGTCGAGGTCACCGGTCTTACCGGTGCAGGTGTCAGGACCTGCGCAGATGTGGTGCACCGGTCTGACCTGTGTTGTGGACCGGTCTGACCGGTCAGAGCTGAGCTGGTGTAGCTACTCTGTTTTTGTGAAGAAGTTTGCATGCATTCGTCCAGGGGGAGTTGCATTGGTTCAGGGAAAGCTTGCATGTGTGTACGGGGAGCTCTTTGTGGTTTTCGAGCTTTGGTTTGGTGGTCTTTTGCTCTTTGCTTGAGCTTGGTTTTTGTCTAGGTTGTGTCGAGACGTTGCTCTTGCCTAAGGGGACCGAGACTTGCTTGTCTTCTTCAAGTGATCTTGCTCTTTGTCTTTCATTTGGCTTTCGATCGCTTGTTCAAGTTTCTTTGTTCATTTCTTTTCTTTTCCTGTTCTCTTTGGTTACCAAATGTGTGTGTTGTCAATGCACTCATCAAGGGGGAGATTGAGGACCTATGTGGTTTGAGGACCGGTGGATGGTCGCTTCCTGGTGTGATGAGTGATTGTCAACGTTGTGTGGACTGACTCTTTGCTAAGTATTGCAGGTGCAGGTTGCGGCTTGACTGGTGTTGGTGCAGGTGAAGAACAAGCGCGAAAGGTCGTTGCCGGTGAGGCCTCCAGGTGTGGAGCAGACAAGTAGGCTTGGTTCGAGGGACCCGGTGGCCACCAGGGTCAAGTGCGGGCCGCATGGTGGCAAGAACAGCAACATGAAGTCATGGACAGTTTCTTGGTTGAGCCTCAAAACCAAGGTCGAGCCGGAACTTCGTGGGAGCCGAGTCATGAGTGGTGATTGGCGGAGGCTACACCGAGTTCGCGGGATTTCTAGTGGTTCACCAGAAAACCACTGGGTTCCTTGGTTGATCCAAAATGCCAAGACCGAAGACCGAAGAGCAGCAGCATCAGGCCGGTCTGACCGGTGGGTACCGATCTGACCGGTGTGCGACGACTCCTTCCGGATGCTTCAAAGCGGAGGACACGCGTCGGGATCGCAAGGCTTGCGTCGAGGCTAAGCAAGTTTGCGGTCGCCGGGCATCTGTCTGATGGTGCTACGATGAAGATTCCCAAAGTGCGCTTCGAGGGCGTGTATCTTAGTTTTATGTCTTAGGGGTAGTTTCGTCTTTCAGATGCCTCCATATAACCCAAGTGGTGAGAGGATGGCAGCCATCTCTTGGAACCCTAGCTCATTTCTCTTTGCTATTTTCCTTCCTATTTTCCTTAGGATTTTCTAGGACCAGCTTGAGAGTTTCATGGTGAGATCCTTAGAGAGGGATGGATGATCGGGTGGCAAGCTAGACGATGTATGAACCTTCATGGTATGTATAGATGATTCGACGTGGTTCCTCAAGGCCTTGTGTTGTTCCCCTGTTTTCCTTTTTGGTGATTTTCGGAGCCTTTTCTTGGCGATTTTCTTGTGGTGGATTTGAGGCCGTTTTCTTGGGGATTTGGTTAGGGATGTATGCATGAACCCTTCTTGGTTCTTTTCCTTGTGATCCCCCTCACAAATCCGTGAGAAAAAGGTGCTCGATTTTGGGGTTTTCTTAAGTTTTGGGAAAGTGGTGTTCTTGGTGGAAATCCTTTGATTCCTCTTGATTCAATGAGTTTTGGTGGACCAAATCGTAGCTATGGGATGCCCATGAGGTACTCCTAGTATCCCCAAAGTCTTGTGCGAATCCGTGGAGCGAATCGGGAGATCGGGAAGTGGATTTGGGGAAGTTGACCCGCGGCTCGCTGTTCATCCCGAGCGCCCAGGCCCTAACTGGTCTGACCGGTGCCTTCCACCGGTCTGACCGGTGCAGCCCCCTGTTGGGTTTTGGCTCAGGTGAACTGCCTGATTCCTGTGGCTTTGGGCTGTGGTGTTGCTGGTCAGTTCTTGGCAGGTTTCAAGGTGTTTTGCTTAGTTTTGTGGAGGTTCTTCGTCTCCTTCAGTTTGAGTTTTGGAGGTGTTTTTGTTCCAGGGCCTAGAGGAGTCACTGAGGCTTCCTGGAACTTTGCTGTGCATCTGTTGATTGCCACCAGCCTGACCGACAGAGTCCACCGGTCTGACCGGTGTGGCACAGACAACAGGTTGTGCAGTTTTCCGCTGCGTGTTAGGAGTGAGTTCTTCGGTTGGTTGAGTGGTTTGCTCCTAGGGTCAGTAGCACTTCAGTGGCTATGTTGAAGGACCGATCTGGCGACCAGAGAGGGGGGAGTGAATGGGAGCTGATAAAAATTCTTCTCGAAGGAGATGGGAACTCCCACAAGACGAACACGACTTCCAAAATACGTCTCCGACTCAACTACCCAAGTTGGCCAAGACCACGTAGCCACTGCTACTAGTCCTAGGAACCAACAACCACCTAAACCTACTCGAGAACGCAGCGGAACAAGCAACTCGAGCACCACTAGACTACACCGGTCAGACCGGTGAGCAGCACCGGTCAGACCTGCTGGAGCAACCTGGCAAAACCTGAGAACTTCCACAGAAGGCTCCTACACCGGTCAGGCCGGTGAATCAGACCGGTCTAAGCCAGGAAATCCCAAATCCACCAAACAGGCCTACCGAGCTCCAAAACTGACCAAACTCGAAACAGCAGCAACACGAGACAACAAGGAACTCACCAAGACATTACCCGAGCAAAACTCAACCAAGGGTCTGCACCGGTCAGACCGATGAGGGGCACCGGTCAGACCGGTCAGGACCTGAGCTCTTGGGATGAACAGCGCCCGCGGGTCAACTCCTCCAAATCCAACTCCCGATCTCCCGATTCGCTCCACGGATTCGCACAAGACTTTGGGGATATTAGGAACACCTCAGGGGCACTCCATAGCCAAGATTTGGTCCACCAAAACTTGCTAAATCGAGAGGAATCGAAGAAATCCCACCAAGAACGCCTCTAACCCTAGAGAGGAGAAAATCCCAAAATCGAGCCCCTTTGCTCACGGATTTGGGAGGGGAATCAAAGGGAAAAGAACCATGAAGGGTTCAAGCATACATCCCCCACCAAATCCCAAAGAGAAAGGCCTCGAATGCGCCACAGGAAAATCGCCAAGAAAAGGCTCCGAAAATCACCAAAAAGAAGAAACGGGAGAGACACAACCAAGCCTTGAGGAACCACGCCGAATCATATATACATACCATGAAGGTTCATACAAGGTCTAGCTTACCGCCCGATCATTCGTCCCTCTCACAGGATCTCACCATGAAGCTCTCAAGCTAGTCCTAGAAATTCCAAAGGAAAAAGGAAGAGGAAAATAGCAAAACAAAATGAGCTAGGGTTCAAAGAGATGGCTGCCATCCTCTCACCACTTGGGTTATATGGAGGCAACCGAAAGATGAAACTACCCCTAAGTCCTAAAACTAGGATACACACCCCCGAGGGGCACATTGGGAATCTTCATCGTCGAACCATCAGACGGATGCCCAGCGACCGCAAACTTGCTTAGCCTCGACGCAAGCCTTGCGATCCCGACGCGTGTCCTCCGCTTCGAAGTCTTCGAACTGCGTCATCGCACACCGGTCAGACCGGTGCTCCTCACTGGTCAGACCGGTACCCACCGGTCAGACCGGTCAGACCCACCGGTCAGACCGGTCCGATGCTGCTGCACCTCCGTCTGCGGTCTTCAGTCTTGGCTTTGTGGATCAACCAAGGAACCCAGTGGTTTTCTGGTGAACCACCGGAAACCCCGCGAACTCGGTGTAGCCTCCGCCAATCTCCACTCATGACTTGGCTCCCACGCAGTCCCGGCTCGACCTTGGTTTTGAGGCTCAACCAAGAAACCGTCCATGACTTCATCTCGCCGTTCTTGCCACCATGCGGCCCGCACTTGACTCCGCTGGCCACCGGGTCGCTCGAACCAAGCCTACTTGTCTTCTTCACACCTGGAGGCCTCACCGGCAACGACCTTTCGCGCTTTCTCTTCACCTGCACCAACACCAGTCAAGCCGCAACCTGCACCTGCAATACTTAGCCAAGAATCTGTCCACACCACGTTGTCGATCACTCATCACACCAGGAAGCGACCTACCACCGGTCCTCGAACCACACAGGCTCTCTTATGTGACTTTGGCAAACTTGGGTAGTTCGAGTCGGAGAAGTGTTGGATAGGTCGTGTTCGACTTGTTGGAGAAGTCATCTCCTTCGAGAAGAATTTTTGTCGGCTCCCATTCACTCCCCCCTCTCTAGTTGCCAGTTTGTTCCTTTATCTCCCCGCGGAGCGACCGCCCCCTGGTGTCCTGCGGCAAGTGGTCCTTGTATTGGCCGCCGTTGTCCGAGCCCAAGAAGGCTCGGGTCCTTGCGGCGAGGTGAGCTTCTCTCCTTCTCTTGGTTAGGATTGCCCAGCAACTTCGATGTTGAGCTCTCTGTCTTTTTTGGATACCTCCAAGCGACCAACCGCTCGTGCCGGCGCTGGAGAAGTCCCTCCGCTGTGTTGTGCGGAAGGTTGTCGTGCCGGTGCTGGCGGCGGCGTCGCAGATGTCCTCCGAAGCTCCTCCCGTGGTGCCGCCGGAGGAGAAGAGCTCCGTCGGGCAAGGCACCGGGGAGACGTCGCGGAAGAGCGATAGCTCCAGCGACGGTTTCGGCCAGCTTGGCGTCACGACGTCCCGGGCTCTGCCGTCGGCGGAGGCGCTGTTGGTGCTCGAGGCGGAGTTGCGGCAGCAGATCTCGAGTGCGGCGGTGGGCAACCGCACGGTGATCGCGGATGTCTCCACCACCGGGGGGCCAATGCCTCAGTGGTTACTCTGGGTGCTGCTGCTGACGGGGACGCCATAGGAGCCAGTGCGCCCGGTGTCTCACCCATTTGCTCTTCCGGGGATGCGGTCGCGGTCGAGATGGATCCGGCGATGACCACGCCGGAGGACCCGGTTGTGGCCACACCAGCCGCGGGGGTCCTGCCGACCTTCGAGACTCAGAGTGAGGGGTTCGACGCCGGAGCGCCTCACCGGGGAGATGGAGACGTGGCGATTGCGGGACCAAACGCGGAGGGCACAACGTTCGTGCCAGTCCCTGACCCTTCTCCCATTGTCGCGCCGTCCCTTCGCCATGACTCCGGTGCCAGCGCGCCGAATGAGCTCCGGGGAGCGTTGGTGCCCGTTCTCGGTGGCGGGGCCTGTCATCGTAGGCTGTTGATTGCTGCCCATGATGACCTGAGCCGGGTGGTACTCGATGTTCACGACGAGGAGGACCGCGTCTCGGCCGAGTGGCTTGCACGTGTGTTGACATTTCTTAACGTCATCACTAGGTTTGTATCCCCGGCAATGGCACCAGAAATGCTTGTTGACATTTCTTAATGTCATCACTCGGTTTGTATCCCCAGTAACAGCGCAAGAAATGGTTATCGGCATTCCTTAACATCTTTGCTAAGTTCATAAGTTCCTAGCAACGATGCCAGAAATGTTCCGATAGTAATCCTAACATTTGCAAAGAATCTGCAAGCGCACAAATGTACCATTGTAGCATTTCCCCAAAGGAGTATTCCAGAGGGTATCAAATCGAAGGAAGGCATGGTCGGATTAACATGTACAACACTATTGTAATGAGTATAGATCAATGACGAGAATAAGTCAGAGCCCAAACACAGGGGTAAGATATGATAATGATGAGGTAGTATGAACACACCCAAACTCGTTCTCTCTATGGTACACTACGGCTTAGGAGGCAACATACGAGTTAGCTCTAAGTTCTAAGGTACTATACATGTGAAGTTAGTAGATGTCAGTCAGTCACATAAGCACTGTATGAATATCAGCTCAGCACCCAGGCACAAACGGGGAGCTAACCTCCCGCGTCGCTTCCACACGACGTCGGTTGTTAGATTTTAGACTCCTACAGCATACCTGAACGTGGAACAACTTCTAGATGATGAATGAACGGAGAACACATGAACAAATCACCAATATATGCTAACACTACTTTATATGAAATAGCTGAATAACTTAAGTAGATCAAAGTCATACAATAGAATAAAGATACAAGAGAACTCATACCTAGATCCCAAAGTAGACTTGGAATCTAAACTAGAACTACTCTAGCCTACCTTCTAGCCTTGGAAACCAAAAGTGAGACAGGAGTTGGAAAGTGAGTTGGGTAAGAAATGAGTCCCCTCCCTCCTATTTATAGGCCTTGGACAACTTCAGGAGAATGGCGTGAGCACCCCGGGAGTGGATTAGGAGCCAACCAGGAAGCACCACGTGGAAGGCCAGGATGAGCCAACACAAGGTCAGTTCGGCCGACCTGTGGGGTCGGCCGACCCCTTGTGGGGCCACCTCGGCCTATGCTTTCGTGTGGTGGCTGTCCTGTGGGTCCTAAGGTCGGTCCTCGGTGTCCACCCGAGTTTGAGGCTGTTTGCCTACCCGTGGGCCCTTCAATCCTTGTGATGTCCATGTGTCGCCCTCTGATTCGTGGGGGTTGCTTCCCTTGGATCGGTGACATGGCTTGCATGCATGGGATCCTAGGTGGCAGCCCCTCCTTCGCTGAGGTGACATGCCTTGATCCATAGAAGGAGAGTTGTCACTTCTTTTATGCTTATTTTACCTACAATCACAAAATCTCAAAGGACAAGTGGAACTACATTATTCTTAACTAAATGCATGTGAGAAATGCCTTTTGCTCCTTTATTTATGAGTATATTCACGGCTAAAGTAGGCACTTAACAGCCGTCAACAACTCCCCCAAGCTAGCCTCTTACTCGTCCCGAGCAAGACACTAGGGACTTAGGTTGGTTGATCAGGAGTTGCTACGATATTGTATTCCTAATTTATGACAAGCATACTGCTAGGTATTCTATCTAGAGTTGAATGAGTTGGCATTGATCTTACCCTTTTGCTTGATCGATACGGGGCATGTAGCTTCACCTTGCCTTGGGCGGTTGGAAGATAGAACAGTTGTATAGACATCGCCAATTACTTGTGCCTTGATCAGTTATCAATCCGGAGGTTTTGCAGGTTTTCAAAAGGAATCAAAGTTTCTCAAGTGATACTCTCGGATCGCTGAATGTGTATGATTCCTCACCAAGTCATTGGGTTGCCTTCTTTCACAACCTTCTCTTAATAAGCTTATATGTGGAGCTGTAGGTAGGGAAAACATGTGGCATACCTATTTCTCATGTATTGTCGAGTCGAAAACTAGATCCTTGGGAGCAACGAGTCATACAACCTGATCAAAATGTGCATGTGTGTGTGTACATGGTGGATGGAGGATGGGCTCCTTTTGGCATGATTTTCCCTTCTCTCCTTTTTGATGATTTTGAGACTTGGGCTATGTTTCTTTATTCTGTCTCTCTTTTTTTATGCATGCCCTTGAGCATGTATTCTCTTCTTTCTTTCCTTTTTTTTACATAGCCCATAGTCCTTCTTGAATATTTTCGGAGAGGGATAAAATCATGGAGAATGCGCAGAGCTTTATTTGTGGAGTGGCTGGGGAATGGATGGAATGATGGTTGCTAACTCCTAGAGTGGAAGTTTAGCATATGGTGGCTGTGTACGTGATCTTGATCATAGGAGCATGACAAGTTTCTCGCTGAGGGTCTTGACAATTCGAGCAATAAATCCAAGAAAACCAAAGAGCCAAAGAGTAGAGAGAGGGAGTGTGATGAAAATGAGTGAATGGGTGAAGAACCCCCTCAATCCCCCTTCTATTTATAGGCAATCGAGCCAGGCACCGGGGTAAAACTAGAGAGTAACGGCTAGGAGCCGTTGGAGGCGGCGGGGCCCGTCCGACCGTTGGGCTGGGTCGGCCGACCTGTGGGGTTGGCCGACACCCTGTCAGGCCCGCTCGCCCCCGGCTTTTGCCAGTTGCTCTCTAACGGTCACCTGCTGTCATGCCCAGGTGCCTCGGTCCAAACTTACCCGCAAAGTGGCTCAAATATTTTTTGAAGATTTTTTCCAAGCTCAAAAAATTTTTCAAAAATTTTATTTAAAAAGGGAAAATGGCTAGAAAAATTATAGTATGCAGATGCACTGTTGGAAAATTAAATATGCATTTTGTGAAGGTAATTAAATAGAAAAAGCAGGCCTATTGGCAAAGCATGCAGCCAATTTTGACTAAGCATTGGCCGTCTGGAGCACAGGCTTGCGTTGGCTTGGGAGGTAATTAAAGAAGGACTAAAGGAGAAGGGAAAGACCAGCATGTGCACGTACAATTAATGGAATTGAGCACAAGTTGATGTGTAGTACAGTAGAAGGAAGGAGTCCAGATTAATCATGTGTGCTCAGATGGTCTGTTCGCCAGTGGAATGCGAGAGAGTTTAATTAGCAAGGACTCTACAAGAAGGGAAAATAGAGTTCATGTATCTTAATTTTTCCTTTAGTCTAGATATTGTGTATTAGGCAAGTCTTGTACGAGTCATAATCCTAGCTAGTTAGGAGTCTTTTAGCTCAGGATATAAATACATACCCCCGGCCATTGTAATAGATCATCACACGATAATATCAAAACCGCCTCTAGGCAAACCCCTTTAGAATTCTTGCATCTACTTTACTGCATCTACTTTTCAGTGACTTCGCCATCGTACCTTTTATTCTTCACGAGTTCTCGCAAACTCGTCTGGCTGCATCGCTTTGATCTCCAGCTTGCTAGTGAGTTCCGCTTTACCGAGTAACATCTAGGCTTTAACCTCTGGACGTATCGCTGTGGTTTCGTCTAGATTTATTCACAAGTTATCGATATCAGCTAGATTAGCAAGTTTTATCTTAATTCTTGTTACTTTAGCTTTTATCACAATTATCCAGCTTGAGACTGCTTCCTGTCGGCTTTATCGCATTATTATTATTATTTTAATTATCATATAGCTGGCTAGATCTGTTTCAAGTGTTGCTCATGTAGCTCTGTTTAAGTTGCCTCTGGTAGCTTACCCTCTGCCTACGTCATCATATCAGCTGATCTAGTCGATCTGTTCTGCCCTGTATCGGCTACTTAGCTGTTACGATTTTATCGGAAAATACATCCGCTCTCTAGCCGATTAACTTTTTCCTAGATTTTCCATTGTCAATCAAAAGGTAAGATTGGCTGGCACGCCTCGCTATAGACCGGGGAGTCACGTGTGTCACGCGCGAAGGTGACGTCCTATTTTCGCGTCAACACACTTTTGGCACGCCGAATGGGACCCGAATATTAAATCCCTATTATATCGCCTAGTGAGACCTGAAGACAATATCCACAATGAATCAAGAAGTGTTCAAAGAGTACATACAACGTGCCATGGATAATCAGTCTGGAGGATTGATGAATATCATAAATAGTGCAATCAAGGGTGCATTCTCTGATTTTGCCCAACAGCAGGGTTATGTAGCACCATACTGTGAACAACCGAGATTATCGGCTAACACAATGGCACCTGCCGGTTATCATGGGATTTTTAATCAAGCAGCACTAGTGCATTCTACTACATCACCATTGGTTGATACATCAATGTACCCAGCTAGCTATCAAGCTAGGTATCGGCTTCTCAGCCGATGATGCATCAACAACAACTAAATGGATTCCAGACGCAAGCGCATATGACAGCTCATCAGTTAATGGTTCAACAGCCACCACCGATAGCTCAACAATCCTGTCTTGGGGGCCTGCAGCCACAACTGTTGGATCAACAATCTTGGCCCGGGGGGTTGCGATCATTGTCACACCCTGAAATTCCCAAATTTCAGGATGTGAGTAGGAAGAAAATTTAAACAACGATTTTCTCATAATTTTAAACATTTATTTTCTTTACAGAAAATATAGTACAAGGAAAAAACCTTTGTTTGTTTTTCTAAATTAAATAAAGTGATTATGTGAGTGTTACATTCATACCGATGCATCTTCGTGTTTCTTGAGTGCAAAAGATTTTAAAAAAACGTTTAGATGTTGATCAAGTTCTTTTAAGAATCCAACTTTTCCTAAAATTTATTTTCTTTCCTCTAGAGCTAAATCTATTCATTAAAAGGCTCTCAATTCCCTTTCACGAGCTCCAAGCATTTCGATTGGATTCATCACGTCCCAAACTATCTTTGAACCGTCTTACACCCCATCTTTCAGCTTCTACAATTTGATCATTGCTAATATTCTTCCCCATAAAACCCACGCCGTGCTTCTTTATATTTAAATTGGAGCAACTAGCTAACTAGCTTGCTTTATAGCCTTGATAAGGCCTTGAGGGTGCTGTAGCCGGGCCGGCCTGCAATCAGGTCTGGTTGCCAGATGAATATCCAACTTGACATCGCCTTGGACTCCAAAAATAGCCTCAGTTTTTTTTGTGGTTGTGCATGTCCTGGCCCTGCCCTCTATATACACACAACGTATCCCTACGCGCTCTATCTCTTCGCAACAACACCACAGCGCCTCACGTGCCCTACCTCCTTGGCAAGCCACTGCCGCCGCACTGCCGTGATCTCCTCCATGGCTCTAGTGAAGTTCACCTCTAGCGTCGTCTCAAGGGCATGAGAAGGCCTCGCTGTTTCTCTGTGCTGGCCGGCAAACCCGGCAGGGACACACCGGCAACACCGTCCACTCTATTGCCGCGGCAACCGCTCAAGGAAGTTCCCGACGCCCATCACGGGGTCGCCGTCGCAGAGTTGCTGCTTGAGGAACACGCAAGTCCAAGCTGCTCGATCCGCAGTCGTCGTCCCCATCGAGTTTGGTCTCTAGCCGTCACTTCGGTCGCCATTGTCATCTGAGTTCTATCTCTGCTAGTCGCCCGTGAGCACTCCATCTTATTCCCATCTTGCCTATGTTTCGTTTTTCCGTCGATCCTTGCCTCTCGTGTCTCCCTTGCCTGATCACCTATATAGTTTTCTGTGTGCCAGATCGTGATGAACCTCTCCATATTTGCTGTCGATTGGTAGCAGCTGCCCCTACTGCTACTGTCTACGCGTCAATCATCTTGCAAGGCAGATCGACTTCTTTCCGAAGCTATAACCACCGGCCATGCAAATCTATACGTGGTAATTTTCAATGCGCTTAGTATTGTGCATGGTTAATAGCTACTACTCTGATCTAATCTCATTGTTTTCCTTGTGCAACAACTTGGCAGCCGCAACCCTAGCGTGCCGCCATAACCGTCGCTAAACCCCTGAGCCGCCGGCATTGATCAGCGTCGTCTTCACCATTCTATCTTTAATTCCTCACGCCAAGGTCTGCTGCACCGAGCTGTCGGCGCACTTGAAGTCATGCCGCCGATCACGTCGTCGTCGTCCGACTCACCCGCCTCCGGCTGAGTTCGTCGTCGTCCCTACTGCCTTGGCCATGCACGCCTTGCCAAACCTTCCAGGTCGTTGGCCGTCGCTGTCGAGCAACCAACTGATGGGCACGTCAATCAGCTAGTCTTTGCAATCCTAGCAAAATAATCAATCGAACCTTGTATTTGCATGCTAGCATCCTATGTGCATAGAAGCAATGACGTACTCGGCATGCAAGTGATGATCTCATGTCTATGCAGTACGTATAATCTCTTCTTCATTTTTTTGCCTTTCTACCTTACAAAAACTTCCAGTGATCTTTAGACCTATCTTGATCTATAGACTAATTCTTTATCTCATCTATAAAATCTTACCCCACCTATATGTTTAAACCAATTTATCTATTCATTTATTTTATTTCTCGGATATTGCTCCATGATGACATCATCCTTACATCTTGTTCAATCAGTTATCCTTTTAGTACGTTTTATGATGATTGGTGTACTATTTCTGATTTCATTGTATTGTATGCTTGTATGAGAATGTGTGGAGCGTAGAGAACGAGCCGTTCGAGGAGTTCGCTGACGTTGAAGATTTTGAAGACCTTGAGCAGCAGCGAGAATTTGTGGAAGGCAAGTCCTTGCTACATCCCCGTTTATCCTATTACAACATGCATTTTAATTACATCATTATTTATTTATTGGTTTGCATTAATGTGATGGGACCTATACTTTAAGGTTTGACTAGTGTTGTTTACCCTATGCCTTGATCCACCTGGGTTTACTTTATGTTGGGTAGTACTTGCTAGAGCACACTTTGGATTTGGGTGGTTTAATGGAACAATCATTAATTTG
Source organism: Cenchrus fungigraminus (assembly GCA_036936925.1). NCBI lineage: Eukaryota > Viridiplantae > Streptophyta > Magnoliopsida > Poales > Poaceae > Cenchrus > Cenchrus fungigraminus. Next base: position 53,832,919 of record CM072778.1, read on the forward strand.
GATTTATTTCTGCTATACACTCATGTAATGCAAGAACACTTTGCCTGTTAATCGGAACATGGAGAACCACCCAGGAAAACAGTACAACCACAAGACATATGGCTCTGTCTTGGCCAAATAATTAGAAAACTTGGTGTTAGGTATGCTTTACCTGAAAGGGTTTGGGGGTTGCCGGTAGTTGGTGTATAGCCCGGCCCTCAGGCTGATCTTCTCTATGGTAGCTTCGCAGTCTTGAGAGAGGTTTATGCATTATGCTGTCAAATAACCTTGCGAGCAGCCTGCACTAGGGGATCTTTGTAGAGGCCTCGTATCGTCCCTATGCAATCACACCTCGGTAGTGTGGTATGGTGCCTGGACCCTCACATGAGTAACTTTATGAAAGATGGAACTTTATACTTGTGCACCTCATTTCATGATATTGATGCTTATGTTAATTGGGTTTGGTATACACTTATACTTGCTAGTAAACAACAGCTTAATAAAACTTGACCAACTAAAATGCTGACTTGCTTAAACCATCAGCCTTCCACCATAAAGCCTTGCATGTTGTTATAGTGTTTTCCCTTGTTGAGTACGACATGGGCTCATGCTTGTTGTTATTTTATATTGCATCTACACAACCCGGCTGCTGCTCAGAAGGACGTTTTGAAGACTTTTTTGGAGAGTTCGACGAGTTCTAGGCGAGCGTGCCACCAGTCAGCTACCTGTGGAGACGCCCTTTTCCGCTGCTAGTACTCGCTTTTGATACGATTTTGAGACTTTCGGTCATGTAATATTGTTATAATACTCTCTGTACGCTTGGACACTGTGTTTTGGTATTCACTGAGTCGATGCATGTGTGAACTTTGATCCTGGCGCACATGTATTCAATCCATTCAAATTTGCCTTCAAATCCGGGTGTGACAAAGTGGTATCAGAGCCGTGTTGACTGTAGGATGTTAGCCTAGTTAGAAATTGGTCGAATTTAAGGATTATAATATCTTAGAAGCCATTCTTACTTCATGTTATGCTTTAATTCTATTGTTAATATACTTATCCTTGATTTTACCCTCATCCTTGATATTCTACTTGTTCTCTACCTTACCTTGGCTATCCTTTTCACTCTATGCTTTCTTGTTCTTGCTTTAAGGAATCTTTAGCATGTGTTTTATGCTCTCTAATCTTTTCCTATCTTTACCCTACCCATGTTCATAATTGTTCTTAGTTATCTTATGACACTATCATGTTCAACCCAAAGATCTTTCTTAGGATCTAGGAGTTTTTTACGCTTTATCCTTATGTAACCGTTAGCCACGATCGTCGTTTAGGTGTGCTTAGCTTAGTGGTGTGTTGGAATGTTTGATCTTGTGTTAATGATTGATTTGGATCTTTGCTTGAGTGCAATGTGTTGTGGATTGATAACCATGACGACTTTGGTTTAATAATAAAGTTTGCGTAGTTGGGTTTAAGCTCTGTCTCAACCATCCCTAATCTTGCTTAGTCTTAATCCTTTATCTATCTTTATTTATCTATCATGGAGATTATCTTGGTACAAAATCTGTTCACGTCGTTCTCTGACACAGCAGTAGTGTTTTAATTTTATGTCGAGCTACAGAGCTCCGATTAATGCAAAACCAGTTGGGTTAGTTCACAAATTTCAAAAGTTATTTTCAGTAAAAAATTCAGCCCCATCCAATACATATCTTGGGAGTTATGCTCGAAACATTGGAGCTATCAGAATCTGTAAAACTCTGCTGACACACTCGGCTTGATTATTTTGTATCCCGAGTTACAGACCTCCATTTGAGGTAAATCCAGCTGGAGTAGTTCAGAAATTTCGTGGGTGTTTATCTGTACAAAATCCAGAAATTTAGGATACATAATCAGAGAGTTATGCCCGCAACTTTGGAGCCACTCAAATCTGTTAACACTGCTGATATACTTGATTTGTTTATTTTATAACTGGAGTTACAGAGCTCCGATTGTGGTGATTCCAGTTGGAGTAGTTCCGTAATTTCATTATATTTTATTGCTTAAAAGCTCATAATTTTTGGTTATCCACGTTGAGAGTTATGCTTGATTATCTGGAGCCTAAAGAATCTGTCTAAAGCTGAATATTCTTGTTATCTTATCTTTCTGAGTTTAACTCTTGGCGCAATCATCTAAATCAATATTCCTAACACTCAGATGGTGAACACCAGGTCCGGATCAGGAGTTGATCAACCCATAGTATTCTGTCAGAGGAGTGGTAGTTCCAGCAGTGCTCAGCATCAGACTCAGATGGATCGCGCGATGCAGCAGTTTATCCAGGCTCAGACTCAGCTTCTGCAGAACCTGACCAATACTGTGGCCAACCTGCAAGCCCAAGTTAACAACCCACCTCAGCAACAGCAGGCGCCCAGGGACAAGCACCGGGAGTTCATGAGCCATCGTCCACCGGTGTTTACACATGTTGCAGATCCATTGGAGGCCGATGATTGGCTGAAGACTGTGGAGAAGATGCTCACTATCATACAGTGTGATGACAGAGAGAAGGTCCTGTATACTTCGGGACGACTTCAGGGTACAGCAGGAGCTTGGTCGGATGCTTATGTTGCTGCCCATGTTACACCGGATACTATCACTTGGCAGGAGTTCACCGCAAGTTTCAGGAGCCATCACATCCCAGCAGGCGTGATGAAGCTAAAGAAGAAGGAGTTCCTTTCTCTCAAGCAGGGAGGAATGTCAGTGGCAGAATTTAGGGACAAGTTCATTGACTTGTCTCGCTATGCGCCTGAATGCTGATGATGGGAAGAAATAGGAGCTATTCATGGAGGGATTAGCTAGACCACTTCGGTACCAGCTTATGTCCCACACCTTTCAGTCGTTTCAGCAGCTGATGGACAAGGCTATCTACTTGGAGTCAAAGCGCAGAGAGTTGGGAGATCTGAAGAGGAAGGCCACCACTTTGGGACAGTCAGGGAGTGGCACTCGCCCCCGTTTCATTCCACAGCAGAGTACAACACCCCATGTTGGAGGTTCAGGTGGTAACTCTGGGCAGAATCAGTTGCAGCGTAACAACCAACCGTTCAAACACCCCATTCAAGAGTTGCGACAGTCCACTCCACAGATCCCACGTCCCAATGATCAGCAGACTAGTCAGAACACCCCAGTGGGAACCCCAATGAGACCCAGCACGCCTAACACACCTATTGGCAATACCTACTTTATGTGTGGATAGACTGGTCACTATGCCAACATTTGCCCCCAGAGGAGCGTCCAGAATACTCCAGTGCAGAGTCAGTCGATGAGGAATGGAAACAAAACTCCGCAGAGCTCCAAGGGACAACAAAACTCCGCACGTGGTAGATTGAACCACGTAAATGCAAAGACCGCGTTTGGTATGATCTTTATCAAAATCTTTCCTAGTCCCTCCGAATCTCGAGGACGAGATTCCCTTTAAGGGGGGTAGATTTGTCACACCCTGAAATTCCCAAATTTCAGGATGTGAATAGGAAGAAAATTTAAACAACGATTTTCTCATAATTTTAAAATTTTTCCAACATTTATTTTCTTTACAGAAAACATAGTACAAGGAAAAAACCTTTGTTTGTTTTTTCTAAATTAAATAAAGTGATTATGTGAGTGTTACATTCATACTGATGCATCTTGGTGTTTCTTGAGTGCAAAAGATTTTAAAAATACGTTTAGATATTGATCAAGTTCTTTTAAGAATCCAACTTTTCCTAAAATTTATTCTCTTTCCTCTAGAGCTCAATCTATTCATTAAAAGGCTCTCAATTCCCATTCACGAGCTCCAAGCATTTCGATTGGATTCATCACGTCCCAAACTATCTTTGAACCGTCTTACACCCCATCTTTCAGCTTCTACAATTTGATCATCGCCAATATTCTTCCCCATAAAACCCACGCCGTGCTTCTTTATATTTAAATTGGAGCAACTAGCCAGCTAGCTCGCTTTATAGCCATGATAAGGCCTTGAGGGTGCTGTAGCCGGGCCGGCCTGCAATCAGGTCTGGTTGCCAGATGAATATCCAACTTGACATCGCCTTGGACTCCAAAAATAGCCTCAGTTTTTTTGTGGTTGTGCATGTCCTGGCCCTGCCCTCTATACACACACAATGTATCCCTACGTGCTCTATCTCTTCGCAACAACACCACAGCGCCTCGCGTGCCCTACCTCCTTGGCAAGCCGCCACCGCCGCACTGCCGTGAAGCCATCTCCTCCATGGCTCTAGTGAAGTCCACCTCTAGCGCCGTCGCAAGGGCATGAGAAGGTCTCACAGTTTCTCTGTGCTGGCCGGCAAACCCGGCAAGGACACACCGGCAACACCGTCCACTCTGTTGCCGCGGCAGCCGCTCAAGGAAGTTCCCGATGCCCATCACGGGGTCATAGTCGCCGAGTTGCTGCTTGAGGAACACACACGTCCAAGCTGCTCGATCAGCAGTCGTCGTCCCCATCGAGTTTGGTCTCTAGCCGTCACTTTCGTCACCATCGTCATTTGATTTCTATCTCTGCTAGTCGCCCGTGAGCACTCCATCTTATTCCCATCTTTCCTATGTTCCATTTTTCCGTCGATCCATGCCTCTCGTGTCTCCCTTGCCTGATCACCTATATAGTTTTCTGTGTGCCAGATCATGATGAACCTCTCCATATTTGCTGTTGATTGGCAGCAGCTGCCCCTGCTGCTACTGTCTGCGCGTCAATCATCTTGCAAGGCAGATCGACTTCTTTCCGAAGCTATATCCACCGGCCATGCAAATCTATACGTGGTAATTTTCAATGCTCTTAGTAATGTGCATGGTTAATAGCTACTACTCCGATCTAATCTCTTTGTTTTCCTCGTGCAACAACTTCACAGCCGCAACCCTAGCGTGCCGCCATAGCCGTCGCTCAACCCCTGAGCCGCCGGCATTGATCTACGTCGTCTTCACCATTCTATCTTTAATTCCTCATGCTGAGGTCTGCTGCACCGAGCTGTCAGCGCACTTGAAGTAGTGCCGCCGATCACGTCGTCGTCGCCCGACTCCAGCTGAGTTCGTCGTCGTCCCTGCTGCCTTGGCCATGCACGCCTTGCCAAACCTTCCAGGTCGTTGGCCGTCCCTGTCGAGCAACCAACTGATGGGCACGTCAATCAGCTAGTCTTTGCAATCCTAGCAAAATAATCAATCGATCCTTGTATTTGCATGCTGGCATCCTATGTGCATAGAAGCAATGACGTACTCGGCATGCAAGTGATGATATCATGTCTATGCAGTACGTATAATCTCTTCTTCGTTTTTTTCCTTTCTACCTTATAAAAACTTCCAGTGATCTTTAGACCTATCTTGATCTATTGACTAATTCTTTATCTCATCTATAAAATCTTACCCCACCTATTTGTTTAAACCAATTTATCTATTCATTTATTTTATTTCTCGGATATTGCTCCATGATGACATCATCCTTACATCTTGTTCAATCAATTATCCTTTTCATCTAAAAAAATCCATGTCTTTCTTGTTTTAATTCCGTTTTCAGCAATCCTTTAGCTCACGTGTTCGTCTTAACATGTAGATTAGTTTTGTACCACTTTTTAGTACGTTTTATGATGATTGGTGTACTGTTTCTGATTTAATTGTATTGTATGCTTGTATGAGAATGTGTGGAGCGTAGAGAACGAGCCGTTCGAGGAGTTCGCTGACGTTGAAGATTTTGAAGACCTTGAGCAGCAGCGAGAGTTTGTGGAAGGCAAGTCCTTGCTGCATCCCCGTTTATCCTATTACAACATGCATTTTAATTACATCGTTATTTATTTATTGCTTTGCATTAATGTGATGGGACCTATACTTTAAGGTTTGACTAGTGTTGTTTACCCCATGCCTTGATCCACCTGGGTTTACTTTATGTTGGGTAGTACTTGCTAGAGCATACTTTGGATTTGGGTGGTTTAATGGAACAATCATTAATTTGGATTTATTTCTGCTATACACTCATGTAATGCAAGAACACTTTGCCTGTTAATCGGAACATGGAGAACCACCCAGGAAAACAGTACAACCACAAGACATATGGCTCTGTCTTGGCCAAATAATTAGAAAACTTGGTGTTGGGGGTTGCCGGTAGTTGGTGTATAGCCCGGCCCTCAGGCTGATCTGCTCTATGGTAGCTTCGCAGTCTTGAGAGAAGTTTATGCATTACGCTGTCAAGTAACCTAGCGAGCAGCCTGCACTAGGGGATCTTTGTAAAGGCCTCGTAGCGTCCCTATGCAATCACACCTCGGTAGTGTGGTATGGTGCCTAGCTAGCACCGCATGGTTGGGTCTAAAGTTCTTCGGGACTTTTACGCGACTTGTGGGTAAAGATGTACAACCTCTGCAGAGTGTAAAACTGACTAGTTAGCCATGCCCACGGTCAAGGGCAGCCTGGACCCTTACATGAGTAACTTTATGGAAGATGGAACTTTATACTTGTGCACCTCATTTCATGATATTGATGCTTATGTTAATTGGGTTTGGTATACACTTATACTTGCTAGTAAACAGCTGCTTAATAAAACTTTACCAACTAAAATGCTGACTTGCTTAAACCATCAGCCTTCCACCATAAAGCCTTGCATGTTGTTATAGTGTTTTCCCTTGTTGAGTACGACATGTGCTCATGCTTGTTGTTATTTTATATTGCATCTACACAACCCGGCTGCTGCTCAGACGGACGTTTTGAAGACTTTTTTGGAGAGTTCGACGAGTTCTAGGCGAGCGTGCCACCAGTCAGCTGCCTGTGGAGACGTCCTTTTCCGCTGCTAGTACTCGCTTTTGATACGATTTTGAGACTTTCGGTCATGTAATATTGTTATAATACTCTCTGTATGCTTGGACACTGTGTTTTGGTATTCACTAAGTCGATGCATGTGTGAACTTTGATCCTGGCGCACATGTATTCAATGCATTCAAATTTGCCTTCAAATCCGGGTGTGACAATCATCCCAGCTATCGGCTCGACCACAACAAGCAGGAAGTCATTGGTCGCAAGAATCGGCTATACAGCCGAAAGCGTAGCAGCCATAGGTATTGGTTCAGTAGCCGATAGCTTATAAACCACAACCGAAGACTCAGCAGTCTTGGCCTGGGGGGCTGCAATATTCCTAGCTATCAGGTCAGCTACAACAATCAGAACAAAGGAGCTGTCAATAGGAAACAGAGGATATTCAGCTACAGATCCTTTCTCAGGAAGCACTGCCAATGGCTCATCAGTTTGGTTTAGCAAAACCACAAGTGGTGAGGGATATGCAATACCAAATAGTTATTCAGCAAGAAAAGGTTAAAACGGAGGAACTTGCATGTTCGGTTCAGACAAGCATAAATCCTTCTCCAATCAATACAGCCGAAGTAAACAGCCAAGAGAAAGGAATTGATGTTGAATCAGTGCAAATCCCGATTAAAGAGTTTCAGAGTGGAATACAATCTAGAGAAAGACATGGCTCACAAGAAACTCACAAGGAGGCCCCAGCTAATTGCAAATATAGAGGAAAGCAAAGTAATGGGAGTCTCTGTCCAGATCCTAAAGCATTGGATTCACGAGTGGCTATTGGATCAGTAGAAGATCACAAACTGCAAATTACAGTTGACGAGTTCAAAGATGAAGGCCACTATAGAAGAGGTCTTAATTCAAAAAAACCTCAGAAGGAAACTCCAGCCAATAAGGGAGAAGAGGACGAAATCAGCTTGCTTGAATGGAATAAAAAGTCAACTCCGTACGCGAATAATGGAGAAGGATCTCATGAGGAAGAAGTCCCAGAAAATTATAAAGTTAGAGAAAAGGAAGCTGGTGAGATCGGAAACAGTGTTATCAATGAACTAACGCCTAGACCAATGGAATTATCTATACTTGATGGCCGTATGGCTAATATTATATTACTCCAATCATCAAAGAAAGATGAAGCGACCGATGGATGGATAGCAGAAGCACGGCAAATGATGGCTTCTCAAAATATTTATTGCTTGCTGCCCAAAAATATTGCCCAGGAATATCAGTCATTCAGGGTCGAATTTCCATGGGAGCCGGGTGACCAAAAGATGAAAAATACTGCACAAAAGTACCAGATACATGGAATTTATTTTCCATGGCAGCCAGGTGACCAAGAGCAGAAGATTATTGTCCTGGAGTATCGATTGTCTAGAGATTATTTTCCGTGGGATCCAGGCGGACAAGAGTTAGGTACGAAATTTTAAAGCTGACATCTCTAATCGGCTAGATGGCAGGGCATGAATTATTTAAAGTATAATTCTATTATACTGTCTCGGAATATTTATTGCTAAAAGCCGATGAGATACCGGCTATGTGCTATTCAGATGGGCTTGGCGATTGAGAGTTAATTAGGATGAAGCCAGGTTCATTACGTACAAGTCTATTTGCTACATGCATGCCACACATATGCAGGCACATGGGATAAGGCACTGTAAAAAAAGAGAGGAGAAATATCGGCAACTTTATTTTAAATACAGCCGATGGAAGCAAAGGTTGGCCGGTAGAAGAGCAACAGAATCAGCCAATGGAGCACGACCACTTTTCGTTGACTACGCCGAAGGAGTCGTCATCAAGCTCGACACCGGAGATCTCGCCGACGATTTCATCAATAATTACTTTGACGACGACGACTACAACAATGTTGTTAGCAAACGGATCTGCACCGGTTCGTCATCAAGCAGGCATGTCTACGACAATGCCTAACGCCCTACGCGGTATGTATCTACTGATAACTACCCTACGCGGCAAGTGGAGTAGATCAATTGGCACCAAAACAAATGTAAGTGCATGCGTTAGATGGAGAATTGTTCTTGGCCTATCCTTCCCCTTCAGATGAATTATTTGGCTGATGAAACAAAAGATTTGTCAGTCTAACCAATATGATCGTAACCAAGCGAGCTTCATCTTGACTGACGTGTCATCGGCAAAGACACATGCATGCTGCATATACATGCTGGCATGCACGGGATATATCGGCTGCTTGATTCAAATAATAGCCGATGGAGTGACAGAAGAAGTGTCAACCAGATTAAAAGGCTATGGGAGTGAAGGAAACAATAAATTTCTTGATGGACAAGAAGGCGTGCATTTAATTTATTTGGTTGACAAACGGATAGGAGATATACAAATAAAATAGTATTGTTTTTTGTATTTGCAAGAACAATCTATGGAAGGATAGCCGATTAAATTTTTACTATCGGCTACTCGATACTAGATGAGCCGATAAGAAATGATCAGTTCAACATCGGCAGGAGCTGATAAAAATTGGTTGTCTATTTCACCAGCTCGCTTCGCATTTCATTGCAAAGAGCCAAATAAAGCATAGTAGTTCATATGGAATGCTGGATTAGAGATGTAAAACACTGGGTCGATTTCAGACCACCGAAGTTCTGACAGAATCTGAGAAGCAAATACAAAGAGAAGACCAACGCATGTGCCACATCTCGAGCTCTGTTCCTGACCCCTCCATCGGCTACATGCTATGTTATCTTACTAGGTGGTTGATGCAATGGATTGAGTGGTCAAGATGGAACGTCAGAACCAACAAAAGAATATCAATATTCAAGGATAGCAACGTTGCTGCCAGCAGTTGTCGTGCCAGGATGACAATTATTGCAAACTGCTTGGAGCTATTGGCAAAGCATGCAGCCAATTTTGACTAAGCATTGGCCGTCTGGGGCACAGGCTTGCGTTGGCTTGGGAGGTAATTAAAGAAGGACTAAAGGAGAAGGGAAAGACCAGCATGTGCACGTACAGTTAATGGAATCGAGCACAAGTTGACATGTAGAACAGTAGAAGGAAGGAGTCCAGATTAATCACGTGTGCTCAGATGGTCTGTTCGCCGGTGGAATGCGAGAGAGTTTAATTAGTAAGGACTCCACAAGAAGGGAAAAATAGAGTTCATGTATCTTAATATTTCCTTTAGTCTAGATATTGTGTATTAGACAAGTCTTGTATGAGTCATAATCCTAGCTAGTAAGGAGTCTTTTAGCTCGGGATATAAATACATACCCCCGGCCATTGTAATAGATCATCACACGATCAATATCAAAACCGCCTCCGGGCAAACCCCTTTACAATTCTTACATCTACTTTACCACATCTACTTTTTCAGCGACTTCGCCATCGTACCTTTTTCTTCTTCATGAGTTCTCGCAAACTCGTCTGGCTGCATCGCTTTGATCTCCAGCTTGCTAGTGAGTTCCGCTTTACCGAGTAACATCTAGACTTTAACCTCCGGACGTATCGCTGTGGTTTCATCTAGATTTATTCACAAGTTATCGATATCAGCTAGATTAGCAAGTTTTATCTTAATTCTTGTTACTTTAGCTTTTATCACAATTATCCAGCTTGAGACTGCTTCCTGTCGGCTTTATCGCATTATTATTATTATTTTAATTATCATATAGCCGGCTAGATCTGTTTCAAGTGTTGCTCACGTAGCTCTGTTTAAGTTGCCTCTGGTAGCTTACCCTCTGCCTACGTCATCATATCGGCTGATCTAGTCGATCTGTTCTGCCCTGTATCGGCTACTTAGCTGTTACGATTTTATCAGAAAATAAATCGGCTCTCTAGCCGATTAACTTTTTCCTAGATTTTCCATTGTCAATCAATAGGTCAGATTGGCTGGCACGCCTCGCTACAGACTGGGGAGTCACGTGTGTCACGCGCGAAGGTGACGTCCTATTTTCGTGTCAACAGGTACACCAGGCTTGTATTTTGGATCCTGTTTTGTCCCAATAATATAGTTAAGAATCTCGTCTTTAGACAGAGATTTCCTGGCCCGGTTCTCCTTCTGCAGTGGAGATTGCCTAGGCTCCTCTTCCCCTTGTTACAGAGGCTGTTGTTGCATTTGTGGCATAGGGGGAGATTGCCTGGGCTCCTCCTCCTCCTGCTGCAGAGGCTGTTGTTTCGTCTGTTGATCATGGGGAGATTGCCTGGGCTCCTCATCCTCCTGTTGTAGCTGCTACTTAGGCGGAGTTTGCCTGGGCTCCTCCTGCTGTTGTCGACGCTCCTGTTGCGTAGTTTTGCTGATCTACTGCTGCTGAGCCTTCTCTTGCTGACGCTGAGCTGCAATACCTCCATCTGATGTTGTGCCCCTGCTACCTGTTGTGGCTTCAGGGTTGGGATGTCTCATCATGGGTGGTATAAGGATCCTGTCCTTTGGCAATTAGATCCTTTGAACGAGAGCCTCAGCTAGGGTTGCTATGTCAACCCCCTCAATTGGTACAGGTAGAGGGTAGTGACCCGTATTGGCCCACATATAAGTTGGTTGCACCACAACATACCCATCCTACACCGGTACTGCATGGAAAGCCTTTTGAAATGGAAAGACTTTCGCTAGTGCGAGCTCCTCGTTAATCCCGGTGCCCTCCAAAAGGCTTCACGCGGTTGGCTCTGTCAACTTATCTATTGTGTCCAGCATAGGTGATCGACTATCACTGTGCACTTGATTCGCTTTGTCCTCGTTGGCATGCCAATGGTCTTCCTCTCTGCCACGCGCATCTTCCTCGCTGTCATGTGCATCTTCTTCCTCGCTACCATGCATGTCTTCTTCCTCACTGCTACTGACAGGCGATGGTAATTGGGAAGGAAGAAGTATCTTTTTCGGTATTTTGATGCCTGATAGTCTTAGACAGTGGACAACTCTTTTAAATGTTATGTCCATCATATCATCAGACCTCTTGTTCCTCTTCTTCCTGTACATTCCAGCAAACTCTTCACCAAACCCTTTATCCCAGCCAAGTGAACTAGACATGTCTCGGACCCGACCTTGATGCTCTGGAATCCCAAGTGCTGCGGTGAGGATATCATTCTCCCTAACCACAAAGAAAGAACCATCGCTACCCTGAGCTGCAAGTGTTTTCACCCTATCTGCTACCCCCACCACCGCAGCGTTACTGAATGTTATGTCCCCGCTTCCTTCACTAGTGTTCTTCCTCTTCCCTACCCTTGCCTGCAGATAAGATCTCGAACGTCCAGGAAATTGGTCCTAAGGGTTCTGTTTTCCTTCTTCAGCTAGCTTTGCATCCTCCTCCTCCCAGTCTTTCATTTTACCACGATAACCTTTTCTGCCGGTCTTGTGTGGCTTATTATGCAATGCTCTCTTTTGTTTCATCTCCTGGCTCAATTGCTGAAATGAAGGAGAATTGGTTTCCTGCACAAACATTTCCCAGTCTTGTTGCTGCAAAAAGGCATGCTTTACAAAGGGAGGTTCCTCTTCGCTCACATACTTTTCTTAAATGGGCCTTGAACCGCCGTTGCAAGGTTCCAATCTCTGATATAACTGCCTTAACTGCCTTCTTGCGAACAGATTCTTCCAGATTGGCTGGGTAATCTAGCTTTTCCTCTAAAACTATGAACAACTGTTCCTTCTCAATTGGTGAGAGATCATCAACCGCCTTGTTGATTGACACCCTCTCCCGAGCAATGAGGCCACAGACTAATACAAATCTATCCCTCGCAGCATCCGGGGTAGGCCAAAAATTGGCATCAAGTACAGTTGCAGTCAACTTGTCTTCTGGCCATTTGGTTTGTGTCATTGACCCGCGGGATCGAGTACAACACGCAGCAGTCTGTGCTGAGTGACCCTGTGAAGACGGTTCACCGCCGATGGGCTTTGATGGAGCACTAGAGGTAGAGGAGTTTGTTGTTGTCGGAGACTGCATAGATGACATGTCAGGTTGTCAGTATATGAAGGACCGGAATGGCGGACCAGAGGGGGGGGAGCGAATGGGAGCCGATGAAAATTCTATTCAAGAATTCAGCCTATGAACCCAAGTTCACTCGGAGACCTCTGCTAACTTCTCTTGCCAAATCCACATAGCCACTTAAGTGCTACTGGATCTAGGAACAAGACCTACCCAACAACACTTGAGAACACGCAGTGGAAAACAACTCGAGCACAGCTGCTGGAGCCAAAACCAGTCACGCTTGTTTCTGAAATGGGTCAGACCGATCTTCTGGGACTTAGCCTCTCGCAGGAAGGGGAAACCGGTCAGGCCGGTTTGGCAAACCGGTCAGACCGGTTATGTCTAGGAAATTCCCAAAAGACCAAAGAGACCAAACTAGAGCAAAACCACCTCAAGAACCTACCAAACTTGAATAGGGAAAGCCATAGCCTGAAGGAGACTTGCCTGTCTAAAAACTCCTCTCGACAGCCCATTGGGGCCAAACCGGTCAGACCGGTTTAGGAAACCGGTCAGGTCGGTTTGCCTTGACAGTCGGGAAGAACTCAGCCCACGGGAAAAACTCAACCTTCACCTCAAGCGATCTCCCGAATCGCTCTACGGATTCAAGTACCTCATGGGCTACCTTTGGCTAGAAGCTCGAGCCCCAAAACTCACCCATTCAAAAGGAATCGAAAGTCAACCCTCAAAAACACCTTTTCAAGAGCTCCATCAAAAACCACCAAATCAAAGCCATTTCACGGGGATTGCTGGAGTAAAATCACCAAGCAAAGAGGCACAAGGTCCTCATATGTGACATCCAACAAGAATCCCGCAAAGAAACGCCTTCAAAACTTCACCACAAATTTCTCAAGAAAAGGCTCCGAAAATCACCAAAAAGGGAAAACGGGAGAGACAACAAAAAGCCTTGAGGAATCACGCCGAATCTTCTATACATACCAAGAAAGATTCATACAAGGTCTAGCTTGCCCCCCGATCATCCATCCCTCTCTAAAGATCTCACCATGAAGCTCTCAAGCTAGTCCTGTGGAAATCCTAATGAAAATAGGAAGGGAAAATAGCCAAAGCAAATGTGATAGGGTTCCCAAAGATGGCTGCCATCCTCTCACCACTTGGGTTATATGGAGGCAACCGAAAGACGAAACTACCCCTATTACATAATAGAAGATACACGCCCGCGAAGGGCACTTTGGGAATTTGTCATCGTCGCACCATCGGACGGATGCACATCCACCGCAAGCCCGTGTACCACCGACGCTACTCTTGCGATCATGCCGCGTGTCCTCCGCTTCAAAGCATCTCGGTGCCCTGCGACCCCAAACCGGTCAGACCGATTTCACCAACCGGTCAGACCGGTTTCGGTCTGTCAGCCACATGGAGTCTTCGGCCTTGGCTTTGTGGCTCAGTGAAGGATTGATTAGGCGAACCAGAGAGGGGGGGAGTGAATGGGAGCCGATAAAAATTCTTCTCGAAGGAGATGAGAACTCCAACAAGACGAACACGGCTTCCAACTCACGTCTCCGACCCAACTACCCAAGTTGGCCAAGACCACGCAGCCACTGGAGTGCTACTGGTCCTAGGAACCAACACTCAACCTTCCGAGTCAAAACTCACCAAACCACAGCGGAAACTTGCACGGCTTGCTGCCTGAGCTACACCGGTCAGACCGATGGACTGCGCCGGTCAGACCGGTGACACCGGTCAGACCGGTGGACAGATCCGGTCAGGCCGGTGGCTACAGCAGCCGCACAGCAAACGTTCCAGGAGGCCTCAGTGACTCCTCTAGGCCCTGGAACAAAAACCACCACGAAACACAACCTGTGAGGAAGAAGAACCCCTCACAAAACCTAGCAAACCAACTCCAAACACGCCAAGAACTGATCAGCAGGACCACGGGACAAAACCACACGGACAAGGCTGTTCCCCGAGACAAAAACCCACCAAGGGCTATCACCGGTCAGACCGGTCAAGAGCACCGGTCAGACCGGTCGTGCCTGGGCAGCTCGGGATGAACAGCGCCCGCGAGTCAACTCCTCCAAATCCAACTCCCGATCTCCCGATCCGCTCCACGGTTTTGCACAAGACTTTGGGGATAGTAGGAACACCTCATGGGTACTCCATAGCCAAGATTTGGTCCACCAAAACTTGTCAAATCAAGAGGAATCGAAGAAATCCCACCAAGAACACCTCTAACCCTAGAGCCACGAAAACCCCAAAATCGAGCCCCTTTGCTCACGGATTTGGAAGGGGAATCAAAGGGTAAAGAACCACGAAGGGTTCATGCATACATCCCCCACCAAATCCCAAAGAGAAAGGCCTCGAAATCGCTCCAAGAAAATCGCCAAGAAAGGGCTCCGAAAATCACCAAAAAGGAGAAACGGGAAAGACACATCCAAGCCTTGAGGAACCACGCCGAATCATCTATACATACCAAAGAGGTTCATACAAGGTCTAGCTTGCCGCCCGATCATCCTTCCCTCTCACAAGATCTCACCATGAAGCTCTCAAGCTAGTCCTACGAAAATCCTAAGAAAATAGGAAGGAAAATAGGAAAACCAAATGAGCTAGGGTTCCAAGAGATGGCTGCCATCCTCTCACCACTTGGGTTATATGGAGGCAACCGAAAGACTAAAATACCCTTACTAGCTAACTAGGGATACATGCCCCTCGAGGGCGAAATTGGAAGTCTTTGTCTTCGCACCATCGGACGGATGCCCAGCAACCGCGCCCCTCGAGGGCGAAATTGGAAGTCTTTGTCTTCGCACCATCGGACGGATGCCCAGCAACCGCAAACTTGCTTAGCCTCGACG
This sequence comes from Cenchrus fungigraminus, assembly GCA_036936925.1. NCBI lineage: Eukaryota > Viridiplantae > Streptophyta > Magnoliopsida > Poales > Poaceae > Cenchrus > Cenchrus fungigraminus. The sequence continues at coordinate 53,848,403 of CM072778.1, forward strand.
CAAGCCTTGCGATCCCGACGCGTGTCCTCCGCTTCGAAGATTCCGGACTGCGTCGTCGCACACCGGTCATACCGGTGCTCCTCACCGGTCAGACCGGTACCCACCGGTCAGACCGGTCAGACCCACCGGTCAGACCGGTCTGGAGCTGCTGCACCTCCGTCTTCGGTTCTTCGGTCTTGGCTTTGTGGATCAACCAAGGAACCCAGTGGTTTTCTGGTGAACCACCGGAAACCCCGCGAACTCGGTGTAGCCTCCGCCAATCACCACTCATGACTCGGCTCCCACTTAGTCCCGGCTCGACCTTGGTTTTGAGGCTCAACCAAGAAACCGTCCATGACATCATCTTGCCGTTCTTGCCACCATGCGGCCCGCACTTGACCCCGCTGGCCACCGGGTCCCTCGAACTAAGCCTACTTGTCTTCTCCACACCTGGAGGCCTCACCGGCAACGACCTTTCACGCTTGTTCTTCACCTGCACCTGCACCAGTCAAGCCGCAACCTGCACCTGCAATACTTAGCCAAGAATCAGTCCACACCACGTTGTCAATCACTCATCACACCAGGAAGCGACCATCCACCGGTCCTCGAACCACACCTGGCTCTCAATCTCCCCCTTGATGAGTGCATTGACAACACACACGTTTTGGTAACCAAGAGAAAAGGAAAAGAAAAGAAACGACTAAAAGAAACTCCAACAAGCGATCGAAAGCCAAAGAAAAGGCAAAGAGCAAGATCACTTGAAGAAGACAAGTCTCGGACCCCTTAGGCAAGGGCAACGGCTCGACACATCCGAGACAAAACATGCTCAAGCAAAGAGCACAAACCATCAAACCAAAGCTCGAAAACCACAAAGAGCTCCCCCTGCACACATGCAAGCTCCCCCTGAACCGATGCAACTCCCCCTGGACAAATGCATGCGAACCACTTCACAAAACAGAGCAGCTGCAACAGCTCAGCTCTGACCGGTCAGACCGGTCGACACCACCGGTCAGACCGGTGGGCAACATGTGAACAGGACCAGCACTCTGACCGGTCAGACCGGTGACCTCAACCGGTCAGACCGGTGCACAACAGAGCCCAAAAATAGCTCGAAACCACCTGAAAACCTTCCAAATGCATTCAGTAGGCCAAAACATGCTCAAACTTCTCCCCCTTGTTGACAATGCATGAATCAAGCCAAAAATGCAAAAAAATGCAACCTAGAGCTTCTCAAATAGACAAAATTCAACATAGGATGCTACACATGTCCAAACGAGCAAGTTAGATACTCTATAGCTTCGTAAAGACATAAACTTCATGATCACCAAGTTTCACAACCATTGGGCGAAGCTAAGATAGAATTTAGCAATTTTGCGAAAAATCACCCTCTCATGAGCAAAGTCCTAAATATGAGCAAAACAGGTCAAAATGGCAAAGCCACACAAACTTCATGCTAGGACAACCATTCTAAGCATAAGACCATCATAAACACCCACAAGCACCTCATGTCATGTCAAAGCCACCGAGCCATGTGCCTACTTCTATATATGAGACTTCTCATTGGTAGGCATCATGCAACGATTTAGCACCCAAAGCAAATTAAAATTAGCACATATGACATGGGAGCACATTTTTCAAGCAATTTACATTTCATTTTCAGATTTATAATTGGTACATGAAATGTCTTTGCGACAAAAAGGAACTTATGCCCCTCCACAAGATGAAGCATGGGGGCTAAACATTCATGATGGCAAATGAGCCTTTGGCCCCATATGATCAAAATAAGCTATCCAACCACAAATTAAGCATAGCCAAGCCACTAAAACATGTCAAGATCATGTAAAGGCATTTACTCACAAGAGAGCATATATATGAAATTTTTCAAAAACATAGCCATCAACCATGGATACAAACCAAGATTATCAAGAGCTAATTCAAACTAACCATAGCTTACCAAATTAGCTCACAAAGACATATATGTCATTCCATGGTGAACAATGTGTATAGGAGAAGCCTTTCCTAAACAATGCATATGATACAAAATGCATGCAACCTAAGATACAAAGATGCCTATACATCATGCTACATATGCCATGCCAAATGCAAGAAATGCACAAAGGAAAGCTATACATATGCTACAAAGGAGCTCGCACACACAAAGCTCACAAACGACCGGCTCCTCGAGGGGAGGCAAAAAGGGCTCGACACCACCGGCAAAAGAGCAAAGGAGAACAAAACTCACAAGCTCCGTCTAAACACATGCACTAGGGCCAAAGAGCATACAAAGCTCATCCTTAGTACACATGATAGAGCAAAGAGCACACTAAGCACACAGGCTCCCCCTAAACTCATGCATTAAGGTCAAAGAGCATACAAAGCTCACCTTACATACATGAGAAGGGCAAGGAGCAAAACGAACCAAGTGGCTTGACCAAGGCCACACACTTGAAGATCACAAAAATACTTACCTTGATCATTTCTTCAGAAGTCACCCGTCCTTGTCCACCGTTCCCGAAAGTGATGTACCTCCATATCATCACCGGGGTATGAGGCCGGAGAACCACCCCCGATATCAACCAAATGTTCTCCGGGACTCCCACCTGCAACTCAAAACCAAGAGCGAGAGCGAGCAAATGACTCAACACTGGGGTTAGTACCAAAAGTGTCAAACCAGTGCCGAGCCATCTCCTCAAAAGTAGGGTTAGCAACATCCATCCTATCAAACCTGGAACCACCATGGGAAAACCACTCCCGTCTCACTGGAGGAGTACGGGTACCACGAAAGGGAAAGCGTGGTCCGTAGCCCCTCTGAGACTCAAAGCTGCGACCTCTCCCAAACTCGTATTGATCACGAGGTGGAGACCGTCCAGCAAACTCAACACCACTTGACTCAAAACGCCTACCATCTGTTCCACGACCGAAAGAGCTGAACCCTCGAGCATCACAGCCTCGAACACCAGACCGTCCAGCACTCTGCCTAGCACCGGTCTGACCGGTCACTCTGACCGGTCTGGCCGGTGGCCCTCGGCCAGTAAACCTGCCTTCACCTGAAGTTCTCCTATCTCTCCATGCTGGAACCGTATGCACAACACCCTTTCCCTTAGGTAGTGGCATACGAGGCTCAGGCACACCATGAGAAAGGTGGTACCTGTCCTTGTTTGCCCACTCCTTAGCCATTCTCGCCTCTCTCCTTCTCTTATAGCAAAACTCTCTCTTGTGACCATCCTTTCCACAAAACTCACAATGGAAACGGATTGGTCTTAGCTTAGGCTTGGGGTGAGGCTCTTCACATGGCTTCTCACTAGATTTCCCACTTGGTTTCTCACTAGGCTTTTCACTTGCCTTCTCACTTGGTTTTTCTCTCGGTTTAAGCAACTGGTTTGGATTGGGTGCAAACATGTCTTTGAGCGTGGGTTGTGGTGGGACTGGAATATTCCCAAATTTCCCTTCTCTCTCACCACTGCTCTCACCAAACTTAACAGATCCCAAAGCCCAACCATCAAAGCGCTTATAACCGGAAATCATCATGCCAAGCTGAGGTTCCTGACTAGACAACCAACTCAGCACTTCACGCAACTTACTGTTCTCATCCTGCAAATGATCAACACATTTTGCAAGTTCCAAATTCTTCACAGCATGTAATTCACAGGTAGAGCAAGCAGTAGGAATAGGCACTTTCAAATCAGCCTCAAGCGAAACAATGCGAGAACGAAGCTCAGCAATTTTTTCATGCAAACCAGGGCAAGAAGTACATGCACCAAGCAAAGTGGGTCTAGATTGCAGCTCAGCCAACTCAACCCTAAGCACATCTAGTTCCTCACACTTGGAGGCATGCTTTTCCCTAAGAGCAGTCAAATCAGCTAGGAAAACAGAGCAATCAGCACAATCAATCTCATCAGAAACCACAGGGCTAGCCTTAAGCGAATCGATTTCAAGCTTGCCATCAAGAACCTGTGTTTCTAGCTCAGCCACTCTAGTCCTAGCATCTTCAAGCAAAGCTCTAAGCTCCTTCCTAAGCTTCTTAGCCTCTCTAAGCATGTGATCGTGATTATCAAGCAAGTCAACCAACTCCTCATTCTCCTTGCGTAAAGAAGAGAGCTCATCACATACCTCATCCTCGGAGTCGGAATCTGATTCCGAGGTGTTCTTCTGGCTTCTCTTGCTGCCGGAGCTGCGTGCCATGCCGCATAGCCCATCCTTCTTGTTGCAGCCTCTCGAAGTCTTGCTTGCGGTACAGCAAAGGCCGTTCAAGTACTTGCCGAAGTCCTTCTTCTTTCTGTGCTTCCTCTTGCTGTCCTCTTCTTCTTCTTCTTCACTCGAGCTTGATGACACATCCTCAGAGTCGGAGTCGATGTCACTCGATCTCTTGATCTTTTCTCGGGTCCGTGTCTTCCTCCCATGTTCATGTTCCTTCTTCTTGGATCTTCTTCCTTTGTCCTTGGACTTGTGCTTGTCGTGGTTGTTCACCTTCGGACACTCGGCGAAAAAGTGTCCAGTCTTGCCGCACTTGAAACACGCTCTCGAGTTCCTCCTTGAGTTCACCCGGTTCTCGTGCAGCCTCTCAAACCGCCTGGTCAGCAACGCCAGCTCGTCCTCTCCAAGCACGTCGAACTCCTCGTCTGGCAAAGACATCAAAGAAGACAAAGAGTACATCCTGGAGGATGCGTTAGCGTTAGACTTGGCTCCTTTGCCACCAACGAGAGCGAGACTATGAGAATCAGTCAGGCTCTCGATCTTGGCTGTCATACCACGGTCCAACTCAGCCGACTTGAGCTTCGAGAACAGCTCGTTCACCGTCAAGGTGTCATACTTCTCGGACTCAACAATAGCCTCAAACTTCCCGTCCCATACGGTACGATCCAACGAGTGCAAGAGCTTCACGGCTCTATCATGATCATTGTATGGGAGGACGTCCACATTGGCTCTCATGTTGTTCACAACGACCGTAAATCGCTGGAAAAGGGCATCGACGGACTCGCCGGGGAGATGAGTGAAGTTCTCGTACTCTCTCCGGTAAGTCGCGTACATCCGAGCCTGAACCTGAGCATTCCCAGCATGAGCATCCTTCAACTGCTCCCAAATCCTACAAGCTAAGTCCTCTGTCTGAACCCGATCGAATTCAGGCGGACACAGAGCACGAAACAAGTAGTCGACAGCCTTGTTGTTGGCTTCGAACATATCCCTTGATCCTGGAACAAGGAAGTTCATCGGATGAACATAAGCTGTGTTCACCGTGACATCCCAAAGGATCTGACCCTTTCCGCGGAGGAACGCCGCCATCCGCCTTTGCCACATCTGGTAGTTCTTCCCATCGAAGTGCGGAGGACCCGAACCCCGTTCCTGGTACGCCATCTTTGGATCTTAGACTGGTAAGAGTCAATAAAGACCCGAACCGGCTCTGATACCAATTGAAGGATCGATTAGGCGAACCAGAGAGGGGGGGAGTGAATGGGAGCCGATAAAAATTCTTCTCGAAGGAGATGAGAACTCCAACAAGACGAACACGGCTTCCAACTCACGTCTCCGACCCAACTACCCAAGTTGGCCAAGACCACGCAACCACTGGAGTGCTACTGGTCCTAGGAACCAACACTCAACCTTCCGAGTCAAAACTCACCAAACCACAGCGGAAACTTGCATGGCTTGCTGCCTGAGCTACACCGGTCAGACCGATGGACTGCGCCGGTCAGACCGGTGACACCGGTCAGACCGGTGGACAGATCCGGTCAGGCCGGTGTCTACAGCAGCAGCACAGCAAACGTTCCAGGAGGCCTCAGTGACTCCTCTAGGCCCTGGAACAAAAACCACCACGAAACACAACCTGTGAGGAAGAAGAACCCCTCACAAAACCTAGCAAACCAACTCCAACACACGCCAAGAACTGATCAGCAGGACCACGGGACAAAACCACACGGACAAGGCTGTTCCCCGAGACAAAAACCCACCAAGGGCTATCACCGGTCAGACCGGTCAAGAGCACCGGTCAGACCGGTCGTGCCTGGGCAGCTCGGGATGAACAGCGCCCGCGAGTCAACTCCTCCAAATCCAAATCCAACTCCCGATCTCCCGATCCGCTCCACGGTTTTGCACAAGACTTTGGGGATAGTAGGAACACCTCATGGGTACTCCATAGCCAAGATTTGGTCCACCAAAACTTGTCAAATCAAGAGGAATCGAAGAAATCCCACCAAGAACACCTCTAACCCTAGAGCCACGAAAACCCCAAAATCGAGCCCCTTTGCTCACGGATTTGGAAGGGGAATCAAAGGGTAAAGAACCACGAAGGGTTCATGCATACATCCCCCACCAAATCCCAAAGAGAAAGGCCTCGAAATCGCTCCAAGAAAATCGCCAAGAAAGGGCTCCGAAAATCACCAAAAAGGAGAAACGGGAAAGACACATCCAAGCCTTGAGGAACCACGCCGAATCATCTATACATACCAAAGAGGTTCATACAAGGTCTAGCTTGCCGCCCGATCATCCTTCCCTCTCACAAGATCTCACCATGAAGCTCTCAAGCTAGTCCTACGAAAATCCTAAGAAAATAGGAAGGAAAATAGGAAAACCAAATGAGCTAGGGTTCCAAGAGATGGCTGCCATCCTCTCACCACTTGGGTTATATGGAGGCAACCGAAAGACTAAAATACCCTTACTAGCTAACTAGGGATACATGCCCCTCGAGGGCGAAATTGGAAGTCTTTGTCTTCGCACAATCGGACGGATGCCCAGCAACCGCAAACTTGCTTAGCCTCGACGCAAGCCTTGCGATCCCGACGCGTGTCCTCCGCTTCGAAGATTCCGGACTGCGTCGTCGCACACCGGTCAGACCGGTGCTCCTCACCGGTCAGACCGGTACCCACCGGTCAGACCGGTCAGACCCACCGGTCAGACCGGTCTGGAGCTGCTGCACCTCCGTCTTCGGTTCTTCGGTCTTGGCTTTGTGGATCAACCAAGGAACCCAGTGGTTTTCTGGTGAACCACCGGAAACCCCGCGAACTCGGTGTAGCCTCCGCCAATCACCACTCATGACTCGGCTCCCACTTAGTCCCGGCTCGACCTTGGTTTTGAGGCTCAACCAAGAAACCGTCCATGACATCATCTTGCCGTTCTTGCCACCATGCGGCCCGCACTTGACCCCGCTGGCCACCGGGTCCCTCGAACCAAGCCTACTTGTCTTCTCCACACCTGGAGGCCTCACCGACAACGACCTTTCACGCTTGTTCTTCACCTGCACCTGCACCTGCACCAGTCAAGCCGCAACCTGCACCTGCAATACTTAGCCAAGAATCAGTCCACACCACGTTGTCAATCACTCATCACACCAGGAAGCGACCATCCACCGGTCCTCGAACCACACCTGGCTCTCACTCAGCCATGTAACCCAGTAGTTTTGTGGTGAACCACTGGAAACCCCGCGAACTTGGTGTGGCCTCCCGCCAATCTCCACTCATGACTTGGCCCCCACGTCGTCCCGGCTCGATCTTGGCTTTGAGGCTCAACCAAGGAACCGTCCACGACTTTGTCTTGCTGTTCTTGCCACCATACGGCCCGCACTTGATCCCGCTGGACACCGGGTCCCTCGAACCAAGCCTACTTGTTTGCTCCACACCTGGAGGCCCACCGACATAGACCTTTCGCGCTTGTTCTTCACCTACACCAACACCAATCAAGCCGCAACCTACACCTGCAATACTTAGTCAAGAGTTAGTCCACACAACGTTGTCAATCACTCATCACACCAGGAAGCGACCATCCACCGGTCCTCGAACCACATAGCTCCTCAATCTCCCCCTTGATGAGTGCATTGACAACCAAAGAAAAGGCAAGCATAAGAGAAAAGGAAAAGAAAAGAAACGACCAAAGAAACTCAAACTAGTGATCAAAAGCCGAGACAAAGGCAAAGAGCAAGATCACTTGAAAGAGGAAAGTCTTGGTCCCCTTAGGCAAGGGCAATGGCTCGACACAACCAAGACAAAACAAGCTCATCATAAAGGAGCAAGACCACCAAAGCACCACTCAAAACACACAAGAGCTCCCCCTGCACATATGCACACTGCACCTGAACTTGTGCCTGCATTGGGCACAAACCCATCAGGCCGGTTTCCCAAATCGATTAGACCGGTTCCGCCAAACTGGTCAGGCCGGTTTTCAAACTGGTCAGACCGATTTAACTCGACAAAACTTACCCCCCAAAAGCCAAAAAAGCAAAAGAAATGCACAAGCTCCCCCTTGACAGCTGGGATAGGTTCTAGGGATGCAATGCAACTTTTCTCCACCTTTCTTTCTCCCCCTTGTTGCCAATGCATGAATCAAGGCTCAAATTTGAAAAGATGCAATCTAGAGCTTCTCAAATAGACAAATTCACAACAAGATGCTACACATGACCAAATGAGCAAGCTAAATACTCAATAGCTTCATAAGAACATAAGCATCATGACCACCAAGTTTCATAGCCATCCGACAAAGCTAAGATCATATTGAGCATTTTCGAGAAAAACATATCTCTCATGAGCAAAGTCCTAAACATGATCCAAACATGCCAAAGTGACAATATCACACAGACTTCATGTTAGGACAGATATTCTAATCAAAAGACCATCATAAACACCCACAAACATCTTATGTTATGTCACAGCCACCGAGCCATGTGTCTACTTCTAGATATGAGACTTCTCATTGGTAGACATCATGCAATGGTTTAGCACCCAAGATAGCATTCATTAAGCATAGAAGACATGGGAGCATATTTTCCAAGCATAAAACACTTCAATTTCAGATTTATACATGGTACATGAAGTGCCTTTGCGGCAAAAAGGAACTTATGCTCCTCCACAAGATAAGCTAGTGGGCTAAACATTCACAATGGCAAAAGGGTCTTTGATCCCAAATGATCAAAATAAGCCATCCAACCATGAATTAAGCATAACAAGGCCACCAAAACATGTCATGAGCATATAAAGGCAATTACTCACAATAGAGCCTACAACTTGCATTTTCAAACCTCATAGCATTCTCATATGGATATAAACCGAGACAATCAAGAGCTTAGCCAAACTTAACCGTATACCAAACAAGCTCATAAGGTCATCCATAGCATGTCATGGTGAACAAAGTATATGAGAGAAGCTTTCCTACCGAAATGCATATGAAACAAATGCAATGCAAGAATTAGATACAAAGATGCCTATACATCATGACATACATGCAATGCAAAATGCAAGAATGCACAACCGAAAAGCTATACATATGGTACAAATGAGCTCCCACAACCAACTCAAGAAGCCAAACACACAGAAAGCTCACAAAAGGCTGGCTCCTCGAGGGGAGGCAAAAAGGGCTCGACACCACCGGCAAAAGAGCAAAAGAGCACAAAACTCACAAGCTCCCCCTAAACACATGCACTAGGGCCAAAGAGCATACAAAGCTCGCCCCAAACACATGTGATAGGGCAAGGAGCAAACTAAGCACACAAGCTCCCCTAAACTCATGCATTAGGGTCGAAGAGCGTACAAAGCTCATCCCACACACATGAGATAGGGCAAAGAGCAAAAGAACCTGAGTGGCTTGACCAAGGCCACACACTTCCTGGTCACAAAACTACTTACCTCGACCACTCCTTCGGAAATCACCCGTCCTTGTCCACCATCCCTGAAAGTGATGTTCCTCTTTGACACCAGTGGGGTGAGTCCGGAGAACCACCTCCGATCTCAGCCAATTGTTCTCCAAGCCTCCAATCTGCAACTCAAACCCAAGAACGAGAGTGAGCAAACGAATCAATACTGAGGTTAGTACCAAAAGAGTCAAACCAGTGCCGAGTCATCTCCTCAAATGTGGGGTTAGCAAAATCCATTCTATCACGTCCATCAAACCTTGACTCCATTCTACCAAAACTGGGATCCATCCTACCATGCCTATCAAAACCGGAACCACCATGGGGAAACCACTCCCATCTCACTGGAGGAATACGAGCACCACGAAAGGGAAAGCGTGGTCTATAGCCCCTCTGAGACTCAAAGCAGCGACCTCTCCCAAAATCGTATTGATCACGAGGTGGAGACCGTCCAGCAAACACACCACCACCAAACTCAACACTCCTACCACATGCATCACGACCAAAGGAACTGAACCGACCAGCATCACGATCATGAAAACCAAACTGACCTTCACTCTGAGGTCCACCAGCCTGACCGGTCCCATCCAGCCAGCAAACCTGCTTCTTTCCAAAGCAGTCCTATCTCTCCACGCCGGAACCATACGCACAACAGCCTTTCCCTTGGATAGTGGCAAACGAGACTCAGGCACACCATGAGAAGGGTGGTACCTGTCCTTGTTCTCCCACTCCTTAGCCATTCTCGCCTCTCTCTTTCTCTTATAGCAAAACTCCTTATGACCATCCTTTCCACAAGACTCACAATGGAAACGGATTGGTTTTGGCTTAGGCTTGGGATGAGGCTCTTCACAAGTCTTCTCACTAGGCTTCCCACTTGGTTTCTCACTAGGCTTTTCACTTGGCTTCTCACTTGGTTTCTCTCTCGGTTTAAGCAATTGGGTTGGCTTGGGTGCAAACTTGTCTTTGAGTGTAGATTGTGGTGGAACTGGAATATTCCCAAATTTCCCTTCTCTCTCACCACTGCTCTCACCAAACTTATCGGATCCCAAAGCCCGACCATCAAAGCGCTTAAAACTGGCAATTATCGTACCAAGCTGAGGTTCCAGACTGGACAACCAACTCATTAGCTCACGCAACCTATCATTCTCATCCTGCAACCGATCAACACATTGTGCAAGTTCCAAGTTCTTTTCAGCATGCAATTCACAAGTAGAGCAAGAAGTAGGAATAGGAGCTTTAAATTCAGCCTCAAGCGAAATAATGCGAGATTGAAGCTCAGCAAGCTTTTCATGCAAAATAGGGTAAGAAGTGCATGCACCAAGCAAAGTGGGTCTAGACTGCAGCTCAACCAACTCAACCCTAAGCACATCTAGTTCCTCACACTTGGAGGCATGCTTTTCCTTAAGAGCAGTCAAATCTGCTAGGAAAACAGAGCAGTCACCACAATCAACCTCAACAGAAACAACAGGACTAGCCTTAAGCAAATCTATCTCAAGGTTGGCATCAAAAATCTGTGTTTCTAGCTCAGCCACTCTATTCCTAGCATCTACAAGCAAATCCCTAAGCTCTTTCCTAAGCTTCTTGGCCTCTCTAAGCATGTGATCACGGTTATCAAGCAAGTCAACCAACTCCTCATTCTCCTTGTGCAAGGAAGAGAGCTCATCACATACCTCATCCTCGGAATCTGAGTCCGAGGCGTCCTTCTGGCTTCTCTTGCTGCCGGAGCTATGCGCCATGCCACAGAGGTCATCTTTTCTGCTGCAGCTTCTTGGAGACTTGCTTGTAGTACAACAAAGGCCATTGAGGTACTTGCCGAGGTTCTTCTTCTTCTTCTTCTCCTTCCTCTTGCTGCCCTCTTTTTCTTCATCACTTGAGCTTGATGACGTGTCCTCGGAGTCGGAGTCGACGTCGCTCGACCTCTTGATCTTCTCTCGGGTCCGTGCCTTCCTCCCATGTCCATGATCCTTCTTCTTGGACCTTCTTCCCTTGTCCTTGGACTTGTGCTTGTCATCATCGTTCATCTTCGGACACTCGACGAAAAAGTGTCCGGTCTTGCCACACTTGAAGCACGCCCTGTCTGTGTTTTAGACCGGCAAACCTACCAAGGGGGTACCCGAGGTAGTAGATTGTGCGGTGGAGGATCGTGATCGAGAGACCTGGAACTCGAAGGTACAGGTAGGGACACAAGACACATGATTTATACAGGTTCAGGCCGCTAGAGTAGCGAGCCCTACGTACTATTTGGGGTATCAAGTATGGTGCCCTGCGCTTGGTGTTGGGTTGTTCAGATGAGTTCTCCTCCTAGGTACCCGGCCCTCCTTTATATAGTCCAGGGAGCGGGTTCCTAGTCGGTTACAAGGTAGGAGTCCTAGTAGGATTACACAGAACGAGTCCTAGTAGGATTACAGGGGAATTCTAGTAGGAGTCCGTCTTCATCCTTCCTTGTATGAGTACCCGGGGTGTATGCCCGACAAGCCCTCGAGCACATTGTAGTCGAGAGACGAGAGTAGTAGTTCAAGTAGTCTTGAAGCCTCTTCGAGTAGTTCTTGAGCGACCTCGAGTACTGCTTGGAGAAGTCTTCAATAGTACTTGAACTGCCACGAGGCTGGAAAGTGGTCCAGCTCAACAGTCTTGAAGTCGAGATTTATATGGAAGTGCGATTGCAAAATCGCACTCCATATGGAGTAGCCCCTGAGCCTTAGGTTGAGTTGCAGATTCTAGCTGAGGGTCAATCTTGATTCTGAATCTCCCATCTAGAAAAAATTGAATGATGGGTGTAGCATAGCAGCCCTCGAGCCTTGAAATGATTAGGTAATCATTCCAAGGGTCTTTAGTGTTCGCGAAAGCCATCATCCGAGTACCCTTGTAGTGTGTAGCCCCCGAGATAAGAGAGCCGTATGAGCCACGTCGAGTAGTAACTGTAGAGCCCCCGAGCTTGAGAAGTAGCCGTGCCGTCAGAGCGGACTTTAGATGCGACGAAGTCGACTTTAGATGTCGGCAGAGCGGACTTTAGAATGCGACTTGAAAACCGAAGTTGACTTTGTGCAGCACGGAGCGGACTTTGAGATGCGACTTAAAAACCGAAGTCGACTTTGTGCCGCGCAGAGCGGACTTTTGAGATGCGACTTGAAAACCGAAGTCGACTTTAGTTGTCGTAAAGAGCGGACTTTAATATGCAACTTTAGAAGTCGACTTGGGATTACCACGTGGAGTGGACTTTAGATGCGACTACATTAGTCGACTTTTTGCCACGCGGGGTGGACTTAAGATGCAAAAAACGAAAAGCACTTCCGAAAGGCAAAATCGAATGAAAAATCAAGAAAACGAGTAGTTTTGCCGCCGGAGCGGGCTTGAGATTGCGACTGTTAAAGTCGACTTGAGATTGCGACTATAGAAGTTGACTTGTGCCACCCGAGTAGGCTTGGGTGCGACCGTTAGCGTCGACTTGTGCCACCGGAGTGGGCTTGGGTGCAACCGTTAGCGTCGACTTGTGCCACCGGAGTGGACTTGGGTACGACCGTTAGCATCGACTTTTGCCACCGAAGTGGACTTGAGGTTGCGACCGTTAGCGTCGACTTTTGGCACCGGAGTGGGCCTGAGGTTGCAACCGTTAGCGTCGACTTGAGTACTTAGGGTACTAGGACCCATGGTATGGAGTGCGAGTACTTAGGGTACGAAACCCATGGTACAGAGCGCGAGTACTTAGGGTACGAAACCCATGGTACGAAGCACGAGTACTTAGGGTACTTGGACCCATGGTATGGAGCGCAAGTACTTAGGGTACGAAACCCATGGTACGGAGCGCGAGTACTTAGGATACTTGGACCCATGGTATGATGCGCGAGTACTTAGGGTACGAAACCCATGGTGCGGAGCGTGAGTACTTAGGGTACTTGGACCCATGGTACGGTGTGCGAGTACTTAGGGCCATGCATTTCAGACCCACGGTACGAAGCATGAAAACCGTGTGTAGCTAGGTTCCATTGTTGCCAGGACGCGAGGTCCACTTACAGCTAGGTTCCATCGAATCTTACACACGCAGTATGCCGCTGAAGCAGGCGAAAGTGCGACCGGAGTCGACTTGAAGTTGCCGCAAGGGGCGGACTTCAGAAGCTGCCTCCTTGGTATAGCCCCCGAGTTCACGAAGTAAGCTCGTGGTAACTTGGTCGATATACCCCAAGAGTAGTCGGCAAAGTGTAGCTCTCGTGAGTACCCACCGAGGAGCGTACACAAATGAGTAGTCGGCATGTTGTCCTGCATGATGAGGAAAATAAGCCAAGGAAAGAAAACAATAATCATTTAAATAAATGCCTTAGCTTTTGCCGCCTGGGCGGTCTTGTAGATGCGATCGTTGAAGTCGACTTGATTCAGGGATGAATGTTGACGAAGCCGTAGCGATCAGTGATGGAGCCGCGACGGTTGTTGATGAAGTTGACCAATCAGAGTTGATTCCAACTAGTTGATGGTGACGTGGAAGCCGTTCCTGACTAGTTTGGAAAACTGGTCGGGATGAGTAGTGACGCGATGCAGCCAGAAGACGATGTCGAGGTGGCGCAGCGTAGTTGAAGTAGAACTGGTGCAGCCGTAAGACGAGTAGTCATGGCACACGACATGGTTGATGTAGAGCCGCTGCGGCCGGGAGACGAGTAGTCGCGGCGCACGGCGTGGTTGATGTAGAACCGGTGAGTAGTCGAGCGGCGAGACGGCGTGTCCAGATGCAAGGCATAGGCGTAGTAGAGTCGGTGCAACCGGGCGACGAGTAGTCGAGCCGCGAGACGCAGTGACCGGGTGCACGGTGAGAGCCAGTGCGACCGACCGACGAGAAGTCGAGCGGCGAGACGGTGCATCCGGATGCATGGCATAGGCGCAGTAGAGCCGATGCAACCGGGCGACGAGTAGTCGAGCCGCGAGACGGAGTGATCAGGCGCACGGCGAGAGCCAGTGCGACCGACCGACGAGAAGTCGAGCGATGAGACGGCACGTCCGGATGCACGACATAGGCACAGTAGAGCCGGTGCAACCGGGCGACGAGTAGTCGAGCCGCGAGACGGAGTGACCGGGTGCACGGCGAGAGCCAGTGCGACCGACCGACGAGAAGTCGAGCGGCAAGACGGCGCGTCCGGATGCACGACATAGGTGCAGTAGAGCCGGTTCAACCGGGCGACAAGTAGTCGAGCCGCGAGACGGAGTGACCGGGTGCACGGTGAGGGCCAGTGCGACCAACCGACGAGAAGTCGAGCAGCAAGACGGCGCGTCCGAATTCACGGCATAGGCGCAGTAGAGCTGATGCGGCCGAGAGACGATGCAGTCGCGGCGCACGGCATGGTTGATGTAGAGCCAATGCGATCGGGAGACGAGTAGTCGTGGCGCACGGCGTGATTGATGTAGAGCCGATGCGGCCGGGAGACGAGTAGTCGCGGCGCACCGAGTAATTGAAATAGTTGTAGTCGCGTACGGTTTCCGTGTGCATCAAGCGAAGATCTTGAAGTCTTGTGGTAGTCTTGTGTGCGTGCATATAGCAAAACTCAAGGAAATTGATTTTTTAGCCACGTATGTGGGAGCCATGTGTGTGTGCCAGTGGTAATTTGTGCCTTTCGGCCACATGCACAGGAGCAGTAATGGACTTGACGCGTATGGCCTAATTTGATTTAGACTCATCTTGATTTTGCCATTGCGTGGGTCAACGTGTCAGCTTCTGAGTACCGAAACCGAATCCAGGTAGCCATATAGCTTGATGCTCAACTCTGGCTAATGCATGTCAATTCAGAATTGAAGAATTCCATTGTCTTGTTGCGGTGCCTTGTCTTGATACGTTCCGCTCTCAAACTTCGACAAGTTCTACTGGCATGCGGACAGGGAGCACGGAAACTGATTCCATGTTTGACGAGAACAGGACGGCTTGCTTCGACTCGGAACTCGATGACTTGATTCTCGCGAAGTAGATTGATTTGGAAGTTGAGGTCCTTCGAATTCGCTTGGTGTCGATTATCACCACTACCTAGCGCGCCAGCTGTCGGTGTTTTAGACCGGCAAACTTACGGGGTACCTGAGGTAGTAGATTGTGCGGTGGAGGATCGTGATCGAGAGACCTGGAACTCGAAGGTACAGGCAGGGACACGGGACAGAAGATTTATACAGGTTCGGGTCGCTAGACTAGCGAGCCCTACGTCCTATTTGGGGTATCAAGTATGGCGCCCTACGCTTGGTGTTGGGTTGTTCATATGAGTTCTCCTCCTAGGTACCCGGCCCTCCTTTATATAGTCCAGGGGGCGGGTTCCTAGTCGGTTACAAGGTAGGAGTCCTAGTAGGATTACATGGAACGAGTCCTAGTAGGATTACAGGGGAATTCTAGTAGGAGTTCGTCTTCATCCTTCCTTTTATGAGTACCTGGGGTGTATGCCCGACACACCCTCAACTTCCTCCTTGAGTTCACCTGGTTCTCATGCATCCTCTCGAATCTCTGTGTCAACAGCGCCAGCTCATCCTCTCCAAGCACGTCGAACTCCTCATCTGGCAAAGACATCAAAGAGGACAAAGAGTACATCCTGGAGGATGGGTTAGCGTTAGTCCTAACACGCGAACCGGAGACCAGAGTGAGACTATGCAAGTCAGTTGGGCTCTTAATCTTGGCCGTCACCCCATGGTCCACCTCAGCCGACTTGAGCTTACAGAACAGCTCATCTACCGTAATGGTCTCATACGTGCCCGACTCCAAGATGGTCTCGACCTTTCCGCCCCAAATGGTACGATCCAGCAAGTGCAAGAGCTTCACTACTCTGTCATGATCATCGTACGGGCGCACGGTCACATTGGCCCTCATGTTGTTTACAATCACCGTGAACCGCTGGAACATCAGGTCTATGGACTCATCGGGGAGATGAGTGAAGTTCTCGTACTCTCTTCGGTAAGTCGCAAACAACCGAGCCTGAACTTGACTATTCCCAGCGGGAGCCACCTTAAGCTTTTCCCAAATCTTGCAAGCCAAATCCTCTGCCTGAACCCAATCAAATTCAGGTTTGCATAGGGCACGAAACAGGTAATCGACTGCCTTGTTGTTGGCGTCGTCCATATCTCTTGATCCTGAAGCGAGGAAGTTAACCGGATGAACATAAGTTGTGTTCTCTGTAACATCCGAAAGGATCTAACCCTTGTCGCGAATGAAAGCGGACACCCTCCTCTACCACATCTGGTAATCCTTCCCATCAAAGTGCGGAGGACCCGATCCCCGTTCCAGGTACGCCATCTTTGGATCTAAGGCTGATTAGAGTTAATCAGGACCCGTAACCGGCTCTGATACCACTTGAAGGACCGGAATGGCGAACCAGAGAGGGGGGAGTGAATGGGAGCTAATGAAAATTCTATTCAAGAATTCGGCCTATGAACCCAAGTTCACCCGGAGACCTCTGATAACTTCTCTTGCCAAATCCATGTAGGCACTGAAGTGCTACTGGACCTAGGAACAAGACCTACCCAACAACTCTCGAGAACACGAAGCGGAAAACAACTCTAGCATAGCTGCTGGAGCCAAAACCGGTCAGGCCGGTTTCTGAAACCGGTCAAACCGATCTTCTGGGACTTAGCCTGTCGTAGGCAGGTGAAACCGGTCAGGCCGGTTTGGCAAACCGGTTAGACTGGTTTTGTCTAGGAAATGCCCAAAAGACCAAAGAGAACAAACCAGAGCAAAACGACCTCAAAAACCTACCAAACTCGAATAGGGAAAGCCATAGCCTGAAGGAGACTTGCCTGTCCAAAAACTCCTATCGACTGCCCGCTGGGGCCAAACTGGTCTGACTGGTTTAGGAAACCGGTCAGGCCGGTTTTGCCTAGACTATCGGGAAGAACTCAGCCTACGGGAAAAACTCACCCTTCACCTCAAGCGATCTCCCGATTCGCTCCATGGATTCAAGTAAGACTTTGGGGATAGCTAGAGTACCTCATGCGCTACCTTTGGCTAGAAGCTCGAGCCCCAAAACTCACCCAATCAAGAGGAATCGAAAGTCAACCCTCAAGAAGACATTTTGAAGAGCTCCACAAAAAACCACCAAATCGAAGCCGTTTCACGGGGATTGCTGGAGTAAAATCACCAAGCAAATAGGCACAAGGTCCTCATATGTGACATCCAACAAGAATCCCGCAAAGAAACGCCTTCAAAACTTCACCACGAATTTCTCAAGAAAAGGCTCCGAAAATCACCAAAAAGGGAAAATGGGAGAGGCAACAAAAAGCCTTGAGGAATCACACTGAATCTTCTATACATACCAAGAAAGATTCATACAAGGTCTTGCTTGCCTCCCGATCATCCATCCCTCTCTAAAGATCTCACCATGAAGATCTCAAGCTAGTCCTATGGAAATCCTAAGGTAATTAGAAAGGAAAAATAGTAAAAGAAAATGAGCTAGGGTTCCCAGAGATGGCTGCCATCCTCTCACCACTTGGGTTGTATGGTGGCAACCGAAAGATGAAATTACCCCTATTACATAATAGAAGATGCACGCCCCCGAAGGGCACTTTGTGAATTTGTCGTCGTCGCGCCATCGGACGGATGCGCATCCACCGCAACCCCGCGTACCACCGTCGCAACTCTTGCGATCATGCCGCATGTCCTCTGCTTCGAAGCATCTCGGTGCCCTGCGACCCCAACTCGGTCAGACCGGTTTCACGAACTGGTCAGACCAGTTTCGGTCTGTTAGCCACATGTAGTCTTCGGCCTTGGCTTTGTGGCTCAGCCAAGTAACCCAGTGGTTTTGTGGTGAACCACTGGAAACCCCGCGGACCTGGTGTGGCCTCCCGCCAATCTCCACTTATGACTTGGCCCCCACGTCGTCCCGGCTCGATCTTGGCTTTAAGGCTCAACCAAGGAACCGTCCAGGACTTCTTCTTACTGTTCTTGCCACCATGTGGCCCGCACTTGATCCCAATGGCCACCGGGTCCCTCGAGCCAAGCCTACTTGTCTGCTCCACACCTTGAGGCCCACCGACATAGACCTTTCGCGCTTGTTCTTCACCTGCACCAACACCAATCAAGCCGCAACCTGCACCTGCAATACTTAGTCAAGAGTCAGTCCACACAATGTTGTCAATCACTCATTACACCAGGAAGCGACCATCCACTCGTCCTCGAACCACACAGGTCCTCAGTAGAGCAACATAAGCAAGACTGAAAATCTAAACAAAATTCTTATTTGATAAATTCTTTTTCTCTGACAGGCAAAATAGCTGATATTAGACTAGAAATCAGTACACGTTGTAAATAAAATCAGCATAGACATACAAAGTTCATATTTTACCTAATTAGCATACTGGGATAGGTGCTAACCATTTTGACAGGGACACAACAATATGCTTATATATCAAAGTAGAGACAAATTGTGAGTTCAATGTGTGCATGCAACAAGAGGGTAAATGAGGACCTGTGTGGTTCGAGGACCGGTGGATAGTCGCTTCCTGGTGTGATGAGTGATTGACAACGTGGTGTGGACTGACTCTTGGCTAAGTATTGCAGGTGTAGGTTGCGGCTTGATTGGTGTTGGTGCAGGTCAAGAACAAGCACGAAAGGTCGTGGCCGGTGAGGCCTCTAGGTGTGGAGAAGACAAGTAGGCTTGGATCGAGGGACCCGGTGGCCAGCGGAGTCAAGTGCGGGCCGCATGGTGGCAAGAATGGCAAGACGAAGTCGTGGATGGTTTCTTGGTTGAGCCTCAAAACCAAGGTCGAACCGGAACTTGGTGGGAGCCAAGTCATGAGTGGTGATTGGCGGAGGCTACACCAAGTTCGCGGGGTTTCCAGTGGTTCACTAGAAAACCACTGGGTTCCTTGGTTGATCCACAAAGCCAAGACCGAAGACTGGAGGCAGCAGCACTGGACCGGTCTGACCGGTGGGTCTGACCGGTCTAACCGGTGGGTACTGGTCTGACCGGTGAGGAGCACCGGTCTGACCGGTGTGCGACGACGTGTTCCGGAGACTTCGAAGCAAAGGACATGCATCCGGATCGCAAGGCTTGCGTCGAGGCTAAGCAAGTTTGCGGTCGCCGGGCATCCGTCCGATGGTGCTATAACGAAGTTTCCCAAAAGGCCCTTCGGGGGCGTGTATCCTAGTTTAATGTAATAGGGGTAGTTTCGTCTTTCGGTTCCCTCCATATAACCCAAGTGGTGAGAGGATGGCAGCCATTTCTTGGAACCCTAGCTCATTTTGTTTTGCTATTTTCCGCTTTCCTTTTTCCTTTGGAATTTCTAGGACTAGCTTGAGAGCTTCATGGTGAGATCTTGATAGAGGGATGGATGATCGGGAGGCAAGCTAGATCTTGTATGAACCTTCATGTTATGTATAGATGATTCGGCGTGGTTCCTCAAGGCTTGATTGTGTCTCTCCTGTTTTCTCCTTTTGGTGATTTTCGGAGCCCTTTCTTGAAGATTTTCTTGTGGCGGTTTTGAGACCTTTCTCCTTGGGATTTGGTGGGGGATGTATGCATGAACCCTTCGTGGTTCCTTTCCTTGTGATTCCCCTCCCAAATCCGTGAGTAAAGGGGCTCAATTTTGGGGTATTCTCCGGTTTAGGGTTAAAGGTGTTCTTGCTGGAAATCCTTCGATTCCTCTTGATTTGGCAAGTTTTGGTGGACCGAATCGTGACTATGGAATGCCCATGAGGTACTCCTACTATCCCCAAAGTCTTGTGCGAATCCGTGGAGCGAATCAGGAGATCGGGATTTGGATTTGGAGGAGTTGACCTGCGGGTTGCTGTTCATCCCGAGAGCCCAGGTCTTGACCGTTCTGACCAGTGCCTTCCACCGGTCTGACCGGTGCCGACCCTCTATTTGGTTTTGCTCGGGTGAACGTCTAGGTGAGTTCCCTAGTCTCTAGGCTTGCTGCTGTTTCGAGTTTGGTCTGTTTTGGAGCTTGGGAGGTCGGTTTCGCGAATTTGGGGTTTCCTGGCTTAGACCGGTCTGACCGGTGAGCTACACCAGCCTGACCGGTGTAGAAGCTTTCTGTGGAAAACTTCAAGTTCTGCTCGGGTGATCCGGCTCAGGGTCCAGGGTGACCCGGTGTGTCTCTGGTGGAGTTCGGGTGTTCCGACGGCTTAGTCCGGAAGATCTGGACAGGACCGGTCTGACCGATGCAGGTGACCGCCCTGACCGGTGTGGTCAGTAGCTGCTCGAGTTGCTTGTTCCGCTGCGTTCTCGAGTAGGTTTCGGTGGTTGTTGGTTCCTAGGACCAGTAGCACTCTAGCGGCTGCGTGGTCTTGGCCAACTTGGGTAGTTGAGTCGGAGACGTGTTTTGGTTAGCCGTGTGCGTCTTGTTGGAGTAGCCATCTCCTTCGAGAAGAATTTTTATCGACTCCCATTCACTCCCCCTCTCTGGTCGTCAGTTCGGTCCTTCAATTGGCATCAGAGCCGGTTCGGGTCTTTCGGGACTCTAACCAGTCTAAGATCCAAAGATGGCCTACCAGGAACGGGGATCGGGTCCTCCGCACTTCGATGGGAAGAACTACCAGATGTGGCAGAGGCGGATGGCTGCGTTCCTCCGCGGCAAGGGACAAATCCTTTGGGACGTTACGGTGAACACAACTTATGTTCATCCGATTAACTTCCTTTCTCCAGGATCGAGGGACATGCACGACGCCAACAACAAGGCGGTCGACTACTTGTTTCGTGCTCTGTATCAATCCGAATTCGATCGGGTTCAGACAGAGGACCTAGCTTGTAGGATTTGGGAGCAGTTGAAGGAAGCTCACGCTGGAAATGCTCATGTTGAGGCTCGGATGTATGCGACTTACCGGAGAGAGTACGAGAACTTCACTCGTCCCCCCGGTGAGTCAATTGATGCCTTGTTCTAGCGGTTTACGGTTGTGGTGAACAACATGAGAGCCAATGTGGCCATGCTCCCGTACGATGATCATGACAGAGCCGTGAAGCTCTTACACTCGCTGGATCGTACAATATGGGATGAAAGGTTGAGGCTATTTTTGAGTCTGAGAAGTATGACACCCTGAGGGTGAACGAGCTATTCTCAAAGCTCAAGTCAGCTGAGGTGGATCGTGGTGTGACAGCATGTCTTGAGAGCCCGACTGACTCCCATAGTCTTGCTCTCGTCGGTGGCTCAGGTGCTAAGTCTAACGCTAACGCATCCTCCCGGATGTACTCTTTGTCTTCCTTGATGTCTTTGCCAGATGAGGAGTTCGACGTGCTTGGTGAGGATGAGCTGGCGTTGCTGACCAGGAGGTTCGAGAGGTTGCACGAGAACCGGGTGAACACAAGGAAGACCACATGGACATGCTTTCAGTGTGGCAAGCCAGGACACTTCGCCGCCGACTGTCCGGAGAAGGTGGAGAACAAGGACGGCTACAAGCACCGGTCGAGGACGGACAACAAGTACCGATCGAGGCGCGATCACAAGCACAAGCACAAGCACAAGGACGAGTGACGATCGAGGAAGAAGGACGGTCGTGGTAGGAAGGCCTGAGCGATGGTCGGAGCAAGCGACATCAACTCCAGCTCGGCCTACTCTTCTTCGAGCTCCAGTAGCAGCGAAGATGAAGGTGATCGGCGCTAGAGCAAGAAGTCATCAAAGAACTTGAGCGGGCTGAGCTGCTTCGCAAGAGATGGCTACTGCGGCATGACACGTAGCTCCGGCAGCAAGAAGAGTCACCAGAGCGACTCGGACTCCGACTCTGAGGATGAGGTACGTGACGAGCTTCCCTTCTTGCATGAGGAGAATGAGCGGCTTAGCAAGTTGCTTGATAACCGTGATGATATGCTTAAAGAGGAAAAGAAGATGAGGAAAGAGCTTAGGGCCTCACTAGAAGATGCTAGAAACCGAGTAGCTGAGCTAGAAACACAGAACCTTGATGCTAAGCTTGAGATAGATTCGCTTAAGGCTTCACCTGTTGTTTCTGATGAGGTTGATTGTGGTGATTGCTCTGTTTACCTAGCTGATCTTACTGCTCTTACGGAAAGGCATGCCTCCAAGTGTGAGGAACTAGATGTGCTTAGAGTTGAAGTGGCAGAGCTTAAGTCTAGACCTGCTTTGCTAGGTGCTTGCACTTCTTGCCCTGTTTTGCATGGAAAGATTGATGAGATGCATGCTTACATTGTTTCTCTTGAGGCTGAGTTGAAAGCACCTGTTCCCACTTCTTGCTCTACTTGTGAATTGCATGCGGTTAAGAATCTGGAACTTGCACATTATGTTGATCGCTTGCAGGATGAGAACGATGACTTGAGAAAAATGATGGGTTGGTTGTCGGGTCATGAACCACAGCTTAGGATTATGATAGAGGCATACAAGCGCTATGATGGGCAAGCGCTTGGATCGGATAAGATTGGAGAGTGCAGTGGTGAGGGAGGAGAGACGATTGGTGATATCCAAGATCCACAAAAAACCTTCCACAAAAATGCCGATGCACCTAAGCCCAACCCACTAAGAAACAAACTTGACACAACTCCAGATCCTCCCATATTTCCTCACCCAACAAATGATTTCCAAAAACCCATCAAGTTCAAGAGTGACTTGGGGAACGAGTTTGTTGGGAAGAAGGGTGAGAAGCCTAGTGAGGAGAAACCAAAAGAGAAGCCGAGTGAACAGCCCCAACCCAAGCCTAAACCAAAACCCAGGCGGTTCCATTGTGGGTATTGTGGTAGAGATGGTCACAAGGATGAGTTTTGCTTCAAGAGGAAGCGTGAGGAGAGGTTGACCTAAGGAGTGGGGTAACAAGGACAAGTACCACCCATCTAATGGTGTACTTGAGCCTCGTATGCAGATGCCCAGGGCCAAGGCAATTGTTAGGACAGTTCCGGCTTGGGGAGATCGAAAAATGGCAGGTGGTGCTGCTGGCCGTGCACCACCGGTCAGACCGGTCAGGGGGACCGGTCAGACCAGTGCAGACCTGGGCACTGGCTCCGTTTTCGTGGTCGTGGAGGCACTCGGTTCAGGTCTTCTGATCATGGTACAGGTGGTTGGCATGGTGAGTCTGGTGGTGTTCAGTTTGCTAGGCGTTCTCCACCTCGTGCTCAATACGATGGTGGGAGGAGCCTTAGCTTTGAGTTGGAGAGGAGCAACGGTCCACAGTCTTCCTTTCGTGGTTTTCGTTCTTCTCCAGCTAGACAGGGATGGTTCCCTCGTGGTGGTTCTTGTGGTGGTAGCTTTGATAGGCGTGATGATATGGTTTGTGCTAACCCCACTTTAGAGCAAATGGCTTGGCACTGGTTTTACTCTTTTGGTACTAACCCTAGTGCTGAGTCGTTTGTTCACTCACGTGCTCGTTTTTGAATTTCAGGTGGGAGACTTGAGGAACGTTTGGCTGATTGACTCCGGTTGCTCGAGGCAT
Organism: Cenchrus fungigraminus; assembly: GCA_036936925.1. NCBI lineage: Eukaryota > Viridiplantae > Streptophyta > Magnoliopsida > Poales > Poaceae > Cenchrus > Cenchrus fungigraminus. Next base: position 53,872,306 of record CM072778.1, read on the forward strand.
ATGACCGGAGACAAGGGATGGTTCTCAAGTCTCGTCCTAGTGGTGTCCAAGACATACATCACCTTTGGGGACAATGGGCGAGGGCGTGTGCTGTCAGAAGGTGAGATCAAGATAAGTGACAAAGTCACTCTCAGGCGTGTTGCTCTTGTTCAATCGCTCGGGTTCAATTTGCTTTCCGTTTCCCAGCTATTGGATGAGGGTTTTGAGGTGCTATTTCGGCCTGGTGGTTCTCGGATTTTGGATTCTCGAGGGGACCTAGTTTGCATGGTCGTTCCCGAGGGTCAAGTTTTCTGAGCAGATTTGTCTCAGTCTTCTGGTGTGGCTCGTTGCTTTTTGGCTGGTTCTTCGAGTGAGTTGTGGAAGTGGCATAGGAAGTTGTTTCACTTAAGCTTTGACCTTTTGTCTCGCTTGAGTAAACTCAATTTGGTCCGAGGATTGCCACGGCTGAGGTTTGAAAAAGAGTTGGTTTGTGCGTCGTGTAGGCATGCTAAGATGGTAGCCTCTTCCCATCCGCCCCTCACCGATGTGATGACGGAGCGTCCATGCGAGCTGCTCCATATGGACCTTGTTGGCCCAGCTCGTGTGAGATCTGTGGGTGGGAAGTGGTACGTCCTAGCTGTGGTGGACGATTACTCTCGGTATGCTTGGGTCTTCTTTTTGGAGGAAAAGGGGGAGACGTTTGGTTTTCTTTGAGATCTTGTCTTGAGGTTGAGGAACGAGAGGCACGGAGATGCCATACGAACGATCCGCAGTGATAATGGCTCATAATTTAAAAACTCTCGTTTCGAAACCTTTTGCCATGACTTGGGTCTTGAACACCAGTTTTCGAGTCCGTATACGCCCCCAGAATGGCGTGGTGGAAAGGAAAAACAGAACCTTGTGTGAGATGGCCCGGACGATGCTCGATGAGCATAGGACTCCGAGGAGGTTCTGGCCTGAGGCGGTCAATACCGCGTGCTACGTATCGAATAGGATTTTTCTCCGAGCATTCAAGAAGAAGACGTGCTATGAGATGATGCGCAGTCGCACTCCCAAGGTGAGTCATTTCCATGTGTTTGGCTGCAAATGCTTTATTCTGAAAAAGGGCAAGAATCTGGATAAGTTTGAGGCTAGGTCGGTCGATGGTATTTTCTTTGGTTACGCTTCTCATTCTAGAGTATTTCGTGTGCTCAATTTGGAAACTAACCAAATCGTGGAGACTTGCGAGGTTACCTTCAACGAGACACAGCCACGTAGCTCTTTGCTCTTTGATTGTGCAAGAGATAATGAACTTGGCGAGGAGATCTTTCAGGAGGAGGAGCATGAACATGGGGATGATGAAGATGGTGGTGTGGGGCCCACGGCTGAGCATGTACCTACTACTTCGACTACAATCGAGAACGGGCCCTCTCCTACACCCACGACGACAAACCTAGATCAAGGAGAAGCTGCTGTTGAGGGGGAGGTAGCTTCAAGGCGAGAACCTCCCCGGCGAATTCAAGTGGATCACCTAGCTTCAAGGATCATCAGCGACATCAATGAACATACTACACGGTCGAGGGTTCGAAACAATTCTCACTTTGCCCATGCTGCTTTTGTTGCTACCTTTGAGCCCAAAGACATTGGACACGCGTTATCTGATCACAATTGGGTTAATTCAGTGCATGAGGAGTTGGAGAATTTTGAGAGGAACCAAGTTCGGGAGTTAGTGGATCCTCCACCTGGTTATAAGCCGATTGGGACAAAATGGGTGTGGAAAAATAAAGAGGGAGAGAAAGGTGAAGTGGTGAGAAACAAGTCGAGGTTGGTGGCGCAAGGGTATAGTCAGAAAGAGGGGATCGACTACGAGGAGACCTTTGCTCCCGTAGCTTGTTTGGAGGCGATTAGGATCCTTCTAGCCTTTTCCGTGGCTAAAGGGTTCAAATTGCACCAAATGGACGTGAAGAGTGCTTTCCTGAACAGTGTTTTGGAGGAAGAAGTGTACGTGAGGCAACCACCGGGGTTTGAGAGTGAGAAGTACCCCCACCGGGTGTACAAGTTGAGGAAGGCACTGTATGGGTTGAAGTTGGTGCCTAGAGCTTGGTATGGTAGGTTGAGGGGGTTCTTGTTTGAGAGAGGTTTCGAGATGGGGAAGGTAGATCAGACCTTGTTTCTCCTCAGGCAGGGCAAAGCGATCCTAATTGTGCAGGTATACGTGGATGATATTGTCTTTGGTGGCTCGTCTAACTCTTTGGTTGCAAGGTTTGCAGAAGAGATCCTAATTGTGCAGGAATTTGAGATGAGCATGATGGGTGAGTTGCAGTTCTTCCTCGGCCTCCAGATCAAGCAGTCGAAGGAAGGAACATTTGTGCACCAAGCAAAGTACACCAAAGACATTGTGAGGAAGTTCAAGATGGAAGACTCCAAGGCCATGGCGACGCCTATGAGTACGACTACAGCTCTTGATGCGAACGAGGAAGGTGAGCACGTGGACCAGAAGGAGTACCGAAGCATGATCGGGTCACTCTTGTACTTAACGGCGACGAGGCCCGACATCCAATTCTCGGTATGTCTGTGTGCTCGTTTTCAAGCGTCTCCAAGGACTTCGCATCGGCAAGCAGTCAAGCGCATATTCAGGTATTTGCGACACACTCCTGACTTCGGCCTTTGGTACTCCGCGTCTTCTTCTTTGGCTCTTCATGGATTTTCGGACGCGGATTTTGCTGGGTGTCGGTTGGATAGGAAGTCCATTTCTGGGACTTGCCAGTTCTTGGGTTCTTCTTTGGTGTCTTGGTCTTCCCGCAAATAATCGAGTGTTGCTCAATCCACTACTGAGGCAGAGTATGTGGCCGCAGCTAGTTTTTGCACTCAGCTCCTTTGGATCACATACACCATGAGCGACTTTGGTGAGGAGTATACCCATGTCCCACTTCAATGTGACAGCACCAGTGCCATAAGTGTTGCAAAGAACCCAGTGCTCCATTCCAAAACCAAGCACATAGAAGTGAGGTATCATTTCCTGAGAGACAATGTTGAGAAAGGGAAAATCGCTTTGATCCATGTACCCACACATGACTAGCTAGCCAATATCTTCACCAAGCCCCTAGATCAAGCAACTTTCACTCGTTTGTGGGGGGAGCTTGGTGTGTGTTTGATTTCTTGAGTTGGGTGTGGGAGCTCCTTTGTAGTATATGTATAACTTTCCTTTGTGCATTTCTTGCATTTTGCATTGCATATGTAACATGATGTATAAGCATTTTTGTATCTTAGGTTGCATGCATTTTGTATCATATGCATTGTTGTAGCAAAAGGCTTCTCCTATATACATTGTTCACCATGGTATGCTATATATGTTCTTGTGAGCTAGTTTGGTAGGCTATGGTTAGTTTGGCTTAGCTCTTGATGATCTTGATTTATATCCATGGTTGATTGCTATGCTTTTTGAAAAATGTCACATGTATGCTCTCTTGTGAGTAAATGTCTTTATATGATCTTGACATGTTTTAGTGGCTTTATTATGCTCAATTTGTGCTTGGATGATTTATTTTGATCATATGGGGCCAAAGGCTCATTTGTCATCATGAATGTTTAGCTCGCATGCTTTATCTTGTGGAGGGGCATAAGTTCCTTTTTGTCGCAAAGACATTTCATGTACCAATATGAATCTGAAAAATGAAATGTAAATTGCTTGGAAATCGTGCTCCCATGTCATATGTGCTTAATTTAATTTGCTTTGGGTGCTAAACCATTGCATGATGCCTACCAATGAGAAGTCTCATATATAGAAGTAGGCACATGGCTCGGTGGCTTTGACATGACATGAGGTGCTCGAGGGTGTTTATGATGATCTTATGATTAGAATGGTTGTCCTAGCATGAAGTTTGTGTGGCTTTGCCATTTTGACATGTTTTGCTCATGTTTAGGACTTTCCTCATGAGAGAGTGATTTTTCGCAAAATTGCTCAATTCTATATTAGCTTCGTCCAATGGTTGTGAAACTTGGTGATCTTGTAGTTGATGTCATTACGAAGCTATAGAGTATCTAACTTGCTCATTTGGACATGTGTAGCATCCTATGTTGTTTATCTATTTGAGAAGCTCTAGGTTGCATTTTTCTGATTTTTGGCTTGATTCATGCATTGTCAATAAGGGGGAGAAGTTTGAGCATGTTTTGGCCTACTGAATGCATCTAGAGGGTTTCCGAGTGGTTTCGAGCCGTTTTTGGGCTCTTGTAGTTCCCAGGTGGTCATCGGCCTAACCGGTGACCGGTGAGTGTCACCGGTCTGACCGGTGTGAGTGTCAGGATCTGGGCGATCTGGTGCACCGGTCTAACCGGTGAGATGGACCGGTCTGACCGGTCAGAGCAAAGCTGAGGCAGCTGCTCTGTTTTGTGAAGTGGCTTGCATGCATTCGTCCAGCGGAGTTGCATTGGTTCAGAGGGAACTAGCATGTGTGCAGGGGGAGCTCTTTGTGTTTTTCAAGCTTTGGTTTGGTGGTTTGTGCTCTTTGCTTGAGCTTGTTTTTGTCTCGGTTGTGTCGAGCCGTTGCCCTTGCCTAAGGGGACCGAGACTTGTCTTCTTCAAGTGATCTTGCTCTTTGCCTTTCCTTTGGCTTTCGATCGCTTGTTGAAGTTTCTTTTAGTCGTTTCTTTTCTTTTCCTTTTCTCTTTGGTTACCCAAATGTGCGGGCCGCATGGTGGCAAGAACAGCAAGACGAAGTCGTGGATGGTTTCTTGGTTGAGCCTCAAAACCAAGGTCGAGCCGGAACTTCGTGGGAGCCAAGTCATGATTGGTGATTGGCGGAGGCTACACCGAGTTCGCGGGGTTTCCAGTGGTTCACCAGAAAACCACTGGGTTCCTTGGTTGATCCACAAAGCCAAGACCGAAGACCGGAAGCAGCAGCACTGGACCGGTCTGACCGGTGGGTCTGACCGGTGAGGAGCACCGGTCTGACCAGTGTGCGACGACGCGTTCCGGAGACTTCGAAGCGGAGGACACGCGTCGGGATCGCAAGGCTTGCGTCGAGGCTAAGCAAGTTTGCGGTCGCCGGGCATCCGTCCGATGGTGCCAAGACGAAGTTTCCCAAAAGGCCATTCGGGGGGTGTATCCTAGTTTAGTGTAATAGGGGTAGTTTCGTCTTTCGGTCGCCTCCATATAACCCAAGTGGTGAGAGGATGGCAGCCATCTCTTGGAACCCTAGCTCATTTTGTTTTGCTATTTTCCTCTTTCCTTTTTCCTTTGGAATTTCTAGGACTTGCTTGAGAGCTTCATGGTGAGATCTTGAGAGAGGGATGGATGATCGGGAGGCAAGCTAGATCTTGCATGAACCTTCATGGTATGTATAGATGATTCGGCGTGGTTCCTCAAGGCTTGATTGTGTCTCTCCCGTTTTCTCCTTTTGGTGATTTTCGGAGCCCTTTCTTAGAGATTTTCTTGTGGTGGTTTTGAGACCTTTCTCTTTGGGATTTGGTGGGGGATGTATGCATGAACCCTTCGTGGTTCCTTTCCTTGTGATTCCCCTCCCAAATCCGTGAGTAAAGGGGCTCGATTTTGGGATTTCTCCGGTTTAGGGTTAGAGGTGTTCTTCGTGGAAATCCTTCAATTCCTCTTGATTTGGCAAGTTTTGGTGGACCAAATCGTGGCTATGGAATGCCCATGAGGTATTCCTACTATCCCCAAAGTCTTGTGCTAATCCGTGGAGCGAACGGGAGATCGGGATTTGGATTTGGAGGAGTTGACCCGCGGTTGCTGTTCATCCCGAGAGCCCAGGTCTTGACCGGTCTGACCGATGCCTTCCATCGGTATGACTGGTGCCGACCCTCTATTGGGTTTTGCTCGGGTGAACGTCTGGGTGAGTTCCGTAGTCTCTAGGCTTGCTGCTGTTTCGAGTTCTGCTCAGGTGATCCGGCTTAGGGTCCAGGGTGACCCAGTGTGTCTCTGGTAGAGTTTGGTTGTTCCGGCTGCTCAGTCCGGAAGATCTAGACAGGACCGATCTGACCAGTGCAGGTGACCGGTCTGACCGGTGTGGTTAGTAGCTGCTCGAGTTTCTTGTTCCGCTGCGTTCTCGAGTAGGTTTTGGTGGTTGTTGGTTCCTAGGACCAGTAGCACTCCAGTGGCTGCGTGGTCTTGGCCAACTTGGGTTGTTGTGTCGGAGACGTGTTTTGGTTAGCCGTGTTCGTCTTGTTGGAGTAGCCATCTCCTTCGAGAAGAATTTTTATTGGCTCCCATTCACTCCCCCCTCTCTGGTCACCAGTTCGGCCCTTCAATAAAGCAATCATGACATTATATATGACAGTAGTGAAACAACACTCACAACACATCATGACACCAACAATAACAATATATATGGCAGTAGTGAAACAACACTCACAACACAGCATAGGACAATCTAGTTATCACTACATTATAAACCACTACGATGCATTTCCCACTGACATTATGTGGCCATCGGAATTAAAGTATGCTAACAGGTCCAAAGCATAATTGTCGATCTGGTACATTCAAAGCATAACAGAATTAAAGTATGCATTAATCCTCAATGCTTTTCATGAATTTACATTGCAAAAATTGTAGCACCAGGAACATGAAAATGAATTTCAAGAGTTCATATAAGTTCATCTGTTAGCACCAATTTATTTAAACAGACTTGGAGCAACAAAATCCATCCATCAAATCCATAGTCAATCAATTAAAAATGAACTCTTAAGGCATGTTTCCCTAATCCACCTTGACAGGAATAGCAGATTGGGTAGCCGATCAGAGAGAGGGTGTTGGGGGTTCAAGCAGGACTAACCTCTATCGCGAATGAAGTAGTTATTCTCGTGGTGGTCGGAGGGGCCGGATCCACGTCGGCTCATGGCCTGAGGTGGCCGGCTCGTCGTCGTGGCCGGGGATGCCGGATCCACGTCACCGTCTTTAGGTTGGCTGGCTGGAACCCATCCGCACACCAGTAACCATGTCCTCATCACCGTCGTCACACAACGAGCGGTGGGGCTGGAGAAGAGCAGGGCTGCGGCGGGGAGATAGTGGCGAAGGCGAGTGGGGAGAGTGGCGGCGATGACTAAGGCTGGAGAAGGAGCAGGGCGGCGGCGGGGAGAGTGCGGGCGTTGTGGATCTGTCTAGCGAGTAGCAGAATATGTCCCCTGAGGAACTGCGTGCGTAACTATGTTTAAGGAAATTACTAGCGTGCCCTTGAACGGCTCTCTGGTGGAATTGGAATTCCATGGTCATTATAGTCAATATAGTTGGGAAATTTTGAACAGCCCGCGCACGGTTTGCCTACTGACGCTGACAATGGAGTGTCATTGGCGACACGGGTTCCTTAACCCGCGTCGCCTTTGTTGGCAGTTGGGTCCGAGCGGGCAGGCAGCGGTTATCTTTTTATATAGGCTGCTGACGCTAACGTGTGGGTATGTCACTATTTTTTTTGGAATGAAACTTGCTTCCCTAAAATATTAGAGCCCATAAAACAACACCTAAAAATCATAAAAACACGAACAATTCATTTTTGGACATTTAGTATTTGAATAAATTATCAACAGTCACACTTGTGTGCCCAAAATTCTTATAATTTGTTTTTACATCCCATGTTAATGATATAATAATTCTAATAACACTTAATGTGCGCTAAAAAATCTACAGATTGACTTGGCAACATAATTTGGGTACCTAAACTTGTCTTCAAAATTTCAAATGGTTTCGATGAAGGAAGAATATACTTGTGTACATATTTCTACATCTCTCACATAGTTTCCTAGAATGTTGCTTGAACATTGAAGTTTTCCACACTTTGCAACATGTTCGAACTCATATGCATGTGAAAACTTAACAAAACCCTGTGTTCACCTTAAGATTACGAAAATGCAAAGTTTCATTACAGGAGGTTGTGGAAAACAAATATTATTTATATGTTGTACTTACAAAAAACAAGATAAGGCATATAAACATTGTTCAAGAAAAGGAATATACAATAAACAATGAAATTATTGAAAAGATGGTAATTTTACAAAAAATTAGAAAAAAATTAATCAAATTTGGACTAATTACAATGGAGAAATACATATTACAACATTTGATTGCAGATTAAGGGGAGAAATGCGAACTGTTCTTCATTCGAATAGAACTGGGCCCCACAGACATTGGCGACGCGGGACGAATAATCCGCGTCGCCTTTGCCCATCTAATCCGCATCTCATTCGCCCATGTAAACTGTTCTTCATTCGAATAGAACAAAGGAGAAAGCACAGAGCACCGCCGCCCACCGCCACCCCCGTCGTGCCCGTTTCGGCGGGTTTGACACCCAAGAGGGCACCCTAGGCCTCGTCGGCGGCAAATGAGACCACCGCAACCTTCGATTTGACTCACAAACGTGATAAATCAAATATTGTCTATCAAAAACCGATTAAAAATTGACATCTTGATTAAATCAAATCTGCGTTTAGTATTATGTAATAATTTACATTGAAGATAGATAATTTTTATTGATGCTTGCGCCTACATCCTGATGTTCATCCTGCTGACAGCGTACTCCACCGTGATGTTGAAGTTACGCGTCCAGAGGTCGAACTCATGACGGATGCGACACTCGGCGCTACAGTAGTGGATGATCTCTGTGGTGTCCGACCCGTAGCGCCTACATCCCGCTGCCCAAATGCACACGTGGGGATTCTGGATGGGTAGCAACGGAATGTCGTCGTTGCCATCACGAAGCTAGTAACATCACGCAATGTTGCGGAGATCCCGGTAGACGAGTTAGCACAGTCGCCGCAGGTTGTGGTTCTTCCACCACCCGTCAGGCGGCGACGGGCCGCCGCTGATTTCGTGGAGCAGTGCCATGGCTTTGGGTCCGCATGGTTGCAACGGTACTTCAGCGTCGCTACGAAGTAAGTCGCACCAGAGTGTTTAGCAGCGGCATCTCTGATGAGCTTCAGACCCTTATCGGGATTCCACCACTGTTGGCATTTCTTAACGTCACCACTACGATGCCGGGATAGCGTGAGCGTGTAAGAATCACTCGGGTATACTGATGGGTGCGAATGAATCTGCAAGCGCACAGATACACCGTTGTAGCACTTCACCTAAGGAGTATTCCATAGGGTATCGAATCCAAGGAACGGTGAGAGCTTCCTCCTAGCCTACCTATGGTCCAAGGACACCACTCTATAGGACGAGAAGAAGATGGATAGGATCCGGCTGATGGCATACAGAGTTGAGAACGGTCTCTCAGTTAGGAACTCTCATTTCGGGCACCGGTTCCCTCCTGGCTATAACAGTTGGTTCCGGCTGAAAGCTCTATGCCGTATCTGAATGTGGAGGAGTACAAATGGTCCAACGGCTATCACTACCGTGGCCTACCTCAAGACAAACTGTGGGATACACGGCAAACGAAGGATAACCCGCAACCTAAACACCACGTCTATACCACTGATCACTACTATAGCACGGCTACGTCTGCGCACCCATAGCAACACTATAGCACTCCGTATAAATACGAAGCGACGAACCCACGAGGGAGAGACTAGAACTCACTCAAGTATTGGCTATCTCATGCAAGGGATCACGGAAGGACTTTAGTCTTGTTAGAACATATGGAGTACCCACTTTATTCTAGTTAGACTAACAGGCGTACAAACAGAATTAGAAACTTATGAGTTGTACCGAAAGATCAAAAGGTTGAGTTCATGATGAACACAAGCCTCTAAATCAAGAACAGAGAAGAACACAAGAACTATTCAACAATGTAGAAAGCACTTTAGTCTGAATAGAAAATGTTGAAATACTCACTTTAGTCTAAATGAAGAACAAAGGCTTCCGTAGAGGTTTGTTCATGGGGAAAGGTGCCACAACACCATGGCACGTCCCCAAGTCACCCCCTCACCTTCCTTCTAATCTCTAAGCACTAGCAAGCCAGCACTAATCCTATGCAAAGGCACTCACCTCCTAGAGAGGTAGGAGCCCAAAGGCAAAATGAGGAGAAGAAGTGTGTGTTTTATTCTAACCCCCCTCCACTTCTATTTTCAGGCCTGAGCACCGGCGTGAGGACACCTCGAGCACCCTCGGAATGGACTCTAGAGCCAACCAGGAGACACCACGTGGAAGGAGGGGATTGGCGGCCACAAGGTCGGTTCGGCTGACCTCTGGGGTCGGCCGATCCTTGTGGGCCCCACTCCCCTTGTGCTTTCTCGTGGTGGCTGTCAGGTGGGTCCTCAAGGCGGTTCTAGGTGTCCACGTGGTTTGGAGGCGGTTTGGGCACGTTTGTGGGCCATAGGATCCATGTGATGCACATGTGTCGGCTTCTGATTCGTCGGGCTTCTCTCCCTTGGATTGGTGACTTCAACAATCTGTGGTACTTTGCATGGCAGCCTCTCATTGGCTGGGATTTGGAGGCTTGGATTGGTGAGGTGGATGGATAAGGTGTGCTTTTGCTCTCTTTCTTGTGCTAGTTGACTGCATTCAAATATACATCGCCACTTGTGAAATTTGTCAGTATAAACCCCTATTATAGTGTTGATGCTCAATTTCTATTTATTTTATGCTGGACTTGATGGCCTAAAAGTGGAACTTAGTAGCCGTCAACAGATGCATCATCAACCTCTTCATCCCCTCGAAGCATAAGGCCTCCGGATGATTGGCCTCGCGGAAGCGCCGCTCAAAGCATGACCTGACATAACGATTCCTGCACACCTCACGAAGCTCATGCAGCGACACGTGTAGTAGTACCTCATCGGAGTCACACATGCGCCAGAAGGTGTCGCATATCTGATTATGAAGGATCATGAAACGAATGACAGGCTCATCCTTGATGGAGTGGATGATGATCTGGGTGATAAGATCATCTGGCAGCAGCAGCATCAAGCACACCGTGGCCATCAAGGAGAAGGGGAGGAAATAGAAAGGCGACGAGGTGTGGAAATAGAAAAAGGTAACGCGGCCATCTAGAACACCAGTTAATAACAATATATGGGAATGGAAAGGTGACGCGAAATTGAAAAGGCGACGTAGTTTGGTGCTGACGCTGACGAGTGGGCCCGACACTATTGCCCCTTCACCTTCCTGTGTAATTGAAAGGCGACACGTGTTTTTGGACGGTTTTACTCCCGAAACAGAGCCCGAGGCATAGTGGGTGGGGGCAGAGGCGCCTGACGGTTCCGCGTCTTGTCAATACAAATCCCCTTTTGCCTTGCCTTGCTTCTTCCATAAGCTCTCATCTCTTTCACTTCTTCCTTCTTCTTGCGATCCACCACTACAATCTCCGGTCACCGAGAGATCACCAAGGAGAAGATGGTGTCAAGTGACCTGTCGGCAGCGAAGCAGGGACGAAGGAGGACGAGGACAATGAAAGCCACCGTCAGAAGAAGTTGGAGAAGGGGAAGGAGCCGGCGGCCAAGAAGAAGGAGGTCGACGAGGAACCGTACGGCGATGACACTAAGTTCGTCGTCCACCTGCTCAAGAGTGTGTTCAGGAAGCTTCAAGATGTTGGCGAGGCCTTGGACATCAAGGCGCCTCATCAAGTGGACAAGGACTCGAGCGTGAAGGGTCGTGTCTTCAGGATCCACAGGTTGGCAGAACAACTTGAGAACCTCCCCGTGGTCAAGCGGGCTGGCCTCTTCGTCGATGACGACGTCGGCTCCGACAGCGACGACGGCAACCACGGCGGCGATGATGGCGGGACTCCGACGGCGGCGACCGACTAATTGATAGATTCCTCTAGGATATATTGTAATAATGTGTGTGTGTGTGTTCGTCAGGTTGTTGGACATGAACTGCTTAGTTTGTTTGTCGATCATGAACTGCTTAATTAGTTTTGTTGTTGGATTTTGTATGTCATGAACTCAATCTAAGAGACGAGGGTAGATCCATCCGCATCTCCTATAATATGTGTTCCTCCTGTTGTGATGAACTAGAGATCCATTGTGATGAACTAGAGATCTGTTGTGATGAACTAGATCTTAGAGACAATGGATAGTCATTGGCGACGCGGGTTAGTGAACCCGGCATCACCTTTGTTGGCAGTTGGGTCCGGGGGGGGCAGCTATCAGTTATCTTTTTATATAGACTGCTGACGCTGACGCGTGGGCCCGTCACTATTTTTTGGAATGAAACTTGCTTTCCTAAAATATTACAGCCCATAAAACAACACCTAAAAAATCATAAAAATACAAATAATTCATATTTGGACATTTAGTATTTTGAATAAATTATCAACAGTCACACTTGTGTACCCAAAATTCTTATAATTCGTTTTTACATCTCATGTTAATGATATAATAATTCTAATAACACTTAATGTGCTCTAAAAAATCTACAAATTGACTTGGCAACATAATTTGGGCACCTAAACTTGTATTCAAAATTTCAAATGGTTTCGAAGATGGAAGAATATACTTGTGTACAAATTTTTACATCTCTCACATAATTTCCTAGAATGTTGCTTGAACATTGAAGTTTCATTCTTTGCAACATGTTCGAACTCATATGCATTTGAAAACTTAACAAAACCTTGTGTTCACCTTAAGATTACGAAAAGTCAAAGTTTCATTATAGGAGGTTGTGGAAAACACATATTATTTATATGTTGTACTTACAAAGAACAATATAAGGCATATAAACATTGTTCAAGAAATGGAATATACAATAAACAATGAAATTAATGAAAAGATGGTAATTTTAGAAAAATAAAGAAAAAATATTCAAATTTGGACTAATTACGACGGAGAAATACATGTTACAACATTTGATTGCAGATTAAAAGGAGAAATACAAACTGTTCTTCATTCAAGTAGAACTGGGCCCCACAGTCATTAGCGACACGGGATGGATAATACGCGTCGCCTTTGCTGCTCTTCAAAAAATTCAAATAGATAATACGAGCAACATACAAAAGCTAATCCACTACTGATTTCCTATTCCAATACTCTGTTCGAACTTCACCATTTTGCAGCGGAGCCTACAGGCTTCGCTGCAAAACAGAGAAATTCCAAGCCATCCTTTATCTACGCCGCAGCCACTGACGTTGCCTGAGCACGGCTGATCGCCGCTGTTGACGGATGAAACTCGTATCCACCTACGATCCGAAAGCGTACGGACCTACACATTTTTCACCACGGGGATTCCCTAGGTTCTTATCAATCCGCGGAGCAAGGGGATTACAAGCGTTTGATCTTGCACTACTAACTAACTTAACCAAACCCTAATCTACGGTTAATCTAGAGAACTACTACGCTACACTAGAGAGAACGATTAAACTCACAAGATATGTAAAAGACACTTGCCCAAGGGTCTACGATACTAGAACGTGCAACCGCTAAGAGATACAAAACCGATCTAATCTACCGGGGGTTGTGACCACGGTTTCGCCCTTTCCCTCCCCCCGTACTATCACTACGCGGAGGTATTCGTGACTAGACCTATGATGATCACGGCGTATTGAAGAGTTCTAAGGGAGAAGTGAGATCTATACTCCCAACATGGCATGGTAGCTAACCTTAAACATGAAAGCATCTTCAACACTAGATGATAGATTGAAACCATAAAAGTTGCGATTACATCTCAAGATCGTTTACAACCCATGGACAAATGAGAAGATTACCCCATCAAGGTGCTAGGCATAGCATCGTTGATCATGGTGATGCTTCCGACGGTGTCTTCCTTCTCCTCCGGGGGTGTCTTGGCAGGGCCTCGACAGCCTCCACCACTTGTGGTTGCTTCCTTCGAGTAGAGCGATCCTTCTCGCGAATGATCTCTCTCCTCTCCTTCCTCTCTAGCTTGTGGATGGCCTCTCGGGTGAATGGCTCTCTCCCTGCGAATGGCGGCGCCTCCACATACCTAGGGTTGCGTCATCTTCAGGCTCCAGAAAGGGGAGGCCGAACCGCCTCGGGAGTGGGCCAGGCCGGCCGGCCTAGGCCGACCGGTCCAGGCCCATCCCGGCCCAGTTCGGTCGCCCCTTCGCTCCCGTGGGTCCTCTTGACATTTTGCACTTTGTCCCCTCCAATTGCATCAATTTGACGATGTCATCCTTGCGTCCAAGATGGAGGGTCTTCTCGCATGAAGTTCGGTCTTTTACGCTTTAATCCTTGGGGATGTTCCTTTGTAACACCTTGGTCCTTGCCACCTTTGGGAGTGATTTCATCATGCTCACGAACACGAACGGGACTCCTCATTTGCTCCTTTGAACTTGTTGTGACTCTGTCCTTTATGTCCATGTTTTCCTGCAAAAACATAACACTTCCAAATACATACAAAGATGAACTTGTTATATCATTAGTGTGCCTAGTGGCAGGTTAGTTCCATAATCAAATCCAAACCAAAGTGTAATGAACATGTTTGGTGTACCAAAATACACCATCAACATCTCCCCCACGCTTAGATCTTGCTCATCCTCGAGCAAGTTTCTCGCAAAAGAACTTTTGTCCAAGGTGTTGAAAACGTGCTCCGCTAATTCTTCTTTCACAAATTAGTCAATCCTTTATCTTTCATATAATAAACATAAAGCAATGATCATCATACATAAACATGGGTGTTTAGAATTTTTACCAAATCGAGATTTACCCCACAACTCACACCTTTCACTCAAGGTCCTCAATTTCAGCCATGCTTACTTCTCTACTTCCATTGGAGGGTTTTCATGATTTTTCAAAAATAAAATTCCTGCAACAAGTATTAGACAAAAACCTTTCTCCATGTTCTCACATGTCGCTCATATGAAGTGGCTATCCTAAACAATTCATAAACTCTCACCTCCCATAAGTCTCTCATATATCATGTAAAGTGGAGCCATAGGTATGGCTAGTGCAATTAACATAAGTATTGTCGAACTAAGAACTTCCTCTAATGGTTGTTTACCTTTCAAAGCCAATGATCATGAGAATTAAACCATGATGTGGGGATGTCAAGGATAAGAAGATATAGAATGGTGGACATGTGCAAGGGCAAAAGTAAATAAGACTACGAGGCACCGATGACGTCCTCGTTGTCAGATTGCACATGGTTGGAAGAAGAATGGAAGTTTCGTCTCTTAACAACAACGTGGCATCCTTCCTTACACTTTATTTAATCTTCACTTGATTCATCCCTCTTCATATCTTTCTTGCCTTTCCTCTTTCTTTCTTTCTTTCTCTCTTTTTTCTTTTCTTTTCTTTCTCTTTTCTTTCTTTTGTTTTCTTTCTTTTCCATACACATATTTTTTTCTTTTACTTCTCTCTCTCTCTTGACATCTTTACCTCTCTTTCAAAGCTCTTGCTCATCTCTTCTTGCATAAACACAATCTGAATTTTAAATAAAAACCATTCTAGAGACGAGACGAAACTTCGAACATAGGTTGTGTTCAAGGAATACGATGTACAACAGAGATATTATGGTTTGGGTATGGAATTCGGCGATGTACGGGACTTTCGATGTGAGAGTCTCGTTACCGAATACATGACGAGGCTAGCAATAAAAGATATACACAAGGACATGATCATTGCTCGAAATTAAAACATCCAAGAGAGAAGGATCCTAGCCCAACTCATCATGCTAACCGCACTTATGGTGGAACGGATATTGAGTTGGCCTTGTATAGGATTTTTCTTTGTCTCTCAACTTGGAAAAAGACAGTTTGCTAACCTTTATTACAAGGGTTTTTCATATAATTTTCAGAATTAAACTCCTCCAACATTAGCATCAAACTTAGCACAACCGAAACAAGGTTCTAGATCAAAGTATGGTGCGGGCACTTTTAAAGGTAAAAACTCCACTAAGCACCACGGTAAACGTTTCAAACCAAATGCTCATGCTCATATATCAAAAATTAAGGATAAACATACGAGTAAAGAAAGAAAAAGCATTGCATGAGACAAAAATTAAAACACACTTTTTATTTGATATTTTTCGACTCGAACACTAAATTAACACACTTCAAACTTGAAAATTTAAAAGCACGCCTAAAAATTTAACTCTCAAACTCTCGCAAACTCTAAACCAAACCAAACTAAACTCACTAAGGCAAAAAAAATTAAGATCTAGCTAGCTAGCTCTCCCCCACGCTAAAACCATACGACGTCCTCGCCGTATTTTACAAAAATCCTAAGGGGGGAAACCCTAACTCTCTAGTGGAACATCCCACAGCTCTTGCACCACCTTTTCTTCATGTTGCCTACCATCCCAAATAACTTCCTCACGTTCCGATTAAGGAACTTGTAGTCGTCATCGACTACTCGTTCCAAATCCTCCATTCTTTGCCTCATCGCCTCCATAGCTTGGAAACACTCCTCGACCGACGTGTAGAGATCCGAGATGGAGTGACGGCAAGCCGCACAACATAACGGATGCATCCCGAATGGGTCGTCGTCTTCGGGGTCGTCACCGTTGTCACCGTCGCCGCCATCGTCGGGATCTCCGCCGCCGTTTGGACCTTCGGGAGTCTTCTCTTGAGGCACCTCCTCCCAATAGAAGAGGTCATTGTCGTCCCTCCCAGCGGCTGCCCACGAGCTCGGGCTGCGGTCATCGAAGTAGTCACTCCCCCTGTAATCTTTCGGCTCGGGTGACTCCTCCTTATAGTCTTTCCTCTTCATGCCTCGGAGTCGCTCCGATCTACGAACGGGAGTAGAGACCCTCTCCTCCTTGACATGGTAGCGAGATGCAATCGGCCCGGTCATGACGCGCCCTCTGCAACGGATGCGGGCGTTCCTCTTGATCTCCATTGATGGCTTGAGCTCGCATCGCTTCGCCTCCTCCAGCTTCAAAGGCTTCTCGACCCCTAGCTTGATGTCCTTGCTTTTTGGCGATGCCATGGCTGCTGCTTGGGTGCAAAAGGATGTGAATTGGGATGGATTCCCGAGCTCCAATCTCGTTCCTTTAAATAGTCCGAGAAGGAATGCCCTAGAACCCATCTTTTCCTTTTCTTGACTTTCCTAAAATTCTCTGACCAAACAAGGAAGTCGAAGACGTGCGTCCCAGAGAAAAACGGGGGCGAACCGCCGCCCGGGCCTCCTGGGTAGATCGGACCGGGCCGGCCAGCCTGCCCTGGTTCGCGGGCCGGTTCGGTCAGGTTTTTCGCATTCCCCACTATTTTTTTAATTGCTGGCCCATGTGGAAAAGTTGGCCTGGTAAAACTTCGCGAGAAACTCTAGAAAAATAAAACAAGAGCTATTTACAAAAAGCTCACCTTGTTTTACGTCCTAGGCTTGACGTTCGGGCTCATCCTCCATGATGAAAATATCAATATGGTGAAGGGGCACAACGTCGGGTTCAAAATAAACCTTAAGCCGTTGACCATTCACCATGAATTGATCTCCTTTCATATCCATGATGGTAACCGCTCCATTGGAGAGCACCGAATGAACAATGTAAGGTCCATCCCACTTGCTTTGCAATTTCCCCTTTCCGAAAGTTTTGAATCTCGAATTATAGAGGAGGACCTTATCTCCTTCTTTAAACTCCTTCTTCTTTAATCTTTTGTCGTACCATCTTTTGATTCTCTCTTTGTATATGCTTGCGTTTTCATAAGCTTTCAACCTCATCTCCTCTAGCTCGCTTATTTGGATTCTTCGTTTTACTACCGCGGCGTCTAGATCGAGGTTCATCTCTTTAATTGCCCAATAAGCCTTATGTTCTAGCTCAACCAGAAGGTGACAAGCTTTGCCATAAACAAATTGATATGGGGTCATACCTATCGGTGTCTTGAACGCCGTTCGATATGCCCACAAAGCTCCATCTAACTTCTTTGACCAATCCTTGCCTCCCTTCTCTATAGTCTTGTTAAGGATGCTCTTTAGTTGCCTATTCGATGTTTCCGCTTGTCCGTTGGTTTGTAGGTGATAGGCCATAGAGACTCTATGTTCGATTCCCAACTTGGACAAGCACTTCTTAAAGTTCTTCTCGGTGAAGTGAGTTCCTCCATCGCTTATCAAAATTCTCGGAGTACCGAAGCGAGGGAAAATCACACACTTAATCATCGCAATGGATTCTTCCGTGGAGGCTTTACGACATGGCATGGCCTCTACCCACTTGGATACATAATCAACCATGACTAGGATGTGCTCAAATCCATGTGAGTTTTTCAAAGGCCCCACGAAGTCAATTCCCCAAACATTGAATAAATCGATTTGTAGATTATAATTCAAGGGCATAGCATTCCTTTGAGATATGTTTCCGGTCCTTTGGCATTCGGGGCATGATGCAACATATCTTTTAGTATCTTCATGCATCTCCGGCCAAAAGAATCCGTTGGACCATACCTTTGCTTGGGTCCGAAAATGACTATAGTGTCCACCGTACTTCGCTGAATGACACTTCCTCAAAATTTCTTGCCTCTCTTCTCTTGGTACACATCTTCTCATAACTCCATCATTCCCAAGTTTGAAGAGATAAGGTGAATCCCAAAAATATTTCCGGCTTTCGGAGATTATCATCCTTTGAGTGTTTTTATCTAGGTGATCAACAGGCATTCTCCGAATTGCTCGAATGATATCGATCATCCAAGTATCCTTGTCGAGTATTCGGTAGAGGTAGTCATCTCTCATCTTATTGTAACACCTCAGGTGTTTAATTACCATTAATTTGTGCTAATACAATCACTAATCAAGTCAACACTCATTAGTGGTCAAACCCGAGTCAAACCCCGGTCAAATCCCCTAATGCCCATGCCCGTTTCTAGAACTTTTGACGCGTTCTCCAAATTCCGCTTAAACACTTCAAACTCGGCCAATACAAAAGTTGTACATCTTTTCGAGGGACACAACTTTCCTAATTGGCGGCATTCCAAATTTTGAAGTTTTGAAGCTGAAAGACTCAGTCAAAGGCCAAATGAATAGTGACTTGAGCCGTGCAAATGCTGATTTTCGCGACGCGTTCCAAGCCAAACCAATCACCAAACCATATGTCGGCCTTTGCAAATTTTGTAGAGGATAGTTGGAACTTCAACTTTGCTATTCAAAGTTTTTGGCGCACAGTTCAACTTTTTGGAGCAAATCATGGTCAAAGGGCCGTTGACCGGCGCCCTCAACGACCACGACGTGCCAGCGACACCAGAGCGTGCCGCCGACCGGCACCCACACGCGCCGTGGGCTATCCCCGGGGCCCGGACGCTGAGGCCGCAGGACCGCCATGTGGGCGAGCGGGAGCCTTGGCTGCGCCCCTATCGCTGGCCCATCCCTCGGCAGGCGTCCTCAAGGTGCCAAGCACCGCAACACCCGCCTCCGCGCCGGCCCCCTCCCCTGTCGCACTGCGCCGGCCCGCCTCCCGACGCGTTGCGCCCGTCCGGTCCCCCACCATGCCACATTCCCTTCGCTACGAAGGCAGGGCCTCCCTCTTCCCCTCCCTTGGCCATAAAAGGCGCGCCCTCCTCTCACGCGTGCGAGCCACGGTCGCTGCCGCCCCGCCATGAACGCCGTCGCCGCCGTACTCCCCCTCCTGCTCACTTCCGCAGCCGAGTGACGCCCATAGCCTCTTCCCCCTGCACCACTCGAGCTCCCCGTGCCGCTTGTGCCCCAGCCGTGCCGTCCCCTTCGCCGGGGGACAGCTCGCAGCGGTCGCCGCCGCCCTGCGCCGCTGTGCGTGCTCACCGGTGCCGCCCCGACACCAACCTCGGCAACGAACCAAGCGGTGGTGAGCTCCCCTTCCCCCTGACCTCTTCCCCGGCCGACCCCGCCGCCGGCTCGCCGGAATTCCGGCCAGCCGCGTCGCCCTTCTTCCCCAAGGACCCATTTGCGTCGATTTCAATCTTTCCAGGGTCTTAACCATGAGGTAGGGGCATAAGTGTAAAAGGAAATAGTAGTCCAGGGACCTGCTCACAAAATAGATTCTTAAATAGTGGTGGGTTTTGGCTGAATCTTGTAAAATCCGTAGAAAATGGTAGAAAAATCAGAAAAATGTCAAACCAATTTTTTTGGTTTCCATTTGAGTAAATTTATAACTTTCACAAAGGATGACCATACTTTTGACTGACAGTTTTTGCATGAAAAATTGAAATCAGTTTAACCTAGATCTACCGTAATTCAAAATCTACAAGTGATCTCAAGCTGAATTTTGGATATGTTGCTAGCAATGCCATGTCTAGGCTCTGCACCAAAAATTGCGCTAAGTTAATGTGTAGATCTTTTAATATGAATTGTTTTGTATTTATGATGAATCTGTCTAAATGATTTTGTAGCTAAAAATAATTATGTTTTTGTGCTCAACTTCTGCATGTGATCTTGATATGCCTAAATACATCTCTGGTGGATTAATCATGATTTTATATCTATCAGAAATTTTTATTCTTGATTTATGCTTAGTTTTAAATGTAAATGCATAGCTCAAGATATAGAGTAGCTCTTGATGTGTTTATTGTTTTCCTAGCCTTGATTTGAGTCAGAGAACCAGTGGGAGAAAGTTGGAATCCATGTGCTGTTTATTTATTTTAATATGCTTTTATCTTGTTTTGGTAGATAAACTTTGTTATTTTCGGTATGTTTAATCTATAGCTCTTATAAGTTTGCATGTGTGTTCAGTGGCTTTGTATAGAGACAAAGAGCTTAATAAATGTCACCCACTAAATTTTGTGAATTTATTTTTGAATAAAAGCTATGGAGGCCAATTAAAGCTTATTAATAGGTTAAATTGGAGAACCACCAACACCACACTAATGACCCTATGTATGTGATGTGAATCATGCTAAAAAGCTAAGTGTCACCACCCCCCTTGCTGTTTTGTGAAATTAAATTAATTTATTTGCATAAATATGTACACAGTCACTATCAAAAAGAATAAGTAATCAAAATCACATATTGTTCCCTTAATGGAAGAGTATGCTGAATGTATTGTTATCTAGGTGAATGTGGTCAACCATGCACCCCATGGTTGTCATGTGTTGTTTTATAATTAATTAAATTGAAACCGTCAATTAAATCTTGCATTGCATCCTCGTGTAGATCTTCCCGACGGTAGCTATACGCTCGTGCCAGAAGGAGGAAACAAAGGTGCTGACGGTGAGCTGCAGTACGTGGACGTAGCTCAGGACCTAGACCAAAGTCCAGAAGGGCCCAAGGCCAACCTTGCCAGCGAAGGCAAGCCCTGGATCATTAACCTTCTTCTAAAAATTATGCAATTAACTTTGCTATGTTTGTGCATTTACGTTTTAGGAGTTGAATTGAAACCCTAGATGCATGATCCCTAGGTACCTATGTTCCTTTACTAGTATGCTAGGTCGATAGCTGCTATGCTATAGGACCGGTACAAGTCGAGTGATGTTCGTCACTCGCGAGAATAGGTCCTTATGTTGGAATCATAAGATCTGTATAAATGGATTGCTCATGTGGTAAGAGCATGGGATTTGGGCTCCGGTCCAGTGGCTTTCGTGGGCTAAGCTTTTGAACGTACTAAACACTTGTCGGGAATGGGACCGGTAAGCCTAGTACCCGATTGACGCGGCGAGGGAACCTTTCCCTACTACACCTGGGGCACAAGGATGTGTCCCCCTGCTTGCAACAGTGTGGTACCTGTGTGAGTCTGGATGTTCGTGTGGGAGCGATCTAGTAAGCCTTGTACCAAGGAATGTAGGTTCCGATCCCGAGCTGAAGATCGACGGGAACCGCCTGGTCGGTGCATACCCTGTTTCGCTTCTGTTTCGATTTTCTTGGGGTATGCACTCTTTCGTGTGTTTAGGTCCACCTTGCAAGGTTATTAATCAATCGATTGTCAGCCTCTCACCGTTATCTGAGACTGCTTAATCTACTGCCACGATATCCCTTAATGATGGAACTTTGTGAATATTACAGTGTGGATTAATTGTTTTGTACAATTTTTTATTGCAATAGTTGGCTCACTTAGAAATGGTAATTAACTAGAATTTGAGCTAAAATATTGAAAGTAAGGACCTACTCTTTGTTGCTTTTCAGCAAAAGAACCCACCGGCCAAAAACCCTCTCATGTCTAGAGTTTGGTGATGTAGTCATCACCCGACGATTAAGTCTTGCTGAGTATTAGTATACTTAGCCTTACTTTATAAATGTGGTTGCTGGTGTTGTTTGGCCTGGTGAGATTCCACCCGGCTGGGAACTGGAACGGGTGGAAGGCGACGAGTGATGACATCACGGATGGCCTCCTGTGATGTCTATCGTATCGCTAGTTTTTATTCCGCTGTTTCGAACTCTGAACCTTTACTTATCATGTCATGAACAATGGTTGGTATTAATTAACCCTTCGGGGCAAATTTGGATTTAATTTGTGTAATGTACTCTGGACTCGCCTTCGTGTGAGTTTTAATGCATATGTTCGATCCTTTGTTGCTATGTAAGTGATTTCACCGGGCTTTGACCCGGCAACTTACGACGAGACGATACTTTATTGTTGCCTAATGACCTAAGTGGATTGGTTTAGGCGACAATACGGTATTTTCCCGGGCGGGTTGTCACAGCTACCGTACTGTCGCCTAAACCAATCCACTTAGGTCATTAGGCGACAATAAAGTATTTTCCCGGGCGGGTTGTCACACTTATCCTCTATGGGCTCTTTGTCATCTTGTCCACGGTTCATCCTAGACAAATGATCGGCCACAACATTTTCCACCCCCTTTTTATCACGAATTTCAACATCGAACTCTTGGAGAAGAAGGATCCAACGAATCAATCTTGGTTTAGCATCCTTCTTAGCCAAAAGATACTTGACGGCCGCGTGATCGGTGTAAACAATGACCTTCGAGTTCATGATGTAAGATCTGATTTTTTCGAAGGCAAACACCACCGTAGCAACTCTTTTTCTGTAGTGGCATAATTTAATTGTGCCTCACTTAGAGTTTTACTAGCGTAGTATACGACGTGAACTCGGCCTTCCTTTCTTTGACCTAAAACCGCCCCTACGGCATAGTCACTTGCATCGCACATGATCTTGAAAGGATGATTCCAATCCGGAGGTTGAATGATGGGAGCACTCACCAAAGCAGTTTTCAAGGTCCGGAATGCTGCTAAGCACTTCTCATCAAAGTCAAAAGCCACATCTTTTTGAAGAAGTTGTGTCAAAGGCTTGGTGATCTTTGAGAAGTCCCTAATAAATCTTCTATAGAATCCAGCATGACCTAGGAAGCTCCTCAAAGACTTAACATCTGTTGGAGGTGGGAGTTGCTCAACCGTCTCCACTTTAGCTTTATCCACTTCTATTCCTCTCTCGGATATAACATGTCCGAGCACTATTCCTTGCTTTACCATGAAGTGGCACTTCTCCCAATTTAGCACTAGGTCGACCTCCGCACACCTCGTAAGAACCTTGTCTAAGTTTGCCAAGCAATCCACGAATGTCTTCCCATAAACGGAAAAATCATCCATGAACACCTCGACAATTTCCTCGATAAATTCCGAGAACACTGCCATCATGCAACGTCGAAAAGTGGTCGGAGCGTTGCATAAACCGAAGGGCATCCTTCTATATGCAAACGTTCCATAAGGGCAAGTAAACGTTGTCTTGTGTTGATCATCCGGGTGAATGGGAATTTGCATGAACCCCGAGTATCCATCGAGAAAGCAAAAATAAGCGTGGTTTGCTAACCTCTCGAGCATCTCGTCAATGAACAGTAGGGGGAAGTGATCTTTCTTCGTCGCTTTGTTTAGCTTTCGATAATCGATACACATCCGCCATCCGGTCACCGTTCTTTGCAGTATTAATTCATTTTTCTCATTCTTCACCACGGTCAAACCTCCTTTCTTCAGCACACAATGTACCGGGCTCACCCACTCGCTATGCGGCACCGGGTAGATGATTCCGGCATCAAGTAACTTGATAACCTCCTTCTTTACTACCTCTCGCATGGCATGGGTTAACCTCCTTTGATGGTCCACTACGGGCTTACATTGGTCTTCCATAGGTATACGATGAGTGCAAAAGGCTGGGCTAAGTCCTTTGAGATCATTGATCGAATGTCCAATCACCTTCTTGTGCTTTTTCAATAAATTCAGCAACTTCTCATTTTCTTCGGGACTCAACTCATTGCTCGCAATGACTGGATAAGTCTTGTCTGGGCCCAAAAATTCGTACTTTAATCCTTTGGGCAAAGGTTTGACATCCACATCAGGCACTTGTGGCTCTCCAGGTTTAATGTCTCCTATGTCTTTGAATTTTTCTTCCTCCACGCTTCCATCTTGTGGTTCTAATCCCTTCGTTGCTTCCTCTAGTTCCTCGTCTTGTTGATCATTGGATTGGTTCTCCATCGCTCTTTGCAACGGGTCTCTAAGGGTTTCAACAAAACAAAGACTACCTACCTCCTCTACTTCTTCATCTTCAGGAGGGAAAGGTGAATGATGACTAGAAGCGCGAAGAAAACTATATGTGTACTTATCTCCATTAAGATTTATTGTTACTTTGCCTTCTCCGGCATCCAACACGGCATCAACCAACTTAAGAAAAGGCCTACCTAAGATTATGTGATCATGATTATTGTAGTAGGCATCTATAACAAAGAAATCGGTTGGTATGCACTTTCCAGAGATGATTACATTAATGTTGCAAGCAATACCTAGAGGTTTAATAGTTCTACCATCTCCCATGATTAACTTTGTTGAAGTTGGAGCTAAGTCTAGGTTGTGGTCTTGAACTTTATCGTAAATCTTGGAGGATAGGACACTTACTTGAGCTCCGATGTCGCATAAAGCCTTGCATTGAACTTTGTTAATCTCGCAACTCAAGTGTGGTGTTGTCTTCTCCTCTTGGTCGGATCCTATTGCATAAACTTCGGTGAGGCGAGCGTATGGCGATGCTTCAGGCTTGATCCCCATGATTCTTTTCACCTCGGCTATGTGATCCGGATCCACTTCATCATCACTAAAGAGCTTTCGAAAGATCTCACCGGCGGTTTCAAGATCGTACGAATTTTCCGCTTGCTTTTCCGGTGGGAAATCCACTTCCAATGCTCTCGCCATCCCCTTTTGGTTAGGGAACGGTCTTCTCTTGTCGAATACTTCTCCATAATCAATTGGAACCCAATCGATTTGCTCGAACTCCCGTAATGGCTTCGCGCTTGACATACTCCTTTTATTTGTTTCACTTGACTTGGCGAAGTCAACGCTTGGGGTAGTTCTTGTCTCGGTGTGTACTTCAAGCTTTTCCGGGATCAGCTCCTCTTTCTTGTCTTCCGGGGTTGCCTTTTTGGAAATTTCAGCACATGTCTTCATCCTTGAATCGTGTTCCGGCTCTCCCGAAAGTCTTGTTTCCCAATCTCTTCGCATGGCCGCTGCTTTGCTAATCTTTTGTAAGAGTTGAGCGGCTTCCGTGAGTGTTTTCTCCATGAGATCCCCACCTGCACACATTTGAACATGTTCCATGCAACTAGGGGTTAGGGAAGAGAAAAATGTATGCAAGAGTACGTCACCAGAGAAGCCGAGTCTTGGTCCTTGTTCAATGAACTCATTAAATCTATTCCAAGCTTGGTCCATCCCTTCCTCTTCTCCTTGCGTGAAGGTGATCACTTGCCTCCTTAGATGTTGAACCTTGCTTATTGGAAAAAACTTCTCACAAAATTTCTTCGTCAGCTTGTTCCAATTGCCTTCAACTTCAAAGGACGCAAACGAGTACCACGTCTTTGCTTCGCCGGCAAGTGAGTAGGGAAAGAGGTTCCACTTGAACCATTTGTCGGGAACTCCTTCTTGACGCACCATGTTGCATAGTGTCGTGAAATGCCTTATGTGTCTATATGGGTTCTCCGTGTCCATCCCTCTAAATGTGGTTGCCGCCGCCATCTCGATGATCCTAGCTTTGATTTCATACTTGGTCGCTTCGAGCTTCGAATCCGACTCTTGTACCTTTATGTCTTCACATCGAGGACTAGCGTAATCCCGTAGCGATTTCTCCGGTTCTTCCATGGGGTGGTTGGCGAACGCCATCTAGACAACAAGATAGAATGAAACAAAAACAAAACAAAATGGTTTTCTAGGTAATAGGGGTTAGGTGTTAGCAATAAACAATAAACAAAAACAAAAACAAAATTAGATGCAAAACCAAATGATGTAAACTGGCTTGCTCCACGGCAACGGCGCTAGAAAAAGGGGCTTCTTGACGGATAAAACTCGTATCCACCTACGATCCGCAAGCATACGGACCTACACCTTTTTCACCACGGGGATTCCCTAGGTTCTTATCAATCCGCGGAGCAAGGGGATTACACGCGTTTGATCTAGCACTACTAACTAACTTAACCAAACCCTAATCTATGGTAAATCTAAAGAACTACTATGCTACACTAGAGAGAACGATTAAACTCACAAGATATGTAAAAGACACTTGCTCAAGGGTCTACGATACTTGAACGTGCAACCGCTAAGAGATACAAAACCGATCTAATCTACTGGGGGTTGTGACCACGGTTTCGCCCTTTCCCTCCCCCGTACTGTCACTACGCGGAGGTATTCATGACTAGACCTATGATGATCACAGCGTATTGAAGAGTTCTAAGGGAGAAGTGAGATCTATACTCCCAACATGGCATGGTAGCTAACCTTAAACATGAAAGCATCTTCAACACTAGATGATAGATTGAAACCATAAAAGTTGCGATTACATCCCAAGATCGTTTACAACCCATGGACAAATGAGATGATTACCCCATCAAGGTGCTAGGCATAGCACCGTTGATCATGGTGACGCTTCCGACGGTGTCTTTCTTCTCCTCCGGGGGTGTCTTGGTAGGGCCTCGACGTCCTCCACCACTTGTGGTTGCTTCCTTCGAGTAGAGCGATCCTTCTCGCGAATGATCTCTCTCCTCTCCTTCCTCTCTAGCTTGTGGATGGCCTCTCGGGCGAATGGCTCTCTCCCTGCGAATGGCGGCGCCTCCACGTACTTTGGGTTGTGTCATCTTCAGGCTCAAGAAAGGGGGGGCCGAACCGCCTCGGGAGTGGGCCAGGCCGGCCGGCCTGGGCCCACCGGCCTAGGCCCATCCCGGCCCGGTTCGGTGGCCCCTTCGCTCCCGTGGGTCCTCTTGACATTTTGCACTTTACCCCCTCTAATTGCATCAATTTGACGATGTCATCCTTGCGTCCAAGATGGAGGGTCTTCTCGCATGAAGTTCGGTCTTTTACGCTTTAATCCTTGGGGATGTTCCTTTGTAACACCTTGGTCCTTACCACCTTTGGGAGTGATTTCATCATGCTCACGAACATGAACAGGACTCCTCATTTGCTCCTTTGAACTTGTTGTGACTCCGTCCTTTATGTCCATATTTTCCTGCAAAGACATAACACTTCCAAATGCACATACAAAGATGAACTTGTTATATCATTAGTGTGCCTAGTGGCGGGTTAGTTCCATAATCAAATCAAAACCAAAGTGTAATGAACATGTTTGGTGTACCAAAATACACCGTCAACAGCCGCGCACCTGTGCCAGAGGTGGCAGCGGTTCACCCCAAATGCACCACGTCGAGGAATGGATCGCACGCGCGGCCTACTTGTGCAAAGGCAGACACCCCTTGTTGCTCAGCCACCTCGACGTCGTCCTGCCACCGCCCGCGACCCGCCTCATGTACCGCTTCACGGTGTCATCGGCGGTGGCATGGCCATTGTCCCTATAGAGCAAGACGGCATATAGATAGGCCGCCGCATCGTGCCCACCCTCGGCGGTGCGCCGGATATCATTTCTTTCCCTGTTTTCCAAGAACATGGCTTTGATCCTGGAGAAGAAGCAAGCTCCCGGATTGCCGACATCGGTCAGCATAGCAAGGAAGGGTTTGTAGGCGGTGGGGTCCCACACCCAAGAAATCTCATCTCTTATCCCCTCTATCGACAAACGCTAGCTGACGTCGTGGTGGCCGCACATGCGGCGCATGGTCGAGCAAGTACCACGTAGGCTGTGGAGGTCAGCCAAGGGCCGCTCCGAGGTCGCACCGATGCGTGCCAAAATCTCAAAGCAGAGGTCTTGAGGGAGGTCCAGCAGCGACGGCTGGTGCCGCCTGCTTCTTGCCAGCATGCTAGGCATCTCCGACCGGGAATGGTGACGATGAGGAGTACGCAGTTGCTATTTTTTCACGGGTAGATGAAGGGGCCGGGGATCTAAATTATTTTGGAAAGAGAAGATACATGAGACTTGTTTCCAAACACTATTTAAGTATGCAATGGAGACGCAGTTTGGCTAATCCGCGCCTCCTTTAATTCTACATTAGAGACGTGGTTTGGCTAGTCCGCATCTCCTTTAATTCTACATTGGAGACGTGGTTTGGCTAATCCGTGTCTCTTTTGTTTTCTTGGGAGACGAATCACATCCTCTACTGTCACCAGCCATTGACTGGGCGAATATTTCCCCCTTGACCGGATCTGGCATCAATTTCTTGGGAACCTTCCCGTTTCCTGTGCTTTTGATCTTATCCCTTCATTTTTTTGACAACAGATCTTATCCCTTCCTTGTTTTTGCTATGAAAAGGCACCGACGCCTATCGGTCCTGCGCACTTGCTTTGTTCTTCTCTAGATCTAGATCTTGCTATGGCATAAAGGATAGATCTTGTAGGGCACAAGCTCTTGCTTTTCTATTTTCTTCCTCCTCATTCTCTCAGTTGCTAGAAGAATTATTGTGGTATGGGTGCATGGGGTGCTCGTCCCTCTAGCGTAGCAGCTAGAAGAATCCTTGTGACATGGGTTCATCAACTGTCGGGGAGAGTAGCCCAGAACCTCTGGCATCAAGAAGAAGAACAAGCTGACGGGAAGGTCACTGAATCTGGGGCATCTTGTCAAACTTGCTCTTCCTTTTGCTTTCCCTCCTCTAGGAGGAGGATTTTTCAAGGGATATGTTTCCCCCTTCTACTGTATTTTCCTCTTTTGCTCACTTGTAAGCATGAAGAAGAACAAGCCAACGGGAGCATATCTCTTTTGATTAGTGTAGAAACCTTTGTTCCTCATCTTGGTAGTGCCTAGTGATGATGAACATAGATGGCCGCTTTGTAACCTTCTAATGTATCAATGATGACTGTAATCTGTGTGTGTGATTTTGCATCTTAAGAGACATGCTTGTGTGATTATCTGTGTGCAGTCCAATTTTTTGTATGATTTACCTGCTCATTTGCAAGCATGAAGCAGAACAAGCCAACGGAGCATATCTCGTTAATTTGCTTAGTTTAGATCTATGTTCCTCATCCTGGTAGTGCCTAGTGATGATGAACATAGATGGCCGCTTTGTAACCTTCTGATGTATAAATGATGACTGTAATCTATGTGTGTGATTTTGCATCTCTTGCCCAGAACAAATGCAACGTGGGTTGGCTAATCCGCGTCTCTTTTATATTAACGCCCGTTACTGATGTTAATAATTTCAGCAGCCTACAACATACTTACTGAACTGAAGCAGAATATAAACAGAATGTATGTAGTATCTTAGGTCGAATATATTACAAAAAGGATACAAATTCCACCACATCCTATATATTACAAAAAGGATTCAAATTCCACCAATACATCACATCCTATATTACAAAATGGATTCCATTTACACCAATAGACACATCCTACATTACAAAAAGGATTCAGCAGAAATCAGGCTTGCTTTTTCTTCCTTGATTTCTGTATATGGATTTTTTTCACTATGGTCGCTTCGCAAGTACGGTGTTTTGTTAGTTCCCAAGATCGGGGCTTGTATGAAGTGTCAAAGGATGGAATTTCGTCAAACTGGTTGTATTCCTCCTCCTCAACAACATTTTCAAGACCAACAATCCTTTTCTTTCCAGGTAGAACCACATACCAGTTCTTTTTTCCAAGGTCAGGTACATAGAACACTTGCTCAACATCATTGGCGAAGACAAACAGTTTGTTTTTGTAACCAAAGACCCGGAGATCAACACTAACAAAACCATATTTGTCCTTTCTCACAACTCTCTTCCCATTGGTGACCCATCTACATCGAAACAAGTCTACCTTCAATCCTACAAAATCAAGCTCCCATATCTCCTCTATTTGACCAAAATATGTGTCTGTCTGCATGTCATCATCATCATCATCACAATCGTCGACGACGGCCCGGACACGTACACCACTATTTTGATAGACGCTCTTTTTATCCTGGGCCATAGTGTAGAATGTGTATCCATTGATATCCGTTGCTTGGTATTTTGTAACAGTGAAAAATGGCCCCAATGCTAGATTCCTTATCTCGTCAGTTATTACAACATTGCTGCATGTCTGGACATAATCTCGGAGCCACCTGCTGAAACCTTGCATGTGCATCTTTGCAATCCAAGCCCTACCACGGTTAGGGTTTTCTTCACGTAGTTGTCACTTGTGCTCATTGTTAAACAGTGTAATCAGGTGCAGTTGTTGTATCACAATGAAATGAGCCTTTTCGAAGGCATCTGATTCCAGAGTGACTAACTTTTCCCCAAGGTCCCAACACCTGAAAGCCTACCTTCATGTCGTGAACGAGGCACACCAATGGGGTTTTGGGGGTCCATATAACCCATGGACCACTCCACTGCTTTGATGGTCTCGTAGCCACGAACAATGGCTCCCTCCGGAAATAATCGATTATGTACCAATGATTTCAGGAATATAAAGAACCTCTCATATGGAAACATCTGATGAAGGTAAGATGGGCCAAGGTACCAAATCTCCCTCGCGAGGTGTGCTGTTAGATGCAGCATGAGATCAAAGAATGATGGTGGGAAGGTAGCTTCAAGCAGGCATAGGGTCTGGAAATGCCTCCTCTCTAAGTCCAATAGTTTTTCCTCATCAATCACCTTCTGTTCTATTGCATTGAAGAATAAACACAAGGTCGTGACCGCGTCGCGAACCAGTTCTGTCTTGATACCTCTAAGTGCAACAGGAAGAAGAGCTATCATCAACACATGGCAATCATGAGATTTCACCAAGTTGAAATTCATTTTCATGTCCTTCACCAACACTAGCCTCTTGAAGTTTGATGAAGCCTAAAGTTACTTCAAATCATCCAGAAATAGACAGAATTCTTTTCTTTCTGCCTTTGACAAGGTGGTTGCAACAATGGGAAGGTCCGTCCCTGTGTCTGTTTCCTCTGCATAGAGCTCCGGCCTAATGCCCAGATCTTTAAGATCCTCCCTTCCATTTTTTTGATCTTTTCCTTTAGACTTCTGTTTTTGTAATGTTCCACAAGTAGTTTCACACACATTCTTCTTGATGTGCATGTTGTCAATCGAATGATGCACATCCAACATCGGCCAATACTCTAGCTCCCATAGAATTGATTTCTTGTTCCACATTCCTTCTTCTTCTTCTTCTTCACCATCTCCCTTCTTTCTTTTGCCAAGGGGTTTTCAGTTAGTTTGGGTAACTCCTCGATAGTTTTGACATTCTTGACTTTCAAGTGGACCAAATCTCCAGTCACATGCAATGGCACCTCTCGATCCTCCTTTTGCCCATCAAACTGACAATCCATGGCCCGGTTGTTGACGGTCGATTTCGGTCAACCAAGAGCACTTGTTACACTTTGGTTTGAGCTTTGAATTATGACTAACCCGCCATTAGGCATACTAATGATGTAACAAGTTCACACTTGCATGTGATTTTTGGAGTTTATTGTTTATGTAGGAAATCAACGTTAAAGAGGAGACTTTCGGGATAAGTTCGTCAAGCACTTTAGGAGAAGATCATGAAACCCGACACAAGTCAAGACACGTGATGAACATGACTCCAAATGGACCAAGGACCGAAGCATCAACACGTAAAACTCCGGGGACTAGGAGGTTTACCAACGAGATCAACTCAGCCCAAGAGATATTCTCGCAGCCCAGAACAGCATGGTCTTTCGGTGCAGATTCGGAGACTTAAATAGCATCTAATGGCAAAAGATTGACTACCAAAGTTGTGGGCCTCGACGATAGCTTCGATTTGGACATGTGGAGGGCCCAATTCGGGTCAAGGAGCTAGGAGATATGGCCCCCGAAATGCCAGCTGCGCAGACAAGTCCGAAATCAGACAGATTATCTCCCGAGGCTGTTTTGGGGATCTTATCTCGACTTCCAAGGAAAGTAATGAATACCAAAGTTGGAGATAATTTCGTGGCACACAATCTGGATACCGAATTTGCAATATTTGGAGTCCGGATATGAGAGATATGGTGCCGGCAAGGAAGGGCTGCGAATCAGGAAAATCAGGACGAGGCTGAGTTTATGGAAACCAAGTTGGCTTTTCTCCCAAGGAAGATCTCGTGCAAGGCAAGGTGGAGCACACCCCAAGGCACCCCAAGGGCATAAATACAACCCCCTAGGCGCCCAAGGAGGGGTTACCATTGATATCCAAACATTCTACCGACGCCATTCACCAGAAAGCCGCCGCCGCAAGATGAGGGAGAGAGTTGGATGAGCTCGTCGCAAGGATTAACGCCGGCGGAGGAAAGGAAGCAAAAGGAGGACTCCAAGCCGCTGGCCTAGGGGTGTTCCCAAGCTTCATCGCCGCCATCCTCATCGACGACATTCTCCGGAGTCTCCATCACCCCTATGTGCTTCAATCCTTGTAAGATGATGGGGTAATATCTCGGTTCATCCCTAGGGTTAGATGGATACATGTTATGTGATCGCTACATGAACCCTATGCCTTTCGATGCTTAATGGTCTATATCTTTGCGGATGCTTTATTTACATATGTGCGTACAACATGTGGTCTTCGTAGGGTTTATGGTAATCGCAGTGATTAGCTTAACCCTATGGATGCTTAGGTATAGATGCGGTTATACGTGAAAGTGGTTGATTACCTTGCGTAGTGATAGTACGATTTAGGGAAAAGGCTTAGCGGCCGCATAACTGCCATGAAGCTAGTGAAGGCAACACCCCTTTCATGTGGTAGATGCATGTTCATGAGATCCTAGACCCTAGGGAGGGAACGCTTATCCACCTTAATCTCTCTCTTGTATCCACCCTTTGCCATCTAGTTTAACCTTAGACTTCTTAGATTAACATAGGTTAGATTGTCTTTACTTTAGATTAATACCCCTTCCAAAGGTTTTCCATTAACTAGATTAGTAATTGGTTAAGCGCTAGCAATCCCCTTGCTCCGTGGATTGACAAGAACCTTGAGGGTCACCCCGTGGTGAAAAAGGCTATAGGTGGTCCGTACGCTTGCGGATCGAAACTTGACACGTGTTTCAATCATCAACAAGCCCTTTTCTCACGCCGTTGCCGGGGAGCAAGCCAGTTTGCTACGTTTAATCTTGTATTAGTTTTGTTTATTACTAACATCTAACCCTCGTTTTCTAGAAAAAAAAACCCTTTTTGTGTTTTTCTTTTTTTTCTTTTTTTAGTGCCTAGATGGATTTGTTCACCTCACCATTGGAAGACGAAGAGATGTCGCTAAGGGAGCTAGCAATGCCGTCAATGGAGGACATTGAGATGCAAAAATCAGATTTGACACTTGCTACAACCCACTACGAAGTGAAGCCTGGAATCATCAAGTTAGTTGCGACAAACCCATTTAGAGGATTGGAGGATGACAACCCATATAGACACATTAAGGAATTCACGATGATATGCAACACAGTGCAACAAGAAGGAGTTCCGGCCGCTTGGTTCAAGTGGAATCTTTTTTCGTTCTCTCTCGAAGATGAAGCGCGAAGATGGTACACACTTGTGTCCATTGAAGCAAAAGGAAGTTGGGATGAGCTCGTGAAGAAATTTCTTTCAAAGTTCTTTCCCATAAGAAAGGTCCAATACTTAAGGAGGCAAGTGCTCAATTTCAAGCAAGGAGAAGATGAAGAAATTGATGAAGCTTGGGACCGTTTTAATGAACTACTTGAGCAAGGCCCGAACTTGGGATTTTCCGGTGACTTGATGTTGCATACCTTTTATTTTTCACTAACCCCTAACTCCGCTAGTTTTATAAGTGTGTGTGCAGGCGGTGATTTAATGGATAAAACAATTAGTGAAGCCACACAAATCTTACAAAGGATAAGCAATGGAAAAAGAACGCAACGAGATTGGCAAAGACGTTGTCGGGAGGAGCAAAACGACAAAAGCAAGCCCAAGGTGCTTGCTGAATTTTCTGAAAAAAGATGAACCGAAGGTCAAGGAAGATGAACCGACCATACAAGAAATTGAAGATCCACTTCCCAAGGTAAGAGATATCATTTCGGATATTAAAAATGTTGATACTAACATGAATGTAGGCCGAAGTATGGGGAATGCTAGACCATTGGCGGAGTTCAATCAATCCGATTGGATTCAAGTTGATTTTGCCCCCCTAATCAAATACCGAAGGAAGGAGGAACACCGACACGTCGCTAAAAGAGTTGAAGACATATTTGATCAAGAGATGAGTGGAGAGTCGATCCAAAAGATATTTGAAGAATAAAGAGAAGAAGAAGATGAAGGATGGATTGACCGATTTGACAACTCAAAGATTTATGATGAAGAAAGAGAAGAGTACAACCGTGACGAGCCTAGTGACTCGAAGGATAAATGGGAGAAGATAGAATTCAAGCTAGAAGATGAGTGGGAAGGAGATGGCACAAGGCAAACACACCTACATGACCCCTCTCCACAAGGTTATAGCTTGTGTGCTATTGAAGTCTTCACACTAGCAAATCAAGACATGGAAGTGCTCAAGGATGAAGAAAAGAGTGAATCAACGATGAGCAATCTCGACGACATGTGGTACACGGGAGATAAAGAAAGCAACATACAAGACTTTGAAGATGAAGATTTGGTTGATAAAGAAGACTTCAAAGAAGAGATGAATGCGCACATTGCTGATGGATCACATGTTCCACATAATAAAATGGAGGAGATTCAAAAAGGTAACAAAGAGACAACTCCTCTTGTTGAGATTGACTCGCTTTCAACTCTAGAAGACGAATCAAAAATCACTCTTGTCAAAGAAGCTCCGAGGCAAAGGTACACGCTGAAATCTCAAGATATTATTGGAATTAATGATGATATATTCAAATATTCATGTTGTACCATTAGTATGAATAATATTTTAAATTCTATGCTTTGTTCCAAAAATGATCATGTTGATAGGCTAGATTTTCTTGAGAATGATGATGAGGCAATGTTTATGTTTGAACCATTTAATTATATGCCTAAAGAACCTTTGCCTAATGATGAGCTAAGTGCTTTGCATGAAACATATGCTTCTTTTAATTACACCTTGACTTGTTGCTACAATTCGCATGTGGTGTTAATTATGGACACGTATGTTTACAATAAGTTTTGTAAATCTCGATCATGCTTTGCGCTTGGTCAAGCTAATGACCTTAAAGAAGCACATGTCGGTAGAAGGCCCGATTTTCACTAATCATGTAGACAAGGCTTGAATAATGAAGAGAGAAGCCATGCCTAAAGAGTTGCAAGATAAATCATCAACCTCTCCAAATCCCGCGATGGATGCTGCTGTCTTCATCATTTTGAGAGCTTGTTCAGAGGTGTACAAATGAAGAAAATGAGACATTCAGAAGCTCCATCAAGTTTCCTTTCCAACGCATCAAGAACCAATGAATTTGAAGACCCGTGCAAGGAGTTATGGAGAAAACATTGAGCGTTGCACGTTCTGAAATTTCAAAACAGATTTCATCGTCGAAGTAAAACAGACGTAACTCTCTTGTTCGGAGTCCGAATTGGGCAAATAAGGACTTGTTGGAAAGGAAATTTTGTGCACTTTGCAATGGAGTAGGTTTTTGGTACACTTTCTGTTCTGGAAATTAAAGAAAAATTCATCGAGTGGAGGCATCACCGAAGGGCGACAAGGAGGGAGATAGCGATGAAGCAAAAGGATATCATGGGCAAGTCTTCTATTAATGATCAAGCACAACATGGGAAGTGAATTAGAGCTGCATTGGCACCTTTTCTTCTTGCATGAAGGGCCATGGCTTTGCGAAAATAAGAAGGTATGTGAGAAAGTCGAGCTCTATGACTTTAAATGAAGCGCTTTTCGGGAGGCAACCAGATTCTTTGTATTTTTATTTCTTCCTTATAGACAATAAATGACACCACCCTATGATGATTAACTTGTGGCTAATTAATCTAAGTTTCATTTTATTTTTAGAACCCCCGTCATGTTCATTCTCATATTTATCTATTTGCATGCATTCGTTTTGTCATCGACGTGTTTGTCTCTTTGCATATACATGTTTTGTATTTAGTGAGCTTGGTTGATTTATATACTTAATGATGTATGCTTCATTTTCCATGTTAATGCTTCATAAGGCCATATGAGTATTTCCCTTTTGCAATCTTGAGTGAACGTGGTGTTTAAACATGATTGCGGACCATCATCATTAAGTTCAATAAACCTTGCTAGCTTTTCATATGTTTTCATGTTGCATTGGTTAGTTTATAAGCTTTGCAATGCACTTAGTTTTTCTTGTGCTATAAGAGTTATTGATCTAGGAATAGACATGGTGTTTTAACCCTAGATATATCAACTTTTATGGCTATGGAGAAATTCGGCAACCAAGTTGTAAACATGGTGTTTAGAACTAGGTGAAAACATTGTCTTTGTTTATATGGTTTCCTATCATGTGCATACACGCCTTGCACCACGTACACTCATTAGGTTTTTATTTCTCATTAGACTAATTATGCCACAAGTTAAGAGTCCTAGGAAACATTGTTGGATTGTTGGCAATTCTATCTACTCCCAACCGTCACCTTGGGGTAGAATGTGCGCTTAAAACGTCTTGCAGGCAAGATAAAGACTCTAACTACAAGGAAATTGAAGGATGGCTAAGATAAAAATGCTTTGTCTTCTTTTTCCATGCCTAGCAAAATGCTAATCATGGGCGAGACCTTGAATCTTTAACACGGAAGTGCAACATGACGCTCTAGAAGATAGAATGATTAAGATCATCAACATCCCCGGATCAATGCACAAGAAGCTATTGATCTCATAAAATTTCTGCATGGTCTCGAAGGGAAAACACTGAACACTTTTGGATATTTAGAAGCCACATGAAGTTACAATTCCAACAAATCAAGAATCAAGACAATCGGAGGTTCCTACAAGCGGTTATGACCGAATCACTGAGTGCAACACGTCCTGAAATCAGTTTTGGACAGCACGCAACGCTGAAGTAAAACGGACATAGCTCCCTTGTTTGAACTCCGTTTTTGATGAATGAC
Source organism: Cenchrus fungigraminus (assembly GCA_036936925.1). NCBI lineage: Eukaryota > Viridiplantae > Streptophyta > Magnoliopsida > Poales > Poaceae > Cenchrus > Cenchrus fungigraminus. Next base: position 53,909,260 of record CM072778.1, read on the forward strand.
CACACGTTGGAAAGGTAATTTCATAAAATTTTCAATAGATCTATATTTTGATATATGTTCTTCTCTGGACAGAGGGCAAATCCATGAAGAAGAGACAGCAAGGATATGATGAGAACAAGAAACAGGAGATGGTGATGACAACATTGAAGAGAAGGCGACCATTAACTCCATTAAGCATACATGATCAAATTCAGAAGTTTAGGAGAATTGGAAAATCAAGACAAAAGCAAAGCCACATTCGATACATGGAGATGTTGGGAGAAGATAACGAAGAACTACAAAAGATGGTAACACCTCCATGGACTTTCTCTTTTCCGAATATAAATGTTTGTAAGTATGCCTTCAACCTCAACTAGGTGCAACTTTTGTTTTTTCCCTTCGACAATAACATGGATACTAGGAGGACAACCTAGATTTCTTTTTATTTTCAATAAATAAGCATGACCATGTGTTCACCTTGATGTTTTATATTGCCTATGCTTATGGAAAAATGATGAAAGTTGCCGCTTTGTTTTACCTACATGAAGTTATACATGTCTTGGCTAATTGCTCTCTATAACATGATCTGAAATTAATTTAAATACCGGCTCTTTTATTTGTGGAGGTGAAATGACTATGCTCTAGCCCACATACATATCTTTGCTCTTTGATTTAAGTTTATGTATAGCCGGATAACTTATTGTTTTTATGAAAACTTAACTTTTATGCTATCTACATATTTGTGATGCTCTTGCAAAGTTCTACCTACCAAAGCCATATACATATATGTTCTATGATAACAAAACCCGTAGATTGCAAACATATGTTTTGATGAGTTGGATTAGGATTGATTTCTATGGTTCGAGACTAAGAAGCTGGTCATTCCTTTGTGTAACTTTTTCATGCTAGGCTTTTTGTCCATGCATTGTGGGTTTTCACATCGAAAATTTCACAAACCTCGCTGGGCATCCAACCTAAACCAAAAATATCTTTTTGTGATCACCTCCTTGTCCACAACCCAATTTGAGTATGGAGTAAAATTCTCGATGGAGACTCAGATTCCGCAAGATTATGGAATTTATGCTTACTTTAGTAGTCATTTCCCCCCTCTTTTATGCTCGAGGACGAGCATCGTTCAAGCATGGGGGAGGAGTCATCACATAATCTCTGACAAATGCTGTGTAAGTATTATGTTGTAAAAGTTCTGAGGAGCAAAAGAAAATAAATGAAAAAAAAATTATGCTGAGAAAAAAAGAATTGTAAGGAAAAAGGAAGAAGAAAAAAAGAAAGAATAAAAATGAGAATAAAGTAAAAATAATAATAAAGTTGCTCCTCGGTTCTTTTTGCTTCATAAGTTCTCAAGTGCCTTGAAGACAAATCCATACTCAAATCTTCTAACCATGTGCAATCCGATAACGAGGACTTCATTTGTGCCTCGGGATCATCCATTTGCCACTTGCACATGTCCACCTATCTAAATGTGTGTGTTTCATCCCCCTCTCTCTTTCCAACATTTTTTTCCATGGCCTTTTTGGCGAGTCTCAGTAATTCCAGTAGATCTCTCTCTTAATTTGACAATATTTCGGATGTATGTTTTGTTAGGATTGTTTTTAACCTTCCAAGCTCCACATAAGCCTTCCACTATCACATATGAGTAGAATAGGTTGAAAATAATCTAGTATAGGCTTGAGTGACTTGATGAGACGAGTGTTTCCATGAGCTTTTGCAAGAGATTTTCACTTATGTCGGATATGCATCTTTTTGAAAATTCTTCCATGAAAGAAGGTAACGGTTTGAAGTTCACTTAAGTTTGAGAGCATCGTGTTTATTAAATGTGGCTTGTTCTTTATTGTTAGTCTATCTTCCATAATGAAAAAGAAGCCGGTCATAACTTGAACTTTAAAACTAAATTCCTAAGAGAGAGCAATTTGCCTCGTCGTGAATGACTAAGTGCAGGGACAACATTGGAGGGCAACGCTGATTTCCCTTTTAAGCAGGGATTACTTACTTGAGGACGAGCAAGGTTTAAGCATGGGGGTATGTTGACGGTCGATTTCCGTCAACAAAGAGCACTTGTTACACTTTGGTTTGAGCTTTGAATTATGACTAACCCGCCATTAGGCATACTAATGATGTAACAAGTTCACACTTGCATGTGGTTTTTGGAGTTTATTGTTTACGCAGGAAATCAACGTTAAAGAGGAGACTTTTGGGATAAGTTCGTCAAGCACTTTAGGAGAAGATCATGAAACCCGACACAAGTCAAGACACGTGATGAACATGACTCCAAATGGACCAAGGACCGAAGCATCAACACGTAAAACTCCGGGGACTAGGAGGTTTACCAACGAGATCAACTCAGCCCGAGAGATATTCTCGCAGCCTAGAACAGCATGGTCTTTCGGTGTAGATTAGGAGACTTAAATGGCCTCTAATGGCAAAAGATTGACTACCAAAGTTGTGGGCCTCGACGATAGCTTCGATTTGGACATGTGGAGGGCCCAATTCGGGTCAAGGAGCTAGGAGATATGGCCCCCGAAATGCCAGCTGCGCAGACAAGTCCGAAATCAGATAGATTATCTTCCGAGGCTGTTTTGGGGATCTTATCTTCGTTACCAAGGAAAGCAATGAATACCAAAGTTGGAGATAATTTCGTGGCACACAATCTGGACATCGAAATTGCAATATTTGGAGTCCGTACATGAGAGATATGGTGCCGGCAAGGAAGGGCTGCGAATCAGGAAAATCTGGACGAGGCTGAGTTTATGGAAACCAAGTTGGCATCTCTCCTAAGGAAGATCTCGTGCAAGGCAAGGTGGAGCACTCCCTAAGGCTCCCCAAGGGCATAAATACAACCCCCTAGGCACCCAAGGAGGGGTTACCATTGATATCCAATCATTCTACCGACGCCATTCACCAGAAAGCCGCCGCCGCAAGATGAGGGAGAGAGTTGGATGAGCTCGTCGCAAGGATCAACGCCGGCTGAGGGAAGGAAGCAAGAGGAGGACTCCAAGCCGCTGGCCTAGGGGTGTTCCCAAGCTTCATCGCCGCCATCTTCATCGACGACATTCTCCGGAGTCTCCATCACCCCTATGTGCTTCAATCCTTGTAAGATGATGGGGTAATGTCTCCGTTCATCCCTATGGTTAGATGGATACATGTTATGTGATCGCTACATGAACCGTATGCCTTTCTATGCTTAATGGTCTATATCTTTGCGGATGCTTTATTTACATATGTGTGTACAACATGTGGTCTTAGTAGGGTTTATGGTAATCGTGGTGATTAGCTTAACCCTATGGATGCTTAAGTATAGATGCGGTTATACGTGAAAGTGGTTGATTACCTTGCGTAGTGACAGTACGATTTAGGGAAAAGGCGTAGCGGCCGCATAACTGCCATGAAGCTAGTGAAGGCAACACCCCTTTCATGTGGTAGATGCATGTTCATGAGATCCTAGACCCTAGGGAGGGAACGCTTATCCACCTTAATCTCTCTCTTGTATCCACCCTTTGCCATCTAATTTAACCTTAGACTTCTTAGATTAACATAGGTTAGATTGTCTTTACTTTAGATTAATACCCCTTTCTAAGGTTTTCCATCAACTAGATTAGTACTTGGTTAAGCGCTAGCAATCCCCTTGCTCCGCGGATTGACAAGAACCTTGGGGGTCAACCCGTGGTGAAAAAGGCTATAGGTGGTCCGTACGCTTGCGGATCGAAACTTGACACATGTTTCAACCATCAACACCGGTATGCATGTTTCTTGCCGAGGAAACGATGGTGCCCCATAAATACGTATTTCTTTGAATTTCTTAGCCACACTGAGCAAGTTTCTTCCAAGCAGTGTGGGCACGCTGCACCTTTCCTTTTACTCTGGCCAGAGAGGTTGCAATGAGCTGAGTTGTCGTTGATGGTGGTGAACAACATGACATGCAATGTGAACTCCTCACGCTTGAACTCATCCCAAACCTCCTTCACACCAGGCTTCCATAGTGTCTTCAAGTCATCAACTAGTGGCCTCAAGTAGACATCAATACAGTCGACAGGTTGCTTTGGCCTGGAGACCAATATTTTCAGCATAATATATTTCTTTTTCTTGCATAGCCAGGGTGGAAGGTTGTACAATGACAGCACAACAGGCCAGGTGCTATGTGTTGAGCTCTGGTTACCGAATGGGTTCACACCGTCTGTGCTGATGGCAAACCGTACGCTCCTTACGTCTTCGGCAAACCATGCAAAGTGGAAATTAATGTTACACCATTGTGTTGCATCTACGGGGTGCCTAAACTTGCCAACTTCCTTCTTTCGGCCTTCCTCATGCCAACGCAAGAGTTGGGCCTCTTTTTGTGTTGCGAACCATCTTCTCAGCCGAGGAATGATGCAAAAATACCATGCCACCCTCACAGGAGCCCCTTTGATCTCCATGGGCTCGTTCTCGTCATCAACATTGTTATCATCTCCACCATCATTTTTCCTCTTGTACCGATCGCAGCCACACTTGGGGCACTTGTCAATGTCTGCATAATCTCCATGGAACAATACACAACTATTCTTGCATGCATGGAGTTTTTCAACCTCTATTCCTAGAGGACAGATTATCTTCTTTGCCTCATAGACAGATTCAACTATTTGGTTTCCTTCAGGTAGCATGTCTCTAAGCACATCCAATAGATGTTTGAAACTTTTGTTGCTCCAACCATGATCTGTCTTAAGCTGCAGAAGTTTTAGATCACCAGAAAGGTGAGAGTACTTCTGGCAACCAGGATAGAGGGGTTTCTTTGAATCTTTAATGAACTGCTTCAGCCTCGCTAATTCAGAAGGTGTGTACACTCGTTGAAACTCAACATCCCGCAACATTTGATCAACATTGTGCACACATTGCAACACCTCACCATCATCGAAACCCCTAACTTCTTGATCAGTGATATCCTCAGGCCTCATCACATTGGGTGGGAATGGTTCATTTTCCTCAAAAACTCCACCTTCATCAAGGTCTTCATCATGGCATCGTGCTGCCCCTTCATTAAGACCGGTAGCATGGTGTCGCACTTCACCTTCATTTAGGCATCCTTCTTCGAGTTGATTAAGGCTTTCCTCACCATGTTTATTCCAACACGTGTAATTTTTTGTGGAACCGCGTGTGACCAAATGATGAAAAATGATTTCTCGTTCTCCGAATTTCTTCTGGTTGAGACAATCTATACAGGGGCAAATCATTGCCTGAACACCGTGGTTTCTCATATCGGCCTCTGCTTGATTTAGAAAACCATTGACCCCACTTAAGAAATTCTCCCAATCTTCTTGGGGCTGTCTGTACATCCAAGCCTGAGCAGTAGCTGCCATCTGCAATTTCCATACATCAAATGAGCATAATTCATCACCAAAAACCGATAATATAAGAAGATTAGGACAGCTGAAGAATTTCAATAAAAAGGGGCAATTTCCACCTTGACGAGGACTGCTGTCTACGAGGCGAGTGCAGTCGAGGAGGAGGATCGGAAGCGGCATCGCGGCCGCGGCGATGGCGCAGAGGACGGCACCCAGCCCGAGGGGGAGGGGATGGTGGCGTGTGCTTTGGATGACGCCGCGGTCGACGTCCGCTGGCCCCTTTCGCCATCTCACACACGTGGCCGGCCGGCCTGCTGCAGCGTCGGCTTTCTAAGGAGAGAGAGCGTGATCCTCAGAGTGCGTAGCTGGCGGTGGCGAATGGGGCAGGTCGGCGGGGACTTCTGAGGAGAGAGAGCGAGTGGCCTTTTGAGGAGAGAGAGCGAGTGTTGTTGGAAGGAGAAAACAAAAGACGTGTAATAACAACGCACGTCTCCGATGTGAGAAAAAAGGCAATGCTGGGTGTGTAAGGAATTGGATGCTTGTAGCCTAAGAGGGGAGGAGTTGAATTAGGCAACTTAAAACCTTAACCTATGCCTTCACTACTTTGCTTAAAGTAAACTAGATCAAATCTATCTAGATGTGCAATCTAAGGTTGATCTAGTGTGAAACCCTCATTCCAAAACAAGTTTTGCAACCTATAGCCAATCCTAGCATGATACTACTCTAGGAAAGTAAAGGCAAGCAAAGATTGCAAGAGAGTAATGCAGAAACGTAAAGAGGGATGAGAGGAAGCAAACTCTTGACACGCGATTTATCCTGTGGTATCGGTAGGCACTAAGCCACCCCTAGTCCACGTTGTTGAAGCACTCACACAAGAGTATTGCTTCCAGGTCACCAAGTCTCTCCCAAGAGCACCACTTGACTCGCCACAAAGGCTCACCACTTAGGCACTCGCCAAGCTTCCTTGGTCACCTTGATGCCGCCTCCACTAAGGAGCTTCTCCACTTAGGAAGGGGGTCTCCAGGTCCCCCGCACAAAGTGTCCTCGCCACTCCACACCAAGTTGGAGGGTCGAAGACTATTGCCGGTGAGCCACTTAGGCCCCACGGCTTCCGGCGGACCTTGTACAACTTGATTCACTCAAAAATAACCTCATAAGGTTGGCACAACCTTGCACTCACTCAGCTCTAAGCTAAGCCTAGCACTAAGCACACACACAAAGCATGTGCAAGTCTATGGATGAGCAAATTAGCACTTGTAAGGCTTGAATATGATCTTGTATGTGTCTCACACTCCTCTGCACTTCCACACAATCTAGCAACCTCAAATGGCGGGGTGTAAGGGGTATAAATAGCTTAAGGAAACAAACTAGCCGTTGGACCAAAGCTGCAGAAAGTAGTACCATCGGTTCATCCGGTGCTACTAGCCGTTGCCTTCCACCTCACTTGACCGTTGACACAAATCATCCGACGCTTCAACTGATGCACCGTCGGTTCATCCGGTGCTGAAGACTTCGCGGCCGAAACTTACTGTTAGCTTCCTTGAGGTCGTCAGATGAACCGATGCATACATCGTCGGTTCATCCGGTGCTTAAGTCTTCTGAACCAGCTGCTCTCTGTCTTGATCCCGTGAACCACCGGATAGACCGACGGTGCCCTCCAATGGACCGTCGGTTCATCTGACGCCTTCGTCTTCACTGCTTCTCATCTGGCAATTCATCTGATGCATCTACAAAATGGACCGTCGGTTCATCCGACGGTGCTGTTCACTAGAGACCATACGCAGTGTACTAAGTATTCCGACGCTAGCTTCTAGGGTGCCGTCGGTTCATCGGACAATGTGTTTTCTTTTCCTTTTCTTTGCTTGGTTTGGACCCTGAAAATATATGCTATCTCCTCATTTGGCATGTGGTATTTTTGCATCCATGGGATCCACTACTAGAAATCAGGCCTTGGCCAACGCCTATTTTTGGTTGCAATATGGCTATTTTGGTTGCAATTGGAATCAATTTCAACAAAGTCTGGTGGTCGATAGATTGTTGCAATTGGAATGGTGTATTAGCCTCAGGCAACAACTTAAATGTGGTGTTGCAACAGATTTTGCTATTGCAACGAACAAAAAAGCCTACTGCAACCAATATTTGGTTGCAAGAACAAATATTGCAGCGAACGAAAAAGTCTATTGCAACCAATACTTGGTTGCAAAAATAAATATTGTAACGATTAGATTGGTTGCCTAAGGTTCTATTGCGACGAAACACTTAGCTGCAATATTTCATGATTGTCGCGAACAAATGTGTTGCAATAGAAAAGTATTGCCACTCCAAAAATACGTGGGCATATGGTCATATTACCATGAAGTGTGATCCATTGCAATACAGTTCTTTTGCAACATATCATATATGGTGCCAATAGATGATATGGTAATGCAACGAACTAGTCTTCGAGGTAATATACCTATGTTGCAACGAATTTGTGTTGGTGGTAATAGAGGGCACATGCAACAAACAATTGTTAGTGGAAATAGATGAGATGGTAATGCAATGAACTAGTCGTCGAGGTAGTATATGGAAGTAGCAACGAATTTGAGTTGGTGGTAATAGAGAGCACATAGAACAAACAATTATTTGTGGCAATAGATGTTATGATAATGCAACGTGGTCGCAATAATGCATATTGCAACCAAAATCAATAGTTGCCTATTATTATATCGCAACAAGGGGAATTTGAATAGTAGTTTTTGAATTATTTTCACAGCATGCACATCACATATAATAACTGATACATTCATTAATTTAAATTTTGTCTCAAACCAAAGTAACACACAATGGCTAGAGTTCTGCTTAAAAGAACATGACCACAACTAACAAAATAAAGACACCATATTTAACTAAGTTCACAACATTGTTTAGCACATAATGAATCGATCGAAAAATGAGTTCGCTGGTAGCTCCATCGCCCATCAGCTACACCATCATAAATAAGCATCTTTGTAACTTGTCATTCTTGTTGGTGCCGGCCATCAACATTAAGCCATAGAAGCTTTCTCTAATTGTTTTGGTTGTCTCAGGTTCTCTGCAATTCATGGAAACGTATATGATTAAATTTATGGAGTAATTAGCAATCATAGAACAAGAGCAATTGAGATCAAACAATTCCAAGCACATTCATCCCTAGAAGGAGAACAATTGTGTCTTGTCACTACTGGGAAAAAATGTTTAACAATTCAATCTATAAATAAATTCTGTGAATGATTAAAAATTCAACTTAGCTTACGAGTCAAAGATTAAAAACAAATAGAACAACTCAATGACAAAAGCGAATTGATGCTTAGCTACTGTTAGCTGCAATGCTTGGTGCATGTAATCCGTCTTAGTTAACAATTTCAGTTGGCCCATGGCAGCATGTGGCAGTCTAATATAATAGTCTCACATTTGTTTTCACTGAGAAAGCAGATTGACTATACACTCTCTAAACTAGAAATATTCTACTCAATATTTTAATTTACAAATTCAAGAAAATAGGCATTTTATTGTTTCAAGTTTCTTATACAAGCATCAATCTTCCATGCTTCGGATTTCAAGAAAATGAACAAGCAAGTTAGTGCAGAAGAACACTGCTGCAAGATAGGAACAACAAGGAGCTTACATGCTTACTATGTCAAAGTGTACCTTCCATTCTTAGGCATCACTACAGCAATTCTAGAGGGGGTATAACCTGTACATCTTACTTAGAAGCTGACATGCATGCCAGTATATGAGCCTGCACACCTAATAACTGAACCAAGTCAATTCCAGAAACAGGTAACAACTAAGATGCGATAGAACCGCAACAGAACCAGATACCTTTACTAAACTCAGAAAGAAAAAACAAGCTTACTGGGAAAAAAGTAGGAACAGTCTAGAGTTGAGTGTTTAATTTCTAAATAAAAAAGCATAGGATGTTCAATGTTTCCTATCATAGACAGGGGGCAAAGTTGTGCTCCATCAAATGACCATGAATTGTATTTAGCAATAAATGTGCACATTTCATTAATAAATTATTCTATTTGTGCTAGTAAACCTGAATACTACAGTGCAGATATGCAGCACCTCAGCTAGTAGTATGATGAAATCACAACTAGACATTCAGAAATCACAGGCACACAAACATATTCGGAGTAGGGTCATTGTTGGGTATTTTAGCGACACACGAATAAATCCGCAAGCGCACAGATACTGTTGTAGCTTTCACCTCAGAGTATTCCAAGGGTATCGAATCCAAGGGAATGTGTGTGTACTAACTTCGGACAGCCGGTCCAAGGACACACCCAGATAAGAGGCAAGGATAGAGAGGATTCCTAAAGATAGCACTATAGATGAGATTAAAGGTCGATCTCTAAATAGAACTTGGCTTAGGGTACCGGTAGCCCTAACTTAACAGGCGACTTCGGTATGCGGATCTATGTGGAAGGAGCTCTGACTATATCCAGCTGCGGAGGATCAACGAGGGCCAGAAGGGCTGTCACCACCTCCTGGACTGCCCCTACCTAACCTTGGGATAAGCCGAACGGATGATAACTGGTACCATGTCACAACGTCCACGATGTGGTTACTGCCGTAGCCAACGGACTACGGCACCCTGTACTAATAGAACTACGACCACGGAAGAGAACTGATCTCACTCCCTATAGGCACTACTAGCTTATACAAATGACATACGAGAGAGCACTCGGTCTCGTACTATTCTTCCAACGTATACGAACGACTTGCAGCAGACGAACGGATAGACACAGGATCTACGCACTAGTAGAGGAAAAAGGCTACTCATGCAACCTAGCATAAACTATTAGAAAGGAATCATGAACACACTTTATTCTAATCAGAGCATGGAAGCATCCACTTTATTCTAATAGATTAATCATACAAACGGGATACAAACTTGTGGACCTAATCAAGTAGATCGAGGAAGCGTGTTCATGAAGAACACACGCCTCTAAATGATGAACAGGCGAAGAACACAAGAACATATCACTTGCACTTTAGTCTAAATAGAAAATGCAGAAATACTCACTTTACTCTAATTGAAGAATGAGCATCCATAGAGGTACATACCTCTCACTCTCTCCCTAGCTTTGATCTAATCAACTACTCCACACTTACACTCTAGAAGGAGGAGAGGAGAGCCTCTCCTATCAAGAGAGAAAATGAGAGAGGAGGAGAGGAGTTGTCTGTCCCTATTCTTACCCCCCTCACATCTATTTATAGGGCTAAGTGAGGTTTGGGTTTGCCTTGGGAGAGTGGCTTTCCTCCTTGCTTCTTGTGGGCCCAAGCATGATCCGGGGGCGGTAACTGAGTGGATAACACCCCAAACCGCCTCTAGGAGATCACCAGGAGTTGACACGTGGAAGCTGGGCTCGAACGGCGTCAGGCCCAGTTCGGCCGACTCAGGGGATCGGCCGACCCCCAGTCACCGCCAAATGGCCCCAGCTTTCTCTGGGTTGCTCCTTGGTGGGTCCTTGGTCCTGTCCTAGGTGTACGCGCAAAACTAAGGCGGTTTGCCTCCTCTGGTGGGCCCTTTGATCCGTGTGCTCTCTTCTGATTGGCTGGAGTTGTGCTTCTTTGCTTGGTGGGTTCATGGATCCATGTGAAGCCTATGTGGCAACCTCTCATCAGTTGGTGCTGGGTTGCTTGGATCCATAGGGTGTTCTTTCTCTCATTTAATGAGCTAAAACACCTGCATTCAAATATTCATCTACACTCATGGAATTTGTCAGATATAATCCCTATGCTAGTGTGGATGTTTAAATTTCATTTATTTATGTAGGAGTTGACGGCATAAAAGTGGTACGTAACAGCCGTCAACAACACCCCCACACTTGACCTTTGCTCGTCCCGAGTGAAGGGAGAACAAATCAAGTGGGACATAAATTCCAAAGGTATGAAGCGAGCATATGAGATATTCCAAACCATACCTTGTACTTGTGAACTCTGTGGAGTGTCTATCATGCCATCTTGGGTAGTTGAGGAATGGAACGGTTAGTGAATCAAGTCACTTCTACTCATCATGTCAAGTAACTCGGGGTTTTGCAATAATTTTTCAAAACAAACTTTGCTTAGCTCCTCATTTGATTCTCTCAGATCGCTCAATGTGTATATGTCCTCACCAAGGCATTAGATTTGCCTTTCTTTCATCCTACTTCTAATGATGGCTATATGTGGAGCTCGGGGTAGGATAAAAGATAAAGCATACTTGCATCACATATATTGCAAAGTCAAAAACTGAATCCAAGGAGAAAATCAAATCATACAATCAAATCAAGATGTGCACATGTATGAGATTTGATGGATATGGTAAGGTGGATACTAGGCCCGGAATGGGTGCTAGATATTACCATATATGTGATGAATGTTGTGGTGGTGGTAAGGTGGACACTAGGCCCGGAGCGGGTGCTAGTTATTACCATCTAAATTATTGAAACTTCTTTTTGCATGATCACATCTCTCTCCTTTTCCTTCTTTATTTTGGACATGGGCTATCTTTCTCTCCCTTTTTTTCATGCCTTAGGCATTTTTTTTCACTCATGCTTTGACCATGGTGTTTTTTTTTCTTTTTTTTTCATACCCCATGTCTCATTTTTCAAGAATACCTTTGGAGAGAGGGGTCACACCACATACAGAGCTTTATTTTTATGGATGAATGAATGATACGATGCTAACTTCCAGTGTAGAAGCATAGCAAGGGGATATGGTGGTGTGCACATGAACCTTGACCATGAAAGCATGAAAAGAATTCTCACAAGGGTCACAACAATTTGACAAAGCTCAGTGCAATAACAAGCAGCATATGAATGAAGGGTTTTCATGATAACTAATCATATGACTTTGGTTGGACCAATTTTTCAAATAAAATTCCCAAGCACTCTAACATTTAGAGATAAGATCATATCATCAAACCATATCACAAACACCAACTACTTAAATGAGCATGAGTTCCCTAATGATATTTGTTCACAAGCATCAAGATGATAAGTCAGGAATAAAACATATGCAAGCCAACCACAGGAAACATGTAAAACAGGTAGAGCGCGATTCCATGAGTTTGATTTTAGCAGATAAGAATTGAAACTCATTCAAACCCATGAATCAAAGAGAGTGAGATAAAGGGTGCACATACCATCACTCCTGAAGAATATGAGAAACAAGGATGACCAGTGGTTGTTCAGCTAACCCGTGGGGCAGACGGATCACTCTAGTTTACCTTGTCCCTTGTCATGAAAGCGCAGTCGATGTTGTGCAATGCTTGTGTGGGAGATCTCAAGTGTGTATGTCGATGATAAACTTGGGAGATCTCCCCCACACTTGTTCATGTACCTGGTGCTGTCTTCAAACAAAATGGGAAAAAACAAAAGAGGGACTTTGCTGGTTCAAGAACCTGGGAGTCTTTATTCAAATTCAAATATAAATTCACCATGAGACCTAGCTCAAACAAGGCTGGCATGCCTTGGCTTACCTTCCCTTTTGAATCAAGCTCGATGACTTACCCCATTTGGATTCGAAAATTCCTGCAAGGGTTAGTCCGCATATACAACCAATATCCATGTAAGCATTAACTATAAGGTTCATCAATCAAACTCGACACCATATCTAGTTTGATTGAAGAAGACAGATTTAACCTAAGCACCATGCTTAATTTAAAACAACCTATGAATGCACGTAGCTAAACATGCACTCAAACCACAACATTACCAACATAGATAAAGAAAGCATGATCAAGCTATTTTCAAAGGGACATAAACATGAGCAAAAGGTGGTGAACATCGAGCAACCTCCCGGAAGAGCTTTGTTTAAAGTCAAAAGTAGGACGTACCTAACTGGGCAAGAGGCAAGAGACAACATCATCTTCAAACCAAGATAAGATTTGGTATAAGAGGAACTTTACTCGCGATGCTCACGTACCTCCCCCACACTTGAAGTTTGCATTGCTAGGCAATAAAACTCAAGTGTGTGGAGATCAAGCTCCCCTTTGTAAGTGTTCCCTCACCAAAAACTTACCAAAGTGTTGTAGTTGATGTAGCTCTCATGTTCTTAGGAGTCACTTGTCCACCGTTCTTCTCAATCTCCACCTGAAAGGTTAGCGACCAAAAATACCCGAAGGACAACCCTATCCTAAAAATATGCTCTTGCTTTTTATTTGAAAAGGGAAATAAAATCTAACCTAATCCAGGATATCTCCTGGTAGTGCTTTGTTTACGGTCATAAGCTCGACCATGGGAACTTCTTCCTGCAGCTATCATTGGTGGTGTCATTCCCGTCTCACCACCAATTGTTGATGTATCAGTGAAGCCTCAGCTGCAAGGTTAGTGCCATAGTGCATACACAAAATTTGCAATGCTTATGGTAAACATATGCATGTACAACCAACCTTCTAAATGTTAAGCAAAAGAGGACCAAAAGGCGGTTGTAACCCTCGTGCGTGCCTAGTGCACTGAGCATAGCTGACTCTGGAGAAGCTTGATGTGAGCATGTTTAAGTGGTATATCAAGAGTGAAGCTACCATACTCGTTTGTGGAATCCTTCCGTTTGGACTCCAGAGTCGGTGCCTCATAGATCTCCATGGCCCATGAATTCTCCAACTCAAGAGGTACATCGTGGAAGCTCGATGTTGATTCTCGATCAAGATCGAGAGCAACATCGTACTAGACAGCGGGAAGAGGCTCAAACTCGATCGAGGATGATGATGATCGTTCGCCTTCACAAAGGTGAAGAGTGTTGTCTGAGTCATATTCCTGAGGAGTAGAAAATTCTACAACCTCAATGAGAACGGGCTCGGACGATGTGAACGGAGATACATGCATCATCTGCTCAAGCGGGATTTGCCTGGGAAGAGGCTTCGCCATAAAACTTTCTGAGAACAAGGGAGTGGTGGCAGAAGCGGCTTCCCTAAGCTTTTCATCCAGGCTCCCTCGGGATGCATCGAGAAGTTTTTCTACAGAGAAGCCTAGGAGGAGATCAAGATCGAGGACATCAAAGATGTGGAAGTCTAGATTAACCTTGTTCTTGTCTACTAGGAGTGGCACAGCACATGCAACCCCCCGACACTCAAGAATGTGTCCAGAAGGACAACTCTTGAGGAGCTTGTCGGATGGTCTTAGCGTAACGTTGCCCAACAAAGTATACGCTATGTGCCATGGCATGACATTAACCTCCATAGTGGTGTTAAGATGGGCTTCTACGATAATTTCCCTTATGGAACAGGAAATGATCGTAGAGGATGAACGAATCCAAAGTGCTTCAAAAACGTTTCCCACTCCAGTCAACCACTTCTTCTCCATGGCCTCCATGATAGATGTTTCATTTGGAGGATCGGGAGGCAAAGGAGGTACTGTAGGCCTAGGGGAAGGTTCTGTCAAAAGATTTCTAGCTGGCTGGATTTGGACAGAAGAGGGATCCTTCCCTAGTTGGACATCTAAGCAATTAGAGGTGTTTCTGAGATTTTCAAGAGGGTCATCCTCGAATCGATAGAGGGACTTTGGAGGCTGAATTTCTTCTACTTCCATTGTTCCTGGTTCAGGTGAGGGTTCTATGGCTGAATAAGAGGATGTGGAAGGTGATGGATCAGATTCAACCACTAGAATATCCTCATGGCTCGACTCAGATTGGTGGGGTTCGCTATGATTGATGGGCAAGAAAGAGCTCACCATGAGGGAATCTAGGATTTCTCTTACTTCCGCTGGAGTTTTGTGAAAAAGCGAACCTCCGACAGTCTCGTCGAGCACTAAGGCAGCATCCATGTCTAGACTCATGCAAAAGATGTATAAAGACACATCTTTAGGAAGAGACAAAAGGTCTAGGTCAGAAGCCAAAAGACGTAAGAACCTAGCCCATGCTGCACCTGTAGACTCCTCCTCTACTTGCTCGAACTCGAGAATGTCCATTGGGAGAGAGGCTATGCAACCATTGCTCCGTCCTCTCCATGAGAGAGAACAAGTTACAAAAGTCATCGCGAAGTTCTTCCCAATTACCATTCACACTCCCTACAGTGTGAGCGTACCATTGTTCCGCTCTCCCCATAAGAGAGAAAGAAAACAATTTCCACTACACAGATCCTCGAATTCTTTCAAATGAATGTAGGGATCTTCATTGATTGCTCCAAAGAACGGTCTATCCTGAACCATATCTATAAGGTCGGGGTTGAGTTCATGGTTGGATGAAGACGTTGATGGATCATTGAACTCGTAAGTTGAGGTGGAGAGGTCGTAAAAGGATGGCCTCTCCATGGGTAATGGGGGTAAAGGTAGAAACAAAGAAAAACAAAAGATACGAGGACCACTGGGTACGAAGATAGATACAACAACCGCTCCCCGGCAACAGCGCCAGAAAGCTTGTTGGGTATTTTAGCGACATACAAATAAATCCGCAAGCGCACAGATACCGTTGTAGCTTTCACCTCATAGTATTACAAGGGTATCAAATCCATGGGAACGTGTGTGTACTAACTTCGGACAGCCGGTCCAAGGACACACCCAGATAAGAGGCAAGGATGGAGAGGATTCCTAAAGATAGCACTATAGATGAGATTAAAGGTCGATCTCTAAATAGAACTTGGCTTAGGGTACTGATCGCCCTGACTTAACAGGCGACTCCGGTATGCAGATCTATGTGGAAGGAACTCTGACTATATCCAGCTGCGAAGGATCAACAAGGGCCAGAAGGGCTGTCACCACCTCCTGGACTGCCTCTACCTAACCTTGGGATAAGACGAACGGATGATAACCGGTACCGTGTCACAACGTCCACGCTGGGGTTACTGCCGTAGCCAATGGACTATGGCACCCTGTACTAACAGAACTACGACCACGGAAGAGAACTGATCTCACTCCCTATAGGCACTACTAGCTTATACAAATGACATACGAGAGAGCACTCGGTCTCGTACTATGCTTCCAACGTATACAAACGACTTGCAGCAGACGAACGGATAGACACAGGATCTACGCACTAGTAGATGAAAAAGGCTACTCATGGAACCTAGCATAAACTATTAGAAAGGAATCATGAACACACTTTATTCTAATCAGAGCATGCAAGCATCCACTTTATTCTAATAGACTAATCATACAAACGGGATACAAACTTGTGCACCTAATCAACTAGATCGAGGAAGCGTGTTCATGAAGAACACACGCCTCTAAATGATGAAGAGGTGAAGAACACAAGAACATATCACTTGCACTCTAGTCTAAATAGAAAATGCAGAAATACTCACTTTACTCTAATTGAAGAACGAGCATCCATAGAGGTACATACCTCTCACTCTCTCCCTAGCTTTGATCTAATCAACTACTCCACACTTACACTCTAGAAGGAGGAGAGGAGAGCCTCTCCTCTCAAGAGAGAAAATGAGAGAGGAGGAGAGGAGTTGTCTGTCCCTATTCTTACCCCCCTCACATCTATTTACAGGGCTAAGTGAGGTTTGGGTTTGCCTTGGGAGAGTGGCTTTCCTCCTTGCTTCTTGTGGGCGCAAGCATGATCCAGGGGTTTAAGGCGGTAACTGAGTGGATAACGCCCCAAACCGCCTCTAGGAGATCACCAGGAGTTGACACGTGGAAGCTGGGCTCGAACGGCACCAGGCCCAAGTAGGCCGACCCAGGGGATCGGCTGAACCCCAGTCACCGCCAAATGGCCCCAGCTTTCTCTAGGTTGCTCCTTGGTGGGTCCTTGGTCCTGTCCTAGGTGTACGCGCAAAACTAAGGCGGTTTGCCTCCTCTGGTGGGCCCTTTGTTCCGTGTGCTCTCTTCTAATTGGCTGGAGTTGTGCTTCTTTGCTTGGTGGGTCCATGGATCCATGTGAAGCCTATGTGTCAACCTCTCATTGGTTGGTGCTGGGTTGCTTGGATCCATAGGGTGTGCTTTCTCTTATTTAATGAGCTAAAACACCTGCATTAAAATATTCATCTACACTTGTGGAATTTGTCAAATATAATCCCTATCCTAGTGTGGATGTTTAAATTTCATTTATTTATGCAGGATTTGATGGCATAAAAGTGGTACTTAACAGCCGTCAACAGTCATTTTGCAGAATCAGAGTCGAGTCTTGGTTGGAATGTTGGTACTCCAGCCCTTTCTTGGGCCCCTCGGGAGGCTTTTAACACCTCCCGGAGTTTGGGGGGTAGGTACGGCGGTTTCTCGGCTAACCTCCCCCCGAAGCCGCGTTCGGCCTCTTCGGGAAGATTTCATGTTCCCAGGACGGAGACCCCAACGCACGGTGCTGGGTCGGGATCTTTAAACCTATTCGAGGCTTCTTCGGGAGGAGTTTTTTCCTTTACTCCCAGGATTTTGAAGTCAAGGCAAGCTTCGTCCCGTGCTTCCAAGCTGCGGGTTGGCGACTGCTTGCCCCGCCTGCTCTGGGAAGGTGTCCCTTCCGTAGTGGTGGGTGATGTTCATACGGAACATCCTTTCCCCTTGGTCCTCTCTCATGACCCTTTGGAAGACACCTCGGTCGTGCGCTGCCACGCTAGACCTCGGGTTAGCACACACGGAGCATGTGGGAGTGCGGGGTGAGCCGCATCTCTTGCCTCCTCTTGCCCCGACCTTCGTTTGCCATGGTAGGGGGTTTCGGTGTGCGGTGCTGTCGTTGTCCTCGATGCATTCTCCCATCGAATGATTTCTCGAAACTTGATTGAGGACATACAGATATTACAAAAGCAACCGACGGAAGGCCACATGTGGCCGGCTTCTGGTTTGCGCCTCTTCCCAGCGTGACGCTACATGGAGGAGCGTCTGACTTTACAAAGTCACCACAGAAGTCCGAGACTGGGCTTCCAGTGAGCCGCGCCTTGGTAGTAGCCCTCGGGCCGTGGCCCGCCTCGGGGTCTCATGGATAGTAGCAGATGAGAAGGTAGGCATTCCACGAGTAGGTATCCTCGACTCCGTCGGGAGTCATTAGCCGGTAAGCTCCCGACGAGGGGTTGCGGTAACCACATAAGGTCCCTCCCATGTGCTCTCAAATTTCCCCCGGGAGTCGGCATCCCGTCTCCCGCGGAGGACCTGGTTGCCCGTCATGAAGGAGCGGAGCTTGAGTTTCTTGTCCCGCCAGGTCTTGGTCTCTTTCTGGTACTTGGCCAGGTTCTCGACTGCACGCAAGCGATGTTCTTCTTGCAAGTCTTGGGTCACAATGGCGGCTTCCGCTTCTTATTCCGGGACCACCCGGGAGGCTCCGGCTAGCGCCTCCTGCGAGGTGACCACCTCTTCTCTGAACAGCAACCTGAACGGCGTGAATCCGGTTGGGCGCGTGGCGGCGGTGCGGTGTGCCCACAACACATTTGGCAGTTCTTCAACCCAAGTCCCCTTCGGAGCCCCGAAAATGCGCTTGCTAAGCAACGAGAAGATGGCCCCGTTGGCCCTTTCGCATGCTCCGTTTGACTGGGGGGTGATACACCGACATGAAACACACCTTGGTCCCTATCTCCTCGCAGTATGTTTGGAAGCGTTCCGAGTCGAATTGCTTCCCGTTGTCCACCGTGACTTCCCGCGGTACACCGAAACAACATACGATGTTCTTCTAGAAAAACTTGACGATGTTGGCTGCTCGGATTGTGGTGATGGGCTCGGCCTCGACCCATTTTGAGAAGTAATCGACTACCACCATGATGAAGTGGAAACTTCCCGGGGCGGTGGGAAGCAGACCGACCAAGTCGATTCCCCATCGTGCCAAGGGCCAGACCGGGGCGACCGCCTGGAGTGCCGTAGCAGGGAGGCGGCTCATCCGGCTCATGCGCCGGCAGGTGTCGCAGCGGCGCACCAGTTCTTGGATGTCGGACAACAACGTGGGACTATAGAGCCCTTGCTGGAAGACGCGCCCACCAAGTTCCGGGGTGCGACATGTGCTCCGAACGAGCTGGAATGGATTTCTTCGAGCAGCTGCCTTCCCACCTGCTGACTTGCGCACCGGAGTAGGGGGCGGTGACCCCGACCTTGTATAGTGTGTCGTCGATGATCTTGAATCTTCGGCAGTGGTGGCTCATTCGGCGTTCCTCCGGGAGTTGCGCCGGGTGGTATTGTCCTTGGAGGTAAGCGATGATCGGGGTCCTCAAATCGTTGCTTCGGATGACACGCACATCGCGTATAGCCCCCCCCCCGTCCTCTTTTCCGGGTGACTGTCGATGGGATGGGGCCATTGTAGTGCTAAAGAAGACCTGAGGGGGCAAAAGCTGTCGCTGGGCCGCCGCGTTCGCCAATGCATCGGCCACCGCGTTCTCCGCGCGCAGGATGTGCGTGACGGTGAATCCCCGGAATTTCTTCTCGAGTCCGCGGACCACTCGGAGGCACTCTGCCAGCTCGGGTTCCCGAGCCTCGTATTCCTTTTCCACCTGCAGCACCACCACCTGAGAATCACTCCAGACTCGGACCCTCTAGGTGCCCAGAGCAGCCACCTTGTACAAGCCTAGGATAACGGCCTCGTACTCCGCCACATTATTGGTGCACGGGAATTCAAGTCGTACGGCGTACAACAATTCTTGCCCCGTCGAGGAGTAGACAGCCATTGCGGCCCCGGCCCCGGACGCACCCCATGCTCCGTCGACGAACACCATCCATTTCGGGTCTTGTTGGGGCAACTCCGTTCCTTCCTCCGGCCTGGTCCAGTCCGCTATGAAATCCGCCAAGGCCTGGGACTTTATCGCGGTCATTGCTTCGAACTTGAGATGGTACGGGGCGAGTTCTGCCGCCCACTTGGACACCCGCCTGACAGCCTCATGGTTCTCGAACACATCCCGAAGCGGTCGTGAGGTGGGCACTATGATGGGGTGCCTGGTGAAGTAGTGCTTGAGCTTCCGGGAAGACATGACGATGGTTTAGGCTAGCTTCTTTAGTTCAGAGTACCAGACCTTTGGCCCCACCAGGGCCTCGGAAGCATAGTACACCGAGGCTTGCACCCATATCCCCTCTCGGAGAACCTCCTGTACTAGCGCGGAGCTCACCGCCGTAGATGGGGTGGCAAAGTACAGGAGGAGGGGCTCCCCAGGACCGAGGCTGACGAGCATCTCCGGGTGCTGCATGTATTCTTGATGGTTCTGGAAGGCCTGATGCTGTTCGATGTTCCACCGGAAGGGGTGGATCCCCACAGCACCTTGAAGAAAGTGAGGCTCTTTCGGTGGAGCGTGAGATGAAGCGCCACACAGCGATGAGGCATCCTGTCAGCCTCTGCGCTTCCCATGTCGTGGTTTGAGGCTTCATTTCGCGTACGGCATGGATCTTCTCCGGGTTGGCCTCGATGCCCCGCTGAGAGACCAAGTACCCAGTAGGTTTCTAGAGCGTACCCCGAAGATTCTCGAGTGCACCGCAGATTCTCGAAGGTCTCCCTTAGGTCCGCCAGTAGGTCCTCCTCCTTCCGACTGCAAACAACGACATGGTCCACGTATGCCTCCACATTCCTCCCGATTTGGCTTTCAAAGACAATCTGGATGAGCCTGGCGAAGGTGGCCCCAGCATTCCGCAACCCGAAGGGCATCCGGGTGAAGCAGTACGTGCCGGAGGGAGTGATGAAGCTGGTGTGTGGCTCATCCTCCTTGGACATCCAGACATGGTGGTACCCCGAATATGCATTGAGGAAGCAGAGACGCTCGCACCCTGAGGTGAAGTCAACGATCTAATCGTTTCGTGCAAGGGGAAAATCATCCTTGGGGCACGCCTTGTTGAGGTTCGTAAAGTCCATGCACATTCTCCATTTCCCATTCCTCTTCTTTACCAGCACCGGGTTGGCGAGCCATTCCATGTGTACAACCTCCCGGATCACCTTCGCTTCGAGCAGCTTCTAAACCTCCTCTTGGGCGGTTGCTTTCCTCTCCGTCGACATCTTCCGGACCTTTTGCTTGTGCGGCTTCTTCTTGGGCTCGATCCGGAGGTGGTGCTCAATGAAGTCCCGGCTTACCCCCTGCAAGTCGGAGGGGCTCCATGCCAACACATCCTCGTATTCCTGAAGGAGGGTGAGGAGGTCCCCTTCCAGGCCTAGAGGGAGATCTTTGGCGATGCGGACGGTTCCGCCGGGAATAGGCTCCCGCAGAGGGACCTCGTTAACGTCGTCTCCTAGGCGTGCCTTTAGGACGAAGAAGGTGGTAGATGGGGCATTTTCCTGGGGGTTCTCCGGAATCAATTTGTTGACTTCCCGCTGCCCCGGGGCTCTCCCGAGGTCGATGAGATGAGACACCCTCTGGTCTCCCAGCACCTTGATGATCCCGTAGGGGCCTGACATCTTCATGCATAGGAAGTCATGATGCAGCACTGTGTAGAAGGCGTTCAGCAACCGGCTGCCGTAGATGGCGTTGTATTGGTAAGGGATGTCGACAACATCAAAAATGATATCCTCCGTCTGGGCGTAGCCCCCGTGCCTGAATGAGACCTACAGCGTGATCTGCCCCAGGGTCTGCACCGTGCCCCCGCCGAACCCACGCAGCGGAATCCCGACGTTGAGCAGCTACGATCGAGACAACCCCATTTCGCCGAATGCTCGGCTGAAGTGGATGTCTGCCAAGCTGCCCCCGTCGATGAGCATTCGGTGCAGCTCTACTCCGTTGACATTGGCGGAGATCACGAACGCGTCTTCGTGAGGGTAGAAGGGGGCGTTGCAATCCTCATCGTGGAAAGTGATCGGCACCGTAGCGTAGGGGGGAGCTACGGCGGTGCCGCTAGATGGACGTGTTGCACCTCTCGAATGTAGGCCTGCCTCTGTCGTTTGGAGTCTAGAGCCCGGGAGGACCCCCCGAAGATTGGGAGTATGACATGATGGGTCCCCACTGCATGCTCCACATCCCGCATCTCAGCCTCCGCTTTGGTGGGTCCCGAGGCTGTATGACCTTCGGGGATTCCTGCTGAAGGCCACAAAGGGCTCAAGCATACACCCCCAACCAAAACCGCAAAGGAGAGGCCTCAAATCCACCAACAGAAAATCGCCAAGAAAAGGCTCTGAAAATCATCAAAAAGGGAAAACGGGGAAGACAACAAATAGCCTTGAGGAATCACATAGAATCTTCTATACATGCCAAGAAAGATTCATACAAGGTCTAGCTTGCCTCCCAATCATCCATCCCTCTCTAAAGATCTCACCATGAAGCTCTCAAGATAGTCCTATAGAAAATCGTAGGGAAAATAGGAAGGGAAAATAGCAAAAGCAAATGAGCTAGGGTTCCAAGAGATGGCTGTCATCCTCTCACCACTTGGTTTATATGGAGGCAACCGAAAGACAAAACTACCTCTATTACATAAAACGAGGATACATGCCCCCGAATGGCACTTTGGGAAATCGCCTCGTAGCATCATCAGACGGATGCCCAGCGACCGCACCTTGCTTAGCCTCGACGAAAGCCTTGCGATCCCGACGCGTATCCTCTGCTTCGAAGTCCCCGAAAGCCGTCATCGCACACTGGTCAGACTGGTCCTTCTCACCGGTCAGACCGGTCCGACCCACCAGTCAAACCGCCCAAGTGCTACTGCGCTTCGGTCTTCGGTCTTGCCTTTGTGGATCAACCAAGGAACCTAGTAGTTTTGTGGTGAACCACTGGAAACCCTGACGTCATCTCGGCTCATGACTTGGCCCCCCACGTCGTCCTGGCTCGATCTTGGCTTTGAGGCTCAACCAAGGAACTGTCCACGACTTCGTCTTGCTGTTCTTGCCACCATGCGGTCCGCACTTGACCCCGTCGGCCACCAGGTCCCTCGAACCAAGCCTACTTGTCTACTCCACACCTAAAGGCCCACTGGCATAGACCTTTCGTGCTTGTTCTTCACCTGCACTAACACCAATCAAGACGCAACCTGCACCGGCAATACTTGGCCAAGAGTCAGTCCACACAATGTTGTCAATCAGTCATCACACCAGGAAGCGACCATCCACCAGTCCTCGAGCCACACAGGATCTCAATCTCCCCCTTGATGAGTGCATTGACAACACACACATTTGGTAACCAAAGAGAAAAGGAAAAAGAAAAGAAACGAACAAAAGAACCTTCAATAAGCGATCAAAAGCCGAAAGAAAGGCAAAGAACAAGATCACTTGAAGAAGACAAGTCTCAGTCCCCTTAGGCAAGGGCAATGGCTCGACACAACCAAGACAAAAGCAAGCTCACACAAAGAGCAAAGACCACCAAAGCAAAGCTCGAAAACCACAAAGAGCTCCCCCTGCACATATGCAAGCTCCCCCTAAACCAATGCAACTCCCCCTAGACAAATTGTGATGCCCTAGGTTTTTAATTAGCACTAATGACCAGTCAAACCCGTTGACTTTGGTCAAACCTTGGTCAACCTGGGTCATCGCCTCGAAAACCTAGCCAACAATCACCCATGACCATCTTAAGCAAGTCAACACCCCTTGGCATGGTCAAAACCCTAGTCAAAGTGGTCAAACCCCTTAATGTCCACACCCTGTCGTAGAACTTTTGCCACGTTCTCCAAATTTTGTTTAAACACTCAAAAATTGGCCAATATAAAAGTTGTGCAGAATTTCATGGGACACATTTCATCTTCAGAGTGGCATTTCAAATTCGAAAAGGAAATGGTTCAAAAATGCAAGTCAAACTCATTTTCACTATTCACCAGCGCCATGAAAGATAGCAACTTTGCCTGTAGTTCATGCTCAAACTATTGCTCAAAACATAGGTCGGCCTGCACAAAAAGTACTCTCCTATAGCCCCTCTACCACTTTGCTTTTGGGTGATTTTGAAGTTGCATTCAAAAAAATGGAATTTGAATCAGTCAAAGGCGGGCAAACGAAAAGGAAATGAGCACCGGCGCTCTGGACGGCGCCGCGCGCGCCACGCGGCAGCCGGCGTACGCCGCCGGGGCCTCGGTGTACGGACCCCCCTGCCGGTCCGCTGCCGCCTGAGGCAAACCATCATCACCCACGCGCGCCGCCCGAGCAAAATCGACCTGGGGGCGCATCCCGCCGCGCGTGGCACACCCGCCAGCCCCCTGGCCGGGACCCCCGTCGCACCGCCCGCCGGCACCTCACCTGCCGCGCCCAGGCCCCCTTCCTCTCCTTCTCTACCTTCGAGGCGAAGCCTCCGCGCTCCCCCCACACGCTCGCCCGCTTATAAAAGCAGGCCCTTCTCCTCCTGCGTGCGTGCAAGCACCGCCAGTCCGCCATGGCCGTCGCCGCCGCGAGTTCAAGCTTCCACTAGCTCCCGTCGCCGGCCGACCCCTCCAAGCTCTTCCCTAGGATCCCACTGCACCTCCCGAGCCACTTGTTGACCAGAGCTGAGCCTCGTCTCGCCGGAGTTCAGTTGACCGTGGGCGCGCCGCCACGACCTCGCCGCCGCCGCTCGCCGGAGCCATCTCCGACCGCGCCAACACCACCAATCGAGTCACGGTGAGCCGAATCGCACACCCCCGCCATTTGTTTGCCAGCCCCGGCCGCCGTTCGCCGCCGGCGAGCTTCCCCCGCCGCCGAGGGCACGGGTGTAAATTCTCGAGGGCATAGTTGTGAACCAGGGACCTATCTGCAAGGATCTTAATCTTAGTTTTCTTCCAACTAGGTCCAGCACCTTAGAAAAATCATAGAAACTCGTAGAAAAATCAGAAAAATGCAAGCCCAATTTTGTTGGTCTCCTTTTGACAAGATCTATAACTTCTACAAAGCATGACTATACTTTTGGCTGCTAGATTTTGAATGAAAATTCAAACTCTGTTTGGCAAACATTTGTTGTAGTTCAAAGTCTAAAGAAGCTATGGAGCTGAATTTTGGATATGTTGCTAGATATGTCATTTGTAGGCTCTGGACAAATATTTGCACCAAGTTGATGAGCAGATCTTTTAATATGATTTACTTTGCATTTATGCTATATCTATCTTAATGACTTTTGTAGCAAAATATACATAGATTTTTGTGCTCAACTCCTGGCTATGCTCTTGAAATGACGAGATTCACCTTTCCTGCATTTATCATGATTTTATCTCTGTCAGAAGTATTTATTCTTGTTTTATGCTTAGATTTACATTTAAATGCCTAGTTCAAATTTTAAAATAGCTCCTGATGTGTTTGTTAGTCTCTTAGGCTTGTTTTAAGTCAGAGATGATGTAGGAGTGAGTTTGGCCTCAGAAGTGCTTTATTTATTTAATTATGCTTTTCTCTTATTTTTGGTTGCTAGGAAATGTCATTTTTGGTATGTTTGTTTTATGGCTCAATTAAATGTGAATCCGTGACGAGTGGCTTTGTTTAGGTAAATAGAACCTGCAATGCACCTCCCACTGTTTTTATAAATCATTTCGTGGTTAAGAGCTTTAGAATCGAAGTGAGCTCCATAATAGGTTTAATTGGGAAAAATCACCCTTGCTCACTTAATGACCTTATAAATATGTTGAGTAGCATGTTTAGGAGCTGAGAACCACCCTTGTTGTTTTTGTGAGATTAAATTGTTATATCTGCTTAAATATATACACAGTCACTATCAAAAAGATTAAATCATAAAACACCACATGTCATGCCTTTAATAGAAAGAATATGCTAAATAAAGGTTTGTCAAGGTGAATATGGCTAATCATGCACTCCATGTTTGTATGTGTGCATAGCATTTTGTTTAATTCAATCCACCCCATTAAATCTTGCATATGCATCCCGTGTAGAACTTCCCGACGGTAACTACTCGCTCGTGCCGGAAGCTGAGGAAGGAGGAGCTGACGCGGAGCTGCAGTACGTGGAGGTGAACCAAGACACTGAGGAGCCCCAGGCTAGCGTTGCTGACGAAGGCAAGCCCCGGTGCATTAACCTAAGTGTTTTTGGAAATTTATGCAACTATCTATGGATGTTTGTGCATTTACGTTCAGGAGTTGGAATGAAACCCTAGATGCATGATCCCTAGGTACCTTTGTCCTTTACTAGTATGCTAGGTCGATAGTTGCTATGCTATAGGACCGGTACAAGTCGAGTGATGCTCGTCACTCGCGAGAATAGGTTCTTATGTTGGAATCATAAGATCTTTATAAATGGAATTGCTCATGTGGTATGAGCATGGGATTTGGGCTCCGGTCCAATGGCTTTCGTGGGGTAAGTGTTTGAAAGTACTAAGCACTTGTCGGGAATGGGACCGGTAAGCCTAGTACCTTAATGAGGTGGTGAGGGATCTTACTATTACTAATCTTGAAATGCATCTCACGGCTAGCTACCGGTGGTTCATGTGTGATTCTGGACGCTAGTGTGAGGAGTGCCAGATAGCCTTGTACCAACGACTGTAAGATTCGATCCTGAACTGAAGAGTTTTGGGAACCGTCTGGTTGGTGAACTCTTGGTGAGGCCACTCTTCCGTGTGTTTAGGTCCACCTTGCAAGGTTATAAATCAATCGGTTGTCGGCCTCTCACCGTTATCTGAGATTACTTATCCAACTGGCCATGATATCCCTGATGATGGAACATTGTCAATACTGATGTCTGATTAATTGTATTGCACAACTTATTCTTGCAATAGCTTGCTCATTTAGAAAAGAGTAATCAACAAGAATCTGAGCTAAAATATTGAAAGTAAGGACATACTCTTTGTTGCTTTTCAGCAAAAGAACCCCACTGGCCAAAAAGCCTCTCATGTCTAGAGTTTGGTGATGTAGTTGTCACCCGACGGGTAAGACTTGCTGAGTATTAGTATACTCAGCCTTGCTATAATTTTGTTGATTTCAGGTAATGCTTTTAGTGATGTGTGGCTTGGAGAGATCCCACCTGGCTGGGAGCTGGAGTGGGTGGAGGATGATGAATGAAGGCATCATGGCAGGCCTCGTGTGTTGCACATCACACCGCTTAGTTAATTTCTGCTGTTTTCGAACTCTGAACCTCTTTTATCATGTCAAGTACTTCGGTTTGTAATAATTAAACCCTTCGGGGCAGATTTGGATTTAATCTATGTTTTGTACTCCGGACTCGCCTTCGTGTGAGTTTTAATGCATATTGTTGATCCTTGTTGCTATGTAAGTGATTTCACCAGGCTTGACCTGGCAACTGACGACGGGATGATACTTTATTATTGCTTAATGACCAAAGTGGATTGGTTTAGGCGATAGTACTGTATTTTCCTGGGCGGGTTGTCACAGCTGGTACCATAGCGATTATATGCACCAGAGTTTAATTAACAACCCTAATCACTGGTTTTTTAATAAAACTTACCAAGATTGTTTGGATTTGCAAAATACGTTGGTCCGTTAAGGATGGATATAGACCGAGAGGCCCTAGAGGGAATTTTTGGGTTCTTTCAGGTGGCTTACGAATCTATGGTTTATTTTGCTAACTTCCAGCACATTTTATTCTTGTTAGAACTTACTTCTTGCACAACCATACTAGTTCATCACGTTTTGTCATACGTGGTGGTGCCACAGGAAAGTCCTGTGAGTGATGGATGGGACCTATTCCAATGGGAACCCACGTCGCATCTACGTCTTGTCACGTTTTTCCATACGTGGTGGTACCACATGAGAGTCATGTGAGGGATGGATGGGACCTAATCTAATGGGAACCCACCGTCGCGTCTGTGTCTCGCCACGTTTTGCCATACGTGGACGTTCCGCATTAAGAATATGCGAGGCAAGGATGCACTCCATTCAAACGGAGGGTGTCTGAGGTTGGACGCTGTCCATGCAGCGGCTTGATGCATGGATACCATTTCTATAGTGAACAGTAATGTATGTGGACGCTTTCATGACGTGCTGGCACGAAAGGTTCTTTTCTGCAGGTACACTAACAACGTTCCGTTGGTCGCTAAGTGAGCATCGAATAGTTCTCGACTAGTTATTATAAGGAGAGACGAGTAAAAGCCTTGCCACCGGCACTAAGTTCGATTTTTGGCTTGATCGCCTTGTGAGGACGAATAGGACGTCATGCATCATGTTAACAATCGTGAAAACTTAAAAATGAACCCATTCATAAATTGTGTGCTCTCTAAGGTGAAATTTTGCTAGTGTACGATTTTTGGTGTTCTAGCATCGCCTCTCACATGTCTAGATGTTGTTGCTGTCCAAAATCTGTTAGGGCTGCTCGCTTGAATTTTTTCCACCATGTTCTAAAAATAATTGGACTAGATGATCTATACCAAAGTTGCTCCATATCTAATCTAGTTTCTGCTCGCAAAAATTCATGGTCATAGCTCCTGTATATCTCAAGTTATACCCTTTTTAGTGAACCTAGGTCATGCTGTTTTCCTGGGGACAGTACTCTGAACATTGCATCTTTTGACCTTGTTCCTAATTGATCTAGCTCAACCTTTGAATACCAAAAATGTGCATAAAACCCTTACTGAGTTGCTGGTAAAATTTGAGAATTTTTGGGGTTCTGGTTTTCGAGTTAGAATTTTTATTCACAGCTGCCAGAATTTTGCACCATTTGACATGTTGCTCTCTTGTTGAGTTCTAACATGCGTTACATTTTGTACAGATGGCTGCCCCTGTTTTTCTTGAGTATGGCGCTGACGGTATGATCCGTACCGATGGGCTGCACTAGGAGGACTTTCCACGCCTTGCGTGGGAGGCACTCAGCGCTGCAGGCTACACCACTCCGCCTATCTACGAGGCGATCAAGTTTGAGCACCTGGGCGTGCCCCGTTGCAGGGTGACTGTCACCGTGCCTCCTCACCTAGACCACCCCGACTCATTCGACCTGAGCTCCGTGTACTGGGGCCTTTGTGGGTAGGAGACCCTCGAGTCGGCTGCCCTATGGGTGCTGACGGACTTCTGTGACCACAACCCGACGGTGGTGGCCCTCTCACCGTTTGGGCTGTTTCCGGCAGTGGACCCGCACTACCCAGCGTGGCTGGACTGTGTGGACCACCTACAGGAGCTACTTCTACTTGCGGTTCCACTGGACGTCACGCGGACGCTGACACGTTGCTTGGACGCCGTCTTCACACTTCAGGCGCTGCGCAACACCACTGAGCTGATGATGAGCCAGCGTCTGGAGTCTGCTCGGCTAGCCTGGCACAGTCTCTCCGTGGCTTACCAGCAGCAGGGTTTTACTCTCTCTCAGACTCAGCAGGACAACGACAAGCTTCGTACCAGGGGGTTCCAGTTGGAGCTGGAGAGAGGCGACCACTTGCAGAGGATCCTTGACCTGGAGGCGCAGGCCACTGCCCTTCAGGAGCACGTGGACCACGGGGATATAGAGAGGTTGACACTGCTTTAGAACATAGCAGAGATGCAGCTGCAGGTGGAGGAGGCAGAGGTGCAGGTAGCAGCACTACAGGCCATCATGGCTCTGCAGCCGGCACCCCTAGTGGAGGCACCTCCCGAGGAGCAGCAGGGACAGTCCGACCTTGACCAGGAGTGTCAGGCGGGACCACCTCCACCGACACCACCCGCTTCTCCTGCAGCCAGTGACGCTTCGGTTGGCAACTAGTTTGCCATAATGTTGTAGTAGGATGACTTATACTCCTGTGTGTAGCCGCTTTTTAGTTGGTTTTTGTGGTAGGCTAACTTAGGAGTATTCTTTTGTGCAGCACGACTGCAATGTAACCCATGTTGTATGATGGTGATCCCAAAAACTTGGCATCCATGTAATGCTTTGGGTTGAACACCTTCCCTGCAGTGATCGTTGTAAAGGAAATATTTAAGCTAGTTGTGGTCAAATCTGAGTCCCGTGTTGAATACCAAACTTGTTCAAAATTTTATGACGCTCGCGCCCACCAAATTTCAGCACTTGAGCACATTCCTACTGAGAATTATGCAATTTTTAGTCCAGTTCTGCCTGCTGTCCAAACAGCCGAACAGAACGTTGGAAACGAAATTTTTCGAGCAATTGAACATCAGCATCTTCTCATGCATTGAATACTAAAGTTGTGCAAAATATTGTGATGACCATGCTCACCAAAATTCAGCATTTTTGCATGAGGGTACCGAGAGTTACAAAATTTTTGGTGAGTTTCAGCCTGCTGCCAGGGCAGCTAGGCAGAGTTTCGCCAATAGGATTCTTCGGGCATGCGAACTTGGGATTTTATTTCGGAGTTGAATACCAACATTGAGGCGTATGAAATTCTACACCTACTGACCAAAATTGAAAATTTTTCGGTGTATGGGCTGATGGATACGAAATTTTTTCTTATGACCGTGTTGCTGCCAGTTTTGAGAAACTTGCCACGAATGAGCTTTTGTCATGCATATTCTGCACCTGTACTTCTTTCTGAGCAAGGCTATGACTATGTGACTAACAAGAGCTCACATTTTCAGATGGTGGGACCAACACGCAGCTCTCCTAATGGTTTTGGAGCGTCAGGTAGTGGTGACCTACCGCCGCCACCGCCCATGACACTGTTGGAGGCATTCATGGCCACTCAAACTGAAGTGCTGCGCCAGATCCTACAGACGCAGCAACAGATAGCCCAACAGCTGAACCAAAGGCCACCACATGGGGCTAATCATGAGGGGCCGAATCATGTCACCACCTACACTCAGTTCCTCGAAATGAAGCCCCCGACTTTCACTAAGGCGGAAGATCCCCTTGAAGCTGAGGCATGGATCAAGGCCATTGAGGACAAGTTCTCTGCCTTTGTGCTACCATGCTTAGAGGAAAGCAAGGCCAACTTTTCAGCCTTGCAACTTCGAGGTGAGGCCTTGATGTAGTGGGAACATTTCAAGACCATGCAGCAGGCCGGGCATGCGGTCACTTGGAATGAATTCAAGCAAGCCTTTAAGAACCATCACATTCCTAAAGGACTTATGGATAGGAAGATGAGGGAATTGCTGGCCCTTAGGCAGGGATCTGACATGGTGTATCACTATGCACAAAAGTTCAATAGCCTTTGCCAGTATGGTGGGCATCATGTGGACACTGATGCGAAGAAGATGGAGCGGTTCCGTGATGGCCTTGATGGGGAATTGTATGAACGGCTGAACTTGATAGAGCCCAACAATTTCCATGAGTTGGTGAATAAGGCTATATCCCAAGAGGATGCTATGAAAAAGGCCCAGAGAGACAAGAAGAGGCAGGCTGGTTTTGCTTCGGGCAGCGGGACTAACAAAAAGTTTCGCTTTGTGAAGAAGAATGTTCCCAACTCGTCCCAGCCATCTTCAACTGGACGCTAGACGATGAAGCCATCGCAGAACAAACCTTCAGGGAATTTCCAGTTCCGCAACACCCAACAGCAAGCTTCCAAGCCCAACACACCCCCACGCAACAACGGTGAACGCCGTTATTACAATTGTGGACAGCCTGGGCATTATATAAGTGACTGCCCAAAACCCAAGCAGATTAGGCCCAACCAGCAGAATCAGGGGTCAGGGACCAAGTCGGTCAATTCAGCTAAGAAGCCATTGGTGCAAGTCAAGCAGGGTAGACTGAACTTCACCACTATGGGTGACATTCCAGAGGGAGCCTCAGTGCTTACGGGTACATTCTCTATCAATGACACCCCTATTAAGATATTGTTTGATTCTGGAGCTACCCACAGTTTCATAAGTAAAAAGTTAGTAGGCAGATTGGGTTTGATTGGCTCTCACACTAAATCGGCCTATACAATTGTCACACCGGGTGGAAAGATCTCTTCCCACACCTTAATCTTCGGAGTACCAATGAAATTGGGTAGTAAGACTGCTCAAACAAACCTCATTGTCTTAGAGCTAGAGGGCATAGATGTTATCTTGGGTATGGATTGGATGACCTGACATAAGGTGGTTCTAGATATCTCGGGTAGAGTTGTAGCGATCAATTCACCTACCATCGGACACACCACCCTGTACTTACCCTTTAAGGACGGTGCAGACCCTTGTGCCTATGTGACCATTACCTCTCACCTTGAAGAAATTCTAGTAGTTTGAGAATATCCTGATGTCTTTCCCGATGAATTGCCTGGCATGCCACCAGACCGGGATGTCGAGTTTGTGATTGAACTCCAACCTGGTACTGCACCCATTTCTAAACGACCTTACCGTATGCCACCCAAAGAGCTAGCTAAACTGAAAAATCAATTTCAAGAATTGCTAGATAAGGGCTACATTCGCCCAAGTTCTTCTCCCTAGGGTTGCCCTGCACTCTTTGTCAAAAAGAAAGATGGTAGTTTGAGGTTATGTGTGGACTACAGACCTCTCAATGCGGTGACCATTAAAAACAAATATCCTCTTCCCCGCATTGATGTTCTTTTTGATCAATTGGCTGGAGCCAAGGTTTTCTCCAAGATCGATCATCGGTTTGGTTATCATCAAATAAAAATTCGACCTTGTGACATTCCCAAAACTGCTTTCTCCACTCGATATGGTCTCTACGAGTATCTGGTGATGTCTTTTGGTCTCACAAATGCCCCAGCCTATTTCATGTATCTCATGAAATCCGTATTCATGACGGAGCTTGACAAGTTCGTAGTGGTTTTTATCGATGATATCCTGATATATTCCAAGAATGAAGAAGAACATGCCTAACATCTCAGAATTGTTCTGCAACGTTTGAGAGATCACAAACTCTATGCTAAATTCTCTAAATGCGAATTCTGGTTGGATAGTGTGAAATAATTGGGACACACTATTTCCAAAGATGGCATATCGGTAGATTCTAGCAAGGTACAAGAGGTGATGGATTGGAAACCACCCAAGTCCGTACACCAAATTCGCAGCTTTCTGGGTCTGGCGGGTTATTATCGTCGATTCATCCCGGATTTCTCCTAGATCGCCAAACCTATGACCGAGCTGCTAAAGAAAGGGGTGAAATTTGTGTGGAGTGAAGCATGTGAGAAAGCTTTCCACACGTTGAGGCAACACTTAACTTCAGCCCCAGTGCTAGTCCAACCGGATAATTCCAAACCCTTTGAAGTATTCTGTGATGCTTCAAGCACTGGTCTCGGTTGTGTTCTTATGCAAGAAAGCTGAGTCATTGCCTATGCCTCATTGGCACTTTGACCCCACGAAATAAATTATCCCACTCATGATTTAGAGCTAGCAGCGGTTGTTCATGCTCTCAAGATATGGAGACACTATCTGATGGGCAATCGTTGCAATATCTTCACCGATCATAAGTCTCAAATATATCTTCACTCAATCAGACCTAAATATGAGACAAAGAAGATGGCTCGAGTTAATTAAGGATTATGATCTAGAAGTGCACTATCACCCCGGAAAAGCCAATGTTGTTGCGGATGCTCTTAGCCACAAGGTTCACTGCAACAGCTTAGAGGTGGAACCATACAGTGACACTTTATGTGAAGACTTGAGGAAGCTTCATTTGGAAGTTGTAGAGCAAGGAAATCTATATGCCATATCTGTAGAATCCAATCTGTATGACCGAATTGTCACGGCTCAACACAATGATGAGGGCATACAGCTAATAAAACAGAAATTAACTGAAGGAGACCCAAGTATAATTGTTTTCATAGGGATTCAAAAGATGTGGTATGGTTTGGGAAACGTCTTGTGGTTCCTGCTGACCAGGATATTAAGAAGGAAATCTTTGATGATGCTCATCTTTCTAAATTCTCTATTCACCCAGAAGCACCAAAATGTATCAAGATCTGAAGGAAAATTTTTGGTGGTCAAATATGAAAGTAGACATAGCAAAGTATGTGTCCGAGTGTGATACTTGTCATAGAGTGAAAGCAAGTCATTTGAAATCGGCAAGTGTCCTCCAACCTCTATCGATACCTATGTGGAAGTGGGATGACATAAGTATGGATTTTATTGTGGGTTTACCCCTGACTGCCAGAAAGAAGAACTCTATCTGGGTTATAGTGGACCGACTGACCAAGACTGCTCATTTCATCGCAGTTCACACCACTTATTTAGTACAAGACTATGCAGAGATTTATATGGACCAAATAGTACGTTTGCATGGAATTCCCAAGACCATTATTTCTGATCGAGGTACTCAATTTGTAGCTCGTTTCTGGGAGCAATTGCATGAATGTTTAGGGACCAAATTGATCCGTAGTTCAAGTTATCATCCGCAGACTGATGGTCAGACTGAGAGGGTAAATCAAATTGTGGAAGACATGCTACGGGCAAGCATCATGCATTTTGATAAAAGTTGGGACAAGTGTTTATCCCTGGCAGAATTCTCATATAACAATAGTTGTCAAGCTAGTTTGAAGATGGTACCATTTGACGCCCTTTATGGACGGAGATGTCGCACCCCTTTGAACTGGTCAGAAGCCGGTGAAAGGACACTCTTTGGTCTGGACTTAGTCAAGGACGCTGAAGAGAAGGTGAAGGTGATAAGAGAAAATTTGAAGTTAGCTCAAATGAGGCAAAAGAGCTATCATGATAGAGGGACAGCACCCCGGCAATATGAAGTTGGTAATTATGTATACCTAAAGGTTTCACCAACTAAAGGTCTGCAAAGGTTTGGTGTTAAGGGAAAGTTAGCTCCATGCTATATTGTACCTTATGAAATCATTGAGGTGTGTGGGCCAGTTGCTTATCGCATCCGACTTCCGGATCGGTTCTCTGCAGTTCACAATATGTTTCATGTGACCCAATTGAAGAAAGGTGTGCCTGTGCCTGAGACCGAGGTAATCACGGAAGCAAATGCTTGGATTGAGTCGGATCTTTCACTCATTGAGCATCCTATGAGGGTGTTAGACCAAAAGGAGAGAAGGACCCGAAGACATACCGTAAGGATGCACAAGATACAATGGAGTTACCATACGGAAGAAGAAGCAACTTGGGAGACGGAACATTATCTCAACACCAAGTACCCGGGTTTTCTACAAGCTCGAAACTGTAAGTTTCCTTTTACCTACCTTGTTCTTTAGAATCGAATCTCGGGACGAGATTCCTCCTAAGGGGGCTAGGCTGTGACGCCCCAGGTTTTTAATTAGCACTAATGACTAGTCAAACCCGTTGACTTTGGTCAAACCTTGGTCAACCTGGGTCATCACCTCGAAAACCTAGCCAACAATCACCCATGACCATCTTAAGCAAGTCAACACCCCTTGGCATGGTCAAAACCCTAGTAAAAGTTTTCAAACCCCTTAATGTCCACACCCTGTCCTAGAACTTTTGCCACGTTCTCCAAATTTTGTTTAAACACTCAAAAATCGGCCAATATAAAAGTTGTGCAGAATTTCATGGGACACATTTCATCTTCAGAGTGGCATTTCAAATTCGAAGAGGAAATGGTTCAAAAATGCAAGTCAAACTCGTTTTCACTATTCACCGGTGCCATGAAAGACAACAACTTTGCCTGCAGTTCATGCTCAAACTATTGCTCAAAACATAGGTCAGCCTGCACAAAAAGTACTCTCCTATAGCCCCTCTACCACTTTGCTTTTGGGTGATTTTGAAGTTGCATTCAAAAAAATGGAATTTGAATCAGTCAATGGCGGGCAAACGAAATGGAAATGAGCACCGGCGCTCTGGACGGGGCCGCGTGTCGCGCCCGCATGCGCCACGCTGCAGTCGGCGTACTCCGCCGGGGCCTCGGCGTCCGGACCCCCCTGCCGGTCCGCTACCGCCCGAGGCAAACCATCATCACCCACGCGCGCCGCCCGAGCAAAATCGACTTGGGGGCGCGTCCCGCCGCGCGTGGCACACCCGCCAGCCCCCTGGCCGGGACCCCCGCCGCGCCGCCCGCCGGCACCTTGCCTGCCGCACCCAGGCCCCCTTCCTCTCCTTCTCTACCTTCGAGGCGAAGACTCCGCACTCCCCCACGCGCTCGCCCGCTTATAAAAGCAGGCCCTTCTCCTCCCGCGTGCGTGCAAGCACCGCCAGTCCGCCATGGCCGCTGCCACCGCGAGTTCAAGCTTCCACTAGCTCCTGTTGCCGGCTGACCCCTCCAAGCTCTTCCCTAGGATCCCAGTGCACCTCCCGAACCGCTTGTTGACCGGAGCCGATCCTCATCTCGCCGGAATTCGGTTGACCGCGGGCGCGCCGCCGCGACCTCGCCGCCGCCGCTCGCTAGAGCCATCTCCGACCGCGCCACCACCACCAATCGAGTCACGGTGAACCGAATCGCACACCCCCGCCATTTGTTTGCCAGCCCCAGCCGCCGTTCGCCGTCGGCGAGCTTCCCCCGCCGCCGAGGGCATAGGTGTAAATTCTCGAGGGCATAGTTGTGAACCAGGGACCTATCTGCAAGGATCTTAATCTTAATGATTTTTGTAGTGAAATATAAATAGATTTTTGTGCTCAACTCCTGGCTATGCTCTTGAAATGACGAGATTCACCTTTCCTGCATTTATCATGATTTTATCTCTGTCAGAAGTATTTATTCTTGTTTTATGCTTAGATTTACATTTAAATGCCTAGTTCAAATTTTTAAATAGCTCCTAATGTGTTTGTTAGTCTCCTAGGCTTGTTTTAAGTCAGAGATGATGTAGGAGTGAGTTTGGCCTCAGAAGTGCTTTATTTATTTAATTATGCTTTTCTCATATTTTTGGTAGCTAGGAAATGTCATTTTTGGTATGTTTGTTTTATGGCTCAATTAAATGTGAATCCATGACCAGTGGCTTTGTTTAGGTAAATAGAACCTGCAATGCACCTCCCACTGTTTTTATAAATCATTTCGTGGTTAAGAGCTTTAGAATCGAAGTGAGCTCCATAATAGGTTTAATTGGGAAAAATCACCCTTTCTCACTTAATGACCTTATAAATATGTTGAGTAGCATGTTTAGGAGCTGAGAACCACCCTTGCTGTTTTTGTGAGATTAAATTGTTTTATCTGCTTAAATATGTACACAGTCACTATCAAAAAGATTAAATCATAAAACACCACATGTCATGCCTTTAATAGAAAGAATATTCTAAATAAAGGTTTGTCAAGGTGAATATGGCCAATCATGCACTCCATGTTTGTATGTGTGCTTAGCATTTTATTTAATTCAATCCACCCCATTAAATCTTGTATATGCATCCCGTGTAGAACTTCCCGACGGTAACTACTCGCTCGTGCCAGAAGCTGAGGAAGGATGAGCTGATGCGGAGCTGTAGTACGTGGAGGTGAACCTAGACACCGAGGAGCCCCAGGCTAGCATTGCTGACGAAGGCAAGCCCCGGTGCATTAACCTAAGTGTTTTTGGAAATTTATGCAACTATCTATGGATGTTTGTGCATTTACTTTCAGGAGTTGGAATGAAACCCTAGATGCATGATCCCTAGGTACCTTTGTCCTTTACTAGTATGCTAGGTCGATAGTTGCTATGCTATAGGACCGGTACAAGTCGAGTGATGCTCGTCACTCGCGAGAATAGGTTCTTATGTTGGAATCATAAGATCTTTATAAATGGAATTGCTCATGTGGTAAGAGCATGGGATTTGGGCTCTGGTCCAATGGCTTTCATTGGGTAAGTGTTTGAAAGTACTAAGCACTTGTCGGGAATGGAACCGGTAAGCCTAGTACCTTAATGAGGTGGTGAGGGATTTTACTATTACTAATCTTGAGATGCGTCTCACGGCTAGCTACCGGTGGTTCATGTGTGATTCTGGACGCTAGTGTGAGGTATGCCAGATAGCCTTGTACCAAAGACTGTAAGATTCGATCCTGAACTGAAGAGTTTTGGGAACCGTCTGGTTGGTGAACTCTTGGTGAGGCCACTCTTCCATGTGTTTAGGTCCACCTTGCAAGGTTATAAATCAATCGGTTGTCGGCCTCTCACCGTTATCTGAGACTACTTATCCAACTGGCCATGATATCCCTGATGATGGAACATTGTCAATACTGATGTCTGATTAATTGTATTGCACAACTTATTCTTGCAATAGCTTGCTCATTTAGAAAAGAGTAATCAACTAGAATCTGAGCTAAAATATTGAAAGTAAGGACATACTCTTTGTTGCTTTTCAGCAAAAGAACCCCACTGGCCAAAAAGCCTCTCATGTCTAGAGTTTGGTGATGTAGTTGTCACCCGATGGGTAAGACTTGCTGAGTATTAGTATACTCAGCCTTGCTATAATTTTGTTGATTTCAGGTAATGCTTTTAGTTATGTGTGGCCTGGAGAGATCCCACCTGGCTGGGTGCTGGAGTGGGTGGAGGACGACGAATGAAGGCATCATGGCAGGCCTCCTGTGATGCTCATCGCACCGCTTAGTTAATTTCCGCTGTTTTCGAACTCTGAACCTCTGTTATCATGTCAAGTACTTCGGTTTGTAATAATTAAACCCTTTGGGGCAGATTTGGATTTAATCTATGTTTTGTACTCTGGACTCGCCTTTGTGTGAGTTTTAATGCATATTGTCGATCCTTGTTGCTATGTAAGTGATTTCACCGGGTGTTGACCCGGCAACTGACGATGGGATGATACTTTATTATTGCTTAATGACCAAAGTGGATTTGTTTAGGTGATAGTACGGTATTTTCCTGGGCGGGTTGTCACACAAATGCATACCAAAGACTTCATGAAACAGAGCAGCTGCATCAGCTCGACTCTGACCGGTCAGACTGGTCCACAACACTGGTCAGACCGGTGCCCAACATCTGAACAGGGCTAGCACCCTAACCGGTTAGACCGGTGACCACAACCGCTCAGACCAGCGACCACCTGTAACCAGGAATAGCCCAAAAATGGCTCGAAACCACCTGAAAACCTTTAAATGCATCTAGAAGCACTTTTCCTTGACAACCATCCCCCCTTGTTGCCAATGCATGAATCAAGGCAAAATTTTGAAAAATGCAACCTAGAGCTTCTCAAATAGACAAAATTCACCACAAGATGCTACACATGACCAAATGAGCAAGTTAGATACTCGATAGCTTCATATTGACATAAGCTACATGACCACCAAGTTTTATAGCCATCTGACAAGGCTAAGACCACTTTGAGCAATTTTGCGAAAAACATCTCTCTCATGAGCAAAAACCTAAACATGATCAAAACATGTCAAAGTGACTATATCACACAAACTTGATGCTAGGAAGGGTATTCTAATCAAAATACCATCATAAACACCCACAAGCACCTCATGTCATGTAAAAGCCACCGAGCCATGTGTCTACTTCTATATATGAGACTTCTCATTGGTAGACATCATGCAACGGTTTAGCACCCAAAATAAATTGAATTAAGCACAAAATGACATGGGAGCACATTTTCCAATCATTGGACATTTCATTTTCAGATTTAAAACATGGTACATGAAATGCCTTTGTGGCAAAAAGGAACTTATGCTCCTCCACAAGATAAGCTAGCAGGCTAAACATCCATGATGGCAACAAGATCTTTGACCCCAAATGATCAAAATAAGTCAGCCAACCATGAATTAAGCATAACAAAGCCACCAAGACATGTCATGAGCATAAAGGCATTTACTCACAAGAGAGCCTACAACTAGCATTTTCAAAAACTTAGCATTCTCATGTGGATATAGAACAAGATAACCAAGAGCTTAGCCAACCTTAACCATACCATATCAAACTAGCTCACAAGGTCATCCAAAGCATGTCATAGAGAACAATGTATATGAGAGAAGCTTTTCTTACCAAAATGCATATGGTACAAATGCAATGCAAACTTAGATACAAAGATGCCTATATATCATGGTACAAATGCAATGCAAAATGCAAACCACCGGAAAGCTATACATATGCTACAAAGGAGCTCCCACAACCAACTGGTTTTGTGTGAATGTTGCTTGATAAAGGGGCTTGGTGAAAATATCAGCTAGCTGGTTTTGTGTGTGCACATGGATCAAAGCAATCTTCCCTTTCTCAACATTGTCTCTCAGAAAATGGAACCGCACCTCTATGTGCTTAGTTTTGGAATGGAGCACTAGGTTCTTTGCAACACTTATGGCATTGGTGCTATCACATAGAAGTGGAAGATGGGTATACTCCTCACCAAAGTCACTTATGGTGTATGTGATCCAAAGGAGCTGAGAGCAACAACTGGCAGCGGCTATGTACTCGGCTTCAGTAGTTGACTGAGCAGCACTCGACTGCTTGCTTGAAGACCAAGACACCAAAGAAGAACCCAAGAATTGGCAAGTCCCAGAAGTGGACTTCCTATCCAACCGACACCCGGCAAAATCCGCATCCGAAAACCCATGAAGTGCTAAAGAAGAAGATGCAGAGTACAAAAGGCCAAAGTCGGGAGTGTATCGCAAATACCTGAAGATGCGCTTGACTGCTTGTCGATGCGAAGTCCTTGGAGACACTTGAAAACGAGCTCACAGACATACCGAGAATTGGATGTCCATCCTCGTCGCCGTCAGGTACATGAGGGAGCCAATCATGCTCCGGTACTCCTTTTGGTCCACGTGTTCACCATCCTCGTCCGCATCCAGGGCTGTAGTTGTACTTATTGGTGTCGTCATGGCCTTGGAGTCCTCCATCTTGAACTTCCGCACAATGTCCTTGGTGTACTTGGCTTGGTGCACAAATGTTCCTTCCTTCGACTGCTTGATCTGGAGGCTGAGGAAGAACTGCAACTCGCCCATCATGCTCGTCTCGAATTCCCTGCTTATGTCTTCTGCAAACCTTGCAACCAAAGAGTGAGACGAGCCGCCAAAGATAATATCATCCACATACCCCTAAACAATCAAAATATCAATGCCCTGCCTGAGGAGAAACAAGGTCTGATCTACCTTCCCCATCTCAAAGCCTTTCCCAAAGAGAAACCCCCTCAACCTTCCATACCAAGCGCTTGGCGTCGGTTTCAACCCATAGAGCGCCTTTCTCAACTTGTACACCCGGTGGGGGTACTTCTCACTCTCAAACCCCAGTGGTTGCTTCACATACACCTCTTCTTCCAATACACCATTCAGGAAAGCACTCTTTACATCCATTTGGTACAATTTGAACCCTTTAGCCACGGAGAAAGCTAAAAGGATCCTAATCGCCTCCAAACGGGCTACGGGAGCAAAGGTCTCCTCGTAGTCGATCCCCTCTTTCTCACCCTCTTTATTCTTCCACACCCATTTTGTCTCGATAGGCTTACAACCCGGTGGAGGATCTACCAACTCCCAAACTTGGTTTCTCTCAAAAGTCTCCAACTCCTCATGCATTGCGTTGACCCAATTGGAATCAGATAGTGTGTGTCCAATGTCTTTGGGTTCGAACGTAGCAACAAAAGCAGCATGGGCAAAGTGAGAGTTGTTTCGAAACATCGACCGTGTAGTACGTTCGTTGATGTTCCCGATGGTCGTCGAAGCTGGGTCATCCACTTGTACTCACTGGGGAGCTTCTCACCTTGAAGCCACCTCCCCCTTAGCAACAGCTTCATCTCGATCTCGAGATGTCATCGTAGGTGTAGGACAGGGCTCATTCTCGATCGTAGTCGAAGAAGTAGGTACAAGCTCAGCCGCGGGAGCCACACCACCATCATCACCATCTCCATGTTCTTGTTCCTCCTCCTGAAAGAACTCCTCGCCAAGTTCATCATCTCCTGCACAATCAAAGACCAAAGAGCTACGTGGCTGTGTCTCATCGAAGGTAACCTCGCAAGTCTCCACGATTTGGTTAGTTTCCAAGTTGAGCACACGAAATGCTCTAGAGTGAGTAGCATATCCAAAAAAAATACCATCGACCGACCTAGCCTCAAACTTATCTAGATTCTTGCCCTTCTTCAAAACGAAGTACTTACAACCGAAAACATGGAAATGACTCACCTTGGGAGTCTGACCGTGCATCATCTCATAGCACGTCTTCTTCTTGAAAGCTCAAAGAAAAATCCTATTGGAGACATAGCACGCGGTATTCGCCGCCTTAGCCCAGAACCTCCTCGGAGTCCTATGCTCATCGAGCATCGTCTGAGCCATCTCACACAAGGTTCTGTTCTTCCTTTCCACCACGCCATTTTGAGGAGGCGTATACAGACTCGAAAATTGGTGTTCAAGACCCAAGTCATGGCAAAAGGTTTCGAAATGAGAGTTTTTAAATTCTGAGGCATTGTCACTGCGAATCGCTCGAATGGCGTCGCCGTGTCTCTCGTTCTTCAACCTCAAGAAAAGATCTCGAACAAAACCAAACGTTTCCCCCTTTTCCTCCAAAAAGAAAACCCATGCATACTGAGACTAATCGTCCACCACAACCAGGATGTACCACTTACCACCCACCAATCGCACACAAGCTGGGCCAACAAGGTCCATATGGAGCAGCTCGCATGGACGCTCTTTCATGACATTGGTCAGGGGTGGATGGGAATAGGCTACCATCTTGGCATGCCTGCACTACGCACACACCAACTCTTTCTCAAACCGTAACCGGGGCAATCCTCAGACCAAGTTAAGTCCACTCAAGCGAGACAAAAGTTCAAAGCTCAAGTGACCCAACACTACAAGAAAAACGCCGACTAGTGATGCAAAAAAGGCGATTTCTCATCATAAACCGCGATTAATGACGTTGGTTGTTACAAAAATGCTCCGTCATTATCCGAGCGTCACAGACCGCGATTAATGACGAGACCTTATTTCGTGGCGTCATGAGTTTAATGACACGTGCAAAATCATCAATACAGTGTCATAATTCGTTCCTACAGCTTTGCCACGTTGGACATAATCTGATGTGGCATCCGATGTGGCATGCCAACTGTGACAAACTGTATGCGTCATAAAATGAATTTGGCCCGTTTGTAGCTGGGTTGAGCCAAAAACTATTCCTATAGGCTAGCGTTGTTCATATAGCCCAAAAAAGATTTTGTTGGGCCCAATTGTAGCTTTTTTAGATGAAATTTGATTAGGGTGGGCCCATTTTGGTTGGGTCGAGTCCAACAGGTGTGCACATTGTTGCAGCCTTCTGAGTCACATTAATTTGAAAAAAATTGACTTTTGGCCCAATTAAATGTGGGCTAAGTCCACTGAAGGACAACATAAAATTAACTAATCATGCATCAGTATTAATGGATTTCATTCCAATTCTGAACCTTTTTTTAGAATAATTCTGATCTGGTTGGAAAAATAGTAATCAACACATATTTCTTTATATAATAAAGCAAACTGTTGTTTACTATCAAGCATGAACATCATCACATATCACAAACTATTACAAGATAATAGTATCACAAGGAACATTGATTAACAAAGCTAAATCCAGGTCATAATCACAAGAGAACGTGGAGATTTGATATAATGATCTTAACCTCTTCATCTTTTACTGCTAAGTAGTAGACGAAGGAGGTCCTCACTGTCTTCGGTTAGCTTTTGCAACCTCTTAATCTCAGTTGACTATATTTTCAGAGTTGATTCTGATTCTTCGGTCTTCTTCTTCAAGCTACATAACTCTTTCTGGTGAGCAACAAACCATTGTCGAAGTTGCACCCCATCCTGATTGGGAGCGTCAACTCGCTCTTCATCAACACTACTACATAAGGATTTGGTACCCATTCTTGAGT
Organism: Cenchrus fungigraminus; assembly: GCA_036936925.1. Classification (NCBI taxonomy): domain Eukaryota; kingdom Viridiplantae; phylum Streptophyta; class Magnoliopsida; order Poales; family Poaceae; genus Cenchrus; species Cenchrus fungigraminus. Next base: position 53,952,740 of record CM072778.1, read on the forward strand.
ACTCGACTGCCTCTGTTTTAATTTGTTCGGGAAGAAGCATCATTGACTTGGTAGCTTCCATCTAGCAATAGTGGATCCCAAGTCAGATTAGGACCTTGTAATTCATTCGAACTAAGGAAACAAAGGTGTTAAGTTTGTTACCTTGGAGCAGGTCTGAACAGGAGCGACTTCAGATGTTGACCCTTTGGCTCGCTGAAACAAGTACAAGAACAAGAGGTAAGGGTTGAGATCATTCGCAATCGGAAACAAAGAAGGTGTTAAGTTTGTTACCTTGGAGCAGATCTGAACAGGAGCGACTTCAGATGTTGAGCCTTTTGCCCGCTGAAACAAGTACATGAACAAGAGGTAAGTGTTTAGATCATTCGCAATCGGAAACAAAGAAAGGTGTTGAGTTTGTTACCTTGGATCAGGTCTGAACAGGAGTGACTTCAGATGTTGACCCTTTTGCCTACTGAAACAAGTACATGAACAAGAGGTAAGGGTTGAAATCATTCGCAATCGGAAACAAAGAAAGGTGTTGTGTTTGTTACCTTGGAGCAGGTCTGAACAGGAGTGACTACAGATGTTGACCCTTTGGCCAGCTGAAACAAGTACAAGAACAAGAGATAAGGGTTGAGATCATTAGCAATCGGAAGCAATTTCATTTATTAAGTTTAATGCAGTACATGAACGATCACATCCAATCCATCATCACCCAAGCATGCAACAAAAATATGGAAAGCCAAAGAGCATGGGTAAGCAATATAATAATTTCCTCTTTTAAATTTCTAGAAACCTCAAATAAGTTGACTTGGAACAATCTCTTGCAATAGGGAACAGAAAATCCAACAATCACCCAAGCAGGCAACAACAATATTCAAAGGCAAATAGCATGGGGAAGCAATCCAATAATTTCATCTACAAATTTCTACAAACCTCAAAAAAAATGACTTCGAAAAAACTCTTGCGATAGGGTACAGTAGATCCACAAACCTAAACATGAAAGAATATTATAGAAAGCCAAAGAGCATGGGGAAGCAATCTCATTGAATCGATCAAGACAGGGAGGAGATCGCAGACCTGACGAATAGGAAGGGAAGAAGGTGTTGAATGCCGTCTCGATTTAGCAGCCCGACCTTGCGCCTTGAGCACGATGTTCAGCGCAACTGTTGCAGATCTGCGACCGCCAGGGTGAGCCTCGAGGGAGCCAATGGATCAATGAGTTTGAACCATCTTGTAGCTTCAAGGACGTTGCTGAGGAAGGCCACCAGTCGTAGAAGAGGAAGGCCGCCGCTCATAGTAGAGGAAGCCGTCGTCGGTAGCTAGGTCGCCGTTGCTGCTTCTGCCGCAGATCTACTAGGTCTCTTCGGCGGTCGAGGAGAAGATCCCCTGATTTTGGAAAATTACCAAGAGGGAATTGGGAGGCCTGGTTTCCCTCTTTGTTTTATATATAAACGAGGAGGACTAGAAGGAGGAGCGGGGAATTCAAAATTTCAAGTCCCGCCTTTGTGGTCTAGAGCGGGAAACGAAAGACTTTGGATCATGGACCCAAACGTCAGTGACCCAAACAAAAGACCGCTTGGGTGTCAGACCTAAATATCAGTGACCCTCACGGTGAATGAGTTGTTCTCGAAGCTCAAGTCGGCTGAGGTGGACCATGGGGTGACAGCACGGATTGAGAGCCCGACTGACTCTCATAGTCTCGCTCTTGTCAGAGGCTCAGGTGCTAGGACTAACGCTAACCCATCCTCCAGGATGTACTCTCTGTCTTCCTTGATGTCTTTGCCAGATGAGGAGTTAGACATGCTTAGAAAGGATGAGCTGGCGCTGCTGACCAGGCGGTTCGAGAGGATGCACGAGAACCAGGTGAACTCAAGGAGAAACTAATGGACATGCTTTCGGTGCGGCAAGCAAGGACACTTCGTCGCCGACTGTGCGAAGGATATGGAGGCCAAGGACAACTAGAAGCACCAGCCGAGGACGGAGAGCAAGCACCGCTCGAGGCACGACCACAAGCACAAGCACAGGAACAAGGATGAGCGGATATCGAGGAAGAAGGACGGCCACGACAAGAAGGCCCGAGTGATGGTTGGTGCAAGTGATGTCGACTCTAGCTATGCCTACTCTACCTCGAGCTCTAGTAGTAGTGAAGATGATGGTGATCGGCGCAAGAGCAAGAAGAGGTCCAAGAACCTGAGCGGGTTGAGCTGCTTCGCGCGAGACAGTTTTTGCGGCATGGCACATAGCTCTGGCAGCAAGAAGAGCCAGAAGGATGACTCGGACTCAGACTCCTAGGATGAGGTACGTGATGAACTCTCCTTCTTGCGCCAGGAGAATGAGGAGCTTGGGAAGTTGCTTGATAACCGTGATGACATGCTTAGAGAGGCTAAGAAAATGAGGAAAGAGCTTAGGGCCTCGCTTGAAGATGCTAGGAATAGAGTGGCTGAGCTAGAAATACAGAACCTTGATGCTAAGCTTGAGATAGATTCGCTTAAGGCTGCTCCTGTTGCTTCTGATGAGGTTGATTATGGTGATTGCTCTATTTTCCTAGCTGACTTGACTACTCTTAAGGAAGAGCATGCCTTCAAGTGTGAGGAATAGATGTGCTTAGGGTTGAATTGGCTGAGCTGCAGTCTAGGCCTACCTTGCTAGGTGCTGAACATCTTGTCCTATTTAGCATGGAAAGCTTGCTGAGTCTCGCTCTCGCATTGTTCCACTTGAGGCTAAATTAAAAGCTCCTATTGCTACTTCCTGCTCTACTTATTAATTGCATGCTGTGAATAATTTGGAGCTTGCATATTGTGTTGATCGTTTGCAGGATGAAAATGATGAGCTGAGAATGTTGTTGGGTTGGTTGTCAGGTGAGGAGCCCCAGCTTGGTATCATGATTGCCGCCTTTAAGCGCTATGATGGTCAAGCACTTGGGGATGACAAGATTGGAGAGTGTAGTGGTGAGAGAGTTGAGAAGATTGGAGAGATTCCCATTCCACCACAAAACACTCCCAAGAAAAAGTTTGAACCTAAGCCCAACCAGCTCCTAAACAAACTTGACACAACTCCATATCCACCCGTGTTTCCTCCCAAGACAGACAACTTCCAAAAACCGGTGAGATTTGTGAGTCCAATGGGGAAAGGTATTGGAGAGAAAGAGGGATAGAAACCGAGAGAGAAGCCTCGTGAGCAGGCACAACCCAAGCCCAAGCCTAGACCAATCCGCTTCCATTGTGAGTATTGTGGGAGGGATGGTCATAAGGAGGAGTTTTGCTTCAAGAGGAAGCGAGAGGAGAGAATGGCTAAGGAGTGGGCAAACAAGGACAGGTACCACCCTCCTCATGGTGTACCTGAGCCTCGCATGCCACTGCCCAGGGCAAAGGCCATTGTGCATTCGGTTTCAGCTTGGGGAGATAGGAGAGCTTCGAGTGGAGGTGGTGCTGCTGGCTGAAGGCCACCGATCAGACCGATGAGGGTGACCGGTCAGACCGGTGCTAGGCAGGCGGCTGGACAGTTTGGTTTTCGTGCCCGTGATGTTGGTAGGCTCAGTTCCTTTGGTCATGATGCAGGTGGTTGGCATGGTGAGTCTGGTGGTGTTTAGTTTGCTAGACGTTCTCCACCACGTTCTCAATACGAGGTTGTTAGAGTCGTAGCTTTGAGACTCAGAGGGGCTACGGACCACGGTCTTCCTTTCGTGGTGCTCGTACTCCTCCAGCGAGACAGGGGTGGTTCCCTCCTGGTGGTCTAGCTTTGGTAGGCGTGACAGGATAGATTGTGCTAACTCCACTTTGGAGCAGATGGCTCAGCACTGGTTTTACTCTTTTGGTACTAACCCCAGTGTTGAGTCGTTTGCTCACTCACATGCTCGTTTTTGAATTTCAGGCGGGAGGCTTGAGGAACATTTGGTTGATCGACTCCGGTTGCTCGAGGCATATGACCGGAGATTGGGAGTGGTTCTCCAGCCTCACCCCAGTGGTGTCAAAGACATACATCACTTTTGGGGATAATGGACGAGGACGTGTGTTGTCAAAAGGTGAGATTAAGGTAATTAACAAGTTCACTCTCAGGCGAGTTGCGCTTGTTCAATCGCTCGGATCCAATTTGCTTTCGGTGTCCCAAGTTTTGGATGAGGGTTTTGAGGTGTTATTTAAGTCTGGTGGTTCTCGGATCCTTGATTCTCGAGGGCACCTCGTTTGCATGGTCGAACCCGAGGGTCAAATTTTCCGAGCGGATTTCTCTCAGTCTTCTGGTGTGGCTCGTTGCTTTTTGGCTGGTTCTTCGAGTGAGTTGTGGAAGTGGCATAGGAGGTTGCACTACAAGAAAATCATTGATTAGTGACGCAACCACATTTTAGCGTCATTGATTTATGATGTTCCTGGATGATCTCGTCATAATATTTCACTTCTGAGCAAATTTAGTGACAAAAAAACTTTCGTCATAATGGTTGCTGCTGTAGCGGAGCGTTCCATGTTCCATGTTTGTTTTGTGACGCCATAAGCTTCGCAATAGCGTCATAAACCAACTTTGGTCCCACATGTAAGCATTATTTTAAAAATAGAGTGCTCCAAGTCATCATAAAATTCAATTGGCTCCCACATGTAAGCATTTTTTCGAAAATAGATTGTTCCAAGTCGTCATAAAATTTTCTAGGGTCCCACATGTAAGCATTTTCGACAGGTCAGCGGCGTCATAAACCAACTTTGGTCCCACATGTAAGCATTATTTTAAAATAGAGTGTTCCAAGTCGTCATAAAATTCAGTTTGGTCCCACATGTAAGCATTGTTTCGAAAATAGAGGGTTCCAAGTCATCATAAATAGTTCTAGGGTCCCATGTGTAAGCATTTTTGCCAGATCAGTGGAGGCTAGGTCACGAAATGTTGCAAAAATAATTTGCCATGGCATGGGATCGAACCAAGGACCTGAAGGAACAAGGTTGTGCTGTTTACCACTGCACCACTTCTTGGTTGTGCAAGTTTTATGGGAAACTCAACTAATAGTCCATGCGAATTCTTTACTGTGACCAGGTCCCACATGTATGTTTCAGTTGAGTCTATAATTACGTATCGAATGGCTGGCGAGACACTTCACTCAGACTTCACAAAGACTTTTGACTTCTGCTACGCAGATCTGCAATAGTTCGTGGTAGGAATGGCGGATCCTAGCGGTGAGGGGAAAATGGTTGCGCCGCCACATCCCAACAACAAGAGGATGAGATAGCATGACGAGGTTGGTCCTCTGGTTTGAGCCGCTATATTTTCCCCTATCTTACTAGGGTTGGGGATCTCTAGATTTGGGAATCTGGAGGATGGATGAGCATATATGATAGATTTAGATTTCATTATCGTACCTTTAGATTTGCACTTCGATAGGTGTTAGAAGTTGATAGGCTATAGACAATTCATATTAGATTCAGTTAGTTTTCAATTTGCATCGTCTTACAGTAGGTTTTGTATTTTAGTAGCTTCTGGATGTGCTTCAAGCCACTCGTTTTATGGATTTTTGTCGAGGTGCACAATTGATAGGATTGATAGGTCCATCATTTTATGAATTGGTAGATTGAAGATACTATTTCAGAGTTGTAGACCGTTGAAGGGACATCTGGATTCTGCCACAATTGTTAGCGTTTGCACAATTCATAGGTGTTAGATTCAGTTAGTTTCCAATTTGCATCGTTTGATGGATCGATAGGTTCAGTTAGGACAACCATGCCCTTGCTGAGTTTATGTAGGTAGCAAACAACCAGGTTTTGTGGCGTGTGGTGGTTGTTTTCTGTACTCATACAATTGGGTTCAAGGGATTTAGGTTTTTTATAGACTGAGATGAGTTTATTTTTCAGATTAAGTATGAGTTTATTTCTACAAGAACATCTTAATGTTATTTCAGAAGATCTAGATGTCTCGTCTCGGGGGAGGACTCTGCTAGGATCTCCAAAGAGATTGAAAACATCATAGAACAACTAGCTGACAAAGAGAAAGAGCTTCAGTACACACCTAAGAACAAAAAAACTGAGGGCAGAGCATATTCTACTTAGCATGGACATTGGAATAAATGTGTCAATGAATGGGTAGGACATTGAGTTTGTTTGGTCCGTCTTTTCTTTTAAATGTTCAAGAAGTTCGTTGTCAGTTGGACTGAAACGGGTACCCTTGCCTATTAGTACCCGTTTCAGTCCAACTGACAACGAACTTCTTGAACATTTAAAAGAAAAGACTGACCAAACAAATTCAATGTCCTACCATTCATTGACGCATTTATTCCAATGTCTATGCTAAGTAGAATGAGCTCTGCCCTCAGTTTTCTTGTTCTTAGGTGCGTACTGAAGCTCTTTCTCTTTTTCTGCTTATTGCTAGAGAGTCGTCGCCCTGGAATGAGACATCCAGATCTTCTGAAAGAACTTTAAGTAATGCAAGAGAGGCCTGCAAGACCAAAAATTCACAGTAGGAGATGCTGAAGGTGAAGGAACAGCTGCAGGAGGCCAAACATGAGATGGAGTTATGATTATGAATGAGTAGTCATGATTATTGTGAAACTTGTATGATGCTTGTATTTTGGTGTTGGCTACCGGAACATCGTATGATGTTTGCTACTTGTTGGTGGACTGGTGGTGTGAACTTTGGGGTGATGAGTTGCTATGAGATGTCCAAACAATGAAGATGATCTGTTTCGAGTTCAAGCTACAAAAGAAGTTTGTTTCATGAATCGAGATCTACAAGAAAGAGGATTTGAATGTCTGGTGGAGCATCATGACATTGAGCGCGTGACATCCAATGAAGATTGCGTACACATATCGTGTGTTGTTACAGTACTGGAGGACGACTGCATTGAAGTTCCTCCTCCATCAGTACAAAGAAGCATATGTGAAAGCGTTGCAGCCCAAGCCCCTGTGGAAGTTGTCTTCCACGTAGGTGTAGAATGCCGGGTGATATGAACGATACGTGCCAATGTGGCGAAAGTATCTTGTGTGATGGAGGCAATGCTCTACGGCCCAGGAGTGGAGTCTAGCTCTGAAACTGTTACAATTATTGACACACACCCTCATGGCTTCTCGGTCTTGATCAAATATGCTAGGGAAGGATCACTCCCGGAGGAGGCTGATTTATGGGACACTCCTGCCAATGCCTAGCCTTATTTAGTCTCGGTCACCGACATGTACCGAGTCGAAAGGTTGAAGCTGCACTGTGCGTCAAAGATGTGGGACATGGCAAGCGAGGAAACTGTGACTTCATTTCTACGATGGGCAATTCTGGAAGGTCTTTCGTTTGGGTCACTGACGTTTGGGTCCATGATCCAAAGTCTTTCATTTCGAGCATACTCACCATTCGGAATTCATACACGTTGCAATAGAGGTAGAGGGAGAATAATGGAGGTATTGTGATAATAGATAGAGAAGGGGAAGTTATGATTGAGGAAACTCCGGTCTATTGATGTTTCGCAAGGAGGACCTTCCTAGTGGTAAAAAGGGAGGAAGAGCTAAGATGCTGTTTATTTGGATTGATCCTGAATCAGATGGTCCGTTCTTTTGATGGTTTGCAGGAAGGACCTTCCTAAGTAACAATTGTGTAACTGCTTGTTTCCAAGTGCCGACTATTCCACGTGGCCGGCTGCCGCGCGCCCGGAAACTGGACATGTCAGCCCCAACAACAGCACGGAGCGGTTCTGGTAAGTTGGCGGGAGAAAAGCGCACGCGACAGCTAAAAAAAAGTTTTCCCACAGACAGGTGTATATATCTCATTTCTCTCGACGACGCAGAGTACACTACTACAACTCTGCAAGAGACTCGCCGACACCACGCTCCTTTTCCTTGTGGCAAAGACTAGAGCTAGTGTCGGTGCTTAGATATGCTGTTGCCCGTGGCGGGAATGGCGAATCGTAGCGGTCCTAGCGGCAAACGGAGAAGCAGTACTCGCTCCGGTCAGGTCAGTCCTCTGTTTTGCCATGCTACTTTGATCTGTCATACTAGTTAAGGGGAATTCTGGATTTGGGGATCTGGGTTAATAGACTATATTCATGTATTTTAAAGGTGTTTGGAGTAGACTTCGAAAGCTCCAGATCGCCGACGCTTGGTCCTCGTGAAGTTATCATTCTAGATCCTAATGAAAACAAGTGCAAGGACGGGTTGCCTATCCATCTGAGGTATGACTGGACAGGCGCCAACCCTGGGCGTCGATATGTATACTGCTGTGAGGTAAACGATAACTTGTATCACTTCTAATAAATGTTGCTTCAGCATTTGATGTTAGTGTGGTCATTCGCTAATTATGAGAACGAAATCGGTGACTGCAGACTGATGGCAGGAAGTGCGTGTCGTTTAGGTGGATAGATCCTAAATGGGATATTAGGACTCTAAAAGTTATAGAGAAACTGATGGAAATGAAGGGAAAAGCAGAATAGGAAGCAAGGTCGTGGAAACAAGCATGTACAACTGCTAAGGAGGAGGCCAATGTCAAAGCAGTTGAGCTACAGACGATAACGCGATACTACGGGGAGGTAACCCATAACCTGTTTGAGATGAGAAAGAAAATGAGAAATGATGCTCTGTTGTCTCCTAAAGAAAAGGGTGAAGCCAACAAGTACCTAAAAGATGAAAGCGAGTCAAGGATGTGAAAGGAAGAATGTGCAAAAGCTAACAGGGAGATTCAAGAGACTGCCTCTGAGCTGCAGACGGTCAAGCAGCTCCTGGATTCTGCAACGGTTGTGGTGAAGAAAGTGACGGAATTGCTGAGACATGCCTCATATATGAGGTCACTCAAGGACAACAATGAGGCATAATGTGATTCATGGTGTTATTGCTAGGTAGACGGTTTAGAGGTGCTAATCATGCTTGTATTTTGGTATTGTCTACCTGACCATCTTATGATATTTGCTACTTGTTGGTGGTGTGAACTTTGTGGTGATGAGTAGCTGTGAGATGCCATCTTATGATGTTTGATACTTGTCCGCTCTGTTGATGTTTTGCGGGAACGACCTTCCTGATTATTGAATGCGTAACTGCTTGTTCCCTACAGTGATTGTGGTAGAAACTCATACATATGCGTTGAATAATTGACGAAGGCTGATAATATAGATATTTGTACATTGAATTGCGTTACAAGTGGTACACAATCGAAGTTCCACATTACGGATAGCTAGGCAACATCCATGTTCCTCGCGACCAAATCCAGTCCCCAAGAACCGGCTTAATGCAGATCGCAGGAGTAGTGTTAGCGCCTAGAACAATACCTATTCCCTGCTGGTAGATCCAGTACTCATTCTTTTCATCGTGATGATAAGTTCGTAGGAAGTAAATGTGATTTGCCCTCAGGTCAGGCAAACCAGAAAAGGCATGCTCTTCTGTAACAATGTGAGGACCTGTGTGGTTCGAGGACCGGTGGATGGTCGCTTTCTGGTGTGATGAGTGATTGACAACGTGGTGTGGACTGACTCTTGGCTATGTATTGCAGGTGCAGGTTGCGGCTTGACTGGTGTTGGTGCAGGTGAAGAACAAGCGTGAAAGGTCATTACCGGTGAGGCCTTCCAGGTGTGGAGAAGACAAGTAGGCTTGGTTCGAGGGACCGGGTGGCCAGCGGGGTCAAGTGCGGGCCGCATGGTGGCAAGAACAGCAAGACGAAGTCGTGGATGGTTTCTTAGTTGAGCCTCAAAACCAAGGTCAAGCCGGGACTTCGTGGGAGCCGAGTCATGAGTAGTGATTGGCGGAGGCTACACCGAGTTCGCGAGGTTTCCAGTGGTTCACCAGAAAACCACTGGGTTCCTTGGTTGATCCACAAAGCCAAGACCGAAGACGGAGGTGCAGCAGCATCAGACCGGTCTGACCGGTGGGTCTGACCGGTCTGACCGGTGTGTGACGACGGCTTCCGGAGGCTTCGAAGTGGAGGACACACGTCGGGATCGCAAGGCTTGCGTCGAGGCTAAGTAAGTTTGCGGTCGCCGGGCATCCGTCCGATGGTGCTACGACAAAGTTTCCCAAAAGGCCCTTCGGGGGCGTGTATCCTAGTTTAATGTAATAGGGGTAGTTTCGTCTTTCGGTTGCCCCCATATAACTCAAGTGGTGAGAGGATGGCAGCCACCTCTTGGAACCCTAGCTCATTTTCCTTTGCTATTTTCCTTTCCTATTTTCTTTAGGATTTTCTAGGACTAGCTTGAGAGCCTCATGGTGAGATCTTGAGAGAGGGATGGATGATTGGGAGGCAAGCTAGACCTTGTATGAACCTTCATGGTATGCATAGATGATTCGGTGTGGTTCCTCTAGGCTTGATTGTGTCTCTCCCGTTTTCCCTTTTTGGTGATTTTCTGAGCCTTTTCTTAGCGATTTTCTTGTGGCGGTTTTGAGACCATTCTCTTTCGGATTTTTTGGGGGGTGTATGCATGAACCCTTCGTGGTTCTTTTCCTTGTGATTCCCCTCCCAAATCCGTGAGTAAAGGGGCTCGATTTTTGCGGTTTTCTCCGGTTTAGGGTTAGAGGCGTTCTTGGTGGAAATCCTTCGATTCCTCTTGATTTAGCAAGTTTTGGTGGACCAAATCGTGGCTATGGAATGCCCATGAGGTACTCCTACTATCCCCAATGTCTTGTGTGAATCCGTGGAGCGAATCGGGAGATCTGAATTTGGATTTGGAGGAGTTGACCCGCGGGTTGCTGTTCATCCCGAGCACCCAGGCCCTGACCGGTCTGACCGGTGTCTTCCACCGGTCTGACTGGTGCAGACCCCTGTTGGGTTTTTGCTCGGGTGAACGTCTTGGTGAGTTCCCTAGTCTCTGGGTTTGCTGCTGTTTCGAGTTTGGAGTGTTTTGGAGCTCGGGTGGTTGATCTCTTGGGTTTGGGGTTTCCAGGCATGGACCGGTCTGACCGGTGAGCTGCACCGGCATGACCGGTGTAGGAGCTTTCTGTGGAAATCTTCAAGTTCTGCTCGGGTGACCCGGCTTGGGGTCCAGGGTGACCTAGTGTGTCTCTGGTGGGTGTCGGGTGATCCAGCGGCTTAGTCCAGGTGATCCGGCCTTGACCGCTCTGACCGGTGCAGGTGACCGGTCTAACCAGTGTGGTCTGTGTGCTGCTCGAGTTGCTTGTTCCGTTGCGTTCTCGAGTAGGTTTCGGTAGTGTTGGTTCCTAAGACCAGTAGCACTCCAGTGGCTACGTGGTCTTGGCCAACTTGGGTAGTTGAGTCGGAGAAGTGATTTGGCCAAGCCGTGTTCGACTTGTTGGAGAAGCCATCTCCTTCGAGAAGAATTTTTATCGGCTCCCATTCACCCCCCCTCTCTGGTCGCCAGTTTGGTCCTTCAAGTGGTATTAGAGCCGGTTATGGGTCTTTCGGGACTCTAACTAGTCTAAGATCCAAAGATGGCGTACCAGGAATGGGGATCGGGTCCTCCGCACTTCGATGGGAAGAACTACCAGATGTGGCAGAGGCGGCTGCCTCTGCGGCAAGGGTTAGATCCTTTGGGACGTTACGGTGAACATAGCTTATGTTCATCCAATTAACTTTCTTGCTCCAGGATCGAGGGACATGCACGACGCCAACAACAAGGCGGTCGACTACTTGTTTCATGCTCTGTGTCAATCCGAATTTGATCGGGTTCAGACAGAGGACCTAGCTTGTAGGATTCGAGAGCAGTTGAAGGATGCTCACGCTGAAAATGTTCAGGTTCAGGCTCGGATGTATGCGACTTACCGAAGAGAGTACGAGAACTTCGCTCATCTCCCCGGTGAGTATATTGACGCCTTGTTGCAACGGTTTACGGTTGTTGTGAACAACATGAGGGCCAATGTGGCCGTGCTCCCGTACGATGGTCATGACAGAGCTGTGAAGCTCTTGCACTCGCTGGATCGTACAATATGGGATGGAAAGGTCGAGGCCATTCTTGAGTCTGAGAAGTATGACAACCTGACGGTGAACGAGCTGTTCTCGAAGCTCAAGTCAGGTGAGGTGGATCGTGGTGTGACAGCTCGTCTTGAGAGCCCGACTGACTCCCATAGTCTTGCTCTCGTCGGTGGCTCAGGTGCTAAGTCTAACGCTAACCCATCCTCCCGGATGTACTCTTCGTCTTCCTATATGTCTTTGCCAGATGAGGAGTTCGACGTGCTTGGAGAGGACGAGCTGGTGCTGTTGACCAGGAGGTTGGAGAGGTTGTACGAGAACCGGGTGAACACAAGGAGGACCACACTGACATTCTTTCAGTCCGGCAAGCCAGGACACTTCGTCGCCGACTGTACGGAGAAGGTGGAGAACAAGGATAGCTACAAGCACCGGTCGAGGATGGACAACAAGCACCGATCGAGGCGCGATCACAAGCACAAGCATCGGAACAAGGACGAGCGAGGATCGAGGAAGAAGGGCGGCTACGGCAAGAAGGCACGAGCAATGGTCGGAGCAAGCGACGTCGACTCCAGCTCCGCCTACTCTACCTCGAGCTCCAGTATCAACGAAGAGGAAGGTGATCGGCGCAAGAGCTAGAGGTCGTCCAAGAACTTGAGCGGGCTGAGCTGCTTTGCGAGAGACGGCTTTTGCGGCATGGCACGTAGCTCCGGCAGCAAGAAGAGTCACAAGAGCGACTCAGACTCCGACTCCGAGGATGAGGTACGTGACGAGCTTTCCTTCTCGCGTGAGGGGAATGAGGAGCTTAGCAAGTTGCTTGATAATCGTGATGACATGCTTAGAGAGGCCAAGAAGATGAGGAAAGAGCTTAGGGCCTCACTAGAAGATGCTAGGAACCGAGTAGCTGAGCTAGAAACACAGAACCTTGATGCTAAGCTTGAGGTAGATTTGCTTAAGGCTTGACCTATTGTTTCTGATGAGGTTGATTGTGGTGATTGCTCTGTTTTCCTAGCTGATCTTACTGCTCTTAAGGAAAAGCATGCCTCCAAGTGTGAGGAACTTGATGTGCTTAGGGTTGAAGTGGCTGAGCTTAAGTCTAGACCTGCTTTGCTAGGTGCTTGCACTTCTTGCCCTATTTTGCATGGAAAAATTGATGAATTGCGTGCTCGCACTGTTTCGCTTGAGGCTGATTTGAAAGCTCCTATTCCTACTTCCTGCTCTACCTGTGAATTGCATGTTGTGAAGAATCTGGAACTTGCACATTATGTGGATCGCTTGCAGGATGAGAATGATGAGTTGAGGAAATGTTTGGGTTGGTTGTCGGGTCAGGATTCTCAGCTTGGTATCATGATAGCAGCTTTCGAACGCTATGATGGTCGGGCACTTGGAGGTGACAAATTTGGAGAGAGCAATGGGGAGCGAGATGAGAAAATTGGAGAGATTCCTATCCCACCACAAATAACCCACAAGAACAAGTTTGAACCCAAGCCTAACCACCTCAGAAACAAACTTGACACAACTCAGAATCCACCCATATTTCCTCACCCAACAAATAATTTCCAAAAACCGGTGAGATTTGTTAGCTCTAAGGAAGGTGTGGTTGGAGAGAAGAAGGGTGAGAAGCCTAGTGAGGAGAAACCAAAAGAGAAGCCGAGTGAACAACCCCAACCCAAGCCTAAACCAAAACCCATTCGGTTCCATTGTGGGTATTGTGGTAGAGATGGTCACAAGGATGAGTTTTGCTTCAAAAGGAAGCGTGAGGAGAGGTTGGCTAAGGAGTGGGCTAACAAGGACAGGTACCACCCCTCAAATGGTGTACATGAGCCTCGTATGCAAATACCCAGGGCCAAGGCCATTGTGAGAACGGTTCCGGCTTGGGGAGATCGAAAGGTGGCAGGTGGTGCTGCTGGCCGAGCTCCACCGGTCAGACCGGTCAGGGGGACCGGTCAGACCGGTGCTGGTCTGGGTGCCAAGCAGCTTGGTTTCCGTGCTCGTGAGGATGCTCGGTTCAGTTTCTTTGGTCGTGGTACAGGTGGTTGGCATGGAGAGTCTGGTGGTGTTCAGTTTGCTAGACGTTCTCCACCTCGTGCTCAATTCGATGGTGGGAGAAATCGTAGCTTTAAGTCTCAGAGGAGCAACGGTCCACGGTCTTCCTTTCGTGGTTTTCGTTCTCCTCTAGCGAGACAGGGGTGGTTCCCTCTTGGTGGTTCCCGTGGTGGTTTTCGTGGTGGTATCTTTGATAGGCGTGATGATATGGTTTGTGCTAACCCCACTTTGGAGCAAATAGCTCGGCACTGGTTTTACTATTTTGGTACTAACCCCAGTGCTAAGTCGTTTGTTCACTCACGTGCTCGTTTTTGAATTTCAGGTGGGAGAGTTGAGGAACATTTGGCTGATTGACTCTGGTTGCACGAGGCATATGACCGGAGACAAGGGGTGGTTCTCAAGTCTCGTCCCGGTGGTGTCCAAGACATACATCACCTTTGGGGACAATGGGTGAGGATGTGTGCTTTCAGAAGGTGAGATTAAAATAAGTGACAAAGTCAATCTCAGGCGTGTTGCTCTTGTTCAATCGCTCGGGTTCAATTTGCTTTCCCTGTCCCAGCTGTTGGATGAGGGTTTTGAGGTGTTGTTTCGGCCTGGTGGTTCTCAAATTTTGGATTCTCGAGGGGACCTAGTTTGCATGGTCGTTCCCGAGGGTCAAGTTTTCCGAGCGGATTTCTCTCAATCTTCTAGTGCAGCTCGTTGCATTTTGGTTGGTTCTTCGAGTGAGTTGTGGAAATGGCATAGGAAGTTGGGTCACTTAAGCTTTGACCTTTTGTCTCGCTTGAGTAAACTCAATTTGGTCCGAGGATTGCCACGGCTGAGGTTTGAGAAAGAGTTGGTTTGTGCGCCTGTAGGCATGCCAAGATGGTAGCCTCTTCCCATCCGCCCCTCACCGATGTGATGACGGAGCGTCCATGCCAGTTGCTCCATATGGACCTTGTTGGCCCAGCTCGTGTGAGATCTGCGGGTGGGAAGTGGTACATCCTAGTTCATGTGGACGACTACTCTCGGTATGCTTGGGTCTTCTTTTTGGAGGAAAAGGGGGAGACGTGTGGTTTTGTTTGAGATTTTGTCTTGAGGTTGAAGAACAAGAGGCACGGAGATGCCATATGAGCGATCCGCAGTGACAATGGCTCGGAATTTAAAAACTCTCGTTTCGAAACCTTTTGCCATGAGTTGGGTCTTGAACACCAGTTCTCTAGTCCGTATACGCATCCCCAGAACGGCGTGGTGGAAAGGAAAAACAGAACCTTGTGTGAGATGGCCCGGATGATGCTCGACGAGCATAGGACTCCGAGGAGGTTCTGGGCTGAGGCGGTCAATACCGCGTGCTACGTGTCGAACAGGATTTATCTCTGAGCATTTAAGAAGAAGACGTGCTATGAGATGATGCACGGTCGCACTCCCAAGGTGAGTCACTTTCATTTGTTTGGATGCAAATGCTTTATCCTGAAGAAAGGTAAGAATTTGGACAAGTTCGAGGCTAGGTCTGTCGATGGTATTTTCTTTGGTTACGCGTCTCATTCTAGAGCCTTTCGGGTGCTCAATCTTGATAATAACCAAATCGTGGAGACTTGTGAGGTTACCTTCGACGAGACACAGCCACGTAGTCAGCTTGTTTTTTAGTGTGTAGGTGACGAGGAACTTGGCGAGGAGATCTTTCAGGAGGAGGAGCATGAACATGGAGATGATGAAGATGGTGGCGTGGCGCCAGCAGCTGAGCATGTACCTACTACTTCGACTACGGTCGAGAACGGGCCCTCTCCTACACCCACGACTACAAGCCCAGATCAAGGAGAAGCTGCTGTTGAGGGGGAGGTAGCTTCAAGGCGAGAACCTCCCCGGCGAGTTCAAGTGGATCACCCAGCTTCGAGGATCATCGGGGACATCAACGAACGCACTACACGGTCGAGGGTTCGAAACAATTCTCACTTTGCCCATGCTGCTTTTGTTGCTACGTTTGAGCCCAAAGACATTGGACACACCTTATCTGATTCCAATTGGGTCAACGCAATGATGAGGAGTTGGAGAATTTTGAGAGAAACCAAGTTTGGGAGTTAGTAGATCCTCCACCGGGTTGTAAGCCTATCGGGACAAAATGGGTGTGGAAGAATAAACAAGGTGAGAATGGAGAAGTGGTGAGAAACAAGTCGAGGTTGGTGGCGCAAGGTATAGTCAGAAGGAGGGGATCTACTACGAGGAGACCTTTGCTCCCGTAGCCTGTTTGGAGGCGATTAGGATCCTTCTAGCCTTTTCTGTGGCTAAAGGGTTCAAATTGTACCAAATAGACGTGAATAGTGCTTTCCTGAACGGTGTGTTGGAGGAAGAGGTGTATGTGAAGCAACCACCGGGGTTTGAGAGTGAGAAGTACCCCCACCGGGTGTGCAAGTTGAGAAAGACGCTCTATGGGTTGAAACAGGCGCCTAGGGCTTTGTATGGCAGGTTGAGGGGGTTTCTGTTTGGTAAAGGCTTTGAGATGGGGAAGGTAGATCAGACCTTGTTTCTCCTCAGGCAGGGCGTTGATATTCTGATTGTTCAGGTATACGTGGATGATATTATCTTTGGTGGCTCATCTCACTCTTTGGTTGCAAGGTTTGCAGAAGACATGAGCAGGGAATTCGAGATGAGCATGATGGGTGAGTTGCAGTTCTTCCTCAACCTCTAGATCAAGCAGTCAAAGGAAGGAACATTTGTGTACCAAGCAAAGTACACCAAAGACATTGTGAGGAAGTTCAAGATGGAGGACTCCAAGGCCATGGCGACGCCTATGAGTACGACTACAGCCCTTGATGCAGATGAGGAAGGTGAACATGTGGACCAGAAGGAGTACCGAAGCATGATCGGGTCACTCCTGTACTTGACGGCGACGAGACCGGACATCCAATTCTCGGTATGTCTGTGCGCTCGTTTTCAAGCGTCTCTAAGGACTTCGCATCGGCAAGCAGTCAAGCGCATATTCAGGTATTTGCGACACACTCTCGACTTCGGCCTTTGGTACTCTGCGTCTTCCTCTTTGGCTCTTCATGGTTTTTCGGACACAGATTTTGCCGGATGTCGGTTGGATAGGAAGTCCACTTCTGGGACTTGCCAGTTCTTGGGTTCTTTTTTGGTGTCTTGGTCTTCCCGCAAACAATCGAGTGTTGCTGAATCCACTACCGAGGCAGAGTATGTAGCCGCTACTAGTTGTTGCTCTCAGGTCCTTTGGATCACTTACACCATGAGCGACTTTGGTGAGGAGTATACCCATGTTCCACTTCAATGTGACAGCACCAGTGCCATAAGTGTTGCAAAGAACCCAGTGCTCCTTTCCAAAACCAAGCACATAGAAGTGAGATATCATTTCCTGAGAGACAATGTTGAGAAAGGGAAAATTGCTTTGATCCATGTACCCACACATGACCAGCTAGCTGATATCTTCACCTAGCCCCTAGATCAAGCAACTTTCACTCGTTTGCGGGGGGAGCTTGGTGTGTGTTTGATTTCTTGAGTTGGGTGTGGGAGCTCCTTTGTAGCATATGTATAGCTTTCCTTTGTGCATGTTTGCATTTGCATGGCATTTTGTATCATGATGTATAGGCATCTTTGTATCTTAGGTTGCATGCATTTGCATCATATGCATTGTTGTAGGAAAAGCTTCTCCTATATACATTGTTCACCATGGTATGATATATATGATCTTGTGATCTAGTTTGGTATGCTATGGTTAGTTTGGCTTAACTCTTGATGATCTTGATTTATATACATGGTTGATGGCTATGTTTTTGAAAAATGATACATGTATGTCCTCTTGTGAGTAAATACCTTTATATGATCTTGACATGTTTTAGTGGCTTTGCTATGCTCAATTTGTGCTTGGATGATTTATTTTGATCATATGGGGCCAAAGGCTCATTTGTCATCATGAATCTTTAGCCCCCATGCTTTATCTTGTGGAGGGGCATAAGTTCCTTTTTTGTCGCAAAGACATTTCATGTACCAAAAATGAATCTGAAAATGAAATTTAAATTGCTTGGAAAATGTGCTCCCATGTCACATGTGTTTAATTTAATTTGCTTTGGGTGCTAAACCGTTGCATGATGCTTACCAATGAGAAGTCTCATATATAGAAGTAGGCACATGGCTCGGTGGCTTTTTGACATGACATGAGGTGCATGAGGGTGTTTATGATGGTCTTATGATTAGAATGGTTGTCCTAGCATGAAATTTGTGTGGCTTTGCCAGTTTGACATGTTTTGCTCATGTTTAGGACTTTGCTCATGAGAGGGTGATTTTTTGCAAAATTGCTCAATTCTATCTTAGCTTCGCCCAATGGTTGTGAAACTTGGTGATCTTGTAGTTTATGTCCATACGAAGCTATAGAGTATCTAACTTGCTCATTTGGCTATGTATAGCATCCTATGTTGAATTTTGTCTATTTGAGAAGCTCTAGGTTGCATTTTTCCTAATTTTAGCTTGATTCATGCATTGTCAACAAGGGGGAGAAGTTTGTGCATGGTTTGGCCTACTGAATGCATTTAGAAGGTTTCCGAGTGGTTTCGAGCTATTTTTGGGCTCTTGCAGTTCCCGGGTTTCCCAGGTGGTCATCGGCCTGACCGGTGGTGCTCACCGGTCTGACCGGTGTGAGTGTCAGGTCCTGGGCGATGTTGCGCACCGGTCTGACCGGTCAGAGCAAGGCTGGGGCAGCTGCTCTGTTTTGTGAAGTGGTTTGCATGCATTCGTCCAGGGGAGTTGCATTCGTCCGGGGGGAGCTTGCATGTGTGCAGGGGGAGCTCTTTGTGGTTTTCGAGCTTTGCTTTGGTGGTTTGTGCTCTTTGCTTGAGCTTGCTTTTGTCTCGGTTGTGTCGAGCCGTTGCCCTTGCCTGAGGGGACCGAGACTTTCCGCTTTCAAGTGATCTTGCTCATTTGCCTTTGGTTGGCTTTCTATCGCTTGTTCGAGTTTCTTTTTTGCCGTTTCTTTTCTTTTCCTTTTCTCTTTGGTTACCAAATGTGTGTGTTGTCAATGCACTCATCAAGGAGGAGACTGAGGACCTATGTGGTTCGTGGACCGGTGGATGGTCGCTTCCTGGTGTGATGAGTGATTGACAACATGGTGTGGACTGACTCTTGGCTAAGTATTGCAGGTGCAGCTTGCGGCTTGACTGGTGTTGGTGCAGGTGAAGAACAAGCGCGAAAGGTCATTGCCGCTCAGGCCTCCAGGTGTGGAGAAGACAAGTAGGCTTGGTTCGAGGGACCCGGTGGCCAGCAGGGTCAAGTGCGGGCCGCATGGTGGCAAGAACAGCAAGACGAAATTGTGGACGGTTTCTTGGTTGAGCCTCAAAACCAAGGTCGAGCTGCGACTTCGTGGGAGCCGAGTCATGAGTGGTGATTGGCGGAGGCTACACCGAGTTCGTGGGGTTTCCAGTGGTTCACCAGAAAACCACTGGGTTCCTTGGTTGATCCACAAAGCCAAGACCGAAGACGGAGGTGCAGCAGCATCAGATCGGTCTGATCGGTCTGACCGGTGGGTACCGGTCTGACCGGTGTGCGACGACGGCTTCCGGAGGCTTCGAAGCGGAGGACACACGTCGGGATCGCAAGGCTTGCGTCGAGGCTAAGCAAGTTTGCGGTCGCCAGGCATCCGTCTGATGGTGCTACGACGAAGTTTCCCAAAAGGCCCTTCGGGGGTGTGTATCCTAGTTTAATGTAATAGGGGTAGTTTCGTCTTTCGGTTGCCCCCATATAACCCAAGTGGTGAGAGGATGGCAGCCATCTCTTCGAACCCTAGCTCATTTTCCTTTGCTATTTTCCTTTCCTATTTTCTTTAGGATTTTCTAGGACTAGCTTGAGAGCTTCATGGTGAGATCTTGAGAGAGGGATGGATGATCGGGAGGCAAGCTAGACCTTGTATGAACCTTCATGGTATGTATAGATGATTCGGCATGGTTCCTCAAGGCTTGATTGTGTCTCTCCCATTTTCCCTTTTTGTTGATTTTCGGAGCCTTTTCTTGGCGATTTTCTTGTGGTGGTTTTGAGACCTTTCTCTTTGGGATTTGTTGGGGGATGTATGCATGAACCCTTCGTGGTTCTTTTCCTTGTGATTCCCCTCCCAAATCCGTGAGTAAAGGGGCTCGATTTTGGGGTTTTCTCCGGTTTAGGGTTAGAGGCGTTCTTGGTGAAAATCCTCCGATTCCTCTTGATTTAGCAAGTTTTGGTGGACCAAATCGTGGCTATGGAATGCCCATGAGGTACTCCTACTATCCTCAAAGTCTTGTGCGAATCCGTAGAGCGAATCGGGAGATTGGGATTTGGATTTGGTGGAGTTGACCCGCGGGTTGCTGTTCATCCCGAGCACCCAGGCCCTGACCGGTCTGACCGGTGTCTTCCACCAGTCTGACCGGTGCAGACCCTTGTTGGGTTTTTGCTCGGGTGAACGTCTTGGTGAGTTCCCTAGTCTCTGGGTTTGCTGCTGTTTCGAGTTTGGAGTGTTTTGGAGCTTGGGAGGTTGATCTCTTGGATTTGGGGTTTCCAGGCTTGGACCAGTCTGACCGGTGAGCTGCACCGTCCTGACCGGTGTAGGAGCTTTCTGTGGAAATTCAGGTTCTGCTCGGGTGACCCGGCTTGGTGTCCAGGGTGACCGGTGTGTCTCTGGTGGGTGTCGGGTGATCCAGCGGCTTAGTCCGGGTGACCCGGCCTTGATCGGTCTGACCGGTGCAGGTGACCGGTCTGACCGGTGTGGTCAGTGTGCTGCTCAAGTTGCTTGTTCCGCAGCGTTCTCGATTAGGTTTCGGTAGTGTTGGTTCCTAAGACTAGTAGCACTCCAGTGGCTACGTGGTCTTGGCCAACTTGGGTAGTTGAGTCGGAGAAGTGATTTGGCCAAGCCGTGTTCGACTTGTTGGAGAAGCCATCTCCTTCGAGAAGAATTTTTATCGGCTCCCATTCACTCCCCCTCTCTCTCTGGTCTCCAGTTCGGTCCTTCACAATGCACTTGCCAGGTCCAAACAGGATGATCTTATTCCGAAAGTCAGGAGCTCTCTCCCAAGGAATAGGCTGCCAAATGTCCCAGACGAATGAATGCAAAGTTAATTCTACCACCTCAGCTTCTTTCTCCCCCAGAATAACAAAGAACAATTGGTCTTCACCTTCGAGTAGAGAAGAGTTGCCCATGCCTAACCCATGACAACCGAAGTCCAACAGGATGGGGAGGTGCTGGAAGATCTTGCCCTAAGTAGATCTGCATGTGTTCAGAAGAACTACACCAGAAATCTTCCGAAGGTAGTGTAGTCCATTCGGATTGGCTACCCAAATGCCACATGAAAACGGGCAATGACCCAAGCGCTGCAAAAGATTTCTCTGGCCAAAAGAAAGTAATTACGACAAATGACTCTGCACCAGCTGTTGTTTCAAGGCACAAGATACAAGCTTGAAGAGTAGCCATTTGGCTCCATTTTGGAAGTCGAGGAAGGCGAATGTGCTTCCGAGGAGACAAAGGATTCTGCATGAGCGCGTTGCACCAATCTCTGCAATCTAAGGCGACTAGGCTTCCAGATCTGCCGCAACCAATCAATCTAGTCCTTTTCCCAGCCAATGCAGGAAAGGAGACCTCAAAAAGCCGCATATCAGCGACGGATGCGAATGTCACTGCTCCAGATTCACCGATAAATTCATATTTCAGAATCTAAGGGTCAAACGGGTGTGCCTCACCTGAACGAGCGTAGTTCCAACCCTTGCCGACAGCTTTGAACATGATGAAATCTCTTGCATCACTGATCTTATTGGCGACGCTCACAACAATGTCAGGAATAAGATTTGCCCAGGGACGAGGCATCATTGACAGGATAGCCAAAGAACAAGGTTGCGGGAGAACAATAGAGGAGTTACAGCTCCAACAAAGACAAATGAGTGGAAAAGGTAGTCCAGAAGGTCCGATATATTCATGTATTGCTAAAAGGACCTTCTGGACTACTATTATTTCTTCTGGTCCATTAACATTCCGCCGAACGGTCTTTCCCCCTTCCTCAGAACGTACTCCCTTCATCCACAAAAGAATGCAATTCTCACTTCCCAATAAGTTTATATGAAGATATAAGTGTTAACACAATTTACTGTAAATTTGGTCAAAATTGAATTAGTTTGACCAGAACAGATCCCATATTATAGAAAACTACTGTAATCTTTTCGGGAGCAGTTTTTTCAATAATGGCTGAATGGGTTCCTTTGGCCATAAATATCCCAATCTGGCAACCAACAAAAGCCCCCTTCTCTCCCAGCGCTCTCTTCCTCTCCCCACTCTTGCAACCAACAAAAAACCCCATTCTCACAGAGCGCTCTCTTCCTCTCCCCATGGAGCCATTGTCTTCTAGAGGTGCGGCGCAAGCCACATCCTCCCCTTCTTCTGATGAAAGGGAGGATCCCTAGTTGTCTGATAAAGAGGAGGCAGAGCGGAGGCCCATTCGGGTGGTAGTTGACACATCCTCTGATGATTCGGTGTTTGTGGAACAAAATGAAATCCAAGATCATGCGCCTCTGAAACATCACACCCCTCGCAAGTCAGCAAGAGGTGCCAGGGGTCAGGGGCGCGGAAGCACCGCCACTCGTCGGGGAACTGTCGTCTCCAAGCGCTATCATCCTCTCCCATCCTCATCGGTCGGCGGCAGTCGATCTCTACCATCCTCGCTGAGGAGAGGCCATCATCGACCGGCCGTCATCATCCGCCATGGAGCAGCGCCAAGGCCGTGCTCGACCGGCCGCCATGGGGTGGCGACATAGTCCTCTGGCGGCGGTATTGGAGGGACGGCCTCATCTGCGGGCGGCGCCCAGGGAGGTCCGCCACCACCTTCCACGGGTGCACGGCAACAGAGTGACATCCTCGTCCGTGAGCAGCTGCAACAAGGTGCCGGGTGCACCATCGATAAAGAAGCGGCGCCTTGATTAGTGGATTAGTAGTAACTGCTACTAGTAGAAGTAGGAGTAGAAGCAGCAGAACGAACATTCGCCTTCTGTTCATCTGGTCTACTAATGCATTTTTTCCTTCTAAGATGATTGTTTTTTCATTGCGTAGTAGTGACAGTTTAATCCGGTCCGACTGAAAACTACAAACTGGACTTTTGCCCTGTGTTCATCCGGTATTTAAGAAATCAAGGGAACAGACTTTTCCTATACACCGAATTTATACCGAGGGAGTACACACATTACCATTTTTATTAGAAACAACACAATCCAAATACAAACGACATAAATGCATACATACGCATTGATTACACATGAGGATGGATCGATCCACCATAGTTGGAAGTACAGCGACATACTCTGAACGACATACTACTAGCAATCTACCATCACGGCTCATACTACTACAATCACGACATACTACTACCATCACGGGCTCATGGAAATCCTGCCGCTGCTCGGAGTGCAGCAAAATGTGTCTCCTGGATCAGATACTCCTCCAAAGCGTGATGCCTCGCCCTTGTATCCCAAAGCCAGGTAGGCGAAACGGCGATGTTATGCGCGTGTAACAGTAGGTCACGAATGGTCCATTGCCTGTGACCCCTGTGGCAAAAAGGGCACACCCACGTACCTTCGTGATAAACACAGGCGGGCTTGCCCTGCTGAAGCCAAAGCAACACAGACCATTTCAGGTCATGCGATTCATCTTGTTCAATGAGCACTGGCCGCGGGGGTGGCATTTAAACGGGCAACAACAGAGGTAGCAGCCTGGGCCCTGGGCGAAAAGGTGGGGCCATGAGGTTCAGCTGATCCTAAGCTGCCATTGCTAGCGGCTGAACTGGAGGTGGCATCACCCCCGGGTGTTGCTGAGGTGCCGATGCCAACAGAAGTGGAGGTGCCATTGCGGCCGGGTGCTGCTGAGGTGCCGATACCAACGGAAGTGGAGGTGCCATTGGGGCCGGGTGCTGCTGCGGTGCCGATGGCAGTGGCTGAACCGGGTGGTGGTGAGGTGCTATTGCACCCGACAACTCTCGCTTCCCCGACTCCTCCAAGTTCCATGCCCCTTTCCTTCTTTGCCCGGCCATTCCCCACGTACTACATACACAAATGAAGAACAAACCCTACATAAGCTAACAATGTGACCATCTCGATACCATGCATACATAAAGTAAACAAGATTAGCCAACAAAATGATCTCACCCTTGTATCCCACTGAAGTAGAGAAATGCAAGACGGGGAACCGATGAGTGTTGGCCTTGCCTTTCAAGAACGCTATGCTGCACTCGCCTATTTATTGAGGACTACAGTGGTCACGTGAGCTCGGTGTAGCATTGCTAAAGTTACTATGGAAAACGTGAGATGCTCGGAATATAGTCAGGCCTACGCGTGATAGGAATCTGTCTAGGTCAGAATCTTCAGTGGCGTGCATCGATTACTTGTGTGGACGATGGGTATCATGGGATCAGCCCGACGTGTCTAGGTATGTGTTTACTTTCGGACTTTGCTCTCTAGAGCACAAGAAAGTCTTATGGACAAATCACGCCGCATCAGCTGCATCTAATGGCCATCTCAACTGCATCAGCTCATGCCTCATCAACAGCAAGACAACTCTCTACCGTTTATTTATGTAATGGTTTAGGCATCAATTGCATCTGGAGAACAAGATTGGGTGTTGTAATCAGATGGACCGGATGGTCCTTGCATTGCAACACGCAGGGTGCGGGATGACTTGACAAGTCCTCCTGGATCAGGTACGTTGCGTGCGTCGTGACTTTTCTATGAATGGTTTGGATTCGCACTTGATGATTCCCGTAGGCCTTGGAGACTGAGAAACGTGATGATCTTGTTGATGCGACAAGACCAAAACGGAATAAGCTGGAATTGGAAAAGCAATATATGTTTGTGTGTGTGTGTGTAATATTAACATGCATATAAGCACATAAGGGCATCGCAAATGGGTGTTTGGGAATGACACGCTCTCACAAGTTGATCCACGTGTCGATCATTGAGAATTGCAGTTAAGGACTGGCACCGGGCGTTAACCGACGAACTTGTGTGCACACCCCCTCTGAACAAACGTGTCGATCATTGTGAATCGCACTTAAGGACTAGAACTGGGAAGTTCATGACCCGAACGTGGCCACACCCGCACTGAAGGGACGCGTCCATTCTGGGTGATAACTGATGTCCACGAACGAACGTTTCGGAACGACACATTTACTCCCACTATAATAAGAGATAGTTTAGGCATGAGACGATCATTGCAGGCCATTTGTGTTAATGGCTTTAGACGCTAAAATGATTCCTTCCATGCAAGTCGACTTCTCAGTCTCAAGCTAGGAAGCGAAAGCAGAAGGAACCGTGGGCCAGTACAAGGAATCCGGTACGTTCATGGTGGGAGGCCATCAATGGAAGCTATGTTGCTATCCTACAGGTATGAATGATCATCAGTGGATGGATGTTCCAGACGGCATTGCTGTCGTCCTTGTTCCTGTGCACAAATCCCAAATGCTACGTGTCTTGTTGCTGCTATGAATACACACACTCACACATGGCGATACGGTCGCATTATATTATTGTTGTCAAGCTTGTGACTGCTTCCTTCCACGTATGTGCGAGTATTGTTGCGTGCGATGGCTGGAGACCAAAATGATGAAGATGATACATTTCGAGTTCAAGCTACAAAAGAAGTTTGTTTCATGAATCGGGATCTACAAGAAAGAGGATTTGAATGTCTGGTGGAGCATCATGACATTGAGCGCGTGACATCCAATGAAGATCGCATACACATATCGTGTGTTGTTACAGTACTGGAGGACGACTGCATTGAAATTCCTCCTCCATCAGTACAAAGAAGCATATGCGAAAGCGTTGCAGCCCAAGTCCCTGTGGAAGTTGTCTTCCACGTAGGTGCAGAATGCCGGGTAATACGAGCGATATGTGCCGATGTGGCGAAAGTATCTTGTGTGATGGAGGCAGTGCTCTACGGCCCAGGAGTGGAGTCTAGCTCTGAAACTGTTACAATTATTGACACACACCATGATGGCTTCTTGGTCCTGATCAAATATGCTAGGGAAGGATCACTCCCGGAGGAGGCTGATTTATGGGACACTCCTGCCAATGCCTGGCGTTATTTACTCTCGGTCGCCGACATGTACCAAGTCAAAAGGTTGAAGCTACAATGTGCGTCAAAGATGTGGGACATGGCAAGCGAGGAAACTGTGACTTCATTTCTATGATGAGCAATTCAGGCTAACCGCACACAATTGCAGGATAAGTGCATTTCTCTCTTAGAGCGAATCTTTCCTCACCGAATACTCACATATGATTGGGCGGTTGTATGCACTGATCATCCCGAATTTATGCACAATCTCCGTAGAAGATTACCTGAAGGGTTGTAACAGGGTCCCCTCTAGTTTTAATGTTTTGTTTAAGTGTTTTTAGTCATGTAATAAACAGTTGAAACAGTACGTTAATTTGTTGCAGTGAGTACATTTGTAATGCAATAATCAGATCATCCGTCTAATGTGAAAATGAAGTAGAGTATAGTCATGTGTGTGTTTGTCCATTCCATGATCCAAGGTGGCACAGACGACCTAGTCAACAACTTGCCTCTCTGCATAAGGTCACTGACGTTTGGGTCCGACACCCAAGCGGTCTTTCGTTTGGGTCACTGACATTTGGGTCCATGATCTAAAGTCTTTCGTTTCCCGCTCTGGACCACAAAGGCGGGACTTGAAATTTTGAATTCCCCACTCCTCCTTCTGGTCCTCCTTGTTTATATATAAAACAAAGAGGGAAATCGGGCTTCCCAATTCTCTCTTGGTAATTTTCCAAAATCAGGGGATTTTCTCCTCGACCGCCGAAGAGACCTAGTAGATCTGTGGCGGAAGCAGCAACGTCGACCTAGCTACGATGACGGCTTCCTCTGCTACAAGCGGCGGCCTTCCTCTTCTACGACCGGTGGCCTTCCTCGGCAACGTCCTTGAAGCTACAAGATGGTTCAAACTCGTTGATCCGTTGGCTCCCCCGAGGTTCAACTTGGAAACTAGAGCATCTCGTCGAAGGTAACCTCGCAAGTCTCCATGATTTGAGCACACGAAATGCTCTAGAGTGAGTAGCATATCCAAAGAAAATACCATCGATGGACCTAGCCTCAAACTTATCTAGATTCTTGCCCTTCTTCAAAATGAAGTATTTGCAACCGAAAACATGGAAATGACTCACCTTGGGAGTGCGACCGTGCATCATCTCATAGCACGTCTTCTTCTTGAAAGCTCGAAGAAAAATCCTGTTCGAGACATAGCACACGGTATTCATTGCCTCAGCCCAGAACCTCCTCGGAGTCTTATGCTCATCGAGCATCGTCCGAGCCATCTCACACAAGGTTCTGTTCTTTCTTTCCACCACGCCATTATGAGGAGGCGTATACAGACTCGAAAACTGGTGTTCAAGACCCAAGTCATGGCAAAAGGTTTCATAGCGAGAGTTTTTAATTGTTGAGGCATTGTCACTACGAATCGCTCGAATGGCGTCTCTGTGCCTCTCATTCTTCAACCTTAAGAAAAGATCTCGAACAAAACCAAACGTTTCCCCCTTTTCCTCCAAAAAGAAAACCCATGCATACCGAGAGTAATCATCCACCACAACCAGGACGTACCACTTACCACCCACAGAGCGCACACAAGCTGGGCCAACAAGGTCCATATGGAGCAGCTGTTGACGGTTCAAAACTGTGATCAAGTTCACCGCAAGCGTACGGGTGACTTGGTGCCTTTTTCACCAAGGAGGGTTCCCCAAGATTTGTCAATCCAAGAATCAGAAGCAAACCACTAAGTTTCTCTACCTTGTCTAGCCAAACTAACCTAACATTAAGTGTTGATTGCATACAAAGATAAACCTAAGAGATATGTATATGATAGCACAAGGTTGATCACATCCATAACGTAGGCAACATGAAAGAGCAAGCAAGGGTAACTAAGGCCTATCGTCATCTAGTTGTAGTTCTAGTCAAAAGAGCAAAAGCAACATGCATCTCATCTAAAGCCGTCTTTAAACTACTATCCTCCGGTCAAACCCTAGCCCAGCTCCGCCTTTCTCCTCCACCGTACTGTCACTACGCAAGGATATTCGTGCGGTTGGCTCACGGGAGCACGTTCGTTAAGAACGCGTTGCACTCCTTGGTAAATCCGGTATGCACCTCTAGCCACCATGGCTACAAGAGCACCCCAAGCAATCTATCCTAGTAATAGATTGAAATAAAGCAAACCTAAGAAAGCACAAGATCGTAAAACGAGGAATCGAGTCGCTAAAAGATCGGATGACATGAATTGCTTTACTCACATAGTAGATGCGTTTTGGTCACCACCACCGAGTACATACCATCAATGACCTCAACTAGCTCTAGAACTCCACCATGGTACAACCATGCAGGGCGGCCATGGCAGCTAGGGTAGGCCTAGGCCATCTCCTAGACAACTTCGAAGACTCGCCGCAGCCGTCGTCTCCCTCCGGTGCTTGCTTCTAGGTTTTGCCGAGTTGTGATGAATGGATGGATATGGGTAACCATCTTGGGTGCCTAGGGGGTTGTATTTATACCCTTGGGGTGCCTTGGGGCGTGCTCCACCTTGCCTTGCACGAGATCCTCCTTGGGAGAGAAGCAAACTTGGTTTCCATAAAATCAGCCTCGTCCAGATTTTCCTGATTCGCAACCCTTCCTTGCCGGCACCATATCTCCTACGTCCGGACTCCAAATAATGCAAATTCATTGTCCAGGTTGTGTGCCACGAAATTATCTTCAACTTTGGTAATCATTGCTTTCCTTGGAAACGAAGATAAGATCCCCAAAACAGCCTTGGAAGATAATCTGTCTGATTTCGGACTTGTCTGCGCAGCTGGCATTTCGGGGGCCATATCTCCTAGCTCCTTGACCCGAATTGGGCCTTCCATATGTCCAAATCGAAGCTATCGTCGAGGCGCACAACTTTGGTATTTAAACTTTTGCCATTAGAGGCGTTTTAGGTCTCCGAATCTGCACCGAAAGATCATGCTGTCTTGGACTGCGAGAATATCTCTCGGGCTGAGTTGATCTCGTTGGTAAACCTCCAAGTCCCCGGAGTTTTACATGTTGATGCTTAGGTCCTTGGATCATTTGGAGTCATGTTCACTTCATGTCTTGACTTCTGACGGGCTTCATGATCTTCTCATAAAGTGTTTGATGAACTTATCCCGAAAGTCTCCTCTTTAACATTGATTTCCTGCATAAACAATAAACTCCAAAAACCACATGCAAGTGTGAACTTGTTACATCATTAGTATGCCTAGTGGCGGGTTAGTTATAATTCAAAGATCAAACCAAAGTGTAACAAGTGCTCTTGATTGACGGAAATCGACCGTCAACATACCCCCATGCTTAAACCTTGCTCGTCCTCGAGTAAGACTTTAATGGATGTCAGTATTACCTTTCAATGTTCATACCTTGCACTTCATCGTACATGAGAAAACATAATGCTCTCCAAGTTTATCTATACCAATCTATTATTTACAGCGATGTCATTCACCCCCTCCCTTAGTCCGTCGCACCTCGCGGGTGTCCGCCGCTCCACCGCGTGTCGTGGGCCCCTCGCGTCGCGAAAAAAAAAACACACCCCCGCACCACGCCCTCCTCTACCGCGCCTTCCCTCCGCACCCCGCCGCCGCATCCCTCCCTCTGTGGATCCGTGGTCCGTGCAAATTAGTGCTTGCGAGGATCCCCTCCCTTTCACAATCCAGAGTCACAAACATGGAAGAAAAATCAAAATACATGGAAGGACAAGAGTGTGACATTGCTAACTGGATGGGAGAAAAAAATCCAGAATCATTCATTAAGAACTGCTGCCGCTGCACACAAATTTCGTGGGATGAATGAACTCCTTTTTTTTACTGCAATGAACTCCTTTTCAAGAAAAGAGGAAATGAACTGCAAAAAAAATTCGACTCGATGTTCACATGGGCACAAATATACATTGACCTGAACTCTGATTCACTGATTGGCAAGCAAGCCACCTTCTGCTGGCCACCACCGCCTGCACTTGGTCGCTGCATCCCTATGCCTCCTGCACCCTATGCCGCCGAGGACGCCGGAGACGCCTGCACCTTGCACACCTATGCGGCTGTGCCGCTGTTGGCCGCCGCCGCCGCTGTTGCTTGGACGACGGGACTACGGGACAGGTGCTGAGGAAGTGAGGAGAGGATAAGATTTCTTTGGGTTAGTGGTCTCCTGGGGTTGGCCTGGCTTACGGATGGATGAAGGTCAATGTTGAGCGGACGGTGAGATGAAGAGGTGAGACTGTGAGAGGATAGGATGGACCGGTTGGGCCAAACATCATGTTTTTGCACTTTGCATTTTTTTAATTATTCGTCTCTTAATTTCTATTATGCAATTTGTACTGCATATTGGTTGATTGTCCTGTCTATGCATGGTCGTGTGTGTGGTTGACTGGTTGTGTGATTGTGTTGTTGTTGGGCTCAACTAGGTTCTACGGGTCGGTGTTTCCGATTTGCTTTTTCGTATTCCGACCGTGTTCGACATGTTCCCGATCGAATTAGTTCGTTTCCGAATCTTTCGATATCCCGCAAGTTCGTTTTCGTTTTCATTTCCGACCTTTCCGAATTCGATTTTGTTTTCGTATCCAAATGTGAAAGTGAAAACAATATTGGGGTTATCCCGACCGAGTTCGACCGCTTTCAACCCTACTCCTAACTTCAGAAACAAATGAAGCGAGATCGTTGCTGCACGAAGATATCAAAGGACTTCTTTCACGCATCAAGTCCAAGAAGATGTAAAATACTAGAACATTAGAAAATACTATTATTTTGGTCTCTTGTACGACAAAAGCATATTAATTTAGTATTTTAGTTGGATTTTTTACATGCATTTACATCTCTTGTATGATCAAAACATAGAATCTTACTGTTCATACATTTACTATCATTATTCTTATTGTTAATTATTATGAATTTCGAAAATTAAAATATGTAAGTCATTGCAAATAGTGGATTATTCTTTTGCGGAAAGGTAACATGCTTATCACTGTAGCACAATACCTAACCTATCTACTAAACATATGGTTACTTTCATTATTCTTATTATTAATTATGAATTTCAAAAATTAAAATATGTATTTGCGATGGAAGAAATGCTTCATTTAAGTTAAGTGCATGGGAAGATACAATAATTTAGTGTCCAATGCTTGTGGCAACGCACGGGCACTTCGCTAGTACTTGTTAAAGTTCCATAATGTAGCTAGCTTTCATCTTTATGGAGGGTAGATATCATTTAAACTCTTTGCACAAGTAACTAATGTTGCTCTCAAATTTTTAAATAAACCTCAGAAATTTTGAAAATAAAGAGCGGGATGAAGAAAAATTGCTTTACCAAGATCAATAATAAACCTCCTTGCATCTTGCTCATGAACTGTCATCTCATCTTGTCTCTCAAGCCTACTTGTTTACTCCTTTCCTCTCTCAAATATTTGGTGGAAGGCTTTATATGGAGCTATGGGAAAGTTTAGTCCTACCAAGATATTATAGTTGAGATATTATCAAAATAAGACAAGCTTCTCATGGACTTACCAAGACTTGTCAAAAAGGTCATTGGAAAATAATATTCCGCGGAGGGGGAAGAGAAAAACACACACTTTTTAGATAGGTGGACATGTGCAAATGGCAAAGGGTGATCCCGAGGCACAAGCGAAGTCCTCGTTATCTGATTGCACATTGTTGGAAAGATGAGTATGAGTCTTGATCTTGAAATCCTTTTGAAACTTCCAAATGTAGCTAGAGAACCGGGAAGCTTTATTATATTTTTTCTTCACTCTCTCTTTTTTTTCTTTTCCTTTCTTTTCTCATCATACTTTTCCTTCTTTGTTTTTTTTCTCTTCTTTTTTCCCCTTTTTTTTTCTCCCCTTGAACTCTAGACTACACTAGTACTTCCTTGGCAACCCCCCCATGCTTAGACGTTGCTCATCCCGGAGCAAAGAGGTGATGATTGTGCCAAGGTAAGTGCTGAAATTCTTGTATTTTCTTGAAGAGAGATACTTGAAACCTTCTAGGGATCCTTTTATGGAGGTCTCCCAAAATTTTGCTCCACTTGACGGCACCTTCCTTGTAATCTTCTTCGAAATATTCATCCATACTCAAAGTTTACGGTTGTGGTCAAGGAGGTATACACAAAAAGATATTTTGGGTTTGTGGATGGATATCCGACGAGGTTTGCGAAATTCCTGATGTGGAAACTCACAATGCACGGATAGAAAAGGCTAGCATAAAGATAGATATGCAAAAACGTGAAGGGCCGAACTGGCGACCAGAGAGGGGAGTGAATGGGAGCCGATAAAAATTCTTCTCGAAGGAGATGGTAACTCCAACAAGATGAACACAGCTTCCAAAACACATCTCCGACTCAACTACCCAAGTTGGCCAAGACTACGTAGCCACTGAAGTGCTACTAGCCCTAGAAACCAACAACCACCTACACGCACTCGAGAACGCAGCGGAACAAAGAACTCGAGCACCCCTGGCTTGCATCGGTCAGACCGGTGAGCAGCACCGGTCAGACCGGTCCCTGCTGGAGCAGCCTGGCAATCCTGAGAAACTTCCACAGAAGGCTCCTACACCGGTCAGGTCGGTGTAGCACGCCGGTCAGACCGGTCTAAGCCAGGAAGCACCAAAATCACACGCCTGACCTTCTGGGCTCCAAACTGAGCCAAACTCAAAACAGCACCAACACAAGACTCCAGGGAACTCACCAAGACGTTCACCCGAGCAAAACTCAACCAAGAGTCTGCACCGGTCAGACCGGTGAGAGACACCGGTCAGGCCGGTGTGACCTGAGCAGTCGGGATGAACAGCGCCCGCGGGTCAACACCCCCAAATCCAACTCCTGATCTCCTGAATCGCTCCACGGATTTGTGCAAGACTTTGGGGATAGTAGGAACACCTCATGGGCACTCCATAGCCAAGATTTGGTCCACCAAAACTTGCTAAATCGAGAGGAATCGAAGAAATCCCACCAAGAACACCTCTAACCCAAGAGATGAGAAAACCCCAAAATCGAGCCCTTTTACGCACGGATTTGGGAGGGGAATCAAAGGGAAAAGAACCACGAAGGGTTCAAGCATACATCCCCCACCAAATCCCAAAGAGAAAGGCCTCGAATCCACCACAAGAAAATCGCCAAGAAAGGGTTCCGAAAATCACCAAAAAGGAGAAACGGGAAAGACACATCCAAGCCTTGAGGAACCACACCGAATCATCTATACATACCAAAGAGGTTCATACAAGGTCTAGCTTGCCGCCCGATCATCCTTCCCTCTCACAAGATCTCACCATGAAGCTCTCAAGCTAGTCCTAGAAATTCCAAAGAAAAATGGAAGAGGAAAATAGCCAAAACAAATGAGCTACGGTTCCAAGAGATGGTTGCCATCCTCTCACCACTTGGGTTATATGGAGGCAACCGAAAGACGAAACTACCCCTCAGTCCTAACACTAGGATATACGCCCCCGAAGGGCACTTTGGGAATCTTTGTCTTCGCACCATCGGACGGATGCCCAGCGACCGCAAACTTGCTTAGCCTCGACGCAAGCCTTGCGATCCCGACGCGTGTCCTCCGCTTCGAAGTCTCCGGACTGCGTCGTCGCACACCGGTCAGACCGGTGTCCTCCACCGGTCAGACCGGTACCCACCGGTTAGACCGGTCAGATCCACTGGTCAGACTGGTCCGATGCTACTGCACCTCCGTCTTCGGTTCTTCGGTCTTGGCTTTGTGGATCAACCAAGGAACCCAGTGGTTTTCTGGTGAACCACCGGAAACCCCGCGAACCCGGTGTAGCCTCCGCCAATCACCACTCATGACTCGGCTCCCACGTAGTCCCGGCTCAACCTTGGTTTTGAGGCTCAACCAAGAAACCGTCCACGACTTCATCTTGCCGTTCTTGCCACCATGCGGCCCGCACTTGACCCCGCTAGCCACCGGGTCCCTCGAGCCAAGCCTACTTGTCTTCTCCACACTTGGAGGCCTACCCGGCAACGACCTTTCGCGCTTGCTCTTCACCTACACCAACACCAGTCAAGCCGCAACCTGCACCTGCAGTACTTAGCCAAGAATCAGTCCACACCACGTTGTCAATCACTCATCACACCAGGAAGCGACCATCCACCGGTCCTCGAACCACACCTGGCTCTCAATCTCCCCCTTGATGAGTGCATTGACAACACACACGTTATGGTAACAACAGAGAAAAGGAAAAGAAAAGAAACGACTAAAAGAAACTCCAACAAGCGATCGAAAGCCAAAGGAAAGGCAAAGAGCAAGATCACTTGAAAAAGACAAGTCTCGGACCCCTTAGGCAAGGGCAACGGGTCGACACATCCGAGACAAAACCATGCTCAAGCAAAGAGCACAAACCACCAATCCAAAGCTCGAAAACCACAAAGAGCTCCCCCTGCACACATGCAATCTCCCCCTGAACCAAAGCAACTCCCCCTGGACGAATGCATGCAAACCACTTCATGAAACAGAGCAGCTACAACAGCTTTGCTCTGACCGGTCAGACCGGTCCTACTCACCGGTCAGACCGGTGGACAAGATCGCCCAGCACCTGAACCTCACACCGGTCAGACCGGTGCACCTCACCGGTCAGGTCGATGACCACCTGGAAAAACTGGGAACTGCACGAGCTCAAAACTTGCTCGAAACCACTTGGAAACCTTCTAAAAGCATGCAACAAGCCAAAACATGCTCAAACTTCTCCCCCTTGTTGACAATGCATGAATCAAGCCAAAAATGCAAAAAATGCAACCTAGAGCTTCTCAAATAGACAAAATTCACCACAAGATGCTACACACATCCAAATGAGCAAGTTAGGTACTCTATAGCTTCGTATGAATCTCAACTACAAGACCACCAAGTTTCACAACCATTGGACGAAGCTAAGATAGAATTGAGCAATTTTGCGAAAAATCACCCTCTCATGAGCAAAGTCCTAAACATGAGCAAAACATGTCAAAATGGCAAAGCCACACAAACTTCATGCTAGGACAACCATTCGAAGCATAAGACCATCATAAACACCCACAAGCACCTCATGTCATGTCAAAGCCACCGAGCCATGTGCCTACTTCTATGTATGAGACTTCTCATTGGTAGGCATCATGCAACGGTTTAGCACCCAAAGCAATAAAAATTAAGCACATATGACATGGGAGCACATTTTCAAGCAATTTACATTTCATTTTCAGATTCATATTTGGTACATGAAATATCTTTGCGACAAAAAGGAACTTATGCCCCTCCACAAGATCAAGCATGGGGGCTAAACATTCATGATGGCAAATGAGCCTTTGGCCCCATATGATAAAAAATAAGCTATCCAACCACAAATTAAGCATAGCAAAGACACTAAAACATGTCAAGATCAGATAAAGGCATTTACTCACAAGAGAGCATACATATCTCATTTTTCAAAAGACAAAGCTATCAACCATGGGCATAAATCAAGATCATCAAGAGCTAAGCCAAACTAACCATAGCATAGCAAACTAGCTCACAAGATCATATATAGCACATCATGGTGAACAATGTATATGAGAGAAGCTTTTCCTACAAAATGCATATGATACAAAATGCATGCAACCTAAGATACAAAGATGCCTATACATCATGTTACATATGCCATGCCAAATGCAAGAAATGCACAAAGGAAAGCTAGACATATGCTACAAAGGAGCTCCCACACACCAACTCAAGAAATCAAACAAACACCAAGCTCCCCCCGCAAACGAGTGAAAGTTGCTTGATCTAGGGGTTTGGTGAAAATATCAGCTAGCTGGTCATGTGTGGGTACATGGATCAAAGCTATCTTCCCTTTCTCTACGTTGTCTCTCAGGAAATGATACCTCACTTCTATGTGCTTGGTTTTGGAATGGAGCACTGGGTTCTTTGCAACGCTTATGGCACTGGTGCTATCACATTGAAGTGGGACATGGGTATACTCCTCACCAAAGTCGCTCATGGTGTATGTGATCCAAAGGAGCTGAGAGCAACAACTAGCTGCGGCCACATACTTTGCCTCGGTAGTGGATTGAGCAACACTCGACTGTTTGCGGGAAGACCAAGAAACCAAAGAAGAACCCAAGAACTGGCAAGTCCCAGAAGTGGACTTCCTATCCAACCGACACCCGGCAAAATCAGCATCCGAAAAACCATGAAGAGCCAAAGAAGAAGACGCGGAGTACCAAAGGCCGAAGTCGGAAGTATGACGCAAATACCTAAAAATGCGCTTGACTGCTTGCCGATGCGAAGTCCTCGGAGAGGCTTGAAAACGAGCGCACAGACATACCGAGAACTGGATGTCCGGCCTCGTTGCCGTCAAGTACAGGAGTGACCCGATCATGCTCCGGTACTCCTTCTGGTCCACGTGTTCACCTTCCTCGTCCGCATCGAGAGCTGTAGTCGTACTCACAGGCGTCGCCATAGCCTTGGAGTCCTCCATCTTGAACTTTCTCACAATGTCCTTGGTGTACTTAGCTTGGTGCACAAATGTTCCTTCCTTTGATTGCATGATCTGAAGCCCGAGGAAGAACTGCAACTCACCCATCATGCTCATCTCAAATTCCCTGCTCATGTCTTCTGCAAACCTTGCAACAAGAGAGTTAGACGAGCCACCAAAGACAATATCATTCACGTATACCAGCACAATCAGGATATCCTTGCCCTGCCTGAGGAGAAACAAGGTCTGATCAGCCTTCCCCATCTCAAACCCTCTCTCAAACAGGAACCCCCTCAACCTACCATACCAGGCTCTAGGCACCTGCTTCAAACCATACAGCGCCTTCCTCAACTTGTACACCCGGTGGGGGTACATCTCACTCTCAAACCCCGGTGGTAGCCTCACATACTCTACTTCCTCCAACACACCGTTCAGGCAAGCACTCTTCACATCCATCTGGTGCAATTTGAACCCTTTAGCCACGGCAAAGGCTTGAAGGATCCTAATCGCTTCCAAATGAGCTACAGGAGCAAAGGTCTCCTCGTAGTCGATCCCCTCTTTCTGACTATACCCCTGAGCAACAAGCCTCGACTTGTTCCTCACCACTCATCCTTTCTCTCCCTCTTTGCTCTTCCACACCCATTTTGTCCCAATCGGCTTACACCCTGGGGGTGGGTCAACTAATTCCCAAACTTGGTTCCTCTGAAAATTCTCCAACTCCTCATGCATCGAATTCACCCCATTATGATCAGATAGTGCGTGTCCAATGTCTTTGGGCTCAAAGGTGGCAACAAAAGCAGCATGAGCAAAGTGAGAATTGTTTCGAACCCTCGACTGTGTAGTACGTTCATTGAGGTTGCCGATGATCCGCGAAGCTGGGTGATCCACTTGCACTCGCCGAGGAGGTTCTCGCCTTGAAGCTACCTCCCCCTCAACATCAGCTTCACCTTGATCCGGATTTGTCGTTGTAGGTGTGGGAGAGGGCCCGTTCTCGATCGTAGTCGAAGTAGTAGGTACATGCTCAGCCGCGGGCACCACACCGCCATCTTCATCATCTCCATGTTCATGCTCCTCCTCCTCAAAGATTTCCTCGCCAAGTTCATCATCACCTGCACATTCAAAGACAAGAGAGCTACGTGGCTGTGTCTCGTCGAAGGTAACCTCGCAAGTCTCCACGATTTGGTTAGTTTCAAGATTGAGCACACGAAATGCTCTAGAATGAGTAGCATAACCAAAGAAAATACCATCGACAGACCTAGCCTCAAACTTATCCAGATTCTTGCCTTTCTTCAGAATAAAGCACTTGCATCCAAACACATAAAAGTGACTCACCTTGGGAGCTCGACCGTGCATCATCTCATAGCACGTCTTCTTCTTGAATGCTCGAAGGAAAATCCTGTTCGAGACATAGCACGCGGTATTGACTGCCTCAGCCTAGAACCTCCTCGGAGTCCTATGCTCATCGAGCATCGTCCGAGCCATCTCACACAAGGTTCTGTTCTTTCTTTCCACCACGCCATTCTGGGGAGGTGTATACGGACTCGAAAACAGGTGTTCAAGACCCAAGTCATGGCAAAAGGTTTCGAAGCGAGAGTTTTTGAATTTCGAGCCATTGTCACTGCGAATCGCTCGTATGGCATCTCCGTGCCTCTCGTTCCTCAACCTCAAGACAAGATCTCGAACAAAACCAAACGTCTCCCCCTTTTCCTACAAGAAAAAGACTCACACATACCGAGAGTAGTCGTCCACCACAACATGGACATACCACTTCCCACCCGCAGATAGCACACGAGCTGGGCCAAGAAGGTCCATATGGAGCAGCTCGCATGGACGCTCAGTCATCACATCGGTGAGAGGTGGGTGAGAAGAGGCGACCATCTTGGCATGCCTACACGGCACACAAACCAACTCTTTCTCAAACCTCAACCGTGGCAATCCTCGGACCAAATAGAGTTTACTCAAGCGAGACAAAAGGTCAAAGCTCAAGTGACCCAACTTCCTATGCCACTTCCACAACTCACTCGAAGAACCAGCAAAAAAGAAATGCTCCACACCAGAAGACTGAGAGAAATCAGCTCGGAACACTTGACCCTCGGTAACGACCATGCAAACTAGGTCCCCTCGAGGATCTAAAATCCGAGAACCACCAGGCCGAAACAACACCTCAAAGCCCTCATCCAACAACTGGGACACGGAAAGCAAATTGAACCCCAGCGATTGAACAAGAGCAACACGCCTGAGAGTGACCTTGTCACTTACCATAATCTCACCTTCTGAAAGCACACGCCCTCGCCCATTGTCCCCAAAGGTGATGTATGTCCTGGATACCACCGGGACGAGACTTGAGAACCACCCCTTGTCTCCGATCATATGCCTCGAGCAACTGGAGTCAATCAGCCAAACGTTCCTCAAGTCTCCCACCTGAAATTCAAAAGCGAGCACGTGAGTGAACAAACGACTTAGCACTGGGGTTAGTACCAAAAGAGTAAAACCAGTGCCGAGCCATTTGCTCCAAAGTGGGGTTAGCACAAACCAAATCATCACGCCTATCAAAGCTACCACCACGAACACCACCACGGTAACCATCATGAGGGAACCAACCCTCTCTAGCTGGAGGAGGACAAAAACCACGAAAGGGAGACCGTGGACCGTTCCTCCTCTCCATCTCAAAGCTACGACTTTTCCCTCCCTCATATTGAGCATGAGGTGGAGATCGTCTAGCAAACTGACCACCTGCAGACTTTCCATGCCAAGTTGCCAACCACCAGAACCACGACCAACAGAACTGAACCGAGCATCCGCACGAGCATGGAAACGAAACCGCTGTCTGTCCAGACCAGCACCAATCTGACCGGTGTAGTGCACCGGTCTGACCGGTGGTGCTCGGCCAGCAGCACCACCTCCCACCTTCCGATCTCCCCAAGCCGGAACCGTCCTCACAATCACCTTGGCCCTGGGCATCTGCATACGAGGCTCAGATACACCATTAGAGGGGTGGTACCTGTCCTTGTTAGCCCACTCTCTAGCCATTCTCTTCTCACGCTTCCTCTTGAAGCAAAACTCATCCTTGTGTCCATCTCTCCCAGAATACCCACAATGGAACTTCATGGGCTGTGACTTAGGCTTAGGCTTAGGCTTGGGTTGTGGCTGCTCACTCGGCTTCTCACCCTTCTTCTCTCCTTCCTCACCTCCCTTTGGGCTCACAAACTTCACCGGTTTTTGGAATATGGGTGGATTTGGAGTA
This sequence comes from Cenchrus fungigraminus, assembly GCA_036936925.1. Taxonomy (NCBI): domain Eukaryota; kingdom Viridiplantae; phylum Streptophyta; class Magnoliopsida; order Poales; family Poaceae; genus Cenchrus; species Cenchrus fungigraminus. The sequence goes on from CM072778.1 coordinate 53,992,260, forward strand.
GTGTCAAGTTTGTTTCTGAGATGGTTAGGCTTGGGCTCAAACTTGTTCTTGTGTCTGTTTGGTGGTGGGATAGGGATCTCCCCAACTCTCTCAACTCCCTCACCACTGTTCTCTCCATGCTTGTCAGCCCCAAGTGCCTGACCATCATAGCGTTTGAAAGCCGCTATCATGATACCAAGCTGAGGCTCCTGACCCGACAACCAACTCATACACTTCCTCAGCTCATCATTTTCATCCTGCAAGCGATCAACATAATGTGCAAGCTCCAAATTCTTAACCGCATGCAATTCACAAGTAGAGCAAGAAGTGGGAATAGGCTCTTTCTACTTAGCCTCAATCGAAACAGTGTAAGCATGCATCTCATCAATATTTCCATGCAAAACAGGGCAAGAAGTGCAAGCACCTAGCAAAGTAGGTTTAGACTTAAGCTCAGCCACTTCAACCCTAAGCACATCTAGTTCATCACAAGTGCAAGCATGCTTATCCTTGAGACTAGTAAGATCAACTAGGTACACAGAGCAATCAACACAGTCAACATCATCAGAAACCACAGGAGAGCCCTTAAGTGAATCAATCTCAAGCTTAGCATCTAGGTCTGGGTTTCTAGCTCAGCCACACGGTTCCTAGCATCTTCTAGCGAGGCCCTAAGCTCTTTCCTCATCTTCTTGGCCTCTCTAAGCATGTCATCGCGGTTATCAAGCAACTTGCCGAGACGCTCGTTCTCCTCACGCAAGAAGGGAAGCTCGTCACGTACCTCATCCTCGGAGTCGGAGTTCGAGTCGCTCTGGTGACTTTTCTTGCTGCCGGAGCTACGAGCCATGCCGCAGAAGCCATCTCCCGCGAAGCAGCTCAACCCGCTCAAGTTCTTGGATGCCTTCTTGTTCTTGCACCGATCACCTTCGTCTTCACTGCTGCTCGAGGAAGAGTAGGCGGAGCTGGAGTCGACGTCGCTCGCTCTGACCATCGCTCGGGCCTTCCTGCCGCGGCCGTCCTTCTTCCTCGATCGTCGCTCGTCCTTGTGCTTGTTCTTGTGCTTGTGATCGCACCTTGATCGGTGCTTGCCGTCCTTGCTCGACCGGTGCTTGTAGCCGTCCTTGTTCTCCATCTTCTCAGGACAGTCGGCGACGAAGTGTCCTGGCTTGCCGCACTGGAAGCATGTCCGTGTCGTCCTCCTCGTGTTCACCCGGTTCTCGTGCAGCCTCTCGAAACGCCTGGTCAACAGCGCCAGCTCGTCCTCTCCAAGCACGTCGAACTCCTCGTCTGGCAAAGACATCAAAGAGGACAAAGCAAACATCCTGGAGGATGGGTTAGCGTTAGACTTAGTACCTGAGCCACCGACAAGAGCAAGACTATGTGAGTCAGTCGGGCTCTCGAGATGGGTTGTCAAACCACGATCAACCTCAGCAGACTTGAGCTTAGAGAACAGCTCATTCACTGTCAGAGTGGTGTACTTCTCGGACTCAAGAATGGCCTCGACCTTTCCATCCCACGCGGTACGATCCAGCGTGTGTAAGAGCTTCACAGCTCTATCATGGTCATCGTATGGGAGGATGTCGACATTGGCCCTCATGTTGTTCACAACCATCGTGAACCGCTGAAACAAGGCATCAATCGACTCACTGGGGAGATGAGTGAAGTTCTCATACTCTCTCCGGTAGGTCGCATACAACCGTGCCTGAACCTCAGCATTCCCAGCATGAGCGTTCTTCAGCTCCAACCAAATCCTAAAAACTAGGTCCTCTGTCTGATCCCGATCGAATTCGGATTGACACAGAGCACGAAACAAGTAGTCGACCGCCTTATTGTTGGCGTCGTGCATGTCCCTCGATCCAGGAGCTAGGAAGTTAATCGGATGAACATAAGCTGCGTTCACCGTAACATCCCAAAGGATCTGACCCTTTCCGCGGAGGAACGCCGCCATCCGCCTCTGCCACATCTGGTAGTTCTTCCCATCGAAGTGCGGAGGACCCGAACCCCATTCCAGGTACGCCATCTTTGGATCTTAGACTGGTTAGAGTCAATGAAGACCCGAACCGGCTCTGATACCACTTGAAGGACCGAACTGGCGACCAGAGAGGGGGGGGGAGTGAATGGGAGCCGATAAAAATTCTTCTCGAAGGAGATGGTAACTCCAACAAGATGAACAGAGCTTCCAAAACACGTCTCCGACTCAACTACCCAAGTTGGCCAAGACTACGTAGATACTGAAGTGCTACTAGCCCTAGAAACCAACAACCACATACACGCACTCGAGAACGCAGCGGAACAAAGAACTCGAGCACCCCTGGCTTGCACCGGTCAGACTGGTGAGCAACACCGGTCAGACCGGTCCCTGCTGGAGCAGCCTGGCAATCCTGAGAAACTTCCACAGAAGGCTCCTACACCGGTCAGGCCGGTGTAGCACGACGGTCAGACCTGTCTAAGCCAGGAAGCACCAAAATCACACGCCTGGCCTTCTGGGCTCCAAACTGATCCAAACTCGAAACAGCACCAACACAAGACTCCAGGGAACTCACCAAGACGTTCACCCGAGCAAAACTCAACCAAGAGTCTGCACTGGTCAGACCGGTGAGAGACACCGGTCAGGCCGGTGTGACCTGAGCAGTCGGGATGAACAGCGCCCGCGGGTCAACACCCCTAAATCCAACTCCCGATCTCCCGAATCGCTCCACGGATTTGTGCAAGACTTTGGGGATAGTAGGAACACCTCATGGGCACTCCATAGCCAATATTTGGTCCACCAATACTTGCTAAATCGAGAGGAATCGAAGAAATCCCACCAAGAACACCTCTAACCCTAGAGATGAGAAAACCACAAAATCGAGCCCCTTTGCTCACGGATTTGGGAGGGGAATCAAAGGGAAAAGAACCACGAAGGGTTCAAGCATACATCCCCCACCAAATCCCAAAGATAAAGGCCTCGAATCAACCACAAGAAAATCACCAAGAAAGGGCTCCGAAAATCACCAAAAAGGAGAAACGGGAATGACACATCCAAGCCTTGAGGAACCACGCCGAATCAACTATACATACCAAAGAGGTTCATACAAGGTCTAGCTTGCCGCCCGATCATCCTTCCCCCTCACAAGATCTCACCATGAAGCTCTCAAGCTAGTCCTAGAAATTCCAAAGAAAAATGGAAGAGGAAAATAGCCAAAACAAATGAGCTAGGGTTCCGAGAGATGGCTGCCATCCTCTCACCACTTGGGTTATATGGAGGCAACTGAAAGACGAAACTACCCCTAAGTCCTAACACTAGGATACACGCCCCCGAAGGGCACTTTGGGAATCTTTGTCTTCGCACCATCGGACGGATGCCCAGCGACCGCAAACTTGCTTAGCCTCGACGCAAGCCTTCCGATCCCGACGCGTGTCCTCCGCTTCGAAGTCTCCGGACTGCGTCGTCGCACACCGGTCAGACCGGTCCGATGCTGCTGCACCTCCGTCTTCGGTTCTTCGGCCTTGGCTTTGTGGATCAACCAAGGAACCCAGTGGTTTTCTGGTGAACCACCGGAAACCCCGCAAACCCGGTGTAGCCTCCGCCAATCACCACTCATGACTCGGCTCCCACGTAGTCCCGGCTCAACCTTGCTTTTGAGGCTCAACAAAGAAACCGTCCACGACTTCATCTTGCCGTTCTTGCCACCATGCGGCCCGCACTTGACCCCGCTAGCCACCGGGTCCCTCGAGCCAAGCCTACTTGTCTTCTCCACACCTGGAGGCCTACCCGGCAACGACCTTTCGCGCTTGCTCTTCACCTGCACCAACACCAGTCAAGCCGCAACCTGCACCTGCAGTACTTAGCCAAGAATCAGTCCACACCACGTTGTCAATCACTCATCACACCAGGAAGTGACCATCCACCGGTCCTCGAACCACACCTGGCTCTCAATCTCCCCCTTGATGAGTGCATTGACAACACACACGTTTTGGTAACAACAGAGAAAAGGAAAAGAAAAGAAACAACTAAAAGAAACTCCAACAAGCGATCGAAAGCCAAAGTAAAGGCAAAGAGCAAGATCACTTGAAGAAGACAAGTCTCGGACCCCTTAGGCAAGGGCAACGGCTCGACACATCTGAGACAAAACCATGCTAAAGCAAAGAGCACAAACCACCAATCCAAAGCTCGAAAACCACAAATAGCTCCCCCTGCACACATGCAAGCTCCCCCTGAACCAAAGCAACTCCCCCTGGACGAATGCATGCAAACCACTTCATGAAACAGAGCAGCTACAACAGCTTTGCTCTGACCGGTCAGACCAGTCCTACTCACCGGTCAGACCGGTGGACAAGATCGCCCAGCACCTGAACCTCACACCGGTCAGACCGGTGCACCTCACCGGTCAGGTCGATGACCACCTGGAAAAACTGGGAACTGCACGAGCTCAAAACTTGCTCGAAACCACTTGGAAACCTTCTAAAAGCATGCAGCAAGCCAAAACATACTCAAACTTCTCCCCCTTGTTGACAATGCATGAATCAAGCCAAAAATGCAAAAAATGCAACCTAGAGCTTCTCAAATAGACAAAATTCACCACAAGATGCTACACACATCCAAATGAGCAAGTTAGGTACTCTATAGCTTCGTATGAATCTCAACTACAAGACCACCAAGTTTCACAACCATTGGACGAAGCTAAGATAGAATTGAGCAATTTTGCGAAAAATCACCCTCTCATGAGCAAAGTCCTAAACATGAGCAAAACATGTCAAAATGGCAAAGCCACACAAACTTCATGCTAGGACAACCATTCGAAGCATAAGACCATCATAAACACCCACAAGCACCTCATGTCATGTCAAAGCCACCGAGCCATGTGCCTACTTCTATGTATGAGACTTCTCATTGGTAGGCATCATGCAACGGTTTAGCACCCAAAGCAATAAAATTAAGCACATATGACATGGGAGCACATTTTCAAGCAATTTACATTTCATTTTCAGATTCATATTTGGTACATGAAATATCTTTGCGACAAAAAGGAACTTATGCCCCTCCACAAGATCAAGCATGGGGGCTAAACATTCATGATGGCAAATGAGCCTTTGGCCCCATATGATCAAAAATAAGCTATCCAACCACAAATTAAGCATAGCAAAGACACTAAAACATGTCAAGATCAGATAAAGGCATTTACTCACAAGAGAGCATACATATCTCATTTTTCAAAAGACAAAGCTATCAACCATGGGCATAAATCAAGATCATCAAGAGCTAAGCCAAACTAACCATAGCATACCAAACTAGCTCACAAGATCATATATAGCACATCATGGTGAACAATGTATATGAGAGAAGCTTTTCCTACAAAATGCATATGATACAAAATGCATGCAACCTAAGATACAAAGATGCCTATACATCGTGTTACATATGCCATGCCAAATGCAAGAAATGCACAAAGGAAAGCTATACATATGCTACAAAGGAGCTCCCACACACCAACTCAAGAAATCAAACAAACACCAAGCTCCCCCCGCAAACGAGTGAAAGTTGCTTGATCTAGGGGTTTGGTGAAAATATCAGCTAGCTGGTCATGTGTGGGTACATGGATCAAAGCTATCTTCCCTTTCTCTACGTTGTCTCTCAGGAAATGATACCTCACTTCTATGTGCTTGGTTTTGGAATGGAGCACTAGGTTCTTTGCAACGCTTATGGCACTGGTGCTATCACATTGAAGTGGGACATGGGTATACTCCTCACCAAAGTCGCTCATGGTGTATGTGATCCAAAGGAGCTGAGAGCAACAACTAGCTGCGGCCACATACTCTGCCTCGGTAGTGGATTGAGCAACACTCGACTGTTTGCGGGAAGACCAAGAAACCAAAGAAGAACCCAAGAACTAGCAAGTCCCAGAAGTGGACTTCCTATCCAACCGACACCCGGCAAAATCCGCATCCGAAAAACTATGAAGAGCCAAAGAAGAAGACGCGGAGTACCAAAGGTTGAAGTCGGGAGTATGACGCAAATACCTGAAAATGCGCTTGACTTCTTGCCGATGCGAAGTCCTCGGAGACGCTTGAAAACGAGCGCACAGACATACCGAGAACTGGATGTCCAGCCTCGTCGCCGTCAAGTACAGGAGTGACCCGATCATGCTCCGGTACTCCTTCTGGTCCACGTGTTCACCTTCCTCGTCTGCATCGAGAGCTGTAGTCGTACTCATAGGCGTCGCCATAGCCTTGGAGTCCTCCATCTTGAACTTTCTCACAATGTCCTTGGTGTACTTAGCTTGGTGCACAAATGTTCCTTCCTTTGATTGCTTGATCTGAAGCCCGAGGAAGAACTGCAACTCACCCATCATGCTCATCTCAAATTCCCTACTCATGTCTTCTGCAAACCTTGCAACAAGAGAGTTAGACGAGACACCAAAGACAATATCATCCACGTATACCTGCACAATCAGGATATCCTTGCCCTGCCTGAGGAGAAACAAGGTCTGATCGACCTTCCCCATCTCAAACCCTCTCTCAAACAGGAACCCCCTCAACCTACCATACCAGGCTCTAGGTGCCTGCTTCAACCCATACAGCGCCTTCCTCAACTTGTACACCCGGTGGGGGTACATCTCACTCTCAAACCCCGGTGGTTGCCTCACATACACTACTTCCTCCAACACACCGTTCAGGAAAGCACTCTTCACATCCATCTGGTGCAATTTGAACCCTTTAGCCACGACAAAGGCTAGAAGGATCCTAATCGCCTCCAAACGAGCTACGGGAGCAAAGGTCTCCTCATAGTCGATCCCCTCTTTCTGACTATACCCCTGAGCAACAAGCCTCGACTTTTTCCTCACCACTTCTCCTTTCTCTCCTTCTTTCTCCTTCCACACCCATTTTGTCCCAATTGGCTTACACCCTGGGGGTGGGTCAACTAATTCCCAAACTTGGTTCCTCTCAAAATTCTCCAACTCCTCATGCATCGAATTCACCCAATTATGATCAGATAGCGCGTGTCCAATGTCTTTGGGCTCAAAGGTGGCAACAAAAGTAGCATGAGCAAAGTGAGAATTGTTTCGAACCCTCGACCGTGTAGTACGTTCATTGAGGTTGCCGATGATCTGCGAAGCTGGGTGATCCACTTGCACTCGCCGGGGAGGTTCTCGCCTTGAAGCTACCTCCCCCTCAACATCAGCTTCACCTTGATCCGGATTTGTCATTGTAGGTGTGGGAGAGGGCCCGTTCTCGATCGTAGTCGAAGTTGTAGGTACATGTTCAGCCGCGGGCACCACACCACCATCTTCATCATCTCCATGTTCATGCTCCTCCTCCTCAAAGATTTCCTCGCCAAGTTCATCATCACCTGCACATTCAAAGACAAGAGAGCTACGTGGCTGTGTCTCGTCGAAGGTAACCTCGCAAGTCTCCACGATTTGGTTAGTTTCAAGATTGAGCACACGAAATGCTCTAGAATGAGTAGCATAACCAAAGAAAATACCATCAACAGACCTAGCCTCAAACTTATCCAGATTCTTGCCTTTCTTCAGAATAAAGCACTTGCATCCAAACACATGAAAGTGACTCACCTTGGGAGCTCGACCGTGCATCATCTCATAGCACGTCTTCTTCTTGAATGCTCGAAGGAAAATCCTGTTCGAGACATAGCACGCGGTATTGACTGCCTCAGCCTAGAACCTCCTCGGAGTCCTATCCTCGTCGAGCATCGTCCGAGCCATCTCACACAAGGTTCTGTTCTTTCTTTCCACCACGCCATTCTGGGGAGGCGTATACGGACTCGAAAACTGGTGTTCAAGACCCAAGTCATGGCAAAAGGTTTCGAAGCGAGAGTTTTTGAATTCCAAGGCATTGTCACTGCGAATCGCTCGTATGGCATCTCCGTGCCTCTCGTTCCTCAACCTCAAGACAAGATCTCGAACAAAACCAAACGTCTCCCCCTTCTCCACCAAGAAAAAGACCCACGCATACCGAGAGTAGTCGTCCACCACAACAAGGACATACCACTTCCCACCCGCAGATCGCACACGAGCTGGGCCAACAAGGTCCATATGGAGCAGCTCGCATGGACGCTTGGTCATCACATCGGTGAGAGGCGGGTGAGAAGAGGCGACCATCTTGGCATGCCTACACGGTGCACAAACCAACTCTTTCTCAAACCTCAACTGTGGCAATCCTCGGACCAAATTGTGTTTACTCAAGCGAGACAAAAGGTCAAAGCTCAAGTGACCCAACTTCCTATGCCACTTCCACAACTCACTCGAAGAACCAGCCAAAAAGCAACGCTCCACACCAGAAGACTGAGAGAAATCAGCTCGGAACACTTGACCCTCGGGAACGACCATGCAAACTAGGTCCCCTCGAGAATCTAAAATCCGAGAACCACCAGGCCAAAACAACACCTCAAAGCCCTCGTCCAACAACTGGGACACGGAAAGCAAATTGAACCCCAGCGATTGAACAAGAGCAACACGCCTGAGAGTGACCTTGTCACTTACCTTAATCTCACCTTCTGAAAGCACACGCCCTCGCCCATTGTCCCCAAAGGTGATGTATGTCCTGGATACCACCGGGACGAGACTTGAGAACCACCCCTTGTCTCCGGTCAAATGCCTCGAGCAACCGGAGTCAACCAGCCAAACGTTCCTCAAGTCTCCGACCTGAAATTCAAAAGTGAGCACGTGAGTGAACAAACGACTCAGCACTGGGGTTAGTACCAAAAGAGTAAAACCAGTGCCAAGCCATTTGCTCCAAAGTGGGGTTAGCACAAACCAAATCATCACGCCTATCAAAGCTACCACCACGAACACCACCACGGTAACCATCACGAGGGAACCAACCCTCTCTAGCTGGAGGAGGACGAAAACCACGAAAGGGAGACCGTGGACTGTTCCTCCTCTCCGTCTCAAAGCTACGACTTCTCCCTCCCTCATATTGAGCACGAGGTGGAGAACGTCTAGCAAACTGACTACCTGCAGACTTTCCGTGCCAGCCACCAGAACCACGACCAACAGAACCGAACCGAGCATCCGCATGAGCACGAAAACGAAACCGATGTCTGTCTAGACCAGCACCGGTTTGACCGGTGTAGTGCACCGGTCTGACCGGTGGTGCTCGGCCAGCAGTACCACCTGCCACCTTCTGATCTCCCCAAGCCAGAACCATCCTCACAATCGCCTGGGCCCTGAGCATCTGCATAAGAGGCTCAGGTACACCATTAGAGGGGTGGTACCTGTCCTTGTTAGCCCACTCTCTAGCCATTCTCTTCTCACGCTTCCTCTTGAAGCAAAACTCATCCTTGTGACCATCTCTCCCACAATACCCACAATGGAACTTCATGAGCTATGGCTTAGGCTTAGGCTTGGGTTGTGGCTGCTCACTCGACTTCTCACCCTTCTTCTCTCCTTCCTCACCTCCCTTTGGGCTCACAAATTTCACCGGTTTTTGGAAATCATTTGTTGGGTGAGGGAATATGGGTGGATCTGGAGTAGTGTCAAGTTTGTTTCTGAGATGGTTAGGCTTGGGCTCAAACTTGTTCTTGTGTCTGTTTGGTGGTGGGATAGGGATCTCCCCAACTCTCTCAACTCCCTCACCACTGTTCTCTCCAAGCTTGTCAGCCCCAAGTGCCTGACCATCATAGCGTTTGAAAGCCGCTATCATGATACCATGCTGAGGCTCCTGACCCGACAAGAGAGTTACATCATTTTACTCCATCAATGCAAACTGTCCCGACCTGATTTCAGAACGTGTGACGCCCAATGATTTGATCGTAACTCCTTGCACGTGTCTCCTAAAATGTTGAATCTCGATGCGTTGGAAAGAAGACTTAGTGGAGCTCCTGAATATCCAAATTTTCCTCTTTTGTACATCTCTGAACATGTGCCTAATCTTGATGAAGGCAGTGGTGTTTCTTCTGGGAATTTGGAGGTGGTGACGATCTTATTTCCATCTTTTATCGCTAACTCATGGCAGCGATTCGTCATGCCTACAAAACAACTCTAAAGCACAAAGTACCCCCGAGGTGACGGTCGGGAATACTCACTCTATGCTAACAAACCAAAGTCATCCCCTAAGATCTTAACTTGTGGCATAGTTAAGCCAGTGAAAGAAAAATTAAGAACCTAATGGGTGTACGTGTGTGCAAGAGTGCGTGCAAATGATGGGATGGTATAAAAACAAAACAATGTTTACACCAAATTCTAAGCTCCATGCTTACAAAGTGGTTGCCAAACTTCTCCATTGCCAAAAAGATTTATTAACCAAGGTCAAAACACCATGCTTATCCCAAGATTAACAACTCTTCATGGTGCAAGATAAGTAGGGCGCATTGCAAAGTTTATAAACAATCCAATGCAATATGATAGCAAGGTATATAAAACTTAATGATGTGGGTCTCCAACAATGTCTAAACACCATGTTTACACAAGATTGCAAAAAGAAAAATGCCCATATATGAAGCATTAACATAGGTATGAAAGCATTCAACATAAAGCTTCACCAAGCTAACATAAAGGTGATGATGACAAAGAGATGGATGCAAAATGCAAATGCAAAAAGTTAGCACAGACAAACATTAGCAAGGTTTGAAAAACACTTTCGATGTGGTCTACAATAAGCAAAGGACAAAGCTTGATCTCACACTTCATACAAAGTAAGCATTGCCAACAAGGAAGTCACCCATCAACCAAACTAACAAGGTTTAAGGGTAGGTTATGGGTATCCTATATTTTGGCTCAAACAAGGATTTTGAAGAGAGGAAGTCAAGTATAGAAATTCTAACTAAGGTGGTGCTACGAGTCTTTTAATAAAAAACAAACCTATGGTTTTAGGATGGCTAAAGGTGTGAAAGGCTTTCCTAAGGATTTTATGGGGAGGCTAGTCAAAGTTTTTAGAAAAGAGGAAAGTGATAGACTTGTTCAATCCGAATGGTGACGGCAAACGGTCAACACAAGCAATCCTACCTTTATTGGCTATGGTTTTTGGTGGAGGCTAAGGGAAGGCTTAGGTTGGTTGGACAAAAAGTTAGATCAAAACAAAACATGCAATGCAATATGACATGGATGAACAAAACGACATGATATGGTGGTTGTCTAAATCAAATGCAAGAGTTAGCCTAAATTAACTAGTCACAAGGTTAGAATTAAAGGATGGTGCCAACTTTATATATCTCTCTAAAAAAACACAAAAGAAAAAGATTCTAAACACTAATAGGCACACAAAAAGGGTCTACAAGCCTTCCAAGATCAAATAACAAAGTGCTCCCTCAAAAGCAATTAAATTAAACAACATGGTGTTGTGGTACTTATTAGAGCAATTGTACAATGTTACTTAATGTTTCAGTTTAAGATCACAATGTAGACGGTCATAATATTTATATATAAACATAAACAAAAGGAAATGGGTTGCCTCCCGCAAAACGCTTCTTTTAAAGTCATAGAGCTCGACTTTCTTACGTACCTCCTCGTGGTCGTGAAGCCATGGCCCTTCATGTAAGATTTGAAGATGCCCATTCAGCTTTGATCCACTCTCCATGCTTGACACGATCATTTTGCTTGATGAGAGGCTTGCCCGATCGTCTCTTGCATCATCATCCCCTCCTCCTTTGCTCTTCGTTGCTGCTTCTCCTTTTGTAAATTTTACTCTCTGTCCAGATCAGATCATGTAGCAAACAATAACTTCCACGCATGGCGCATGAAATTATCTTTCCATCAAGTCTTTGTTGACCCCCAACGGACTCCGAACGAGTGAGTTACGCCCGTTTTACTCCAACGCTACAATCTGTCCAAAGATTTCAGACTGCGCATCGCCTAATGTTTTCGCCATACCTCCTTGTACGGGTCTTGAAATTCGTCGATCTCAGAGGTGTTGGAATCGGCACTTGATGGAGCATCTGATTTTCAACTTTTTCCTTCTTCTACATATCTGATCAGGTGCTCAAAACTGATGAAAACAGCAACGTTGTCTTCGAGGTTCAGTGATGGCGACGCACGAGCTTGCAAATTCTTTGGGCATGGCTTCCCTCCTCTTGATTAACGTTTAATGACCTGCATGGTTAGTGAAACTCGGGTTTTCTCCCGACACACGCTCTTTTAAGGTCACGAGCTTCACCAAGCACAAAGCAAGTCTAGAATTTGCAAAACGTAATATAAACATATGCAATCATAACCACAATGTAAATTGGATGAAAAAATGTGATTAAAGGTTGCATAAGTTTCTTGCTTAGCGCTAAGGCTCTCATTAGGCATGGGTTCATTAGGCATGCAAATTAACAAAGTTAAAACATAGCCTCTTTATCGTTCTCAAGAAACTCTAGCCTATCATGATCATCAAAAGTGCAAGGCATAGAATCAAAAGATACTGTTGGACATGAACATGAATATCTCAAAAGAAAGTTATCATATCCAAAAGTACCTTGAGAGTTTAATGTGCACCTTAGCCTTCGAGCTTTTCATTGTGAGTGGTCCTTCGGAGTTGAAAACGAATGATCCTTGATGATCGGAGGTGGCTCGCGTAGACTTCTTCAATCTCTCCCTTCGTGCCACATGTCGTCAAGGTCACTATATGTAGGATCACTCCTCTTCATTTGTGGGCTCACACATCTCTTAAGTGTCTTCATGTAACTCCGTGAGCCTTCGTGTGAGTGCCCAAAGTGTCCGCGCCATTGGATGTTGTCCTTTGTGTGTAATCCTTTGTGGTTTGCTCCAAACATCTCCTTGTGTCGGATGTCGCCAACTTGTGTCTTCATTTGCCAATGCTCTAGGGGTCTTTGTTTTGCTCCAAGCCTCTGAATTTATTCATGTGTGGTCCAGTGGAAGCATTGCCCAAACTTCTCTTCGTTGTTGTCGTCCTCATCTCCACTCTCTTGTTCTCATCGCGTTGGTGCTGCCCCTTCCTCGTGGATTTTCCCCTGTATACATAACAGAACATATACCAAAATATAATTCTATTGAAAAATTTATAAAATTACCTTTCCAACGGGTACTCATCCATCTTAATCGGAGTCCATATGAGGGAGTTATGGCTGTTTCACTTCAGCTTTGCTTGCTGTCCAAATCAGGACGTGCAACCATCGGTGATTCGGCCATATCCGCTTGTAGGAACCTCCGATTGACTTGATTCTTGACTCGTTGGAAGTGTAACTTCATGGGGCTTCTAAATATCCAAATATATTCTGTTGTTCTTCCCATGAGGCTGTGCAAAACTTGATGCGAACAGAAACTTCGAAGATGTTGACGAGCTTGATCTTGTGATCTTGGGGGCACCGTGATTACTTCCAATACCTATTGCTCGAACAAACGATTCTCCACAAAACATTAGTCTTAAAATTTTAATTGACACATTGACTTACCTTGTTCACGTGCTCTTGTGTAGGGTGTGGGCTCGATAGCGGATGATGGGCCACTAACAAAAGTTAGCACCTACCACTAAAGAGTGAATCTTCATGTTTGTTGAAAGTGAATCTCGTGTTGTTGAAGTGTGGGTGAACAGAACTCCTCGAGCATCTTATGTCTAGCTTTTCACCTGCTTTCAAGGACACAAACAAGAAAGCAAGCGTATATGCAATGATAAAAATTAGGGTTAGTCAAATAGAAAGGTAGATCAGCCGAGGGTTCGAGTTGCCGATCCCCGGCAACGGCGCCAGAAAAAGGGCTTGTTGACGGTTCAAAACCATGATCAAGTTCACCGCAAGCGTACGGGTGACTTGGTGCCTTTTTCACCAAGGAGGGTTCCCCAGGGTTTGTCAATACAAGGATCGGAAGCAAACCACTAAGGTTCTCTACCTTGTCTAGCCAAACTAACTTAACATTAAGCGTTGATTGCATACAAAGATAAACCTAAGAGATATGTATATGATAGCATAAGGTTGATCACATCCATAATGTAGGCAACATGAAAGAGCAAGCAAGGGTAACTAAGGCCTATCGTCATCTAGTTGTAGTTCTAGTCAAAAGAGCAAAAGCAACATGCATCTCATCTAAAGCAGTCTTTAGACTACTATCCTCCGGTCAAACCCTAGCCCGGCTCCACCTTTCTCCTCCACCGTACCGTCACTACGCAAGGATATTTGTGCGGTTGGCTCACGGTAGCACGTTCGTTAAGAACGCGTTGCACTCCTTGGTAAATCCGGTATGCACCTCTAGCCACCATGGCTACAAGAGCACCCCAAGCAATCTATCCTAGCAATAGATTGAAATAAAGCAAACCCAAGAAAGCACAAGATCGTAAAAGGAGGAATCGAGTCGCGAAAAGATCGGATGACATGAATTGCTTTACTCACATAGTAGATGTGTTTTGGTAACCACCACCGAGTACATACCATCGATGACCTCAACTAGCTCCAAAACTCCACCATGGCACAACCACACAGGGCGGCCATGGCGGCTAGGGTAGGCCTAGGCCATCTCCTAGACAACTTCGAAGACTCGCCGCGGCCGTTGTTTCCCTCCGGTGCTTGCTTCTAGGTTTCGCCGAGTTGTGATGAATGGATGGATATGGGTAACCATCTTGGGGTGCCTAAGGGGGTTGTATTTATACCCTTGGGGTGCCTTGGGGCGTGCTCCACCTTGCCTTGCACGAGATCCTCCGTGGGAGAGAAGCAAACTTGGTTTCCATAAAATCAGCCTCGTCCAGATTTTCCTGATTCGCAGCTCTTCCTTGCCGGCACCATATCTCCTACGTCCGGACTCCAAATAATGCAAATTCGGTGTCCAGGTTGTGTGCCACGAAATTATCTTCAACTTTGGCATTTATTGCTTTCCTTGGAAACGAAGATAAGATCCCCAAAACAGCCTCGGAAGATAATCTGTCTGATTTCGGACTTGTCTGCGCAGCTGGCATTTCGAGGGGCCATATCTCCTAGCTCCTTGACCCGAATTGGGCCTTCCATATGTCCAAATCGAAGCTATCGTCGAGGCGCACAACTTTGGTATTCAAACTTTTGCCATTAAAACTTTTGCCATTAGAGGCCGTTTAGGTCTCTGAATTTGCACCGAAAGATCATGCTGTCTTGGGCTACGAGAATATCTCTCGGGCTGAGTTGATCTCGTTGGTAAACCTCCAAGTCCCCGGAGTTTTACGTGTTGATGCTTAGGTCCTTGGATCATTTGGAGTCGTGTTCACTTCATGTCTTGACTTCTGACGGGCTTCATGATCTTCTCATAAAGTGCTTGATGAACTTATCCTGAAAGTCTCCTCTTTAACGTTGATTTCCTGCGTAAACAATAAACTCCAAAAACCACAAGCAAGTGTGAACTTGTTACATCATTAGTATGCCTAATGGCGGGTTAGTTATAATTCAAAGCTCAAACCAAAGTGTAACAAGTGCTCTTGGTTGACGGAAATCGACCGTCAACAGCAACTCGCATGGACGCTCTGTCATGACATCAGTCAGGGGTGGATGGGAATAGGCTACCATCTGGGCATGCCAGCACGACGCACACACCAACTCTTTCTGAAACCGCAACCAGGGCAATCCTCAGAACAAGTTAAGTCCACTCAAGCGAGACAAAAGGTCAAAGCTCAAGTGACCCAACACTACAAGAAAAACGCCGACTAGTGACGCACAAAAAGGCCATTTCTCGTCATAAACCGCGATTAATGACGTCTGTTGTTACGAAAATGCTCTGTCATTAATCGAGCGTCACAGACCGCGATTAATGACGAGATCTTATTTCGCGGCGTCATGAGTTGAATGACACGTGCAAAATCGTCAATACAAAGCATCATAACTTCGTTCCTGCAGCTTTGCCACGCTGGACATAATCTGATGTGGCATGCCAATTGTAACAAACCGTATGCGTCATAAAACGAATTTGGCCTGTTTGTAGTTAGTTTGAGCCAAAAACTGTACCTGTAGGCTGGCGTTGTTCATATAGCCCAAAAAAGATTTTGTTGGGCCCAATTATAGCTTTTCTAGATGAAATTTTATTCGGGTGGGCCCATTTTGGTTGGGTCGAGTCCAATAGGTGCGCACATTGTTGCAGCCTTCTCTGTCACGTTAATTTGAAAAAAAAATTGACTTTTGGCCCAATTAAAAGTGGGCTAAGCCCACTGAACGACAACATAAAATTAGCTAATCATGCATCAGTATTAATGGATTTCATTTCAATTTTGATCCTTTTTTATAATAATTCCGATCTGGTTGGAAAAATAGTAATCAACACATATTTCTTTATACAATAAAGCAAACTGTTGTTTACTATCAAGCACGACCATATTGTTAATCACATATCATAAACTATTACAAGATAACAGTATCACAAGGAACATTGATTAACAAAGCTAAATCCATGTCATAATAACAAGAGAAAGTGGAGATTTGATCTAATGATCTTAACCTCTTCATCTTTCACTGCTAAGCAGTAGACGAAGGAGGTCCTCACTATCTTCGGTTAGCTTTTGCAACCTCTTAATCTCAGTCGACTGCATTTTCAGAGTTGATTCTGATTCTTCGGTCTTCTTTTTCAAGCTACATAACTCTTTCTGGTGAGCAACAAACCATTATCGAAGTTGTACCCCATCCTGATTGGGAGCGTCAACTCGCTCTTCATCAACTCTACTACATAAGGATTTGGTACCCATTCTTGAGTACTCGGATGCCTCTGTTTTAATTTGTTCGGGAAGAAGCATCATTGACTTGGCAGCTTCCATCTAGCAACAGTGGATCCCAAGTCAGATTAGGACCTTGTAATTGATTCGAACTATGGAAACAAAGGTGTTAAGTTTGTTACCTTGGAGCAGGTCTGAACAGGAGCGACTTCAGATGTTGACCCTTTGGCCCGCTGAAACAAGTACAAGAACAAGAGGTAAGGGTTGAGATCATTCGCAATCGGAAACAAAGAAGGTGTTAAGTTTGTTACCTTGGAGCAGGTCTGAACAGGAGCGACTTCAGATGTTGACCCTTTTTCCCACGGAAACAAGTACATGAACAAGAGGTAAGGGTTGAGATCATTCGTAATCGGAAACAAAGAAAGGTGTTGAGTTTGTTACCTTGGAGTAGGTCTGAACAGGAGCGACTTCAGATGTTGACCCTTTTGCCCGCTGAAACAAGTACATGAACAAGAGGTAAGGATTGAGATCATTCGCAATCAGAAACAAAGAAAGGTGTTGAGTTTGTTACCTTAGAGCACGTCTGAACAGGAGCGACTACAGATGTCGACCCTTTGGCCCGCTGAAACAAGTACAAGAACAAGAGATAAGGTTGAGATCATTAGCAATCAGAAGCAATTTCATTTATTAATGCGGTACATGAATGATCACATCCAATCCATCATCACCCAAGCATGCAAAAAAAATATGGTAAAAAAGCATGGGTAAGAAATATAATAATTTCATCCTTTAATTTCTAGAAACCTCAAATAAGTTGACTTGGAACAATCTCTTGCAATAGGGAACAGAAGAACCAACAATCACCCAAGCAGGCAACAACAATATTCAAAGGCAAGGAAAATGGGGAAGCAATCCAATAATTTCATCTACAAATTTCTACAAACCTCAAAAAAATGACTTCGAACAAACTCTTGTGATAGGGTACAGTAGATCCACAATCACCCAAACAGAAAGAATATTATAGAAAGCCAAAGAGCATGGGGAAGCAATCTAATTGAATCGATCAATACAGGGAGGAGATCGCAGACCTGACAAATAGGAAGGGAAGAAGGTGCCGAATGGCATCTCGATTGAGCAGCCCGACCTTGCGCCTTGAGCACGATGTTCTACGCAACTGTTGCAGATCTGTGGCCGCCAGGGTGAGCCTCGGGGGAGCCAACGGATCAACAAGTTTGAACCATCTTGCAGCTTCAGGGATGTTGCTAAGGAAGGCCGCTGGTCGTAGAAGAGGAAGGGCGCCGCTCGTAGCAGAGGAAGCCGTCGTCAGTAGCTAGGTCGCCGTTGTTGTTTCCACCGCAGATCTACTAGGTCTCTTTGGCGGTTGAGGAGAAAATCCCCTGATTTTGGAAAATTACTAGGAGGGAATTGGGAGGCCTGGTTTCCCTCTTTGTTTTATATATAAATGAGGAGGACCAGAAGGAGGAGTGGGGAATTCAAAATTTCAAGTCCTGCCTTTGTGGTCCAGAGCGGGAAACGAAAGATTTTGGATCATGGACCCAAACGTTAGTGACCCAAACGAAAGACCGCTTGGGTGTCGGACCCAAACGTCAGTGACCTTACGCAGAGAGGCAAGTTGTTGACTGGGTCATCTGTGCCACCATGGATCATGGAATGGACAAATACACACAGGAGTATACTCTACTTCATATTCACGTTAGATGGATGATCCGATTATTGTATTACAAATGTACTCACTGCAACAAATTAACGTACCATCTCAACTGTTTATTACATGACTAAAAACACTTAAACAAAACATTAAAACTGCAGGGGACCTTGATACAACCCTTCAGGTAATCTTCTATGGAGATTGTGCATAAATTCGGGATGATCAGTGCATACAACCACCCAATCATATGTGAGTATTCCGTGAGGAAAGATTCGCTCTAAGAGAGAAATGCACTTGTCCTGCAATTGTGTGCAGTTAGCCTGAATTCTCCATCATAGAAATGAAGTCACAGTTTCCTCACTTGCCATGTCCCACATCTTTGACGCACAGTGCAGCTTCAACCTTTCGACTTCGTACATGTCGGCGACCAAGAGTAAATAAGGCCAGGCATTGGCAGGAGTGTCCCATAAATCAACCTCCTCCGAGAGTGATCCTTCCCTAGCATATTTGATCAGGACCGAGAAGCCATTAGGGTGTGTGTCAATAATTGTAACAGTTTCAGAGCTAGACTCCATTCCTGGGCCGTTGAGCATTGCCTCCATCACACAAGATACTTTCGCCACATCGGCATGTATCGCTTGTATGACTTGGCATTCTACACCTATGTGGAAGGCAACTTCCACAGGGGCTTGGGCTGCAACGCTTTCGCATATGCTTCTTTGTACTGATGGAGGAGGAACTTCAATGCAGTCGTCCTCCTGTACTGTAACAACACACGATATGTGTATGCAATCTTCATTGGATGTCACGCGCTCAATGTCATGATGCTCCACCAGACATTCAAATCCTCTTTCTTGTTGATCCTGATTCATGAAACAAACTTCTTTTGTAGCTTGAACTCGAAATGTATCATCTTCATCGTTTGGGTCTCTAGCCATCGCACGCAATAATACTCGCACCTACGTGGACGGAAGCAGTCACAAGCTTGACAACAATAATATAATGCGACTGTATCGCCATGTGAGAGTGTGTGTATTCATAGCAGCAACGAGACACGTACCATTTGGGATTTGTGCACATGAACGAGGACGACAGCAATGTCATCTGGAACATCCATCCACTGATGATCATTCATGCCTGTAGGATAGCAACATAGCTTCCATTGACGGCCTCCCACCATGAACGTACTGGATTCCTTGTACTGACCTGCGGATCCTTCTGCTTTCACTTCCTGGCTTGAGATTGAGAAGCCGATTTGCATGGAAGGAATCATTTTAGCGTCTAAAGCCATTATCACAAATGGCCTGCAATGATCATCTCGTGCCTAAACTATCTCTTATTATAGTGGGAGTGAATGCGTCGTTCCAAAACGTTCATTCGTGGACATCTGTTACCACCCAGAATGGACGCGTCCCTTCAGTGCGGGTGTGGCCATGTTCAGGTCATGAACTTCTCGGTTCTAGTCCTTAAGTGCGATTCACAATGATCGACACGTCTATCCAGAGGGGGTGTGCACACAAGTTCGTCGGTTAACGCCTGGTGCCAGTCCTTAACTGCAATTCTCAGTGATCGGCACGTGGATCAACTTGTGAGAGCGTGTCGTTCCCAAACGCCCATTTGAGATGCCCTTCTGTGCTTATATGCATGTTAATATTACACACACACACAAACATATTTTGATTTTCCAATTCCATCTTATTCCGCTTTGGTCTTGTCGCGTCAACAAGTTCATCACGTTTCTCAGTCTCCAAGGCCTGTGGGAATCATCAAGTGCGAATCCAAACCATTCATAGACCTTTACAGTCACGACTCACGCAGCGTACCTGATCGAGGAGGACTTGTCAAGTCATCCCGCACCCTGCTTGTTGCAACGCAAGGACCATCCGGTCCATTTGATTACAGCACCCAATCTTGTTCTCCAGATGCAATTGACGCCTAAACCATTACATAAATAAACGATAGAGAGTTGTCTCACTGTTGATGCGGCATGAGCTGATGCAGTTGAGACGGCCATTAGATGCAGCTGAAGCAGCGTGATTTGTCCGCAAGACTTTCTTGTGCTCGAGAGAGGAAAGTCCGGAAGTAAACACATATCTAGACACGTCGTGCTCATCCCATGATACCCATTGTCCACACATGTAATCGATGCACACCACTGTAGATTCTGACCTAGATAGATTCCTATCACGCATAGGCCTGACTATATTCCGAGCATCTCACGTTTTCCATAGTAACTTTAGCAATGCTACACCGAGCTCATGTGACCACTGTAGTCCTCAATAAATAGGCGAGTGTAGCACAACGTTCTTGAAAGGCAAGGCTAACACTCATCAATTCCCCGTCTTGCATTTCTCTACTTCAGTGGGATACAAGGGTGAGATCATTTTGTTGGTTAATCTTGTTTACTTTATGTATGCATGGTATCGAGACGGTCACATTGTTAGCTTATGTAGGGTTTGTTCTTCATTTGTGCATGCAGTACGTGGGGAATGGCCGGGCAAGGAAGGGAAGGAGCATGCAACTTGGAGTAGTTGGGGCAGCGGGAGTTGTCGGGTGCAATAGCACCTCACCACCACCCAGTTCAGCCGCTGCCATCGGCACCGCAGCAGCACCCGGCCCTAATGGCACCTCCACTTCCGCTGGTATCGGCACCTCAGCAGCACCCAACCAATGGCACCTCCACTTCTGCTGGCATCGGCACCTCAGCAACACCCGGGGGTGATGCCACCTCCAGTTCAGCCGCTGGCAACGGCAGCTCAGGATCAGCTGAACCTCATGGCCCCACCTTTTCGCCCAGGGCCCAGGTCGCTACCTCTGCTGTTGCCCGTTGAAATGCCACACCCGCGGCTAGTGCTCATTGAACAAGATGAATCGCATGACCTGAAATGGTTGGTGTTGCTATGGCTTCAGCAGGGCGGGCCCGCCTGTGTTTATCACAAAGGTATGTGGGTGTGCCCTTTTTGCCACAGGGGTCATAGGCAATGGACCATTCGTGACCTGCTGTTACACGCGCATAACATCACTGTTTTGCCTACCTGGCTTTGGGATACAAGGGCGAGGCATCGCGCTTTGGAGGAGTATCTGATCCAGGAGACCACATTTTGCTGCACTCCGAGCAGCGGCGGGATTTCCATGAGCCCGTGATGGTAGTAGTATGTCGTGATGGTAGATTGCAAGTAGTATGTCATTCCGAGTATGTCACTGTACTTCCAACTATGGTGGATCGATCCATCCTCATGTGTAATCAATGCGTATGCATGCATTTGTGTCGTTTGTATTTGGATTGTGTCGTTTCTAATAAAAATGGTAATGTGTGTACTCCCTCGGTATAAATTCGGTGTATACGGAAAGTCCGTTCCTTTGATTTCTTAAATACCGGATGAGCATAGGGCAAAAGTCCGGTTTGTAGTTTTCAGTCGGACCAGATTAAACTGTCACTGCTATGCAATGAAAAAACAAATATCTTACAAGGAAAAAATAGTAGTAGTAGTAGTAGTTTTCAATCAGACCAGATGAACAAAAGGCGAATGTTCATTCTACTGCTTCTACTCCTACTTCTACTAGTAGCAGTTACCACTAATCCACTAATCAGGGCACCGCTTCTTTGTCGATGGTGCACCCAGCGCCTTGTTGCAGCTGCTCACGGACGAGGATGTCGCTCTGTTGCCGCCGCCCGTGGAAGATGGTGGCGGACCTCCCTGGGCACCGCCTGTGGATGAGGTCGTCCCTGCAATGCCGCCGTCAGAGGATGATGTCGCTGCTCCATGGCGGCCGGTCGAGCACGGCCTTGGCGCAGCTCCATGGCGGATGATGACAGCCGGTCGATGATAGCCTCTGCTCGGCTAGGATGGCAGAGATCGACTACCGCCGACCAATGAGGATGGGAGAGGATGACGGTGCTTGGAGACGACAGTTCCCCGACGAGTGGCGGTGCTTCCGCGCCCCTGACCCCTGGCACCTCTTGCTGACTTGCGAGGGGTGTGATGTTTCAGAGGCGCATGATCTTGGATTTCATTTTGTTCCACAAACTCCGAATCATCAGAGGATGTGTCAACTACCACCCGAATGGGCCTCCACTCTGCCTCCTCTTCATCAGACAACTGGGGATCCTCCCTTTCATCAGAAGAAGAGGAGGATGTGGCTTGCGCCGCACCTCTAGGAGACAATTGCTCCATGGGGAGAAGAAGAGAGCGCTGTGCGAGAATGGGGTTTTTTGTTGGTTGCAAGAGTTGGGAGAGAAAGAGGACGCTGGGAGAGAAGGGGGCTTTTGTTGGTTGCCAGACTGGGATATTTATGGCCAGAGGAACCCATTCAGCCATTATTAAATAAAACTGCTCCCGAAAAGAATAGAGTAGTTTTCTATAATGTGGGATCCGTTCTGGTCAAACTAATTCAATTTTGACCAATTTTACAGTAAATTGTGTTAACACTTATATCTTCATATAAACTTATCGGGAAGTGAGAATTGCATTCTTTTGTGGACGGAGGGAGTACGTTCTGAGGAAGAGGGAAAGACCGTTCGGCAGAATGTTAACAGACTGGAAGAAATAATAGTAGTCTAGAAGGTCCTTTTAGCAATACATCAATATACCGGACCTTCTGGACTACCTTTTCCACTCATTTGTGTTTGTTGGAGCTGTAACTCCTCCATTGTTCTCCCGCAACCTTGTTCTTTGGCTATCCTGTCAATGATGCCTCGTCCCTGGGCAAATCTTATTCCTGACATTGTTGTGAGTGTTGCCAATAAGATCAGTGATGCAAGAGATTTCATCATGTTCAAAGCTGTCGGCAAGGGTTGGAACTGCGCTTGTTCAGGTGAGGCACGCCCGTTTGACCCTTGGATTCTGAAATCTGAATTTATCGGTGAATCTGGAGCAGTGACATTCACATCCGTCGCTGATATGCAGATTTTTGAGGTCTCCTTTCCTGCATTGGCTGGGAAAAGGACTAGATTGATTGGTTGCGGCGGATCTGGAAGCGTAGTCGCCTTAGATTGCAGAGATTGGTGCAACGCGCTCATGCAGAATCCTTTGTCTCCTCGGAAGCACATTCACCTTCCTCGACTTCCAAAATGGAACCAAATGGCTACTCTCCAAGCTTGTATCTTGTACCTTGAAACAGCAGCTGGTGCAGAGTCATTTGTCGTGATTACTTTCTTTTGGTCAGAGAAATCTTTTGCAGCGCTTGGGTCATTGCTCGTTTTCATGTGGCATTTGGGTAGCCAATCCGAATGGACTACACTACCTTCGGAAGATTTCTGGTGCATTTCTTCTGAACACATGCGGATCTACTTGGGGCAAGATCTTCCAGCACCTCCCCATCCTGTTGGACTTCGGTTGTCATGGGCTATTGGCATGGGCAACTCTTCTCTACTCGAAGGTGAAGACCGATTGTTCTTTGTTGTTCTGGGGGAGAAAGAAGCTGAGGTGGTAGAATTAACTTTGCATTCATTCGTCTGGGACATTTGGCAGCCTATTCCCTGGGAGAGAGCTCCTGACTTTCGGAATAAAATCATCTTGTTTGGTCCTGGCAAGTGCATTGTTACAGAAGAGCATGCCTTTTTTGGTTTGCCTGACCTGAGGGCAAATCACATTTACTTCCTACGAACTTATCATGATGATGAAAAGAATGAGTACTGGATCTACCAGTAGGGAATAGGTATTGTTCCAGGCGTCAACACTACTCCTGCGATCTGCATTAAGCCGGTTCTTAGGGACTGGATTTGGTCATGAGGAACATGGCTGTTGCCTAGCTATCGGTAATGTGGAACTTCGATTGTGTACCACCTGTAACGCAATTCAATGTACAAGTATCTATATTATCAGCCTTCATCAATTATTCAGCGCATATGTATGAGTTTCTACCACAATCACTGTAGGGAACAAGCAGTTATGCATTCAATAATCAGGAAGGTCCTTCCCGCAAAACATCAACAGATCAGACAAGTATCAAACATCATAAGTTGGCATCTCACAGCTACTCATCACCACAAAGTTCACACCACTAACAAGTAGCAAATATCATAAGATGGTTAGGTAGAAAATACCAAAATACAAGCATGATTAGCACCTCTAAACCGTATACCTAGCAATAACACCACGAATCATATTATGCCTCATTGTTGTCCTTGAGTGACCTCTTATATGAGGCCTGTCTCAGCAATTCCTTCACTTTCTTCACCACAACTGTTGCAGAATCTAGGAGCTGCTTGACCGTCTGCAGCTTAGAGGCGGTCTCTTGAATCTCCCTGTTAGCCTTTGCACATTCTTCCTTTCACATCCTTGCCTCGCTTTCAGCTTTTAGGTACTTGTTGGCTTCACCCTTTTCTTTAGGAGACAACAGAGCATCGTTTGTCATTTTCTTTCTCATCTCAAACAGGTTATGGGTTACCTCCCCGTAGTATTACGTTATCGTCTGCAGGTCAACTGCTTTGACATTAGCCTCCTCCTTAGCAGCTGTACATGCTTCTTTCCACGACCTTGCTTCCTCTTCTGCTTTCCCCTTCATTTCCATCAGTTTCTCTAGAACTTTTAGATTCCTAATATCCCATTTAGGATCTATCCACCTAAACGACGCGCACTTCATGCCATCAGTCTGCAGTCACCGATTTCATTCTTATAATTAGCGATTGACCACACTAACATCAAATGCTGAAGCAACATTTATTAGAAGTGATACAATTTATCGTTTACCTCGCAGCAGCATACATATCGACGCCTAGGGTTGGCGCCTGTCCAGTCATACCTCTGATGGACAGGCAACCCGTCCCTGCACTCGTTTTCATTAGGATCTAGAATGATAACTTCACGAGGACCAGGCATCGGCGGTCTGGAGCTTTCGGAGTCTACTCCAAACACCTTTAAAATACATGAATATAGTCTATTAACCCAGATCCCCAAATCCAGAATTCCCCTTAACTAGTATGACAGATCAAAGTAGCATGGGAAAACAGAGGACTGACCTGATCGGAGTGAGTCCTGCTTCTCAATTCGCCGCTAGGACCGCTACGATTCGCCATTCCCGCCACGGGCAACAGCATATCTAAGCACCGACGCAAGCTCTAGTCTTTGCCACAAGGAAAAGGAGTGTGGTGCCGGCGAGTCTCTTGCAGAGTTGCAGTAGTGTACGCCGCGTTGTCGAGAGAAATGAGATATATACACTTGTCTGTGGGAAAACATTTTTTTTGGCTGTCGCGCGCGCTTTTCTCCTGCCAAGTTACCAGAACCACTCTGTGCTGTTGTTGGGGCTGACATGTCCAGTTTCCGGGCGCGCGGCGGCCGGCCACGTGGAATAGTCGGCACTTGGAAACAAGCAGTTACACAATTGTTACACAGGAAGGTCCTTCCTGCAAACCATCAAAAGAACGGACTATCCTATTCAGGATCAATCCAAATAAACAGCATCTTAGCTTTTCGTCCCTTTTTACCACTAAGAAGGTCCTCCTTGCGAAACATCAACAGACCGGAGTTTCCTTAATCATAACTTCCCCCTTCTCTATCTATTATAACCATACCTCCATTGTTCTCCCTCTACCTCTATTGCAACACGTATGAATTCCGAATGGTGAGTATGCTCGAAATGAAAGACTTTGGATCATGGACCCAAACGTCAGGACCCAAACGAAAGATCGCTTGGGTGTCGGACCCAAATGTCAGTCACCTTACGCAGAGAGGCAAGTTGTTGACTGGGTTGTCCGTGCCACCACGGATCATGGAATGGACAAACACACACAGGACTATATTCACGTTAGACGGATGATCCGATTTTTACATTACAAATGCACCCACTGCAACAAATTAACGTACCGTTTCAACTGTTTATTACATGACTAAAAACACTTAAACAAAACAATAAAACTACAGGGGACCCTGGTACAACCCTTCAGGTAATCTTCTCCGGAGATTGTGCATAAATTTGGAATGATAAGTGCATACAACTGCACAATCACATGTGAGTATTCCGTGAGGAAAGATTCGCTCTAAGAGAGACCTGCACTTGTCCTACAACTGTGTGCAGTTAGCCTGAATTACCCTTCGTAGAAATGAAGTCACAGTTTCCTCGCTTGCCATGTCCCACATCTTTGACACACAATGGAGCTTCAACCTTTCGACTTGGTACATGTCGGTGATCGAGAGTAAATAAGGCTAGGCATTGGCAGGAGTGTCCCATAAATCAGCCTCCTCCGGGAGTGATCCTTCCCTACCATATTTGATCAGGACCGAAAAGCCATCAGGGTGTGTGTCAATAATTGTAACAGTTTCAGAGGTAGACTCCACTCCTGGGCCGTAGAGCATTGCCTCCATCACACAAGATACTCTTGCCACATCGGCACGTGTCACTTGTATCACCCGGCATTCTGCACCTACGTGGAAGACAACTTCCACAGGGGCTTGGGCTGCAACACTTTCGGATATGCTTCTTTGTACTGATGGAGGAGGAACTTCAATGCAGTCGTCCTC
Source organism: Cenchrus fungigraminus (assembly GCA_036936925.1). Classification (NCBI taxonomy): domain Eukaryota; kingdom Viridiplantae; phylum Streptophyta; class Magnoliopsida; order Poales; family Poaceae; genus Cenchrus; species Cenchrus fungigraminus. Next base: position 54,018,891 of record CM072778.1, read on the forward strand.
CAGTACTGTAACAACACGATATGTGTATGCGATCTTCATTGGATGTCACGCGCTCAATGTCATGATGCTCCACCAGACATTCAAATCCTCTTTCTTGTAGATCCCGATTCATGAAACAAACGTCTTTTGTAGCTTGAACTCGAAACATATCATCTTCATTGTTTGGACATCTCATAGCAACTCATCACCACAAAGTTCACACCACCAGTCCACCACCAAGTAGGAAACATCATACGATGATCCGGTAGCCAGCACCAAAATACAAGCATCATACAAGTTTCACAATAATCATGACTACTCATTCATAATCATAACTCCATCTCATGTTTGGCCTCCTACAGCTGTTCCTTCACCTTCTGCATCTCCTACCGTGAATTTTTGGTCTTGCATTACTTAAGGTTCTTTCAGAAGATCTGGATGTCTCATTCTAGGGCGACGACTCTCTAGTATCTCCAAAGAGATTGAAAACATCATAGAACAATTAGCAGAAAAAGAGAAAGAGCTTCAGTACGCACCTAAGAACAAGAAAATTGAGGGCAGAGCTCATTCTACTTAGCATATACATTGGAATAAATGCGTCAATGAATGGGTAGGACATTGAGTTTGTTTGGTCAGTCTTTTCTTTTAAATGTTCAAGAAGTTCGTTGTCAGTTGGACTGAAACATGTACTAATAGGCAAGGGTACCCGTTTCAGTCCAACTGACAACAGACTTCTTGAACATTTAAAAGAAAAGACAGACCAAACAAACTCAATGTCTTACCCATTCATTGACACATTTATTCCAATGTCTATGGTAAGTAGAATAAGCTCTGCTCTCAGTTTTCTTGTTCTTCGGTGTGTATTGAAGCTCTTTCTCTTTGTCAGGTAGTTCTATGATGTTTTCAATCTCTTTGGAGATCCTAACAGAGTCCTCCCCCGAGACGAGACATCTAGATCTTCTAAAATAACATTAAGATGTTCTTGTAGAAATAAACTCATCCTTGGAGAAAACTCATCTCAATCTGAAAAATAAACTCATCTCAGCCTATAAAAAAAACCCAAATCCCTTGAACCCAATTGTATGAGTACAGTAAAACAACCACCACACGCCACAAAACCTGGTTGTTTGCTACCTACATAAACTCAGCAAGGGTATGGTTGTCCTAACTGAACCTATCGATCCATCAAATGATGCAAATTGGAAACTAACTAAATCTAACACCTAGGGATTGTGCAAACGCTAACAATCATGGCAGAATCCAGATGTCCCTTCAACAGTCTGCAACTCCGAAATAGTATCTTCAATCTACCAATTCATAAAATGGTGGACCTATCAATCCTATCAATTGTGCACCTCGACAAAAATCCATAAAACGAGTGGCTTGAAGGTCATCCAGAAGCTACTAAAATACAAAACCTACTGTAAGACGATGCAAATTGAAAACTAACTGAATCTAACATGAATTGTCTATAGCCTATCAACTTCTAACAGCTATCGAAGTGTGTCAGGGGGTGAGACCTGGACAGATCTACAAGGGGGCTACCCAAGCAGTTTGTAGGTGAATGGGAGGATCGAGAACTAAGAGCGTAGGTGGTAGTTCGCGTGTGGAACTCAGAACACAGCAAGAATGGTGATTGACACGAAGGTTTAGACTGGTTCGGGCCTTCGGAGAGTGAAACCCTACGTCCAGTATGGGGTCGAATTATGCGAAGAGGAGAAGTCCCCTCGAATGGAGCCTTAGACCGCCTTATATGGTCAACGGGCTAGGGCTTCCATTCGAGGTCAGTGGACCCATATCTGGGTCAGTTACAAAATGGAAGGCCATCTGCCCAGATTACAAGGGGTATCCCGCGATTTGCAGACCTAAAGGCGACGCCAGGCCCCGATCTGGTGGCTTGCCCTTTACTCCAAGTCCAGCGGATCCTCCGGGGTCTGGATAAGGTCTTCCAGAGTCTTCCAAGGTCGTCAGGCTTGTGGATAAGGTCTTCGGGCCCACTTGCAGGTCGACGGGGCTTCTGGCAGGTTGGGTCCACTTGACAGGGGCCTCTGGGACCCTGGTCTGTGGGGACCCATGGGTACCCATGTCTCTCAAGCCCCGATCGACGTGTAGGTGTAGTGGCCAAGGTGAGGTCATGTCAAGACTTGGCGAAGTCATGGCGTCGTCGAGGTCGTGTAGGGTGCACGGGGATCCAAAGAAAGAAACCCCTCTAATGCGCGCACGAAGTCAAACATCGAGCTCCTGGAATGTAGGTCCAGAAGGTTGAAGTGAAGGCAAGGTGTCGATCTTGAAGAACCACCGACTTGACTTGGATCAGGTAACACAAAGGAGTATCCTCGACCTTCAGGAAGGTCGCCATGCCAACAGTAGGTAGGTTGAGCAGGGGAGTAGCAGAAGCAGGCTTCCGGTAGGTCGATGCGACGTAGGAGAAAGAGGTCGTCGCAAGACGCACTCGTGGAGTAGCCCCCGAGCAGTGAAGCGACCAGAATGGCAGGTTTGATGCTCCAAAAATAAGGAAAAGATAGAACCTACGGCTTTCTGCTTTCTTCTGATGCTCTGGCTATCTTTTGGAACGTAGCAGAACACATGGAATCTCGAGGAAAGCACCAAACACCAAAGGTTGTCGCGTCTTGAGTCACGGACACACTGTACGGTCACAGGCCTTGCTTCCAAGCGAAGCTAAAGTGCTGTCCACCCGCAAAGGACAAGGAGCGCCAGGATGTCGTCAGGTTAGGGGATAAGCGCGCCGATGCTTTCCACAGGTGAACAGGGACCTTGTGCTTCACGCAGCAACAATGACCGGATAAGGACGCCACACCGGCTGAGTTGCAGATGGGATCCAAGGCTCTGAGCTGCGGGTATAAATAGGTGCCCACACCACCGAGCAAGGGACTTGAGCCAGTAGAATAAGCCATGGCGAAGCTGTGTAGTAATTTCCCCGTGCCTTGGGCTTGCACACGCCCACTAGAGCATAGAGCTAGGCCATCAATACCCGGAGCTAGAAGAATGCTTGCGAAGTTGGGAGAACTCCATCAGCCGCTTCACCCACACCCAGTGAGGAATCCAGGTGTAGCATGGGGCAGTACATGCCTTGACGAACCTTGTGAGCGGAGGCCCGAGGTGATGCTGGAGATCTCCGTGCTGTACCGGGAAAGGCCCGAGGCGACGCTGGTTCCATTTGGAATCTTGTGGTAGAGCCCAGACGTAAGTGTGGGTACCACAGGAAACCTTCTGGAGCTCGAGTAGAGGTGGCTGTGTGGCAGCTACGACAACAGCGACGGTGGAGGCCTCCAAGTAGGTCCTGAAGCTAGACGAAAGCTTGAGACGCGCTTCATTAGTCTAGGTTGCGTCGCAGACATCATGTAAGGTAGTTCAGGACCTTTATTATGTTTGCATCTTGTAATTGGCCACGAGCCTGTTGACGGTCGTTAAGTCCCTAATTTCGACTGTCAACTTTGGATAAAAGTTACTCCATGAAAGTGTGCACCATAGTTATAGGGTTATAATCTAACAAATTCCACAAGCTTTGGTGTATATTTGATTGTAGGTGCAAATGAGCAATTATAGAGTAAAATATGGCATTATCACAAACAATCTCAAATTCCAAATTGGATTACACCATTGCAACGACCTCGTCGAGACGATCGAAATGGACATATCATTTGCTTACATTGGAGTTCGTATGCGCAAGATATGAAAAGAACAAAATGCCGACGCAATGCTGACGTCATCGTGCTACAGCACCATAAAACTGCCCCAGAAGCGACACGTGGTGGCCCGCCATTGGTCGGCTCACCCGCAAGGCAGACGCATGCGGGCGCACGGGGTGAACTCCGCCTGGCCACGCGGCACCCTTGGGTTGGCTCTCCGCGGCCCCACGTGCGCGCGCAGCCGCGCCTCACGCGGGAAGGAGGTCGGGCCGGCTACGTGGCATCGGCCTGTTGGCGCAGGGGCAAGACTGTGGCGGGCCCAGCGGGACCCAAGCCATCACGCGGCTTGTGCGCGGGAGCACGCCGCCCGCCAAGCCACGCGGCGCGCGCGTATTGGCGTGGAGCCGGTGCCGTGGATCACAGCACGTGGGCGCGCATGCGCGCGATTCGGGCGGCCGCTGGACCGACGCGTGGCGGCCTCTGGCTGGCTGGCGAGAGGTCGGTTGGCCGGCTCGGCCGGTCTGCCCCCCTATGCTGCCGGTTTAGCTCAGAAAATGCCCGGTTCAGGCACCCAGTCAGCGGTTCGGCTCCGGTTCAGGCCCCTAAAGACCGGTTCTTGCCCGGTTTTCTGCTCCACCACCCCCAGGACGCCGTGCCCGGTGCGTTACCGCCCCTGGGGGTCGGTTTGGGCACTGGAAAGAGGGGGAGGTCCTCCACTTCTCCAAGTTTCCTCCCCCTATAAATAGAAGCCCCATTCCTCACTTACACAAGGAACAGAGAAGCAGAGATCAAGCGAAGCTCTACCAAATTAGTGCTAGAATTAGGTGAGAGTTGAGGTGCGAGTCCGGGAGAAGCCGGAGTTGTCGGCTTCCTCCCTTCCTCTTGTACCTCGGCGGATGCGGCTCCACTTCGAGTAACATCCGGGTAACTCTTAGGCATTCTGGATCTATTTAATTAAGTTCAGCTTTATTATTTATGCTTGTGGGCTCCTTGCTTTGATTAGTGTTCTAGTAATTGCAAAGCTAGAATAGTCACTAGAGTAGACGTGGTGTCTAGTCTTACGATTACCTCGGAGTACACCTAGTGGCACGAATTGTTGTGGCAGCCCCAGGTGGTGACAGCCCTGACGGCCTACGTAGTCCACCACATGAGATCCACTAGAGCGCAGTAGGACCCCTACTTGGCTTGCCTAGCCCCCTTCTCATCCCTTTCCGGGTTAGGACTGTTGAGCGTCCCGAAGCAAGCATCGTAGTAAACACTGATCTTATCTTTAGTATCCGGAATCCTTCGAAACCCTCTCTACCTCTCCTACACTATTACCATATCTTCTCTTGTCCAAGGTCGATCTTGATTCTTCACTAGTGCACACACATTCCCTGTGGATTCGATACCCTAGAATACTCCTGGGTGAAAGCTACATCGGTATCTGTACGCTTGTGGACTTTTCTGCGATCGTTATTGATACCAACAGGCCTTCTGGTGTCGTTGCATATTTAGTGGCGACGCTAGTAAGTGCCGACAAGCTTTCTGGCGCCGTTGCCAGGGATATAAACCTGGTGGCGATGCTAGTGAGCGTCAACAAGCTTTCTGGCGCCGTTGCCGGGGAACGGTTGCTGTACTAGTGTCGAACCGAGTCATCCGTGTATCCCCATCCATACCATCACATATCCCCATATGGATTCCAAACCTATCAATCAGTTTTCGGCTCCAACGGGCGAAGATCTGGAGCCTCCACCTTCATCATTACCCATCCATGCACCTAGCTATGAACTTCGTCCCGCCCTCATAGCTATGGTACGGGAGCAATCTTTTTCTGGAGCAGAAGAGGAAAATCCGTACACCCACCTTCGCAGTTTTGAGGAAGTGTGTTCGTGCCTTGTCATTCGTGGCATGTAACACGAAACACTAAAATGGAAGCTTTTCCTGTTCTCTTTGACTGGAATTGCTAAGAAATGGTACACTCAAACTATTAGGGGTGTCAAGGGAGATTGGGAAGTTTTGCGAAACAAATTTTGTCTAGCTTTCTTCCCCGAATCCCGATTGGTTGACCTCCGTATGGAAGTGTTAGGCTTTAGGCAAAAGGAAAAAGAAACCTTAGGAGCAGCCTGGGCACAATTTTTGGACCTAAACATGTCCGGTCCCAACCTCGAACTCTCCGAACTGATGCTTTTACAGCATTTTCGTCGAGGCCTTAGCAAGGAGTCCGCCCAGTTTCTCGATATTTCTTCCGGAGGTTCTTTCACTCTTTTGACACCTAGTGAAGGGAGGAACGTTCTCAACAAAATCCTTGAGCATACCCCCTACACTGGTATTTTTGATGAATTTCCCGAAGAAGAGGTTGATGAAATCCTTGAGCCGGAAAATGAGGTTTTACCTATCCAGCCTACACCCATGACCGCTCCTCTCTCTGAGCCAATAAAAGTAGAGCCTCCCGTAGAAAACCTTTATAGTCTCGAAGATGAGGAAACTCATCCAATGGACTTTATCGGCGAAATCGAGGATGATCTTTTCTCAGACTTTGGAAATGCCTCGAATTTTCCGATCCAACCAAAACCTCGAGCGTGCAATTCTCCGTTTCAACAAAATGCTAGCCAACCCGATAATCCCATTCTCAAAGAAGACCTTAAATGCTTGTCGGCGGCTATGAGTGTGGAATGGTTGAGAGAAGCCGAGACATCGCCCGAGGTAGTTAGACTCATCATGCCGTCCACTCTTCTTTCCTATCAAATACAAGGCGTCATGATGGATGTCCAGTACAACCCCACTGTTGGGATAAATATCATCTCAACATCTCTTGCCCAATAGCTCTATCCCAACACGACCCTATGTCCGTCCCGAAAGATTTTTCAAGATCCTTATGGGACCATGTTGGAATGTTGCGGTGTTGTCAAAACAGTCCCGGTAGTTGCCAATGAGGCCGAGATCTTTCTGGACTTCCATGTCTATGATAATCCGGACATACCTATTCTTATAGGTCGGCCTACCGAGAGACTTTTCCAAGAAATGGCTAATGATAGCCTAGCCGTGCAACTAGACGAATCCACACAAATCGTCTCCTTAGCTTGTGCACGGGATGCAATAGCAAAGTTCCATCACCGATTCAAGGATGATCCTTCTGAAAATCACAAAGACACCTTAAATCGTTTAGATGCCAAACAAGGGAAGGAGCCCTCTTCTATCCAAATCCAGCTAGCTAGAAATCTTTTGACAGAACCTTCCCCTAAGCCTACGGTCCCTCCTTTGCCTCCTGATCCTCCAACCGAAACATCTATCCTGGATACCATGGAAAGGAAGTGGTCGACTGGAGTGGAACACTTTTCCGAAGAACTTTGGATTTGTTCACCTTCTACGATCCTTCCTTGTTCCATAAAAGGGATTACCATAGAAGCCCATCTTAACCCTGTCATGGAGGTTAATATTATGCCATGGCACTTAGCGTACACTTTATTAGGCAACGTGACGCTAAGACCATCCAACAAACTCCTCAAGAGTTGTCTCTCCAGACACATTCTTGAGTGTCGGGGGGTTGCATATGCTATGCCACTCCTAGTAGACAAGATCAAGGTTAATCTAGACTTCCACGTCTTTGATGTCCTCGACCTTGATCTCCTCCTAGGCTCCCATATAGAAAAACTTCTCGATGCATCTTGAGGAAGCCTAGATAAAGAGCTTAGGGAAGCCGTTTCGGCCACCACTCCCTTGTTCTCAGAAAATTCTATGGTGACGCCGCTTCGAAAGCAAAACCCGTTCGAGGAGATGATGCATGTATCTCCGTTCGCATCGTCCGAGCCCGTTCTTGCTGAGCTTGTAGAATTTTCTACTTCTCAGGAGTATGACTCGGAAGACCCGCTTCACCTTTGTGAAGACGAACGATCATCATCACCCTTGATCGATTTTGAGCCTCTTCTCACTAGCCCGTATCATGTTGCTTTCGACCTTGATCGAGATTCGACATCGAGTTTCCGTGATGCATCTCTTGAGATGGAGAATTCATGGGCCATGGAAATCTATAAGGCGCCGACTCTGGGGTCCAAAGGAAAGGATCTCATCGACAAGCATGGTAGCTTTACTCTTGATTTACCTCAGGAACCATGCTTGCATCATGTCTCTCCAGAGTCAGCCATGCTCAGTGCACAGAGCACACATCAAGACTACAACTGCCTTATGGTTCTCCTTTGCATAAAGTTTAGAAGGATGGTTGTAGATGCATATGTCCACCATAAGTATTGCAGATTTCATGAGTGCATTGCTGCAAGAAGAAGTTCCCATGGTCGAGCTTATGACCGTAAACAAAGCACTACCAGGAGATAGCCTGGATTAGCGTAGATTTATTTCTCCTTCCTAATAAAAGCAAGAGCATGTTTCTAGGATAAGATTGTCCTTCGGGTATTTTTGGTCGCTAACCTTTCGGGTGGAGATCAAAAGGAATGATGGACAAATGATGCCTACGAACATGTGAGCTACATCAACTACAACACTTCGGTAAGTTTTTGGTGGGAGAACGGCTACGAAAGGAAGCTTGATCTCCACACACTTGAGTTTTGTTGCTCAGCAATGCAAACTTCAAGTCTGGGGGAGGTATGTGAGCATCCCGAGTAAAGCTCCTCTCATACAAAATCTTATCCTGATTTGGAGATGATGTTAGCTCATGCATCTTGCCTAGCTAGATATGTCCTGCTTTTGACTTTAAACAAAGCCCTTCCGGGAGGTTGCCTGATGTTCACCATCGGTCTCATGGTGAATAATAAAAAAAATAAAATAAAACTTTGCTTTGATTTGGCTAGTACAATTTGTACTAGCCAAATCCATGTATCTCATCTTTGTCTAAGAGTGTGCAGGAGAAGACGTAGTAAAAGATAAACTTCTTCCGACATTCAAAGGGATATCATGGTTTGAATAATTCTATTCCCCCCAATTCCCTGATTCATAAGTTATAATTCCTTTCATAAGATCATCATTAAATTAAACTCAATGAATCTTGATGCTCCATCACTATACATGTTTTCGATTGATTGGCTTGCATGTTCTTTATTCCTATAGCACATATATCTGTTGCTTGTGATCAAATATCATTAGGAAACATGTTCATCTAAATAGTTGATTAATGAGATATGGTACGATGCGTTGAACCTTACTCTCTCTGACGAAGTGCTTGGGATGTTTGACTTGAAAAAAAAATTAGCCTTACAAGCTCCTCAGTGATGATATATTCCTACCAAAGTCATATGTTGTTTACATTAGAAAACCTCACACGTATGCTGCTTGTTATTACATTGAGCTTTGTCAAATTGTTGTGACCCTTGCTAGAAGCTTTTCATGCTTTCATGATCAAGATCACGTACACTCCACCTTCATATGCTAAACTTCTACACTGGAAGTTAGCAACATCCATCCATCCACAAAATAAATACTCCATTCAATTTATGAATCTCTCTCCCTAGATTTTCCTTCAAAAGAGACATAGGCTAAAAAAAGAGAGAGATAAAGACACATGCTAAAGAGAAACTCTTCTCAAGCATGATGAAAAAAAAGGAAAAAAAAGAAAAAAAATATATAGCCATATTCTCAAAATAAAGTTCAAAGGGAGAGAGATCATACAACAAGGAGTACAAATTTCCATATCATCCACTTTCCCCACACTTGCACATCTTGATCAGATTGTATGACGAGTTTTCTTCTTGGATCCGGTTTTTGACTTTGCAATATTATGTGATACAAGTATGCCTTATATCTTCAACCTTACTTTGAGCTCCACATATAGCCATCATTAGAAGTAGGATGAAGAAAGGCGAGTTTAATGCCTTGGTGAGGAATCATACACACCTGAGCGATCCGAGAACATCATTTGAGGAGTCAAGTAAGGCTAAGTTTTGAAAAAATATATATTTTATCAAAAACCCAAGCTACTTTACAGAACGAGTTGAGGTGATTCAAATCCAGCCGTGCCATTCTTCAACCATCCAAGATGGCATGGTAGACAGCCCAAAGAGTCACAAGTACAGGTATGCCTTGGAATATCTTACATGCTTGCATCATATCATTTTTGATTCATGTTTTCCACTCTAGTCCTTAACCTTTACTCGAGGACGAGCAAAGGGCTAAGTGTGGGGGAGCTTGTTGACGGTCGTTAAGTCCCTAATTTCGACCGTCAACTTTGGATAAAAGTTACTCCATGAAAGTGTGCACCATAGCTATAGGGTTATAATCTAACAAATTCCACAAGCTTTGGTGTATATTTGATTGCAGGTGCAAATGAGCAATTATAGAGTAAAATATGGCATTATCACAAACAATCTCAAATACCAAATTAGATTACACCATTGTGACGAGCTTGTCGAGACGATCGAAATGGACATATCATTTGCTTACATCGGAGTTCGTATGCGCAAGATATGAAAAGAACAAAATGCCGACGCAATGCTGACGTCATCGTGCTACAGCATCATGCAACTGCCCCAGAAGCGACACGTGGTGGCCCGCCATTGGCCGGCTCACCCGCAAGGCAGACGCACGCGGGCGCACGGGGTAAACTCCGCCTGGCCACACGGCGCCCTTGGGTTGGCTCTCCGCAGCCCCACGTGCGCGCGCAGCCGCGCCTCGCACGGGAAGGAGGTCGGGCCGGCTACATGGCATCGGCCTGTTGGCGCAGAGGCAAGACTGTGGCGGGCCCAGCGGGACCCAAGCCATCACGCGGCTTGCGCGCGGGAGCACACCGCCCGCCAAACCACGCGGCGCGCGCGTATTGGCGCGGAGCCGGTGCCGCGGATCGCAGCGCGTGGGCGCGTATGCGCGTGATTTGGGCGGCCGCTGGATCGACGCGTGGCGGCCTCTGGCTGGCTGGCGGGAGGTCGGTTGGCCGGCTCGGCCGGTCTGCCCCCCTGTGCTGCCAGTTTAGCCCAGAAAACGCCTGGTTCAGGCACCCAGTCAGCGGTTCGGCTCCGGTTCAGGCCCCTAAAGACCGGTTCTTGCCCGGTTTTCTGCTCCACCGCCTCCAGGACGTCGTGCCCGGTGCGTTACCACCCCTGGTGGTCGGTTTGGGCGCTGGAAAGAGGGGGAGGTCTTCCACTTCTCCAAGTTTCCTCCCCCTATAAATAGAAGCCCCATTCCTCACTTACACAAGGAACAGAGAAGCAGAGATCAGGCGAAGCTCTACCAAATTAGTGTTAGAATTAGGTGAGAGTTGAGGTGCGAGTCCGGGAGAAGCCGGAGTTGTCAGCTTCCTCCCTTCCTCTTGTACCTCGGCGGATGCGGATCCACTTCGAGTAACATCCGGGTAACTCTTTGGCATTCTGGATCTATTTAATTAAGTTCAGCCTTATTATTTATGCTTGTGGGCTCCTTGCTTTGATTAGTGTTCTAGTAATTGCAAAGCTAGAATAGTAGTCACTAGAGTAGACGTGGTGTCTAGTCTTGCGATTACCTCGGAGTACACCTAGTGGCACGAATTGTTGTGGTAGCCCCATGTGGTGACAGCCCTGACGGCCTACGTAGTCCACCACGTGAGATCCACTAGAGCGCAGTAGGACCCCTGCTTGGCTTGCCTAGCCCCCTTCTCATCCCTTTCCAGGTTAGGACGGTTGAGCGTCCCGAAGCAAGCATCATAGTAAACACTGATCTTATCTTTAGTATCCGGAATCGTTCGAAACCCTCTCTACCTCTCCTACACTATTACCATATCTTCTCTTGTCCAAGGCCGATCTTGATTCTTCACTAGTGCACACACGTTCCCTGTGGATTCGATACCCTGGAATACTCCTGGGTGAAAGCTACATCGGTATCCGTACGCTTGCGGACTTTTTTGCGATCGTTATTTATACCAACAGGCCTTCTGGCGTCGTTGCATATTTAGTGGCGACGCTAGTAAGTGCCGACAAGCTTTCTGGCGCCGTTGCCAGGGATATAAACCTGGTGGCGACGCTAGTGAGCGTCAACAGGGCCAAAGTCCTTTTGTAGCTTACGAAGCTTTATACATGTGTTTGCATGACAAACAGTGCGTTTTAAGTGTGTGTAGAGGCGCCCGGGCAGCAATGGCATGGCCAAGGTCCCAGCAGGACTGTAACAGCGCGCTGACCTTCAAAAGGTCGTGTATATCGACAAAGGTCCCGTGCCGACCTGAAATAGCACGACCGTTGTGCAGTGGCACAACGCAGGGTGTCAGCCTGATAGCTGTAGGTCTGTTGAAGGACCGGATTGGCGACCAGAGAGGGGGGGAGTGAATGGGTGCCGATAAAATTCTTTCTCAAAAGAACTCGGCCTATATCCCAATCGCAACTCCGAGGGTCACACACGAATAAGTGGGAGCACACACAAACCTCTCTCGAGACCTTAGGAACAAAGCTTGAAAGGCTAGGAAGCAAAGCAGAAGCAAGCACCAAAGAGCTCGAGCAACAAAGAGGAAGGCTGAGACCTACCGGGTCAACCGGCCACAAGTGTCCAGGTCACCCTGAGCCTTCCAGAGCCGCACCGAGTCAGCTGGCCACAAGTGTCCGGGTCAACCTACCCCCTTCGGGTCACTCGGCCACTAGTGTCCGGATCACCCGGGACAGCCCAGAAAACTGCCCGCGAATTCGCCCCAAACTTTCGATCAATGGATCTCCCAAACCACTTGGAGTCTTGAGACGAAATTTTGGGGAGATGATGAACACCCCAAGGAGAAGATATGCCCCAAAAATTTTGGCCTCAAACCCCCTACAACTCTCGGAATCGCAAATCCTTGCCAAGAACACTATGACCTAGGGTTCATCCGAAAGTCAACGAATTGAAGGCCAAATCCGGCGTTTGAGGGGTCAAGATCATCCACAAAGAGGCACAAGGCACTCACCCATGATCCCCTCAAAGAAATCTGGAGAGAAACGCCCTCAAATCGACGAATCGAGCGACGAACGAAAATTCTAAGAAAAGGCTCCGAGAATAACCGAAAAAGAGAAACGGGAGGAGCAACAAGAACAATTGAGGAGTCACGCAAAACCTTCTATACACACCATGAAAGATTCATACATGGTCTAGCATGCTTCCTCAACATCCATCCCTCTCTCAAGATCTCACCATGAAGCTCTCAATCTAGTCCTATGGAAAACCTAGGGAAAATAGGAAGGGAAAATAGCAAAGGGAAATGAGCTAGGGTTCCAAGAGATGGCTGCCATCCTCTCTCCTCTAAGTTTATATGTAGGCAACCAAAAGACAAAACTACCCCTATTACATAATACTAGGATACACGCCCCCGAAGGCACTTTGGGAATTCTCGTCGTAGCACCATCGGACGGATGTCCGGCGACCGCACCTCGCTTAGCCTCGACGCAAGCCTTGCTATCCCGACGCATGTCCTCCGCTTCGAAGTCTCTCGGCACGCCCAGATCTCGTCTCCGCCCGCCGAGCCTCCGGTCTTGGTTTTGTGGTTCAACCAAGTAACCCAACGGTTTTGTGGTGAACCGCCGCAAACCCCGCGTGCAGACTCCGGTCGTGAGCCGCTACCTTGCACCAGCTCCAGTCCACGACTTCGTCTTGCTTTTCTTGCCACCATGCGGCCCGCACTTGATCCCGTTTGGCCACGGGGTCCATCGAGTCGAGCCTACTTGTCTCTCCACTCCTCGGAGGCCCCACAAGGCTAGGACCTTTCGCGCTCGCTCTTCACCTGCACCAACGCAAATCAAGCCGCAACCTGCACCTGCAATACTCGGCCAATAGTCAGTCCAGACCACGTTGTCAATCACTCGTCACACCAGGGAGCGACCATCCACCGGTCCTCGGACGCTCCGGTCCTCAATCTCCCCCTTGATGAGTGCATTGACAACACACATAGTAACCAATTCAGAGAAAAAAGAAAAAGAAAAGGAACGAACCAAAAAACTCAAACAAGTGATCAAATGCCAAACAAAAGCCAAAGAAGATCACTTGAGAGAGAAAGTCTCGGTCCCCTAAGGCAAGGGCAACGGCTTAACACAACCGAGACAAAATGCTCCAAAATTTGCCGACTCCTCAAGGTGAGGAAAAAGGGCTCGACACCATCGGCAAACGAGCACAACTAAAATCAGGCGAAAAAGAGCTCACAAATGCATGAATGCAAGCTCCCCCTGACCAAATGCATTCTCCCAAATTTTTCTTCCCCTTGATGCAAATCTCCCCCTAGATGCATGAATTGGGTACTTTCCTCCCCCTTGATGGTAATGCATGAATCAATCCAAAATGAAACCTAGAGCTTCTCAAATAGACAAAATTCAACACAAGATGCTACACATGTCCAAATGAGCAAATGAGATACTGTATAGCTTCGTATGCACATTAGCTACAAGATTACCAAGTTTCACATCCATTGAGCAAAGCTAAGATAAAAATGAGTAATTTTTCGAAAAATCACTCTCTCATGAGCAAAGTCCTAAACATGAGCAAAACATGTCAAAATGGTAGAGCCATACAAACTTCATGCTAGGACAACTATTCTAACCATAAGATCATCATAAACACCCTCAAGCATCTCATGTCATGTCAAAGCCACCGAGCCATGTGCCTACTTCTATGTATGAGACTTCTCATTGGTAGGCATCATCCAACGATTTAGCACCCAAAGCTATAAAAATTCAGAACATTAGACATGGGAGCACATTTTCCAAGCAATTTACATTTCATTTTCAGATTCACAATGGTACATGAAATGTCTTTGCGACAAAAAGGAACTTATGCCCCTCCACAAGATAAAGCATGCGAGCTAAACATTCATGATGACAGATGAGCCTTTGGCCCCATATGATCAAAAGAAGCTATCCAACCACAAATTAAGCATAGCAAATCCACAAAAACATGTCAAGCTCATATAAAAGCATTTACTCACAAGAGAGTATACATGTAGCATTTTTCAAAAGTATAGCTAGCAACCATGGGCATAAACCAAGATCATCCAGAGCTAAGCCAAACTAACCATAGTATACCAAACTAGCTCACAAGATCATGTATAGCACATCATGGTGAACAATGTATATAAGAGAAGCACATCTCTAAAGCATATGATACAAATGCAGTCTATGATACAAAGACGCAAGCATGATATGATACAGAAATGAACATGCAACATGCATATGTACATGAGATCCCCCCAACCAAAGCTCAAAAGGGAAAAACCACACCAAGCTCACCCCGCAAACGTGCAAATGTAGCTTGGTCCAAAGGCTTTGTTAGGATATCGGTGAGCTGTTTCTCGGTTGGGACATGGATGAGGTCTATGTTTCCCTTCTCAACATTGTCTCTCAGAAAGTGGTAGCGCACTTCTATGTGTTTGGTTCTTGAGTGAAGCACAGGATTCTTGGCTAGACTTATCGCACTGGTGCTGTCACACATGAGAGGTACATGGGAACACTCCTCACCAAAGTCACTCAAAGTGTACGTGATCCAAAGCAGCTGGGAGCAACAACTAGCGGCAGCAACATACTCGGCTTCTGTGGTAGAATGAGCTACACTTGACTGCTTGCGAGATGACCAAGAAACAAGCGAGGAACCCAAAAACTGGCAAGTACCCGAAGTCGATTTCCGATCGACTAGACACCCCGCAAAGTCGGCATCCGAAAAACCAAGAAGCGAAAGGGAAGAGGACGCCGAGTACCAAAGACCGAGCTCAGGAGTGTGTCGAAGATACCTGAAGATCCGCTTGATGGCTTGCCGATGTGAAGTCCTCGATGACGCCTGAAAACAAGCGCACAGACACACAAAAAACTGGATGTCCGGCCTCGTAGCCGTCAAGTACAAGAGGGAGCCGATCATGCTCCGGTACTCCTTCTGGTCCACGGGCTCTCTGTCCTCGTCCGCGTCCAGCGCTGTAGTCGTACTCATCGATGTTGACAGGGGCTTCAAGTCGTCCATCTTGAACTTCTTGAGGATGTCCTTCGTGTACTTGGCTTGATGCACAAAGGTTCCTTCCTTCACCTGCTTGATCTGAAGCCCGAGAAAGAACTGCAATTCTCCCATCATAGACATCTCGAATTCTTTGCTCATGTCCTCTGCAAACCTTGCAACCAAAGAGTGAGACAAGTCGCCAAAGACAATATCATCCACGTACACCTGAACAATCAGGATATCATCGCCCTGCCTGAGGAGAAAAAGAGTCTTATCTACCTTGCCCATCTCAAACCCCTTGCTGAACAAGAACCCCCTCAAATGGCCATACCAAGCATGGGGAGCTTGTTTCAGCCCATACAACGCCTTCCTCAGCCTATACCCCCTGTGGGGAAACTCAACACTCTCAAAGCCCGGTGGTTGCTTCACATAAACTTCCTCCTCCAAAAACCCATTTAAGAAGGCACTCTTCACATCCATTTGGTACAATTTAAACCCTTTAGCCACGGAAAAAGCTAGAAGAATCCTAATCGCCTCCAAACATGCTACAGGAGCAAATGTCTCCTCATAGTCTATCCCCTCCTTCTAACTATAACCCTTTGCAACCAACCTCGATTTGTTTCTCACCACCTCACCATTCTCACCCTCTTTGTTCTTCCACACCCATTGTCCCGATAGGGTTGCAATGTGGTGGTGGCTCTACCAACTCCCAAACTTGGTTTCTCTCAAAGTTCTCTAACTCCTCATGCATTGCGTTCACCCAATTAGGATCAGAGAGGGCGTGTCCAATGTCTTTCGGCTCAAAGGTAGCAACAAAAGCCGAATGAGCAAAGTGAGAAACCTTCCTGGACCTTGACCGCGTTGTACGTTCGTTGATGTCGCCGATAATTCTTGAGGGAGGATGATCAACTTGAACACGCCTCGGTGCTTCTCGCCTGGAGACAACCTCCCCCTCAGCTGCAGCCTCCACTTGATCTTGCTGGATCATAGTCGGTGTAGGGGATGGGCCATCCTGCACCGTAGTCGTCGTAGTGGAAGTAGAGGGTACATGCGCCGCTGGAGCTTCACCATCATCCTCTTCAGCATCATCCTCATCGTCCTCAAATATCTTCTTGCCAACTTCGTGGTCACCTGCACACTCAAAGACAGACGAAGTGCATGGCTGGGTCTCGTCGAAGGTTACCTCACAAGTTTCCATGACTAGGTTAGTATCAAGGTTGAGCACACGGAATGCTCGAGAATGACTAGCATAACCCAAGAAAATCCCATCGGAGGACCTCGACTCAAACTTATCAAGCCTACCCTTCTTGAGAAAAGCACCGACAACCAAAAGCCCTGAAATGGCTCACTCTAGGTGCTCGCCCGTGCATGAGTTCATAGCACGTCTTGTTTAAGAAGGCAGTGAGAAAAATCCGGTTCCCAACATGGCAAGCGGTATTCACCGCCTCAGCCAAATATCTCCTCGGAGTCCTATGCTCGTCGAGCGTCGTCCGAGCCATCTCACAAAGGGACCGATTTTTCCTCTCAACCACACCATTCTGACAAGCCACATAGGGAGAAGAAAACTGATGTTCGAGACCCAAATCACGGCAAAAGGTTTCGAAACGAGAGTTTTTAAATTCTATGCCATTGTCGCTACGAATAGCTCGAATAGCATCTCCATGCCTCTCGTTCTTCAACCTCAAGATTAGATCCCACACAAAACCAAACGTCTCCCCCTTGTCAGCCAAAAAGAAGACCCAAGCATAGCGAGAATAGTCGTCCACTATCACAAGGACATACCATTTCCCACCCGCCGAGCAGACACGAGCTGGACCAACCAAGTCCATATGGAACAGCTCGCATGGCCTCTCTGTCATAACGGATGTCAGAGGCGAGTGAGAGGAGGTGACCATCTTACCATACCTACACGAAGCACATACCAAATCCTTTTGGTACTTCAACTTTGGCAATCCTCGGACCAAACCTAGCCCACTCAAGCGTGACAACAAGTCAAAACTCAAGAGACCTAGTCTCCTATGCCATTTCCAAAGCTCTGCCGAAACACCAGCAACCAAACAACGAGCAGAGCCGACACACTGAGAAAAATCGGTTCTGAAAATTTGACCCTCGGGGATGATCATGCACACAAGATCACCTCGAGAATCCAAAACACGAGAACAGCCCGTTTTGAAACAGACTTCAAAACCCTCATCAAGAAGTTGAGAAACCGAAAGAAGATTATACCCCAAAGACTTGACAAGAGCAACACACCGAAGAGTCACAGACTCACTCACCTTCACCGTGCCCACTGAAAGCACTCTACCTTTCCTATTGTCCCCAAAAGTGATGTACTCTTTGGTCATCACCGGGGTGAGGCTGGAGAACCACCGTCGATCTCCGGTCATGTGTCGAGAGCAACCGGAGTCGATCAACCAAAAGCCCTCCATGCCTCCCACCAGCAAAATAAAAAATTAGAGCGAGAGTGAGCAAACGACTCAGCACTGGGGTTAGTACAGAAGGAATCAAACCAGTGTCGTGCCATTTGCTCAAAAGTGGGGTTAGCAAAATCCATCCTATCTCTCCTAGGTGGAACACCCAAACGTCCCCTTGGAGGACTACGCGTAACACGAAGTGGAGACCGTGGCCCGTAGCTCCTCTGGGACCTAAAGCTGCGATCGTTCCCCCTATACTCGTATTGGCCACGAGTGAAGGAACGTCCAACAAACTCACCACGCCCAAAACCAACACGCCTACCACCATCTCTCTGTGGTGGCTCACCTCGAGGCACAAACTCATGCCTCTCTCGAGGGTAAATGGTACGCACCACACCATCACCTCTCGGCACCAACCTAGGCTCAGGCACACCACGAGAAGGGCGGTACCTATCCTTGTTGGCCATCTCCCTAGCCAACCTCTCCTCACGCTTCCGCCGGAAGCAAAACTCAGCAAGGTGCCCATCCCTCCCACAATGCTCACAATGGAAGGGTTTTGGTTTTGGCTTTGGTTTTGGGCTCTCCTTGGGCTGTGGTTTCTCCTCACTCGGTTTCTCTCCCTTCTTCCCAAAGAACTCGTTCCCCAAGTCACTCTTGAACTTGATGGGTTTCTGGAAGTTGTCGGTTTGTGGAGGAAACACGGGTGGAGCTGGGGTTGTGTCTAGTCGGTTCCTAAATGGGTTTGGCTTAGGAGCATAGGCATTCTTGTGGTAGGTTTTTGGTGGTTTTGGGATGTCACCGATCTTTCCCTCATTCTCACCACTTCCCTCACCAACCTTGTCCGACCCAAGCGATTGCCCATCATAGCGCTTGTATGCCTCAATCATCATCTTGAGCTGAGGCTCATGACCAGACAACCAACCCATCATTTTTCTCAACTCATCGTTCTCATCCTGCAAATGATCAACATAGTGTGCAAGCTCCATATTCTTCACAGCATGTAATTCACAAGTAGAGCATGATATAGGAATAGGAGCTTTCAAAGCAGCTTCTAGTGATCTAGCATAAGCAACCGACTCATCTAGTTTCTCATGCAAAACAGGACAAGAAGTGCAAGCACCAAGCAAGGAGGACCTAGATTTCATCTCATCTAGCTCAACCCTAAGCACATCTAGTTCCTCTACCTTGGAGGCATACTTTTCCTTAAGCACAGTCAAATCACCAAGGAAAACAGAACAATCAGTGCATTCAGGTTCATCGGTCACAATAGAAGCAGACTTCAGAGAATCAATTTGAGCCCTAGCATTAACAAGCAAAGACTCTAGCTCAACCACCTTCTACTTAGCCTCTCCAAGCAAAGACCTATATTCCCTCTTCTCCTTGTTGGTCTTTCTAAGCACATCATCACGGTTGTCAAGCAATTCATTCAACCTAGCATTCTCCGCTACCAAGAAGGCAGGATCATTGTTTACCTCATCCTCGGAGTCAGAGTCCGAGTCGTCCTTGTTGCTCTTCTTGCTCCCGGAGCTGTGTGCCATGCCGCAAAAGCCTTGGGCGGCGAAGCACAGGCCGTTGATGTTCTTGCTCGACCACTTGCCCTTGTTCTGGTTCTCTTCTTCATCACTTGAGCTTGATGAAGAGTGGCAGGAGCTCGAGTCGATGTCGCTCGCACCGGCAACCATCGCCCGCTCCTTCTTCTTGTGACCACCACTCTTCCTCGGCCTCCGCTCGAACTTGTTCTTGCCCTTGTGATTGTCACTCGAGCGGTGCTTGTGGTCGGTCCTTGGACGGTGCTTGTGCTCGGGCTTGACCTCCATGGCCTCCGGGCACTTAGCGATAAAGTGCCCGTGCTTGCCGCACCGGTAGCACATGCCCGAGCTCCTCCGAGTGTTCTTCCGGTTCGTGTACATGCGCTCGAACCGCCTGCTCAGTAACGCGAGATCCTCCTCGCTCAGCACCTCGAACTCCTCATCTGGCATGGACACAAGACAAGACAAAGAGAACTGTCTCGAAGACATGTTAGCGTTAGTCCTTGGTCCAGAAACGAGAGCCAGACTATGAGGGTCAGTCGAGTTCTCGATCTTAGCTCGCACCCCACGATCCACCTCGGACGACTTGAGCTTGGAGAACAGCTCGTCCACCGTGAGGGTCTCATACTTTTCCGACTCAAGAATGGCCTCGACCTTCTCACTCCACACGGTACGATCTAGAGAGTGCAGGAGCATGATAGCCCTGTCATGATCATCGTACGGGAGCGTGGCCACATTAGCCCTCTTGTTGTTCACAATCACAGTGAACCGCTAGAACATGGCATCTATGGACTCACCGGGGAGATGAGTGAAGTTATCGTACTCTCTCCAGTAGGTCGCAAACAACCGAGCCTGAACCTGAGCATTCCCAGTGTGAGCATTCTTCAGCTGCTCCCAAATCCTACA
Organism: Cenchrus fungigraminus; assembly: GCA_036936925.1. NCBI lineage: Eukaryota > Viridiplantae > Streptophyta > Magnoliopsida > Poales > Poaceae > Cenchrus > Cenchrus fungigraminus. Next base: position 54,039,189 of record CM072778.1, read on the forward strand.
AGCCAAGTCCTCTGTCTGAACCCGATCGAATTCGGATTGACACAAAGCACGGTACAAGTAGTCGACCGCCTTGTTGTTGGCGTCGTGCATATCCCTCGATCCTGGAGCAAGGAAGTTCATAGGATGAACATAAGTTGTGTTCACCGTGACATCCCAAAGGATCTGACCCTTGCCGCGGAGGAAGCAGCCATCTGCCTCTGCCACATCTGGTACTTCTTACCATCAAAGTGTGGAGGACCCGAACCCTATTCCTGGTACGCCATCTTTGGATCTTAGACTGGTTAGAATCACAAAGATCCGTAACCGACTCTGATACCAATTGAAGGACCGGATTGGCGACCAGAGAGGGGGGGAGTGAATGGGAGCCGATAAAAATTCTTTCTCAAAAGAACTCGGCCTATATCCCAATCGCAACTCCGAGGGTCACACACGAACAAGTGGGAACACACACAAACCTCTCTCGAGACCTTAGGAACAAAGCTTGAAAGGCTAGGAAGCAAAGCGGAAGCAAGCATCAAAGAGCTCGAGCAACAATGAGGAAGGCTGAGACCTACCGGGTCAACCAGCCACAAGTGTCCGGGTCACCCTGAGCCTTCCAGAGCCGCACCGGGTCACCCAGCCACAAGTGTCCGGGTCAACCTACCCACTTCGGGTCACCCGGCCACTAGTGTCCGGATCACCCAGGACAGCCCAGAAAACTGCCCGCGAATTCGCCCCAAAATTTCGATCAATGGATCTCCCAAACCACTTGGAGTCTTGAGACGAAATTTTGGGGAGATGATGAACACCCCAAGGAGAAGATATGCCCCCACAAATTTTGGCCTCAAACTCCCTACAACTCCCGGAATCGCAAATCCTTGCCAAGAACACTATGACCTAGGGTTCATCCAAAAGTCAACGAATCGAAGGCCAAATCCGGCGTTTGAGGGGTCAAGATCATCCACAAAGAGGCACAAGGCACTCACCCATGATCCCCTCACAGAAATCCAGAGAGAAACACCCTCAAATCGACGAATCGAGCGACGAACGAAAATTCTAAGAAAAGGCTTCGAAAATAACCGAAAAAGAGAAACGGGAGGAGCAACAAGAACACTTGAGGAATCACGCCAAACCTTCTATACACACCATGAAAGGTTCATACAAGGTCTAGCTTGCCTCCTAAACATCCATCCCTCTCTCAAGATCTCACCATGAAGCTCTCAAGCTAGTCCTATGGAAAACCTAGGGAAAATAGGAAGGGAAAATAGCAAAGTGAAATGAGCTAGGGTTCCAAGAGATGGCTGCCATCCTCTCTCCTCTAAGTTTATATGGAGGCAACCGAAAGATGAAACTACCCCTATTACATAATATTAGGATACACGCCCCCGAAGGGCACTTTGGGAATTCTCGTCGTAGCACCATCGGACGGATGCCCGGCGACCACACCTTGCTTAGCCTCGACGCAAGCCTTGCGATCCCGACGCGTGTCCTCCGCTTCGAAGTCTCTCGGCGCACCTGGGTCCCATCTCCGCCCGTTGAGCCTCCGGTCTTGGTTTTGTTGTTCAACCAAGTAACCCGACGGTTTTTTGGTGAACCGCCGCAAACCCCGCGTGCAGACTCCGGTCGTGAGCCGCTACCCTGCACCGGCTACTATCCACAACATTGTCTTGCTTTTTTTGCCACCATGCAGCCCGCACTTGATCCCGTTCGGCCACCGGGTCCATCGAGTCGAGCCTACTTGTCTCTCCACTCCTCGGAGGCCCCGCAAGGCTAAGACCTTTCGCGCCCGCTCTTCACCTGCACCAACGCAAATCAAGCTGCAACCTGCACCTGCAATACTCAGCCAAGAGTCAGTCCACACCACGTTGTCAATCACTCATCACACCAGGGAGCGACCATCCACCGGTCCTCGGATGCTCCGGTCCTCACTAGTCGACCTAGAAGGTGGCAGGGCCTCAGCAAGGAGCTGTAGTCAAGACCAGGAGGTCGCCAACGGGCAGTAGACCTTTAAGCACGGGGTCGTTGGTAGTTTCCGTCACTGTAGGTCGAGGTGACCTAGAAGGCATGAAGGTAGCTGGACCTAGGAGATGTGGTGTGAACCCGCCGTTTGTAGGCCGAGGCGACCTAGGAAGCTGTCGGGTCCTTGCTGACCTTGTAGGGGCAGTGTAGCAGGTCCATAGGTCGTCTGTGGGTCGTGGCGACCTTAAAGTTATGTTGACGGTTAATAGTTGTATCAAAGTTCATTTGGACTTGCAAGCGGACAAGTCCTCCGTCGTAGTCAAGGGACCCTTCTTCCCTTAAGTGTGAACCCAAGGTATCGAATCTGTGGAACAATGTGTAACGCAAGATCCAATCTAATAAGCGGAAAACACTTTGATCTTGGAAAGGGTTTTTGCATCTAATCTATGGAAGAACCATGAAAACACATCTAATCTACTAAACTCCGGAGGTAGCAAGAGAAAGAGAGATAAAACCAATCTAGAGATTGGATCGGGTCTTTTGTTGAAGTTCCAAAACAAAGAAGAATAAAGCAAACGAATCTCATTCCTAGCCTCTTTAAATCGTGGCTTCCGTTCCAACTCCGAAGACGCCCGCCTTTTGGAGCCACCATCCTGTCACAACACACTCCTATTCGTGCGGGTTAGCCTAGGGAGAGTTCAAGATGAACAAGATGAAAACGCTAGGTAGATCAGGTATGCACCTCCAGCCACCATGACTACAAGAGCACCCTAAGCAATCTAGCTATAGATTAGATTGGGGAATAAGAAAACCCAAGCGAAGACAAAGTTGTACAGAAAGCACTTAGATCGCTAGAAATTGGATTCAATCTTGCAAATTCAACATGAGAGTATAATACATGGACAAGATCACCACCGGGATCCTACCTTGATCTTGATCCTAGCTCCTAGAACTCCGACGTGGTCTTCCATGCAAGGTTCCCACGTCGGCTAAACCCTAGTCAACCATCTCGACCCTCTCCTCTCCGGAATGGTGTCCCTCTCTTCTCTGCTCCTCGGTGGCGGATGACGAATGAATTGATCCGTGGCTCTTGGCAGGGGGACTATAAATAGCCCAAGGGTCATCTAGGTCCAAGGGGAGCGCCGAACCGACGCTAAAACGGGGTGGGCCGACCGGCCTGGGCCCATTTTGGCCCGGTTCGACCCCGGTTTTCTTCCCGTCGCTTCTCGTGTCTTCTGGAACTTTCCCCCTTCTGCATGTGGGCCCTTGGCATCAGTTTCTCTGCGGTTTGGATAGGGCTCCTTGTCGGGCAAGCTTCAACATTTTCTGTCCAAGTCCTTAGAGTTTTCTGCACAGTTTGGTCCTTGGGCCTCTTGGAGTCATGTTCACCTTGTGTCTTGACTTGTGCCGGGCTTCATGACCTTCTTGCAAAGTGCTCGATGAACTATACCCAGAAGTCCTCGTTTAGGTGCTTAATCCCTGCGTAAACAATAAACTCCAAATACCACATGCGAGTGCGAACTTGACATATCATGAGGGTTAGGATCGTTACTTTGGATATTAAATCAATACGAACATTGAAGGTAAACTCATGGCTAGGTTGACGGAAATTCACCGTCAACATATCCCCCATGCTTAAACATTGCTCATCCTCAAGTAAGCCTTCAATGGATATCAGCATTGCCTTTGATTGTTCATACCCTGCACTTGATCATACACGAGAAAACATAATGCTCTCTAAATTTATATTTGTTAAAGTTCCCTAGTGTACTAGCCTTCATCCCTACGGAGGGTGGATATCAATTAAGCTCTTCCCACAAGTAATTAGTCATGCTCCCCAAATTTCAAATGAATATCAGAAATTTTGAAGTGTAGAGTAAGATGAATAAAAAGAGCTAAACCAAGTTCAAAAATTTAAACCACCTTGCATCTTGCTCATGAACTCTCATCTCGTCTTGTCTCTCAAGACTATTTATTCTACTCTTTTCCCCTTTCAAAATATATATAAGTGGTAGGCTTTATATGGAGCTTTTGGGAAAAGTTTAGTCCTACCAAGATATTATTATTGAGATATTATCAAAACAAGACAAGCTTCTCATGGTCTTACCGAGACTCGTCAAAAAGGTCATTGGAAAATAATGTTGTTTCAAGGAGGGGAGAGAGAAAAATACACACACTTGAGATAGGTGGACATGTGCAAATGGGAAAGAGTGATCCCAATGCACGAGCAAAGTCCTCGTTATCGGATTGCACATGGTTGGAAAGATGAGTATGGGTCTTGATCTTGAATCCTCTTGAAACTCCTAATGCATCTAGAGAGCCGGGGAGCTTTATTTATATATATATATTTTTTTCTTTCTCTCATATTTTTCTTTTTTTTCATACTTTTTCTTTCTTTTTTTTCTTCTTCTCTTTCTTTTTTTTATTTTTATAAACTCCCCTTGAACTCTAGATTACATTGTACCTACCTCCTTGGCAGCTCCCCCCTATGCTTAGACGATTGCACGTCCTCGGACAAAGAGGTGGAAAAATTTTCCTGGAAAGTTCTATGTTTTCCTGGAAAGAAACACTTGAAATCTTCTAGGGATCCTTCACGCAACCATGTCGTCTTGGAGGACTCCCAAAATTATTCTTCAATCCTTGGCACCTTCATTCTTGTGATCTTCCTCGAAAGATTCATCCATACTCAAATGATAGGTTGTGGTCAAGGAGGTAAACACAAAAAGATATATTGGGTTTTATGGGTGGATATCCGGCGAGGTTTGTGAAATTTCCGATGTGGAGATTCACAATGCACAGATAAAAAAGGCTAGCAACAATATAGGTACGCAATAACAGAATGACCAGCTTCTTAGTCTCAGGCCAGAGAAATCAAACCCTGAATTAATTCACCCAAAAATAAATCTTGTATACTAAGTTTTTGCACTCAAATAAATATAAGGCTTTGGATAGGTAGAGCAACATGCAAGTGGTATTAATGACAAGGTTAGCATAGTTTTAAGAACAAAAATAAATCATCTTTAACACATCCAAAATTGAGAGCATGAAAAGAAAACTATGGGTCTTATCTTTATCATAACCTCCGCAAGGGATTAAGCTAGCATTTGATTTAATTTCAGATTTGTATTTTAAGAGAGCATTAGCTTAATCATGCATAAAACAAGTACAAAGACAAGTAAAGCGGCAACTTTCATCATATATCAACATGGCATCAACTTATTATCTTCACTAAAGGTGATAATCATAGTGGCAAACTTTATTCATGTTGATTTAAAGCAAACACTACTACTAACACACATGCTGAAAATAAATAAAAACTGAAAATGCTACACAAATTTGCTTAAAAGCTGAAAATAAAGAGAAGAGAAAAGAGAAAATTGAACCAAAGTTGAAGGCATCATTATTATTTTTCTTCTTCCTCCTTCTCCATTCTTCATCTTCCGATGGTTGATATTGATGATTTTCTTCCTCCTTGCTCGTAGTATGATTGCGCCGGTCCCTTCTTTGACTTGCATTGGTTTGGATGAGGCGCCATGAATGCTTCGTTGGGTGCCATGTATGGTGGAGGAGGTGGCGGCATGGCTGCCCCACTACCCCATGCTTGCATCGGCACACTTCATAATATGGTGGAGGCGTTGGTATTCCTCCATAAGGTGGTGGCATCAGGATCCCTCCATGTGGTTGTTTATTAGCTTGATGTGCAGCCCCTCCTTCATGTTGGGCTACGAAGGATGATCCTTTTTCAACAATGCTTCTCCTTTTATTCTTCTTCGCCGGCACAAGAAGTCCCTCTAACCAATTTTTGTCTTCCTTCAACAAATAATCTCAGCCCCATGTTGGAAAGAGGAACATCAACTTGCACCCACTCCTCTCATCTTCACTAATATATTTTCCTTGCTTCATTTACTCGACCCCCAAAGAAATCCCAACGAGGAGAAATTTTGGGTTCCTTGTAATCTTCTCCCGAAATCATTCTAACATATTTTCTTGGACTTCAACTTGCTCCAGGGCTTCCTTCTTGGGACCGAGCAGCTCTCTAATATATCCATAAGGAACTAATAGCTCTTCATCTTCAAGGCAGAATGAAAGGCACGACACTCCTTCATCAACGACCGGTGCTAATGTATAAGAAATTACAAGGCAATCTCCTTGTGAGTGCTTACACCAACTCCATTAAAGAATTTCACCCATCCAAGGTTGCTCAAGATTTGATAATTATCCGAGTAGAATCCCAACACTTGGAGGGCGTTGTCTTCGAAGTCAACATTTGGCACAAGCCTCTTCTTAAGACGAACAAGCCTCTCCTCCTCCTCCTCCGTCTTCATGATGAATCCATTGGAACGCCTCAGAGTGTATGGTGATGGAGCGGATGAACAAGTTGAGCGTCATGGTGGAACGGGTGGCTCATGCCACCAAGGGGCAGCGTGTTGCTCCACGGTGGTACTACGTCTTCCTCCATGCTTCGGGGAGTCTCGGGAATCGAGTGCCTCCTCGAAGAGCTTGATAATGGCACCTTTGATGATGATGAACGTGTCTTCTTGGTGAATACATTGGTGGCTATTTTCCACAATGTTGCCGCACTAATTCACAACGAGTACACTGGGGTTTGCTTGCCGATGGGGAAAAACACACAAGGGAAGTATATGGAGGGTGGAGTTTATTATTATTATGATTATTATTTTTTAGAGGGTGGAGCGTGAGGTGCACAAGATAGGATGGATATTAGCCCATAGGGTTTGTGGATTCTTGAACATGCAACCGCCTATCATGGTGAAGCTAAACTAATTTATTGAGGTGTGAACATGAGGTTACTTTAGCTAAACCTACAAAAGATATGTTGATAGGATCTACGGGAGTAGTGAGATCTATACTCCCGAAAAGCATGGTGGCTAGCCTTAGGCATCAAAGCTTTATCAACATAAACAAAAGATCGAAACAAAAGAATCGGCGATAACATGACAAGATCCTCATCCCCATGAAACTCAATTATTTCTAGGTTGTCTGGAAGTTATGGGCTATGAACTCAAGAACACGAATTAACAAATGCATAAAATACTTACCAGGCGAAGGGGAGCACTGGGGGCCATAAGTGGAGGCTAGGCCGGCCGGCCTAGGCTGATCGGCCTAGGGGCCCTCCTACTCCATTTGCTTTGATCTTTCTCCGAGATACTTCTTTCTCCCTTCTTGCCTTGTGTCTACGTGATCCACGAGATTCCTCCACCCAAATGTTCGCAACCACTCCTTTGCTTGCGCGATTAAGGGTTCCACCTCCATTGTTTTACTTCTTGTTCCATCTTGTTCCCTTGCCTCTTGTGCTTCCACCAATTTCCTACAAAACAAAGCCCTTGCTTCCCCCCATGCTTGTCCTTTGCATGTGCCCAAGATGCCAAATGATGGATACGTGATGCATGGTGGGGCACTATATGTTAATCAATCTCAAAAACCTCCCTTATCATGTTTAGATGCTAATCACTCCTCTCATTTTGAAACTTTAAAAATTAACTCAGAGCTAGCAATGAGTCCAAATATATCATTAGAGGAGCTTTTAGGCATCAAAAACAATTATAAATTTTATTTTGGTTGCACCGGGATCGATTGGTTTCATTAATTGATAGCAAGTTCCTCCGGCTTGACCGTGGGGGTATGGGTTTAGGTTCTAATTTTGGCCAAACATGAGAGAGATATTTTGAATAAAAATAAAGTCAATGGGGCTTAGAAAAATTCTAAATCTAGAGAAACCGGTGGATGTCAAGTTGAATGAAACCAAAAATCAAGTTTCTTAGGTTCACGCGAGTCCTACCATGCGTCAAAGATTAATAACATTACGAAACATAGCGAGGCTCCACTCGTGTGTTTTTATCATGTAAAACAAGCCAACCTTAACACCATGGAGAGGATGAAAGGTTGGGGTAGGTTCTGAATTTTTGGTACTAGTTCCTCAAAAATAAACAAACAAAACTTGGGATGGCTCAAGTCATTGGTTTATGATCAATATAAAATTCAAATAGAACGACCAAGCAATTATAATGTCTCCAAAAATTATTCAACCGCATAGGAATTTATAATATGTAATGCGTAGCAAATTCTAAGACCAACTTACTTGAAAAACTTGAAAAATTCTTCGGGTTGCCCTCCCGGTAGCTTGACTCTTCAACGGGTTGTCCTCCCGGTAGCTTATTCTTGACTCAATGAACGGGTTGCCTCCCGCAAGCACTTCGTTTATAGTCTATAGCTAGACTTCTTCTCTTCTTCACTTCGGATCAACGCTCTTTGCGGGCGTTGCAATCGTGGGGACCCCACTTCTACACCATCCTTGGCTTTGGTGTAGGTTTATTCTTCAGCTTAGTCATCTTTTTGGTCTTCACAGGTGACATTGATTCTTGGTCTTGACGGATGCAACAACTTTTGCGTCTTCTTCGCTTCATTCTCCTTTGACTCCTCCCTTCCGATGCGACGATGAGGTAGAATGTATTTAATATTGACCACTTTACATACCTCGAATCTTGGTTGAATTGAATGCACTCCTCATGCCATCGATGTCAAACTCGATCTCCCCCTTGCCAACGTCGATTGCTCTGACGGTCTTGAGGAACGATCTCCCTAGGATGAGTGGTGGATGAGGTTGATCTCCTTTCGATCTTGGAGGTGGAGTTTCTCACTTTTAGATCTTGTGTTGCACGTCACCTTTGCCAGCACAATTTTTTCTAGACCATCCACAATATATATGTTTTTTATGTTGGAGATGTAGCCATCCATCTCCGATTAGGGTTAGCAATAAACAAAATAAAGAAAACTAGGGTTTAGCAAAACCCTAGATTAGATTGATTTTTTTCGAGGATGGTCGATATCAAGAGATGCAAAAGAAAAATCAAGAGAAAAACTGAACATATTTACAAACACAATACTAGATTGAATCTTGATTACTTGTTCCCCGGCAACGGTGCCAGAAAAAGGGGCTTGTTGACGGTTAATAGTTGTATCAAAGTTCGTTTGGACTTGCAAGCGGACAAGTCCTCCGTCGTAGTCAAGGGACCCTTCTTCCCTTAAGTGTGAACCCAAGGTATCGAATCCGTGGAACAATGTGTAACGCAAGATCCAATCTAATAAGCGGAAAACACTTTGATCTTCAAAAGTATTTTTGCATCTAATCTATGGAAGAACCATGAAAACACATCTAATCTACTGAACTCCGGAGGTAGCAAGAGAAAGAGAGATAAAACCAATCTAGAGATTGGATCGGGTCTTTTGTTGAAGTTACAAAACAAAGAAGAATAAAGCAAACGAATCTCATTACTAGCCTCTTTAAATCGTGGCTTCCGTTTCAACTCTGAAGACGCCCGCCTTTTGGAGCCACCGTCCTGTCACAATGCACTCCTATTCGTGCGGGTTAGCCTAGGGCAAGTTCAAGATGAACAAGATGAAAACGCTAGGTAGATCGGGTATGCACGTCCAGCCACCATGACTACAAGAGCACCCTAAGCAATATAGCTATAGACTAGATTGGGGAAGAAGCAAACCCAAGCGAAGTCAAAGTTGTAGAGAAAGCACTTGATCGCTAGAAATCGGATTCAATCTTGCAAATTCAACATGAGAGTATAATACATGGACAAGATCACCACCGGGATCCTACCTTGATCTTAGCTCCGGGAACTCCGACGTGGTCTTCCATGCAAGGTTCCCACGTCGTCTAGGGAAACCCTAGTCAATCATCTCGACCCTCTCCTCTCCGGAATGGTGTCCCTCTCTTCTCTGCTCCTCGGCGGCGGATGATGAATGAATTGATGCGTGGCTCTTGGTAGGGGGACTATAAATAGCCTGAGGGTCGTCTAGGCCAAAGGGGGCACCGAACTGACACCAGAATGGGCTGGGCCGGCCGACCTGGGCCGACCGGCCTGGGCCCATTTTGGCCCGGTTCGCCCCGGTTCTCTTCCCGTCGCTTCTCGTGTCTTCTGGAACTTTCTCCCTTCTGCATGTGGGTCCTTGACGTCATTTTCTTCACGGTTTGGATATGGCTCCTTGTCGCGCAAGCTTCAGCATCTTCTATTCAGGTCCTCGATGTTTCACGGCTTCACGCTTTAGTCCTTGGATCATTTGGAGTCATGTTCACCTCGTATCTTGACTTGTGTCGGGCTTCATGACCTTCTCGTAAAGTGCTCGATGAACTCTACCCGGAAGTCCTCGTTTACGTGCTTAATCCTGGCGTAAATAATAAACTCCAAATACCACATGCGAGTGCGAACTTGATATATAATGATGGTTAGGATCGTTAGTTTGGATATTAAATCAATACCAACATTGAAGGTAAACTTATGGCTAGGTTGACGGAAATTCACCGTCAACAAGTTAGCATCAGAAGTATCGGGGTTTTGGGGGCTTAGATGTGTGGCATGACAAGTCCACAACCGTCTGGATGTTGAACGAAAATCAACGGGCGCAGATTCCCGTACGGAACTAGGCCGAAAGAGCCGTTGGCAAGGAGGTCCGTTTGGCAAGGATCCGTTGGGTCGCCGCAAAATCTGCTACAGAGACGTTGGATGCGGCGGCCCATAACGCCACTGGGGCCCAGCTATATAAGGCCGAGCTGCGGGCTGGGACCCCCACTGGCTTTTATTTCTGCTTAGAGCATAGGGTTCCGCCGCCGCTTCAAACGCTCCAGCGAAATCAGTGGCGCCGCCGCGTGTAGACCCGCCGCTCCATGCACCCTCGCATGCATGCGAAGTCGCTCGTAGTATTCAGAGCTAGATCTACCGGAGTGGAGGAGGAGGAGATGGAGCCCGAGCTTGCGCCGGCGCCGGAAACCATCTGGGAGCCGTCCGTGGTGACGGAGGAGCAGATCTAGGCTCTAGCGACCGCGGGCTGCTGAAGCCCAAGGCGGAGGTGGCCTGGAGGCCGGCGGTCGGCGAAACGTTCCCCACCGAGGGGACCGGCGAGACCGTCGTCTTCCTCGCGCATGTCGAGTGCGGGTTCGGGGTCCGGTGACTTCTTCCGCAGGCTCCTGTACTTCTACAGGATCGACCTGGTACACCTCGTCCCCAGCGCCATTACGATTGTTTCTTCCTTCATCCACCTGTGCGAGGCCTACTTGGGGATACCACCGCACTTCCACCTGTGGCGGCACTTCTTCGAGCTGAAGAAGAAGGGGAAGTCCGACGTCGTCGGTAGCGTCGGGTTCATGCTGCGCCGGTATATGAAGCCGGTGTACATCGACCTGGTGCTGCCTGACAACACCACGGGCTTGAAGCAGGGCTGGTTCTACCTCGACAACCCAGCGCCAGCTCTTCCCACAAGGTCTGGGTATGTGCCTGTACCTAGGCCTGAGTGGTCCAATCAGCTCACGTCGCGGGAGACCGACGACCTGCAGCCGCTGTGGACGACCTTGAGAGGTTGAAGACAGAGGGGCTGACCAGCGGTGATGTGGCGATCATCTTTTGCCGGCGGCTGCTGCAGCCCATCCAAGATCGGGTGCACCCCGTATGCGAGTACTGGGGCCAATCCGATCCCACCCGAGTCATGCGGCACAAGGTCTCCAAGGAGGAGATGGTGGCGCGGGTGAAGAGTATATTCACCGAGCGCATCCGCAACCGGACGTGCCCCAAGGCGCTCAGTGTGTACCGGCCTACTGAAGTTGTAAGTGACCTTTGCCTCAAGTCGACGCTGATTTCTATTGCCTCTTTTATGTGGGTGATTTGAACATAGGTCGTTCTATTGCAGGGTCGCGAAGGCGTGCACTGGTGCCCAGCTCCGCTGCGCAATGAGGGGGAGCAGAGCTTCAAGGTCCGAGCTGCGGGGGATGTTCAGGCTCCTCCACAGCAGTGTGTTGAGGACTACCTCTCCGACTCGTCGGTGGGTAGCGATGTTGAGGAGCTGCCGCTGGGTGGGCGGCGACAAGGGCTGCCGCACCGGCGCCACGACGTACGCGGCAGACCGCGGGCAAGGTGTCCGCATCCAAGGCCGCAGCGACGATCACCGCCGCCCAAGTAGCAGTGTCGAAGAAGAGGAAGAGGAGAGGCCCCGCTGTGTTGACGAATACAGCGACAGCCAGCACCGACGTCGAGACGATTGACGTCAAAGAGGAGGACGACGCGAAGTCGCCCGACGTGTCGAGCGAGCGGGCGGTACAGACACCCCGCAAGGTCGCAAGAGGAGATGAGCACTCAAGGTCGGGCGCGGACGTGCCGGGTGACGCGGGGTCACAGAAGAGGGCCAAGAAGGCTCCGGCCAAGCCTGTAAAGCTTGGGTTGAAGTCTGCCAGCAAGTAAGCCAGCAGACCCAAGCCTACTTTCTATTTGATCTTCCATATATCGCGTCCTTTGTTGTTGAGGGTTACCATGTATGTGTAGGTCAACGCCCGCTACATCGGAGAGTGCCAAGAATGCCTCTGGCCAGGAGGCGTTCGGGCGCAAGGGAGGAAAGGCGGTGGTGGAGCAGTCGCTAGCGACCTCAGCGGCGGGCGTCTCGAGCCAAGCTCTTAGGACCACGGGGGCAGCAGTGTCAGAGGCGGAGAAGGTCACCGCCGGCGGCGCCCAGCGAGCTGAAGGTCTCCAGAGCGACCTGTGCATGGCCGGCCCACCACCAGTGCGGGAGCAACAAGCTGGAGGGGCGCGCGGACCTGGAGACAAAGGAGAGGACGATAGGTGCCTCTACGTCGGGACCCCGTGGTAGGACGACGTCATCGTTGATCGCCGTGACATTGATGAATTCAAGGCGCCGCAGCGGACAATCGTGCGGACGCTCTCGGTGAGTACCCGACATCGACCCTACTGATTTTTAGCTTGTCTTGATCACTCCAAGGTCTTGATATCGGATGGGTCTTTTTGTGTTGCAGTCTCTCGCCGAGCGAGCTCAGGCCCGGGCATTCCTGGTGAGGGAGGGCGCCAATGCCCACATGGAAGCGACCGCAGCCCAGGAGGCTTTGCTGCAGGTAAAGGTCGAGGCCGCGGAGGAGGTCCAACGCGTGAAGACCGCCATGGCCCGCCAGGCGGAGAAGGATATGGCCACCCTGAAAAAGGAGCTGGAGGCTGCCCAGCAGAAGTCGAAAGACGCCGCGGATGACCTCCAGGCCGTTGTTGACGGTACGTTTGATCGGTCTTTGAGTCTTGGCTTCTTATGGTTAGGTCTTTTCTCAGTCTCGACCCTTGACGTATCCAGGCACCAAGGAGACGGAGCAGGCGCTGAAGAAGGAGCTGACAGAGACTAAGGACCAGGTGAAGGTCCTTAAGGAGAGGACCAAGGAGGTCTGGGAAGGTGAGCAACGGTCCAATTGAAAAGCTTTGCCGGTGTTGTGCCGATGATGTGACCGAGCCTTCTCGCAATTGTTGCAGGTCTGGAGAAGCAGCTCGCCGACCTCAAGGAGGCCGCCCAATATTTTATGGACATCTACATCCCTCAGGAGGAGGGGGCGGAACCAAAGGAGCTCATTGATCGCCTGGACGACGCCGAGGGTCGGATGAAGGCGTTGCTGCTGGACACCAGCAAGCTCGCTGCGGCCGCAGCTCTGGCGACAGTGAAGTTCCACGAGCCATCGTTCAACCTGCAGAAGGTCGCAGAGGACGTCGACTTGGGCGAGCTGGTGAGCAGCGAAGACATCCAGGCCGCCGCGGAGGAGATCATCAAGAAGGCCGACCTCTGAAAACTAAGGGCTAGGATGCATTAAGATATAAATGTAAATAAGGCTTGCAGCCTTTCTTATCGATGTAAAGGGACCTTGCGTTAAAAAGGAGATGCAGTTTTATTTAAAGCGTACGACCCCCTTGAATAGCAAAAACGCCTGTTTATGAGAGTTCAAGAGAAGTGAGATTGCAAAACGTGTTCCCTCCGCTAACCCAACTCAGTGGAGGAACGACTTACCGACTGCAGGGCTCAGCGTGGTGGCTTAGGTGCAGCCGGTGCGCAGAGGGGGGTCTTGGACCCTAGGTCTCGCAATCGCACGATTTAGGAACACGCATAAAAAGAGTAAGGGCTATGCAAAAGAGGTAACGCATTGAGGGAAGGAAAACACAAAGAACCCCTTCAGGTCGATAGACCCTTACGTTGGCGAAGCCAAGCCCCCGAGCGTGTCGGGCCTAACTTAGACCAAGCCCCCAAGCGCTTCGAGGGGGAAGGGTGAACAGAAAGTTAAAAAGAGACCCAAGCGTAGGTCGACAGGAGGCCTGCCGAACGGAATCTTATCTTTGTTAACTTTAAATTACAAGAGAGGAGAGCACATAGCTTTTTATTTTGGTACAGATCTGCTAAGGGTAGAAGCGATGTAAGTGCTTGATGTTCCAGGGGTTCGGGACACCCTGGCCATCAGCCCACTAGAGGCGATAGGTCGCCGGTCCAATGACCTCCTTGACTATGAAGGGGCCTTCCCAAGGTGCAGAGATCTTGTGCATGTACTTGGTGTTCTGGATGCGCCGAAAGACCAAGTCACCGACGTTGAAGGATCGTTCCCGCACGTTGCGGTCGTGGTAGCGACGTAGCTGCTGCTCATGACGGGTATGCCACACGAGTGCGGCCACACGATGCTCTTTGTGACTATCGATGTCGACCTTGCGCGTCTCTTCCACCGCGCCCTCTTCGTAGTGCTGGATGCGGGGAGCACCGAAGGCAAGGTCGGTGGGGAGGATGGCCTCCGACCCGTAGACCAGGAAGAATGGTGAATACCCGGTGGCCAAACTGACCTGGGTCCAGAGACCCCATATCACGTGAGGGAGCTCCGCTAGCCATCTGGTGGTGTAGGGGGATGCGTCGTCGAAGATGCGATCTTTGATGGCTTGGAGAACCATGTCATTGGCATGTTCGACCTGGACATTGCAGCGTGGGTGCGCCACCGAGGATTAGTAGACGGCGATGAGGTTGTCCAGACAGAAGTCCCAAAAATCAGCCCCTGTGAAGGCTAGGCCCAAGTCGGTGATGATCCTGTTGGGGACACCAAAACGATGGGTGATCTCTTCAATGAACTTGGCCGCCTCTTTCGACGTGACACTGGCTACGGCCCGAACCTCAATCCACTTGGTGAACTTGTCCACCGCCACGATGATGTGCTTGTAGCTGCCAGGGGCGGTTCTGAAGGGTCCCACTGAGTTGAGGCCCCATATAGCGAAGGGCCACAATGGGGGAATTGTCCTTAGGGCTTGAGCCGGCATGTGCTGTTGCTTGGTGAAGAACTGACACCCTTTACATCACCGGACAAGGTCATGCGCGTCGACCATGGTGGGTAGGCCAGTAGAAGCCTGACCTGAAGGCTTTTCCCACCAGATTGGTAGAGGCTGCGTGGTTACCGCACTTGCCACCGTGGATCTCTTGTAAGAGCTTGAGGCCCTCAGATCAGAGAATACATTTCATCAGTACGCCGTTGGAGGCGGACCTCCGGTAGAGCTCTGTGCCGATAACGACGTAGTTGGCGCTGCACCGTGTGACCTTCTCGCCTTCTCTTTAGGGACTCAATGCTCGAGGATGTAGGCGATGATGTCGAGGCACTAGTTGTCTTCAACCTTGGTCATGAGGACGTCGCGACCACCTTGCGGAGGCGCGTCGTCGGCTGGTGGCTCTGGGTCGCTAAAGAGCTTGATAGAGGGTTTGCGTAGGTCTTGGACGAACACGCCGACCGGGACCAGTGCGCGCTTGGAGCCCAGTTTGGAGAGAACGTCTGCCGCCACATTGTTGTCACGGCAAACGTGGTGGAATTCGAGACCTTCGAAGTGGGCTTCAAGCTTCCGTACCTCGGCGCAGTATGCGTCCATCGTGTCTTTCTTGATGTCACACGCCTTGTTAACTTGGTCGATGACGACCTTAGAGTCGCCGTAATCTATGAATCGCTTGATCCCCAGGGAGACAGCGATGCGCAGGCCGTGAATGAGGGCTTCGTACTCGGCGCCGTTGTTGGACGCCTTGTAGTGGATCTGCAGGACATACTTCAAGTGATCGCCTTTAGGGGAGATGAAGAGCATGGCTGCTCCCGCTCCTTCGAGGTTCAGGGAACGATCGAAGTACATCTTCCAGTGCTCTGGTTTTTCCGTCAGTGGGGGTTGCTGGGTCTCTGTCCACTCAGAGACGAAGTCAGCGATGACCTGGGACTTGATGGCCTGCCTAGGGCAGAACTCAAGGTCGAACTCGCCTAGTTCGATGGACCACTTGACGATGCGCCCAGTGGTGTCATAGCTGCGCAGGATTTATCCTAGAGGGATGGCCGAGACGACCTTGACCTTATGTGCTTGGAAATAGTGCCGGAGCTTGCGCGAAGTGATGAGGAGGGCGTAGAGCATCTTCTGTGGCTGCGAGTACCTGATCTTGCTATCAGATAAGACTCTGCTGACGTAGTAGACCGGTCGCTAGACCGGATAGGGTTTGCCTTCCTCAGGTCGCTCTGCCACCAGAACCGAGCTGATCACCAGGGTGGACGCAGAGATGTAGAGCAGCAGGGTTTCCTTCGGTGTGGGGGCACCATCACCGGGGGGTTGTAAGGAAGGTCTTCAACTCCTCCAGGGCCTGGTCGGCTTCCTCCATCCAGACGAACTTGTCCGCCTTCTTTAGCAGCTTGAAGAAGGGCCCCTTTCTCTCCCAGCTTGCTGATGAAATGACCTAGGGCGGCCATCATGCCTGTGAGCTTCATGACGTCTTTCTTCCCAGTAGGTCGCTTCATGTTTTGGATGGCGTCGACCTTGGTAGGATTTGCCTCGATGCCCCGGTGGCTGACCATGAAGCTTAGGAGCTTGCCAGATGGGACACTGAAGACGCACTTCTCCGGGTTTAGCTTCCAGCGGTAGCGGCGGAGGTTGGCGAAGGTCTGCGCAAGGTCGGCGATGAGGTTGTCCTCCACCGTGGTCTTGACGACCACGTCGTCGACGTAGGCTTCGATGTTGTCGCCGATCTGGGACTCCAGGCACTTCTGGATGGCCTTCTGATAGGTCGCGCTGGCATTTTTGAGACCAAAGGTCATGGTCGTGTAGTAGTAGATGCCATGCAACGTTATAAACGCCGTCTTGTCTTGGTCAGAGACCTTCAGGGCTATCTAGTGATACCCTAAGTAACAGTCGAGGAAGCATAGCAGGACGCTTCCGGCCGTGGAGTCCACGACCTGGTCGATGCGAGGAAGAGGGAAGGAGTCTTTAGGGCAGTGCCTATTGAGATCGGTGTAGTCGATACACATTCTCCATTGGCTGGTTTTCTTTGGTACAAGCACTGGGTTGGCGAGCCAAACCGGGTTCTTACATTCACGGAAGAACCCAGCAGCTAGGAGCTTCACTATCTCTACCCTAATGACCTCCTTGCGATCGTTCGCAAAGTGGCGCAGCTTCTATTTGACGGGCTTGGCCGTCTTTCTTACATCCAAGGAGTGCATATCCGATGGGCTCCATTCGAATATGTCCGCGTTATCCCGAAGGAAGCTGGTGAGCACGAGTTCCTATTTCTCCCCGAGGTTATCGCCAATGACCACCATCTTCTCCGGGTCGGGTAGGCCGAGGCGGACTCTCTTGGTCGACGATGTGGCGTCCAGAGCAGTGTCGGTGCGCTGCTGCTCTGGGACGGTCAGGTCGCTTGGAGCGACCTTCGCAGCCTCGGCGACCAGGACTGTCGAGGCGTTGGCACAGGCGTTCGTCGTGGCGATGTCGAGGGCCTCAAAGTCACACTTGAAGGAGACGATGAGGTCGCCGTAGACGGAGAGGACCCCGTTCGTAGCGGGCATCCTCAACACCAAGTAGGTGCAGTGCGGGATGGCCATGAACCTGGCCAGCATCGGGCGACCTAGGATCGCGTGGTAGAAAGACTTGAAGTCGGCAACCTCGAAATTGAGGTATTCCGTGCGGTAGTTATCCTCCGTGCCAAAAGTGACAGGGAGGGAAATCTGACCCAGGGGGTAGGCCGCCTTGCCGGAGACGATGCCGTAGAAGGGCTCGTCACACTCCGTGAGTCTCTTGAAGTCAAAGTGCATCTTCTTCAGCGTCTCGACGAAGATGATGTTGAGCCCGCTCCCCCCATCAATAAGGTCTGGGGAAGCAGGGCTCCCTCAACCGTAGGCTCGACGACGAGTGGGTAGGACCCATGATCTGGGATGTGGACCCAGTGATCAGCTCTAGAGAATGTGATCGGCTGCTCAGACCAACGCAGGGGCTGCGTGGGCTGGGTGTGGATGAGGTGGACCTCGCGCTTGTCCTTGCGGTAACGCCTCCAGCTCACGTGCTACTTGAGACCTCCGACGATCATGTTGATCGATCGGTTAGCCGGCTGGAAGGGCCCATTGGGGTTGCCTGTCTTCGGTGGAGTAGGTAGGTCGCGCTCATCGCGGCGGGCCTTGGGTTGCGGGTCGTCGCGGCGTCGGTCGTCGCGGTCGTCGCGGCGGTCACGTCAGTCGTCACGGCGGCCGTTGTAGCGGCCCGAGGAAGATTGATCGCCATTGTTCCTTGGTCGCTTGGGGTCTTCAGGGGTGGGGAAGGCCCTCTTGAACTGCGAGCACTCACGAACGGTGTGGGTGGCTCCCTCATGGAACCCGCAAGGGCTATCGAGCACCGCATTGAACTCTTCTAAGTTGAACGTCGAAGGTCGACGTCCCTCAGTGGCGAGCACGTAGGAAGGTCGCTTGTGTAGCTTTAAGCTGGAATCCCAGGCAGTGCCGGACGTACCCACGTCGCGTCCGGCGTCGTAGTCGAACTGGTTGACCATCGCCTCGTCGGTGTCGATGAGCTTGTTGACGACCTCCATGAGGGCCGCGACGGTGGTGGCTCCGGACTCGTGGATCTTCTCAAAGATCTTATGATCCTTGATACCTTTCTTGTAGCTCTCGACGACCTAGTTGTCTCTGATGCCTAAGCAGGTGTTGCGGTTCTCGAAAAACCGGTTTGTGTAGTCGCGGAGACACTCCTTGGGCTTCATGATGATCCTCCCGAGGTTGAAGGCATTCCTAGGGCGATTGTAGGTCACCGGGAAGTTGGACGTGAAGGCCTGGGATAGGTCGGCCCAGGAGTTGATGCTGCCAGCCGGGAGGTTGTTGAGCCAGAGTGACGGGGCGTCACCCATCACCAGCGGGAAGTATGCCGCCATGTGGTCGAAGTTGTCGCCGGCCGCTTTGACGGCGACGTAGTAGGTCGACAACCAGATGTTGGGGTCGGAGCGCCCGTCGTACTTCAGGATGTTGGGCTTGAAATTGTCGGGGTAGACCACCGACCTAAGGCGAGGAGCCAACGCGGGGAAGGCCGTGATGGCTATGTCATCGATGGCGCCACCAGCTTGAGCGCCACCCCTTCTTTGCGCGGGGATGATGACCTGGGATCGCGGCTGGCGATCTGGATTGGGATCGATGACCTCCGGGTTGCCGTACTCCGCCTCGTAGACTGTGCGACGCCTGTTCTCGACGTCGTGGCGATCGCGCTCCTTGCGCTCCATGACACGGTGAACGGCACCGGGGGGGCCGTAATCGCGGTCGTACTCCGCACGACGTCGCAACTCCCGCTCCTCGCGCTCGCGGTGACGCTAGACGATGTAGCCGCGGGCGTTGCGGGCACACCTATTGTTGTCGAGGTTGTCGCGGAGGTCGCTGTCCTTGGCACCGTTAGCCCGACCTCGGGGCTGATTGGGGTTGTGCTGGTTGACCTCCTCCTGGATGGGCGGGAGGTTGCTGCGCCTGGGTCGATTAGATTGACTGCGCGAGTGGTGGCTCGACGAAGACACGGCAGACTTGGCAGCCGCACTTTTCTCCTCCACCAGGGCCGTGGCGACCCGAAGGTAGGCCATGGCTGCTTCGGCTTCGGGTGGAAGGTTGGCTTGTTGAAGACGTGCCATGGCAGCACCCAAGTTGGCCTGGGGGCTGTTTAACGTCGGTAGTCCCGCCTCCTCAAACTGGAGGCGCAGGTCTCAAGCACAGGGAGGGACCGCGCGGCGCTGCTCCTCCGCACGTCGCTGGGCGCAGTCGGTGTTTCCCTGGATCCGCGCCGCCTTCTCAGAATCCGTCGCGTCGTTGCGCGGTGGTTCGTTTTTAGAGACCACGAGCACCCGGCGGAAGATGGAGCCCGAGTCGTTGGGGGAGACGTGGACCCGAACCTTCTGGAACTCTGTTGACGGTGAATTTCCGTCAACCTAGCCATGAGTTTACCTTTGGTGTTGGCATTGATTTGATATCCAAACTAACGATCCTAACCCTCATCATATGTCAAGTTCGCACTCGCATGTGGTTTTTGGAGTTTATTGTTTACGCAGGGTTGTAACGCTAAAAGGGAGACTTCCCGAGAAAGTTCATCAAGCACTTTGTCAGAAGATCAAGAAGTCCGGCACAAGTCAAGACACAAAGTGAACATGACTCCAAGTGGCCCAAGGACCGAACCGTGAAGGCAGAAAACTCCGAGGACCTGGACAGAAAATGCTGAAGCTTGCGGGACAAGGAGCCCTATCCAAACCGCGGAGAAACTGACGTCAAGGACCCACATGCAGAAGGGGGAAAGTTCTAGAAGACACGAGAAGCCACGGGGAGGAAGCCGGGGTCGAACCAAGCCAGAATGGGCCCAGGCCGGTCGGCCCAGCCCATTCTGGGCCCCGTTCGGCACCACCTTTGACCTAATTGCTCCTTGGACTATTTATAGCCCCCCTGCCAAGAGCTACGCATCAATTCATTCGTCATCCGCCGCCGAGGAGCAGAGAAGCTAGAGGGACACCATCTCAGAGAGGAGGGTCGTGCTAGTTGTCTAGGGTTTCCCTAGCCGACGTGGGAACCTTGCATGGAAGACCACGTCGGAGCTCCGGAGCAAGGATCAAGATCGAGGTAGGATCCCGGTGGTGATCTTGCTCATGTAAGCATTCATGGTGAAGTTTTATAGTGAATCCGATTTCTTGCGATCAAGTGCCTTCTCGATGATTTTGTTCTCCCTTGGTTTTGCTTCTTCCTCAATCTATACTTAAGATAGATTGCATAGGGTGCTCTTGTAGCCGCGGTGGCTAGAGGTGCATACCGGACCGACCAAGTGTTTTCAACTTGTTCTTCTTGAACTCGCCCTAGGCTAACCCGCACGAATAGGAGTGTGTTGTGACAGGACGGTGGCTCCAAAAGGCGGGTGTCTTCAGAATCGGATCGGAGGCCACGGTTTAAAGATGCTTTTAATGAGATTCGCTTTGCTATCTTCATCTATCTTGTTTGGAGCTACAACATAAGCATGATCTAGACTCTCTAGATCGGTTATCTCTTTGCTTTCTCTTTCTACCTCTTGTGTTTAGTAGATTAGATTAGATATGTTTTCTTGATGATTTATTAGATTAGATGCAACTTGGTTCTTCAAGAGAAAGAGTTTCCTCGCCTTAGTAGATTGAATCCTTGCGTTGCACATTGTTCCACGGATTTGATACCTTGGGTTCTCACACTTATGGGAAGAAGGGTCCCTTGACTACGATGGGGGATTCGTCCGCTTGCAAATCCAAACTAACCACAGCCGGGGACTGGGAGCTCGTTTGGTGCGTCGGTGTCGCTCCTGATCGATCCTTTTTCGCAGACGACATCCACGGAGGGTATGCCTTTCACCCTTGTGGTAGGTGCAGGGTACATCGAGTGGATTGCGGCGGGCGCGAGGCTCGGGCTTTAGGTTGCCAGCGGGCCACCGCCAAGATTGGATCTAGGAGAGCTTGGTCGTCTGGCGAGCGTAGACGTCGGCGGAAGGTCGCAGACCGAAGGGGAAGGTCCCATGATGCGGCACCGTCCGCGTCGAGCACTGGGCTCATTCGCAGATATGGAGGGTGTCCTCCATCATGCTGATGACACGCTCCATTCCCTGAACAAGGTCATACGGTTTGGGCGGGTGGGTCTCCGTTGCTGGATCGGAAACGGGGGTGGTGACAGACACCGCAGCGACCTATCCCGTGGCCGCCGAAGAGGTCGCAGCCGCCGGAACAGGTGAGGTCACCGTGAAGGAGTCGAAGCAGATCTCCACGGGGTTGGCTGGCCGCCATGCTTGCCGGGAAGACGACACCAGATCGGGCCACCATGCTGCACAGCGAGTTCCCGATCGCCCCTACCTGGCGCGCCAACTGTCATGGTGTGAGACCTGGACAGATCTGCAAGGGGGCTACCCAAGTAGTTTGTAGGTGAATGGGAGGATCGGGAACTAAGAGCGTAGGTGGTAGTTCGTGTGTGGAACTCGGAACACGGCAAGAATGGCGATTGACACGAAGGTTTAGATTAGTTCGGGCCTACAGAGAGTGAAACCCTATGTCCAGTATGGGGTGGAATTATGCGAAGAGGAGAAGTCCCCTCGAATGGAGCCTTAGACCGCCTTATATGGTCAACGGGCTAGGGCTTCCATTCGAGGTCGGTGGACCCATATCTGGGTTAGTTACAAAATGGAAGGCCATCTGCCTGGATTACAAGGGGTATCCCGCGATTTGCGGACCTACAGGCAGCGCTAGGCCGCGATCTGGTGGCTTGCCTTGCACTCCAAGTCCAGCGGATCCTCCGGGGTCTGGATAAGGTCTTCCAGAGTCTTCAAAGGTCGCCAGGCTTGTGCATAAGGTCTTCGGGCCCACTTGCAGGTCGGCGGGGCTTCTGGCAGGTTGGGTCCACTTGACAGGGGCCTCTGGGACCCTGGTCTGTGGGGACCCATGGGTACCCATGTCTCTCAAAGTGCAAATCTAAAGGTACGATAATGAAATATAAATCTATCATATATGCTCATCAATCCTCCAGATCCCCAAATCTAGATATCCCCAATCCTAGTAAGATAGGGTAAAATATAACGGCTCAAACCAGAGGACCAACCTCGTCATGTTGTCTCATCCTCTTGTTGCTGGGATGTGGCGGCGCAACCATCTTCCCCTCACCACTAGGATCTGCCATTCCTACCACGAACTGTTGCAGATTTGCGTAGCGGAAGTCAAAAGTCTTTGCAAAGTCTGAGTGAAGTGTCTCGCCAGACATTCGATACGTAATTATAGACTCAACAGAAACTTACATGTGGGACCTGTTCACTGTAAAGAATTCGCATGAACTATTAGTTGAGTTTCCCATAAAACTCGCACAACCAAGAAGTGGTGCATTGGTAAACAGCACAACCTTGTTCCTTCAGGTCCCTGGTTCGAACCCATGCCATGGCAAAATATTTTTGCAACATTTCGTGACCTAGCCTCTACTCATCTGTCGAAAATGCTTACACGTGGGACCCTAGAACTATTTATGACGACTTGCAACACTCTATTTTCGAAACAATGCTTACATGTGGGACCTGTTGACTGTGAATTTCCGTCAACCTAGCCATGAGTTTACCTTCAGTGTTGGCATTGATTTGATATCCAAACTAATGATCCCAACCCTTATGATATATCAAGTTCGCATTCGCATGTGGTTTTTGGAGTTTATTGTTTACGCAGTGTTTTAACGCTAAAAGGGAGACTTCCCGGGAAAGTTCATCAAGCACTTTGTGAGAAGATCATGAAGCCCGGCACAAGTCAAGGCACGAAGTGAACATGACTCCAAGTGGCCCAAGTGAGGACCTGTGTGGTTCGCGGACTGGTGGATGGTCGCTTCCTGGTGTGATGAGTGATTGACAATGTTGTGTGGACTGATTCTTGGCTAAGTATTACAGGTGTAGGTTGCGGCTTGACTGGTGTTGGTGCAGGTGAAGAGCAAGCACGAAAGGTCGTTGCCGGGTAGGCCTCTAGGTGTGGAGAAGACAAGTAGGCTTGGCTCGAGGGACCCGGTGGCCAGCGGGGTCAAGTGCGGGCCGCATGGTGGCAAGAACGGCAAGATGAAGTCGTGGACGGTTCCTTGGTTGAGCCACAAAGCCAAGATCGAGCCGGGACTTCGTGGGGGCCAAGTCATGAGTGGAGATTGGTGGAGGCCACACCAAGTTTGCAGGGTTTCCAGTGGTTCACCAGAAAACCACTGGGTTCCTTGGTGTCGTACAGACATCCCTGGGCCCACTACTCAGGTGGGCACTGGGACCGACTATTCCGTGGGCCCCTGGGACTACCCGACTTGAGCTGCACGGCACCTATTGGCGTGGAGCGCAAGGCAAGCGGAGGATTAGTACTCGGTTAGGAGGCTAGACATGTCCGGATCCATGTAGAGTACTCCTAGCCGCAGCCGACTAGTACTCCTCTGGCAAACTGACTTGTAACCCTGCTTCCCGGACTATATAAGGCGAGGCAGGGACCCCTATCTCATTAATCCGCATCATCTTGTAAACACACCCAATCAATCCAGAGCTACGCAGCATACAGGACGTAGGGTATTACGCACCTCACGGCCCGAACCTATGTAAATTGTGTGCCACGTGTCTCTCCTTCGAGTTACCGATCTCGGCGAGGCCACATTCATCTACCTCGGGTACTCCCCTTGGTAGGTTGCCGGTCTAAAACACCGACAGCTGGCGCGCCAGGTAGGGGATCTTGCCGAAGATGACATGGCGAACTCGACGGCTTCAATCGTCATCAAGCCAACCGCCGCTTTCAATCGCGGCGACACCTTCGTCTTTGGCTCCTGGGTCTGCACCGCTGACGGTGCTGGATCGTTCTAGCACTACCTCGCAATGACCCCGGATCCGGAGACCGGGCTCGTGACGCTTCCCGAAGCCGTCACGGGTCAACTCGTTGAAAAATTCGACGAATTTTTGCTCTGCCAACAAGTCGCCGACTTCGAGCTTAGATCTGCCTCCAACTCGAACTCGACGTCGCCCTGGATCGTTTCATGCGAGCCGGCTCTTGAGCCATCATGTGAGACAGTCCCCCTCCACGAGCACTTCCCATACGGTCTCTGCAACGCCAGCAGGGTCCACGCGGAAGCCCTCGCCGCACGCCGGGCCGACAAGGAGATCGCCTCCGAGTACTCGTTGGACTCCAACACCGCAACCGGCTACTACTCGGACTCTTCCTACGAGTTCGACTTCGGATCGGACCCAATCGAGTCCTAGTCCGAGCTCAACACGACTGAGGAACCGCTGTCAAGTCCTGCCACTAGCCTGGTCATTACGTCTACTCCTGCCGGCAGATTCGTCTACTGGCCCGATCGTAAGCCCGCAGACCTGGCTGACGACAACTCACGCTGTGTCGCCTACCTCGATTCACTCCCCTTCCAGGAGGGGACCCCGCTGGCTCTAAACAATGAGCACACCCCCACCGAGGTGGCAACCACTGATTCCAGTCTCTCCACTCCCGACCGTGAAGTCTTCATGACGATCGGAGATGCTGGGACATCAGAAAATCGACCCGATCGGTACCTTGACGACATCTCAGAGGATGAGTTGTCCGCCAACGCACCTCTGAACGAGACCCCCGAAGACAAGAATGCTCGGCGTGACTGCAACAGGAAGCCGAACAATCGACGTAGACGTCTCCGGGAAACTCTCCCAATCCGGAACCTCAATGAGGCTCTGGATCAAGTTGCCAACCGGGTACACACCACTCCTGAGCAATGCCTCATGTCTATCACCACGATAGCACGACAAGCCCAGGGGATCCGTGCAGGCGAAGTCATCGCTAAGCTCGCTGAAGATGCCTACTTCATGTGGGTCGACAACAGGGTCGCCCAAGTACCCCCCGCCGGAAACCACGAAGCCACTAGCCGCAGCCCGGCAGACGGCGGACGCAACCGTGTCTGTGGTGAACACCAGCCAAATCCCAACTGCTCTAGGGCCTCGGCTGGAGGACCCTCACTAGGCGGCATCAGCCAGGGTGGCACCAGAGGTAGTTGCTGCGTTGGCGATGGTGGTGGCAGCAGCGGCGGAAGTTCATCCCATGACGCCGGCAGAAGAGCTGGTGGCGGTGGCGGTGGCGATCGCGGAGGCTGAGGCCACACAACTAGCCACGCCACCGGCAACGCACGTGGCGGCTACGACGCACGCCACAGGATCGATGAGATCCGCCGCAAGAAGGCCACTGAAGCAAGCGACAGCGACGGCTTCCCCGCCTACTCTGCACGGCTTCGCAATCTGCTCCTTCTTGATAAATTCAAACCCCTCGGGATCACTAAGTATGACGCGAAGCAAGACCCAATTCAGTGGCTCAGGTGCTACGCCTTGGCCATCGAGAACGCTGGTGGCAACAACGACGCAAAGTGCCTCTTCTTCCCTTTCTGCCTGGATCAAGCCCCACTCACGTGGCTCGAGTCACTCGAAAAGAACTCGATCGATAAGTGGGACCAACTAAAAGTGCAGTTCACCAGCAACTTCGCGGGCGCCATGGGACGCTCGGGTACCCGCATGGACCTGGCAATGGTCAAGCAAGAACAAGGCGAGACACTCCGCCAGTACATGCGGCGCTTCTTCGACAAGCACGCGACCGTAGTCGACGTCACCGACAAAGAAGTCATCGACCTCTTCCAAGACGGGCTCTATCACCGTCGCACCTTCGAAGTCTTCGGTCGCCGCCGCCCGAGTTCCATCAACAAGCTCAAGGACATGATCACGTCATGGGCCGATGAAGAGGACAAGGCGAACGCCAAGTACGACTCCATTCGCGGGAAGAACAAGAGCAACACGGGCGGCAACAACAACAACAACAAAGATCAAGGGGGTCGCCACAACAACAACTACTCAAGCTCCAACCGCAAGCGCAAGCCAGACAACACAGTCGCGGCTATACAGCGCCCTGCGAAGGACAACTCGAAGAAGACCTCAGGCGGCTTCAGAGACTTGCTCAAAGAGAAGTGCCCGTGGCATCTGGATAGCAATCACACCACCGAGCAGTGCTACCAGCTCCGGCGAGCACTCAAGGATACTCCCGACCCACGGCCTCCTCATGACAAGAAGGGCAAGGAAAAAGTCGACGAGGGCAACGGCGACTTCCACAAACCCGATAAGACGGTGAATCTCCTGTTCGGTGGACTACCCACGAAGCGGTCTCAAAAAGCCACCCGACGGGAAGTCTTGAACATTGAACCAGCGGTGCCGACACCTCTAAGGTGGTCGGAGGTACCCATTACCTTCTCCCGCGCGGACCAATGGACAAGCTTCTCCGAGCCAGGAAGTTTTCCACTCATCCTGAAACCTGTAGTCGCGGGCTCCAGACTCAACAAGGTACTCATCGACGGCGGGAGCGGACTCAATGTCCTCTTCACCAAGACCTTGAAGAAAATGAAGCTCGACATCACCGACATGCTCACAAAGAGCGCGTCACCCGTCTACGGCATTGTCCCCGGTAACGCGGCTATTCCACTAGGCTCAGTGGTCCTGCCAGTTACCTTCGGGGAAACAAGGGAGAACTACCGCACCGAGTACATCAAGTTTGAGGTTGCGGACTTCGAAAGCTCCTACCATGCCATTCTCGGCAGACCAGCTATCGCCAAATTCATGGCGGTACCCCACTACACCTACTTGGTACTCAAGATGCCTAGTCCTGCCGGAGTACTCACGCTACAAGGGGACTTGAAGGTCTCTTTCGACTGCGACACCAAAGCCGTGGAACTCGCAGCGACCAACCAAGTACCCAATGCAATGATGGAGATCTTCGCTGCGTCCAAGAAGCTTGCCCCAACCGAACTCGAGATACCCGAGAAGACCGACACCGCGAACAAGCCTCAACTGTCGGAGGAAGTGCAGGTGAAGACCATCAACCTCGGGACGGGCGACAGCAGCAAGACCACCATGATCGGCGCAGGGCTCGACCCGAAATAGGAAGACGCGCTCGTCAGCTTCCTTCAGGCTAACCGAGACATCTTTGCGTGGAAGCCAGCGGACATGCCAGGGGTGCCCAGGAGGCTGATCGAGCACTCACTCAACGTCGACCCTAAAGCTACTCCCAAACGACAACACCTTCGCTGTTTCGCCGACGACCGACGGGATGGCATCAAGAAGGAACTCGCCAAACTACTCGCGGTGGGCTTCATCCGTGAAGTCTTCCATCCTGAGTGGCTCGCCAACCCCGTCCTCGTCCGCAAGAAGAACACGAACGAGTGGAGAATGTGTGTTGACTACACCGATCTCAACAAGCACTGCCCCAAGGACCCCTTCGGGTTGCCGCGGATCGACCAAGTCATCGATTCCACGGCGGGTTGCGACCTGCTCTGCTTCCTCGACTGCTACTCCGGGTACCACCAGATCTCTATCAAGGAAGAAGACTAGGAGAAGACCGCGTTAATCACCCCGTTCGGCGCTTACTGCTATACGACAATGTCATTCGGGTTGAAGAACGCCGGCGCTACATACCAGCGAGCTATCCAGGCCTGCTTCAAGAAGCAGCTCAACAAGAATGTCGAAGCCTATGTGGATGACGTGGTCGTCAAGACCAGAAACTCCGATACGCTCATCGCCGATCTTGAAGAGACTTTCGCATCTCTACGAGAGTACCAATGGAAGCTCAATCCCAACAAGTGCGTCTTTGGCGTACCATCTGGGAAACTACTCGGCTTCATCATCAGCCATCGCGGCATCGAAGCCAACCCTGAGAAGATCTCCACCATCACCAATATGAAAGCTCCAACCTGCATCAAGGACGTCCAGAAGCTGACCGGGTGCATGGCGGCCCTGAACAGATTTATCTCGAAGCTTGGAGAACGGGGACTACCCTTCTTCAAACTACTCAAGCACCAAGAGAAGTCCGTATGGACCGCAGAGGCTGTCGGTGTTTGATCCACAAAGCCAAGGCTGAAGATCGGAGGTAGCAGCACCGGACCGGTCTGACAGGTGGGTCTGACCAGTGTGCGATGACGCAGTCCGGAGACTTCGAAGCGGAGGACACGCGTCGGGATCGCATGGTGTGCGTTGAGGCTACACAGGGTGCGGTCGCCGGGCATGCGTCCGATGGTTCAACGATGAAGATTCCCAAAGTGCCCCTCGGGGGCGTGTATCCTAGTGTTAGGCCTTAGGGGTAGTTTCGTCTTTCGGTTGCCTCCATATAACCCGAGTGGTGAGAGGATGGCAGCCATCTCTTGGAACCCTAGCTCATTTTGTTTTGCTATTTTCCTCTTCCATTTTTCCTTTGGATTTTCTAGGACTAGCTTGAGAGCTTTATGGCGAGATCTTGAGAGAGGGATGGATGATCGGGAGGCAAGCTAGACCTTGTATGAACCTTCATCGTATGTATAGATGATTCGGCGTGGTTCCTCAAGGTTTTTGTGTGTCTCTCCTGTTTTCCCTTTTTGGTGAGTTTCGAAGTCTTTTCTTGGCGATTTTCTTGTGGTGGTTTCGAGACCTTTCTCTTTGGGATTTGGTGGGGGATGTATGCTTGAACCCTTCGTGGTTCTTTTCCCTTTGATTCCCCTCCCAAATCCGTGAGCAAAGGGCCTCGATTTTAGGGTTTTCTCCTCTCTAGGGTTAGAGGCGTTCTTGGTGCGATTTCTTCGATTTCTCTCGATTTAGCAAGTTTTGGTGGACCAAATCTTGGCTATGGAGTGCCCATGAGGTGTTCCTACTATCCCCAAAGTCTTGTACAAATCCGTGGAGCGATTCGGGAGATCGGGAGTTGGATTTGGGGGAGTTGACCCGCGGGTTCCTGTTCATCCCGAGCTGCCCAGGCTCACCGGTCTGACTAGTGCAGGGGATCAGTCTGACCGGTGCCAGCCCTTTGTGGGATTTGCCTCGGGTGAACTGCCTGGTTCGTGTGGTTTTGGCCCGTGGTGCTGTTGGTCAATTCTTGGCAGGTTTTGTGGAGTTTTGCTAGACTGTGTGTAGGGTTTTCTTCCCTTGCAGGTTGTGTTTTGGAGGTGATTTTGTTCCAGGGCAAAGAGAAGTCACTGAGGTTTCCTGGAACATTTCCTGTGTGGCTGCTGTAGCCACCGGCCTGACTGGCTCTGTCCACCGGTCTGACCGGTGTCACCGGTTTGACCGGCGTAGGCCATCGGTCTGACCGGTGCAGCACGGGCAGCAAGCCGTGCAGATTTCCGCTGTGTGTTTGGGGTGTTTGGTTTGGTCAGTTGAGTTGTTGGTTCCTAGGACGAGTAGCACTCCAGTGGCTACGTGGTCTTGGCCAACTTGAGTAGTTGAGTCGGAGACGTGATTTGGCTTGTTGTGTTCATCTTGTTGGAGTAGCCATCTCCTTCGAGAAGAATTTTTATCGACTACCATTCACTCCCCCCCTCTCTGATTCGCCGTTCCGGTCCTTCAAATGGTATCAGAGCCGGTTCGGGTCTTCATTGACTCTAACCAGTCTAAGATCCAAAGATGGCGTACTAGGAACAGGGTTCGGGTCCTCCGCTCTTCGATGGCAAAAACTACCAGATGTGGCAGAGGTGGATGGCGGCGTTCCTCCGCGGAAAGGGTCAGATCCTTTGGGACATTACGGTGAACACAACTTATGTTCATCCGATTAACTTCCTAGCTCCTGGATCGAGGGACATGCACGACGCCAACAACAAGGCGGTCGACTACTTGTTTCGTGCTCTATGTCAATCCGAATTCGATCGGGTTCAGACAGAGGACCTAGCTTGTAGGATTTGGTTGGAGCTGAAGAATGCTCACGCTGGGAATGCTGAGGTTCAGGCACGGTTGTATGCGACCTACCGGAGAGAGTACGAGAATTTCACTCATCTCCCCGGTGAGTCGATTGATGCCTTGTTCCAGCGGTTCACGGTGGTTGTGAATAACATGAGGGCCAATGTGGACGTCCTCCCGTACGATGACCATGATAGAGCTGTGAAGCTCTTGCACGCGCTGGATCGTACCGTATGGGATGGAAAGGTCGAGGCCATTCTTGAGTCTGAGAAGTATACCACGCTGACGGTGAATGAGCTGTTCTCTAAGCTCAAGTCAACCAAGGTTGATCGTGGTTTGACAGCCCGTCTTGAGAGCCCGACTGACTCCCGTAGTCTTGCTCTCGTCGGTGGCTCCGGTGCTTTGACTAACACTAACTCATCCTCCAGGATGTATTCTTTGTCCTCTTTGATGTCTTTTCCAGACGAGGAGTTTGATGTACTTGGAGAGGACGAGCTGGCGTTGTTGACACGGAGATTCGAGAGGATGCACGAGAACCAGGTGAACTCATGGAGGAACTCGAGGGCGTGTTTCAAGTGTGGCAAGACCGGACACTTTTTCGCCGAGTGTCCAAAGGTGAACAACCACGACAAGCACAAGTCCAAGGACAAGGAGAGAAGGTCCAAGAAGAAGGAGCATGAACATAGGAAGAAGACACAGACCCAAGAGAAGATGAAGAGATCGAGTGACATCGACTCCGGCTCTGAGGACGCGTCATCAAGCTCGAGTGAAGAAGAAGAAGAGGACAGCAAGAGGAAGGACAAGAAGAAGAAGAAGGACTTCGGCAAGTACTTCAACGGCCTCTGCTGTACCGCAAGCAAGACTATGAGAAGCTACAACAAGAAGGATGGACTTTGCGGCATGGCGCGCAGCTTCGACAGCAAGAGAAGCCAGAAGAATGCCTCGGACTCAGACTCCGAGGATGAGGTATGTGATGAGCTCTCTTCTTTGCGCAAGGAGAATGAGGAGTTGGTTGACTTGCTTGATAACTGTGATCACATGCTTAGAGAGGCTAAGAAGCTTAGGAAGGAGCCTAGGGCTTTGCTTGAAGATGCTAGGAATAGAGTGGCTGAGCTAGAAACACAGAACCTTGATGCCAAGCTTGAGATAGATTTGCTTAAGGCAGTCCTGTTGTTTCTGATGAGGTTGATTGTGCCGATTGCTCTGTTCACCTAGCTGATTTGACTGCTCTTAGAGAAAAGCATGCCTCCAAGTGTGAGGAACTAGATGTGCTTAGGGTTGAGTTGGCTGAGCTGCAATCTAGACCCACTTTGCTTGGTGCTTGCACTTCCTGCCCTGCTTTGCATGAAAAGATTGCTGAGTTTCGTTCTCGTATTGTTTCGCTCGAAGCTGATTTGAAAGTTCCTGTTCCCACTTCTTGCTCTACTTGTGAATTGCATGCTGTGAAGAATTTGGAACTTGCACAATGTGTTGATCGTTTGCAGGATGAGAACGATAAGTTGCTTGAGGTGTTGGGTTGGTTGTCCAACCATGAGCCTCAACTTGGTGTGATGATTGCTGGTTTTAAGCGCTTTGATGGTTGGGCTTTGGGATCTGATAAGTTTGGTGAGAGCAGTGGTGAGAAAGAAGGGAAGTTCGGGAATATTCCAATTCCACCACATCCCACATCCAAAGACAAGTTTGCACCCAAGCCAAACCAAGTGCTTAAACCGAAAGAGAAACCAAGTGAGAAGGCAAGTGAAAAGTCTAGGGAGAAACCAAGTGGGAAGCCTAGTGAGAAGCCTTGTGAAGAGCCTCATCCCAAGCCTAAGCCAAAACCAATCCGTTTCCATTGTGAGTTTTGTGGGAAGGATGGTCATAAGAAAGAGTTTTGCTACAAGAGAAAGAGAGAGGTGAGAATGGCTAAGGAGTGGGCGAACAAGGACAGGTACCACCCTTCTCATGGTGTGCCTGAGCCTCGTATACCACTACCTAAGGGAAAGGGTTTTGTGCATACGGTTCCAGCATGGAGAGATAGGAGAGCTTCAAGTGGAAGCAAGTTTGCTGGTCGAGGACCACCGGCCAGACCGGTCAGGGTGACTGGTCAGACCGGTGCTAGGTAGAGTGCTGGGCAGTTTGGATTTCAGACCTGTGATGATGGTCGTTTCAGTTCCTTTGGTCGTGATGCTGGTGGTAGGCGTCTTGAGTCTGGTGGTGTTGTGTTTGCTGGATGCTCTCCACCTCGTGACCAACACGAGTTTGGGAGAGGTCGCAGCTTTGAGTCTCAGAGGAGCTACGGACCACGCTTTCCCTTTCGTGGTGCTCGTACTCCTCCAGTGAGACGGGAGTGGTTTTCCCATGGTGGTTCCAGGCTTGATAGGTTTGGTAGGATGGATCGAAGTTTTGATAGGCGCGGTAGGATGAATGTTGCTAACCCTACTTTTGAGGAGATGGCTCGGCACTGGTTTGACACCTTTGGTACTAACCCAGTGTTGAGACATTTGCTCGCTCTCGCTCTTGGTTTTGAGTTGCAGGTGGGAGGCTCGGAGAACATTTGGTTGACTTCGGGGGTGGTTCTCCGGCCTCATACCCCGGTGGTGTCAAGAAGGCACATCACTTTCAGGGATTGTGAACAAGGACAAGGGACTTTTGAAGGAATGATCAAGGTAAGTAAATTTGTGACCTTCGAGTGTGTGGCATTGGTCAAGCCACTCGATTCGTTTTGCTCTTTGCTCTATCATGTGTGCTTAGGGTGAGCTTTGTATGCTCTTTGGCCCTAGTGCATGTGCTTAGGGGGAGCATGTGTACTTCGTGTGCTCTTTGCTCTATCATGTGTGCTTAGGGTGAGCTTTGATCTCTTTGGCCCTAGTGCATGTGTTTAGGGGGAGCTTGTGAGTTTTGTGCTCTTTTGCCAGTGGTGTCGAGCCTTTTTGCCTCCCCTCGAGGAGCCGGGTGTTTTGTGAGCTTTGTGTGTGGTTGGTTTCCTGAGTTGGTGGTGAAGCTCCTTTGTAGCATATGTATAGCTTTCCTTTGTGCATGTTTGCATTTGCATTGCATTTTGTATCATATGCATTTTATAGGAAAAGCTTCTCTCATATACATTGTTCACCATGATGTGCTATATATGATCTTGTGAGCCAGTTTGGTATGCTATGGTTAGTTTGGCTTAGCTCTTGATGATCTTGATTTATGCCCATGGTTGATAGCTATGTTTTTGAAAAATGAGATATGTATGCTCTCTTGTGAGTAAATGCCTTTATATGATCTTGACATGTTTTAGTGGCTTGGCTATGCTTAATTTGTGGTTGGATAGCTTATTTTAATCATATGGGGCCAAAGGCTCATTTGCCATCATGAATGTTTAGCCCCCATGCTTCATCTTGTGGAGGGGCATAAGTTCCTTTTTGTCGCAAAGACATTTCATGTACCAAATATGAATCTGAAAATGAAATGTAAATTGCTTGGAAAATGTGCTCCCATGTCATATGTGCTTAATTTACTTGCTTTTGGGTGCTAAACCGTTGCATGTTGCTTACCAATGAGAAGTCTCATGTTTAGAAGTAAGCACATGGCTCGGTGGCTTTGACATGACATGAGGTGCTTCTGGGTGTTCATGATGGTCTTATGCTTAGAATGGTTGTCCTAGCATGAAGTTTGTGTGGCTTTGCCATTTTGACATGTTTTGCTCATGTTTAGGACTTTGCTCATGAGAGGGTGATTTTTCGCAAAATTGCTCAATTCTATCTTAGCTTCGTCCAATGGTTGTGAAACTTGGTGATCATGTAGTTGATGTTCATACGAAGCTATAGAGTATCTAACTTGCTCATTTGGACATGTGTAGCATCTTGTGATGAATTTTGTCTATTTGAGAAGCTCTAGGTTGCATTTTTTGCATTTTTGGCTTGATTCATGCATTGTCAACAAGGAGGAGAAGTTTGAGCATGTTTTGGCTTGCTGCATGCATTTAGAAGGTTTCCAAGTGGTTTCGAGCTAGTTTTGAGCTCGTGCAGTTCCCAGTTTTTCCCAGGTGGTCATCGGCCTGACCGGTGGGATGCACCGGTCTGACCGGTGTGAGTGTCAGATTGCTAGGCGATCTAGTCCATCGGTCTGACCGGTGAGGTGGACCGGTCTGACCGGTCAGATCAAAGCTGTTGCAGCTGCTCTGTTTCATGAAGTGGTTTGCATGCATACGTCCAGGGGGAGTTGCATTGGTTCAGGGGGAGCTTGCATGTGTGCAGGGGGAGCTCTTTGTAGTTTTTGAGCTTTGGTTTGCTGGCTTTCGCTCTTTGTTTGAGCTTTGTTTTTGTCTCGGTTGTGTCGAGCTGTTGCCCTTGCCTAAGGGGATTGAGACTTGTCTTCTTCAAGTGATCTTGCTCTTTGCCTTTCCTCTGGCTTTTGATCGCTTGTTGGAGTTTCTTTTAGGCATTTCTATTCTTTTCCTTTTCTCGTCAATTACCAAAACGTGTGTGTTGTCAATGCACTCATCAAGGGGGAGATTGAGGACCTGTGTGGTTCGAGGACCGGTGGATGGTCGCTTCCTGGTGTGATGAGTGATTGACAATGTTGTGTGGACTGATTCTTGGCTAAGTATTGCAGGTGCAGGTTGTGGCATGACTGGTGTTGGTGCAGGTGAAGAGCAAGCGCGAAAGGCCGTTGCCGGGTAGGCCTCTAGGTGTGGAGAAGACAAGTAGGCTTGGCTCGAGGGACCCGGTGGCCAGCGGGGTCAAGTGCAGGCCGCATGGTGGCAAGAACGGCAAGATGAAGTCGTGGACAGTTCCTTGGTTGAGCCACAAAGCCAAGAACGAGTCGGGACTTCGTGGGGGCCAAGTCATGAGTGGAGATTGGCGGAGGCCACACCAAGTTCGCGGGGTTTTCAGTGGTTCACCAGAAAACCACTGGGTTCCTTGGTTGATCCACAAAGCCAAGGCCGAAGACCGGAGGCAGCAGCACCGGACCGGTCTGACCGGTGGAGGACACCGGTCTGACCGGTGTGCGACGACGCAGTCAGGAGACTTCGAAGCGGAGGACACGCGTCGGGATCGCATGGTGTGCGTCGAGGCTACGCAGGGTGCGGTCGCCGGGCATCCGTCCGATGGTTCGACGATGAAGATTCCCAAAGTGCCCCTCGGGGGCGTGTATCCTAGTGTTAGGCCTTAGGGGTAGTTTCGTCTTTCGGTTGCCTCCATATAACCCAAGTGGTGAGAGGATGGCAGCCATCTCTTGGAACCCTAGCTCATTTTGTTTTGCTATTTTCCTCTTCCATTTTTCCTTTGGATTTTCTAGGACTAGCTTGAGAGCTTCATGGTGAGATCTTGAGAGAGGGATGGATGATCAGGAGGCAAGCTAGACCTTGTATGAACCTTCATGGTATGTATAGATAATTCGGCGTGGTTCCTAAGGCTTTTGTGTGTCTCTCCCGTTTTCCCTTTTTGGTGATTTTCGGAGCCTTTTCTTGGTGATTTTCTTGTGGCGGTTTTGAGACCTTTCTCTTTGGGATTTGGTGAGGGATGTATGCTTGAACCCTTCATGGTTCTTTTCCCTTTGATTCCCCTCCCAAATCCGTGAGCAAAGGGGTTCGATTTTGGGGTTTTCTCCTCTCTAGGGTTAGAGGCGTTCTTGGTGGGATTTCTTCGATTTCTCTCGATTTAGCAAGTTTTGGTGGACCAAATCTTAGTTATGGAGTGCCCATGAGGTGTTCCTACTTTCCCCAATGTCTTGTGCGAATCCGTGGAGCGAATCAGGAGATCGAGATTTGGATTTGGTGGAGTTGAGCCGCGGGTTCCTGTTCATCCCGAGCTGCCCAGGCTCACCGGTCTGACCGGTGCAAGTGACCGGTCTGACCGGTGCCAGTCCTTTGTGGGATTTGCCTCGGGTGAACTGCCTGGTTCGTGTGGTTTTGGCCCGTGGTGCTGTTGGTCAGTTCTTGGCAGGTTTTGAGGAGTTTTGCTTGGCTTTGTGTAGGGTTTTCTTCCCTTGCAGGTTGTGTTTTGGAGGTGATTTTGTTCCAGGGCCTAGAGGAGTCACTGAGGCTTCCTGGAACATTTTCTGTGCGGTTGTTGTAGCCACCGGCCTGACCAGCTCTGTCCACCGGTCTGACCGGTGTCACCGGTCTGACCGGCGCAGGCCATCAGTCTGACCGGTGCAGCACAGGCAGCAAGCCCTGCAGATTTCGACTGTGCGTTTGGAGTGTTTGGTTCGGTCGGTTGAGTTGTTGGTTCCTAGGACTGGTAGCACTCCAGTGGTTACGTGGTCTTGGCCAACTTGGGTAGTTGAGTCGGAGACGTGATTTGGCTTGCCGTGTTCATCTTGTTGGAGTAGCCATCTCCTTCGAGAAGAATTTTTATCGGCTCCCATTCACTCCCCCCCCCTCTCTGGTTCGCCGTTCCGGTCCTTCAAGTGGTATCAGAGCCGGTTCGGGTCTTTATTAGCTCTAACCAGTCTAAGATCCAAAGATGGCGTACCAGGAACGGGGTTCAGGTCCTCCGCACTTCGATGGCAAAAACTACTAGATGTGGCAGAGGCGGATGGCGGCGTTCCTCCGCGGAAAGGGTCAGATCCTTTGGGACGTTACGGTGAACACAGCTTATGTTCATCTGATTAACTTCCTAGCTCCTGGATCGTGGGACGTGCACGATGCCAACAACAAGGCGGTCGACTACTTGTTTCGTGCTCAGTGTCAATCCGAATTCGATCGAGTTCAGACAGAGGACCTAGCTTGTAGGATTTGGTTGGAGCTGAAGAATGCTCACGCTGGAAATGCTGAGGTTCAGGCACGGTTGTATGCAACCTACCGGAGAGAGTACGAGAACTTCACTCATCTCCCCGGTGAATCGATTGATGCCTTGTTCCAGCGGTTCACGGTGGTTGTGAACAACATGAGGGCCAATGTGGACGTCCTCCCGTACGATGACCATGATAGAGCTGTGAAGCTCTTGCACGCGCTGGATCGTACCGTATGGGATGGAAAGGTCGAGGCCATTCTTGAGTCTGAGAAGTATACCACACTGACGGTGAATGAGCTGTTCTCTAAGCTCAAGTCAGCTGAGGTTGATCGTGGTTTGACAGCCCGTCTCGAGAGCCCGACTGACTCCCATAGTCTTGCTCTTGTCGGTGGCTCAGGTGCTAAGTCTAACGCTAACCCATCCTCCAGGATGTTTGCCTTGTCCTCTTTGATGTCTTTGCCAGACGAGGAGTTCGACATGCTTGGAGAGGACGAGCTGGCGCTGTTGACCAGACGGTTCGAGAGGCTGCACGAGAACCGGGTGAACACGAGGAGGATGACGCGGACGTGCTTCCAGTGCGGCAAGCCAGGACACTTCGTCGCCGACTGTCCGGAGAAGCTGGAGAACAAGGACGGCTACAAGCACCGGTCGAGAACGGACAAGCACCGATCAAGGCACGATCACAAGCACAAGCATCAGAACAAGGACGAGCAAGGATCGAGGAAGAAGGGCGGCCATGGGAGGAAGGCCCGAGCGATGGTCGGAGCAAGTGACGTCGACTCCAGCTCCGCCTACTCTTCCTCGAGTTCCAGTAGCAGCGAAGACGAAGGTGATTGGCGCAAGAACAAGAAGGCCTCCAAGAACTTGAGCGGACTGAGCTGCTTCATGGGAGATGGCTTCTGCGGCATGGCACGCAGCTCCGGCTGCAAGAAGAGTCACCCGAGCGACTCGGACTCTGACTCCGAGGATGATGTACGTGACGAGCTTCCCTTCTTGCGCGAGGAGAATGAACGGCTTGGCAAGTTGCTTGATAACCGCGATGACATGCTTAGAGAGGCAAAGAAGATGAGAAAAGAGCTTAGGGCCTCACTAAAAGATGGTAGGAACCGAGTAGCTAAGCTAGAAACCTAGAACCTTGATGCTAAGCTTGAGATAGATTCGCTTAAGGCTTCACCTGTGGTTTCTGATGATGTTGATTGTGTTGATTGCTCTGTTTTCCTAGCTGATCTCACTGCTCTCAAGGAAAAGCATGTCTCCAAGTGTGAGGAACTAGATGTGCTTAGGGTTGAAGTGGCTGAGCTTAAGTCTAGACCTGCTTTGCTAGGTGCTTGCACTTCTTGCCCTGTTTTG
The DNA here is from genome assembly GCA_036936925.1 of Cenchrus fungigraminus. Lineage (NCBI taxonomy): Eukaryota > Viridiplantae > Streptophyta > Magnoliopsida > Poales > Poaceae > Cenchrus > Cenchrus fungigraminus. The sequence continues at coordinate 54,077,491 of CM072778.1, forward strand.
CATGGAAAGATTGATGAGATGCATGCTTACATTGTTTCTCTTGAGGCTCAGTTGAAAGCACCTGTTCCCACTTCTTGCTCTACTTGTGAGTTGCATGCGGTTAAGAATCTGGAACTTGCACATTATGTTGATCGCTTGCAGGATGAGAACGATGAGCTGAGGAAGTGTATGAGTTGGTTGTCGGGTCAGGAGCCTCAGCTTGGTATCATGATAGCGGCTTTCAAACGCTATGATGGTCAGGCACTTGGGGCTGACAAGCTTGGAGAGAACAGTGGTGAGGGAGTTGAGAGAGTTGGAGAGATCCCTATCCCACCACCAAAGACACACAAGAACAAGTTTGAGCCCAAGCCTAACCATCTCAGAAACAAACTTGACACAACTCCAGATCCACCCATATTCCCTCACCCAACAAATGATTTCCAAAAACCGGTGAGGTTTGTGAGCCCGAAGGGAGGTGAGAATGGAGAGAAGAAAGGGGAGAAGCTGAGTGAGCAGCCCCAACCCAAGCCTAAGCCTAAGCCACAGCCCATAAAGTTCCATTGTGGGTATTGTGGTAGAGATGGTCACAAGGATGAGTTTTGCTTCAAGAGGAAGCGTGAGGAGAGAATGGCTAAGGAGTGGGCTAACAAGGACAGGTACCACCCTTCTAATGGTGTACCTGAGTCTCGTATGCAGATGCCCAGGGCCAAGGCGATTGTGAGGTCGATTCCAGCTTGGGGAGATCGAAAGGTGGCCGGTGGTGCTGCTGGCCGAGCACCACCGGTCAGACCAGTCAGGGTGACCGGTCAGACCGGTGCTGGTCTGGGCAGACAGCAGTTTAGTTTCCGTGCTCGTGAAGATGCTCGGTTTGGTTCTAGTGGTCGTGGTTCTGGTGGTTGGCATGGTGAGTCCAGTGGTGGTCAGTTTGCTAGACATTCTCCACCTCGTGCTCAATATGAGGGAGGGAGGAGTCGTAGCTTTGAGATGGAGAGGAGGAACGGTCCACGGTTTCCCTTTCGTGGCTTTCGTTCTCCTCCAGCGAGGCAGGGGTGGTTCCCTAGTGGTGGTACTCGTGGTGGTTCTCGTGGTGGCAGCTTTGGTAGGTGTGATGCTTTGGATTGTGCTAACCCCACTTTGGAGCAAATGGCTCGGCACTGGTTTTACTCATTTGGTACTAACCCCAATGCTGAGTCGTTTGTTCGCTCACGTGCTCGTTTTTGAATTTCAGGTGGAGGACTTGAGCAACGTTTGGTTGATTGACTCCGGTTGCTCAAGGCATATGACCGGAGACAAGGGGTGGTTCTCAAGTCTTGTCCCGGTGGTGTCCAAGACATACATCACCTTTGGGGACAATGGGCGAGGGCGTGTGCTTTCAGAAGGTGAGATAAGGATCAGTGACAAAGTCACTCTCAGGCGTGTTGCTCTTGTTCAATCGCTCGGATTCAATTTGCTTTCTGTTTCCCAGCTTTTGGATGAGGGTTTTGAGGTGTTGTTTCGGCCTGGTGGTTCTCGGATTTTGGATTCTCGTGGGGACCTTGTTTGCATGGTCGTTCCCGAGGGTCAAGTTTTCCGAGCGGATTTCTCTCGGTCTTCAGGTGTGGCTCGTTGCTTTTTGGCTGGTTCTTTGAGTGAGTTGTGGAAGTGGCATAGGAAGTTGGGTCACTTGAGCTTTGACCTTTTGTCTCGCTTGAGTAAACTCAATTTGGTCCGAGGATTGCCACGGTTGAGGTTTGAGAAAGAGTTGGTTTGTGCGTCGTGTAGGCATGCCAAGATGGTAGCCTCTTCCCATTCGCCCCTCACCGATGTGATGACGGAGCGTCCATGCGAGCTGCTCCATATGGACCTTGTTGGCCCAGCTCGTGTGCGATCTGCGGGTGGGAAGTGGTATGTCCTTGTTGTGGTGGACGACTACTCTCGGTATGCGTGGGTTTTCTTTTCGGAAGAGAAGGGGGAGATGTTTGGTTTTGTTCAAGATCTTGTCTTGAGGTTGAAGAACAAGAGGCACGGAGATGCCATAAGAGCGATCCGCAGTGACAATGGCTCGGAATTTAAAAACTCTCGTTTCGAAACCTTTTGCCATGACTTCGGTCTTGAACACCAGTTTTCGAGTCCGTATACGCCCCCCCCCAGAATGGCGTGGTGGAAAGAAAGAACAAAACCTTGTGTGAGATGGCCCGGACGATGCTCGACGAGCATAGGACTCCGAGGAGGTTCTGGGCTGAGGCGGTCAATACCGCGTGCTATGGCTCGAATAGGATTTTCCTTTGAGCATTCAAGAAGAAGATGTGCTATGATATGATGCACTTGACGGCGTTATTTTGAAGAAAGGCAAGAATGTGGATAAGTTTGAGGCTAGGTCTGTTGATGGTATTTTCTTTGGTTATGCTACTCACTCTAGAGCATTTCGTGTGCTCAACTTGGAAACTAACCAAATCGTGGAGACTTGCGAGGTTACCTTCGACGAGGCACAGCCACGTAGCTCTCTTGTCTTTGAATGTGCAGGTGATGATGAACTTGGTGAGGAAATCTTTGAGGAGGAGGAGCATGGACATGGTGATGATGAAGATGGCGGTGTGGTGCCCGTGGTTCAGCATGTACCCACTACTTCGACTACGATCGAGAACGGGCCCTCTCCTACACCTACAACGACTATCCCAGATCAAGGAGAAGCTGAAGCTAAGGGGGAGGTAGCTTCAAGGTGAGAACCTCCCCGGCAAGTTCAAGTGGATCACCCAGCTTCGAGGATCATCGGTGACATCAACGAACGCACTACACGGTCGAGGGTTCGAAACAATTCTCACTTTGCTCATGCTGCTTTTGTTGCTACTTTTGAACCCAAGGACATTGGACACACATTATCTGATCACAATTGGGTTAATTCGATGCATGAGGAGTTGGAGAACTTTGAGAGAAACCAAGTTTGGGAGTTGGTAGATCCTCCACCGGGTTGTAAGCCGATTGGGACAAAATGGGTGTGGAAAAATAAAGAGGGAGAGAAAGGAGAAGTGGTGAGAAACAAGTCGAGGTTGGTGGCGCAAGGGTATAATCAGAAAGAGGGGATCGACTAAGAGGAGACCTTTGCTCCCGTAGCCCGTTTGGAGGTGATTAGGATTCTTCTAGCCTTTGCCGTGGCTAAAGGGTTCAAATTGCACCAAATGGATGTGAAGAGTGCCTTCCTAAATGGTGTGTTGGTGGAAGAAGTGTATGTGAGGCAGCCACCGGGGTTTGAGAGTGAGAAGTACCCCCACCGGGTGTACAAGTTTAGAAAGGTGCTTTATGGGTTGAAACAGGTGCCAAGGGCTTAGTATGGTAGGTTGAAGGGGTTCCTGTTTGAGAGAGGTTTCGAGATGGGGAAGGTCGATCAGACCTTGTTTCTCCTCAGGCAGGGCAAAGAGATCCTAATTGTGCAGGTATACGTGGATGATATTGTCTTTGGTGGCTCGTCTAACTCTTTGGTTTCAAGGTTTGCAGAAGACATGAGCAGGGAATTCGAGATGAGCATGATGGGTGAGTTGCAGTTCTTCCTCGGCCTCCAGATCAAGTAGTCGAAGGAAGGAACATTTGTGCACCAAGCAAAGTACACCAAGGACATTGTGAGGAAGTTCAAGATGGAGGACTCCAAGGCCATGGTGACACCTATGAGTACGACTACAGCTCTTGATGCGGACGAGGAAGGTGAACACGTGGACCAGAAGGAGTACCGGAGCATGATCGGGTCACTCCTGTACTTGACGGCGACGAGGCCGGATATCCAATTCTCGGTATGTCTGTGCGCTTGTTTTCAAGCGTCTCCTAGGACTTCGCATCGGCAAGCAGTCAAGCGCATTTTCAGGTATTTGCATCATACTCCCGACTTCGGCCTTTGGTACTCCGCGTCCTCTTCTTTGGCTCTTCATGGTTTTTCAGACGCGGATTTTGCCGGATGTCGGTTGGATAGGAAGTCCACTTCTGGGACTTGCCAGTTCTTGGGTTCTTCTTTGGTTTCTTGGTCTTCCCGCAAACAATCGAGTGTTGCTAAATCCACTACCGAGGCAAAGTATGTGGCCGCAGCTAGTTGTTGCTCTCAGCTCCTTTGGATCACATACACCATGAGCGACTTTGGTGAGGAGTATACCCATGTCCCACGTCAATGTGATAGCACCAGTGCCATAAGCGTTGCAAAGAACCCATTGCTCCATTCCAAAACCAAGCACATAGAAGTGAGGTTTCATTTCCTGAGAGACAATGTGGAGAAAGGAAAGATAGCTTTGATCCATGTACCCACACATGACCAACTAGCCGATATCTTCACCAAGCCCCTAGATCAAGCAACTTTCACTCATTTGCGGGGAGAACTTGGTATTTATTTGATTTCTTGAGTTGGGTGTGGGAGCTCTTTTGTAGCATATGTATAGCTTTCCTTTGTGCATTTCTTGCATTTTGCATGGCATATGTAACACGATGTATAGGCATCTTTGTATCTTAGGTTGCATGCATCTTGTATCATATGCATTTTGTAGGAAAAGCCTCTCTCATATACATTGTTCACCATGATGTGCTATATATGATCTTGTGAGCTAGTTTGGTATGCTATGGTTAGTTTGGCTTAGCTCTTGATGATCTTGATTTATGCCCATGGTTGATAGCTATGTTTTTTGAAAAATGAGATATACATGCTCTCTTGTGAGTAAATGCCTTTATATGATCTTGACATGTTTTAATGGCTTGGCTATGCTTAATTTGTGGTTGGATAGCTTATTTTGATCATATGGGGCCAAAGGCTCATTTGCCATCATGAATGTTTAGCCCCCATACTTCATCTTGTGGAGGGGCATAAGTTCCTTTTTGTCGCAAAGACATTTCATGTAACAAATATGAATCTGAAAATGAAATGTAAATTGCTTGGAAAATATGCTCCCATGTCATATGTGCTTAATTTACTTGCTTTTGGGTACTAAACCGTTGCATGTTGCTTACCAATGAGAAGTCTCATGTATAGAAGTAGGCACATGGCTCGGTGGCTTTGACATGACATGAGATGCTTGAGGGTGTTTATGATGATCTTATGCTTAGAATGGTTGTCCTAGCATGAAGTTTGAGTGGCTTTGCCATTTTGACATGTTTTGCTCATGTTTAGGACTTTGCTCATGAGAGGGTGGTTTTTCGCAAAATTGCTCAATTCTATCTTAGCTTCGTCCAATGGTTGTGAAACTTGGTGATCATGTAGTTGATGTTCATACGAAGCTATAGAGTATCTAACTTGCTCGTTTGGATGTGTGTAGCATGTTGTGATGAATTTTGTCTATTTGAGAAGCTCTAGGTTGCATTTTTTGCATTTTTGGCTTGATTCATGCATTGTCAACAAGGGGGAGAAGTTTGAGCATGTTTTGGCTTGCTACATGCATTTAGAAGGTTTCCAAGTGGTTTCGAGCTAGTTTTGAGCTCGTGCTGTTCCCAGTTTTTCCCAGGTGGTCATCGGCCTTACCGGTGGGAAGCACCGGTCTGACCGGTGTGAGTGTCAGGTGCTGGGCGATCTAGTCCACCAGTCTGACCGGTGAGGTGGACCGGTCAGAGCAAAGCTGTTGCAGCTGCTCTGTTTCATGAAGTGGTTTGCATGCATTCGTCCAGGGGGAGTTGTATTGGTTCAGGGGGAGCTTGCATGTGTGCAGGGGGAGCTCTTTGTGGTTTTCGAGTTTTGGTTTGGTGGCTTTCGCTCTTTGCTTGAGCTTTGCTTTTGTCTCGGTTGTGTCAAGCCGTTGCCTTTGCCTAAGGGGACCGAGACTTGTCTTCTTCAAGTGATCTTGCTCTTTGCCTTTCTTTTGGCTTTCGATCGCTTGTTGGAGTTTCTTTTAGTCGTTTCTTTTCTTTTTCCTTTTCTCGTTGTTTACCAAAACGTGTGTGTTGTCAATGCACTCATCAAGGGGGAGATTGAGGACATGTGTGGTTCGAGGATCGGTGGATGGTCACTTCCTGGTGTGATGAGTGATTGACAACGTTGTGTGGACTGATTCTTGGCTAAGTATTGCAGGTGCAGGTTGCGGCGTGACTGGTGTTGGTGCAGGCGAAGAGCAAGCGCAAAAGGTCGTTGCCGGGTAGGCCTCCAAGTGTGGAGAAGACAAGTAGGCTTGGCTTGAGGGACCCGGTGGCCAGCGAGGTCAAGTGCGGGCCGCATGGTGGCAAGAACGGCAAGATGAAGTGGTGGACGGTTCCTTGGTTGAGCCACAAATCCAAGATCGTGCCGGGACTTCGTGGGGGCCAAGTCATGAGTGGAGATTGGTAGAGGCCACACCAAGTTCGCGGGGTTTCCAGTGGTTCACCAGAAAACCACTGGGTTCCTTGGTTGATCCACAAAGCCAAGACCGAAGACCGGAGGCAGCAGCACTGGACCGGTCTGACCGGTGTGCGACGACGCAGTCCGGAGACTTCGAAGCGGAGGACACGCGTCGGGATCGCATGGTGTGCGTCAAGGCTACGCAGGGTGCGGTCGCCGTGCATCCGTCCGATGGTTCGACGATGAAGATTCCCAAAGTGCCCCTCGGGGGCGTGTATCCTAGTGTTAGGTCTTAGGGGTAGTTTCGTCTTTCGGTTGCCTCCATATAACCCAAGTGGTGAGAGGATGGCAGCCATCTCTTGGAACCCTAGCTCATTTTGTTTTGTTATTTTCCTCTTCCATTTTCCTTTGGAATTTCTAGAACAAGCTTGAGAGCTTCATGGTGAGATCTTGTGAGAGGGAAGGATGATTGGGAGGCAAGCTAGACCTTGTATGAACCTTCATGGTATGTATAGATGATTCGGCGTGGTTCCTCAAGGCTTTGGTGTGTCTCTCCCGTTTTCCCTTTTTGGTGATTTTCGGAGCCTTTTCTTGGCGATTTTCTTGTTGTAGATTCGAGGCCTTTCTCTTTGGGATTTGGTGGGGGGTGTATGCTTGAACCCTTCGTGGTTCTTTCCCCTTTGATTCCCCTCCCAAATCCATGAGCAAAGGGGCTCGATTTTGGGGTTTTCTCCTCTCTAGGGTTAGAGGCGTTCTTGGTGGGATTTCTTCGATTCCTCTTGATTTAGCAAGTTTTGGTGGACTAAATCTTGGCTATGGAGTGCCATGAGGTGTTCCTACTTTTCCCAAAGTCTTGTGCGAATCTGTGGAGCGAATCGGGAGATCGAGATTTGGATTTGGGGGAGTTGACCCGCGGGTTCCTGTTCATCCCGAGCTGCCCAGGCTCACCGGTCTGACCGGTACAAGTGACCAGTCTGACCGGTGCCAGTCCTTTGTGGGATTTGCCTCGGGTGAACTGCCTGGTTCGTGTGGTTTTGGCCCGTGGTGCTGTTGGTCAGTTCTTGACAGGTTTTGTGGAGTTTTGCTATTGCGTAGGGTTTTCTTCCCTTGCAGGTTGTGTTTTGAAGGTGATTTTGTTCCAGGGCCTAGAGGAGTCACTGAGGCTTCCTGGAACATTTTCTGTGTGGCTGCTGTAGCCACCGGCCTGACCGGCTCTGTCCACCGGTCTGACCGGCGTGGGCCATCGGTCTGACCGGTGCAGCACAGTGTTGACAGCTGTTAAGCGCCTACTTTAGCCATCAATTTACCCATGAATAAAGGAGCAAGAGGCATTTCTTACACGCATTTTAGTTAAGAATAATGTAGTTCCACTTGTCCTTGGAGATTATGTGATTGCAGGAAAATAAGCATAAAAGAAGTGGCAAACTCACCTTCTATGATTCATGCTACGTCACCTCAAGGAGTGGCTGCCACCTCAGGTGCCATGCATGCAAGCTAAGCCACCCCAGGTGCCACGCATGCATGCCATGTCACCAATCCAAGGGAGGCAAGCCCCGACGAATCAGAGCGTGACACGTGGACTTCACATGGATCCATGAGCCCACCAGAGCGCCTAAACCGCCTCAAGAACACGTGTACACCGGGGACCGACTTATGGGCCCACAGGACAGCCACCCCGAGGAAGCACACCCCAAGTGGGGCCCACCTGGGGTCGGCCGACCCTAGGATCAGCCGAACCGACCTTGGGTCGGCTGATCCTGGGCTTCCACGTGGCGCTTGTCCATTGGTCCTAGAGGCCATCCCCGGGGTGTTTCACTCCTTCTTGCACCGGTGCTCTGGCCTATAAATAGAAGGGGAGGGGGTTCATTTCTTACCAACACACCTTACTCCTCTCTCACTTTTGGTTTCTAAGGCTAGGAGGTAGGCTAGAGTAGTTCTACTTCAGGTTCCAAGTCTACTTTGGGATCTAGGTATGAGTTCTCTTGTATCTTTATTTTATTGTATGACTTTGATCTACTTCAGTTATTCAGCTATTTCATATAAAGTTGTGCTTGTATACATGGGTGATTTGTTCATGTGTTCTTCGTTCGTTCATCATTTAGAGGCTCATGTTCTTGATGAACAAGGCCTTTCGATCCAGTTGACGAGTGACTTATACATGTTTTCAGTGTTTGTTCATAAGTTAGAGGCTCGTGTTCATCACGAACACACCCCTTTTATCTTGTTGAATAGACATAGGAAAGCACAAGTCCGTTTGTGTACTTAGCCTAGTTTGATCTAGTTAGATCCCATGTTCGTGTTGCATGAAGTTCGTGCTCAAGCTACGGTACTCGGTGTGATTGGCCGGTTTATCTAGCGGCTCTGACCTGGGTCACAATAGCCCGGGCCAGTCAGGGTCCTGCTAACAACGTAAGCGTGGTGCTTGGGTTACGTAGCTACGTTGCTTATGAGTGTATCCCACGGTTTGTCTTGGGGTAGGCCGCGGTGGTGACAGCCGTTGGACCCTTCTGGAATCCCCCACGTTCGGATACGCTATAGGAGTCTAAAGTCTAACAACCGGAGTCGTGCGTAAGCGACGCGGGAGGTTAGCTCCCCATTTGTACCTGGGTGCTTGAGCCAGCAATCTTGCAATGCTAGTGTTCGTCTAACTCGTCTGACTAACTTTGTATGCTTAGTACCTTAGAACCTAGAACTAACTCGTATGTTGCCTCCTAAGCCTAGGACCTTTAGAGAGAGTGTGTTTGTGTGTTCACACTACTATCTTATCTATCATATCTTACCCCTGTACTTGAGTGTCTGGTTCGTTCCCGTCTATGATTTATACTCCTTCCAATAGTGTTGAACTTGTTAATCCACCCAGCCTTCCTTGGATTCGATACCCTTTGGAATACTCCTTTGGGGAAATGCTACAATGGTACTTCCGTGCGCTTGCGGACTCTTGTAATCGTTAGGATTACCATTCGGTCATTTCTGCCATCGTTGCTAGGAACTCATAACTTAGCATCGACGTTAAGAAATACCAACAAGCATTTCTGGCGCTGTTGCCGGGGAAGGCTAAGGATAACATGTCAACACTTTGCAATGTTTATAATCATGACAGGAATAAAACAGTTCTCAATGCAGGCTAACTTTGAATGTCTTCTTTGTCTATCGATGATGAAGACAGGTAGTGTATGACTGGTTTCGACTTACCGCTGAATTTTACTGAAGATCCTGAGTCACTCGAAAGGAGAGCTAGAACTCATTTTGGTTCTCCCCAGCGTGTACGTACGGAAGTCGACCCAGCTTCCTTTGTGCCGTCTACATCAACTCCTATGGCCAATCAAGAGAAGACTCTTCGTGAATACTCTGCTCCCTCTGCTGATCAGGTGCCTACTGGCCCCAAGATCAACACCGGGAACGGAAACTTCGAGATCAAGACTGGCCTCATTACGATGGTACAGGCTAGCCCATTCTGTGGCAAGCCTAATGAAGACGCGAGCGCCCACTTGCAAGAGTTGCTGGAGCTGTGCAGTACCTTCACTATACGAGGAGTGGAGTAAGATGCCATTCGTTTGCGGCTGTTTCCATTCTCACTGCTAGGAAAGCCGAAGCAGTGGTTCTATGCGAACCGTGCAGATATTGACACTTGGGCGAAGTGCTCAGCAGCATTCCTCGCGAAGTTCTTTCTGTTGGGCAGAACCAATGCCCTCCGGGGAAGAATTTCAAGCTTTCAGCAAGCAGCAAATGAAACCATTCCAGAAGCTTGAGAAAGGCTTCAGGAGTACATCCTGGCTTGTCCGCATCATGGGATGGACAACTGGCTTATTCTGCAGAGTTTCTACAATGGGCTGACTCCGACAGCCTGGGGCCATATTGATGCTGCTGCTGGAGGGGCTTTCTTCTCTCTCACTATCGCTAAAGCAACTAAACTTATTGAGAAGATGGTCTCCAGCCAAGAGTGGAGTGATGATCGACTCCAGCCACATCAAATGGGTACACATACCGTCAAGGAAGCGGATATGCTACATGCCAAGATGGACCTACTTATGAAAAGAATGGATGCTCTGACCAGTGAGAAGGCTGCCATGGCCATCACTACTCAAGCTATGGATGCTCGCATGACCTGCGAAGTCTGTGGTGACACTGGGCATTCAGGGAATTACTGCCCTGCTACCCAGGAGGATGTGATGTACATGAACGGCAACAACAATGGTTATCGTCCACAAGGAGGTCAAACGTCGAATCAATCACGCCCTTACTATCAGGGAGATAATCAAGGTAATACTTACAATCCGAACCAACCTTCCCTGAAAGATCTAGTTTTCGGGCAAGCTAAGATTAATGATGGTTTTAGCAAGAAAACAGCTGCCTATGATAAGGCTTTAGAAAGCCTCAACACTAAAATTGATAGCCTTTCTTCTGCTCTTAAAAACCAGCTGAGCTTTAACAAAATGTTAGAAAGCCAGTTGGCTCAGTTAGCTACTTTGGTTCCCTCTGCTGAGGACGGAAAGATTCCGGGGAAACCCGTGTCTTCTTGTGAGAATGTTTGTGCAGTGTCCACCAGATGGGGTAAGCCATCTGGGAGGGCACGAGCTGCTGACTATGCAGGGAGACCCATACAGCAGGTTCTTGATCCATGGGAATCTTCAGCAATTGTGCACAGGAAAGACCCTAGTTATCCGGCTATCACCTGCACAATATACTACTAGAAAATCAGGAATGCTCTCTGTGATCTTGGCGCGAGTGTCAACCTCATGTCCAAGGCTATGTTCGAAAGATTGGGATATCCTGCTCTTACTCCAACCTCGAGAACAGTTCAACTTGCTGATTCATCGATCTGGTATCCGGAGGGGATTGTGGAAAGCCTACTGGTATTTGTCCAAGGTTCTTGCATCTTCGCAGACTTCGTGGTCCTTGATATGCAAGATGATGCGGAAATGCCACTCATTCTTGGGATGCCGTTCCTAAGTGACGCTCGGGCAAGGATCAATGTGGAAAATGGGACCATCCGTTTCCGCTTTGGGAAGAAGAACTTGATGTTCCGATTTCGACCAACAGAAGAGTAGTGCTACTCAGTGCAAGGAAATGATGAGCAGACTTGGGGATGGACGGAGCCACAACCCCAGCTCACACAACCTCTGACCACACCAAGAAAATCAAGGAAAACACGGAAGGTGTGGCAGGAGGTACGGAGATCACACCCCCTACTTCTCGGGAGTGGGGTGATGAGTGGAACTGATCACCGAGAAAAGTCCCGCTCTCGGACTTAAAAAGGTGAGTCCTTTCGCCAAAAGGTAAAATTGGTGAGTTATCTCATATTTCCCTTTTCAAAATTTAATTTAATTTATCCAATGCATATTTGACTTTTCCATTCTTGCATCTGCATGCTAGAATTTTTCTAGCAATTTCCCTTTTTCAATAAAAATTCTAAAAATAAAATTTTGAGTTGGAAAATCCTTAAAAATTCATTTGAGCAAGTTTTCGGGCAAGTTTGGACCGGGACACCTAGGCAGGCCCTCATGTGACCGTTAGAGAGCCGTTGCAAAAAGCTGGAGGCGGGCGGACCCGAGGTGGGTTCGGCCGACCCCACAGGTCGGCCGACCCAGCCTAACGACTAACCCGGCCCTCCTTCCTCCAACGGCTCCTAGCCGTTGCACACGGCCCATGTCTCGGTGCCCGGCTTCATTGCCTATAAATACCAAGGGGTTTGAGGGGTGTCTTCACCCATTACTTCACTCTCTCCCTCTCTTGTTCTTGCTCTCTGGTTTTCGTGGATTTCTTGCTCGAGATTGAGGTGCTAAGTATTCTCTCCAAGTGCTGCTGAAATATTGACCATTGGTGGAGCAAGCTCGGTAAGGATTTCATTTTGGTTTTACTAACCCATCACCGAGTTGCTCGTGTTGTCTGATCGTTGTACAAGATGAGTTGGGCCTCCGGCGCATTTCGGAAGTTGACTCGCTCCCGCCGTTCACGTGACGAGGGGAGCTCGTCGCGTCACTCCGGAGCTGCACCAAGCCCAATGTCAACCGACCGTGAAGAGGAAGGAGAGGAAGAGCTACCCACGCCACAAGCCGAGGAAGTGTACGCCCTCGACGCTGCCTTCATCGACTTGAGGGACGATCGCGAGAGACAAGCCTACGCTCTCATCAAGGACCGAGTCTTCGCCAACACCAAGGAGTTCGACCCGGACCTTCTCGAGAAAACAGGTATGGACTCCGAGTTCGATTCCATCTGGCAAGCTCTAGGATGGGAAGGTTTTGTCCCAGTTCAGGAGGGTGGTTCTAGACCTACCACCATCCAGTTTCTCTGCACTCTTCCGGTATTTCATTTTGATTTCATGGAGTTCCGTATCGAGTTTCATGGAAAGATCTTAGTCGCACCCTTGGTTTTCATTGTTGCTGCGCTATTTCTCTTGAGCAAGCTTGCGCTGGTTTTAATCGTGAGAGTTTTTGGGAAGAGATCTCTGGTCGGCCTGTTCGCGGCAAGTTGATACTAGGTGCAACAATATCTTGCATCCCACTCTCCGACTGTGGCACAAGTGGCTCGCCGTCACTCTCTTTCCAAGGGATGACGTGCGGCCCGTGCGCACTGACGAGATGATGATCTTATATGCCGCGGTCAGACGGATCAAGATCTCCCCTGTGCAAGCTATGATTCGGCAGTGGTTAACAAATTTTAAGATGACGGGTTCCATTGAGTGTACGTCTCTAATTTCTCGCATTGTCACGAATCTTGGGGTTACGCAAGGGCCCAACGTGCCCTCCATTGCTAATCCCCGGACTCAGATTGACGAAGCTTATCTAACTTAGGGGCATATTCTTAAGAAGGGTCCGGATGATTCTTTGGTTTTCTTTTACCCAGGCCATACAAACCAGATCCAGTTACCTAACCCAGATTTCAGGTTGTACGGCCAGGGGCCACTGACCATTCCTCTTGAGGAACCTCGTCGTTCTAGTGTCTCTGGTGATAGGGTAACTAGGAGTGCATCGAGGAGAGCAGCGGGAGCACAACAGCTGCCACCATAGCCATCCCCGCAGCTGTCGCCTCAGCCACAGCCTCAGCCTACTACACCACTTTCCGGTACATGGACCTCTACCGAGTACATGCCTGGGGTTACTCTCGGATATGCTCCCGGTTGGGACCAGCCCATGTACCAGCAGGGTGCGAGTAGCTCAGCTTGGGCTAGTGCAGGCAATGGCGAGTGGGCCGTCCCTGCTAGTACTGCCTATGGAGATGCGACATCTTCGTCGTCCGGATTGCGCTCGTCATCTCGTGGGGCCACCCTCACTCAGCAGATGAGTGAGCTCAACATCCGAGTCGGTGACATCGAGGAGACCGTGCACCAGCACGTCGAGTCCACCCGGGACTGGCAGCGGATGTCTGGCGAGAGACTTCACGCCATCAAGCTGGCACAGCAGCAGCAGCTGGAGGAGCAGAGGGCCTACTACCGGTGGATGGGGTTCCCCCCTCCACAGTAGTGAGCCTGAAGCTAGCTTGGGGGAGGACCCCCACTCTGAGGTAACTTGTATCTTTATTTTCAGAATCTCATATGCTAAAAACACATAAAAATCTGCAAAAATAAAAAGACCAAAAATATTTATCTGCTTTCTTAAAATTAGTTTGCTTTCACATGCGCGGTAAGAATGCTTTCTGTCCTTCATGGTCGAAATGATGAATAGTTGCTCTGTTTATTCCTTTATATGCCTTGCTTACAGCTTAGTATCCTATCTTCGTTTTGAGTTTGTTGGCTTGTATGATCAAACCTCAGCTTGAAACTTGTGGGTAGCAAAAAGCATGAACTTTGCCTAGGTTGTTGTGAGGTATGATATGGTAAAATAGGTTTGCTATGAGCTAGTACTAAGTGATGTTTGACATCCGGAGTTTTCTTTTGAAAAATGATAAAATGATAAGTTCCTCAATGATTAGAAATTCCTATCCAAAGCCATATGTAGATCCTAGCTGTTGTTAACCTCCACATATGCTACTTGTTTTCTTCATTGACTATGGGCTATGCGAAAAAAAGAAGCAGCACATGCTCAAGAGCATGAAAAGAAGAAAAAAAATAATAAATAATAATAAAGAGACATAGCCCAAGTCTCAAAAATTTCAAAGGAGAAGAGAGAATCATATCCAAAAAGGAGTTCTTCATCCATCCACCATATACACACACATGCACATCTTGATCAGGTTGTATGACTTGTTGCTCCCATGGATTCGGTTTTCGACTCGATAACATATGAGAAGCAGGTATGCCACATGTTTTCCCTACCTACAGCTCCACATATCAGCTTATTAGGAGTAGGTGGAGAAAGAAGGCAATTTAATGCCTTGGTGAGGAATCATACACACTGAGCGATCCGAGAGTATCATTCGAGGAACTTTGATTTCTTTGTGAAAATTTAGCAAAACCTCCGGATTGACAACTGATCAAGGTACTTGTGATAGTAATTTCTATACAAACGTTCTATCTTTCAACCGCCCAAGGTAGGTGAAGCTACAAGCCCCATAGCAATCAAGCGTAAGGTAAGATTAATGCCAACTTATTCAATCTTTGACAGAGTACCTAGTCATATGCTTGTCATAAACTAGGAATACAACATCGTAGCAACTCCTGATCGACCAACCTAAGTCCTAAGTGTCTTGCTCGGGACGAGCAAGAGGCTAGCTTGGGGGAGTTGTTGACGGCTGTTAAGTGCCTACTTTAGCCGTCAATTTACTCATGAATAAAGGAGCAAGAGGCATTTCTTACACGCATTTTAGTTAAGAATAATGTAGTTCCACTTGTCCTTGGAGATTATGTGATTGCAGGAAAATAAGCATAAAAGAAGTGGCAAACTCACCTTCTATGATTCATGCCACGTCACCTCAAGGAGTGGCTGCCACCTCAGGTGCCATGCATGCAAGCTAAGCCACCTCACGTACCACGTATGCATGCCATGTCACCAATCCAAGGGAGGCAAGCCCCGACGAATCAGAGCGTGACACGTGGACTTCACATGGATCCATGGGCCCACCAGAGCACCTAAATCGCCTCAAGAACACGTGTACCCCAGGGACCGACTTAAGGGCCCACAGGACAGCCACCCCGAGGAAGCACACCCTGAGTGGGGCCCACCTGGGGTCGGCCGACCCTAGGATCGGCCGAACCGACCTTGAGTCGGCTGATCCTAGGCTTCCACGTGGCGCTTGTCCATTGGTCCTAGAGGCCATCCCCGGGGTATTTCACTCCTTCTTGCGCCGGTGCTCTGGCCTATAAATAGAAGGGGAGGGGGTTCATTTCTTACCAACACACCTTACTCCTCCTCTCTCACTTTTGGTTTCTAAGGCTAGGAGGTAGGCTAGAGTAGTTCTACTTAAGGTTCCAAGTCTACTTTGGGATCTAGGTATGAGTCCTCTTGTATCTTTATTTTATTGTATGACTTTGATCTACTTCAGTTATTCAGCTATTTCATATAAAGTTGTGCTTGTATACATGGGTGATTTGTTCATGTGTTCTTCGCTCATTCATCATTTAGAGGCTCATGTTCTTGATGAACAAGGCCTTTCGATCCAGTTGACGAGTGACTTATACATGTTTTCAGTGTTTGTTCATAAGTTAGAGGCTCGTGTTCATCACGAACACGCCCCTTTGATCTTGTTGAATAGACATAGGAATGCACAAGTCCGTTTGTGTACTTAGCCTAGTTTGATCTAGTTAGATCCCATGTTTGTGTTGCATGAAGTTCGTGCTCAAGCTACGGTACTCGGTGTGATTGGCCGGTTTATCTGGCGGCTCTGACCTGGGTCACAATAGCCCGGGCCGGTCAGGGTCCTGCTAACAACGTAAGCGTGGTGCTTTGGTTGCGTAGCTACGTTGCTTATGAGTGTATCCCACGGTTTGTCTTGGGGTAGGCCACGGTGGTGACAGCCGTTGGACCCTTCTGGAATCCCCCACGTTCGGATACGTTGTTGGAGTCTAAAGTCTAACAACCGGAGTCGTGCGTAAGCGACGCGGGAGGTTAGCTCCCTGTTTGTACCTTGGTGCTTGAGCCAGCAATCTTGCATTGCTAGTGTTCGTCTAACTCGTCTGACTAACTTTGTATGCTTAGTAGCTTAGAACCTAGAACTAACTTGTATGTTGCCACCTAAGCCTAGGACCTTTAGAGAGAGTGTGTTTGTGTGTTCACACTACTATCTTATCTATCATATCTTACCCCTGTACTTGAGTGTTTGGTTCGTTCCCGTCTATGATTTATACTCCTTCCAATAGTGTTGAACTTGTTAATCCGCCCAGCCTTCCTTGGATTCAATACCCTTTGGAATACTCCTTTGGGGAAATGCTACAATGGTACTTCCGTGTGCTTGCAGACTCTTGTAATCGTTAGGATTACCATTCGGTCATTTCTGGCATTGTTGCTAGGAACTCATAACTTAGCATCGACCTTAAGAAATACCAACACACAGGCAGCAAGCCGTGCAGATTTCCGTTGTGCGTTTGGAGTGTTTAGTTCGGTCGGTTGAGTTGTTGGTTCCTTGGACCGGTAGCACTCCAGTGGCTACGTGGTCTTGGCCAGCTTGGGTAGTTGAGTCGGAGACGTGATTTGGCTTGCCGTGTTCATCTTGTTGGAGTAGCCATCTCCTTCGAGAAGAATTTTTATCGGCTCCCATTCACTCCCCCCCCTATCTGGTTCGCCATTCCGGTCCTTCAAGTTGGAGAACTTTTAGAGAAACCAAGTTTGGGAGTTAGTGGAGCCTCCACCAGGTTGTAAGCCGATTGTGACAAAATGGGTGTGGTAAAACAAAGAGGGAGAGAAAGGTGAAGTAGTGAGAAACAAGTCGAGGTTGGTTGCTCAGGGGTACACACAAAAAGAGGGGATAGACTATTTGGAGACATTTGCTCCGGTAGCCCGTTTGGAGGCGATTAGGATCCTTCTAGCTTTCTCTGTGGCTAAAGGGTTCAAATTGTACCAAATGGTTGTGAAGAGTGCTTTCCTGAACGGTGTGTTGGAGGTAGATGTGTATGTGAGGCAACCACCGGGGTTTGAGAGTGAGAAGTACCCCACAGGGTGTACAAGTTGAGGAAGGCACTGTATGGTTGAAGCAGGTGCCTAGAGCTTGGAATGGTAGGTTGAGGGGGTTCCTGTTTGAGATAGGCTTTGAGATGGCGAAGGTAGATCACACCTTGTTTCTCCTCAGGCAGGGCAAGAACATCCTAATTGTTTAGGTGTATGTGGATGATATTGTCTTTGGTGGCTCATCTAACTCTTTGGTTGCAAGGTTTGCAGAAGACATGAGCAGGGAATTCGAGATGAGCATGATGGGCGAGTTGCAGTTCTTCCTCGGCCTCCAGATCAAGCAGTCGAAGGAAGGAACATTTGTGCACCAAACTAAGTACACCAAGGACATTGTGAGGAAGTTCAAGATGGAGGACTCCAAGTCCATGATGACGCCAATGAGTACGACTACGGCCCTTGATGAGGACAAGGAAGGTTAACACGTGGACCAGAAGGAGTACCGAAGCATGATCGGGTCACTCATGTACTTGACGGCGACGAGACTGGACATCCAATTCTCGGTATGTCTGTGCGCTCATTTCCAAGTGAAGGACCGATTAGACGACCAGAGAGGGGGGGAGTGAATGAGAGCCGATAAAAGTTCTTCTCCGAAGAGTCGAACTCGACTATGTCCCAAACTCACAACCAAGGATTCCCACACGAGCTTGCCAAGGTCGCGTAGTCACAACGGACCTACCAGCCCTAGGAACAAGTCCCAAAACAACCTAAAGTGGAAGCACAACTCAAAAGGCAAAGGACTTAGGCAAATCTGCCAGTCTGGGACGGACGGTCCGACCTGATGTCGCGGACGGTCCGTCAGGCCCCGCGGACAGTCCGACCGCCTCGGATGGACGGTCTGTATTAACGGACAGAACCACCAGTAGCACCCCCGACCAATACGGACGGTCCGTCACGCCACCACGGGCGATCTGATGGCTGCGAACGGTCTGTGACCCCTACGCGGACAGTCCGTCCATCTCGCGGACGGTCCGTTACCCACAGACGGACAGTCCGACAAACACGACCCGAAAAAGGAACTCGATACCAACGAAGCAAACCACCGACCAGCACGAACACGCAACGAACTGGACGAACACAAGACCCCGCGGACGGTCCGTGGCCACCTGGCGGACGGTCCGCCGGCCTCGAACAGAACTGGGCGAACTCGAAACGCAAAGTCAACTCCGCCTATCCATCCATGGATCTCCCAAATGGCTGAATGGATTGAGACAAGGTTTGGGGAGGATGTGAAGCATCCCTAGATGATGCTATGCCCAAAAACTTGAGGCCTCAAACCAACTAAAACACCGGGAATCGATCACGAACCGAGCTCAAGCACAAAGCTATGGAACCACCCGAAATCCTCAAATCCAAGGCCAAATCTGGAGTTTGAGGGGTCAAGATCAAGCACTAAGATGCACAAGGCATCTATCCATGATCCCCACAAAGAAATCCGCCAAACACCTCAGAATCGGAGGAACAAGCCGCGCAAGAAAATCTAACAAAAATAGCTCGAAAAAGACACGAAAATCACTCGAGCCACAAGAAGGAAATCGACGCAACCATGAAAGCTTCCATACACTCGGAGGTCAGATTCTCTACAAACCGGTGAAGAAAATCTAAGCCTAAAGAGCAGGGAAATGAGAAGCAGTCCAGATGGATGAGTTGCCCTAAAACCCTAGATCTATATATATGAAGTCCCTCTGGGTTGGGCAAATGACCAAGCTACCCCTATAACATAAAAGAAAGATACACACCCGTCAGGGGCAAGATGGTCAAGTAGCACTCCTCTTCATCGGGCGGCCACGCCTTCGCCGCAGTCCGCGTCCTCCCTACGCAAGCCCTGCAATCCCACCGCGTGTCCCCCGGCATCAAAGCTTCTCGGCGCGCCCGGATCCGTCTCCGCCCGCCGAGCCTCCGGTCTTGGTTTTGTGGCTCAACCAAGTAATCTGACGGTTTTGTGGTGAACCGCCGCAAACCTCGTGTGCAGACTCCGGTCGTGAGCCGCTACCCTACACTGGCTCCAGTCGACGACTTCGTCTTGCTTTTCTTGCCACCATGCAGCCCGCACTTGATCCCGTTCGGCCACCGGGTCCATCAAGCTGAGCCTACTTGTCTCTCCACTCCTCGGAGGCCCCGCAAGGCTAAGACCTTTCGCGCCCGCTGTTCACCTGCACCAACGCAAATCAAGCCGCAACCTGCACCTGCAATACTCGGCCAAGAGTCAGTCCACATCACATTGTTAATCACTCATCACACTGTCGGGAATACACCCCGGGTACTCATGCAAGGAAGGATGAAGACGGACTCCTACTAGAATTCCCCTGTAATCCTACTAGGACTTGTTCTGTGTAATCCTACTAGGACTCCTACCTTGTAACCGACTTGGAACCCGCCCCCTGGACTATATAAAGGAGGGCCGGGTACCTAGGAGGACATCTGAACAACCCAACACCCAAGCACAAGGCGCCATACTTGATACCCCAAACAGGACGTAGGGTTCGCCACCTCTGCGGCCTGAACCTGTATAAATCTTGTGTCCTGTGTCCTTGCGCATACCTTCGAGTTCCAGGTCTGGCGATCCCCACCACAATCATGTACCTCGAGTACTCCCCTTGGTAGGTTGCCGGTCTAAAACACCGACAGCTGGCGCGCCAGGTAGGGGTGATCGTCATGATCACCAGCGAATTCGAAAGACCAATCATCAAGATCAATCTACTCGTGAGAAGCAAATTACCGAGCTCCTAAAAGCAAGTCGCTGACTCGCCGTGTTTACTGCTCGTCGTGTTCCTGTAAACACGGAAATTTGTCATGTCCGAGCGAAGCAACGAGATCAAGCGTCAACGACAATTCTCTTTCTGCATCGGATCCAGGACGTCGAAGACCGCACAGGAGAAAGGCACCGCATCTAGCTGCTGCCCTGACGGGTTCCATTTTCGAGTTGAGAATTCGGGATCAGGGTGGTGGCGTGGAGTCCGAGTCCTGTTAGGAATCAATTTTGATACTCAAACTCGGAGTCTAATCAAGCTGTGCTCAAGTCGAGTTCTTGCTACCTCTATCTTCACGTGGATAACAAAATCGACCATGGAAGCTAAATTAGTACTCCACGCGGATCAAGGCAGCATGCTACAACAAGTTCTGTCTACACTCCGTCAAAAGCAATGCAATTTTCCAAATTGTGCTACACACACACAAACAAGGCAGCATGCTACAGCAAGTTCCGTCTACACTCCGTCAAAAGCAGTGCAATTTTCCAAATTGTGCTACACGCACACAAACAAGCTAAAGTGTTTTAAGTATTGTTGGAAATAAGTTTGAGGGAATTCAGCTACACGCACACAGAGGTGCACCAGGGAAGCTCCAAGGTCTCCACTTAATGCACACCGAAGATGTACGCGAGCGTGGCTACGTCGCCTTCGACCGCATGGGCTCTACGTCAACCTTGCTGTGCGCCGCGACTACTCCTCACCCGGCCGCACGAGCTCTACCTCAACCTTGCCGTGTGCCGCGACTACTCGTCACCCGGCCGCTCGGGCTCTACCTCACCAATGTCGTGCTCCGCGACTACTCGTCTCCCGGTCGCACCGGCTCTACATTGACTACGTCGTGTGCCGCGACTACTCGTCTCCCGGCTGCAGTAGCTCTACTTCAACTACGCCTCACGTCCGGGTGCCTCAGCTCCTCGCGCGGCTCGTTGTTGACTACTTCGCCTATGTCGTGCGATCGGGTGCCTCGGCTCCTCGCGCGGCTCGTCGTCGACTACTTCGCCTATGTCGTGCGATCGTGTGCCTCGGCTCCTCGCGCGGCTCGTCGTCGACTACTTCACCTATGTCGTGCGATCGGGTGCCTGGGCTCCTCGCGCGGCTCGTCGTCGACTACTTCGCCTACACCGTGCGTCTCGCACTGGCTTGACTTCAACTACTCGTCGCCCGGTTGCACTGGCTCTACTGCGCCTATGCCATGCATTCGGACGCGCCGTTGAAGGACCGATTAGGCGAACCAGAGAGGGGGGGAGTGAATGGGAGCCGATAAAAATTCTTCTCGAAGGAGATGAGAACTCCAACAAGACGAACACGGCTTCCAACTCACGTCTCCGATCCAACTACCCAAGTTGGTCAAGACCACGCAGCCACTGGAGTGCTACTGGTCCTAGGAACCAACACTCAATCTTCCTAGCCAAAACTCACCAAAACACACAGCGGAAACTTGCACGGCTTGCTGCCTGTGCTACACCGGTCAGACCGATGGCCTGCGCCGGTCAGACCGGTGACACCGGTCAGACCGGTGGACAGAGCCGGTCAGGCCGGTGGCTACAGCAGCCGCACAGCAAACGTTCCAGGAAGCCTCAGTGAATCCTCTAGGCCCTGGAACAAAAACCACCACAAAACACAACCTGTGAGGAAGAAGAACCCCTCACAAATCCTAGCAAAACAACTCCAAACACTTCAAGAACTGATCAGCAGGACCACGGGACAAAACCACACGGACAAGGCTGTTCCCCGAGACAAAAACCCACCAAGGGCTAGCACCGGTCAGACCGGTCAAGAGCACCGGTCAGACCGGTCGTGCCTGGGCAGCTCGGGATGAACAGCGCCCGCGAGTCAACTCCTCCAAATCCAACTCTCGATCTCCCGATCCGCTCCACGGTTTTGCACAAGACTTTGGGGATAGTAGGAACACCTCATGGGTACTCCATAGCCAAGATTTGGTCCACCAAAACTTGTCAAATCAAGAGGAATCGAAGAAATCCCACCAAGAACGCCTCTAACCCTAGAGCCACGAAAACCCCAAAATCGAGCCCCTTTGCTCACGGATTTGGAAGGGGAATCAAAGGGAAAAGAACCACGAAGGGTTCATGCATACATCCCCCACCAAATCCCAAAGAGAAAGGCCTCGAAATCGCTCCAAGAAAATCGCCAAGAAAAGGCTCCGAAAATCACCAAAAAGGAGAAACGGGAAAGACACATCCAAGCCTTGAGGAACCACGCCGAATCATCTATACATACCAAAGAGGTTCATACAAGGTCTAGCTTGCCGCCCGATCATCCTTCCCTCTCACAAGATCTCACCATGAAGCTCTCAAGCTAGTCCTACGAAAATCCTAAGAAAATAGGAAGGAAAATAGGAAAACCAAATGAGCTAGGGTTCCAAGAGATGGCTGCCATCCTCTCACCGCTTGGGTTATATGGAGGCAACCGAAAGACTAAAATACCCTTACTAGCTAACTAGGGATACATGCCCCTCGAGGGCGAAATTGGAAGTCTTTGTCTTCGCACCATCGGACGGATGCCCAGCGACCGCAAACTTGCTTAGCCTCGACGCAAGCCTTGCGATCCCGACGCGTGTCCTCCGCTTCGAAGATTCCGGACTGCGTCGTCGCACACCGGTCAGACCGGTGCTCCTCACCGGTCAGACCGGTACCCACCGGTCAGACCGGTCAGACCCACCGGTCAGACCGGTCTGGAGCTGCTGCACCTCCGTCTTCGGTTCTTCGGTCTTGGCTTTGTGGATCAACCAAGGAACCCAGTGGTTTTCTGGTGAACCACCGGAAACCCCGCGAACTCGGTGTAGCTTCCGCCAATCACCACTCATGACTCGGCTCCCACGTAGTCCCGGCTCGACCTTGGTTTTGAGGCTCAACCAAGAAACCGTCCATGACTTCATCTTGCCGTTCTTGCCACCATGCGGCCCGCACTTGACCCCGCTGGCCACCGGGTCCCTCGAACCAAGCCTACTTGTCTTCTCCACACCTGGAGGCCTCACCGGCAACGACCTTTCACGCTTGTTCTTCACCTGCACCTGCACCAGTCAAGCCGCAACCTGCACCTGCAATACTTAGCCAGGAATCAGTCCACACCACGTTGTCAATCACTCATCACACCAGGAAGCGACCATCCACCGGTCCTCGAACCACACCTGGCTCTCAATCTCCCCCTTGATGAGTGCATTGACAACACACACGTTTTGGTAACCAAGAGAAAAGGAAAAGAAAAGAAACGACTAAAAGAAACTCCAACAAGCGATCAAAAGCCAAAGAAAAGGCAAAGAGCAAGATCACTTGAAGAAGACAAGTCTCGGACCCCTTAGGCAAGGGCAACGGCTCGACACATCCGAGACAAAAACATGCTCAAGCAAAGAGCACAAACCATCAAACCAAAGCTCGAAAACCACAAAGAGCTCCCCCTGCACACATGCAAGCTCCCCCTGAACCGATGCAACTCCCCCTGGACAAATGCATGCGAACCACTTCACAAAACAGAGCAGCTGCAACAGCTCAGCTCTGACCGGTCAGACCGGTCGACACCACCGGTCAGACCGGTGGGCAACATGTGAACAGGACCAGCACTCTGACCGGTCAGACCGGTGACCTCAACCGGTCAGACCGGTGCACAACAGAGCCCAAAAATAGCTCGAAACCACCTGAAAACCTTCCAAATGCATTCAGTAGGCCAAAACATGCTCAAACTTCTCCCCCTTGTTGACAATGCATGAATCAAGCCAAAAATGCAAAAAATGCAACCTAGAGCTTCTCAAATAGACAAAATTCAACATAGGATGCTACACATGTCCAAACGAGCAAGTTAGATACTCTATAGCTTCGTAAAGACACAAACTTCATGATCACCAAGTTTCACAACCATTAGGCGAAGCTAGGATAGAATTTAGCAATTTTGCGAAAAATCACCCTCTCATGAGCAAAGTCCTAAACATGAGCAAAACATGTCAAAATGGCAAAGCCACACAAACTTCATGCTAGGACAACCATTCTAAGCATAAGACCATCATAAACACCCACAAGCACCTCATGTCATGTCAAAGCCACCGAGCCATGTGCCTACTTCTATATATGAGACTTCTCATTGGTAGGCATCATGCAACGATTTAGCACCCAAAGCAAATTAAAATTAGCACATATGACATGGGAGCACATTTTTCAAGCAATTTACATTTTCATTTTCAGATTTATAATTGGTACATGAAATGTCTTTGCGACAAAAAGGAACTTATGCCCCTCCACAAGATGAAGCATGGGGGCTAAACATTCATGATGGCAAATGAGCCTTTGGCCCCATATGATCAAAATAAGCTATCCAACCACAAATTAAGCATAGCCAAGCCACTAAAACATGTCAAGATCATGTAAAGGCATTTACTCACAAGAGAGCATATATATGAAATTTTTCAAAAACATAGCCATCAACCATGGATACAAACCAAGATTATCAAGAGCTAAGCCAAAACTAACCATAGCTTACCAAATTAGCTCACAAAGACATATATGTCATTCCATGGTGAACAATGTGTATAAGAGAAGCCTTTCCTAAACAATGCATATGATACAAAATGCATGCAACCTAAGATACAAAGATGCCTATACATCATGCTACATATGCCATGCCAAATGCAAGAAATGCACAAAGGAAAGCTATACATATGCTACAAAGGAGCTCCCACACGCCAACTCAAGAAATCAAACAAACACCAAGCTCCCCCCGCAAACGAGTGAAAGTTGCTTGATCTAGGGGTTTGGTGAAAATATCGGCTAGTTGTTCATGTGTGGGTACATGGATCAAAGCTATCTTCCCTTTCTCTACGTTGTCTCTCAGAAAATGATACCTCACTTCTATGTGCTTGGTTTTGGAATGGAGCACTGGGTTCTTTGCAACGCTTATGGCACTGGTGCTATCACATTGAAGTGGGACATGGGTATACTCCTCACCAAAGTCACTCATGGTGTATGTGATCCAAAGGAGCTGAGAGCAACAACTAGCTGCGGCCACATACTCTGCCTCGGTAGTGGATGGAGCAACACTCGACTGTTTGCGGGAAGACCAAGATACCAAAGAAGAACCCAAGAACTGGCAAGTCCCAGAAGTGGACTTCCTATCCAACCGACACCCGGCAAAATCCGCGTCTGAAAATCCATGAAGCGCCAAAGAAGAAGACGCAGAGTACCAAAGGCCGAAGTCGGGAGTGTGTCGCAAATACCTGAAAATGCGCTTGACTGCTTGCCGATGCGAAGTCCTCGGAGAAGCTTGAAAACGAGCGCACAGACACACCGAGAATTGAATGTCCGGCCTCGTCGCCGTCAAGTAGAGGAGTGACCCGATCATGCTCCGGTACTCCTTCTGGTCCACGTGTTCACCTTCCTCGTCCGCATCAAGAACTGTAGTCGTACTCATAGGCGTCGCCATGGCCTTGGAGTCCTCCATCTTGAACTTCCTCACAATGTCCTTGGTGTACTTAGCTTGGTGCACAAATGTTCCTTCCTTTGATTGCTTGATTTGTAGCCCGAGGAAGAACTGCAACTCGCCCATCATGCTCATCTCAAATTCCCTGCTCATGTCTTCTGCAAACCTTGCAACAAGAGAGTTAGACGAGCCACCAAAGACAATATCATCCACGTATACCTGCACAATCAGGATATCTCTGCCCTGCCTGAGGAGAAACAAGGTCTGGTCGACCTTCCCCATCTCAAACCCTCTCTCAAACAGGAACCCCCTCAACCTACCATACCAAGCTCTAGGCGCCTGCTTCAACCCATACAGCGCCTTCCTCAACTTGTATACCCGGTGAGGGTACTTCTCACTCTCAAACCCCGGTGGTTGCCTCACAAACACCTCTTCCTCCAACACACCGTTCAGGAAAGCACTCTTCACATCCATCTGGTACAACTTGAACCCTTTAGCCACGAAAAAAGCTAGAAGGATCCTGATCGCCTCCAAACGAGCTACAGGAGCGAAAGTCTCCTCGTAGTCGATCCCCTCTTTCTGACTGTACCCCTGAGCAACAAGTCTCGACTTGTTCCTCACCACTTCTCCTTTCTCTCCCTCTTTATTTTTCCACACCCATTTTGTCCCAATCGGCTTACACCCTGGGGGAGGGTCAACCAACACCCAAACTTGGTTCCTCTCAAAATTCTCCAACTCCTCATGCATCGAGTTAACCCAATTATGATCAGATAACGCATGTCCAATGTCTTTGGGCTCAAAAGTGGCAACAAAAGCAGCATGAGCGAAATGAGAATTGTTCCGAACCCTCGACCGTGTAGTACGTTCATTCATGTCGCCGATGATTCTCGAAGCTGGGTGATCCACTTGCACTCGTCGGGGAGGTTCTCGCCTTGATGCTACCTCCCCCTCAACAGCAGCTTCGCCTTGATCTGGGTTTGTCGTTGTAGGTGTGGGAGAGGGTCCATTCTCGATCGTCGTCGAAGTAGTAGGTACATGTTCAGCCGCGGGCATCACACCGCCATCTTCATCATCTCCATGTTCATGCTCCTCCTCCTGAAAGATCTCCTCGCCAAGTTCGTCGTCACCTGCACACTCAAAAACAAGCTGACTACGTGGCTGTGTCTCGTCGAAGGTTACCTCGCAAGTCTCCACGATTTGGTTAGTTTCAAGATTGAGCACACGAAATGCTCTAGAATGAGATGCATAACCAAAGAAAATACCATCGACAGACCTAGCCTCGAACTTGTCCAACTTCTTCCCTTTCTTCAGAATGAAGCATTTACAACCAAAGACATGGAAGTGACTCACCTTGGGTGTGCGACCGTGCATCAACTCGTAACAGGTTTTCTTCTTGTGAACCCTGAGGTAGATCCTATTCGACACATGGCACGCGGTATTGACCGCCTCAGCCCAGAACCTTCTCGGAGTCCTATGCTCGTCGAGCATCGTCCGAGCCATCTCGCACAAGGTCCTGTTTTTCCTTTCCACCACGCCATTCTGGGGAGGCGTATACGGACTCGAAAACTGATGTTCAAGACCCAAGTCATGGCAAAAGGTTTCGAAGCGAGAGTTTTTGAATTCCGAGCCATTGTCACTGCGGATCGCTCGTATGGCATCTCCGTGCCTCTCGTTTCTTAACCTCAAGACAAGATCTCGAACAAAACCAAACGTCTCCCCCTTCTCCTCAAGAAAGAACACCCACGCATACCGAGAGTAGTCGTCCACCACAACAAGGACATACCACTTCCCACCCGCAGATCGCACACGAGCTGGGCCAACAAGGTCCATATGGAGCAGCTCGCATGGACGCTCAGTCATCACATCGGTGAGAGGCGGGTGAGAAGAGGCTACCATCTTGGCATGCCTACACGGCGCACAAACCAACTCTTTCTCAAACCTCAATCGTGGCAATCCTCGGACCAAATTGAGTTTACTCAAGCGAGACAAAAGGTCAAAGCTCAAGTGACCCAACTTCCTATGCCACTTCCACAACTCACTCGAAGAACCAGCCAAGAAGCAACGCTCCACACCAGAAGACTGAGAAAAATCAGCTCGGAACACTTGACCCTCGGGAACGACCATGCAAACAAGATCCCCCCGAGAATCTAAAATCCGAGAACCACCAGGCCGAAACAACACCTCAAAACCCTCATCCAACAACTGGGACACAGAAAGCAAATTGTATCCAAGCGATTGAACAAGAGCAACACGCCTGAGAGTGATCTTGTCACTTACCTTAATCTCACCTTCTGACAGCACACGCCCTCGCCCATTGTCCCCAAAGGTGATGTACTTCTTTGTCACCACCGGGACGAGACTTGAGAACCACCCCTTGTCTCCGGTCATATGCCTCGAGCAACCGGAGTCAATCAACCAAATGTTCTTCAAGTCTCCCACCTGAAATTCAAAAGCGAGCACGTGAGTGAACAAACGACTCAGCACTGGGGTTAGTACCAAAAGAGTAAAACCAGTGCCGAGCCATTTGCTCCAAAGTGGGGTTAGCACAAACCAAATCATCACGCCTATCAAAGCTACCACCACGGTAACCACCACGAGGGAACCAACCCTCTCTAGCTGGAGGAGGACGAAAACCACGAAAGGGAAACCGTGGATCGTACCTCCGCTCTATCTCAAAGCTACGACTCTTCTCACCCTCGTATTGAGCACGAGGTGGAGAACGCCTAGCAAACTGACCACCTGCAAACTTTCCAGACCAACCACCAGAACCACGACCTCCAGAACCAAACCGAGCATCCTCACGAGCACGAAACCTGACTCGCTGTCTGCCCAGACCTGCACCGGTCTGACCGGTGTAGTACACCGGTCTGACCGGTGTGGCTCGGCCAGCAGCAACACCTGCAGCCTTCCGGTCTCCCCAAGCCGGAACCGTCCTCACAATCGCCTTGGCCCTGGGCATCTGCATACGAGGCTCAGGTACACCATTAGAGGGGTGGTACCTGTCCCTGTTAGCCCACTCTCTAGCCATTCTCTCCTCACGCTTCCTCTTGAAGCAAAACTCATCCTTGTGACCATCTCTCCCACAATACCCATAATGGAACTTTATGGGCTGTGGCTTAGGCTTAGGCTTGGGTTGGGGCTGCCCACTCGGCTTCTCACCCTTCTTCTCTCCTTCCTCACCTCCCTTTGGGCTCACAAACTTCACCGGTTTCTGAAAATCATTTGTTGGGTGAGGGAATATGGGTGGATCTGGAGTAGTGTCAAGTTTATTTCTGAGGTGGTTGGGCTTGGGCTCAAACTTGTTCTTGTGTCTGTTTGGTGGTGGGATAGGAATCTCTCCAACTCTCTCAACTCCCTCACCACAGTTCTCTCCAAGCTTGTCAGCCCCAAGTGCCTGACCATCATAGCGTTTGAAAGCCGCTATCATGATACCGAGCTGAGGCTCCTGACCCGACAACCAGCTCATACATTTTCTCAGCTCATCATTTTCATCCTGCAGGCGATCAACATAATGTGCAAGCTCCAAATTCTTAACCGCATGCAATTCACAAGTAGAGCAAGAAGTGGGAATAGGCTCTTTCAACTTAGCCTCAAGCGAAACAGTGTAAGCATGCATCTCATCAATCTTTCCATGCAAAACAGGGCAAGAAGTGCAAGCACCTAGCAAAGCAGATCTAGACTTAAGCTCAGCCACTTCAACCCTAAGCATATCTAGTTCATCACAAGTAGAAGCATGCTTATCCTTAAGAGCAGTAAGATCAGCTAGGTACACAGAGCAATCACAGCAATCAATCTCATCAGAAACCACAGGAGAAGCCTTAAGCGAATCAATCTCAAGCTTAGCATCTAGGTTCTGGGTTTCTAGCTCAGCCACACGGTTCCTAGCATCTTCTAGTGAGGCCCTAAGCTCTTTCCTCATCTTCTTGGCCTCTCTAAGCATGTGATCGCGGTTATCAAGCAAGTCAACCAACTCATCATTCTCCTTGCGCAAAGAAGAGAGCTCATCACATACCTCATCCTCGGAGTCAGAGTCCGAGTCACTCTGGTGGCTCTTCTTGTTGCCGGAGCTACGGGCCATGCCGCAGAAGCCATCTCTCGCGAAGCAGCTCAACCCGCTCAAGTTCCTGGATGACTTCTTGTTCTTGCGCCGATCACCTTCATCTTCACTGCTACTCGAGCTTGAGGAAGAGTAGGCGGAGCTGGAGTCGACGTCGCTCGCTCCGACCATTGCTCGGGCCTTCCTGCCGCGGCCATCCTTCTTCCTCGACCGTCGCTCGTCCTTGTGCTTGTTCTTGTGCTTGTGATCGCGCCTCGATCGGTACTTGCCATCCTTGCTCGATCGGTGCCTGTAGCCGTCCTTGTAGCCGTCCTTGTTCTCCGTCTTCTCCGGGCAGTCGGCAACGAAGTGTCCTGGCTTGCCGCACTGAAAGCACGTCCGTGCTGTCCTCCTCGTGTTCACCCGGTTCTCATGCAGCCTCTCGAACCGCCTGGTCAGCAACGCCAGCTCGTCTTCTCCAAGCACGTCGAACTCCTCATCTGGCAAAGACATCAAGGAAGACAGAGAGTACATCCTGGAGGATGCGTTAGCGTTAGACTTAGCTCCTTTGCCACTAACGAGAGCGAGACTATGAGAATCAGTCGGGCTCTCGATCTTGGCTGTCATACCACGGTCCAACTCAGCCGACTTGAGCTTCGAGAACAGCTCGTTCACCGTCAAGGTGTCATACTTCTCGGACTCAACAATAGCCTCAAACTTCCCGTCCCATACGGTACGATCCAACGAGTGCAAGAGCTTCACGGCTCTATCATGATCATTGTATGGGAGGACGTCCACATTGGCTCTCATGTTGTTCACAACGACCGTAAATCGCTGGAAAAGGGCATCGACGGACTCGCCGGGGAGATGAGTGAAGTTCTCGTACTCTCTCCGGTAAGTCGCGTACATCCGAGCCTGAACCTGAGCATTCCCAGCATGAGCATCCTTCAACTGCTCCCAAATCCTACAAGCTAAGTCCTCTGTCTGAACCCGATCGAATTCAGGCTGACACAGAGCACGAAACAAGTAGTCGACAGCCTTGTTGTTGGCTTCGAACATATCCCTCGATCCTGGAGCAAGGAAGTTCATCGGATGAACATAAGCTGTGTTCACCGTGACATCCCAAAGGATCTGCCCCTTTCCGCGGAGGAACGCCGCCATCCGCCTTTGCCACATCTGGTAGTTCTTCCCATCGAAGTGCGGAGGACCCGAACCCCGTTCCTGGTACGCCATCTTTGGATCTTAGACTGGTAAGAGTCAATAAAGACCCGAACCGGCTCTGATACCAATTGAAGGACCGATTAGGCGAACCAGAGAGGGGGGGAGTGAATGGGAGCCGATAAAAATTCTTCTCGAAGGAGATGAGAACTCCAATAAGACGAACACGGCTTCCAACTCACGTCTCCGATCCAACTACCCAAGTTGGTCAAGACCACGCAGCCACTGGAGTGCTACTGGTCCTAGGAACCAACACTCAACCTTCCTAGCCAAAACTCACCAAAACACACAGCGGAAACTTGCACGGCTTGCTGCCTGTGCTACACCGGTCAGACCGATGGCCTGCGCCGGTCAGACCGGTGACACCGGTCAGACCGGTGGACAGAGCCGGTCAGGCCGGTGGCTACAGCAGCCGCACAGCAAACGTTCCAGGAAGCCTCAGTGAATCCTCTAGGCCCTGGAACAAAAACCACCACAAAACACAACCTGTGAGGAAGAAGAACCCCTCACAAATCCTAGCAAAACAACTCCAAACACTTCAAGAACTGATCAGCAGGACCACGGGACAAAACCACACGGACAAGGCTGTTCCCCGAGACAAAAACCCACCAAGGGCTAGCACCGGTCAGACCGGTCAAGAGCACCGGTCAGACCGGTCGTGCCTGGGCAGCTCGGGATGAACAGCGCCCGCGAGTCAACTCCTCCAAATCCAACTCTCGATCTCCCGATCCGCTCCACGGTTTTGCACAAGACTTTGGGGATAGTAGGAACACCTCATGGGTACTCCATAGCCAAGATTTGGTCCACCAAAACTTGTCAAATCAAGAGGAATCGAAGAAATCCCACCAAGAACGCCTCTAACCCTAGAGCCACGAAAACCCCAAAATCGAGCCCCTTTGCTCACGGATTTGGAAGGGGAATCAAAAGGAAAAGAACCACGAAGGGTTCATGCATACATCCCCCACCAAATCCCAAAGAGAAAGGCCTCGAAATCGCTCCAAGAAAATCGCCAAGAAAAGGCTCCGAAAATCACCAAAAAGGAGAAACGGGAAAGACACATCCAAGCCTTGAGGAACCACGCCGAATCATCTATACATACCAAAGAGGTTCATACAAGGTCTAGCTTGCCGCCCGATCATCCTTCCCTCTCACAAGATCTCACCATGAAGCTCTCAAGCTAGTCCTACGAAAATCCTAAGAAAATAGGAAGGAAAATAGGAAAACCAAATGAGCTAGGGTTCCAAGAGATGGCTGCCATCCTCTCACCACTTGGGTTATATGGAGGCAACCGAAAGACTAAAATACCCTTACTAGCTAACTAGGGATACATGCCCCTCGAGGGCGAAATTGGAAGTCTTTGTCTTCGCACCATCGGACGGATGCCCAGCGACCGCAAACTTGCTTAGCCTCGACGCAAGCCTTGCGATCCCGACGCGTGTCCTCCGCTTCGAAGATTCCGGACTGCGTCGTCGCACACCGGTCAGACCGGTGCTCCTCACCGGTCAGACCGGTACCCACCGGTCAGACCGGTCTGGAGCTGCTGCACCTCCGTCTTCGGTTCTTCGGTCTTGGCTTTGTGGATCAACCAAGGAACCCAGTGGTTTTCTGGTGAACCACCGGAAACCCCGCGAACTCGGTGTAGCCTCCGCCAATCACCACTCATGACTCGGCTCCCACGTAGTCCCGGCTCGACCTTGGTTTTGAGGCTCAACCAAGAAACCGTCCATGACTTCATCTTGCCGTTCTTGCCACCATGCGGCCCGCACTTGACCCCGCTGGCCACCGGGTCCCTCGAACCAAGCCTACTTGTCTTCTCCACACCTGGAGGCCTCACCGGCAACGACCTTTCACGCTTGTTCTTCACCTGCACCTGCACCAGTCAAGCCGCAACCTGCACCTGCAATACTTAGCCAAGAATCAGTCCACACCACGTTGTCAATCACTCATCACACCAGGAAGCGACCATCCACCGGTCCTCGAACCACACCTGGCTCTCAGCCGTCTCACCACTCGACAACTTGACTCCGGTCGCATCAACAGTCTGCCCAGGCAGCAAAGCTAAGTCATTTATTTAAATGATTATTTCTCTTTCCTTGGCTTGTTTTCCTCATCATGGAGGACAACATGCCGACTATTCAACTGTGTATGCTTCTCGGCGAGTTTTCATGAGAGCTACACTCTGCTAACTACTCTTGGGGTATATCGATCAAGTCACCATGAGCCTACTTCATCAACTCGGGGGCTATCCCAAGGAGGCAGCTTCTAAAGTCCGCTCCGCGCGGCAATCTAAAGTCGACTTCTAAAGTCGCATTCTAAAGTCCGCTCCGCGCGGCAACTTAAAGTCGACTCTGGTCGCACCTTCGCCTACATCGGTGGCATACTGTGTGTGTAAGCTTCGATGGAACCTAGCTGTAAGTGGCCCTCGCATCCTGGCAATGATGGTACCTAGCTGCACGAGGTCTTCACGCTCTGTACCATGGGTTTCATACCCTAAGTACTCGCGCACCGTACTATGGGTCCAAGTGCCCTAAGTACTCCAGGGTCCAGCTTTTACGGCTACCTAACGGATCCTTAGCTGTAAGCGGCCTACGGGTCGTAGCGACTATTCAGCTATAAGCAGCCTATGAGTCCTAGCGACTACTCATCTGTGTAAGCTTCTTGGCGGGTTTTCACGAGAGCTACACCCTGCTGACTACTCTTGGGATATATCGACCAAACCACCACGAGCTTACTACACTGAATCTCGGGGGCTTCGGCCACGAATTTGGTATACTAAGTTTTGGTTGCTCCACCACGAGTTCAGTACATTACATCACGGGGGCTCTGGCCACGGTTTTGGGTGTACCGAGTTTCGGAGGTCACAATGGCTGTATCCCAAGAAGGCAATCTCAAGCCCGCTCTAGCGGCAACCGTACCATGGGTTTCGTACCCTAAGTACTCGCGCTCTGTACCATGGGTCCAAGTACCCTAAGTACTCGCGCTCTGTACCATGGGTCCTAGTACCCTAAGTACTCAAGTCGACACTAACGGTCGCAACCTCAAGTCCACTACGGTGGCAAAAGTCGACGCTAACGGTCGCACCAAAGTCCACTACGGTGGCAAAAAGTCAATGCTAACGGTCGCACCAAAGTCCACTACGGTGGCACAAGTCGACTTCTGTAGTCGTAATCTTAAGCCCGCTCCGGCGGCAAAACTATTCGTTTTCTCTGATTTTTCATTCGCTTTGGCTTTCCAGAAAGTGCTTTTCATTTTTTTGCATCTTAAGTCCACCCCGCGTGGCACAAAGTCGACTACTGTAGTCGCATCTCAAAGTCCGCTCTACGCGGCAATCTAAAGTCGACTTCCTCAGTCGCATCTCAAAGTCCACTCTACGCGGCAATCTAAAGTCGACTTCTTCAGTCGCATCTCAAAGTCCGCTCTACGCAGCTATCTAAAGTTGATTTCAGTTTTTAAGTCGCATATCAAAGTCCGCTCCGCGCGGCAACTAAAGTCGACTTCGGTTCTCAAGTCGCATCTCAAAGTCCGCTCCGCGCGGCACAAAGTCGACTTCGGTTTCCAAGTCGCATTCTAAAGTCCGCTCTGCCGGCATCTAAAGTCGACTTCAATCGCATCTAAAGTCCGCTCTGACGGCACGACTACTTCTCAAGCTCCATGGCTCGACGCCAAATTGGTACTTGGAAACTCTCTAGCTCGGGGGCTGCATTCAAATTACTACTCGAGAACAACTCTAGTAGACTTGGCTCGCTCTCAAGCTCGGGGGCTCTGCGACAACAACTACTCGACGTGGCTCATACGACTCTCTTATGTCGGGGGCTACACGCTGCAAGAGTACCCGGATGATGGCTTTCGCGAACACTGAAGACCCTTGGATTGATTACCTAATCATTTCAAGGCTCGGGGGCTGCTAGGCTACACCCATCATTCAATTTTTTCAAGACGGAAGATTCGGAATCAAGATTGACCCTCAGCTAGAGTCCGCAACTCAACCTAAGGCTCGGGGGCTACTCCGTATGGAGTGTGATTTTGTAATCGCACTTCCATATAAATCTCGACTTCAAGACTGATGAGCTGGACCACCTTCCAGCCTCGTAGCAGTTCAAGTACTATTGAAGACTTCTCCAAGCAGTACTCGAGGACGCTCAAGAACTACTCGAAGAGGTTTCAAGACTACTCGAACTACTACTCTCGACTACAACGTGCTCGGGGTCTTGTCGGGCATACACCCCGGGTACTCATGCAAGGAAGGATGAAGACGGACTCCTACTAGAATTCCCCTGTAATCCTACTAGGACTTGTTCTGTGTAATCCTACTAGGACTCCTACCTTGTAACCGACTAGGAACCCGCCCCCTGGACTATATAAAGGAGGGCCGGGTACCTAGGAGGACATCTGAACAACCCAACACCTAAGCGTAGGGCGCCATACATGATACCCCAAACAGGACGTAGGGTTTGCCACCTCGGCGGCCTGAACCTGTATAAATCTTGTGTCCCGTGTCCTTGCGCATACCTTCGAGTTCCAGGTCTGGCGATCCCCACCACAATCATCTACCTCGGGTACTCCCCTTGGTAGGTTGCCGGTCTAAAACACCGACACACACTAAGGAGCGACCATCCACCGGTCCTCGGATGCTCCGGTCCTCAATCTCCCCCTTGATGAGTGCATTGACAACACACATAGTAACCAATTCAAAGAAAAGAGAAAAAGAAAAGAAACGAACTAAAAACTCAAACAAGTGATCAAAAGCCAAACAGAAAAAGAAAACAAGATCACTTGAGAGAGAAAATCTCGGTCCCCTAAGGCAAGGGCAACGGCTCGACATAACCCAGATAAAATGCTCCAAAATTGCCGACTCCTCAAGGTGAGGCAAAAGGGCTCGACAGCATCGGCAAAAGAGCACAACTAAAATTACAAAGAGCTCCCCCTGCATGAATGCAAGCTCCCTTTGATGCAAAAACCCCCCCTTGTTGGACATTTCTCCCCAAAGCAAGAATTGGGTTACTATCTCTCCCCCTTGTTGGTAATGCATGAATCAAGTCTACAAATGCAAGCATGTGCTTCTCAAATAGACAAAAAGCACTACAACATGCTAAAAATGAGACATAGACAAGCAAGATAGCCACATATTCAGTACAAGCATCACCAACAAGATAGAAAGGAACATATAAGCATGTGACATAGCCATGATCAAAATGAAGCATTTTTCAACAAAATTTCCCTCTCATGAGCATAGGACCTCAACATGACCAAACTGAGCACACACAACATATAACCCATAAACTTCATGCAAGGTCACAAGTTCTCATCACAAGATCATCACAAACACCTACAAGCAATCTCATGTCATGTCAAAGCCACCGAGCCATGTGTCCACTTCTAGATATAAGACTTCTCAATGGTGAACATCATGCAATGGTTTAGCACCCAAGATAAGGAATTCAAACCATATTTGACATGGAAGCATATTTTTCAAGCATAGGCATCTCACATACCAATTTCATGATTTACAAATTAAGCATGGTACATGAAGTGCCTTTGCGGCAAAAAGAAGCTTAGGCTTCTCCACAAGGTAACATGTAGGCTAAAATTCATGATGACAAATGGGTCTTTCGCCCCAAATGAAAAGAGCATGATACCCAAGCACAAATTAAGCAAGATATAACCATATGAGCACAATTTGAGCATGAAAGGCATTCAACTCACAAGAGAGGATCATATATAGTATTTTCTCAAAAGGAAGCCATCCACATGCATATACATCCCAAAACTACCAAGAGCATAGCTATACATCACAAGATCTTCACTAGCAAAGTGATAAGTTCAAATCCAGGATATCACAGTGATCAATGTATATAGGAGAAGCACATCTCTAAAGCATATGATACAAATGTAGTCTATGATACAAAGATGCAAACATGATATGATACATGAAAGAAAATGCAAGATGCATATGTACATGAGATCCCCCAATCGAAGCTCAAAAAGGAAAAACCACACTAAGCTCACCCCGCAAACGTGCAAACGTAGCTTGGTCCAAAGGCTTTGTTAGAATATCGGCGAGCCGTTTCTCGATTGGCACATGGATGAGATCTATGTTTCTCTTCTCCACATTGTCTGTCATGAAGTAGTACCTCACCTCTATATGTTTGGTTCTAGAGTGAGGTACGACATTTTTGGCAACACTAATGGCACTCGTGCTATCACACATGAAAGGAACATGGGTACACTCCTCACCAAAGTCACTCAGTGTGTATGTGATCCAAAGCAGCTGGGAGCAACAATTAGCGGCAGCAACATACTCGGCTTCTGTGGTAGATTGAGCTACACTTGACTGTTTGCGAGATGACCAAGAAACAAGTGAGGAACCCAAAAACTGGCAAGTACCCGAAGTCGATTTCCGATCGACACGACACCCCGCAAAGTCGGCATCCGAAAACCAAGAAGAGAAAGAGAGGAAGACGCCGAGTACCAAAGACCAAGCTCAGGAATGTATCGAAGATACCTGAAGATCTGCTTGATGGCCTGTCAATGTGAAGTCCTCGACGACGCCTGAAAACGAGTGCACAGACACATAGAAAACTGAATGTCCGGCCTCGTCGCCGTCAAGTACAGGAGGGAGCCGATAATGCAACGGTACTCTTTCTGGTCCACGGGCTCTCTGTCCTCGTCCGCATCTAGCGCTGTAGTCGTACTCATCGGTGTCGACAGGGACTTCGAGTCGTCCATCTTGAACTTCTTGAGGATGTCCTTCGTGTACTTGGCTTGGTGCACAAAGGTTCCTTCCTTCGCCTGCTTGATCTGAAGCCCAAGAAAGAACTGCAATTCTCCCATCATAGACATCTCAAATTCTTTACTCATGTCCTCTGTAAACCTTGCAACCAAAGAGTGAGACGAGCCGCCAAAGACAATATCATCCGCATACACCAAAATAATTAGGATATCATCGCCCTGCCTGAGGAGAAAAAGAGTCTTATCTACCTTGCCGATCTCAAACCCCTTGCTGAACAAGAACCCCCTCAACCTGCCATAGCATGCCCTGGGAGCTTGTTTCAGCCCATACAAGGCCTTCCTCAGCTTATACACTCGGTGGGGAAACTCAACACTCTCAAACCGAGGTAGTTGCCTCACATGAACCTCTTCCTCCAAAAACCCATTCAGGAAGGCACTCT
The DNA here is from genome assembly GCA_036936925.1 of Cenchrus fungigraminus. Classification (NCBI taxonomy): domain Eukaryota; kingdom Viridiplantae; phylum Streptophyta; class Magnoliopsida; order Poales; family Poaceae; genus Cenchrus; species Cenchrus fungigraminus. The sequence continues at coordinate 54,115,350 of CM072778.1, forward strand.
TCACATCCATTTGGTACAACTTGAATACTTTATCCACAGAAAAGGCTAGAAGGATCCTAATAGCCTCCAAACGGGCTACAGGAGCAAATGTCTCCTCATAGTCTGTCCCCTCCTTCTGGCTATAACGCTGAGCAACCAACCTCGATTTATTCCTCACCACCTCACCATTCTCACCCTCTTTGTTTTTCCACACCCATTTTGTCCCAATAGGTTTGCAGTTTGGTGGTGGCCCCACAAACTCCCACACCTGGTTTCTCTCAAAGTTCTCTAACTCCTCATGCATGGCATTCACCTAATTAGGATCAGAGAGTGTGGTCTTTCGGCTCAAAGGTAGCAACAAAAGCCGAATGAGCAAAGTGAGAAACATTTCTAGACCTCGACCGTGTCGTACGCTCGTTGATGTCACCGATGATTCTTGAGGGCGGATGATCAACTTGAACGCGCCTCGGTGCCTCTCGCCGGGAGACGACCTCCCCCTCAACAGCAGCTTCCACTTTATCTTGCTGGATCATAGTCGGTGTAGGGGATGGACCATCCTGCACCGTTGTCGTCGTAGTGGAAGTAGAGGGGTACATGTGTGGCTGGAGCTTCAACATCATCACCATCATCCTCCTAGTCCTCAAAGATCTTCTTGCCAACTTCGTCGTCACTTGCACACTCAAAGACAGACGAACTGCATGGCTAGGTCTCGTCGAAGGTAACCTCGCAAGTTTCCATGACTAGGTTAGTATCAAGGTTGAGCACATGATATGCTCGAGAATGATTAGCATAACCCAAAAATATTCCATCGGAGGACCTCAACTCAAACTTATCAAGCCTACCCTTCTTGAGGATAAAACACCGACAACCAGACGCCCTGAAATGGCTCACTCTAGGTGCTCGCCCATGCGTGAGCTCATAGCACGTCTTCTTAATGAAAGCCCGAAGAAAAATCTTGTTCCCATCATGGCATGCGGTGTTGACCACCTCAGCCCAATATCTCATCGTTGTCCTATGCTCATCGAGCATCGTCCGAGCCATCTCACAAAGGGAACGGTTTTAACTCTCAACCACACCATTCTGACAAGCCACATAGGGAGAAGAAAATTGATGTTCGAGACCCAAATCACGACAAAAGGTTTCAAACCGAGAGTTTTTAAATTTTGTGCCATTGTCGCTACAATTAGCTCCAACAGCATCTCCATGCCTCTCGTTCTTCAACCTCAAGATTAGATTCCTCACAAAACCAAACGTTTCTCCCTTGTCAGCCAAAAAGAAGACCCAAGCATAGTGAGAATAGTCGTCCACTATCACAAGGACGTACCATTTTCCTCCCGCCGAGCACACATGAGCTGGACCAACCAAGTCCATATGGAACCGCTCGCATGGACGCTCTGTCATGACATCGGTCAGGGGTGGATGGGAGGTGGCTACAGTTTTGCCATTCCTACACGGAGCACATACCAAGTCCTTTTGGTATTTCAACTTAGGCAATCCTTGGACCAAACCTAGCCCACTCAAGCGTGACAACAAGTCAAAACTCAAGTGACCTAGTCTCCTATGCCATTTCCAAAGCTCCGCTGAAACGCCAGCAACTAAACAACAAGAAGAGCCGATACACTGAGAAAAATCGACTCTAAAAATCTGACCCTCGGGGATGATCGTGCACACAAGATCACCTCGAGAATCCAAAACACGAGAAGCGCCTGTTTTGAAACGGAGCTCAAAACCCTCATCAAGAAGCTGGGAAACCGAAAGAAGATTGAACCCCAAAGAATTTACAAGAGCAACACGCCTAAGAGTCACAGATTCGCTCACCTTCACCGTGCCCACTGAAAGCACTCTACCTTTCCCATTGTCCCCAAAAGTGATGTACTCTTTGGTCATCACCGGGGTGAGGCTGGAGAACCACCTTCGATCTCCGGTCATGTGTTGAGAGCAACCGGAGTCGATCAACCAAAAGCCCTCCATGCCTCCCACCTGCAAAATATAAAACGAGAGCGAGAGTGAGCAAACGACTCAGCATTGGGGTTAGTACAAAATGAATCAAACCAGTGCCGTGCCATTTGCTCAAAAGTGGGGTTAGCAAGATCCATCCTATCTCTCCTAGGTGGAACACCCACACACCCCCTAGGAGGACTACGCGTACCACGAGGTGCAGACCGTGGCCCGTAGCTCTTCTGGGACCTAAAGCTGCGATCGTTCCCCCCATACTAGTATTGGCCACGAGTGAAGGAACGTCCAGCAAACTCACCACGCCCAAACCCGACATGCCTACCACCATCTCTCTGTGGTGGCACACCTCGAGGCACAAACTCACGCCTCCCCTAATGCGGAACGGTGTACACAACACTCTCACCTCTAGGCACCATATGAGGCTCAGGCACACCACGAGAAGGGCGGTACCTGTCGTTGTTTGCCATCTCTCTAGCAAACCTCTCCTCCCACTTCCTCCTGAAGCAAAACTTAGCAAGATGCCCATGCCTTCCACAATGCTCACAATGAAAGTGGATTGGTTTTGGCTTTGGCTTAGGGCTCTCTTTGGGCTGTGGTTTCTCCTCACTCGGTTTCTCTCCCTTCTTCCCAAAGAACTTGTTCCCCAAGTCACTCTTGAACTTGATGGGTTTCTGGAAGTTGTTGGTTTGTGGAGGAAACACGGGTGGAGCTGGGGTTGTGTCTAGTCGGTTCCTAAGTGGGCTTGGCTTAGGAGCACAGGCATTCTTGTGGTGGGTTTTGGTGGCTCTGGAATATCACCGATCTTCCCCTCACCACTGCACTCCCCAATCTTATCCGAACCAACTGCTTGCCCATCATAGCGCTTGTATGCCTCAATCATCATCTTGAGTTGAGGCTCATAACCCGACAACCAACCCATCATTTTCCTCAACTCATCATTCTCATCCTGCAAACGATCCACATAGTGTGCAAGCTCCAAATTCTTCACAGCATGTATTTCACAAGTAGAGCATGAAGTAGGAATAGGAGCTTTCAAAGCAACTTCTAGAGATCTAGCATAAGCAAGTCACACATCTAGCTTCTCATGCAAAACAAGACAAGAAGTGCAAGCACCAAGCAAGGAGGGCCTAGATTTCATCTCATCTAGTTCAACCGTAAGCACATCTAGTTCCTGAACCTTGGAGGCATACTTTTCCTTAAGCATAGTCAAATCACCAAGAAAAGTGGAACAATCAGTGCATTCAGGTTCATCGGCCACAATAGGAGCAGACTTCAGAGAATCTATTTGAGCCCTAGCATCAACAAGTAAGGATTCTAGCTCAACCACCTTCTCCTTAGCCTCTCCAAGCAAAGACCTATACTCCCTCTTCTCCTTGTTGGTCTTTCTAAGCACATCATCACGGTTGTCAAGCAATTCATTCAACCTAGCATTCTCCGCTACCAAGAAGGAAGTATCATTGTTTACTTCATCCTCAGAGTCAAGAGTCTGAGGCATACTTGTTGCTCTTCTTGCTTCCGAAGCTATGTGCCATGCCGCAAAAACCTTGGGCGATGAAGCACAAGCCGTTAATGTTCTTGCTTTACCGCTTGCCCTTGTGCCGGTTCTCTTCTTCTTTACTTGAGCTTGATGAAGAGTAGCAGGAGCTTGAGTCGATGTCGCTCACTCCGGCAACCATCGCGCACTCCTTCTTGTGACCGCCACTCTTCCTCGGCCTCCGCTCGGACTTGTTCTTGCCCTTGTGGTCGTCCCTCGAGCGGTGCTTGTGGTCGATCCTCGGACGGTGCTTGTGCTCGGGCTTGATCTCCAAGGCCTCCGGGCACTCAGCGATAAAGTGCCCGTGCTTCCCGCACCGGTAGCACATGCCCGAGCTCCTCTGAGCGTTCTTCCGGTTCGTGTACATGCGCTCGAACCGCCTGCTCAGCAACGGAGATCTTCCTCGCCCAGCATGTCGAACTCCTCATCTGGCATGGGCACAAGACAAGACAAAGAGAACTGTCTCGAAGACAGGTTAGCGTTAGTCCTTGGTCTAGAAACAAGAGCCAGACTATGAGGATCAGTCGGGTTCTCGATCCTTGCTCGCACCCCACGGTCCACCTCTGACGACTTGAGCTTGGAAAACAGCTCGTCCACCGTGAGGGTCTCATACGTCTCCGACTCCAGAATGGCCTCGACCTCCTCACTCCACGCAGTACGATCCAGAGAGTGCAGGAGCTTCACAGCCCTGTCATGATCATCGTACGGGAGCGCGGCCACATTAGCCCTCATGTTGTTCACAATCACAGTGAACAACTGGAACATGGTGTCTATGGACTCACCGGGGAGATGAGTGAAGTTCCCGTACTCTCTCCGGTGGGTCGCAAACAACCGATACTGAACCTGAGCGTTCCCAGCGTGTGCATTCTTCAACTGCTCCCAAATCCTACAAGCCAAGTCCTCTGTCTGAACCCGATCGAATTCGGATTGACACAGAGCACGAAACAAGTAGTCGACCACCTTGTTGTTGGCGTCGTGCATATCCCTCGATCCTGGAGCAAGGAAGTTAATCGGATGAACATAAGCTGTGTTCACCGTAACATCCCAAAGGATCTGACCCTTGCCGCGGAGGAAAACAGCCATCTGCCTCTGCCACATCTGGTAGTTCTTACTATCAAAGTGTGGAGGACCCAAACCCCGTTCTTGGTACGCCATCTTTGGATCTTAGACTGGTTAGAATCACAAAGATCCGTAACCAGCTCTGATACCAATTGAAGGACCGATTAGGCGACCAGAGAGGGGGGGAATGAATGGGAGCCGATAAAAATTCTTCTCCGAAGAGTCAAACTCGACTATGTCCCAAACTCACAACCAAGGATTCCCACACGAGCTTACCAAGGTTGTGTAGTCACAACGCACCTACCAACCCTAGGAACAAGTCCCAAAACAACCCAAAGCGGAAGCACAACTCAAAAGGCAAAGGACTTAGGCAAATCTGCCAGCCTGGGACGGACGGTCTGACCTGATGTCACGGACGGTCCGTTAGGCCCCGGCGGACAGTCTGACCCCCTTGGACAGACGGTTCGTATTAACGAACAGAACCACCAGTAGCACCCCCGACCAATACGGACGGTCCGTCATGGCACCACAGATGGTCTGATGGCTGCGGACGGTCCGTGACCCCTGCGCGAACAGTCTGTCCACCTCGCGGACGGTCCGTTACCCACGGACGGACAGTCCGACAAACACGACCCAAAAAAGGAACTCGGCCCCAACGGATCAAACCACCGACCAGCACGAACACGCGATGAACTGGACGAACACGAGAGCCCGCGGACGGTCCGTGGCCACCTGGCGGACGGTTCGCCAGCCTCGAACAGAACTGGGCGAACTCGAAAACGCAAAGTCAACTCCGCCTATCCATCCATGGATCTCCCAAACGGCTGAATGGATTGAGACAAGGTTTGGGGAGGATGTGAAGCATCCCAGGGGATGCTATGCCCAAAATTTGAGGCATCAAACCAACTAAAATGCCGAGAATCGATCACGAACCGAGCTCAAGCACAAAGCCATGGAACCACCCGAAATCCTCAAATCCAAGGCCAAATCCGGAGTTTGGGGTGTCAAGATCAAGCACAAAGATGCACAAGGCATCTATACATGATCCCCAGAAAGAATTCCAAACCCAAACACCTCAGAATCGGAGGAACAAGCCGCGCACAAAAATCCAACAAAAATAGCTCGAAAAAGACCCGAAAATCACTCGAGCCACAAGAAGGAAATCGACGCAACCATGAAAGCTTCCATACACTCGGAGGTCAGATTCTCTACAAACCGCTGAAGAAAATCTAAGCCTAAAGAGCAGGGAAATGAGAAGCAGTCCAGATGTGAAGGACCGAACTGCCAGCCAGAGTGAATGGGAGCCGATAAAAATTCTTCTCGAAGTAGATGGCTACTCCAACAAGATGAACACGGCTAACCAAAACACGTCTCCGACTCAACTACCCAAGTTGGACAAGACCACGTAGCCACTGGAGGGCTACTGGTCCTAGGAACCAACAAAACAACCTTCCGAACCAAACACTCCAAACGCACAAGGGAAATCTGCACAGACTGCTGCCTGTGCTACACCGGTCAGACCGATGGCCTGCGCCGGTCAGACCAGTGGACAGCGCCGGTCAGGCCGGTGGCTACAGTAGCCACACAGAAACGTTCCAGGAAGCCTCAGTGACTCCTCTAGGCCCTGGAACAAAACTCACCTCCAAACACGAACCTGAAGGAAAGAAGAAACCCTCACAAAACCTAGCAAACCAACTCGAAATCTGCCAAAAACTGACCAGCAACAACACAGGCCAAAACCACACGAACTAGGCAGTTCACCTGAGGCGAATCCCACAAGGGCCTTGCACCGGTCAGACCGGTCACATGCACCGGTCAGACCGGTCAAGCCTGGGCAGCTCGGAATGAACAGTGTCCCGCAGGTCAACTCCCCCAAATCCAAATCTCGATCTCCCGATTCGCTCCACGGATTCGCACAATACTTTGGGGATAGTAGGAACACCTCATGGGCACTCCATAGCCAAGATTTGGTCCACCAAAACATGCTAAATCAAGAGGAATCGAAGAAATCCCACCAAGAATGTCTCTAACCTAGAGAGGAGAAAACCCAAAAATCGAGCCCCTTTGCTCACGGATTTGGGAGAGGTATCAAAGGGAAAAGAACCACGAGGGGTTCATGCATACATCCCCCACCAAATCCCAAAGAGAAAGGTCCCAAAACCGCCACAAGAAAATCGCCAAGAAAAGGCTCCGAAAATCACCAAAAATGAAAAACGGGAGAGACACCATCAAGCCTTGAGGAACCACGCCGAATCATCTATACATACCATGAAGGTTCATACAAGGTCTAGCTTGCCTCCCGATCATCTATCCCTCTCTCAAGATCTCACCATGAAGCTCTCAAGCTAGTCCTAGAAAATCCTAAGGAAAAATAGGAAGAGGAAAATGGCAAAACAAATGAGCTAGGGTTCCAAGAGATGGCTGCCATCCTCTCAACACTTGGGTTATATGGAGGCAACCGAAAGACAAAGCTACCCCTAAGGCCTAACACTAGGATACACACCCCCGAGGGGCACTTTGGGAATCTTCATCGTCACACCATCAGACAGATGCCCGGCGACCGCACCTCGTGTAGCCTCGACGCAAGCCATGCGATCCCGACATGTGTCCTCCGCTTCGAAGTTTTCGGACTGCGTCGTCGCACACCGGTCAGACCGGTGTCCTCCACCGGTCAGACCGGCCTGATGCTGCTGCACCTCCGTCTTCGGTCTTGGCTTTGTGGATCAACCAAGGAACCCAGTGGTTTTCTGGTGAACCACTGGAAACCCCGCAAACTTGGTGTGGCCTCCGCCAATCTCCACTCATGAGTTGGCCCCCACGAAGTCCCGGCTCGATCTTCGGTTTGAGGCTCAACCAAGGAACCATCCACAACTTCATCTTACCGTTCTTGCCACCATGCGGCCCGCACTTGACCCCGTCGGCCACCGGGTCCCTCGAACCAAGCCTACTTGTCTTCTCCACACCTGGAGGCCTCACCGGCAACGACCTTTCGCGCTTGTTCTTCACTTGCACTAACACCAGTCAAGCCGCAACCTGCACCTGCAATACTTAGCCAAGAATCAGTCCACACAACGTTGTCAATAACTCATCACACCAGGAAGCGACCATCCACCGGTCCTCGAACCACACAGGTCCTCAATCTCCCCCTTGATGAGTGCGTTGCCAACACACACATTTGGGTAACCAAAGAGAAAAGGAAAAGAAAAGAAACGACCAAAAGAAACTCCAACAAGCGATCGAAAGCCAAAGGAAACGCAAAGAGCAAGATCACTTGAAGAAGTCAAGTCTCGGTCCCCTTAGGCAAGGGCAACGGCTCGACACAACCGAGACAAAGCAAAGCTCAAGCAAAGAGCGCAAGTCACCAAAAACAAAGTTCGAAAAACCACAAAGAGCTCCCCCTGCACACATGCAAGCTTCCCCTGGACCAATGCAACTCCCCCTGGACGAATACATGCGAACCACTTCACAACACAGAGTAGCTGCACCAGCCTTGCTCCGACCGGTCAGACCAGTCTGCTGCACCGGTCAGACCGGTGCCCAACATATGCACAGGGCCAACACACTGACCGGTCAGACCGGTGACCACCACCGGTCAGACTGGTGCCCAACAGAGCCCATAATTGTCCAGAATTGGCTCGAAACCACTTGAAAACCCTCCAAATGCATCCAGAAGCACTTTTCCTTCACAACCATACCCCCCTTGTTGACAATGCATGAATCAAGCCAAAAATAGGAAAAATGCAACCTAGAGCTTCTCAAAAAGACAAAATTCATCACAAGATGCTAGACATATCCAAATGAGCAAGTTAGAACTCTATAGCTTCGTATGAATGTCAACTACATGATCACCAAGTTTCACAACCATTGGGCGAAGCCAAGATAGAATTGAGCAATTTTGCGAAAAATCACCCTCTCATGAGCAAAGTCCTAAACATGAGCAAGACATGTCAAAATGGCAAAGCCACACAAACTTCATGCTAGGACAACCATTCTAATCATAAGACCATCATAAACACCCTCAAGCACCTCATGTCATGTCAAAAAGCCACCGAGCCATGTGCCTACTTCTATATATGAGACTTCTCATTGGTATGCATCATGCAACGGTTTAGCACCCAAAGCTATACAAAATAAGCACAAATGACATGGGAGCACATTTTCCAAGTAATTTACATTTCATTTTCAGATTTGCATTTGGTACATGAAATGTCTTTGCGACAAAAAGGAACTTATGCCCCTCCACAAGATAAAGCAAGCGGGCTAAACATTCATGATGGCAAATGAGCCTTTGGCCCCATATGATCAAAATAAGCTATCCAACCATAAATTAAGCATAGCCAAGCCACAAAAACATGTCAAGATCATATAAAGGCATTTACTCACAAGAGGGCACACATATGGCATTTTTCAAAATCATAGCTAGCAACCATGGGCATAAACCAAGATCATCAAGAGCTGTAGTCGTACTCATAGGCGTCGCCATGGCCTTGGAGTCCTCCATCTTGAACTTCCTCACAATGTCTTTGGTGTACTTTGCTTGGTGCACGAATGTTTCTTCCGTCGACTGCTTGATCTAGAGGCCGAGGAAGAACTGCAACTCACCCATCATGCTCATCTCGAATTCCCTGCTCATGTCTTCTGCAAACCTTGCAACCAAAGAGTGAGACGAGCCACCAAAGATAATATCATCCACATATACCTGAACAATCAGAATATCAATGCCCTGCCTGAGGAGAAACAAGGTCTGATCTACCTTCCCCATCTCAAAGCCCTTAGCAAACAGAAACGCCCTCAACCTGCCGTACCAAGCCCTAGGCGCCTGTTTCAACCCATAGAGCGCCTTTCTCAACTTGTACACCCGGTGGGGGTACTTCTCACTCTCAAACCCTGGTGGTTGCTTCACAAACACCTCTTCCTCCAACACACCGTTCAGGAAGGCACTCTTCACATCCATTTGGTACAATTTGAACCCTTTAGCCACGGAAAAGGCTAGAAGGATCCTAATTGCCTCCAAACGGGCTACGGGAGCAAAGGTCTCCTCGTAGTCGATCCCCTCCTTCTGACTATACCCTTGCGCCACCAACCTCGACTTGTTTCTCACCACTTCTCCACTCTCACCCTCTTTATTTTTCCACACCCATTTTGTCCCGATCGGCTTACAACCTGGTGGAGGATCTACCAACTCCCAAACTTGGTTCCTCTCAAAGTTCTCCAATTCCTCATGCATTGCGTTGACCCAATTGGAATCAGATAAGGCGTGTCAAATGTCTTTGGGCTCAAAGGTGGCAACGAAAGCAGCATGAGCAAAATGAGAATTGTTTCAAACCCTCGACCGAGTAGTGCATTCGTTGATGTCCCTGATGATCCTCGAAGCTGGGTGATCCACTTGAACTCGTCGGGGAGGTTCTCGTCTTGAAGCTACCTCCCCCTCAACAGCAGCTTCTCCCTGATCTGGGATTGTCGTTGTAGGTGTAGGAGAGGGCCCGTTCTCGATCGTAGTCGAAGTAGTGGGTACATGCTCAGCCATGGGCGCCACACCGCCATCTTCATCATCTCCATGTTCATGCTCCTCCTCTTGGAAAATCTCCTCGCCAAGCTCATCATCACCTGCACAATCAAAGACAAGAGAACTACGTGGCTGTGTCTCGTCGAAGTAACCTCACAAGTCTCCACGATTTGGTTAGTCTCCAAATTGAGCACACGAAATGCTCTAGAATGAGTAGCGTAACCAAAGAAAATGCCATCGACAGACCTAGCCTCAAACTTATCCAAATTCTTGCCTTTTTCAGAATAAAGCACTTGCATCCAAACACATGAAAGTGACTCACCTTGGGAGTGCGACCGTGCATCATCTCATAGCACGTCTTCTTCTTGAATGCTCGAAGGAAAATCCTGTTCGAGACACAGCACGCGGTATTGACCGCCTCAGCCCAGAACCTCCTCGGAGTCCTATGCTCATCGAGCATCATCCGAGCCATCTCACAGAGGGTTCTATTCTTCCTTTCGACCACGCCATTCTGGGGGGCGTATACGGACTCGAAAACTGATGTTCAAGACCCAAGTCATGACAGAAGGTTTCGAAACGAGAGTTTTTAAATTCCGAGCCATTGTCACTGCAGATCGCTCGTATGGCATCTCCGTGCGTCTTGTTCTTCAACCTCAAGACAAGATCTCGAACAAAACCAAATGTCTCCCCCTTCTCCTCCAAAAAGAAGACCCACGCATACCGAGAGTAGTCGTCCACCACAACAAGGACATACCACTTCCGACCCACAGATCGCACACGAGCTGGGCCAACAAGGTCCATATGGAGCAGCTCGCATGGATGCTCCGTCATCACATCAGTGAGGGGCGGATGGGAAGAGGCTACCATCTTGGCATGCCTACACGACGCACAAACCAACTCTTTCTCAAACCTCAACCGTGGCAATCCTCGGACCAAATTGAGTTTACTTAAGCGAGACAAAAGGTCAAACCTCAAGTGACCTAATTTCCTATGCCACTTCCACAACTCACTCGAAGAGCCAGCCAAAAAGCAACGAGCCACACCCGAAGACTGAGAAAAATCCGCCCGAAAGACTTGACCCTCGGGAACGACCATGCAAACTAGGTCCCCTCGAGAATCCAAAATCCGAGAACAACCAGGCCGAAACAACACCTCAAAACCCTCATCCAAAAGCTGGGAAACAGAAAGCAAATTGAATCCAAGCGATTGAACAAGAGCAACTCGCCTGAGAGTGACTTTGTCACTTATCTTTATCTCACCGTCTGAAAGCACACGCCCTCGCCCATTGTCCCCAAAGGTGATGTATGTCTTGGACACTACCGGGACGAGACTTGAGAACCACCCCTTGTCTCCGGTCATATGCCTCGAGCAACCGGAGTCAATCAACCAAACGTTCCTCAAGTCCGCCACCTGAAATTCAAAAACGAGCATGTGAGCAAAGAAACGACTCAGCACTGGGGTTAGTACCAAAAGAGTAAAATCAGTGCTGAGCCATTTGCTCCAAAGTGGGGTTAGCACAATCCAAAGCATCACGCCTACCAAAGCTACCACCACGAGAACTAAACCTCGGACCCATCCTACCATCACCACCTGAACTGAAACCACCACGGGGAAACCACTCCCGTCTCGCTAGAGGAGCATGAAAGCCACGAAAGGAAGACCGTGAACCATTGCTCCTCTCCAACTCAAAGCTACGACTCCTCCTACAATCGTATTGAGCACGAGGTGGAGAACGTCTAGCAAACTGAACACCACCAGACTCACCATGCCATCCACCTGTACCACGACCAAAGGAACTGAACCGAGCAACACCACGACCTCGAAAACCAAACTAGTCAGTGCCCAGACCTCCACCGGTCTGACCGGTGCCCCTGACCGGTCTGACCGGTGCTGCACTGCCAGCAGCACCAGCTGCCATTCTTCGATCTCCCCAAGCCGGAACCGTCCTCACAATCGTCTTGGCCCTGGGCATTTGCATATGAGGCTCAAGTACACCATTAGAAGGGTGGTACCTGTCCTTGTTAGCCCACTCCTTAGCCAACCTCTCCTCACGCGTCCTCTTGAAGCAAAACTCATCCTTGTGACCATCTCTACCACAATACCCATAATGGAACTTTATGGGTTTTGGCTTAGGCTTGAGTTGGGGCTGCTCACTCGGCTTCTCCCCTTTCTTCTCTCCAACCTCACCTCCCTTTGGGCTCACAAATCTCACTGGTTTTTGGAAATCATTGGTTGGGTGAGGGAATATAGGTGGATCTGGAGTTGTGTCAAGTTTGTTTCTGAGATGGTTAGGCTTGAGCTCAAATTTGTTCTTGTGTGTGGTTTGTGGTGGGATAGGGATCTCTCCAACTCTCTCATCTCCCTCACCACTGCTCTCTCCAAGTTTGTCAGCCCCAAGTGCCTGACCATCATAGCGTTTGAAAGCCGCTATCATGATACCAAGCTGAGGCTCCTGACCAGACAACCAACTCATACACTTCCTCAGCTCATCATTTTCTTCCTCCAAGAAATCAAAATAATGTGCAAGTTCCAGATTCTTCACAGCATGCAATTCACAAGTAGAGCAAGAAGTGGAAACAGGTGCTTTCAACTGAGCTTGAAGAGAAACAATGTAAGCATGCATCTCATCAATCTTTCCATGCAAAACAGGGCAAGAAGTGCAAGCACCTAGCAAAGTAGGTCTAGACTTAAGCTCAGCCATTTCAACCCCAAGCACATCTAGTTCCTCACACTTGGAGGCATGCTTTTCCTTAAGAGCAGTAAGATCAGCTAGGAAAACATAGCAATCACCACAATCAACCTCATCAGAAACAACAGGTGAAGCCTTAAGTGAATCTATCTCTAGCTTAGCATCAAGGTTCTGTGTTTCTAGTTTAGCTACTCAGTTCCTAGCACCTTCTAGTGAGGCGCTAAGCTCTTTCCTCATCTTCTTTGCCTCTCTAAGCATGTCATCACGATTATCAAGCAACTTGCCAAGCTCCTCATTCTCCTGGCGCAAGAAGGAAAGCTCGTCACGTACCTCATCCTCGGAGTCCGAGTCCGAGTCGCTCTTGTGACTCTTCTTGCTGCCGGAGCTACGTGCCATGCCGCAGAAGCCATCTCTCGCAAAGCAGCTCAGCCCGCTCAAGTTCTTGGATGACTTCTTACTCTTGCGCTGATCACCTTCATCTTCGCTGCTACTGGAGCTCGAGGAGTAGGCGGAGCTGGAGTCGACGTCACTTGCTCCGACCATCACTCGGGCCTTCTTGCCATGGCCGCCCTTCTTCCTCGATCGCTCGTCCTTGTTCCGGTGCTTGTGCTTGTGATCGCGCCTCGATCTGTGCTTGTTCTCCATCCTCGACCGGTGCTTGTAGCCGTCCTTGTTCTCCACCTTCTCCGGATAGTCGGCGACGAAGTGTCCTGGCTTGCCGTGCTAGAAGCATGTCCGTGTGGTCCTCCTTGTGTTCACCCGGTTCTCGTGCAAACTCTCGAACCGCCTAGTCAACAACGCCAGCTCGTCCTCTCCAAGCATGTCGAACTCCTCAACTGGCAAAGACATCAAGGAAGACAAAGAGAACATCCTGGAGGATGGGTTAGCGTTAGACTTAGCACCTGAGCCACCGACGAGAGCAAGACTACGGGAGTCAGTCGGGCTCTCAAGATGGGCTGTCAAACTACGATCGACCTCAGCTGACTTGAGCTTAGAGAACAGCTCGTTCACTGTCAGAGTGTCATACTTCTCCGACTCAAGAATGGCCTCGACCTTTCCGTCCCACACAGTACGATCCAGCGCGTGCAAGAGCTTCACGGCTCTATCATGGTCATCGTACGGGAGCACGGCCACATTGGCCCTCAAGTTGTTCACAACCACCGTGAACCGCTGGAACAAGGCATCAATTGACTCACCGGGGAGATGAGTGAAGTTCTCGTACTCTCTCCGGTAGGTCGCATACATCCGTGCCTGAACCTGAGCATTTCCAGCGTGAGCATCCTTCAATTGCTCCCAAATCCTACAAGCCATGTCCTCTGTCTGAACTCGATCGAATTCGGATTGACACAGAGCACGAAATAAGTAGTCGACTGCCTTGTTGTTGGCGTCGTGCATGTCCCTCGATCCAGGAGCTAGGAAGTTAATCAGATGAACATGAGTTGTGTTCATCGTAACGTCCCAAAGGATCTGACCCTTTCCGCGGAGGAACGTTGCCATCCGCTTCTGCCACATCTGGTAGTTCTTCCCATCGAAGTGTGGAGGACCCGAACCCCATTCCTGGTACGCCATCTTTGGATCTTAGATTGGTTAGAGTCAACAATGACCCAAACCGGCTCTGATACCGCTTGAAGGACCGAACTGGCGACCAGAGAGGGGAGGAGTGAATGGGAGCTGATAAAAATTCTTCTCGAAGGAGATGGCTACTCCAACAAGATGAACACGGCTAACCAAAACACGTCTCCGACTCAACTACCCAAGTTGGACAAGATCACGTAGCCACTGGAGTGCTACTGGTCCTAGGAACCAACAAAACAACCTTCCGAACCAAACACTCCAAATGCACAGCGGAAATCTGCACAGCCTGCTGCCTATACTACACCGATCAGGCCGATGGCCTACGCCGGTCAGACCGGTGACACTGGTCAGACCGGTGGACAGCGCCCGTCAGGCCGGTGGCTACAGCAGCCGCACAGAAATGTTTCAGGAAGCCTAGTGACTCCTCGAGGCCCTAGAACAAAACTCACCTCCAAACACGAACCTGAAGGAAAGAAGAAACCCTCACAAAACCTAGCAAGCCAACTCGAAACCTGCCAAGAACTGACCAGCAACACCACAGGCCAAAACCACACGAACTAGGCAGTTCACCCGAGGTGAATCCCACAAGGGCCTTACATCGGTCAGACCGGTCAGACCGGTCAAGCCTGGGCAGCTCGGGATGAACAGCGACCCGCGGGTCAACTCCCCCAAATCCAAATCTCGATCTCCCGATTCGCTCCACAGATCCGCACAAGACTTTGGGGATAGTAGGAACACCTCATGGGCACTCCATAGCCAAGATTTGGTCCACCAAAACTTGCTAAATTAAGAGGAATCAAAGAAATCCCACCAAGAACGTCTCTAACCCTAGAGAGGAGAAAACCCCAAAATCGAGCCCCTTTGGTCACGGATTTGGGAGAGGAATCAAAGGGAAAAGAACCACGAGGGGTTCATGCATACATCCCCCACCAAATCCCAAAGAGAAAGGTCTCAAAACCGCCACAAGAAAATTGTCAAGAAAAGGCTCTGAAAATCACCAAAAAGGAAAAACAGGAGAGACACCATCAAGCCTTGAGGAACCACGCCGAATCATCTATACATACCATGAAGGTTCATACAAGGTCTAGCTTGCCTCCCGATCATCTATCCCTCTCTCAAGATCTCTCCATGAAGCTCTCAAGCTAGTCCTAGAAAATCCCAAGGAAAAATAGGAAGAGGAAAATGGCAAAACAAATGAGCTAGGGTTCCAAGAGATGGCTGTCATCCTCTCACCACTTGGGTTATATGGAGGCAACCGAAAGACAAAACTGCCCCTAAGGCCTAACACTAGGATACACACCCCCGAGGGGCACTTTGGGAATCCTCTTCATCACACCATCGGACGGATGCCCGGCGACCGCACCTCGCGTAGCCTCGACGCAAGCCATGCGATCCCGATGTGTGTCCTCCGCTTCGAAGTTTCCGGACTGCGTCGTCGCACACCGGTCAGACCGGTGTCCTCCACCGGTCAGACCGGCCTGATGCTGCTGCACCTCCGTCTTCGATCTTGGCTTTGTGGATCAACCAAGGAACCCACTGGTTTTCTGGTGAACCACTGGAAAGCCCGCGAACTTGGTGTGGCCTCCGCCAATCTCCACTCATGACTTGGCCCCCACGAAGTCCCGGCTCGATCTTGGCTTTGAGGCTCAACCAAGGAACCATCCACGACTTCAACTTGTCGTTCTTGCCACCATGCTGCCCGCACTTGACTCCGTCGGCCACCGGGTCCCTCGAACCAAGCCTACTTGTCTTTTCCACACCTGGAGGCCTCACTGGCAACGACCTTTCGCGCTTGTTCTTCACCTGCACCAACACCAGTCAAGCCGCAACCTACACCTGCAATACTTAGCCAAGAATCAGTCCACACAACGTTGTCAATCACTCATCACACCAGGAAGCGACCATCCACCGGTCCTCGAACCACACAGGTCCTCAAGATGGATGGGTTGCCCTGAGATCCTAGAGCTATATATATGAAGTCCCTCTAGGTCGGGCAAATGACCAAGCTACCCCTAGAACATAAAAGAAGATAGACACCCCTCAGGGGCAAGATGGTCAAGTAGCAGTCCTCTTCATCGAGCGGCCACGCCTTCGCCGCAGTTCGCGTCCTCCTGACGCAAGCCCTGCGATCCCGCTGCGTGTCCCCCGGCATCGAAGCTTCTCGGCGCGCCCGGATCCTTCTACGCCCGCCGAGCCTCCGGTCTTGGTTTTGTGGATCAACCAGGTAACTCGACGATTTTGTGGTGAACTGCCGCAAACCCCGCGTGCAGACTCCGGTCGTGAGCCGCTACCCTGCACCGGCTCCAGTTGACGACTTCGTCTTGCTTTTCTTGCCACCATGCGGCTCGCACTTGACCCCGTTCGGCGATCGGGTCCATCGAGCCAAGCCTACTTGTCTCTCCACTCCTCGGAGGTCCCGCAAGGCTAAGACCTTTTGTGCCAGCTCTTCACCTGCACCAACGCAAATCAAGCCGCAACCTGCACCTGCAATACTCGGCCAAGAGTCAGTCCACACCACGTTGTCAATCACTCATCACACCAAGGAGCGACCATCCACCGGTCCTCGGACGCTCCGGTCCTCATCAAGCGTCTCCAAGGACTTCGCATCGGCAAGCAATCAAGCGCATATTCAGGTATTTGCGATACACTCCCAACTTCGGCCTTTGGTACTCCGCGTCTTCTTCTTTGTAGCTTCACTATTTTTCAGACGCGGATTTTGCTGGGAGTCGGTTGGATAGGAAGTCCACTTCTGGGACTTGCCAATTCTTGGGTTCCTCTTTGGTGTCTTAGTCTTCCCGCAAACAATCGAGTGTTGCTCAATCTACAACCGAAGCCGAGTACGTTGCCGCAGCTAGTTGTTGCTCTCAGCTCCTTTGGATCACATACACCATGAGTGACTTTGGTGAGGAGTATACCCATGTCCCACTTCTATGTGTTAGCACTAGTGCCATAAGCATTGCAAAAACCCAGTGCTTCATTCCAAAGCCAAGCATATAGAAGTGAGGTATCATTTTCTGAGAGACAATGTTGAGAAAGAGAAAATAACCTTGATCCACGTGCCAACATAAAACCAACTAGCGGATATTTTCACCAAGCCCCTAGATCAAGCAACTTTCACTCGTTTGCGGGGAGAACTTGGTGTGTGTTTGGTCTCTTGAGTTGGTGGTGGGTGCTCCTTGGGTCGTATATGTATAGCTTTCCTGTTATGCATTCTTACATTTTGCATTGCATATGTATTATGATGTATAGGCATCTTTGTATCATAGGTTGCATGCATTTTTGTATCATATGCATTGTTATAGGAAAAGCTTCTCTCATATACACTGTTCACCATGATGTGCTATGGATGATCTTGTGAGCTAGTTTGGTATGCTATGGTTTGTTTGGTTTAGCTCTTGATGATCTTGGTTTATATCCATGGTCGATGGCTATGTTTTTGAAAAATGCTACATGTATGTCCTCTTGTGAGTAAATGCCTTTATATGATCTTGACATATTTTAGTGGCATTGCTATGCTTAATTTGTGCTTGGATAGCTTATTTTGATCATATGGGGCCAAAGCTCATTTGTCATCATGAATGTTTAGCCCGCTTGCTTTATCTTGTGGAGGGGTATAAGTTCCTTTTTGTCGCAAAGACATTTCATGTACCATATATAAATCTGAGAATGAGATGTTATTTGCTTGGAAAATATGTTCCCATGTCATATGTGCTTAATTCAATTGCTTTTGGGTGCTAAACCGCTACATGATGCCTACCAATGAGAAGTCTCATATATAGAAGTAGACACATGGCTCGGTGGCTTTGACATGACATGAGGTGCTTGAGGGTGTTTATGATGATCTTATGCTTAGAATGGTTGTCCTAGCATGAAGTTTGTGTGGCCTTGCCATTTTGACATGTTTTGCTCATGTTTAGGACTTTGCTCATGAGAGAGCAATTTTTCGCAAAATTGCTCAATTCTATCTTAGCCTTGCCCAATGGTTGTGAAACTTGGTGATCTTGTAGCTGATGTTCATACGAAGCTATAGAGTATCTAACTTGCTCATTTGGACTTGTGTAGCATCTTGTGGTGAATTTTGTCTATTTGAGAAGCTCTAGGTTGAATTTTTCTGAATTTTGGCTTGATTCATGCATTATCAACAAGGGGGAGAAGTTTGGACATGTTTTGGGCACCTGGGAGAGCGCATTTGGAAGGTGTTCAAAGTGGTTCGGGTAGGTTTCAGAAAAGTTTTTCTAGAGGCGGTTTCTTGGGGCGGTTTAACCGCCCCCAGGCGGTCAGATCCCAGAGGGGCGGTCTGACCGGCCTGGGCTTGCGGTCTAACCGCCCTGGCAGTTGTGAGCAGGTTTTGCTCCTTGTTTGCATTCCCATGTTGCATTGTTGCATTAGTTCAGGGGGAGTGTGCTTTGGCTCAGGGGGAGCTCTTGTGTGAGTTTGTGGCTTGTGGCCTTGTGCGCCTTTGGTGGCCTTTGCTCCATGTGTGAGCTTGTTTTTGTCTCAGTTGTGTCGAGCTGTTGCCCTTGCCTAAGGGGCTGAGACTTTCCTTCTTCAAGTGATCCTGCTCTTTGCCTTTCTTTCGGCTTTTGATCGCTTGTTGAAGTTCTTTTGGTCTTTTCTTTTCTTTTTCCTTTTCTCTTGTTACCAAACATGTGTGTGTTGTCAATGCACTCATCAAGGGGGAGATTGAGATCCTGTGTGGTTTGAGGACCGGTGGATGGTCGCTTCCTGGTGTGATGAGTGATTGACAACATGGTGTGGACTGCCTCTTGCCAAGTATTACATGTGCAGGTTGCGGCTTGATTGGTGTTGGTGCAGGTGAATAACAAGCGCAAAAGGTCCATGCCGGTGGGCCTCCAGGTGTGGAGCGAACAAGTAGGCTTAGTTCGAGGGATCCGGTGGCCGACGGGGTCAAGTGCGGGCCGTATGGTGGCAAGAACAGCAAGACGAAGTCGTGGACAATTTCTTGGTTGAGCCTCAAAACCAAGGTCGAGCCGGGACGACGTGAGAGGCAAGTCATGAGTGGAGATTGGCGGGAGGCTACACCAAGTTCGCGGGGTTTGCAGTGGTTCACCACAAAACCACTGGGTTACTCGGTTGAGCCACAAAACCGAGGTCAAAGACTCGATGAGGAGGTGCGGCCACCCAGGCCGGTTCAACCGCCCAGGAGGGGCGATCCGACCGCCTGGGCTGGTATAACCGCCCAGGGGGGGCAATCTGACCGCCCGGGTCGCAGCCGTCGAGAAGCTTCGAAGCGGAGGACACGCGGCATGATCGCAAGAGTTGCGTTGGAGCTATGCAGGCTTGCGGTGGATGTGCATCCATTCAATGGTGCTGAACTGAAGACTTCCAAAATTGCCCTTGAGGGGCGTGTATCCCTAGTATGCTAGTAAGGGTAGTTTAGTCTTTTGGTTGCCCCCATATAAACACTTGGGATGGTTGGCAGCCAACTCTTGGAACCCTAGCTCATTTCCCTTTGTTATTTTTCCCTTCCTATTTTCTTAGGATTTTCTAGGACTAGCTTGAGAGCTTCATGGTGAGATCTTGAGAGAGGGATAGATGATTGGGTGGCAAGCTAGACCTTGTATGAACCTTCATGGTATGTATAGATGATTCGGCGTGGTTCCTCAAGGCCTTGTGTTGCCTCTCCCGTTTTCCTTTTTGGTGATTTTCATAGCTCTTTCTTGTGATTTTTGTGGCGGAGTTTTTAAAGCAATTTCTTGCGAGTTTCTTGTTTGGTGTCACGTATGAGGACCTTGTGCCTCTTTGCTAGGTGACTTTGCCCTAAGAACTCCCTTGAATCGGTCTCTATTTGGTGGTTTTCGGAGTTCCTCGAGTTCATGACCTAGAGGGCCAAGATTCGTGATTCCCTTTGATTGAGAGCGTTTCGGTGGAATTCCTTTGGTGGAGAGGTTGCCCAGGAGGTAACCCAGGTATCCCCAAAGTTTCGCTGCAATCCATGGGGTGAATCGGGAGATCGGGCGATGGGAAGTTGAGGGTTGACCCGCGGCCAGATTTTCTGGGTGGGGCAGTCTAAAAGCCATAGGGGGCGGTCTGACCACCCTGGGTCTCCCAGGTGGAAGTTTTGGTTTTGCCTGACTTTCCTCTGTGAGTTTGTTCACCTTGATCAAAGGAGCATTCTCGTGAAATCTTGGCTCGTTTTGGTGTTGTTTGCTAGGAGTTCTTGGCTTGTGTTTCTTGCTAGGTACAGGAGGTTAGACCGCCCCCGTGAGCCGGTCTAACTGCCCTAGGCCTTTCGGGTGAAGTTCTTGTTTTCACCAAAATTCTCTGGTAGCTAGCTTGGCCTTGACCAGAGGATCCCGTGGCTAAAACCGTGGTGAGTTTTGGATCTCGAAAGAGGGTTTTCGGAGGATTTCTTTGTTGCCAAGTGGAGGCGGTCTAACCGCCCCTATACCTGGTCTAACCGCCCCCTCCAGGCAAGTAGCTTCCGAGTTGTTTCCGCTGCCGTGTGTGTAGAAACTGTGCCTGCAGGTAGGGTTTGTTCCTAGGACCAGTAGCACTTCAGTGGCAATGTGGTTCTGGCAAACGGAAGGTTGAGTCTAGAGGGTGTGATTTTGGGTACCCGACCAAGTTCATCTTGTTGGAGAAGCCATCTCCTTCGAGAAGATTTTTTATCGGCTCCCATTCACTCCCCCCCCTCTCTGGTCGCCAGTTCGGTCCTTCACAATGGACTATGGCGGTTAGACTGGTGACACCGGTCAGATCGATGGACAGTGCTGTTGACGGTTGATTGCCGTATCAAAGTTCGTTTGGATTTGCAAGAGGACAAATTCCCCGTCATAGTCAAGGGACCCTTCTTCCCTTAAGTGTGAGAACCCAAGGTATCAAATCCGTGGAACAATGTGCAACGCAAGGATTCAATCTAGTAAGGCAAGGAAGCTCTTTCTTTTGAAGAACCAAGTTGCATCTAATCTAAGAAATCATCAAGAAAACACATCTAATGTAATCTAATCTACTAAACTCAAGAGGTAGCAAGAGAAAGCATAGAGATAACCGATCTAGAGAGTCTAGATCATGCTTATGTTGTAGCTCCAAACAAGATAGATGAAGATAGCAAAGCGAATCTCATAAAAAGCATCTTTAAATGGTGGCCTCAGTTCTGATTCTGAAGACGCCCGCCTTCTGGAACCTTCGTCCTGTCATGACGCGCCCCTATTCATGCGAGTTAGCCTAGGGCGAGTTCAAGAAGAACAAGTTGAAAACACTTGGTCGGTTCGGTATTCACCTCTAGCCACCGCGGCTACAACAGCACCCTAAGCAATCTATCTTAAGTATAGATTGAGGAAGAACCAAAACCAAGGGAGAACAAAATCATCGAGAAGGCACTTGATCGCTAGAAATCGGATTCACTATAAAACTTCACCATGAATGATTACATGAACAAGATCACCACCGGGATCCTACCTCGATCTTGATCCTTGCTCCGGAGCTCCAACGTGGTCTTCCATGCAAGGTTCCCACGTCGGCTTGGGAAACCCTAGACAACTAGCACGACCCTCCTCTCCGAGATGGTGTCCCTCTAGCTTCTCTGCTCCTCGGCGGCGGATGACGAATGAATTGATGCGTGGCTCTTGGTAGGGGGACTATAAATAGCCCAAGGGTCGTCTAGGTCAATGGGGGTAGCGAATGGGCCCCAAAATGGGCTGGGCCGACCGGCTTGGGCCCACTTTGGCCCGGTTCGCGGCCTCCTTCGTTGGTGATGCTTTTCGTGTCTTCTGGAACTTTCTCCCTTCTGCATGTGGGCCCTTGGCGTCAGTTTCTCCGCGGTTTCGATAGGGCTCCTTGTCCCGCAAGCTTTAGCATTTTCTGTCTAGGTCCTTGGAGTTTTCTGCCTTCACAGTTCGGTCCTTGGGCCACTTTGAGTCATGTTCGCTTCGTGTCTTGACTTGTGCCGGGCTTCATGATCTTCTCACAAAATGCTTGATGAACTTTTCCAGGAAGTCTCCCTTTTAGTGTTAAAACCCTGCGTAAACAATAAACTCCAAAACCACATGTGAGTGCGAACTTGACATATCACGAGGGTTAGGATCATTAGTTTGGATATCAAATCAATGCCAACACCGAAGGTAAACTCATGGATAGGTTGACGAAAATTTACCGTCAACAGCTCCCCCATGCTTAAACCTTGCTCGTCCTCAACTAAGCCTTCGATGGATATTAGTGTTGCCCTTCATTGTTCAAATCCTGCACTCGATCATACACGAGGAAACATAATTCTCTCTAAATTTTTATTTGTTAAAGTTCCATAATGAAGCCAGCCTTCATCCCTACGGAGGGTGGATATCAATTAAGCTCTTCCCCAAGTAATGAATCATGCTCCTAAATTTCAAATGGATCTAAAAAATTTTGAAGTGTAGAGCAAGATGAAGAAAAGAGCTAAACCAAGTTCAAAAATTTAAACCTCTTTGCATCTTGCTCATGAACTCTCATCTCGTCTTGTCTCTCAAGCCTATTTGTTCTACTCCTTTCCCTTCTCAAAACATATATAAGTGGAAGGCTTTATCTAGAACTTTGGGAAAAGTTTAGTCCTACGAAGATATTATAATCGAGATATTATCAAAACAAGACAAGCTTCTCATGGACTTACCGAGACTCGTCGAAAAGGTCATTGGAAAAATTATGTTACAAGGACGGGGGAGAGATGAACACACACTTTTTGAGATAAGTGGACATGTGCAAATGGCAAAGAGTGATCTCGAGGCACAAAAGTCCTCGTTATCGGATTGCACATGGTTGGAAAGATGAGTATGGGTCTTGATCTTGAATCCTCTTGAATCTCCTAATGCATCTAGAGAGCCAGGGAGCTTTATTTATTATTAATTTTTTTTCTTTCTCTCCTTTTTTTTATATATATACACACATTTTTTTTCTTCTCTCCTTTTTCTTTCTCTTTTATTTTTTTTCATACTTCTTCTTTCTCTCTCTTGTTTTCTTTTTTTATATATACTCCCCTTGAACTCTAGATTACATTGTACCTACCTCCTTGGTAACTCCCCCCATGCTTAGACGATTTCACATCCTTGGGCAAAGAGGTGGAAAATTTTTTGTGCCAAGGTAGGTATTAAAAGTTCTATGTTTTTTTGGAAAGAAACACTTGAATCTTCTAGGGATCCTTCACGCAATCTTTATGTCGTCTTGGAGGTCTCCCAAAAATATACTTTAATCCTTGGCACCATCATTCTTGTGATCTTCCTCGAATTATTCATCCATACTCAAGAATTGGGTTGTGGTCAAGGAGGTAAACACAAAAAGTTATATTGGGTTTGTAGGTGGATATCCAGCGAGGTTTGCAAAATTTCTGATGCGGAAACTTACAATGCACGGATAAAAAAGGCTAGCAATAAGATAGGTACGCAAAAACGGAATGACTAGCTTCTTAGTCTCGGGCCAGAGAAATCAAGCCTTGGATTAACTCACCCAAAAATAAATCTTGTATACTAAGTTTTTGCACTCAAGTAAATATAAGGCTTTGGATAGGTAGAGTAACATGCAAGAGGTATTAATGACCAGTTTAGCATTACTTTTAAGAACAAAAATAAATCATCTTTAACCCATCCAAAATTGAGAACAAGAAAAGAAAACTATGGGTCTTATCTTTATCATAACCTCCGCAAAGGAATAAGCTAGCATTTAGATTAATTTCATATTTGTATTTTGAGAGAGCATTAGCTTAATCATGCATAAAACAAGTACAAAGATAAACAAATAGGCAATGGTCATCATATATCAACTTGGCACAATTTTCCATCCATATTAATTATCATAAAATTATTCATGGTGATGGAAAACAAAAACTACTGCTACCACACACATACTGAAAATAAATAGAAATTGCTCGCACAAACAAATTTGCACATAACTGAAAAATAAAGAAAAGGAGAAGGAAAAATCAAACCGAATTGGAAGCATTATTTCTTCTTCCTTTCTTCACTCTTCCTTCAATGGTTCATCCTTCGTCTTTATGATGAAAACAAACTTGGAGTGCCTCGGAGTATATGGTGGCGGAGCGGATGAACGAGTTGAGCGTCGAGGTCGAACGGGTGGCACCTCTGTGTGCCCTTGTGGTTTGTCCCACATGGACAAGCTTCGTGTACCCCTCATGCCTCCAAGGAGCAGCTTGTTGTTCCTCGATGGTGCCACGTCCTCCTCCATGCTTCGTGGGGACTCGGAAATAGAGTGCCTCCGCGAAGGGATAGATGGCGCCTCCTACGATGATGATCGTGTCCTCCTTCCGAGGACGATGTTCATGGCCTTTCTCATCGTGCCTTGCTGCACAAATTCACAACAACTCTCCCGGGGGTTTCTCACTGGTAGAAAAATGCATAAAGAAAGTATATGGAAGGGTAAGAATTGTAACGAATTTTCGGGAATTTTTTAGAGAAGGAAGTGAGGCATGAATTTTTCTGAGTGGTTCGTAAGGTCTCTGGACTATGAACTTGGGAGCATGAACTTGCAATTGAATAAGAGGTTTACCTGAGGAAGACGAGCGCTGGGAGGCCATGAAAAGAGGCCAGGCCGACCGGACCAGGCCGGCCGGCCTAGGGTCTCTGCTACCCCATTTGCCTTGGTTTTTTTCCTGAGATGCTCCTTGCTCCCTTGTTGCAAGTGCCCAAGATGTTTTCATGATAGAGCCTTTCCGTGATGCACTATGGAGCACAAGGTGTTAAATAAACCTCAAATCCTTCCCTTGATTATGTTTAGATGCTAATTACTCCTCTAATTTCGAAAATTAAAAATTAACTAAGAGCTAGCAATGAGTCCAAATTGAAGGACCGATTAGACGACCGGAGAGGGGGGGAGTGAATGGGAGCCGACAAAAATTCTTCTCCGAAGAGCCGAACTCAACTATGCCACAAAATCACAACCAAGGATTCCCACACGAACTTGCCAAGGTCACGTAGTCATAACGGACCTACCAACCCTAGGAACAAGTCAACACACAACCCAAAATGGAAGCATAACTCAGGAAGAAAAGGACTTAGGCAATCTGCGATGCCTAGGGCGGACGGTCCGACCTGACCCGGCGGACAGTCCGACTGGACCCGGAGGACGGTCTGACGGACCCGGACGGACGGTCCGTAAAAGCTAACAGAACCACCAGTAGCAACCCCAAAAAATACAGACGGTCTGACACGGCACCACGAACGGTCCGATGGCTGTGGACGGTCCGTGACCCCTGCTCGGACGGTCCATCGCTCTCACAGACGGACTGTTACCCACCGACGGACAGTCCGTCAAACCCGCTGTGACAAAACCCTGACACCCTAAAAGATCGACACGCGAGCTCGCAAGAACTAGACGAACACGCGACGAACTGGAGGCGCGCGGACGGTCCGTGAGCCCCCCACGGACGGTGCGTCCCCTTCAAACAGAACAGCCCGAGCTCAAAAACGCAAAGTCAACTCCGCCTATCCATCCATGGATCTCCCAAACAGTTAAATGGATTGAGACAATATTTGGGGGTCATGTGAAGCGTCCCTAGGGGATGCTATGCCCAAAAACTTGAGGCCTCAAACCAACTAAAACGCCGGGAATCGACCACGAACCGAGCTCTACCAAAATGCTATGGTTCCAACCGAAATCCTCAAATCCAAGGCCAAATCTTGAGTTTGAGGGCTGTAACACCCCGTGTTTTTAATCAAGGGTTAATTAGTGCTAATCATCCTCTTAATCAAGTCAACATCACTAGTGCTTAAGCCCTTGGTCAAAGATAGGGTCAAACCCCTAGTCAAACCCATGGACCCTAATACCTTGCCTAGAACTTTTGCCGCGTTCTCCAAAATTCACCTAAACACTTCAAATTCTCCCACTACAACAGTTCTGTAGTTTTTCATGGGACACAACTTTCATGTAGAGTGGCATTTCAATTTTGAAGTGGAAAGGGGTGAAAAAGCTTGGTCAACGCCTTCAATTACTATTCATCAACGCCAAGAAAAATGCAAACTTGGCGTGCAGTTTATGCAAATTCTGTTGATCGAAACACCTATGAGCCTTTGTAGAAGTTGTAGAGGGTAGTGAGATGTAAAACTTTGGTATAAACTTTGTGAAGCACTTTAGTTGAAGTTTTGTGAGATAAACTCGGTCGAACAGGGCTACCCCGAAGTGTTTTCGCGCCGGAACGAGTTCCAGCGCGACGTCGCGTGCCGACGACGCCAGAGCGCGCACCCGTGCCGCTGGCTGGGCCCGGACGCCGAGGCCGTGATTGCCACTTGCCAGGTGCAGGAAGGAGTGGGCCGCGCCCCTGTCCCGGGTCCCCTCGACCGCTTTGCCCCGCGACGCCACGCGGCCGCGCCGGCGCCGGACCCCCTATGTCTGCGCCGTGCCACGCCGGTCCCCCCTGCCTCGGGCGTGGTGTCTCCGGGTCCCCTCCTCGCGCCGCCAGCTCCTTCGCGTTGAAGCATAGCGCCCCTCGTCCGCTATAAAAGAGGCCAAGCGCTCCTGCGCGTGCCGTCGTCCCCGCCGCTCACTTGTGCCGCGCGCCATTGCCACCTCCACGACGAGATGCCCCCTCCGCTCACTCCCGCGGTCGTGCGACCACCCCTGCCCCTCTTCTAGGACCTACTAGAGCTTGCACCACCACTTGTTGCCCCGGACGAGCTTTCCCGTCGCCGGGATTCCAGCCGCCACGGCTGCAACCGTTGGGTGCTGCCGCCCAAGCTCGCCAGAACTCCCCTAGGCCCATCCTGCTACACGAATCGGTCGTAGGTGGACCCTAGCCCCTTCCCCGCCTCTTCCCGGCCAGCTCCGGTCGCGACCTCGGCGGAAATCCAGCCGTCCGGACCACCGGCCGCCCCCAAGGACCACATTGCGAGGTCCTTTTTCTTCCCAGGGTCTCATCTGCAAAGTAAGGGCATATCTGTGAGAAACAAAATGGTTCCAGGGACTTGCATGCAAAACTAAATCTTAAATAGTGTATGGCTTTTGCTGAATCTTAGAAAAATCATAGAAAATCGTAGAAAAATCAGAAAAATGCCAAACCAATTTTGTTTGGTTCCTTGTGAGGAAATCTACAACTTTCACAAAGCACGACCATACTTTTCACAGATAAATTGTGCATGAAAAATTGAATTCAGTTTGACCTAGATTTGCTGTAGTTCAAAATCTACAAGTGATCTCAACTTGCATTTTGGAGATGTTGTGAGTACTGCCATGTCTAGTCTCTGCACGAAATATTGCACAAAGGTACTGAGCAAATCTTTTATTATGATTTATTTTGTATTTATTATGAATCTGCTTAAATGAATTTTATAGCTTAAAATAAATATCTTTTTGTGAGCAACTTCTGGATATGATCTTTTTATTCCTAAATGCAACTCTGGTGAATTAATTATGATTTTATATCTAAAATAAATATTTATCCTTGATTTATGCTTAATTTTCAATGTAATTGCATAGCTCAAGATCTATAGTAGCCCTTGATGTATATGTTGGTGGCATAGCTTAGTTTTGGACCAGAGGTCATGTGTGAGAAAGTTGGGATCCATTTGTTGCTTAATTATTTTTATATGCATTTATCTTGCTTTGGTAGACAAAATTTGTCATTTTCGGTATATTTAATTCATAGCTCTTACAAGTGTGCATGTGTGTTCAGTGACTTTGCTTAGAGTTATAGAGCTTAGAAAACACCACTCACTGCTTTTATGATTTTATTATGAATAAAAACAATGGAAGCCAATGGAAGCTTAATATTAAGTTAAATTGGAAAATCACCAATGCCACACCTAATGACCTTATGAATGTGATGTGAACCATGCTAAGAAGGTTAAGACCACACCCTTGCTATTTTGTGAAATTAAATTAATTTATTTATATAAATATGTACACAATCACCATCAAAAAGAATAAATAATAAAGCACCACAGGACATTACTTTAATAGAAAGAATTTACCAAATATGTGTTTGTCAAGGTGAATATGGCCAACCATACACGTCATGGTTGTCATATGTTGTTTTATAATTAATTAGATGAAAACCGTCACTTAAATCTTGCATATGCATCCTCGTGTAGATATTCCCGATGGTAGTTGTACGCTTGTGCCGGAAGGAGGAGACGGAGGAGCTGACGGAGACATGCACTACGTCGCTGTAGAGCAAGACCTGGACCAAAGTCCAGAAGGGCCCAAGGCCAACCTTGCCGGCGAAGGCAAGCCCCGGATCATTAACCCTTCTTTTTAAATTATGCAATTACCTTTGCTATGTTTGTGCATTTACGTTTCAGGAGTTGAATTGAAACCCTAGATGCATGATCCCTAGGTACCTATGCTCTTTTACTAGTATGCTAGGTCGATAGCTGTTATGCTTTAGGACCGGTACAAGACGAGTGATGTTCGTCACTCGCGAGAATAGGTTCTTATGTTGGAATCATAAGATCTTTATAAATGGATTGCTCATGTGGTAAGAGCATGGGATTTGGGCTCCGGTCTAGTGGCTTTCGTGGGCTAAGCTTTTGAACGTACTAAGCACTTGTCGGGAATGGGACCGGTAAGCCTAGTACCCGATTGACGCAGCGAGGGAACCTTTCCCTACTACACCTGGGGCACAAGGATGTGTCCCCCTGCTTGCAACAGTGTGGTACCTGTGTGAGTCTAGACGTTCGTGTGGGAGCGATCCAGTAAGCCTTGTACCAAGGAATGTAGGTTCCGATCCCGAGCTGAAGATCGATGGGAACCGCCTGGTCGGTGCATACCCTGTTTTGCTTTTGTTTGGATTTTCTTGGGGTATGCGTCCTTCCGTGTGTTTAGGTCCACCTTGCAAGGTTATTAATCAATCGATTGTCGGCCTCTCACCGTTATCTGAGACTGCTTAATCAACTGGCCATGATATCCCTTAATGATGGAACTGTGTGAATATTGCTGCGTGGATTAATTGTATTGTACACTTCTTATTTGTAATAGTTGGCTCACTTAGAAATGGTAATCAACTAGAATTTGAGCTAAAATATTGAAAGTAAGGGCATACTCTTTGTTGCTTTTTAGCAAAAGAACCCACCGGCCAAAAAGCCTATCATGTCTAGAGTTTGGTGATGTAGTTATCACCCGACGGTTAAGTCTTGCTGAGTATTAGTATACTTAGCCTTGCTTTGTAAATGTTGGTGCAGGTGTTGTTTGACCTGGAGAGATTCCACCCGGCTGGGAGCTGGAATGGGTGGATGACGACGAGTGATGGCATCACGGATGGCCTCCTGTGATGTCGACCGTATCGCTAGTTTTTTTTATCCGCTGTTTTCAAACTCTGAACTTTTACTTATCATGTCTTGAACCATGGTTTGTAATAATTAACCCTTAGGGGTAATTTGGATTTAATTTGTGTAATGTACTCTGGACTCGCCTTCGTGTGAGTTTTAATGCATATGTTCGATCTTCTGTGTGTTATCCGAGTGATTTACCGGGCTTTGACCCGGTAACCTACGACGGGATGATACTTTACTGTCGCTTAATGGCCAAAGTGGATTGGTTTAGGCGATAGTACGGTATTTTCTCGGGCGGGTTGTCACAGCTGGTATCAGAGCGATTAATATGCATCGGAGTTAATTAACAATCTTAATCACATGTTTTTGAATAAAACTTGCCAAGATTGTTTGTATTTGCAAAATACGTTGGATCGTTAAGGATGGAAATAGACCGAGAGGCCCTAGAGGGAATTTTTGGGTTCTTTCAGGTGGCTTACAAATCTATGGTTTATTTTGCTAACTTCCAGCACATTTTATTCTTGTCAAAACTTACTTTCTTGCACAACCATGGTAGTTCATCACGTTTTGCCATATGTGGTGGTGCCACAGGAAAGTCCTGTGAGGGATGGATGGGACCTAATCCAATGGGAACCCACCGTCGCGTCTGTGTCTCGCCATGTTTTGCCATACGTGTGCGTTCCGCATTATGAATATGCGAGGCAAGGATACACTCCATTCAAACGGAGGGTGTCCGAGGTTGGACGCTATCCATGCAGTGATAAACGCATGGTTGCCGTTTCTATAGTGAACGGTAATGTATGTGGACGCTTTCGTGAGTGCTAGCACGAAAGGTTCGATGTGTTCTATGATCTTCTGCAGGTACACTAACCACGTTTCGTAAGTCGCTAAGTGAGTACCGATAGTCTCGACTAGTTAGTATAGGGAGAAACGTAATTGTTGCCTTGCCACCGGCACTAACTTCGATTTTTGGCTTAATTGCTTAGTGAGGAAGAATAGGTCATTCTTGCATCATGATAAAAACCTGCTGAATGTTAAAAAGATTACATCTGTTGTTCTCCTTAAATAATGATAATAATAACAATAAGAACAATCTTTAAATCGAATCTCAAGTGTTGTTGTTGGACCGTCTAGTTGACCCCGTTGTCGTGACCTTTTCTCAGACTCGTTCTGCAGAGTTTCCGTATAGGTGATCTATACCCAAGTACTCCATATCTATCCAAGTTTCTGCTGAAAAATTTAGTTGATGACCATAAGTTTTCAGACCTCAAGCTATGCTCAGATAGTAAACATAGGTCTTGCCGTTTTTCTGGAACACGTCATTCCGAATCTTGCACCTTTGAACCTTGTTCCTAACTAATCTAGCTTAACCCTTGAGTACCAAATTATTGTTTCATGAACTTACCAAGTTGCCAGAAAATTTTGAAAATTTTTGGGAACTATGGTTTTGGAAATTGAAATTGTCATTTCGATGCAGTGCGGCTGTCTCGAGTCTGACTATTTGGTCAATTTGAGTTTTTGTCGTACATGTTCTACTTGTTGAACAAGCTTACGAATGTGTGACTAATGAAAACTCAAATTTTCAGATGGTAGGCTCGACACGCAGCACTCCGAATGGTTTCGGTGATTCTAGTGGCCGCAACCAGCCGCCACCACCACCGGACGCGACATCAATTGCTACTCAAACCGAGATGATGCGCCAAATTCTTCTACACCTGCAGCAGCAGTCGCAGCAGCAGTAGTTCCATGGGAATCGAATTGATGCCCAAAGTCAAGTGACCGAGTACAAGCACTTTCTGGATATGAATCCACCGCAGTTCACTGAGGCGTAAGAACCCCTTGATGCTGACGCTTGGATTCGGGGCCATTGAAGCCATGTTCGCAGTGTTCACCTTGCCGTGTTCAGAAGGACGCAAGGCTAAATTCGCAGCATTGCAGCTTTGTGGTTCTGCCTTGATGTGGTGGGAACACTACAAATCCATGCAACAGCCTGCGTATGAAATCACTTGGGAAGAATTCAAAAAGGCTTTCAGAGACCACCACATTCCTAAAGCACTTACCGATAGGAAAATGAGAGAGTTATTAGCTCTCAAGCAAGGGTCAGACACGGTGTACCAATATGCACAGAAGTTTAATAACCTCTACCAGTATGGAGGATATCATGTGGATACAGATATGAAGAAGATGGAGCTTTTTCGCGAAGGCCTTAATAGTGAATTGTGTGGATGGCTGAATCTGGTAAAATTTGACAGCTACCACATGCTAGTAAATAAAGCTATCTCACAGGAAGATGCCATGAAGAGGGCCCAAGCCGAGAGGAAGAGAAAGGCTAACTCCATGCCTAATAATGCGCAGCTTCGCAAGTTTCCCATGGTACAGAAGATTCCACCGGACTTCCAGCAAGCATTACAGTCGGAAAGATGGACGTCCCAGGATCAACCTCAAGAAAATTTTCACTTCCCCAACACTCGACAGCAGACTCCAAAGCCTATTGTACCCATCCCTCCTAGTGGTAGCAGTGGGCATCATTGTTTCAAATGTGGTGATCCAGGACACTTCACTAAGGCATGCCTACAACCTTGCCAGATCAATAAATAGCACCAGCTAACTCAGCCGAATCAGGGACAAGTTTCCAAACCCAGCAACA
Organism: Cenchrus fungigraminus; assembly: GCA_036936925.1. NCBI lineage: Eukaryota > Viridiplantae > Streptophyta > Magnoliopsida > Poales > Poaceae > Cenchrus > Cenchrus fungigraminus. Next base: position 54,147,501 of record CM072778.1, read on the forward strand.
AGGGCAAGAAGAAGATTGCTCAAGCCCAGAAGGGCAGACTCAACTTCACTTCTCTGGTTGATATTCCAGAAGGAGCACCAGTAATGATGGGCACATTCTCTATTCGAGGCAAACCTATCCGGATATTATTTGATTCTGGTGCTACACATAGTTTCATGAATGAAAAGACGCTGAACAAATTAGGACTAAATTCTTGCAATACCAATAAGGCATTTACGATTAAAATAGCGGGAGGGAACATCTCTTCCGAGTTGGTGACCAGGGGAGTACCCTTGGAATTAGGCAGCAGGACAGTTGACACGGACCTTATCATTTTGGGATTGGAAGGCATGGATGTCATTCTAGGAATGGATAGGATGAACCGGCATAAGGTTATACTGGATGTCTCTGAGTGAATGGCAGAAATCAACTCACCAATTGTTGGAGCCACGACTCTATACCTACCTTTCAGAGATGGTGTAAATCCTTGTTCTTATGTGGCAATCACTTCTCATCTGGAAGAAATTCCTGTGCTTCGAGAGTTTGCGAATGTTTTCCCCGATGAATTGCTGGGTATGCCACCCAACAGAGATGTCAAGTTTGTCATCGCACTTCAGCCTGGCACAGCTCCTATCTCCAAAAGACCTTACCGTATGCCACCCAAGGAATTGGCAGAATTGAAGACACAACTCCAAGAATTGCTAGATAAGGGTTATATTCGCCCAAGTTCTTCACCTTGGGGTTGCCTAGCTCTATTTGTGAAGAAGAAAGATGGTAGCTTGAGGTTATGTGTGGATTACCGACCTCTCAATGCGGTAACAATCAAGAACAAATATCCTTTACCCCGCATCGATGTTCTTTTCGATCAGTTGGCTGGAGCCAAGGTTTTCTCCAAGATTGATCTTCGATCAGGGTATCATCAAATAAAAATCAGGCCATGTGATATTCCCAAAACAGCTTTCTCCACCCGATACGGTCTTTATGAGTATCTGGTGATGTCCTTTGGTCTTACCAATGCACCCGCTTATTTCATGTATCTCATGAATTCCGTATTCATGACAGAACTGGACAAGTTTGTAGTAGTGTTCATTGATGACATCTTAATCTATTCCAAGAATGAAGAACATGCAGAACATCTCTGAATTGTTTTACAACATTTGCGAAATCACAAGCTTTATGCCAAGTTCTCCAAATGTGAATTTTGGTTGGATAGTGTGAAATTTTTGGGGCACACTATTTCCAAGGAAGGCATATCTGTGGATCCTAGCAAAGTACAAGAGGTTATGGATTGGAAACCACCCAAGACCGTACATCAAATCCGCAATTTTCTGGGTTTAGTAGGCTATTATCGTCATTTCATTCCGGATTTTTCCAGGATCGCTAAACCTATGACTGAACTATTGAAGAAGGGAGTCAAGTTTGTGTGGAGCGAAGATTGTGAAAAGCTTTCCACACATTGAGGCAACATTTGACTACAGCCCCAGTGCTAGTACAGCCGGATAATTCTAAACCGTTTGAAGTCTTATGTGATGCTTCGGGCACTGATCTCGGTTGTGTTCTCATGCAGGAAAATAGAGTCATTGCCTACGCCTCATGATCACTTCGACCCCATGAAGTGAATTACCCGACCCACGATCTTGAGCTAGCAGCGGTTGTTCATGCTCTCAAGATTTGGAGGCATTATCTTATGGGAAACCGCTGTAATATCTTCACCGATCACAAGAGTCTTAAGTATATCTTCACCCAATTAGATTTGAATATGAGACAGAGAAGATGGTTAGAATTGATAAAAGACTATGATCTAGAAGTGCACTATCATCCCGGAAAAGCCAATGTTGTTGCAGATGCTCTTAGCCGTAAGGTTCACTGCAACTGCTTAACTGTGGAATCGTATAGTGAGACTTTATGTGAAGACTTGAGGAAGCTTCGATTGGAAATTGTAGAGCAAGGAAATTTGAATGCTATCTCTGCTAAGTCCAATCTATATGACAGAATCGTTTTGGCTCAACTCAATGATGAAGGAGTCCAACTAATAAAACAGAAATTAGCTGAAGAAGACCCCAAATATAGTTTTTTCCATAAGGATTCAAAACATGTAGTATGGTTTGAGCAACGTCTTGTAGTTCCTGCTGATCCGGAACTCAGAAAGGAAATTTTTGACGAAGCTCATCTTTCCAAATTCTCTATTCATCCCGGAAGCACCAAAATGTATCAAGATTTGAGGAAAAATTTTTGGTGGTCAAACATGAAGGTAGACATAGCTAAATATGTGGCAGAGTGTGATACTTGCCATCGAGTCAAAGCCAGCCATTTGAATTTAGCTGGTGTGCTTCAACCATTGACCATAACCTTTATGGAAATGGGATGACATAAGTATGGATTTTATTGTGGGTTTACCCCTGACTGCCAGAAAGAAGGATTCTATCTGGGTTATAGTGGACCGACTGACCAAGACTGCTCATTTCATCGCAGTGCACACCACTTACTCCATTCAAGATTATGCAGAACTCTATGTCGATCAAATCGTGCGCCTGCATGAGATTCCCAAGACCATTATTTCTGATCGAGGTACTCAATTTGTGGCTCGTTTCTGGGAACAATTGCATGAATCCTTGGGAACCAAATTGATTCGTAGTTCAAGTTATCATCCTCAGACCGATGGTCAGACCGAGCGAGTCAATCAAATTGTGGAGGACATGCTGAGAGCAAGCATCATGCATTTTGATAAGAGTTGGGACAAGTGTCTATCTTTAGCCGAATTCTCTTATAACAATAGTTATCAAGCTAGTTTGAAGATGGCACCATTTGAAGCTCTTTATGGACGAAGATGCCGAACTCCTTTGAATTGGTCAGAAGCCGGAGAGCGAACGCTCTTTGGCCCAGATTTAGTTAAAGAAGCAGAAGAAAAAGTGAAGGTGATAAGAGAGAATTTGAAGCTAGCTCAAATGAGGCAAAAGAGTTATCATGATAAAGGAATAGCACCCCGACACTATGAAGTTGGTGATTACGTCTACCTCAAGGTTTCACCGACCAAAGGTGTACAGAGGTTTGGAGTCAAAGGGAAATTAGCCCCGCGCTATATCGGCCCTTACGAGATCATCGAGGTATGCGGCCCAGTCGCTTATCGCATCCGACTTCCGGATCGATTCTCGGCTGTGCACAATGTGTTTCATGTGACACAATTGAAGAAAGGTGTGAAGGTACCCGAGACAGAGGTAATCACGGAAGCAAATGCTTGGATCGAGCCAGATTTTTCAGTTGTCGAGCATCCGTTGAGAGTGCTAGATCAAAAAGAAAGAAAAACCAGGAGACATACCGTGAAGATGTACAAGATACAATGGAGTCACCATACTGAAGAAGAAGCTACTTGGGAGACCGAGCATTTTCTCAACACCAAGTATCCGAGTTTTCTTCAATCGCGAAACCGTAAGAACCTTACCCCTACCTTTGTCTATAATTTCTGAATCTTGGGACGAGATTCCTTTTAAGGGGGGTAGGCTGTAACACCCCATGTTTTTAATCAAGGGTTAATTAGTGCTAATCATCCTCTTAATCAAGTCAACATCACTAGTGCTTAAGCCCTTGGTCAAAGATAGGGTCAAACCCCTAGTCAAACCCATGGACCCTAATACCTTGCCTAAAACTTTTGCCACGTTCTCCAAAATTCACCTAAACACTTCAAATTCTCCCAATACAACAGTTGTGTAGTTTTTCGTGGGACACAACTTTCATGTTGAGTGGCATTTCAAATTTGAAGTGGAAAGGGGTGAAAAAACTTGGTCAACGCCTTCAATTAATATGCATCGGCGCCAAGAAAAATGCAAGCTTGGCGTGCAGTTTATGCAAATTCTGTTGATCGAAACCCCTATGAGCCTTTGTAGAAGTTGTAGAGGGTAGTGAGATGTACAACTTTGGTATAAACTTCTTGATGCACTTTAGTTGAAGTTTTGTGAGAAACTCGGTCGAACAGGGCTACCCCGAACTGTTTTCGCGCCGGAACGCGTTCCCGCGCGACGTCGCGCGCCGACGGTGCCAGAGCGCGCACCCGCGCCGCTGGCTGGGCCCGGACGCCGAGGCCGTGATTGCCACTTGCCAGGTGTAGGAAGGAGTGGGCCGCGCCCCTGTCCCGGGTCCCCTCGACCGCTTTGCCCCGCGACGCCACGCGGCCGCGCCGGCGCCAGCGCCGGACCCCCCATGTCCGCGCCGTGCCGCGCCGGTCCCCCCTACCTCGGGCGCGGTGTCTCCGGGTCTCCTCCTCGCGCCGCCAGCTCCTTCGCGTCGAAGCATTGCGCCCCTCGTCCGCTATAAAAGAGGCCAAGTGCTCCCGCGCGTGCTGTCGTCCCCACCGCTCACTTGTGCCGCGCGCCATTGCCACCTCCACGACGAGCTGCCCCCTCAGCTCACTCCCGCGGCCGTGCGACCACCCCTACCCCTCTTCTAGGACCTACTAGAGCTTGCACCACCGCTTGTTGCCTTGGACGAGCTTTCCCGTCGCTGTGATTCCAGACGCCGCGGCTGCAACCGCCGGGTGCCGCCGCCCAAGCTCGCCGGAACTCCCCTAGGCCCATCCAGCTACATGAATCGGTCGTAGGTGGACCCTAGCCCCTTCCCCGCCTCTTCCCCGGCCAGCTCCGGTCGCGACCTCGTCGGAAATCCGGCCGTCCGCGCCGCCGGCCGCCCCCAAGGACCACATTGCGAGGTCCTTTTTCTTCCCAGGGTCTCATGTGCAAAGTAAGGGCATATCTGTGAGAAACAAAAAGGTTCCAGGGACCTGCATGCAAAACTAAATCTTAAATAGTGTATGGCTTTTGCTGAATCTTAGAAAAATCATAGAAAATCGTAGAAAAATTAGAAAAATGCCAAACCAATTTTGTTGGGTTCCTTGTGAGTAAATCTACAACTTTCACAAAGCATTACCATACTTTTGACTGATAAATTTTGCATGAAAAATTGAATTCAGTTTGACCTAGATTTGCTGTAGTTCAAAATCTACAAGCGATCTCAAGCTGCATTTTGGATATGTTGTGAGTAATGCCATGTCTAGTCTCTGCACCAAATATTGCACAAAGTCTCTGAGTAAATCTTTTAATATGATTTATTTTGGATTTATGATGAATCTGCTTAAATAAATTTTATAGCTTAAAAAAATATCTTTTTGTGCCCAACTTCTGGATATGATCTTTTTATGCCTAAATGCACCTCAGGTGAATTAATCATGATTTTATATCTATCAAAAATATTTATCCTTGATTTATGCTTAATTTTCAATGTAATTGCATAGCTCAAGATCTATAGTAGCCCTTGAGGTATATGTTGGTGGCATAGCTTAGTTTTGGACCAGAGGTCATGTGTGAGAAAGTTGGGATCTATTTGTTGCTTAATTATTTTTATATGCATTTATCTTGCTTTGGTAGACAAAATTTGTCATTTTCGGTATATTTAATTCATAGCTCTTACAAGTGTGCATGTGTGTTCAGTGACTTTGCTTAGAGTTATAGAGCTTAGAAAACACCACTCACTGCTTTTATGATTTTATTATGAATAAAAACAATGGAAGCCAATGGAAGCTTAATATTAAGTTAAATTGGAAAATCACCAATGCCACACCTAATGACCTTATGAATGTGATGTGAAGCATGCTATGAAGGTTAAGACCACACCCTTGCTGTTTTGTGAAATTAAATTAATTTATTTATATAAATATGTACACAATCACCATCAAAAAGAATAAATAATAAAGCACCACAGGACATTACTTTAATAGAAAGAATTTACCAAATATGTGTTTGTCAAGGTGAATATGGCCAACCATACATGTCATGGTTGTCATATGTTGTTTTATAATTAATTAGATGAAAACCGTCACTTAAATCTTGCATATGCATCCTCGTGTAGATCTTCCCGATGGTAGTTGTACGCTTGTGCTGGAAGGAGGAGACGGAGGAGCTGACGGAGACGTGCATTATGTCGCTGTAGAGCAAGACCTGGACCAAAGTCCAGAAGGGCCCAAGGCCAACCTTGCCGGCGAAGGCAAGCCCCAGATCATTAACCCTTCTTTTTAAAATTATGCAATTACCTTTGCTATGTTTGTGCATTTACGTTTCAGGAGTTGAATTGAAACCCTAGATTCATGATCCCTAGGTACCTATGCTCTTTTACTAGTATGCTAGGTCGATAGCTGCTATGCTTTAGGACCGGTACAAGTCGAGTGATGTTCGTCACTCGCGAGAACAGGTTCTTATGTTGGAATCATAAGATCTTTATAAATGGATTGCTCATGTGGTAAGAGCATGGGATTTGGGCTCCGGTCCAGTGGCTTTCGTGGGCTAAGCTTTTGAACGTACTAAGCACTTGTCGGGAATGGGACCGGTAAGCCTAGTACCCGATTGACGCAGCGAGGGAACCTTTCCCTACTACACCTGGGGCACAAGGATGTGTCCCCCTGCTTGCAACAGTGTGGTACCTGTGTGATTCTGGACGTTCGTGTGGGAGCAATCCAGTAAGCCTTGTACCAAGGAATGTAGGTTCCGATCCCGAGCTGAAGATCGACGGGAACCGCCTGGTCGGTGCATACCCTGTTTCGCTTTTGTTTGGATTTTATTGGGGTATGCATCCTTCCGTGTGTTTAGGTCCACCTTGCAAGGTTATTAATCAATCGATTGTCGGCCTCTCACCGTTATCTGAGACTGCTTAATCAACTGGCCATATATCCCTTAATGATGGAACTGTGTGAATATTGCTGCGTGGATTAATTGTATTGTACACTTCTTGTTTGTAATAGTTGGCTCACTTAGAAATGGTAATCAACTAGAATTTGAGCTAAAATATTGAAAGTAAGGGCATACTCTTTGTTGCTTTTCAGCAAAAGAACCCACCGGCCAAAAAGCCTATCATGTCTAGAGTTTGGTGATGTAGTTATCACCCGACGGTTAAGTCTTGCTGAGTATTAGTATACTTAGCCTTGCTTTGTAAATGTTGGTGCAGGTGTTGTTTGACCTGGAGAGATTCCACCCGGCTGGGAGCTGGAATGGGTGGATGACGACGAGTGATGGCATCACGGATGGCCTCCTGTGATGTCGACCGTATTGCTAGTTTTTTTTATCCGCTGTTTTCGAACTCTGAACTTTTACTTATCATGTCTTGAACCATGGTTTGTACTAATTAACCCTTAGGGGTAATTTGGATTTAATTTGTGTAATGTACTCTGGACTCGCCTTCGTGTGAGTTTTAATGCATATGTTCGATCCTCTGTGTGTTATCCGAGTGATTTACAGGGCTTTGACCTGGCAACCTACGACGGGATGATACTTTATAGTCGCTTAATGGCCAAAGTGGATTGGTTTAGGCGATAGTACGGTATTTTCTCGGGCGGGTTGTCACAAGGGGTCAAGATCAAGCACAAAGATGCACAAGGCATCTATCCATGATCTCCATGAAGAAATCCGAAACCAAACACCTCAGAATTAGAGGAATAAGCCGCGCACGAAAATCCAACGAAAATAGCCAAAAAAGACAAGAAAATCACTCGAGCCACAAGAAGGAAATCGACGCAACCATGTAAGCTTCCATACACTCGGAGGTCAGATTCTCTACAACACGGTGAAGAAAATCTAAGCCTAAAGAGCAGGGAAATGAGAAGCAGTCCAGATGGATGGTTTGCCCTGAGACCCTAGAGCTATATATATGAAGTCCCTCTGGGTTGGGCAAATGACCAAGCTACCCCTAGAACTTAAAATCAGATACACACCCCTCAGGGGCAATATGGTCAAGTAGCACTCCTCTTCATCGGACGGCCACACCTTTGCCGCAGTCCGCGTCCTCCCGACGCAAGCCCTACGATCCTGCCGCGTGTCCCCCGGCATCGAAGCTTCTCGGCGCAAACTTGTCCATCGAGCCGAGCCAACAGTTTTGTGGTGAACCACCGCAAACCCCGCGTGCAGACTCCGGTCGTGAGCCGCTACCCTGCACCGGCTCCAGTCGACGACTTCGTCTTGCTTTTCTTGCCACCATGCGGCCCGCACTTGATCCCGTTCGGCCACCGGGTCCATTGAGACGAGCCTACTTGTCTCTCCACTCCTCGGAGGCCCCGCAAGGCTAAGACCTTTTGCGCCCGCTCTTCACCTGCACCAAGGCAAATCAAGCCGCAACCTGCACCTGCAATACTCGGCCAAGAGTCAGTCCACACCACGTTGTCAATCACTCATCACACCAAGGAGCGACCATCCACCGGTCCTCGGACGCTCTAGTCCTCAATCTCCCCCTTGATGAGTGCATTGACAACACACATAGTAACCAATTCAAAGAAAAGAGAAGAAGAAAAGAAACGACCAAAAAACTCAAACAAGTGATCAAAAGCCAAACAAAAGCCAAAACAAGATCACTTGAGAGAGAAAAATCTCGGTCCCCTAAGGTAAGGGTAACGGCTCAACACAACCGAGACAAAATGCTCTGAAATTGCCGACTCCTCAAGGTGAGGCAAAAGGGCTCGACACTATCAGCAAAAGAGCACATCTAAAATTCAGGCGACACAAAGAGCTCCCCCCTGCATGAATGCAAGCTCCCCTTGAACAAATGCATTTCTCCCTTTGATGCAAGAATTGGGTTACTATCTCTCCCCCTTGTTGGTAATGCAAGAATCAAGGCTACAAATGCAAGCATGTGCTTCTCAAATAGACAAAGAGCACTACAGCATGCTAAAAATGAGACATAGACAAGCAAGATAGCCACATATTCAGTACAAGCATCACCAACAAGATAGAAAGGAACATATAAGCATGTGACACAGCCATGAGCAAAATGACGCATTTTTCACAAAATTTCCCTCTCATGAGCCTAGGACCTAAGCATGATCAAAATCAGCACAAACAACATATAACCCACAAACTTCATGCGAGGTCACAAGTTCTCATCACAAGATCATCACAAACACGTACAAACTATCTCATGTCATGTCAAATCCACCAAGCCATGTGTCCACTTCTAAATTTGAGATTTGTCAATGGTGAACATCATGCAACGGTTTAGCACCCAAGATAAGGAATTTAAAGCATATATGACATGGAAGCATAATTTTTCAAGCATAGGCATCTCATATACTAATTTCATGATTTACAAACTAAGCATGGTACATGAAGTGCCTTTGGGGCAAAAAGAAGCTTAGGCTTCTCCACAAGGTAGCATGAAGGCTAAACATTCAAGATGACAAATGGGTCTTTGACCCCAAATGAAAAGATCATGATACCCAAGCACAAATTAAGTAAGATATAGCCATATGAGCACAATTTGAGCATGAAAGGCATTCAACTCACAAGAGAGGATCATATATTTCATTTTCACAAAAATAAGCCATCCACATACATATACATCCGAAAGCTACCAAGAGCATAGCTATACATCACAAGAGCTTCACTAGCAAAGTCATAAGCTCACATCCATCATAACACAGTGATCAATGTATATAGGAGAAGCACATCTCTAAAGCATATGATACAAATGCAGTCTATGATAGAAAGATGCAAATATGATATGATACAAGAATGGAAATGCAACATGCATATGTACATCAGATCCCCCAACCGAAGCTCAAAAAGGACAAACCACACCAAGCTCACCCCGCAAACGTGCAAATGTAGCTTGGTCCAAAGGCTTTGTCAGGATATCAGCGAGCTGTTTCTCGGTTGGCACATGGATGAGGTCTATGTTTCCCTTCTCAACATTGTCTCTCAGGAAGTCATACCTCACCTCTATATGTTTGGTTCTGGAGTGAAGCACAGGATTTTCGGCAACACTAATGGCACTCATGCTATCACACATGAGAGGAACATGTGTACACTCCTCACCAAAGTCACTCAGCATGTATGTGATCCAAAGCAGCTGGGAGCAACAACTAGCAGCAGCAACATACTCGGCTTCTGTGGTAGACTGAGCTACACTTGACTGTTTGCGAGACGACCAAGAAACAAGCGATCAACCCAAAAACTGGCAAGTACCCGAAGTTGATTTCTGATCGACACGACACCCCACAAAATGGGCATCCGAAAAACCAAGAAGCGAAAGAGATGAGGACGCTGAGTACCAAAGACCAAGCTCAGGAGTGTATCAAAGATACGTGAAGATCCGCTTGACGGCCTACGGATGTGAAGTCCTCGGCGACGCCTGAAAACGAGCGCATAGACACACAGAACACTGAATGTCCGGCCTCGTCACTGTCAAGTACAAGAGGGAGCCGATCATGCTCTGGTACTCCTTCTTGTCCATGGGCTCTCCGTCCTCGTCCGCATCCAGCGCTGTAGTCGTACTCATCGGTGTCAACAGGGGCTTCGAGTCATCCATCTTAAACTTCTTGAGAATGTCCTTCGTGTACTTGGCTTGATGCACAAAGGTTCCTTCCTTCGCCTACTTGATCTGAAGCCCGAGAAAGAACTACAATTCTCTCATCATAGACATCTCGAATTCTTTACTCATGTCCTCTGCAAACCTTGCAACCAAAGAGTGAGACGAGCCGCCAAAGACAATATCATCCACATACACCTGAACAATTAGGATATCATGGCCCTGCCTGAGGAGAAAAAGAGTCTTATCTACTTTGCCCATCTCAAACCCCTTGCTGAACAAGAACCCCTTTAACCTGCCATACTGTGTCCTAGAAGCTTGTTTCAGCCCATACAAGGCCTTCCTCAGCTTATACAACTGGTGGGAAACTCAGCACTCTCAAACCCAGGTGGTTGCCTCACATAAACCTCTTCCTCCAAAAACCCATTCAGGAAGGCACTCTTCACATCCATTTGGTACAACTTCCTTTAGCCACAGAAAAGGCTAGAAGGATCCTAATCGCCTCCAAACGGGCTACAGGAGCAAATGTCTCATCATAGTCTATCCCCTCCTTCTGGCTATAACCCTGAGCAACCAGCCTCGATTTGTTCCTCACCACCTCACCATTCTCACCCTCTTTGTTTTTCCACACCCATTTGTCAGAGGTTTAGATCTGGACAGCCCACAGGGGGGTTAGCCCGGTGGTTTATTTGTTCGGCTGGGTGAAATCTAGGGCTAAGAACTCGAAGGTTGCGCACGAGCACACGGAACACAGAGAACACGGCGAGTTTATACTGGTTCAGGCCTCCGGAGAGTAAAACCCTACGTCTAGTTGTCGGTGTGGATTGCTTGAGGATTACGTGATTGTACAAGGGGTCGCCCTGCCCGCATTATATCGGCCAGCGGACAAGGTCGGCACCCAGACTCCTGGTCGGTTATGACCAGGACACCTAACTCTAGTTGATTACAACTATTGCCATATACGTCGAACTGCATTGTCGGAATCCACCGTTGTCTTGCCTTGCACGCCAAGTCTCGAAGTCGTTCTGGATAAGGTCGCCTTGGGAATCTTCTAGAAGGTCTTCCGGAGGTCGTGTGGGCCACCAACTAGGTCGGTTGGGCCCACTATCAGGTCGGAGGCTCTTCTGGTAGGCCGGACCCACCTGTCGGGGACGGCCATGAGCCTGGTCGGTGGGGACCAAGGGGTACCCATGTCTCACAAGCCCCCAGCGATGTGTAGGCGCAGCGACCTTAGAAGGTCATGACGAAGTCATAGAGCTATCGACAGGTCGAATAGCGTGCACGTCGGTCCAAAAGAAAAAAAAAAGAACTAGCCAGCTTGGCAGCCGACCTGTTTGTAGCCTTGCCGAATGCAGCGAGGTCGAGTGACGACCTATAGGAAGCAGGCTTCCAATAGATCGAAACGGCGATGAAAAAATTCAGAGGGCGTCAAGACGCACTCATAGAGTAGTATCCGAGCATCGTGGCGGGCAGGATGGCCGGTATGATGATCCAAAAAAGAAAGAGAAGAAAAATGAGGTCGAGTAACGACGTGATAAGAAACAGGTTTCCCAACAGGTTGGTACGAAGAAAACAAGAGGGCGTCGAAGACGCTCTCGTAGAGTAGTCCTCGAGCATTGAAGCAGGTAGCATGGCTGGTTTGATGCTCAAAAAAGAGAAGAGAAACTAAGTGATGGTCTTGATCATAACGAAGTGTAGAGACGGTTTGCCCTGAAACCCTAGAGCTATATATATGAAGTCCCTCTGGGTTGGGCAAATGACCAAGCTACCCCTAGAACTTAAAATGAGATACACACCCCTCAGGGGAAATATGGTCAAGTAGCACTCCTCTTCATCGGACGGCAATGCCTTTGCCGCAGTTCGCGTCTTCCCGACGCAAGCCCTGCGATCCTGCCGCATGTCCCCTGGCATCGAAGCTTCTCGGCACGCCCGGATCCCGTCTCCGCCCGCCGAGCCTCCGGTCTTGGTCTTGTGGCTCAACCAAGTAACCCGATGGTTTTGTGGTGAACCGCTGCAAACCCCACGTGCAGACTCCGGTCGTGAACCGCTACCCTGCACCGGCTCCAGTCGATGACTTCGTCTTGCTTTTCTTGCCACCATGCGGCCCGCACTTGATCCCGTTCGGCCACCGGGTCCATCGAGCCGAGCCTACTTGTCTCTCCACTCCTCGGAGGCTCCGCAAGGCTAAGACCTTTCGCACCCGCTCTTCACCTGCACCAACGCAAATCAAGCTGCAACCTACACCTGCAATACTCAGCCAAGAGTCAGTCCACACCATGTTGTCAATCACTTATCACACCAAGGAGCGACCATCCACCGGTCCTCGGACGCTCCGGTCCTCAATGATAGGTTTCACCAAGTCATAATCGGGCTTCCGGAGACTTTGAAGGATCTTGCGGTTGATGTTCAAGTTCGTGATGTTCTTCACACCTAAAGCATTGATCTCATTGACAAGAACATTTAGGTGTGAGTACATAGATTCAGCATTTTCATTTTCAAGTTGCTTAAAGCTATTGAATTCCTCAAGGAGGCAACCATAGCGTTCATTAGCTACTTCTTTCGGTTTTCCATAGCTCGTAAGCATTATCACAAGTAAAAACTCTATTGAAAACACCTACATCTAGTGAGGACAAAATGATACTCTTAGCAATCACATCAAATTGCTTTTCCTTCTTAGTACCATTTTTCACGCCCTTATTGGTGACTCTCCAAACATCAAGGTCCTTTACTTGGAGATAGGCCTCGATGAGAACCTTCCACCGAGGATAGCTGTAACATCCCTGATGTTTTTAATCTTAATCTCAGTCACTAGTGAAGCTTAACCATGAGTTGACCAGGTCAAATCCCCTAATAGTGGTCAAACCCTATAGAGCCCTAGACCTATCCCTAGAGCCTTGGTCAAATCTCAAAATTTCTCAATAGAACTTCAAATTCGGCCAATATAAAAGTTGCTCAGTTTTTCCGGGAACACAATTCATCTAATTACTGGCATTTCAAATTTTGAGAGTAAAGCCCTCAAAAACTTGGTCGAAGCTCTGCAGTACAGTTTGACCGGGCCGAGAAAAACTGTAACTTCAACAAAGTTTATCTCCAAATCTGTTGAGAATTTGATAGGTCGGCCTTTGTAAAAGTTGGGGCTGGTTGTTTGCTCTACAACTTTTCTATTGGGAGATTTTGAAGTTTAGTTCAACTTTTCACTGTTTGAACCAGTCGACCAGGGCTACTCTGAATTGTTCCTGCGCTTCCGCGCTCTCTGGCCACGACGTCGCGCCGTTGGCGCGCCCTCGGCGTCTGCCCTGCCAGCGTACTTTTGGTCGTACGCCGACACCCGGTGGGCCCAGCCGCACGCGGGTGCCCCTCCAGTCACCGGCCATGTGGACCCACGTCGCAAGGCGGGCCAGGTGGCCACGCCTCGACCGCCGCGACACGATGGCAGGCCACGCGCCGCGTGCGCACGCCCTTGCCGCGCCGTATGCTCGGCACCTGGCCGACCGGCTGGCCCAGGCGAGACTCCCCAACCCCCTGCGCAAGCCACGGGTTCCCCTCCCCTCTCGCATTCGCCCTCAGGCAAACCAAGTCGCCGCCGCTCCCCATCTCTGCCCCACCGCGCCGCCATCGCGCCTCCGCCCGAGCTCGCCCCTCCACTCCTTCCCCTCGAGCTCCTAGCTCCTCCACTCATCCACAGGAACCCTGTGAACCTTCCCTCGAGCCTGCATTGCACCGTGAAGCCGCCTGCTCGCCGGCATTGTGCCCGCAGCGGCCAATCCACCATTCCACCGCCGCCGGCCATCGCCGGAGCTGTCTCCGACCAAGCCGACACCGCCAAACGAACGAGGGTGAGCTAAAACCCCACCCTAGCTGCTCGCATGCCGAAGTCCGGCCGTCACCCGCCGCCGGCCGGCCTTACTCCGCCACCAGGGACCACATTGCTGCGATTGAAGTCTTTTCAAGGGCCTGGGTGCAAGATTCCAGGGACCTAGCTGTAAAAGGAATCTTAAACCCATTCAAAATCCTGAAACTTGTAAAATACGTAGTAAATTGTAGAAAATCAGAAAAATACAAACTCAACTGTTCTGGAATCCTGGTGAAGAGAACTACCTTCTCTAGAAAGGGAGTTTTCAAATTTCAGTATAGTTTTTAAATGATTTTGAAATCTTTAGTTTGGAGAAATTTGAAATAACTTGAAATCTATAAATGCTGTGGATGTGAATTTTGGATATGTTATTAATATGATCATTCTTGGCTCTGTGTAGAATAATGGCACATAAATCTTGTATGTATCTCCAGTTATGAATTTATTTTGATTTTAGCCTAGTCTTGGTGTATGAATTGTTTAAATTTATCTGTTAAGAAAATGCTATCCAATTTTCTACAGTAGCTCTCTAATGCTTAGTAGTAGATTTCATAAATAGGAGATGAATTTTTGGAATGTGTAGATTAGTCGCCTGAATTATTGTGGATAGTTTGAGTTAAATTCAAATTCAACTTTCTGCTGTAGATACGGATCCAATTTTTGGTGTGTGAGATAAATATGTCAATATCTTGTTGTATGCCAAGTTGTAGCCTCAGATCATGTTTAAATTTTGCTTTATGATTTATTCGTGCTCCTAGTAGCTTGAACTTGTTACATTTATCATATTTAATCCGAAGCTTTGTTTTACCTCCTGTTTGGTCAGTAAATCTGTTTTGCTAAGATGTTCATGCTGATAAAGTTTAATGGTCAGATTGTTTATATATTTTCCAGAATTAATTTCCTAAGTAATCAAGCTTTAAATGAATAAAACAAATGGAAAACAGAAATATTTATGCATGCAACTTGAATTAAAAACGTGGGATTCATCAAATCACCCCTGAACAGCCCCAAGCTATTTTGGTGGAGTTTACTTAACTAATTAACTTAGATGTGCACACAATCACCGTCAAATAAGAATAAAGTTTCACACACATCCACTTTTTCCTTAGTAAAGAAAAGTTTATTAAAAAGTTGTCAAGGTGAATATGGCCAACAAAACACCCCATGGTTACCTCTGAATTCAGAACTGAATTGCATTTCTTAAATTCGAGTACTTGAATAATAATGCATCTGCATATCGTATAGAACTTCCTGACGGAAACTCCAGTCTGGCTTTGCCAATTCGGAGGAACCAGCTGAGGGAGAAGTGAACGTGGTGGAAGTGCAGCAAGACCCGAACCAAAGTTCGGAGGAGCTCCAGTCTGACTTTGCCAGTGAAGGCAAGCCCCGGAGCATAACCCAATTTTTCTAACTTATGCATCCAATTTTTTTTATGTTTGTGCATTTACGTTCAGGAGTTGAATTGAAACCTTAGATGCATGATCCTAGGTTCCTATGTTCAAATACTAGCATGACAGGTCGCTAGTTGTCATGCTTAGGACCATGGTAAAAGTCGAGTGATGACCGTCACTCACGAGCTATAGGTCTCTTATGTTGGAATCATAAGATTGTTAAACTTATCTGCTCATGTGGTAAGAGCATGGGATCGACTCCGGTCAATAGATGTCAGTGGTTAAGCTTTTGAACGTACTAAGCATTTGTCGGGAATGGGACCGGTAAGGCTAGTACTTTCCTGATCTGGCAGGGGAACTCTCTACCACTAATCCCAGGAGTGATCCCCAGATACTAGGTAGTGGTACATGTGTGGATTTGGGCGGTCAGATACCGTGACTGGATAACCTTGTACCAGGGACTGTGGACTTAATCCTGAACTGAGGACGGTTGGGAACCGCCTGGTTGGTGTGTACCCCACCCATTTTGGTTTTAGTTGGCATTCTTGGGGTATGCATTCTCCCGTGTGTTTAGGTCCACCTTGCAAGGTTATTAATCGATCGATCATCGGCCTCTCACTGTTATCTGAGACTGCTTAGCCATCCACTCTATGTCCCTTAATGATGGAATTGAGAAGGAATTTGTATACTTGTTTAATTTGTATTGTATGACTCATGCTTGAACTAGTTTGCTAATCTAGTAATGGTTAAATGAATAGAATTTGGAGCTAAAATTTGAAAGTAAGGACATACTTTTTGTTGCTTTTCAGCAAAACAACCCACTAGCCATAAAGCCTTGCATGTCTAGAGAGTTGGTCATTTTCCAATCACCCGAGGTTAAGTCTTGCTGTTGTTGATGTTTTCAGGTAATGATGTGTGTGATGATGGCTTTCCATGGCCTGGTTCTCTCCCACCCGGTTAGGAGTACGAGTGGGAGGATGCCAGTGCTTAGTGGCATCACAGATGGCCTCGTGTGATGTTGCTTATGTCGTTTAGTATTTTATTTCCGCTGTGTTTCAAACTCTGAACCATTTACCTTTATGCAACAAACTTGGTTAGTAATAATGAACCTTTGAAGGATGTGATGTAATAATTTGTGACTTGTTTATCTCTGGACTCACCTTCGTGTGAGTTTTGATGTACAATTGTCGATCTTGTGATGTAAGTGATTTACCAGGCTTGACCCGGCAGAGACGACAAGTTACTTCTATATTATTGCTTAATGGCCAAGTGGAGTGGTTTAGGCAATAATATGGAATTAATTTTAGCGGTTCTGTCACAGCAGCGCGTGCCATCGAAATGTGGAGCCAAACCTAAGGTATCCACCCCTTTCATTCCTCTATAGAGCAACTCACTAGGCAGTGAAGCCTAACCGTTCAAATGAGCTGGTTTTCACAATTTTACCAATCGAATTGGCGTTTCCTTGTTGAAGGACCGGATTGGCGACCAAAGAGGGGGGGAGTGAATGGGAGCCAATAAAAATTCTTCTCAAGAACTCGGCCTATACCCCAAAATTACTTCCGAAGAATCTCGCACACACTTGCCAAGATCACATAGTCACAACGGACCTACTGACCCTAGGAACAAGTTAGATCAAGCCTAGGAACAAAGCGGAAGCAAGCACAAAAAGAACCGAGAGAAAAAGCTAGCGCGAGGCAAACTGCAGCAGAAATTGTCGGAACTACCGGCCCCAGGTCGGTACTACCGATATGGGCTTACTGGCACCTAAAAACCAGGTTATCGGTACTTCTGACACTAGGTCAGTACTTCCGACTATCGGTACTAACGGCCTCGGGTCGGTACTACCGATAAAGACTTTCTGGCAGCTAAAAATCAGGTTATTGGTACTACCTGGACAGGGTCGGTAGTACCGCCCCCCCAAAAAAAATTCAGCCCGCGAAACAGTCCCAAACTTTCGATCGATGGATCTCCCAAACCAATTGGAGTCTTGAGACGAAATTTTGGGGAGATGATGAACACCGCAAGGAGAGGATATGCCCCTAAAATTTCGGTCTCAAACTCCCTACAACTCCCAGAATCGCGAAACCTTGCCAAGAACACTATGACCTAGGGTTCATCCGAAAGTCAACGAATCGAAGGCCAAATCCGGTGTTTGAGGAGTCAAGATCATCCACAAAGAGGCACAAGGCACTCACCCACGATCCCCTCAAAGAAATCCGGAGAGAAACGCCCTCAAATCGA
Source organism: Cenchrus fungigraminus (assembly GCA_036936925.1). Classification (NCBI taxonomy): domain Eukaryota; kingdom Viridiplantae; phylum Streptophyta; class Magnoliopsida; order Poales; family Poaceae; genus Cenchrus; species Cenchrus fungigraminus. The sequence continues at coordinate 54,165,297 of CM072778.1, forward strand.
CGAATCGAGCGATGAACGAAAATCCTCCAAAAATACCTCCGAAAATCGCAGAAAAAGAAAAACACCGGGAGCAAAGGATTTGGCACGAGATTGAGAAGGAAGATTTCACAATGAATATCTTAGCCAAATCCGGTTACAAGCCACTCACAAGAATCACAAATCTTGGATGGTAAAAATCTCAAACAAAGAGCCACTCACACCACTCTCCCTCTCTCCCCAAGAGCACCCTAAAATGAAAGAGCACTCCCACCTACTAGCCAAAGAGATGGCTGAAAATTCAGCCCCCTCCTCCTATATATAGGCCCTCCGGAAAAGACCGAAGTACCCCTATACTAGGAGATACAATACAAGCCCTCACAGGAGCATTTTGGTCAACACATGAAGTTCTCCATCGGACGGCCGCGCATCCATCGGGCCTTCGCATCCTCCCAACGCAAGCACCTTGATCATGCCGCGTGTCGCCTGCTTCGAAGCTTCTCGGCGCGCCCAGATCCCGTCTCCGCCCGCCGAGCCTCCGGTCTTGGTTTTGTGGCTCAACAAAGTAACCCCGACGGTTTTTTGGTGAACCACCGCAAACCCCGCGGACTCGGTGCAGCCTCCACACCAATCCCACTCATGACTTGGCCGCCACGTCGTCCCGGCTCGGTGTTGGTTTTGTGGGGTAAACCAACCAAACCCCGCATGCAGACTCCGGTTGTGAGCCGCTTCCCTGCACCGGCTCCACCTTGATTTTGAGGCTCAACCAAGAAACCGTACACGACTTCGTCTTGCTTTTCTTGCCACCATGCGGCCCGCACTTGATCCCGTTCGGCCACCGGGTCCATCGAGCCGAGCCTACTTGTCTCTCCACTCCTCGGAGGCCACACAGGCTAAGACCTTTCGTGCCCGCTCTTCACCTGCACCAACGCAAATCAAGCCACAACCTGCACCTGCAATACTCGGCCAAGAGTCAGTCCACACCACGTTGTCATCACACCAAGGAGCGACCATCCACCGGTCCTCGGTCGCTCCGGTCCTCAATCTCCCCCTTGATGAGTGCATTGACAACACACATAGTCACCAATTCATAAAAGAAAGAAAAAGAAAAGAAACGAACAAAGAACTCAAACAAGTGATCAAAAGCAGAACAAAAGCCGAAACAAGATCACTTGAGAGAGAAAGTCTCGGTCCCCTAAGGCAAGGGCAACGGCTCAACACAACCGAGACAAAATAATCAAAATGCCGACTCCTCGAGGTGAGGCAAAAGGGCTCGACACCATCGGCAAAAGTGCAAAGCACAAAGCAAATCCAGGTGACACAGAGAGTTCCCAAAGCATGAATGCAAGCTCCCCCTAAACAAATGCGTGCAAAACTCAAGTTCTCCCCCTGAACTGAGTATCCATCTTTTTCTCCCCCTTGATGCAAAAACTCTCCACAAAGTGCATTTCTCCCCATTGTTATGAATTGGATGCACATTTTCTCCCCCTTGTTGGTAATGCATGAATCAAGGCTAAAAAGAGCATGAGCTTCTCAAATAGACAATGCACACAATAATATGCTGGAAATGAAACATAGAGCATACAAGAAGGCTCAAACATCCGTATAAGCATCGCCAACAAGAGAGCAAAGACATGTATACATATGACATGGCTAGCAACAAATTGAAGCATTTTTCAACAAAAATTCCCTCTCATGAGCATAGGACCTCAACACGGCCAAAATGAGCACAAACAACATATAGCTCACAAACTTCATGCCAGGTCACAAGATCTTATCAAAAGGTCATCATAAACACCTACAAACTACCTCATGTCATGTCAAAGCCACTGAGTCATGTGTCTACTTCTAAACATGAGACTTCTCAATGGTAGACATCATGCAACGGTTTAGCACCCAAGATAAGGAATTTAAAGCACATATGACATGGAAGCATTTTTCAAGCATAGACATTTCAAGATACCAATTTCATTTGCAAGATTAAGCATGGTACATGAAGTGCCTTTGCGGCAAAAAGAAGCTTAGGCTTCTCCATAAGATAAAATGTAGGCTAAACATTCATGATGACAACCAGGTCTTTGACCCCAAATGAAAACAGCATGATACCCAAGCACAAATTAAGCAAGATATAGCCATATGAGCACAATTTGAACATGAAAGGCATTCAACTCACACGAGAGGATCATATATAGTTTCACAAAAATAAGCCATTCACATGCATACACAACCAAAGCTTGTCAAGAGCATAGCTACACATCATAAGAGCTCACAAGCATGATCATAAGTTCATATCCAACATATCACGGTGATCAATGTATATGAGAGAAGCACATCCTCAAAGCATATCATGCAAATGCAGTCTAAGATACAAAGATGCTGAAAATGATATGTGACATGAATGAACCATGCAAGATACATATGTACATGAGATGCCCAACCCGAACTCAAAAAAGGCAAAAGAGCACAAAACTCACAAGCTCCACCTAAACACATGTCCTAGGGCCAAAGAGCATACAAAGCTCACCCTAAATACATGATATAGGGCAAAGAGCACAAAGCATACAAGCTCCCCCTAAATACATGCACTAGGATCAAAGAGCATACAAAGCTCATCCTAAATACACGCGATAGGGCAAAGAGCAAAAGAGACCGAGTGGCTTAACGAGAGCCACACAACTCAAAGTCTCCAATCTACTTACCTTGATCACTCGTTCTCGTCCATCGTCCCCGAAAGTGATGTTCTCCTTTGACACCACCAGGGTGAGGCTGCAGGGCCACCTTCGATCTTCGGTCATGTGCCGCTAGCCTCCGGAGTTGATCCACCAAAAATCCTCCAAGCCTCCCACCTGCAACTCAAAACAAAGGACGAGAGCGAGCACTCGACTCAACACTGGGGTTAGCACAAAAAGAGTCAAACCAGTGCCGATTCATCTGCACAAAAGTGGGGTTAGCAAAATTCATCCTACCGAAGCTGTGACCAGCACAGGGAAACCACTCCCGTCTCGCTGGAGGAGTACGAGCACCACGAAAGGGAAAGCGTGGTCCGTAGTCCCTCTGAGACTCAAAACTACGACCCCTCCCATACTCGTATCAACCACGAGGTGGAGAGTGTCCAGCAAACTCAACACCACCAGACTTAACACACCAACCAAATAAAAGCTCCAAAGATCTCAATTGAGTACCATAGAAAGGATACCAATTGAAAGATCACAAATGGCTACCAAAAGCCAAGGCAAACTCTTGAAACCAAATTCCCATCGATAAGCCAAGCTCCCCCTCAACCAAAGCCAACTAGCAAGGAAAAGCTAGGAAAAGAAAGAGCAAAAGAAAAGCTCTTAACCCAAATGAAAAGAAGAAGCAAAACACAACCCGAAGACCAGACAAGCCCAAAGCCACAAGGAAAGCTCAAAACATGCTACACAAAGCATTGACAATACCAATTAATATAAATAAAGCATTGTAACATGATTCCATATAGATGAAAAGCATGGGCTCGCAAACATGTCAACAAGGTGCATAACTATACAAAAAGCCTAGCACAAAAAAAATACCAATGAACAACATGCCAAACATGATACAAGAACTAAACAAAGGCATGATACAAGTTCACATGGATCAAACACCAAAATATATCACAAAGCTAGCATGACAAGATATACATGAGGGGGCAAACATGCTAACAAGAGAGGATACCAAGGAGCTAAACAAAAATGATATGGATGAACAACATGACATAGCCACACAAGAACAATGATAAAGCATGACATGAAGTTCATAAATATCATCTACCACAATATCATACAAAGGATAGCAAGATAGGTATACAAGATCACAAAGCTATCATGAACAAGGTGGCTAGCCTACCATGATTTTCACACAAGCAAGACCCAAGTAAATATACAAGTGAGCACAAGGGAAATAGAAAACTCACTATACATGTGTACAACGGCTTTCAAAAGCCATCCAAAGCGGTGTGGAGAACCATCTTGTCTTGATCACCTCACGGGCCAAAGATCAAGTACCATCGAGCTTATGTTCTCCAACCGTGTCTCCATACCTACACACAAGGAGACAAAGAAGACCGAGCCTTGGATCCTAAAGGGTTAGCAAGCACATACTTGGGAATACAATACTTGGTCACACGGGTAAGAGATGCACTCAACTTATCAAGTGGGTTAGCATGATGCAAATGCCGGTTCGAATGCAAAGGATTTCGAACACTCTTAGAATCATGCCTCGAAGGAGCAACTCGCGAAGAAAACTGAGTGCTACCATAAGCAAAAAGGCAAAGATCCATCGAAGTCGTAGGAGAAGAACCAACACAAGCACCACGGGATGCATGCCGCGGACCAACACAAGAAGCACTAGAAGCGTGTCCACGAGCATGGCCTAACTCACTAGAAAGAGTGTCATAAAACCCGTCCACAAATTGTGCCTTCTTAGGCTCACAAGTGTTCATGCCATGAGAAGGGCTATGAACAACCAAAGGCCTAGGAGTACCAGCTCGCTGCATTCTCTTTGCACGGCGGTAGCAAAAGCTCTCTTGATGCCCATCCTTCCCACAAAGAGAGCAATGGTACAAAGGCCTATCGAGAGGCACGGTCCGAGTGGACGAATCACCATTCTCTTGTAAGTGAGAAGTCCCTTGGGACTTAGAGCAAGAAGCATCAACCCCAACACTCGACTTGGCGCCCACATTAGAATCACACGTGCCATGAGAAAGGCCACGTGGCTTCTTAAAAGCTTTGGCACGCACACGTCGCTCGTGCTTGACACGACGAAAGCAAAACTCCACGGTATGTCCATCTTTCTTGCAAAAGGTGCAATGGAACCTCGGTTTGGAAGTATGAGTTCCAAAGAAGTGAGAAGCACCCTTGCCATTGGAATCATCTTGGGCAATACCGGGAGAAGCAACAAGCTTAGGAGTAGCTATGGGAGAGCTATCCAAAGCACTAGCACAGTTGCCACCATCCAAAGACTCACGCTCATGAGAAGAAGTCGACTCCGGTTGAGAAGAAGAAAATTTAGAAGCATCAATATCGGAGTGACAAGAGAAGCGAGAATCCAAACCCTTAGCACAAAGACTCTTGCACCTTGTGCGCAAAACCTCATTTTGAGACTTGAGGCGCTCACAAGTACCACACGTCATATTTCTCAAATTATTGATTTCTTCTTCAATGCATTAGCATATGTGGTACACAAGAGTTCATTTTCTTTCTCAAGGTTGGCACTCATCTCATCATGATCAACCAACTTGGCGCTCATATCCTCACGCATCTTTTTCAAAGCCAAAACTTCACTTTCCAAATCAATGCATGAGGTGCAAATGAAATCACATGAACAAGCGACATCATTTACATCTCGCAAAGCATTATCATCATCACAAGAAGTATGGCAAGCATCCTCAACAAGCAACAAAGAGCACTTGCTACAAGGCATGGATTTCATATCACAAATTTCAGCCCTAGCATGCTCAAGTTCATCTACACATGTGGTGTGAGTCAATTTTAGTTCATTAATTTCAGTAAGCAAAGACTCACAAGAAACACATGGTAGGGAAGCACTTGACTCTAACAAAGCAATCTTACTCCTAGCGATATCAAGATCATCATTCAAAGCAACACAAGAGTTGCAAGGCATAGAAGTATTGGATTTTAACAAATTAATTTTAGATTGCAAGTTAGCAAGAGATGATCTCAATTCATCATTCTCAAAATCAAGATTGTCACATGCTCTTCTAAAAGCCTCCACATGCTTGTTGCGACAATTAGTTTCAATTTTTAGTTTCTCATTTTCAGCACACAAGGCATCACAAGATTTGCAAGGCATAGGAGAGTTCTTAAGCTCCACATTCATCTCACCATAGGCACAAAGTCGGGTGAACAAACTAATGATACCTTGGGTGAGCTTGACCTTGCTTCTCTCCATGAGCTTGTCTTGGAGATCATCTTCTTGAGCCACCAAAAGCCGCATCAACGCCATTGCTTCCTTATCCTCCTTCAACTCCTCACACTTCGGTCTCCACTTGTGGTCATCTCCCGATGCAAACTCCATCACATAAATCTCTAAAGACAAAGACACACAAGAAGAAGAGCTTGGTGCCATACTCAAAGCACCGGTTAGGATTAGTTGAAAGCAAGCTCAAAGCGAGCAAACCAAAGCCGCGAGCAAAAGCGTCCTTCTCTCCGTCGCCCTATGGATCACAAAGCCGGTTAAGGTGGAGTGATCCATAACCAAGCTCTAATACCAATTGAAGGACCGGATTAGCGACCAGAGAGGGGGGGGAGTGAATGGGAGCCGATAAAAATTCTTCTCAAGAACTCGGCCTATACCCCAAAATCACTTCCGAAGAATCTCGCACACACTTGCCAAGATCACGTAGTCACAACGGACCTACTGACCCTAGGAACAAGTTAGATCAAGCCTAGGAACAAAGTGGAAGCAAGCACAAAAAGAACCGAGAGAAAAAGCTAGCGCGAGGCAAACTGCAGCAGAAATTGTCGCAACTACCGGCCCCAGGTCGGTACTAACGATATGGGCTTACTGGCACCTAAAAACCAGGTTATCGGTACTTCCGGCACTAGGTCGGTACTTCCGACTATCGGTACTACCGACCTCGGGTCGGTACTACCGATAAAGACTTTCTGGCAGCTAAAAATCAGGTTATCGGTACTACCTGGACAGGGTCGGTAGTACCGCCCCCCCAAAGAAATTCAGCCCGCGAAACAGCCCCAAACTTTCGATCGATGGATCTCCCAAACCAATTGGAGTCTTGAGACGAAATTTTGGGGAGATGATGAACACCACAAGGAGAGGATATGCCCCAAAAATTTCGGTCTCAAACTCCCTACAAGTCCCGGAATCGCGAAACCTTGCTAAGAACACTATGACCTAGGGTTCTTCCGAAAGTCAACAAATTGAAGGCCAAATCCGGTGTTTGAGGAGTCAAGATCATCCACAAAGAGGCACAAGGCACTCACCCATGATCCCCTCAAAGGAATTCGGAGAGAAACGCCCTCAAATCGACGAATTGAGCGATGAACGAAAATCCTCCAAAAATACCTCCGAAAATCGCAGAAAAAGAAAAACGCCGGGAGCAAAGGATTTGGCACAAGATTGAGAAGGAAGATTTCACTATGAATATCTTAGCCAAATCCGGCTACAAGCCCCTCACAAGAATCACAAATCTTGGATGGCAAAAAGCTCAAACAAAGAGCCACTCACACCTCTCTCCCTCTCTCCCCAAGAGCACCCCAAAATGATAGAGCACTCCCACCTACTAGGCAAAGAGATGGATGAAAATTCAGCCCCCTCCTCCTATATATAAGCCCTCTGGAAAAGACCGAAGTGCCCCTACACTAGGAGATACAATACAAGCCATCACAGGGGCATTTTGGTCAACACATGAAGTTCTCCATCGGACGGTCGCGCATCCATCGGGCCTTCGCGTCCTCCCAACGCAAGCACCTCGATCATGCCGCGTGTCGCCTGCTTCGAAGCTTCTCGGTGCGCCCGGATCCCATCTCTGCCCGCCGAGCCTCCGGTCTTGGTTTTGTGGCTCAACCAAGTAACCCCGACGGTTTTGTGGTGAACCGCCGCAAACCCCGCGGACTCGGTGCAACCTCCACGCCAAACCCACTCATGACTTGGCCGCCACGTCGTCCCGGCTCGGTGTTGGTTTTGTGGACTAAACCAACCAAACCCCGTGTGCAGACTCCGGTTGTGAGCCCCTACCCTGCACCGGCTCCACGTTGGTTTTGAGGCTCAACCAAGAAACCGTACACGACTTCGTCTTGCTTTTCTTGCCACCATGCGGCCCGCACTTGATCCCGTTCGGCCACCGGGTCCATCGAGCCGAGCCTACTTGTCTCTCCACTCCTCGGAGGCCACACAGGCTAAGACCTTTCGCGCCCGCTCTTCACCTGCACCAACGCAAATCAAGCTGCAACCTGCACCTACAATACTCGGCCAAGAGTCAGTCCACACCACGTTGTCAATCACTCATCACACCAAGGAGCGACCATCCACCAGTCCTCGGACGCTCCGGTCCTCACTTGTGAAGGAAGTGAGTCCCGACTCTGATACCACTTGTAAGTAAACATATGCTCGTAGCTTAAGAGGGGGAGGGGGTGAATTAGGCAAAATTAAAACCTTAACCTATGGCTTCACTACTTTTGCATAAAGTAAACTAGATCAAATCTATCTAGATGTGCAATCTAAGGTTGATCTAGTGTGAAACCCTCATCCCAAAACAAGTTTTGCAACCTATAGCCAATCCTAGCATGATACTACTCTAGGAAAGTAAAGGCAAGCAAGGATTGCAAGAGAATAATATGGAAACGTAAAGAGGGATGAGAGGAAGCAAACTCGGTAAGCACTAAGCCACCTGTTGACGGTTAATAGTTGTATCAAAGTTTGTTCGGATTTCCAAGCGAACAAATCCTCCGTCGTAGTCAAGGGATTTCCAAGCGAACAAATCCTCCGTCGTAGTCAAGTGAACCCAAGGTATCGAATTCGTGGAACAATGTGTAACGCAAGATCCAATCTAATAAGCGGAAAACACTTTGATCTTAAAAAGGGTTTTTGCATCTAATCTATGGAAGAACAATGAAAACATATCTAATCTACTAAACACCGTAGGTAGAAAGAGATAAGGAGGGGAGAACCAATCTAGAGATTGAATCGGGTCTTTTGTTGAAGTTCCAAAACCAAGAAGAATAAAGCAAACGAATCTCATTAATAACCTTTTTAAATCGTGGCTTTCGTTCCAACTCCGAAGACGCCTGCCTTTTAGAACCTTCGCCCTGTCACGACGCGCCCCTATTCATGCGGGTTAGCCTAGGGCGAGTTCAAGAAGAACAAATTGCAAACGCTCGGTAGGTCAGGTATGCACCTCTAGCCACCATGGCTACAAGAACATCCTATGCAATCTATCCGCGGAATAGATTGGAGAATAATAAAACCCAAGCGAAGACAAAATCGTAGTGAAAGCACTTGTTCACTAGAAATCAGATTCAATCTTGCAAAATCAACATGAAAGTATAATACATGGACAAGATCACCACCAGGATCCTACCTTGATCTTGATCCTAGCTCCTGGAACTCCTACGTGGTCTTCCATGCAAGGTTCCCATGTCGGATAGGGAAACCCTAGTCAACCATCACTAGTAGAAATGTTAATATCTATGATGATTTCCTAGTGACATTTTGATTATTCGTCATGGAAGTGGTCTCTACCGTGACGAAGTTTGTTACTTCGTCACAGATAACGAGTGACGGCGCCAAGCCACTAAAAATAATGACGAAACTCAGAGGATCGTCACCGAACAACGAACCTGTTCGTCACAGATGAATCATTCCAGTTGTGCCAGTGAGGAACCAATGACGAAAGCAAACTGACGTCACAGAACAACAACATTATCATCACAGAACAACAACTTTGGGCCGACTTTGTTTTTTTAATAAGCAGCCCAGGTGCATTGGCCCGAACCTTTTTTAATAACCAGCCCAGGTAAACATTGGGCCGACCTTTTTTTTAATAACCAGCTCAGGTAAACATTGGGCTTTTGCAGTTTGGGAATAGGTGGGCCTACCCGTCAGATCACGTACAAGTACAGTGACTTGAGTGAGTGAATTTATTTATTATACGTGACGTCGTGACGGATCCGTATGTGCACAACGGCCAAACCTCATATGCAATGGTTTCATTTGCTATGGAATTAACATTTTCTTGTACGCACACGGCACATTATTTTACCACGACGTATACTCGATCAAATTAATAAGCGACTTACCATACACTAACAAAAAAATTAATATGGTACCATGGACTGAATTAATTACTTAAGCTGTTGTAATGGCGCGTCGTACCACAATTCATTGGTGCATTGCATTCATCGATCAATATTAGAAATGTGCAAAAAAACAATCAAAATAGGTGCAGGTCATAAGAATCGAACCTGAGACCCGTTCAGCACAAATAGCCCAATTATCCCCGGCCGTTCATCCCCGATCCGTCGGTTCTGATCGTTCTACCATAGTATAAAAACAGTAGCAACCCTAGCTTCTTCAATCTTGCTCGACCTCCTCAGCGGCTCAGCCTCAAGCCGCCGCTAGTTGGTTTCAAAAAAAAAAGCCCCCGCCAGCTTCCCCCTTCTCCGCCTCATCGCCCCCCGCCCACATCACCGTCCCCATCTCCCTCCCTCTCGGCGTCGCCCATCCATTCGCCGCCGGAGCCCCTACCGCCTCCCCCTCCTCGACTTGGCGAGATCCTGCAGCCAAGATGCACGTCACCCTCCCTCATGGTGGCATAGCAGATCCTGGGGTCTCGCCTGCCGCCGCCGGGCTAAACCCTAGCCCCATCGCCTCCAGCGCCGCGCCATGGCTGGCTCGAACGGTGCCTCCTCGTGCGGCCTCGTCCCGCATCCGCCCCGAGCCGCAGTAGTGCTGCAACCCTTCCTCCTCCTCCCCCATTCGGGTATCTTGTGAGTTCTCGTGGACTTGCACCCTCACAGTGACTGCCTCGAATTAGCGGTGGGATCGGTGCTCGTGATGTGGGGGATTGGTTTTAGATCTGCGTGTCCTCCCGTGCTCGTAGATGCAAATCCGGCTTCCTCGATTTGTTTTTTTAGGTTTCTGAGTAGTTTTGATCGGCTTAATTGACTGTTTTCTCCACCAAAAAAAATTCAGTCAATGTTTCCAGTTAGGAGTACGTCGAATGCTCTACAACAATCCTGGCTGACTTCGATTTTTATTTGCTGGCTTTGCTATTGCTCAGTGGCTTAACCCTCGATTCGGTTTGGTAGGTTTGTAGATGTGAAATTCGGCGCATTATTTCCTCCTAAATCAACTGCTAATTCAAGCAATTTTGTGCTTTCGGCAGTATCAGTTTGGAGCACTCCTATTTTTGTTTCCAGTGCTTTCGGCATCAAGGATTTGTCTGATCTGAACTACCCTTCAAATTTCCTCACTTCCTCTCTGCTTTGATCTCTTGCTACGACTTGTGCTTTGTTCTGGTGTTTAATCCGTGCAATTTAGTGTCACAGATCAACAAGGCATTGAGCTCCAAATAGCTAGTGTCACTTTCATCTACAGTAAGCAATCATTGCTTTGTCCATCTAAATATGCATAGATGCAGCCATCCGGTTACTGCATGTCGAGTGATATTTTTGTGTGAGATATTTATTTCCTTGCAACATTAAGATTGGTTATCTCCTTGCAACATTAAGGATCTGTTTAGAGGCTAGGGTAGCAAGTGTTTGTGGATCACTGGTCATTTTCTATTTTCTCCACATCACAACTCTGTATCATCTGATAAATTTGTCAAACACTGCTGGAAACCATGTTTGCTCTATGGGCCGTCCTATTTTCTATTTTCTAGTTGAATTAAATTGAGCAGTCACTTATTTATGGCCTTCTGCTGCAGAGTACAATACACAAGTGATTTAGGCAAAGTTTGGACCTGACAATATGTTTGTTCAGTGATCAGCATCCAGGTATAGTTTCCTTGTCATAGTATCCTTTTGATTTTTAGTTTACTTACAAACACCCACTGCTATGTCTCTAATTGTTCCGTAATGATGCAATACTACTGTCATTTGTCCATTTGATTTCTGAAAAATTTGCAAGTAATAAGTGTAGATGTATATTTTGATGAATTACAGTTCACTTATGGTGGTTGTTTATAGAAAAATTCCCCGTTTATAGATAAATCTTGAATGAACAATTTTGGGGATGAGTTGTGAACTACACATAAACATTGTTGTCACTGCTTGCCATTCTCTTTTGTGCCAGTTCTCATATGAATAATGCATGTTATAGGCTTTAAATGAAACTGATTTAGGCAATAAACAACTAATGTTGAATAACATACAGGTTAAATTAATCATATATTGAGGGTTTGTGTTGCTCACCACCTAATTAACCATTCAGGACTCTAGACAAGAGGACGCTTGAACCACTGGTGGTGCTGCATGCCACTAGCATATCACTCCTTATGAAGAGGTGAGCTACTGAAATTTTCATCCGTTTGCATTTTATCCTCCTCACGTCCACTCCCTGGACCCTCTCACTGATGCATGGAAATGTGAGTACAATAATTGCTTATATATCATGATACACAGTATTAGCATATAGCTTTGGATGCACTTCACTGTATTGGTCCATTTCTAGTTGATTTAACCAAAGCACTTACTGATTCACGGATTCAAAGTTTGGACCAGACATAACTGAGATAAGTTCTTATAAAGATACTCACTCTACTGTCAATATCCTCATGTTTTTCTTATAAAGATACAAAAAATGATGCATGCAAATGTGAGTACAGTAATATCCTGTCATGATGATTTCACAGTTATTTTCTAGTTATTACTATTTCTTGCAATGTTGTGATACCCTGTTTTCATTGGACCACATCAGCATCTGATTTTTGCTGCATTCACTTGCTGATGTCTTTCTAATTAATTTAACTGGAGTGGTTACTGACTCATGGCATTAATTTGAAGTTTAATTTGAAGCATATCTTTCACGTGTTTGCACATCTGTTTTGGTCCTTGTGGATGTCAGTAACTGATCATGGATGTTTCATAACTTTTGATAGTACAATGAAACTATTGGACAAAAGATACAACCTGATGATATGTGTTCATGATATACAATGTTCAGGCTGCTAGCTACTAATTTCCAACGATGTGTATGTGTTTTCAAGCACTAATCACCTAACTCTTTATCCAACAGATTCTATTTCCGACAGATTACTGGGATCGTGAGAAGGCGTGCTGCCAGGTGAAAAGGATGCGAGCTGAGCTATTTTGGAACTTTTGTTCATTCTGTCAAGTGATAGCTTTCGAAGTTCTGGGTTACTCTTTGTTGATTTGTTGTTTATATTATTATAATGAATGAATGTAAACCCGAGGCTCTATCATGTTTCAAGTTATGATTGTAATTTTTTATTTTTTGTGGGCTGAATTGATCATTTTGATAATTGGTTGAATTTGGTGGGCTGATTTTATTATTGGCTTGTTTGATGGGCTCTAATTGCTTACTGTTGTATGAATTGGGCTGTATGTAAAATTTAGTGGGCTTGTTGGTTAAAAAAATTAGGCCACCTTAACGATGATGTCATCAATTGCCAAGTCACTTGCCACATCATTGTCCATGTAACAGTTGTGTCATCATCCACGTAGCAGCCATGTCATCGTCCATGTAGCCACGTCAGCATCCAGCGTAGAACTGAGCCATGTCAGCAGACAGCGTGGCGTAGAGCCATGTCAGCGGCCAGCATGGCAATGAGCCACGTCAGCAGCCATCATGGCATCGAGCCACGTCAGCTGCCAACATGCGCGGCGCCACGTGGCAGTTACTTTCGTGACGAAATCAGTGACGATTTTCTATAGTCAAAGAAGATGAGCGGTTACATGTCGAAAAACGTGTTCGTCATGGAAAAGGGGCAGTTCTGTGACGAAATTGCCTGATTCGTCACGGTGCGTCAAATGTGTTTGCGCCTTCTATGACGATCTCAAAATCATCATAAATTCGTTATATAAGATTTTTCATGACGAATTTGGCATGTTCTGTGACGAAAGTGTTTTGTCATTGATGTGAACTTCTGTACTAGTGCATCTCGACCCTCTCCTCTCCGGAATGGTGTCCCTCTCTTCTCTGCTCCTCGGCGGCAGATGACAAATGAATTGATGTGTGACTCTTGCCAGGGGGACTATAAATAGCCCGAGGGCCATCTAGGTCAAAGGGTGCACCGAACCGACGCCAGAACGGGCTGGGCCGTCCGGCCTGGGCCCATTTTGGCCCGGTTCGGCCCCGGTTTTCTTCCTGTCGCTTCTCGTGTCTTCTGGAACTTTCCCCCTTCTGCGTGTGGGCCCTCGGCATCAGTTTCTCTGCGGTTTGGATAGGACTCCTTGTCGCACAAGCTTCAGCATTTTCTGTCTAGGTCCTCGGAGTTTTCTGCCTTCACAGTTTGGTCCTTGGGCCTCTTGGAGTCATGTTCACCTCGTGTCTTGACTTGTGCCGGGCTTCATGACCTTCTTGCAAAGTGCTCGATGAACTATACCCGGAAGTCCTCGTTTAGGTGCTTAATCCCTGCATAAACAATAAACTCTAAATATCACATGCGAGTGCGAACTTGACATATCATGAGGGTTAGGATCGTTAGTTTGGATATTAAATCAATAGCAACATTGAAGGTAAACTCATGGCTAGGTTGACAGAAATTCACCGTCAACAACTCCCCCATGTTTAAACCTTGCTCGTCCTCGAGTAAGCCTTCAATGGATATCAGTGTTACCTTTCATTGTTCATACCCTGCACTTGATCATACACGAGAAAACATAATGCTCTCTAAATTTATATTTGTTAAATTTCCATAATGTACTAGCCTTCATTCCTACTGAGGGTGGATATCAATTAAGCTCTTCCCACAAGTAATTAGTCATGCTCCCAAATTTCAAATGAATCTCAGAAATCTTGAAGTGTAGAGCAAGATGAAGAAAAAGAGATAAACCAAGTTCAAAAATTTAAACCTCCTTGCATCTTGCTCTTGAACTCTCATCTCATCTTGTCTCTCAAGCCTATTTGTTCTACTCCTTTCCCCTCTCAAAACATATATAAGTGGAAGGCTTTATTTGGAGCTTTGGGAAAAGTTCAGTCTTACCAAGATATTATAATTGAGATATTATCAAAACAAGACGAGCTTCTGATGGTCTTACCGAGACTCGTCAAAAAGGTCATTGGAAAAATAATGTTACAAGGAGGGGGGAGAGATAAACACACACTTTTTGATATAAGTGGACATGTGCAAATGGCAAAGAGTGATCCCGAGGCACAAACAAAGTCCTCTTTATCGGATTGCACATGGTTGGAAAGATGAGTGTGGGTCTTGATCTTGAATCGTCTTGAAACTCCTAATGCATCTAGAGAGCTGGAGAGCTTTATTTATTTACTTTTTTCTTTCTCATATATTTTTTCTCTCCTTTCTCTTTCTCTTTCTTTTTTTTTCTTTCATACTTCTTCTTTCTCTCCTTTTTTCTCTTTTTTTATATACTCCCCTTGAACTCTAGATTACATTGTACCTACCTCCTTGGCAGCATCCCCCCATGCTTAGACGATTGCACGTCCTCGGGCAAAGAGGTGGAAATTTTTTTGTGCCAAGGTAGGTACTAAAAGTTCTATGTTTTCCTAGAGAGGAACACTTGAAATCTTCTAGGGATCCTTCACGCAACCATGTCATCTTGGAGGACTCCCAAAATTATTCTTCAATCCTTGGCACCTTCATTCTTGTGATCTTCCTCAAAATATTCATCCATACTCAAATGATAGGTTGTGTTCAAGGAGGTAAACACAAAAAGATATATTGGGTTATATGGGTGGATATCCGGCGAGGTTTGTGAAATTTCCAATGTGAAGATTCACAATGCACGGATAGAAAAGGCTAGCAACAAGATAGATACGCAAAAACGGAATGACCAGCTTCTTAGTCTCGGGCCAGAGAAATCAAGTCCTGAATTAACTCACCCAAAAATAAATCTTGTATACTAAGTTTTTGCACTCAAATAAATATAAGGCTTTGGATAGGTAGAGCAACATGCAAGTGGTATTAATGACAAGGTTAGCATAACTTTTAAGAACAAAAATAAATCATCTTTAACCCATCCAAAAGGAGAGCATGAAAAGAAAACTATGGGTCTTATCTTTATCATAACCTCCGCAAAGGATTAAGCTAGCATTTAATTTAATTTCAGATTTGCATTTATAGATAGCATTAGCTTAATCATGCATAAAACAAGTACAAAGATAAGCAAAGTGGCAACTTTCATCATATATCAACATGGCATCAACTTATTATCTTCACTAAAGGTGATAATCATGGTGGCAAACTTTATTCATGTTGATTTAAAGCGAACACTACTACTAACACACATGCTGAAAATAAATAAAAACTAAAAATGCTACGCACACACAAATTTGCATATAAGCTGAAAATAAAGAAAAGAAAAGAGGCAAAATGGAACCGAAGTTGAAGGCATCATTATTATTTTTTTCTTCTTCCTCCTTCTCCATTCTTCATCTTTCGGTGGTTGATATTGATGATCTTGTGTGTTGTATCCTCACTCGTAGTATTATTGCGCTGGTCCCTTCTTTTACTTGACTTGCATTGGTTTGGATGAAGCGCCATGAAAGCTTCGTTGGGCACCATGTATGGTGGAGGAGGTGGCGGCATGGCTGGCCCGCTCCCCCATGCTTGCATCGGCACACTTCATATGGTGCAGGCATTGGTATTCCTCCATAAGGTGGTGGCATCGGGATCCCTCCATGTGTTTCTTCATTAGCTCGATATGCAGCCCCTCCTTCATCTTGGGCTACGGAGGATGATCCTTCTTCAACAATTCTTCCCTTTTTATTCTTCCTTTGCCGGCACAAGAAGTCCTTCCTCTAACCAATTTTTGTCTCCATTCAACAAATAATCTCAGCCCCATGTTGGAAAGAGGAACATCAACTTGCACCCTCTCCTCTCATCTCCACTAATATATTTTCCTTGCTTCATGTACTCGACCCCAAAGAAATCCCAACAAGGAGAAATTTTTGGTTCCTTGTAATCTTCTCCCGAAATCATTCCCCAAAAATCCTTCTAACATATTTTCTTGGACTTCAACTTGCTCCGAGGCTTCCTTCTTGGGACCGAGTAGCTCTATAAGGAACTAATTGCTCTTCATCTTCAAGGCAAAATGAGAGGCACGACACTCCTTCATCAATTACCGGTGCTAATGTATAAGAATTTCCAAGGCAAGCTCCTTTGAGTGCTTACACCAACTCCATTAAAGAATTTCACCTATCCAAGGTTGCTCAAGATTTGATAATTATCCAAGTAGAATCCCAACACTTGGAGGGCGTTGTCATCGAAGTCAACATTTGGCACAAGCCTCTTCTCAAGACGAACAAACCTCTCCTCCTCCTCCTCCGTCTTCATGATGAATCCATTGGAACGCCTCGGAGTGTATGGTGATGGAGCGGATGAACGAGTTGAGCATCATGGTGGAACGGGTGGCTCTTCCGTGTGTCCTCGCGGTCTGGTGTACCACATGGACAAACTTTGTGTACACCTCATGCCACCAAGGGGTAGCGTGTTGCTCCTCGGCGGTGCCACATCTTCCTTCATGCTTTGGGGAGACTCGGAAATCGAGTGCCTCCTCAAAGAGCTTGATAATGGCACCTTTGATGATGATGAACGTGTCTTCTTGGTGAAGACATTGGTGGCTATCTTCCACATTGTTGCTGCACTAACTCACAACGAGTACGTCGGGGGTTGCTTGCCGGTGGGAGAAACACACAAGGGAAGTATATGGAGGGTGGAGTTTATTATTATTATTATTATTATTATTATTATTATTAGAGGGTGGAGCGTGAGGTGCACAAGATAGGATGGATATTAGTCCATAGGGTTTGTGGATACTTGAACATGCAACCACCTATCATGGTGAAGCTAAACTAATTTATCGAGGTGTGAACATGAGGCCACTTTAGCTAAACCTACAAATGATATGTTGATGGGGTCTACGGGAGTAGTGAGATCTATACTCCCGAAAAGCATGGTGGCTAGCCTTAGGTATCAAAGCATTTTCAACATAAACAAAAGATTGAAACAAAAGAATCGGCGATAACAAGACAAGATCCTCATCCCCATGGAACTCAAATATTTCTAGGTTGTTTCAGGAACTTATGGGCTATGAACTCAAGAACACGAATTAACAAATGCATGAAATACTTACCAGGCGAAGGGGAGCACCGGGGGTCATAAGTGGAGGCTAGGCCGGCCGGCCTAGGCTGATCGGCCTAGGGGCCCTCCTACTCCATTTGCTTTGATCTTTCTCCGAGATACTTCTTGCTCCCTTCTTGCCTTTTGTCCGCGTGATCCACGAGATTCCTCCATCCAAATGTTCACAACCACTCCTTTGCTTGCGCGATTAAGGGTTCCACCTCCATTGTTTACTTCATGTCACATCTTGTTGCCTTGCCTCTTGTGCTTCCACCAATTTCCTACAAAACAAAGCCCTTGCTTCCCCCCATGCTTGTCCTTCGCATGTGCCCAAGATGCCAAATGATGGATACGTGATGCATCGTGGGGCACTATATGTTAATCAAGCTCAAAAACCTCCCTGAATGATGTTTCGATGCTAATCACTCCTCTAATTTTGAAACTTTAAAAATTAACTCAGTGCTAGCGATGAGTCCAAATATATCATTAGAGGAGCTTTTAGGCATCAAAAATAATTATAAAATTTATTTTGGTTGCACCGGGATTGATTGCTTTCATTAATTGATAGCAAGTTCCTCTGGCTTGACCGTGGGGGTACAGGTCTAGGTTCTAATTTTGGCCAAACATGAGAGAGATATTTTGAATAAAAATAAAGTCAATGGGGCTTAGAAAAATTCTATATCGAGAGAAACTGGTGGATGTCAAGTTGAATGAAACCAAAAATCAAGTTCCTTAGGTTCACGCGAGTCCTACCATGCGTCAAAGATTAAAACATTAAAAAACATAGCAAGGCTCCACTCGTGTGTTTTTATCATGTAAAGCAAGCCAACCTTATCATCATGGAGAAGATGAAAGGTTGGGGTAGGTTCTGAATTTTTGGTACTAGTTTCTCGAAAATAAGAAAACAAAACTTGGGACGGCTCAAGTCATCGGTTTATGATCAATATAAAATTTAATTAAAACGACCGAGCAATTATAGTGTCTCCAAAAATTGTTCAACCACATAAGACTTTATGGTATGTATTGTGTAGAAAATTCTAAGACCAACTTACTTGAAAAACTTGAAAATTTCTTCGGGTTGCCCTCCTGGTAGCTTAACTCTTCAACGGGTTGTCCTCCCAGTAGCTGATTCTTAACTCGACGATCGGGTTGCCTCCCGCAAGCACTTCGTTTATAGTCTGTAGCTAGACTTCTTCTCTTCTTCACTTCAGATCAATGCTCTTTGTGGGCGTTGCAATCTTGGGACCCCACTTCTACACCATCGTTGGCTTTGGTGTAGGTTTATTCTTCGGCTTAGTCATCTTTTTGGTCTTCACAGGCGGCGTTGATTCTTGGTCTTTACGGGATGCGACAACTTTTGTGTCTTCTTCGGTTCGTTCTGCTTTGGCTCCTCCCTTCTGATGCGATGATGCGGTGGAATGTATTTAACATTGGCCATGTTACATACCTCGAATCGTGGTTCACTTGAATGCACTCCTCACGCCATTGATGTCGAACTTGATCTCCCCCTTGTCGACATCGATTGTCTGATGGTCTTGAGGAACGATCTCCTTAGGATGAGTGGCGGCTGAGGGCGATCTCCTTTCGGGCTTGGAGGTGGAGTTTCTCTTGGAGATTCCGACGATCTTCGGCATCGCTTTAAGATCTTCTTGGCTCATGTTGCACATCACCTTTTCCTGCAAAGTTTTTTTCTAGACCATCCACAAAATATATGTTTTTTTTGTTCGAGCTGTAGCCGTCCATCTCTTGTTATGGTTAGCAAATATATACAAAAAAACTAAAACAAAACTAGGGTTAGCAAAAACTAGATTAGATTGATTTTTTTGAGGATGGTCAAAATCAAGAGATACAAAAGAAAAATCAAGAGAGAAATTGAAAATATTTACAAACACAATACTAGATTGAATCTTGATTACTTGTTCCCGGGCAACGGTGCTAGAAAAAGGGGCTTGTTAACTGTTAATAGTTGTATCAAAGTTCGTTTGGATTTGCAAGCAGACAAATCCTCCGTCGTAGTCAAGGGACCCTTCTTCCCTGAAGTGTGAACCCAAGGTATCGAATCCGTGGAACAATGTGTAACGCAAGATCCAATCTAATAAGAAGAAAACACTTTGATCTTGAAAAGGGTTTTGCATCTAATCTATGGAAGAACCATGAAAACATATCTAATCTAGTAAACACCAGAGGTAGTAAGAGAAGGAGAGGGGAGAACCAATGTAGAGATTGGATCGGGTCATTTGTTGAAGTTCCAAAACCAAGAAGAATAAAGCAAACGAATGTCATTAATAGCCTCTTTAAATCGTGGCTTTCGTTCCAACTCTGAAGACGCCCGCCTTTCGGAACCTTCGTAATGTCACGACACGCCACTATTCATGCGGGTTAGCCTAGGGCGAGTTCAAGAAGAACAAGTTGCAAACGCTCGGTAGGTCAGGTATGCACCTCTAGTCACCATGGCTAAAAGAACATCCTATGTAATCTATCCGCGGAATAGATTGGAGAATAAGAAAACCCAAGCGAAGACAAAATCATAGTGAAAGCACTTGATCGCTAGAAATCGGATTCAATCTTGCAAATTCGACATGAAAGTATAATACATGGACAAGATCACCACCGTGATCCAACCTTGATCCTGATCCTAGCTCCTGGAACTCCGACGTGGTCTTCCATGCAAGGTTCCCACGTCGGCTAGGGAAACCCTAGTCAACCATCTCGACCCTCTCCTCTCCGGAATGGTGTCCCTCTCTTCTCTGCTCCTCGGCGGCGGATGACGAATGAATCGATGCGTGGCTCTTGACAGGGGGACTATAAATAGCCCGATGGTCATCTAGGTCAAAGGGGGCACCGAACCGACGCCAGAACGGGCTGGGCCAGCCAGCCTAGGCAGACCGGCCTGGGCCCATTTTGGCCCGGTTCGGCCCCGGTTTTCTTCATGTCGCTTCTCGTGTCTTCTGAAATTTCCCCCTTCTGCATGTGGGCCCTTGGCGTCAGTTTCCCCGTGGTTTGGATAGGACTCCTTGTCGCACAAGCTTCAGCATTTTCTGTCCAGGTCCTCAGAGTTTTCTGCCTTCACGATTAGGTCCTTGGGCCTCTTGGAGTCATGTTCACCTCGTGTCTTGAATTGTGCCGGGCTTCATGACCTTTTTGCAAAGTGCTCGATGAACTATACCCGGAAGTCCTCATTTAGGTGCTTAATCCCTGTGTAAAAAATAAACTCCAAATACCACTTGCGAGTGCGAACTTGACATTTAATGAGGGTTAGGATCGTTAGTTTGGATATTAAATCAATAGCAACATTGAAGGTAAACTCATGGCTAGGATGACGGAAATTCACCATCAACACCACCCCTAGTCCACGTTCTTGAAGCACTCACACAAGATTATTGCTTCTCGGTCACCAAGTCTATCCCAAGAGCACCACTTGACTCGCCACTTAGGCACTCGCCAAGCTCCCTTGGTCAGCTTGATGCCGCCTTGTTGATGGTTGAAACACGTAACAACTTTCGATCCGCAAGCGTACGGACCTAAACCTTTTTCACCACTGGGTGACCCCCAAGGTTCTTGTCAATCCGCGGAGCAAGGGGATTGCTAGCGCTTAACCAAGTACTAATCTAGTTGATGGAAAACCTTTGAAAGAGGTATTAATCTAAAGTAAAGACAATCTAACCTATGTTAATCTAAGAAATCTAAGGTTAAACTAGATGGCAAAGGGTGGACACAAGAGAGAGATTAAGGTAGATAAGTGTTCCCTCCCTAGGGTTTAGGATCTCATGAACATGCATCTACTACATGAAAAGGGTGTTGCCTACACTAGCTTCATGGCGGTTATGCGGCCGCTAAGCCTTTTCCCTAAATCGTACTGTCATTACGCAAGGTAATGGGCCCAGGCGGCTTTCTGGTGAATGGCGTCGGTAGAATGATTGGATGTGGCGGCCGTCGGAGGAGGGAGCTACTAATAGATCGAGGAGGGGCTAGGTCAAAGGGGACCGCGAACCGAGGCAAAAAGGGCCTGGGCTGATCCGACCAGGCCGGTCGGCCCAGGGTCTTTTTGGCCCGGTTCGGGCCCATCTTCCTCCCCGCAACTCATCTTGACATTTTGCACTTGGCCCCTTTCATTTGTGTCATTTTGAGGTCGTCATCCCCGTGATCAAGATAGGGGGTCTTCTCGCATGAAGTCCAAACTTTACGTCTTAGTCCTTGGGGATGATCCGTCGTAGCACCTTGGTCCTTGCCACCTTTGGAAGTGATTTCGCCTTGCACTCGAACACGAACGGAACTCCTCATTTGCTCCTTTGAACTTGTTGTGACTCCGTCCCTTTTGTCCATGTTTTCCTGCAAAAACACAACACTTCTAAATGCACATATGAAGATGAACTTGTTATATCATTAGTATGCCTAGTGGCGGGTTAGTTGCATAATCAAGCTCAAACCAAAGTGTAATGAATATGTTTGGAGCACCAAAATTCACCATCAACATCTCCCCCATGCTTAAACCTTGCTCGTCCTCGAGTAAGTGATCCTTGCTTAAAAAGGGAAATCAGTGTTGCCTTCCAATGTTCTCCTTGCACTTAGTCATTCATGACGAGGTAGATTGCTCTCTCTTAAGAATTTAGTTTTAAAGTTCAAGTTGTGACCGACTTCTTTTTCATTATGGAAGATAGACTAACAATAAAGAACAAGCCACATTTAACAAAAACGATGCTCTCAAACTTAAGTGAACTTCAAGCCGTTACCTTGTTCCATGGAAGAATTTTCAAAAAGATGCATATCCAACATAAGTGAAAATCTCTTGCAAAAGCTCATGGAAACACTCATCTCATCAAGTCACTCAAGCCTATACTAGATTATTTTCAACCTATTCTACTCATATGTGATAGTGGAAGGCTTATGTGGAGCTTGGAAGGTTAAAAACAATCCTAGCAAAACATATATCCGAAATATTGTCAAATTAAGAGAGAGATCTACTGGAATTACCGAGACTCGTCAAAAAGGCCATGGAAAATAAATGTTTGAAAGAGAGAGGGATGAAACACACACATTTAGATAGGTGGACATGTGCAAGTGGCAAATGGATGATCCCGAGGCACAAGTGAAGTCCTCGTTATCGGATTGCACATGGTTGGAAGATTTGAGTATGGATTTGTCTTCAAGGCACTTGAGAACTTATGAAGCAAAAAGAACCGAGGAACAACTTTAGTATTTTTTTAACTTTTATTTTATTTCCTTCTCATTTTTCTCTCTTTATTTTATTTCCTTCTTCCTTTTTTCCTTAATTTTCTTTTCTTCTCATCATATTTTTTTCATCTTTCATTTTTTTTCTTTTGCTCCTCAAAACTTTTGCAACATAATACTTACTCAGCATTTGTCAGATATGATGTGATGACTCCTCCCCCATGCTTGAACGATGCTCATCCTCGAGCATAAAAGAGGGGGGAAGTGATTGCTAAAGTAAGCATAAATTCCATAATCTTGCGGAATATCTGAATCTCCATCGAGAATTTGACTCCATACTCAAATTGGGTTGTGGACAAGGAGGTGATCACAAAAAGATATTTTTGGTTTAGGGTGGATGCCCAGCGAGGTTTATGAAATTTTCGATGTGAAAACCCACAATGCATGGACAAAGAGGCTAGCATGAAAAGTTACACAAAGGAATGACCAGCTTCTTAGTCTCGAACCATAGAAATCAATCCTAATCCAACTCATCAAAACATATGTTTGCAATCTACGGGTTTTATTATCATAGAACATATATGTATATGGCTTTGGTAGGTAGAACTTTGCAAGAGCATCACAAATATGTAGATAGCATAAAAGTTAAGTTTTCATAAAAACAAAAAGTTATCCGGCTATCCATAAACTTAAATTAAAGAGCAAAGATATGTATGTCGGTCTAGAGCATAGTCATTTCACCTCCACAAATAAAAGAGCCGGTATTTAAATTAATTTCAGATCATGTTGTAGAGAGCAATTAGCCAAGACATGTATAACTTCATGTAGGTAAAACAAAGCGACAACTTTCATCATTTTTCCATAAGCATAGGCAATATAAAACATCAAGGTGAACACATGGTCATGGATATTTATTGAAAATAAAAAGAAACCTAGGTTGTCCTCCTAGTAGCCATGTTATTGTTGGAAGAGAAAAACAAAATGTTGCACCTAAGGTTGAAGGCATACTTACAAGCATTTATGTTCGGAAAAGAGAAGGTCCATGGAGGTGTTACCATCTTTTGTAGTTCTTCATTGCCTTCTTCCGACATCTCCATGCATCGATATGGCTTTGCTTTTTTCTTGATTTTCCAATGCTCCTAAACTTCTGAATTTGATCATGTATGCTTAATGGAGCTAATGGTCACCCTTCTCTTCAATGTTGTCATCACCATCTCCTCTATCTTGTTCTCATCATCTCCTTGCTGCCTCTTCTTCATGGATTCCCCCCTGTACAGAATAGAACATATATCAAAATATAGATCTATTGAAAAGTTTATGAAATTACCTTTCCAACATGTGGTCATTCATCGAAAACGGAGTTCAAATAAGGGAGCTATGTCCGTTTTACTTCAGCGCTGCGTGCTCTCCAAAACTGATTTCAGGACGTGTTACACTCGGTGATTCGGGCATAACCGCTTGTAGAACCTCCGATTGTCTTGATTCTTGATTTGTTGGAATCATAACTTCATGGGGCTTCTAAATATCTAAAAATATTTAGTGTTTTCCCTTTGAGACCACGCAGAATTTTGATGAGATCGGTGGCTTCTTGCGCATTGATCCGGAGATGTAAATGATCTTGATTCTATCCTTTAGAGCGTCATGTTGCACTTCCGTTTTGAAGATTCAGGGTCTCCCCCATGCTTAGCATTTTGCTAGGCATGGAAGAATAAGACAAAACATTTCTATCTTAGCCATCCTTCAATTTCCTTGTAGTGAGAGTCTTTATCTTGCCTGCAAAACATTTTAAGCGCACATTCTACCCCCAAGGTGACGGTTGGGAGTAGACGAATTTGCCAACAATCCAATAAGGTTTCCTAGGACTCTTAACTTGTGGCCTAATTAGTCTAATGAGGAATAAAAACCTAATGGGTGTACGTGGGTGCAAAGTGTGTATGCACATGATAGGAAAGCATATAAACGAAGACAATGTTTTCACCTAGTTCTAAACCCCATGTTTACAACTAGGTTGCCGAATTTCTCCATAGCCATAAAGATTTATTTATCTAGGGTTAAAACACCATGTCTATACCTAGATCAATAACTCTTATAGCACAAGAAAAATTAAGCGCACTGCAAAGCTTATAAACTAACCAATGCAACATGAAAACATATGAAAAGCTAGCAAGGTTTATCGAACGTAATGATGATGGTCCGCAATCATGTTTAAACACCACATTCACACAAGATTGCAAAAGGGAAATACTCATATGGCCTTATGAAGCATTAACATGGAAAATGAAGCATACATCATTAAGTATATAAATCAACCAAGCCCACTAAATACAAAACATGTATATGCAAAGAGACAAACACGTCGATGACAAAATGAATGCATGCAAATAGATAAATATGAGAATGAACATGATGGGGGTTCTAAAAATAAAATGAAACTTAGATTAATTAGCCACAAGTTAATCATCATAGGGTGGTGTCATTTATTGTCTATAAGGAAGAAATAAAAACACAAAGAATCGGGTTGCCTCCCGAGAAGCGCTTCATTTAAAGTCATATAGCTCGACTTTCTCACATACCTTCTTTTCGTCGCATAGCCATGGCCCTTCATGCAAGAAGAAAAGGTGCCAATGCAGCTTTAATTCACTTCCCATGTTGTGCTTGATCACATATAGAAGACTTGCCCAAGGCATCTGACATCATCGCTTTCTCCTTCTTTGTCACCCTTCGGTGCTGCCTTCACTCCACGAATTTTTTTTAATGTCCAGAACAGAAAGTATACCCAAGCTCTACTCCATTGCACAGTGCACAATATTTTCTTTCCAACAAGTCTTTATTTGCCCAAATCGAACTCCGAACAAGAGAGTTATGTCCGTTTTACTTTGGCGATGAAATCTGTCCTGAAATTTCAGAACGCGCAACGCTCAATGTTTTCTCCTTAACTCCTTGCACGGGTCTTCAAATTTGTTGGTTCTTAATGCGTTGGAATGGAAACTTTATGGATCTTCTGAATATCTCATTTTCTTCATTTGTACACCTCTGAACAAGCTCTCAAATTTATGAAGACAGCGGCATCCATCGCGGAATTTGGAGAGGTTGATGATTTATCTTGCAACTCTTTAGGCATGACTTCTCTTTTCATTATTCAAGCCTTATCTACATGGTTAGTGAAAATCGGGCCTTCTCTCGACATGTGCTTCTTTAAGGTCATTAGCTTGACCAAGCATAAAGCATGATCAAGATTTGCAAAACTTATTGTAAACATACGCGTCCATAATTGCAACCACAAGCAAATTGTAACAACATATCAAGGTGTAAATAAAGGAAGCATATGTTTCATGCAAAGCACTTAGCTCATCATTAGGCAAAGGTTCTTTAGGCATAGAATTAAATGGTTCAAACATAAACATTACCTCATCATCATTCTCAAGAAAATCTAGCCTATCAACATGATCATAATTGTCACAAGGCATAGAATTTAAACTATCATTTATTCTATTGGTTGAGCATGAGTATTTGAATTTATCATCATCAATACCAATAATATCTTGAGATTTCAGCGTGTACCTTTGCCTCAGAGCTTTCTCAACAAGAGTGATCGTTGGTTCATCTTATTGCGTTGAAATCAAGTCAATCTCGACGAGTGGAGGTGTCTCTTTGTTACCTTTTGGCATCCCCTTAATCTCATCTTGTGGAACATGTAATCCTTCAGCAATGTATGGATTTGTCTCTCCTTTGAAGTCTTCATTATCATCCCAATCTTTATCTTCAAATTCTCGAATGTAGCTTTCTTTATCTTCCATGTACCACATCTCGTCGAGATTGCTCATCGTTGATTCACTCTTTTCTCCATCATTGAGCACTTCCATGTCTTGATTTGCTAGTGTGTAGGCTTCAATAGCACACAAGCTATAATCTTGTGGAGAGGGGTCATGTTGGTGTGTTTGCCTTGTGCCATCTCCTTCCCACTCATCTTCTAGCTTGAATCCTATCTTCTCCCATTTATCCTTCGAGTCACTAGGCTCGTCACGGTTGTACTCTTCTCTTTCTTCATCACAAATCTTTGAGTTGTCAAATTGGTCGATCCATCCTTCATCTTCTTCTTCTCTTTCTTCTTCAAATATCTTTTGGATCGACTCTCCACTCATCTCTTGATCAAATATGTCTTCAACTCTTTTAGCGACGTGTCGGTGTTCCTCCTTCCTTCGGTACTTGATTATGGGGGCAAAATCAACTTGAATCCAATCGGATTGATTGAACTCCGCCAATAGTCTAGCATTCCTCATACTTCGGCCTACATTCATGTTAGTTTCAACATTTTTATCATGCGAAATGACTTCGCTTACCTTAGGAAGTGGTTCTTCAATTCCTTGTATGGTCGGTTCATCTTCCTTGACCTCCGGTTCATCTTTTTCAAAAATTTCAGCAAGCACCTCGGGCTTGCTTTTGTCGTTTTGCTCCTCCCGACAACGTCTTTGCCAATCCTGTTGCGTTCTTTTTCCATTGCTTATCCTTTGTAAGATTTGTGCGGCTTCACTAATTATTTTACCCATTAAATAACCGCCTGCACACACACTTACAAAACTAGCGGAGTTAGGGGTTAGTGAAAAATAAAAGGTATGCAACGTCAAGTCACCGGAAAATCCCAAGTTCGGGCCTTGCTCGAGTAGTTCATTAAAACGATCCCAAGCTTCATCAATTCCTTCATCTTCTCCTTGCTTGAAACTAAGCACTTGCCTCCTTAAGTCTTGAACCTTGCTTATGGGAAAGAACTTCAAAAGAAACTTCTTCACTAACTCATCCCAATTTCCTTTTGCTTCAATGGACGCAAGTGTGTACCATCTTCGCGCTTCATCTTCGAGAGAGAACGGAAAAAGATTCCACTTGAACCAAGCGGCTGGAACTCCTTCTTGTTGCACCGTGTTGCATATCATCGTGAATTCCTTAATGTGTCTATATGGGTTGTCATCCTCCAATCCTCTAAATGGGTTTGTCGCCACTAACTTGATGATTCTAGGCTTCACTCCGTAGTGGGTTGTAGCAAGCATCAAATCTGATTTTTGCATCTTAATGTCCTCCATTGATGGCATTGCTATCTCCCTTCGCGACATCTCTTCATCTTCCAATGGTGAGGTGAACAATTCCATCTAGGCACCAAAGAAGTAGAAAGAAAAACAAAAAAGAATTTTTCTAGAAAATAAGGGTTAGATGTTAGTAATCAACAAAATTAATACTACATTAAACGTAGCAAACTGGCTTGCTCCCCGGCAACAGCGCCAGAAAAAGGGGCTTGTTGATGGTTGAAACACATAACAACCTTCGATCCGCAAGCGTACGGACCTACACCTTTTTCACTACGGGGTGACCCCCAAGGTTCTTGTCAATCCGCGGAGCAAGGGGATTGCTAGCGCTTAACCAAGTACTAATCTAGTTGATGGAAAACCTTTGAAAGAGGTATTAATCTAAAGTAAAGACAATCTAACCTATGTTAATCTAAGAAATCTAAGGTTAAACTAGATGGCAAAGGGTGGACACAAGAGAGAGATTAAGGTAGTTAAGCGTTCCCTCCCTAGGGTTTAGGATCTCATGAACATGCATCTACTACATGAAAAGGGTGTTGCCTACACTAGCTTCATGGCGGTTATGCGGCCGCTAAGCCTTTTCCCTAAATCGTACTGTCACTACGCAAGGTAATCAACCACTTTCATGTATAACCACATCTATACCTAAGCATCCATAGGGTTAAGCTAATCACCACGATTACCATAAACCCCACTAAGACCACATGTTGTACACACATATGTAAATAAAGCATTCGCAAAGACATAGACCATTAAGCATCGAAAGGCATAGGGTTCATGTAGTGATCACATAACATGTATCCATCTAACCCTAGGGATGAACGGAGACATCACCCCATCTTCTTATAAGAATTGAAGCACACAGGTGTGATGGAGACTCCGGAGAACGTCGTCGATGAAGATGGCGGCGATGAAGCTTGGGAACACCCCTAGGCCAGCGGCTTGGAGTCCTCCTCTTGCTTCCTTCCCTCCGTCGGCGTTGATCCTTGCGACGAGCTCATCCAACTCTATCCCTCATCTTGCGGCGGCGGCTTTCTGGTGAATGGCGTCGGTAGAATGATTGGATGTGGTGGCTGTCGGAGGAGGGAGCTACTAATAGACCGAGGAGGGGCTAGGTCAAAGGGGACCGCGAACCGAGGCAAAAAGGGTCTGGGCCCATCCGACCAGGCCGGTCGGCCCAGGGTCTTTTCGGCCCAGTTCGGGCCCATCTTCCTCCCCGCGGCTCATCTTGACATTTTGCACTTGGCCCCCTTCATTTGTGTCATTTTGAGGTCGTCATCCCCGCGATCAAGATAGGGGGTCTTCTCGCATGAAGTCCGAACTTTACGTCTTAGTCCTCGGGGATGATCCATCGTAGCACCTTGGTCCTTGCCACCTTTGGAAGTGATTTCGCCTTGCACTCGAACACGAACGGAACTCCTCATTTGCTCCTTTGAACTTGTTGTGACTCCGTCCCTTTTGTCCATGTTTTCCTGCAAAAACACAACACTTCCAAAAGCACATACGAAGATGAACTTGTTATATCATTAGTGTGCCTAGTAGCGGGTTAGTTGCGTAATCAAGCTCAAACCAAAGTGTAACGAATATGTTTGGAGCACCAAAATTCACCGTCAACACGCCTCCACTAAGGAGCTTCTCCACTTAGGAAGATGGTCTCCATGTCCCACGCACAAAGTGTCCTCGCCACTCCACACCAAGCCGGAGGGTCGAAGACGATTGTCGGTGAGCCACTTAGGCCCCAAGGCTTCCGACACACCTTGTACAACTTGATTCACTCAAGAATCACCTCACAAGGTTGGCACACCTTACACTCACTCAGCTCTAAGCTAAGCCTAGCACTAAGCACACACACAAAGCATGTGCAAGTCTATGGATGAGCAATTTAGCACTTGAATGGATTGGATATGATCTTCTAGGTGTCTTGCACTCCTCTGCACTTCCACATAATCCAGAAACCTCAAATGGGTGAGTGGAGGGGGTATAAATAGCCCAAGGCATCAAACTAGCTGTTGGCTAAAAGCTGCTGAAAATAGTACCGTTGGATGAT
This sequence comes from Cenchrus fungigraminus, assembly GCA_036936925.1. Lineage (NCBI taxonomy): Eukaryota > Viridiplantae > Streptophyta > Magnoliopsida > Poales > Poaceae > Cenchrus > Cenchrus fungigraminus. The sequence continues at coordinate 54,195,328 of CM072778.1, forward strand.
TCGACGCTATGCTTTTTCCGGGCGTCGGTTCATCCGGTGCTACTTGCCTTTGCCCTCCATCGCACATGACCGTTGACACAATTCATCCAATGCTATACACCGACGGTGCATCGGTTCATCCGGTGCTGAAGGACTCCTCGGCAAAACCTTACTGTTAGCTCCCACGAGACCATTGGATAGACCGACGCTTCCACTGACCAAGACGTCAGTTCATCCGGTGCTATTGAATCTTTCTTGACGCGTCTCTGTCTTGATTCAAATTGGAAGTCGGATAGACCGACGGTCGAACCAACCGGACCATCGGTTCATCTGGTGCTATTGCCTTCTGCTGCTTTGCTTCTTCCAATCATCCGACGCATGTAAGAATTGGACCGTCGATTCATCCGACGGTGCCAGCTGACTTGAGCCTTCACGCAGTGTACCAAGTACTCCGACGCATACACCGACGCATGTCGTATTTTTGCATCCATGGGACCTAGAAATGTCTACAAGGACATGCTAAACAATATGGTTAGTCTCATTGATCATGTTGTCATGAATCACCAAAATCATACTCGAACTAATGGCATATGAGGCCATGTTCGCTACACTCAAGAAACCAAACACACACCAAGTTCTCCTCGCAAACGAGTGAAAGTTGCTTGATCTAGGGGCTTGGTGAAAATATCCGCTAGTTGGTTTTGTGTGGGTACATGGATCAAGGCAATTCTCTGTTTCTCAACATTGTCTCTCAGAAAATGGTATCTCACTTCTATATGCTTGGTTTTGGAATATCCGCTAGTTGGTTGTAGATTCAGCAATACTCGATTGTTTGCGGGAAGACCAAGACACCAAAGAAGAACCCAAGAATTGGCAAGTCCCAGAAGTGGACTTCCTATCCAACTGACACCCGGCAAAATCCGCGTCTGAAAAACCGTCAAGCTCCAAAGAAGAAGACGCGGAGTACCAAAGGCTGAAGTCGGGAGTGTATCGCAAATACCTGAATATGCGCTTGACTGCTTGCCGATGCGAAGTCCTTGGAGACGCTTGGAAACGAGCGCACAGACATACCGAGAATTGGATGTCCGGCCTCATCACCGTCAAGTACAGGAGTGACCCGATCATGCTTCGGTACTCCTTTTGGTCCACTTGTTCACCTTCCTCGTCCGCATCCAGGGATGTAGTTGTACTCATCGGCGGCGTCATGGCCTTGGAGTCCTCCATCTTGAACTTCCTCACAATGTCCTTGGTGTACTTGGCTTGGTGCACAAATGTTCCTTCCTTCAACTGCTTGATCTAGAGGCCGAGGAAGAACTGCAACTCACCCATGATGCTCATCTAGAATTCCCTGCTGATGTCTTCTGCAAACCTTGCAACCAAAGAGTTAGACGAGCCACCAAAGACAATATCATCCATGTACACCTGAACAATTAGGATGTCCTTGCCCTGCCTGAGGAGAAACAAGGTTTGATCTACCTTCCCCATCTCAAAGCCTCTCTCAAATAGGAACCCCCTCAACCTGCTGTACCAAGCTCTAGGCGCCTGCTTCAATCCATACAGCGCCTTCCCCAACTTGTAAACCCTGTGAGGGTACTTCTCACTCTCAAACCCTGGTGGTTGCCTCACATACACTTCTTCCTCCAACACACCATTCAGGAAAGCACTCTTCACATTCATTTGGTACAATTTGAATCCTTTAGCCACAGAAAAGGCTAGAAGGATCCAAATCACCTCCAAACGGGCTACATGAGCAAATGTCTCCTCATAGTCAATCCCCTCTTTCTGACTATACCCTTGCGCCACCAACCTCGACTTGTTTCTCACCAGTTCTCCATTCTCGCCCTCTTTATTTTTCCACACCCATTTTGTCCCAATAGGCTTACAACCCGGTGGAGGATCAACCAAATCCCAAACTTGGTTTCTCTCAAAGTTCTCTAGCTCCTCATGCATTGCGTTGACCCAATTAGAATTAGATAGCGCGTGTCCAATGTCTTTGGGCTCAAACATAGCGACGAAAGCAGCATGGGCAAAGTGAGAATTGTTTCGAACCATCGACCGTGTAGTGCGTTCGTTGATGTCCCCGATGATCCTTGAAGCTGGGTGATTCAGTTGAACTCGCCGGGGAGGTTCTCGCCTTGAAGCTACCTCCCCCTCAACAACAGCTTCTCCTTGATCTCGGCTTGTCATTGTAGGTGTAGGAGAGGGCCCGTTCTCGATTGTAGTCGAAGTAGCAGGTACATGCTCAGCCGCGGGTGCCACACCACCATCTTCATCATCTCCATGTTCATGCTCCTCCTCCTGAAAGATCTCCTCGCCAAGTTCATCATCTCCTGCACAATCAAAGACCAAAGAGCTACGTGGTTGTGTCTCATCGAAGGTAACCTCGCAAGTCTCCACGATTTGGTTAGTTTCCAAGTTGAGCACAAGAAATGCTCTAGAGTGAGTAACATAACCAAAGAAAATACCATCGACCGACCTAGCCTCAAACTTATCTAGATTCTCTCCCTTCTTCAGAATAATGCATTTGCATCCGAAAACACGGAAATGACTCACCTTGGGAGTGCGACTGTGCATCATCTCATAGCACGTCTTCTTCTTGAAGGCTCAGAGAAATATCATGTTCGACACATAGCATGATGTATTGACCGCCTCAGCCCAGAACCTCCTCAGATACCTATGCTCCACGAGCATCGTCCGGGCCATCTCACACAAGGTTCTGTTTTTCCTTTCCACTACGCCATTCTGGGGAGGCGTATACGGACTCGAAAACTGGTGTTCAAGACCCAAGTCATGGCAAAAGGTTTCAAAGTGAGAGTTTTTAAATTCCAAGCCATTGTCACTGTGAATTGCTCGTATGGCATCTCTGTGCCTCTCATTCTTCAACCTCAAGACAAGATCTCGAACAAAACCAAACGTCTCCCCCTTTTCCTCCAAAAAGAAGACCCAGGCATACCGAGAGTAGTCGTCCACCACAACCAGGACGTACCACTTCCCACCCACAAATCGCACACCTGTTGGGCCAACAAGGTCCATATGGAGCAGCTCGCATGGACGCTTCGTCATCACATCGGTGAGGGGTGGATGGGAAGAGGCTACCATCTTGGCATGCCTACACGGCACACACACCAACTCTTTCTCAAACCGCAACCGGGGCAATCCTCGAACCAAGTTAAGTCCACTCAAGCGAGACAAAAGGTCAAATCTTAAGTGACCCAACCTCCTATGTGACTTCCACAACTCACTCGAAGAACCTACCAAAAAGCAACGAGCCACACCAGAAGACTGAGAAAAATCCGCTCGGAAAATTTGACCCTCCGAAACAACCATGCAAACAAGGTCCCCTCGAGAATCAAGGATCCGAGAACCACCAGGCCTGAACAACAGCTGGGACACGGAAAGTAAATTGAACCCAAGCGAGTGAACAAGAGGAACACGCCTGAGAGTGACCTTGTCACTTACCTTAATCTCACCTTCTGACAACGCACGCCCTCGCCCATTGTCCCCAAAGGTGATGTATGTCTTCGACAACACCGGGGTGAGGCTGGAGAACCACCCCCTGTCTCCGGTCATATGCCTCGAGCAATCGGAGTTGATCAGCCAAATGTTCCCCAAGCCTCCCACCTGAAATTCAGAAACGAGCACGTGAGTGAGCAAACGACTCAGCACTGGGGTTAGTACCAAAAGAGTAAAACCAGTGCCGAGCCATCTGCTCCAAAGTGGGGTTAGCACAATCCATTCTATCATGCCTATCAAAGCTACCACCACGAGAACCACCACAAGGGAACCACTCCTATCTCGCTAGAGGAGCATGAAATCCACGAAAGGAAGACCGTGGACCGTAGATCCTCTCCAACTCAAAGCTGTGATCTCTCCCGAACTCGTATCGACCACGAGGAGGAGAACGTCCAGCAAACTCAACACCACCAGACTCACCACGCCAACCACCACGACCACCAGAACTAAACCCACTCGAATTGCCACCTCGAAAACCAAATCGCCTAGAATTCTGGGGGCGGTCTGACCACCTAGCCAGGCAAGTCTAACCGCCCCCCTCTGGGCAGGGCCAGTCTGACCGCCCCTCCAGGCCGGTCTGACCGCCCTCTCCAGAAAACCCCCTCGGCTACGGGAACTCGCATCTCCCTATGCCGGAATGCTTCTCACAATTGCCTTACCCCTGGGCAGTGGCATACGAGGCTGAGGCACACCATGAGATGGGTGGTACCTATCCTTGTTCGCCCACTCCTTAGCCATTCTCTCCTCACGCTTCTTCTTGAAGCAAAACTCCTCCTTGTGACCATCTCTACCACAATACCCACAATGGAATCGGATGGGTTTTGGTTTAGGCTTGGGTTGGGGCTGCTCACTCAGCTTCTCTCCCTTCTTCTCTCCAACCACATCCCCCTTTAGGCTCACAAATCTCACCGGTTTTTGGAAGTTGTTTGTTTGAGGAGGAAACACTGGTGGATCTGGGTTGGGTCAAGTTGTTTAGGAGATGGTTAGGCTTAGGCTCAAACTTGTTCTTGGGTGTTGTATGTGGTGGGATACGGATCTCTCCAATTTTCTCATCTACCTCACCACTACTCTCACCAATTTTGTCAACCCCAAGTGCCTGACCATCATAGTGTTTGAAAGCCGCTATCATGATACCAAGTTGAGGCTCCTGACCCGACTACCAACTCAAACACTTCCTCAACTCATCATTCTCATCCTGCAAGCGATCAATATAATGTGCAAGTTCCAAATTCTTCACAGCATGCAGTTCACAAGTAGAGCAGGAAGTAGGAATAGTGCTTTCAAATCAGCCTCAAGCGAAACAATGCGAGCACGAGAGTCAGCAAGCTTTTCATGCAAAACAGGACAAGAAGTGCAAGCACCTAGAAAAGTTGGTCTAGATTGCAGCTCAGCCAATTCAACCCTAAGCACATCTAGTTCCTCACACTTGGAGGCATGCTTTTCCTTAAGAGCAGTAAGATCAGCTAGGAAAACAAGGCAATCACCAAAATCAACCTCATCAGAAACAACAGGTGAAGCCTTAAGCGAATCTATCTCAAGCTTAGCATCAAGGTTCTGTGTTTCTAGCTCAGCAACTCTATTCCTAGCATCTTCAAGCGAGGCCCTAAGCTCCTTCCTCGTCTTCTTAGCCTCTCTAAGCATGTCATCACAATTACCAAGCAATTTTCCTAACTCCTCATTCTCTTGGCGCAAGAAGGAGAGTTCATCAGGTACCTCATCCTCGGAGTCGGAGTCCGAGTCATCCTTCTGGCTCTTCTTGCTACCGGAGTTGTGTGCCATGCCGCATAAGCTGTCTCGCGCGAAGCAGCTCAATCCGCTCAGGTTCTTGGATCCCTTCTTGTTCTTGCGCCGATCACCTTCATCTTCGCTGCTACTGGAGCTCGAGGTAGAGTAGGCAGAGCTGCAGTCGACGTCGCTCGCACCGACCATCGCTCGGGCCTTCTTGTCGTGGCCGTCCTTCTTCCTCGATCTCCACTCGTCCTTGTTCTTGTGCTTGTGCTTGTGATCGCGCCTCGACTGGTGCTTGTTCTCCGTCCTCGACCGGTGCTTGTAGTTGTCCTTGTTCTCCATCTTCTCCGGACAGTCGGCGACGAAGTGTCCTGGCTTGCCGCACTGGAAGCATGTCCGTGAGTTCCTCCTTGTGTTCACCCGGTTCTCGTGCATGCTCTCGAACCTCCTGGTCAATAGCACCAGCTCGTCCTGTCCAAGCACGTCGAACTCCACATCTAGCAAAGACATCAAGGAAGACAGAGAGTACATCCGGGAGGATGGGTTAGCGTTAGTCTTAGCACATGAGCCTCCGACGAGAGCAAGACTACAGGAGTCAGTCAGGCTCTCAATCCGGGCTGTCACACCACGATCTACCTTAGCTGACTTGAGCTTAGAGAACAGCTCATCTACCGTCAGAGTCTCATACTTCTCAGACTCCAAGATGGCCTCGACCTTTCCATCCCAAATGGTACGATCCAGTCAGTGCAAGAGCTCCACAACTCTATCATGATCATCGTACGGGAACACGGTCACATTGGCCCTCATGTTGTTCACAATCACCGTGAACCGCTGGAACATCGTGTCAATTGACTCATCGGGGAGATGAGTGAAATTCTCGTACTCTCTCTGGTAAGTCGCATACAACCGAGCCTGGACCTGACTGTTCCCAGGTGAGCATTCTTCAGCTGCTCCCAAATCCTACAAGCCAAGTCCTCTGTCTGAACCCGATCGAATTTGAATTGACACAGAGCACGAAACAAGTAGTCGACTGCCTTGTTGTTGGTGTCGTGCATATCCCTCGATCCTGGGGCAAGGAAGCCAATCGGATGAACATAAGTTGTGTTCACCGTAACATCCCAAAGGATCTGACCCTTGCCGCAGAGGAAAGCATCCATCCGCCTCTGCCACATCTGGTAGTTCTTTCCATCGAAGTGCGGAGGACCCGATCCACGTTCCTGGTACGCCATCTTTGGATCTTAGACTGGTTAGAGTCCCGAAAGACCCGTAATCGGCTCTGATACCACTTGAAGGACCGAACTGCCGACCATAGAGGGGGGAGTGAATGGGATCTGATAAAAATTCTTCTCGAAGGAGATGACTTCTCCAACAAGATGAACTCGGTCGGGTACCCAAAATCACACGCTCCGCACACAACGTTCTGTTTGTCAGAACCACATAGCCACTGAAGTGCTACTGGTCCTCGGAACAAACACTACTTGCAGGCACAACTTCAACACACACACGGCAACGGAACAAACTCGGAAGCTCTCTACCTGGAGGGGGTAGTTAGACCAGGTATGGGGGGCGGTTAGACCGCCTCCACCTGGTAACCAAGCTCCAAAAACTCACCACAGTTTCAGCCACAGGATCCTCTGGTCAAGGCCAAGGTAGCTACCAGAGAATCTTGGCGAAAACAAGAACTTCAACCAAAAGGCCTAGGGCGGTTAGACCGACTCACGGGGCGGTCTAACCTCCTGTACCCAGCAAGAAACTCAAGCCAAGAACTCCTAGCAAACAGCACCAAACGGACCACGATTTCACCAGAACGCTCCTCTGATCAAGGCGAACAAACTCACAGAGGAAAATCCGGCAAAATCAAAACTTCCACCTGGAAGACCCAGGGTGGTTAGACCGCCCCTATGGTGGTTAGACCGCTCCTCCCAGAAAACGTGGCCGCGGGTCAACCCTCAACTTCCCATCACCCGATCTCCCGATTCACCCCACGGATTGCAGCGAAACTTCAGGGATGCCTAGGTTACCTCCTGGGAAACCTCTCCACCAAAGGAATTCCACCGAAACGCTCTGCATCAAAGGAAATCGCGGATCTTGATCCCCTAGGTCATGAACTCGAGCAACTCGAAAAACCACCAAATGGAGGCCGATTCAAGGAGTTCTTGAGGCAAAGTCACCAAGCAAAGAGGTACAAGGTCCTCATACGTGACACCCAACAAGAATCCCGCAAGAAATCACCCTCAAAACTCTGCCACGAAAATCACAAGAAAGAACTCCGAAAATCACCAAAAAAGAAAATGGGAGAGGCAACACAAGGCCTTGAGGAACCACACTGAATCATCTATACATACCATGAAGGTTCATACAAGGTCTAGCTTGCCACCCAATCATCCATCCCTCTCTCAAGATCTCACCATGAAGCTCTCAAGCTAGTCCTAGAAAATGCTAAGAAAATAGGAAGGGAAAATAACAAAGGGAAATGAGCTAGAGTTACAAGTGTTAGCTGCTAACCATCCCACCAAGTGTTTATATGGGGGCAATATTGACGGCTGTTAAGTGCCTACTTTAGCCGTCAATTTACTCATGAATAAAGGAGCAAGAGGCATTTCTTACACGCATTTTAGTTAAGAATAATGTAGTTCCACTTGTCCTTGGAGATTATGTGATTGCAGGAAAATAAGCATAAAAGAAGTGGCAAACTCACCTTCTATGATTCATGCCATGTCACCTCAAGGAGTGGCTGCCACCTCAGGTGCCATGCATGCAAGCTAAGCCACCTCAGGTGCCACACATGCATGCCATGTCACCAATCCAAGGGAGACAAGCCCCGACGAATCAGAGCGTGACACGTGGACTTCACATGGATCCATGGGCCCACCAAAGTGCCTAAACCGCCTCAAGAACACGTGTACACCGGGGACCGACTTAAGGGTCCACAAGACAGCCACCCCGAGGAAGCACACCCCGAGTGGGGCCCACCTGGGGTCGGCTGACCCTAGGATCGGCCGAACCGACCTTGGGTCGGCTGATCCTGGGCTTCCACGTGGTGCTTGTCCATTGGTCCTAGAGGCCATCTCCGGGGTGTTTCACTCCTTCTTGCGCCGATGCTCTGGCCTATAAATAGAAGGGGAGGGGGTTCATTTCTTACCAACACACCTTACTCCTCCTCTCTCACTTTTGGTTTCTAAGGCTAGGAGGTAGGCTAGAGTAGTTCTACTTCAGGTTCCAAGTCTACTTTGGGATCTAGGTATGAGTCCTCTTGTATCTTTATTTTATTGTATGACTTTGATCTACTTCAGTTATTCAGCTATTTCATATAAAGTTGTGCTTGTATACATGGCTGAGTTGTTCATGTGTTCTTCGTTCGTTCATCATTTAGAGGCTCATGTTCTTGATGAACAAGGCCTTTCGATCCAGTTGATGAGTGGCTTATACATGTTTTCAGTGTTTGTTCATAAGTTAGAGGCTCGTGTTCATCACGAACACGCCCCTTTGATCTTGTTGAATAGACATAGGAAAGCACAAGTCTGTTTGTGTACTTAGCCTAATTTGATCTAGTTAGATCCCATGTTCGTGTTGCATGAAGTTCGTGCTCAAGCTACGGTACTCGGTGTAATTGGCCGGTTTATCTGGCGGCTCTGACCTGGGTCACAATAGCCCGGGCCGGTCAGGGTCCTTCTAACAACGTAAGCGTGGTGCTTGGGTTGCGTAGCTACGTTGCTTATGAGTGTATCCCACGGTTTGTCTTGGGGTAGGCCGCGGTGGTGACAGCTGTTGGACCCTTCTGGAATCCCCCACGTTCGGATACGCTGTAGGAGTCTAAAGTCTAACAACCGGAGTCGTACGTAAGCGACGCGGGAGGTTAGGTCCCCGTTTGTACCTGGGTGCTTGAGCCAGCAATCTTGCAATGCTAGTGTGCGTCTAACTCATCTGACTAACTTTGTATGCTTAGTACCTTAGAACCTAGAACTAACTCGTATGTTGTCTCCTAAGCCTAGGACCTTTAGAGAGAGTGTGTTTGTGTGTTCACACTACTATCTTATGTATCATATCTAACCCCTGTACTTGAGTGTCTGGTTCGTTCCCGTCTATGATTTATACTCCTTGCAATAATGTTGAACTTGTTAATCCGCCCAGCCTTCCTTGGATTCGATACCCTTTGGAATACTCCTTTGGGGAAATGCTACAATGGTACTTCCGTGCGCTTGCGGACTCTTGTAATCGTTAGGATTACCATTCGGTCATTTCTGGCATCGTTGCTAGGAACTCATAACTTAGCATCGACGTTAAGAAATACCAACAAGCATTTCTGGCGGCATTGCCGGGGAAGGCTAAGGATAACATGTCAACACTTTGCAACGTTTATAATCATGACAGGAATAAAATAGTTCTCAATGCAGGCTAACTTTGAATGTCTTCTTTGTCTATCGATGATGAAGACAGGTAGTGTATGACTGGTTTTGACTTACCGCCGAATTTCACTGAAGATCCTGAGTCACTCGTAAGGAGAGCTAGAACTCATTTCGGTTCTCCCCAGCGTGTACGTACGGAAGTCGACCCAGCTTCCTTTGTGCCATCTACATCAACTCCTATGGCCAATCAAGAGAAGACTCTTCGCGAATACTCTGCTCCCTCTGCTGATCAGGTGCCTACTGGCCCCGAGATCAACACCGAGAACGGAATCTTCGAGATCAAGACTGGCCTCATTACAATGGTACAGGCTAGCCCATTCTGTGGCAAGCCTAATGAAGACGCGAGCGCCCACTTGCAATAATTCCTGGAGCTGTGCAGTACCTTCACTGTATGAGGAGTGGAGGAAGATGCCATTCGTCTGTGGCTGTTTCCATTCTCACCGCTGGGAAAGGCGAAGAAGTGGTTCTATGCGAACCGTGCAGATATTGACACCTGGGCGAAGTGCTCAGCAGCGTTCCTCACGAAGTTCTTTCCGTTGGGCAGGACCAATGCCCTCCGGGGAATAATTTCAAGCTTTCAGCAAGCAGCAAATGAAACCATTTCAGAAGCTTGGGAAAGGCTTTAGGAGTACATCCTGGCTTGTCCCCATCATGGGATGGACAACTGGCTTATTCTACAGAGTTTCTACAATGGGCTGACTCCGACAGCCCGGGGCCATATTGATGCTGCTGCTGGAGGGGCTTTCTTCTCTCTCACTATCGCTGAAGCAACTAAACTTATTGAGAAGATGGTCTCCAACCAAGGGTGGAGTGATGATCGACTCCAGCCACGTCAAAGGGGTACACATACTGTCAAGGAAGCGGATATGCTGCACGCCAAGATGGACCTACTCATGAAAAAAATGGATGCTCTGACCAGTGAGAAGGCTGCCATGGCCATCACTACTCAAGCTATGGATGCTTGCATGACCTGCGAAGTCTGTGGTGACACTGGGCGTTCAGGAAATTATTGCCCTGCTACCCAGGAGGATGTGATGTACATAAACGGCAACAACAATGGTTATCGTCCACAAGGAGGTCAAACGTGGAATCAATCACGCCCTTACTATCAGGGAGGTAATCAAGGTAATACTTACAATCCAAACCAACCTTCCCTGCAAAATCTTGTTTTTGGGCAAGCTAAGATTAATGATGGTTTTAACAAGAAAACAGCTGCCTATGATAAGGCTTTAGAAAGCCTCAACGCTAAAATTGATAGCCTTTCTTCTGCTCTTAAGAACCAGTTGAGCTTTAACAAAATGATAGAAACCCAGTTGGCTCAGTTAGCTACTTTGGTTCCCTCTGCTGAGGACCGGAAGATTCCGGGGCAACCCGTGTCTTCTTGTGAGAATGTTTGTGCAGTGTCGACCAGATGGGGTAAGCCATCTGGGAGGGCACGAGCTGCTGACTATGCAGGGAGACCCATACAGCAGGTTCTTGATCCATGGGAATCTTCAGCAATTGTGCACAGGAAAGACCCTGGTTATCCGGCTATCACCTACACAATATACTACCAGAAAATCAGGAATGCTCTCTGTGATCTTGGCACGAGTGTCAACCTCATGTCCAAGGCAATGTTCAAAAGATTGGGATATCCTGCTCTTACTCCAACCTCGAGAACAGTTCAACTTGCTGATGCATCGATCCGGTATCCGGAGGGGATTGTGGAAAGTCTACTGGTATTTGTTCAAGGTTCCTGCATCTTCGCAGACTTTGTGGTCCTTGATATGCAAGATGATGCGGAAATGTCACTCATTCTTGGGAGGCCGTTCCTAAGTGACGCTCGAGCAAGGATCAATGTGGAAAATGGGACCATCCGTTTCCGCATTGGGAAGAAGAACTTGATGTTCCGATTTCGACCAACAGAAGAGCAGTGCTACTCAGTTGCAGGGAAATGATGAGCAGACTTGGGGATGGACGGAGCCACAACCCCAGCTCACACAACCTCTGACCACACCAAGAAAATCAAGGAAAACACGGAAGGTGTGGCGGGAGGTACGGAGATCACACCCTCCTACTTCTCGGGAGTGGGGTGATGAGTGGAACTGATCACTGAGAAAAGTCCTGCTCTCGGACTTAAAAAGGTGAGTCCTTTCGCCAGAAGGTAAAATTGGTGAGTTATCTCATATTTCCATTTTCAAAATTTAATTTAATTTATCCAATGCATATTTGACTTTTCCATTCTTCCATATTTGACTTAAAAAGGTGAGTCCTTCCTCCAACGGCTCCTAGCCGTTGCACACGGCCCATGTCTCGGTGCCCGGCTTCATTGCCTATAAATACTAGGGGGTTTGAGGGGTGTCTTCACCCATTACATCACTCTCTCCCTCTCTTGTTCTTGCTCTCTAGTTTTCGTGGATTTCTGAAGGACCGGAACGGCGAACCAGAGAGGGGGGGAGTGAATGGGAGCCGATAAAAATTCTTCTTGAAGGAGATTGAAACTCCAACAAGACGAACACGGCAACCAAGCACGTCTCCAACTCAACTAGCCAAGTTGGTCAAGACCACATAGCCACTGGAGTGCTACTGGTCCTAGGAACCAACACACAGCCTTCCGAACCAAAACTTACCAACACGCACAGCGGAAACCTGCATAGCTTGCTGCCTGTGCTGCACCGGTCAGACCGATGGCCTGCGCCGGTCAGACCGGTGACACCGGTCAGACCGGTGAGCAGCGCCAGTCAGGCCGGTGGCTACAGCAGCAACACAGCAAACGTTCCAGGAAGCCTCAGTGACTCCTCTAGGCCCTGGAACAAAAACCACCTCCAAAACACAACCTGCAAGGAGGGAAAACCCTTCACAAAGCCTAGTAAAAACAACTCCAAACAAGCCAAGAACTGACCAGTAGGACCAAGGGACAAAACCACATGAACAAGGCAGTTCCCCAAGGCAAATCCCACCAGGGGCTAGCACCGGTCAGACTGGTCAAGAGCACCGGGCAGACCGGTCACGCCTGGGCAGCTTGGGATGAACAGCGCCCACGGGTCAACTCCCCCAAATCCAACTCCCGATCTCCTGATTCGCTCCACGGATTCGCACAAGACTTTGGGGATAGTAGGAACACCTCATGGGCACTCCATAGCCAAGTTATGGTCTACCAAAACTCGTTGAATCGAGAGGAATCGAAGGATTTCCGCCAAGAAGACCACGAACCCTAGGACAACGAAAACCCCAAAATTGAGCCCCTTTACTCACGGATTTGGGAGGGGAATCAAAGGGAAAAGAACCACGAGGGGTTCATGCATACATCCCCCACCAAATCCCAGAGAGAAAGGTCTCAAAACCGCCACAATAAATTCGCCAAGAAAAGGCTCCGAAAATCACCAAAAAGGAGAAACGGGAAAGACACCTCCACGCCTTGAGGAACCACGCCGAATCATCTATACATACCAAAGAGGTTCCTACAAGGTCTAGCTTGCCGCCTGATCAACCTTCCCTCTCACAAGATCTTACCATGAAGCTCTCAAGCTAGTCCTAGAAATTCCAAAGGAAAATGGAAGAGGAAAATACCAAAACAAAATGAGCTAGGGTTCTAAGAGATGGCTGCCATCCTCTCACCACTTGGGTTATATGGAGGCAACCGAAAGGTGAAACTACCCCTAAGTCCTAACACTAGGATACAAGCCCTTGAGGAGCACTTTGGGAAACTTTGTCGTCGCACCATCGGACGGATGCCCAGCGACCGCAAACTTGCTTAGCCTCGACGCAAGCCTTGCGATCCCGACGCGTGTCCTCCGCTTCGAAGTCTCCGGACTGCGTCGTCGCACACCGGTCAGACCGGCGCTCCACACCGGTCAGGCCGGTACCCACCGGTCAGACCGGTCAGACCCACCGGTCAGACCGGTCAGATGCTGCTGCACCTCCGTCTTCGGTCTTCGGTCTTGGCTTTGTGGATCAACCAAGGAACCCAGTGGTTTTCTGGTGAACCACCGGAAACCCCGCGAACTCGGTGTAGCCTCCGCCAATCACCACTCATGACTCGGCTCCCACGTAGTCTCGGCTCGATCTTGGCTTTGTGGCTCAACCAAGGAACCGTCCACGACTTCATCTCGCTGTTCTTGCCACCATGCAGCCCGCACTTGACCCCGCTGGCTACCGGGTCCCTCGAGCCAAGCCTACTTGTCTTCTCCACACCTGGAGGCCTACCCGGCAACGACCTTTCGCGCTTGCTCTTCACCTGCACCAACACCAGTCAAGCCGCAACCTGCACCTGCAATACTTAGCCAAGAATCAGTCCACACAACGTTGTCAAGCACTCATCACACCAGGAAGCGACCATCCACCGGTCCTCGAACCACGCAGGTCCTCAATCTCCCCCTTGATGAGTGCATTGACAACACACAGGTTTTGGTAACAACAGAGAAAAGGAAAAGAAAAGAAACGACTAAAAGAACCTTCAACAAGCGATCGAAAGCCAAAGGAAAGGCAAAGAGCAAGATCACTTGAAGAAGACAAGTCTCGGTCCCCTTAGGCAAGGGCAACAGCTCGACACAACCGAGACAAAACCATGCTCAAGCAAAGAGCACAAACCACCAATCCAAAGCTTGAAAACCACAAAGAGCTCCCCCTGCACACATGCAAACTCCCCCTGGACAAATGCATGCGAACCACTTCACTAAACAGAGCAGCTGCAACAGCTCAGCTCTGATCGGTCAGACTGATCGACACCACCGTTCAGATCGGTGCCCAATAAATGAACAGGGCCAGCACTCCTGACCGGTCAGACCGGTGACCTCGACCAGTCAGACCGGTGACACACAGAGCCCAGAAATGGCTCGAAACCACCTGAAACCCCTCTAGATGCATTCAGAAGGCCAAAACATGCTCAAACTTCTCCCCCTTGTTGCCAAGGCAAGAATCAAGCCAAAATTGCAAAAAATGCAACCTAGAGCTTCTCAAATAGACAAAATTCAACATAGGATGCTACACATGTCCAAATGAGCAAGTTAGATACTCTATAGCTTCGTAATGACATCAACTACATGACCATCAAGTTTCACAACCATTGGACGAAGCTAAGATAGAATTGAGCAATTTTGCGAAAAATCACCCTCTCATGAGCAAAGTCCTAAACATGAGCAAAACATGTCAAAATGGCAAAGCCACACAAACTTCATGCTAGGACAACCATTCTAAGCATAAGACCATCATAAACACCCACAAGCACCTCATGTCATGTCAAAGCCACCGAGCCATGTGCCTACTTCTATATATGAGACTTCTCATTGGTAGGCATCATGCAACGGTTTAGCACCCAAAGCAAAGTAAATGAAGCACATATGACATGGGAGCACATTTTCCAAGCAAATTACATTTCATTTTTAGATTTGAAATTAGTACATGAAATGTCTTTGCGACAAAAAGGAACTTAAGCCCCTCCACAAGATGAAGCATGGGGGCTAAACATTCATGATGGCAAATGAGCCTTTGGCCCCATATGATCAAAATAAGCTATCCAACCACAAATTAAGCATAGCAAAGACACTAAAACATGTCAAGATCATATAAAGGCATTTACTCACATGAGAGCATACATATCTCATTTTTGAAAAACATAGCTACCAACCATGGGCATAAATCAAGATCATCAAGAGCTAAGCCAAACTAACCATAGCATACCAAACTAGCTCACAAGATCATATATAGCACATCATGGTGAACAATGTATATGAGAGAAGCTTTTCCTACACAATGCATATGATACAAAATGCATGCAACCTAAGATACAAAGATGCCTATACATCATGTTACATATGCCATGCCAAATGCAAGAAATGCACAAGAGAAAGCTATACATATGCTACAAAGGAGCTCCCACAGACCAACTCAAGAAATCAAACAAACACCAAGCTCCCCCCGCAAACGAGTGAAAGTTGCTTGATCTAGGGGTTTGGTGAAAATATCGGCTAGTTGGTCATGTGTGGGTACATGGATCAAAGCTATCTTCCCTTTCTCCACATTGTCTCTCAGGAAATGATACCTCACTTCTATGTGCTTGGTTTTGGAATGGAGCACTGGGTTCTTTGCAATGCTTATGGCACTTGTGCTATCACATTGAAGTGGGACATGGGTATACTCCTCACCAAAGTCACTCATGGTGTATGTGATCGAAAGGAGCTGAGAGCAACAATTAGCTGCGGCCACATACTCTGCCTCGGTAGTGGATTGAGCAACACTCGACTGTTTGCGGGAAGACCAAGAGACCAAAGAAGAACCCAAGAACTGGCAAGTCCCAGAAGTGGACTTCCTATCCAACCGACACCCGGCAAAATCCGCATCCGAAAAACCATGAAGAGCCAAAGAAGAGGACGCGGAGTACCAAAGGCCGAAGTCGGGAGTATGACGCAAATACCTGAAAATGCGCTTGACTGCTTGCCGATGTGAAGTCCTCGGAGACGCTTGAAAACGAGCGCACAGACATACCGAGAACTAGATGTCCGGCCTCGTCACCGTCAAGTACAGGAGTGACCCGATCATGCTCCGGTACTCCTTCTGGTCCACGTGTTCACCTTCCTCATCCGCATCAAGAGCTGTAGTCGTACTCATAGGCGTTGCCATAGTCTTGGAGTCCTCCATCTTGAACTTCCTCACAATGTCCTTGGTGTACTTTGCTTGGTGAACAAATGTTCCTTCCTTTGATTGCTTGATCTGAAGCCCGAGGAAGAACTGCAACTCACCCATCATGCTCATCTCAAATTCCCTGCTCATGTCTTCTGCAAACCTTGCAACAAGAGAGTTAGACGAGCCACCAAAGACAATATCATCCACGTACACCTGCACAATCAGGATATCTCTGCCCTACCTGAGGAGAAACAAGGTCTGATCGACCTTCCCCATCTCAAACCCTCTCTCAAACAGGAACCCCCTCAACCTACCATACCAAGCTCTAGGCGCCTACTTCAACCCATACAGTACCTTCCTCAACTTGTACACCCGATGGGGGTACTTCTCACTCTCAAACCCCGGTGGTTGCCTCACATACACTACTTCCTCCGACACACCGTTCAGGAAAGCACTCTTCACATCCATCTGGTGCAATTTGAACCCTTTAGCTACGACAAAGGCTAGAAGGATCCTAATCACCTCCAAACGAGCTACAGGAGCAAAGGTCTCCTCGTAGTCGATCCCCTCTTTCTGACTGAACGCCTGAGCAACAAGCCTTGACTTGTTCCTCACCACTTCTCCTTTCTCTCCCTCTTTGTTCTTCCACACCCATTTTGTTCCAATTGGCTTACACCCTGGGGGTGGGTCAACCAATTCCCAAACTTGGTTCCTCTCGAAATTCTCCAACTCCTCATGCATCGAATTCACCCAATTATGATCAGATAGCGCGTGTCCAATGTCTTTGGGCTCAAAGGTGGCAACAAAAGCAGCATGAGCAAAGTGAGAATTGTTTCGAACCCTCGACCGTGTAGTATGTTCATTGAGGTCGCCGATGATCCTCGAAGCTGGGTGATCCACTTGAACTCACCGGGGAGGTTCTCGCCTCGATGCTACCTCCCCCTCAACAGCAGCTTCGCCTTGATCTGGGTTTGTCGTTGTAGGTGTGGGAGAGGGCCCATTCTCGATCGTAGTTGAGGTAGTAGGTACATGCTCAGCCTCGGGCACCACACCGCCATCTTCATCATCTCCATGTTCATGCTCCTCCTCCTAAAAGATTTCCTCACCAAGTTCATCATCACCTGCACATTCAAAGACAAGAGAGCTACATGGCTGTGTCTCGTCGAAGGTAACCTCGCAAGTCTCCACGATTTGGTTAGTTTCAAGATTGAGCACACGAAATGCTCTAGAATGAGTAGCATAACCAAAGAAAATACCATCGACAGACCTAGCCTCAAACTTATCCAGATTCTTGCCTTTCTTTAGAATAAAGCACTTGCATCCAAACACATGAAAGTGACTCACCTTGGGAGCGCGACCGTGTATCATCTCATAGCACGTCTTCTTCTTGAATGCTCGAAGGAAAATCCTGTTCGAGACATAGCACGCGGTATTGACCGCCTCAGCCCAGAACCTCCTCGGAGTCCTATGCTCGTCGAGCATCGTCCGGGCCATCTCACACAAGGTTCTATTTTTCCTTTCCACCACGCCATTCTGGGGAGGCGTATACGGACTCGAAACCTGGTGTTCAAGACCCAAGTCATGGCAAAAGGTTTTGAAACGAGAGTTTTTGAATTCCGAGCCATTGTCACTGCGAATCGCTCGTATGGCATCTCCGTGCCTCTCGTTCTTCAACCTCAAGACAAGATCTCGAACAAAACCAAACGTCTCCCACTTCTCCTCCAAGAAGAAAACCGACGCATACCGAGAGTAGTCATCCACCACAACAAGAACATACCACTTCCCACCCGCAGATCGCACACGAGCTGGGCCAACAAGGTCCATATGGAGCAGCTCGCATGGACACTCAGTCATCACATCGGTGAGGGGCGGGTGAGAAGAGGCTACCATCTTGGCATGCCTACACAGCGCACAAACCAACTCTTTCTCTAACCTCAACCGTGGCAATCCTCGGACCAAATTGAGTTTACTCAAGCGAGACAAAAGGTCAAAGCTCAAGTGACCCAACTTCCTATGCCACTTCCATAACTCACTCGAAGAACCAGCCAAAAAGCAACGCTCCACACCAGAAGACTGAGAGAAATCAGCTCGGAACACTTGACCCTCGGGAACGACCATGCAAACTAGGTCCCCTCGAGAATCTAATATCCGAGAACCACTAGGCCGAAACAACACCTCAAAGCCCTCACCCAACAACTGGGACACGAAAAGCAAATTGAACCCTAGCGATTGAACAAGAGCAACACGCCTGAGAGTGACCTTTTCACATACCTTAATCTCACCTTCTGAAAGCACACGCCCTCGCCCATTGTCCCCAAAGGTGATGTATGTCCTGGACACCACCGGGACGAGACTTGAGAACCACCCCTTGTCCCCGGTCATATGCCTCGAGCAACCGGAGTCAATCAACCAAACGTTCCTCAAGTCTCCCACCTGAAACTCAAAAGCGAGCACGTGAGTGAACAAACGACTCAGCACTGGGGTTAGTACCAAAAGAGTAAAACCAGTGCCGAGCCATTTGCTCCAAAGTGGGGTTAGCACAAACCAAATCATCACGCCTATCAAAGCTACCACCACAAACACCACCACGGTAACCACTACGAGGGAACCAACCCTCTCTAGCTGGAGGAGGACGAAAACCACGAAAGAAAGACCGTGGACTGTTCCTCCTCTCCATCTCAAAGCTACGACTCCTCCCACCCTCGTATTGAGCACGAGGTGGAGAACGTCTAGCAAACTGACCACCTGCAGACTTTCCATGCCAACCACCAGAACCACGACCACCAGAACCAAACCGAGCATTCGCACGAGCACGGAAACCAAACCCTTGTCTGTCCAGACCAGCACCGGTCTGACCGGTGTAGTGCACCGGTCTGACCGGTGGTGCTCGGCCAGCAGCACCACCTGCCACCTTCAGATCTCCCCAAGCCGGAACCGTCCTCACAATCGCCTTGGCCCTGGGCATCTGCATACGAGGCTCAGGTACACCATTAGAGGGGTGGTACCTATCCTTGTTAGCCCACTCTCTAGCCATTCTCTCGTCACGCTTCCTCTTGAAGCAAAACTCATCCTTGTGACCATCTCTCCCACAATACCCACAATGGATCTTCATGGGCTGTGGCTTAGGCTTAGGCTTGGGTTGGGGCTGCTCACTCGGCTTTTCCCCTTTCTTCTCTCCATCCTCACCTCCCTTTGGGCTCACAAACTTCACCGATTTCTGGAAATCATTTGTTGGGTGAGGGAATATGGGTGGATCTGGAGTAGTGTCAAGTTTATTTCTGAGATGGTTAGGCTTGGGCTCAAACTTGTTCTTGTGTCTGTTTGGTGGTGGGATAGGGATCTCTTCAACTCTCTCAACTCCCTCACCACTGTTCTCTCCAAGCTTGTCAGCCCCAAGTGCCTGACCATCATAGCGTTTGAAAGCCGCTATCATGATACCAAGCTGAGGCTCCTGACCCGACAACCAACTCATACACTTCCTCAGCTCATCATTCTCATCCTGTAATCGATCAACATAATGTGCAAGCTCCAAATTCTTAACCGCATGCAATTCACAAGTAGAGCAAGAAGTGTGAATAGGCTCTTTCATCTTAGCCTCAAGCGAAACAGTGTAAGCATGCATCTCATCAATCTTTCCATGCAAAACAGGGCAAGAAGTGCAAGCACCTAGCAAAACAGGTCTAGACTTAAGCTCAGCCACTTCAACCCTAAGCACATCTAGTTCATCACAAGTAAAAACATGCTTATCCTTGAGACTAGTAAGATCAGCTAGGTACACAGAGCAATCAACACAATCAACACCATCCGAAACCATAGGAGAAGCCTTAAGCGAATCAATCTCAAGCTTGGCATCTTGGTTCTGGGTTTCTAGCTCAGCCACACGGTTCCTAGCATCTTCTAGTGAGGCCTTAAGCTCTTTCCTCATCTTCTTGGCCTCTCTAAGCATGTCATCGCGGTTATCAAGCAACTTGCCAAGGCGCTCGTTCTCCTCACGCAAGAAGGGAAGCTCGTCACGTACCTCATCATCGGAGTCGGAGTCCGAATCGCTCTGGTGACTCTTCTTGCTGCCGGAGCTACGAGCCATGCCGCAGAAGCCATCTCTCGTGAAGCAGCTCAACCCGCTCAAGTTCTTTGACGCCTTCTTGTTCTTGCGCTGATTACCTTCATCTTCGCTGCTGCTCGAGCTTGAGGAAGAGTAGGCGGAGCTGGAGTCGACATCGCTCGCTCCGACCATCACTCGGGCCTTCCTGCCGCGGCCGTCCATCTTCCTCGATCGTCGCTCGTCCTTGTGCTTGTTCTTGTGCATGTGATCGCGCCTTGATCGGTACTTGCCGTCCTTACTCGACCGGTGCTTGTAGCCGTCCTTGTTCTCCACTTCACCGGGCAGTCAGCGACGAAGTGTCCTGGCTTGCCACACTAGAAGCATGTCCGTGCCATCCTCCTTGTGTTCACCCGGTTCTCGTGCAGCCTCTCGAATCGCCTGGTCAGCAACGCCAGCTCATCCTCTCCAAGCACGTCGAACTCCTCGTCTAGCAAAGACATCAAAGAGGACAAAGCAAACAACCTGGAGGATGGGTTAGCGTTAGACTTAGCACCTCAGCCACCGACAAGAGCAAGACTATGGGAGTCAGTCGGGCTCTCGAGACGGGCTGTCAAACCACGATCAACCTCAGCCGACTTGAGCTTAGAGAACAGCTCGTTCACCGTCAGAGTGGTGTACTTCTCGGACTCAAGAATGGCCTCGACCTTTCCATCCCACACGGTACGATCCAGCGCGTGTAAGAGCTTCACAGCTCTATCATGGTCATCGTACAGGAGGACATCGACATTGGCCCTCATGTTGTTCACAACCACCGTGAACCGCTGAAACAAGGCATCAATCGACTCACCGGGGAGATGAGTGAAGTTCTCGTACTCTCTCCGGTAGGTCGCATACAACCGTGCCTGAACCTCAGCATTCCCCGCATGAGCGTTCTTCAGCTCCAACCAAATCCTACAAGCTAAGTCCTCTGTCTGAACCCGATCGAATTCGGATTGACACAGAGCACGAAACAAGTAGTCGACCGCCTTATTGTTGGCGTCGTGCATGTCCCTCGATCCAGGAGCTAGGAAGTTAATCGGATGAACATAAGCTGCGTTCATCCTAACATCCCAAAGGATCTGACCCTTTTCGCGGAGGAACGCCACCATCCGCCTCTGCCACATCTGGTAGTTCTTCCCATCGAAGTGCGGAGGACCCGAACCCCGTCCTGGTATGCCATCTTTGGATCTTAGACTGGTTAGAGTCAATAAAGACCCGAACTGGCTCTGATACCACTTGAAGGACCGGAACGGCGAACCAGAGAGGGGGGGAGTGAATGGGAGCCGATAAAAATTCTTCTCGAAGGAGATTGAAACTCCAACAAGACGAACACGGCAACCAAGCACGTCTCCGACTCAACTACCCAAGTTGGTCAAGACCACGTAGCCACTGGAGTGCTACTGGTCCTACGAACCAACACACAGCCTTCCGAACCAAAACATACCAACACGAACAGCGGAAACCTGCATGGCTTGCTGCCTGTGCTGCACCGGTCAGACCGATGGCCTGCGCCGGTCAGACCGGTGACACCGGTCAGACCGGTGAGCAGCGCCGGTCAGGCCGGTGGCTACAACAGCAACAAAGCAAACGTTCCAGGAAGCCTCAGTGACTCCTCTAGGCCCTGGAACAAAAACCACCTCCAAAACACAACTTGCAAGGAGGGAAAACCCTTCACAAAGCCTAGCAAAAACAACTCCAAACAAGCCAAGAACTGACCAGCAGGACCAAGGGACAAAACCACAGGAACAAGGCAGTTCCCCGAGGCAAATCCCACCAGGGGCTAGCACCGGTCAGACTGGTCAAGAGCACCGGTCAGACCGGTCACGCCTAGGCAGCTCGGGATGAACAGCGCCCGCGGGTCAACTCCCCCAAATCCAACTCCCGATCTCCCGATTCGCTCCACGGATTCGCACAAGACTTTGGGGATAGTAGGAACACCTCATGGGCACTCCATAGCCAACTTATGGTCCACCAAAACTCGTTGAATCGAATGGAATCGAAGGATTTCCGCCAAGAACACCACGAACCCTAGGACAACGAAAACCCCAAAATTGAGCCCCTTTACTCACGGATTTGGGAGGGGAATCAAAGGGAAAAGAACCACGAGGGGTTCATGCATACATCCCCCACCAAATCCCAGAGAGAAAGGTCTCAAAACCGCCACAAGAAATTCGCCAAGAAAAGGCTCCGAAAATCACCAAAAAGGAGAAACGGGAAAGACACCTCCAAGCCTTGAGGAACCACGCCGAATCATCTATACATACCAAAGAGGTTCATACAAGGTCTAGATTGCCGCCCGATCATCCTTCCCTCTCACAAGATCTCACCATGAAGCTCTCAAGCTAGTCCTAGAAATTCCAAAGGAAAATGGAAGAGGAAAATAGCAAAACAAAATGAGCTAGGGTTCCAAGAGATGGCTGCCATCCTCTCACCACTTGGGTTATATGGAGGCAACCGAAAGACGAAACTACCCCTAAGTCCTAACACTAGGATACACGCCCCTGAGGGGCACTTTGGGAAACTTTGTCGTCGCACCATCGGACGGATGCCCAGCGACCGCAAACTTGCTTAGCCTCGACGCAAGCCTTGCGATCCCGATGCGTGTCCTCCGCTTCGAAGTCTCCGGACTGCGTCCTCGCACACCGGTCAGACCGGTGCTCCTCACCGGTCAGACCGGTACCCACCGGTTAGACCGGTCAGATGCTACTGCACCTCCGTCTTCGGTCTTCGGTCTTGGCTTTGTGGATCAACCAAGGAACCCAGTGGTTTTCTGGTGAACCACCGGAAACCCCGCGAACTCGGTGTAGCCTCCGCCAATCACCACTCATGACTCGACTCCCATGTAGTCCCGGCTCGATCTTGGCTTTGTGGCTCAACCAAGGAACCGTCCACGACTTCATCTCACTGTTCTTGCCACCATACAGCCCGCACTTGACCCCGCTGGCCACCGGGTCCCTCGAGCCAAGCCTACTTGTCTTCTCCACACCTGGAGGCCTACCCGGCAACGACCTTTCGCACTTGCTCTTCACCTGCACCAGCACCAGTCAAGCCGCAACCTGCACCTGTAATACTTAGCCAAGAATCAGTCCACACAACGTTGTCAATCACTCATCACACCAAGAAGCGACCATCCACCGGTCCTCGAACCACACAGGCCCTCAATTTCTTGCTCGAGATTGAGGTGCTAAGTATTCTCTCCAAGTGCTGCTGAAATATTGACCGTTGGTGGAGCAAGCTCGGTAAGGATTTCATTTTGGTTTCACTAACCCATCACCGAGTTGCTCGTGTTGTCCGATCGTTGTACAAGATGAGTTGGGCCTCTGGCGCATTCCGGAAGTTGACTCACTCCCGCTGTTCACGTGACGAGGGGAGCTCGTCGCGTCACTCCGGAGCTGCACCAAGCCCAATGTCAACCGACCGTGAAGAGGAAGGAGAGGAAGAGCTACCCACGCCACAAGCCGAGGAAGTGTGCGCCGTCGACGCTGCCTTCATCGACTTGAGGGACGATCGCGAGAGACAAGCCTACGCTCTCATCAAGGACCGAGTCTTCGCCAACACCAAGGAGTTCGACCCGGACCTTCTCGAAAAAACAGGTATGGACTCCAAGTTCGATTCCATCTGGCAAGCTCTAGGATGGGAAGATTTTGTCCCAGTTCAGGAGGTTGGTTCTAGACCTACCACCATCCAGTTTCTCTGCACTCTTCGAGAGGATGCGTCTGGTATTTCATTTCGATTTCATGGAGTTCCGTATCGAGTTTCATGGAAAGATCTTAGTCGCACCCTCGGTTTTCATCATCGCTGCGCTATTTCTCTTGAGCAAGCTTGCGCTGGTTTTAATCGTGAGAGTTTTTGGGAAGAGATCTCTGGTTGGCCTGTTCACGGCAAGTTGATACCTAGGTGCAACGATATCTTGCATCCCACTCTCCGACTGTGGCACAAGTGGCTCGCCATCACTCTCTTTCCAAGGGATGACATGCGGCCCGTGCGCACTGACGAGATGATGATCTTATATGCCGTGGTCAGACAGATCAAGATCTCCCCTGTGCAAGCTATGATTCGGTAGTGGTTAACGAATTTTAAGATGTCGGGTTCTATTGAGTGTACGTCTCTAATTTCTCGCATCATCACGAATCTTGGGGTTACGCAAGGGCCCAACGTGCCCTCCATTGCTAATCCCCGGACTCAGATTGACGAGGCTTGTCTAACTCAGGGGCATATTCTTAAGAAGGGTCCGGATGATTCTTTGGTTTTCTTTTACCCGGGCCATACAAACCAGATCCAGTTACCTAACCCGGATTTCAGGTTGTACAGCCAGGGGCCACTGACCGTTAACCTCGTCGTTCTAGTGTCTCTGGTGACAGGGTAACTAGCAGTGCATCAAGGAGAGCAACCGGAGCACAACAGCCGCCACCACAGCCATCCTCACAGCTATCGTCTCAGCCACAGCCACAGCCTCAGCCTACTACACCACTATCCGGTACATAGACCTCTTCCGAGTACATGCCTGGGGTTACTCCCGGATATGCTCCCGGTTGGGACCAGCCCATGTACCAGCAGGGTGCGAGTAGCTCAGCTTGGGCTAGTGCGGGCAGTGGCGAGTGGGCCATCCCTGCTGGTACTACCTACGGAGATGCGACATCTTCGTCGTCCGGATTGCGCTCGTCATCTCGTGGGGCCACCCTCACTCAGCAGATGAGCGAGCTCAATATCCAAGTCGGCGACATGGAGGAGACCGTGCACCAGCACGTCGAGTCCACTCGGGACTGGCAGCGGATGTCTGGCGAGAGACTTCACGCCATCGAGCTGGCACAGCAGCAGCAACTGGAGGAGCAGAGGGCCTACTACCGGTGGATGGGGTTTCCCCCTCCACAGTAGTGAGCCTGAAGCTAGCTTGGGGGAGGACCCCCACTCTGAGGTAACTTGTATCTTTATTTTCAGAATCTCATATGCTAAAAACACATAAAAATCTGCAAAATTAAAAAGACCAAAAATATTTATCTGCTTTCTTAAAATTAGTTTGCTTTCACATGCGCGGTAAGAATGCTTTCTGTCCTTCATGGTCGAAATGATGAATAGTTGCTCTGTTTATTCCTTTATATGCCTTCCTTACAGCTTAGTATCCTATCTTAGTTTTGAGTTTGTTGGCTTGTACGATCAAACCTCAGCTTAAAACTTGTGGGTAGCAAAAAGTATGACCTTTGCCTAGGTTGTTGTGAGGTATGATATGGTAAAATAGGGTTGCTATGAGCTAGTACTAAGTGATGTTTGACATCCGAAGTTTTCTTTTGAAAAATGATAAAATGATAAGTTCCTCAATGATTAGAAATTCCTATCCAAAGCCATATGTAGATCCTAGCTGTTGTTAGCCTCCACATATGCTACTTGTTTTCTTCATTCAGTATTGTCGAATTGTTGTGACCCTCAGTGAGAAACTTGTCATGCTCGCATGATCAAGATCACGTACACAGCCACTATATGCTAAACTTCTACACCGGAAGTTAGCACCCATCATTTCATCCATCCCCCATCCTTTTCACAAATAAAGCTCCGCGCATTGTTCCATGATTACTCTCTCTCCAAAAAAATATTCAGCAAAGACTATGGGCTATGCGAAAAAAAGAAGCAGCACATGCTCAAGAGCATGAAAAGAAGAAAAATAATAATAATAAAGAGACATAGCCCAAGTCTCAATAATTTCAAAGGAGAAGAGAGAATCATATCCAAAAAAGGAGTTCTTCATCCATCCACCATATACACACACATGCACATCCTGATCAGGTTGTATAACTTGTTGCTCCTAAGGATTCGGTTTTCGACTCGATAACATATGAGAAACAGGTATGCCACATGTTTTCCCTACCTACAGCTCCACATATCAGTTTATTAGGAGTAGGTGGAGAAAGAAGGCAATTTAATGCCTTGGTGAGGAATCATACACACTGAGCGATCCGAGAGTATCATTCGAGGAACTTTGATTTCTTTGTGAAAATTTAGCAAAACCTTCGGATTGACTACTGATCAAGGTACTTGTGATTAGTAATTTCTATACAACCGTTCTATCTTTCAACCGCCCAAGGCAGGTGAAGCTACAAGCCCCATATCAGTCAAGCGTAAGGTAAGATCAATGCCAACTTATTCAATCCTTGATAGAGTACCTAGTCGTATGCTTGTCATAAACTAGGAATACAACATCGTAGCAACTCCTGATCGACCAACCTAAGTCCTAAGTATCTTGCTCGGGACGAGCAAGAGGCTAGCTTGGGGGAGTTGTTGATGGCTGTTAAGTGCCTACTTTAGCCGTCAATTTACTCATGAATAAAGGAGCAAGAGGCATTTCTTACACGCATTTTAGTTAAGAATAATGTAGTTCCACTTGTCCTTGGAGATTATGTGATTGCAGGAAAATAAGCATAAAAGAAGTGGCAAACTCACCTTCTATGATTCATGCCACGTCACCTCAAGGAGTGGCTGCCACCTCAGGTGCCATGCATGCAAGCTAAGCCACCTCAGGTGCCACGCATGCATGCCATGTCACCAATCCAAGGGAGGCAAGCCCCGACGAATCAGAGCGTGTCACGTGGACTTCACATGGATCCATGGGCCCACTAGAGTGCCTAAACCACCTCAAGAACACATGTACATCGGGGACCGACTTAAGGGCCCACAAGACAGCCACCCCAAGGAAGCACACCCCGAGTGGGGCCCACCTGGGGTCGGCCGACCCTAGGATCGGCCGAACCGACCTTGGGTCGGCTGATCCTGGGCTTCCACGTGGCGCTTGTCCATTGGTCCTAGAGGCCATCCCCGGGGTGTTTCACTCCTTCTTGCGCCGGTGCTCTGGCCTATAAATAGAAGGGGAGGGGGTTCATTTCTTACCAACACACCTTACTCCTCCTCTCTCACTTTTGGTTTCTAAGGCTAGGAGGTAGGCTAGAGTAGTTCTACTTCAGGTTCCAAGTCTACTTTGGGATCTAGGTATGAGTCCTCTTGTATCTTTATTTTACTGTATGACTTTGATCTACTTCAGTTATTCAGCTATTTCATATAAAGTTGTGCTTGTATACATGGGTGAGTTGTTCATGTGTTCTTCACTCGTTCATCATTTGGAGGCTCATGTTCTTGATGAACAAGGCCTTTTGATCCAGTTGACGAGTGGCTTATACATGTTTTCAGTGTTTGTTCATAAGTTAGAGGCTCGTGTTCATCACGAACACGCCCCTTTGATCTTGTTGAATAGACATAGGAAAGCACAAGTCCGTTTGTGTACTTAGACTAGTTTGATCTAGTTAGATCCCATGTTCGTGTTGCATGAAGTTCGTGCTCAAGCTACGGTACTCGGTGTAATTGGCCGGTTTATCTGGCGGCTCTGACCTGGGTCACAATAGCCGGGGCCGGTCAGGGTCCTGCTAACAACGTAAGCGTGGTGCTTGGGTTGCGTAGCTACGTTGCTTATGAGTGTATCCCACGGTTTGTCTTGGGGTAGGCCACGGTGGTGACAGCCGTTGGACCCTTCTGGAATCCCCACGTTCGGATACGCTGTAGGAGTCTAAAGTCTAACAACCGGAGTCGTGCGTATGCGACGCGGTAGGTTAGCTCCCCGTTTGTACCTGGGTGCTTGAGCCAGCAATCTTGCAATGCTAGTGTGCGTCTAACTCGTCTGACTAACTTTGTATGCTTAGTACCTTAGAACCTAGAACTAACTCGTATGTTGCCTCCTAAGCCTAGGACCTTTAGAGAGAGTGTGTTTGTGTGTTCACACTACTATCTTATCTATCATATCTTACCCCTGTACTTGAGTGTCTGGTTCGTTCCCGTCTATGATTTATACTCCTTGCAATAGTGTTGAACTTGTTAATCCGCCCAGCCTTCCTTGGATTCGATATCCTTTGGAATACTCCTTTGGGGAAATGCTACAATGGTACTTCCGTGCGCTTGCGGACTCTTGTAATCGTTAGGATTACCATTCGGTCATTTCTGGCATCGTTGCTAGGAACTCATAACTTAGCATCGACGTTAAGAAATACCAACAGGCAACCAAAAGACTAATCTACCCTTACTAGCAAACTAGGGATACACGCCCCTCAAGGGCAATTTTGAAAGTCTTCAGTTCAGCACCATCGGACGGATGCGCATCCACCGCAAGCCTACGTAGCTCCAACGCAACTCTTGCGATCATGCCGTGTGTCCTCCGCTTCGAAGCTTCTCAGCGGCTGCGGCCTGGGCGGTCAGACCGCCCCTCCTGGGCAGTTGAACCGGCCTGGGTGGCCGCACCTCCTCGTCGAGTCTTCGGCCTCGGTTTTGTGGCTCTACCGAGTAACCCAGTGGTTTTGTGGTGAACCACCGCAAACCCTGTGAACTCAGTGTAGCCTCCACCAATCACCACTCATGACTCGGCTCCCACGTCGTCTCGGCTCGACCATGGTTTTGAGGCTCAACCAAGAAACCGTCAATGACTTCGTCTTGCTGTTCTTGCCACCATGCGGTCCGCACTTGACCCCGTCGGCCACCGGGTCCCTCGAACCAAGCCTACTTGTCCGCTCCACACCTGGAGGCCCACTGGCATGGACCTTTCACGCTTGTTCTTCACCTGCACCGACACCAATCAAGACGCAACCTGCACCTGCAATACTTAGCCAAGAGTCAGTCCACACCACGTTGTCAATCACTCATCACACCAGGAAGCGACCATCCACCAGTCCTCAAACCACACAGGCTCTCAACTTGTCGGCGCCGTCACTCCATGTGTTCAGCTGGTTCACCGTGGTGGTGAGCGTCAGCTGCCCCACTTGGAGTGCCTTGACCTCGGAGATGAGGAGATCGAGCCTTTCTTCGACCGTCGTCATCCGGTATGTTAGGGTAGGAGCTCTAGCCCTTTTACAACGGAGGCGAGTTTGGGCTATGGCTTGGGAGAGTGGTGGTGGTGAATGGTATGGTGGCGGCGGAGGAGGTGGTGGTGGTGACTTCGATGGATCTGCAGTGGCGCTTCTCTGTGGAGGCTGGTGGGGTGTCAGGACTCTTCTCTGGCAAGATGCACGGAGGCTTGGCTTGGTTAGGGTTTCAGTGGGGAAAAAATTGAGGCCTCTCGGCCGGTAGCTCTGATAACCAAATGTAACGATCCTAGGGATCGATACGGGTGGTGATGCTGCGTTGAACGGCGGCACACCGAACTAGTTGGAGAACAGCAACGTGAGGGTCTAGTAGTGGCGACGCGGCATCCAGCGACGACGGCGGTGCATGGAAGAAGAAGAACAAGAAGGAAGTAGTTTAGGTTTTCTGATATTCGATATCTGACTCAGTACACTGGAGAGTCTTTATGCCATCGCAAGCCGATGGCCTAACTTGGGCTCGGCCCTCTGGCCCAATGATTACACGGCCTCTGGCCCAATCAATACATAAGCATAGAGATAGTACTAGTAGATAATACTGAGGTCCTCACATTTAGGCCTCTTTTGGAATGCAGGATGAAAACAATATAGGAATGGGAAAAACGTGGCAATTGGATAGGAATGCATATGCAAAACAAAGGATTGGAAATATAAGAATTTTACAAGAACAAATCTTTGGATGAACCATAGGAAAAATCCAAGAAACAATAGTGTGTAAAGTTGATGACAGAGGTGGCCATGGTTTATATATCCCTGTTGGGGATCCGGGGAGGGCCCCCCTCTTAGGCGGGCTACCACCCTACGTGAAGGAAGTACTGTCAGAAGGGCCCACCATAAGGGTAACCAAGACGGCCGTCTGAACCATCCGTGGATAAGAAGGCCTCTCCCCGGGGGCAAGAGGCTCCCGGGAAGGCCACTCCGGGAAGCACCCCTTGAGCGGAAGACCCCGTCAGGGAGGGAGACGGAAGACACCCGGGAGACAAGAAGGTTGTGGAGCCAACCACAGGGCCATGTGTTACAGGACCCCTTCACACTGTAGACGCACATGGGGAGGCATCGTACCGTAGGGAAAAATACTAGAATGCCCTCCCGAGGGCCCGGGGTCGTCTCGAGTTTGTACCGGGGGGGGTAAATAGACATTGTATTGGAAGGGGTTCGAGAGTCCTATAAAAGGGGAGTCATCCCCCATGTATTAGAGTTTAGTTATTACACATTCAATATACTAGTCACTCAGTCTCCTAGTAGCTCTTCTGAGCATTCCGTACGGCTCAAGAGTCCCACCCTTTACTGTTTGGGCTTCGTAACCACCAACAGTTGGCGCCATCCGTGGAGACATGTGTGACTGAGAGAAACCAAGATGGAACCTATCAAGAAGTAGGGGAAGGTCGCCCCGAGAGCCTCCCGGGATGATCAGGACACTGCTGAGGAAGTCACGACCAGAGCCCCTCTCCCAGGCCCCGGGGAGGAGCCCTGGGATGCTGAGAAGTTCGACTTGGAATACCATTGCGTGGACAATGACGAAGACCTGGAGGCCATTGACAGGGACCCTCCGGAGACCGATGACAGTCTCCACCCTACTCAAGGTCGTGACGAGACGTCCCCGGAAGAGAGAGCGGCACTCTAGGCGAAGCACGAGTTGGAAGAACTCCAAGATCGAGTTCGACAGGCGTGCAAGGAGGTAGAACGACAAGACTCCTCCGCCCAGGAGGACATTGACCGGGAGGTGAAGAGGAGGGAAGAAGAGTACATGAGGTGGAGGGCGAATGCAAATCGGAGGGCCCGGAAGCTGAAGAAGTTGCTGGAGGAGCTGGAATCAGGCAAAGCGCCACAGGAAAGTTCTGAATGGAGTAGTCGCGATCAACGTCAATGCCCTGAGCGGGAGCGACTTGTGGCCCCCCCCAAGCGCAGTAGCATCCATGACTCCAAGTCACCACTGTCACAGGTGCTCCAAGCACTCAGCTGGCCAAAGGGCTTCAAGATGCCCCAGAGCGCTCCCTACGATAGCAAGGTAGATCTCGCTGCTTTCCTCATGAGTTTCGACGCCGCTATCCACTCTGTCGGAAGCGACGAGTCCGCCATGGCTAAAAGCTTCGTGATGGATGGCACCAAGATAGCACACACTGGCTACAGTACCCTAGACACCCGAAGGATTCACTATTGGGAGTAGCTTCGGGATCTAATGCCGGAGAACTTCCAAGGAAACTACGACGACCCGGTCACCTCCAGACACCTATGAAGCAGGGAAGAAATGAGACCCTATGAAGATTCATCAAGCGCTTCGTGAATGTCAAGTGCTAGGCTAGTGAGCTAAGTGAATGCACAATCATCAATACGGCGCAGGAAGCACTCCTGCACGGTTCTCTTCGCTCACATCTGTCGAGAGCCCCCCACAGACAGTGCCGAAGTTGATGAAGAAGATAGAGGAGTATGCAAGGGTGGAAGATGACGAGCTCCGGGAAAGGCAGCGGAGGCACCCAAGAGATCCCCGCCCTCACCACGAGGATTGGAAGATGTGGGAACGTGAGAGGGAGCATCGCCCAGAACGTGAGGAGCCCCGTAGGAAGGAGTTGCCCCAACGCCCCACCCGGGAGGTCCACACCATTGAATCTTCCCATAGCCAAGATGAGTGCCGGGACGAGCACAGGGACATGCGTCTGGAGGAGCGCTGGGAGGATCGAAAGTGGGAAAGACCATCAGAAGGCTCTCGATAGCATCCAGAAGGCCGAACCCGGTCGAATCCAGCATTTGTGCATGAGCGGGGAGGGGCAAAGCCTTTCTGTATCATCCGCAGAGATTGGGGAGCATACCACAAAGGAATGCCCAACGATACCCAGCGCACAAACCACTGCAACTTCTCAAAGAGCGTCGATGGCAGACCGACCCGTGCTTCACGCAACACCCACCTGGGCACCACCCTCTGCCATGCCACTGGGATCACCGCCCACTATGTGGCCCCATCCACTGGCGTACGTCATGCCGCCACCCGGAGCCCCTGGAAGCGGAATTTCACGGGCCCGCCGAAGGTCGAGGCCATCACCCGGGACATGCAGCACGTCATGGGATCCCACCGGTTCGTCCTCCCCATCTCTGGGGGGTCTTTCCGACCCCTGGATTCGAAGAGGCAGATGCGCGTGTACATCTGGACAATGTATCATGTCTCGTCCATCCCCCTCCTCAGCTTCTGGCGTATGCTGCCGTGCCCATCACCTTCCACGCGGAGGACTGCAACGTGCCCTTCTACCCGCACGAAGACGCATTCGTGATATCGGCCAACGTCAACGGGGTGGAACTGCATCGGATCCTCATTGACGGAGGCAGCTCCGTGGACATCCTCTTCATCCGGGCTTTCGATGAAATGGGACTGCCGAGATCACAGCTGATTCACGCGGGCTCACCGCTGCGTGGGTTCGGGGGAGGATCCGTCAAGACTTTGGGACAGATCTCCTTACCTGTCTCCTTTGGGCTCGTGGAGTTTGCACGAACGTAGGACATCATCTTTGACATTGTGGACACTCCCTATCAGTATAATGCTATCCGCGGGAGACGCCTATTGAACGCCTTCTATGCGGTTCCACACCATGGTTTCCTGTGCCTGAATATGCCCGACCTCCGGGGTATCATCAAGGTGCTGGGGGATCAGATGGCATCCTGCTTGATCGACATGGGGAGGGCCCCGGGGCAGAGGCAGGTGAATAAGCTGCGTCCTGGAAAAGAGTCGGGCGGAAGTAGCCCTCGCCACCACCCACCATGTCCCGAAAGCATGGCCCGAGGAAGATCTCAAGGAGGTGGTGTTACGGGAAGACTTCCCAGACATGACTGTCCGGATCGCCAAGACGCTCCCTACGGATTTTGAAGAAACCCTCCTCGGCTTTCACAGGGAATATGAGGACGTGTTCGCGTGGAGCCCAATGGACCTACAAGGAGTAAGCAAGGACCTCATTGAGCATCACCTCCTCATCGACCCCAAGAAGAAGCCACATAAGCAGAAGGTGCAGAAGATGTCAGCCGAGAGGAAGGAGGCCGCCAAGGAAGAAGTGCAAAAGCTGCTCGAAGCCCAGGTGATCCGAGAATAGCTAGCCAATCCCGTGCTGGTCAATAAGAGCAATGGGAAGTGGAGAATGTGCATCGATTTCGCTAATCTCAACAAGGTGTGCCCCAAGGACGATTTCCCGCTGGCCCGCATTGACCAGATCGTCAACTTCACCGCAGGCTGCGAACACCTGTGCTTCCTCGACGCATATTTGGGCTATCATTAGGTTTGGATGGCTGAGGAAGACAAGCCGCACTTCAGTTTCATCACTCTGTTTAGGATGTACTGTTTCACCCGGATGCCCTTCGGATTGCGAAACCTTCACACGGCTCGTGCAGAAGGTCTTCGATGATCAAATCGGGAGGAACGTGGATGACATCGTGGTGTGCAGTCGGAAGGAGGAAGACCTGTTGGTGGATTTGCTGGAGACATTCGAAAATCTCAGGCGCACAGGTGTTGGGAGTTATAAATGTCGTTGCTAAGTTTATGTGTTCCTAGCAACAACACAAAATGATAGTGGTAATCCTAAAGATCACAAATGAATCCGCAAGCGCACGGATAAAGCATTGTAGCATTTCCCCATCGGAGTATTCCAAAGAGTATCAAACCCAAGGAAGGCAATGGCGGATAACAAGACTTATACTGTTGCAATGAATATGGATCATAGATAGAAGTAGCGGTAACACTCAAATACAGGGGTAAGGATAAATATGATAGGGGTAGTGTGACTGTTGATGGTTGAAACACGTGTCGAGTTTCGATCTGCAAGCGTATGGACCACCTATAGCCTTTTTCACCACGGGGTGACCCCCCAAGGTTCTTGTCAATCCGCGGAGCAAGGGGATTGCTAGCACTTAACCAAGTACTAATCTAATTGATTGAAAAACCTTTGAAAGAGATATTAATCTAAAGTAAAGACAATATAACCTATGTTAATCTAAGACTAAACTAGATGGCAAGAGTGATACAAGAGAGAGACTAAGAGGTGTTGCCTTCACTAGCACATGAAAGAGGTGTTGCCTTCACTAGCTTCATGGTGGTTATGCGGCCGCTAAGCCTTTTCCCTAAATCATTCTGTCACTACGCAAGGTAATCAATCGCTTTCACGTATAACCGCATCTATACCTAAGAATCCATAGGGTTAAGCTAATCACCACGATTACCACAAACCCTACTAAGACCACATGTTGTACATACATATGTAACTAAAGCATTCGCAAAGACATAGACCATTAAGCATCTATAGGCATAGGGTTCATGTAGCGATCACATATCATGTATCCATCTAACCCTAGGGATGAATGGAGATATTACCCCATCATCTTACAAGGATTGAAGCATATAGGGGTGATGGAGCCTCCGGAGAACGTCATCGATGAAGATGGTGGCTGTTGGCATTTCTTAACGTCATTGCTAAGTTCGTGAGTTCCTAGCAACGATGCGAGAAATGTCCGATGGTAATCTTCACGATCACAAAGAATCCGCAAGCACATGGATATACCATTGTAGCATTTCCCCAAAGGAGTATTCCAAAGTGTATCGAATCCAAGGAAGGCAAGGTCGGATTAACAAGACCAACACTACTGCAATGAGTATAAGTCATAGACGGGAGTAAATCAGGTTCTCAAATACAGGGGTAAGATATGGTAATAGTGAGGTAGTGTGAACACACTTGAACTCGTTCTCTCATTGGTACACTACGGCTTAGGAGGCAACATATGAGTTAGTTCTAGGTTCTAAGGTACATACAAGTTAGTCACACTAGCATTGTATGAATATCAGCTCAGCACCCAGGCACAAACGGGGAGCTAACCACCCGTGTCGCTTCCGCACGACGACGGTTGTTAGACTTTAGACTCCTACAGCGTACCCGAACGTGGAGGATTACAAAGGGTCCAACGGCTGTCACTACCATAGCCTACCTCAAGACAATTCGTGGGGCACGCTCATATGCAATGCAGCTACTCAACCCATGCACCATGCTTGCATTGTTAACTAGTCACTAACCGGCCCGGGCTATTGTGACCCAGGTCAGTGCCACCAGATAACTGGCCACTTACACCGAGTACCGTAGCTTGAACTCAAACTTCATACAAAACAAACACGTGATCTAACTGGATCAAACTAGGCTTGTCATACAAACGGATTCGTGTTCTACTATGTCTATTCCATAAGATCAAAGGGTCATGTTCGCAAAGAACACGAGCCTCTAACTTATGAACAAACAACGAGAACATGAGTAAATCATCTGTCAACTGGATCGAAAGGCCTCGTTCAACAAGAACATGAGCCTCTAAATGATGAACGAATGAAGAACATATGAACAAATCACCCATGCATGCTAACACTACTTTATATGAAATAGTTATATAACTGAAGTAGACCAAAGTCATACAATAAAATAAAGATACAAGAGAACTCATACCTAGATCCCAAAGTAGACTTGGAACTTGAAGTAGAACTACTCTAGCATACCTCCTAGGCTTGGAAACCAAAAGTGAGAGAGGGGTTGCAAAGTGAGTTGCTAAGAAATGAACCACCTCCCCTTCTATTTATAGGCCTGAGCACCGGTGTGGAATGGCTGTAAACACCCCCGGGATGGAGTGAGGGACCAACCAGGAGTCACCACGTGGAAGCCCCTGAGAGGAGGCCACAAGGTCAGTTCGACCGACCTGTGGGGTCAGCCGACCCCCTGTGGACCCCACTCAGGGTGTGCTTTCTCCAGGTGGCTGTCCTGTGGGTCCCAAGTCGGTTTCTGGTGTCCACTTGATTTTGAGGCGGTTTGAGTGCCTGTGGGCCCATCAATCCATGTGACGTCCACGTGTCGCCATCTGATTTGTCGGGGTGTGCCTCCCTTGGATTGGTGGCATGGCTTGCATGCATGGAATCCTAGGTGACAGCCCGTCCTTTAAGGATTGGTGTCGCCATAGAAGGTGAGTTTGTCACTTCTTTTACGCTTATTTTCCTGTAATCAAATAATCTCCAAGGACAAGTGGTACTACATTATTCTTAACTAAATGTGTGCAAGAAATGCCTTTTGCTCCATTATTCATGAGTAAATTGACGGCTAAAGTAAGCACTTAACAGCCATCAACAGCGGCGATGACGCTCGGGAACACCCCTAGGCCGACGGCTTGGAGTCCTCTTGCTTCCTTCCCTCCACCGGTGTTGATCCTTGCGACGAACTCATCCAACTCTCTCCCCCATCTTGCGACGGCGGCTTTCTGGTGAATGGATGTCAATAGAATGATTGGATGCAGCGGCCGTCGAAGGCAGGAGCTACTAATAGACCGATGAGGGGCTAGGTCAAAGGGGAGGCCGAAGCGGCATGAAAACATGCTGGGCTGATCCGACCAGGCCGGTCAGCCCAGGCTGTTTTCAGCCTAGTTCAGGCCCGTCTGCCTCCCCGCAGCTCATCATGACATTTTGAATTTATACCTCTTCATTTGTGTCATTTTGGTGTCGTCATCCCCACGATCAATATAGGGGGTCTTCTCGCACGAAGTCCGATCTTTACGTCTTAGTCCTCAGGGATGATCCGTCATAGCACCTTGGTCCTTGCCACCTTTGGAAGTGATTTTGCCTTGCACTTGAACACGAACGGAACTCCTCATTTGCTCCTTCGAACTTGTTGTGACTCCGTGCCTTTTGTCCATGTTTTCCTACAAAAACACAATACTTCCAAATGCACATCACAAAGTTGAACTTGTTATACCATTAGTGTGCCTAGTGGTGGGTTAGTTCCACAATCAAGTTCAAACCAAAGTGTGACGATTATATTTATAGCACCAAAATTCACCGTCAACATCTCCCCCATGCTTAAACCTTGCTCGTCCTCGAGTAAGTAATCTTTGCTTAAATGGGAAATCAGCGTTGCCTTCCAATGTTGTCCTTGCACTTAGTCATTCATGACGAGGCAAATTGCTCTCTCTTAAGAATTTAGTTTTAAAGTTCATGTTGTGACCGACTTCTTTTTCATTATGGAAGATAGACTAATAATAAAGAACAAGCCACATTTAATAAACACGATGCTCTAAAACTTAAGTGAACTTCAAACCATTACCTTGTTCCATGGAAGAATTTTCAAAAAGATGTGTATCCAACATAAGTGAAATTCTCTTGCAAAAGCTCATGGAAACACTCATCTCATCAAGTCACTCAAGCCTATACTAGATTATTGTCAACCTATTCTACTTACATGTGATAGTGGAAGGCTTATGTGGTGCTTGGTAGGTCAAAACAATCCTAGCAAAATATACATCTAAAATATTGTCAAGTTACGAGAGAAATCTACTGGAATTACCGAGACTCGTCAAAAAGGCCATGGAAAATAAATGTTGGAAAGAGAGAGGGATGAAACACACACATTTAGATAGGTGGACATGTGCAAGTGGCAAATGAATGATCCCGAGGCACAAGTGAAGTCCTCGTTATCAGATTGCACATGGTTGGGAGATTTGAGTATGGATTTGTCTTCAAGGCACTTTATGAACTTATGAAGCAAAAAGAACCGAGGAGCATCTTTATTATTTATTTTTTTATTTCTATCATTTTTTTGTTCTTTTTTTTCTTCTCGTCATTTTTTCTCTTCTTTTGTTCCTCATGACTTTTGCAACATAATTCTTACTCAACATTTGTTAGAGATGATGCGATGACTCCTCCCCCATGCTTGACGATGCTCGTCCTCGAGCATAAAAGAGGGGGGCAGACTGCTAAAATAAGCATAAATTCCATAATCTTGCAGAATATTTGAATCTCCATCGAGAACTTTACTCCATACTCAAATTGGGCTGTGGACAAGGAGGTGATCACAAAAAGATGTTTTTGGTTTAGGGTGGATGCCCAGCGAGGTTTGTGAATTTTTCGATATGAAAACCCACAATGCATGGACAAAAAGGCTACCATGAAAAAGTTACACAAAGGAATGACCAGCTTCTTAGTCTCGAACATAGAAACCATTCCTAATCCAACTCATCAAAACATATGTTTGCAAAAATCTATGGGTTTTGTTATCATAGAACATATATGTATATGGCTTTGGTAGGTAGAACTTTGCAAGAGCATCACAAATATGTAGGTCAAGGTTTTTGATCGCGGGCTATGAAAAATAGCGGCGTCCTAGCCTGGCCGCTATTTGGCGCTATTGCGCCGCTATAGCGGCGCCATGGCGCCGCTATAGCGGCAGCTATGTGCAATAGCTCCAGCTGGCTGCTGCCGCTATATCGCCGCTATAGTGCGCTATTTGATTGAAACAACAACAGCAACATGACAGTGTTGAACTAGCCTTAATAAGTTAATAATTCATATGGCCATGACAATGGACAACATAATATGATAAGTTCTCAACCTCAAAGCAAATACCAAATATCCATGAAGGCATCAAGTCAACACTTGAAGTTGAAGTACATAAGCAAACAACCATGGACCACACAACCATAAAGTTCACAAATCACAATTCAAACAGCAACAACCATGGTTATTGGCAATAGACTAAAGTTTTTAATTACAGTCCACTTGCCTTGTTTTTTTTGCCTGAGCCTATAGCGGCAAAATAGCAGCAATATGACGCTATTCTGGAATAACGGCGTAATAGCGCGATATAGCGGCAATAGCACCGGTAGCGCAAAAAAAGAAGAATAGCTTCACGTCGAGAGCTACGCGCTGCTATAGCGTGCTATTTAAAACCTTGATGTAGATAGCATAAAAGTTAAGTTTTCATAAAAACAACAAGTTATCCGGCTATCTGTAAACTTAAATCAAAGAGCAAAGATATGTATGTGGGTCTAGAGTATAGTCATTTTACCTCCACAAATAAAAGAGTCAGAATTTAAATTAATTTCAGATCATGTTGTAGAGAGCAATTAGCCAAGACATGTATAACTTCATGTAGGTGAAACAAAGCGTCAACTTTCATCACTTTTCCATAAGCATAAGCAATATAAAACATTGTGGTGAACGCATGGTCATGCCTATTTATTGAAAATAAAATGAAATCTAGGTTGTCCTCCCAGTAGCCATGTTATTGTAGAGAAAAACAAAAAGTTGCACCTAAGGTTCAAGGCATACTTACAAGCATTTATTTTCGGAAAAGAGAAGGTTCATGGAGGTGTTACCATCTTTTGTAGTTCTTCGTTATGTTCTCCTGACATCTCCATGTATTGAATGTGGCTTTGCTTTTGTCTTGATTTTCCAATGCTCCTATACTTCTTAATTTGATCATGTATTCTTAATGGAGCCAATGGTCGCCCTTCTCCTCAATGTTGTCATCACTATCCCCTCTTTCGTGTTCTCATCGTCTCTTTGTTGTCTCTTCTTCATGGATTTCCCCTCTGTCCAGAACATAAAATATATCAAAATATAGATCTTTTGAAAAGTTTATGAAATTACCTTTCCAACATGTGGTCATTCATCTTGATTCTTGATTTGTTGGAATCGTAACTTCATGGGGTTTCTAAATATCCAAAAGTATTCAGTGTTTTCCCTTCGAGACCATGCAGAATTTTGATAAGATCAATAGCTTCTTGTGCATTGATCTGGAGATGTTGATGATCTTGATTATTCTATCTTCTAGAGCGTCATGTTGCACTTCCGTGTTGAAGATTCAGGGCCTCCCCCATGCTTAGCATTTTGCTAGGCATGGAAGAAGAAGACAAACCATTTTTATCTTAGACATCCTTCAATTTCCTTGTCGTGAGAGTCTTTATCTTGCCTGCAAAACATTTTAAACACACATTCTACTCCCAAGGTGATGGTTGGGAGTAGATAAAATTGCCAACAATCCAACAATGTTTCCTAGGACTCTTAACTTGTGGCATAATTAGTCAAATGAGGAATTAAAACCTAATAGGTGTACATGGGTGCAAAGTGTGTATGCACATGATAGGAAAGCATATAAACAAAGACAATGTTTTCACCTAGTTCTAAACACCATGTTTACAACTAGGTTGCCGAATTTCTCCATAGCCATAAAGATGTATATGTAAAGAAAGAAACATCACGTCAATGACAAAATTTAATGTATGCAAATAAATAATTATGAGCATGAACATGATTGTGGTTCTAAAAAGAAAAATTAAACTTAGATTAATTAGCCACAAGTTGATCATAATAGGATGGTGCCATTCTTTATTCTCTCTAAGAAAGAAATAAAAACATAAAGAAACAGGTTGCCTCCCGAAAAGCGTTTCATTTAAAGTCATAGAGCTCGACTTTCTCACATACCTTCTTTTCATCGCATAGCCATGGCCCTTCATGCAAGAAGAAAAGGTGCCAATGCAGCTTTAATTCACTTCCCATGGTGTGCTTGATCACTTATAGATGACTTGCCCAAGCTATCTGACATCATCACTTTTTCCTTCTTTGTCGCCCTTCGGTGCTGCCTTCACTTCAAAACATTTTCTTTGATGTCCAGAATAGAAAGTGTACCCAAACTCTACTCCATTGCACAGTTCACAAATTTTCCTTTCCAACAAGTCTTTATTTGCCTAAATCGGACTCCGAACAAGCGAGTTATGTATGTTTTACTCCGGTGATGAAATTTGTCCTGAAATTTTCAGAACGCGCAACGCTCAATGTTTTCTCCATAACTCCTTGCATGGGTCTTCGAATTCGTTGGTTCTTGATGCATTAGAATGGAAACTTGATAGAGCTTTAGAATATCT
This sequence comes from Cenchrus fungigraminus, assembly GCA_036936925.1. Taxonomy (NCBI): domain Eukaryota; kingdom Viridiplantae; phylum Streptophyta; class Magnoliopsida; order Poales; family Poaceae; genus Cenchrus; species Cenchrus fungigraminus. The sequence continues at coordinate 54,236,211 of CM072778.1, forward strand.
CATTTTCTTCATTTGTACACCTCTGAACAAGCTCTCAAATTGAGGAAGACAGCAGCATCCATCGCGGGATTTGGAGAGGTTGATGACTTATCTTGCAACTCTTTGGTCATGACTTCTCTTTTCATCAATCAAGCCATTGTATTCCTGCATGGTTAGTGAAAATTGGGCCTTCTCCGGACATGTGCTTCTTTAAGGTCATTATCTTGACCAAGCGCAAAGCATGATCGAGATTTACAAAACTTATTGTAAACATACGTGTCCATAATCAACACCACATGCAAATTGTAGCAACAAGTCAAGGTGTAATTAAAAGAAGCATATGTTTCTTGCATAGAACTTAGCTCATCATTAGGCAAAGGTTCTTCAGGCGTGAGATTAATTGGTTTAAACATAAACATTACCTCATCATCATTCTCAAGAAATTCTAGCCTATTAACATGATAATCATTAGAACAAGGCATAGAATTTAAACTATTACTCATACCATTGGTCCAACATGAGTATTTGCATATATCATCACCAATACCAATAATATCTTGAGATTTCAGCATGTACCTTATCCTCGGATCTTTCTCAACAAGAGTGATCTTTGGTTCGTCTTGTGGCGTTGAAAGCAAATCAATCTCGATGAGTGGAGGTGTCTCTTTGTTACCTTTTGGCATCCTCTTAATCTCATCATGTGGAACATGTAATCCTTCAGCAATGTATGCATTTGTCTCTTCTTTGAAGTCTTCATGATCATCACAATCTTCATCTTCAAAGTCTTGTATGTTGCTTTCTTTACCCTCCGTGTACCACATGTCGTCGAGATTGCTCATCGTTGATTTACTCTTTTCTTCGTCATTGAGCACTTCCATGTCTTGATTTGCTAGTGTGTAAGCTTCAATAGCACACAAGCTATGATCTTGTCGAAAGGGATCATGTAGGTGTGTTTGCCTTGTGCCATCTCCTTCCCACTCATCTTCTAGCTTGAGTCCTATCTTCTTCCATTTATCCTTCGAGTCACTAGGCTCATCACGGTTGTACTCTTCTCTTCCTTCATTATAAATCTTTGAGTTGTCAAATAGGTCAATCCATCCTTCATTTTCTTCTTCTCTTTCTTCTTCAAATATCTTTTGGATCGACTCTCCACTCAACTCTTGATCAAATATATCTTCGATTCTCTTAGCGATGTGTCAGTGTTCCTCCTTCCTTCGGTAGTTGATTAGGGGGGCAAAATCAACTTGAATCCAATCAGATTGATTGAACTCTGCCAATGGTCTAGCATTCTCCATTTCGGCCTGCATTCATGTTAGTTTCAACATTTTTATCATGCAAAATGACTTCTCTTAATTTAGGAAGTGGTTCTTCAATTTCTTGTATGGTCGGTTCATCTTTCTCGACCCTCGGTTCGTCTTTTTTAGAAATTTCAGCAAGCATCCTGGGCTTGCTTTTGTCGTTTTACTCCTCCCGACAACGTCTTTGCCAATCTCGTTGCATTCTTTTTTCATTGCTTATCCTTTGTAAGATTTGTGCGGCTTCACTAATTGTTTTATCCATTAAATCACCACATGCACACACACTTACAAAACTAGCGGAGTTAGGGGTTAGTGAAAAATAAAATGTATGCAACATCAAGTCACAGAAAAATCCCAAGTTCGGGCCTTGCTCAAGTAGTTCATTAAAATGGTTCCAAGCGTCATCAATTCCTTCATCTTCTCCTTGCTTGAAATGGAGCACTTGCCTCCTTAAGTCTTGGACCTTGCTTATGGGAAAGAACTTTGAAAGAAATTTCTTCACGAGCTCATCCCAATTTCCTTTTGCTTCAACGGACGCAAATGTGTACCATCTTCGCGCTTCATCTTCGAGAGAAAACGGAAAAAGATTCCACTTGAACCAAGCGGCCGGAACTCCTTCTTGTTGCACCATGTTGCATATCATCGTGAATTCCTTAATGTGTCTATATGGGTTGTCATCCTCCAATCCTCTAAAGGGGTTTTTCGCCACTAACATGATGATTCTAGGCTTCACTTTGTAGTGGGTTGTAGCAAGCATCAAATCTGATTTTTGTATCTCAATGTCCTCCATTGACGGCATTGGTAGCTCCCTTAGCGACATCTCTTCGTCTTCCAATGGTGAGGTGAACATATCCATCTAGGCACAAAAAAATAAAAAAACAAAAGAAGATTTTTCTAGAAAAAAAGGGTTAGATGTTAGTAATCAACAAAATTAATACAAGATTAAACGTAGCAAACTGGCTTGCTCCCCGGCAACGACGCCATAAAAAGGGGCTTGTTGATGGTTGAAACACGTGTCGAGTTTCGATCCTCAAGCGTACAGACCACCTATAGCCTTTTTCACCACGGGGTGACCCCTAAGGTTCTTGTCAATCCGCAGAGCAAGGGGATTGCTAGTGCTTAACCAAGTACTAATCTAGTTGATTGAAAAACCTTTGAAAGAGATATTAATCTAAAGTAAAGACAATCTAACCTATGTTAATCTCACTACGTGAAAACCTCAAATAGGTCACGCAGCATTTGTAACGGGCCCTTAACACCCGTTACATGCACCCACATCTGTAACGGTGGTTGTTTGGCGCCCGTTACCCATAAGCACGGCAGGCCGACCACGGGGTTGGCCTCCACAACGCCCGTTACCAATGTGGACTTCTGGTAACGGGCTTCTTAAACGCCCATTAGATGAATTCGTTGTAACAGACGTTAAATCGAGTCTGTTACAAAAGGTAAACCTATCGGTAACGGGCTGGTAAAGTCCGTTACCGATCAATGCCCTATCGATAACGGGCTGTTTAGGTCTGTTACTGATCACTGCCGTATTGGTAACGGTCTATAAAGTCCGTTACCGATAACTTTCGTACTGGAGACGCATCTTTGTTCGGATGTGTCTCCTTTGCTCGCGACCCAATTGGATACGCTCATTTCTTAGGACTCGTCTCCTTTGATTGCCACCCAGGGTCGACTTTTTTCTCACATCAGAGACGCACGTTATTATTGCTCGTCTGTGTCTTCTCCTTCCGACACCACTTGTTTCTCTCTCCTCAGAAGGCCACTCCCGTTCCGACAATAACACTCGCTCTCTCTCCTCAGAAGTCCCCGCCGGGCTGCCCCATTCGCCGCCGCCAGCTGCGCGCGCTCTGAGGATCACGCTCTCTCTCCTCAGAAAGTCGGAGCTGCAGCAGGGCGGCCGGCCGCGTGCGCGATGGCGAAAGGGGCCAGCGGACGTCGACCGCGGCGTCATCCAAAGCAGACGCCTCCGTGTCCCCTCGCCCTGGGGCTCGGCGCCGTCCTCTGCACTGTCACCGCGGCCGCGACGCCGCCTCCGATCCTCCTCTTCGGCCGCGCTCGCCTCGTAGAAAGTCCTCGTCAAGGTGGAAATTAATTGCCCCCTTTTATTGAAATTCTTCAGCTGTTCTAATCCTCTTATGTTATCGGTTTTTTTGTGTGAGCAATTATGCTCATTTGGTGTATGGAATGCAGATGGCGGCTGCTGCTCAGGCTTGGATGTACAGACAGCTCCAAGAAGATTAGGAGAATTTCTTAAGCGGGGTAAATGGTTTTCTAAATCAAGCAGAGGCGGATATGAGAAACCGTGGTGTTCAGGCAATGCTTTGCCCCTGTATAGATTGTCTCAACCAGAAGAAATTCGGACAATAGGAAATCATTTTTCATCATTTGGTCACACGTGGTTTCACAAAAAATTACACGTGTTGGAATAAACATGGTGAGGAAGGCCTTAATGAACTCGAAGCAAGCTGCCTAAATGAAGGTGAAGTGCGACACCATGCTACCGACCATGATGAAGACCTTGATGAAGGTGGAGTTTTTGAGGAAAATGAACCATTATTCACACCAAATGTGATGAGGCCTGAGGATATCACTGATCAAGAAGTTAGGGGCTTCGATGATGGTGAGGTGTTGCAACATGTGCACAATGTTGATCAAATGTTGCGGGATGTTGAGTTTCAACGAGTGTACACACCTTCTGAATTAGCGAGGCTGAAGCAGTTCATTGAAGATTCAAAGAAACCCCTCTATCCTGATTGCCAGAAGTACTCTCATCTTTCTGGAGATCTAAAACTTCTGCAGCTTAAGGCAGATCATGGTTGGAGCAACAAAAGTTTCAAACATCTATTGGATGTGCTTAGAGACATGCTACCTGAAGGAAACCAAATAGCAGAGTCTGTCTATGAGGCGAAGAAGATAATCTGTCCTCTGGGAATAGAGGTTGAAAAAATCCATGCATGCAAGAATAGTTGTGTATTGTTCCGTGGAGATTATGCAGACCTTGACAAGGGCCCCAAGTGTGGCTATGATCGGTACAAGAGGAAAAAGGATGGTGGAGATGATAATAATGCTGATGACGAGAACGAGCCCGGCGAGATCAGAGGCAAGAAGAAGAAGGCTAACAGAGGGGCTCCTGTGAGGGTGGCATGGTATTTTTGCATCATTCCTCGGTTGAGAAGATGGTTCGCAACACGAAAGGAGGCCCAACTCTTACGTTGGCATGACGAAGGCCGAAAGGAGCTTAAGCAAGATGGCAAGTTTAGGCACCCCGCAGATGCAGCACAATGGGGTAACAATAATAACCACTTTCCGTGGTTTGACGAAGACGTAAGGAGCATACGGTTTGCTATGAGCACAGATGGCGTGAACCCATTCGGTAACCAGAGCTCAACACATAGCACCTGGCTTGTCGTGCTGTCATTGTACAACCTTCCACCCTGGCTATGCAAGAAACAAAAATATATGATGCTGACAATATTGGTCTCCGAGCCAAAGCAACCTGGCGACCGTATTGATGTCTACTTGAGGCCACTAGTTGATGACTTGAAGGTACTGTGGAACCCTGGTGTGAAGGAGGTTTGGGATGAGTACAAGCGTGAGGAGTTCAAAATGCGTGCCATGTTGTTCACCACCATCAACGACAACCTGGCTCATCGCAACCTCTCTGGCCAGAGTAAAAGGAAAGGTGCAGCTTGCCCACACTGCTTGGAAGATACTTGCGCAGTATGGCTAAGTCATTCAAAGAAATACGTATTTATGGGGCACCGTCATTTCCTCGGCAAGAAACATCCATACCGGGCCATGGATTGTTAGTTTAATGGGGAAAACGAGAATTGAGAGGCGCCGTTGCATGTGACTGGAGATCTGGTCCACTTGAAAGTCAAGGACGTCAAAACTATCGAGGAGTTACCCAAACTGACTGAAAAAACCCTTGGCAAAAGAAAGAAATTAGATGGTGAAGAAGAAGAAGAAGAAGGAATGTGGAACAAGAAATCAATTCTATGGGAGCTAGAGTATTGGCCGATGTTGGATGTGCATCATTCGATTGACAACATGCACGTCAAGAAGAATGTGTGTGAAGCTACTTGTGGAACATTGCTACAACAGAAGTCCAAAGGAAAAGATCATAAAAATGCAAGGGAGGATGTTAAAGAACTGGGCATTAGGCCGGAGCTCTATGCAGAGGAAACAGAGACGGGGACGGACCTTCCCGTTGCTGCAACCACCTTGTCAAAGGCAGAGAGAAAAGAATTCTGTCAGTTTTTGCATGATTTGAAAGTACCTTCAGGCTACTCATCAAACTTCAAGAGGCTAGTGTCGGTGAAGGACATGGAAATGAATTTCAACTTGATGAAATCTCATGGTTGCCATGTGTTGATGACAGCTCTTCTTCCTGTTGCACTTAGAGGTATCAAGACAGAACTGGTTCGCGACGCGGTCACGAGCTTGTGTTTATTCTTCAATGCAATAGAATAGAAGGTGATTGATGAGAAAAAACTATTGGACTTAGAGAGGAGGCATTTCGAGACCCTATGCCTGCTTGAAGCTACCTTCCCACCATTATTCTTTGATCTCATGCAGCATCTAACAGCACACCTCGCGAGGGAAATCTGGTTCCTTGGCCCATCTTACCTTCATCAGATGTTTCCATATGAGAGGTTCTATGGATTCCTGAAATCATTGGTACATAACCGGTTATTTTTGGAGGGAGCCATTGTTCGTGGCTACGAGACCATCGAAGCAGTGGAGTGGGCCATGGGTTATATGGACCCCCAAAACCCCATTGGTGTGCCTCGCTCACGGCATGAAGGTAGGCTTTCAGGTGTTGGGACCCTGGGGAAAAAGTGAGTCACTCCGGAACCAGATGCCTTCCAAAAGGCTCATTTCACCGTGATACAACAGCTGCACCTAATTACACCATTTGCCAATGAGCACAAGCAACAACTACGTCAAGACAACCCTGACCGTGGTAGGGCTTGGCTTGCAAAGATGCACATGCAAGGTTTCAGCAGGTGGCTCCGAGATTATGTCGAGACATGCAACAATGCTGTAATAATCGATGAGATAAGGAATCTAGCAGCGGGGCCATTGCTCACTGTTACAAAATACCAAGCAATGGATATCAATGGATACATGTTCTACACCATGGCCCAGGATAAAAAGAGCGTCTATCAAAATAGTGGTGTGCGTGTACGGGCTGTCGTCGATGACAGTCATGATGATGATGACATGGAGACAAACACATATTATGGTCAAATAGAGGAGATATGGGAGCTTGATTATGTAGGATTGAAGGTAGCCTTGTTTCGGTGTAGATGGGTGACCAATGGGAAGAGAGCTGTGAGAAAGGACAAATATGGTTATGTTAGTGTTGATCTCCGGGTCTTTGGTTACAAAAACGAACCATTTGTCTTCGCCAACGATGTTGAGCAAGTGTTCTATGTACCTGACCATGCAAAGAAGAACTGGTCTTTGGTTATGCCTGGAAAAAAAGGATTGTTGGGGTGGAAAATGTTGTTGAGGAGGAGGAATACAACCAGTTTGACGAAATTCCATCCTTTGACACTTCATACAAGCTCCGACTCTTGGAAACTAACAAAACACCGTACTTGCGAAGTGACCATAGTGAAAAAATCCATATACAAAAATCAAGGAAGAAAAAGCAAGCCTGATGTCTGCTGAATCCTTTTTGTAATGCAGGATGTGTCTATTGGTGGAAATGGAATCCGTTTTGTAATATAAAGGATGTGATGTATTGGTGGAATTTGAATCCTTTTTGTAATATATAGGATGTGGTGGAATTTGAATCCTTTTTGTAATATATTCTGCCTAAGATACTATATATATTCTGTTTATATTCTGCTTCAGTTCAGTAAGTATGTTGCAGGCTGCTTCAGTTCAGTAACGAGTGTTAATATAAAAGAGACGAGGATTAGCCAACCCGCGTCGCCTTTGTTATGGGCAAGAGATGAGGATTAACCAACCCGCGTCGCCTTTGTTATGGGCAAGAGATGCGAAATCACACACACAGATTACATCAAAAGAGACGCGGATTAGCCAGCCCCCGTCGGCTTGTTCTTCTTCATGCTTGCAAGTGAGTAGGTAGATCATACAAAAAATTGTACTGCACACAGATAATCACACAAGCATGTCTCTTGAGATGCAAAATCACACACACAGATTACAGTCATCATTGATACATCAGAAGGTTACAAAGCGGCCATCTATGTTCATCATCACTAGGCACTACCAGGATGAGGAACATAGATCTAAACTAAGCAAAAGAGATATACTTTTGTCGGCTTGTTCTTCTTCATGCTTGCAAGAGAGTAGGTAAAATCATACAAAAAATTGGACTGCACACAGATAATCACACAAGCATGTCTCTTGAGATGCAAAATCACACACACAGATTACAGTCATCATTGGTACATCAGATAGGGAGGCCTCGGGATCTTGGCCAGCTCGGCAGCCTCGAACTCGCGTCCGGCTCCAGCTGAATCTCCGGTCGGCCAGAGGTAGACGACCACTGCGGTGGTGGGTGCTGATTAGCGATGTTGAGGCTCAAAGTTCGATCTTGCTCCTTCCCTGCTCGTCGGTCGATCGTCAGAGGTGAAGAGAAAGGAGGTCGCCGTCGGCTTGTTCTTCATGACGAGATATGCTCCAGATTCTGGCTTCTTCTTCATGCTTACAAGTGAGCACAAGAGAAAGATACAGCAGAGGGTGGAAACATATCCCTTCAAAAATCCTCCTCCTGGAGGAGGGAAAGCAAGAGGAAGTGCAAGTTTGAGAGAAAGCTACAGCAGGATGGTTCTGGGCTTCTCTCCCCAGACCTGATCTTTCCGTCGGCTTGTTCTTCCTGATGCCAGGAGGTTCTGGGCTACCTTCCCCCGACAGCTGATATATCACAAGGATTTTTCTAGCAGCTGTGCTAGAGGGATGAGCAACCCAGTCACCCATATCACAAGAATTCTTCTAGCAACTGAGAGAACGAGGAGGAGGGAAGAAGAGAGAAAAGCAAAAGCTTACGCCCTACAAGATCTATTCTTTGTGCCATAGCTAGATCTAGATCTAGAGAAGAAGGAAGCAAGTGAGGAGGACCGATAGGCGTCGGTGCCTTTTTATAGCAAAAACAAGGAAGGGATAAGATCGGTTGTCAAAAAAAAGAGGAAGGGATAAGATCAAGAGCACAGGAAACGGGAAGGTTCCCAAGAAATTGATGCCAGATCCGGTCAATGGGGAAACAGTTGCCCAGTCAATGGCTGAGAGCAGAGGCAGTGATTCCAATGTAGAATTAAATGATATGCAGATTAACCAAATGTCGTCTCCAATGTAGAATTAAAGGATAGTACGCGGATTAGCCAAACGTCGTCTGCAATGGAGAATTAAAGGATACGCGGATTAACCAAACATCGTCTCCATTGCATACTTAAACCGTGTTTGGAAACAAATCTCCTGTATCTTCTCCTTCCAAAATAATTTAGATCCCCTGCCCCTTCATCTACCCGCGAAAAAACAGCAACTGCCTACTCCTCATCGTCACCATTCCCGGTCAGAGATGAATAGCATGCCGGGAAGAAGCAGGCGGCACCAGCCGTCGTCGCTGCTGGACCTCCCTCAAGACCTCGACATTGAGATTGCGGCGCGCATCGGTGCGACCTCGGAACGGCCCTTGGCTGACCTCCACAGCCTACGCGGTACTTGCTCGACCATGCGTCGCGTGTGCGGCCACGGCGACGTCGGCCGGCATTTGTCGATAGAGGGGATAAGAGATGAGATTTCTTGGGTGTGGGACCCCACCGCCTACAAAGCCTTCCTTGCTATGCTGACCGATCTCAGGAATCCGGAGGCTTGCTTCTTCTCCGGGATCAAAGCCGTCTTCATGGAAAACAGGGGATGCAATGATCTCCGGCGCGCCGCCGAGGGTGGGCACAATGCGGCGGCCTATCTATACGCCATCTTGCTCTACGGGGACAATGGCGGTGCCGCCGCCGACGACACCGCGAAGCGGTACATGAGGCGGGTCGCGGGCGGCGGCAGTACGACGTCGAGATGGCTGAGCAACGAGGGGTGTCTGCCTTTGCGCGAGAAGGCCGCGCGTGCGATCCACTCCTCGACTTGGCGCATTTCGGGTGAGCTGCTGCCGCCTCTGGCACAGGTGCGCGGCGATCAGCCATGCGCAGGCAACGGCGGCTGCTGCGGCGTGGATAAAGGATGGCTTGGAATTTCTCTGTTTTGCAGCGAAGACTGTAGGCTCCGCTGCGAAATGGTGAAGTTCGAACGGAGTATAGGAATAGGAAATCAGTAGTGGATTAGCTTTTGTATGTTGCTCGTATTATCTGTGTAAAATTTTGGAAGAGCAGCAAAGCCGACGCGGGTTATCAGTCCCGCGTCGCTAATGACAGTGGGGCCCAATTCTATTCGAACGAAGAACAGTTCGCATTTCTCCTTTTAATTTGCAATCAAATGTTGTAACAAGTATTTCTTCGTCGTAATTAGTCCAAATTTGATTTTTTTTCTAAATTTTTCTAAAATCACCATCTTTTCATTAATTTTATTGTTTAGTGTATATTCCGTTTCTTGAATAATGTTTATATGCCTTATTTTGTTCTTTGTAAGTACAACATATAAATAATATTTGTTTTACACAACCATTAGTGATGAAACTTTGCATTTCGTAAGCTTAAGGTGAACACAAGGTTTTGTTAAGTTTTCAAATGCATATGAGTTCGAACATGTTGCAAAGTGTGGAAAACTTCAATGTTCAAGCAACATTCTAGGAAACTATGTGAGAGATGTAGACATTTGTACACAAGTATATTATTCCTTCATCGATACCATTTGAAATTTTGAAGACAAGTTTAGGTACCCAAATTATGTTGCCAAGTCAATTTGTAGATTTTTTAGAGCACATTTGATGTTATTAGAATTATTATATAATTACCATGGGGTGTAAAAATGAAATATAAGAATTTTGGACACACAAGTGTGACTGTTGATATTTTATTCGAATACTAAATGTCCAAATATGAATTGTTCGTATTTTTTTGATTTTTTAGGTGCTGTTTTATGGGCTCTAATATTTTAGGGAAGCAAGTTTCATTTCAAAAAAATAGTGACGGGCCCACGCGTCAGCGTCAGCAGCCAATATAAAAAAGATAATTGTTGCCTGCCCGCCCGGACCCAACTGCCAACAAAGGCGATGCGGGTTCACTAACCATCATCGCCAATGACACTAGCCCACGCGTCAGCGTCAGCGTCAGCAGGCTAACCCGCGTCGGCAATGACTATCCATTGTCTCTAAGATTTAATTCATCACAACAGATCATCAGTTCATCACAACAGATCTCCAGTTCATCACAACAGAACACATATTAAAGGACACGCAGATGGATCTACTCGCATCTATTAGATCGAGTTCATGACATACAAAATCTAACAACCAAACTAATTAACTAAGCAGTTCAAGATTGACAGACAAACTAAGCAGTTCATGTCCAACAACCTGACGAAGACACAAAAGCACACACACATTATTACAAATTGGTAGAGGAGTCTATCAATTAGTCGGTCGCCGCCGTCGGAGCCGTCGTCGCCGCCGTGGCTGCCGTCGGAGCCGTCGTCGCCGCCGTGGCTGCCGTCAGAGCCGTCGTCGCTGTCGTAGCCGCCATCGTCGAAGACGAAGTGGCAATCAGCCCGCTTGACCACGAGGAGCTTCTCGAGCCTCTCAGCCAACCTGTGGATCCTGAAGGCGAGACCCTTCACGCTCGGGTCCTTGTCCACTTCATGAGGCGCCTTGATGTCGAAGGCCTCACCAACATCTTGAAGCTTTCTGAACACGCTCCTGAGCAGGTCGACGGCGAACTTAGTGTCATCGCAGAACGGTTCCTCGTCGGCGTCCTTGGTCGCCGGCTCTTTCCCTTCTCCAACTTCCTCCGACGGCGGCTTTCGTCGTCGTCGTCGTCCTCCCTTCGTCCCCGCTTCGCCAGCGGCGGGCCCCTCGACGCCATCTCCTCCTTCATGATCTCTCGGTGACCGAAGATTTTGTAGTGGTGGATCGCAAGGAGGAAGAAGAAGCGAGATAAGCTTATGGAAGAAGCAGGGGAAAGCAGGGGAAGGTAGGGGAGTTATATTGACAAGACACGGAATCGTCAAGCGCCTCTGCCCCCACCCACTACTCCACCGGTGCCACTAAATTGCGCCTCGGGCTCCGTTTCGGGCGCAAAACCGTCCAAAACCACGCATCGCCTTTCAATTACACGGGAAGGTGAAGGGGCAGGGGCAATGATGTCGGGCCCACTCATCAGCGGCAGCAGCCAAACTGCGGCGCCTTTTCAATTTCCATTAATTTTTTTATTTTGGGAACAACCCCCCCCCCCCCCGTCGCCTTCAATTTCAACCCTCGTCGCCTTTCAATTTCAACCCCATCGCCTCCACTTTCAACCCTCGTCTTCTTTCAATTTCAACCTCGTCGCCTTTCAATTTCCAAACCCCGTCGCTTTTCTATTTCCTCCCCTTCTCCTTGATGGCCGTGTTGTGCTCGATGCTGCTGCTGCCAGATGATCTTATCACCCAGATCATCATCCACTACATCAAGGATGGGCCCGTCATTCATTTTCTGATCCTTCATAATCAAATCTGCGGCACCTTCCGGCGCATCTGCGACTCCGATGAGGTACTACTGCACGTGTCGCTGTGTGACCTTCGTCAGGTGTGCAAGAATCGCTACGTCAGGTCGTGCTTTGAGCGGCGCTTCTGCGAGGCCAATCATCCGGAGGCATTATGCTTCGAGGGGATGGAGAGGTTGATGAGGCGGCAGAATCCTGATAAGGGTCTGAAGCTCGTCGGAGATGCCGCTGCTGAAGACGCCGGTGCGAAGTACTTCTTAGCGATGCTGAAGTACCGTTGCAAACCTGCGGACCCCGAAGCCATGGCACTGCTCCAGGAAATCAGCGGCGGCCCGTCACCCCCTGACGGGCGGTGGAAGAACCACAACCTGCGGCGGCTGCGCTACCTCGTCAAACGGGATCTCGAAAACATTGCGTGGTGGTACTGGCTTGGTGACGGCGACGACGACATTCCGTTGCTGCCCGCCCAGAATCCCCACGTCTGCATTTGGGCAGCGGGATGTAGGCGCTACGGGCCAGAGACCTCAGAGATCATCCAGTACTGCAGCGCCGAGTGTCACATCCGTCATGAGTTCGACCTCTGGACGCGTAACTTCAGCGCCGCCGTGGAGTACGCCGTCAGCAGGATGAACATTGGGATGTAGGCGCAAGCATCAATGAACATTATCTATCTTGAATGTAAATTATTAGATATTACTAAACACGGATTTGATTTTATTAGGATGTCGGTTTTTAATCGGTTTTTGATAGACAAGATTTGATTTGTCACGTTTGTGAGTCAAATCGAAGGTTGCGGTGGTCTCATTTGCCGCCGACGAGGCCTAGGATGCCCTCTTGGGTGTCGAAACCGCCGCAGCGGGCACGGCGGGGGCGGCGGCGGGCGGCGGTGCCCTCTGCTTCCTCCTTTGTTCTATTGGAGAATGAAGAACAGTTTGTAACATGTATTCCTCCGTCGTAATTAGTCCAAATTTGATTATTATTTTTTTCTACAGTTTTCTAAAATCACTGTGTTTTCATTAATTTCATTGTTTAGTGTATATTCCGTTTCTTGAACAATGTTTATATGCCTTATCTTGTTCTATGTAAGTACAACATATAAATAATATTTGTTTCCCACACAACTCCTGTAATGAAACTTTGCATTTTCGTAATCTTAAGGTGAACACAAGGTTTTGTTAAGTTTTCAAATGCATATGAGTTCGAACATGTTGCAAAGTGTACGTGGAAAACTTCAATGTTCAAGGAACATTCTAGGAAACTATGTGAGAGATGTAGATATTTGTACACAAGTATATTATTCCTTCATCGAAACCATTTGAAATTTTGAAGACAAGTCTAGGTACCCAAATTATGTTGCCAAGTCAATTTGTAGATTTTTTAGAGCACACTAGATGTTATTAGAATTATTACATCATTAACATGGGATGTAAAAACGAATTCTAAGAATCTTGGGCACACAAGTGTGACTGTTGATATTTTATTCAAATACTAAATGTCCAAATATGAATTGTTCATATTTTTATGAATTTTTAGGTGTTGTTTTATGGGCTCTAATATTTTAGGGCAGCACGTTTCATTCGAAAAAAATAGTGGCTGGCCCACGCGTCAGCGTCAGCAGCCAAAATAAAAAGATAACCGCTGACCGCCCGCCGGACCCAACTGCCAACAAAGGCGATGCGGGTTCACTAACCATCATCGCCAATGACACTGGCCCACGCGTCAGCGTCAGCAGGCAAACCGTGCGCGGGCTGCTCAAAATTTCCCATCTATATTGACTATAATGCCCATGGAATTCCAATTCCACCAGAGAGCCGTCAAGGGCATGCCAGTAATTTCCTTAAACACATTTACGCGCGCAGTTCCTCAGGGGACATATTCGGCTCCTCGCTAGACAGATCCACAACGCCCGCACTCTCCCCACCGCCGCCGCCACTCTCCCCGCTCTCTCCCCGCTCGCCTTCGCCGCTCTCTCCCCACCGCAACCCTGCTCTTCTCCAGCCCCCCCCGCTCCCTGCGTGACGACAGTGACGAGGACGTGGTTACTGGCGTGCAGACGGCTTCCCGGCCAACCTAAAGACGGTTGACGCGGATCCGTCATCCCTGGCCACGATGACGAGCCGGCCACCTCAGGCCACGAGCCGACGTGGATCCAGCCCCTCCGACCATCACGAGAACAACTACTTCATTCGCGATAGAGGTTAGTCCTGCTTGAACCCCCAACAATGCCCTCTCTCTGCTCGGCCACCAAATCTGCTATATATTCATGTCAATGTGGATTAGGGAGACATGCCTTGATAGTTCATTTTTAATTGATTGACTGTGGATTTGATGGATGGATTTTGTTGCTCCAAGTCTGTTTGAATAAATTGTTGCTAACAGATGAAGTTATATGAACTATTGAAATTCATTTTCATGTTCCTAGTGCTACAATTTTTGCACTGTAAATTCATGAAAAGCATTGAGGATTAATGCATACTTTAATTATGCTATGCTTTGAATGTACCAGATCGACAGTTATGCTTTGGACCTATTAGCATACTTTAATTATGCTATGCTTTGAATGTACCAGATCGACAGTTATGCTTTGGACCTATTAGCATACTTTAATTCTGATGGCCACATAATATCAGTGGGAATTGCATCACAGTGATTTATAATGTAGTCCACCCAATCTGCTATATATTCATGTCAAGGTGGATTAGGGAGACATGCCTTAATAGTTCATTTTTAATTGATTGACTGTGGATTTGATGGATGGATTTTGTTGCTCCAAGTCTGTTTGAATAAATTATTGCAAACAGATGAAGTTATATGAACTGTTCAAATTCATTTTCATGTTCCTGGTGCTACAATTTTGGCACTGTAAATTCATGAAAAGCATTGAGGATGTTAGCATACTTTAATTCTGCTATGCTTTGATTGTACCAGATCGACAATTATGCTTTGGACCTGTTAGCATACTTTAATTCTGCTATGTTTTGAATGTACCAGATCGACAGTTATGCTTTGGACCTGTTAGCATACTTTAATTCTGATGGCCACATAATGTCAGTGGGAATTGCATCACAGTGGTTTATAATGTAGTGATAATTAGACTGTCCTATGCTTTGTTGTGAGTGTTAATTGTTTCACTACTGTCATATATATTGTTATTGTTGGTGTCATGATGTGTTGTGAGTGTTGTTTCAGTACTGTCATATATAATGTCATGATTGCTTTATCCTCTTGTTGCATGTACACGTGGAACACACAATCCATCGCTGCTGAAGTTGGACAAGGAAGCAGTTGAAGGAATTTATTCTCTGCTTTGATATATAAGCATATTGTTGTGTCCCTATCAAAATGGTTAGCACCTATCCCTGTATGCTAATTAAGTAAAATATGAACTGTGTATGTCTATGCTGATTTTATTTATGACTTGTAATGATTTCTAGTGTAATATCAGCTATTTTGCCTGTCAGAGAAAACGAATTTATCTAATAAGAATTTTGTTTAGATTTTCAGTCTTTCTTATGTTGCTCTACTGACAACCTGACATATCATCTATGTAGTCTCCCACAACAACAAACTCCTCTACCTCCAGTGCACCATCACAGCCCTTAGGCGGTGAACCTTCTTCACAGGGTCACTCAGCACAGACTGCTGCGAGTAGTACTCGATCCCGCGGGTCAAGGACACAAACCAAATGGCCAGAAGACAAGTTGACTGCAACTGGACTTGATGCCAATTTTTGGCCTACCCCAGATGCTGCGAGGGATAGATTTGTATTGGTCTGTGGCCTCATTACTCAGGAGAGGGTGTCAATCAACAAGGCGGTTGATGATCTCTCACCAATTGAGAAGGAACATCTGTTCACAGTTTTAGAGGAAAAGCTAGATTACCCAGCCAATCTGGAAGAATCTGTTCGCAAGAAGGCAGTTAAGGCAGCTATATCAGAGATTGGAACCTTGCAACGATGGTTCAAGGCCCATTTAAGAAAAAAATATGTGAGCGAAGAGGAGACTCCTTTTGTGAAGCATGCCTTTTTGCAGCAACAAGACTAGGACATGTTTGTGCAGGAAACCAATTCTCCTTCATTTCAGCAATTGAGCCAAGAGATGAAACAAAAGAGAGCATTGGATAATAAGCCGCACAAGACGGGCAGAAAAGGTTATCGTGGTAAAAGGAAAGAGTGGGAGGAGGAGGATGCAAAGCTAGCTGCAGAAGGAAAACAGAACCCTTGGGACCAATTTCCTGAACGTTCGAGACCTTATCTGCGGGCAAGGGTAGGGAAGAAGAGGAAGAATACTAGTGAAGGAAGCGGGGGCATAACATTCAGTAACCCTGCGGTGGTAGGGGTAGCAGATAGGGTGAAAACACTTGCAGCTCAGGGTAGCGATGGTTCTTTCTCTGGGGTTAGGGAGGATGATATCCTCACTGCAGCACTTGAGACTCCAGAGCATCGAGGTCGGGTCCGAGGCGTGTCTAGTTCACTTGGCTGGGGTAAAGGGTTTGGTGAAGAGTTTGCTAAAATGTACAGGAAGAAGAGGAAGAACCAGAGGTCTGATGCTCATGATATGATGGACATAACATTTAAATCAGTTGTCCATGCTCTAAGACTATCAGGCATCGAAATACCGAAAAATGTACTTCTTCCTTCCCAATTACCAGTGCCTGTCAGTAGCAGTGAGGAAGAAGACGTGCATGGCAGCGAGGAAGAAGATGCACATGACCGCGAGATAGAACATGCGCATGACAGCGAGGAAGATGCGTGTGGCAGAGAGCAAGACAATTGGAATGCCAACGAGGACGAAGCGAATCAAGTGCACAGTGATAGTCGATCACCTATGCTGGACACAATAGATAAGCTGACAGAGCCAACCGCGTGCAGCCTTTTGGATGGCACCGGGATTAATGTGGAGCTCGCACTAGCGAAAGGCTTTCCATTTCAAAAGGCTTGCCATTCAGTACCGGTGCAGGATGGGTATGTTGTGGTGCAACCTACTTATGTGTGGGCCAATGCGGGTCACTACCCTCTGCCTGTACCAATTGATGGGGGTGACATAGCAACCCTAGTTGAGGCTCTCGTTCAAAGGATCCAATGGCCAAAGGACAGGATCCTTATACCACCCATGACGAGACATCCCAACCCTGAAGCCGCAACAGGTAGCAGGGGTACAGCATCAGATGGAGGTACTGCAGCTTAGTGTCAGCAAGAGAAGGCTCAACAGCAGCAGCAGCAGCAGATTAGCAAAACTACGCAGCAGGAGCGTCGACAACAGCCGGAGGTGCCCAGGCAAACTCCGCCCAAGCAGCAGCTGCAACATGAGGATAAGCAACAGACGAAACAGCAGCCTCTCCAGCAGCAGCAGGAGGAGCGCAGGCAATCTCCCCTAAGCAGCAGATGCAACATGTATAGCAGCCTCTGCAACAGGAGGAGGAGCCCAGGCAATCTCCACTGTAGAAGGGGAACCAGGCCAGGAAACCTCTGTCTAAAGATGAGATTCTTAACTGTATTATTGGGACAGAACAGGAATGACCAAAATACAAGCCTGGTGCACCTATGTTGTCGGAAGCAAACTTAGAGGCTGCTGGACCAAATTGTGCCAGGTTGCATGCTGACATCATGGAACACAGTGATGTGAACCCGCTAAGGTTTGTGGCCGATCTTTCGATGAGAGGCATGGAGGATAACTTCGATCGGAGGAAACGACATTCACGGCCTGACTACAACCTTCCAAGGATGCGCCTTAGCAACCGATACACCGTCTCCTATGGCTGTCACGATCTTGTGGAGCGCGTTAACCGCCACTAGGGCACCCGTTCCTGCAAGAAATCGAAGAACAAGCAAGAACAAGTATAACAAGCAACTCAATTGCAAATGTGGAGATAGAAACCAATCTGATATCACCAAGTTGGGGTTCCGAATCAGGTAGAACGGGTGGTCTAGCCGACACACGCGTCTACAAGGAAGTAGCAATGGCTAAACTTACAACGAAACAAAACCCAATCTGTTTGTGATGGCTATGGGGGTATATGAGAGGGTAGGGGCACGACCAGGACCTGGTGGGGGTCGTGCTCCAACCCTAGGACGCGCCCCTATGGGCTCCGACATGATACACAGGCCAATGGGCCAAAATACGGTGGCGCAGCACCCTGGACAGAAAGACCTTCGGTCAAAGATTCATAGATTGCGGACGTCTCAGGATAGATATGGGCATGAGTCCAGATCCATATGAAAGTTAACTTCAACCCGGTTTCAGAAAGTACTTGAACGTCCCAATCTGACTCCGTATGTGCCCGTGGCGTCCGTCATAAGTTGGCCCAGTTATGCAGTCCGAATCCAGCGCCCAAAACGTGTTGGACTTGATCTCTTTCCATGTTTGGCCCAAAAGTGACGTGGTGGCCTGGTGGAGGACGTGGGGATTACTTGGACTTGGCCCCCAATCAACTTCTTTGGTTCTCCAAGCCTTCCATGTGTGTTGAGCACCTTTTTTGATCCACGTAAGTGTTTCTGAATATGACAACCAACAAACATCATAGTGCAGCAACAGTTCAGCAAATGTATTGAATACAACGATGATAAAGAATCGGTTCACCTTGGAATAAAAACATGCTATTGTGGTCGTATCCGAGCCGGTGATGTCCTCATCATTCTCCCCTTCTTGGCTGCAAGTCGTCCTCGACTTGCTCTGGTGGCATCTAAAAGTGCTTGCCTCGATGTTGGGACACAAAGCGATTTGTATGCTGCAAAGCGAGAACCAGCAATGCTCCCCTTCTTTGGGGTGACCCTGTTGCCTAAGAGAAAATCTAGAAGGACTTTGCGAGACATTGTTAGCATTAGTGCAGCCCCCTATTTTATCATGGTCATGTAACCCAAATGGAGATTTCAGATCTGAGCAAATATAAAATCTATGCACCAAATATTGTCCTTCACTATCATATTTGCCAATTGCATGAAGCAAACAATGATTAAAACTTGGCAAATCAGATTTGTCATATAATTCATTCACCAAACTTTTCAGGTCACAAAGAAAATCAAGTTCGATATAACCTAAACAATTTGAAGAAGATATAATTTCAAACTCCTCTTTCTCACTAGCAATGCAATGAACACGCCTTGTTTCAGCATGTGTATAATCAAGAATAGAATCATCATCTCCATGTACTAGGTGTGTTGTAGATATGAGTGAAGCGTGATACTCACATGGACTGATTTCAGCATTGAGTTTGTTGTTTTGCTGACTCACCTTTGACATTGCAGGTGCCGCACAATCATTCTTTTCACACTTTTGCGGCGCATGTTGTTGCTCAAATTGCTGAATGCACTCAAATATGTTGTTCTCTTCCTCCTGCAAAATGTTATGAACAACAAGGGGAAAAAGAGAGTGCTCTAACTCTAGTAAAGGTGCTGCAATCTGAGAAGAAGTATCACTCTTATTCACAACTTGTGGCATAGGAGTAAACGAAGCATCAATACAAAAGTCCTCTTTATCACAAGAAACAACAAGCAATTCATCATTTGACAAAATCAAATCAGCATCAGGTTCCACTATATGTTGCTCTTGATTAGCATGCAGATTGGACAAATATTCAATATTATGGTTCACATCATTCATGCAAGTACTCACAGATAAAAGAATCTCCTTTTCAGCGCTAAGAGCAAGCCAAAACAAAGAAGCAATATTGTTGTATGAGTTGCTAATTAACATGGTTCGAATTTCAGAATTAAGCCCTTTCAGGAACCTACTCATAACATCTTTCTTGCATTCATCTAATCCACCAAACATGACCCAAATCTTAAAGGTATGATAGTATTCCTTGACAGTCCTACTACCTTGCTTCAAGTTGTCTAATTTTGCAAGCAAGCAATCAGCATAATATTCAGGAACATATTCACCACGGAAAAGTATTTTAAAATCTTTCCAAGTTTGTGGAACTTTGTTGTGCCTACAAATATGTTTCCATGTAGTCAAAGCATAATTTGTTAAAGCACTAGAAGCAGCAAAAATCATTTGATGTTCAGACAAGTCGTACTTATCAAATTCTACATCTACCTTAAGCTCCCATTCAATGTAAGCATGAGGATCAAACATACCAGCATATAATGGTAATTGTTGAATGATATCTTGAAGATGACGGTCTAGCTTCAACTGCTCAAAAATCTTTATATCACCTGCCATGATTAGTAGAAAACAAGAAACACAAAAATAATATGTATCCCCTATTAACTATTAGGATGTGTCGGTGTAATTCTCTCAAACTCAACTTGTTCAAAACAAGCTCTTACAAGTTCTTACCATGCAAAACAGGATGGGACGGCAACCAACAAGATGTCAACCTTGAAGAAAGTGTATCGGTGCCGCAGCAACAAGACCTGTCAAGCTGTAGTCGAATATGTGGAGCTATAGGTGGGCTGAAACAAGGAATGAACTAGCACCACATTAGTTATAAAAGCAAGCTGAATAATCGTTCAACGGTGGTACTGTGCTGGTCCTAGGCTAAACCATGCTAGAGACGTGAGCCTAGGCACAAAGGTAATCACCAACAAAGAGCAACTAGCACAGCACAAAGAACACAAAGAAATCAGCACCAAATTTTTTTTTCTTCCTCTCTCCTTTTCTTTCTTCTTTTTTTTACACCAATGCAGCGAGATCAAAATCTTTTCTCTCCTTTTTTTCTCTTCTTTTTTTTCTATTTCTTTCTTTCTCCCTTGCTGAAAATCAAGACAAATCCGCACAAAAGGATGAGTTTACACAGATTGCAGATCGCTGATCTCTAGCACAATTGCGGAATGCTCAAAATGAATTTCGGGACAAGGCTAGATCCATTGGAAAGGTAACAAGATAAGCTTTCCAGATTGTATTTAAACACACGAATCGGACTTAAGATGGATCCGTGGTGGCCAAAACGCAGCAGCGATGTATATGATGACAATGGATCTCGTGGTGACAAAACGTGATAGAACTCAAAACTCTAAAGGATTAGACACTAAGACCAGCAACTCGACACAACCGATGCAACCGAAAACTCAACAAGCCCAAACTAAGCAGTACTAGTAAAGGCTTAAAAGGTTTATGGGACAGTGGGTAAACTAATCTAAATTTTTTTGTGGCTTTTCTGGACTATAGGAAGTTAAAAACAACAAAGGATTGCTAGTCTCTCACCGATAAACCTCGCTCTGATACCAATTGATGTGAACCCGCTAAGGTTTGTGGCCGATCTTTCGATGAGAGGCGTGGAGGATAACTTCGATCGGAGGAAACGACGTTCACGGCCCGACTACAACCTTCCAAGGATGCGCCTTAGCAACCAATACACCGTCTCCTATGGCTGTCACGATCTTGTGGAGCGCGTCAACCGCCACTAGGGCACCCGATCCTGCAAGAAATCGAAGAACAAGCAAGAACAAGTATAACAAGCAACTCAATTGCAAATGTGGAGATAGAAACCAATCTGATATCACCAAGTTGGGGTTCCGAATCAGGTAGAACGGGTGGTCTAGCCAACACACGCGTCTACAAGGAAGTAGCAATGGCTAAACTTACAACGAAACAAAACCCAATCTGTTTATGATGGCTATGGGGGTATATGAGAGGGTAGGGGCACGACCAGGACCTGGTGGGGGTCGTGCTCCAACCCTAGGACGCGCCCCTATGGGCTCCGACATGATACACAGGCCAATGGGCCAAAATACGGTGGCGCAGCACCCTGGACAGAAAGACCTTCGGTCAAAGATTCATAGATTGTGGACGTCTCAGGATAGATATGGCATGAGTCCAGATCCATATGAAAGTTAACTTCAACCCGGTTTCAGAAAGTACTTGAACGTCCCAATCCGACTCCGTATGTGCCCGTGGCGTCCGTCATAAGTTGGCCTAGTTATGCAGTCCGAATCCAGCGCCCAAAACGTGTTGGACTTGATCTCTTTCCATGTTTGGCCCAAAAGTGACGTGGTGGCCTAGTGGAGGACATGGGGATTACTTGGACTTGGCCCCCAATCAACTTCTTTGGTTCTCCAAGTCTTCCATGTGTGTTGAGCACCTTTTTTGATCCACGTAAGTGTTTCTGAATATGACAACCAACAAACATCATAGTGCAGCAACAGTTCAGCAAATGTATTGAATACAACGATGATAAAGAATCGGTTCACCTTGGAATAAAAACATGCTATTGTGGTCGTATCCGAGCCGGTGATGTCCTCATCACACAGTAAGGATAAACTTGCCTTTCCAGCAAAGGTGGATCAACACTACTTTAAAGGTGGTGGTGGTGCTTTAATGTTAAACATTGCATTCAGTAGCGTGTATAACCTTATAACCCTGGCTTCTCTGGATGTTACCTTCTTTAGGTTGTGGACATTGTAAGTCCCTTAAAACCTAAAAAGATATTTCTTTAATTTTGACCACAAAGTTCATGCATGCTAACAATTTGATTTTTTGTAGGAAAATGATGGACAAGGTAGCGGAGATGCAGATAAGTGTTGGGTTTTTAGATCTAGGTTTTATTACTTCCACAAATATTTCTCAGCATTCTGGCCTTGTTACCAAAGCAATCGCAAATGCAATGAACAACGACTACTTGGTGGGTGCCTACTACACTAGCCACTGGGTAACAGTGATCATCTGTATGAAGTTCAAAGAGGTTTGGTATCTAGATTCTGCTAAACAACATCCCCCGCTAAAGTTCTCAGACCTCAAATCTGTTGTGGACTGGTCAGTATCTTGTAGGTTTTGTTCACAAAAATTGAATCTCTTAGTGTTTCTAATCGGTATTGCTGACCATGCAGGGCCTTTGGTACAGTATCTTGTAGGTTTTGTTCACAAAAATTCAATCTCTTAGTGTTTCTAATCGGTATTGCTAATCATGTAGGGCCTTTGGTGATCATGCACAGGACGGAGTGACGAAAGGAAAGAAAAAAAAGCCAAAAGCCACACTCAAGCACAAAACAAATCTCGATGTAAGACCGAGGTTTTTTTATGGTCCCTTCTTACCTATTTGGTACTGCATTAACTTGTCATTTTGGTACCTCGATGCAGTGTGCTCAGCAGCCATGGCGGTCCTCTTTGTGTGGATTCCATGTGGCATTTCATATGTTAAGACTACTCGATGACATACCTGACATCAAGAAGGCTGCTGTAAGTAGATAATAATGCTCAACCTTGTCTCAGCTCATATTCTCCATCTGATTTTAGAAACTGATTTCTACTTATATTCTCATAAATGATTGTATTTTGCAGGATTTCAAAGCTGCTGTAGATGTTTCCACAGAAGATCTAAAGTGTGTCCAGGAGATGTTGTGCGAGTACATTCTTAAGGAGACCATCGACCGAAAGGGCAACTTCTATAATGGTGCACCGTGAGTTCATTGTAGCCAGAAACTTGAAAATCATTCAGTCTTCTTTAGTCAGGTGTTGTTGCCTGAGAAACCAGCTTGGCTTGCTTGGTTGGGGTCAGATGCTGCCTGGTTCAGGCAGTTTTCTCATGACTCCATCCAAACAAGCCCTGATGAGAGTAACTTGAAACTTGATGTGATCCTAGCTTGTCTATAAATGTGATCTTGCTTGTCTATAAATGTGATCTTGCTTTGCCTATATCTGTGATGTGAGAATGTGTTTGTGATGTCTCCTTGCTGTGGTGGCTGCCATATCCTGGCTAGTTCCAGGATGGCAGGATGCAGCCCCTGATGGCTGCAAAATCCTGGCTGGTTCTAGGATGTAGCCGGCAAGCAGGCAGGTTACTGTAGGGGTGGCCTACGTATCTGTAACGGGCGTTAATTAAAGCTCGTTACAAACACTGATCAGTGATTAACGGGCTTCATTCGGAATGCCCATTACAAACATGCCAACAATGTAACAGGCAGTGTAAAAGCTTGTTACCAGTACTGACCGGTGGGCCCCAGGACCTGGCCCGTTCGTCGAGAAAGAGGAGACGCAGGTTGAAAGCACGCGTCTCCTTTAGTCGAGAGACAGCAGACGCGCGTGGAAACAGATGCGTCTCATTTCATCCAGACAGAGGAGACGCAAGTTCACAGCACGCGTCTCCGATGTTGAGTTCACAGTAACAGGCTCTGTTTTCGTGCCCGTTACCAAAGTTCCCTATGGGCCCAGAGAAACAGCCATTTCACGTGACCGGTGACTAGTTGTGGTAACGGTTGTTGTTCAATGCCCGTTACGAATCCTAGATGTGCTGAGACGCGCGTGAAATAGACGCGTCTCATTTCGTCTAGATAGAGGAGACGCAGGTACACAGCACGCGTCTCCGATGTTGGGCTACTGTAACGGGCTCTGTTTTGGTGCCCGTTACCAAAGTTCCCTGTGGGCCCAGAGAAACAGCCATTTCACGTGACCAGTGGCTAGTTGTGGTAACGGTCGTTGTTTGATGCTCATTACGAATATGTGTTATCAGTAACGGGCATCTGCCCGTTACCTTTCTTGGCTCATTTGTAACACTTGATCGGTAACGGGCGCTTTGCCCGTTACTAAAGGCAATCTGTGCCTGTTACCAAAGTGAGTTTTTCACGTAGTGTCTAAGACTAAACTAGATGGCAAGAGTGGTACAAGAGAGAGATTAAGATAGATAAGCGTTCTAGGATCTCTTGAACATGCATCTACCACATGAAAAGAGGTGTTGCCTTCACTAGCTTCATGGCGGTTATGTGGCCGCTAAGCCTTTTCCCTAAATTGTACTGTCACTACGCAAGGTTATCAATCGCTTTCACGTATAACCGCATCTATACCTAAGCATCCATAGGGTTAAGCTAATCACCACGATTACCACAAACCCTACTAAGACCACATGTTGTACATAGATATGTAAATAAAGCATTCGCAAAGACATTGACCATTAAGCATCGATAGGCATAGGGTTCATGTAGCGATCACATATCATGTATCCATCTAACCCTATGGATGAACGGAGACATTACTCCATCATCTTACAAGGATTGAAGCACAAAGGAGTGATGGAGCCTTCGGAGAACATCATCGATGAAGATGGCGGTGACGAGGCTCGGGAACACCCCTAGGGCGACGGCTTGGAGTCCTCTTGCTTCCTTCCCTCCGCCGGTGTTGATCCTTGCGACGAACTCATCCAACTCTCTCCCTCATCTTTCGGCGGTAGCTTTTTGGTGAATGGACATCGATAGAATGGTTGGATGCGGTGGCCATCGTAGGCAGGACCTACTAATAGACCGATGAGGGGTAGGTCAAAGTGGAGGCCGAACCAGCACAAAAATGTGCTAGGCCGATTCGACCGATCCGACCAGGCCGTTCGGCCCAGGCTGTTTTCAGCTCGGTCCGGGCCCGTCTTCCTCCCCGTGACTCATCTTGACATTTTGGATTTATGCCCCTTCATTTGTGTGATTTTGGCGTCGTCATCCCCACGATCAATATACGGGGTCTTCTCGCACGAAGTCTGATCTTTACATCTTAGTCCTCGGGGATGATCCATCATAACACCTTGGTCCTTGCCACCTTTGGAAGTGATTTCGCCTTGCACTTGAACACGAACGGAACTCCTCATTTGCTCCTTAGAACTTGTTGTGACTCCGTCCCCTTTGTCCATGTTCTTTTACAAAAACACAATACTTCCAAATGCACATATAAAGTTGAACTTGTTATATCATCAGTGTGCCTAGTGGAGGGTTAGTTCCATAATCAAGCTCTAACCAAAGTGTAACGATTATGTTTGGAGCACCAAAATTCACCGTCAATAGTGACATAGAATGCTTACTCTCAAGGAACACTACGACATAGGGAGCAACATACGAATGTGTCCTAGGTTCTAATGTACTATACATACAAAGGTCAGCAATACAAGATAGTCTGCACAAACTTTGCATGAAACATCGGTCCAGAACCCAGGTACTACGTGAGATAACCCCCATGCCGGTTTTATACGACAAATCACTTGCTATTTTCAAAACTCCTACAACAACATCCGAACGCGGAAGAATACAAAAGGTCCAACGGTTGTCACTACCGCGGCCCACCTCTATCTAAATGTGGGATGAGCTTGTAACGAATGCAACTTTTGTTTCTGTTTGAAATGATTGGTGTATTGTTTCTTATTTTATTGTATTGCCTCTTTGCATGTGAATGTGTGATGCGTAGAGAACGAGCTGTTCAAGGGATTTTCTGAAGGTAAAGACTTTGAAGACTGAGCAGTTTCCGGATCTTGTGGAAGGCAAGTGTCCTTGGTCATAGCCGCTTTATCCTATATAAACATGCATTTAATCACTGTATTTACTTTATTTCTTTGCATTAATTTTGATGGGTTCCTATTAAGGATTATGCCTAGCTTCTTTTGACCATTGCCTTTTAACCGGGTTACTTAACTAAACTTGATGGTAGATGCTGCTTAGTTTGCTCAACTAGGTTGGTGATAAACAACATGTTACTCGTTATACTCTATGTTCATTAATGGTAATTTAACTACAAGACCACATGCTTAATTGCAACATTGAGAACCACCTAGGAAAATAGTGCAGCCACAAGACATATGGATCTGTCATGGCTGAATAATTAGAAACCTTGATGTTGTAGTAATGTTACCTGAAAGGGTTAAATGGGGAGGCGTTGATGGGGTATAGACCTGCTCTGGCGGGGAGTTGGGCTTTGCTAAGACACGGTACCTGCTAGGGAGCTTTATGCCCTACTTCGTCCTGAAATCTAGTGGGTTGCTACACGTTAGGGAATCTTTGTAAAGGCCTCGTAGCGTCCCTATGCAATGACACCTCGGTAGTGTGGTATGATGCCTGATCAGCATCACGTGGTTGGGTCCAAAGTTCTTTTGAATTTTTACGCGACTTGTGGGTAAAGATGTACAACCTCTGCAGAGTGTAAAACTAATCGATTAGCCATGCTCACAGTCATGAGCGGCCTGGACCCTCACATGATTAATTTATGGAAGTTGAAATTAATTTACTGCATTTACTTTATGATGATGATGCCTTACATTAATTGTGGGATGGTAGACACTTATACTTTCTAGTAATTAAGTTGCTTAATAAAATTTGACCAACTAAAATGCAAAAGTGCTTAAACCCCTTGGCCATCCACTTATACAGCCTTGCATGTTTATTATGTTATTCTCCCCTTGTTGAGTATGGCATGTGCTCATGCTTGTCTTTATTATTGCAACTACACAACCTAGATTGCTGCTCAAACTTAGAGGTTTTTGAGGAGTTCTAGGCGTACGTGCCACCAGTCAGCTGCCTGTGGAGTTTCTGTCTGAAGATCCGCTGCTAGTTGTTTGCTCTGATGATACGTTTATGAGACATTTGGTCATGTAATGGTTATAATACTCTCTTTTACGCCTTTGGCACTGTATTTGGTATTCACTAAGTCAATACTTGATCCTGGCGCACATGTAATTTATGCATCTAGTTTTGCCTTTAAAACTGGGTGTGACAGGTAGGAGAGTTGAGTTTGGTGGTATTGCGTTTGCTGGACGTTCTCCCCCTCATGATCAATACGAGCTTGGGAGAGGTCACAGTTTTGAGTCTCAGATGGGCTACGAACCACGGTCTTCCTTTCGTGGTGCTCATACTCCTCCAGCGAGACGGGAGTGGTTTCCCCGTGGTGGCTCTAGCTTTCGTAGGTGTGATAGGATGGATCGTGCCAACCCCACTTTGGAGAAGATGGCTCAGCACTGGTTTTACTAGCTCATTTGGTACTAACCCCAGTGTTGATTCATTTGCTCACTGAGGACCGGAGCGTCCGAGGACTAGTGGATGGTCGCTCCTGGCTGTGATGAGTGATTGACAACATGGTGTGGACTGACTCTTGGCCGAGTATTGCAGGTGCTGGTTGCGGCTTGATTTGCGTTGGTGCAGGTGAAGAGCGGGCGCGAAAGGTCGTAGCCTTGCGAGGCCTCTGAGGAGTGGAGAGACATGTAGGCTCGGCTCGAGGGACCCGGTGGCCAGCGGGGTCAAGTGTGGGCTGCATGGTGGCAATAAAAGCAAGACGAAGTCGTCGACCGGAGCCGGTGCAGGGTAGTGGCTCACGACCGGAGTCTGCACGCGGGGTTTGCGTCAGTTCACCACAAAACCATCGGGTTACTTGGTTGAGCCACAAAACCAAGACTGGAGGCTCGGCGGGTAGAGACGGGATCCGGGCGCGCCGAGAAGCTTCGATGCCGGCGGACACATGGCGGAATCGCAAGGCTTGCGTCGGGAGGATGCGGACTGCGGCAAAGGCGTGGCCGTGCGATGAAGAGGAGTGCTACTTGACCATGTTGCCCCTGAGGGGTGTGTATCTCATTTCAAGTTCTAGGGGTAGCTTAGTCATTTGCCCATCCCAGAGGAACTCCATATATGTAGCTCTAGGGTTTCTGGGCAAACCATCCATCCGGACTGCTTCTCATTTCCCTGCTCCATAGGCATAGATTTCCTTCACCATTTTGTAGAGAATCTGACCTCCGAGTGTACGGAAGCATTTATGGTTGCGTCGATTTCCTTCTTGTGGCTCGAGTGATTTTCGTGTCTTTTTCGGGCTATTTTCGTTGGATTTTCGTGCGCGGCATGTTCCTTTGATTCTGAGGGGTTTGGGTTCGGATTTTCTTGTGGGGATCATGGATAGATGTCTTGTGCATCTTTGTGCTTGATCTTGACAACTCAAACTGCGGATTTGGCCTCCGATTGAAGGATTTCGGTTGGAACCCTTGTTCTTTGTGTGAGCTCAGTAGAATCTCGATTCCTCTCGATTCAGTGGGTATGAGGCTACCAATTCGTAGGTATAGCATCTCCTAGAGACGCTTCACCTTCACCTATGATTTGGTAGCAATCCCTTGGTTGATTCGAGAGATCGGGCAAAGGGAAGGAGGCGTTGTCTTTGGGGAACTCGATCTCGGGCTGCAGAAAATCCTCCTGGTGGACAGTCCGCACGTGCCTGGCGGACGGTCCGCGAGGAACCTGACAGCCGGTTGTTCTTCGTATTCGTCACGAGTTCTTGCAAGTCTTTCGTTCGATCCATCGGGTCGGTGGTTTTCGGTTGCAAGGAGTTTGCCGAACGGTCCGCAAGGAGTGCGCGGACAGTCCCTTCGTCGTGGACGGCCCGCGGGTAGGGCACAAACGGTCTGTTTTTCGCGGTGCGCTATTGGAGGTTCGGGTGCCATTTTCGGTCGGTCCGTCCTGTGCTTGCGGACGGTCCGCCTGGCCCCCGCGGACAGTCCGCCCCCTCCGTGCGGACGGTCCGCCCTGGCCACTGCAGATTGCCTAAGTCCTTTGCTTCTTGAGTTGCGCTTTCGCTTGGGGTTTGTTTGAGACTTGTTCCTAGGGTTGGTAGGTCCGTTGTGACTACGGGACCTTGGCAAGCTCGTGTGGGAATCCTTAGTTGTGGATTTGGGGCATAGGCTGAGTTCATCCTTCGGGAAGAAATTTTATCGGCTCCCATTCACTCCCCCCTCTCTGGTCGCCTAATCGGTCCTTCAATTGGTATCAGAGCCGGTTACAGATCTTCGTGATTCTAACTAGTCTAAGATCCAAAGATGGCGTACCAAGAACGGGGTTCGGGTCCTCCACACTTTGATGGTAAGAACTACCAGATGTGGCAGAGGCGGATGGCTGCTTTCCTCCGCGGCAAGGGTCAGATCCTTTGGGATGTCATGGTGAACACAGCTTATGTTCATCCTATGAACTTCCTTGCTCCAGGATGGAGGGATATGCATGATGCCAACAACAAGGTGGTCGACTACTTGTATCGTGCTCTGTGTCAATCCGAATTCGATCGGGTTCAAACAGAGGACTTTGTAGGATTTGGGAGCAGTTGAAGAATGCTCACACTGGGAACGCTCAGGTTCAGGCTCGATTGTTCGCGACCTACCGGAGAGAGTACGAGAACTTCACTCATCTCCCCTGTGAGTCCATTGATTCCATGTGTCCAGCGGTTCACTGTGATTGTGAACAACATGAGGGCTACTGTGGCCGTGCTCTCGTACGATGATCATGACAGGGCTATGAAGCTCCTGCACTCTCTGGATCGTACAGTGTGGAGTGAGAAGGTCGAGGCCATTCTTGAGTCGGAGAAGTATGAGACCCTCACAGTGGACGAGTTGTTTTCCAAGCTCAAGTCGTCCGAGGTGGACCGTGGGGTGCGAGCAAGGATCGAGAACCTGACTGACCCTCATAGTCTGGCTCTCATTTCTGGACCACGGACTAATGCTAACATGTCTTCGAGACAGTTCTCTTTGTCTTGTCTTGTGTCCATGCCAGATGAGGAGTTCGAGGTGCTGAGCGAGGAGGATCTCGCATTGCTTAGCCGGCGGTTCGAGCGCATGTACACGAACCGGAAGAATGCTCAGAGGAGCTCGGGCATGTGCTACCGGTGCAGGAAGCACGGGCACTTTATCGTTGAGTGCCCAGAAGCCATGGAGATCAAGCCCAAGCACAAGCACCGTCTGAGGACCGACCACAAGCACCGCTCGAGGGACGACCACAAGGACAAGAACAAGTCTGAGCGGAGGTTGCCGGAGCGAGCGACATCGACTCGAGCTCCTGCTACTCTTCATCGAGCTCAAGTGATGAAGATGAGAACCGGCACAAGGGTAAGCGGTCAAGTAAGAACATCATGCTTCGCCGCCCAAGGCTTTTGCGGCATGGCACATAGCTCCGCAAGCAAGAAGAGCAACAAGGATGACTCGGACTCCGACTCCGAGGATGAGGTAAACAATGATCCTACCTTCTTGGTAGCGGAGAATGCTAGGTTGAATGAATTGCTTGACAACCGTGATGATGTGCTTAGAAAGACCAACAAGGAGAAGAGGGAGTATAGGTCTTTGCTTGGAGATGCTAAGAAGAAGGTGGTTGAGCTAGAGTCTTTGCTTGTTGATGCTAGGGCTCAAATAGATTCTCTGAAGTCTGCTCCTATTGTGACCAATGATCCTGAATGCACTGATTGTTTTGTTTTCCTTGGTGATTTGACTGTGCGTAAGGAAAAGTATGCCTCCAAGGTTGAGGAACTAGATGTGCTTAGGGTTGAGCTAGATGAGATGAAATCTAGGCCCTCCTTGCTTGGTGCTTGCACTTCTTGTCCTGTTTTGCATGAGAAACTAGATGTGTCTGTTGCTTATGCTAGATCCCTAGAAGCTGCTTTGAAAACTCCTGTTCCTACTTCATGCTCTACTTGTGAAATACATGCTGTGAAGAATTTGGAGCTTGCATACTATGTGGATCGTTTGCAGGATGAGAATGATGAGTTGAGAAAGATGATGGGTTGGTTGTCTGGTCATGAGCCTCAGCTCAAGATGTTGATCGAGGCATACAAGCGCTGTGTTGGGCAAGTGCTTGGGTCGGAAAAGATTGGGGAGAGCAGTGGTGAGGGGAATATCGGTGATATTCCAGAACCACCAAAAACCCACCACAACAATGCCTATGCTCCTAAGCCAAACCCACTTAGGAACCGACTAGACACAACCCCAGCTCCACCCGTGTTTCCTCCACACACCGATAACTTCCAGAAACCCATCAAGTTCAAGAGTGACTTGGGGAACGAGTTCTTTGGGAAGAAGGGAGAGAAACTAAGTGAGGAGAAGCCACAGCCCAAATAGAGCCCAAAGTCAAAGCCAAAACCAAAACCCTTCCATTGTGAGCATTGTGGGAGGGATGGGCATCTTGCTGAGTTTTGCTTCAGGAGGAAGCGTGAGGAGAGGTTTGATAGGGAGATGGCAAACAAGGACAGGTACCGCCCTTCTCGTGGTGTGCCTGAGCCTCGTATGGTGCCGAGAGGTGAGGGTGTGGTGCGTACCATTTACCCTCAAGAGAGGCGTGAGTTTGTGCCTCGAGGAGGGCCACCACAGAGAGATGGTGGTAGGCGTGTTGGGTTCGGGCGTGGTGAGTTTGCTGGACGTTCCTTCGCTCGTGGCCAATACGAGTATGGGGGGAACGATCGCAGTTTTAGGTCCTAGAGGAGCTACGGGCCACGGTCTCCACTTCGTGGTACACGTAGTCCTCCAAGGGGACATGTGGCTGTTCCACCTAGGAGAGATAGGATGGATTTTGCTAACCCCACTTTTGAGCAAATGGCACGGCACTGGTTTGATTCGTTTTGTACTAACCCCAGTGCTGAGTCGTTTGCTCACTCTCGCTCTCGTTTTTTATTTTGCAGGTGGGAGGCATGGAGGGCTTTTGGTTGATCAACTCCGGTTGCTCTCGACACATGACCGGAGATTGAAGGTGGTTCTCCAGCCTCACCCCGGTGATGACCAAAGAGTACATCACTTTTGGGGACAATGGGAAAGGTAGAGTGCTTTCAGTGGGCACGGTGAAGGTGAGCGAGTCTGTGACTCTTAGGCGTGTTGCTCTTGTCAAGTCTTTGGGGTTTAATCTTCTTTCCGTTTCCCAACTTCTTGATGAGGGTTTTGAGGTCTGTTTCAAAACGGGCGCTTCGCGTGTTTTGGATTCTCGAGGTGATCTTGTGTGCACGATCATCCCCGAGGGTCAGATTTTCAGAGCTGATTTTTCTCAGTGTGTCGGCTCTTCTCGTTGTTTGGTGCTGGTGTTTCGGCGGAGCTTTGGAAATGGCATAGGAGACTAGGTCACTTGAGTTTTGACTTGTTATCACGCTTGAGTGGGCTAGGTTTGGTCCGAGGATTGCCTAAGTTGAAGTACCAAAAGGATTTGGTATGTGCTCCGTGTAGGCATGGCAAAATGGTCGCCGCCTCTCACCCGCCTATGACATCTGTTATGACAGAGAGGCCATGCGAGCTGTTCCATATGGACTTGGTTGGTCCAGCTCGTGTGTGCTCGGCGGGTGGGAAATGGTATGTCCTTGTGATAGTGGACGACTATTCTCGCTATGCTTGGGTCTTCTTTTTGGCTGACAAGGGGGAGACATTTGGTTTTGTCCGGGATCTAATCTTGAGGTTGAAGAATGAGAGGAATGGAGATGTTGTTCGAGCTATTCGTAGCAACAATGGCACTGAATTTAAAAACTCTCGTTTCAAAACCTTTTGTCGTGATTTGGGTCTCGAACATCAATTCTCTTCTCCCTATGTGACTTGTCAAAATGGTGTGGTTGAGAGGAAAAGTCGTTCCCTTTGTGAGATGGCTCCGACGATGCTCGACGAGCATAGGACCGCGAGGAGATATTGGGCTGAGGCAGTGAATACCGCGTGCCATGTTGGGAACCGAATTTTTCTTCGGGCTTTCTTGAACAAGATGTGCTATGAGCTCATGCACGGGCGAGCACCTAGAGTGAGCCATTTCAGGGCTTTTGGTTGTCGGTGCTTTATTCTCAAGAAGGGTAGGATTGATAAGTTTGAGTCAAGGTCCTCCGATGGAATATTTTTGGGTTATGCTAATCATTCTCGAGCATATCGTGTGCTCAACCTTCAGGGGCGGGCCCAATATGTATTCATGGGTATTCAGTTGAATACCCATTATTTTTGCAAAGAAAAATTCATACATATACTATATTCTAGTTATATGGTTGGAAAAAACATAAGCTAGCAGTCAATCCAAAGGAAAAGATCCATCGGCACCTACTTTTATCTGGCTCTTCCCTCTTCTGCCTAGCTAATTTCTCACAAGCCTACTTTGGCCCTCTTCAACATTTCCAATTGTTTGTGAAATTAAAACATCAGTTTGCATGCTTATGAATTTAGGACAATGTGAATATATGATAGCAGTAGCAGTAAAAATATTTGAATGGTTGCTTGGTTACATTCATTGAAAAAGAATTCTTTTTACAAGCGAGGATGAGGACATCATCAAAGACAGGAGAGTTATCCTGTAATTTGTAAGTTTTTTTTATCAATGCTATTTGCTTTTTGATGTTTTTAGACTATATAGGTTCGAGATATTGCCCCTTGCTACCTTGTTGATCATTTTAGTACATATATCTCTATGTCTTATGAATCATAAGGTAGACTACCAAAAAAATTTTCTTCAACCTTTAAAATCTTGAATACCCATTCCCAAAATCCTGGGCCCGCCCCTGTCAACCTTGATACTAACCTAGTCATGGAAACTTGCGAGGTTACCTTCGACGAGACCCAGTCATGCAGCTCGTCTGTCTTTGAGTGTGCAGGTGACGACGAGGTTGGCAAGAAGATCTTTGAGGACGAGGAGGATGATGCTGGAGAGGATGATGGTGATGATGGTGAAGCTCCAGCCACGCATGTACCCTCTACTTCCACTACGACGACTACGATGCAGGATGGTCCATCTCCTACACCGACTACGATCCAGCAAGATCAAGTGGAAGCAGCTGCTGAGGGGGAGGTTGTCTCCAGGCGAGAGGCATCGAGGCGCGTTCAAGTTGATCATCCGCCCTCAAGAATCATCGGCGACATCAATGAGCGTACGACACGGTCAAGGTCCAGAAATGCTTCTCACTTTGCTCATTCAGCTTTTGTTGCTACCTTTGAGCCGAAAGACATTGGACACGCGCTATCTAATCCTAATTGAGTGAATGCCATGCATGAGGAGTTGGAGAATTTTGAGAGAAACCAGGTGTGGGAGTTAGTGGAGCCACCACCAAACTGCAAACCTATTGGGACAAAATGGGTGTGGAAAAATAAAGAGGGTGAGAATGGTGAGGTGGTGCGGAACAAATCGAGGCTGGTTGCTCAGTGTAATAGCCAGAAGGAGGGGATAGACTATGAGGAGACATTTGCTCATGTAGCCCGTTTGGAGGCAATCAGGATTCTTATAGCCTTTTCCGTGGCTAAAGGATTCAGGTTGTACCAAATGGATGTGAAGAGCGCCTTCCTGAATGGTTTTTTGGAGGAGGAAGTTTATGTGAGGCAACCACCTGGGTTTGAGAGTTTTGAGTTTCCCCACCGAGTGTACAAGCTGAGGAAGGCCTTGTATGGGCTAAAACAAGCTCCCAGGGCATGGTGTGGCAGGTTGAGGGGGTTCTTGTTCAGCAAGGGGTTTGAGATGGGCAAAGTTGATAAGACTCTTTTTCTCCTCAGGCATGGCAATGATATCCTAATTGTTCAGGTGTACATGGATGATATTGTCTTGGCGGCTCGTCTCACTCTTTGGTTGCAAGGTTTGCAGAGGACATGAGCAAAGAATTCGAGATGTCTATGATGGGAGAATTATAGTTCTTTCTCGGGCTTCAGATCAAGCAGGCGAAGGAGGGAACCTTTGTGCATCAAGCCAAGTACATGAAGGACATCCTCAAGAAGTTCAAGATGGACGACTCGAAGCCCCTGTCGACACCGATGAGTACGACTACAGCGCTGGACGCAGACGTGGACAAAAAGCCCGTGGACCAGAAGGAGTACCGGAGCATGATTGGCTCCCTCTTGTACTTGACGGTGACGAGGCCGGACATCTAGTTTTCGGTGTGTCTGTGCGCTCATTTTCAGGCGTCGCTGAGGACTTCACATCGGCAGGCCGTTAAGCAGATCTTCAGGTATTTTCGATACACTCCTGAGCTCGGTCTTTGGTACTTGGCGTCATCTTCCCTTTCGCTTCTTGGTTTTTCGGATGCCGACTTTGTAGGGTGTCGTGTCGATCGAAAATCGACTTCGGGTACTTGCCAATTTCTAGGTTCTTCGCTTGTTTCTTGGTCGTCTCGCAAACAATCAAGTGTAGTTCAGTCTACCACAGAAGCTGAGTATGTCGCTGCCGCTAGTTGTTGATCCCAGCTACTCTGGATCACATACACTTTGAGTGACTTTGGTGAGGAGTGTTCCCATGTACCTCTCATGTGTGATAGCACAAGTGCCATTAGTGTTGCCAAAAACCCCGTGCTTCACTCCAGAACCAAACATATAGAGGTGAGGTACCACTTCCTTAGAGACAATGTTGAGAAGGGAAACATAGACCTCATCCATGTGCCAACCGAAAAAACAGCTCACCGATATCCTAACAAAGCCTTTGGACCAAGCTACATTTGCTCATTTGCGAGGGGAGCTTGGTGTGGTTTTTCCTTTTTGAGCTTCGGTTGGGGGTTGATGTATATATGCATGTTGCATTTTCATTTATGTATCATATCATGTTTGCATCTTTGTATCAAAGATTGCATTTGTATCATATGCTTTAAGAGATGTGCTTCTCTTATATACTGTGATCACCATGATATGCTGGATATGAGCCTATGACTTTGCTAGTGATGCTCATGTGATGTATAGCTATGCCCTTGGTAGCTTTGGGATGTATATGCTTGTGGATGGCTTACTTTTGTAAAAATGCTATACATGATCCTCTCTTGTGAGTTGAATGTCTTTCATGTTCAAATTGTGCGCTTATGGCTATATCTTGCTTAATTTGTGCTTGGAATCATGTTCTTGTCATATAGGGTCAAAGACCCATTTGTCATCATGAATGTTTAGCCTACTTACTACCTTTTGGAGAAGCCTAAGCTTCTTTTTGCCGCAAAGGCACTTCATGTACCATGCTTAATCTGTAAATCATGAAAATGGTATATGAAATGCTTGTGCTTGAAAAATGCTTCCATGTCAAATCTGCTTTAAATTCATTATCTTGGGTGCTAAACCGTTGCATGATGTTCACCATTGAGAAGTTTCATATATAGAAGTGGACACATGGCTCGGTGGCTTTGACATGACATGAGATAGCTTGTAGGTGTTTGTGATGATCTTGTGATGAGAATTTGTGACCTTGCATGAAGTTTGTGGGCTATATGTTGTTTGTGCCCATTTTGGCCATGTGTAGGTCCTATGCTCATGAGAGGGAATTTTTTGTGAAAAATGCTTCATTTTGATCATGGCTATGTCACATGCTTATATGTCCCTATCTATCTTGTTGGCGATGCTTGTAGTAAATTTTGTGGCTATCTTGCTTGTTTATGTCTCATTTTGAGCATGTTGTAGTGCTCTTTGTCTATTTGAGAAGCACATGCTTGCAATTGTAGACTTGATTCATGCATTACCAACAAGGGGGAGAGATAGTACCCAATTCATGCATCCAGGGGGAGTTTTTTTGCATCAAGGGGGAGAAAAATTGGGAGAAATGCATTTGTTCAGGGGGAGCTTGCATTCATGCATTTGGGAGCTCTTTGTCGCCTGATTTTAGTTGTGCTCTTTTGTCGATGGTGTCGAGCCCTTTTGCCTCACCTTGAGGAGTCGGCAATTCTGGAGCATTTTATCTCGATTGTGTCGAGCCGTTGCCCTTGCCTTAGGGGACCGAGATTTTTTTCTCTCAAGTGGTCTTGTTTTGGCTTTTGTTTGGCTTTTGATTACTTGTTTGAGTTTTTCATTCGTTTCTTTTCTTTTTCTCTTTTCTCTGAATTGGTTACTATGTGTGTTGTCAATGCACTCATCAAGGGGGAGATTGAGGACCGGAGCGTCCGAGGACCGGTGGATTGTCGCTCCTGACTGTGATGAGTGATTGACAACGTGGTGTGGACTGACTCTTGGCCAAGTATTACAGGTGCTGGTTGCGGCTTGATTTGCGTTGGTGTAGGTGAAGAGTGGGCGCGAATGGTCGTAGCCTTGCGAGGCCTTCGAGGAGTGGAGAGACAAGTAGGCTCGGCTCGAGGGACCCGGTGGCCAGCGGGGTCAAGTGCAGGCCGCATGGTGGCAAGAAAAGTAAGACGAAGTCATTGACCAGAGCCGGTGTAGGGTAGCGGCTCACGACCGAAGTCTGCACGCGGGGTTTGCGGCGGTTCACCACAAAACCGTCGGGTTACTTGGTTGAGCCACAAAACCAAGACCGGAGGCTCTGCGGGCGGAGACGGGATCCGGGTGCGCCGAGAAGCTTTGATGCCGGCGGACACGTGGCGGGATCACATGGCTTGCGTCGGGAGGACGCGGACTACGGTAAAGGCGTGGCCGTGCGAAGAAGAGGAGTGCTACTTGACCATGTTGCCCGTGAGGGTGTGTATATCATTTCAAGTTCTAGGGGTAGCTTAGTCATTTGCCCATCCCAGAGGAACTCCATATATATAGCTCTAGGTTTTCTGGGCAAACCATCCATCCGGACTGCTTCTCATTTCCCTGCTCCATAGGCATAGATTTTCTTCACCGTTTTGTAGAGAATCTGACCACCGAGTGTATGGAAGCATTTATGGTTGCGTCGATTTTCTTCTTGTGGCTCGAGTGATTTTCGTGTCTTTTTCGGGCTATTTTCGTTGGATTTTCGTGTGCGGCTTGTTCATTCGATTCCAAGGTGTTTGGGTTCGGATTTTCTTGTGGGGATCATGGATAGATGTCTTCTGCATCTTTGTGCTTGATCTTGACCCCTCAAACTCCGGATTTGGCCTCCGATTGAAGGATTTCGGTTGGAACCCTAGCTCTTTGTGTGAGCTTGGTAGAATCTCGATTCCTCTCGATTTAGTGGGTTTGAGGCTACCAATTCGTAGGTATAGCATCTCCTAGAGACGCTTCACCTTCACCTATGATTTGGTAGCAATCCCTTGGTTGATTCGGGAGATCGGGCAAAGGGAAGGAGGCGTTGTCTTTGGGGAACTCGAGCTCGGGCTGTAGAAAATCCTCCTGGCGGACAGTCCCACGTGCCTGGCAAATGGTCCGCGAGGAGCCTGACAGCCAGCTGTTCTTCGTGTTTGTCACGAGTTCTTGCAGGTCTTTCGTTCGATCCGTCGGGTCGGTGGTTTTCGGTTGTAAGGAGTTTGCCAGACGGTCCGCAAGGAGTGCGCGGACAGTCCCTTCGTCGCGGACGGTCCACGGGTAGGGCACAGACGGTCCGTTTTTCACGGTGCGCTACTAGAGGTTCGGGTGCCATTTTCGGACGGTCCACCCTGTGCTTGCGGACGGTCCGCCTGGCCCCCACGG
This sequence comes from Cenchrus fungigraminus, assembly GCA_036936925.1. Classification (NCBI taxonomy): domain Eukaryota; kingdom Viridiplantae; phylum Streptophyta; class Magnoliopsida; order Poales; family Poaceae; genus Cenchrus; species Cenchrus fungigraminus. The sequence goes on from CM072778.1 coordinate 54,274,810, forward strand.
ACAGTCCGCCCCCTCCGTGCGGACGATCCGCCCAGGCCACTGCAGATTGCGTAAGTCCTTTACTTCTTGATTTGCGCTTTTCGCTTGGGGTTTGTTTGAGACTTGTTCCTAGGGTTGGTAGGTCCGTTGTGACTACGCGACCTTGGCAAGCTCGTGTGGGAATCCTTGGTTGTGGATTTGGGGCATAGGCCGAGTTCATCCTTCGAGAAGAATTTTTATTGGCTCCCATTCACTCCCCCCCTCTCTGGTCGCCTAATCGGCCCTTCACTCACTCACGTGCTCGTTTTTGAATTTCAGGTGGGAGGCTTGGGGAATGTTTGGTTGATCGACTCTGGTTTCTCGAGGCATATGACCGGAGATCGGGGGTGCTCTCCAGCCTCACCCCAGTGGTGTCAAAGGTGCACATCACGTTCGGGGACAATAAACGAGGGTGTGTGCTTTCGGAAGGTGAGGTTAAGGTAAGTGACAAGTTCACTCTCAGGTGTGTGACTCTCGTCAAGTCGCTCGATTTCAACTTGCTTTCGGTGTCTCAGCTTCTGGATGAGGGCTTTGAGGTGTTGTTTAAGTCTGGTGCTTCTCGGATCCTTGATTCTCGAGGGGACCTCGTGTGTATAGTCGTTCACGAGGGTCAAATTTTCCGTCCGAATTTTTCCCAGTCGTTTGGTGTTGCTCGTTGCTTTGTGGCTAGTTCTTCTGGTGAGTTGTGGAAGTGGCATAGGAGGTTGGGTCACCTGACTTTGATCTTTTGTCTCACTTGAGTGGATTTAACTTGGTCTGAGGATTGCTCCGTTTGCGTTTCGAGAAAGAGTTGGTTTGTGCGTCGTGCAGGCATGCCAAGGTGGTAGTGACTTCCCATCCACCCCTGACCGATGTCATGATAGAGCATCCATGCGAGCTACTCCATATGGATTTTGTTGGCCCAACTCGTGTGCGCTCAATGGGTGGTAAGTGGTACGTCCTGGTTGCGGTGGACGATTACTCTCGGTATACCTGGGTTTTCTTTTTGGAGGACAAGGGTGAGACGTTTGGCTTTGTTCGAGATCTGCTCTTGAGGTTGAAAAACGAGAGGCATGGAGACGCCATTCGAGCGATTCGCAGTGACAATGTCACATAATTTAAAAACTCTCGCTTTCAAGCCTTTTGCCATGACTTGGGTCTTGAACACTAGTTTTCTTCTCCGGACACCCCTCCTTAGAACGGCATTGTGGAAAGAAAGAACAAGACTTTGTGTGAGATGGCTCAGACGATGCTCGATGAGCATAGGACTCCGAGGAGGTTTTGGGCTGAGGTGGTGAACACCACGTGCTACGTGTCGAATTGAATTTTCCTTCCGGCATTCAAGAAAAAGATCTACTATGAGCTTATGCATGGTCGCACTCGCAAGGTGAGTCACTTCCATGTTTTCGGTTGCAAGTGTTTTATTCTAAAGAATGGCAAGAATTTGGATAAGTTTGAGGCTAGGTCAGTTGATGGTATTTTCTTTGGTTATGCTACTCACTCTAGAGCATATCGTGTGCTCAACCTTGAAACTAACCAAATCGTGGAGACTTGCGAGGTGACCTTCGACGAGACACAACCACGTAGCTCTTTGGTCATTGATTGTGCAGAAGATGAGGAACTTGGTGAGGAGATCTTTCAGGAGGAGGTGCAAGAACATGGAGATGATGATGGTGGTGGTGATGCACCCGCAGCTGATCGAGTACCCACTACTTCCACTACTACGACTACGACGAGGACAGATCCTCTCCTACACCTATGACGACATGTCAAGTAGAAGCTGCTGCTGAGGGGGAGGTGGTCTCGAGGTGAGAAGCTCCCTAGCGTGCACAAGTGGATCATCCAGCTTCGAGGATCATAGGTGACATCAATGAACACACTACACAGTCGAGGTCTCGAAACACTTCTCATTTCGCACATTCTACTTTTGTTGTGTCTTTCGAGCCCAAGGACATTGGACATGCACTATCTGATTCTAGTTGGGTAAATGCAATGCATGAGGAGTTGGAGAACTTTGAGAGAAACAAAGTTTGGGAGTTAGTAGAGCCTCCACCGGGTTGCAAACCTATAGGCACAAAATGGGTGTGGAAGAACAAAGAGGGAGAGAATGGAGAGGTAGTCAGAAACAAGTCGAGGTTGGTAACTCAGGGGTTTGGCAAGAGGGAATAGACTATGAGGAGACATTTGCTCTAGTAACCCGTTTGGAGGCAATTAGGATCCTTCTAGCCTTCTCCGTGGCGAAAGAGTTCAAATTGTACCAAATGGATGTGAAGAGTGCCTTCCTGAATGGTGTGTTGGAGGAAGAGGTGTATGTGAGGCAACCACTAGGTTTGAGAGTGTGAAGTACCCCCACCGAGTGTACAAGTTGAGGAAGGCGCTGTATGGGTTGAAGCAAGCGCCTAGAGCTTGGTATGGCAGGTTGAGGGGTTTCTCTTTAGGAAAGGCTTTGAGATGGGGAAGGTAGATCAGACCTTGTTTCTCCTCAGGCAGGGCATTGATATCCTAATTGTTCAAGTATATGTGGATGATATTATCTTTGGTGGCTCGTCTCACTCCTTGGTTGCAAGGATTGCAAAAGACATGAGCAGGGAATTCGAGATGAGCATGATGGGTGAGTTGCAATTCTTCCTCGGCCTTTAGATCAAGCAGTCCAAGGAAGGGACCTTCGTGCATCAAGCCAAGTACACCAAGGACATTGTGAGGAAATTCAAGATGGAAGACTCCAAGGAGATGACGCCGCTGATGAGTATGACTACAGCTCTTGACACGGACGAGGAAGGTGAACATGTGGACCAAAAGGAGTACCGGAGCAGGATAGGCTCCCTCCTGTACCTGACGGTGACGAGGTCAGACAAAACAATTCAGTGTGTGTCTGTGCGCTTGTTTTCAAGCGTCCCCGAGGACATCACATCAGCAAGCAGTCAATCGTATCTTCAGGTAATTGCGATACCCTCCTGACTTCGGGCTTTGGTACTCCGCGTCCTCCTCTTTGGTTCTTCATGGTTTTTCATACGCGGATTTTGCCGGTTGTCGCTTGGATAGGAAGTCCACTTCTGGGACTTGTCAGTTTTTAGGTTCCTCGTTGGTGTCTAGGTCTTCTCACAAGCAGTTGAGTGTTGCACAGTCCACTATCGAGGCCGAGTACGTAGCCGCTGCTAGTTATTGCTCTCAGCTCCTATGGATCACATATACCATGAGTGACTTTGGTGAGGAGTATACCAATGTACCACTTCTATGTGATAGCACCAGTGCCATAAGAGTTGCAAAGAACCCAGTGCTTCATTCCAAAACCAAGCACATCGAGGTGAGATACCATTTTCTAACAGACAATGTCGAGAAAGGGAAGATAGCCTTGATCCATGTGGCCACACAAAACCAACTAGCGGATATTTTCACCAAGCCCCTTGATCAAGCAACATTTACTCATTTGCGAGGAGAACTTGGTGTGTGTTTGGTTTCTTGAGTTGGTGGCGGGAGCTCCTTTGTAGCATATGTATTGCTTTCCGGTTGTGCATGTTTTGCATTGCATGTGTACCATGATGTACAGGCATCTTTGTATCTAAGTCTTGCATTGCATTTGTTTCATATGCATTTTGGTAGGAAAGCTTCTCTCATATACATTGTTCACTATGACATGCTATGGATGACCTTGTGAGCTAGTTTGGTATGGTATGGTTAAGCTTGGCTAGGCTCTTGATGGTCTTATTTTGTATCCATGTGAAAATGCTATGAGTTTTGAAAATGCTAGTTGTAGGCTCTCTTGTGAGTAATTGCCTTTATATGATCATGCCATGTTTTGGTGGCTTTGTTATGCTTAATTCATGGTTGGATGGCTTATTTTTATCATTTGGGGTCAAAGATCTTGTTGCCATCATGGATGGTTAGCCCCCTTGCTTATCTTGTGGAGGAGCATAAGTTCCTTTTTTCCGCAAAGGCATTTCATGTACCATGTATAAATCTGAAAATGAAATGTTCTGTGCTTGAAAAATGTGCTCACATGTCAATTTGTGCTTAAGTTATTTTATTTGTGGTGCATGATGTCTACCAATGCAAAGTCTCATATATAGAAGTAGACACATGGCTCGGTGGCTTTGACATGACATGAGGTGCTTGTGGGTGTTTATGATGGTCTTTTGATTAGAATATGTGTCCTAGCATGAAGTTTGTGTGATATAGTCACTTTGGCATGTTTTGCTCATGTTTAGGACTTTGCTCATGAGAGGGTTTTTCACAAAAATGCTCAATTTGATCTTAGCTTTGTCGAATGGCTATGAAACTTGGTGGTCATTAAGCTTATGTTCTTACGAAGCTATTGAGTATCTAACTTGCTCATTTGGTCATGTGTAGCATCTTGTGGTGAATTTTGTCTATTTGAGAAGCTGTAGGTTGCATTTTTCCAAATTTTGCCTTGATTCATGCATTGGCAACAAGGGAGAGGAGTTTGTGAAGGTATAGTGCTTCTTGATGCATTTAGAGGGTTTTCAGGTGGTTTCGCGCAAAATCTGGGCTCTGTTGGTCACCAGTCTGACCGGTCGAGGTCACTGGTCTGACCGGTCAGGGTTGAGTGCCCTGTTCACATGTTGGTCACCGGTCTGACTGGTGCCTTGGACTGGTCTGACCGGTCAGAGCCGAGCTGGTGCAGGTTGCGTCTTGATTGGTGTTGGTGCGGGTGAAGAACAAGCGTGAATGGTCTATGCCAGTGGGCCTCTAGGTGTGGAACAGACAAGTAGGCTTAGTTTGAGGGACTCGGTGGCCAGTGGGATCAAGTGCGGGCCGCATGGTGGCAAGAATAGCAAGGCTTAGTTTGAGGGACCCGGAGTTTCCGGTGGTTCACCACAAAACCACTAGGTTCCTTGGTTGAGCCACAAAGCCAAGACCGAAGACCGAAGCGCCGTAGCACCAGGCCGGTCTAACCGGTGGGGACCGGTATGACCGGTGTGTGCCACGTGCTTCCGGAGACTTCGAAGCGGAAGACACACATCGGGATCGCAAGGCTTGGGTCGAGGCTATGCAAGGTGCGGTCGCCGGGCATTCGTCAGATGGTGCTACGACGAGAAGTTCCCAAAGTGCCTTTCGGGGGTGTGTGTCTTACTTTCATGTAATAGGGGTAGTTTCGTCTTTTGGTTGCCTCCATAAAAACCAAGTGGATAGAGGATGGCAGCCATCTCTTGGAACCCTAGTTCATTTGCTTCCTAGTTTTTTACCTTTTTCCGTTAGGGTTTTCTATAGGACTAGCTTGAGAGCTTCATGGTGAGATCTTGAGAGAGAGATGGATGATCGGGAGCCAAGCTAGACCTTGTATGAATCTTTCATGGTATGTATAGAAGGTTCGACGTGATTCCTCAAGTGTTCTTGATGCCTCTCCCGTTTTTCCTTTTTGGTGATGTTTGGAGCCTTTTCTTGTGATTTTCATGGGAAGATTTGAAGGGGTTCTTTGCGGGATTTGTGTTGGGAATCACACATGAGGTTGGTGTGCCTCTCTTCTTGGTGATCTTGCCCCTCAAATCCCATGGGAAGGCCTTCGATTTTGGTGGTTTTCGAGTTCTTGGTGTTCTTGAGGTAGAGAGCCAAGATTTGTGATTCCTCCTTTTTCTAGAGAGTTTTGGGGCTTGAGATTCGAGCTAGAGATCACCCATGAGGTGTTCCAACCTTCCCCAAAGTTTTTCTTGAAACCGTGGAGCGAATTGGGAGATCGGGAGGCTTGATTCTTGGAGTTGACCCGTGGGTGGAGTTCATCCCGAGCAGCCCAGACCTGACCGGACTGACCGGTGCTCCTGACTAGTCTGACCGGTGTCGGTCTGTTGACACCATTTTTTGGAAAAACAAATCAAAAGAAGATAAGAAGGAATAGCCGATGGAAGAGCAGTATAATCGGCCGATTGAAGAAGAGAAGGTGGTCAACAGAGCCCGCCGATGGTCAAGGTAGTCCAACCCGATCTATCTGTGTCAACCTGATCGGCCGATGGTCAAACAGGGAATCGGCTGATGGAGAGGAAGATAGCGGAAATCAAGAGATACGCCAAAGGCAAGACACGGTGGAAGCGGGTCAATCTACGATTGGCAACGGGTCAGAGTCAGTTTTAGGAGAGTTTGACTCTTGCATTAGTCTTTTTCTATTTTAGTAGTGTTCGTATCTTTAGGTACAAGTAAACAACACCGTAATCGGCTAGAAGTCGGGTTGTCCTCAGGACATAAATAGCGACCCTGCGTGGTCGGAAAATCTGTACACACCAATATCAAACAAACCGCCTCCGGGCAAACCCTTTACAATTTACATCATCTACTTTTCGGCGACTTCGATTGCGTTTTTTCCTTTTCTTCAAACGATGTCCTTCAAGTTCGTCGGGCTGCATCGATCGATCTCCGGCAAGCTTGTGAGTACCGTTTTACCGAATAATCCTAGGCTTTAACCTCCGGGCAAATCGCTGAGGTTTCGTCTAGTTCTTTATTCACCCCTTACCGATATTAGCTAGATCTGCAAGTTTTTGTACCAACTCTTGTAGTTTTAGCTTTTATCATCAATTTATCCAGCTCGATCTAGATCCTGTCGGCTTCTAACATTGCAGCTGATCTAGATCCGTTCGAGCGCTTACGTCACGATCGGCTGACCCAGCCGACCTCTTTATACATACTTGCACTTCGGCTGCTTTCAAGTCTGCCGATCTTGTTCACTGTATCGGCCGATCGGCAGGTACATGTATTACTAAAGTCCCATCGGTTCTCTAGCCGATCTCTTAATATTCTCCATTGTCAATCAACAGGTCAGATTGGCTGGCACGCCTCGCTACAGACCGGGGAGTCACGTGTGCTGCGCGCGGTAGTGACGTCCTATTTTCGCGTCAACACACTTTTGGCACGCCCAGTGGGACCCAAAGTAAAAATGAACAATGTCTAAGATCCTGAAGCCTGGTGAAATTTCTGAGGAGAACATTCAACCAATCACTAGGGACCAGCTGAAAGATGCAGACAAAGCCGAGTTTGAAACACACATGAAGCGATATGAAGATTTATGCTTGGCTTCATATGGTCAAACTAAAAGTAGGGTTATCAAAAAGACTCCTCTTCCAGGGCCGCAACGTATCACCTTTCCAGCTGATCCTGAAGGACTTCAAGACATGATGAATAAAGCTATGCATCAGGCAATGATCAATCAATCAACAGTCCTCACCAATACTATTCAGAACTGTCTGACTGAAACATTCAAGAAGGGAACAGAAGATGGGTATGTGGGACCTACGTACTTCCAACCTGGGCGATCTTCTCTGATGTTCCCAAAAGCTCAATCGGCTTCTCAGCCGATTAATGATCCAGTAGTGGGGATTACTCCATCTCCACAAATCAATGCAACTGTTTCTGAAACATCATCGCATTCTCAGCCGATTCAGAATCAGAACATTGGTGATGCATCTAAAGATCCTGTTGTTATAGTCCCAATAGTGCAAACTTATTCAGCTCAGTCCAATGTTCAAGATCAGACATTCTCGGTCCAGAATCCTCCTCAGTATCCTGCAATGAGGGACCAGAGTGGAAGACTTACAAGATGGGGTTTACCTCACAATCACTTTGAGACAGATATCTCAAATTTTTTTGATCCCCTACCTGAGGAGATTCCAAAAGTAAAGTACCCGAATCATTATCAAGCTACGTTCGGAGGTACTCCAGGGACTGTGCATCAAACCAAGGAAGGAGTGGAGTTTGTCTATTTCAATCATGGGAGCAAGGCTTTTGAAAGGGTTAAGATAAGTCCTGCTCATGCGCATATGGTTATACCAATGGAGAAAAGACCTCCTGTTCCTCCCCAAAAATCGGCTCCTCAGCCGATCTTGGGTCAACCCGTGCAGACTACTCCACTGCAATAAGCAACACCGTTGCAGCCTGTCATAACCCCGGCTCATACAGTTACTCATGTGAGATCATGACCCCAGCAACCAATCAATCAAGGGATGACAAGGCAACCAATTATGCAGCTGCAATAGATGGATCCTGCACAAACAATGCAGATGCTTCTAAATCAATTGGCTAGCTCGGGCCAGTTGAATTTGCATCAACCAACTCCATCGGCTGGACAGCCGATCAGGTAAACACCACCTGTGTTAAGTCAATCAAATACACAGAATTCTTCAGGAGCAAGGGTATCGACTGAAGTGCCAAATCCACAATCAGGAACTCTTGAAGAACAACCTTCAGAGACTCCATCGGCTGACCTACGGCCGATAGAACAAATATCTGCTGAGATAAAATCTCATCTAAAGGAAGAGTTGATTGACCAAATTTCAGAGACACTGCAGAAACAATTTGGGATAAAACCTAAGCAGCAGGTCTACATGTACAGGACACCGTATCCATCTGGCTATGATCAGATACCTTTCCCTCCAAGATTCAAGGTGCCAGATTTCACCAAATTCTCTGGGCAAGATGATACGTCCACTATGGAGCATATCACTCGGTTCATCATACAGTGTGGAGAAGCAGGGAATATTGATGCACTCAGGATACGATTATTCTCTTCATCTCTCTCAGGGCCAGCATTTTCGTGGTTCACTTCACTTCCGGCCAACTCCATTATCAAGTGGTCTGATTTGGAGCAGCAGTTCCAAAATTATTTCTTCTCTGGTATTCATGAGATGAAGATCACTGACTTAACCAGACTCAAGCAAAGGAATGATGAAACTATTGCTGGATTCGTTCAGAGGTTCAGAGAAGTTAGAAACAAATGCTACAGTCTGAATCTAGGAGACAAACAGCTGGCTGAGTTGGCATTCCAAGGACTCTTGCCATCGTTGAGAGAGAAATATGCATCACATGACTTCGAGAGTCTCAGTCAGTTGGTTAGTCGGATGAGTCAGGAAACTGCAAAGTCTTATGAGCTTAGAAGGAACTTCCAAAAGAAGGTTTCTTATGTGGAATGCTCCGACTTAGAAGATGCAGAAAACATTATAGGACTTGCAGAGTGGGTCAAAGGCAAGAAGACTGTGTCCTATCCTTTTGGTAAAAAGGAACCAGAAAGATTCGGCTTTGATATCACTAAGGCCGATAAGATATTTGATCTGTTGCTTCAGCAAGGGCAGATTGAACTGTCTTAGTTCCATACCATACCATCTGCAGAAGAGCTCAAAAGGATGAAGTATTGCAAGTGGCATAATGCGACATCTCATGACACCAATGATTGCAAGATCTTCAGACAGCAGATTCAATTAGCCATTGAGCAAGGGAAGCTTAAGTTTGAAGCCCCTACCAAAGCTGAAAAGCCGATGAAGATTCATCAGCACCCCTTCCCAACTAATACAGTTGAAGTGTCTAGCAAAGACACATCACGTGTTAAGTTGCTGACGTCGGAATCAGCTCAAAATAAAGGAGCTGTTGATCCCAAGGTACAAGCAACCGCTGCAGATGTTAAAGGAAAAGGGTTGCTACTTGAAGAAGAAGACATGAAGCCACGCCGGCCTGTCACGTCCCAGATGCTGGTCAACAAATTTCAGCGACGGCAAGAGAAGGCAAAAGGAAGAGAAGAGTGGGCACAGCGCAATGAAGGACATTGGAGATGTCCGTTCTTCAAGTACTGCTGGGAGGAAGGAATTAAACTGCCAACGGCAGAGAATTGTCCAGAATGCAATGGAGCTTACAATAATGGTAGCTCATCCAAAAGAGTTTGCTTCAACGACAGGAGGCCTATGACTGGGGATCATCGGGAATTCAATAATCAACGGATCCCAGTTCATCAACGGCTGGGGGGCAAAGCCAGCGTCTACGATCGGCTGGGGAGCAAGGCCAATGTTGATGATCGGCTGGGAGGCCGAGTCAATGAAAATTCAAGCAATCGGCTGGAAGAGTTAGCCGATTCCCTAGTTCCAGATGAAGACATCTTGTGCCGAGCACCTGAACATCGATGCACTGTGCAACTGGACGATGAAGGATCAAACCGATCATACAAGAAACCTAATCCACAATGGTGTCTAGGTGGTTTGACCAAGTCTCAGAAAAGGAGAGTTCAGCGCCTACGACAGCTAGAACATCAAGAAGAAGAAGAATGGTGTGTGCTGAACAAGAAGAAAGTTCGGTCCCAAATATGGCATCCTAAGCCTAAGGCCGATGGTGAGAAATATGATGGACCAAAAGCTGATATAAACATGGTCGTCCTTCTGCCAAAGGAGTTCATGGCTCCAATTGATTCAGATGCATCCGATGAGGAACTTGGGATGGCTCAGTTGACATAGGAACCTACACAAGCTATCTTTGAGATGCCAGAAGATGAAAAAAGACAACATCTGAAGGCCTTGTTTGTCAGAGGTTTTGTCAATGGAAAACCAATCACCAGGATGTTGGTGGATGGAGGAGCAACAGTCAATTTGTTGCCATACACCTTGTTGCGCAAGATTGGAAAGTCAGATGAAGACTTGACCCAAACAGATATGATGCTGGTAAACTTCGAAGGCAATGTTTCTCCGGCTCAAGGTGCAATCTGCGTGGAGCTCACGATCGGCAGTAAGACCCTTCCTACCACTTTCTTTATCATTAAAAAGAAGGATCTTATAATTTATTGCTGGGCTGAGATTGGATACAGCCAATTGCTGCATACCCTCCACAATGCATCAATGTATCATCCAATGGATTGGAGATTCAGTGGAGGTGGTCAAAGGAGAAATCTCCTTAATAGTTGCAGCAACAGAAGCGCAAGGATGGACTTATGATCGAGTAAGCTGCATATCTGAAAAAGCATGGGATACTCAATATCTCAAGGTGTCCGATTTTGGACTACAACCGGTTCAAGCAATTGGCTCGGATGAAAAGCTTTGATGAATCAATTCAGCATAGATTCGCATCAGCCGACGGATGGGTTGTCCAAGCATATAAATAATTATGTAAGCCGATCGTCATATCGAGCCCATCGGCCGATTGAGATTTCGAGCTGTAGTCGATTATAAATGTAATCGCCTCTAGTAGAATAGCCGATGTCTGTAAAGAATCACCTTTAGTACAAAAAATATAAAAAACCGATTTGCAATCGATGTATTTGGTTCTTTCAGAGCATGGCCGATGTATATATATCGCCCTTAGAACAAAAAATAAATATATTTTTATTCCTCTATCTTTGATTACAATGATGACATTACAATTCAGATCTAAAGATTACATTCATCTCCAAAAGGTTACAAGGGATGCACTGCACTATCTCTCGTGTGATGAGGATATTGAATCGATGAATGAGAGAAGGACACCGCGAAGAGGAAATGGAAGACTAAGATCTTCACCGGATTCTATAATCTTCCGCCGAAAGAAGTCCGAGTTGATGACCAAGATGGTCGTCCCCTTGGCACGCTCTTCCTCCGATAAATGTGCAGCAAGATGCCCTACCTTATTCCTTCCCTAAAGCCAGTAAATCCAAGTTTTTTCACAAGGATTCTTCTAGCTATTGTGCCTTCTGGCTTTTCAAAAGGGGATGAAGAGGAAGAGGTGTTGCTTTACTACTTCACAAGAATTCTTCTAGCTATGGAGGAGAAAAGGGAAAGAAGGAGCAGTCATATAATAAGAGCCTACAATCTATCAAATTTGGTTTGTGCGCCATGGCCAAGGGAGTGTGGTTTCCTCCAATGGGCTTCAAGTCTATTTATAACTCCAGGTAGAAGGAAAGGATAGCTACAAGAGGGAATTGAAAAAGGCAAAATAAAGGACGCCAGATTTGGTCAAAAGAGAAACAGTCTCCCCGTGAATGGTTCAGACTTAACGACTGACGATCATGCAGTGATACGTTTCCCAAAAATCAGGAGTGGGCTTTGAAGAGCATTTGAACAAAGATGAACGACCCCACTCAGTACCCCAGAAGAGGAAGCTTTCAAGATCTTTCTCTCTCAACATTGCTAGCAACAACGACAAGCTTCAATGCATCATCCGGATGCAAGAACACTCTAGGAAGAAATTTCTCAAGGAATGGGGATAACTGCATTTTCCAGAAGACGCTCTCAGAATGGCATGCCTCCTATTCTTAACAGGGACCGATTTGATTCATGGACAGAAGTTTCTGGTGTCATATGGGAGATGAGTTGCATTTTATAGCAAGTAAAGAAATAATCAAGTCATAAAGAAGCACCTATGAGCATATCAGGATAATTATCACCAAGAAATAAGTGCATCCAGAATTCATCAATGCCAATAGAAGCGAAGTTGATTTTATTCATAAAGATAGTCGACAGCATCGGCTGGCAGTACATTAAAGCTCGAGGAGACTCTTTGCCTTATCTAACTCCACTCTAACACAGACTATTTCTTCGCCTACATAGTCTAATTCTTGGATGAGAGTGTTTCTCTTAGCCTCAAGAGCTTCCAGCTTCTTCTCATCACAAGCAATCACAAGACAAAGACCCTGTTCTTGCCTGGGCGATCGCGCCGGCTGATTTGCACCAAGGGCATTAATGTTCGTCAAAATTCTTTCCACGGCTTCACAGTTGGGAGACTGGGAAGGTACGAAGAGACATCAAAAGGGGAATCAAAAGAATAAAAGAGAGCAGAAAAAACCAACCTGATTCACAAAGGAGGAAGAAGAAGAGGAAGCCATCACGAAAAGAAGCAAGATAAAGGGCAAAGAGACCCCGCATCTTATAAAGATCGATTAAAATGTTTGGTCAAAGCAATAAATGAGAAGCATTGGGAGTTGGCCAGTAAAGGCTAGTTACAAGTTACAATAATACTCAAAAGGATTAAAATATGCCTAGAAGATGGATAGCATTGATAAGATCCAGGCACAGTTGATCGGCCTCCTCGATCTCTTGATGATCGGCATCGACCGAACCAGGAATCGACTGCTCTTGTTCACGAAGAGCTCGAGCTTGCTGTACGATGAAATCCTTCTGTTCTTGCATATTGGCGATGGTTCCCGGAAGATCTACGAGCTTCTTCTCTTCAACTGCCAAGTATTGATCAATCTGACCAAGCTCCTTCATCAATTCAGCACAACGTCATTTCAGACGATCAATATTGTTAACAATGTCAGAACGAGAAGAAGTTAGCATTTCAATCCTACTATCCAGGTCAGCCATGCTACTATCCTGATTCTCCCTGTCTCGAGCAAGTTGCTCCTGGTGTTTCCTTTCGACCAGCCGATCTTGAGCTTCTTCAACTCAAAGCTGCCGATTCTCGATATAAGCTACTTGAAGCACCTTTGCCTTAAGATCTTTGGGTAATTGGCTCTGAATTTGCTTGAAAATGCTCCTGATCGGTTCAACATCTTGTACAAGTTGGATGATGTCTTGGTTAAGCAAGGGGAGCATTTCAATAAGCTTGGCCTTCACATCATCAGAAAGAAGACTAGCCGATGCACTCTGAACAGTAAGAGGCAAGATTGGTGGAACCTGTGAAAAAAGTGAAGATCAGTATAAGAACTGAAACAAAAGATGAGGCAATTCGAGGGTTACCTCTGCAATAGAAGAAATTGCTTGCACTTGAATGATCGGCCTTTCAGCCGATCTTGGTTCTGAATCTTCAACGATAGGCGATTGTGGCTGGTCACCAGTTGTTTCTTGAAGTTCACCCAGAGATTCATCGAATTGAGTCTCGACCGATGTTTCATTAGTCCCCTGAACAAGAAGGAGAAGTTAAAGGCAAGCAGAGTGGACAAATAACGAATAAAGAAATCCTTTTTACCTCGACTGGTTTCTCAATCTGAGGGTTGATTGGTTCGAGAGGATTCTGAATTTGGCTACCGAAAGCATCTAAAACATTTGCCCTTTGATCTGGTTCAGGTTGCTCAATTGGTGCAACCAAAACTTCATCAGCCGAACTTTCTTGAATCGGCTCCGATATCGTGTCTTGACCAAGATCAATAGTATTGGTTTGTATCGGTTGTCCCATCAAACCCGAAGACTACACAGAAAACAAGTTAATCAGATGTGGTTTGGAAAAGAAGAAAAGAAGAAGTGAAAATGATTAATACCTCAAAAGCAGCGGCCAACGCTCCAGCCACGATCGGGATGTCAACAACCACAGTGTCAATCTTCCTCTTAGTTCTGCGGCTAGGTGGTTTTGGGATTTTGCTAGCCACAACTTTCCTCTTGAGGGCCGACAAAAGTGGATTGTTTGAAGTAGGGATTAATTTTGGGCCCTGCATAACTAAAGAGATTGGAGGAGCTTTGTAGCCGATATACGGCAAAGGCCTTGGTGGAAAATAATTAATCGGCTTGCCACTTTTGCTTCTAGCAGGAGGTTCAGTGGTATCAGGCTGAAGAAAAATACATTTGTCAAAACATATTGAGAGGAACAAATAAACGAAGTGGTCAGGCAAGAAAGTACCTCGTCAGCCGGTCCATTATACGCAGGATCTAACTTCTCACAAGAAAGTTTGGGAGACACGCAGAAGAGATGATCACACCATTATGCCCACCAAATGTTGAAAAGAGGAGAAGCGAAACTAGCAAGTTTCCAGGAGTCAAGATTGACAGTGGAAGAGTCAGGAATCAAAGCTAGGAGCCGTTGATAGTGAACACCATTTGTAATAACCTCCCGTGGTTTGATCAGGTTCGAAAAGTAAAGACCAATCGACAATTGACTAAATCCCAGTTGACGAGCGCTCACTGAAGGGTTATAAAATTCATATGTAGCCGATTGATCTTTTCCAAAAACACAGGATGGAAGGAGCCCTGGTTTGATCATCTCCTCAAAAGCAATCCTACTCTCATCATCATTGGTGATATCGTCAAAGCTGAACACAGTCTCAAAGGAGGAGCCAGGATCTTCATATGCAAACCAGATTATGGACTCCGGTTTAAAGCGAAGGCAGAAGCTCCTGAAATGCTCAGCTATGCAACATGGGGTCCTCTTATGTCCTGGAAAAACAGAGACTGCCTGCCCAAAAGACATGCATCGTTGTTTTTCAATTGGGACACCGTCTGGCTGATCTCCTGGAAAGGACATATCGAAAATATCCTGCTCTAATTTGTCTTGAAGGTGGAGGTTCAACCACATATTGATGAACCACTAGGGACCTCCTGGAGTGCCTATAGGGGAACCAGTCGACAAAATGACTGCCACTTGATGAAGAAGATTGTAAATTGCACCCAAGAGATATTTACCATGTGGGATACAAGAACCGGCAGCCAACCGTTCAGCTACAATCTAATAGTTAGAAGTGGGCCCGAAAGATTTACCACAAAAGATGAATTTCTCAAGCCACATGTTCAAAAAAGCAACATGTTCTCTGGTGTTTACGGTGCCTGACTTCATATGCTCAACAATGTAACCAGACCAGCAACCAACATTTTTGGTCTTCAGATGATGGGAAAGTTTGTCATTCCGACGACCTAAAAGAGTATCTGAGGAAGAAACATCTAAACCACTCAGCAAAAGAACGTCGTCTAAGGTTGGAGTCATCAGCCCATGACCAAATAAGAAAGCATTAAGAGCATCAGACCAGAAATAAGAAGCAGCTATTAAGAGAGATTCGTTCTGAGGCATATCAGACAAAGACATGGTAATACATTGGCCGATTTTGTGTTCTTCCCAGAAAACTCTATTCTTCTCAGACATCCTACGATACCAGTTCCTCCATCCCTTGGTATACCCTGTCCAAGACCTGAAACAGCTGTCCCAGTCGGCTAAATTTAAGGAAGCATACTTGAAAGGAATTCTGCTAGTTTCAAAATTAATCATCTCGGTGGGGTCGGTATCGCCCATTGGACCAAGAAAGACAAGCCCACATTTGTCATCGACAGGGATAGTGAGGTTGGATCTAAGTGCCTAAAAAAGATAAAAGAGATCTAAAGTTCAGACAAAGCAGATGGCGGCGTTGGAACCAGGCGAAAGCGGAGAGATGAGGAAATACCGGAGGAACTGAAGAAAGGGATGCCTTCGGAGGCACAGGAGGAGGGTGAGAACCTCCAGCGGAGCTTGAAGAAGCCATGGATCAGCAAGAACTTCAGACTTAGGGTTCGTCGCCCGAAAGCTTGAGCTGTTGAAGGCAAAATTCAGGGGAAAAGAAAGCTGGGGCAGTTGTATTTATTGGTCCCCTTTGGAGATTTGTTTGGATTTTCTAACCATCTTTACTGAATTTGAGTAAATTTCGGAGCAAAAGATATTTACTCCGAAACTAGGGGGCATGTGCTGACACTATTTTTTGGAAAAACAAATCAAAAGAAGATAAGAAGTTTGTGAAGGTATAGTGCTTCTGGATGCATTTAGATGGTTTTCAGGTGGTTTCGCGCAAAAACTGGGCTCTGTTGGTCACCAGTCTAACCGATCGAGGTCACCGGTCTGACCGGTCAGGATTGAGTGCCCTGTTCACATGTTGGTCACCGGTTTGACTGGTGCCTTGGACTGGTCTGACCGGTCAGAGCCGACCTGGTGAAGGTTGCGGCTCTATTGGTGTTGGTGCAGGTGAAGAACAAGCGTGAATGGTCTATGCCAGTGGGCCTCCAGGTGTGGAGCAGACAAGTAGGCTTAGTTCGAGGGACCCGGTGGCTAGCGGGATCAAGTGCGGACCGCATGGTGGCAAGAATAGCAAGGCTTAGTTCGAGGGACCCGGAGTTTCCGGTGGTTCACCACAAAACCACTAGGTTCCTTGGTTGAGCCACAAAGCCAGGACCGTAGACCGAAGCACCGCAGCACCAGGCCGGTCTGACCGGTGTGTGCCACGTGCTTCCGGAGACTTTGAAGCAGAGGACACGCATTGGGATCGCAAGGCTTGGGTCGAGGCTATGCGAGGTGTGGTTGCCGGGCATCCGTCCGATGGTGATACGACAAGAAGTTCCCAACGTGCCTTTCGGGGGCGTGTATCTTACTTTCATGTAATAGGGGTAGTTTCGTCTTTTGGTTGCCTCCCTAAAAACCAAGTGGATAGAGGATGGCAGTCATCTCTTGGAACCCTAGTTCATTTGCTTCCTAGGTTTTGCCCTTTTTCCGTTAGGGTTTTCTATAGGACTAGCTTGATAGCTTCATGGTGAGATCTTGAGAGAGAGATGGATGATCGGGAGGCAAGCTTGAATCTTTCATGGTATGTATAGAAGGTTTGACGTGATTCCTCAAGTGTTCTTGATGCCTCTCTCGTTTTTCCTTTTTGGTGATGTTCGGAGCCTTTTCGTGTGATTTTCGTGGGAAGGATTTGAAGGGGGTTCTTTGCGGGATTTGTGTTGGGAATCACACGTGAGGTTGGTGTGCCTCTTTTCCTGGTGATCTTGCCCCTCAAATCCCATGGGAAGGCCTACGATTTTGGTGGTTTTCGAGTTCTTGGTGTTCTTGAGTTAGAGAGCCAAGATTTGTAATTCCTCCTTTTTCTAGAGAGTTTTGGGGCTTGAGATTCGATCTAGAGATCACCCATGAGGTGTTCCAATCTTCCCCAAAGTTTTTCTTGAAACCATGGAGTGAATTGGGAGATCGGAAGGCTTGATTCTTGGAGTTGACCCGTGGGTGGAGTCCATCCTGAGCAGCCCAGACCTGACTGGCTAACCGGTGCTCCTGACTAGTCTGACCGGTGCCGGTGTGTTGACACCGTTTTTTGGAAAAACAAATCAAAAGAAGATAAGAAGGAATAGCTAATGGAAGAGTAGTATAATCGGCCGATTGAAGAACAGAAGGTGGTCAACAGAGCCCGCCGATGGTCAAGGTAGTCCAACCCGATCTATCTGGGTCAACCTGATCGGCCGATGGTCAAACAGGGAATCGGCCGATGGACAGGAAGAAAGCGGAAATCAAGAGATACGCAAAAGGCAAGACACGGTGGAAGCGGGTCAATCTACGATTGGCAACGGGTCAGAGTCAGTTTTAGGAGAGTTTGACTCTTGCATGAGTCTTTTTCTATTTTAGTAGTGTTCGTTTCTTTAGGTATAAGTAAACAGCACCGTTGTCGGCTAGGAATCGGGTTGTCCTCAGGACATAAATAGCGACCCTGCGTGGTCGGAAAATCTATACACACCAATATCAAACAATCTGCGTCCAGGCAAACCGTTTACAATTTACAGCATCTACTTTACAGCATCTACTTTTCGGTGACTTCGCCATTGCGTTTTTTCCTTTTCTTCAAATGCCATCCTTCAAGTTCGTCGGGCTGCATCGATCGATCTCCGACAAGCTTGTGAGTACCGTTTTACCGAATAATCTTAGGCTTTAACCTCCGGGCGCATCGTTGAGGTTTCATCTAGTTCTTTATTCACCCCTTACCGATATTAGCTAGATTTGCAAGTTTTTGCACCAACTCTTGTAGTTTTAGCTTTTATCATCAATTTATCCAGCTCGATCTAGATCCTGTCGGCTTCTAACATCGCAGCTGATCTAGATCCGTTCGAGCGCTGACGTCACGATTAGCTAACCCAGCCGACCTCTTTATACATACTTGCACTTCGGCTGCTTTCGTGCCTGCCGATCTTGTTCGCTGTATCGACCGATCGGCAGGTACATGTATTACTGAAGATCCATCGCTTCTCTAGCCGATCTCTTAATATTCTCCATTGTCAGTCAACAGGTCAGATTGGCTGGCACGCCTCATTACAGACCGGGGAGTCACGTGTGCTGCGCGTGGGAGTGATGTCCTATTTTCGCGTCAACACGGTCCCTATGGGCTTTTAGCTCGGGTGAGCAGCTGGTGTTGTTGGTAGTAGCCGTGAGGCTTTTTGGGTCAGTTCTTACCATGTTCCAAGCCGGTTTGCTTGGGTTTGTGATGCCTTGTGTTTTCCTCGGACCGTGTTCTTGAGGTGGTTCTTATTCTAGGGCCTAGAGTGTTCATTGAGGCCTTCTGGGACGGTTGTTGCACAATTGCTGCAGCAACTGATCTGACCGCTATGGCCAACCGGTCTGACTGGTGCCGACGGTCTGACCAGTGCGTGTGACCGGTCTGACCGGTGTCGGTCTGGCAGCAAGCTGTGTTGTTTTCCGCTGCGTGTGGTGTGTATTTGTTTTGGTTGGAACTGTGGTTTGCTCCTAGGATCAGTAGCACTCCAGTGGCTATGTGGTCTTAGCAAACTTGAGGAGTTTGAGGCGGATGTGATTTTGGGATTACGACCGTGTTCATCTTGTTGGAGAAGTCATCTCCTTCAAGAAGAATTTTTATCAGTTCCCATTCACTCCCCCCCCCCCTTCTCTAGTCGCCCAATCCGGTCCTTGACCACACATAGAAGCTGTTGCACATGTTGAACACATGATTAACTTGCATGAACAGACTCAACAAAACATTGCTGCTACTAATGCTAAATATCAGGTTGCTGGTAGTAAAGGTAGAAAACTTGTTACTTTTGAACTTGGTGATATGGGTTGGTTGCATTTGAGAAAGGATCGTTTTCCTACTTTGCGCCATTCTAAATTGATGCCTCGTGCTACTGGTCCTTTTAAGGTGCTAATCAAGAGTAATGATAATGCTTATATCCTTGACCTGCCTGCGGAGTTTGGTGTTTCCACTAGTTTTAATGTTGCATATTTGAAAGTGTATGCAGGAGAAGATGAGGAGTTGGCGTCGAGGATGACTTCAGTTCAAGAAGGGGAGGATGATGAGGACATCAACTACAACCCGAGTACATCTACACCAGCAGCACAGCAGTTGCCGCCAGTCCCGGTGCCACATCTCCAAGCGCCACCTCCTCCCTCAACTTGGCATATTACTTGGGCCCGTGCGAGAGAATTGAACTTCATCATGTTGTTAAAGAACAAAGGCCCTAAAGAATAGAAGATGGCCTAACATGGAGCCCAGGTTGGGGCACCTTGGGTTGGACACCGGCCAGGGGCACGCGCGCTCCCTCCTCCTGGTCGCACGTCCCTCCTGCCACGCGCCCCCTCCTGTCGCCAAGGGCTGCGTCCCCTCTATTTAGATAGAGTCCTTTTTCATTTACAAGTTGAGTGTTGTTTTACATCTAGCTTTAGCTACTCTTGAACACGCGAAAATACACGTTGTCCTCGTGTGATTCAGAACTCCAACTTCGAGTGATATTGTGATTGCTCGCATCTTTTTCTTGTTCGTTCTTCGATTACGGACAGGAAACGATCTTCGTGATCTGGCTGATCTTGCACCGGCAAGGTTGGTAACCATCGGGAGTTGGTTCAGCGATTGCATTGGCGCTTTGGGCTTGCTCATCGTAGTCAGATCGTGAGGGTTTACTTCCACTAAGTCGAATTTATCTCCACTCACCGAAAGATCGGGCACTCTAGCTCTATCAAGTGATCAGCACTAGAATAGGTCTTAAACTAATCATTTCCACAAGTGTTGGTGATTATTCGAATGCAGGTGATTAGCACTAGAAATGAGGGCAAAAGCACAAGTCTTTGAGCCACCACACTTCAAGCTCAGCCAATGAGGGGTTGCCACATGGGATCCCCCTAAATCAATGATGTCACCAATCCATGTGAAACATTCTCAACGAATCACACGCTGCCACGTCAACTTCACATGGATTCATGCGCCCACCAGGGATCCAAACCGCCACAAAACTTGCAATGCACAGGGCAGAGATCATGGGGCCCACATGTCATCCACCTAGAGAAAACACACCACGAGAGGCCGCCCGAGGGGATCAGTCGATCCTAGGATCGGCCGAACCGCCCTTGAGGCGCCTCATCGTGGCCTTCCACGTGTTGCTCCATGATTGGTCCCTTGCTACATCTCGACATGTTTTGGTGACATTTGGTGTCCGAGGCCGCACTCTCCCTTGCCTATAAATGTAAGGTTAGGGGTCCCCTTTTCTACACATCCCAAGCTCCCTCTCCTCTCATTCTCCTCTTGGAGAGGTGAGTTCTCACCTCTCCATGTGTTGTGTGGGATTAGAGTGCTAGGTAGAATAGGAGTGAGGAGTGAGGTGGAGTCCTCATGGATGCTTTGTTTTTCATTTAGACCAAAGTGAGTATTTCAACATTTCTTATTTAGACTAAAGTGGAATTCATGTACTGAATGATATGTTCTTGTGTTCTTGGCTTGTTCATGATTTAGAGGCTCGTCTTCTTCGTAACACGACGCTTCGATCCATTGGAGCTAGTTCATAAGTTCAAGAATCTGTTTGCATGTTTGAACCTGTTTAATCTAGTAAGAGTGTTGCAACTAGTTCGTATCCAAAACCTTCCTGTCGCAACATGACTCGATGATGTGCTAAGGACTGAGTCGTTCTCGTGGGTTTGTCACTTCGTATTTATATGGAGTGCTATAGTAGGGCTTACGGGCTAGCAGACGTAGTCCTCTATTGTAGTAATCGGTGGTGTAGATGTGGTGTCTAGACTCGGGTTATCCTTCGAATACTGTTGGGTATTTTAGCGTCACACGAATAAATCCGCAAGCGCACGGATACCGTTGTAGCTTTCACCTTAGAGTATTCCAAGGGTATCAAATCCAAGGGAACGTGTGTGTACTAACTTCGTACAGTCGGTCCAAGGACACACCCAGATAAGATGCAAGGATAGAGAGGATTCCTAAAGATAGTACTATAGATGAGATTAAAGGTCGATCTCTAGATAGAACTTGGCTTAGGGTACCGATAGCCATGACTTAACAGGTGACTCCGGTACGCGGATCTATGTGGAACGGAGCTCTGACTATATCCAACTGCGGAGGATCAATGAGGGCCAGAAGGGCTGTCACCACCTCCTGGACTGCATCTACCTAACCTTGGGATAAGCCGAACAGATGATAACTGGTAGCGTGTCACAACGTCCACGCTGTGGTTACTGCCGTAGCCAACGGACTACGGCACCCTGTACTAACAGAACTACGACCACGGAAGAGAACTGATCTCACTCATTATAGGTACTACTAGCTTATACTAAAGTCATACGAGAGCACTCAGTCCCGTACTATGCTTCCAACGTATACGAACGACTTGAAGCAGACGAACGCATAAATCTAGGATCTACGCACTAGCAGAGGAAAAAGGCCACTCATGCAACCTGGCATAAACTATTAGAAAGGAATCACGAACACACTTTATTCTAATCAGAGCATGCAAGCATATCCACTTTATTCTAATTGACTAATCATACAAACGGGATACAAACTTATGCACCTAATCAACTAGATCGAGGGGGCGTGTTCGTGAAGAACACGCGCCTCTAAATGATGAACAGGCGAAGAACACAAGAACATATCACTCAAGTATGAACAACACTTTAGTCTAAATAGAAAATGTGAAAATACTCACTTTACTCTAATTGAAGAACGAAGCATCCATAGAGATACAAATCCCTCTCTCACTCTCCTATTCTCTAATCTACCAAGGAGAGGCCTCTCCTTTAGAGGGAAGCTCTCATCCTTGGGTGAGATGGTGTGTCTCTAAATGACCCCCCTCTCCTCCTATTTATAGGCCTAAGGGAGGTTTGGGTTTGCCTTGGGAGAGTGGCTTTCCTCCTTGCTTCTTGTGGGCCCAAGCATGATCCGGGGGTTTAAGGCGGTAACTGAGTGGATAACGCCCCAAACCGCCTCTAGGAGATCACCAGGAGTTGACACATGGAAGCTGGGCTGGAACGGTGGCAGAGCAGGGTCGGCCGTCAGCCGACCCCCTATCACCGCCAAATGGCCCCAGCTTTCTCTAGGTCGCTCCTTGGTGGGCCCTTATTCGTGTCCTAGGTGTACACGCAAAACTAAGTCGGTTTGCCTCCTCTGGTGGGCCCTTTGATCCGTGTGCTCTCTCCTGATTGGCTGGAGTTGTGCTTCTTTGCTTGGTGGGTCCATGGATCCATGTGAAGCTTATGTGGCAGCCTCTCATTGGTTGGTGCTGGGTTGCTTGGATCCATAGGGTGTGCTTTCTCTCATTTAATGAGCTAAAACACCTGCATTCAAATATTCATCTACACTCGTGGAATTTGTCAGATATAATCCCTATCCTAGTGTGGATGTTTAAATTTCATGTATTTTATGCAGGAGTTGACGGCCTAAAAGTGGTAGCTGTCAACAACACCCCCACAATTGACCTTTGCTCGTCCCGAGTGAAGGGAAACAGATCAAGGCGAGACATGATATCCACAGGTATGAAGCAAGCATAAGAGATATTCCAAACCATACCTTGTACTTGTGAACTTTATGAAGTGTCGATCATGCCATCTTGGGTAGTTGAGGAATGGAACAGTCATGAATCAAATCACCTCTGCTCATCATGTCAAGTAACTTGGGGTTTTGCAATAATTTTCAAAACAAACCTTTGCTTAGCTCCTCATTTGATTCTCTCATGTCACTCAATGTGTATATGTCCTCACCAAGGCATTAGACTTGCCTTTCTTTTATCCTACTTCTAATGATGGTTGTATGTGGAGCTCAGGGTAGGATAAAGATAAAGCATACTTGCATCACATATATTGCGGCAAAGTCAAAAACCGGATCCAAGGAGAAAATCAAATCATACAATCAGATCAAGATGTGCACATGTATGAGATGTGATGGATATGGTAAGGTGGATACTAGGCCCAGAATGGGTGCTAGATATTACCATATATATGATGAATGTTGTGGTGATGGCAAGGTGGACACTAGACCCGGAGCGGGTACTAGTTATTACCATCAAATTTATTGGAACTGAGGACCTTTATGGTTCGAGGACCGGTGGATGGTCGCTTCCTGGTGTGATGAGTGATTGACAACGTTGTGTGGACTGACTCTTGCCCCCTGTTGGGTTTTGGCTCGGGTGAACTGCTTGGTTCGTGTGGCTTTGGGCTGTGGTGTTGCTGGTCAGTTCTTGGCAGGTTTCAAGGTGTTTTGCTTAGTTTTGTGGAGGTTCTTCGTCTCCTTTAGTTTGAGGTTTGGAGATGTTTTTATTCCAGGGCCTAGAGGAGTCACTGAGGCTTCCTGGAACTTTGCTGTGCATCTGTTGTTGCCACCGGTCTGACCGGCAGGAGCCATCGGTCTAACCGGTGTGGCACAGACAGCAGGTTGTGCAGTTTTCCGCTGCGTGTTGGGAGTGAGTGTTTCGGTTGGTTGAGTGGTTTCCTCCTAGGGTCAGTAGCACTTCAGTGGCTACGTGACTTTGGCAAACTTGGGTAGTTTGACTCGAAGAAGTGTTGGGTAGGCCGTGTTCGACTTGTTGGAGAAGTCATCTCCTTCGAGAAGAAATTTTATCGGCTCCCATTCACTCCCCCCTCTCTGGTCGCCAGTTCGGTCCTTCAAGTAGTATCGAGCCGGTTACGGGTCTTTCAGGACTCTAACCAGTCTAATATCTAAAGATGGCGTACCAGGAACGGGGATCGGGTCCTCCGCACTTCGATGGGAAAAACTACCAGATGTGGCAGAGGCGGATGGCAGCTTTCCTCCGCGGCAAGGGTCAGATCCTTTGGGATGTTACGGTGAACACAACTTATGTTCATACGATTAACTTCCTTGCTCCATGATCGAGGGACATGCACGACGCCAACAACAAGGTGGTCGACTACTTGTTTTGTGCTCTGTGTTAATCCGAATTTGATCGGGTTCAGACAGAGGACTTGGCTTGTAGGATTTGGGAGCAGTTGAAGAATGCTCACGCTGGAAACGCTCAGGTTCAGGCTCGGTTGTACGCGACTTACCAGCGAGAACACGAGAATTTCACTCATCTCCTCGGTGAGTCAATTGACACCATGTTCCAGCGATTCACGGTGATTGTGAACAACATGAGGGCCAATGTGGCTGTGCTCCCGTATGATGATCATGACAGAGCTGTGAAGCTCTTGCACTCTCTGGATCGTACAATTTGGGATGGAAAGGTCGAGGCCATTCTTGAGTCCGAGAAGTATGACACTCTGATGGTAGACGAGCTGTTCTCTAAGCTCAAGTCAGCTGAGGTCGATCGTGGTGTGACAGCCCGTCTTGAGAGCCCGACTGACTCCCATAGTCTTGCTCTCGTCAGTGGCTCAGGTGCTAAGTCTAACACTAACCCATCCTCCCGGATGTACTCTCTGTCTCCCTTGATGTCTTTGCCAGATGAGGAGTTTGACGTACTTGGAGAGCACAAGCTGGTGTTGTTGACCAGGAGGTTCGAGAGGTTGCACGAGAACCGGGTGAACACAAGGAGGACCACACGGACATGCTTCCAGTGCGGCAAGCCAGGACACTGTTGACACGAAAATAGGACGTCACCTCCGCACGCGACACACGTGACTCCCCGGTCTGTAGCGAGGTGTGCCAGCAAATCTGACCTGTTTATTGATAATGGAAAAATATTAGGGATCGGCTATAGAACCGATGGTCCTTCAGTGACACGTGTACCAGCCAATCGGCTGATACAAAGAAGCGGGGTCGGCCGGCTCGAGAGCGACCGAAGCGCGGGTGCGTAAGTAGATGGATCGGCTGGATCGGCCGATTGTTACGTCAGCACTCGAACTGGTCAGAATCGGCTGTAGTGTTAAGAGCCGATAGGATCTAGATCGAGCGGGGTAAATTGGTGATAAAAGCTAAAACCACAAGAATTGGTACGAAAACTTGCGGATCTAGCTAGTATCGGTAAGGGGTGAATAAAGAACTAGACGAAACCTCAGCGATGCGCCCGGAGGTTAAAGCCTAGGGTTATTCGGTAAAACGGTACTCACAAGCTTGCCGGAGATCAATCGATGCAGCCCGACGAACTTGAAGGACGGCGTTGTAGAAAAGAAGAAAAAACGCAATGGCGAAGTCGCCAAAAAGTAGATGCTGTAAATTGTAAAGGGTTTTCGCAGAGGTGGTTTGTTTGATATTGGTGTGTACACTCTTTTCCGACCACGCAGGGTCGCTATTTATGTCTTGAGGACAACCCGACTCCTAGCCAATTACGGCACTGTTTACTTGTATCTAAAGAAAACAAATACTACTAAAAATAGAAAAAGACTCACGCAGGAGTCAGACTCTCCTAAAACCGACTCTGACCCGTTGCCAATCGTGGATTGACCCGCCTCTACCGTGCTCTGCCTTGTGGCGCATCTTCTCAATTTCCGCCTTCTTCCTTTCCATCGGCCGATTCTTCAGTTGACCATCGGCCGATCGGTTGGACCCACAAGTCCGTCAATAGACGAGGTTGGACTTCTTTGACCATCAGCGAGCCCTGCTGACCACCCTTCTCTCTCCTCAATCGGCCGATTGTACTGCTTTTTCATCGGCTGCTCCTCCCTATCCTTTTTGACTTGTTTTTCCAAAAAACGGTGTCAACACATGCCCCCCAGTTTCGGAGTAAATATCTTTTGCTCCGAAATTTATTCTGTCTTTAGGCACAGTCGACATCATGAGCCTTCATTTTGCTTGAATAACCGAGCTCTGCCAGAGGCTTTTACTGTTTATCATGTGAAGTCGTCCTGTCTGCTTTTTCTTCTTCCTATAAAGCTCTTCCTTTTGCCCGATGGCTTCTCCATGAATCTTACAAGTTTTAGCCTTTTAACCGGTGGACATGTGGGTTCCTTTTGATCCTAGGGATGGGAGGTATCTTTTCTTCGTAGAGTCTTCAGGAAATAGCAATTGTCACTGGTCGTTGACAAACTTTATCTTGAACTTGCATTTCTCCTTGATCCCTTTAGCGAGTCTGCCGACTCTGTCTGCAACGATGGGAAGAAGATTTCTGTGAACTAGATGCGCTTTGAGAAAATCCCCCACTGCTCGTGATAACTGCATGCCAAACCTATTTTTGGGAAATATTTCTCCAAATCGGTCATCCTTTGGAAATTGAACCATTCACGGGTCATCTGTTTCCTCTTTTGCCGGAACTAGCATCTTTGGCTTCCATCTTTTCTGGTTCCCTCATCTTTATCTCTTCTGGCGCCTCGACTATAAATAACTGCCTTCGTATTCTTATGGAGAACGCACCTCTCCTTTGTCCATGGCTCGAGATATAGATCCAGCGAGCTTTAGGCTCTTACTCTTCGGTTTCTTTCTTCCTCTCTGACTTATGATGGCTAGAAGAATTCTTGTGATATAGTCTAGGGCATACTTCCCTCTCTAGTCTCCTTTTGTGAAGCCAGGAGGTCCAACAGCTAGAAGAACCCTTGTGATGCGTCTTGGGTGCATCAGCTGATGGAGGAGGGCGGAGGTCGTCCCTGGGCGTTCTGGAAAGAAGAACAACCCTATGTCTTCTTTTCCAACAATCCTGACGGGGAGAGTCACCGAATCTGGTGATTCATCTTCGTCAAATTTACGCTTCCCATTTTTGTTTTGCTCTTTCTTCGCCCCGTCACCCGCCCAGTGATGATGAATGTAATCGACCTGTTGTGATTCACAACTTGTCTTCTCAATGTATTCTTCAGATCTATACTGTAACATCAGCATTGTAATCGAAGATGAGAGAAATATATATATATTTTTGTTCTGAGGGCGATTTGTACATCGGCCATGATCTGGAACCGAACATGTTTGATGATCGGCTACTTTATACTGAAGACGATTACACTTGCAATCGGCTATAACTTGAGTCTTTAATCGGCCGTTTTAGGCTCTGATTTGACTAAGCGTCTACCCATATGCTTGGATAGTATTTCTTCAAGTATTTTCCATTTAGCGCTCTGGCAAACCTTTCTCCATCCAATGTTTCTAAGATATATGCATTGTCTGGCACACTTTAACTGATACGATATGGTCCCTCCCAAGTCGGTGACCACTTCCCATACTTTGGGTCTCTAGAGCCGATTGGTAATATAAGTTTCCAAACCAGATCTCCTTCGGCAAACTCCTTAACTTTGACTTTCTTATCATACCATCTGGCTATTCTCCTTTTATTCTTTTCAATGTTCTCCAAAGCTCTCAGCCGATTACCAGCAAGGTCTTCCAGTTCCTCTTTCATCATGGCTGAATAATCATCGGCTGATAACTGATCTTGTAAAGAAGTCCTTCTGGATCCAGTTTTTAATTCCCAAGGCAATACAGCATCATGACCATACACTAGTTGATACGGTGACACTTTGGTTGCCCCATGGCATGCCATCCTGTACACCCATAGCTCTTCATTAAGGATTGTGTGCCACCATTTGGGATTCTCATCGATCTTACGCTTGATCAATTTGATGATGCCTTTGTTTGTTGCTTTTGCTTGTCTGTTTGCTTGGGCATAGTAGGGAGATGAGTTCAATAGTTTGATTCCCAGAGAGTTTGCGTATTCCTCAAATTTTCCTGAAGTGAATTTACTCCCTTGATCGGTTGTAATGGTTTGAGGTATACCAAACCGATAGACAATATGTTCTTTAACAAAATCAATCATATTGCCTGATGTCACAGTCTTGATCGAGATGGCTTCAACCCACTTCGTGAAGTAATCCGTAGCCACCAGTACGAATTTATGACCTTTACTCGATGGTGGATATATTTGTCCGATCAGATCGATTGCCCAACCCCTGAACAGCCATGGCTTGATTATTGGGTTCATTGCTGATGCTGGAACTCTTTGAATGCTTCCAAACTTCTGACATTCCTGGCATCCCTTGTAGTATTTGAAGCAATCTTCCAATATCGTCGGCCAATAATAGTTGTTATTTCTGATCATCCACTTCATCTTAAATGCCGATTGATGGGCTCCACAGACTCCCTCATGAATTTCTCCCATTAAGGTTTTAGCCTCTTCTTCACTAAGACATTTGAGCAAAACCCCGTCGATGGTGCAGTAGTATAACTCATCTTCTAATAAAACGTATTTAATGGCTCTGTACCTTAATTGTTTGTCAACCTTCTTGGATGGATCTTTCAGATAATCCATTATTTCCTTCCTCCAATCCTTGGTTGATAGCTCTACAGCTATGATTGGCCGATAACCTGACGCTCCTTGAGCCAGCCGATTAGCTTCACTGTTGTGACATTTAGGGATATGTTCGAGTTTTACTATCTTGAACTCTCTAAGTAACTGAAGACATTCTTCATGATAAATCCTCAATATGTCATCTTTGCACTCATACTCTCCTGCTAATTGATTTATCACGAGTTGAGAATCTCCAAACATCTCAATAGCTTCAGCATTAACTTCTCGTAGCAGCTTTATCCTTTTAATACTGCCTGATATTCAGCCTGATTGTTGGTTGAAGTTTTCTCGATTGGGATGGAAAATTCATAGTTTGCTCCTTGAGGTGAAATAAGGACAATTCCAATCCCAGCTCCTACTCCACAGGATGACCCATCAAAGAACATGGTCCATGGAACAGGTTCTACAACTGTAACTTCAGACCCACAATGCTGAGTTACCAAGTCGGCCATTACTTGTCCTTTGATTGCTTTGGCCGATTGGTAGGTCAAGTCAAATTCTGATAGAGCTAAGATCCACTTCCCAATCCTGCCCTTCAAGATTGGCAATGACAGCATATACTTGACCACATCATCTTTGCAGACCACGATGCATTCAGCAGTCAATAGATAAGGCCTCAACTTAGTGCCTGAGAAATACAAGCACAAGCATAATCTCTCCACTGCCGAATATCTTGTTTCTGCATCCAAGAGTCTTCTACTCACGAAATATATAACTCGCTCTTTTCCTTCGAACTCTTGTACAAGGGCCAATCCAATTGCCCGCTCGTTAGCCGATAAATATAATTTGAACGGCTTCTTGTCTTGAGGGGGCATTAGGACAGGAGGAGAGTTTAAGTATTGCTTGATGTTGTCCAAAGCCTTCTGTTGCTCTTCCCCCCATACAAATTTCTGATCGGCCTTGAGCTTGAACAGAGGTGTGAACGGCTGAATCCTTTCAGATAGATTGGATATGAATCTTCTGATGAAATTAATCTTGCCGACCAATGATTGAAGTTCTTTTTTGTTTGTAGGTGCCTCTATTTTATCAATTGTGCTGATTGACTTCTGACCAACTTCAATCCCTCTTTCATGTATCAAGAAACCCAAGAATTGACCAGCTGAAACACCGAAGGCACATTTGTTGGGATTCATCTTCAAACCATGTTTCCTTGTGCATTCCAATGTTCGTCGTAGATCGGCCAGATGTTCCTTGTAGCTCTTTGACTTGACGACTACATCATCAATGTAAATCTCCACTATCTTGTTGATGAGCTCGTGGAATATGTAATTCATGGCTCTTTGGTATGTGGCACCAGCATTCTTCAGCCCAAAGGTCATGGCAATCCATTCGTACAAACCGACGTGACCAGGGCATCTGAAAGCAGTTTTTGCAATATCTTCTATAGCCATGAATATTTGATTGTATCCAGCGTTACCGTCCATCAAGCTAATGACTTTGTGCCCCGCGGCGGTGTTGACCAATGCATCGGCTACTGGCATCTGGTATCCGTCCATCGGCATTGCTTTGTTCCAGTCCCTGAAATCAATGCATACACGTAGTTTGCCATTTTTCTTGTAGACAGGGACTATGTCAGAAATCCATTCGGCATACTGACATTGCCGAATAAAACCAGCTTCGAGTAACTTTGTTATCTCAGCTTTTATATCACGATAAATCTTCGAATTACATTGCCTGGGGTGTTGCTGGAAAGGTCGATACCCTGGTTTGATAGGTAATCGATGCTCAACAATGGATCGGTCTAAGCCAGGCATCTCATAATATTCCCAGGCAAAACAATCCTTGAATTCTTTTAACAATGCAATCAGTTCTTTCTTGTATTCTGCATCTAGCTTGGCACTTATATACGTCGGCCTTGGTTTGCTTCCATCTCCAAGATCTATCTTCTCCAATTCGTCGGCCGATGTAAACCCGTGCCCAAGCTTCCCTTCATCTTTAATGAACTGATCCATTAAATCTTGTCATCAGAGCTGACTGCTTGAACCGGCTTTAGTCCGAAATCGGACACTTTGAGATACTTGGTATCCCATGCTTTTACAGATATGTAGCTCACTCGATCATAAGTCCATCCTTGTGCTTCTGTAGCTGCTAATGTCAGGGAGGTTTCTCCTTGGACCATCTCCACTGAATCTCCTATCCATTGGATGATGCATTGGTGCATTGTAGATGGTATACAGCAATTGGCATGTATCCAATCCCGACCCAGTACTAGATTATAAGATCCCCTCCCTTTAATGACAAAGAAAGCAGTTGGAAGGGTCTTACTGCCGATGGTGAGCTCCACGCAGATTGCTCCTTGAGCCGAAGAGACGTTGCCTTCGAAGTCCACCAGGATCATGTCAGTTTGGGTCAGATATTCATCAGACTTCCCAATCTTGCACAACATGGTGTATGGCATCAGATTGACTGCTGCTCCTCCATCTACTAGCATTCTGGTGACTGGTTTCCCATTGACAAAACCTTTGAGAAACAATGCCTTCAAATGTTGTCTTTTCTCATCTTCTGGCTTCTCAAAGATGGCTTATGTAGGTTCCAATGTTAACTGAGCCATCCCAAGTTCTTCATCGGATACATCCGAATCAACCGGAGCCATAAACTCTTTTGGTAGGAGGACAACCATGTTTATATCAGCTCTTGGTTCATCATCCTTCCCATCATCAGCCTTAGGCTTGGGACGCCATACTTTAGACCGAACCTTCTTCTTATCCAGCACGTGTCTCTCTGCTTCTTCTTGCTGTTCTAGCTGGCGTAGGCGCTGGACTCTCCTTTTCTGGGATTTGGTCAAGCCATCTGGACACCATTGTGGATTAGGCTTCTTGTATGATCGGCTTGACTCTTCATCATCCAGTTGTAGCATGCATCGACGTTCAGGAGCTCAGCACATGATATCTTCATCAGGGACCAGAGAATCGGCCATCTCTTCCAGCCGATCGTTTGATGATGAGGACATTCCCGCCAATGATACATCCCCGACATCGACATCATCACTACCTCAACAGAATTCAATTCCTCTCGCTGGTCCTATTACTCGTGCTCGTGCTCGCCAACTAAATAATCAAGTAAGTTCCCTCCTTACTTCATATACACCATGTTTAGATTGTGGAGACACGTGCACTATTTGTTTGCTTAGGAATCATGGAGAAGAGCGACTCGGAAAAGGATTTGGGTCGGCTGGATTCGGACTGCAGCACAGCACCAACTTCTGACGGATGCCACTGTCGCATACGGAGTCGGATTGGAGCGTTCAAGTACTTCCTGGAACCGTGTTGAAGTTAACTTTCATATGGATCTGGACTCATGCCCATATCTGTCTTGAGGTGTCCGCAATCTACAAATTATTGACCGGAGGTCTTTCTGTCCAGGGTGCTGCGCCACCGTATTTTGGCCCAATGGGCCGTGTATCAAGTTGGGTCCATTAGGGACGCGTCCTAGGGTTGGAGCATGACCCCTGCCCCCTTTTGGTCGTCCTCCCCCTTTCATATACTCCTTAACCGCTGTCGAGAACACTGGGGTTTTGTTTAGATCAAGTTTAGCCTTTGCTACTTGCTTGTAAGCGCGTGTGCTGGTCCAACCGCCCGTCTTCGAGTCTTCGGAACCCCACATCGTTTGAGATTGAGTTTGAGATTGAAACCTTCATTCCCATCTAGTAATTTCAGTACTTGTTCAATACTTGTTCTTGCTAGTTCTCGATTGCTTGCAGGACGAGTGCCCTAGCGGCCGGTGACGCGACCCACACGATCGCGGCAGCGGAGGAGGTGTATCGGTTGCAAGGGTGCAGTCTTTGGAAGGCTGTAGTCGGGCCGAGAGCGTCTCCTCGTTATCAATCGACTTATCTTCGCCTCTCATCGAAAGATTGGGCACAAACCCTACTGGGTTCGTATCAGTTGGTAATCAGAGCAAGGTTTTCGGTGAGAGACTTTCCACATACTTTCCAAATTTTTTTCTCTTCCTATAGTCCATAAAAAGCCAAAAAAATAGTAGATCAGTTTTGTTTCCGCAATCCCATAACACATTTGAGCCATACTAGTACTGCTAGGGTAGGGCTTGTTGAGTTTTCGGTTGCACCGGTTTGTGTCGAGTTGCTGGTCTTAGTTTTAGTCTTTTAGAGTTTCGAGTTCTTGTCACGTTTCTGTCACAGTTGTGCGCTACCATTTTGATCCTGTGTTGGCTGTGCTAAGTACTCTGTGTGATCAAGTCCGAACAGGAATCAATCTATAAACCCCACGCTCGTTAGTGGGAAGGTGAAGACCGAAGCCACTTCGTGTTGAAGTTTGAGTTGTACTCGGTTTGGTGGCTGCTTTGTGTTGCCATATATTGCTGCGGATCACTTGTTCATATATTTTGTCATCATCACGAAAGATAGTAGTGGATCATATCTATCTCTAGTTGTCCTCTCCTCGTTTATACCATATTTGAGTTTCGGCTTACTCTAGAGAGAGAGAGAGAGTATCTTTTTTTTACCGGAATACCCCTGTGTTTTTCTGGAAAAGTTTGTGTGGTAATTGGCTCTTTAGGAGTCCCTTTGTTCATATATTCAGTTTTGAGGATCCCCTGAAAAAAAATGAAAAAAAAGAAAAAAAAGAAAAAAAAGAAAAAGAGAAAAGGGGCTGATCTTTGTGTTTAAAGTGAGATGTTCATATTTCCAGTGGTGCGCTGTGACTTCGTTTGTGTCCAGGCTCGCGTCTCTAGCACAGTCTAGACTAGGACCAGCACAGTACCACCGTTGAACGATTATTCAGCTTGCTTTTTATCTAACGTGGTGCTATTCATTCCTTGTTCCAGCCCACCTATAGCTCCACATATTCGACTACAGCCTGACAGGTTTTGTTGCTTCTAGCACCGATACACTTCACTCCGCGGTTGCAGACTTGTGGTGGCCGTCCCCTCCTGTTGGGCAAGGTAAGAATTGGTAAGAGCTTGTATAACAAGTCGAGAGTGAGCGTCTTACTGTAGCTACATCCTATTAGCTGTAGGAATTTTTTTTCTCTTGCACTTGTTTTCTTTGTTTTCACCATGGCAGGATCAGATGAAGAAGAAGTCAACAAAATTCCACAGTCTCCTCGGACTAAGGGGATCATACAACACTTCGAGAGGCTAGTGAAGACGCACAACGAAGGCATTGATAATGACTTGCTGGTGACGAATGATACGATTAGGCAATTGGAGGCCGCACAGATCACGAACAACAACAGGCTTGCAGGGATGGAGGCATCAGTGGCTCGTATGGACAAGAGTCTTGGTGTACTCTTGAAGCGATTTGATGATCTGCATTGTAAGAAGGTTGGAGATGGCAAGAAGGAAGACAAGAAGGACGACAAGGATGACGGATTTGATGGTGATTGGGACGCATATGGTGGAGACACTAAAGTCGACGATCACGACCGACGTTGGCTACATCGTAATTGTCGAGGTATGGGCGGTAATCGTCGACGTGATTTGCATGGTAATGATGATGCTTTCAGTAAGATTAAATTTAAGATACCTCCTTTTGATGGCAAATATGATCCTGATGCTTACATTACTTGGGAAATTGCTGTTGATCAAAAGTTTGCATGCCATGAATTTCCTGAAACTACACGTGTTAGGGCTGCTACGAGCGAGTTCACTGATTTTGCTTCTATTTGGTGGATAGAGTATGGCAAGAAAAATCCTACTAACATACCACACACTTGGGATGCTTTGAAATGGGTCATGCGGGCTAGATTTGTTCCTTCTTACTATGCATGTGACCTGTTACATAAGTTGCAACAATTGAGACAAGGTACTAAATCTGTGGAAGAATATTTTCAGGAATTACAAATGGGTATGCTGCATTGTAATATAGAGGAGAGTGAGGAATCTGCTATTGCTAGATTTGTGGGTGGACTAAATAGAGAAATTCAGGACATCCTTGCTTATAAAGATTATAATACTGTAACGAAATGTTTCCATCTTGCTTGTAAAGCTGAACGGGAAGTGCAGGGACGACGTGGTGCCAAGCCTAACATTTTTGCAGGGTGATCCACATCATGGCAGCAGCGTTCATCTACTTCCATGACCACACCAAACCGATCAGCACCACCACCATCCTCCTCCGACAAACCACGTGGTGTGACTACAAATTCAGCAACCAAATCTGCCCAGAAACCAGCCACTAGTGCATCATCAGTTGCCTCCACAGGTAGAACAAGGGATGTTCAGTGCCATCGATGCAAGGGTTATGGACACGTACAACATGACTGTCCTAGCAAACGTGTTTTGGTGGTAAAGGAAGATGGTGGGTATTCTTCAGCTAGTGATTTTGATGACGATACATTTGTTTTGCTTGCGGCTGACGATGCAGGTAGAAAAGAGCCACCTGACGAACAGATTGGTCCAGATGATGCTGACCATTATGAGAGTCTTATTGTGCAGCGTGTGCTTAGTGCACAAATGGAGAAGGGGGAGCAAAATCAGCGGCACACATTGTTCCAAACAAAGTGTGTCATTAAAGAACGTTCTTGTCGCTTGATCATTGATGGGGGAAGTTGTAATAACTTGGCTAGCAGCGACATGGTGGAGAAGCTTTCACTTTCAACTACACCACACCCACATCCATATTACATTCGATGGCTGAACAACAGTGGTAAGGTAAAGGTAACAAGGCTGGTACGAATTAGTTTTTCTATTGGTTCATACCATGATCTTGTTGAGTGTGATGTTGTGCCTATGGAAGCTTGTCATATTCTACTAGGTAGACCTTGGCAGTTTGATACAGATTGTTTGCATCATGGTAGATCAAATCAGTATTCTCTCATGCACAATGATAAGAAAATTTTGTTGCTTCCTATGTCTCCTGAGGCTATTGTGCGTGATGATATTGCTAAAGCTGCAAAAGCTAAAATTGAGAACAATAAAAATCTGAAATCTGTTGGTAATAATAACGATGGGATACAATTGAAAAGTCATTGTTTGCTTGCTACTAAATCTGATATTAATGAATTAATTGCTTCCACTTCTGTTGCCTATGCTTTGGTATGCAAGGATGCTTTTTCGTCATTGTTGACCTTTTCGGGTCCCACCGGGCGTGCCAAAAGTGTGTTGACGCGAAAATAGGACGTCACCTCCATGCACGACACATGTGACTCCCCGGTCTGTAGCGAGGCGTGCCAGCCAATCTGACCTGTTAATTGAC
The DNA here is from genome assembly GCA_036936925.1 of Cenchrus fungigraminus. NCBI lineage: Eukaryota > Viridiplantae > Streptophyta > Magnoliopsida > Poales > Poaceae > Cenchrus > Cenchrus fungigraminus. Next base: position 54,310,549 of record CM072778.1, read on the forward strand.
AATGGAAAAATATTAGGGATCGGCTAGAGAACCGATGGTCCTTCAGTGACACGTGTACCAGCCAATCGGCCGATACAAAGAAGCGGGGTCGGCCGGCTCGAGAGCGACCGAAGAGCGGGTGCGTAAGTAGATTGATCGGCTGGATCAGCCGATCGTGACGTCAGCACTCGAACAGGTCGGAATCTGCTGTAGTGTTAAGAGCCGATAGGATCTAGATCGAGCGGGGTAAATTGGTGATAAAAGCTAAAACCACAAGAATTGGTACGAAAACTTGCGGATCTAGCTAGTATCGGTAAGGGGTGAATAAAGAACTAGACGAAACCTCAGCGATGCGCCCGGTGGTTAAAGCCTAGGGTTATTCGGTAAAACGGTACTCACAAACTTGTCGGAGATCAATCGATGCAGCCCGACGAACTTGAAGGACGGCATTGTAGAAAAGAAGAAAAAACGCAATGGCGAAGTCGCCGAAAAGTAGATGCTGTAAAGTAGATGCTGTAAATTGTAAAGGGTTTTCCCGGAGGCGGTTTGTTTGATATTGGTGTGTACACTCTTTTCCGACCACGCAGGGTCGCTATTTATGTCCTGAGGACAACCTGACTCCTAGCCGATTACGGCACTGTTTGCTTGTATCTAAAGAAAACAAATACTACTAAAAATAGAAAAAGACTCACGCAGGAGTCAGACTCTCCTAAAACCGACTCTGACACGTTGCCAATCGTGGATTGACCCGCCTCTGCCGTGCTCTGCCTTGTGGCGCATCTTCTCAATTTCCACCTTCTTCCTTTCCATCGGCCGATTCTCTGGTTGACCATCGGCCGATTCTCTAGTTGACCATCGGTCGATTGGTTGGACCCACCAGTCTGTCAATAGACGAGGTTGGACTTCTTTGACCATCGGCGAGCCCTGCTGACCACCCTTCTCTCTCTTCAATCGGCCGATTGTACTACTTTTTCATCGGCTGCTCCTCCCTATCCTTTTTGACTTGTTTTTCCAAAAAACGATGTTAACAGACACTTCGTTGTCGACTGCCCGGAGAAGATGGAGAACAAGGACGGCTACAAGCACCGGTTGAGGATGGAGAACAAGCACCGATCGAGCCGCGATCACAAGGACAAGCACCGGAACAAGGACGAGCGGAGATCGAGGAAGAAGGACGGCCATGGTAAGAAGGCCCGAGCAATGGTTGGAGCAAGCGACATTGACTCCAGCTCCGCCTACTCTACCTCGAGCTCCAGTAGCAGCGAAGATGAAGGTGATCGGCGCAAGAGCAAGAAGGCGTCTAAGAACTTGAGCGGGCTGAGCTGCTTCGTGCGAGACGGCTTCTGCGGCACGGCACACAGCTCCGGCAGCAAGAAGAGTCACAAGAGCGACTCGGACTCCGACTCCAAGGATGAGGTACGTGTTGAGCTTTCCTTCTTGCACCAGGAGAATGAGGAGCTTGGCAAGTTGCTTGATAACCGCAATGACATGCTTAGAGAGGCTAAGAAGATGAGGAAAGAGCTTAGGGCCTCGCTAGAAGATGCTAGGAACCGAGTAGCTGAGCTAGAAACACAGAACCTTGATGCTAAGTTTGAGATAGATTTGCTTAAGGCTTCACCTGTTGTTTCTGATGAGGTTGATTGTGGTGATTGCTCTGTTTTCCTAGCTGATCTTACTGCTCTTAAGGAAAAGCATGTCTCAAAGTGTGAGGAACTAGATGTGCTTAGGGTTGAGTTGGCTGAGCTGCAATCTAGGTCCTCTTTGCTAGGTGCTTGCACATCTTGCCCTGTGTTGCATGGAAAAATTGATGAGTTGCGTGCTCGCATTGTTTCACTTGAGGCTGATTTGAAAGTTCATATTCCTACTTCCTACTCTACTTGTGAATTGCATGTTGTGAAGAATCTGGAATTTGCACATTATGTTGATCGCTTGCAGGATGAAAATGATGAGTTGAGGAAGTGTTTGAGTTGGCTGTCGGGTCAGGAGCCTTAGCTTGGTATCATGATAGCGGCCTTCAAATGCTATGATGGTCGAGCACTTGGAGCTGACAAAATTGGAGAGAGCAGTGGTGAGAGAGATGAGAAGTTGGAGAGATTCCTATCCCACCACAAACAACACACAAGAACAAGTTTGAGCCTAAGCCTAACCATCTCAGAAACAAACTTGACACAATTCCAGATCCACCCGTGTTCCCTCCCCAAACAAACAACTTCCAAAAACCGGTAAGATTTGTGAACCCCAAGGGAGATGTGGTTGGAGAGAAGAAGGGAGAGAAACCAAGTGAGTAGCCCCAACCCAAACCCAAACCTAAACCAAAACCCATCCGGTTCCATTGTGGGTATTGTGGTAGAGATGGTCACAAGGATGAGTTTTACTTCAAGAGGAAGCGTGAGGAGAGGTTGGCTAAGGAGCGGGCTAACAAGGATAGGTACCACCCATCAAATGGTGTACCTGAGCCTCGTATGCAAATGCCCAGGGCTAAGGCCATTGTGCACATGGTTTCGGCTTGTGGAGATCGGAAAGTTTCAGGTGGTGCTGCTGGCCGAGCACCACCGGTCAGACCGGTCAGGGGGACCGGTCAGACCGGTGCAGGTCTGGGTGCTAGGCAGTTCGGTTTTCGTGCTCGTGAGGATGCTCGGTTCAGTTCCTTTGGTCGTGGTACAGGTGGTTGGCATGATGAGTCTGGTGGTGTTGAGTTTGCTAGGCGTTCTCCACCTCGTGCTCAATACGATGGTGGGAGGAGTCGTAGCTTTGAGTCTCAGAGGAGCAACGGTCCACGGTCTTCCTTTCGTGGCTTTCGTTCTCCTCCAGCGAGACAGGGGTGGTTCCCTCGTGGTGGTTCCCGTGGTGGTTTTCATGGTGGTAGCTTTGGTAGGTGTGATGTTATGGATTGTGCCAACCCCACTTTGGAGCAAATGGCTCGTCACTGGTTTTACTCTTTTGGTACTAACCCCAATGCTGAGTCATTTGTTCGCTCACGTGCTCGTTTTTGAATTTCAGGTGGGAGACTTGAGGAACATTTGGTTGATTGACTCCAGTTGCTCGAGGCATATGACCGGAGACAGGAGGTGATTCTCAAGTCTCGTCCCGGTGGTGTCCAAGACATACATCACCTTTGGGGACAATGGGCGAGGACGTGTGCTTTCAGAAGGTGAGATTAAGGTAAGTGACAAGGTCACTCTCAGGGGCGTTGCTCTCGTTCAATCGCTCGGGTTCAATTTGCTTTCCGTGTCCCAGCTGTTGGATGAGGGTTTTGAGGTGTTGTTTCGGCCTGGTGGTTCTCGGATTTTGGATTCTCGAGGGGACCTAGTTTGCATGGTGGTTCCCGAGGGTCAAATTTTTCGAGCGGATTTCTCTTAGTCTTCTGGTGTGGCTCGTTGCTTTTTGGCTGGTTCTTCGAGTGAGTTGTGGAAGTGGCACAGGAAGTTGGGTCGCTTAAGCTTTGACCTTTTGTCTCGCTTGAGTAAACTCAATTTGGTCCGAGGATTGCTACGGTTGAGGTTTGAGAAAGAGTTGGTGTGTGCGCCATGTAGGCATGCCAAGATGGTAGCCTCCTCCCATCCACCCCTCACCGATGTCATGACGGAGCGTCCATGCGAGCTGCTCCATATGTAACTTGTTGGCCTAGCTCGTGTGAGATCTGTGGATGGGAAGTGGTACGTCCTAGTTGTGGTGGACGATTACTCTCGGTATGCTTGGGTCTTCTTTTTGGAGGAAAAGGGGGAGACGTTTGGTTTTGTTCGAGATCTTGTCTTGAGGTTGAAGAACGAGAGGCACGGAGATGCCGTACGAGCGATTCGCAGTGACAATGGCTCGGAATTTAAAAACTCTTGCTTTGAAACCTTTTGCCATGACTTGGGTCTTGAACACCAGTATTCGAGTCCGTATACGCCCCCCAGAATGGCTTGGTGGAAAGGAAAAACAGAACTTTGTGTGAGATGGCTCGGACGATGCTCGATGAGCATAGGACTCCGAGGAGGTTCTAGGCTGAGGCGGTCAATACCGCGTGCTATGTTTTGAATAGGATTTTTCTCCGAGCTTTCAAGAAGAAGACGTGCTATGAGATGATGCACGGTCGCACTCCCAAGGTGAGTCATTTCCATGTGTTTGGATGCAAATGCTTTATTCTGAAGAAGGGCAAGAATCTGGATAAGTTTGAGGCTAGGTCGGTCGATGGTATTTTCTTTGGTTACGCTACTCATTCTAGAGCATTTCGTGTGCTCAATTTGGAAACTAACCAAATCGTGGAGACTTACGAGGTTACCTTTGATGAGACACAGCCACGTAGCTATTTGGTCTTTGATTGTGCAGGAGATGATGAACTTGGCAAGGAGATCTTTCAGGAGGTGGAGCATGAACATGGAGACGATGAAGATGGTGGTGTGGCGCCCGCGGCTGAGCATGTACCTACTACTTCGACTACGATCAAGAACGGGCTGTCTCCTACACCCACAACGACAAGCCCAGATCAAGGAGAAGCTGTTGCTGAGGGGGAGGTGGCTTCAAGGCGAGAACCTCCCCGGCGAGTTCAAGTGGATCACCAAGCTTCGAGGATCATCGGGGACATCAACGAACGTACTACACGATCGAGGGTTTGAAACAATTCTCACTTTTCCCATGTTGCTTTTGTTGCTACGTTTGAGCCCAAAGACATTGGACACGCGCTATCTGATTCTAATTGGGTCAATTCATGAGGAGTCAGAGAATTTTGAGAGAAACCAAGTTTGGGAGTTGGTAGATCCTCCACCAGGTTGTAAGCCTATCGGGACAAAATGGGTGTGGAAAAATACAGAGGGTGAGAATGGAGAAGTGGTGAGAAACAAGTCGAGGTTAGTGGCGCAAGGGTATAGTCAGAAAGAGGGATCGACTACGAGGAGACCTTTGCTCCCGTAGCCCATTGGGAAGCGATTAGGATCCTTCTAGCCTTTTCCGTGGCTAAAGGGTTCAAATTGTACCAAATGGACGTGAAGAGTGCCTTCCTGAACGGTGTGTTGGAGGAAGAGGTGTATGTGAAGCAACCACCAGGGTTTGAGAGTGAGAAGTACCCCCAACGGGTGTACAAGTTGAGAAAGGCGCTCTATGGGTTGAAACAGGCGCCTAGGGCTTGGTATGGCAGGTTGAGGGGGTTTCTGTTTGCTAAGGGTTTTGAGATGGGGAAGGTAGATCAGACCTTGTTTCTCCTCAGGCAGGGCGTTGATATTCTGATTGTTCAGGTGTATGTGGATGATATTATCTTTGGTGGCTCATCTCACTCTTTGGTTGCAAAGTTTGCAGAAGACATGAGCAGGGAATTCGAGATGAGCATGATGGGTGAGTTGCAGTTCTTCCTCGGCCTCCAGATCAAGCAGTCGAAGGAAGGAACATTTGTGCACCAAGCAAAGTACACCAAAGATATTGTGAGGAAGTTCAAGATGGAGGACTCCAAGGCCATGGCGACGCCTATGAGTAAGACTACAGCTCTTGATGCGGACGAGGAAGGTGAGCACGTGGACTAGAAGGAGTACCGAAGCATGATCGGGTCACTCCTGTACTTAACGGCGACAAGGCCGGACATCCAATTCTCGGTATGTCTGTGCGCTCGTTTTCAAGCGTCTCCAAGGACTTCGCATCGGCAGGCAGTCAAGCGCATATTCAGGCATTGGCGATATACTCCCGACTTCGGCCTTTGGTACTTCGCGTCTTCTTCTTTGGCGCTTCATGGATTTTCGGACGCGGATTTTGCTGGATGTCGGTTGGATAGGAAGTCCACTTCTGGGACTTGCCAATTCTTGGGTTCTTCTTTGGTGTCTTGGTCTTCTCGCAAACAGTCGAGTGTTGCTCAATCCACTACCGAGGCAGAGTATGTAGCCACTGCTAGTTGTTGATCTCAGCTCCTTTGGATCACATACACGATGAGTGACTTTGGTGAGGAGTATTGATGTGAACCCGCTAGGGTTTGTGCCTGATCTTTCGATGAGATGCGTGGGGGATAATTCGATTGGAGGAGATGACGTTCACGGCCCGACTACAACCTTTCCAAGGATGCGCCTTAGCAACCGATACACCACCTCCTATGGCTGCCGCGATCTTGTGGAGCGCGTCACCCGGCCACTAGGGCACCCGTTCCTGCAAGCAATCGAAGAACTAGCAAGAACAAGTATAGAACAAGTACTGAATTTACTAGATCGGAATGAAGTATTAAATCTCAAACTCAATCACGAATACGGTGGGGTTCCGAAGACAGGAAGTCGGGCGGCTGATTCAGCACGCGCGCTTCAGCAAGTAGCAATGGCTAAACTTGATCTAAACAAAACTCAATCAGTTTGTGGCGGCTATGGAGCTATATGAGAGGGTGGAGGATGACCTGGATGTGGTGGGGGTCATCCTACAACCCTAGGACGCGCCCCTATGGGGCTCCACTTGATACACGGCCCATTGGGCCGAATAAGGTGGCGCAGCACCTGGGACAGATTGACATCCGGTCATTGATTTGACAATTGCGACCGGCACAGAGCAGATATGGACATGAGTCCGGATCCATATGAAAGTTTACTTCACCCTCGTTCCAGGGAGTACTTGAACGCCCCAATCCGACTCCGTATGCGACCGTGGCGTCCGTCGCAAGTTGGTGTTTTTCTGCAGTCCGAATCCAGCCTGCGCGAGTCCTTCTCCCTTTCGGTCTTGACCATGATTCCTAATCAAAAGAAGAGTGCACGTGTCTCCACAATCTAAATATGATGAACATGAACTCAGGAGTGAACTCACTTGTTGATTAAGTTGACGAGCACGGGCACGAGTAATAGGACCAGCAATAACTCGATTTTGTGTAGGCGTGGATGTATCGCTGGTGGTGATGTCCTCATCATCCTCCCCTTCTTGCATTTGAGTCGTCCTCGACTCAAGCTCATCGTCTTCTCCCAAATATGGCTTCAAATCGTGTGCATTCAATCTTGACTTAGCCTTCTGACATGTAGTGCAACGAGCAACAAATCTCTCCACATCTCTTCTCATCCTTGGCCAAAAGAAGTGACCAGCAAGTATGTCCTCCGTCTTTTTAACTCCAAAATGCCCCATCAAGCCACCTCCATGCGCTTCCTGCAGCAACAATAAGCGAACAGAGCTAGCTGGAATGCATAGCTTGTTAGCTCTAAACACAAACCCATCACTCACGATGAATTTGTTCCATCCTTTCCCATCCTTGCAATGCAGCAACACATCTTTAAAATCAGCATCGTTAACATATTGGGCTTTAATTGTTTCTAATCCAAAGATCTTGTAATCAAGTTGGTTCAGCAAAGTATATCTCCTAGACAAAGCATCAACAATGATATTTTCTTTCCCTCTCTTGTGTTTAATAACATAAGGAAAAGATTCAATAAATTCAACCCACTTAGCATGTCTACGGTTCAGTTTGCCTTGACTACGAATATGTTTCAAAGATTCATGATCAGAATGTATAACAAATTCTTTAGGCCACAAATAATGCTGCCATGTTTCCAATGTTCGAACAAGAGCATACAATTCTTTATCATAAGTGGAATAATTCAGAATAGGCCCGCTCAATTTTTCACTAAAATATGCAACCGGTTTACCTTCTTGTAATAAAACACCACCCAAACCAATTCCACTAGCATCACATTCAAGTTCAAAAGTTTTATTAAAATCAGGGAGTTGGAGAAGAGGTGTATGTGTCAACTTATCTTTCAACATGACGAAGGCGTTCTCTTGTTTATTACCCCAACTAAAAGGCACTCCCTTCTTTGTAAGCTCATTCAACGGTGCAGCAATGGTGCTAAAGTCCTTCACAAAACGGCGATAAAAACCAGCAAGTCCTAGAAAAGTCCGCACCTGTGTGATAGTCTTTGGTATAGGCCAACCCTGTATAGCTTCAACCTTGGCTTGATCAACCTCAATTCCCTGTGGAGTCACAACATAGCCAAGAAAAGACACTCGATCGGTGCAAAAGGTGCACTTCTCAAGGTTACCAAATAAACGTGCATCCCGTAAGGCATTAAAAACAGCATGTAAATGATCAATATGTTCATCCATAGATTTGCTGTAGACAAATATATCATCAAAGTAGACTACAACAAATTTTCCAATGAAAGCACACAAAACTTCGTTCATTAATCTCATAAAAGTGCTAGGTGCATTAGTTAACCCAAAAGGCATGACTAACCACTCATATAAACCGAACTTAGTTTTGAAAGCAGTTTTCCATTCATCTCCCAATTTCATACGAATCTGATGGTACCCACTACGTAAATCAACCTTAGAGAAAATAGTAGCACCACTCAATTCATCAAGCATGTCATCTAGACGTGGAATAGGATGTCGATATCGGATAGTGATATTATTAATAGCTCTACAATCAACACACATACGCCATGTTCCATCTTTCTTAGGTACCAAAATAACCGGAACAGCACAAGGACTAAGAGACTCACGCACATAACCTTTGTCAAGTAGTTCTTGCACTTGTCGCTGAATTTCTTTTGTTTCCTCCGGATTTGTCCTGTATGGTGCACAGTTGGGCAAAGAAGCACCTAGAATAAGATCAATTTGGTGCTCAATCCCTCGTATAGGTGGCAGCCCTGCTGGTATCTCACTTGGAAAGATATCAGAATACTCCTGCAAAATGTTAGCAATAGTAGGAGGCAAGGAATGCTGCATATCTTGAACTGAAAACAAAGCATCCTTGCATACCAAAGCGTAGGCAACAGAAGTGGAAGCAATTAATTCATTAATATCAGATTTAGTAGCAAGCAAGCAATGTCCTTTCAATTTTATCCCATCTTCATTATTACCAACAGATTTGCTAATTTTATTGTTCTCAGTTTTAGCTTTTGCAGCTTTAGCAATGTCATCACGCACAATAGCCTCAGGAGACATAGGAAGCAAAGCAATTTTCTTATCATGGTACATGAGAGAATGCTGATTTGATCTACCATGATGCAAACAATCAGTATCAAATTGCCAAGGTCTACCTAATAGAATGTGACAAGCTTCCATAGGCACAACATCACACTCCACAACATCATGATATGAACCAATAGAAAAATTAATTCGTACCAGCCTTGTTACCTTTACCTTACCACTGTTGTTCAACCAACGAATGTAATATGGATGTGGGTGTGGTTTGGTTGTAAGTGCAAGCTTCTCCACCATGTCGCTGCTAGCCAAATTGTTGCAGCTACCTCCATCAATAATCAAGCGGCAAGAACGCTCTTTAATCACACACTTGGTTTGGAACAATGTATGCCGCTGATTTTGCTCCGCCTTCTCTATTTGTGCACTAAGCACACACTGCACAATGAGGCTCTCATAATGCTCAGCATCCTCTGTACCAATCTGTTCGTCTAATGGCTCCTCTCTACCTGCATCGTCAGTCGCAAGCAAAGCAAGTGTATCTTCATCAAAATCACTAGCAGAGGAATACCCACCATTATTTGTTACCACCATAACCCGCTTGTTGGGACAATCACGCTGCACATGCCCTAATCCCTTGCATCGATGGCACTGAATATCTCTTGCTCTACCTGTGGAGGCAACACATGTCTTGTCACTGGAGGGAGGTGGTGGTGGTGCTAATCGACTCGGTGAGGACGATGGGGGAGGTGCACGCCCACTAAAAGAAGTAGTCGTTCGCTGCCATGGTGTTGATTTCCCTGCAGAAATGTTAGACCTTGCACTGGCATGTCGTCCCTGCACTTCCCTTTCAGCTTTACAAGCAATATGAAAACAATTTGTTACGTTAGTATACTCTCTGTATTCAACAATGTCCCGAATTTCTCTATTCAAACCGCCCACAAATCTAGCAATAGCAGGTTCATTTCCCTCCTCTATGTTACAACGCAACATGCCCATTTGTAATTCCTGATAGTATTCTTCTACACTTTTAGTACCCTGTCTCAATTGTTGTAACTTATGTAACAGATCACGTGCATAGTAAGAAGGAACAAATCTAGCCCGCATGACCCGTTTCAAAGCATCCCAAGTTCGTGGTATATTATTAGGATTTTTCTTGCTATGTTCTATCCACCAAACAGAAGCAAAATCAGTAAACTCACTAGTAGCAGCCCTAACACGTGTTTTCTCAGAAAATTCATGACATTCAAATTTTTGATCAACAACAATCTCCCAAGTAATGTAAGCATCAGGATCATATTTACCGGCAAAAGGAGGTATCTTAAATTTAATCTTACTAAAAGCATCATTATTAACATGTACCTCACGTCCTCGGCGGAATCCACCCATACCTCTACGATTAGTACGTAGCCGTCGTCGATCCCGGTCTTCTTGTTCTGTATCAGCAACATAGTCTTCCCAATTGTCCTCGAAGGACTCATCCTTCTTGTCATCTTTCTTGCCATCAGTCTTCTTGCTATCAGTCTTCTTGCTATTCTCATCATACCCACCATTGATTTTAGCATACATCTCATCAAACCTGCGCACAAAAGAAGAAAGACTCCTGTCCATATGAGCAACTGTCGCCTCCACCCCTGCAAGCTTGTTGTTGGTGTCAATCTGTGTGGTCTCCAATTGCCCGATCTTCTCATTCGTCGTGAGCAAGTCATTATCAATTCCTTCATTGTGGTCCTTCACCTTCTTTTCAAAGTATTGTATGATTCTCTTGGTGCGAGGAGACTGTGGAAAGGAGTTGTTGGATCCATCACTACCATCTCCTGGTCCTGTCATGGCTTGACAAACAGAAACAACAAGAAAACAAGTGAAGAAATAAAAGCCCTACAACTATTAGGATGTAGCTACTGTAAGGCACTCACTCTCAACCTGTTATACAAGCTCTTACCAATTCTTACCGTGCTCGACAGGAGGGGACGGCCACCAACAAGTCTGCAAACAGGAAGAAGTGTATCGGTGCCACGGCAACAAAACCTGTCAAGCTGTAGTCTAATATGTGGAGCTATAGGTGGGCTGAAACAAGGAATGACTAGCACCACAATAGTTAAAAAACAAGATGAATAATTGTTCAACGGTGGTACTGTGCTGGTCCTAGGCTAAACCATGCTAGAGACGTGAGCCTAGGCACAAAGGTAGTCACCGACAAAGAGCAACAAGCACAGCACAAAAGAAAACACCAAATTCAGCCCCCTCTTTTTTTTTCTTCTTCTTCTCTTGTCTTTTTTTTCTATCTTTCTTTCACTCTTTTTTTCCTCTTCTGTTTTTTTTTGCTTTCACTTCTATTTTTTTTTCTTTCTTTGACTTTTTCTTGCTGAATATCAGGACAAATCAATATAGAATGCGTATTGCACAGGTTGCAGATCGCAGATCTCCAGGACAATTGCGGAGTGCTCAAAGGGAATTTTCTAACAAGGCCAAATCCGTTAGAAAGATAAAAAGATAACCTTTTCAGATTGTATTTAAACACTTGAATCGGACTTAAGATGGATCCGTGGTGACTAAAACGTGATAGAACTCAAAACTCTAAAGGATTAGACACTAAGACCAGCAACTCGACACAACCGATGCAAGCAAAAACTCAACAAGCCCTAACTAAGTAGTACTAGTAAAGGCTCAAAGGGTTTATGGGACAGCGGGTAACCTAATCTATAATTTTTTTTTGGCTTTTCTGGACTATAGGAAAAAAAATTAGCGATTGATGTGGAAGTCTCTCACCGAACAACCTTGCTCTGATACCAACTGATGTGAACCCGCTAGGGTTTGTGCCCGATCTTTCGATGAGATGCGTGGGGGATAATTCGATTGGAGGAGATGACGTTCACGGCTCGACTACAACCTTTCCAAGGATGCGCCTTAGCAACCGATACACCACCTCCTATGGCTGCCGCGATCTTGTGGAGCGCGTCACCCGGCCACTAGGGCACCCGTTCCTGCAAGCAATCGAAGAACTAGCAAGAATAAGTATAGAACAAGTACTGAATTTACTAGATGGGAATGAAGTATTAAATCTCAAACTCAATCACGAATACGGTGGGGTTCCGATGACAGGAAGTCGGGCGGCTGATTCAGCACGCGCGCTTCAGCAAGTAGCAATGGCTAAACTTGATCTAAACAAAACCCAATCAGTTTGTGGCGGCTGTGGACCTATATGAGAGGGTGGAGGACGACCTGGACGTGGTGGGGGTCGTCCTACAACCCTAGGACGCGCCCCTATGGGGCTCCACTTGATACACGGCCCATTGGGCCGAATAAGGTGGCGCAGCACCTGGGACAGATTGACATCCGGTCATTGATTTGACAATTGCGACCGGCACAGAGCAGATATGGACATGAGTCCAGATCCATATGAAAGTTTACTTCACCCTCGTTCCAGGGAGTACTTGAACGCCCCAATCCAACTCCGTATGCGACCGTGGCGTCCGTCACAAGTTGGTGTTTTTCTGCAGTCCGAATCCAGCCTGCGCGAGTCCTTCTCCCTTTCGGTCTTGACCATGATTCCTAATCAAAAGAAGAGTGCACGTGTCTCCACAATCTAAATATGATGAACATGAACTCAGGAGTGAACTCACTTGTTGATTAAGTTGACGAGCACGGGCACGAGTAATAGGACCAGCAATAACTCGATTTTGTGTAGGCGTGGATGTATCGCTGGTGGTGATGTCCTCATCAAGTATACCCATGTTCCACTTCTATGTGATAGCACCAGTGCCATAAGCGTTGCAAAGAACCCAGTGCTCCATTCCAAAACCAAGCACATAGAAGTGAGATACCATTTTCTGAGAGACAATGTTGAGAAAGGGAAAATCGCTTTGATCCATGTACCCACACATGACCAGCTAGCCGATATCTTCACCAAGCCCCTAGATCAAGCAACTTTCACTCGTTTGCGGGGGGAACTTCGTGTGTGTTTGATTTCTTGAGTTGGGTGTGGGAGCTCCTTTGTAGCATATGTATAGCTTTCCTTTTGTGCATGTTTACATTTGCATTGCATTTTGTATCATGATGTATAGGCATCTTTGAATCTTAGGTTGCATGCATTTGTACCATATGCATTGTTGTAGGAAAAGCTTATCCTATATACATTGTTCACCATGATGTACTATATTTGATCTTGTGAGCTAGTTTGGTATGCTATGGTTAGTTTGGCTTAGCTCTTGATGATCTTGATTTATATCCATGGTTGATGGCTATGTTTTTGAAAAATGCTTCATGTATGTCCTCCTGTGAGTAAATGCCTTTATATGATCATGACATGTTTTAGTGGCTTTGTTATGCTCAATTTGTGCTTGGATGATTTATTTTGCTCATATGGGGGCCAAAGGCTCACTTGTCATCATGAATGTTTAGTCCGCTTGCTTTATCTTGTGGAGGGGCATAAGTTCCTTTTTGTCGCAAAGACATTTCATGTACCAATATGAATCTGAAAATAAAATGTAAATTGCTTGGAAAATGTGCTCCCATGTTATATGTGCTTAATTTAATTTGTTTTGGGTGCTAAACAGTTGCATGATGCCTACCAATGAGAAGTCTCATACATAGAAGTAGGCACATGGCTCGATGGCTTTGACATGACATGAGGTGCTTGAGGGTGTTTATGATGATCTTATGATTAGAATGGTTGTCCGTGCATGAAGTTTGTGTGGCTTTTCCATTTTGACATGTTTTGCTCATGTTTAGGACTTTGCTCATGAGAGGGTGATTTTTCACAAAATTGCTCAATTCTATCTTAGCTTCGCCTAATGGTTGTGAAACTTGGTGATCTTGTAGCTGATGTTCATATGAAGCTATAGAGTATCTAACTTGCTTATTTGGACCTGTGTAGCATCTTGTGTTGAATTTTGTCTATTTGAGAAGCTCTAGGTTGCATTTTTCCTAATTTTGGCTTGATTCATGCATTGTCAACAAGGGGCAGATGGTTGTAAAGGAAAAGTGCTTCTGGTTGCATTTAGAAGGTTTCCGAGTGGTTTCGAGCCACTTTTGTGCTCTTGTAGTTCCCAGGTGGTCACCGGTCTGACCGGTCGAGGTCACCGGTCTGACCGGTGTAGGTGTCAGGACCTGTGCATATGTTGGGCACCGGTCTGACCGGTGTTGTGGACCGGTCTGACCGGTCAGAGCTGAGCTGGTGCAGCCGCTCTGTTTTGTGAAGAGGTTTGCATGCATTCGTCCAGGGGGAGTTGCATTGGTTCAGGGGGAGCTTGCATGTGTGCAGGGGGAGCTCTTTGTGGTTTTCAAGCTTTGGTTTGGTGGTCTTTTGCTCTTTGCTTGAGCTTGTTTTTGTCTCGGTTGTGTCGAGCCGTTGCCCTTGCCTAAGGGGACCGAGACTTGTCTTCTTCAAGTGACCTTGCTCTTTGCCTTTCTTTTGGCTTTCGATCGCTTGTTGAAGTTTCTTTGTTCGTTTCTTTTCTTTTCCTTTTCTCTTTGGTTACAAAACGTGTGTGTTGTCAATGCACTCATCAAGGGGGAGATTGAGGACCTGTGTGGTTCGAGGACCAGTGGATGGTCGCTTCCTGGTGTGATGAGTGATTGACAACGTTGTGTGGACTAACTCTTGGCTAAGTATTGTAGGTGCAGGTTGCGGCTTGATTGGTGCTTCGCGAAAGGTCATTGCCGGTGAGGCCTCCAAGTGTGGAGCAGACAAGTAGGCTTGGTTCGAGGGACCCAGTGGCCAGCGGGGTCAAGTGCGGGCCGCATGGTGGCAAGAACAGCAAGACAAAGTCGTGGACGGTTTCTTGGTTGAGCCTCAAAACCAAGGTCGAGCCGGAACTTCGTGGGAGCTGAGTCATGAGTGGTGATTGGCAGAGGCTACACCGAGTTCGCGGGGTTTCCAGTGGTTCACCAGAAAACCATTGGGTTCCTTGGTTGATCCACAAAGCTAAGACCGAAGACCGAAGAGCAACTACATCAGGCCGGTCTGACCGGTGGGTACCGGTCTAACTGGTGGGGTACACCGGTCTGACCAGTGTGCGACGACGCCTTCCGGATTCTTCGAAGCGGAGGACACGCGTTGGGATCGCAAAGCTTGCGTCGAGGCTAAGCAAGTTTGCGGTCGCCGGGCATCCATCCGATGGTGCTACGACGAAGATTCCCAAAAGGCCCTCCGGGGGCGTGTATCCTAGTTTAATGTAATAGGGGTAGTTTCGTCTTTCGGTTGCCTCCATATAACCCAAGTGGTGAGAGGATGGCAGCCATCTCTTGGAACCCTAGCTCATTTCCCTTTGCTATTTTCCCTTCCTATTTTCCTTAGGATTTTTAGGACTAGCTTGAGAGCTTCATGGTGAGATCCTTAGAGAGGGATGGATGATCGGGTGGCAAGCTAGACCCTGTATGAACCTTCATGGTATGTATAGATGATTCGGTGTGGTTCCTCAAGGCCTTGTGTTGTTTCTCCCGTTTTCCCTTTTTGGTGATTTTCGGAGCCTTTTTCTCGGTGATTTTCTTGTGGTGGCTTTGAGGCCTTTCTCTTTGGGATTTGGTAGCGGATGTATGCATGAACCCTTCGTGGTTCTTTTCCTTGTGATTCCCCTCCCAAATCCGTGAGTAAAGGTGCTCGATTTTGGGGTTTTCTTAGGTTTCGGGAAAGTGGTGTTCTTGGTGGAAATCCTTCGATTCCTCTTGATTCAACTAGTTTTGGTGGACCAAATCGTAGCTATGGGATGCCCATGAGGTACTCCTAGTATCCCCAGAGTCTTGTGCGAATCCGTGGAACGAATTGGGAGATCGGGAAGTGGATTTGGGGGAGTTGACCCGTGGCTCGCTGTTCATCCTGAGCGCCCAGGCCCTGACCGGTCTGACTGGTGCAGCCCCCTGTTGGGTTTTGGCAAGGGTGAACTACCTGGTTCGTGTGGCTTTGGACTGTGGTGTTGCTGGTCAGTTCTTGGCTAGTTTCAAGGTGTTTTTCTTAGTTTTGCGGAGGTTCTTTGTCTCCTTCAGTTTGAGGTTTGGAGGTGTTTTTGTTCTAGGGCCTAGAGCAGTCACTGAGGCTTCCTGGAACTTTGCTGTGCATCTGTTGTTGCCACCGGCCTGATGGGCAGAGTCCACCGGTCTGACCGGTGCCATCGGTCTGACCTGCAGGAGCCATCGGTCTGACCGGTGTGGCACAGATAGCAGGTTGTGCAGTTTTCCGCTGTGTGTTGGGAGTGAGTGTTTCGGTTGGTTGAGTGGTTTGCTCCTAGGGTCAGTAGCACTTCAGTGGCTACGTGACTTTGGCAAATTTGGGTAGTTCGAGTCGGAGAAGTTTTGGGTAGGCCGTGTTCGACTTGTTGGAGAAGTCGTCTCCTTCGAGAAGAAATTTTATCGGCTCCCATTCACTCCCCCCCTCTCTGGTCGCCAGTTCGGTCCTTCAGGAACTCCTTTTTGCGTGATCACATCTCTCTCCTGTTCCTTCTTTATTTTGGACATGGGCTATCCTTCTCTTTTTTCTCATGCCTTAGTAATTTTTTTCACTCATGCTTTGAGCATGGTGCTTTTTTTCTCATAGCCCATGTCTCTTTTTTTCAAGAATACTTTTGGAGAGAGAGGTCACACCACACATGGAGCTTTATTTTTATGGAATGGATGGATGATACGATGCTAACTTCCAGTGTAGAAGCATAGCAAGGGGAAAACGGAGTGCACATGAATCTTGATCGTGACAGCATGAAAAGAATTCTCACAAGGGTCACGACAATTTGACAAAGCTCAATGCAATAACAGGCAACATATGAGTATAAGGTTTTTAACTAAAAACATCATATGACTTTGGTAGGACTATGGCATATCAAGAGGAGCTTTGCAAAGGGTTTTCAGATTTTCAAATAAATTCCCAAGCACTCAAACACTTAGAGAGAAGATCATATCATCAGACCATATCACAATCATCAACTACTTAGATAAGCATGCTTTCCTAAAGATATTTGCTCACAAGCATCAAGATAGTGAGATAAGAATTCCCTTGTATGCAATAAAGCATATGCAAGCCAACCATAGGAATCATGTAGAGCAAGTCGAGCATGATTCCATGAGTTGATTTAGCAGATAAGAATTGAAACTCATTCAAACTCATGAATCATGGATAGTGAGATAAAGGGTGCACATACCATCGCTCCTGAAGAAATGGGGATCAAGGAGGACCAGCAGTGGTTCGACTGACCCATGGGGCAGTCGGCTCACTCTAATTTACCTTGTCCCTTGTCATGAAAGCACAGTCGATGTTGTGCAATGCCTGTGTGGGAGATCTCAAGTGTGTATGTCGATGATAAGCTTAGGAGATCTCCCCCACACTTGTTCATGTACCTGGTGTTATCTTCAAACAAAATGGAAAAAAACAAAAGAGGGACTCTACTAGTTCAAGAATCAGGGAGCCTTTATTCAAATTCAAATATATTTTTTTGTTTTTGTTGTTTTTTTATTCACCATGAAACCAAACTCAAACAAGGTTGACATGCCTTGGCTTACCTTCCCTTTTGAATCAAGCTCGATGACTTACCCCATTTGGATTTGAGAATTCCTGCAAGGGTTAGTCTGCATATACAACCGATATCCATGAAAGCATCAACTAAAAGGTTCATCAATCAAACTCGACACCATGTCTTGTTTGATTGAAGAAGACAGTTTTAACCTAAGCACCATGCTTAATTTAAAACAACCTATGAATGCACATAGCTAAACATGCACTCAAACCATAACATTACCAACATAGATGAAGGAAGCATGAAAGCATGATCAAGCTATTTTCAGAGGGATATAAACATGAGCATAGGATGGTGAACATCGGGCAACCTCCCAGAAGGGCTTTGTTAAAAGTCAAAAATAGGACGTACCTAACTGGGCAAGATGCAAGAGCTAACATCATCTCCAAACTAGGATAAGATCTGGTATGAGAGGAACTTTACTCGAGATGCTCACATACCTCCCCCACACTTGAAGTTTGCATTGCTGGGCAACAAAACTCAAGTGTGTGGAGATCAAGCTCCCCTTTGTAAGTATTCCCTCACCAAAAACTTACCAAAGTGTTGTAGTTGGTGTGGCTCACATGTTCTTAGGAATCACCTGTCCACCGTTCTTCTCAATCTCCACCTGAAAGGTTAGCAAGCAAAAATACCCGAAGGACAACCTTATCCTAAAAACATGCTCTTGCTTTTTATTTGAAAAGGGAAATAAAATCTAACCTAATCCAGGCTATCTCCTGGTAGTGCTTTGCTTACGGTCATAAACTCGACCATGGGAACTTCTTCTTGCAGCTATCATTGGTGTTGTCATTCCCGTCTCACCACCAATTTTTGATGTATCAGTGAAGCTTCAGCTGCAAGGTTAGTGCCACAGTGCATACACGAAATCTGCAATGCTTATGGTAAACATATGCATCTACAACCAACCTTCTAAACTTTTTACAAGAGAGGACCATAAGGCGGTTGTAGTCCTCGTGCGTGCTCAGTGCACTAAGCGTGGCTGATCTGGATAGGCATGATGCAAGCATGGTTTAGGTGGTATATCAAGGGTGAAGCTACCATGCTCGTCTGTGGAATCCTTCCCTTTGGACTCCAGAGTCAGTGCCTCATAGATCTCCATGGTCCATGAATTTTCCATCTCAAGAGATTCATCGTGTAAGATCGATGTTGATTCTCGATCAAGGTCGAGAGCAACATGGTATGGGCCAGTGGGAAGAAGCTCAAACTCGTTCGAGGGTGATGATGATCGTTCGCGTTCACAAAGGTGAAGAGGATCTCCCGAGTCATACTCTTGAGGAGTAGAGAAATCTACAACCTCAACGAGAATGGGCTCAGATGATGCGAACAGAGATACATGCATCATCTCCTCGAGTGGGTTTTGCTTAGGAAGAGGCTTCGCCATAGAACTTTCTGAGAACAAGGGAGTGGTGGCAGAAGCGGCTTTCCTAAGCTTTTCATCCAGGCTCCCTCGGGATGCATCGAGAAGTTTTTCTACAGGGGAGCCTAGGAGGAGATCAAGATCGAGGACATCAAAGATGTGAAAGTCTAGATTAACCTTGACCTTGTCTACTAGGAGCGACACAGCGCATGCAACCCCCCGACAATCAAGAATGTGTCCAAAGCAACAACTCTTGAGGAGCTTGTCGGATGGTCTTAGCATAACTTTGCCCAACAAAGTATACGCTATGTGCCATGGCATCACATTAATCTCCATAACGGGGTTAAGGTGGGCTTCTACGGTAATTCCTTTTATGGAACAAGGTACGATCGTAGAGGGTGAACTAATCCAAAGTATTTCAGAAAAGTGTTCCACTCTAGTCGACCACTTCTTTTCCACGGCCTCCATGATAGATGTTTCATTTGGATGATCGGGAGGCAAAGGAGGTACCGTAGGCCTAGGGGAAGGTTCTGTCAAAAGATTTCTAGGTTGAAAGATATTGACAGAAAAGACTTCCTCCCCAAATTGGGCATTAGAGAGATCGAGGTGTTTTTGTGGTTCCTAGAAGGGTCATCCTCGAATCGGAAAGCGAACTCCAAAAGTTGAATTTCTTCTTCCTCAAGTGTTCGTGGTTCAGGAGAGAGCTCAACGGACGAATCTTGGGATGAGGAAATCGTAGGTTCTGGTTCGGCTGTTGAGAGACTCTCATGGCTTGACATATAATCTTTGTGGAGGGGTTCAGACTCAGCCATGAAGGAGGTATTTTCAGAAATTCGATATAAGATTCCTATAGCTTCATCTGGAGTCCTGTCACAAAAAGATCCTCCAGCGGTGATGTCGACATATTGGGTGGAGTCCTGATCGAGACCTATGTAAAAATGTTGAAACAACACAGCATTAGGTATCGATAGGACAGGGCCTAATTTCACCAAGAGTGAAAATCTAGCCCAGGCCGCACCTAAGGATTCCATCTCATTCTGCTGGAAAGATACGATAGCCTTTCGTAGGGAAAACATCTGGGTCATGGAGAAGAACTTAAGACAAAATTTGTCTACAAGGTCATCTAGTTCCCGTTCATGCTACCTACGGTTCTCGTGTACCATTGTTTAGCCCTCTCTACAAGAGAAAAAGGAAACAACTTCCACTTAAGGGTATCATGTGGCACGCCCGCGATGGCGATGCATGAACACACTTGCTCAAACTCCCGTAGATGGTGGTATGGGTTATCACTACTTAACCCAGAGAAGGAAAGTTTTTGAACCATAGTGATATAGTTGGAAGGGATTTCATAGCCAAATGTGAGAATTGGGTGCTCGGAAGAAGGTGGCTCAAAGTATATCCCTTTTGGAGCGGAAAAACTTAGAATGGTAGGTTGATCCATGATAAAGGGGGTGAAGGCAGAAATAAAGAAAAAACAAAAGATATGAGGACCACTGGGTACGAAGATAGATACAGCAACCGTTCCCCGGCAACAGCGCCAGAAAGCTTGTTGGGTATTTTAGCGTCACACGAATAAATCCGCAAGCGCACGGATATCGTTGTAGCTTTCACCTCACAGTATTCCAAGGGTATTGAATCCAAGGGAACGTGTGTGTATGAACTTCGTACAGTCGGTCCAAGGACACACCAGATAAGATGCAAGGATAGAGAGGATTCCTAAAGATAGTACTATAGATGAGATTAAAGGTCGATCTCTAGATAGTACTTGGCTTAGGGTACCGATAGCCCTGACTTAACAGGCGACTCCGGTACGTGGATGTATGTGGAACAGAGTTCTGACTATATCCAACTGCGGAGGATCAACGAGGGCCAGAAGGGCTGTCACCACCTCCTGGACTACCTCTACCTAACCTTGGGATAAGCCGAACGGATGATAACCGGCAGCGTGTCACAACGTCCACGCTGTGGTTACTGCTGTAGCCAACAGACTACAGCACCCTGTACTAATAGAACTACAACCACGGAAGAGAACTGATCTCACTCACTATATGTACTACTAGCTTATACTAAAGGCATACGAGAGAGCACTCAGTCCTGTACTATGCTTCCAACGTATACGAACGACTTGCAGCAGACGAACGCATAAACCTAGGATCTACGCACTAGCAAAGGAAAAGGCTACTCATGCAACCTGGCATAAACTATTAGAAAGGAATCACGAACACACTTTATTCTAATCAGAGCATGCAAGCATATCCACTTTATTCTAATTGACTAATCATACAAACTTGTGCACCTAATCAACTAGATCGAGCGGGCGTGTTCGTGAAGAACACGCGCCTCTAAATGATGAACAGGCGAAGAGCACAAGAACATATCACTCAAGTATGAACAACACTTTAGTCTAAATAGAAAATGCAGAAATACTCACTTTACTCTAATTGAAGAACGAAGCATCCATAGAGATACAAATCCCTCTCTCACTCTCCTATTCTCTAATCTACCAAGGAGAGGCCTCTCCTTTGGAGGGAAACTCTCATCCTTAGGTGAGATGGTGTGTCTCTAAATGACCCCCCTCTCCTCCTATTTATAGGCCTAAGGGAGGTTTGGGTTTGCCTTGGGAGAGTGGGTTTCCTCCTTGCTTCTTGTGGGCCCAAGCATGATCCGGGGATTTAAGGTGGTAACTGAGTGGATAACGCCCCAAACCGCCTCTAGGAGATCACCAGTAGTTGACACGTGGAAGCTGTCGGCCCCCTGTCACCATCAAATGGCCCCAGCTTTCTCTGGGTCGCTCCTTGGTGGGCCCTTAGTCCTGTCCTAGGTGTACACGCAAAACTAAGGTGGTTTGCCTCCTCTGGTGGCCCCTTTGATCCGTGTGCTCTCTCCTGATTGGCTGGAGTTGTGCTTCTTTGCTTGGTGGGTCCATGGATCCATGTGAAGACTATGTGGCAGCCTCTCATTGGTTGGTGCTGGGTTTCTTGGATCCATAGGGTGTGTTTTCTCTCATTTAATGAGCTAAAACACTTGCATTCAAATATTCATCTACACTCGTGGAATTTGTCAGATATAATCCCTATCCTAGTGTGGATGTTTAAATTTCATGTATTTTATGCAGGAGTTGACGGCCCAAAAGTGGTACTTAACAGCCGTCAACAAATACCACGTGCCCTCACGTAATGATAGAGGTAGGCCGCGATAGTGACAGTCATCGGATCCTTTGAAATCCTCCGCGCTCGGGTACCGAGTAGGGCCACAGGTCGG
The DNA here is from genome assembly GCA_036936925.1 of Cenchrus fungigraminus. NCBI lineage: Eukaryota > Viridiplantae > Streptophyta > Magnoliopsida > Poales > Poaceae > Cenchrus > Cenchrus fungigraminus. The sequence goes on from CM072778.1 coordinate 54,332,494, forward strand.
AACGCCTTGGACCTTTGAAAGCCAGGGTGGGTCGGCACCCCCGAAGTGAGATCCATAACGACTAGATCCTTTCCTAGACTCAAGACCCTCAAGAAGTGCGTCTCATCTACCATCTATCTCAGCAAGAGTTTGGCATCCTTGGACCATTTATACTAGAATAGAAGACTGTACACAACGTTCCTTGGATTCGATAACCCTTGGAATACTACTTCCTCGGGGAAGTGCTACAGCGGTATTTCAGTGTGGATTCGTTCATACCCGTCGGAGTACCCAGTTGCTCTTATACGTTCCCTCTAGGTGTAAAACTAGTGGTGACGTTAAGAAACGCCAACAAGCATTTATCCGCTGTTGCCGGGGAACAGTTGTTGTATCTATCTTCGAACCTAGTGGTCCTCGTATCTATATTTTTTGTTTTCTTTACTTCTACCTTTACCCCCGCTATGAGATGCCTTCCTGTCAAAGCTTCTCTATCTCAAGGGGTGAGTTCAAAGAGCCATCATCATCTTCATCATCCAGCTATGAACTCCCCTCTGGCTTTATAGCCATGGTTCAAGTCGACCATTCTTTGGAGCAGTCAACGAAGACCCCTACCTCCATTTGGAGGAATTTGAGGAACAGTGTTCATGTCTGGTTATCCTAGGCATGACATAGGAAGCCTTGAGATGGAAGTTGTTTCCTTTCTCCCTCATAGGAGAGGCGGAAAAATGCTACACCCATACTAGAGGAAGTGTGAATGGTGTTTGGGGAGAACTTCGAGATAACTTTTGCCACTCATTCTCTCTCATGGAAAGGATGGAGCGATGGTACACTCGTGTAGCCTCTCTTCCAACAAGCATGGGCTAGGTTCATAGGAGCAGCATGGGCTAGGTTCCTACACGTTTTGGTGTGGACACCCCGTCCGTCTTTACCCGTCGATATGTCATTGTACATCTTTTGCGTGAGTTTAGACATGGATGCTGCCCTTGATCTAGACGCTATTGCTGGAGGTTTATTTGTGGAAAATACTCCAATGGAAGGAAGAGAGATCCTAGATTCCCTCTTAGAAAACTCTTTTGTCCCTACCAATCACAACGAACCCAACCAAGAATCCGAGTCGAGCCAAGAGAATCCCTCAACATCCAAGTTCGAGCTTTCATCTTCCATATCCCCAGACTTGCCTGTTGAGCTCTCTCCCGAACCTCGAACACCGAAGGAAGAAGAAATTCAACCTTCAGAGTTCACTTCCAAATTCGTGGATGATCCTTCTAGACATCTTTCAGACACCTCGAATTCTTTTGATGCCCAATTAGGGGAGGATCCTTATTCTGTCCACACCAAACATTCTAGAAATCTTTTGACAAAACCTTCCCTTAGGCCTACGGTACCTCCTCTACCTCCTGATCCTCCTGATGAAGCATATCTTGAGGAGGCCATGAGGGAGGAATGATTAGAGGGAGTGACACGATTTTCCGAAGTAATTTAGAATAGTTCACCTTTTCTAGTTGTTCCTTGTTCCATTAGAGGGATTCCCGTAGAGGCCCATTGTAACCCCATCATCGAGGTTAACATTTTGTCATGGCACCTAGCGGAAACTCTTTTGGGCAGAGTTCCGCTAGCATCATCCGTTATGCTCCTCAAGACCTCTCCCTTTGGACATGTTCTTGAATGTTGAGGGATTGCGAATGTCGAGGGATTGCAAATGTCGTGCCGCTCATCATAGACGGGATCGAGGCTAGCTTAGACTTTCACATCTTCGATGTCCTCGATCTTGATCTTCTCCTTGGCTCCCCATTAGAGAAATTCTTGCTTAGGGAAGCCGCTTCCGCCACTACTACTCCTTGTCTAGGACATCTTATGGTGAAGCCTCTTCCCCAGCAAAACCCGCTCGAGGAGATGACACATATATCTCCGTTCGCGTCACCGAGTCTATTCTCATTGAAGGGTGTAGAATTTTCTACTCATGAGAAACACTCGAAAGACCCTCTTCAACTTTATGAAGGCGAATGATCGTCATCAGTCTCGACCGAGTTTCAACCTCATCCTGCTGGTCCATATCCTGTTGCTTTCGAACATGATCGAGAGTCAACATCGAGCTTCCACGATGACTCTCTTGAGATGGAGAATTCATGGGCCATGGTAATGGCACTGACTCTGGAGTCCAGAGGAAAGGATTCCACATACGAGCATGGTAGTTTCACTCTTGATATACCATACAGACCATGCTCACATCATGCCCCTCTAGAGTCAGACATGCTTAGTGCGCTGAGCACACATGTGGGCTGCAACCACCTTATGGTCCGTTGTTGTAGAAAGTTCAGAAGGTTGGTTGTAGATGCATATGTCTATCATAAGCATATCAGATTTCGTGTGTGCACTGTGCCACTAACCTTGCAGCCAAAGCTTCACTGATTCATCAAGGATTGGTGGTGAGACGAGAATGACACCACCAATGATAGGTGCAAGATGGAGTTCCCATGGTCGAGCTTATGACTATAATAAACAAAGCACTACTAGGAGATAGCTTGGATTAGCATAGGATCTGATTTCTCTCTTTCGAATAAAAGCAAGAGCATGTTTTTAGGATAAGTTGTCCTTCGGGTATTTTTGGTGACTAACCTTTCAAGTGGAGATTGAAAAGAACGATGGACGGGTGATACCTAAGAACATGTGAGTTACATCAGTTGCAACACCTAGATAAGCTTTGGTGAGGAAACATTTACAAAAGGAAGCTTGATCTCCACACACTTGAGTCTTGTCGCCTAGCCATACAAACTTCAAGTGTGGGAGAGGTATCTGAGCATCCCAAGTAAAGTTCCTCTCATACTAAATATTACCATATGCGGGCCGTGCTGGCCCAACAGCTTGCGTGCTAGGTGGGCTGTCTTGGTTTATGCGGGCCGTGCTGACCCATCCTTATGCGGGACGGCCCGGCCCATCCTTATGCGGGTCGTGCCATGCTTGGGGCGGGCCAAATCGTGCCGCTTGTTTGGCCCAGCTCGTTTGGCCATCATTGATTGGTCACCATCCCACGCGAAAGAAAGAAAGAAATGGGAAGGATCACTCAAAAAATTAAGAAAGAAATGGGAAGGCCTACCACTCCCGCTCTGTGTCCGCGGAGTAAAATTTAGATCCGGGTGAGGGATGCGAAGGAAGTGTTTGGTCACGAAGTAAAATTCATATAAAGTGAATGAACAACAAAACTTGTGTAAATTAGAAAGGGACATGTGAACTTCTCTTGACATCGGTCTATACAATAAAGAATTCGAGAACATTCAGATTTTCTCTACACTTTCAGAAGAAAGAGGCACCACAATAAAGAATGCGAGAACATTCAGATTTTGTCTACACTTGCAGAAGAAAGAGACATCTACAGGAAGTGTTTGGTCACGAAGTAAAATCCATATAAAGTGAATGAACAACAAAACTTGTGTAAATTAGAAAGGGACATGTGAACTTCTCTTGACATCGGTCTATACAATAAAGAATTCGAGAACATTCAGATTTTCTCTACACTTTCAGAAGAAAGAGGCACCACAATAAAGAATGCGAGAACATTCAGATTTTGTCTACACTTGCAGAAGAAAGAGGCACCACTACATGAATTCACCATCTACAGGAAGGGTAAGTTGGTTCTTCAGGCTCCTAACCGAAGCCAAGGAGCAGATTGCTTCTAGCCTTGACCACCCGGAAGGATCAGACACTTCCCCCTTGCTTCCATCTGCTTACCAAAGTTGAGTGTTCTCCCTAATCATGCTTGAAATGGATTTTGTCTACACTTGCAGAAGAAAGAGCACAACTACATGAATTCACCATCTACAGGAAGGGTATGAGATTGCTTCTGGCCTTGACCACCCGGAAGGATCAGACACTTCCCCCCTTGCTTCCATCTGCTCACCAAAGTTGAGTTTTCTCCCTAATCATGTTTGAAATGGGTTGCCAGCCCACCAGCCACGGCTTCTTACTTGTGGGGACTGCAAAGTTGAGCTCAAACATCTCTTTGCTGATGTTGCCACCCTCACAGAATCCAACAAGATGGGCCACCAGATCCGCGCTCTCCTCAATGTGCACCTGATCGTTGGGGTCAGTCCAGAGCTTGTTCACAAGCTGCAGCTTTCTCTGCTTAGCGTCGAGGGGGACCTGCCATTTAATGAAGAGGCGCTCCCGCTCTTCATCTGTTAGCCTTGACCCCATCCTTCTTGCAAGAAATTCCCGCTCATTCCTCAATGCCTTGATACTGTGCAAAGGTAAAACAAACGAAAGGTAAGTTAGATCCAGGCAGAAAATGAACAACCAGTATCTATGCCATGATTGCACTTTCAGTCATGACTAAGGGACACAACAATGATTCACTATGGCTAAAAGGTCATGTAAACTTCAACACTCTTTTTTTCTTCCTGCTAGAACCAATTGCCATGGTAGGTAAAACTCAGAAAAGGAACAACATGTTAGTTACCTAGAGACGAGCGAAACTGCAGTGTCATCACCAGCTGCAGGGCTTGCATCACCAACCTCAGCAAAGTGTTGTTGCAACCATGTCAGTCTTCTTACTTCAACTTCGATGTATATCTGATCAGCCCTATCTCCCCTGAATAACAGGTAGAACTGTGTCCTATGAATGATAGATACATGGCAGAGATCCCACAATTGAATAATGTGCTGCATCTGCTCCCTGAATAATCTGTCCCATGAATCAGGAGTGCCCTGTAGAGGCCCAGAACTATCCTCTTCCAAGTCATCATTTGACTTTCCTTCATTTGATTCCAACTCCAAGACCTGTGAAAGATTATAAAAGAATTAGCAGAATGAAAACAGAACTATTTTCCAGGGATACCATCATTTTTATGTGTCCAAGATCAGGTGAGGTCAACCTGGCAGACTAGTAGCTGTTTTTGGTACTGAAGTTTTGCAACTCGCTCCTTCAATTCAGCCACATAAGCTCTGATGCTTCTCACGTTTTCCTCTGCTGCATTTTGAAACATCCGCTGCATCTTTTTCATATTCACTGAGCTGGATCGCCTGTAGCGTGGTGTTTCATCACGTGATGATATATCTCCATCTTCACCCTTGGTGGGAGTAGCCTTTTCTGATCCTTCAACAGACACAGTGTCACCTTCTGGGGCCCTGTTCTCAACTTCTGATTCTGAAGGCCTAGTAGAAGAGTGGGGAGAGCAAGGTGCTCTTAAAAGATTTGCTCTGTTTATGTTGTTGCTCACACCCAGTGGAAGAAGAATCCTCTTCTTCTTTGACCTGTTGGACTTTGGGGTAGTATCATTACATGGCATGGCAACATTTGGAAGTGACATCACCAATCTGTCAATAGACCGTTGCACATTTTCTAACTTTGCCTCGAGTTTGGCAATATCATTGTCTTGCATATGAAGTCTAGAGATCTCATCTTTCAAATCAGATCCATTTGCTTCATCTGTAATCATCTCCACATCTCCGTTCTCAGAAGCTTGCATCTCCCTGATTTCTGCCTTAAGTTTAGCAATAGTTTCCGCAGCATCCTGGTTGCCATGCTTGTGGCATTGAACTTCTTTGTGAAGTACTTCAATGGCGCGGTTCGCTTCAACCTCAAGCTGTTGCTGCAGCTGCTCCAGCTTGCGGATCTCATGTTTTAACACAAATGGAGCAGTAGATGATTGCCTAATTGAGCTCCTCATCATCTTAACTTTGTTACTTGGCTCTAATGATCCCGAAAATGTGAGGCATTTTCGGGCTTTTTGTGGTGAGTCAAAAGGATTCCACCCCTGCAAGAATAAGTGGAATTCAAAAGGTTAGCTGATAATGGTAAAAAATAGAAGTTCTGGACGAACAAAGGCAGATTCTTACTGGCTGGTGATCACCCTTCTTCTTCCGCAGTTCTTCAAGCTCTGACTGTGCATTATCTCGCTGTTTCCTTAGTTCCTCTATTTCAATTTCCATCTAAAGAATTCAGTGCTTAGATCATTAAAAAGGTAATATTTTTAAGTATTTAATCAACTCTTGAAGGTTAGAAGTAAACTATGAGACTGTTAGAGACAATACCTGTCTAATCTTCCTGTTCTTTTCCATTATGAGGATATCAGAAGAGGAGGCGCGGTCAGGTGTTCTCAGCTCTGCTTCTAGTCTAGCAACTTCTGTCTGAAGGTGCTTCACCAATTGCTTATTTGATACAACCTATATGAAAAAGGTATTGACGAGTTGTTCATTGATGTTTTTTTCTGCAGCAGCAAGGCACAAAGAAATGTTGACTCAAAGTCACAACTCACAACCCTTACCATATTAACTTTTGCAGTATTTGTGACCTCTTTTGCACAGGTTGCAAAGAATAGAGTATTTCTAGATTGTTCTACATGTGTCAGAGCTGGGCTCATAGTACAGATGATTGCTGTTCTTGCATTTCCACCCAAAGAAAGCTGTAAAATACGTGTCAGCTTTGAATCCCTGTAGGGTATGTGTCCACTTCGCTTCTCCGAACTGCAATTGAAATTTACAATTAGGTTTCATTTCCAAATAAAGATGTATATTTGTTGCTAGAATTTTCTATTCAAAAGAAGAAACAATGCATGTCTTTCTAGCTTATATAATCCGATTGCTTACGATTGCAGAAATGTTCAAGAAGACACAGCCAAATTTTCCTGCTACTTGGGATTTGGATGTACAAATTTGTAATGCAGAATAGCAGAAACGTTCGAGAATACTAGGAGTTCTTTAAACCACAAAGAATACCTGACTAGTAACTATTTTTTCAACATGAGCAATTCAGGAAGGACTTAAAAAATCATTTTCAATCCAGTGCAAATACCAAATATGCAAAAAAAAAAGGGGGTACATTAAGCAGTTATGCTCCAGTTTTGGTATGACTTCTAGATGACTTTTGCATATTGCTGGTCCATGAATTCATCTCGCTGGGCAAAAACCATAGATGACTACTGTATTTAACTGCTATCCCCGCACACATTTCAAAAAAATATTGGGAGAGCAGCACTACACTTTTGTTTATTCTAAAGTAGAGCGATCTCTGCATTATTGATAGTCCACTTATACAAGGAAACTGTATAGCAGTTACTTTAACGTGACATGCTGTTTAACATGTGAGATATTAATCTTTCATTAAACCTTCAGTTATAGATTGTTCAAGATCAACTTGAACACAATTGAATATAACAGTAAATCAGTTAATATGCAGTAGTCATCTAGGGGTTTTTTCCTCAGCAAGATGAATTAATGGACCAGCAATATGCAAAAGTCACACCAAAACTGGAGCATAACTGCTTAATGTATCTGTAATAACCGGGAGATCCCGGCGGGTAGGCAGAGGAGGGTCGAGGTCTATTTGCCTCGGCTGCTCATCGCTTGTTGGGAGTTGGGGAAGAGATTGGTTTAATTCTTCTTTGTTGATTGATTCATCTGAATACACTGCCTCCCTTATATAGAGGAGATGACTTGACCCTTAAGTAAAGATCTAATTCTAATCTTATCTCTAACTGATCTTATCCAACCAACTAACCCTATCTCTAGATGGGACAGATAGAGGGGCTGGCCCTCTGGCCACCCATAACATTTCTCCCCCCTTATGAGCAGCTCGTCCTCGAGCTGCAGCAAACCTATTGGAGGAGGACACGACAAACCCTTAAGCCTTTTGCATCTCGGCTTAAGTTTATTATTATTGACTAAAAGATGAAATAGATGTGGAGGCATATTTTCAAGTGCAGGAAGATCTGATGAAGCACCTCCGCCTGGGTCCCATGGAAATAGCAACCCAGCATGTGCATGCATGTGGGCTGAAATCAAACGGCCGTAGGAGCCCACCACAGGTGCAGCCCACCACTGGCCAACTCCCAATCGCAGAGCAGAGGAGCTGTCCGCCGCAGCCGAACCCGTCCTTGGCGCCGAAGATTGCGCCGTCCCGTGCACCGCCTGTGGAGGAAGAGAGGAGCTGCTCCACGATTCGCGCAACGGCCTCGCCGTCTTCCTCGCTAGGGTGTTGCGTGCCGGCGCAGCTAGCTGCCGCACCCACTTCTGCTTCCCTGGATGCAGCCGGAGACCACGAAGACGAGCCCGTGGTGGTCGGCATCGAGTCTCCTGAAAGATCGAAGCCCAGGGACAACAAGGACGATGGCATGGGCGCTGCACTCCTGGCAACCGCCCTGCGGTCACGACGTGGAGGCGGCCTGTCGCGCTGGCCGGAATCCTACAGCGCCGATGCGTCCTAAGGGTGGTTTCCGGACAGAGCAAGATCGATGGCTCCGCTGGCGGCTGCGCCCCCCACTGGATGCCATGAGCCGAACTCCTGGACGAAGAATCGACAAGTCCGCCACAGCAGACTGGCGCCTCACGCAACGCCTGCGCCCTCAATCTCGTGAGGAAGCCACGTGCTGCAGCCTGAAGCCGCACGGCTGCCTGTTCCGTCGATGGCATCTGCCTTGCTTGCGCCTCCACCGCCGGCTCCGAGATGGAAGCGGAGGAGGACGAGGTCGCCGCCACCACGGGCACCACGACTGCAGCCTTCACCTCGTCATCAGCCTTGACCAGCCTGAGGTCTGGATAGTCGCGCAGGAGCAGAGCCTTCAATGCTGCTTGTAGAGAGGACAGCGACATAGATTCATAGGCAGCAGAAGCCATGGAGCCGAGGATCGCTGGCCGTCTGATACCAATGTAATAACCGGGAGATCCCGGCGGGTAGGCAGAGGAGGGTCGAGGTCTATTTGCCTCGGCGGCTCATCGCTTGTTGGGAGTTGGGGAAGAGATTGGTTTAATTCTTCTTTGTTGATTGATTCATCTGAATACACTGCCTCCCTTATATAGAGGAGATGACTTGACCCTTAAGTAAAGATCTAATTCTAATCTTATCTCTAACTGATCTTATCCAACCAACTAACCCTATCTCTAGATGGGACAGATAGAGGGGCTGGCCCTCTGGCCACCCATAACATTTACCAATGTAATAACCGGGAGATCTCGGCGGGTAGGCAGAGGAGGGTCGAGGTCTATTTGCCTCGGCTGCTCATCGCTTGTTGGGAGTTGGGGAAGAGATTGGTTTAATTCTTCTTTGTTGATTGATTCATCTGAATACACTGCCTCCCTTATATAGAGGAGATGACTTGACCCTTAAGTAAAGATCTAATTCTAATCTTATCTCTAACTGATCTTATCCAACCAACTAACCCTATCTCTAGATGGGACAGATAGAGGGGCTGGCCCTCTGGCCACCCATAACAGTATCCCTGCACACATTTAACAAACCTTGATCCTCAAGTTTTGGCTTTCAGTTATTTAAGCCAACCGATCAGTGAATTGCGTTCTTAAAAGAAAGATTGCACTACCATGAGACACAGACAAATCATAAGTTTTTCCAGACATGCTAACTTGCTTGCTAGATAGCAATTGGACCAATAAGAAAACAGTATGTCAGCAGAATGTATTTCATCTAATATTTTTTTGTTAGTACATCATCCGTGTGCACTCATCTATGAATTTGTTGTGACCTAAGCTACACCCATTAACTTGAACGCATCCAACATATAATAACTATAACTAAGAGTAAACTAATGACAAAAGTAATACAGTTAATGCAGAGTTCACCAGATGAATTTCAACAGCAGAAATCTTCAACATTACACTTTCTAGATGAATGCAGAGAAAAGTCAATCGTACCTTAGCTTTCTGATGACAGTAGTCAAAGTCAACAAGCTGCGATTTATATGGCAACCCTCTTTCAACCTTGCACCTATGGCTTGTGTTTGTGCAGCTCGTTCACTTCCAGCAAGGTCAACAAAATTCTGCAAACAGAGAAAGCAATTATTCAAATTATGAATGCAGCATACCAATATCCAAACCTAAAAGTAGGAAAGTATGCTTACCAGGTTGGCAACAAAAGATTTAACACATCCTGACACTTCCCGGAGCCTGCTCTCGAGTGTCTGGATAAAGAAGTACACCACAAAAGATCAATACTTTCCTCGCCATGTTTTTTCTTGGGATAACTCCATGTAAACAACATACATACCAGCCTAATGATTTGGTGAGAACGTGAACTAGTGTCATTTAGTGCTGTCTCCCCAACCTGTCTTTGTTCTGCAATCATTTGGAAGAGTGTTAAAGTGATTAGCTCGATTCATTTCCTATTTACAGTATTTATTATGTACCTTCACAGATGCTGATTAGATGCCTCAGATGTTGGCTGTCCTTAGCAATTTCTTCTTGCAACTTCTCCACAATGGTTCCTTTCTGTCCAACAGAACATATTATCATTTAGATCACTACAGCATCAAATTTTTTGGGGGGCATTGTATAAACCAAGTCAGTTGAAAACAAACCTCAGGATCATCTAACAACCGAAGGGGGGCAGAGTCAGGTCGTAGAAGATCCTTCACAATCTCATTGTATATTTCCATAGCAGATATTTTGATAACAAATTCCCTCTCAGGAGTCTAAACAATAAAAATAATGTGTTATAATACTTAGTACGGGCATGTTAGGAAGCAATCATCCATGACCGTACAAAGCACTGAAATCCTCAGATTTACAAAACTCACGTTATCTATGTGCCTATAAATGTCATTAACAGCACTCTCTGTAACACCTCTCATCGTGAATGTTTTACCACTGCTTGTTTGCCCATATGCAAAAATGGTGGCTGCAAAACAAACACAAGGTAAGTGGTCACTTGCAGATGATCATTCCACTACAACCAACATACAAACTGGCCTTAACCTACCATTAATGCCTATCAATGCAGACATTGCAACATCCTTAGCTCCCTGTTCATAGACTACATCTGTTTGGCAAGCTGGCCCAAAAACCTTATCTGTAGGGACATAGAAACATTGATTAGTTGCAAACAGATTTTCTTGAGCTGCATTGTTCATGAATTGATAATTCAATACTACCAAAAGTGTAAGAGGTTGGTGCAGCCCGGTCGTGTGGGGGGCCCTTGTACAAGATTGTCTGGCTATCAGCGCATTCCCATGCTACTTCATCCTTCACAGCTAGCTCCTTCTTGCTTAAGGGCCGCACCCTCACTGTAACAAAGATCTTCTCCTCCTTGGCCCTTGAGCTGCCACCAGGGGTCGACATTGGTGTGTGCTCACCCTTTGATGCAGGGGTGCTTGGTGGTCTTGATGCACCCATTTTTATAATCTCGCTGTATAATCTAAAGTGAAAATTCCTGGAATCGAACAAGGAACTGGAGGCCTTCTCACAAAATTCTTGTGGAAAATAGACACTGGATCTGCCGAAATGCAACAATGTCAACCGTAATTTTTTATAAAGTCGTATGAGTGTAACAAAGCAAATTTCATCATTGATCATAAACACAAATGCTGACACACTAGTGAAGAAATTTTCTAAAATGTGCCCCTTACATAGTTCTATACAAATAAACAAATTACAAGTATTAGTTTGCCACTTTATTATTGCGCAGGGATCAACGGACCAAATGATCAGATGTTGCACAAAATGGAAACCCAGTAATAGAGAAATAAAATGATGCTGTGATTTCTGTTTATCCATGCAAGTGCACATGCAACAAACAAGGCAATTTCCCTGTAATACTGGTTAGGATTGTTCATGTCATGTAACAAGCAATTGTTCATGCAATGTACACCAGAAAATTCTAATTTCAAATCTCAAAATCCCCACAATGGAGAGTGTATTTAGAACACCAGATTTATCAGACCGTTCTCAGAATGGGCAACACAGAAATCCCGGGAGGTGCGTAGACGGTAGTAAGTGGGATATGCGTATGGAAACCCGAATCGAAGAACTACTGTTACCAAAAATAAGAAATCCCGCAAACGAACAGCCGCAGATAAACTACTTTCCTTTCTAGAACAAATCGACCCAAAACGAACCAAACCAATTTCCTAATCTGCGCCGCACCCCCGCCACTGAGAAAACCAGCGGAAACTTCTCCGCCTGCCCGGGTGCTACCCAGCCCGCATCGACCACAGAAGTAGATCGGCCGGCGGATGATAGGGCCCACCACGCCGGACGCGACAGCTCCTCCGGCTGAAGGCGCCAAGCCGTGGAACCAACCGCCGCGGGAGCATGGGATTCGAGAAGAGGGAGAGGGAGGAAGAAGCGAAAAAGCCACTAACCAGAGGGCGATCCGGTCCAGCAGCCCCCAGGCGCGCGCAACAAGGAGGGCGACGGGGAGGCCGAGCGCCGCGGGCCGCGCCGCCGACGGTGCGAGTGCGCCTTGCCGCGACAGGAGGAGCCGTTTGCTTGGTCTGGTGGATGGGCTGTGTCGAGGTGGTTCTCTCTCTACTTGTATACCGTTTGAATTCGCCTGCTCGTTGCCGTGGAGAGGAGAGAGATTGGAGAGAGAGAGGAGTGATGAAAAATAATTCGAGGGAGCGGAGCGGTCTCTGCGGGTGGTGCTGTTGGCGTGAAGCGAGTCTTGGGGCTGAGCAACGGCTAGTTTGGAAGGCGTCAACCAAAGCCATTTGTTGCCGAGGTGGATTCCCGGCTGTCTGACTGCAGGTGGCCCATCGTGGGGGAGTTCCGGACATGGACCCACGAGTCGGTGAGCGACCGTTTATGGTAGATTTTTAATTTGCCTGTGATTGAAGTTCCGCCGGTAGGTGTCCCTGGCAGTGGATACACTGTAACACTGCACACGGGGAACTAGTGGAGATCAGGGAGTGTTGAGCTGTGTCTATGATTCCGTTGTTCAATGGTGACGATCCTAGTTTTGGATTTGTTTTATAAGCTAAGTGTGTTTAATGCACTGTTTAAATTTATAAAACATGGTGGGCGTGACTCTGCAATTATTGCTAGTTAATATGAGCATTTTTCAAAAAATATCTTTTTTTGGATTCAAGGCTTTTAATTAATACATTTTTAAACATTTGATACATGGGATTGCTTCAACAAGTCTTTCTACCGGCTCACGCCGTGCGCACATGTTGGTTTCTACTCTTATGTGATTTGGTCGCATAACCAAGTCATACACATAACCAACCCAACACCCCACGGCTCTGCCTTGAGCTCCCAGATTCATATTTCCGGCGACCTCGCCGGGCAGGAAAGGGGCTTCGCCTTTGTTCTCTCCTATAGTACTTAGCTAGTAGTCCTTTCACTGCATTTGTGCTTTGCCTCTGGCTCCGTCCCGTCGTCTTCGTCATCCGCCTCGCCGTTGTGTTCTACCTTTACCCCCCGCTACCCATCGAGATGCCATCCTGTCAAAGTATCTCTACCCCTAGGGCGAGTTCGTCTCAGAGCAACCATCAACTTCTTCATCTAGCTACGAACTTCGTCCCGACTTTATAGCTATTGTTCGGAATCGACCCTTCTCTAGAGCGATCAGTGATGACCCTTATGATCATTTAGAGGAGTTCTAGAACTTGTGTTCGTGTTTGGTAATTCCAGGCATGACGTAAGAAAATTTGAGATAGAAATTATTCCCTTTCTCTCTTGTAGATAGAGCGGAGCAGTGGTACACCCGCACGGTAAAAAGTGTAGACAATTGGGAAGAACTACGAGATAACTTTTGTTACTCGTTCTCCCCTTTGGAACACTCATATTTATTACCACGTGACTTTCTCAACTTTGAGCAATTAGAGGGTGAATCCATAGATGCAGCATGTGTCGGGCATACACCCCGGGTACTCATGCAAGGAAGGATGAAGACGGACTCCTACTAGAATTCCCATGTAATACTACTAGGACTCGTTCCGTGTAACCGACTAGGAACACGTCCCCTGTACTATATAAAGGAGGGCCGGGTACCTGGGAGGACAGCGAACCAACCTAACACCCAAGCGCAGGGCGCCATACTTGATACTCCAAACAGGATGTAGGGTTCGCCACCTTAGCGGCCCGAACCTGTATAAATCTTGTGTCTCGTGTCCTTTCGCATACCTTCGAGTTCAAGGTCTCCCGATCACGATCCCACACCGCACAATCTACTACCTCGGGTACCCCCTTGGTAGGTTTGCCTGTCTAAAACACCGACAACTGGCACGCTAGGTAGGGATGATCATCGACACCGAGCGAATTCGAAGGACCTCAGTCTACTTCACGAGAATCAAGTCGTCGAGTTCCGAGTCGAAGCAAGCGGTTGTGTTCTCGTCAAACATGGAATCTGTTTCCGCGCTTCCTGTCCGCATGCCAGTAGAACTCGTCGAGGTTTGAGAGCGGAACGTATCAAGACAAGGCACCACAACTAGCCAATGGAATTCTTCGATTCTGAATCGACATGCATCAGCCAGAGTTGAGCGTCAAGCTATATGGCTACCTGGATTCGGTTTCGGTACTTAGAAGCTGACATGTTGACGCGCGCAATGGCAAAATCAAGATGAGTCTGAATCAAATCAGGCCATACGCGTCAAGTCCATTGCCGCTCCCGTGCATGTGGCCGAAAGGCACAAATTAGCACTGGCCCACGCATGGCTCCCACATATGTGGCTAAAAAAATCAATTCCCTTGAGTTTTGCTATATGCACACACACAAGACTACCACAAGACTTCAAGATCTTCGCTTGATGCACACGAAAGAGGTACACGAGTACTACTACGTCGACTTCCGGCTACATCAACTACGCCGTCCGCTGCGACCACTCGTCTCACGGCAGCACCAGCTCTACCTCACCTACGCCGTGCGCCGGACTACTCGTCTCGCGGCAACATAGGCTCTACCTCAACCTTACCGTGCGCCGCGACTACTCGTCACCCGGCCGCACGGGCTCTACTTCAACTACACTGTGCGTTGTGACTACTCGTCTCTCGGTTGCACTGGCTCTACATCAACCACGTCTCGCGGCTCGACTACTCGTCGCACGGTTGCACCGGTTCTACTGTGCCTATTTCGTGCACCCGGACGCATCGTCTCGCCGCTCGACAACCCGACTCCGGTCGCATTAACAGTCTGCCCAGGCAGCAAAAGCTAAGTCATTTATTTAAATGATTATTTCTGTTTTCTTGGCTTGTTTTTCTCATCATGCAGGACAACATGCCGACTACCCTTGTGTACGTCTCTCAACGGCTACTTGCCAGCAGAGCTGCACTTCGCCAATTATTCCTTAGGCATGATGACCGACTGCCACAGGCTTTAGATCACCAAATTAGGCGGCTGTTGCCATGACGTTTCGTGTACCAAGTACTGGAGGCGCACATCGGCTTCACTCTAAGGAGGCACCATGCACGTCATGTGCTATCTTCTTTCCGCCACGCGGAATAGTCCCAACGACTACTTATCTGTGTATGCTTCTCGACGAGTTTTCACGAGAGCTACACCCTGCCGACTACTCTTGGGATATATCGACCAAACTGCCACGAGCTTACTACACTGAATCTCGGGGGCTCCGGCCACGAGTATGGTACACTAAGTTTTAGAGGCTCCACCACGAGTTTGGTACATTACATCACGGGGGCTTTGGCCACGACTTTGGGTGTACCGAGTTTTCGGAGGTCACAATAGCTGTATCCTAAGAAGGCTATCTCAAGCCCGCTCTAGCGGCAACCGTACCATGGGTTTAGTACCCTAAGTACTCGCGCACCGTACCATGAGTCCAAGTACCCTAAGTACTCGTGCTCTGTACCATGGGTCCAAGTACCCTAAGTACTCGCGCACCGTACCATGGGTCCAAGTACCCTAAGTACGCACGCTCCGTACCATGGGTCCAAGTACCCCAAGTACTCGCGTACCGTACCATGGGTCTAAGTAGTCTAAGTACTCGCGCTTCGTACCATGTGTTTCGTACCCTAAGTACACACGCTCCGTACCATGGGTCCTAGTACCCTAAGTACACAAGTCGACGCTAACGGTCGCAACCTCAAGTCCACTCCGGTGGCACAAGTCGACGGTAATGGTCGCACCCCAGTCCACTCCGGTGGCAAAAGTCAACGCTAACGGTCGTATCAAAGTCCACTCTGGTGGCACGAGTCGACGCTAACGGTCGCACTCAAGCCCACTCCGGTGGCAAAAGTCGACGCTAACGGTCGCAACCTCAAGTCCACTCCGGTGGCACAAGTCGACGCTAACGGTCGCACCCAAGCCCACTCCGGTGGCACAAGTTGATGCTAACGACCGCAACCTTAAGCCCGCTCTGGTGGCACAATGATTCGTTTTTCTGATTTTTCATTCGCTTTGGCCTTCCGAAAGTGTTTTTCGTCTTTTCGCCTTTTCAGCTTTGTATTTGGGGTTTCATACTTGGCTCGAAGTACTCAAAGTCGACTACCTTAGTTGCATATCTAAAGTCCACTCCGCGTGGCACAAAGTCGACTACCTTAGTCGCATATCTAAATTCCACTCCGCGTGGCACAAAGTCGACTACCCTACTCGCATGTCTAAAGTCCACTTCGCGTGGCACAAAGTCAACTACTATAGTCGCATATTAAGTCTGCTCCGCGTGGCACAAAATCGACTTCGGTTTCAAGTCGCATCTCAAAGTCCGCTCCGCGCGGCACAAAGTCGACTTCGGTTTCAAGTCGCATCTCAAAGTACGCTCTGTGCGGCAATCAAAGTCGACTTCGGTTTTTAAGTCGCATCTCAAAGTCTGCTCCGCACGGCACAAAGTCGACTTCAGTTTTCAAGTCGCATCTCAAAGTCCGCTCTCTGTGCGGCAACCAAAGTTGACTTCGGTTTTCAAGTTACATCTCAAAGTCCGCTCCGCGCGGCACAAAGTCGATTTCGGTTTTCAAGTCGTATTCTAAAGTCCACTCTGCCGGCATCTAAAAGTCGACTTCGGTCGCATCTAAAGTCCGCTCTAACGACACGGAAACTCTCAAGCTCGGGGGCTGCATTCAAATTACTACTCGAGAACAACTCTAGCAGACTTCGCTTGCTCTCAAGCTCGAGGGCTCCGCACCAACAACTACTCGACGTGGCTCATACGGCTCTCTTATCTCGGGGGCTACACACTGCAAGAGTACTCGGATGATGGCTTTCGAGAACACTGAAGACCCTTGGATTGATTACCTAATCATTTCAAGGCTCGGGGGCTGCTATACTACACCCATCATTCAAATTTTTCAAGATGGAAGATTCGGAATCAAGATTGACCCTCAGCTAGTGTCTACGACTCAACCTAAGGCTCGGGGGCTACTCCATATGGAGTGCGATTTTTCAATCGCACTTCCATATAATCTCGACTTCAAGACAGATGAGCTGAACCACCTTCCAGCCTTGTGGTACTTCAAGTACAATTGAAGACTTCTCCAAGCAGTACTCGAGGACGCTCAAGAACTACTCGAAGAGGCTTCAAGACTACTTGAACTACTACTCTCGACTACAAAGTGCTCGGGGGCTTGTCGGGCATACACCCCGGGTACTCATGGAAGGAAGGATGAAGACGGACTCCTACTAGAATTCCCTTGTAATCCTACTAGGACTCGTTCCGTGTAATCCTACTAGGACTCCTACCTTGTAACCAACTAGAAACCCGCCCCCGGACTATATAAAGGAGGGCCATGTACCTAGGAGGACAGCGAACCAACCCAACACCCAAGCGCAGGGCGCCATATTTGATACTCCAAACAGGATGTAGGGTTCGCCACCTTGGCGGCCCGAACCTGTATAAATCTTGTGTCACATGTCCTTGCGCATACCTTCGAGTTCCAGGTCTCCCGATCACGATCCCACACCGCACAATCTACTACCTCGGGTACCCCCTTGGTAGGTTTGCCGGTCTAAAACACCGACAGCATGGGCTAGGTTCTCATGTCTTTTAACATCTTGCCCAAACTTATCTATACACGATGACGTATCAACATACATCTTTTACACATGTATAGAAATGAAATCTGGTTAAGATCTCGACATCATAGCTGGAGGTTTGTTTGAGCACCAAACTCCAATGGAGAGAAGAGAGATCCTAGAATACTTCTTAGAAGCCTCTTCTTCCCATACCGATCACAACGAACCCCACCAAGAGTCTGGGTCGATTTGTCACACCCGGCCCAATTTGGATGGCCCACGAGTGGCCCATGAGCGCAAGTGCGCGTGTTTAGTGCCACATTGCTAGTTGAGCAAGGGTGGAGCCAACTTATAAGCCTTTGTCCACCAGCCATAGCACCTTTGGGTTAACCCTTTTACATGAAGCGAGGACGAAAGTGTAAGTAGGGTGCTATGTGTACGTGTGCTCGCCCCTACGGAAGGGCTGGGCGGTGCGGTTTTGGTGAGCGGGGTGTTACAAATGGTATCAGAGCCGACCCTCGCAGTTGCGTGTACGGGTTAGTGTGCGGGCATAGGACGCATGGCGCGTGTGGGCCTGAGATGGGACACACGACATGGCATATGGGTCGACACTGGACGTACGGTCGTGCGTTAAGAGGGAAGGTTCCTGGACATTTTGCTCGGGTTAGTGTGCGGACATATACATGCGCGTGTGGGCCTGGGATGGGACACACGGCATGGCTTATGGGTCGGCACTGGACGGGTGAGTTGGACCGACAAGGACGTCGGGTTCTTTGGGGGGGTGAATGTCACACCCGGCCAAATTTGGATGGCCATGAGTGGCCCATGAGCGCAGGTGCGCGTGTTTAGTGCCACATTGTTAGTTGAGCAAGGGTGGAGCCAACTTATAAGCCTTTATCCACCAGCCATAGCACCTTCGGGTTAACCCTTTCACACGAAGCGAGGACGAAAGTGTAAGCAGGGTGCTATGTGTACATGTGCTCGCCCCTACGGAAGGGCTGGGCGGTGCAGCTTTGGTGAGCGGGGTGTTACACGATCCATGAGAGTCTCTCAATAGCTGAATCCGAGCTTTCACCTCCCATATTTCTTGATTCCTCTATTGATTCCACTCCCGAACCATGAACACCAAAGGAAGAAGAAATTCAACTTTCAGAGTTCCCTTCTCGATCCAAGGATGATTCAGAAATTCAACTTTCAGAGTTCCCTTCTCGATCCAAGGATGATTCTTCTGGAGACATCATAAAGACCTCGAATCACTCCCAACATGACAAACCTACGACATCGATGTGCCTTTATGAGGTCCTCGATGAAGTTTGGAATCATGGGACCATAGTGGATTGGTCGCCTCAGAGATTAAAACATACATCCAAAGTAATTCGGGTTAGCTCGATTTCCACGACCATCCATTGTTCCATGAGGGGAAACATCATAGAAGTTGTTCACGACTCTACCGCTGGGGCTTACATCATATCGGAGTACCTTTTGGATATGCTTATGGGTAACAAGCCCTTGACCCCAACTGATAGATATTTCCAAAGTCCCACGTGGGATAGCTATATTTTCCCATGTTGGGAAATCGTTAGGGACGTGCTGATCATCATAGACAAGATCGACGTGTTCTTAGATTTTCACATCTATGACATCATGGATTTTGGTCTTCTCCTAGGTTTCCCTTTAGAAAAACTTCTTGATAAATCTCAAGGGAGCCTAGATGAAAAGTTCAGGGAACCTTGTTCTATCCACACTGATCTTTTTAGATATCCTTTGACAGAACCTTCCCAGAGTCCTACGATACCTCCTTTGCCTCCTAATCCTCCTAACGAAGCATTTCTTGAGGAGGCCATGGAGGAATGGTCAGATGGAGTGACCCACTTCTCTAAAGAAATTTGGAATAGCTTTCCTTCTTTGATCGCTCCTTGCCCCATTAGAGGAATTACCGTAGAGGCCCATTGTAACCCCATCATGGAGGTTAACATCATGCCATGACATTTAGCAGAAACTCTTTTGAGTGATGTTCCGCTAGGACCATACGACATACTTCTCAAGAGGTGTCCCTTTGGGCACATACTTGAATGTTGGGGGGTTATACGTGCCAGACCGCTCATGATAGGCAAGATCAAAATTAATCTAAACTTCCATATCTTTGATATTATCGAGCTTGATCTTCTCCCAGGCTTCCTGTTAGAGAAACTCTTTGATACATCCTTAGGGAGCCTAGATGATAAGCTTAGGGAATCCGCTTCCGCCACCACTACTAATGAGGACATGGCACCCATGCATACGACCATGAATGGTGTATGGCGTGGAGTAGAAGGAGTCCAACAAAGGTGTCTAAGTCTAGAAGGAGGCCGGAGGCTAACCCGGTTCGAGTCCCTGTTGACGTTCCTTAGCCTCACTACTAGGTTTGCACTCACGACGACAGCGCTAGAAATGCTTGTTGGCACTCGCTAGCGTCGCTACCGGGTTTATACCCCTAGTAATGGAGCTAGGAACGTCTTTGGTAAAACACACATCACAGAAAGGTCCGCAAGCGCACGGATTATCATTGTAGCACTTCACCCGGTGGTATTCAGGTTATCGTATTTATATGTTCCCAAGGGAGGCACTACGGCAAAGATGATCGGATAAACAGTGGAGAGTAACAAGACTCGGTAAAGAGCTATAGCGGGGGTAACGAATAAAGATATTCGGGGATAACTTGACACACACAAGGAGATCTTGATAAAGGGTTAGAGAGGATCTAGCGAGCTGGGAGGACAACGAGACGAGAAAGGATCCTAACACAATCTATCTATTCTTGTCAACTCTAGGTAAAGAACGAAGGCAAAGGATAACCAAGGCAAGCTAAACTCGACAAGCTCTTCTAGTGTTGCAGGGCCATGCACAGCCGCGCTCTCGGACTGGGATGAGAAGGGAGAACGACGACGCGCTGAATCCTACCAGCCCGAACTAACGTGGTGGACTACTGAGCCCGTCCGGAGCTGTCACCTCCCTAGGGTACCACAACAATTCCGTTGAACGGGACACCAATCTAAGACTAAGGCAAGCTCTGAGCATCGCGCTCACAATGAACCAAAGAACCTTTCCACGGATATCACGAAGGAAGGTCTCTCTCCGCTACTAAGCACAAACGTACTTGGTAGAAGATCAAGCGAAGAATGACCACAACACTATAGGGTTCAAGAGAGCTATGCTAACCAAGATTAAACTAACTTTAGTCTAAACCAAGAATAAAGCTTCTAGAGCAAAGTAAAAGTTGAATGTAATTGACACGAAAGGTAAGATAGAAAGATAACTTGAATTGTACTTGAGTCTAAACAAAGAAAGGATACAAGAGTAGTACCGGACCCTTGAAGAAGACTCCTCCGGAACCCCGAGACTAGCTCGACACGACTCTAACTCCCAAGCTACACTAATCGTACTCTAAGTGAACAAAAGTGAGAAATGGAGATGCTCCTGCGTTGTGTGTCTATTCCAGCGAGTGTGAGGTGCCTTTTATAGGTAAGGGAGGTCGGTGGAGCGCAGGGGAGGGAAACCCTAGGTGCGGCCGGCTCTCTAGGCACGGCCGGCCCTAGGATGTGCCGCCTCTCGCCTTGGACGCTCCTGATCACTGCTCCTGAGGCAGTTGTAGGTCGGCTCCTTGGGTCGGTTTCGCCCGGCACGCCAAGTGACAGGTGCGGCCGGCCCTATAAGTGCGGCCGGCCCTACCCCGTGCTGTGCGATGCACCGACTGTGTTAGGGAACGCCTAGGATCGCCTTTGGATGACGGTTGTGGCGGTTGAGCAATCGGATAAGTGGACTCATTGATCCAAGTGATCCTAGCATTCACCCTTTTATCAAACCGACATTCCTCCAGTGAATCACGCTCGTCCAAGTTGTGCTCGAGAGAGTAGGGGTGTTATGGACCAGGGTCGTGCCACCGGGCAGGGCCGGCCGGACCTGGCAGGGCCGGCCTTACCTACAGGGCTGACCGCACCTGCGGGGCTGGCCGCACCTGCAGGTTCGGCCGGACCAGGTGGTTCGGCCGTGCCTGGCACATGTGGCATGTTGGTCCCAAATTCTCCCAAAATGTGTACCTGCCTATGAAATTCACAACACAACTCGTGGAACTTTATTAGTACTAAAATGTGCATGGAACTTGTCATATGCTCCTCTCGAACCCGAGGTTTTGACGGTCAAATTTTTGTTGTAAGGACCGTCAACAAACTCCCCGAAGCTAAACGTTTGCTCGTCCTCGAGCAAAGCCTAGACTTGGCCTCGGTGGATCAGGAGTTGCATGATGTTACCACTCGGCAAGTATCTATGCACAAATCCATGCTCTACTTGCTATTTGAAAAGATTGGTACGAGAGAAACTTAGCCTTATTTTACCTGTGGGGCTTGTAACTTTCCACCTTGCCTTCGGAGGTTGAAAGGTAGAATGGGTTTGACTTTGCATCACTCGCTCTTATCTTTTCGGGATCCTATCTCGGAGTTTTGAAAATTTTGCAAAGAAAAACAAGGTTCCTCGGATGGTTCCCTCGATCGCTCAAGTGGTATTTGTTACCTCACCAAAGGCTTTTGAGCGAGCCTCAACTTCCTACTCTATGGCTTGTATGTGGAGCTTTGGGTAGGATAAGCATGAGACTCACTTGTGCCACATGATGTTGTTGAGCTAAAGACCGGATCCAAGAAGAAACTAGTCATGCAACTTGATCGAGATGTGCAAGTGTGTGGAATATTTTTGTTTGTTTTTCTATGGACTCCTTGGTTGAGATTCTCCTCTTGCTTTTATTTTGGAGGGGGGTCATGCTTCATCATTTTTTTTTCTATGCTCTTTGATTGGAGCACTTTTTTTTCTTATGCCTTTTGAGCATATACTCTTTTTTTTTCAATGACCCCTCTCTCCTTTTGCAAGAATACAAGAAGAGAAATCTCTTTGGAACTTTGGAGTATTTATTTTTGGTGGGTGGATGGCATGTTTTGCGTAACTTCCGGTGTGGAAGTTAGCTTGTATATGTGGGTGTACGTGATCTCTATCATGGGAGCATGAAAAGATTCTACCAAGGATCACAACAATTTGGCAAAACTCAATGGTCACAAGCAAGCATATGTAGAAGGTTTATACTTTGATATCGACATATGGCTTTGGTAGGTGATATGACCATTGAGGAACTTGTCTTGTTTTATTTTCTCAAAAGAAATCATCCGAGATTTTCACCATACTATGAGATAGAGCAAGATTAACATTGTCGCACCATATCATACTAGTCAACACCCTAGGTTTGGTCATAAGCATTTGCTTCCCACAAAGTTTTATTTCAGGCTCTTGTCTCAAAATATACCAACAAATTCAAATGCTCATAGAGCACAAGGTTGTACACTAGGTTCTTGCAAAGTTTTAACATAGCAACTATTCATCATTTCCAAAGTGAGGGTATATAGACAAGATTTCAAGTGCACATGGTTGAAGCAAATATTTTTGTTGTTTTTCTTTTATTCAAATGTGATAAACAAGATGTTGAAAATTGGTTTGGATGGACATACCTTCCTTGATTGAAAATGGGGTCTCCCCAAGCTAATTTTTGGCTACCTGGTTGTCGTGTCTTCATTTTGGTGATGAGTTGAACACTTGGAAGCTTGTGGTGGTTGGCTTGATGAATTCGTGGAAGATCATAGGTACAGCCGTACCACTAGGTTCGGCCGGCCCTACTCCATTTGCTCCAAGCACTCGTGTCCCCTCCTGTAAACATCCTACACAAAAATTTTGTCGAGGGGGGGTACGGCCGTACGTCTAGGTTCGGCTGTATCACCAAAAATCTCCAAAACTGCTTTTCTATGCCCTGTTTACTTACTAATGCAATGGTGAAATCAAATTTGAAATTTAAATATGCT
Organism: Cenchrus fungigraminus; assembly: GCA_036936925.1. NCBI lineage: Eukaryota > Viridiplantae > Streptophyta > Magnoliopsida > Poales > Poaceae > Cenchrus > Cenchrus fungigraminus. The sequence goes on from CM072778.1 coordinate 54,355,969, forward strand.
TGATGCACGAAATAAAATGTTGGAAGGGAAATATGAGATAAATACCGGTTTACCTCACGGCGAGGGCTCGTAGTTTAGATTCCGTGAGCGGGACTCCTCCGTTTGCTCAATTGATCTTGGATTCGTCCGGTCTCGGAGTGGAAGACTCGGACGATGCTCCCTTCACACGCCACACCCTCTTTGTTTTCTTCGGTGGCACTGAAGTCGGTGAGGCTTTAGCGGGGGTGTTTTTGGTTTCCGTCTTCTTTTCCCCCTTAGCTGTGTTGATTGCCTTCGGCTTCCTTGTTTGGTGGCGCCCTTTTGATGCTTTGTCTTGCTCCCAATGCTTCCTCATCGTGGCATGAGACTATCCACCTTGGGCTTGGTCGGGGCCACCTTCTCTTTCTTGTATTGGGGTCGTGGCTTCCTCCACTCCCTAGATTCCTCATCTTGCACTAGGTAACATTGCTCTTCTTTTGCTTGAAATTTGAATGTCATGTTCCTTCGCCCTATGCGGAATTGAATCTTTCCGGCTCTGACATCAATCCTTGCATTGACATCTCTTAGGAATGGTCACCCGAGAATAAGCGGCATTTCTCCATCATCTTGTGTGTCGAGGACCACGAAATCCGCAAGGACATAGGAGCCTTTGACCTTCACCAAAAGAATTTCCACTATGCCCTCTGGATATTTAATCGATGAGTCGGCAAGTTGGACTGTCATCATTGTTGGAGAGAGAGCAGGATATCCTAACTCCTCAAACATGGCCTTGGACATGAGGTTGACACTCGCACCAAGGTCACAAAGAGCATTCTTGATCTTTTGATAGTAGATCGTGCATGTGATAGCCGGATAACCATTGTCTTTCCTATGCAAGACTACTGATTCCTCCCATGGGTCTTGGATTTGATGTATGAGCTTCCCTACATGGTTAGGTGCATACACCCTCCTAGATGGCTTACCCCATCTGGTGGATACAATGCTAACATTCTCTCGGGTAGGTTCGGGTTGCCCCGGGATTCCACCCGACTCGGAAGACGGTAAAGAAGCAGCAAGCTGAGCAAGTTGAGTTTCTATCATTTTATTAAAGCTTAGCTGATTCTTCATAGCAGTAGTGAAGGATTCTATGGTGGAATTCAGATTTTCAAGAACTTTATCATTGGCGGCTAGCTTCTTGTTTAAATTTTCATTAATTTTAGCCTGGCCAAAGACAAGATCTCTAATGGAGGGCTGATTATTGAAATTGTTAGAATAATTACCTCCATTTTGATTGTTGAACGGGAAGTTGGGCCTTGAGTTCCACCCTTGATTGTTGTAGTTGTTGTTGCGGAACCCATTGTTGTTGCCATTGTTGATGAAGCTGGCTTCTTCCCTTGTCTCGGGACAATCATTTCCCGAATGACCTACATTACCGCAAACCTCGCACATCATGCGAGCGTCCATAATCTTGGCGGTCTCCATATTGCTCGGTGCCTCCAATTTCTTCATTAGGAGGTCCATCTTGGCGGCGAGCATGTCGATTCCATCGACTTGGTGTACACCGCGGTTACGGGGTTGGAGACGATCTCCATCCCAACCTTGATTTGCCACCATCTTCTCGATCAACTCCTTGGCGGCAGGTACTTGTAGTGAGAAGAAGGCTCCTCCAGTGGCTGCATCTAGGTGCTCACGAGCGGTACGCTTGAGCCCGTGATAGAAGGTTTGAATTAAGAACCACCCCTGCATGCCGTGTTGTGGGCACGTAGTGATGTACTCCTGGAGACGTTCCCATTCTTCCGGGATACTCTCATCATTCTGCTGCTGGAAGCCCGAAATTCTAGCGCGGAGGGCATTGGTTTTGCCCACCGGGAAGAACTTCGCGAGAAATGCCTTAGAGCACTTATCCCATGTGTTGATGGCATCTCGCTCCGCATAAAACCATTGCTTCACCTTCCCGAGCAATGAGAACGGGAATAGGCGAAGACGAATTGCGTCGTCTGTCACTCCGCGGATAGTGAAAGTCCTGCACACCTCCAGGAAATGCTGGAGATGTGCATTGGCATCTTCATTAGGCTTGCCGCAGAACGGACTTGCTTGCACCATGTTGATCAACGCCGGCTTGAGTTCAAAGTTTCCTTCTCCCACCGTCACGTTCGGTCCGGTAGGGACATTGTTGTTGGAGGGAGTGGAAAACTCGCGGATCGTCCTCTCGGCCATCGGTGCTGACGAGGTGCTGTTTACAGGATCGACGGTGTTCGTCTCTTGACTTGAGAGAAACTTCTGAGGAATGAGGACACGAGGTCACACTCTCCTCACAAGTGACTCCGGACTGTCGTGAAAGTTGGACGGTAGGTCGGAACCGGTCATGCACTACTCTGCGTACACGAGAGTAGAGCAAGGGTAAACCCGCTTAAATAGTGGTTCACCGAACCTAGATAACTCCACCACTAAGTTTAAATGATATCTTTTGCCTATTGCCTCCCCGGCAACGGCACCAGAAATTCTTGTTGACGTTCCTTAGCCTCACTACTAGGTTTGCACTCACAGCGACAGTGCCAGAAATGCTTGTTGGCACTCGCTAGCGTTGCTACCAGGTTTATACCCCGAGTAATGGAGCTAGGAACGTCTTTGGTAAAACACACGTCACAGAAAGGTCCGCAAGCGCACGGATTACCGTTGTAGCACTTCACCCGGTGGTATTCGGGTTATCGTATTTATATTTTCCCAAGGGAGGCACTACGACAAAGATGATCGGATAAACAGTGGAGAGTAACAAGACTCGGTAAAGAGCTATAGCGGGGGTAACGAATAAAGATATTCGGGGATAACTTGACACACACGAGGAGATCTTGATAAAGGGTTAGAGAGGATCTAGCGAGCTGGGAGGACAACGAGACGAGAAAGGATCCTAACACAATCTATCTATTCTTGTCAACTCTAGGTAAAGAACTAAGGCAAAGGATAACCAAGGCAAGCTAAACTCGACAAGCTCTTCTAGTGTTGCAGAGGCATGCAAAGCCGCGCTCTCGGACTGGGATGAGAAGGGAGAACGACGACGCGCTGAATCCTACCGGCCCGAACTAACGTGGTGGACTACTGAGCCCGTCCGGAGCTGTCACCTCCCTAGGGTACCACAACTATTCCGTTGAACGGGACACCAATCTAAGACTAAGGCAAGCTCTGAGCACTGCGCTCACAATGAACCAAAGAACCTTTCCCCGGATATCACGAAGGAAGGTCTCTCTCCGCTACTAAGCACAAACGTACTTTGTAGAAGATCCAGCGAAGAACGACCACAACACTATAGGGTTCAATATTGTTATGCTAACCAAGATTAAACTAACTTTAGTCTAAACCAAGAATAAAGCTTCTAGAGCAAAGTAAAAGCTGAATGTAATTGACTCGAAAGGTAAGATAGAAAGATAACTTGAATTGTACTTGAGTCTAAACAAAGAAAGGATACAAGAGTAGTACCGGACCCCTGAAGAAGACTCCTCCGGAACCCCGAGACTAGCTCGACTTGACTCTAACTCCCAAGCTACACTAATCCTACTCTAAGTGAACAAAAGTGAGAAATGGAGATGCTCCTGCGTTGTGTGTCCATTCCAGCGAGTGGGAGGTGCCTTTTATAGGCAAGGGAGGTCGGTAGAGCGCAGGAGAGGGAAACCCTAGGTGCGGTCGGCTCTCTAGGCATGGCCGGCCCTAGGATGTGCCGCCTCTCGCCTTGGACGCGCCTGATCACTGCTCCTGAGGCAGTTGTAGGTCGGCTACTTGGGTCGGTTTCGCCCGGCACGCCAAGTGACAGGTGCGGCCGGCCCTATAGGTGCGTCCGGCCGTACCCTGTGCCGTGTGATGCGCCGACCGTGTTAGGGAACGCCTAGGATCGCCTTTGTATGACGGTTGTGGCGGTTGAGCAATCAGATAAGTGGACCCATTGATCCAAGTGATCCTAGCATTCACCCTTTGATCAAACCGACATTCCTCCAGTGAATCACGCTCGTCCAAGTTGTGCTCGAGGGAGTAGGGGTGCTATGGACCAGGGTCATGCCACTGGGCAGGGCCGGCCGCACCTACAGGGCCGGCCGCACCTGCAGGGCCGGCCGCACCTGCAGGGCCGGCCGCACCTGCAGGTTCGGCCGGACCAGGTCGTTTGGCCGTGCCTGGCACATGTGGCATGTTGGTCCCAAATTCTCCCAAAATGTGTACCTACCTATGAAATTCACAACACAACTCGTGGAGCTTTATTAGTAATAAAAATGTGCATGAAACTTGTCATATACTCCTCTCGAACCCGAGGTTTTGACGGTCAAATTTTTGTTGTAAGGACCGTCAACAGTCCCCAAGGTGGAGGCCCAAATCAACTCAAGTTCGAGCCTAGTTCGGAGTTTAGGAGCAGCACACACTAAAAATGACGCCTTGGTCGCATACGGATTCCATTTTGGATGTTCTTTACATGGATGGAACCAGAATTTCATAGAGCTTCCAATGGCACTAGTCTCAAGCCCAAATTCATTCAGAGTCAATGGGAATGGTCAAAACAACTTGACGTCCAGAATCTATCAAGGTGCTACATCACCAGTTTGTCGAGCCTTAAGCCCAAGTTGTGAGCGCCCCACCCACCCCTGGTCGCCCCCAAATCAAGGATGCCCATTCTCTTATAAACTCAGTAGCCGCCACCTTAGAAACTCGGGTTTTGTTTAGTTCAAGTTTTCAGAGTCGAAACTGTGATTGATTCATTGTAACTGTGGCGACAAGTCCTTTTACCATGATCCAAGGCCCCTATTCTTGCATCTCCTCGACGATGTCGACTAGTCCTTTCAAATCGAGTGCTCTAACACCTCTCATAATAGCTTCATATACATCTGCAATTTCAGATTGCATGTTTACCATTTTCATCCTCGTGTTCTTCGATTCGCTTGCAGGGAAAAGCTTTCTTAGCGTGGTCAATCGAGTTGTTCTTGGTTGATAACCAACGTAGTAGTGGTGTAGCTGTTGCAGGGTTTGAATCGTGCCTAATTAGAAGCTTGGATCGTGAATGTCAAGTTCTCCACCAATTGAATTTACCCTACCTCTCGGAAGATCGGGCCAGCGTCTCATCAACTACACCACGTCTAGGACATCCTATGGCGATGCCTCTTCCCAAGCAAAAACTGCTCGAGAAGACGTCACATATATCTCTGTTTGTGTCATCCGAGCCTGTACTCATTGAGATTGCAGAGTCTTCTACCTTTCATGAGTATGACTCGGAAGACCCTCTTCACCTTTGTGAAGATGAATGATCGTCACCATTTTCGACCGAGTTTCAACCTCTTCCCACTAGCCCGTATCATCTTGCTTTCGATCACGATCGAGAGTCGACATTGAGGTTCCATGATGAATCTCTTGGGATGGAGAACTCTTGGGCCATGGAATCTTGTGAGGCACTGACTCTGAAATTCATAGGAAAGGATTCCATTAACAAGCATGGTAGTTTCATTCTTGATGAACCACATGAACCATGCTTGTATCATGCCTCTCCAGAGTCGGCCATGTTTAGTGCACTGAGCACACATGACGACTAGAACTACCTTCTAGTCCTCTTTTGCAAGAGGTTTAGCAGGTTGATTGTAGATGCATATGTTTACCATAAGCATTGCAGATTTCGTATATGCACTGTGGCACTAACCATGCAGCTGAGGCTTTGCCAATACATCAACAATTGGTGGCTGCAAGATGAAGTTCCCATGGTCAATATTATGCCCGTAAACAAAACACTACCAGGAGGTAGCCTAGATTAGCATAGGTTTATTTCCCCTTTCGAATAAAAGCAAGAACATGTTTTTAGGATAAGTTGTCCTTCGGGTATTTTTGGTCGCTAACCTTTCAGGTGGAGATTAAAAAGAACGATGGACATGTGATGATTAAGAACATGTGAGCTATATCAATTGCAACACCTTGGTAAGGTTTAATGAGGGAACATTTACAAAAGGAAGCTTGGAATCCACACACTTGAGTTTTTGTTACCTAGCAATGCAAACTTCAAGTGTGGGGGAGATATGTGAGCATCCCGAGTAAAGTTCCTCTTATGACAAATCTTATCCTTGCTTGGAAATGATGTTAGCTCTTACATCTTGCCCAACTAGCTAGGTATATTCTGCTTTTGACTTTAAAAAAAGCCCTTCCGAGAGGTTGCCCGTGGTTCACTATCATGTGCTCATGCTTATGTCCTTCTGAAGATAGCTTGATCATGCTTACATGTTTCATTTATATTTGTTCATATGCTCTGGTTTGAATGAATGCTCGAGCGTACATTCATAGGTTGTTTTGACTTTAGCATGGTGTTTAGGTTAAAATGGTCTTCTTCAGTCAAAACAAGACATGGTGTCGAGTTTTGATTGATGAACGTTGGAGTTATATTTGCGTAGATCTTGGTTGCATATATGTGGACTAACCCCAACAGGAAATTATCAAGTCCAAATGGGTAAGTCATTGAGTTAGATTCAAATGGGGAGGTAAGTCAAGGCATCGGATTCATGTTGCACAACACGCAAAGGAAGTAAATATGACCTCTCGAAGGTCCAAAGGTAAGTATATTCTCCTTTGTCAATGAAGTGTGATCTTGATCTAACTCCATTTGAGCAACTGACATTGTGACAATAAAAATAAAAACCTCAAAATATTTAAATTTGAATAAAGGCTCTATGGTTCTCGAACCAGTAGAGTCCCTCTTTTGTTTCCGTTTTCTATTTGAAGGACTGATTAGGCGACCAGAGAGGGGGGAGTGAATGAGAGTGTGAGACATGGGTACCCCTGAGTCCCCACCGACCAGGTTCACGGCCGTCCCCGACAGGTGGGTCCGGCCTACCAGAAGACCCGCCGACCTGACAGTGGGCCCAACCGACCTAGTTGGCGGCCCACACGACCTCCTGAAGACCATCCAGAAGATTCCCCAGGCGACCTTATCCAGAACGACTTCGAGACTTGGCGTGCAAGACAAGACAGCGGAGGATTCCGACAAGCAGATTGACATACATGGCAAGTGTTGTAAACAACTAGACTTAGGTCTCCTGGTCGTAACCGACCAGGAGTCTGGGCGCCGACCTTGTCCGCTGGCCAATATAAGGCGGGCGAGGCGACCCCTTGTAATCACGCAATCCTCAAGCAATCTACACTAGCAACTGGACGTAGGGTTTTACTCTTCGGAGGCCCGAACCAGTATAAACTCGCCGTGTTCTCTGTGTTCCGTGTGCTCGTGCGCAACCTTCGAGTTCTTAGCCCTAGATTTCACCCCGCTGAACAAATAAACCACCGGGGTTAACCCCCCTGTGGGCTGTCTAGATCTAAACATCTGATAGTTGGCGCGCCAGGTAGGGGGAAATCAGGGTTCTTCGAGTAGCTCGATGGCTTCACCAAGCGGCGTCATCTTCCCGGATAGCATGGCGGACTTCCTCGCCAACCCCGTCGACATCTGCTTCGGCTCTATGCTGATGGAATCCACCGCTCTAGCCGCCTGCCTCGTCATCGAGGGCAATGCAGTCACCTCCAACCAGCAGGTCGAATCCGATCTGCTGGCGGAGACCCACCCACCCACTCCTCGCGATCTGATCACGGGGCTCGATCGCGTTGAGGACATGCCCTCCGACACGATCAAGGTCTGTGAGCGTGTCAAGCGCCCTAGCAGGACCTCTCCGTCTTCATCCCGCACGCCTCTTGGTCTGCGGAACGCAACCCATGCAGCATCTCGCTACATGAAGAACAAGATCCAGATCGAATCTAGACCCAAGATCCTACATCGTGGAAACTGTAGAGGTCATCTCGACGACCCCTGCCCCGTCCATGAAGACTCCAAACACACGGCTCGCCAGTGCCATGTGCTCAAGAAGCTTCATCGACCTCTCATCACGGCTCATTGCCAACAGATCAACCGCGAGCCGTCCCCGGACCACCTCGCGTTCCAGATCGCCTGAACAACTATCTCTCCCAACTATCCGGGCGAGGTGTTTGAGATCCCGGACCAAGAGGTCCTCGTGGTCTCCGCCGACATACCCTCTCAAGCTGGTGAGACCGACGAGCAGCACATACAGCGTGAGAATGCTAATGCCGCATGAGCTACGCGTCGACAACAGGAGATAGATGCAGCTACAGCAGTCGCAGGTCAACCTGCAGGCAACGTCGTACCCGGTGCTGGTGGCCAACCTGCAGGCAACGTACCTGATGGTGCAGCCGCCCCTGCGGCTCCAGCTGCTCCCCAACAACAGCAGAATCAAGACGAGCCTCGTCGACACTGCCTGCGTGCCAGAGACCTCCTGAAGGACTTTGAGCAAGATGGCCACGAAGTCTACAACTCACCTCAAGCTAACCTAGGCGCAGCCCTTGCTGAGCTGGGACAACTTGTGGACACTCCCGCCACTCGACGTCTACAAGCTGACATCCGCATCGCCACTGCCCAGGTCGAAGTAAGAGGTCCAGGATACAGCAGATCGGCCTCCAGTTCCTACTCCAGGAGTAGGTCAGAACGGCCCCGTCGCCGTCACCGAAGCAATGGCGCTCCCCTTCAGCCGGTGCCTGAAGAGGGAGGTGGTGAGAACAAAGTGGTGCAGCCGGCCAACACTGCTGCCAACGCAGCAGCCAACCCTCCAGCGAATGCCGTGGCCAATGCCGCCGCTAATGTTGCGGGCAACATCGCCAACAACGTCGCCAACGCTACCGGCGCCCAGCAGCAGAACGTCGCCGGCAACGCAGGAGCTCAGCCTCCTCCAGCCGCGCGTGCCAGGAGCAATCAGCGCCAACCCGTACGAGATGAAGTGGAAATAGCACGATGTGCTAACTACGATCGTGTCAACAGGGTCCCTGATCCCCTCGACGCCAACCACCCCATCCAAGCAACAGATCTCCGGCTGATGCATGATCAAGAACTCCTTCGTCGTGCCTAGTACGACCAAGATAATGGTCCTCCCGACGACCTCTACATCATCCCAACAGCATACGCCCCGTCAGCTAGCCCTGGAGCGATCAACAACTTTCCAACGTTCTCATGATGTCTCAGGATGATCAGATACCCCAAGGACTTTAAACTAGCAATTGAAAAATCTGACGGCCGCCCCGACCTGAGTATTTGGCTGAAGATGTACAGCATCGCTGCCCGCGCATCTGGAGGCAACGAAGACCACATGGCAGGATACTTTCCTCTTGTGATGGGCAAAGCACCACTCCTGTGGCTCGACAACCTCCCTGCGGAGTGCATCACCTCATGGGCGACCTTGTCGCGACTCTTCACGACCAACTCCCAAGCGACCTATAATCGCCCTGGCAACACTCACCACCTCGCCAGAGTGCGGATGAGGAAGGACGAAACTCTTCGCGAGTACACCAACCGCTACTTCGAGAACCGCAACACTCTTGCGGGAGTCAAAGATGAAGACGTCATAGCCTACTACAAGAAGGGGGTAACTAATCTAAAACTCTTCGAGAAGATCCATGAAGCTGATGCCAACACCATCGCCGACCTCATGGCCTACGTCGACAAGGTCGTCGACACTCAAGACGCGGTGGTACACAACTTCAAAGGAGAAGACCACGAAGACGGCGGAGGCAGGTCGCGCAAGCGATCAGGCGAGGTCTACGCGACCGACCCACCTCGACCTTCCACTTTCCTTGAAAGTGACTTCAACATCGTCATGGACGAACAGTGCTAGTTCCACCGCGACGCCAAGCATACCATGAGGGAGTGCGAACAGCTAAAATGCGCCCTAGGCGTACCTCCGGAACCCAAGAAGACCAAGAGCGGCAACAACGATGACCAGAACAACAACCGCCGCTACGACAACCGCAACCGTCGACCTGATCGACGTGATTACCGCGACCGCCGACCCTACCGTCGCAATGATGACAGGGATCATCGTGACTATCGCCGCGACTATCACCGCGATGATCGACGTGATGACTACCGCCATGACGATCGCCGAGAAGACCACCACAACGACCATCGTGATGAGCTCCGCGATGACCGGCGTGATGATCACCGCGACGACGACCCCAACCGCAACGACAACCGTCGCAAGGAGCCTTCTCCTCCACCACCACCAAATGGGGGCAATCCCAATGGTGCGTTCCAGAATGCCAAATGACAGATCAATTTCATCGTCGGCGGCCGCCAAGCAGCTAAAAGCAACAGACAGCAGCGATCAAACGCAAGGGAGATCGGCCAAGTCAACACTAAGACTCCGCAATCCCTGCGTTGGTCGGAGTACCCCATCACTTTCTCCAGGAAAGACCATTGGGTGCACATACCAGACCCCGGGACCTACCCGCTGGTCGTCAACCCATAGTGGATGGCGCGTTCTTGCCCAAGACCCTTATCGACGGGGGCAGCAGCTTGAACATCATCTTCACCGAAACGGTGCGAAAGATGGATTTCGACTTCTCCAAGATGACTGCTTGCGACGAACCCTTCTATGGGGTCGTACCCGGCAAGGCTGCATACCCCATAGGTCGTGTATGCCTACCAGTCACCTTCGGCAAACAGGACAACTTCCGCACGGAGTACCTGACATTTGAGGTCGCGAACTTCCGCTCCTCCTACCACGCCATCCTTGGTCGACCTATGTTGGCCAAGTTTATGGCTATACCGCACCACACCTACCTCATCATGAGGATGCCAGCTGCAAACGGGATCCTTTCCGTTTACGGTGATATCCTCGTCTCCTACAACTGCGAGAGTGACACTGTTGACCTCACCAAGGTTTCTACGTGCAAGGCCGCCGCTACGGTCATGGTCGCCCAGGCCACCAAGATCGACCAAACTACTCTGGAGGTACCTGAACAGAAGCGTACAACTACTGCCTTGGACGCAAGTCTCGCAGTGAAGAAAGTTTGCCTCGGCCTGCCCGATGCAACCAACGAAGTCACCATCGGGGCTGATCTTGACCCCAAATAGGAACTCGCCCTCACCAGTTTCCTCCGGGACAACACCGATATTTTTGCATGGAGCCCGTATGACATGCCCGGTGTCCCCAGGGAGCTGGCTGAGCACGCCCTTGAAGTAAGCAAGACAGCAAGACCTATCAAGCAAAAGCTCTGGCGATTTGCAAAAGATAGAAAGAAGGCCATAGAAGTAGAAGTCTGTAAGCTCTTAGCTGCAGGATTCATCCGAGAATGTAAACACCCGGTTTGGCTTGCAAACCCGGTCCTTGTACCAAAGAAAAATGGAGGATTAAGGATGTGTATCGACTACACCGACCTCAACAAGCACTGCCTGAAAGATCCCTTCCCTCTTCCTCGCATCGACCAGGTCGTGGACTCCACGGCCAGCAGCGTCCTACTATGCTTCCTCGATTGCTACTCAGGGTATCACCAGATAGCCCTGAATCCCGACGACCAAGACAAGACGGCGTTCATAACGCCCAATGGCTTCTACTGCTATAAGGTCATGACCTTTGGCCTGAAAAATGCTGGCGCGACCTACCAGAAGGCGATACAGAACTGCCTGAAGTCTCAGATTGGGAAGAACGTGGAAGCTTACGTTGACGATGTGGTCGTCAAGACCACTGAACAAGATCAGCTCATCAACGACCTCGCCGAGACTTTCTCCAATCTACGCACCTACCAGTGGAAGCTCAACCCGACCAAGTGCGTCTTCGGTGTTTCCTCTGGGTTGCTTCTGGGCTTCATGGTGGGACACCGAGGCATTGAAGCTAATCCCGTCAAGGTCGATGCAATCCGCAACATGGCCAAGCCATCTTGCAAGAAAGACGTCATGAAGCTCACGGGTATGATGGCGGCCCTAGGTCGTTTCATCAGCAAGCTCGGCGAAAAAGGTTTACCTTTCTTCAAGCTATTGAAGAAAGCTGATAAGTTCGTATGGGATGAAGAAGGACAGAAGGCTTTTGAGGCTCTCAAGGAGTTCTTGATCACACCACCGATCATGACACCACCCATACCAGGAGAAACCCTTCTCCTCTACATCTCTGCCACCACTAATGTGGTCAGCACGGTTCTCGTTGCTGAACGAGAAGAAGAAGGGCAGGTCTATCCTGTTCAATGACCTGTGTACTACATGAGCGAGGTCCTGGCCGACGCTAAAACACGATATTCACAGCCTCAGAAGTTGCTCTACGCACTCCTGATCACGTCGAGAAAGCTTCGCCACTACTTCCAAGCCCACAAGATCAGGGTGCCATCATCCTTCCCGCTGGGGGAGATCATCTGCAACCGCGACGCCAACTGCCGCATCGTCAAGTGGTCGGTGGAACTTGGAGAGTTCGACATCGAGTTCTGCCCTCGGCAGGCGATCAAGTCACAGATCCTAGCTGACTTCGTGTCAGAATGGACAGAGATCCAGATGCCCCCTCCCAAGGAGAGGCCTGAGCACTAGATAATGTACTTCGACGGTGCCCTCAACCTAGAAGGTGCAGGAGCAGGAGTGTTATTCATCTCTCCTTATGGAGAACAGCTCAAATACGTCCTGCAGATACACTACAAGGCCTCAAACAATAGAGCTGAGTACGAGGCTCTAATTCATGGGCTCCGTATCGCAGTGTCCCTTGGCATCAAGCGACTACTGGCATATGGCGACTCCAAGGTCGTCATCGAGCAAGTCAACAAGGAGTGGGATTGTGTGAAAGACACAATGGACGCCTACTGTGCTGAGATTCGTAAGCTCGAAGGCCACTTCGAGGGGATCGAGTTCCAGCACGTGCCACGCAACAACAACGTGGCCGCCGACGTATTATCCAAACTAGGCTCCAGGCGAGCTCTAGTCCCGGCGGGTGTGTTCGTCCAACACCTACGCAAGCCGTCGATCAAAATCCTAGATCCGGACAATCCGGACCAAGGTCAGTCTAATCCAGAACCAGCACCTCCCCGCGATGTGCTGATGTCAGAAAAAGAGGATGATTGGCGCGAGCCTTTCTTAGCCTTCCTACTCGGCCAGCGAGTCCCAGAAGACAAAGCTGAACGTGAGCGCATCACACGGTGTAGTGCTAACTACGTCGTGATCAACAACGACCTGTACAGAAAAGCCGCCTCCACTGGCATCTTGATGAAGTGCATCTTGCGATCAGAAGGTCTTCAGCACCTGGCTGAGATTCACAGCGGTGAGTGTGGCGGTGACGCAGCATCCGCCAACCTGGTCGGCAAGGCATATCGATCTGGTTTCTACTGGCCCACGGCCAAGTCTAACACCAAAGACCTCGTCAAGAGGTGCAAAGGATGCCAATTCTTTGCTAAACAGCAGCATCTGCCAGCTCAGACCCTGCGCACAATTCCCCCATCATGGCCCTTTGCCATGTGGGGTCTCGACTCCATAGGTCCTTTCAGAACCACTCTCGATGGCTACAAGCACATCCTTGTCGCCGTCGACAAATTCACCAAGTGGATTGAAGTCTGACCTGTCGCTAAGGTCACGTCGGAAGAAGCGGCAAAATTTATCCAGGAGATCAAACATCGCTTCGGTGTGCCCAATAGAATTGTCACCGACCTCGGGACGGCCTTCACAGGGTCTGCCTTCTGGGATTTTTGCCAGGATAGCATGATTGATGTCTACTACTCTTCGGTCGCCCACCCTCGGTGCAACGGCCAGGTCGAACGTGCCAATGGCATGGTTCTTCAAGCTCTCAAGGATAGTATCTTTGATGACGCTTCTAATTACGCTTCCCGATGGTTAGACGAGCTACCACATGTGATCTGGGGTCTAAGGACCTAGGTCAGTTCCGCTACGGGCTTCTCGCCCATCTTCTTGGTCTATGGCTCCGAGGCCATCCTACCCACCGACGTCATCTTCGGAGCCCCGCGTATACAGTTCTACGAGGAGGGAGAAGCTGAGCAGACTCGTCGCGTCGACCTCGACAGCCTCGAGGAACAAAGAGTGGTAGCCGTTATGAGGCAAGCTCGCCACGACCAGCAACTCCGTCGGTATCATGATCACAATGTCAAGGAGACCGATGGTATGCACAAGTTGTCCGCCCCTTGGGAAGGACCTTTCATCGTCACAGAAGTCATCAGCCCGTCTACATATCGCCTCCAGTGGGGTGACGGCCAAGGAGTACCCAACCCATGGAATCTAGAGCATCTTCGATGATTCTACCCGTAGAATAGTTTCCATTACAGCTATGTATTCTTCATCTTTGTATTTTCAGTTCAATAAATATTAATTAAAGCAGTCATCTGCTGTGTCTCGAGCTCTACCCTCTTTTGTTTCATGTCATGTGTCCTCCCCCTCGACATGCTCGGGGGCTTGGCAAAAGCCAATTCAGGGGTCGAAAGACCTGAGGGCGAAGTTTCCTGTTCCTCCCCCAAGATATGCTCGGGGGCTTGGCACAAGCCAACATAAGGGTTGCTCGACCTGAGGACGTCGTCCCTCATGACTACTCACGTTGTGTTGTTGCGAACTTGCTTGGTCGTATGGTTGCAAAAGCTGAGTCCCAGACTCCTTCCTGCGCGCCGATTGCACGTAAGTCTCCCTGCTGAGCTGTGGTGATTGGTAAGCCATCCTCTCTGTGAGTAGTGGTCAGCGGGGTATGATAAAGACACATCACTTCAGGACAACCAAGTTCGTGCAAACATAAACTAAGTACATCATGCAGGCCAAAAGAAGATTATCATTGTTATTTACATGACTGGAGGACAGAGGGGGTACAGCTCTATGACTACGACTCCTCTTCACCATCGTCGCCCTCGTAATCGATGGCGTCCATTATCTTCTCGGCGGCCTCCCGTATCTCGTCCTCTACGGCCTTGAGGTCCTTCGTCGCGTCTGGGCCTTCTCCGACCTTGACCATGTCAACATCGGGGTGATGCGAATTCACTCGCACCAGCGACTTTGTTGCCGCTGTCAAGCTCGTCGCTCTCAGGAGGTTGATTAACTTCTGGGGCGCAGCCAGAAGTCGGTCATTGGCTGGCTCGGGCTCCTCCCCAGCAACCTGCGGCTCCACCATGTCCATCACATGGTCGGCAACATTCTTCAAATTCTTCACCTCCACCTCGAGCCCTGCAATAGTCACCTGGTCATTCCGCAACGCTTGCAAAGCTACCTCGAGACTGACCTCAAGGTCCTTTCGAGCTTGCTTCTCATAAGCCATCTTCTGGGACACGGCGTACTCACTGTCTACAGTGGCTTTCATCAGCCGCTTCAGCTCTTCAGCACCAGTTTCGGCCTCCTGCAGGTTCACCTCCAGGCTTCGGACCTTCTCCTTAGCGTTCTTGAGGTCATTCTTGAGGTCGTCCTGTTGCCTGTGAAAATCTGTGGGGTGCAATAGGTCATAAGGTGCAACCCTCAGTCGTACAAGTGAAGGATGGACAAAGCTGTGAAGCAGTTAGCCTTACCAGCGCTCACAGTCGTGAATAATGCATCAGCATCTCGATTTTTCTACTTCTCTTCTTTTAGCTCGTCTTCGAGCTTCTTCTTATCAGCCGCGGCTGCCTCACGGACACGATTGAGCTCTTGTTCGAGCTCCGTCACCCGCAGCTGCGCGGCTGTGGCATTCCTGCACTGGTTGGCCCTGCCCTGGGCACGGTTGGCTAGCGATTGCTCCAAAAACAAGAAACAGGTCGTCAACAACAAAAAGACCAAACGCTTCATGAAGACCAAGACAACTACTTACCGAGAACGCATCGTTCAGCGTCAAGATGGCCCGACGAACCGCCTTCATGTCTTCCTCATCTTCGAAGGCATCTACTCCCTAGGGAGTGCCGCTCCAATCAATGTCATGGCGCCTCAAACTTGGCCTCGTCGACGTCGAACCCGGTGCCTGCACACCGGTTGTTTCTGGGTTCCTCTGTGGTGGCTCGATCTGGGCCTGGTCCACAGTCGAGCCCTGAGCTAATGTGCTGGGCACCATGTTGATGGGGTTCACCTCAATAACGGGCGGGGGAGCCGATGTCCCTACGTCGCCCACGGAACCCTGAGTTCCGACCTCCTGCTCAGACGTCACCATCCGTGAGGGAGAACCTTGAGCACCCGAGGTGCTCTGAGGTCTAGCGTCCGAACTACAGCAATTTTGTCAACATGATAAAGATTTAACAATGACGAGCAAGGGACAATCTAAGTACTGAGGTTTTACCTCGTAATCACTGGCGCACGCAACCTAGGCCTCAAGGGCCGGGCCGGGCCGGAATCTTCACAGGCATCTTGGCCTGGGCACCGGCTGCAACTACCTGCGCCTCTCATACGGCGGAGGTCTTCCTCCGTAACTTGCTGCTCCAGCTCCCGTTGCCTCTTGGTCGCAGGACTTGGCGACCTCCTTTCCGCACGATCATCAGTGACCAGCGGATCATCAGTGGCTTCATCCCTTTCCTCGGCCTCTCTGGACGCCGAGGTGGGGATCACCGGGGGAGGGCTCGCCCTCCTCTTCCTTTTCTTCTTGTCGGCCTCAAGCTTGTCAGTCTTTGCTGCCTCGACCTTGGCGGCAGCTCTTGAGGTCGACTGCTTAGCCGTCACTGCCCTCGTCTTGCGTCCCGGCCTTGTGGCACTGCTAGCCTCAAGCCGGTCCGCTGCGTCGTCACCGACCTCCGGGTCGCTGTCTTCATCAGCTCCAACCGATGAATCTGACTGATAATTTTCCAGCAGCACAGCTGCTGGAGGCTGGTAGTCCTCCGACCTTAACTTCCGACGTGGCTCCTCGCCAGTCCGTAAAGGTGCAGGGCACCAGAATTGCATCTCCTGAGTCTGCAAAAACAAACAACAAGATATAAGAGGTCTCCCTCTAATCAAACAAAGCACAGAAACACATCGAAGCAATCTGATTGTCTCAGAACTTACAGGATCAGCAGGTCGGGTCAGGGAGTACGCCTTAGGGCACTTCCTGTTCCGGATGCACCCAGTGTACATCTGTGTCACTCTAGCCGCCATCTCGTCCCTGGAGATCTTGCGGTTGACTTCACGAGTAGGGTCTAACTGACCCCAATACTCGTACGCCGGATGCACCCGGTCCTTGATTGGCTGGATCATGCGACGACAAAATGACATCGCTACAGAGCCTCCCGTCAGACCTTTCTTCTTGAGGTCGGCGACGAGGGAGAGCAACTCCTTGAGATCTTCCAGCTCACGGGAGGTGAGCGCTAGGTCCCACTCCGGTATCTTCTCGGGCTTATGCCCGGTGCGCTTCGGGAGCGCCGGCTTCTGGTCGGCGATATAGAACCACTCCGACCTCCACCCAGTGGTGTTGTCCGGCAGATCCATATCTATCCATTCTACCTTGAGACCTGATCTCAGGCAGAACATCACTGATCCTACTACACCGATGCGCTTGTCGGTGGTCTTCACATATGTATGAACAACGAAACTACAGTGATCGAGTTGGGAATGAGGTGTACCAGCTTCAGCTTGTAGTAGTAGAGAAGACTTCTGAAGAAGTCGCCGGCGGGCACACTGAACCCGCGCTCGAAGAAGGACGCGAAGACGACCTGCTCCTTATCGTCCTCCGTCGGGAACGCCTCGCCAGTGGGCGCCTTCCACTCCACCTCCGCCTTGGTCCTCAGCAGCTCGCAGTCCACGAGCGACTGGATCTTCTCCTCGGTCATTGTCGAGGGATCCCAAACCGTCTCCGGGGACGGGATTTGGGGAGCCGCGGCCGCCATTTCTTGCAAGCGAGTGGATTTGGATCTAAAATTGACTAGGGTTTTTACGCGCATGCGGAGCGGCGTGGTGCGTGGATGGTGGAGCCGGCGCGCAGTCTGCTAGAGACGGCGGTGGCAAGCTAAGGCTTTGCGGGTGGAGGACGGATGCGGAGGAAGGTAGCTAGGGCAAGACGAGCTCCGGCGGAGGCGGCGGGAGGAAGAAGGAGAAGGCAGGGGAGGGTCAACACCCATCCCCGCGGCCGTATTTATATGGGCCCCGCCATGGATTCCCGTTGCGGATCTGTCGCCGCAACGAGCTCGCTGCAGCAGCTATGTGCTGCTAATTGCACGAAACGATCTCGCCGGATTTTACGCCAACGGCTATATGCCCAACGGATAGATTGGCGACCTACACCCTGAGTATAGGTCGTGCACATTTCAACACTATCAGGTCGTCCTGATAGGAAATTTGATCTCCACAAGGTCGACAAGCCCCCAAATCATCATATTTTTGGTCTTTGATGAATAATTTTGTCAAAACGACCATTACATGGCAGAAGAGAGCGAACATTACACGGGAACTTCGAAGGTACACAAGTCGCCTGCGACCTCATTGGATCCAGAACCCGTTACAAGATACAAACATATTCGAAGACCTGATCTACCTAGAGCAATCCTTGAGGTGTTCCCTGCTATAGCAAAGCACATCGCAAGGATTCTGCTAGCTTCATGACCTCGATGGTGGCCTTGCGGTGAACAACTGCACGACACTGCACATAGCAAGACACACTTTGTGCCTGACTATGGAATGCAGAAACGGGCTTGCTCTTCAGCGCGGACTGCAAGCCCTCGACGAGCATCTCATGCTTACCAAGAACCTGCAGCGTCACCTCAGGCCTCTACAGCATCACCTTTAAACTGTCCATAACTCTTCACTGAGGTACGGTACAAAGAGTGGGGGTGACACCTCTACTTCGCAAGTCTTCTTCTAGCTCCAAGCTTCTACAAACTTTGCATCCTATGCTCTGGTGGACGGACACATGCCCATGGCATGGTCGAAACTCTACCCTGCGGATTCATAGCTCAACAATGCTCGGTGCTTGCTGCCTTCAGCTCCATGGTGCTATTTATAGCCGGAACTAGGCCTTGTGCGGCTGGTGAAGTGGTGACACTGTTCCCACGTGATTGAGAGGTCCTGCAGACATGTGGATGGTTAAAGACGATGTCCCTTTTCCTGCCTCGCGACGCCTTTGTCGCTAGTGGATCAATGATGCCTGAGGTCACTGCTGCACCACATGGCTACAGTACACCTCTTGATCAGTGGGCGGTTTGTCGTTTTCTGGGTGGCAAGGGAATCTCCAACCACTGTTGACCCGTGACCCTGCAGTCTACGGAGAACATAAGCCTGACTCTGCGTCAGAGGGCCCAGCGACTTACTACATCTCCAGACGACGATGACGATTAATTGTACCCGCTAGGCTCTGCGTCCTGGTGCACCCACTACGGCTCTGCATGTAAGCGGACCTATTCCAATCAGCCTATATTTTTGTTCCCTGTGCAAAATGGTCGTAGGTTCGATTGAAGACCTTCCGGGGTAGGCGTGCCTCACTGCTCTGCCAGATCCGTTTGGGCGCCTGGACATCAGAAGCTTCACGTCTACGATTTCGTCGGGCCCTCGTGGTCGGTGTGCCTATTGCTGAGGTCGTCAATACCTTAGTGCCATGGCTCTGCTGGATGGCTGGCAGCTATGTTGGTCGTCTGGGCACCAAAATGACCTTCCTGAGGTCGGCATGCCTTAATACTTAGGTCTTGCAATACCTCGGTATGTTTACGGCTCTGCCAACCTAGTTGGGCGCCCCGGAAGCGTGACCTTCCGAGGTCGGTGTGCTCTTGTAGCCCTGCCAGCCTACTCTGGACACCCAGGATTTTATGTCGGGAATGAAGGCCTCCCTGTGGGGTGTGCGCCTAATGGCCCTGCCAAGTATTTCCGGGTGCTTGGGCGTCTTTGATTTGAGACCTTCTTGAGGTCGGCATGCCTCGAGATCAACATTTTCCTACGGCTTCATCGTTGACCGTTTCGACCATTACAGAAGACCTCTTCATGCGACGTGCCTTTCACGATCCTACTGGGTATCCTCGGATACTGGGCAACATTGATTTGAGGCCTCTCCAAGGTCGGCACGCCTACCAAGGCCTCCTTGAGGTCGGCCCTGCCAGACTCCTTGCATCTATGCTCGGAGATCTGGGTGTCTCTACACTTCGTTCGATCAAGACCATGACTCAGTTTTCTTCTCTTTTTTGAGCATCAAACCAGCCATGCTGCCTGCTTCAATGCTCGGGGACTACTCTATGAGAGAGTCTTCGACGACCTCTTGTTCTCTTCGTCGTAACGACCTGTTGGGACATCCGTTTCACATCAAGTCATTACTCGACCTACTTTTTCTTCTCTTTCTTTTTGGATCATCATGCCGGTCATCCTGCCCGCCACGATGCTCGGATACTACTCTATGAGTGCGTCCTTGACCCCCTCTGAATTTTTTTTATCATCGTTTCGACATATTGGAAGTCCGCTTCCTATAGGTCGTCACTCGACCTCAGTGCGTTCGGCAAGACTACAAACAGGTCTGCTGCTAAGCTGATTTGTTTTTCTTTCTTTTTGGACCGACGTGCACGCTATTCAACCTGTCGATAGCTCTGTGACTTCGTCATGACCTTCTAAGGTCACTGCGCCTACACATCGCTCGGGGGCTTGTGAGACATGGGTACCCCTGGGTCCCCACCGACCAGGGTCACGACCATCCCCGACAGGTGGGTCCGGCCTAACAGAAGACCCGCCGACCTGACAGTGGGCCCAACCGACCTAGTTGGCGGCCCACACGACCTCCTGAAGACCTTCTTGAAGATTACCCAAGCGACCTTATCCAGAACGACTTCGAGACTTAGCGTGCAAGACAAGACAGCGGTGGATTCCGACAAGCAGATCAACGTACATGGCAAGTGTTGTAAACAACTAGACTTAGGTCTCCTGGTCGTAACCGACCAGGAGTCTGGGCGCCGACCTTGTCCGCTGGCCAATATAAGGTGGGCGAGGTGACCCCTTGTAATCACGCAATCCTCAAGCAATCTACACCAGCAACTGGACATAGGGTTTTACTCTCCGGAGGCCCGAACCAGTATAAACTCGCCGTGTTCTCTGTGTTCCGTGTGCTCGTGCGCAACGTTCGAGTTCTTAGCCCTAGATTTCACCCTGTCAGATGTTTAGATCTAGACAGCCCACAGGGGGGTTAACCCCAGTGGTTTATTTGTTCGGCGGGGTGAAATCTAGGGCTAAGAACTCGAAGGTTGCGCACGAGCACACGGAACACAGAGAACAAAGTGAGTTTATACTGGTTCGGGCCTCCGGAGAGTAAAACCCTACATCCAGTTGCTGGTGTAGATTGCTTGAGGATTGCGTGATTACAAGGGGTCGCCTCGCCCGCCTTATATTTGCCAGCGGACAAGGTCGGCGCCCAGAGTCCTGGTCGGTTACGACCAGGAGACCTAAGTCTAGTTATTTACAACACTTGCCATGTACGTCGATCTGCTTGTCAGAATCCACCGCTGTCTTGTCTTGCATGCCAAGTCTCGAAGTCGTTCTGGATAAGGTCACCTGGGGAATCTTCTGGAAGGTCTTCAGGAGGTCGTGTGGGCCGCCAACTAGGTCGGTTGGGCCCATTGTCAGGTCGGTAGGTCTTCTGGTAGGCCGGACCCACCTGTCGGGGACAGCCGTGAGCCTGGTCGGTGGGGACCCAGGGGTACCCATGTCTCACAAGCCCCCGAGCGATGTGTAGGCGCAGCGACCTTAGAAGGTCATGACGAAGTCATAGAGCTATCGACAGGTCGAATAAGGTGCACGTCGGTCCAAAAGAAAATAACAAATCAGCTCAGCAGCCGACCTGTTTGTAGCCTTGCCGAACGTAGTGAGTTCGAGTGACGACCTATAGAAAGCAGACTTCCAACAGATCGAAACGACGATGAAAAAATTTAGAGGGCGTCAAGGACACACTCAGAGTAGTATCCGAGCATCGTGGCGGGCAGGATGTCTGGTATGATGATCCAAAAAAGAAGAAGAAGAAAAACGTAGGTCGAGTAACGACTTGATGAGAAACAGGTTTCCCACCAGGTCGGTATGATGAAGAAAATAAGAGGGCGTTGAAGACGTTCTTGTAGAGTAGTCCCCGAGCATTGAAGCAGGTAGCATGGCTGGTTTGATGCTCAAGAAAGAGAAGAAAACTGGGTCATGGTCTTGATCGAAACGAAGTGTAGAGACACCCAGATATGCTAGCATAGCTGCAAGGAGTCTGGCAGGGCCGACCTCAAGGAGGCCTTTGTAGGCGTGCCGACCTCAAAGAGGCCTTGAATCAATAATGTCCAGTATCCGAGGATACCCAGCAGGATCGTGAAAGGCGCGTCGCATGAAGAGGTCTTCTGTAGTGGTCAAAACGGTCAACGATGAAACCGTAGGAAAATGTTGATCTCGAGCGAATGGAGTGTAGAGACACCCAGATATCCTGCATAGCTACAAAGAGTCCGGCAGAGCCACCCGAGGCATGCCAACCTCAGGAATGTCTCAAAACACAAGCGCCCAAGCACCCGGAGATGCCTGGCAGGGCCATTAGGCGCGCACCCCACAGGGAGGCCTTCATTCCTGATGTAAAATCCTGGGTGTCCAGAGCAGGCTGGCAGGGCTTCAAAAGCACACCGACCTCAGGAAGGTCATGCATCCAGGTCGCTCAACTAGATTGGCAGAGTCGTAAACATACCAAGGTATTGCAAGACCTAAGTACAAAGACACGCCGACCTTAAGGAGGTCATTTTGGTGTCCAGACGACCAACATAGCTGCCAGCCATCCAGCAGAGCCATGGTACCGAGGTATTGACGACCTCAGCAATAGGCACACCGACCACGGGGGCCCGACGAAATCGTAGACATGAAGCTCGTAGATGTGAATCTTCTGATCTCCAGGCGCCCAGACGGATCTGGCAGAGCAGCGAGGCACGCCTACCCCGGAAGGTCTTCAATCGAACCTATGACCATTCTGCTCGGGAAACAAAAATATAGGCTGATTGGAATAGGTTCGTTTACATGCAGAGCCATAGCGGGTGCACCAGGACGCAGAGCCTAGCGGGTGCAATAAAGACATAAAACCGTAAATGTTGAGCTTTAATCGTCGTTGTCTGTAGATGTAATCGAGGCGCAGAGCCTTCTGACGCAGAGTCAGACTTATCTTCTCCGTATACTGCAGGGTCATGGGTCAACAGTGGTCGGAGATTCCCTTGCCACCCAGAAAATGACAAACCGCCCACTGATCAAGAGGTGTACTGTAGCCATGTGGTGCAGCAGTGACCTCAGGCATCATTAATGCACTAGCGACAAAGGCGTCGCGAGGCAGGAAAAGGGACATCGTCTTTAACCATCCACATGTCTGCAGGACCTCTCAATCACGTGGGAACAGTGTCACCACTTCACCAGTCGCACAAGGCCTGGTTCCGGCTATAAATAGCACCATGGAGCTGAAGGTAGCAAGCACCGAGCATTGTTGAGCTATGAAGCCGCAGGGTAGAGTTTCGGCCATGCCATTGGCATGTGTCCGTCCACCAGAGCATAGGATGCAAAATGTGTAGAAGCTTGGAGCTAGAGGAAGACTTGCGAAGTAGAGGTGTCACCCCCACTCTTTGTACTGTACCTCGGTGAAGAGTCATGGAGAGTTTGGAGGTGATGCTATAGAGGCCCGAGGTGAAGCTGCAGGTTCTTGGTAAGCATGAGATGCTCGTCGAGGGCTTGCAGTCCACGCCGAAGAGCAACCTCGTATCTGCATTCCATAGTCAGGCACAAAGTGTGTCCTGCTATGTGCAGCGTCGTGCAGTTGTTCACCGCAAGGCCACCATCGAGGTCCTGAAGCTAGGAGAATCCTTGCGATGTGCTCTACTATAGCGGGGAACACCTCAAGGATTGCTCTAGGTAGAGCAGGTCTTCAAATATGTTTGTATCTTGTAACGGGTTCTGGATCCAATGAGGTCGCAGGCGACTTGTGTACCTTCTACATTCCCGTGTAATGTTCGCTCTCTTGTGTCATGTAATGGTCGTTTTGACGAAATTATTCATCAAAGACCAAAAATATGATGATTTGGGGGCTTGTCGACCTTGTGGAGATCGAATTTCCCATCTGGACGACCTGATAGTGTTGAAATGTGCACGACCTAAACTCAGGGTGTAGGTCGCCAATCTATCTGTTGGGCGTATAGCTGTTGGCGTGAAATCCGGCGAGATCGTCTCGCGCTATTAGCGGCTCATAGCCTTTGCAGCGAGCTCGTTGCGGCGACAGATCCGCAACGGGCATCCGTGGCGGGGCCCATATAAATACGGCCGCGGGGATGGGTGTTGACCCTCCCCTGCCTTCATCTTCTTCCTCCCGCCGCTTCCGCCGGAGCTCGTCTTGCCCTAGCCACCGTGCCTCCGCATCCGTCCTCCACCCGCAAAGCCTTAGCTTGCCGCCGCCTCTCTAGCAGACCGCGCGCTGCCACCACGATCCCAGCACCGCGCCGCTCCGCATGCGCGTAAAAACTCTAGTCACATTTAGATCAAAATCCACTCGCTTGGAAGAAATGGCGGCCGCAGGTCCCCAAATCCTATCCCCGGAGACGGTTTGGGATCCTTCGGTAATGATCGAGGAGAAGATCCAGTCGCTCGTGGACCGCGGGCTGCTGAGGTCCAAGGCGGAGGTGGAGTGGAAGGCGCCCGCTGGTGAGGCGTTCCCGACGGAGGACGACAAGGAGCAGGTCGTCTTCGCATCCTTCTTCGAGCGCAGATTCAGTGTGCCTGTCGGTGACTTCTTCAGGGGTCTTCTCTACTACTACAAGCTGGAGCTGGTACAACTCGTTCCCAACTCCGTCACTGTAGTTTCGTCGTTCATACATATGTGCGAGGCGTTCCTTGGGATACCGCCGCATTTTGTATTGTGGCGCTATTTCTTCAATGTGAAGACTACCGGCAAGCGCATCGGTGTAGTAGGATCAGTGATGTTCTGGCTGAGATCAGGTCTCAAGGCAGAATGGATAGATATGGACCTACCGGATAACACCACTGGGTGGAGGTCGGAGTGGTTCTATATCGCCGACCAGAAGCCGACGCTCCCGAAGCGCACCGGGCATAAGCCTGAGAAGATACCGGAGTGGGACCTAGCGCTCACCTCCTGTGAGCTGGAAGATCTCAAGGAGTTGCTGTCCCTCGTCGCCGACCTCAAGAAGAAAGGTCTGGCGGGAGGCTCCGTAGCGATGTCATTTTGTCGTCGCATGATCCAGCCGATCAAGGACCGGGTGGATCCGGCATATGAGTATTGGGGTCAGTCAGACCCTACCCGTGAAGTCAACCGCAAGATCTCCAGGGACGAGATGGCGGCTAGAGTGACACAGATGTACACTGGGCGCATCCAGAACAGGAAGTGCCCTAAGGCATACTCCCTGACCCGACCTGCTGTCCTGTAAGTCCTGAAACAACCAGGTCGCGTCGATGTGTTTCTTTGCTTTGTTTGATTAGAGGGAGACCTCTTATGTCTTGTTGTTTGTTGTTGCAGACACGGGAGATGCAGTTCTGGTGCCCTGCACCCTTACCGACTGGCGAGGAGCCACGTCGGAAGTTAAGGTCGGAGGACTACCAGCCTTCAGTAGCTGTGCTGCTAGAAAATTATCAGTCAGACTCATCGGTTGGAGCTGATGAAGACAATGACCCGGAGGTCGGTGACGACGCAACAAACCGCCAAGGTCGAGGCAGCAAAGACTGCCAAGCTTGAAGCTGACAAGAAGAAGAGGAAGAGGAGGGTGAGCCCTCCCCTGGTGATCCCTACCCCGGCGTCCAGAGAGGTCGAGGAAAGGGATGAAGCTACTAACGATCCGCTGGTCACTGATGATCGTGTGGAAAGGAGGTCGCCAAGTCCTGCAGCCAAGAGGCAACGGGAGCTGGAGCAGCAGGTGACGGAGGAAGACCTCCGCCATATGAGGGAGGTGCAGGTAGCAGCAGCTGGTGCCCAGGCCAAGATGCTTGTGAAGATTCCGGCCCGGCCCTTGAGGCCTAGGTTGCGTGCACCAATGATTATGAGGTAAAACCTCAGTACTTAGACTTGTCCCTTGCTCGTCATTGTTAAATCTTAATCGTGCTGACATAATTGCTGTAGGTCAGACGCTAGACCTCAGAGCACCTCGGGTGCTCAAGGTTCTCCCTCACGGACGACGACGTCTGAGCAGGAGGTCGAAACTTAGGGTTCCGTGGGCGACGTAGGGACATCGGCTCCCCCGCCCCGTTATTGAGGTGGACCCCATCAACACGGTGCCCAGCACATCAGCTCAGGGCCTGACTGTGGACCAGGCCCAGATCGAGCCACCACAGAGGAACCCAGAAACAGCCGGTGTGCAGGCGCCGGGTTCGACGTCGACGAGGCCAAGTTTGAGGCGCCATGACATTGATTGGAGCGGCACTCCCTGGGGAGTTGATGCCTTCGAAGATGAGGAAGATATCAAGGCGGTTCGTCGGGCCATCTTGACGCTGAACGATGCGTTTTCGGTAAGTAGCTATCTTGGTCTTCATGAAGCGTTTGGTCTTTTTGTTGTTGATGACCTGTTTCTTGTTTTTGGAGCAGTCGCTAGCCAACCGTGCCTAGGGCAGGGCCGACCAGTGCAGGAATGCCACAGCCGTGCAGCTACGGGTGAAAGAGCTCGAACAAGAGCTCAATTGTGTCCGGGAGGCAGCCGCGGCTGATAAGAAGAAGCTCGAAGACGAGCTAAAAGAAGAGAAGTAGAAAAATCGAGATGCCGATGCATTATTGACGACTGTGAGCGCTGGTAAGGCCAACTGCTTCACAGCTTTGTCCATCCTTGACTTGTACGACTGAGGGTTGCACCTTATGACCTATTGCACCCCACAGATTTTCACAGGCAATAGGACGACCTCAAGAACGACCTCAAGAACGCTAAGGAGAAGGTCCGAAGCCTGGAGGTGAACCAGCGGGAGGCCGAAGCTGGTGCTGAAGAGTTGAAGCGGTTGATGAAAGGCACCATAGACAGTGAGTACGCCGTGTCCCATAAGCTGGCTTATGAGAAGCAAGCTCGAAAGGACCTTGAGGTCAGTCTCGAGGTAGCTTTGCAAGCATTGCGGAATGACCAGGTGACTATTGCAGGGCTTGAGGTGGAGGTGAAGGATTTGAAGAATGCTGTCAACCATGTGATGGACATGGTGGAGCCGCAGGTCGCTGGGGAGGAGCCCAAGCCAGCCATTGACCGACTTCTGGCTGCGCCCCAGAAGTTAATCGACCTCCTGAGAGCGACGAGCTTGACAGCGGCAACAGAGCCGCTGGTGCGAGTGAAGTCGCATCACCCCGATGTTGACATGGTCAAGTTTGGAGAAGGCCCATACGCGACGAAGGACCTCAAGGCCGTAGAGGACGAGATACGGGAGGCCGTCGAGAAGATAATGGACGCCATCGATTACGAGGGCGATGATGGTGAAGAGAAGTCGTAGTCATAGAGCTGTACCCCCTCCGTCCTCCAGTCATGTAAATAACAATGATAATCTTCTTTTGGCCTGCATGACGTACTTAGTTTATGTTTGCATGAACTTGGTTGCCCTGAAGCGATGTGTCTTTATCATACCCTGCTGACCACTACTTACGGAGAGGCTGGCTTACCAATCACCACAGCTCAGCAGGGAGACTTAGGTGCAATCGGCGCGCGGGAAGGAGTCTGGGACTCAGGTTTTGCAACCATACGACCAAGCAAGTTCGCAACAACACAATGTGAGTAGTCATGAGGGACGACGTCCTCAGGTCGAGCGACCCTTATGTTGGCTTGTGCCAAGCCATCGAGCATATCGAGGGGGAGGAACAGGAAACTTCGCCCTCAGGTCTTTCGACCCCTGAATTGGCTTTTGCCAAGCCCCCGAGCATGTCGAGGGGGAGGTCACATAACATGAAAGAAAAGTGGGTAGAGCTCGAGACACAGCAGATGACTGATTTAATTAATATTTATTGAACTGAAAATACAAAGACGAAGAATACATAGCTGTAATGGAAACTATTCTACGGGTAGAATCGTCGAAGATGCTCCACATTCCATGGGTTGGGTACTCCTTGGCCGTCACCCCACTGGAGGCGATATGTAGACGGGCTGATGACTTCTGTGACGATGAAAGGTCCTTCCCAAGGGGCAGACAACTTGTGCATACCATCGGTCTTTTGTATGCGTCGTAGAACTAGGTCACCAACGTTGAAGGAGGTCTCCTTGACGTTGCGATCATGATACCGATGGAGTTGCTGGTCGTGGCGAGCTTGCCTCATAACGGCTGCCACTCTTTGTTCCTCGAGGCTGTCGAGGTCGACGCGACGAGTCTGCTCGGCTTCTCCCTCCTCGTAGAACTGTATACGCAGGGCTCCGAAGGTGACGTCGGTGGGTAGGATGGCCTCGGAGCCATAGACCAGGAAGAAGGGCGAGAAGCCCGTAGCAGAACTGACCTAGGTCCTTAGACCCCAGATCACATGTGGTAGCTCAGCTAACCATCGGGAAGCGTAATTAGAAGCGTCATCAAAGATACGATCCTTGAGAGCTTGAAGAACCATGCCATTGGCACGTTCGACCTGGCCGTTGCACCGAGGGTGGGCGACCGAAGAGTAGTAGACATCAATCATGCTATCCTGGCAAAAATCCCAGAAGCCAGACCATATGAAGGCCATCTCGAGGTCGATGATGATTCTATTGGGCACACCGAAGTGATGTGTAATCTCCTGGATAAATTTTGCCACTTCTTCCGACGTGACCTTAGCAACAGGTCGGACTTCAATCCACTTGGTGAATTTGTCGACGGCAACAAGGATGTGCTTCTAGCCACCGGGAGCGGTTCTGAAAGGACCTATGGAGTCGAGACCCCACATGGCGAAGGGCCATGATGGGGGAATCGTGCGCAGGGTCTGAGCTGGCAGATGCTGCTGTTTAGCAAAGAATTGGCATCCTTTGCACCTCTTGACGAGGTCTTTGGCGTCAGACATGGCCGTGGGCCAGTAGAAACCAGATCGATATGCCTTGCCGACCAGGTTGGCAGTTGCTGCGTGACAGCCACACTCGCCGTCGTGAATCTCAGCCAGGAGCTGAAGACCATCTGATCGCAAGATGCACTTCATCAAAACGCCAGTGGAGGCGGCTTTTCTGAAGAGGTCGTTGCCGATCACGACGTAGTTAGCACTACGCCGTGTGATGCGCTCACGTTCAGCTTTGTCTTCTGGGACTCGCTGGTCGAGTAGGAAGGCTAAGAAAGGCTCGCGCCAATCATCCTCTTTTTCTGACATCAGCACATCGCGGGGAGGTGCTGGTGCTGGATTTGACTGACCTTGGTCCGGATTGTCCGGATCTAGGATTTTGATCGACGGCTTGCGTAGGTCTTGGAGGAAACACCTGCCGGGACTAGAGCTCGCCTAGAGCCTAGTTTGGATAGTACGTCGGCAGCCACATTGTTGTTGCATGGCATGTGCAGGAACTCGATCCCCTTGAAGTGGCCTTCGAGCTTACGAATCTCAGCACAGTAGGCGTCCATTGTGTCTTTCACACAATCCCACTCCTTGTTGACTTGCACGATGACGACCTTGGAGTCGCCATATGCCAGTAGTCGCTTGATGCTAAGGGACACTACGATACGGAGCCCATGAATTAGAGCCTCGTACTCAGATCCATTGTTTGAGGCCTTGTAGTGTATCTGCAGGACGTATTTGAGCTGTTCTCCCTGAGGAGAGATGAATAACACTCCTGCTCCTGCGCCTTCTAGGTTGAGAGCACCGTCGAAGTACATTATCCAGTGCTCAGGCCTCTCCTTGGGAGGGGGCATCTGGATCTCTGTCCATTCTGACACGAAGTCAGCTAGGATCTGTGACTTGATCGCCTGCCGAGGGCAGAACTCGATGTCGAACTCTCCAAGTTCCACCGACCACTTGACGATGCGGCCCCAGCGGGAAGGATGACGGCACCCTGATCTTGTGGGCTTGGAAGTAGTGGTGAAGCTTTCTCGACGTGATCAGGAGTGTGTAGAGAAACTTCTGAGGCTGTGAATATCGTGTTTTAGCGTCGGCCAGGACCTCCCTCACGTAGTACACAGGTCATTGAACAGGATAGACCTGCCCTTCTTCTTCTCGTTCGGCAACGAGAACCGTGCTGACCACATTAGTGGTGGCGGAGATGTAGAGGAGGAGGGTTTCTCCTGGTATGGGTGGTGTCATGATCAGTGGTGTGATCAAGGACTCCTTGAGAGCCTCGAAAGCCTTCTGTGCTTCTTCATCCCATACGAACTTATCAGCTTTCTTCAATAGCTTGAAGAAAGGAAAACCTTTTTCGCCGAGCTTGCTGATGAAACGACCTAGGACCGCCATCATACCCGTGAGCTTCATGACGTCTTTCTTGCAAGATGGCTTGGCCATGTTGCGGATTGCATCGACCTTGATGGGATTAGCTTCAATGCCTCGGTGTCCCACCATGAAGCCCAGAAGCAACCCAGAGGGAACACCGAAGACGCACTTGGTCGGGTTGAGCTTCCACTGGTAGGTGCGTAGATTGGAAAAAGTCTCGGCGAGGTCGTTGATGAGCTGATCTTGTTCGGTGGTCTTGACGACCACATCGTCGACGTAAGCTTCCATGTTCTTCTCGATCTGAGACTTCAGGCAGTTCTGTATCGCCTTCTGGTAGGTCGCGCTAGCGTTTTTCAGGCCAAAGGTCATGACCTTATAGCAGTAGATGCCATTGGGCGTTATGAACGCCGTCTTGTCTTGGTCATACGGATTCAGGGCTATCTGGTGATACCCTGAGTAGCAATCAAGGAAGCATAGTAGGACGCTGCCGGCCATGGAGTCCACGACCTGGTCGATGCGAGGAAGAGGGAAGGGATCTTTCGGGCAGTGCTTGTTGAGGTCGGTGTAGTCGATACACATCCTTAACCCTCTAGTTTTCTTGGTACAAGGACCGGGTTTGCAAGCTAAACCGGGTGTTTACATTCTCAGATGAATCCTACAGCTAAGAGCTTACAGACTTCTACTTCTATGGCCTTCTTTCTATCTTTTGCAAATCGCCGGAGCTTTTGCTTGATAGGTCTTGCTGTCTTTCTTACTTCAAGGGCGTGCTCAGCCAGCTCCCTGGGGACACCGAGCATGTCGGACGGGCTCCATGTGAAAATATCGGAGTTGTCCCAGAGGAAACTGGTGAGCGCAAATTCCTATTTGGGGTCAAGGTCGGCCCTGATGGTGACTTCCTTGGTTGCGTCGGGCAGGCCGAGGCAAACTTTCTTCACTGCAGGACTTGCGTCCAAGGCAGTAGTTGTACGCTTCTGTTTAGGTACCTCCAGAGTAGTTTGGTCGATCTTGGCGGCCTGGGCGACCATGACCGTAGCGGCAGCCTTGCACGTAAAAACCTTGGCGAGGTCGACAGTGTCACTCTCGCAGTTGTAAGAGATGAGGATATCACCGTAAACGGAAAGGATTCCGTTCGGAGCTGGCATCTTCATGATGAGGTAGGTGTGATGTGGTATGGCCATGAACTTGGCCAACATGGGTCGACCAAGGATGGCGTGGTAGGAGGAGCGGAAGTTCGCGACCTCAAATGTCAGGTACTCCATGCGGAAGTTGTCCTGTTTGCCGAAGGTGACCGGTAGGCATACACGACCTATGGGGTATGCAGCCTTGCCGGGTATGACCCCATAGAAGGGTTCGTCGCAGGCAGTCATCTTGGAGAAGTCGAAATCCATCTTTCGCAGCGTTTCGGTGAAGATGATGTTCAAGCTGCTGCCCCCGTCGATGAGGGTCTTGGGCAGGAACGCGCCATCCACTATGGGGTTGACGACCAGCGGGTAGGTCCTGGGGTCTGGTATGTGCACCCAATGGTCTTTCCTGGAGAAAGTGATGGGGTACTTCGACCAACGCAGGGGTTGCGGAGTCTCAGTGTTGACTTGGCCGATCTCCCTTGCGTTTGATCGCTGCTGTCTGTTGTTTTTAGCTGCTTGGTGGCCGCCGACGATGAAGTTGATCTGTCGTTTGGCATTCTGGAACGCACCACTGGGATTGCCCCCTTTGGGTGGTAGAGGAGGAGAAGGCTCCTTGAGATGGTTGTCATTGCGGTTGTGGTCGTTGTCGCGGCGATCATCGCGCCGGTCATCGCGGCGCTCGTCACGATGGTCGTTGTGGTGGTCTTCTCGGCGATCGTCGCGGTGGTAGTCATCACGGCGATCATCGCGGCGATAGTCACGGTGATCCCTGTCGTCATTGCGATGGTAGGGTCGGCGGTCGCGGTAATCACGTCGATCAGGTCGACGGTTGCGGTTGTCGTAGCAGCGGTTGTTGTTCTGATCATTGTTGTTGCCGCTCTTGGTCTTCTTGGGTTCCGGAGGAACGCCTAGGGCGCGCTTCAGTTGCTCGCACTCCGTCATGGTATGCTTGGCGTCGCGGTGGAACTGGCATTGCTCGTCCATGACAATGTTGAAGTCACTTTCAAGGAAAGTGGAAGGTCGAGGTGGATCGGTCGCATAGACCTCTCCAGATCGCTTGCGCGACCTGCCTCCACCGTCTTCGTGGTCTTCTCCTTTGAAGTCGTGTACCACCGCGTCTTGAGTGTCGACAAGCTTATCGACGTAGGCCATGAGGTTGACGATGGTGTTGGCGTCTGCTTCATGAATCTTTTCGAAGAGCTTCAGGTTAGTTACCCCCTTCTTGTAGTAGGCTATGACGTCTTCATCTTTGACTCCCGCAAGAGTGTTGCGGTTTTCGAAGTAGCGGTTGGTATACTCACGGAGAGTTTCGTCCTTCCTCATCCGCACTCTGGCGAGGTGGTGAGTGTTGCCAGGGCGATTATAGCTCGCTTGGTAGTTGGTCGCGAAGAGTCGCGACAAGGTCACCCATGAGGTGATGCACTCCGTAGGGAGGTTGTCGAGCCACAAGAGTGGCCCTTTGCCCATCACAAGAGGAAAGTATCCTGCCATGTGATCTTCGTTGCCTCCAGATGCGCGGGCGGTGATGCTGTACATCTTCAGCCAAATACTCGGGTCGAAGCGGCCGTCATATTTTTCAATTGCTGGTTTAAAGTCCTTGGGGTATCTGATCGTCCTGAGACGTCGTGAGAACGCTGGAAAGTTGTTGATCGCTCTAGGGCTAGCCGACGGGGCGTATGCTGTCGGGATGATGTAGAGATCGTCGGGAGGACCATTATCTTGGTCGTACCGCGCACGACGAAGGAGTTCTTGATCATGCATCAGCCGGAGATCTGTTGCTTGGATGGGGTGGTTGGCATCGAGGGGATCACGGACCCCGTTGACACGATCGTAGTTAGCACGTCGTGCTATCTCCACTTCATCTCGTATGGGTTGGCGCTG
This sequence comes from Cenchrus fungigraminus, assembly GCA_036936925.1. Taxonomy (NCBI): domain Eukaryota; kingdom Viridiplantae; phylum Streptophyta; class Magnoliopsida; order Poales; family Poaceae; genus Cenchrus; species Cenchrus fungigraminus. The sequence continues at coordinate 54,388,877 of CM072778.1, forward strand.
ATTGCTCCTGGCACACGCGGCAGGGGGAGGCTGAGCTCTGGCGTTCTGCCCTGTGTTGCCGGTGACGTTCTGCTGCTGGGCGCCGGCAGCGTTGGCGACGTTGTTGGCGATGTTGCCCGCAGCGTTAGCGGCAGCATTGGCCGCGGCGTTCGCTGGAGGGTTGGCTGCTGCGTTGGCAGCAGCGTTGGCCGGCTGCACCACTTTGTTCTCACCACCTCCCTCTTCAGGCACGGGCTGAAGGGGAGCGCCATTGCTTCGGTGATGGCGACGGGGCCGTTTCGACCTACTCCTGGAGTAGGAACTGGAGGCCGATCTGCTGTATCCTGGACCTCTTTCTTCGACCTGGGCAGTGGTGATGCGGATGTGAGCTTGTAGACGTCGAGTGGCAGGAGTGTCCGCAAGTTGTCCCAGCTCAGCAAGGGCCACGCCTAGATTAGCTTGAGGTGAATTGTAGACTTTGTGGCCATCTTGCTCAAAGTCCATCAGGAGGTCTCTGGCACGCAGGCGGTGTCGATGAGGCTCGTCTTGATTCTGTTGCTGTTGGGGAGCAGCTGGAGCCACAGGGGCGGCTGCACCATCAGGTACATTGCCTGCAGGTTGGCCACCAGCACCGGGTACGACGTTGTGCAGCTGCATCTATCTCCTGTTGTCGACGCGTAGGTACCCCTGGGTCCCCACCGACCAGGCTCACGGCCGTCCCCGACAGGTGGGTCCGGCCTTCCAGAAGACCCGCCGACCTGACAGTGGGCCCAACCGACCTAGTTGGCGGCCCACACGACCTCCTGAAGACCTTCCAGAAGATTCCCCAGGCGACCTTATCCAGAACCACTTCGAGACTTGGCGTGCAAGACAAGACAGCGGTGGATTCCGACAAGCAGATCGACGTACATGGCAAGTGTTGTAAACAACTAGACTTAGGTCTCCTCGTCGTAACCGACCAGGAGTCTGGGCGCCGACCTTGTCCGCTGGCCCATATAAGGCGGGCGAGGTGACCCCTTGTAATCACGCAATCCTCAAGCAATCTACACCTGCAACTGGACATAGGGTTTTACTCTCCGGAGTCCTGAACCAGTATAAACTCGCCGTGTTCTCTGTGTTCCGTGTGCTCGTGCGCAACCTTCGAGTTCTTAGCCCTAGATTTCACCCCGCCGAACAAATAAACCACCGGGGTTAACCCCCCTGTGGGCTGTCTAGATCTAAACATGTGACAGATGGCGCGCCAGGTAGGGGGAAATCAGGGTTCTTCGAGTAGCTCGATGGCTTCACCATGCGGCGTCATCTTCCCGGAGAGCATGGCAGACTTCCTCGCCAACCCCATCGACATCTGCTTCGCCTCTATGCCGGCGGAATCCACCGCTCCAGCCGCCTGCCTCGTCATCGAGGGCAATGCGGTCACCTCCAACCAGCAGGTCGAATCCGATCTGCTGGCGGAGACCCACCCACCCACTCCTCGCGATCTGATCGCGGGGCTCGATCGCGTCGAGGACATGCCCTCCGACACGATCAAGGTCTGTGAGCGTGTCAAGCGCCCTCGCAGGACCTCTACGTCTTCATCCCGCATGCCTCTTGGTCTGCGGAACGCAACCCATGCAGCGTCTCGCTACATGAAGAACAAGATCCAAATCGAATCTGGACCCAAGGTCCTACATCGTGGAAACTGCAGAGGTCATCTCGACGACCCCTGCCCCGTCCATGAAGACTCCAAACACACGGCTCACCAGTGCTGTGTGCTCAAGAAGCTTCGTCTACCTCTCATCATGGCTCATCGCCGACAGATCAACCGCGAGCCGTCCCCGGACCACCTCGCGTTCCAGATCGCCCGAACAACTATCTCTCCCAACTATCCGGGCGAGATGTTTGAGATCCCGGACCGAGAGGTCCTCGTGGTCTCCTCCGACTTACCCCCTCAAGTTGGTGAGACCGACAAGCAGCGCATACAGTGTGAGAACGCTAATGCCGCAGGAGCTACGCGTCGACAACAGGAGATAGATGCAGCTGCAGCAGCCGCAGGTCAACCTGCAGGCAACGTCGTACCCGGTGCTGGTGGCCAACTTGCAGGCAACGTACCTGATGGTGCAGCCGCCCCTGCGGCTCCAGCTGCTCCCCAACAACAGCAGAATCAAGACGAGCCTCGTCGACACCGCCTGCGTGCCAGAGACCTCCTGAAGCACTTTGAGCAAGATGGCCACGAAGTCTACAACTCACCTCAAGCTAACCTAGGCGCGGCCCTTGCTGAGCTGGGACAACTTGCGGACACTCCTGCCACTCGACGTCTACAAGCTCACATCCGCATCGCCACTGCCCAGGTTGAAGAAAGAGGTCCAGGATACAGAAGATCGGACTCCAGTTCCTACACCAGGAGTAGGTCGGAATGGCCCCGTCGCCGTCACCGAAGCAATGGCGCTCCCCTTCAGCCCATGCCTGAAGAGGGAGGTGGTGAGAACGAAGTGCTGCAGCCGGCCAAGGCTGCTGCCAACGCAGCAGCCAACCCTGCAGCGAACGCCGCGGCCAATGCCACCGCTAATGCTGCGGGTAACATTGCCAACAATGTCGCCACTGCTACCGGCGCCCAGCAGCAGAACGCCGCCGGCAACGCAGGAGCTCAGCCTCCTCCAGCCACGCGTGCCAGGAGCAATCAGCGCCAACCCGTACGAGATGAAGTGGAAATAGCACGACGTGCTAACTACAATCGTGTCAACGGGGTCCCTGATCCCCTCGACGCCAACCACCCCATCCAAGCAACATATCTCCGGCTGATGCATGATCAAGAACTCCTTCGTCGTGCCCAGTACGACCAAGATAATGGTCCTCCCGACGAGCTCTACATCATCCTGACAGCATACGCCCCGTCAGCTAGCCCTGGAGTGATCAACAACTTTCCAGCGTTCTCACGACGTCTCAGGATGATCAGATACCCCAAGGACATTAAACCAGCAATTGAAAAATATGACGACCGCTTCGACCCGAGTATTTGGCTGAAGATGTACAGCATCGCCGCCCGCGCATCTGGAGGTAATGAAGACCACATGGCAGGATACTTTCCTCTTGTGATGGGCAAAGGGCCACTCCTGTGGCTCGACAACCTCCCTGCGGAGTGCATCACCTCATGGGCGACCTTGTCGCGACTCTTCACGACCAACTACCAAGCGACCTATAATCGCCCTGGCAACACTCACCACCTCGCCAGAGTGCGGATGAGGAAGGACGAAACTCTCCATGAGTATACCAACCGCTACTTCGAAAACCGCAACACTCTTGCGAGAGTCAAAGATGAAGACGTCATATCCTACTACAAGAAGGGGGTAACTAACCTGAAGCTCTTCGAAAAGATTCACGAAGCAGACGCCAACACCATCGTCGACCTCATGGCCTACGTCGATAAGCTTGTCGACACTCAAGACGCGGTGGTACATGACTTCAAAGGAGAAGACCACGAAGACGGCGGAGGCAGGTCGCGCAAGCGATCTGGAGAGGTCTATGCGACCGATCCACCTCAACCTTCCACTTTCCTTGAAAGTGACTTCAACATCATCATGGACGAGCAATGCCAGTTCCACCGCGACGCCAAGCATACCATGAGGGAGTGCAAGCAACTAAAGCGCGCCCTGGGCGTACCTCCGGAACCCAAGAAGACCAAGAGCGGCAACAACAATGACCAGAACAACAACCGCCGCTACGACAACCGCAACCGTCGACCTGATCGACGTGATTACCGCGACCGCCGACCCTACGGTCGCAATGACGACAGGGATCACCGTGAATATCGCCGCAATGATCGACGTGATGACTACCGCCACGACGATCGCCGAGAAGACCACCACAACGACCATCGTGACGAGCGCCGCGATGACCGGCGCGATGATCGCCGCGACGACGACCACAACCGCAACGACAACCGTCGCAAGGAGCCTTCTCCTCCACCACCACCAAAAGGGGGCAATCCCAGTGGTGCGTTCCAGAATGCCAAACGACAGATCAACTTCATCATCGACGGCCGCCAAGCAGCTAAAAGCAACAGACAGTAGCGATCAAATGCAAGGGAGATCGACCAAGTCAACACTGAGACTCCGCAACCCCTGCGTTGGTCGGAGTACCCCATCACTTTCTCCAGGAAAGACCATTGGGTGCACATACCAGACCCCAGGACCTACCCGCTGGTCGTCAACCGCATAGTGGATGGCGCGTTCCTGCCCAAGACCCTCATCGACGGGGGCAGCAGCTTGAACATCATCTTCACCGAAACGCTGCGAAAGATGGATTTCGACTTCTCCAAGATGACTGCCTATGATGAACCCTTCTATGGGGTCGTACCCGGCAAGGCTGCATACCCCATAGGTCGTGTATGCCTACCGGTCACCTTCGGCAAACAGGACAACTTCCGCACGGAGTACCTGACATTTGAGATCGCGGACTTCCGCTCCTCCTACCACGCCATCCTTGGTCGACCCATGTTGGCCAAGTTCATGGCCATACCACATCACACCTACCTCATCATGAAGATGCCAGCTCTGAACGGGATCCTTTCCGTTTACGGTGATATCCACGTCTCTTACAACTGCGAGTGTGACACTGTCGACCTCGCCAAGGATTCTGCGTGCAAGGCTGCCGCTACGGTCATGGTCGCCCAGGCCACCAAGATCGACCAAACTACTCTGGAGGTACCTGAATAGAAGCGTACAGCTACTGCCTTGGTCGCAAGTCCCGCAGTGAAGAAAGTTTGCCTCGGCCTGCGCGACGCAACCAAGGAAGTCACCATTGGGGCCGATCTTGACCCCAAATAGGAACTCGCGCTCACCAATTTCCTCCGGGACAACACCGATATTTTTGCATGGAGCCCGTCCGACATGCCCGGTGTCCCCAGGGAGCTGGCTGAGCATGCCCTTGAAGTAAGCAAGACAGCAAGACCTATCAAGCAAAAGCTCTGGCGATTTGCAAAAGATAGAAAGAAGGCCATAGAAGTAGAAGTTTGTAAGCTCTTAGCTGCAGGATTCATCCGTGAATGTAAACACCCGGTTTGGCTTGCAAACTCGGTCCTTGTACCAAAGAAAACTGGAGGATTAAGGATGTGTATCGACTACACCGACCTCAACAAGCACTGCCCGAAAGATCCCTTCCCTCTTCCTCGCATCGACCAGGTCGTGGACTCCACGGCCGGCAGCGTCCTACTATGCTTCCTCGATTTCTACTCAGGGTATCACCAGATAGCCCTGAATCCCGACGACCAAGACAAGACAGCGTTCATAACTCCTAATGGCTTCTACTGCTATAAGGTCATGACCTTTGGCCTGAAAAACGCTGGCGCGACCTACCAGAAGGCGATACAGAACTGCCTGAAGTCTCAGATCGGGAAGAACGTGGAAGCTTACGTCGACGATGTGGTCGTCAAGACCACCGAACAAGATCAGCTCATCAACGACCTCGCCGAGACTTTCTCCAATCTACGCACCTATCAGTGGAAGCTCAACCTGACCAAGTGCGTCTTCAGTGTTCCCTCTGGGTTGCTTCTGGGCTTCATGGTGGGACACCGAGGCATTGAAGCTAATCCCGTCAAGGTCGATGCAATCCGCAACATGGCCAAGCCATGTTGCAAGAAAGATGTCATGAAGATCACGGGTATGATGGCGGCCCTAGGTCATTTCATCAGCAAACTCGGCGAAAAAGGTTTACCTTTCTTCAAGCTATTGAAGAAAGCTGATAAGTTCATATGGGATGAACAAGCGCAGAAGGCTTTCGAGGCTCTCAAGGAGTCCTTGATCACACCACCGATCATGACACCACCCATACCAGGAGAAACCCACCTCCTCTACATCTCCGCCACCACTAATGTGGTCAGCACGGTTCTCATTGCCGAACGAGAAGAAGAAGGGCAGGTCTATCCTGTTCAACGACCTGTGTACTACGTGAGCGAGGTCCTGGCCGACGCTAAAACACGATATTCACAGCCTCAGAAGTTACTCTATGCACTCCTGATCACGTCGAGAAAGCTTCGCCACTACTTCCAAGCCCACAAGATCAAGGTGCCGTCATCCTTCCCGCTGGGGGAGATCATCTGCAACCGTGACGCCAACGGCCGCATCGTCAAGTGGTCGGTGGAGGTTGGAGAGTTCGACATCGAGTTCTGCCCTCGGCAGGCGATCAAGTCACAGATCCTGGCTGACTTCGTGTCAGAGTGGACAGAGATCCAGATGCCCCCTCCCAAGGAGAGGCCTGAACACTGGATAATGTACTTCGACGGTGCCCTTAACCTAGAAGGTGCAGGAGCAGGGGTGCTATTCATCTCTCCTCAGGGAGAATAGCTCAAATACGTCTTGCAGATACACTACAAGGCCTCCAATAACAGAGCTGAATACGAGGCTCTAATTCATGGGCTCCGTATCGTAGTGTTCCTTGGCATCAACCGACTACTAGCATATGGCGACTCCGAGGTCATCATCGAGCAAGTCAACAAGGAGTGGGATTGTGTGAAAGACACAATGGACGCCTACTGTGCTCAGATTCGTAAGCTTGAAGGCCACTTCGAGGGAATCGAGTTCCAGCATGTGCCACGCAACAACAATGTGGCTGCCGACGTACTATCCAAACTAGGCTCCAGGCGAGCTCTAGTCCCGGCAGGTGCGTTCGTCCAAGACATACGCAAGCCGTCGATCAAAATCCTAGATCCGGACAATCCGGACCAAGGTCAGTCAAATCCAGAACCAGCACCTCCCCGCGATGTGCTGATGTCAGAAAAAGAGGATGATTGGCGCGAGCCTTTCTTAGCCTTCCTACTCGACCAGCGAGTCCCAGAAGACAAAGCTGAATGTGAGCGCATCACACGGCGTAGTGCTAACTACGTCGTGATCGGCAACGACCTCTACAGAAAAGCCACCTCCACTGGCGTTTTGATGAAGTGCATCTTGCGATCAGAAGGTCTTCAGCTCCTGGCTGAGATTCACGGCGGCGAGTGTGGCTATCACGCAGCATCCGCCAACCTGGTCGGCAAGGCATATCGATCTGGTTTCTACTGGCCCACGGCCATATCTGATGCCAAAGACCTCGTGAAGACGTGCAAAGGATGCCAATTCTTTGCTAAACAGCAGCATCTGCTAGCTCAGACCTTGCGCACGATTCCCCCATCATGGCCCTTCGCCATGTGGGGTCCCGACTCCATAGGTCCTTTTAGAACCGCTCCCGGCGGCTACAATCACATCCTTGTCGCCGTTGACAAATTCACCAAGTGGATTGAAGTCCGACCTGTCGTTAAGGTCACGTCGGAAGAAGCAGCAAAATTTATCCAGGAGATCACACATCGCTTCGGTGTGCCCAATAGAATCATCACCGACCTCGGGACGGCCTTCACAGGGTCTGTGTTCTAGGATTTTTGCCAGGATAGCATGATTGATGTCTACTACTCTTCGGTCGCCCACCCTCGGTGCAACGACCAGGTCGAACGTGCCAATGGCATGGTTCTTCAAGCTCTCAAGGATCGTATCTTTGAAGACGCTTCTAATTATGCTTCCCGACGGTTAGCCGAGCTACCACATGTGATCTGGGGTCTAAGGACCCAGGTCAGTTCTGTTACGGGCTTCTCGCCCTTCTTCCTAGTCTATGGCTTAGAGGCCATCCTACCCACCGACGTCACCTTCGGAGCCCCGCGTATACAGTTCTACGAGGAGGGAGAAGCCGAGCAGACTCGTCGCGTCGACCTCGACAGCCTCGAGGAACAAAGAGTGGCAGCCGTTATGAGGCAAGCTCGCCACGACCAGCAACTCCATCGGTATCATGATCGCAACGTCAAAGAGACCTCCTTCAACGTTGGTGACCTAGTTCTACGACGCATACAGAAGACCGACGCTATGCACAAGTTGTCCGCCCCTTGGGAAGGACCTTTCATCGTCACTGAAGTCATCAGCCTGTCTACATATGGCCTCTAGTGGGGTGACGGCCAAGGAGTACCCAACCCATGGAACGTGGAGCATCTTCGACGATTCTACCCGTAGAATAGTTTCCATTACAGCTATGTATTCTTCGTCTTCGTATTTTTCAGTTTAATAAATATTAATTAAAGCAGTCATCTGCTATGTCTCGAGCTCTACCCTCTTTTCTTTCATGTCATGTACCCTCCCCCTCGACATGCTCGGGGGCTTGGCAAAAGCCAATTCAGGGGTCGAAAGACCTGAGGGTGAAGTTTCCTGTTCCTCCCCCTCGATATGCTCGGGGGATTGGCACAAGCCAACATAAGGGTCGCTCGACCTGAGGACATCATCCCTCATGACTACTCACTTTATGTTGTTACGAACCTGCTTGGTCGAATGGTTGCAAAACCTGAGTCCCAGACTCCTCCCTGCGCACCGGTTGCACGTAAGTCTCCCTGCTGAGACGTGGTGATTGGTAAGCCAGCCTCTCCGTGAGTAGTGGTCAGCGGGGTATGATAAAGACACATCGCTTCAGGGCAACCAAGTTCGTGCAAACATAAACGAAATACGTCATGCAGGCCAAAAGAAGATTATGATTGTTATTTACATGACTGGAGGACGGAGGGGGTACAGCTCTATGACTACGACTCCTCTTCACCATCGTCGCCCTCCTAATCGATGGCATCCATTATCTTCTCAGCGGCCTCCCGTATCTCGTCCTCTACGGCCATGAGGTCCTTCGTCGCGTCTGGGCCTTCTCCGACCTTGACCATGTCAACATCAGGGTGATGCGACTTCACTCGCACCAGTGACTCTGTTGCCGCTGTTAAGCTCGTCGCTCTCAGGAGGTCGATTAACTTCTGGGGCGCAGCCAGAAGTCGGTCAATGGCTAGCTTGGGCTCCTCCCCAGCGACCTGCGGTTCCACCATGTCCATCACATGGTCGGCAACATTCTTCAAATCCTTCACATCCACCTCAAGCCCTGCAATAGTCACCTGGTCATTCCGCAACGCTTGCAAAGCTACCTCGAGACTGACCTCAAGGTCCTTTTGAGCTTGCTTCTCATAAGCCAGCTTCTGGGACACGACGTACTCAATGTCTACGGTGGCTTTCATCAGCCGCTTCAGCTCTTCAGCACCAGCTTTGGCCTCCCGCAGGTTTACCTCCAGGCTTCGAACCTTCTCCTTAGCGTTCTTGAGGTCGTTCTTGAGGTCGTCCTGTTGCCTGTGAAAATCTGTGGGGTGCAATAGGTCATAAGGTGCAACCCTCAGTCGTACAAGTCAAGGATGGACAAAGCTGTGAAGCAGTTGGCCTTACCAGCGCTCACGGACGTCAATAATGCATCAGCATCTCGATTTTTCTGCTTCTCTTCTTTTAACTCGTCTTCGAGCTTCTTCTTATCAGCCGCGGCTACCTCCCAGACACGATTGAGCTCTTGTTCGAGGTCCGTCACCCGCAGCTACGCAGCTGTGGCATTCCTGCACTGGTTGGCCCTGCCCTGGGCACGGTTGGCTAGCGACTGCTCCAAAAGCAAGAAACAGGTCATCAACAACAAAAAGTCCAAACGCTTCATGAAGACCAAGACAGCTACTTACCGAGAACGCATCGTTCAGCATCAAGATGGCCCGATGAACCACCTTCATGTCTTCCTCATCTTCGAAGGCATCTACTCCCCAGGGAGTGCCGCTCCAATCAATGTCATGGCGCCTCAAACTTGGCCTCGTCGACGTCGAACCCGGCGCCTACACACCGGTTGTTTCTGGGTTCCTCTATGGTGGCTCGATCTGGGCCTGGTCCACAGTCGAGCCCTGAGCTGATGTGCTGGGCACCGTGTGGATGGGGTCCACCTCAATAACGGGCGGGGGAGCCGATGTCCCTACGTCACCCACGGAACCCTGAGTTCCGACCTCCTGCTCAGACGTCGCCATCCGTGAGGGAGAACCTTGAGCACCCGAGGTGCTCTGAGGTCTAGCGTCCGACCTATAGCAATTTTGTCCACACGATAAAGATTTAACAATGACGAGCAAGGGACAAGTCTAAGTACTGAGGTTTTACCTCGTAATCACTAGTGCACGCAACCTAGGCCTCAAGGGCCGGGCCGGAATCTTCACGGGCATCTTGGCCTGGGCACCGGCTGCAGCTACCTGTGCCTCCCTCATACGGCGGAGGTCTTCCTGCATCACCTGCTGCTCCAGCTCCCGTTGCCTCTTGGCCGCAGGACTTGGCGACCACCTTTCCGCATGATCATCAGTGACCGTCGGATCATCAGTAGCTTCATCCCTTTCCTCGACCTCTCTGGACGCAGGGGTGGGGATCACCGGGGGAGGGCTCGTCCTCCTCTTCCTCTTCTTCATGTCAGCTTCAAGCTTGGCAGTCTTTGCTGCCTCGACCTTCGTGGCAGCCCTTGAGCTCGACTGCTTCGCTGTCGCTGCCCTCGTCTTGCGCCCCGGCCTTGTGGCACTGCTAGCCTCAGGCCGGTTCGCTGCGTCATCACCGACCTCCGGGTCGCTGTCTTCATCAGCTCCAACCAATGAGTCTGACTGATAATTTTCCAATAGCACAGCTGTTGGAGGCTGGTAGTCCTCCGACCTTAACTTCCGACGTGGCTCCTCGCCAGTCGGTAAGGGTGCAGGGCACCAGAACAGCATCTCCCGAGTCTGCAACAACAAACAACAAGACATAAGAGGTCTCCCTCTATCAAACAAAGCAAAGAAACACATCGACGCGACCTGGTTGTTTCAGGACTTACAGGGTCAGCAGGTCGGGTCAGGGAGTACGCCTTAGGGCACTTCCTATTCCGGATGTGCCCAGTGTACATCTGTGTCACTCTAGCCGCCATCTCGTGCCTGGAGATCTTGCGGTTGACCTCACGGGTAGGGTCTGACAGACCCCAATACTCGTACGCCGGATGCACTCGGTCCTTGATCGGCTGGATCATGCGACGACAAAATGAGGTTTCTGGTCGGTGATATAGAACCACTTCGACCTCCACCCAGTGGTCCATATCTATCCATTCTGCCTTGAGACCTGATCTCAGCCAGAACATCACTGAACCTACTACACTGATGCGCTTGCCGGTGGTATTCACATTGAAGAAATAGCGCCACAATACAAAATGCGGTGGTATCCCAAGGAATGCCTCGCACATATGTATGAACGACGAAACTACAGTGATGGAGTTGGGAACGAGGTGTACCAGCTCCAGCTTGTAGTAGTAGAGAAGACCCCTGAAGAAGTCGCCGGCAGGCACACTGAATCCGAGCTCGAAGAAGGATGCGAAGACGACCTGCTCCATGTCGTCCTTCGTGGGGAACGCCTCGCCAGCGGGCGCCTTCCACTCCACCTCCGCCTTGGTCCTCAGTAGCCTGCGGTCCACGAGCGACTGGATCTTCTCCTCGGTCATTACCGAAGGATCCCAAACCGTCTCCGGGGACGGGATTTGGGGAGCTGCGGCCGCCATTTCTTGCAAGCGAGTGGATTTGGATCTAAATGTGACTAGGGTTTTTACGCGCATGCGGAGCGGCGCGGTGCGGGGATCGTGGTGGCGGCGCACGGTCTACTAGAGACGGCGGCGGCAAGCTAAGGCTTTGTGGGTGGAGGACGGATGCGGAGGCACGGTGGCTAGGGCAAGACGAGCTCCGGCGGAGGCGGCGGGAGGAAGAAGATGAAGGCAGGGGAGGGTCAACACCCATCCCCGCGGCTGTATTTATATGGGCCCTGCCACGGATGCCGGTTGCGGATCTATCGCCGCAACGAGCTCGCTGCAACGGCTATGTGCCGCTAATTGCGCGAGACGATCTCGCCGGATTTCACGCCAACGGCTATACACCCAACGGATAGATTGGCGACCTACACCCTGAGTTTAGGTCGTGCACATTTCAACACTATCAGGTCGTCCTGATAGGAAATTAGATCTCCACAAGGTCGACAAGCCCCCAAATCATCATATTTTTGGTCTTTGATGAATAATTTCGTCAAAACGACCATTACATGACAGAAGAGAGCGAACATTACACGGGAACTTCGAAGGTACACAAGTCACCTGCGACCTCAATGGATCCAGAACCCGTTACAAGATACAAACATATTCGAAGACCTGATCTACCTAGAGCAATCCTTGAGGTGTTCCCTGCTATAGCAGAGCACATCGCAAGGATTCTGCTAGCTTTAGGACCTCGATGGTGGCCTTGCGGTGAACAACTACATGATGCTGCACATATCAAGACACACTTTGTGCCTGACTATGGAATGCAGATACGAGCTTGCTCTTCGGCGCGGACAGCAAGCCCTCGACGAGCATCTCATGCTTACCAAGAACCTGCAGCATCACCTCAGGCCTCTACTGCAACACCTCCAAACTCTCCATAAATCTTCACTGAGGTACGGTACAAAGAGTGGGGGTGACACCTCTACTTTACAAGTCTTCTTCTAGCTCCAAGCTTCTACAAACTTTCCATCATATGCTCTGGTGGATGGACACATGCCCATGGCATGGCCGAAACTCTACCCTGCGGCTTCATAGCTCAACAATGCTCGGTGCTTGCTTTCTTCGGCTCCATGGTGCTATTTATAGCCGAAACCAGGCCTTGTGCGGCTGGTGAAGTGGTGACACTGTTCCCACGTGATTGAGAGGTCCTGCAGACATGTGGATGGTTAAAGACGATGTCCCATTTCCTACCTCGCGACGCCTTTGTCTCTAGTGCTTCAATGATGCTTGAGGTCACTACTGCACCACATGGCTACAGTACACCTCTTGATCAGTGGGCGGTTTGTCGTTTTTTGGGTGGCAAGGGAATCTCCGACCACTGTTGACCCGTGACCCTGCAGTCTACGGAGAAGATAAGCCTGACTCTGCGTCAGAGGGCCCGACGCCTTACTACATCTCCAGACGATGACGACGATTAATTGCACCCGCTAGGCTTTGCGTCCTGGTGCACCTGCTACGGCTCTGCATGTAAACGGGCCTATTCCAATCAGCCTATATTTTTGTTCCCTGAGCAAAATGGTCGTAGGTTCGATTGAAGACCTTCCGGGGTAGGCGTGCCTCGCTGCTATGCCAGATCCGTCTAGGCGCTTGGAGATCAGAAGCTTCACATCTACGATTTCGTCGGGCCCCCGTGGTCGGTGTGCCTATTGCTGAGGTCGTCAATACCTTAGTGCCATGGCTCTGTTGGATGGCTGGCAGCTTTGTTGGTCGTCTGGGCACCAAAATGACCTTCTTGAGGTTGGCGTGCCTTAATACTTAGGTCTTGCAATACCTCGGTATGTTTACGGCTCTGCCAACCTAGTTGGGCGCCCCGGAAGCGTGACCTTCCGAGGTCGGTGTGCTCTTGTAGCCCTGCCAGCCTGCTCTGGACACCCAGGATTTTATGTCGGGAATGAAGGCCTCCCTGTGGGGTGCGCGCCTAATGGCCCTGCCAAGTATCTCTGGGTGCTTGGGTGTCTTTGATTTGAGACCTTCTTGAGGTCGGCATGCCTCGAGTGGCTCTGCCAGACTCTTTGCAGCTATGCAGGATATCTAGGTGTCTCTACACTCCATTCGTTCGAGATCAACATTTTCCTACGGCTTCATCATTGACCGTTTCGACAACTACAGAAGACCTCTTCATGCGACGCACCTTTCACGATCCTGCTGGGTATCCTCGGATACTGGACAACATTGATTTGAGGCCTCTCCAAGGTCGGCACGCCTACCAAGGCCTCCTTGAGGTCGGCCCTGCCAGACTCCTTGCAGCTATGCTCGGAGATTTGGGTGTCCCTACACTTTGTTCGATCAAGACCATGACTCAGTTTTCTACTCTTTTTTGAGCATCAAACCAGCCATGCTGCCTGCTTCAATGCTCGGGGACTACTCTACGAGAGCGTCTTCGACGCCCTCTTGTTCTCTTCATCGTAACGACCTATTGGGAAATCCGTTTCACATCAAGTCATTACTCAACCTACTTTTTCTTCTCTTTCTTTTTGGATCATCATGCCGGCCATCCTGCCCGTCACGATGCTCGGATACTACTCTATGAGTGCGTCCTTGATGCCCTCTGAATTTTTTTTATCGTCATTTCGACATATTGGAAGTCCGCTTCCTATAGGTCGTCACTCGACCTCACTGCGTTCGGCAAGACTACAAACAGGTCGGCTGCTAAGCTGATTTGTTTTTCTTTCTTTTTGGACCGACGTGCACGCTATTCGACCTGTCGATAGCTCTATGACTTCGTCATGACCTTCTAAGGTCGCTGTGCCTACACATTGCTTGGGGGCTTGTGAGACATGGATACCCCTGGGTCCCCACCGAGCAGGCTCACGGCCGTCCCCGACAGGTGGGTCCGGCCTACCAGAAGACCCGCCGACCTGACAGTGGGCCCAACCGACCTAGTTGGTGGCCCACACGACCTCCTGAAGACCTTCCAGAAGATTCCCCAGGCGACCTTATCCAGAACGACTTCGAGACTTGGCGTGCAAGACAAGACAGCGGTGGATTCCGACAAGCAGATCAACGTACATGGCAAGTGTTGTAAACAACTAGACTTAGGTCTCCTGGTTGTAACCGACCAGGAGTCTGGGCGCTGACCTTGTCCGCTGGACAATATAAGGTGGGCGAGGCGACCCCTTGTAATCACTCAATCCTCAAGCAATCTACACCAGCAACTAGACGTAGGGTTTTACTCTCTGGAGGCCCGAACCAGTATAAACTCGCCGTGTTCTCTGTGTTTCGTGTGCTCGTGCGTAACCTTCGAGTTCTTAGCCCTAGATTTCACCCTGCTGAACAAATAAACCACCGGGGTTAACCCCCCTGTGGGTTGTCTAGATCTAAACATCTGACAGTCCCCTTCGCGGGATGCGAGCAGAACCAGAAAACGTGAAGTCAACCCTTCCTATTCATCCATGGATCTCCCAAACGGGTGCATGGATTGAGGCAAGATTTTGGGGAGATGTGAAGCGTCCCTATGGGATGCTATTCCCAAAAACTTGAGGCCTCAAACACACTAAATCGCCGGGAATCGACAACGAACCGAGCTTAAGAACAAAGCTAGGGTTCCAACCGAAATCCTCGAATCAGAGGCCAAATCCGGCGTTTGAGGGGTCAAGATCAAGCACAAAGATGCACAAGACATCTATCCAAGATCCCCACAAACAAAACCTAACACAAACGCCTCAGAATCAATGAATCAAGCCGTGCACAAAAATCCCACAAAAAGACTCAAAAAAGACACGAAAATCACTCGAGCCAAGAGAAAGAAATCGACACAACCATTAATGCTTCCATACAACCAGAGGTCAGATTCTCTATAAAATCATGGAGAAAAATCTAGCCTATAGAGCAGGGAAATTAGGAAGCAGTCTCGATGGATGAGTTGCCCTCTAACCCTAGAGCTATACATATGAAGTCTCTCCGGGTTGGGCAAATGACCAAGCTACCCCTAGAACATAAAGGAAGATACACACCCCTCAGGGGCAATATGGTCAAGACTTGGATATCTTCTTCGGGCGGTCACGCCTTCGCCGTAGTCTGTGTCCTTGTTGACGGTTGTTAAGTACCACTTTTAGGCCATCAATTCCTGCATAAAATAAATGGAAAGTGATCATCAACACTAGAATAGGGGTTTATACTGATAATTTCCACAAGTGTTGGTGTTTCAAGCTTTTGTTGCAGGATGCATCAAAATACGCATGGAATGATACAGTTAAGAGCAAGTGAACCAATGACATATGTATGTCATCATCATAAACAACCTCAAATGCCAAATTGGTCTGCACCATTGCAACGGGCTCGTCGAGACGATCGAAATGGATATATGTTGATGGTTGTTAAGTCCCTATTTTCGACCGTCAACTTCGGATAAAAGTTACTTCATGAAAGTGTGCACCATAGCTATAGGGTTATAATCTAACAAATTCCACAAGCTTTGGTGTATATTTGGTTGTAGGTGCAAATGAGCAATTATAGAATAAAATATGACATTATCACAAACAACCTCAAATGCCAATTTGGACTACACCATTGTGACAGGCTCGTCGAGATGATCGAAACAGACATATTATTTGTCAACTTTGGTGATCGGATGGAAAATATATTGAATATACAAAATAATAGGGGAGATCACCGTACGACGGCAGTACAGGTCGGCCGCATGGCAGCCCGCCACTGGCCGAGGTACCGTGCCGCGGCGACGCGCGGGCGCGCGCGCGCAGCGCCCCGCCGAGCCACGCGGCACCGCGCGGTTGGCCGCGGCCGCAGACGCGCCCCGCGCGGGCGCAGGCGGGCCGGACCGAGCGACCGGACACGTGGTGCGACGGGAGTGGCGCGGGGGACGTCGGTTGGCCGGTCCGACCCAGCCGCTCGGGTTTTTCCCCTTTTGCGCCCGGTTAAGCAGCCAGATCGGCCGGTTCAGCACTTTTTCCACCGGTTCAGCGCCCCAGAAGCCTCGGATGCTCCGGTTTTTGGCCGGTTCTCTCTGCCACTGCCTTCAGGCCTCCGTAGCACTCAAGCAGGAGGCGCGAACCGCCTGTAGGAAGGCCGGTTGTGCCCCAGGAAAGAGGGGGAGGTCCTCTACTCTCCCAAGTCTCCCCCCTATAAATAGAAGCCCCATTCCTCACTTCAAAGGACGCACAGAGAAGCAGAGATCAAGGCGAAGCCCTACCAAATTAGTGTTAGAATTAGGTGAGAGTTGAGGTGCGAGTCCGGGAGAAGCCGGAGTTGTCGGCTTCCTCCCTTCCTCTTGTACCTCGGCGGATGCGGCTCCACTTCGAGTAACATCCGGGTAACTCTTAGGCATTCTGGATCTATTTAATTAAGTTTAGCTTTATTATTTATGCTTGTGGGCTCCTTACTTTGATTAGTGTTCTAGTAATTGCAAAGCTAGAATAGTGGTCACTAGAGTAGACGTGGTGTCTAGTCTTGCGATTACCTTGGAGTACACCTAGTGGCACGGATTGTTGTGGTAGCCCCAGGTGGTGACAGCCCTGACGGCCTATGTAGTCCACCGCGTGAGATCCACTAGAGCGCAGTAGGACCCCTGCTTGGCTTGCCTAGCCCCCTTCTCATCCCTTTCCGGGTTAGGACGGTTGAGCATCCCGAAGCAAGCATCGTAGCAAACACTGATCTTATCTTTAGTATGTCTCCTACACTATTCCCTTATCTTCTCTCATCCAAGGCCGATCTTGATTCTTCACTAGTGCACACACGTTCCCTGTGGATTCGATACCCTGGAATA
Source organism: Cenchrus fungigraminus (assembly GCA_036936925.1). Lineage (NCBI taxonomy): Eukaryota > Viridiplantae > Streptophyta > Magnoliopsida > Poales > Poaceae > Cenchrus > Cenchrus fungigraminus. Next base: position 54,405,981 of record CM072778.1, read on the forward strand.
CTCCTGAGTGAAAGCTACATCGGTATCCGTACGCTTGCGGATGTTGGGTATTTTAGCGTCACACGAATAAATCCGCAAGTGCACGGATACCGTTGTAGCTTTCACCTCAGAGTATTCCAAGGGTATCGAATCCAAGGGAACGTGTGTGCACTAACTTCGTATAGTCGGTCCAAGGACACACCCAGACAAGAGGTAAGGATAGAGAGGATTCCTAAAGATAGTACTACATATGAGATTAAAGGTCGATCTCTAGATAGAACTTGGCTCAGGATACCGATAGCCCTGACTTAACAGGTGACTCCGGTATGCGGATCTATGTGGAACGGAGCTCTGACTATATCCAGCTGTGGAGGATCAACGAGGGCCAGAAGGGCTGTCACCACCTCCTGGACTGCCTCTACCTAACCTTGGGATAAGCCGAACGGATGATAATCGGTAGCGTGTCACAACGTCCACGCTGTGGTTACTGCCGTAGCCAACGGACTACGGCACCCCGTACTGATAGAACTATGACCACGGAAGAGAACTGATCTCACTCACTATAGGTACTACTAGCTTATGCTAAAGACATACGAGAGAGCACTCGGTCCCGTACTAAGATTCCAACATATACGAACGACTTGCAGCAGACGAACGTATAAACCTAGGATCTACGCACTAGCAGGGGAAAAAGGCTACTCATGCAACCTAGCATAAACTATTAGAAAGGAATCAAGAACATACTTTATTCTAATCAGAGCATGCAAGCATATCCACTTTAGTCTAAATGATGAACATGCATACAAACGGATATGAGCACATGTGAACCTGTGCTACAAGATCGAAAGGTTGTGTTCACGAAGAGCACAGGCCTCTAAATCAAGAACAAGCGAAGAACACAACAACGTATCACCTATGCATGAATGCTACTTTAGTCTAAATAGGAAATGCGGAAATACTTACTTTACTCTAATTGAAGAACAAGCATCCATACAAATACAGCTCTCTCTCACTCTCCCTACTCTCTAATCTACCAAGGAGAGGCCTCTCCTCTGAAGGGAAGCACTCATCCTTGGGTGAAGTGGTGTGTCTCATTTCTTACCCCCTCCCCTCATATTTATAGGCCAAGAGGAGCTCCCTAGGCTGCCTTGGGTGCCACCAAGGCACCAATGAGGTGGTGACAAGTGGCGCATAGGAGTGGGGGCCAAGTTGGTGAATCTTCCATGAGAAGGAGCTGCAGGCTTTCGGGCGGATATTCGGGCATACACCTGGCACCGCCTTTGGCTCGTCACGACACGATGACACGTGGAAGGGCGGCGCGAGAGTTCTCAGAGTGGGTTCGACCGACCTAGGGGATCGGCCGATCCCGAGGTGGTCCCGATCGCGCTGGTTTTCGTCCAGGTGACTGCCAGGTGGGTCCCAAGGTGGGTATGGGGGTGTTTGCGTTGTTTCTAGCCCGTCATCTTGTGGTTGTGGGCCCTTGGATCCGTGTGCTTGCTCCTGATTGGTCGAGAGTGTGCTTATTTGGATCGGTGAGGTGTCATGGCCACGTGGGCGCCTGTGTGGCAGCACGTCGCCACGTGGCCTGGTGTGGGTCCCACCAGGTCCACATGATGTCTTGTGCATACCTCTCACATCCGGGCTCCGATGTATGCAAATGATATATCCATTTCGATCGTCTCGACGAGCCCGTTGCAATGGTGCAGACCAATTTGGCAATTGAGGTTGTTTATGATGATGCCATATCTATGCCATTGGCTTACTTGCTCTCAGTTGTATCATTCCATGTGCATTTACATGTGTGTCCTACAACAAAAGATAGAAACACCAACACTTGTGGAACTTGTCAGTATAAAGACCTATTCTAGTGTTGATGATCACTTTCCATTCATTTTATGCAGGAGTTGACGGTGTAAAAGTGGTACTTAATAGCCGTCAACAACACCCCCACACTTGACCTTTGCTCGTCCCGAGTGAAGGGAGAACAAATCAAGTCGGACATGATATCCAGAGGTATGAAGCAAGCATAAGAGATATTCCAAACCATACCTTGGACTTGTGAACTTTGTGGAGTGTCTATCATGCCATCTTGGGTAGTTGAGGAATGGAAAAGTCATGAATTAAATCACTCCTGCTCTTCATGTCAAGTAACTCGGGGTTTTGCAATAATTTTCAAAACAAACCTTTGCTTAGCTCCTCATTTGATTTTCTCAGATCGCTCAGTGTGTATATGTCCTCACCAAGGCAATAGCTTTGCCTTCTTTCATCCTACTTCTAATGATGGCTATATGTGGAGCTAAGGGTAGGATAAAGATAAAGCATACTTGCATCGCATATATTGCAAAGTCAAAAACCAGATCTAAGGAGAAAATCAAATCATACAATCAGATCAAGATGTGCACGTGTGTGGATGTGATGGATATGGTAAGGTGGATACTAGGCCCGGAATGGGTGCTAGATATTACCATTAAGTTTATTGGAACTCCTTTTCGCATGATCACATCTCTCTCCTTTTCCTTCTCTTTTTTTTGGACATGGGCTATCCTTTCTTTCTTTTTCTTTTCTTTTTTTCTTTTTACTTTAACTAGCCCATGTCTCTTCTCTTTTTTTTCAGATACTTTTTGAGAGAGAGATCACATCACATATGGAGCTTTATTTTGTGGAATGGATCGATGATACAATGCTAACTTCCAATGTAGAAGCATAGCAAGGGGATATGGAGTGCACATGAATCTTGATCATGAAAGCATGAAAAGAATTCTCACAAGGGTCACAACAATTTGACAAAGCTCAATGCAATAACAAGCAGCATATGAATGAAGGGTTTTCAAGATAACTCATCATATGGCTTTGGTAGGACTTGGCATATCAAAGAGGAGCTTTGCAAAGGGTTTTCAAGTTTTCAAATAAAATTCCCAAGCACTCAAACAATTAGAGAGAAGGTCATATCATCAAACCATATCTCAAACATCAACTACTTAGATGAGCATGAGTTCCCTAATGATATCTGTTCACAAGCATCAAGATAATAAGCATGGAATAAAACATATGCAAGCCAACCATAGGAAATATGTAAAGCAGGTAGAGCACGATTCCAAGAGTTTGATTTAGCAGATAAGAATTGAAACTCAGTCAAACTCATGAATCAAAGAGAGTAAGATAAAGGGTGCACATACCATCGCTCCTAAAGAATATGGGAAACATGGAAGACTAGTGGTGGTTCAGCTGACCCATGGGGCAGACGGATCACTCTAGTTTACCTTGTCGCTTGTCATGAAAGCGTTGTCGATGTTGTGCAATGCTTGTGTGAGAGATCTCAAGTGTGTATGTCGGTGATAAGCTTGGGAGATCTCCCCCACACTTGTTCATGTACCTGGTGTTGTCTTCAAACAAAATGGGGAAAAACAAAAGAGGGACTCTACTGGTTCAAGAACCAGGGAGCCTTTATTCAAATTCTAATATAAATTCACCATGAGACCTAGCTCAAACAAGGCTGGCATGCCTTGGCTTACCTTCCCATTTGAATCAAGCTCGATGACTTACCCCATTTGGATTTGAAAATTCCTGCAAGGGTTAGTCCGCATATACAACCGATATCCATGCAAGCATTAGCTATAAGGTTCATCAATCAAACTCGACACCATGTCTTGTTTGATTGAAGAAGACAGTTCTAACCTAAGCACCATGCTTAATTTAAAACAACCTATGAAAGCACGTAGCTAAACATGCACTCAAACCATAGCATTACAAACACAGATAAAGGAAGCACGAAAGCATGATCAAGCTATTTTGAAAGGGACATAAACACGAGCAAAAGATGGTGAACATTGGGCAACCTCCCGGAAGGGCTTTGTTTAAAGTCAAAAGCAGGACGTACCTAACTGGGAAAGATGCAAGAGCTAACATCATCTTCAAACTAGGATAAGATTTGGTTGAGAGGAACTTTACTCAGGATGCTCACATACCTCCCCCACACTTGAAGTTTGCATTACTAGGCAACAAAACTCAAGTGTGTGGAGATCAAGCCTCCTTTTGTAAATGTTCTCTCAACAAAAACTTATAAATGTGTTGTAGTGATGTAGCTCGCATGTTCTTAGGCATCACCCGTCCATCATTCTTTTCAATCTCCACCTGAAAGGTTAGCGACCAAAAATACCCGAAGGACAACCTTATCCTAAAAACATGCTCTTGCTTTTTATTTGAAAAGGGAAATAAAATCTAACCTAATCCAGGCTATCTCCTGGTAGAGCTTTGTTTACGGTCATAAGCTCGACCATGGGAACTTTTTCCTGCAGCTATCATTGGTGATGTCATTCCCGTCTCACCACCAATTGTTGATGTATCAGTGAAGCTTCAGCTGCAAGGTTAGTGCCACAGTGCATACATGAAATCTGCAATACTTATGGTAAACAAATGCATCTACAACCAACCTTCTATACATTAAGCAAAAGAGGACCAAAAGGAAGTTGTAGTCCTCGTGTGTGCCTAGTGCACCGAGCATAGCCGACTCTGGAGAGGCGTGATGCAAGCATGGTTTAGGTGGTATATCGAGAGTGAAGGTACCATGCTCATCAATGGAATCCTTTCCTTTGGACTCCAGAGTCGGTGCCTCGATCTCCATGGCCCATGAATTCTCCATCTCAGGAGGTTCATCGTGTAAGATCGATGTTGATTCTTGATCAAGGTCGAGAGAAACATGATATGGGGCCAACGGGAAGAGGCTCAAACTCGATCGAGGGTGATGAGGATCGTTCGCCTTCACAAAGGTGAAGAGGATCTTCCAAGTCGTGCTCTTGAGTAGAAAATTCTACAACCTCAATGACAATGGGCTCAGAGGATGCGAACGGAGATACATGCCTCATCTCCTCAAGCGGGTTTTGCTTGGGAAGAGGCTCCACCATAGAACTTTCTGAGAATAAGGGAGTGGTGGCAGAAGCGTCTTCCCTAAGCTTTTCATCTAGGCTCCCTCGAGATGCATCGAGAAGTTTTTCTGCTAGGGAGCCTAGGAGGAGATCAAGATCGAGGACATCAAAGATGTGGAAGTCTAGATTAACCTTGATCTTGTCTACTAGGAGTGGCACGGCACATGCAACCCCCCGACACTCAAGAATATGTTCGGAGGGACAACTCTTGAGGAGTTTGCCGGCTGGTCTTAGCGTAACGTTTCCCAACAAGGTGTACGCTTGGTGCCATGGCATGACATAAACCTCCATAGTGGGGTTAAGACGGCCTTCTACGATAATTCCTTTTATGGAACAAGAAATGATCGTAGATGGTGAACAAATCCAAAGTGCTTCGGAAAAGTTTCCCACTCCAGTCAACCACTTCTTTTCCATGGCCTCCATGATAGATGTTTCGTTTGGAGGATCGGGAGGCAAAGGAGGTACCGTAGGTCTCGGGGAAGGTTCTGTCAAAAGATTTGTGTTTGATTGGACTTGGACAGAAGAGGGCTCCTTCCCTAGTTGGCCATCTAAGCAATTCGAGGTGTTTTTGAGATTTTCAAAAGGGTCATCCTCGAATTGATAGAGGAACTCTGGAGGCTGAATTTATTCTTCCTCCACTGTTCTTGGTTCGGGAGAGGGCTCAACAGACGAATCTTGGGATGTGGAAGTCAAAGGATCAAGTTCAGCTGTTGAGAGACTCTCATGGATCGACTCTGATTCTTGGCGGGGTTCGTTATGGCAGGTAAGAAGGGAAGAGTTTTCTAAGAGGCTATCTAGGATTGCACTTCCTTCCACTAGAGTTTTGTGTGCAAACGAACCTCCAGCAGCGATGTCAAGATCTTGGGCAGCATCCATGTCTAAACCCATGCAAAATGCGTAAAGCAAGACATCATCAGGTAGAAATGAGTCGAGTCCAGATGCACAAAGGCGTATGAACCTAGCCCACGCTGCTCCTATAGACTCCTCCTCTAATTGTTCGAACTCGAGAATATCCCCTGGGAGAGAGGCCATATGAGTATACCATTGCACCGTCCTCTCCACGAGAGAGAATGAGTTGCAAAAGTTATCTCGAAGTTTGCCCCAATCACCATTTACACTTTTTACAGTGTCAGTGTACCATTGCTCCGCCCTTTATGACAGAGAGAGGGGGAACAACTTCCACCTTATGGATTCCTGTGTGATGCCTGGGAGAACCAGACACGAACACAGTTCCTCGAATTCTTCCAAATGAAAGTAGGGGTCTTGATTGATCGCTCCAAAGAAGGGTCAATCCTGAACCATGCCCATAATGTGGAAATGAAGTTCATGGTTGGATGACGACGTTGATGGATCATTGAACTCGTAAGTTGAGGTGGAGAGGTCGTGAAAGGATGGCCTCTCCATGGGTAACGGGGGTAAAGGTAGAATAAAGAAAAAAGAAAAGATACGAGGACCACTAGGTACGAAGATAGATACAGCAACCGTTCCCCGCTAACGGCGCCAGAAAGCTTGTTGGGTATTTTAGCGTCACACGAATAAATCCGCAAGTGCACAGATACCGTTGTAGCTTTCACCTCAGAGTATTCCAAGGGTATCGAATCCAAGGGAACGTGTGTGCACTAACTTCGTATTGTCGGTCCATGGACACACCGAGACAAGAGGTAAGGATAGAGAGGATTCCTAAAGATAGTACTATAGATGAGATTAAAGGTCGATCTCTAGATAGAACTTGGCTCAGGATACTGATAGACCTGACTTAACAGGCGACTCCGGTATGCGGATCTATGTGGAACAGAGCTCTGACTATATACAGCTATGGAGGATCAACGAGGGCCAGAAGGGCTGTCACCACCTCCTGGACTGCCTCTACCTAACCTTGGGATAAGCCGAACGGATGATAACCGGTAGCGTGTCACAACGTCCACGCTGTGGTTACTGCCGTAGCCGACGGACTACGGCACCCCGTACTGATAGAACTACGACCACGAAAGAGAACTAATCTCACTCACTATAGGTACTACTAGCTTATGCTAAAAACATACGAGAGAGCACTCGGTCTCGTACTAAGCTTCCAACGTATATGAATGACTTGCAGCAGACGAACGTATAAACCCAGGATCTACGCACTAGCAGAGGAAAAAGGCTACTCATGCAACCTAGCATAAACTATTAGAAAGGAATCAAGAACATACTTTATTCTAATCAGAGCATGCAAGCATATCCACTTTAGTCTAAATGACGAACATGCATACAAACGGATATGAGCACATGTGAACCTATGCTACAAGATCGAAAGGTTGTGTTCGCGAAGAGCACATGCCTCTAAATAAAGAACAAGCGAAGAACACAACAACATATCACCTATGCATGAATGCTACTTTAGTCTAAATAGGAAATGCAGAAATACTTACTTTACTCTAATTGAAGAACAAGCATCCATATAAATACAACTCTCTCTCACTCTCCCTACTCTCTAATCTACCAAGGAGAGGCCTCTCCTTTGAAGGAAAGCACTCATCCTTGGGTGAAGTGGTGTGTCTCATTTCTTACCCCCTCCCATCATATTTATAGGCCAAGAGGAGCTCCCTAGGCTGCCTTGGGTGCCACCAAGGCACCAATGAGGTGGTGACACGTGGCGTAGAGGAGTGGGGGCCAAGTTGGTGAATCTTCCATGAGAAAGAGCTGCAGGCTTTCGGGCAGATATTCGGGCATACACCTGGCACCGCCTTTGGCTCGTCACGACAAGACGACACATGGAAGGGCGGCGCGAGAGGCCTCAGAGTGGGTTCGGCCGACCTAGGGGATCGGCCGATCCCGAGGTGGCCCCGATCGAGCCGGTTTTCGTCCAGGTGACTGCCAGGTGGGTATGGCGGTGTTTGCGTTGTTTCTAGCCCGTCATCTCATGGTTGTGGGCCCTTGGATCCGTGTGCTTGCTCCTGATTGGTCGAGAGTGTGCTTCTTTGGATCGGTGAGGTGTCATGGCCATGTGGGCGCCTGTGTGGCAGCACGTCACCACGTGGCCTGGTGTGGGTCCCACCGGGTCCACATGATGTCTTGTGCATATCTCTCTCATCCGGGCTCCGATGTATGCAAATGATATATCCATTTCGATCGTCTCAACGAGCCCGTTGCAATGGTGCAGACAAATTTGGCAATTGAGGTTGTTTATGATGATGCCATATCTATGCCATTGGCTTACTTGCTCTCAGTTGTTTCATTCCATGTGCATTTACATGTGTGTCCTGCAACAAAAGATAGAAACACCAACACTTGTGGAACTTGTCAGTATAAAGACCTATTCTAGTGTTGATGATCACTTTCCATTCATTTTATGCAGGAGTTGATGGTGTAAAAGTGGTACTTAACAGCCGTAAACAGCGAACTTTTCTGCGATCGTTATTTATACCAATAGGCCTTCTAGCGTCGTTGCATATTTAGTAGCGACGCTAGTAAGCGTCAACAAGCTTTCTGGCGCCGTTGCCGGGGAACGGTTGTTGTACTAGTGTCGAGCCGAGTCATCCGTGTATCCCCATCCATACCATCACATATCCCCATATGGATTCCAAGCCTATCAATCAGTTTTCGGCTCCAACGGGCGAAGATCTAGAGCCTCCACCTTCATCATTACCCATCCAAGCACCTAGCTATGAACTTCGTCCCGCCCTCATAGCTATGGTACGGGAGCAACCTTTTTCTGGAGCAGAAGAGGAAAATCCGTACACCCACCTTCGCGGTTTTGCGGAAGTGTGCTCGTGCCTTGTCATTTGTGGCATGTCACACGAAACATTAAAATGGAAGCTTTTCCCGTTCTCTTTGATGGGGATTGCCAAGAAATGGTACGCTCAAACCGTTAGGGGTGTCAAGGGAGATTGGGAAGTTTTGCGAAACAAATTTTGTCTAGCTTTCTTCCCAGAATCCCGATTGGTCGACCTCCGTATGGAAGTCTTAGGCTTTAGGCAAAAGGAAAAAGAAACCTTAGGAGCAGCCTGGGCATGATTTTTGGACCTAAACATGTCCGGTCCCAACCTCGAACTCTCCGAACCGATGCTTTTACAGCACTTTTGTCGAGGCCTTAGCAAGGAGTCCGCCCAGTTTCTCGATATTTGTTCGGGAGGTTCTTTCACTCTTTTGACACCTAGTGAAGGGAGGAACATTCTCAACAAAATCTTTGAGAATACCCCCTACACTGGTATTTTTGATGAATTTCCCGAAGAAGAGGTTGATGAAATCCTTGAGCCAGAAAATGAGGTTTTACCTATCCAGCCTACACCCGTGACCGCTCCTCTCTCTGAGCCAATAAAATTAGAGCCTCCCGTAGAAAACCTTTATAGTCTCGAAGATGAGGAAACTCATCCAATGGACTTTATCGACGAAATCGAGGATGATCTTTTCTCAGACTTTGGAAATGCCTCGAATTTTCCGATCCAACCAAAACCTCGAGCATGCAACTCTCCGTTTCAACAAAATGCTAGCCAACCCGATAAGCCCATTCTCAAAGAAGACCTTAAATGCTTGTCGGCGGCTATGAGTGTGGAATGGTTGAGAGAAGCCGAGACATCGCCCGAGGTAGTTAGCCTCATCATGCCATCCACTCTTCTTTCCTATCAAATACAAGGCGTCATGATGGATGTCCAGTACAACCCCACTGTTGGGATAAATATCATCTCAAAATCTCTTACCAAACAGCTCTATCCCAACAAGACCCTATGTTCGTCCCGAAAGATTTTTCAAGATCCTTATGGGACCATGTTGGAATGTTGCAGTATTGTCAGAATAGTCTCGGTAGTTGCCAATGAGGCCGAGATCTTTCTGGACTTCTATGTCTATGATAATCCGGACATACCTATTCTTATAGGTCGGCCTACCGAGAGACTTTTCCAAGAAATGGCTAATGGTAGCCTAGCCGTGCAACTAGACGAATCCACACAAACCGTCTCCTTAGCTCGTGCACGGAATGCAATAGCAAAGTTCCATGACCGATTCGATGATGATCCCACTGAGAATCCCGAAGACACCTTGAATCCTTTGGATGCCGAAAAAGGGAAGGAGCCCTCTTCTGTCCAAATCCATCCAGCTAGAAATCTTTTGACAGAATCTTCCCCTAGGCCTACGGTCCCTCCTTTGCCTCCTGATCCTCCAACCGAAACATCTATCATGGATGCCATGGAAAAGAAGTAGTCGACTGGAGTGGAACACTTTTCCGAAGCACTTTGGATTTGTTCACCTTCTACGATCCTTCCTTGTTCCATAAAAGGGATTACCATAGAAGCCCATCTTAACCCCGTCACGGAGGTGAATATTATGCCATGGAACTTAGCGTACACTTTATTGGGCAACGTGACGCTAAGACCATCCGACAAGCTCCTCAAGAGTTGTCTCTCCGGACATGTTCTTGAGTGTCAGGGGGTTGCATATGCTGTGCCGCTCCTAGTAGACAAGATCAAGGTTAATCTAGACTTCCACATCTTTGATGTCCTCGATCTTGATCTCCTCCTTGGCTCCCATATAGAAAAACTTCTCGATGCATCTCAAGGGAGCCTAGATGAAAAGCTTAGGGAAGCCGCTTCTGCCACCACTCCCTTGTTCTCGGAAAATTCTATGGTGACGCCACTTCCCAAGCAAAACCCATTCAAGGAGATGATGCATGTATCTCTATTCACGTCGTTCGAGCCCGTTCTCGCTGAGCTTGTAGAATTTTCTACTTCTCAGGAGTACGACTCGGAAGACCCGCTTCACCTTTGTGAAGACGAACGATCATCATCACCTTTGATCGAGTTTGAGAATCCTCCCTGTGAGACATGGGTACCCCTGGGTCCCCACCGACCAGGCTCATGGCCGTCCCCGACAGGTGGGTCCGGCCTACCAGAAGACCCGCCGACCTGACAGTGGGCCCAACCGACCTAGTTGGCGGCCCACACGACCTCCTGAAGACCTTCCAGAAGATTCCCCAGGCGACCTTATCCAGAACGACTTCGAGACTTGGCGTGCAAGACAAGACAGCGGTGGATTCCGACAAGCAGATCGACGTACATGGCAAGTGTTGTAAACAACTAGACTTAGGTCTCCTGGTCGTAACCAACCAGGAGTCTGGGAACCGACCTTGTCCGCTGGCCAATATAAGGCAGGCAGGGTGACCCCTTGTAATCACGCAATCCTCAAGCAATCTACACCAGCAACTGGACGTAGGGTTTTACTCTCCGGAGGCCCGAACCAGTATAAACTCGTCGTGTTCTCTATGTTCCATGTGCTCGTGCGCAACCTTTGAGTTCTTCGCCCTAGATTTCACCCTGCTGAACAAATAAACCACTGGGGTTAACCCCCCTGTGGGCTGTCTAGATCTAAACATCTGGCAGTTGGCGCGGCAGGTAGGGGGAAATCTGGGTTCTTCGAGTAGCTCGATGGCTTCACCAAGCGGCGTCATCTTCCCGGAGAGCATGGTGGACTTCCTCGCCAACCCTGTCGACATCTGCTTCGGCTCTATGCCGGTGGAATCCACCACTCCAGCCACCTGCCTCGTCATCGAGGGCAATGCGGTCACCTCCAACCAGCAGGTTGAATCCGATCTGCTGGCGGAGACCCACCCACTCACTCCTCGCGATCTGATCGCAGGGCTCGATCGCGTCGAGGACATGCCCTCCGACACGATCAAGGTCTGTGAGCGTGTCAAGCGCCCTCACAGGACCTCTCCGTCTTCATCCTGCATGCCTCTTGGTCTGCGGAACGCAACCCATGCAGCGTCTCGCTACATGAAGAACAAGATCCAGATAGAATCTGGACCCAAGATCCTACATCGTGGAAACTGCAGAGGTCATCTCAACGACCCCTACCCCGTCCATGAAGACTCCAAACACACTGCTCGCTAGTGCCGTGTGCTCAAGAAGCTTCGTCGACCTCTCATCACGGCTCATCGCCGACAGATCAACCGCGAGCCGTCCCCGGACCACCTCGCGTTCCAGATCGCCCGAACAACTATCTCTCCCAACTATCCGGGCGAGGTGTTTGAGATCCCGGACCGAGAGGTCCTCGTGGTCTCTGCCGACGTACCCCCTCAAGCTGGTGATACCGACGAGCAGCGCATACAGCGTGAGAGCGCTAATACCGCACGAGCTACGCGTCGACAACAGGAGATAGATGCAGCTGCAGTAGCCGCAGGTCAACCTGCAGGCAACATCGTACCCGGTGCTGGTGGCCAACCTGCAAGCAACGTACCTGATGGTGCAGCCGCCCCTGCGGCTCCAGCTGCTCCCCAACAACAGTAGAATCAAGACGAGCCTCGTCGCACCGCCTGCGTTCCAGAGACCTCCTGAAGGACTTTGAGCAAGATGGCCATGAAGTCTACAACTCACCTCAAGCTAACCTAGGCGCGGCCCTTGCTGAGCTGGGACAACTTGCGGACACTCCTGCCACTCGACGTCTACAAGCTCACATCCGCATCGCCACTGCCCAGGTCGAAGAAAGAGGTCCAGGATACAGCAGATCGGCCTCCAGTTCCTACTCCGGGAGTAGGTCGCAACGGCCCCATCGCCGTCACCGAAGCAATGGCGCTCCCCTTCAGCCCGTGCCTGAAGAGGGAGGTGGTGAGAACGAAGTGGTGCAGCCGGCCAACGCTGCTGCCAACGCAGTAGCCAACCGTCCAGCGAATGCCGCGGCCAATGCCGCCGCTAATGCTGCTGGCAATGTCGCCAACAACGTCGCCAACGCTGCCGGCGCCGAGCAGTAGAATGTCGCCGGCAACGCAGGAGCTCAGCCTCCTCCAGCTGTGCGTGCCAGGAGCAATCAGCGCGAACCCGTACGAGATGAAGTGGAAATAGCACGACGTGCTAACTACGATCGTGTCAACGGGGTCCCTGATCCCCTCGACGCCAACAAGCAATAGATCTCCGGCTGATGCATGATTAAGAACTCCTACGTCGTGTCCAGTACGACTAAGATAATGGTCCTCCCAACGACCTCTACATCATCCCGACAGCATGCGCCCCGTCAGCTAGCCCTGGAGTGATCAACAACTTTCCAGCGTTCTCACGACGTCTCAGGATGATCAGATACCCCAAGGACTTCAAGCCAGCAATCGAAAAATACGACGGCCGCTCCGACCCGAGTATTTGGCTGAAGATGTACAGCATCGCCGCCCGCGCATCTGGAGGCAACGAAGACCACATGGCAGGATACTTTCCTCTTGTGATGGGCAAAGTGCCGCTCCTGTGGCTCGACAACCTCCCTGTGGAGTGCATCACCTCGTGGGCGACCTTGTCGCGACTCTTCACAACCAACTACCAAGCGACCTATAATCACCCTGGCAACACTCACCACCTCGCCAGAGTGCGGATGAGGAAGGACGAAACTCTCCGTGAGTATACCAACCGCTACTTCGAAAATCGCAACACTCTTGCGGGAGTCAAAGATGAAGACGTCATAGTCTACTACAAGAAGGGGGTAACTAACCTGAAGGTCTTCGAAAAGATTCACGAAGCAGACGCCAACACCATCGCCGACCTCATGACCTACGTCGATAACCTTGTCGACACTCAAGATGAGGTGGTACATGACTTCAAAGGAGAAGACCACGAGGACGGCAGAGGCAGGTCGCGCAAGCGATCCGGAGAGGTCTATGCGACCGATCCACCTCGACCTTCCACTTTCCTTGAAAGTGACTTCAACATCGTCATGGACGAGCAATGCCAGTTCCACCGCGACGCCAAGCATACCATGAGGGAGTGCGAGCAACTGAAGCGCGCCCTGGGCGTACCTCCAGAACCCAAGAAGACCAAGAGCGGCAACAACGACGACCAGAACAACAACCGCCGCTACGACAACCGCAACCGTCGACCTGATCGAAGCGATTACCGCGACCGCCGACCCTAAAGTCGCAATGACGACAGGGATCGCCGTGACTATCACCGCGACTATCGCCGTGATGATCGACGCGACGACTACCGCCGCGACGATCGCCGAGAAGACCACCACATCGACCATCGTGACGAGCGCCGCGATGACCGGCGCGATGATCGCCGCGACAACGACCACAACCGCAATGACAACCGTCGCAAGGAGCCTTCTCCTCCACCACCACCAAAAGGGGGCAATCCCAATGGTGCATTCCAGAATGCCAAACGACAGATCAACTTCATCGTCGGCGGCCGCCAAGCAGCTAAAAGCAACAGATAGCAGCGATCAAATGCAAGGGAGATCGACCAAGTCAACACTGAGACTCCGCAACCCTTGCGTTGGTCGGAGTACCCCATCACTTTCTCCAGGAAAGACTATTGGGTGCACATACCAGACCCCGGGACCTACCCGCTGGTCGTCAACCCCATAGTGGATGGCGCATTCCTGCCCAAGACCCTCATCGACGGTGGCAGCAGCTTGAACATCATCTTCACCGAAACGCTGCGAAAGATGGATTTCGACTTCTCCAACATGACTACCTGCGACGAACCCTTCTATGGGGTCGTACCCGGCAAGGCTGCATACCCCATAGGTCGTGTATGCCTACCGGTCACCTTCGGCAAACAGGACAACATCCGCACGGAGTACCTGACATTTGAGGTCGTGGACTTCCGCTCCTCCTACCACGCCATCCTTGGTCGACCCATGTTGGCCAAGTTCATGGCCATACCACATCACACCTACCTCATCATGAAGATGCCAGCTCCGAACGGGATCCTTTCCGTTTACGGCGATATCCTCGTCTCTTACAACTGCGAGAGTGACACTGTCGACCTCGCCAAGGTTTCTGTGTGCAAAGCTGCCGCTACGGTCATGGTCGCCCAGGCCGCCACGATCGACCAAACTACTCTAGAGGTGCCAGAATAGAAGGGTACAGCTACTGCCTTGGACGCAAATCCCGCTGTGAAGAAAGTTTGCCTCGGCCTGCCCGACGCAACCAGAGAAGTCACCATCGGGGCCGACCTCGATCCCAAATAGGAATTCGCGCTCACCAGTTTCCTCTAGGACAACGCCGATATTTTCGCATAGAGCCCGTCCGACATGCCAGGTGTCCCTAGGAAGCTGGCTGAGCACGCCCTTGAAGTATGCAATACAGCAAGACCTATCAAGCAAAAGCTCCGGCAATTTGCAGAGGATAGAAAGAAGGCCATAGAAGTAGAAGTCTATAAGCTCTTAGCTGCAGGATTCATACGAGAGTGTAAACACCCGGTTTGGCTCACAAACCCGGTCCTTGTACCAAAGAAAACTGGAGGATTAAGGATGTGTATCGACTACACCGACCTCAACAAGCATTGCCCGAAAGATCCCTTCCCTCTTCCTCGCATCGACCAGGTCGTGGACTCCACCGCTGGCAGCGTCCTACTATGCTTCCTCGACTGCTATTCAGGGTATCACCAGATAGCCTCGGACCCCGACGACCAAGACAAGACGGCGTTCATAACACGTAATGGCATCTACTGCTACAAGGTCATGACCTTTGGCCTAAAAAACGCTGGTGTGACCTACCAGAAGGCGATACAGAACTGCCTGAAGTCTCAGATCGGGAAGAACATGGAAGCTTACATCACGATGTGGTCGTCAAGACCACCGAACAAGATCAGCTCATCAACGACCTCGCCGAGACTTCCTCCAATCTACGCACCTACCAGTGGAAGCTCAATCCGACCAAGTGCGTCTTTGGTGTTCCCTCTAGGTTGCTTCTGGGCTTCATGGTGGGACACCGAGGCATAGAAGCCAACCCCGTCAAGATCGATGCAATCCGCAACATGGCGAAGCCATCTTGCAAGAAAGACGTCATGAAGCTCACGGGTATGATGGCGGCCCTAGGTCGTTTCATTAGCAAGCTCGGTGAAAAAGGTTTACCTTTCTTCAAGCTATTGAAGAAAGCTGATAAGTTCGTATGGGATGAAGAAGCGCAGAAGGCTTTCGAGGCACTCAAGGAGTCCTTGATCACACCACCGATCATGACACCACCCATACCAGGAGAAACCCTCCTCCTCTACATCTCCGCCACCACTAATGTGGTCAGCACGGTTCTCGTTGCCTAACGAGAAGAAGAAGGGCAGGTCTATCCTGTTCAACGACCTGTGTACTACGTGAGCGAGGTCTTGGCCGACGCTAAAACATGATATTCACCGCCTCAGAAGTTGCTCTACGCACTCCTGATCACGTCGAGAAAGCTTCGCCACTACTTCCAAGCCCACAAGATCAGGGTGCCGTCATCCTTCCCGGTAGGGGAGATCATCTGCAACCGCGACACCAACGGCCGCATCATCAAGTGGTTGGTGGAACTTGGAGAGTTTGACATCGAGTTCTGCCCTCGGCAGGCGATCAAGTCACAGATTCTAGCTGACTTCGTGTCAGAATGGACAGAGATCCAGATGCCCCCTCCCAAGGAGAGGCCTAAGCACTGGATAATGTACTTCGACGGTGCCCTCAACCTAGAAGGTGCAGGAGCAGGAGCAGAAGTGTTATTCATCTCTCCTCAGGGAGAACAGCTCAAATGCGTCCTGCAGATACACTACAAGGCCTCAAACAATGGAGCTGAGTACGAGGATCTAATTCATGGGCTCCGTATCGCAGTGTCCCTTGGCATCAAGCGACTACTAGCATATGGCGACTCCAAGGTCATCATCGAGCAAGTCAACAAGGAGTGGGATTGTGTGAAAGACACAATGGACACCTACTGTGCTGAGATTCGTAAGCTCGAAGGCCACTTCGTGGGGATCGAGTTCCAGCACGTGCCATGCAACAACAACGTGGCCGCCGACGTATTATCCAAACTAGGCTCCAGGCGAGCTCTAGTCCCGGCGGGTGTGTTCGTCCAAGACCTACGCAAGTCATCGATCAAAATCCTAGATCCGGACAATCCGGACCAAGGTCAGTCTAATCCAGAACCAGCACCTCCCCGCGATGTGCTGATGTCAGAAAAAGAGGATGATTGGCACGAGCCTTTCTTAGCCTTCCTACTCGACCAGCGAGTCCCAGAAGACAAAGCTGAACGTGAGCGCATCACACAGCGTAGTGCTAACTATGTCGTGATCAGCAACGACCTCTACAGAAAAGATGCCTCCACTGGCGTCTTAATGAAGTGCATCTTGCGATCAGAAGGTCTTCAGCTCCTGGCTGAGATTCACGGCGGCGAGTGTGGCTGTCACGCAGCATCCGCCAACCTGGTCGGCAAGGCATATCGATCTGGTTTCTACTGGCCCATGGCCATGTCTGACGCCAAAGACCTCGTGAAGAGGTGCAAAGGATGCCAATTCTTTGCTAAACAGCAGCATCTGCCAGCTCAGACCCTGCACACGATTCCCCCATCATGGCCCTTCGCCATGTGGGGTCCCGACTCCATAGGTCCTTTTGGAACCGCTCCCGGCGGCTACAAGCACATCCTTGTCGCCGTTGACAAATTCACCAAGTGGATTGAAGTCCGACCTGTCGTTAAGGTCATGTCGGAAGAAGCGGCAAAATTTATCCAGGAGATCACACATCGCTTCGGTGTGCCCAATAGAATCATCACCGACCTCGGGACGGCCTTCATAGGGTCTGCGTTCTGGGATTTTTGCCAGGATAGCTTGATTGATGTCTACTACTCTTCGGTCGCCCACCCTCGGTGCAACGGCCAAGTCGAACGTGCCAATGGCATGGTTCTTCAAGCTCTCAAGGATCGTATCTTTGACGACGCTTCTAATTACGCTTCCCGACGGTTAGCCGAGCTACCACATGTGATCTGGGGTCTAAGGACCCAGGTCAGTTCTGTTACGGGCTTCTCGCCCTTCTTCCTGGTCTATGGCTCAGAGGCCATCCTACCCACCGACGTCACCTTCGGAGCCCCGCGTATACAGTTCTACGAGGAGGGTGAAGCCGAGCAGACTCGTCGCGTCGACCTCGACAGCCTCGAGGAACAAAGAGTGGCAGCCGTTATGAGGCAAGCTCGCCACGACTAGCAACTCCGTCGGTATCATGATCGCAACGTCAAAGAGACCTCCTTCAACGTTGGCGACCTAGTTCTACGACGCATACAGAAGACCGACGGTATGCACAAGTTGTCCGCCCCTTGGGAAGGACCTTTCATCATCACTGAAGTCATCAGCCCATCTACATATCACCTCCAGTGGGGTGACGGCCAAGGAGTACCCAACCCATGGAATGTGGAGCATCTTCAACGATTCTACCCGTAGAATAGTTTCCATTACAGCTATGTATTCTTCGTCTTCGTATTTTTCAGTTTAATAAATATTAATTAAAGCAGTCATCTGCTGTGTCTCGAGCTCTACCCTCTTTTCTTTCATGTCATGTACCCTCCCCCTCGACATGCTCGGGGGCTTGGCAAAAGCCAATTCAGGGGTCGAAAGACCTAAGGGCGAAGTTTCCTGTTCCTCCCCCTCGATATGCTCGGGGGCTTGGCACAAGCCAACATAAGGGTCGCTCGACCTGAGGACATCGTCCCTCATGACTACTCACTTTATGTTGTTACGAACCTGCTTGGTCATATGGTTGCAAAACCTGAGTCCCAGACTCCTCCCCGCACGCCGGTTGCACGTAAGTCTCCCTACTGAGCCGTGGTGACTGGTAAGCCAGCCTCTCCGTGAGTAGTGGTCAGCGGGGTATGATAAAGACACATCGCTTCAGGGTAACCAAGTTCGTGCAAACATAAACTAAGTACGTCATGCAGGCCAAAAGAAGATTATCATTGTTATTTACATGACTAGAGGACGGAGGGGGTACAGCTCTATGACTACGACTCCTCTTCACCATCGTCGCCCTCGTAATCGATGGCGTCCATTATCTTCTCAGCGGCCTCCCGTATCTCGTCCTCTACGGCCTTGAGGTCCTTCGTCGCGTCTGGGCCTTCTCCGACCTTGACCATGTCAACATCGGGGTGATGTGACTTCACTCGCACCAGCGACTATGTTGCCGCTGTCAAGCTCGTCGCTCTCAGGAGGTCGATTAACTTCTGGGGCGCAGCCAGAAGTCGGTCAATGGCTGGCTTGGGCTCCTCCCCAGCGACCTGCGGCTCCACCATGTCCATCACATGGTCGGCTGAGGATCGGAGCGTCCGAGGACCGGTGGATGGTCGCTCCTCAGTGTGATGAGTGATTGACAACGTGGTGTGGACTGACTCTTGGCCGAGTATTGCAGGTGCAGGTTGCGGCTTGATTTGCGTTGGTGCAGGTGAAGAGCGGGTGCGAAAGGTCTATGCCTTGCGGGGCCTCCGAGGAGTGGAGAGACAAGTAGGCTCGGCTCGAGGGACCCAGTGGCCAGCGGGGTCAAGTGCGGACCGCATGGTGGCAAGAAAAGCAAGACGAAGTCGTCGATCGGAGCCGGTGCAGGGTAGTGGCTCACAACCGGAGTCTGCACGCGGGGTTTGCGGCGGTTCACCACAAAACCGTCGGGTTACTTGGTTGAGCCACAAAACCAAGACCGGAGGCTCCGCGGGCAGAGACGGGATCCGGGCGCGCCGAGAAGCTTCGATGCCGGCGGACACGTGGCGGGATCACAGGGCTTGCATCAGGAGGACGCGGACTGCGGCAAAGGCGTGGCCGTGTGATGAAGAGTAGTGCTACTTGACCTATTTGCCCCTCAGAGGTTTGTATCTCAACTTAAGTGCTAGGGGTAGCTTGGTCATTCGCCCAACCCAGAGGAACTCATATATATTAGCTCTAGGGTTTCTGGGCAAACTATCCATCCGGACTGCTTCCCATTTCTTTGCTCCATAGGTTTAGATTTTCTTCACCATTTTGTAGAGAATCTGATCCCTGAGTGTATGGAAGCTTTCATGGTTGCGTTGATTTCGTTCTTGTAGCTCGTGTGATTTTCATGTCTTTTTCGAGCTATTTTCGTTGGATTTTCGTGCGCGGCTTGTTCCTTCGGTTCTGAGGTGTTTGGGTTCGGATTTGTTTGTGGGGATCATGGATAGATGTCTCGTGCATCTTTGTCCTTGATCTTGACTCCTCAAACTCCGGATTTGGCCTCCGATTGAAGGATTTCGGTTGGAACCCTAGCTCTTTGTGTGAGCTCGGTAGAACTTTGATTCCCGATGACTTAGTTGTTTTGAGGCTTCAATTTTTGGGGCATAGCATCCCCTAGGGACGCTTCACATCTCCCCTAAATCTTGTCTCAAGAGCTCAAGTCGTTTGGGAATTCCATGGACGGATAGGAGGGGTTGACTACGCGTTTTCGAGCACGAGCTGCTCTGTCCGCACCTGGCGGACCGTCTGCGCCTGGTCGGCGGACTATCCGCGAGGACACGTGTTCGTCGCATGTTCTTCAGTTCTATAACTCGAGGCATTTTGATCCGTCGAGTGTCAAGGGTTTCGTTGCAGGTGGTTTGCGGACTGTCCGCCTGCTCGTCTCGGACCGTCCGCGCGGTACGAGTTGCCCACCGACCGTCCGAGGGTAGGGTATGGACCATCCGTATTTTGAGGTGCAGTACTGGTTGTTCGGGCAGTTTTTGCGGACTGTCCGCTGTGGTCTCGCGGACCGTCCGCCTGGCTCTTGCGGACCGTCCGCCCGGCCTCCGCGGACCGTCCGCCCGGCCTCCGCGGACCATCCAGCCCAGGCACCGCAGATTGCCTAAGTCTTTTGCTTCTTGAGTTGCGCTTCCGTGTTGCTTTGTGTAGGGGTTTGTTCCTAGGGTTGGTAGGTCTGTTGTGACTACGCAACCTTGACAAACTCGTGTGGGAATCCTTGGTTGTGAATTTGGGGCATAGGCCGAGTTCATCCTTCGGGAAGAATTTTTATCGGCTCCCATTCACTCCCCCCCTCTCTGGTCACCTAATCGGTCCCTCAATTGGCATCAGAGCCGGTTGCAGATCTTTATGATTCTAACTAATCTAAGATCCAAAGATGGCGTACCAGGAACGGGGTTCGGGTCCTCCACACTTTGATGGTAAGAACTACCAGATGTGGCAGAGGCGGATGACTGCTTTCCTCCGCGGCAAGGGTCAGATCCTTTGCAATGTCTCGGTGAACATAGCTTATGTTCATCCTGTGAACTTCCTTGCTCTAGGATCGAGGGATATGTTCGATACCAACAACGAGGCGGTCGACTACCTGTACCGTGCTCTGTGTCAATTCGAATTCGATCAGGTTCAGACAGAGGACTTGGCGTGCAGGATTTGGGAGCAGCTGAAAAATGCTCATGCTGGGAACGCTCAGGTTCAGGCTCGGCTGTTTGCGACCTACCGAAGAGAGTACGAGAACTTCACTCATCTTCCCGGTGATTCCATAGATTGCACGTTCCAGCAGTTCACTGTGATCGTGAACAACATGAGGGCTAATGTGGCCGTGCTCCCGTACGATGATCATGACAGGGCTATCAAGCTCCTGCACTCTCTGGATCGTACCGTGTGGAATGAGAAGGTCGAGGCCATTCTTGAGTTGGAGAAGTATGAGACCCTCATGGTGGACGAGCTGTTCTCCAAGCTCAAGTCGTCCGAGGTGGACCGTGGGGTGCGAGCTAAGATTGAGAACCCGACTGACCCTCATAGTCTGGCTCTCGTTTCTGGACCAAGAACTAATGCTAACATGTCTTCGAGACATTTCTCTTTGTCTTGTCTTGTGTCCATGCCAGATGAGGAGTTTGACGTGCTGGGCGAGGAGGATCTCGCGTTGCTGAGCAGGCGGTTCGAGCGCATGTACACGAACCGGAAGAACGCTCGGAGGAGTTCGGGCATGTGCTACCAGTGCGGCAACCATGGGCACTTTATCGCTGAGTGTCCAGAGGCCATGGAGGTCGAGCCCGAGCACAAGCACCGTCCGAGGACCGACCACAAGCACCGCTCGAGGGACGACCACAAGGGCAAGAACAAGTCCGAGCAGAGGCCGAGAAGGAGTGGTGGTCACAAGAGGAAGGAGCGAGCAATAGTTGCCGGAGCGAGCGACATCGACTCGAGCTACTGCTACTCTTCATCGAGCTCAAGTGATGAAGAAGAGAACCAGAACAAGGGCAAGCGATCGAGGAAGAACATCAACGGCCTGTGCTTCGCCGCCCAAGGCTTTTGCGGCATGGCACACAGCTCCAGGAGCAAGAAGAGCAACAAGGACAACTCGGACTCCAACTCCGTGGATGAGGTAAACAATGATCCTGCCTTCTTGATAGAGGAGAATGCTAGGTTGAATGACTTGCTTGACAACCGTGATGATGTGCTTAGGAAGACCAACAAGGAGAAGAGGGAGTATAGGTCTTTGCTTGGAGAGTCTAAGGAGAAGGTGGTTGAGCTAGAGTCTTTGCTTGTTGGTGCTAGGGCTCAAATAGATTCTCTGAAGTCTGCTCCTGTTGTGACTGATGAACCTAAATGCACTGATTGTTCTGTTTTCCTTGGTGATTTGACTGTGCTCAGGAAAAGTATGCCTCCAAGGTCGAGGAACTAGATGTGCTTAGGGTTGAGCTAGATGAGATGAAATCTAGGCCCTCCTTGCTTGGTGCTTTGCACTTCTTGTCTTGTTCGGGCGTGGTGAGTTTGCTGAACGTTCATTCACTCGTGGCCAATACGAGTATGGGGGGGACGATTGCAACTTTAGGTCCCAGAGGAGCTACGGGCCACGGTCTCCACTTCGTGGTACGCGTAGTCCTCCAAGGGCACATGTGGGTGTTCCACCTAGGAGAGATAGGATGGATTTTACTAACCCCACCTTTGAGCAAATGGCACAGCACTGGTTTGATTCTTTCTGTACTAACCCCAGTGCTGAGTCGTTTGCTCACTCTCGCTCTCATTTTTGATTTTGCAGGTGGGAGGCGTGGAGGCCTTTTGGATGATCGACTCCTGTTGCTCTCGACACATGACCGGAGATCGACGGTGGTTCTCCAGCCTCACCCCGGTGATGACCAAAGAGTACATCACTTTTGGGGACAATGGGAAAGGAAGAGTGCTTTCAGTGGGCACGGTGAAGGTGAGTGAGTCTGTGACTCTTCGGCATGTTTCTCTTGTCAAGTCCTTGGGTTACAATCTTCTTTCGGTTTCCCAGCTTCTTGATGAGGGTTTTGAAGTCCATTTCAAAATGGGCTGTTCTCGTGTTTTGGATTCTCGAGGTGATCTTGTGTGCACGATCATCCTCGAGGGTCAGATTTTCAGAGCCGATTTTTCTCAGTGTGTCGGCTCTGCTCGTTGTTTGGTTGTTGGTGTTTCGGCGGAGCTTTAGAAATAGCATAGGAGACTAGGTCACTTGAGTTTTGACTTGTTGTCACGCTTGAGTGGGCTAGGTTTGGTCCGAGGATTGCCGAAGTTGAAGTACCAAAAGGATTTGGTATGTGCTTCGTGTAGGCATGGTAAGATGGTCACCTCCTCTCACCCGCCTCTGGCATCCGTTATGACAGAGAGGCCATGCGAGCTGTTCCATATGGACTTGGTTGGTCCAGCTCGTGTGTGCTCGGCGGGTGGGAAATGGTATGTCCTTGTGATTGTGGACGACTATTCTCACTATGCTTGGGTCTTCTTTTTAGCTGACAAGGGGGAGATGTTTGGTTTTGTGCGAGATCTAATCTTGATGTTGAAGAACGAGAGGCATGGAGATGCTATTCGAGCTATTCGTAGCGACAATGGCACTAAATTTAAAAACTCTCATTTCGAAACCTTTTGCCGTGATTCGGGTCTCGAACATCAGTTTTCTTCTCCCTATGTGGCTTGTCAGAATGGTGTGGTTGAGAGGAAAAATCGGTCCCTCTGTGAGATGGCTCGGACGATGCTCGACGAGCATAGGACTCCGAGGAGATATTGGGCTGAAGCGGTGAATACCGCTTGCCATGTTGGGAACCGGATTTTTCTCAGGGCCTTCTTGAACAAGACGTGCTATGAGCTCATGCACGGGTGAGCACCTAGAGTAAGCCATTTCAGGGCTTTTGGTTGTCGGTGCTTCATTCTCAAGAATGGTAGGCTTGATAAGTTTTAGTCGAGGTCTTCCGATGAGATTTTCTTGGGTTATGCTAGTCATTCTCGAGCATTCTGTGTGCTCAACCTTGATACTAACCTAGTCATGGAAACTTGCGAGGTTACCTTCGACGAGACCCAGCCATGCAGTTCGTCTGTCTTTGAGTGTGCAGGTGACGACGAAGTTGGCAAGAAGATCTTTGAGGATGAGGAGGATGATGCTGGAGAGGATGATGGTGATGATGGTGAAGCTCCAGCGGCGCATGTACCCTCTACTTCCACTACGACGACTACGGTGCAGGATGGCCCATCCCCTACACCGACTACGATCCAGCAAGATCAAGTGGAGGCTGCAGCTGAGGGGGAGGTTGTCTCCAGGAGAGAGGCACCGAGGCGTGTTCAAGTTGATCATCCTCCCTCGAGAATCATCGGCGACATCAACGAACACACGACAAGGTCAAGGTCCAGCAATGTTTCTCACTTTGCTCATTCAGCTTTTGTTGCTGCCTTTGAGCCGAAAGACATTGGACATGCTCTCTCTGATCCTAATTGGGTGAACGCAATGCATGAGGAGTTAGAGAACTTTGAGAGAAACCAAGTTTGGGAGTTGGTAGAGCCACCACTACATTGCAAACCTATCGGGACAAAATGGGTGTGGAAGAACAAAGAGGGAGAGAATGGTGAGGTGGTGAGAAACAAATCAAGGTTGGTTGCTCAGGGTTATAGTCAGAAGGAGGGGATAGACTATGAGGAGACATTTGCTCCTGTAGCCCGTTTGGAGGCAATTAGGATTCTTCTAGCCTTTTCTGTGGCTAAAGGGTTCAAATTGTACCAAATGGATGTGAAGAGTGCCTTCTTGAATGGGTTTTTAGAGGAGGAAGTCTATGTGAAGTAACCACTGGGCTTTGAGAGTGCTGAGTTTCCCCACAGGGTGTATAGGCTGAGGAAGACGTTGTATGGGCTGAAACAAGCTCCCCGTGCTTGGTATGGCCGCTTGAGGGGGTTCTTGTTCAGCAAGGGGTTTGAGATGGGCAAGGTAGATAAGACTCTTTTTCTCCTCAGGCAGGGCGATGATATCCTAATTGTTCAGGTGTATGTGGATGATATTGTCTTTGGCGGCTCGTCTCACTCTTTGGTTGCAAGGTTTGCAGAGGATATGAGCAAAGAATTCGAGATGTCCATGATGGGAGAATTGCAGTTCTTTCTCGGGCTTCAGATCAAGCAGGCGAAGGAAGGAACCTTTGTACATCAAGCCAAGTACACGAAGGACATCCTCAAGAAGTTCAAGATGGACGACTCGAAGCCCCTGTCGACACCGATGAGTACGACTACAGCGCTGGACGCAGACGAGGACGGAGAGCCCGTGGACCAGAAGGAGTACCAGAGCATGATCGGCTCCCTCTTGAACTTGACGGCGACGAGGCCGGACATACAGTTTTCTGTTTGTCTGTGCGCTCGTTTTCAGGCGTCACCGAGGACTTCACATCAGCAGGCCGTCAAGCGGATCTTCAGGTATCTTCGACACACTCCTGAGCTCGGTCTTTTGTACTCGGTGTCCTCTTCCCTTTCGCTTCTTGGTTTTTCGGATGCCGATTTTGCGGGGTGTCGAGTCGATCGGAAATCGACTTCGGGTACTTGCCAGTTTCTGGGTTCCTCGCTTGTTTCTTGGTCGTCTCGCAAGCAGTCATGTGTAGCTCAGTCTACCACAGAAGCTGAGTATGTCGCTGCCGCTAGTTGTTGCTCCCAGCTGCTTTGGATCACGTACACTTTTAGTGACTTTGGTGAGGAGTGTTCCCATGTACCTCTCATGTGTGACCGCACTAGTGCCATAAGTGTAGCCAAGAATCCTGTGCTGCACTCAAGAACTAAACACATAGAAGTGCGCTACCACTTTTTGAGAGACAATGTTGAGAAGGGAAACATAGACCTCATCCATGTCCCAACCAAAAAATAGCTGGCCGATATCCTAACAAAGCCTTTGGACCAAGCTACATTTGCACGTTTGCGGGGTGAGTTTGGTGTGATTTTTCCTTTTTGAGCTTTGGTTGGGGGGTCTCATGTACATATGCATGTTGCATGTTCATTTCTGTATCATATCATGCTTGCATCTTTGTATCATAGACTGCATTTGTTTCATATGCTTTAGAGATGAGCTTCTCCTATATACATTGTTCACCAAGATGTGCTATACATGATCTAGTGAGCTAGTTTGGTATGCTATGGTTAGTTTCGCTTAGCTCTGGATGATCTTGGTTTATGCCCATGAATGCTAGCTATGCTTTTGAAAAATGCTACATGTATGCTCTCTTGTGGGTAAATGCTTTTATATGAGCTTGACATGTTTTTGTGGCTTTGCTATGCTTAAATTGTGGCTGGATAGCTTATTTTGATCATATGGGGCCAAAGGCTCATTTATCATCATGAATGTTTAGCCCGCTTGCTTTATCTTCTGGAGTGGCATAAGTTCCTTTTTGTCACAAAGACATTTCATGTACCATTGTCAATCTTAAAATGAAATGTAAATTGCTTGGAAAATGTGCTCCCATGTCATATGTGCTTAATTTTTATAGCTTTGGGTGCTAAACCGTTGCATGATGCCTACCAATGAGAAGTCTCATACATAGAAGTAGGCACATGGCTCAGTGGCTTTGACATGACATGAGGTGCTTGAGGGTGTTTTTGATGATCTTATGATTAGAATGGTTGTCCTAGCATGAAGTTTGTATGGCTTTGCCATCTTGACATGTTTTGCTCATGTTTAGGACTTTGCTCATGAGAGAGTGATTTTTCACAAAATTACTTCATTCTTTCTTAGCTTTGCTCAATGGATGTGAAACTTGGTAATCTTGTGGCTAATGTGCATACGAAGCTGTAGAGTATCTCACTTGCTCATTTGGACATGTGTAGCATCTTGTGTTGAATTTTATCTATTTGAGAAGCTCTAGGTTTTTTTTGGCTTGATTCATGCATTACCAACAAGGGGGAGGAAAGTACCTAATTCATGCATTCAGGGGGAGTTTTGCATCAAGGGGAAGAAAATTTTGGGAGATTGCATTTGGTCAGGGGGAGCTTGCATTCATGCATTTTGGGAGCTCTTTTTCGCCTGATTTTAGTTGTGCTTGTTTGCCGATGGTGTCGAGCCCATTTGCCTCACCTTGAGGAGTCGACAAATTTTGGAGCATTTTGTCTCGGTTGTGTTGAGCCGTTGCCCTTGCCTTAGGGGACCGAGACTTTCGCTTTCAAGTGATCTTCTTTGGCTTTTGTTTGGCTTTTGATCACTTGTTTGAGTTTTTGGTTCGTTTCTTTTCTTTTTCTTTCTTTCTCTGAATTGGTTACTATGTGTGTTGTCAATGCACTCATCAAGGGGGAGATTGAGGACCGGAGCGTCCGAGGACCGATGGATGGTCGCTCCTCAGTGTGATGAGTGATTGACAACGTGGTGTGGACTGACTCTTGGCCGAGTATTGCAGGTGCAGGTTGCGGCTTGATTTGCGTTGGTGCAGGTGAAGAGCGGGCGCGAAAGGTCTATGCCTTGCGGGGCCTCCGAGGGGTGGAGAGACAAGTAAGCTCGGCACGAGGGACCCGGTGGCCAGCGGGGTCAAGTGCGGACCGCATGGTGGCAAGAAAAGCATGACGAAGTCGTCGATCGGAGCCGGTGCAGGGTAGCGGCTCATAACCGGAATCTGCACGCGGGGTTTGCGGCAGTTCACCACAAAACCGTCGGGTTACTTGGTTGAGCCACAAAACCAAGACAGGAGGCTCGGCGGGCGGAGACGGGATCCGGGTACGCCGAGAAGCTTCGATGCTGGCGGACACGTGGCGGGATCGCAGGGCTTGCGTCGGGAGGACGCGGACTGCGGCAAAGGCGTGGCCGTGCGATGAAGAGGAGTGCTACTTGACCTATTTGCCCCTAAGGGGTTTGTATCTCAACTTAAGTGCTAGGGGTAGCTTGGTCATTCGCCCAACCCAGAGGAACTCATATATATTAGCTCTAGGGTTTCTGGGCAAACTATCCATCCGGACTGCTTCCCATTTCTTTGCTCCATAGATTTAGATTTTCTTCACCGTTTTGTAGAGAATCTGATCTCTGAGTGTATGGAAGCTTTCTTGGTTGCGTTGATTTCCTTCTTGTAGCTCGTGTGATTTTCGTGTCTTTTTCGAGCTATTTTCGTTGGATTTTTGTGCGCGGCTTGTTCCTTCGGTTCCGAGGTGTTTGGGTTCGGATTTGTTTGTGGAGATCATGGATAGATGTCTCGTGCATCTTTGTGCTTGATCTTGACTCCTCAAACTCCGGATTTGGCCTCTGATTGAAGGATTTCGGTTGGAACCCTAGCTCTTTGTGTGAGCTCGGTAGAACTTCGATTCCCGGCGATTTAGTTGTTTTGAGGCTTCAATTTTTGGGGCATAGCATCCCCTAGGGACGCTTCACATCTCCCCCAAATCTTGTCTCAAGAGCTCAAGTCGTTTGGGAGATCCATGGACGGATAGGAGGGGTTGACTTTGCGTTTTCGAGCACGAGCTGCTCAGTCCGCACCTGGCAGACCGTCCGCGCCTGGTCGGCGGACTGTCCGCGAGGACACGTGTTCGTCGCCTGTTCTTCAGTTCTTGAACTCGAGGCATTTTGATCCGTGGAGTGTCAAGGGTTTCGTTGCAGGTGGTTTGCGGACCGTCCGCCCGCTCGTCTCGGACCGTCCGCGCGATACGAGTTGCCCACGGACCGTCCGAGGGTAGGGTACGGACTGTCCGTATTTCGAGGTACAGTACTTGTTGTTCGGGCAGTTTTTGCGGACTGTCCACCGTGGTCTCGCAGACCGTCCGCCTGGCTCTTGCGGACCATCCGCCCGGCCTCCGCGGACCGTCCGCCCCAGGCACCGCAGATTGCCTAAGTCTCTTGCTTCTTGAGTTGCGCTTCCGTGTTGCTTTGAGTAGGGGTTTGTTCCTAGGGTTGGTAGGTCCGTTGTGATTACGCGACCTTGACAAACTCGTGTGGGAATCCTTGGTTGTGAATTTGGGGCATAGGCTGAGTTCATCCTTCGGGAAGAATTTTTATCGGCTCCCATTCACTCCCCCCCTCTCTGGTCGCCTAATCGGTCCTTCATCGGCAGCATTCTTCAAATCCTTCACCTCCACCTCAAGCCCTGCAATAGTCACCTGGTCATTCCGCAACGCTTGCAAAGCTACCTCGAGACTGACCTCAAGGTCCTTTCGAGCTTGCTTCTCTTAAGCCAGCTTCTGGGACACGGCGTACTCACTATCTACGGTGGCTTTCATCAACCGCTTCAGCTCTTCAGCACCAGTTTCGGCCTCCCGCAGGTTCACCTCCAGGCTTCGGACCTTCTCCTTAGCGTTCTTAAGGTCGTTCTTGAGGTCGTCCTGTTCCCTGTGAAAATCTGTGGGGTGCAATAGGTCATAAGGTGCAACCCTTAGTCGTACAAGTCAAGGATGGACAAAGCTGTGAAGCAGTTGGCCTTACCAGCGCTCACAGTCGTCAATAATGCATCAGCATCTCGATTTTTCTGCTTCTCTTCTTTTAGCTTGTCTTCGACCTTCTTCTTATCAGCCGCGGCTGCCTCCCGGACATGATTGAGCTCTTGTTTGAGCTCCATTACCCGCAGCTGCGCAGCTGTGGCATTCCTGCACTGGTCGGCCCTGCCCTGGCACGGTTGGCTAGCGACTGCTCCAAAAACAAGAAACAGGTCATCAACAACAAAAAGACCAAACGCTTCATGAAGACCATGACAGCTACTTACTGAAAACGCATCGTTCAGCGTCAAGATGGCCCGACGAACCGCCTTCGTGTCTTCCTCATCTTCGAAGGCATCTACTCCCCAGGGAGTGCCGCTCCAATCAATGTCATGGCGCCTCAAACTTGGCCTCGTCGACGTCGAACCCGGCGCCTGCACACCGGTTGTTTCTGGGTTCCTCTGTGGTGGCTCGATCTGGGCCTGGTCCACAGTCGGGCCCTGAGCTGATGTGCTGGGCACCGTGTTGATGGGGTCCACCTCAATAACGGGCGGGGGAGCTGATGTCCCTACGTCACCCACGGAACCCTGAGTTCCGACCTCCTGCTTAGACGTCGCCGTCCATGAGGGAGAACCTTGAGCACCCGAGGTGCTCTGAGGTCTAGCATCCGACCTACAGCAATTTTGTCAACATGATAAAGATTTAACAATGACGAGCAAGGGACAAGTCTAAGTACTGAGGTTTTACCTCGTAATCACTAGCGCACGCAACCTAGGCCTCAAGGGCCGGGCCGGAATCTTCACAGGCATCTTGGCCTGGGCACCGGCTGTAGCTACTTGCGCCTCCCTCATACTGCTAGCCTCAGGCTGGTTCGCTGCATCGTCACCGACCTCCGGGTCGCTGTCTTCATCAGCTCCAACTGATGAGTCTGACTGATAATTTTCCAGCAGCACTACTGCTGGAGGCTGGTAGTCCTCCGACCTTAACTTCCGACGTGGCTCCTCGCCAGTCGGTAAGGGTGCAGGGCACCAGAACTGCATCTCCCGAGTCTGCAACAACAAACAACAAGACATAAGAGGTCTCCCTCTAATCAAACAAAGCAAAGAAACACATCGACGCGACCTGGTTGTTTCAGGACTTACAGGATCAGCAGGTCGGGTCAGGGAGTACGCCTTAGGGAACTTCCTGTTCCGGATGTGCCCAGTGTACATCTGTGTCACTCTAGCCGCCATCTCGTCCCTGGAGATCTTGCGGTTGACTTCACGGGTAGGGTCTGACTGACCCCAATACTCGTACGTCGGATGCACCCGGTCCTTGATCGGCTGGATCATGCGACGACAAAATGACATCGCTACGGAGCCTCCCGTCAGACCTTTCTTCTTGAGTCGGCGACGAGGGAAAGCAACTCCTTGAGATCTTCCAGCTCACGGGAGGTGAGCGCTAGGTCCCACTCCGGTATCTTCTCGGGCTTATGCCTGGTGCACTTCGGGAGCGCCGGCTTCTGGTCGGCGATATAGAACCACTCCAACCTCCACCCAGTGGTGTTGTCCGGTAGGTCCATATCTATCCATTCTGCCTTGAGACCTGATCTCAGCCAGAACATCACTGGTCCTACTACACCGATGCGCTTGCCGGTGGTCTTCACATTGAAGAAATAGCGCCACAATACAAAATGCGGTGGTATCCCAAGGAACGCGTCGCACATATGTATGAACGACAAAACTACAGTGATGGAGTTGGGAACGAGGTGTACCAGCTCCAGCTTGTAGTAGTAGAGAAGACCCCTGAAGAAGTCGCCGACAGGCACACTGAATCCGCGCTCGAAGAAGGATGCGAAGATGACCTGCTCCTTGTCATCCTCCGTCGGTAACACCTCGCCAGCGGGCGCCTTCCACTCCACCTCCGCCTTGGTCCTCAGCAGCCCGCGGTCCACGAGCGACTGGATCTTCTCCTCGATCATTACCGAAGGATCCTAAACCGTCTCCGGGAACGGGGTTTGGGGAGTTGCGGCCACCATTTCTTGCAAGCGAGTGGATTTGGATCTAAATGTGACTAGGGTTTTTACGCGCATGCGGAGCGGCGCAGCGCGGGGATCGTGGTGGCGGTGCGCGGTCTGCTAGAGACGGCGGCAGCAAGCTAAGGCTTTGCGGGTGGAGGACGGATGCGGAGGCACGGTGGCTAGGGCAAGACGAGCTCCGGCGGAGGCGGCGGGAGGAAGAAGATGAAGGCAGGGGAGGGTCAACACCCATCCCCGTGGCCGTATTTATATGGGCCCCGCCACGGATGCCCGTTGCGGATCTGTCGCCGCAACGAGCTCGCTGCAACGGCTATATGCCGCTAATTGCGCGAGACGATCTTGCCGGATTTCACGCCAACGGCTATACGCCCAACGGATAGATTGGCGACCTACACCCTGAGTTTAGGTCGTGCACATTTCAACACTATCAGGTCGTCCTGATAGGAAATTCGATCTCCACAAGGTCGACAAGCCCCCAAATCTTCATATTTTTGGTCTTTGATGAATAATTTCGTCAAAACGACCATTACATGACAGAAGAGAGCAAACATTACACGGGAACTTCGAAGGTACACAAGTCGCCTGCGACCTCATTGGATCTAGAACCCGTTACAAGATACAAACATATTCGAAGACCTGCTCTACTTAGAGCAATCCTTGAGGTGTTCCCTGCTATAGCAGAGCACATCGCAAGGATTCTCCAAGCTTCAGTACCTCGATGGTGGCCTTGCGGTGAACAACTGCACGACGCTGCACATAGCAGGACACACTTTGTGCCTGACTATGGAATGCAGATACGAGCTTGCTCTTCGGCGCGGAATGCAAGCCCTCAATGAGCATCTCATGCTTACCAAGAACCTGCGGCTTCACCTCGGGCCTCTACAGCATCACCTCCAAACTCTCCATGACTCTTCACTGAGGTACGGTACAAAGAGTGGGGGTGACACCTCTACTTCGCAAGTCTTCTTCTAGCTCCAAGCTTCTACACATTTTGCATCCTATGCTCTGGTGGACGGACACATGCCCATGGCATGGCCGAAACTCTACCCTGCGGCTTCATAGCTCAACAATGCTCGGTGCTTGCTGCCTTCAGCTCCATGGTGCTATTTATAGCCGGAACCAGGCCTTGTGCGGCTGGTGAAGTGGTGACACTGTTCCCACGTGATTGAGAGGTCCTGCAAACATGTGGATGGTTAAAGACGATGTCCCTCTTCCTGTCTCGCGACGCCTTTGTCACTAGTGCATCAATGATGCCTGAGGTCACTGCTGCACCACATGGCTACAGTACACCTCTTGATTAGTGGGCGGTTTGTCGTTTTCTGGGTGGCAAGGGAATCTCCGACCACTGTTGACCCGTGACCCTGCAGCCTACGAAGAAGATAAGCCTGACTCTGCATCAGAGGGCCCGGCACCTTACTACATCTCCAGACGACGACGATGATTAATTGCACCTGCTAGGCTCTGCGTCCTGGTGCACCCGCTACGGCTCTGCATGTAAACGGACCTATTCCAATCAGCCTATATTTTTGTTCCCTGAGCAAAATGGTCGTAGGTTCAATTGAAGACCTTCCGGGGTAGGCGTGCCTCGCTGCTCTGCCAGATCCGTCTAGGCACCTGGAGATCAGAAGCTTCACGTCTACGATTTCGTCGGGCCCCCGTGGTCGGTGTGCTTATTGCTGAGGTCGTCAATACCTTAGTGCCATGGCTCTGCTGGATGGCTGGCAGCTATGTTGGTCGTCTGGGCACCAAAATGACCTTCCCGAGGTCGGCGTGCCTTAATACTTAGGTCTTGCAATACCTCAGTATGTTTACGGCTCTGCCAACCTAGTTGGGCGCCCCGGAAGCGTGACCTTCCGAGGTCGGTGTGCTCTTGTAGCCCTGCCAGCCTGCTCTGGACACCCAGGATTTTACATCAGGAATGAAGGCCTCCCTGTGGGGTGCGCGCCTAATGGCCCTGCCAGGCATCTCCGGGTGCTTGGGCGCTTGTGTTTTGAGACCTTCCTGAGGTCAGCATACCTCGGGTGGCTCTGCCAGACTCTTTGCAGCTATGCAGGATATCTGGGTGTCTCTACACTCCATTCTTTCGAGATCAACATTTTCCTACGGTTTCATCATTGACCGTTTCGACCACTACAGAAGACCTCTTCATGCGACGCGCCTTTCACGATCCTGCTGGGTATCCTCAGATTATTGATTCAAGGCCTCTTTGAGGTCGGCACGCCTGCAAAGGCCTCCTTGAGGTCGGCCCTGCCAGACTCCTTGCAGCTATGCTAGGAGATCTGGGTGTCTCTACACTTCGTTTCAATCAAGACCATGACCCAGTTTTCTTCTCTTTCTAGAGCATCAAACCAGCCATGCTGCCTGCTTCAATGCTCGGGGACTACTCTACGAGAACGTCTTCGATGCCCTCTTGTTTTCTTCATCGTACCGACTTGGTGGGAAACCTGTTTCTCATCAAGTTGTTACTCGACCTACGTTTTTCTTCTTCTTCTTTTTTGGATCATCATACCAGACATCCTGCCCGCCATGATGCTCGGATACTACTCTATGAGTGCGTCCTTGACGCCCTCTAAATTTTTTCATCGTCGTTTCGATCTGTTGGAAGTCTGCTTCCTATAGGTCGTCACTCGACCTCACTACGTTCGGCAAGGCTACAAACAGGTCGGCTGCTGAGCTGATTTGTTCTTTTCTTTTGGACCGACATGCACGCTATTCGACCTGTCGATAGCTCTATGACTTCGTCATGACCTTCTAAGGTCGCTGCGCCTACACATCGCTCGGGGGCTTGTGAGACATGGGTACCCCTGGGTCCCCACCGACCAGGCTCACGGCCGTCCTCGACAGGTGGGTCCGGCCTACCAAAAGACCCGCCGACCTGACAGTGGGCCCAACCGACCTAGTTGGCGGCCCACATGACCTCCTGAAGACCTTCCAGAAGATTCCCTAGGCGACCTTATCCAGAACGACTTCGAGACTTGGCGTTCAAGACAAGACAGCGGTGGATTCCGACAAGCAGATCGACGTACATGGCAAGTGTTGTAAACAACTAGACTTAGGTCTCCTGGTCGTAACCGACCAGGAGTCTGGGAACCGACCTTGTCCGCTGGCCAATATAAGGCAGGCAGGGCGACCCCTTGTAATCACGCAATCCTCAAGCAATCTACACCAGCAACTGGACGTAGGGTTTTACTCTCCGGAGGCCCGAACCAGTATAAACTCGTCGTGTTCTCTGTGTTCCGTGTGCTCGTGCGCAACCTTCGAGTTCTTAGCCCTAGATTTCACCCCGCCGAACAAATAAACCACTAGGGTTAACCCCCCTGTGGGCTGTCTAGATCTAAACATCTGACACTCCCACTGGCCCGTATCATGTTGTTTCCGACCGTGGTCGAGAATCAACATTGTTCATACATGATGCATCTCTTGAGATGGAGAATTCTTGGGCCATGGAAATCTATAAGGCGCTGACTCTAGGGTCTGAAGGAAAGGATCTCGCACAGAGCACACATCAGGACTACAACCGCCTTATGGTTCTCCTTTGCAAAAAGTTTAGAAGGATAGTTGTAGATGCATATGTCCACCATAAGTATTGCAGATCTCGTGAGTGCATTGTGGCACTAACCTTGTAGCTAAAAGCTTCACTAACACATTAACGATTGGTGGTGAGGCGGGAATGGCATCACCAATGATAGCTGCGAGAAGAAATTCCCATGATCAAGCTTATGACCGTAAACAAAGTACTACCAGGAGATAGCCTGGATTAGCGTAGATTTATTTCTCCTTCCAAATAAAAGCAAGAGCATGTTTCTAGGATAAGATTGTCCTTCAGGTATCTTTGGTCGCTAACCTTTCAGGTGGAGATCAAGATGAATGATGGACAGACGATGCCTACGAACATGTGAGCTACATCAACTACAACACCTTGGTATGTTTTTGGTGAGAGAACGGCTATGAAAGGAAGCTTGATCTCCACACACTTGAGTTTTGTTGCTCAGCAATGCAAACTTCAAGTGTGGGGGAGGTATGTGAGCATCCCGAGTAAAGCTCCTCTCATACAAAATCTTATCCTGATTTGGAGACGATGTTAGCTCATGCATCTTGCCTAGCTAGATATGTCCTGCTTTTGACTTTAAACAAAGCCCTTCCGGGAGGTTGCCTGATGTTCACCATCGGTCTCATGGTGAATAATATAAAAAAAAATAAAAATAAAACTTGGCTTTGATTTGGCTAGTACAATCTGTACTAGCCAAATCCATGTATCTCATCTTTGTCTAAAAGTGTGCAGGAGAAGACGCAGCAAAAGATAGTGTGGGGGAGGTACCGAGAGTCAACTTCTCCCGACATTCAAAGGAACAACATGGTTTGAACAATCCTGCCCCCCTAATTCCATGATTCATGAGTTATAATTTCTTTCATGAGATAATCATGAATTAAACTCAACAAATCTTGATGCTCCATTGCTATACATGTTTTCAATTGATTGGCTTACATGTTCTTTATTCCTATAGTACATATATCTGTTGCTTGTGATCAAATATCATTAGGAAACATGTTCATCTAAATGGTTGATAGATGAGATATGGTACGATGCGATGAACCTTACTCTCTCTGACGAAGTTCTTGGGATGTTTTACTTGAAAAAAAAGAAAAAAAAGCCTTACAAGCTCCTCAGTGATGATATATTCCTACTAAAGCCATATGTTGTTTACATTAGAAAACCTCACACATATGCTGCTTGTTATTACATTGAGCTTTGTCAAATTGTTGTGACCCTTGCTAGAAGCTTTTCATGCTTTCATGATCAAGATCACGTACACTCCACCTTCATATGCTAAACTTCTACACTGGAAGTTAGCAACATCCATCCATCCACAAAAATAAATACTCCATTCAATTTATGAATCTCTCTCCCTAGATTTTCCTCCAAAAGAGACATGGGCTGAAAAAAAAAGAAAAAAAAAGATAAAGACACATGCTAAAGAGAAACCCTTCTCAAGCATGATGAAAAAAAAGGAGAAAAAAAATATAGCCATGTTCTCAAAATAAAGTTCAAAGGGAGAGAGATCATACAACAAGGAGTACATATTACTATAGCATCCCCTTT
Organism: Cenchrus fungigraminus; assembly: GCA_036936925.1. Taxonomy (NCBI): domain Eukaryota; kingdom Viridiplantae; phylum Streptophyta; class Magnoliopsida; order Poales; family Poaceae; genus Cenchrus; species Cenchrus fungigraminus. The sequence continues at coordinate 54,442,278 of CM072778.1, forward strand.
CACACATATGCACATCTTGATCAGATTGTTTGACGAGTTTTCTTCTTGGATCCGTTTTTGACTTTGCAATATTATGTGATACAAGTATGCCTTATATCTTCAATCATACCTTGAGCTCCACATATAGCCATCATTAGAAGTAGGTTGAAGAAAGGCGAGTTTAATGCCTTGGTGAGGAATCATACACACTAGCGATCCGAGAGCATCATTTGAGGAGTCAAGTAAGGCTAAGTTTTGAAAAAAAATATTTTATCAAAAACCCAAGCTACTTTACAGAAGGAGTTGAGGTGCTTCAAATCCAGCCGTTCCATTCTTCAACTATCCAAGATGACATGGTAGACACCCCAAAGAGTCACAAGTACAGGTATGCCTTGGAATATCTTACATGCTTGCATCATATCATTTTGGATTCATGTTTTCCACTCTAGTCCTTAACCTTTACTTGAGGACGAGCAAAGGGCTAAGTGTGGGGGAGCTTGTTGACGGTCGTTAAGTCCCTATTTTCGACCGTCAACTTTGGATAAAAGTTACTTCATGAAAGTGTGCACCATAGCTATAGGGTTATAATCTAACAAATTCCACAAGCTTTGGTGTATATTTGGTTGCAGGTGCAAATGAGCAATTATAGAATAAAATATGGCATTATCACAAACAACCTCAAATGCCAATTTGGACTACACCATTGTGACGGGCTCGTCGAGACGATCGAAACAGACATATTATTTGTCAACTTTGGTGATCGGATGGAAAATATATTGAATATACAAAATAATAGGGGATGCTGATGTCAGCATGACGTGAGCACCCCCTAATCACCGTACGACGGCAGTACAGGCCGGCCGCGTGGCAGCCCGCCACTGGCCGAGGTACCGTGCCGCAGCGACGCACCCGCGCGCAGCGCCCCGCCGGGCCACGCAGCACCGCGCGGTTGGCCGCGGCCGCAGACGCGCCCCGCGCGGGCGTAGGCGGGCCGGACCGAGCCGCCGGACACGTGGCGCGACGGGAGTGGCGCGGAGGACGTCGGTTGGCCGGTCCAACCCAGCCGCTCGGGTTTTTCCCCATTTGCGCCCGGTTCAGCTGCCAGATCGGCCGATTCAGCACTTTTTCCACCGGTTCAGCGCCCCAGAAGCCTCGGATGCTCCGGTTTTTGGCCAGTTCTCTCTGCCACCGCCTTCAGGCTTCCGTAGCACGCAAGCAGTGGGCGCGAACTGCCCCTGGGAAGGCCGGTTGTGCCCCAGGAAAGAGGGGGAGGTCCTCCACTCTCCCAAGTCTCCTCCCCCTATAAATAGAAGCCCCATTCCTCACTTCAAAGAATGCACAGAGAAGCAGAGATCAAGGTGAAGCCCTACCAAATTAGTGTTAGAATTAGGTGAGAGTTGAGGTGCGAGTTCGGGAGAAGCCGGAGTTGTCAGCTTCCTCCCTTCCTCTTGTACCTCGGCGGATGCGGCTCCACTTCGAGTAACATCCGGGTAACTCTTAGGCATTCTGGATCTATTTAATTAAGTTCAGCTTTATTATTTATGCTTGTGGGCTCCTTGCTTTGATTAGTGTTCTAGTAATTGCAAAGCTAGAATAGTAGTCACTAGAGTAGACGTGGTGTCTAGTCTTGCGATTACCTTGGAGTACACCTAGTGGCACGGATTGTTGTGGTAGCCCCAGGTGGTGACAGCCCTGACGGCCTACGTAGTCCACCGTGTGAGATCCACTAGAGCGCAGTAGGACCCCTGCTTGGCTTGCCTAGCCCCCTTCTCATCCCTTTCCGGGTTAGGACGGTTGAGCGTCCCGAAGCAAGCATCGTAGCAAACGCTGATCTTATCTTTAGTATCCGGAATCCTTCGAAACCCTCTCTACCTCTCCTACACTACTCCCTTATCTTCTCTCGTCCAAGGCCGATCTTGATTCTTCACTAGTGCACACACGTTCCTGTGGATTCGATACCCTGGAATACTCCTGGGTGAAAGCTACATCGGTATCCGTATGCTTGCAGACTTTTCTGCGATCGTTATTTATACCAACAAGCTTTCTGGCGCCGTTGCCGGGGGAATATAAACCTGGTGCGACGCTAGAGAGTGTCAACAATATATCATTTGCCTACTTTGGAGTTCGGATAAAAGAGATATGCACAAGATATCATGTGGGCCCGGTGGGACCCACATCAGGCCACATGGCGACATGTTGCCACACAGGAGCCCATGTGTCCATGACACCTCATCGATCCAAGGAAACACACCTTCGACCAATCAAGAGCCAGTACGCCGATCCAAGGGCCCACTTCCCCACGTAAACGGGCTAAAAACACCGCATACACCCCCATACCCACCTTGGGACCCACCTAGCAGTCACCCAGATGTAAGGCGGTGCACACGGAATCGACTTGGGATCGGCCGACCTGACAGGTCGGCCGACCCCAAGGTGAGGCAATTTGTCCCCATCTTCCACGTGTCGTCTCCCATTGGATCATAAAGGCATTCCCGGGGTGCTGGGGGTGTTGTCGTATGGTGACCCGGGCCTATAAATAGAAGTGGAGGGGGTAATAATAGAGACACATCTCATTCCCTCCTCTCTATCATTTTCTCTCTTGGAGAGGAGTCTCTCCTCTCCATGTGTAGGTGTGAGTTGGTGCTAGGTAGAGGGTGATGTTGGTGAGGATGTCTTGTTCTTCAATTAGAGCAAAGTGAGTATTCTTGTTTTTTCCTTTTAGACTAAACTAGTATTCATGCATAGGTGATATGTTCATGAGTTCTTCGTCTGTTCATCATTTAGAAGCTCATGTTTTTCGTGACATGACCCTTTGATCATGTTGACTAGGTGAATAATTCTGCATTCCGTTTGTGTGAATTATCCCGTTAGATCTTGTCCGGAGTACATTAATATGCTGGCATTCGTTCTTCCTATCATCTATGTGATTTAGTGATAAGTGAGATCAGCTCGAAGCTCGCGGGTTCGTCACTCCGTATTTATACGGAGTGCTATAGTATTACCACAGGGGCCCAGGCGTAGTCGTATTATAGTAGTGATCGGTAGTGTGGACGTGGTGTCTAGACTACGGGTTATCCTTTGTTTGCCCTGTATCCCACGGTTTGTCTTGAGGTAGGCCGCGGTAGTGACAGCCTTTGGACCCTTCGTACTCCTCCACGTTCAGATATGACGTAGAGCTTTCGGCCAGAACCAACTGTTATAGCCAGGAGGGAACTGGTGCCCGAAGCGAGTATAATTGCCTGCTGCTCCTCCTTTAGAATCAATAGTCATAGGAAGCGCCTCATCATCCCGCAACCTTAGCAGGGGTTTGGTGTCCTTGGACCATTCTCCTAGGATAGAAGTTAGTGCACATCGTTCCTTAGATTCGGTCCCTTTGGAATACTCCTTAGGTGAAGTGCTACAACTGTGTATCCGTGCGCATGCGGACTCGTTCGCACCCGTCAGTGTACCCTGGTGTTCCTTACACACTCACACTAGACGCGCCACTAGTGGTGAGGTTAAGAAATATCAACAAGCATTTCTGGCGCCGTTGCCGGGGAACGATTGTTGTATCTATCTTCGAACCTAGTGGTCCTCGCATCTATCTTTTTCATTTTCTTGAATTCTACCTTTACCCCCGCTACCCATTGGGATGCCTTCCTGTCAAAGCCTCTCTACCCTAGGGGCAAGTTCGTTTTAGAGCAACCATCAACTTCTTCATCTAGCTGCGAACTTCGTCCTGGCTTTATAGCCATGGTTTGGAATTAACCATTCTCTGGAGCCATCAGTGATGATCCCCACGATCATTTGAAGGAGTTCGAAGAACTGTGTTCATGCTTGGTAATCCCAGGTATGACACAGGAAACTTTGAGGTGGAAGTTGTTCCCTTTCTCTCTCGTAGACAGAGCGGAGCAGTGGTACACCCGCACGATAGGGAGTGTAGACAATTGGGAAGAACTACGAGATGACTTTTGTTACTCGTTCTCCCCTTTTGAGCTCTCAGAGTTGCTACCGTGTGAATTCTGTGAATTTGGCCAATTAGAGGGTGAGTCTATAGGTGCAGTTTGGGCTAGGTTCTCACACATGTTGGAGCTTAGCTTAGACTTGTCTATACCCGATGATGTATCATTGTGCATCTTTTATGAGAGTTTAGACATGGAATCTGCATTTGAGCTCGACCTTCTAGCTGGAGGTTTGTTTGAACATGAATCCACAATGGAAAGAAGAGAGATCTTAGAATTCTTCTTAGAAGCCTCTTCTTCCCATACCGGTCACAACGAACCCCACCAAGAATCAGAGTCGATCCACAAAGTCTCTTAATAGACGAATTTGAGCTTTCACCCTGCACATCCTATGATTCGTCTAGAGAGCCTTCTCCCGAACCGCGAACACTGAAGTAAGAAGAAATTCAACCTTCGGAGTTCTCTCACATGTTCGAGGATGATTTTCCTGGAAACATTATAAATGCCTCGAATCACTATAGGCACGAGAATCCTACAGCATCGATGCACCTTTATGAGGTCCTCCATGAAGTTTGGAGTCATGGGACCATAGTGGATTGGTCGCCTCAAGAATTAAAGCCTACTTCCGAAGCAATTCGGGTTAGCTCGACTTCCACGACTATCCATTCTTCCATGAGAGGAAACACCGTAGATGCTGTTCATGACCCTACTAACACTGGGTTAGCACAAAAAGAGTCAAACCAGTGCCGAGCCATTTGCTCAAAAGTGGGGTTAGCAAAATTCATCCTAGCACATCTATCAAAGCTATGACCACCACGGGGAGTCACCTCACGTCTCACTGGAGGAGTACGAGCACCACGAGAGGGAAAACGTGATCCGTAGCCCCTCTGAGACTCAAAGATGTGACCTCTCCCAAACTCGTATTAATCACGAGGTGGAGAGCATCCAGCAAACATACCACCACCAGACTCAACATACCCATCACCTGCACCACGACCAAAGGAACCAAACCGATCAACACCACGACCTCGAAAGCTGAAACTCTCAGCACCTCGGGTAGGAAAGCCTCTATCCCTACAAGATGGGACCATATGCACAACACCCTTACTCTGAGGCGCAACACGAGGCTCAGGCACACCATGAGAAGAACGGTACCTATCCTTGTTTGCCATCTCCCTAGTAAATCTCTCATCCCTCTTCCTCCTGAAGCAAAACACTCTCTTGTGACCATCCCTCCCACAATACTCACAATGGAAGTAGATTGGTTTTTCTTTGGGTGTTGATTGTGGTTTCTTCTCAGGCTTTTTACCTTCCTCACTTGGCTTCTCACTTGGTTTCTCCCTCGGTTTATGCGTCTAGTTTGGCTTGGGGGCAAACTGGTTCTTCGGTGTAGTGCGTGATAGAACTGGAGTTTTCCCAAATATCCCTTCTCTCTCACCACTACACTCTCCAACCTTATCCGACCCAATCGCCTGACCATCAAAGCGCTTAAATGCCGCAATCATCATACCAAGCTGAGGCTCTTGACTGGACAACCAACTCATCAACTTGCACAAATCATCATTCTCATTCTGCAACCTATCAACATGTTGCGCAAGCTCCAGATTTTGGACAGCATGAACCTCACAAGTAGAGCAAGCAGTGGCAATAGGAGATTTCAAAGCAGCCTCAAGAGAAACAATACGAGCACAAGATTCATCTAGTTTTGTATGCAAGCTAGGACAAGCAGTACATGCTCCTAACAAAGCAGGTCTAGACTTCAACTCGGCAAGCTCAGCCCTAAGCACATCTAGTTCCTCAAGCTTTGAGGCATGCTTCTCCTTAAGCAAAGTCAAATCAGACAAGAAAATAGCGCAATCACCACAATCAATCTCATCCGACACAACGGGAGCAGCCTTGAGCAAATCTATCTCTAGCTTAGCCTCTAGGTTCCTTGACTCTAGCTTAGCTACCTTCTCCCTAGCTTCCTCTAATGAAGCCCTAAGCTCTTTCCTAAGCTTTTTGGCCTCTCTAAGCATGTGATCGCAGTTATCAAGCAAGTCAACCAACTCCTCATTCTCCTTGTGCAAGGAAGAGAGCTCATCACATACCTCATCCTCAGAATCTGAGTCCGAGGCGTCCTTCTGGCTTCTCTTGCTGCTGGAGCTGCGAGCCATGCCGCAGAAACCATCCTTGGAGCTTAGGCCCATCACATAAAGGCCATTTAATTTCTTGTTGAGGGTCTTCTTCTTCTTGCTCTTGCTGCCCTCTTCTTCTTCATCAGTCGAGCTTGATGACGTGTCCTCAGAGTCGGATTCGACATCGCTCGACTTCTTCATCTTCTCTCGAGACCGTGCCTTCCTCCCATGTCCATGATCCTTCTTCTTGAACCTCCTCCTCTTGTCCTTGGACTTGTGCTTGTCATCGTCATTCACCTTCAGACACTCGGTGAAAAAGTGTCCGGTCTTGCTGCACTTGAAGCACGTCCTTGAGTTCCTCCTTGAGCTCATCCGGTTCTCGTGCATCCTCTCGAATCTTCTCGACAACAGTGCTAGGTCGTCCTCGCCCAGCACGTCAAAATCCTCATCTTGCAAGGACACAAGAGAAGACAAAGAGTACATCCTGGAGGCTGGGTTAGCATTAGTCCTGGAACCAGAAACGAGAGCCAGATTATGGGGGTCAGTCGGGTTCTCGATCTTTGCTCGCACCCCACAGTCCACCTCGGATGACTTGAGCTTGGAAAACAGCTCGTCCACCGTGAGGGTCTCATAGTTTCCCAACTCCAAGATAGCCTCGACCTTCTCACTCCACATAGTATGATCTAGCGAGTGCAGAAGCTTCACAGCCCTATCATGATCATCGTACGATAGCACGGTCACATTGGCCCTCATGTTGTTCAGGTGCCGACAGGCCCCGAGATCAACACTGGGAACGGAAACTTCGAGATCAAGACTGGCCTCATTACGATGGTACAGGCTAGCCCATTCTGTGGTAAGCCAAATGAAGACGCGAGCGCCCATTTGCAACATCTCCTGGAGCTGTGCAGCACCTTCACCATACGAGGAGTGGAGGAAGATGCTATTCGTCTGCGACTATTTCCGTTCTCACTTCTGGGAAAGGCGGAGCAGTGGATCTATGCGAACCATGAGGAGATAAATACTTGGGCAAAATGCTCAGCGGCATTCCTCGCGAAGTTCTTTTCGTTGGGTAAAACCAATTGAAGGACCGATTAGGCGACCAGAGAGGGGGGGAGTGAATGGGAGCCAATAAAAAATTCTCCTAGAGAAAACTGGCTAAGTCCCAAAATCACAACTAAGGATTCCCACACGAGCTTGCCAAGGTCACGTAGTCACAACGGACCTACCAACCCTTGGAACAAGTCCAAACAAGTTGCAAAGCGGAAGCACAACTTAAGAAGCAAAGGACTTAGGAAAATCTGCCTGACCAGGACGGACCGTCCGAATGGAAGCCTCAAACCGTCCGTGGTCACTGGCGGACTGTCCGTGAGCTGAAGACGGACTGTCCGTAAAAGCGAACAGAACCACCAGAAACTTCTCGTGCTATACAGACCGTCCGTATGGGTTCCACGAACCGTCCATCCAGCACGGACCGTCCGAGCCTCTGCCACGGACTGTCCGAGAAACACTACCTAGCAGAAAAACCCGGAACCACTGGATCGAAATGCGAGCTCGCAAGAACACGAAGAACTCGTGATGAACCCTAGCCACCACGGACCGTCCGAGGGGTCCAGACGGACCATCCATGCGAGCCGGGCAGAACCAGAAACGAGCTGGCCGTGAGGTCAACTCCACCTCTCGTTCCACGGATCTCCCAAACCATTAAACGGATTGAGCCAAGACTTTAGGAACAGGTGAAGCGTCTCTAGGAGATGCTATACCCAAAATCTTAGGGCACCAAACAAACCAAAACGCCGGGAATCGAATCACCACCGAGCTCAACCACAAAAACTCGGGCTCCACCAGAAACCACCAAATCGGATAGCTTTCCACGGGATTTGAGGGGCAAGATCACCAAGAAAAGTGGCACACCAACCTCATGTGTGATTCCCAAAACCAATCTCGCAAAGAAACACCTCCAAAAGCTTCCCACGAAAGTCCCAAGAAAGAGCTCCGAAAATCACCAAAAAGGAGAAACGCCGGGAGACAAAGAGACACTAGATGAACCACGCCGAATCTTCTATACATACCATGAATGGTTCATACAAGGTCTAGCAAGCCGCCTGAACATCCAACCCTCTCTCAAGATGAATCATGAAGCTCTCAAGCTAGCCTATGGAAAGCCTAAGGGAAAGGGAAAAACTAGGAAGCAAATGAATTAGGGTTCCAAGTGGTGTCTACCATCCTCTCTCCTCTAAGTATATATGGAGGCAACCGAAAGACGAAACTACTCCTATTACATAATACTAGGATACACACCCCCGAAAGGCACTTTGGGAATTCTCGTTGTAGCACCATCGGACGGATGCCTGACGACCGCACCTCGCTTAGCCTCGACGCAAGCCTTGCGATCCCGACGCATGTCCTCCGCTTCGAAGTCTCTCGGCGCACCCGGATCCTATCTCCGTCCGTCAAGCCTCCGGTCTTGGCTTTGTGGCTCAACCAAGGAACCCGACGGTTTTGTGGTGAACTGTCGCAAACCCCGCGGACTCGGTGCAGCCTCCATGCCAATCCCACTAATGACTTTGCCACCACGGTCGTCCCGGCTCGACCTTGGTTTTGAGGCTCAACCAAGAAACCGTACACGACTTCGTCTTGCTTTTCTTGCCACCATGCGGCCCGCACTTGTTCCCGTTCGGCCACCGAGTCCATCGAGCCGAGCCTACTTGTCTCTCCACTCCTCGAAGGCCACACAGGCTGTTGGGTATTTTAGCGACAAACGAATAAATCCGCAAGCGCACGGATACCGTTGTAGCTTTCACCTCAGAGTATTCTAAGGGTATCGAATCCAAGGGAACGTGTGTGTACTAACTTCGTACAGTCGGTCCAAGGACACACCCAGATAAGAGGTAAGGATAGATAGGATTCCTAAAGATAGCACTATAGATGAGATTAAAGGTCGATCTCTGGATAGAACTTGGCTTAGGGTACCGATAGCCCTGACTTAACAAGCGACTCCGGCACGTGGATCTATGTGGAACGAGCTCTGACTATATCCAGCCGCGGAGGATGAATGAGGGCCAGAAGGGCTGTCATCACCTCCTGGACTACCTCTACCTAACCTTGGGATATGCCGAACAGATGATAACCGGTAGCGTGTCACAACGTCCACGCTGTGGTTACTGCCGTAGCCAATGGACTACGGCACCCTGTACTGATAGAACTACGACCACGGAAGAGAACTGATCTCACTCATTATAGGTACTACTAGCTTATACTAACGGCATACGAGAGAGCACTCCGTCCTGTACTAAGCCTCCAACGTATACGAACGACTTGCAGCAGACGAACGCATAAACCCAGGATCTACGCACTAGCAGAGGAAAAGGGCTACTCATGCAACCTAGCATAAACTATTAAAAAGGAATCACGAACACACTTTATTCTAATCAGAGCATGCAAGCATCAACTTTATTCTAATTGTCTAATCATACAAACCGGATACAAACTTGTGCACCGAATCAACTAGATCGAGGGGGCGTGTTCGTGAAGAACATGCGCCTCTAAATGATGAACAGGCGAAGAACACAAGAACATATCACTCAAATTTAAATAACACTTTAGTATAAATAGAAAATGCGGAAATACTTACTTTACTCTAATTGAAGAACAAGCATTCATAGAAATACAACTCTCTCTCACTCTCCTACTCTCTAATCTACCAAGGAGAGGCCTCTCCTTTGAAGGGAAGCTCTCATCCTTGGGTGAGGAGGTGTAGTGTGTCTCATTTCTTACCTTCTCCCCTCATATTTATAGGCCAAGAGGAGCTCCCTAGGCTGCCTTGGGCGCCACCAAGGCACCAATGAGGTGGTGACACGTGGCGCAGAGGAGTGGGGGCCAAGTTGGTGAATCTTCCATGAGAAGGAGCTGCAGGCTTTCAGGCGGATATTCGGGCATACACCTGGCACCGCCTTTGGCTCATCACGACAAGCCGATACGTGGAAGGGCGGCGCAAGAGGCTTCAAGATGGGTTCGGCTGAACTGGGGGATCGGCCGACCCCCGGGCAGCTCTGTTCGCACCGGTCTTCGTCCAGGTGACTGCCAGGTGGGTCCCAAGGTGGGTATGGGGGTGTTTGCGGTGTTTCTAGCCTGTTATCTCGTGGTTGTGGGCCCTTGTATCTGCGTGCTTGCTCCTAATTGGTAGAGAGTGTGCTTCTTTGGATCGATGAGGTGTCATGGACACGTGGGCGCCTGTGTGGCAGCACGTCGCCACGTGGCCTGGTGGGGGTCTCATTCGGGCTCTGATGTATGCAGATGATATATCCATTTCGATCGTCTCGACGAGCCCGTCGCAATGGTGCAGACCAATTTGGCATTTGAGGTTGTTTGTGATGATGCCATATCTATGCCATTGGTTTACTTGCTCTCAACTATATCATTCCATGTGCATTTACATGTGTCCTGCAACAAAAGATAGAAACACCAACACTTGTGGAAATTGTTAGTATAAAGCCCTATTCTAGTGTTGATGATCTCTTTTCATTTATATTATGCAGGAGTTGACAGCATAAAAGTGGTACTTAACAGCCGTCAACAACACCCCCACACTTGACCTTTGCTCGTCCTCGAGTAAAGGAGAACAAATCAAGGTGAGACATGATATCCAAAGGCATGAGGCAAGCATAAGAGATATTCCAAACCATACCTTGTACTTGTGAACTCTGTGAAGTGTCTATCATGCCATCCTGGGTAGTTGAGGAATGGAACAGTCAAGAATCAAATCACCTCTGCTCATCATGTCAAGTAACTTGGGGTTTTGCAGTAAATTTTTAAAACAAACCTTGCTTAGCTCCTCATCTGATTCTCTCATATCGCTCAATGTGTATATGTCCTCACCAAGGCATTAGAATTGCCTTTCCTTCATCCTACTTCTAATGATGGCTATATGTGGAGCTCAGGGTAGGATAAAAGATAAAGCATACTTGCATCACATCTATTGCAAAGTCAAAAACCGGATCCAAGGAGAAAATCAAGTCATACAATCAGATCAAGATGTGCACATGTATGGATGTGATGGATATGGTAAGGTGGATACTAGGCCCGGAATGGGTGCTAGATATTACAATATATATGATGAATGTTGTGGTGATGGTAAGGTGGACACTAGGCCCGGAACGGGTGCTAGTTATTACCATCTAACTTATTAGAACTCATTTTTGCATGATCACATCTCTCTCCTTTTCCTTCTTTGTTTTGGATATGGGCTATCCTTCTCTTTTTTTTCAGGCCTTAGGCATTTTTTTCACTCATGCTTTGAGCATGGTGTTTTTTTTCTCTTTTTTCTTTCTTTTTTTTCATAGCCCATGTCTCTTTTTTTTCAACAATACTTTTGGAGAGAGAGAGAGGTCACACCACACATGGAGCTTTATTTTTATGGAATGGATCAATGATACAATGCTAACTTCTAGTGTAGAAGTATAGCAAGGGGATATGGTGGTGCACATGAATCTTGATCATGAAAGCATGAAAAGAATTCTCACAAGGGTCACAATAATTTGACAAAGCTCAATGCAATAACAAGCAGCATATGAGTATAAAGTTTTCAACTAAAAACATCATATGGCTTTGGTAGGACTATGGCATATCAAAGAGGAGCTTTGCAAAGGGTTTTCGATTTTTTCAAATAAATTCCCAAGCACTCAAACATTTAGAGGGAAGATCATATCATCAAACCATATCTCAAACATCAACTACTTAGATGAGCATGAGTTCCCTAAAGATATTTGTTCACAAGCACCAAGATGATAAGTAAGGAATAAAACATATGCAAGCCAACCGTAAGAAAACATGTAGAGCAAGTAGAGCATGATTCCAAGAGTTTGATTTAGCAGATAAGAATTGAAACTCATTCAAACTCATGAATCAAAGAGAGTGAGATAAAGGGTGCACATACCATCGCCCTTGAAGAATATGAGAAACAAAGAAGACTAGTGGTGGTTCAGCTGACCCATGGGGCAGACGGATCACTCTAGTTTACCTTGTCCCTTTTCATGAAAGCGCAGTCGATGTTGTGCAACGCCTGTGTGGGAGATCTCAAATGTGTATGTCGATGATAAGCTTGGGAGATCTCCCCCACACTTGTTCATGTACTTGGTGCTGTCTTCAAACAAAATGGGAAAAAACAAAAGAGGGACTCTACTGGTTCAAGAACCAGGGAGTCTTTATTCAAATTCAAATATAAATTCACCATGAGACCTAGCTCAAACAAGGCTGGCATGCCTTGGCTTACCTTTCCATTTGAATCAAGCTCGATGACTTACCCCATTTGGATTCAAAATTCCTACAAGGGTTAGTCCGCATATACAACCAATATCCATGAAAGCATGTACTATAAGGTTCATCAATCAAACTCGACACCATGTCTTGTTTGATTGAAGAAGACAGTTTTAACCTAAGCACCATGCTTAATTTAAAACAACCTATGAATGCACGTAGCTAAACATGCACTCAAACCATAGCATTACAAACATAGATAAAGGAAGCATGAAAGCATGATCAAGCTATACTCAAAGGGACGTAAACACGAGCAAAAGATGATGAACATCGGACAACCTCCCGAAAGGGCTTTGTTTAATGTCAAAAGCAGGACGTACCTAACTGGGCAAGAGGCAAGAGCTAACATCATCTCCAATACCAGGATAAGATTTGGATGAGACGAACTTTACTCGAGATGCTCACATACCTCCCCCACACTTGAAGTTTGCATTACTAGGCAACAAAACTCAAGTGTGTGGAGATCAAGCTTCCTTTTGTAAATATTCTCTCAACAAAAACTTATAAAGGTGTTGTAGTGATGTAGCTCACATGTTCTTAGGAATCACCTGTCCACCGTTCTTCTCAATCTCCACCTGAAAGGTTAGCGACCAGAAATACCCGACGTACAACCTTATACTAAAATCATGCTCTTGCTTTTTATTTGGAAAAGGGAAATAAAACAAACCTATGCTAATCCAGGCTATCTCCTGGTAGTGCTTTGTTTACGGTCATAAGCTCGACCTTGGGAACTTCTTCCTGCAGCTATCATTGGTGATGTCATTCCCCTCTCATCACCAATTGTTGATGTATCAGTGAAGCTTCAGCTGCAAGGTTAGTGCCACAGTGCATACACAAAATCTGCAATGCTTATGGTAAACATATGCATCTACAACCATCCTTCTAAACTTTTTACAAGAGAGGACCATAAGGAGGTTGTAGTCCTCATGCGTGCTCAATGCACTAAGCATGGCTGACTCTGGAGAGGCATGATGCAAGCATGGTTCATGTGGTGTATCAAGAATGAAGCTACCATGCTCATCAATGGAATCCTTTCCTTTGGACTCCAGAGTCGGCACTTCGATCTCCATGGCCCATCATGTAAGATCGATGTTGATTCTCAATCAAGGTCGAGAGCAACATGATATGGGCCAATGGGAAGAGGTTCAAACTCGATCGAGGGTGATGAGGATCGTTCGCCTTCACAAAGGTGAAGAGGATCTTCCGAGTCGTACTCTTGAGGAGTAGAAAATTCTACAACCTCAATGACAATAGGCTCGGAGGATGCGAATGGAGATACATGCCTCATCTCCTCGAGCGGGTTTTGCTTGGGAAGAGGCTTCTCCATAGAATTCTCTGAAAACAAGAGAATGATGGTAGAAGAGGCTTCCCTAAGCTTTTCATCCAGGCTCCCTCGGGATGCATCGAGAAGTTTTTCTGCTGGGGAGCCTAGGAGGAGATCAAGATCGAGGACATCAAAGATGTGGAAGTCTAGATTCACCTTGATCTTGTCTACTAGGAGTGACACGGCACATGCAACCCCCCGACACTCAGGAATATGTCCGGCGGGACAACTCTTGAGGAGTTTGTCGGATGGTCTCAGAGTAACGTTGCCCAACAAAGTGTACGCTAGGTTCCATGGAATGACATTAACCTCCATAGTGGGGTTAAGATGGGCTTCTACGATAGTTCCCTTTATGGAACAAGAAATGATCGTAGAGGGTGAACAAATCCAAAGTGCTTCGGAAAAGTTTCCCACTCCAGTCGACCACTTCTTCTCCATGGCCTCCATGATAGATGTTTCATTTGGAGGATCAGGAGGCAAAGGAGGTACCGTAGGCCTAGGGTAAGGTTCTGTCAAAAGATTTCTAGCTGGCTGGATTTGGACAGAAGAGGGCTCCTTCCCTAGTTGGACATCTAAGCAATTCGAGGTGTTTCTGAGATTTTCAAGAGGGTCATTGTTGACGTTCCTTAGCCTCACTACTAGGTTTGCAGTCACGGCGACAGCGCCAGAAATGCTTGTTGGCACTCACTAGCGTCGCTACTGGGCTTATACCCCTAGTAATGGAGCTATGAACGTCTTTGGTAAAACACACGTCACAGAAAGGTCCGCAAGCGCACGGATTACCATTGTAGCACTTCACCTGGTGGTATTCGGGTTATCGTATTTATATTTTCCCAAGGGAAGCACTATGGCATAGATAATCGAAAGAACGGTAGAGAGGATCGAGATTCGGTGAAAGGGACATATAGCGGGGGTAATGATAAAGATATACGGGGGGTAACTTGACACGTGAGATCTTGATAAAAGAACTAGAGAGGTCCTAGTGAGTTGGGAGGACAACGAGACGAGGAAGGATCCTAAGGCAATCTATCTATTCTTGTCAACTCCGAGAAAAGAACTAAGGTAAAGCAGAGCCAAGGTAAGATAGGATCAACAAGCTCTTCTAGTGCTGCAGGGGCACGCAAAGCCGCGCTCTCGGACTGGGATGAGAAGGGAGAACGACGACGCGCTGAATCCTACCGGCCCGAACTAACGTGGTGGACTACAAACCCTGTCCGGAGCTGTCACCTCCTTAGGGTACCACAACTAGTCCGTTGAATGGTACACCAATCTAAGACTAAGGCAAGCTCTGAGCACCGCGCTCACAACGAACCAAAGAACCTTCCCTAAGGCCTTTAGGGAAAGGTCTCTCTCTACGGCTAAACACCGAAGTGCCTAGACGAAGATCAAGCGAAGAACGACCACAACACTATAGGGTTCAAGAGAGCTACTCTAACCGAGGCAAAACTCACTTTAGTCTAAACCTAGAATAAAGCTTATATTAGCTAAGTAAAAGCTGAATGTAATTGACTCGAAATGTAAGATAGAAAGATAACTTGAATTGCACTTAAGTCTTATAAAGGAAAGATACAAGAGTAGTACCCGAACTCTGAAGAAGACTTCTCCGGAGCCCCGAGACTAGCTCGACTCGACTCTAACTCCCAAACTACACTACTTCCTACTCTAAGATACAAAAGTGGACAATAGTGATACTCCTCTGTGTGTCCTCCGTTCCAGCGAGTGGAGGGTCCCTTTTATAGCAGTGGGAGGTCGGTGGAGCGCTGAGGAGGCGGGAGCCAGGCACGGCCACACCTCTAGGTGCGGCCGCACCTATGATGTGCCGCCATTCATCGTGGACGGTCCTGATGCTCGATCCTTGGTCGGTTGTGAGTCGGTATCCTGGGTCGGTTCCGCCGGATTCGCCGCTTCGTAGGTGCGGCCGTATCTCTTGATCTGGCCGTACCTACTCCAAGCCGTGTGATGCACCGCCAATGTTTGGGGATGCTCAGGATTGCTTCAAAATGGCGGTTGGTTGCATGTAGAGGTGGGCCCATGGATCCAAGTGCCTCTTTTCTACTCCTTTGGATCAAACCGACATAACCGCGGCACATCCCATCCATCCAAGGTGTGGTTGTGGAAGTGATGGTCGCCTGGGCTCGAGACGTGGTGGGGTGCAGGGCCGGCCGCACCAGCAGGGCCGGCCACACCTGGCGGTTCGGCCGCACCAGCAGGGCCGGCCGCACCTGTTGGTTCGGCCGTGCCTGCTAGGTGTGGCCCGGTGACTCCTGATTTCTCCCAATTGCGTACCTGCATATAAAATTCACAACACAACTCGTGGAACTTTATTAGTACTAAAAATGTGCATGAAACTTGTCATATACCCTTCTCATTTCCGAGATTTTGACGGTCGGATTTTTGTTGTAAGGACCGTCAACAAACTCCCCCAAGCTAAACGTTTGCTCATCCTCGAGCAAAGTCTAGACTTGGTCTCGGACGATCAGGATGTTACTGCTCTACAAGTTTCTATGCACAATTCCATACTCTACTTGCTATTGAAAAGATTGGTACGAGAGAAACTTAGCCTTGTTTGACCTGTGGGGCTTGTAACTTTCCACCTTACCTTCGGAGGTTGAAGAGTAGAACGGTTTTGACTTTGCATCACTCACTCTTCTCTTTTCTGGATCCTATCTCGGAGTTTTGAAATTTTTGCCAAGAGAGACAAAGTTCCTTGGATGGTTCCCTCGATCGCTAAAGTGGTATTTGTTACCTCACCAAAGGCTTTTGAATGAGCCTCAACTTCCTACTCTATGGCTTGTATGTGGAGCTTTGGGTAGGATAAGCATGAGACTCACTTGTGCCACATGATGTTGTTGAGCCAAAGACAGGATCCAAGATGAAACTAGTCATGCAAGTTGATCGAGATGTGCAAGTGTGTGGAAATTTTTTTGTTTGTTTTTCTATGTACTCCTTGGTTGAGATTCTCCTCTTGCTTTTATTTTGGATGGGGGCCATGCTTCTTCATTTTTCCTATGCTCTTTGATTGGAGCACATATTTTTTTCTATGCTTTTTGATCATATACTTTTTTTTGTTGATGACCCCTCTCTCCTTTTGCAAGAATACAAGAAGGGAAATCTCTTAGGAACTTTGGAGTATTTATTTTTGGTGGGTGGATGGCATGTTTTGCGTAACTCCCGGTGTGGAAGTTAGCTTGTATATGTGTGTGTACGTGATCTCAATCATGGGAGCATGAAAAGATTCTACCAAGGGTCGCAACAATTTGGCAAAACTCAACCGGTCACAAGCAAGCATGTGTAGAAGGTTTATACTTTGATATTAACATATGGCTTTGGTAGGTGATATGACCATTGAGGAACTTGTCTTGTTTTATTTTCTCAAAAGAAATCATCCGAGATTTTCACCATACTAAGAGATAAAGTAAGATTAACATTGTCGCACCATATCATACTAGTTGTTGACACATTTTATCTTATGTATCTATAAGTCAACTAAACATGAGAAAAGGGCATAATTGTTAATACCAACTTAGAATAGGGTGTCACTAATAGTTTTTCTAGAGTTTTGGAGAATTCTATGTCTTGCAGGGACTAATCAGAAATATAGGAAAAGAATGAAGTCTAGAAGGCTCCAGAAGGCTCCGGAACTCAACGTGACTTGGCACCCAAGAAAGAAGCATCTGGAAGACGCAAAGACCCACCTGGCCAAAGTGGGCCCCGAGGGGGGCCCACCACAGACCGGTCGGCCCCATGGTGGGGCCGGTCGGTCTCCCCCGGGCGCCACGTCAGCCCTACTTCTTGAATGTTCTTCCACCGCCTATGACGATCAATCTAAACCGTATGTTAGGTTGGTTTGATCGTACGGCTCATGGCATCCCCTCAGGACTATATAAGCAACCCCCTGACCCCCTGGCAGGACAGAATCTGGCTCTCATCTGTTCATACACCAGATCAAGTCATCAAGTCAGAGATACTACGCCCTAGAAACACCATATAGCGAGAGTAGCTAACTAGTCTAGATCTAGGAGGAGGCAAGGCGTCTACTTGGCTCCTGATCGTCTAGAAGCTGGTCGAGATACTGATCTAGCTTCGCTTTTGTAAGTTCTTCATAAGTTCTTCACATTTGCTGTAGAGACATATGTTCTTATCAATGATTATATTCGAGATTATATGCTTTGGTGTTTATTATGATTACATGTTTAGCATAGTTGATTTACCTTTATATTCGTGTATGGAGTCGTATAGCCCTCACCTAGATCATCTGTTAACTTGGGTGAGTGGTAAAGATAGTGTAAGCGTGGTGCTTATACTGTATTTACCTGCGATTCCACCCTACATGCTGGGTCGCGTGGTAGATCGTGGTGGTGACAGCACTATTGAGTCCTTTGCAATCCACCCGCCGTGTGTAGGACTAGTGGAGCCTTATACTATTTGGGTTGTTTCAAGTTTCGGCCTTGATCCTCCTGATTAGTCTCCCCATGCATTAGTATAATAGTTCTTCTTCCATGATTGTTAAATGTATTGCACTAATCATAGTTTGCATTGACATATAGTTTAGGGTTACCGAGGAGTATCCTCGCTAACTAGGCTGTGAATACGCTTATCTCTCTATATTGACACTTTCTGGTGGCTCACTATGTTATGACTTGATCAATGCTATCATTATTATTATCTTTATGTGACTTACACCTGTTTATAGTAATTGATATATTTTGGCCACTCTACATTACACAACTGAGAGATATGCATGTATTTGTTATTATAGATAAAAGACTTCTTTCCCTGAGGTAGAATATAAATACGATACCTGGTTTTACTCCTGGTTAAAATGCTACAATGGTATATTCATATCTGTGCGCTTGCGGATACCCATATATATATATATTTTTTCTTATCTAGAGATCCAAGGCATATGTAAGAGTACCAATCCATGTGTTTTAGTGGGATTTCTATCAGGGATGACAACCTAGATCGAGTTGTGCTATGACCCGTATTGGATTTATCTTTTAGTTTATCTGAAAGCAACATCTGATATACACTTAGCATCATGTTAAGATATACCTTTGCATTTCTGGCACCGTCAATAGAGATGGATCTTATATCTGTTTCTAGTCGATGACGTTAGCAATGTCAACAAGCATTTTTGGCGCCGTTGCCGGAGAAAGAAAGTCTATAGCCTAAGTAATAAATTTAGTAATAGCATGCATGCATCTCTCACACGTAATGTATCGAGAACCCAAATTATCATTGCTTAAACAGGCTTACCCTTGTTCTTTCCACTTTTGTCTATCTGATTTCAGGGTAATGTATGAATAAGAATCTTCCAGACAACTTCGTTTAAGATCCAGAGAAAATCTTAAGGAAGGCAATGTCCAAGATCAAGTCTCGGCCCACAACCTCTGCCTTGGGAGATTCAACAGTGTGAAGCTTAACACCCACGTTCGAAGTAATGGCAAACAAGACCCTTCGCGAGTACTCCGCACCGACCCCGGACAACATTCGTACTGGTCCGGCAGTCGCTGTGGGAGACGCAGCTTTTGAGCTCAAGCCTGCACTGATCAACATGGTACAAGCTAGCCAATTTTGTGGAAAAGCTCATGAAGATGCCAACATACACCTTCAACATTTCTTGGAGATATGTAGCACCTTCACGATCAAAGATGTGCCAAGTGATGCAGTCCTACTTCGCTTATTCCCATTCTCACTCTTGGGGCGAGCGAAGCAATGGTTTTACTCCAACAAAGACAAACTTACAACTTGGACATTGTGTTCTACTGCCTTTCTGGCAAAGTTCTTTCCTATAGGCAAAACCAATGCCTTACGGGGGAAAATTTCAAGTTTCCAGCAGCAACATGACGAATTTGTTCCTGAAGTGTGGGAACACTTCCAAGACTACATCTCAGAATGCCCACACCACGGAATGGAGAATTGGTTGCTCATGCAGACCTTCCACCACGGGCTCTCTACCAACACCCGTGAAACAATGGATGCTGCAGCTGGAGGTGCCTTCCTGTCCCTTACACTTACTCAAGCTACTAACCTTGTGGAAAAGATGGCGTCCAACCAAGCTTGGAACGAGGAGCGTCAACCCCGCAAGAAAGAAAGAGGAATGCATCAGCTCAAGGAGGTAGATATGATGTCTGCCAAAATGGACTTAATCATGAAGAGGCTTGAAGACAAAGCCCCTAAGAAGAAGGAAGTCATGCAACTCTTCGAATCCCGCATGACCTGTGAAGAGTGTGGAAATACTGGACACTCAGGCAATCAATGCCCTCAGCTGGAGGAGGATGTGAACTACATCAACAACAACAATCAATATCGTCCCCAGCAAAATCAAGGATGGACCCAGCAGAAGCCCAAGTACCCAGGTAACTATTCAGGTAACTATCAAGGTAATAACTCTTCCAATAATTTTCCACCTTTAAGAGACTTAGTTCAAAACCAGGGTAGAGTTATGGATAATTTGTCTAAGAAATTAGCTTCCAATGATAAAATGTTAGAAACTATTAGTAATAAAATGGAAAGCTTTTCTTCTGCCATTAAGAACCAACATAGTTTTAATAAAATGATAGAATCTCAGATATCTCAGCTGGCATCATCTGTTCCCACGGCTAACCTAGGTAAGATTTCGGGCCAGCCGGAAGAATTAGAATATGCAAATCTTGTCAATATCTATTATGCAGGCTTGTGCGCTAATAAGACAGAAGAAGGCCCAAAGTGGACTGACTGGGCCATACCCGCCAAGAGAGGAGATCCAGGAAGGCCAGTCATCACCATCACTATTGGAGCCTACACTTTCGAGAATGCACTCTGTGACTTTGGGTCTAGCGTCAACATAATGCCCAAGGTAATATATGAGAAAATCAATGGTTCACCTTTATTGTACACAACCATGTGCTTGCAGCTTGCAGACCTGTCACTATGCTACCCTGAGGGCATCCTAAACGACATATGTCTTGGGGTAGGAAGTTCCTACGTAGCTGCCGACTTCGCTGTCGTCGAGACTGGGGAAGTGAGAACGCCCCAATCATTTTGGGACGTCCTTTCCTTGCCACTGTTAAAGCCGTCATCTACGCCGACACTGCGAAGATCGTCTTCACCATCAACGGGAAGAAGGAGAGATTCAGTTTCAAGAACAAGATCCTAAGAGCTCCTGCACACCCCCAATATCCTTACCCTCAAGAGTACAAGCCAGCTGTCGAGAAGAAAAGGAGAGATAGAAGGAGGAACAAAAAGAACAATCAACCTCGACTACACGTGGAGGAAGTTTGGATGATCAACACAATTCAATCAGAAAACGAGAACCTGTTTCCTTCACCACTGCGGCCAAAGTTAGACGACCCTGGAGTCCCATCAATCCACTGCTCCATCAATCAAAGGAACTTCCAGCGAGTTGTCTACGACACGGGATCGGGCATCAACTTAATGTCTAAGGTAACTTATGAATTAATATACAGTGACCTACCTTTGTATTCCACCTATATAATGCTGCAGATGGCAGACCAATCACACCGATTCCCGGAGGGAGTTGCGCGAGATGTACCTGTCAAGATAAAAGATCACTATGTCCTAACTGACTTTGTAGTCATAGACATGGGAGATGAAGAGCAAGATCCTCCCATAGTACTTGGGAGACCGTTCCTGAACACCACCAGAGCAATCATCTACATCAGGACGGGCGAGATCCACTTCCAGTTCAGAATTGATAAGGTACGCTGCTATTTAATACTTATACTGACTCTGAGCAGCCCAAGAAGAACAAGACGCGGAGACGCCTTCAGAAATTGCAACGCAAGCTGAACACGAAGTTGACGGACATTTAGAACATTGAGGAAGAGATTAAAGAGAAGTTCGCTCAGCTCCTACCATTCAAGAACTCTGAACCTGTTACCCCAGAAAGGTCTCCACCGAAGAAACAAGTCTGGAGGAAGAAAGATAAGAATACACCTTCGGAAGACCAATCACTACCCGCGTCACTAATTAATCAATCATCGACTACTACATCTACTCCATGGGAGTAAGTACTCAAAATTCTTATCGAGAGGTAACTCGGTATTTATCTGCATTTTTAATTAACATTTTTCCTTTAGCATTTTTACTTACCTATACTTGCATTAGAAAAAGACCATAAAAATGTTTTTTGCATTTGCATCTGTTCCTTAAGGCCCCATGTACTCCGTACCGTGGTGGCATAAAAAAAATAATATATTGCATTCACATGTTTTTGCTTTAGCATCCCTTTTTGCATATAAAAATTCACAAAAATATGTGGGCACATGAAGGTCCACGCTTTTCAGAAAAAAAAACCAAAAAGAAGTGGGCACATGAAGGCTCACAACATAATCCTAAAATTTGTTCCTTCGGGTATATGTGAGATTAATATTTACAGGAAGAAATTAAGGAAAACCTGAAGGAAAACAAGTTTTAAGGATGGATGAAGGACTACTTCAAGATCTAGCTTGGGGGAGAGCACCCCAGTTATCACGATAAGTATCATTATCCTATGTTTTAGTTATATGTTTGCCTAGAGAGTCTTAGTTAAAAGTCTTAGTATGAATAAATACTAGAGTCTGCTAGTTGGCTTTTCTTTTTAATGATGATCTTGATGATTTATGCTTGGAAATGATGAATAGTTGCTCCGCCGTGATTCCTCTTAAATACTTAATTTTCAGACCTAGATTCTCCTAAAGCTTTAAATGCTTAATTTGCTCTAAACCCAAAACCCGTGGGAAGTACATGCTTAATCTGAGTCTAGGCTTTGAAAGATAATTCATGAAAAGTTGAGCTGCTATTTATCATATTCCTAGAGAAGTTTGATTCCTGGTTTTTATGAAAAATCCTACATGATGAGTTCCTGTGTTTATGATCCTTGAGAGCTTGTCATACACATCAAAGATCATTCCACTCCACCATTTATGCTGCTTCTAACCTGGAAGTATGCATTCTCCATCAAGCTACAAGCCATAAAATAGCTCATACGACTCTTGGATATGTCTCTCTCAATGTGTAAAAAGAGAGAGAGAGAGAAGAGATTCTGGGGCTACATTCGAAAAAAAGAAGAAGAGAGAGGAAAAAGTGAGTAGAGAGAGGGGGAGAAAAGGACAAGTGTCATACTAGGCGAGAAGGGCCTACCCCCTAAATAATAAATTTAGAGATGAATAATGGACACAACTCCGAGGGTGAGAAGAGCCCACATCTCTAAGGAGAGAGAAAAATGGACAAAAGTCCGGGGCGAGTAGAGCCCACCTCTCCAAGAATGGAAAGCCCAGATCTTAAAAAACTAGAAAGAGAGATATAGTCCAAGAGCTAGAAAAAAAGGCTAAAGGCTTACCACCTTTCACCCTCATCCATTCAACACTATCATCCCACCATACATGTCTTGCCAAGTGTGACTCCATGCTTGAGAAGGTCATACGCAGGATCTCTGAGTTTTATTTGAAAAAATCTTGCAAAAACCCCAGGATGATAGTTGATCAAAGAATTTGAGATATACTGCTTGACTTGATTGTTCTGTCTTTTAATCGCTTAAGATTTATGAAAAGGCTACACACCATGGTTAAAGGTAAGATGGAGCAATCTTGTTGAGGAGAATTTATTTTTGAAAATCATGGTATTTTTGAGGCGTGAAAGTGTTGCAGCAACTCCTGATCCTGCTATAGCATAGCTTTGCTAGGGACTAGCAAAGGGTAAGCTTGGGGGAGTTTCTTGACACGTTTTATCTTATATATCTATAAGTCAACTAAACATGAGAAAATGGCATAATTGTTAATACCAACTTAGAATAGGGTGTCACTAATTGTTTTTTTGGAGTTTTGGAGAATTCTATGTCTTGCAGGGACTAATCAGAAAAATAGGAAAAGAATGAAGTCTAGAAGGCTCCAGAAGGCTCCGAAACTCAACGTGACTTGGCACCCAAGAAAGAAGCATCTGGAAGAGGCAAAGACCCACCTGGCTGAAGTGGGCCCCGAGGGGGCCCACCACAGACCGGTCGGCCCCATGGTGGGGCCAGTCGGCCTCCCCCGGGCGCCACATCAGCCCTACTTTTGGAATGTTCTTCCACCGCCTATGAGGATCAATCTAAACCGTATGTTAGGTCGGTTTGATCGTACGGCTCATGGCATCCCCTCAGGACTATATAAGCAACCCCCTGACCCCCTGGCAGGGCAGAATCTGGCTCTCATCTGTTCATACACCAGATCAAGTCATCAAGTCAGAGATACTACGCCCTAGAAACACCATATAGCGAGAGTAGCTAACTAGTCTAGATCTAGGAGGAGGCAAGGCGTCTACTTGGCTCCTGATTGTCTAGAAGCTGGTCGAGATACTGATCTAGCTTCGCTTTTGTAAGTTCTTCATAAGTTTTTCACATTTGCTGTAGAGACATATGTTCTTATCAATGATTATATTCGAGATTATATGCTTTGGTGTTTATTATGATTACATGTTTAGCATAGTTGATTTACCTTTATATTCGTGTATGGAGTCGTATAGCCCTCACCTAGATCATCTGTTAACTTGGGTGAGTGGTAAAGATAGTGTAAGCGTGGTGCTTATACTGTATTTACCTGTGATTCCACCCTACATGCTGGGTCACGTGGTAGATCGTGGTGGTGATAGCACTATTGAGTCCTTTGCAATCCACCCCCCGTGTGTAGGACTAGTGGAGCCTTACACTATTTGGGTTGTTTCAAGTTTCGGCCTTGATCCTCCTGATTAGTCTCCCCATGCATTAGTATAATAGTTCTTCTTCCATGATTGTTAAATGTATTGCACTAATCATAGTTTGCATTGACATATAGTTTAGGGTTACCGAGGAGTATCCTCGCTAACTAGGCTGTGAATACGCTTCTCTCTCTATATTGACACTTTCTGGTGGCTCACTATGTTATGACTTGATCAATGCTATCATTATTATTATCTTTATGTGACTTACACCTGTTTATAGTAATTGATATATTTTGGCCACTCTACATTACACAACTGAGAGATATGCATGTATTTGTTATTATAGATAAAAGACTTCTTTCCCTGAGGTAGAATAGAAATACGATACCTGGTTTTACTCCTGGTTAAAATGCTACAATGGTATATTCATATCTGTGCGCTTGCGGATACCCATATATATATATTTTCTTATCTAGAGATCCAAGGCATATGTAAGAGTACCAATCCATGTGTTTTAGTGGCACTTCTGTCAGGGATGACAACCTAGATCGAGTTGTGCTATGACCCGTATTGGATTTATTTTTTAGTTTATCTAAAAGCAACATCTGATATACACTTAGCATCATGTTAAGATATACCTTTGTATTTCTGGCGCCATCGATAGAGATGGATCTTATATCTGTTTCTAGTTGATGACGTTAGCAATGTCAACACTAGTCAACACCCTAGGTTTGGTCATAAGCATTTGCTTCCCACAAAGTTTTAATTTAGGCTCTTGTTTCAACACATACCAACAATTTCAAATGCTCGTAGAGTACAAAGTTGTACGCTAGGTTCTTGCAAAGTTTTAACATGGCAACTTTTCATTATTTCCAAAAGAGGGTGTATAGACAAGATTTCAAGTGCACATGGTGAGAGCAAATGTTTTTGTTGTTTTTTTCTTTTATTCCATATGATGTCGGGATTGGACTGGATGGGCATACCTTCTTTGATTAAACAGGGGCTCTCCCCCAAGCTGATTCGTATGCGGGACTAGCAGTCGGGCGGTTGCTGGTATGGGTTCCATGAACCGAAGAGGCTGTGCACTGCTTGGAAACCCTGTTGTGTGGTCGAGGTTAGGGTGTAAAGCTGTCCGTCTGTCTCCTGCTGTCGTCTAGCGGTGTCCTGGAGGCCTTGTTCTATTCGCTCGGCCCGGGCATCGATACTACGGAGGCGGTTGTCTATGTTGAAGAGGCCTTGATCAATGATGCCGTATTGCTCCTCATGGTAGCCGTATGGGTAGCTCTGAGGATAGCTTCCGCCGTGGGTTTGGTGGTCCCCAAAACGAGCTGACTGCGAGTGCGTCGAGCTGGAGTAGATGGAGGTGCTGGGGTGTTGGCTCCCGCTAGATTGCCGTTGCTGGTGGCTGCCAGAGGGTCCTGCCCCGTCGGATGCCAGAGCTTGTTGCGTGGTTTTCTCCGGGATGAGGTTCTTATCGTGCCTACGAGTGCGTGATCGGGTTGTTGGTCCGGGACCCGAGATGCTATGTCTCGAAGGCCTCACCATCTCCTCGTCGTCCTCGAGTGTCAGGTTCAAGGTGTACTTCTTAACTTGGTATAAACCAAGCTCTGGACACAGGAGGACGATGGTGGTAAAGGAGTGGGGGTAAAGCATGACCAACTCCCCTTCTACACGTTTAAGCAAGTGGGCTTGCACGAAGTGATCCTCATCAAAAGTTTCACGGGGCGTCTCTAAGAAAGTGACCTGAGCTCCCTCAAGAGCTCCGAGGTACGTAGCAATCCGAGTCACCAAATAGGTGATCTCGATTTTGCCAGTCCTCGAGGTCATGGTGCGCCAGTGCTCGACCATGGTGACGACAGGAGCAAGCTTTATCTTGTGGACGATGGCAAACAAACATTAAAACTCATCCACCCTAACCGTTCTAAACTCGACTCTTGGGGCAATCATGCCCGAAATGAGCCGATGGAGGAAATGAAGAGTAGGGTTGTGGATCAAGTTAATCCGAGGAGCGGGATTCAACCCTCTCCCCGAAATCTTTTTCTAGAACTTCTCTCTCGAAAAGGCCCTCATACCTCTATGGTTAGACCACTCAATCAAACAATTTGAATCAAAACCAAAAGCAACACTCAACTGATCCCAGGATAAATCGTACTGTTTGTTGAAGAGACGAAACTTAATTCCTTTGCTATCAGAGCTCAAGGTTGAGAGGAACTCTAGGGTGAGAAATTTTGAACCCAACTCCCAAGCATGCCAAAAATTTCCCCAACCTATGGCATCAAAGGCTGCCCCGAACTCTCCTATCATGCCAGTTTTATTAAGCAGGGTATTATCATATACCTTTGTGTGTGCGAATTCCCGGTCCTTTAGTTGCCGAAATAATCTCCGCTCTTGATCGGTATGTAAGATGATCTGTGTTTCGGAGGTGAGGAAACGCGTCCTTTCCTCCGAACCTGAACTACCATAGTGTACCGAGCTCGTGGACATGTCCTCGGCAGAACCCATAGACATATCGTCCTGATGCTCATAACCTGGGGGCGCTGAATGACTTTGCCAACCTGAGGCAGTGGAATGACCACTGCGGCTCGAGTCCGAGTCACTAGACCGGAACCTGATGTGTTTCCCCTTAACCACCTTAGCGGCCTTGCTGAACCACGACATCTTGCAAAAGGTTAGTGCCAAAGATACCCGAAGGATGAAGGTTAGGAGAAGAAGAGTTAGCCGTTCGAGGGTTAGTGGTCCAATGGTTAGCGGTCCTTGTGGGGTAATGAAACCTCCACAAAATTTGAAAGATTTCAACTACGAAGGACATGCTCTCGGAACTTCTCTCCACTAATTACGAACGAGCTTAAACGAGGGAGCAAAGGGAGCTAACTTCAGAATTTGATCGTGGTGCTTTGAGAGAGCGCACGGGGGGTGTCCTATTATAGGCAGGCGAAAGGGGGTAGGTGTGGCCGCACCTGCTCACCCGGCCGTGTCAACTAAAAACAAGGGACACCCTCAGTGCTTGATCAGGAGC
The DNA here is from genome assembly GCA_036936925.1 of Cenchrus fungigraminus. Lineage (NCBI taxonomy): Eukaryota > Viridiplantae > Streptophyta > Magnoliopsida > Poales > Poaceae > Cenchrus > Cenchrus fungigraminus. The sequence goes on from CM072778.1 coordinate 54,469,626, forward strand.
CTAGGAATAGGTTGCGGCGATCTGGATGTGACGATTTGGTGGAATTCATAGGTGCGGCCGTATCAACATGGCTGGCCGGCCCTAGTGCCTCCACCAAAAACATTGCCAGGCAGCTGCTACGCCCTCTAGTGCTTAGGATCCTCGAAATTTTTGCACACTCAAGTGTCTAAAAGCTGTTGGCATTGCTACTAGTGGTGGGAACATGCTACTGCAGATTGGACTTGATCCTACACAAGCTAGAGCACTGCCATGCAACTAGTGGGTGCTCCACGCACTCAACCAAGCAAAAGAGGTGGTGCGCCCGTGCCAAGTGGGCCGGCCGCACTGGGCAAAATGCTCGAAACTGCTCCTTAACCCTTCTAAACACTAAACCATGCAGTGGCTAGAAGAATTTCGAAAATTAAACATGCTTGATGCATTAAACAAACTTAGGAAGGGAAACATGAGATACATACCGATTTATCTCACGGCGAGAGCATCGAATTTATAGTCCTCGAGCTAGACTTGTCGACGATCATTTCTTCTGTGAGTGATTTTCTTGATTAGAGAGGTAATTCACTAGAGCTCGGAAGAAAAACAAGAGATAGACAATGATCCTATCTATCCAAGATCGGAAATGGCCTTTGATTTCTTCGCCCTGGGATTCTTTTCTGACGGGCATCGCTAAAATCCTCTCTAGAAATTCTAGCCCCTCAGTTGGATTTTTGTGAAAAAGTGATCCCTTTGTAAGTGCAAGCAAGCGGAAAACACTATCTAGAATGAGGCCGTGCTGAAAATGTTGAATCAACACTATATCTGGAAGGCCATGATCGGGACAAGCGTGTATGAGATCATAGAATCTAGTCCATGCTTGATTTAGGGATTCGGTCTTCTTCTGTTGGAAATTGATAATCTCTCTTCGAAGATTCATGAGGCGAGATAAGGGGAAGTACTTAGCGCAAAACTTGTCGCGCAAATCTCTCCAATTCGTGGTAACTTCCTTCTCTTGCTGGAAGTACCAAGCCCTTGCTTTTCCCGCTAGTGAGAATGGAAAAAGTCTAACTCTAAATTCGTCGGGAGATAGATCAGAGTATGAACGAGTAGAGCACAATTGCTCAAAACTCCTCAAGTGATTGTATGGATTTTCTCCTTTGAATCCTGAAAAAGGATTATTCTGGGCGATGGAAAGGAATTTTGGAGGAATAGTTCCATTGGAGAAGAATCTTGGCTTGAGATTTCCATTTCTGACTGGGATTGCCATCTCAGTCGGAGTGTGGGATTGATAAATAGAGAACTCAATGTTGGCTCCTTTGGCAATGAAAAAGATGGTTCTGTCTACGGGATCGACTGGGTTCGTCGTGATGAATTGAGAGAAACTTTTCAAAGGGTAGTGACACGAGGTCGGAATACCCTTCACAAGTGACTCTGAATAGATGTGAAGACGGGACGGAACTGTCGAAACCGGATACTACTCCGTACACTAGGAACGGAGTAGGGATAAACCCGCTAAGAGACGGTTCACCGAACCGAGATAACTCTACCGAAAAGATATCTAGTGCCTATTGCTTCCCCGGCAATGGCGCCAGAAAATGCTTGTTGACGTTCCTTAGCCTCACTACTAGGTTTGCACTCACGGCGACGGCGCCAGAAATGCTTGTTGGCACTCACTAGCGTCGCTACCGGGCTTACACCCCTAGTAATGGAGCTATGAACGTCTTTGGTAAAACACACGTCACAGAAAGGTCCGCAAGCGCACGGATTACCGTTGTAGCACTTCACCCGGTGGTATTCGGGTTATCGTAATTATATTTTCCCAAGGGAAGCACTATGGCATAGATAATCGAAAGAATGGTAGAGAGGATCGAAATTTGGTGAAAGGGACTTATAGCGGGGGTAATGATAAAGATATACGGGGGGTAACTTGACACGCGAGGAGATCTTGATAAAAGAACTAGAGAGGTCCTAGTGAGTTGGGAGGACAACGAGACGAGGAAGGATCCTAAGGCAATCTATCTATTCTTGTCAACTCCGGGAAAAGAACTAAGGTAAACTAGAGCCAAGGTAAGATAGGATCAACAAGCTCTTCTAGTGCTGCAGGGGCATGCAAAGCTGCGCTCTCGGACTGGGATGAGAAGGGAGAACGACGACGCGCTGAATCCTACCAGCCCGAACTAACGTGTTGGACTACAAAACCCGTCCGGAGCTGTAACCTCCTTAGGGTACCACAACTATTTCATTAAACGGGACACCAATCTAAGACTAAGGCAAGCTCTGAGCACCGCGCTCATAATGAACCAAAGAACCTTCCCTAAGGCCTTTAGGGAAAGGTCTCTCTCTACAGCTAAACACCGAAGTGCCTAGACGACGATCAAGCGAAGAACGACCACAGCACTATAGGGTTCAAGAGAGCTACTCTAACGGAGGCAAAACTCACTTTAGTCTAAACCTAGAATAAAGCTTCTATTAGCTAAGTAAAAGCTGAATGTAATTGACTTGAAATGTAAGATAGAAAGATAACTTGAATTGCACTTAAGTCTTATAAAGGAAAGATACAAGAGTAGTACCCGAACTCTGAAGAACACTTCTCCGGAGCCCCGAGACTAGCTCAACTCGACTCTAACTCCCAAACTACACTACTTCCTACTCTAAGATACAAAAGTGGACAATAGTGATATTCCTCCGTGTGTCCTCCGTTCCAGCGAGTGGAGGGTCCCTTTTATAGCAGTGGGAGGTTGATACGGGGCATGTAGATTGACCTTGCCTTGGGCGGTTGAAAGATAAAATGGGTATATAGAGATTGCCAATTACTTGTACCTTGATCAGTTATCAATCCGGAGGTTTTGCAAGTTTTCAAAAGAAATCAAAGTTCCTCAGATGATACTCTCGGATCGCTCAATGTGTATGGTTCCTCACCAAGGCATTGGTTTGCCTTCTTTCACAACCTACTCGTTATAAGCTTATATGTGGAGCTGTAGGTAGGGAAAACATATGTCATACCTGTTTCTCATGTGTTGTTGAGTCGAAGACCAGATCCTTCGGAGCAACGAGTCATACAACCTGATCAAGACGTGCAGACTTGGGCTATGTTTCTCTCTCTCTCTCTCTCTATATATATATATATATATATATATATATATATATATATATATATTATGCATGCTCTTGAGCATGTATCTCTCTCTCTCTCTTTTACATAGCCCATAGTCCTTCCTGAATATTTTTGGAGAGATAAAATCATGAATAATGCGCGGAGCTTTATTTGTGGAATGGATGGGGGATGGATGGAATGATGATTGCTAACTCCCAGGGTGGAAGTCTAGCACATGGTAGCTATGTACGTGATCTTGATCATAGAAGCATGACAAGTTTCTCGCCGAGGGTCGTGACAATTCGACAAGACTCAATGAAGAAATCAGGTACCATATGTGGAAGCTAACAGCAACTAGAATCTACATATGGCCTTGGATAGGAATTTCTCATCATTCAGGAACATATCATTTTAGCATTTTTCAAAAGAAAACTCCGGGAATCAAACATCACTTGGCACAAGCTCATAGCAACTCTATTGTACCATATCATACCTCACAACAACCTAGGCAAAGATCATGCTTTTTGCTACCCACAAGTTTAAAGCTAAGGTTTGATCGTGCAAGCCAACTAACTCAAAACTTAAATATGATACTAAGCTGTACGCAAGGCATACAAGTGGAATAAACAGAGCAACTATTCATCATTTCAACCATAGGAACGAAAGCATTCTTACCGCGCATATGAAAAGCAAACTAATTTAGGAAAGCAAATAAATGTTTTTGGTCTTTTTAATTTTGCAGATTTTTATGTGTTTTTAGCATATGAGGTTCTGAAAATAAATGAAGATACAAGTTACCTCAGAGTGGGGGTCCTCCCCCAAGCTAGCTTCAGGCTCACTACTGTGGAGGGGGATATCCCATCCACCGAAAGTAAGCCCTCTGTTCCTCCAACTGCTGCTGTTGCGCCTGCTCGATGATGTGAAGTCTCTCGCCAGATATATGCTGCCAGTCCCGGGTGGACTCAGCGTGCTGGTGCACAGCCTCCTCCACATCACCGACTCGGATGTTGAGCTTGCTCATCTGCTGAGTGAGGGTAATGCCACGAGATGACGAGCGCAACCCAGACGACGAAGACGTCGCGTCTTCGTAGGTAGCACTGGCAGGTATGGCCCAATCGCCACTACCTGCACTGGCCCAAGCCGAGCTACTCGCACCTTGCTGGTACATGGGCTGATCCCAACCGGGAGCATATCCGAGAGTGACCCCGGGCATGTACTCGGTAGAGGTCCATGTGCCAGGCGGAGGTGTGGTAGGCCGGGGCTGCGGCTGAGGTGACGGCTGTTGTAGCGGCTGTTGTGGCGGTTGTTGTGCCCTGGCTGCTCTCCTCGATGCACTCCTAGTAACCTTGTCACCAGAGACACTAGAACGATGAGGTTCCTCGAGAGGAACGGTCAGTGGCCCTTGGCCGTACAACCTAAAATCCGAGTTAGGTAACCGAATCTGGTTTGCAAAGCCAGGGTAAAAGAAAACCAAAGAATCATCCGAACTCTTCTTAAGAATATGCCCCTGAGTCAAAGAAGCCTCATCGATCAGAGTCCGGGGATTAGCAATGTAGGGCACATTGGGCCCTTGCCTAACCCCAAGACTCGTGACGATGCGCGAAATCAAGGATGTACACTCAATGGAACCCATCATCTTAAAATTCGTCAACCACTGCCAAATCATTGCTTGAACGGGGGAGACCTTGATCCGTTTGACTACGGCATATAAAATCATCATCTCGTCAATGCGCACAGGTCGGACATCATCCTTTGGAAAGAGAGTGATGGCGAGCCACTTGTGCCACAGTCGGAGAGTGGGATGCAGAATATCGTTGCACAGAGGTGTCAACTTGCCGCGAACAGGCCGACCTGAGAGTTCTTCCCAAAAACTTTCGCGATTAAAATCACTACAAGCTTGCTCAAGAGGAATAGCACAACGGCGACGGAAACCAAGGGTGCAACTAAGATCCTTCCACGAAACCCAATACGGAACTCCATGAAATCGAAATGAAATACCAGATGCATCCTCTTGAAGTGTGCAGAGGAACTGGATGGTGATACGCCTAGAACCGATCTCCTGAACCAAGACAAAACCTTCCTAACCAAGAGCTTGCCAAATGGAATTGAACTCGGAGTCCATACCTGTCCTTTCCAGAAGAGTCTGGTCGAACTTCCTCGTGTTGGAGAAGACTCGATCCTTGAGGATGGCGTAGGCTTGTCTCTCTCGTTCGTCCCTCAAGTCGATGAAGGGGGCATCAACGACGTACACTTCTTCGGCTTGTTGCGTAGGGAGCTCCTCCTCTTCGTCTTCATGCTCCGTCGACATTGGGCTTGGTGTAGCTTCGGAGCGGCGAGATGAGCTTCCTCCGTCTCGCGAACGGCGGGAGCGAGTCACCTTCCGGAACACACCGGCGGCCCAACTCTTGGTGCACAATGAACAACACAAGCAACTCGGTTGATGGATTAGTGAAACTGAATGAAATTCTTACCGAGTTTGCTCCACCAATGATCAATATTCAGCAACAATTTGGAGAGGGTGTTGGTCACTTCAATCTCGAGCAAGAAATCCAAGAAAACCCAAGAGCCAAAGAGTAGAGAGGGGGAGTGTGATGAAAATGAGTGAATGGGTGAAGAATACCCCCAATCCCTCTTCTATTTATAAGCAAACGAGCCGGGCACCGAGACATGGGCCGAAGGCAACGGCTAGGAGCCGTTGGAGGCGGCGGGGCTCGTCTGACCGTTGGGCTGGGTCGGCCGACCTGTGGGGTCGGCCGACCCCACCTTGGGTCTTGTTGAAACTATCATTGATCTTAGCTTGCCCGAAAACAAGATCTTTCAAGGAAGGTTGGTTAGGATTGAAAGAATTACCTTGGTTACCTCCTTGATAATAAGGGTGTTGATTCCACGTTTGACCTCCTTGTGGACGATAACCGTTGTTGTTGCCGTTCATGAACATCACATCCTGCTGGGTAGTAGGGCAGTAATTCCCTGAATGCCCAGTGTTACCACAAACTTCGCAGGTCATGCGAGAGTCCATAGCTTGAGTAGTGGTGGCCATGGCAGCCTTCTCATTGGTTAGATCATCCATTCGCTTCATTAACAGGTCCATCTTGGCGTTCAACATATCTGCTTTCTTGACAGTATGTGTACCCCTTTGACGTGGTTGAAGTCGATCATCACTCCACCCTTGGTTGGAGACCATCTTCTCAACAAGCTGAGTTGCATTAGCAATAGTGAGTGAGAAGAGAGCTCCTCCAGCAGCAGCATCAACATGGCCTCGGGCTGTCGGAGTCAGCCCATTATAGTAATTCTGTAGAATGAGCCATTTGTCCATCCCATGATGGGGACAGGCCAAGATATACTCTTGAAGCCTCTCCCAAGCTTCTGGGATAGTCTCATTTGCTGCTTGCTGAAAGCTTGAAATTCTGGCATTGGTTTTACCCAATGGAAAGAACTTCGCGAGGGATGCTGCCGAGCATTTTGCCCAAGTATTAATCTCCTCACGATTCGCATAGAACCACTACTTCGCCTTTCCCAGGAGCGAGAATGGAAACAGTCGCAGACGAATAGCATCTTCCTCCACTCCTCGTATGGTGAAGGTGCTGCACAGTTCTAGGAACTGTTGCAAATGGGTGCTCGCATCTTCATTAGGCTTGCCACAAAATGGGCTAGCCTATACCATCGTAATGAGGCTAGTTTTGATCTCGAAGTTTCCGTTCCCGGTGTTGATCTCGGGGCCTGTGGGCACCTGATCAGCAGAGAGAGCAGAGTACTCGCGGAGAGTCTTCTCGACGTTGGGGTTGGCCATAGGAGTTGATGTAGATGGCACAAAGGAAGCTGGGTTGACTTCCGTACGTACACGCTGGGGAGAACCGAAATGAGTTCTAGCTCTCCTTACAAGTAACTCAAGATCTTAAGTGAAATTCGGCGGTAAGTCGAAACCAGTCATGCACTACCTGTCTTCATCATCCAAAGACAAAGAAGACAATCAAGGTTAGCCTGCATTGAGAACTGCTTTACACTGTCATGATTATAAACATATGCAAAGTGTTTTCGTGTTATCCTTTAGCCTTCCCCGGCAACGGCACCAGAAATGCTTGTTGACATTTCTTAATGTCATCACTAGGTTTGTATCCCCAGTAATGGCGCCAGAAATGGTGGACGACATTCCTTAACATCTTTGCTAAGTTCGTGACTTCCTATCAACGATGCCAGAAATGTTCCGGTGGTAATCCTAACGTTACAAAGAATTCGCAAGCGCACGGATATACCATTGTAGCATTTCCCCAAAGGAGTATTCCAAAGGGTATCGAATCCAAGGAAGGCATAGTTGGATTAACATGTGCAACACTATTGCAATGAGTATAGATCAATGACGAGAATAAGTCAGAGCCCAAACACAGGGGTAAGATAGATAATGATGGAGTAGTGTGAACACACCTGAACTTGTTCTCTCTATGGTACAATACGGCTTAGGAGGCAACAAACGAGTTAGCTCTAGGTTCTAAGGTACTAAACATATAAAGTTAGTAGAAACCAGTCAGTCACATAAGCATTGTATGAATATCAGCTCAGCACCTAGGCACAAACGGGGAGCTAACCGCCCGCGTCGCTTCCGCACGACGTCGGTTGTTAGATCTTAGACTCCTACAGCGTAGCCGAATGTGGGGGATTACGAAGGGTCCAACGGCTGTCACCACCGCGGCCTACCCCTAACTATCCGTGGGATACGCTCATATGCAACGCAGCTACTCAACCCAAGCACCATGCTTGCGTTGTTAACTAGACACTGACCGGCCCGGGCTATTGTGACCTAGGTCAGTGCCACCAGATAACTAGGCACTTACACCGAGTACCGTAGCTTGAACTCGAACTTCATATGACACAAACACGTGATCTAACTGGATCAAACTAGGCTAGGCACACAAACGGATTTGTGTTATACTATGTCTATTCAATAGGATCAAAGGGTTGTGTTCATGAAGAACGCGAGCCTCTAACTTATGAACAAACACCGAAGACATGAGTAAATCATTCGTCAAGTGGATCGAAAGGTCTTGTTCATCAAGAACAGGAGCCTCTAAATGATGAACGAATGAAGAACACATGAACAAATCACTCATATATGCTAACACTACATTATATGAAATAGATGAATAACTGAAGTAGATCAAAGTCATACAATAAAATAAAGATACAAGAGAATTCATACCTAGATCCCAAAGTAGACTTGGAACCTGAAGTAGAACTACTCTAGCCTACCTCCTAGCCTTGGAAACCAAAAGTGAGAGAGGAGTTGGAAAGTGAGTTGGGTAAGAAATGAGTCCCTTCACATCTATTTATAGGCCTAGGACAGCTTCGGGAGAATGGCGCGGGCACCGCAGGATTGGACCAGGGATTCATCATAAGCACCACCTGGCAGCTGCTCACTGGCGGCCACAAGGTCAGTTCGGCTGACCTGTGCAGCCGGCCGACCCCCTGTGTGCCCCAGTGGCGCTGTGCTTTCTCTTGGTGGCTGTCAAGTGGGTCCTTAGGTCAGTCCCCGGTGTCCACCTGGTTTTGAGGCGATTTGCCTGCCCGTGGGCCCTTCAATCCTTGTGATGTCCATGTGTCGCCCTATGATTTGTCAGGGTTGCTTCCCTTGGATTGATGACTTGGTTTGCATGCATGGGATCCTAGGTGGTAGCCCTTCCTTTATTGAGGTGATGTGGCTTGGCCCATAGAAGATGAGTTATCACTTCTTTTATGCTTATTTTACCTACAATCACAAAAGATCCAAGGACAATTGGAACTACATTATTCTTAACTAAATGCGTCTAAGAAATGCCTTTTGCTCCTTTATTTATGAGTATATTGACAGCTAAAGTAGGTACTTAACAGTCATCAACAATACCGCAAAGAACTATGACGAGATGGAGGATGTCTATCGACTACCGCAAGTTGAACAAAGCAATAAAGAAAGATCACTTCCCCTTGCCATTCATTGACGAGATGCTCGAGAGGTTAGCAAATCACGTATATTTTTGCTTTCTCGATGGGTACTTGGGATTCATGCAAATTCCTATTCACCCGGATGATCAACACAAGACAACTTTTACTTGCCCTTATGGAACGTTTGCATATAGAAGGATGCCCTTCGGTTTATGCAACGCTCCAGCCTCTTTTCAACGTTGCATGATGGCGGTATTCTCGGAATTCATCCAGGAAATTGTCGAGGTGTTCATGGATGATTTTTCCGTTTATGGGAAAACATTTGTGGATTGCTTGGCAAACTTAGACAAGGTTCTCACAAGGTGTTCGGAGGTCGATTTAGTGCTAAATTGGGAAAAGTGCCACTTCATGGTAAAGCAAGGCATAGTGCTCGGACACGTAATATCCGAGAGAGGAATTGATGTGGACAAAGCTAAAGTGGAGACGGTTGAGCAACTCCCACCTCCAACGGATGTTAAGTCTTTGAGAAGCTTTTTAGGCCATGCCAGATTCTATAGAAGATTTGTCAAGGACTTCTCAAAGATCACTAAGCCTTTGACTCAACTTCTTCAAAAAGATGTGGCATTTGATTTTGATGAGAAGTGCTTAGCGGCATTCCAGACTTTGAAGAACGCTTTAGTGAGTGCTCCTATCATTCAACCTCAAGATTGGAGTCAACCCCTCGAGATCATGTGTGATGCTAGTGACTATGCCGTAGGGGCAGTTTTAGGGCAAAGAAAGGAAGGACGAGTTCACACCATATACTACGCTAGTAAAACTCTTAACGAGGCACAATTAAATTATGCCATAACGGAAAAAGAGTTGTTAGTGGTAGTTTTTGCCTTTGAAAAATTCAGATCTTACATCGTGAACTCGAAAGTGATTGTCTACACCGATCACGTGGCAATCAAGTATCTTTTGGCTAATAAGGACGCTAAACCAAGATTGATTCTGATGTGAACCAGCTAGGGTTTATGCCCAATCTTTCGATGAGAGGTGTGGATAACTCGATTGATAACGAGGAGACGCTCTCGGCCCGACTACAACCCTCCAGGACTGCGCCTTTGCAACCGATACACCTCCTCCACTTCCGCGATCGTGTGGGTCGCGTCACCGGCCTCTAGGGCACCCGTCCTGCAAGCAATCGAAGAACTAGCAAGAACAAGTATTGAACAAGTAATGAAATTACTAGATGGGAATGATAGGTTTCAATCTCAAACTCAATCTCAAACGATGTGGGGTTCTGAAGACTCGAAGACGGGCGGCTGGACCAGAACGCGCGCTTGCAAGCAAGTAGCAAAGGCTAAACTTGATCTAAACAAAACCCGAATGTTCTCGATGGCGGCTAAGGAGTATATGACAGGGGGAGGACGACCACATAGGTGCTGGGGTCGTTCTCTAACCCTAGGACGCGTCCCTAATGGACCCAACTTGATACACGGCCCATTGGGCCAAAATACGGTGGCGCAGCACCCTGGACAGAAAGTCCTCTGTTCAATGATTCATTGATTGCGGACGCCACAGGACAGATATGAAGATGAGTCAGGATCCATATGAAAGTTGACTTAATCACGATTCCAGGAAGTACTTGAACACCCAAATCCGACTCCGTATGCGTCCGTGCCGTCCGTTAGAAGTTGGTGTTGTGCTGCATTCCGAATCCAGCCGACGCGAATCCTTTTCCGAGTTGCTCTTCTCCATCATTCCTAAGCAAACCATCAGTGCACGTGTCTCCACAATCTAACATGGTGTACATGAACTTAGGAGGGAACTTACTTGATTAGTTAGTTGATGAGCACGAGCACGAGTAATAGGACCAGCAAGAGGAATATGAGATGTATCCTGTTGAGGTAGTGATGATGTCGATGTTGGGGATGTATCATTGGCGGGAATGTCCTCATCAGATTCGTTGGATCCTTCTTCTCCAAGAGTTCGATGTTGAAATCCAAGATAAAAAAAGGGTGGAGAACGTTGTGGCTGATCATTTGTCAAGGATGAATCGCGGACAAGATGACAAAGAGCCCATAGAGGATAAAATGAGAGATGACCACCTCTATCGAATAATCGACGAGGATAATTGGATGACTGATATCATTCGGGCAATTCGGAGAATGCCTCTTGATCACCTACATAAAAACACTCAAATGAGGATAATATCCGAAAGACGAAAATATTTTTGGGATTCACCTTACCTCTTTAAGCTTGGGAATGATGGAGTAATGAGAAGATGTGTACCAAGAGAAGAGAGGCAAGAGATTTTAAGGAAGTGTCATTCGGCGGAATATGGTGGACATTATAGTCATTTTCGAACACAAGCTAAAGTATGGTTCAGCAGATTTTATTGGCCGAAGATGCATGAAGATACTAAAAGGTATGTTGCCTCATGCCCCGAATGCCAAAGGACTGGAAACATATCTCAAAGGAATGTTATGCCCTTGAATTACAATCTACAAATCGATTTATTTGATGTTTGGGGGATTGACTTCATGGGGCCTTTCAAAAACTCACATGGATATGAGCACATCATAGTCATGGTTGTTTATGTATCCAAGTGGGTAGAGGCCATCCAATGTCGTAAAGCTTCCATGGAAGAATCCATCACGATGATTAAGAGTGTGATTTTCCCTCGCTTCGGTACCCTGAGAATCTTGATGAGCGATGGAGGAACTCATTTCACTGGGAAGAACTTTAAGAAGTGCTTGTCCAAGTTAGGGATTGAACATAGAGTGGCTACGGCATATCACCCGCAAACCAATGGACAAGCGGAAACATCGAATAGTCAACTAAAGAGCATCCTAAATAAGACTATAGAGAAAGGAGGCAAAGATTGGTCAAAGAAGTTGGATGGAGCATTATGGGCATATCGAACGACGCTCAAAACATCAATAGGTATGACTCCATATTAATTTGTTTATGGCAAGGCTTGTCACCTTCCAGTTGAGCTAAAACAGAAGACATATTGGGCAATAAAAGAGATGAACCTCGATCTAGACGCCGCGGGAATAAAACGGAGAATCCAAATTAGCGAGCTAGAGGAGATGAGGTTAAAAGCTTATGAAAATGCAAGTATTTACAAAGAGAGAATCAAGAGATGGTACGATAAAAGACTTAAGAAGAAGGAATTCAAGGAAGGAGATAAGGTCCTCCTCTACAACTCCAGATTCAAAACTTTAGGAAAAGGGAAGTTGCAAAGCAAATGGGACGTACCTTACATTGTTCATTCGGTGCTCTCCAATGGAGCGGTCACCATGGATATGAAAAGAGATCAATTCATGGTGAATGGTCAACGACTCAAGGTGTATTTCGAACCCGATGTCGTACCCCTTCACCATATTGATATTTTCATCATGGAGGATGAGCCCGAACGTCAAGCCTAGGACGTAAAACAAGGTGAGCAATTTGTAAATAGCTCTTATTTTATTTTTCTGGAGTTTTTCGCAAGGATTTACCAGGCCAACTTTTCTACATGGGCTACCAATAAGAAATTAGTGGAGTACGCGGAAAACTGGACCGAACCGGCCTGCGAACCGAGGCAGGCCGGCCGGCTCGGTCTGATCGGCCCAGGGGCCCGAGGCGGCGGTTCGCCCCCATTTTTCTCTGCGACGCGCGTTTTTGACTTCCAAATTTGGTCCGACAATTTTAGGGAAGTCAAGAAAAGGAAAGGTTGGGTTCTAGGGCATTCTTTCTCGGGCTACTTAAAGGAACGAGATTGGAGCTCGGGAATCCATCCCAATTCGCATTCTCTTGCCCCCACATTAGCTAAAGCAACAGCCATGACGTCCCTAAGGAAAGAGGAGGTGAAGCTAGGGGCCGAGAAGCCTTTGGAGCCGGAGGAGGTGCGGCGATGCGAGCTCAAGCCTAAGATGGAGATCAAGAGGACTGTCCGCATCCGTTGCGGAGGCCGTGTCCCGATCGGGCCAATCACATCCCGTCACCATGTCAAGGAAGAGAAGGTCGCAACTCCCGTCCGGAGATCGGAGCATCTTCAGGGGATGAAGAAAAAGGACTACAAGGAGGAGACTCCCGAGCCGAAGGACTATGGAGGGAGCGACTACTCCGACGATCCTAGCCCGAGCTCGTGGGCAGCCTCCGGGAGGGATGATAACGACCTCTACTATTGGGAGGAGGTGCCTAAAGAACCAACTCCTGAAGGTCCCAATGGTGGTGATCCCAACGACGGCGGCGACGGCACAACGGCGGTGACCCCGGCGACGACGACCCATTTGGAGAGCACCCGATATGTTGTGCGGCTTGCCGTCATGCCATATCGAACCTCTACGCGTCCGTCGACAAGTGCTTTCAAGCCATGGAAGCGATGCGGCAAAGGATGGAAGATTTGGAGTGCGTAGTCGACGATGACTACAAGTTCCTTAACCGGAACGTACGAAAGCTCTTCGGGATGGTCGGCAAAATCAAGAAGAAGTGGTGCAAGGATTGTGGAAAGTTCCACTAAGTAGTTAGGGTTCTTCCCCTTTATGGTTTTTGTAACATACGACGAGGACGTCGTATAATCTTAGCGTGGGGGAGAGCTAGCTAGCTAGTAGTTTTAGATTTTTGCCTTAGTAGATCGGTTTGGTTTGGTTTAGAGTTTGCGAGTTTAAATTTTTGGTGTGTTTTTAAATTTTAGTTGCAAGTGTGTTAATTTAGTGTTTGAGTCAGAAAATCAAATAAAAAGTGTCTTTTAATTTCTGTCTCATGCGATGCTTTTTCTTTCAATACTTGTATGTCTTTCTTCAATCTTTATTATGTGAGCATGAGCACTTGGTTTGAAAAGTTTACCGTGGTGCTTAGTGGAGTTTCACCTGTAAAAGTGCCTGCACTATACTTTGATCTAGAACCTTGTTTCGGTTATGTTAAGTTTGATGCTAATGTTGGAGGAGTTTAATTCTGAAAACTATATGAAAAACGTAATAAAGGTTAGCAAAATCTCTTTTTCCAAGTTGAGAGACAAAGAAAAATCCTATACAAGGCCGACTCAATATCCGCTACACCATAAGTGTGGTTAGCATGATGAGTTGGGCTAGGATCCTTCTCTCTTGGAAGTTTTAATTTCGAGCAATGATCATGTCCTTGTCTTATATCTTTTATTGCTAGCCTCGTCATGTATTCGGTAACGAGACTCTCGCATCGAAAGTCCCGTACATCGCCGAATTCCATACCCAACCCATAATATCTCTTTTATACATCGTATTCCTTGAACACAATCTATGTTCGAAGTTTTGTCTCGTTCCTAGCATAGTTTTTATTTAAAATTCAGATTGTATTTATGCAAGAAGATATGAGTAAAGAGCTTCGGAAAAGAGGTAAAGATGTCAAGAAAAGAGAGAGAAAAAAATGTGTATGTGTATGGAAAAGAAAAGAAAGAAAAGAGAAAAAGAAAAAGAAAAAAAGAAAAAGAAAAAAAGAAAGAGGAAAAGCAAGAAAGGTATGAGAGGGATGAATCAAGTGAAGATTTAATAAATTGCAAGGAGGGATGCCACTTTGTTCTTAAAGAGACGAGTCTTCTATTTTTCCAACCATGTGCAATCCGACAATGAGGACCTCATCGGTGCCTCGTAGTCTTATTTTCTTTTGCCCTTGCACATGTCCACCATTCTATATCTTCTTATCCTTGACATTCCCATTTCCGCTCCCTGAGTCAGTGAGTGGGAATGGGGACACTGCTCCCCGGTTCAAAAAAAAAATTGGCTTGAAAGGTAAACAACCACTAGAGGAATTTCTTAGCTTGACAATATTTGTGTTGATTTCACTAGCCATACCTATAGCTCCACCTTACATGATAAATGAGAGACTTGTGGGAGGAAAGAGTTTATGAATTGTTTAGGATAGCCACTTTAAATGAGTGACATGTGAGAACTTGGAGGAAGGATTTTGTCTAATACTTGTTGCAGGAATTTTATTTTGAAAAATCATGAAAACCCTCCGATGGAAGCAAATAAGTAAGCATGGCTGGAATTGAGGACCTTGAGTGAAAGGTATGAGTTGTGGGGTAAATCTTGATTTGGTAAAATTCTAAACGCCCATGTTTATGTATCATGATCATTGCTTCATGTTTATTATATTAAAGATAAAGGATTGACTAACTTGTAAAGGAAGGATTAGCGGAGCATGTTTTCAACACCATGGACAAAAGTTCTTTTGTAAGGAATTTGCTCGAGGACGAGCAAGATCTAAGCGTGGGGGAGATGTTGACGGTGTATTTTGGTACACCAAACATGTTCATTACACTTTGGTTTGAGCTTGATTATGGAACTAACCCGCCACTAGGCACACTAATGATATAACAAGTTCATCTTCGTTGTGCATTTGGAAGTGTTATGTTTTTGCAGGAAAACATGGACTAAAAGGATGGAGTCACAACAAGTTCAAAGGAGCAAATGAGGAGTCCCGTTCGTGTTCAAGTGCATGATGAAATCACTCCCAAAGGTGGCAAGGACCGAAGTGTTACAAAGGAACACCCCCGAGGATTAAAGTGTAAAGACCAGACTTCATGCGAGAAGACCCCCTATCTTGGACGCGAGGATGACATCACCAAAATGATGCAATAAAAGGGGGCCAAGTGCAAAATGGCAAGAAAACCCACGTGGACGAAGGGGCGACCGAACCAGGCCGAAATGGGCCTGGGCCGGCCGGCCTGGCCCATTCCGACGTCGGTTCGGCCCCCCATTTCTTGAGCGTGAAGATGATGCAACCCTAAGCACGTGTGGGCGCCGCCATTCGCAGAGAGAGAGCCATTTGCCCGAGAGGTTGTCCACAAGATAGAGAGGAAGGAGAAGAGGGAGATCATTCGCGAGAAGGATCGCTCAAGTCCAAGGAGGCAACCACAAGTGGAGGAGGACGTCGAGGCCCTGCCACGACACCCTCGAAGGAGAAGGAAGACACCGTCGGAAGCGTCACCATGATCAACGGTGCCATGCTTAGCGCCTTAATGGGGTAAAACTTCTCATTTGTCCATGGGGTTGTAAACGTTCTTGAGATGTAATCGCTACTCTATATGGTTTCAATCTATCAATCTAGTGTTGAAGTGCTTTCATGATTAAGGTTAGCTACCATGCTTTTCGGGAGTATATATCTCACTACTCCCTTAGAACCCTTCAATACGCCGTGATCATCATAGGTCTAGTCATGAATACCTTCGCGTAGTGACAGTACGAGGGGAGGGAAAGGGCGAAACCGTGGTCACAACCCCTCGGTAGATTAGATCGGTTTTGTATCTCTTAGCGGTTGCATGTGCAAGTATCATAATCCTTATGGGCAAGTGTCTTTTATATCTTGTGAGTCTCCCAACCCTCTCTAGTGTAGAGTAGTTAGTCTTTAGATTAGTCTTTAGTTTAAGGTTTGGTTAAGTTAACTAGGTTAGTGCTAGATCAAATGCTTGTAATCCCCTTGCTCCGCGGATTAACAAGAACCTAGGGAATCCCCGTGGTGAAAAAGGTGTAGGTCCGTACGCTTGCGGATCGTAGGTGGATACGTGTTTTATCCGTCAACAGCTGGGTTACCTCCTGGGCAACCTCTCCACTAAAGGATATCCACTGAAACGCTCTCAATCAAAGGGAATCACGAATCTTGGCCCTGTAGGTCATGAACTCGAGGAACTCTGAAAACCACCAAATCGAGGCCGATTCAAGGGAGTTGCTGGGGCAAGGTCAGCAAACAAAGAGGCACAAGGTCCTCATACGTGCCACCCAACAAGAATCCCGCAAGAAATCACCCTCAAAACTCTGCCACGAAAATCACAAGAAAGAGCTCCGAAAATCACCAAAAAGGGAAAACGGGAGAGACATCACACGACCTTGAGGAACCACGCCGAATAATATATGCATACCATGAAGGTTAATACAAGGTCTAGCTTGCCTCCCAATCATCCATCCCTCTCTCAAGATCTCACCATGAAGCTCTCAAGCTAGTCCTAGAAAACCTGTGGAAAATAGGAAGGGAAATGAGCTAGGGTTCCAAGAGTTGGCTGCCATCCCACAACTCAAGTGTTTATATGGGGGCAACCAAAAGACTAAACGACCCTTACTAGCATACTAGGGATACAAGCCCCTCAAGGGCAGATTTGGAAGTCTTCAATTCAGCACCATCGGACGGATGTGCATCCACCGCAAGCCCGCGTAGCTCCAACGCAACTCTTGCGATCATGCCGTGTGTCCTCCGCTTCGAAGCTTCTCGGCGGCTACGACCCGGGCGGTCAGACCGCCCCCCTGGGCAGTTAGACTGGCCCAGGCAATCTGACCACCCCTCCTGGGCAGTTGAACTGGCCTGGGTGGCCGCACCTCCTCGTCGAGTCTTCGGCCTCGGTTTTGTGGCTCAACAGAGTAACCTAGTGGTTTTGTGGTGAACCACTACAAACCCCGCGAACTCGATGTAGCCTCCCACCAATCTCCACTCATGACTCGGCTCCCACATCGTCCCAGTTCGACCTTGGTTTTGAGGCTCAACCAAGAAACCGTCCACGACTTCGTCTTGTTGTTCTTGCCACCATGCGGTCCGCACTTGACCCCGTCAGCCACCGGGTCCCTCGAACCAAGCCTACTTGTCCACTCAACACCTGGAGGCCCACTAGCATGGACCTTTCGCACTTGTTCTACACCTGCACCGACACTAATCAAGCCGCAACCTGCACCGGCAATACTTAGCCAAGAGTCAGTCCACACCACGTTGTCAATCACTCATCACACACCAGGAAGCGACCATCCACCGTACCTCGAACCACACAGGCTCTCAATCTCCCCCTTGATGATTGCATTGACAACACACACACATATTTGATAACAAGAGAAAAGGAAAAAGAAAAGAAACGACCAATAGAACTCCAACAAGCGATCGAAAGCCAAAGGAAAGGCAAAGAGAAAGATCACATAAAGAAGGAAAGTCTCGGTCCCCTTAGGCAAGGGCAACGGCTCGACACAACCGAGACAAAGACAAGCTCACACAAGGAGCAAAGACCACCAAAGGCACACAAGGCCGCAAACCACAAACTCCCATAAGAGCTACCCCTGCACATATGCAAGCTCCCCCTGAGCCAAAGCACACTCCCCCTGAACCAATGCAGCAATGCAACATGGGAATGCAAACAAGGAGCAAAAACCTGAACCTCTACCCAGGGTGGTCAAATCGCCTGCCTGGGCCGGTCAGACCGCCCCTCTGGGATCTGACCGCCTAGGGGCGGTTTAACCGCCCCCAAGAGACCGCCTTGCACAAAAACTTTTCCGAAACCTACCCGAACCACTTTGAACACCTTCCAAATGCTCCCAAGTGCCCAAATCATGTACAAACTTCTCCCCCTTGTTGACAATGCATGAATCAAGGCAAAAATCGAAAATATTCAACCTAGAGCTTGTCAAATAGACAAAATTCACCACAAGATGCTACACATGTCCAAATGAGCAAGTTAGATACTCTATAGCTTTGTATGAACATCAACTACAAGATCACTAGGTTTCACAACCATTGGGCCAAGCTAAGATAGAATTGAGTATTTTTGCGAAAAATCACTCTCTCATGAGCAAAGTCCTAAACATGAGCAAAACAAGCTAAAATGACAAAGCCACACAAACTTTATGTTAGGACGACCATTCTAAGCATAAGATCATCATAAACACCCTCAAGCACCTCATGTCATGTCAAAGCCACCGAGCCATGTGCCTACTTCTATACATGAGACTTCTCATTGGTTGGCATCATGCAACGGTTTATCACCCAAAAGCAATTTAAAGCACATATGACATGGGAACATATTTTCCAAGCAATAAACATCTCATTTTCAGATTTATATTTGGTACATGAAATGTCTTTGCGACAAAAAGGAACTTATGCCCCACCAGAAGATAAAGCAAGCGGGCTAAACATTCATGATGACAAATGAGTCTTTGGCCCCATATGATCAAAATAAGCTATCCAAGCACAAATTAAGCATAGCAATGCCACTAAAACATGTCATGATCATATAAAGGCATTTACTCACAAGAGGACATACATGTAGCATTTTCAAAAACATAGCTAGCAATCATGGATATAAATCAAGATCATCAAGAGCTAAGCCAAATGAACAATATCATACCAAACTAGCTCACATGATCATCCATAGCACATCATGGTGAACAATGTATATGAGAGAAGCTTTTCCTACAACAATGCATAAGATACAAATGCATACAACCTAAGATTCAAAGATGCATATACATCATGATACAAATGCAATGCAAATGCAAACTGTTGACACTCAAATTTGGCACCTACCCGACCAGGCAGGACGGACCGGTCTGACCGGTGCCTTAGGGCGGTCTGACCGGTCCTGGTTCCTGTAGCCGGTCCGGCACGCCACACCAGTCAGACCGGTGTGCCTAACCGGTCTGACTGGTGCCCCCATGTCGAGTTACAACAAGGAGTCCTGATAGGATTAGACTTGTAAAAGGAATTCCTTGCAGGGCAAGTCCTCCCACCCCAATAAATATGAGGGGTCGCGGCCGATTGAGGATCATCCACTCGATCAAACATATTTACCTTATTTTGTCTCGTATTTACTTTTATCTCTAAATCCTAGCTCTTCCAATCCCATCTGCTGTTCTTCCTTCGTCTCTGCGACGTCTGAAGGCGCTCTAGGTGGCCTTGCCGACCCTAGAGCAACCCTACGTGCACTAGCTCTGACGGGGTCCCTCCCGAGCCTGCGTTCTAGGTCTACCGCCGAAATCTCCCGGCGACCGGTCTGATCGGTCTACCCCACCGGTCTGACCGGTGTCGACGCAGAGGCGCTGCGACAGCTGCCTTTGCGTGCTGTTAGCTCCAAAAGGTGCCAACAAATTGGCGACTCCGCTAAGGAGCGAAGATCTGGCTATTTTAACCGAGCTGTCCAACTCCGGCGACATGTCTCAGTGTGAGCTAAACAAAGGAAACATCATCGATTTCACGGATGAAGAGCTCTCACCTGAGGATCGTCAAGCCATGGAGGACTTCATGAAGCAAAAGGCCGAACGAGATCGCCAAGAATTAGAAAGCGCATTAAGCAGAAGGCTGAAGAGGATCGACTTCACTATTTGTCGCACTTCAGAAAGAATCGCGAAGGCAAGGTGAAGAAGATCAAGGACATCACCTTCGACACTCCACCACCTGAGGTACCACCCAATGTGAGCACATCATTGTCTCCATCCTCTTTTGTTACCGTTAATGATCTTACTACAGTGATGGAGAGCTTTCGTTTATCAATGATTGAAAATATGCAAAACATGGTAGATAAGAGTCTTGGTAAACGGGTAGAGGGTGATGATAATGTTGCATCTGGTTCTAACTGTGGCACCTCAAACCCCATCTATTAATTCATCGGCTGCACAAACGATTAATCCTCAGTATGGTATGCCATTGAATTATTTTTGCGGGACAACCACCACCGCCACCGTTTGGTCAGAACAGATCGGTCAGACCGGTGGGTCCAACCGGCCAGACCGGTGCTGGCGCTATGGTGCCTTTTCCCTCGTCTCCGGAACCTATAGTTACTATTCCTCCTGTTCAGGCCGCTTCTGGCCGATCCGGTGGGAATACTTCAGTAGCTCAAGGTATTCCAATTATGGTTCCGTTTGAGACGGGCATTGGGTATGGTTATGCACCTAATCCCCAAATTAATAGCCGTTTGCAACACAACACTTCTGGCTCATACACACAGCCGAATATGGTGCAATCGAATGCTTCCACTACGCCAATGCCAACCACCATCCAGGAAGTCATCGATAGGTTTAATGCTAATCTTGCTAAACAAATGAAAGATGACTATGGGATAGAAGTGAAAAATAAAAATCTTTCATATTGAAAACCGTATCCTTCTAGTTTTGATTCGGTTCCCTATCCTATTGGTTGGCGTTGTCCTAAATTTGTGAAGTTTAATGGGGATGATAGCAAAACTACGTGGGAGCATGTTAGTCAATATCTTGCTCAACTAGGAGAAGCTAGTGCCATAGAGGAAATAAGAGTGCGTTTATTTTCTTTATCATTAACTGGCAATGCTTTTTCATGGTTTGCTTCATTACCTGTTAACTCTATTCATACTTGGGAACAATTAGAACAAAAATTTCATGACCACTTTTATAGCGGAGATAATGAGTTAAGGTTAAGTCATTTAACATCGGTTAAGCAAAAGCATGATGAACCTGTGACTAGTTACATTAGGAGGTTTAGAGAAACCAAAAACCATTGTTATAATCTTGTTATCTCCGAAAGGGATCTTGCTGAATTAGCTTTTAATGGTTTGTGATCCCATATTAAAGAAAAATTAGAAGGTCATGAATTTATTGATGTTGCCCAAGTCTTAGTAAGAGCTTTAGCTCATGAAAGCCGAAGCAAAGATACTCGGCTCAAATCTAATCGTCCTAACATACATATGCTAGATGCCCTCAAAACAAAAACATACATATGCTAGATTATGAATCATCGGACGATGAGAATAAAGAAGTGTGTGCTGCTGAATTTACTTGGTTACCTAATGATAAAGCAAACACTTGTGCTTCTCTTAAGCCGGCTCATAAGAGTCGGGATGAGATGAAATTTACTTTTGATGTGGCTAAGTGTGATAAAATATTTGATGAGTTATTTAAGTCGGGTAAAATTAAAATGTCTCACACTATACCACCTCTTGATCAATTAAAAAGACGTGCCTATTGTAAATTTCATAATTCTTTTTCTCATGCTACCAATAATTGTAATACTTTTCGTCGGTAAATACAATCGGTCATTAATGAAGGTCGTTTGAAATTCCATGAGATGCAAGTCGACAAAAATCCTTTCCCTAATAGTGCCTTTGTTAATACTCTTGAGTTGTCAAATCCTAAGGTGCTTATTCGGCCGGATCAAGCCGAAAATGCTAAAGGGAAGAATGTGATCATTGGAGAGCAAAGACACAACGAGAGGCAGCCTCTGGAGGTGATCCCTAAGGTTTCAGCGACTTCAACGCTTGGGGGGGCAAGACAAGATCAAGAAGACCGGCACTGCGTCGACCGGTCTGACCAGTGCCCAGACCGGTTTGACCGGTGTCCAGAACGGTGCCTCAGGTCGGTCTGACCGGTACCTCCAGAAAGGTTCAAGATGCTCCAAGCCCAGGAAAAAAGCAAGACCGAGTTTTAATGAACTCTTGGTCAAGTATAAGAGGGAAGGAGCTACTAAGGATCGAAGTAATCAGCCAAACTGTGGTAAGGGCGTAAAAGCACCACCAAGACATAAAGGTATTCATCACCAACGAGGTAACTTTTCACAATATCCTTTTGTTGGATCTGTTATGCCGTCGTCTTGGTATTATCCTTGCTATTATTCTCCTGCTGATTATAGTAGTATGTACATGAATTCATATATGATTCAATATCCTATTGCATATTCAAATTATAATGCATTACAAAAGCCGATTGTTTGCAATAGCAATCTGGTAAAAAATAATGTGTGTACTACTATTAAGCAAGGTGAGAATAGCAATAAACAAAATGCTAAGGAGATGCAGCCGAGGTGGTGTCCCTCAGGCTTGTCCCACACTCAAAAAAGGAGGTTGCAAAGACTACGCAAGCGACGAGCAATGGAGCAGCAGATTGAAGAGAAGCTAGCCAAGTCAACACGGACCCGGAAGGAGTGGAGACCGAAGCAGGCGTCATCCTCGACTTGAGTAAAATATGTGTACGACTGTTGTTTTGTTAAACATCGTCCTAAGTGTTTTTTAGTTTAGAAAAGTATTTTTTGGCATGTATCCTTTGCCAAAAAATAGGGGGCATATGTTGACACTCAAATTTGGCACCTAGCCGACCAGGCAGGACGGGCCGGTCTGACCGGTGCATTGGGGCGGTCTGACCGGTCCCGGTTCCTGTAGCCGGTCCGGCACGCCACACCGGTCAGACCGGTGTGCCTAAATAGTCTGACCGGTGCCCCCATGTCTGAGTTACAACAAGGAGTCCTGATAGGATTAGACTTATAAAAGGAATTCTTTGCAGGGCAAGTCCTCCCACCCCAATAAATATGAGGGGTCGCGGCCGATTGAGGATCATCCAATCGATCAAACATATTTACCTTATTTTGTCTCGTATTTACTTTTATCTCTAAACTCTAGCTCTTCCAATCCCATCTGCTGTTCTTCCTTCATCTCCGCGACATCTGAAGGCGCTCTAGGTGGCCTTGCCGACCCTAGAGCAACCGTCCGTGCGCTAGCTCCGACGGGGTCCCTCCTGAGCCTGCGTTCTGGGTCTACCGCCGGAATCTCCCGGCGACCGGTCTGACCGGTCTACCCCACCAGTCTGACCAGTGTCGACGCAGAGGCGCTGCGACAGCTGCCTTTGCGTGCTGTTGGCTCCAAAAGGTGCCAACACAAACATGCACAAAAGGAAAGCTATGCATCTGTTACACGAGGAGCTCCTACAACCACTCAAGAGACCAAACACACACCTTGTTCTCCCCGCAAATGAGTGAAAGTTGCTTGATCTAGGGGCTTGGTGAAAATACCGGCTAGCTGGTCATGTGTGGGTACATGGATCAAGGCAATTCTCCCTTTCTCAACATTGTCTCTCAGAAAATGATATCTCACTTCTATATGCTTGGTTTTGGAATGAAGCACTGGGTTCTTTGCAACGCTTATGGCACTGGTGCTGTCACATATAAGTGGGACACAGGCATCCTCCTCACCAAAGTCACTCATGGTGTATGTGATCCAAAGGAGCTGAGAGCAACAACTAGCAGCGGCTACATACTTTGCCTCGGTGGTGGATTGAGCAACGCTAGTCTGTTTGCGGGAAGACCAAGACACCAACGAAGAACCCAAGAATTGGCAAGTCCCAGAGGTGGATGTCGTACGAACATCCCAGGGCCCACTACCCAGGCGGGTACTGGACCGACTACTGCGTGGGCCCCCGGGACTACTCGACTTGGGCTACATGGTGCAAGGCAGCGTGGAGCGCAAGGCAACCAGAGAGCTAGTACTCGGATAGAAAACTAGACATGTCCGGATACATGTAGAGTACTCCTAGCCGTGTACGACTAGTACTCTCCTCTCTAAACCGACTTGTAGCCCTGCCTCCCGGACTATATAAGGTGAGGCAGGGATCCCTATCTCTTCATCCGCATCATCTTGTAACAACACCCAATCAATCCAGAGCTACGCAGCATACAGGACATAGGGTATTACGCACCTTGCGGCCCGAACCTGTCTAAATTTTGTGCCACGTGTCTCTCCTTTGAGTTCCCTATCTCGGCGAGGCCACAAACGTCTACCTCGGGTACTCCCCTTGGTAGGTTGCCGGTCTAAAACACCGACAGCTGGCACGCCAAGTAGGGGATCTCGCCGAAGATCTCATGGCGAACTCGACGGCTTCAATCGTCATTAAGCAAACCACCGCCTTCAACTGCGACGACACCTTCACCTTCGGTTCCTGGGTCTGCACCACTAACGGTGCTGGTTCGTTCCAGCGCTACCTCACCATGACCATGGACCCGGAGACCAGGCTCGTGATGCTTCTCGAAGTCGTCACGGGCCAACTCATCGAGAAATTCGACAAATTTTCGCTCTACAACCAAGTCGCCGGCTTCGAGACTGGATCCACCTCCAACTCGAACTCGACGACAACCTGGATCGAACCACGCGAGCTGGATCCTGAGCCATCGTGTGGACCGGTTCTCCACAATGAGCACTTCCCGTACGGCCTCCGTAATGCCAGCGCGGTCTACGTGGATGCGCTCGTTCCGCGTCGGGCCGGCAAGGAGGTCGTCTCCGAGTACTCCTCGAACTCCAGCATCGTCCCCGACTACAACTCGGACTCCTCCTACGAGTTCGACTTCGGATTGGATCCGATCGAGCCCGAGTTCGAGCTCAACACCACCGAGGAGCCGTTGTCAAGTCCTGCCGCTGGCTTGTTCATCACGTCTACTCCTGCCGGTAGATTCGTCTACTGGCCCGACTGTAAGCTCGCAGACCTGACCGACGACAACTCACGTTGTGTCGCCTACCTCGAGACACTCCCCTTCTAGGAGGGGACACCCCTGACTCCAAATGCAGAGGAGTACTCGCCAACCGAGGTGGCAACTACCGACTCTAGCCTCTGTACGCCCGACCGTGAAGTATTCGTGGCAACTACAGAAGCTGAAACCTCAGAGGCCCGAGTTGATCGGTACCTCGAGGATATCTCAGACGACGAGGAGTCAGCCAACGCACCCCCGGATGAGACTACTGAGGCCAAGAATGCTCGGCGCAACCGCAACAAGAAGCGAGTAGACCGACGCCGGCGGCTTTGGGAAGCCTTACCCATCCGCAACCTCAACGATGCTCTGGACGAAATCTCCAACAGGATCCACTCTACCCCTGAGCAATGCCTCCTGTCCATCAACAGGATAGGGTGAGCGGTCCAGGGACATCATGCAGGCGACCTCATAGCCAGACTCGCAGAGGATGCCTACTTCATGCGGGTCGACGACAGGATCACCAGAGCCGCAAATCAAGAAACCACCAGCCGCAGTCGCACTCCGGCAGAAGTCAGATCCAACCGCGTTCGCAGTGAACACCAGCCTACCCCCAATCGCTCCAGAGCAACGGGGGGAGGACCATCACATGGCGGCGCTAGCGGCGGCGGCAGCGGTGGTGGCAGCAGCGGTAGCTCTTCCCACGGTGCTGGCAGAAGGCGCGGTGGCGGCGGCAATCGCGGAGGCACAGGCCACACGAACAGCCACGCCACCGCCAACAAACGTGGCGGCTATGACGCCCGCCACAGAATCGACGAGATACGCTGCGCCAAGAAGACTACCGACGTTAGCGACAGTGACGGCTTCCCCGCCTACTCCTCACGACTTCGCGCCCTGCTACTTCCCAAGAAGTTCCAGCCTCTCGGGATCAACAAGTACGACGCCAAGCAAGACCCAATTCAGTGGCTCACGTGCTATGCCCTGGCCATTGAGAACGCTGGTGGCGACAACGACACCAAGTGTCTCTACTTCCCCTTCTGTCTGGACTAGGCCCTACTCACATGGCTCGAGTCGCTCAACAAGAACGCAATCGATGAGTGGGACCAGCTGAAGGCGCAGTTCACCAACAACTTCGCGGGCGCCATGGGGCGTTCGGGTACTCGCATGGACCTGGCGATGGTCAAGCAGGAGCAAGGTGAGACGCTCCGCCAGTACATGCACCGCTTCTTCGACAAGCGTGCGACCGTAGTCGACGTCACCTACAAAGAAGTCATCGACTGCTTCCAAGACGATCCCTACCACCGTCGCACCTTCGAAGACTTCAGTCGCCGCCGCCCAAGTTCAATCACCAAGCTCAAGGACATGATTACTTCATGGGCCGAAGAGGAGGACAAGGCCAACACCAAGTACGACTCCAATCGCGGCAAGGGCAAGAACAACACGGGCGGCAACAACAACAAGGATCAAGGGGGTCGCAACAACAACAACTACTACTACTCGGGTCCTAACCGCAGGCGCAATGCGAAGGATACCAGCAATAAGACCTCCGGCGGCTTCAAGGACTTGCTCAAAGAGAAGTGTCCGTGGCACAAGTATAGCAACCACACTACTGAACAGTGCTACCAGCTTCGGCGGGCACTCAAAGAAACACCTGAGCCACGGCACCCTCACGACAAAAAGGGCAAGACCAAAGTCAACGAAGGCAACGATGACTTCCAAGAACCCGACAAGACGGTCAATGTCCTCTTCGGTGGCCTACCCACTAAACGAGCGTAGAAGCTAACTCTGCGAGAAGTCTTGAACATTGAACCAGCGGTGCCGACCCCTCTCAGGTGGTCGGAGGTACCCATCACCTTCTCCCACGCGGATCAATGGACAAGCTTCTCGGAGCTAGGATGCTTCCCACTCGTCTACAATCCAGTAGTCACGGGCTCCAGACTCACCAAGGTACTCATCGACGGTGGAAGCGGACTCAATGTCCTGTTCACCAAGACCTTGAAGAAGATGAAGCTCGACATCACCGGCATGCTCACCAAGAGCACGTCGCCCTTCTACGGCATAGTCCCAGGCAACACGGCTATACCACATGGCTCAGTGGTCCTGCCAATTACCTTCGGGACAAGGGAGAACTACTGCACTGAGTACATCAAGTTCGAGGATGTGGACTTCGAAACTTCCTACCACGCCATCCTCGGCAGACCAGCTCTTGCCAAGTTCATGGTAATCCCCCACTACGTATACTTGGTACTCAAGATGCCAAGTCCTACTGGAGTACTCGCACTGCAAGGGGACTTGAAGATTTCTTACGACTGCGACACAGAAGCTGTGGAACTCGCAGCAACCAATCAAGTACCCAACGCGATGATGGAGATTTTCGCTGCATCAAAGAAGCTCGCACCAACTGAACTCGAGGTTCCTGAGAAGACCGACACCTCCAACAAACCTCAGCCAACAGAGGAAGTATAGGTGAAGGCCATCGATCTCGGGACCGGCGATAGCAGCAAGACTACCATGATCGGCGCAGGACTCGACCCCAAATAGGAAGACGCGTTCGTCAGCTTCCTCTGGGCTAACCGAGACATCTTCGCGTGGAAGCCAGTGGACATGCCAGGTGTGCCCAGGAGGCTGATCGAGCACTCACTCAACGTCGATCCTAAAGCAACACCCAAGCGACAACAACTCCGCCGCTTCACTGACGACTGACGGGATGCCATCAAGAAGGAACTCTCCAAACTACTCGCAGCTGGCTTCATCAGAGAAGTCTTCCATCCTGAGTGGCTAGCCAACCCCGTCCTCGTCCGCAAGAAGAACACCAACGAGTGGAGGATGTGCGTCGACTACACCGACCTCAACAAGCACTGCCCCAAGGACCCCTTCGGGTTGCCGCGGATTGATCAAGTCATCGACTCCACGCGCGTGCTGCGACTTGCTCTGCTTCCTCAACTGCTACTCGGGGTACCACCAGATTGCAATCAAGGAAGAAGACCAGGAGAAGACCGCGTTCATCACCCCGTTCGGCGCCTACGGCTACACGACGATGTCGTTCGGGTTGAAGAGCGCCGGCGCTACCTACCAACGAGCCATCCAGGCCTGCTTCAATAAGCAGCTCAACAAGAACGTCGAAGCCTACTTGGATGACGTGGTCGTCAAGACCGGGAACTCAGACACGCTCATCGCCGATCTTGAAGAGACTTTCGCATCTCTGCGGGAGTACCAATGGAAGCTCAACCCCCACAAGTGCGTCTTCGGTGTACCCTCAGGGAAACTACTTGGCTTCATCGTCAGCCATAGTGGCATCGAAGCTAACCCCGAGAAGATCTCTGCCATCACCAGCATGAAGGCTCCGACTTGTATCAAGGACGTCAAGAAGCTGACCGGGTGCATGGCGGTACTGAACAGATTCATCTCGAAGCTTGGAGAACGGGGACTACCCTTATTCAAGCTACTCAAGCACCAAGAGAAGTTCGCGTGGACCGTGGAGGCTGATCAAGCTCTGACGCAGCTTAAAGACTTCCTGTCCAAACCACCGGTCCTCACGGCTCCTCGCAAAAAGGAGCAGCTACTGCTCTACCTCACTGCGACTACCCACGTGGTCAGTATCGCCATCGTCGTTGAGCGGTGGGAAGAAGGCCACGCCTACCTAGTCCAGCGACCAGTCTACTTCATCAGCGAGGTCCTGTCTGAGTCCAAGGCCCGGTACCAACCGGTCCAGAAGCTACTCTACGCAGTACTCATCGCGGAAGCTACGACACTACTTCCAAGAGTACTCGATCACCGTCATCATGGACTACCCGCTCGGCTATATACTCCACAACCAAGATGCAACCGGGAGAATCTCCAAGTGGGCGGTCGAGCTTGGCGCCCTCAACATCGACTTCAAGCCACTCATAGCCATCAAGGATCAAGCACTAGTTGACTTCATGGCAGAGTGGCGGGAAAACCAACTACCCACACCAACAGAGTGACAAGAGCACTGGGTGATGTACTTTGACGGCTCACTCAAGCTCGAGGGCGCGGGCGCAGGGGTACTCCTGATCTCTCCAAAGGGCGAACAACTCAAGTACGTCCTGCAGATCTTTTGGAAGGTCTCGAACAACGAAGCCGAGTACGAAGCTCTTCTACACGGGCTCCGACTCGCAATCTCACTGGGCATCAAGCGACTACTAGTCTACGGCGACTCCGCTATGGTGATCAACCAGGTCAACAACTCCTGGGACCGCAACAAGGAGACCATGGATGCCTACTGCCTAGAAGTCCGCAAGCTCAAGAACAAGTTCCATGGTCTCGAGTTCCATCATGTCATCCGCGACAACAACGTTGCAGCGAACGTCCTGTCGAAGCTTGGTTCTACTCGCGCTCAAGTACTAGTTGGACTCTTTGTCCACGAACTCCACACACCATCCATCCCGGAGCCGACGCCAATGACCACTGATCCTGGGTCATCGCAGCCCAGTCAGGAGGTCATGATGATCGACGTGGACTGGAGGAAACCCTTCATCGACTACATCCGTGAACAGAAGGTCCCCTCCGACAAGAACGAGGCAGAACAACTCGTCCGTCAAGTCAAGACCTACGTACTAGTCGGAGACAAGCTCTACAGGCGGGGTGCGACTTCTGGAGTACTCATGAAGTGCGTACCTCGGGAAGAAGGCAACGACATCTTGGAGGAGATCCACAAAGGCGTCCACGCGTCCTCTAGCACGCTGGTGAGCAAGGCCTTCCGACGAGCTTTCTACTGGCCTACAGCTCAGGGCGACGCAGAAGAACTCGTCAGAAGGTGCCAAGGGTGCCAATTCTTCGCCAAGCAACAACACGTCCCAGCCTACAAGCTAGTCATGATACCACCAACCTGGCCCTTTGCCTGCTAAGGGCTCGACATGATTGGGCCTCTGCCAACTGCGCTAGGAGGATTCAATAGAGTTCTGGTGCCTATTGACAAGTTCACCAAGTGGATTGAAGTCAAGCTGGTCACCTGCCCGAAGGCCGACAGAGTACTCAACTTCTTGGATGAACTCGTGCATCGCTACGGGCTACCCCATCGCATCATCACAGACCTGGGCTCCAACTTCAACAACCATCAGTTCTAGGAGTACTGTGAGAATAGCGGGATCGATGTTCGGTTAGTCTCAGTCGCCCACCTGCGCACCAACGGCCAGGTGGAGCGCGCCAACAGGATGGTACTCGACGCCCTCAAGAAGTGACTGCACGACGCTGCTAACACCAAAGGGGGCAAGTGGATCAAGGAACTACCCAATGCACTCTGGGGGCTTCGTACTCAACCTACCAAGCCAACTGGGCAGTCACCCTACTTCCTGGTCTACGGCTCTGAAGCTATTCTACCCGCCGACGTGATGTGGGATTCCCCGGCGGTAGAGCAATACAATGAAGGCATCTCAGAAGACAGCAGCCGGGTCGACATCGACAGCCTCGAAGAAGCCCGCTACGCCGCCCTCGTCCAATCAGCAAGGTACCTGGAGGGTATCCGACGCTACCACGATCGCAATGTCAAGGAACGCTCCTTCAACGTCGGTGATCTAGTCCTCCGTCGCATCTAGAACACGGACGGACTACACAAGCTCAGCTCACCCTGGGAAGGTCCCTTCTCAGTATCCAAGGTGACCGGCCCGGGTTCCTATCGTCTCCAGACACTTGAAGGCGAAGATATCAACAACTCGTGGAACGTCGACCAGCTGTGTCGCTTCTATGCATAGTCGCTCGACTACTCATTTACGGGTCCAGCCTACACGGCTACTCACAGACTCCTTGCTGTAAGCGACCTCCTGGTCCTAGCGTTAACGGTTACTCACAGATCCTGGGTTGTACATAGCCTAAGGGCTTTGGCAGCGGTCTACGGACCATCTACTCCTCTGATCCAGCTTCAACGGCTACCTACGGATCCACAGCTGTAAGCGGTCCATGGACCCTAGCGACTACTTAGCCATAGGCGGCCTACTTATTTATAACGGCCCTGGCCATCCAGGTGTACTCTTTCATCAGTAATAAAGTTTGATTCTACACAACTTATTTACTGCGTCTCCTAACTAGACGAATCCTACTGAGTACTACTACTCATCGCCTCTTCTACGACTTCGTACTTCGCAGGCTTCGCTGCAAGCCGCGGCAACGAGTACTCATAGCACTTTAGAAGTGAAACAACTTCAATTACATTCAAACGAGTTCTTAACTAACTTGTTTATCTTACATCAACTACCACTGTACATTAGCCACTTCTACAGGTACATCTACTAGAGGTTTAACTTGTCGGCGACTTGTTCGGCAATGGGCGCATCTCTTCCAGCAGAGCCTTGTACTACTCGTCCGTACAGTTTGCCGCAAGACCTCCAGCCACCACATCCACCGGCGCCTTGGGGAAGTAAGACTTCATGAAGGTGAGTACCTGGTTCGGTATCGACTTCGCCAAGTGCTTGACATACGTCGCCAAGCGCCCGGGGGCTTCTTTCAGCCTGTCCACAAGTGGAGCTATCTTCGGCCCGCCCGGATGTGGGACCAACAATCTTGCAATGGGGAGCGCGGCTTCTTCGAGTTCCATCAATGACGCCCGCAGCTTCTCGCAATCTTCATTGAGCTTCTGCAGTGACTTGTAACAATGCACAAGGTCAAGATCGGAGGCTTCACGAAGCTCCATCCATTTGATGCACTCATGGCGCATCTCTGCGTATTTATACTCGGCTACCTCTCGGGCGTCCTGCTCCCGATACACTATGTTCTTGAAGTCTGTCTCGGAAGCCTTCAGCCGCTCGACGGTAGCCTCAAGCTCTGCAGACAACTTGCCAGCCGTGTCAGACTACAAATAAGTAGCACAATAAGTACTCAAGCACTGCGGCGGAAGGCATACCTTTGTTCTTCTACCGAAGCGTCTTGTTCTTCTTGGTCAGCTCATCCCTCTTCGCCTGCGTGTCTTGTACCTCGTTCTGGTACTGAGCGAAGGCGGTATCAAGCTTGGACTGGAGCAGCGCGGAGTGCTTCCTCGACTTGTCCAACTCCTTCTCCAGGGCCTCAGCACGGATGACCGTATCGCCATATCCCTTCAAGAGCTCGGTCTTCTTTTGGGATCTCTCCACAAGGTTCTGCACAAAGTTCAGAGCTTCATCAGCATTCAGTAATCACTACTACAAGACTACTCAGGGTACTCGCAGCGTACCTTGACCCATTGCTCTGTACGGCGCCATGACTCCATGTTCAGGGATACGACAGCTGGGTCGACTAGCTCGTCGTCCAACAACTCGAGGCCGCCGCGGCTTGAGGCCCCAGTCTCCGGCATTGGTGCCGACCGAAGTGGCGCTGCATCTTCTATCTTCATCTCGCGGACGACTACTTCAGTACTTGAACCAAGCAGCATATCAACTTGTACCTCTACCCTGGACTCGGGGGCTGTAGTTGCCGCCTGCTCGACAGTTGGCTCAGCACTGGCCGCCTCGACAGTAGCCATCTCCATGGCTACCACTTCAGGGATTGCCCCTTCTTCAGCTCGCAGCCCTGTCACGACTGCGTCAGTGACATACGGCTACAATGGCTACTCTACTCGACAAGAACTCAGATCAGCAGGACAAAAACCTTTTACAAAGGTGGCCTCCTCCAACGTTGGCCTAGCTTCAGCTTCGGCTTGTGGTGGCGGCGTGGCTTCCCGCGCCTCCGTCAAGCGGTCTTCACCATCGACAGGAGTACTACTCTCCACCCCGTCCCACGACAAGTAGGTGGATTTCCTGCATCACAGAGTACTATATCAGCCAATTGAAACCCATCTCAAAAACTACTCGAAGCGATTCAGGTACTTACAGCGTCGACCGTACTACTGTGATGGTCGGGGCACCCAGCAAGCTGGCAATATCTACAATGTCGGGTTCCCCGGCAGGTACAGCTCCGACGGGGGGCCCCTGCTCCCTCTCCTCCAGCTGCTCAATGACTACAGCCACAGAAGGAGGAGGGCCTTGGTCTTCTCTAGCCAACGGCTGCGGGTTCGAATCCGCAGTCGCCGCCTGCTCCTGTGCCTCGCCCGGCACAGCACCTTCAACAACTGGAGGCGGGCTGATGCTTCTCTCAGTCGCTGCCCCCACGGTATCCCAGTCTCCCTCCTCATCCTAGGCAGCGCGCTCCGAGGAGGGGATGTCCTGCAATAAACAAATCATGTCGTCAGATTTGGACTACTTGATGAGTACCCGACTACACTAGTCGATGTACTTACCTCTGGCTTGGTGTCTTCTGACACCTTTAGCTCTTCACAGCACGCTTGCGCGCTGTGTTGCACGGCTTCCTTGGCGGGAGCGGCATGTCTTCCTCCAGGTTTGCCGGTGGCTCTTCAACGGGTACATCAGGCATCCCAGCCCGCCGGAACCTGGTGAAGTTGGAAGCATTGCTGCAGCGTCTCTTCATCTTCGTCATCTGAGGTATCCTCAGTGATGACCGCGTCATCGTCTTCGCTGACTACCCAGCGCTCTTTGGTCTTCGGCTTCACTGCCCCTTGAGGTTGCTTCTCAACTTGTGGGGGGGACGGCGGCTCAGAGATGTACTTCTTGAGATCCTCCTGCACGACCAAGCAAGCTTCAGTACGACTACTCCTACTATTAGTACTCGGGGGCTATGGCCGTGGCTACTAACCTCGTTCGGCGGACGCAACGTAGAGTACTCCTCCACAGGACAAGGTGTGAATGGGGGCATATCTTTGAAGATTCTCCCCAGCCTCTCGATGATCACATCATCATCAATCTCCTCGTCGGGCATCCGCGAGGAATCTGTGGCTCCGGTGTACTCGTAGCCGAGATGGTCTTGTGCCATCAGCGGCTGCACCCTCCTCTTCATAAAACTAAAGGCCACATGTTCAGCCCTCAGTCCGGCCTTTCGCAGGGCCTTCACCTTCTCCAGCAGCGCGGGCAGCTGGAGGCCTTCCTGCATGGTGGGCTCCGAGTTCCACCATGGTGCATGCTTGGGAGGATACCCACTCAGCTTCGGCAGCGATGGGTGGTGGTTGCTCATGTAGAACCACCGCGCCTTCCAATCTTGATTGGAGTCTATCAACTTATAGGGCAAGTACTGCCCAGCGGCGTCTTCTCGCATCTGCACCCCGGCACCTCCGACTACTCGGGGGTCATCTGCGCTTGGCTGGGGCTTCACCCGGAAGAACTTGCGGAATAAGATCCAGTGGGGCTTGATCCCCATGAACGCTTGGCAGAAATGGACAAAGATGGAGGTGTGGAAGATACCATTAGGGTTGAGGTTGAGGTACTCGATCCCATAGTACCGGAGCATCCCCTTGAAGAAGTTGCTTGCGGGGAGCTCAAGTCCGCGCTCTACGAACCGTGCGAACATCGGGACCTCATCGGTATTTTTCTCCATGGGGTACCCATCCCCGGTGGCGGGGCGCCACAGGACCATCTCCTTCTCACGAAGGAACCCGCTGTTGACGAGGGCAAGGAGATCCTCGGTCTTCAGCTTCGCCTTCTTCCACTCCTTCGCCGGATTCAGCGGAGTGGAGCGGGGGGACGA
The DNA here is from genome assembly GCA_036936925.1 of Cenchrus fungigraminus. Classification (NCBI taxonomy): domain Eukaryota; kingdom Viridiplantae; phylum Streptophyta; class Magnoliopsida; order Poales; family Poaceae; genus Cenchrus; species Cenchrus fungigraminus. The sequence continues at coordinate 54,504,055 of CM072778.1, forward strand.
TGATGATGATTGACCGACATCGCCGGCCTCATCACGGCTCCTCTTCTTCGATGCGCCCGTCTCCGTGCTCTTCGTCGGTGACGTCTTCATCCTCCCAGTCATGAGAGTCTTCACTCGCATTCGCTCGGGGGCTGTGGGGGGGGGGGCGGACTACTGCAGTGGCACTGAAGTAGATCTAATCTACCAAGCGGCGGCGGCGGCGGTGACAGTGGAGAGGGGGCTCTTCAGATTCAATCGCAAAGACTGCAACTTCTGGAAGTGAGAAAACCCTAAGGGGTTGCACTCTTATTTATAAGCTATTGAGCGGCTCAGTTCGGAGCGGCTGACTCAGCGCAGGCAGGCTGACCCTTCATCTTCCAGTACTCGTGGCTCTCAATCTCGGGGGCTCGACTTCGATCGCTGGAATCAGTGGACTTCAATACATCACAAATCCACTCCGGACACATTCTACAGTCAAGATGATCCTTCAATTCAAGAGAAGTACTCGACTCAAGGCTCGGGGGCTCTGTGCCACGTGTCCTTCGGTTTTTTCTCCGGTTTTTGGGGATAAGATTGGCAGAACTTCAGATTGACCCTCAGCTTGAATCTACAATTCGACCTAAGGCTCGGGGGCTACATTCCATATGGAATGCGATTCTTCGAATCGCATTTTCCATATGGTTTTTCATCAAGACATCACGAGTACTATTGAAGACCTTCGAGAGAAGCACTCGGGGACGCTTGGGGACTACTCGAGAAGACTTCAAGACTACTCAAAGATCAGCTGGAGTACCTTCCAGCCTCGGGATAATTCAAGCATTCTTGAGGACTTTCGGCTTGTGGAACTCGGGGACGCTCAAGGACTACTCGCCAAGGCCGTCAAGACTACTCGAAGACATCCTGCTCGACTACAAATTACTTAGGGGCTTGTCGTACGGACATCCCAAGGCCCACTACCCAGGCGGGTACTGGACCGACTACTGCGTGGGCCCCCGGGACTACTCGACTTGGGCTACACGATGCAAGGCGGCGTGGAGCGCAGGGCAACCAGAGGGCTAGTACTCATACAGGAGACTAGACATGTCCGGATCCATGTAGAGTACTCCTAGCCGTGTACGACTAGTACTCTCCTCTCTAAACCGACTTGTAACCCTGCCTCCCAGACTATACAAGGCGAGGCAGGGACCCCTATCTCTTCATCTGCATCATCTTGTAACAACACCCAATCAATCCAGAGCTACGCAGCATACAGGACGTAGGGTATTACGCACCTCACGGCCCGAACCTGTCTAAATTGTGTGCCACGTGTCTCTCCTTTGAGTTCCCGATCTCGGCGAGGCCACAAACGTCTACCTCGGGTACTCCCCTTGGTAGGTTGCCGGTCTAAAACACCGACAGTGGACTTCCTATCCAACTGACACCCGACAAAATCCGCGTCTAAAAATCCATGAAGCGCCAAAGAAGAAGACGTGGAGTACCAAAGACCGAAGTCAGGAGTGCATCGCAAATACCTGAATATGTGCTTGACTGCTTGCCGATGCAAAGTCCTTGGAGATGCTTGAAAACGAGCGTGTAGACATACCGAGAATTAGATGTCCGGCCTCGTCGCCGTCAGGTACATGAGTGAACCGATCATGCTTCGGTACTCCATCTGGTCCACGTGTTCACCTTCCTCGTCCGCATCCAGGGCTGTAGTCGTACTCATCAGCGACGTCATGGCCTTGGAGTCCTCCATCTTGAACTTCCTCACAATGTCCTTGGTGTACTTGACCTGGTGCACAAATGTTCCTTCCTTCGACTGCTTGATCTGTAGCCTGAGGAAGAACTACAATTCGCCCATCATGCTCATCTCGAACTCCCTGCTCATGTCTCCTGCAAGCCTTGCAACCAAAGAGTGAGATGAGCCACCAAAGATAATATCATCCACGTACACCTGAATAATCAGAATATCAACACCCTGCTTGAGGAGAAACAAAGTCTGATCTACCCTCCGCATCTCAAAGCCTTTCTCAAAGAGAAACCCCCTCAACCTGCCATACCAAGCCCTAGGCGCCTGTTTCAACCCATAGAGCGCCTTTCTCAACTTGTACACTCAGTGGGGTACTTCTCACTCTGAAACCCTGGTGGTTGCTTCACATACACCTCTTCTTCCAACACACCATTCAGGAAGGCACTCTTCACATCCATTTGATACAATTTGAACCCTTTAGCCACGGAGAAGGCTAGAAGGATCCTAATCGCCTCCAAACGGGCTACGGGAGCAAAAGTCTCCTCGTAGTCGATCCCCTCTTTCTGGCTATACCCCTGAGCCACCAACCTCGATTTGTTTCTCACCACTTCTCCATTCTCCCTCTTTATTTTTCCACACCCATTTTGTCCCGATAGGCTTACAACCCGGTGGAGGATCTACCAACTCCCAAACTTGGTTTCTCTCAAAATTCTCCAACTCCTCATGCATTGCGTTGACCCAATTAGAATCAGATAGCACGTGTCTAATGTCTTTGGGCTCGAACATAGCAACAAAAGCAGCATGGGCAAAGTGAGAGTTGTTTCGAAACCTCGACCGTGTAGTGCGTTTGTTGATGTCCCCGATGATCCTCGAAGCTGGGTGATCCACTTGAACTCGCCGAGGAGGTTCTCGCCTTGAATCTACCTCCCCCTCAGCTACAACTTCTCCTTGATCTCAGCTTGTCATTGTAGGTGTGGGAGAGCCGTTCTCAGTCGTAGTCGAAGTAGTAGGCACATGCTCAGCTGCGGGCGCCACACCACCATCTTCATCATCTTCATGTTCATGCTCCTCCTCCTGAAAGATCTCCTCGCCAAGTTCATCATCTCCTGCATAATCAATGACCAAGGAGCTATGTGGTTGTCTCTTCGAAGGTAACCTCGCAAGTCTCCACGATTTGGTTAGTTTCCAAGTTGAGCACACGAAATGCTCTAGAGTGAGTAGCATAACCAATGAAAATACCATCAACCGACCTAGCCTCAAACTTATCCAGATTCTTGCCCTTCTTCAGAATAAAGCATTTGCATCCAAAGACATGGAAATGACTCACCTTGGGAGTGTGACCGTGCATCATCTCATAGCACGTCTTCTTCTTGAAAGCTCGGAGAAAGATCCTGTTCGACACATGCCACGCGGTATTTACCGCCTCAGCCCAGAACCTCCTCGGAGTCCTATGCTCATCGAGCATCGTCCATGCCATCTCACACAAGAATTTGTTTTTCCTTTCCACCACGCCATTCTGGGGAGGCATATACAGACTCGAAAACTGGTGTTCAAGACCCAAGTCTTTGCAAAAGGTTTTGAAGCGAGAGTTTATAAATTCCGAGCCATTATCACTACGAATTGCTCGTATGGCATCTCCGTGCCTCTCGTTCTTCAACCTCAGGACAAGATCTCGAACAAAACCAAACGTCTCCCCCTTTTCCTCCAAAAAGAAGACCCAGGCATACCGAGAGTAGTCGTCTACCACAACCAGGACATACCACTTCCCACCCACAGATCGCACATGAGCTGGGCCAATAAGGTCCATGTGGAGCAGCTCGCATGGACGCTCCGTCATCACATCGGTGAGGGGTGGATGGGAAGAGGCGACCATCTTGGCATGCCTACACGACGCACACACCAACTCTTTCTCAAACCGCAACTGGGGCAATCCTCAGACCAAGTTAAGTACACTCAAGCGAGACAAAAGGTTAAAGCTTAAGTGACCCAACCTCCTATGCCACTTCCACAACTCACTCGAAGAACCAGCCAAAAAGCAACGAGCCACACCAGAAGACTGAGAGAAATCCGCTCAGAAAATTTGACCCTCGGGAACAACCATGCAAACAAGGTCCCCTCGAGAATCAAGGATCCGAGAACCACCAGGCTTAAACAACACCTCAAAACCCTCCTCCAACAGCTGGGACACGGAAAGCAAATTGAACCCGAGCGATTGAACAAGAGCAACCCGCCTGAGAGTGAACTTGTCACTTACCTTAATCTCACCTTCTGACAACACACATTGTCGTCCATTGTCCCCAAAGGTGATGTATGTCTTTGACACCACCGGGGTGAGGCTGGAGAACCACCCCTGTCTCTGGTCATATGCCTCGAGCAACCGGAGTCGATGAGCCAAACGTTCCCCAAGCCTCCCACCTGAAATTCAAAAACGAGCACGTGAGTGGGCAAACGACTCAACACTGGGGTTAGTACCAAAAGAGTAAAACCAGTGCCGAGCCATCTACTCCAAAGTGGGGTTAGCACAATCCATTCCATCACATCTACCAAAGCTACCACCACAAGAACCACCACGGGAACCACCACGAGGGAACCACCCCTGTCTCGTTGGAGGAGCACGAAAGCCACGAAAGGAAGACCGTGGACCGAAACTCCTCTGAGACTCAAAGCTGCGACCTCTCCCGAACTTGTATCGACCACGAGGAGGAGAACGTCCAGCAAACTCAATACCATCAGACTCACCACGCCAACCACCAGTACCACGACCACCAGAACTAAAACCATTCGCATCGCCACCTCGAAAACCAAACCGCCCAGAATTCTGGGGAGGGCCGGTCTGACCGCCTAGCTAGTCCGGTCTAACCGCCCCCCTGGGCAGGGCCGGTCTGGCCGCCCTCTCCACAAAACCCCCTCGGCTGCGGGAACTCGCATCTCCCCATGCCGGAATGTTTCTCACAATCGCCTTACCCCTGGGCAGTGGCATACGAGGCTCAGGCACATCATGAGATGGATGGTACCTATCCTTGTTCGCCAACTCCTTAGCCATTCTCTCCTCTCACTTCCTTTTGAAGCAAAACTCATCCTTGTGACCATCCTTACCACAATACTCACAATGGAACCAGATTGGTTTTGGCTTAGGCTTAGGTTGGGGCTGCTCACTTGGCTTCTCTTTTGGTTTCTCCTCACTTGGTTTCTCTCCCTTCTTCCCAAAGAACTTATTACCCATGTCACTTTTTAACTTGATGGGTTTTTGGAAACCATTTGTTTGGGGAGGAAACACTGGTGGGTTTCGGGTTGTGTCTAATCGGTTTCGTAGTGGATTTGGCTTAGGAGCATAGGCATTTTTGTGAAAGGTTTTTGGTGGAGCTTGGATATCACCAATCTTCTCTCCTCCCTCACCACTACTCTCTCCAATCTTATCTGACCCAAGCGCTTGCCCATTATAGCGCTTGTATGCCTCAATCATCATCCTAAGCTGGGGCTCAAGACCCGACAACCAACTCATCATTTTTCTCAAATTATCATTCTCATCCTGCAAACGATCAACATAATGGGAAAGCTCCAAATTCTGAATAGCACGTAATTCACAAGTAGAGCATGAAGTAGGAATAGGAGCTTTCAATTCAGCCTCAAGTGAAACAATGCGAGAATGAGATTCAGCAAGTTTTCCATGCAACACAGGGCAAGATGTGCATGCACCTAGCAAAGTAGGCCTAGATTGCAGCTCAGCCAATTCAACCCTAAGCACATCTAGTTCCTCACACTTAGAGGCATGCTTTTCCTTAAGAGAAGTAAGATCAACTAGGAAAATAGAGCAATCACCACAATCAACCTCATCAGAAACAACAGGTGAAGCCTTAAGCGAATCTATCCCAAGCTTAGCATCAAGGTTCTGTGTTTCTAGCTCAGCTACTCTGTTCCTAGCATCTTCAAGTGAGGCCCTAAGCTCTTTCCTCATTTTCTGGGCCTCTCTAAGCATGTCATCACGGTTATCAAGCAACTTCCTAAGCTCCTCATTCTCTTGGCGCAAGAGGAGAGTTCATCACATACCTCATCCTCAGAGTCAGAGTCCGAGTCGTCCTTCTGGCTCTTCTTGCTGTCGGTGTTGTGTGCCATGCCGCAGAAGCCATCTCGCGCGAAGCAGCTCAACCTACTCAGGTTCTTGGACCCCTTCTTGCTCTTGCGCCGATCACCTTCATCTTCACTACTACTTGAGCTCGAGGTAGAGTAGGTGGAGCTGGAGTCGACGTCACTCGCACTGACCATCGCTCGGGACTTCTTGTCGTGGCCGTCCTTCTTCCTCGATCTCTGCTTGTCCTTGTTCTTGTGCTTGTGCTTGTGATGGCGCCTCGACCGGTGCTTGTTTTCCGTCCTCAACCGGTGCTTGTAGTTGTCTTTGTTCTCCATCTTCTCCGAACAGTCGGCGACGAAGTCTCCTGGCTTGCCATGCTGGAAGCATGTCCGTGAGTTTCTCCTTGAGTTCACCCAGTTCTCGTGCATGCTCTCGAACCTCCTGGTCAGTAGCGCCAGCTTGTCCTCTCCAAGCATGTCGAACTCCTCATCTGGCAAAGACATCAAGGAAGACAGAGAGTACATCCTGGAGGATGGGTTAGTGTTAGTCTTAGCACCTGAGCCTCTGACGAGAGCAAGACTATGAGAGTCAGTCGGGCTCTCAATCCGGGCTGTCACACCACGGTCCACCTCAGCCGAGTTGAGCTTAGAGAACAGCTTGTCTAGCGTCAGAGTCTCATACTTCTCCGACTCCAAGATGGCCTCGACCTTTCCGCCCCAAATGGTACGATCCAGCGAGTGCAAGAGCTTCACAGCTCTGTCATGATCATCATATGGGAGCACGGTCACATTGGCCCTCATGTTGTTCACAATCATCGTGAACCACTAGAACATCGTGTCTATTGACTCACCGGGGAGACGAGTGAAATTCTCGTACTCTCTCCGGTAAGTCGCAAACAACCGAGCCTGAACCTGACTGTTCCCAGCGTGAGCATTCTTCAGCTGCTCCCAAATCCTACAAGCCAAATCCTCTGTCTGGACCCGATCAAATTCAGATTGACAGAGAGCGCGAAACAAGTAATCGACCGCCTTGTTGTTGGCGTCATGCATATGCCTCGATCCTAGAGCAAGGAAGTTAATTGGATCAACATAAGTTGCGTTCACCGTAACATCCCAAAGGATCTGACCCTTGCCGCGGAGGAAATCAGCCATCCACCTCTGCCACATCTAGTAGTTCTTTCCATCAAAGTGTGGAGGACCCGATCCCCGTTCCTGGTACACCTTCTTTGGATCTTAGACTGGTTAGAGTCCTGAAAGACCCATAACCTGCTCTGATACCACTTGAAGGACCGAATTGGCGACTAGAGAGGGGGGGAGTGAATGGGAGCTGATAAAAATCCTTCTCAAAGGAGATGACTTCTCCAACAAGATGAACTCGGTTGGGTACCCAAAATCACACGCTCCGCACGCAACCTTCCATTTGCAAAAATCATGTAGCCACTGAAGTGCTACTAGTCCTAGGAACAAACACTACCTGCAAGCACAACTTCTACACACACGGCAGCGGAAACAACTCGAAAGCTATCTGCTTGGGACGGGCGGTCAGACCGGGTATGGGGGCGGTTAGACCGCCTGCTCCTAGCAACCAAGAAATCCACCGAAAAGCCTCTTCTGAGCTCCAAAACTCTTCACGGTTTCATCCACAGGATCCTCTAGTCAAGGCCAGGCTAGCTACCAGAAAATCTCGGCGAAAACAAGAACTTCACCCAAAAGGCCTAGGGCGGTTAGACCAGCTCACTGGGGCGGTCTAACCTCCTGTACCCAGCAAGAATCACTTCCAAGGAAAACCTAGCAAACTACTCCAAAACGAACCAAGATTTCACCAGAACGCTCCTCTGATCAAGGCGAACAAACTCACAGAGGAAAATCTGGCAAAATCAAAACTTCAACCTGGATGACCTAGGGCGGTTAGACCGCCCCCTATGGCGGTTAGACCACCCCACCCAGAAAATTTGGCCGCGGGTCAACCCTCAACTTCCCATCACCCGATCTCCCGATTCACCCCATGGATTGCAGCGAAACTTCGGGGATAGCTGGGTTACCTCTTGGGCAACCACTCCACTAAAGGATATCCACTGAAACACTCTCAATCATAGGGAATCGTGAATCTTGGCCCTCTAGGTCATGAACTCGAGGAACTCTGAAAACTACCAAATCGAGGCCGATTTAAGGGAGTTACTGGGGCAAGGTCACCAAATAAAGAGGCACAAGGTCCTCATACGTGACACCCAACAAGAATCCTGCAAGAAATCACCCTCAAAACTCCGCCACGAAAATCACAAGAAAGAGCTCCAAAAATCACGAAAAAAGGGAAAACAGGAGAGACATCACAAGGCCTTGAGGAACCACACTGAATCATCTATACATACCATGGAGGTTCATACAAGGTCTAGCATGCCTCCCAATCATCTATCCCTCTCTCAAGATCTCACCATGAAGCTCTCAAGCTAGTCTAGAAAACCTAAGGAAAATAGGAAGGGAAAATAGCAAAGGGAAATGAGCTAGGGTTCCAAGGGTTGGCTGCCGTCCCACAACTCAAGTGTTTATATGGGGGAAACCAAAAGACTAAACTACCCTTACTAGCATACTAGGGATACAAGCCCCGCAAGGGCAAATTTGGAAGTCTTCAGTTCAGCACCATCAGACGGATGTGCATCCACCGCAAGCCTGCGTAGCTCCAACGCAACTCTTGCGATCATGTCGCGTGTCCTCTGCTTCGAAGCTTCTCGGCGACTGCAACCTGGGCGGTCAGACCGCCCCCCCCTGGGTGGTTAGACCGGCCCAGGCGGTCTGACCGCCACTCCTGGGCGGTTGAACCGGCCTGGGTGGCCGCACCTCCTCGTCGAGTCTTCGGCCTCGGTTTTGTGGCTCAACCGAGTAACCCAATGGTTTTGTGGTGAACCACTGCAAACCCCGTGAACTCGGTGTAGCCTCCTGCCAATCTCCACTCATGACTCGGCTCCCACATCATCCCGGCTCGACCTTGGTTTTTAGGCTCAACCAAGAAACCATCCACGACTTCATCTTGCTGTTCTTGCCACCATGCGGTCCGCACTTGACCCCATCGGCCACCGGGTCCCTCGAACCAAGCCTACTTGTCCGCTCCACACCTGGAGGCACACTGGCATGGACCTTTCGCGCTTGTTCTTCACCTGTACCGACACTAATCAAGCCGGAACCTGCACCTGCAATACTTAGCCAAGAGTCAGTGCACCCCACATTGTCAATCACTCATCACACCAGGAAGCGACCATCCACCAGTCCTCGAACCACACAGGCTCTAAAGGGGTCAGCTGACCACACAGGTCGGCCGAACCTACCTTGTGTCGGCTCATCCTGGCCTTCCACGTGGTGCTTCCTGGTTGGTCCCTCACTCCATCCCGGGGGTGTTTGCAGCCGCTCCACGCCGGTGCTCAGGCCTATAAATAGAAGGAGAGGGGGTTCATTTCTTAGCAACTCACTTTGCAACCCCTCTCTCACTTTTGGTTTCCAATGCTAGGAGGTAGGCTATAGTAGTTCTACTTCAGGTTCCAAGTCTACTTTGGGATCTAGGTATGAGTTCACCTGTATCTTTATTTTATTGTATGACTTTGATCTACTTCAATTATATAACGATTTCATATAAAGTAGTGTTAGCATGCATGGGTGATTTGTTCATGTGTTCTTCATTCGTTCATCATTTAGAGGCTCCCGTTCTTGATGAACAAGGCCTTTTGATCTAGTTGACAGATGATTTACTCATGTTCTCATTGATTGTTCATAAGTTAGATGCTCGTGTTCGTCGCGAACACGACCCTTTGATCTTATGGAATAGACGGAGTAGAACACGAATCCGTTTGTATGACTAGCCTAGTTTGATCCGGTTAGATCACATGTTTGTGTTGTATGATGTTCGAGTTCAAGCTACGGCACTCGGTGTAAGTGGCCAGTTATCTGGTGGCACTGAACTGGGTCACAATAGCCCGGGTCGGTCAGTGTCTAGTTAACGGTGCAAACATGGTGCTTGGGTTGAGTTGCTGCATTGCATATGAGCGTGCCCCACAGTTTTTCTTGAGGTACGCCGCGGTAGTGACAGCCTTTGGACCCTTTGTAATCCTCCACGTTCGGGTACGCTGTAGGAGTCTAAAGTCTAACAACCGTCGTCGTGCGGAAGCGACGCGGGCGGTTAGCTCCCCGTTTGTGCCTGGGTGCTGAGCTGATATTCATACAATGCTAGTGTGACTAACTTGTATCTACTGACTTTATGTGTATAGTACCTTAGAACCTAGAACTAACTCGTATGTTGCCTCCTAAGCTGTAGTGTACCAATGAGAGAATGAGTTCAAGTGTGTTCACACTACCTCACTATTATCATATCTTACCCCTGTATCTAAGAACCTGATTTACTCCCGTCTATGACTTATACTCATTGCAATATTGTTGACCTTGTTAATCCGACCTTGCCTTCCTTGGATTCGATAACCTTTGAAATACTCCTTTGGGGAAATGCTACAATGGTACATCTGTGCGCTTGCAGACGCTTTGTGATCGTTAGGATTACCATCAATATTTATGGCGTCATTGCTAGGAACTCACGGACTTAGCAATGATGTTAAGAAATGCCAACAGTCACATCAGGCCTCTCCAGTATCATCTCTGGCCGCTTCAAGACCTGACGTTGGGGGAGGGCGCAGAGATTGGTGGAGTCTTCTTCACCTCACAAGTATTCTTCTAGCTCCAAGCTTCTACAAATTTTGCATCCTATGCTCTGGTGGACGGACACATGCCCATGGCATGGTCAAATCTCTACGTTGCGGCTTCATAGCTCTACAATGCTCGGTGCCTTGCCCCCAGGCTTATGCCCCTATTTATAGGGAAGGCCATCCTTGGCTGAGCTCGTCTCTATCTTGACACTGTTACCACATGGTCGCGGGACACTGTGCGCATGTGAACGTCCTTGCGCGCCTTTCCCCTACCTACACGACAAACATTTGTGCATCTTTGACGCATGCGGCAGCGTCACATGACTACAATGCACCCACGATCAGTGGATCAGTTGTCGTTTTCTGGGTGGCAAGAGAACCTCTGACCACTGTTGACCCGTGACCCTGCAGTCTACTTCGGGCGATAAGACTGACTCAACGTCAGATGGCCCTGCGCCTTGCTACGACTACGGACGACGACGACACAATCGCACCCTTTATGGCTCTATGTCTTTATTTCACCCGCTAGGCTCTGCGTCCTTGTTGCACCCCCTAGGCTCTGCAGTGTAAATGGGCCTATTCCAATCAACCTATATTTCTGTTTCCTGAGCAGAATGGTCGTAGGTTTGATCAAAAGGCCTTCAGGAGGTAGGTGTGCCTCGCTGCTCTGCCAGTCCATCTGGGCGCCTGGAGTCCAGATCATGCAAGTCTACGATTTCGTCGGGCCCCCAAGGTCGGTGTGCCCTCTACTTAGGTCGTCAATACCTTAGTACCCTGGCTCTGCTGGATGCCTGGCAGCTATGCTGGTCGCTTGGGCACCAAATTGACCTTCCTGAGGTCGGCTTGCCTTGATACCTAGGTCTCTCAATACCTCGGTACGTCGTCGGCTCTGCCAACCTAGTTGGGCGCCACAGGATGCGTGACCTCCTTGAGGTCGGTGTGGTTTCTAAGCCCTGCCAGCCTGTTTTGGACACCACATCTTCGATTGCGTTAGGACTAAAGGCCTCCATGAGGGGTGCGCGCCTAATGGCCTAGCCAGGCATCCTCGGATACTGGACGCTATTGACTTGAGGCCTCGTTGAGGTCGGCACACCTTAAAGCCTTCTCGAGGTCGGCTCTGCCAGACACCTTGCAACTATGCTAGGAGGTCTGGGTGTCTCTACACTCCGTTCGATCAAGACTATGACCTAGTTTTCTTCTTTTTTGAGCATCAAACTAGCCATGCTGCCTGCTTCTATGCTCGGGGACTACTCTACGAGAGCGTCTTCGACGCCCTCTTGTTTTCTTCATCGTATCGACCTGTTGGGAACCCTGGTTCTCATCAAGTCGATACTCGACCTATTCTTTCTTCCTTTCTTTTTGGATCATCACACCGGCCATCCTGCCCGCTCTGATGCTCGGATACTGCTCTATGACTGCATCCTTGACGCCCTCTAATTTTATCTTTGTTGTTTCGATCTATTGGAACTCCACTTCCTATAGGTCGTCACTCGACCTCACTGCGTTCGGCAAAACTATAAACAGGTCAGCTGCTAAGATGATTTCTTTCTTTTTTTCTTTTTCAGTGATGTGCACGCTATTTGACCTGTCGATGGCTCCACGACTTCGTCATGACCCCCTCAAGGTCGCTGCGCCTACACATCGCTAGGGGGCTTGTGAGACATGGGTACCCCTGGGTCCCCACCGACCAGGCTCACGACCGTCCCCGACAAGTGGATCCGACCCTCGAGAAGATCTGCCGACCTGACAGTGGGCCCAACAGACCTGATTTGTGATCCCGAAGACCTTCCAGAAGATTCCCCCAAACGACCTTATCTAGACCGTTCGGTAACTTGGTGTGCAAGACAAGACACAAGACGTCGGTTGCACCTCCAGATAATCCGAAGATTACGGGATTATGTTGTAATTTACCTTAGATAGGTTTCCATGTTGTAACCGACTTGGACTCTGGGTCCACCGACCTTGTCTGTTAGCCAATATAAGGCAGGCAAGGGCGTCCTTCCGAGGACGACCTGTACCTTCGTCCGCGATACAAACACTAAGAACTGGACGTAGGGTTTTGCTCTCCAGAGGCCCGAACCATTATAAACTCGTCGTGTCCCTCTTGTTCCGTGTGCCATTGCATAACCTTCGCGTTCTAAGATCTAGATCTCCCCCCGTCGAACAAATAAACCACCGAGGTTGACCCCCTTTGGACTGTTCAGACCTAAACCTCTGACATTGACGTCGGCGACGACGAAACCGCAGGGAGGTCTAGCGACCTGACGACGGCAAGGACGAAGCCGCAGGGAGGTCTAGCGACCTGACACCAGCGACAATGAAGACGCTGGGAGGTCTACCGACCTGAAGTCGGTGACAACAGAGCTGCAAGGAGGTCGAGCGACCTGATGCTGGCAACGACGGAGCGGTAGGGAGGTCGAGTGACCTGACATCTAGCGACTTGACGCCGGCGACAACGGAGCCGCAGGGAGGTCTAGCGACATAACGCCGGCACTGACGGAGTGGCAGGGAGGTCTGCCGACCTGAAACCGGTGACGATGGAGCCGCAGGGAGGTCTAGCGACCTGATGCCGGCGACAACAGAGCTGGTCTTGTAAATTAAAATAAACAGTAGGTCGGTGTATCAATCTGTCGAATGTAAATATGATGAAAACATAACCTGAGCTAAGCAAGTAGATGCTGAGTAATGTTAGCCGGAGCAAAACATTCTTGTGCTACGTTTTGTTTGAAAAAGACATTCCCCTTATCATGTCGGGCACGCATTATGCAAATTCAAAAGATCTGAAGTTGCAAGTGTTTCACCCCTCTACAATGCTCAGCAGGGAGGCTTAGATGTAGCCGACGCACGAGGAGTCTGGGACTCAGGTTTTGCAACCACACAACATCGAATGCTCATAATGAGTGTCAAACAGTTAAAGGAAGAATACACAGATGATGGGAGGACCCCTCAGGTCTTGCGACCCTTAGATTGGCATGGCCAAGCCCCTGAGCGTGTCAATGGGGAGGGGAACATAGCAGAAAAGAACACATTTGAACCTTCAGGTCTAACGACCTACGTGTTGGCAAGGCCAAGCCCCCGAGCATGTCGAGGGGAGGGGTCGGAGGAGCAGATAAAGCAAGTGTAGAGCAGGCCGACAAAAGTCACAATGACAATCAACGAAATATACTGAAACCGTAAAATTTTAAATTGCAAATAACACTTAGCTTACCAAGTCGGAAGATCGTTGTCGTCGGGAGCTGGAGACGTCGAAGAGGTTGGTGGCTTGAGCTGTCGAGGAGGACGTTGAGGTCGCCGATGCGCTGTTGATTTGTCTCGTCGATGATGGCCTGGACTGCACGGAGGAGGCACAGACTCCAGGCCTGCGTGGCTTCGTTTTGTCGTCGAGGTGCCCAGCATGTCGTCCGTAATCCGTACGCAAAAGCATACATGCATCACGTTGATGAGATGGGTAGATTAGAATAAAACTTGTCAGTCAAACAATACTCGAGATCGGATTGAAAGAAAAAAGAAAATAGAATAAAGAAATTATTCCCTGTTTTCGTGTCCATCTAGTAGATGGACTTTTTGACCGTATGTGATGGATACGGAGTCCTACATGCATGGCGTGATGCGCAGCCGGGGCCAGTTACCGATACACCCAACCGCTACCGTCGAGGTCTCGGGACGCACGTGCTCGGGAGAGCAGATCTCGCCCGTGCCTGAAGGCCAAGGGCGATTTCATGCGTTGACGACACCGAGCACCTAGGGCACTGGACCCGGAGGTCGGATTGCAGTGGAGAAACGACAGCTCAAGTCAGGAACTCGTGCTGCCACACCGAATCGACGAGGCCCGAGCGACTCATCACATCTTGATGACTTGAAAACTTAACTCGACGATGAAGCCATCGTAGGGCGTGGGCTGGTGGGTCGCTATGGAGAGATCCTTCATGTCGTCGTCGAAGATGACCACCGGAGCGAACTACCATCATGCTGAACGAAGAGCTCTCAATCTGCCCCTACCTGACGTGCCAACTGTCAGAGATTTAGGTCTGAGCAGTCCAAAGGGGGGTTGACGAGGGCCTAGATTAGGGCCCCTTAAGCGGCGAGATAATCACCCTGGAGATGGAGTCTTCTGGCACCATTGACAGCGTCAAGGCTAAGATCCAGGACAGGGAGGGATGCAGATCTTCGTCAAGACCTTCACCAACAAGACACCTTATCTCCGACATGGCAAGGACGACACCGTGCACATGATCTTTGGTGGGACCCCGGCAAGACCTTCAGGATGCCCAGAGAAGCTGATCCGATGTGGGGTCTACAACACCGAGTCCGTGATGCCATCGTACCTCAACTGGTCGGAGACTCCGATCACTTTCGACCATACGGACCATCCCGACCGCGTGCCGCAGCTAGGATGCTACCCTCTTGTGGTGGCTCTGTTGTTCGGGACCAAGCGGGTCCACAAGGTGCTGATGGACGGGGGAGCGGCATCAACATCATGTACGTGTCGACGCTCGACAGCCTGGGCATTCTGCGGTCCCGACTGCGTCCTTCACCCACACCGTTCCACGGGGTCGTCCCTGGAATGGAAGCACTCCCACTCGGGCAGATCGATCTGCCCGTCATGTTTGGGACGCCGCAGAACTTCCGCACGAAAACCCTCACCTTCGAAGTGGTGGGGTTCTCGGGGACGTACCAAGCCATCCTTGGGAGGCCGGCCTACGCGAAGTTTATGGTCGTGCCCAACTATACGTACCTTAAGTTGAAGATCCCCGGTCCGAAGGGGGTCATCACAGTGGGGACCACATTCCAGCACGCATACGAATGTGATGCGGAGTGTTTTCAGTTCGCTAAAACGCTCATCCGGTCCGAGAGGCTCCGCGCCGAGCCTCCCTCCGAGGACCAGGACATCCCCGAGTCGTCCAAGCGAGCGGCCTGCTCTTTCGAGCCCGCCAAGGACGTCAAGGATGCGACTGTCTCCCATGACGGCCGCACGCTCCGTATCGGGACGGCGCTCGATCCTAAATAGAAAAGCGCGCTCGTCAACTTCCTCAAAGCGAACCTCGACGTGTTCGCATGGAAACCCTCCGACATGAAGGAAATCCCGAGAGAGGTTGCCGAGCACAAATTGATCATCCAGCCGGGATCGAAACCGGTGAAGCAATGCCTCCGCCGCTTCAATGATGACAAGTGCAAGGCGATCGGCGAGGAGATCAAGAAGCTTCTTAGTTCAGGGTTTATTCTAGAAGTATTCCACCCCGAGTGGCTTGCTAACCCTGTACTTGTAAACAAGAATAATAAGAAATGGAGGAGGTGTGTTGATTATATGAGCCTTAACAAGGCATGTCCCAAGGACCCGTTCCCCTTGCCTCGCATAGATCAAGTACTCGATTCAACGGTAGGGTGCGAAACCCTCTGTTTTCTCGATGCGTACTCCGGGTACCACCAGATTGCGATGTGCATAGCGGATCAACTCGCGACTTCGTTCATCACTCTGTTCGGCGCCTACTGCTATAAGATGATGCCTTCCGGGCTCAAGAACGAGGGTGCCACGTTCCAGAGATGCATGCGACACGTCATTGGAGATCTTATAGGCTGGATAATTGAGGCATATGTCGACGACATCGTGGTCAAGTCAAAGAAGACAGGCGATCTGGTCCCCGACCTCACGGAGGTGTTCGCGAAGCTGAGAGAACACGGGGTAAAGCTTAATCTCGAGAAATGCATTTTCGGGGTTCCGAGGGGCATGCTCCTGGGCTTTGTCGTGTTGGAACACGGCATCAAGGCTAATCCCGAGAAGATCTAGGATATCACTGATATGGGGCCAATCCAGAATTTGAAAGGTGTACAACGCGTCACGGGCTGCCTCGTGTCTCTAAGCCGTTTCATCGCCCGACTCGGAGAGCACAGCTTACTATTGTACCGTCTCATGAAGAAGTCCGACCACTTTACATGGACGCCCTAGGCTCAGGAAGCACTCGAGTCGCTCAAGAACCTCCTGAAGAGTCCACCAGTGCTCACAGCGCTAGCGCCAGAAGAACCGATGCTCCTATACATTGCCGCGACTACCCAAGTGGTGAGCGCTGCACTGGTGGTTGAACAAGAAGAGCCTAGAAGGTCACACAAGGTGCAGCGGCTGGTCTATTTCATAAGCGAGGTACTCTCCGACTCAAAAACCCGCTACTCGCAAATTCAGAAGCTAGTGTACGCTGTTCTAATCACAAAGCGCAAGCTCCGACACTACTTCGACGCGCATCCCATCACGGTGGTGTCCAAGTATCCGCTCGGGGAAGTGATCCAGAACCCTGAGGCTGAGGGAAGGATAGCCAAGTGGGCCCTCGAGTTGATGGGGCAGAATATAGCTTACGCACCGCGCAGTGCCATTAAGTCACAAGTGCTGGCGGACTTTGTCGCTGAGTGGACAGAAATCCAAACTCCACCGGCACCGATCGAGCACGAACATGGATAATGTATTTTGATGGCTCCGTCATGAAGGAAGGAGCGGGGGTAGGCCTTGTCTTCATCTCGCCCCTAGACGTGCGCATAGAGTACATGGTCCGACTGCATTTCCCCGCCTCCAACAACATCGTCGAGTACGAGGCACTCATCAACGGCCTTCGGATCGCAATCGAGCTCGGGATCCGCCGCCTCGAGATCCGGGGAGATTCAGAGCTTGTCGTCGACCAAGTCATGAAGGAGAAAAACTGCATCGACCCAAAGATGGCGGCATACTATCGGGCCGTGCGCGAACTGGAAGACAAGTTCCACGGGCTCGAGCTCCATCACGTGCTGTGCGACTAAAACAAGGCCGCTGATATCCTCGCCAAGACAACATCCAGCCGCAAGCCTGTGCCACACGGAGTCTTCGCCAGCGACCAGCAAACACCGTCCGTTCGGACCCACGAAGAGCAACCACGAGCACCTGAAGAGCCGGAAGTCATGTAGATCGATCAGCAACCGGAGCCGAACTTAGAAGATCTAGACTGGCGGTTCCCGATCCTCGAGTGGCTAGTCGAAGGAAAGCTGCCTTCCGACTAGACAGAGGCGCGTCGCGTCTCACGACGAGCCAAGGCATCGTTCTCATCGACGGCGAGCTTTACAAGCGAGGCGAGGTGGGCATACTCATGCGCTGCATCTTCAGGGACCAAGGCCGGGAGCTACTTCAGGAGATCCATGTCGGAACATGCGGACATCACGCCGGTCCGAGAACTCTTGTCGGGAAAGCTTTCCGACAAGGTTTTTACTGGCCAACAGCGGTGGCAGACTCCAAGGACATTGTGCGACACTGTGATGGGTGTCAGTTCTACGCTCGACAAACTCACCTCCCAGCGCAGGCGCTCCAGACCATCCCCATCACGTGGCCTTTTACTGTGTGGGGCTTGGGCATGGTGGGACCACTCCGACAAGCGCCCGGGGGCTTCATGCATCTACTCGTGGCTGTCGACAAGTTCTCCAAATGGATCGAAGACCGACCTATAGTAAAGGTCCATTCCGAGGAAGCCGTAGCGTTTTTCACTAACATCATTTATCGCTTCGGGATCCCCAACTCCATCATCACCGAGAAAGGCACCCAGTTCACGGGGAAGAAATTCCTCAGATTTTGCAACGACAACAACATCTGAGTGGAATGGGCCGCTGTTGCACATCCAAAGACGAACGGGCAAGTCGAGAGGGCCAACGACATGGTCTTACAGGGATTGAAGCCTCACATCTTCAAACGACTCGAGAAGTTTCGGGCAAGATGGGTCGCTGAACTGCTGTCCGTCCTCTGGAGCCTGCGCACCACGCCTAGTCGAGCCACCGGCTTCACGCCGTTCTTTATGGTGCGCGGGTCGGAAGATGTCCTCCCGATGGACATCGACTACGGCAGCCCAAGGGTCAGGGCGTACACCGAGGAGGGGAACCAGGTCGCACTCGAAGATGCAATCGACCAGCTCGATGAGGCACGCAACATGGCGCTCCAACATTCAGCCTGGTACCAACAACCCTTGCGGCATTATCACGAGCGAAACGTATGAAGCCGCGAGTTCCAGGTCGGAGACCTAGTGCTCCGACGAGTGCAGAGCAACAAGGACCGACACAAGCTCGCGCCCCCATGGGAGGGGCCATTTGTCACACCCGGCCCAATTTGGCCCTTCCGTAGGGGCAGGCACGCGTACACATAGCACCCTGCTTACACTTTCGTCCTCGCTTCGTGTAAAAGGGTTAACCCGAGGGTGTTATGGCTGGTGGACAAAGGCTTATAAGTTGGCTTCACCCGTACTCAACTAGCAATGTGGCACTAAACACGCGCACCTGCGCTCATGGGCCACTCATGGGCCATCCAAATTGGGCCGAGTGTGACACCATTCATGATTGATCAAGTACTCCGACCAGGGACATTCAAGCTCCGGTACGAGGACGGGAGAGTCATCTCCAATGCGTGGAACATAGAACACCTATGGCGTTTTTACCCTTGAGTAATGTTCCTCGTTTTATCTTATGAATCAATGAATAAATGCCGCATGCTTTCGTTCATACATTCATTAGTTCGCAAACTTTCACGTTGGCATCTTCTTTACGTGCATCAAGCGACATTTATTCCCGTTTTGGCTGAGCGGCAAGCGTCCCGGCACCTGTGCAGAAACACTCATCGCTCGGGGGCTACCCGGGGCATGATGCCCTCCTTTCGTTTTCCCGTTTTGAAAACAAAATTTTCCGACAAACATGTCGTAACCAATCGCACGCGCGAGCGGTTTTTTGGCGGAACGCTCACACTTGCGAAAGATAAAGATGTCGATCTATGTGCGTCTTGGCGCTGCCGCTCGTTCAAAGCTCCTAGCACCCACACCTCCACGGCTACGGTGTGAAGACTTGCGAGCACGGTCTAGGTTCACAGGTCTCCGTCCGTCCTCGTTCAAAAAGTACTCGGGTAACCGCTCGGGCTCCGGCCTAAAACAACTTTGACGAAAAATACGTAAGTCACTTTTCAACCTCCCTAAGTGCTCGGGGGCTGCGAACACGTGGCGTCACTTTGCGGCTCAGGTTGGTCGAGCTCTCCGACTCCTACGCCCCCGCGGTTCTAGAGTAAAGTTCGGTCGGCCTAAGTTCCTAAGTATCACTAGTCCGTTTAGCAGTCGTCCCCGAGTGCTCGGAGAATGTTTGAACAAGCGACAAGTTTGAACAAAATGAAAATTGTTTTGAAACAATGCTCATACAAGTTGTTTTGATTATCTACAATGTAAAATGATACATCTAACTGGAAGGCCTGGAGTTGTCTTCGACTTCTGGTATGTCTTTTGGAATCAGATCCAAGTCCTTCATCGCTACGGCGGCCATGGCACGGGCGAAGGCGGCGCAATCCTCCTCGAGCTTGTCGTATTCGTCGTCGGGGTAGCCGGGAGCCCAGCCGCCGCTCAATGCTTTGCGGTCCAACCCCTTGTAGTGCGAGTCGAACATTGCAAGCACCCGATGCACCACCTTCCGAGCAGTCGCCAGCTCTCGCTCCTTGACTACGCCCGGGAGAAGCCCTACCCGATCCCCAAGCGCCTGAGGAGGCATCGGGACGGAGGGAACACCAAGATCCGACAAGATCCGGTCGACAAGCCATCCAAACTTGACGCGATCCTGGAGGTCCTTCTGGCGTGTCGCCTCCGCCTCGCGCTGAGCTTTCCTGGACTCCTCGAGCTCGGCCCTGACCACTGAAGAAGGTTGGGAGTCGAAAGTCAGTCACAACGCAAGCAAGCAAGAAGAAAAATAAAGAAAGGAGAAAGATAAGGGCAAGGAAGTCGTACTCGTGAGCTGATCCAACAACTTCTTGGCCGCGCCAGCCATCTCGTGGATCTTAAGCTCGGCAGCAGTAACCTTTCCCGCTTCCTCTGCGAGCCTCGTGGCCATTGTAGCGTGAGACACGCGAACTCCTGTCACCATGAAAAGACAAGTCAATATCGCCGACAACAAACGCGAAGAAAGAAACACTGTGGAAACTGGAAATGTTTCAGTTACTCATCGTCAAGGTCCTGCTCTAGCTTGGTGTTGGCATCGCGAAGCCGGGTCCCCTCATCCATTGCCTCCTGTAGCTTGCCGGTGAGGTCACCCACCTGCTTGTTGGCCTTCTTGAGGTCCACCCCGGCGAGGACCAAGTCCTGCTCCAGCTCGGCCACCCTCTTCTCGAGCGCCGTCTTCTCCTGGGCGGCGGCTCGGGCAGCGGTGTAAGCGGCAGCGGCAGCAGTGGTACCAGTCTGAGCGGCCTCAGCGGCAGTTGCGACGGCGGTGCGTAGCTCCGCGGCTGTCGCCTCCTCTTGGGCAAGCTTCTCGACAAGCGTCATCTTCTCCGACACGGCGGCATCCGCGGTCGACTGCGCGGTCATTGCGCGGTCCTCCATGAACTTCACCGCGGCTTCGAGCGTGGCCCTCGTTGATGCTTCGCTAGCCACCGCTCCTGCAGCAGCCAGCCGGGCGACCGCCAGCTGCATTTCCAGCTGGGACTTCTCAGCACGGAGGTCCTCGATGGTTCGCGCCTTCTTGGCACCGCAGTTCGCGAGCACCTGTTCCGAGTAAATTATTGACTACGGCGACATTTGTGAAGACAAAGAAACAAGACCAAGATCGGGTTCGGCAAACTCACCGACGTGGCGGGAAGGATGAGCTGATAAAATGCACGCTCCGCCCACCTTAAGCCCCGTTCAAGGCGATGACGGGCCGCGGCCTCCTCGTCCTTGTGGTCGGGCGGCTCAGCTTTGCGGGCCCTAGTCCATGAGGAGCGCATGAGGTCAAGGATACACTCTCCCCCCTCCGGTGATGCCGCCAGCAACCCCGCGGCCGAGAAGGGGTGAGCTCCCGAGCTCTCCGCGACTTCTCGGATCGTGCCCGGGGAGACGCCGCCCACCGCATCTTCAGGGGTGGCAGGTTCCTGCAGGTCCGAGCGGGGCGACTCCTCGATGGGCACCGCCTCTGCGTCGGGAGCGGCGGGCTGGAGCGTTGGTTCCACCAGTGTACTCGCGGAAGGCACCGCCGCACTCACGGCAGCCATCGCCGCGCCCGTGGCAGATGCTGGGGGCTTGACGGCGGCCGGCTCCACCTCTGCCGCCTCGGTCGCAGGCTCCTCAGGATTGGCCCCGACCACCTCAACTACGGCCACGACCACAGGGGTGGACGACGCCTCGGCCGCTGGCTCCTCCGGCCCCGACAGGCACCGCTCCAGCTCGGCCTCGAAGATGGCGATGTCGCCGCCCGAGAGGTTGGGTCCTTCAAGCTCAGCGGCCTCCTGGGGCTGGGCAGACGCCTCAGAAGCCGCCGGCGCTTCAGTCCTACTTCCGCCAGTTTGCGGCGCTGGGAGCGCGCCTGCCTCGGGAGCCGCCGATACGCTCGCATCACGGTCGACAGCGGGCGCCACCAGGGGCTCGACCTCCTCGGGGGCTGCTTGCCCCCCGACCACGCCACCGGCCTCCGACGCTGGTAGAGGTACCGAACCTCGACGACCTGGGCCACCTCGACGGCCCCACTATCGGCCTACGCCGCTGTTGACACAGGTGAGGGGTTGCCGAGCGGGGCTCGGACAGAGTCTCGCGCGTGGCCAGGACCAAGCACTACTGTAGTGCAATGCTGAGCACACCAGTGTCGACGCGGCTGATACGAGAAAAGGATTGAGAGGTGAGCAAAAACGAAGATGAACAAAACAACAAGACGCGATGAGAAGATACTTACTTGGAGGATGTGATGCGGGCCCACTTGATGGGCCTAGTGGTTACGCCCGACTCGGGGGCCGGCCTCTTGACCCCCGCCGGCTCGGGGGCTGGCCGTTTGCCCCCCGCTAGCTCGTGGGCTGGCTTCTTGTTCCCAGATGACTCGGGGCCTGCTTTCTTGCCCTCCGCCGCGTCGGAGGGCGGATTCTGATTTCCACCTAGGGCAAGGGGGACCTGTACAGTCGGGGCCCCGCCGCACTGGATGACTAGAGATTGAAGGCACCGCTGGGGTGCGCCCGCACTTCCCCCCTGCGGCACGCTAGGAGAAGATGCGAGCGGTGTTGGTGCTGACGGTGTCATCCTCGTCTCGGACGGCAACCGCCTCTTCGGGGAGCGGGACTCCTGCCGCGTTGTGTCACCAGAAGAGCGGTGGGAGGACGAGTCGCGGCCCGCTGGCTGCCTGGGTAGGTCGTCCCGCCGCGGAGAATCCCTCCTTTCCCTTGGAGGTTGATGGCTGGCGGGGCCCGTCCGGGAGCGGGTGACCCTGTGATCTTCTCGGACGGGGCGGGGTTCGGGCGCGAGCTGGAGCTTGCACCTCTCTCGAGGGCGGTCGGCTCTTCCCGCCGCCTCGAGCTGGCCTCTGTGGTCTGGTGCGGTGAAGCGAACAACGCAGGCAGCGTCGACAAGGTGCTCCAGTCAACATCCACGCTTGGCTTGTCGCCACTCCACGACGGTGGCGGCGAAGGATCCTCATCCGATGAGACGGCGATCTCCTTCATCTTCCGACGTTTGGCGCGTCGGGCATTCCGCTCGCGCTTTGCAATCTCCTCCTCCTTGTGCTTGGTTTTGCGGTCGGCCCTCCTCCTCTCTGCACTGGCCCTGGCGCGACTCAATATCGTGTCCTGGGGGAGAGGAGGATTTGCAGGGGTGGGGTCTATGGACTTCAGCTAAAAACGAGAAAAAGAAGAGGATTACCACGGCAGTCAAGATCTCTGAGAAGACAACCAACAGAAGCATCAAAACTAGTCGGAAGGCTAGTCGGAAAGAGGAAAAACTTACATATTTTTTAGTCCCCTCGTGGGGAGCATGGGCAGAAGCCGGGAGGGCGGCCACGAGTACGACACCTTCCCGATGGCCAGCCCCACGCGGCGCTGGATCTCATCCAACAAGGGCAGCTCGGGCGCCGTCACGGTCCCTTTGAAGGGTGGCCTATTGGATGTCATCTCACAGATATGCAGGGGCCGCCTCCGGAGCGGGACGATCACCAGCGCATGGTACTGGCCAATGACGGTCGCCAAATCGACCCGGCGTTGCGGAGCTGGGTCAGGACCGCCCAGCAGTCCTTAAGCAGCTTCTCCTGCTCCGCCCCCGGGGGCCCATCGCTCCACCACCTCGGCGCCTCGGCTATGGCGGCGCCGGTGTACTCCGGCATCACGTGCATAGGGTCGTTCTTAGGTAGAACCAACCTTTGTGCCAGCCGCTGTTGGAGCTTGTCAACAAGGTGGGGATGTACTCCTCCCCCCTCCCCTGCTTCATCCGAAGATTGGCGCACCTGATCGTCGCCGGGATCTTGCCATCCTTGATGCAGGCGAACTTGAAGAAGTACCGGAAGAGGTGCCAGTGGGCTCCCACTCCCAGGTACCCCTCGCATAGCGCTTCGAACGCGGCCATCTGTTGGATGTTGTTCGGGTTGAGGTGCTGGAGCTGCAGCCCGTACTCGAAAAGCACCGCGCGGATGAACCGTCCGGCGGGGATGGAGAAGTCGCGCTCGTGGAACGCCACGAGCGAGATGACGTAGCCCGGTGGCGGGCGCGGCACGGACTCACCCTCCGGCACCCTCCACTCCTCAGCGGCGGTGGGTACCGGCAGCTGCCCGGCAGCGACGAGGCACTGGAGAGTCGCACGGGTGACACTGGAACGAGACCAGTTCGACATGGCGTCGTCGAGCTTCTGGACGCGGCGCGGGTGGAAGAAGCGGCGGCAGCGCTACAGATGCGAAGAGCAAAGGAGCGGGCGGCGCTGGCTATGGCAAGGATTGAGGAAGCAAATGATTCAAAAATCAACCGGCGCACAGTAAATAAGGGGCAGGCGTGGGCGCCGACCTTAAATGTCGGACCCACCACGCCGTAAAACTGCCCACTCAGAAGGCGCGCCCCCCGGGGTAACAGGCGCACGTCTGTGCGACGTTTCGACATCTAGTGGGCCCAGGAATCTGGACCAACTGCGCGCCGTCTTTCCAACTTGTCATATCAGACATGTCATCCACGACCGCCACGATGCACACGGCCGCCGGTACGGCCACAACCGCCTTGACCGGGGATTTTGAAGCAGCAACAACATTTTCAAGATTAAGACCATGGAGTCTTCTGGCACCATTGACAGCGTCAAGGCTAAGATCCAGGACAGGGAGGGATGCAGATCTTTGTCAAGACCTTCATCGACAAGACACCTTATCTCCGACTAGTAGGCAGCTTGCACGACAAGTTTCCGCCCCACACGACAACTCTCCGCCTCGCACGAGAACTTTCTGCCTCGCCTTCGACTACTTTCTTGCACGAGAAGTCTCCACCTCCGACCCCTCATTCGCATGAGTAGTTTCCGTCTCCGACTAAGGCGGGGCCCGTGCGCGGAGGTCGGAGCGCGGGACCAGGGGCCCCACACGAACGTGGCGCTAGACGCTCGAACTCCCCCATGGCGACACGCAAGGCTCCGGTTCTCCACGCCATGCAAACACCCCAGCTGGCAGGACGCGTGGGCGACTTGCTCTGACAGGAGCCGTAATGCCGCACTGTACACCCGCGCGGCCTCCAACACGCCGTCTCGTCCAACCTCTGCGGCACGCCACCTTGTCTGAACAGGTACTCAATGACCCTCTACGGGCGGCGCCTACCTACATTTAGGCCGTAATATGGCGGGCCTAATACACACTCAAGGGAGCTGAGTCATCCACGAAGGAGCTCGGAGAAGGCGCCAAGTACTCGGAAACCACTATGCCGGAACGCACACGCGGTGGTCACCAACGCCACTACAGCTCAGCTCCCTTCAATGCCATCTAACGGACATCGACATGGGAAAAGACCTCCCAACACCATAGCACTATAGCACATATTTGTATTCCCTTTTTGTCCCTCACCCTTGCGTCTATAAAAGGTGGAGGAGGGCAACCGTTTTAGGGGTTGATCATTCGATACCCATACGCACGTAGCTCGAGCTACACCCTCAGGGACTTGGGCTCCGACACCCTCTCCCGACCAGTTTGTAACCCCTACTACAGACTTCCCCAGCATAAGAACACGAACACTCGAGACTGAACGTAGGGTATTACTCTCAGGAGGCCCGAACTAGTATAAACCTTCGTGTCTCCTGTGCTAACCATCCGGGTCCGACACACGATCGATACAAATTTACTACCGGCGGTAGAGAACCCCGACAGGGGTCAACCCCAGTGGTTTATTTGTTCGGTGGAGGAGATCGGAAGCTAAGAACGCGATGGTTATGCTAGCGTAGCACATGGAAATCACGACGAGACACAAGGGACAAGGCGATTTTATAGTGGTTCGGGCCTCCAGAGAGTAAAACCCTACGTCCAGTTCTTGGTGTTGTATTCCTGGCGTGGCGAGATTACATGGTCCTCGGAGGGACGCCCTTGCCCACCTTATATTAGCTGACGGACAAGGTCGGTGGACCGGAGTCCAAGTCGGTTACAACAAGGAAACCTATCTCTAGTCGGTTACAATATGGAAGGCTTATCCAAGCTGCCTTAATCTGTCTGGACTGTCTTGGCTTGCATGCCAAGCTGTCTTCTCGTCTTTGGGCCCACATGTCGGGTCGGGCAGGCCTACTGACAGGTCGGCAGGTCTTCTGGTGGGCCGGACCCACTTGTCTGGGACGACCGTGAGCCTGGTCGGTGGGGGCCTAGGGGTACCCATGTCTCGCACTCTCATATCTGGTGAGGCAGGGCTCCGACCGGTGGCAGCCTCCAACCAGGGCCTAGCGCAGAGGCAGCGGGCCACTGTCAGAGGTTTAGGTCTGAGCAGTCCACAGGGGGGTCAGCCCCGGTGGTTTATTTGTTCGGCGGGGAGAGATATAGGGCTAAGAACTTGAAGGTTATGCAAGAGCACACGGAACAATGGGGACATTGCGAGTTTATACTGGTTCAGACCTCCGAAGAGTAAAACCCTACATCCAGTTCTTGGTGTTTATATTACGATTGAAGGTACAGGTGGTCCTCGGAAGGACGCCCTTGCCCACCTTATATTGGCTGACGGACAAGGTCGGTGGACCCAGAGTCCATGTCGGTTACAACATGGAAACCTATCTAAGGTATGTTACAACATAATCCCGTGATCTTCGGACTGTCTGGCGGCGCAGCCGACGTCTTGTGTCTATTCTTGCACACCAGGTTACATGAGCGGATCGGATAAAATCGTCTGGGGAATCTTCTAGAAGGTCTTCGGGAGGTCGTGTGGGCCATAGATCAGGTCTGCTGGGCCCACAATCAGGTCGGAGGGTCTTCTGGTGGGCCGGACCCACTTGTCGGGGACGACCACGAGCCTGGTCGGTGAGGACCCAGGGGTACCCATGTCTCACAAGCCCCCGAGCGATGTGTAGGCACAACGACCTTGAGAAGGTCATGACGAAGTCTTGAAGCTATAGACAGGTTGAATAGTGTGCACGACCAAAAAGAAAAAAGAAATCAGCTTAGCAGCCGACCTGTTTGTAGTCTTGCCGAACAAAGAGAGGTCGAGTGACGATCTATAGGAAGCGGACTTCCAATAGATCGAAAAGACAATGAAAAAATTCAAAGGGCGTCAAGGACGCACTCATAGAGTAGTATCCGAGCATCGTGGCGGGCAGGATGGCCGGTATGATGATCCGAAAAAGAATGAAAAGAAAAAGTAGGTCGAGTAACGACTTGATGAGAAATAGGATTCTCAACAGGTCAGTAGGACGAAGAAAATAAGAGGGCATCGAAGACGCTCTCGTAGAGTAGTCCCCGAGCATTGAAGCAGGTAGCATGGCTGGTTTGATGCTCAAACAAGAGAAGAAAACTGAGTCATGGTCTTGATCGAACAAAGTGTAGAGACACCCAGACCTCCCAGCAGGGCCGACCTCGAGGAGGCCTTGTAGGCATGCCAACCTCAAGGAGGCCTCAAATCAGCAACACCCAGTTTCGGGGTTTGATACCGCCGGCAAGTAATTTTTGGTATGATTCGTGCGTCTGATCCGGATGGTTGGGCTTAGAGACACCGGGGTTATACTGGTTCAGGCTCCGAGGGGGTGCCCTACGTCCAGTTCGGGAAAGTGTTCTATATGCCAACAGGGGCTTGTAGTAGGGGATACAAGCTTAGGTCGAGAGAGGGAAAAAGTCCCAAGTCTCTTTGCGTGGATGAGAGCATCAGGTGCTCGATTGGTAGGTGTAGTGCGTGTTGCACAGTGTGTTTTCGTCTTCTATTCTTGCCTCTTGTTTCGCATGTCTGTTTACGGTGCCAACCTCCCCTTTTATAGTTCAAGGAGGGCCGGTGTACAAGGGCTAAGATGGTAAAATAACATTCTGCTACAGTGCTGCAACAGTGCTGGAACGGTGCCATGCTGTGGGCCTTTGTCTCCCATTGGCACCGTACACCGCACCAGTCGTGGTAGCCTCCGTAGGGCGGCGTAGCTTCGGCCTCCGTCCCGAGGTGGCTTCTCCCAACCTAGGAGCGCGCTAGTCATGTTAGGTCGGGGCTTCCCTTGCAAGCCTCGACCTTCTCTCTGATACCTGCTGGGTCGGGTCTCATTGTTCGATGTCTTACAGGCGAAGGATTCGCGTGTCCTTGGCCACTATTCAATATCCAGGTGATGGGACGCCGGGGCAGTCCGCCTTCCACGCCAGGGAAAATCTCATCATTGCCTGGCCTCCTGATAGAGTAGATCCGCGTGCTCTACTGCAGCTGCACGTCCCGCACAGCGCAGGACAGCTTCCGCCACGTCGCAGCCCATCCCCTGGGGTGCCCCGGCCGAAGGATTACGGCGGAAGGAGCCTTAGGTCGTGCGAGGCGGAGTCGCTTGTCGAGGTAGTCGGGGCGGCTACTTGAGTCGGAGGCGGTTCTGCGGTGGGAGGCCGGACCGCTGTCCCTAAGGAAAAGGAGCTGGGCCTGGCCTTCCTGGCGGTCGGTGTTGGGCCTCCGCTGATGCGGCTCATCATTAGGCTTCCTGATTTTGGGGGTCTTAGGGGCTAAGATAATTACCCCCGGTTTCTCCCCTCTTCACCCAGTATCTGGGGATACCCAGCATGATCGTTAGACGCGCACCCCGTGGAGAGGTCTTCTGTGGTCGCCAGAACAGTCAATGATGGAGCCGTAGAAAGATGTTAGTCTTGAACGAATGGAGTGTAGAGACACCCAGATATCCTGCATAACTGCAAAGAGTCTGGCAGAGCCACCCAAGGTAGGCCGACCTCAAGGAGGCCTCAAGTCAATAGCGCCCAAGCACCCGGAGATGCTTAGCAGGGCCATTAGGTGTGCACCCCACAGGGAGCCCTTCATTTCCTATGCAAAATCTTGGGTGTCCAGATCAGGCTGGCAGGGCTACTAGAGCACACCGATCTCAGGAAGGTCACGCATCCAGTGCGCCCAACTAGGTTGGCAGAGCCGTAGACATACCGAGGTATTGCAAGGCCTAGGTGTTGAGGCACGCCGACCTCATGGAGGTCATTTTGGTGCCCAGACGACTAGCATAGCAGTCAGCCATCCAGTGGAGCCATGGTACAAAGGTATTGACGGCCTAAGTAGCGGGCACACCGACCTCGGGGCCCCGACGAAGTCATAGACGTGATGAATCTGGACTCCAGGCACCCAGACGGATCTGGCAGAGCAGCGAGGCATGCCTACCCCTGAAGGTCTTCAATCGAACCTACGACCATTCTGCTCAGGAAACAGAAATATAGGCTAATTGGAATAGGTCTGTTTACGTGCAGAGCCATAGCGGGTGCACCAGGATGCAGAGCCTAGCAGATGCATATGATCATCGTCGTCGTCCATAGATGTAGCGAGGCGCAGGGCCATCTGACGCAGATTCAGTCTTATCTATCCGTAGACTGCAGGGTCACGGGTCAACAATGGTCGAAGATTCCCTTGCCACCCAGAAAACGATGATTGTACCTCCTGACCACAGGCACACTGTAACCATGTGACACTGCCGCGGCCTCAGGCATCATTGATGCAGCAGCGACAAGTTTGTCGCGAGGTAGAGGGAAAGAATCTCGCTTTTATTTGTCCACATGCATACAGTACCCCATGATCACGTGGTAACAGTGTTGAGGCTCCTCCGGCCATAACCAAGGCCTGGCTCTCACTATACATAGCGGTAAAAGCTTGAGGGCAAGGCACCGAGCATTGCTGAGCTATGAAGCCGCAGTGTAGAATTTGGCTGTTGATGGTTGATTGTCGTATCAAAGTTCGTTTGGATTTGCAAGCGGACAAATCCCCCGTCGTAGTCAAGGGACCCTTCTTCCCTTAAGTGTGAGAACCCAAGGTATCGAATCCGTGGAACAATGTGCAACGCAAGGATTCAATCTAGTAAGGCAAGGAAACTCTTTCTTTTGAAGAACCAAGTTGCATCTAATCTAAGAGATCATCAAGAAAACACATCTAATCTAATCTAATCTACTAAACTCAAGTGGTAGCAAGAGAAAGCAAAGACATAACCGATCTAGAGAGTCTAGATCATGCTTATGTTGTAACTCCAAACAAGATAGATGAAGATAGAAAAGCGAATCTCATTAAAAGCATCTTTAAACTGTGGCCTCCGATCTGATTCCGAAGACGCCCACCTTTTGGAGCCATCGTCCTCTCACAACGCACTCCTATTCGTGCGGGTTAGCCTAGGGCGAGTTTGAGAAGAACAAGTTGAAAACACTTGGTCGGTCCGGTATGCACCTCTAGCCACCGCGGCTACAAGAGCAACCTATGCAATCTATCTTAAGTATAGATTGGGGAAGAAGCAAAACCAAGGGAGAACAAAATCATCGAGAAGGCACTTGATCGCTAGAAATCGGATTCACTTAAAGACTTCACCATGAATGATTACATGAACAAGATCACCACCAGGATCCTACCCCGATCTTGATCCTTGCTCCGGAGCTCCGACGTGGTCTTCCATGCAAGGTTCCCACGTCGGCTAGGGAAACCCTAGACAACTAGCACGACCCTCCTCTCTGAGATGGTGTCCCTCTAGCTTCTCTGCTCCTCGGCGGTGGATGACGAATGAATTGATGCGTGGCTCTTGGCAGGGGGGCTATAAATAGTTTGAGAAGCAGCTAGGTCAAAGGAGGCGCCGAACGGGGCCCAGAATGGGCTGGGCCGACCGGCCTGGGCCCATTCTGGCCCGGTTCAGCCCCGGCTTCCTCCCCGTGGCTTCTCGCGTCTTCTAGAACTTTCCCCCTTCTGCATGTGGGTCCTTGACGTCAGTTTCTGCGCGGTTTGGATAGGGCTCCTTGTCGCGCAAGCTTCAACATTTTCTGTCCAGGTCCTCAGAGTTTTGTGCCTTCACGGTTCGGTCCTTGGGCCACTTGGAGTCATATTCACTTTGTGCCTTGACTTGTACCGGCCTTCATGATCTTCTCACAAAGTGCTTGATGAACTTTCCCGGGAAGTCTCCCTTTTAGCGTTAAAACCCTGCGTAAACAATAAACTCCAAAAACCACATGCGAATGCGAACTTGACATATCATGAGGGTTAGGATCGTTAGTTTGGATATTAAATCAATGCCAACACCGAAGGTAAACTCATGGCTAGGTTGACGGAAATTCACCATCAACAGCTCCTCCATGCTTAAACCTTGCTCGTCCTTGAGTAAGCCTTCGATGGATATCAGTGTTGCCTTTCAGTATTCAAACCCTGCACTTGATCATACACGAGAAAACATAATGCTCTCTAAATTTTTATTTGTTAAAGTTCCATAATGTACTAGCCTTCATCCCTACGGAGGGTGGATATCAATTAAGCTCTTCCCACAAGTAATTAGTCATGCTCCCAAATTTTAAATGAATCTCAGAAATTTTGAAGTGTAGAGCAAGATGAATAAAAGAGCTAAACCAAGTTCAAAAATTTAAACCACCTTGCATCTTGCTCATGAACTCTCATCTCATCTTGTCTCTCAAGCCTATTTGTTCTACTCCTTTCCCCTCTCAAAAATATATATAAGTGGAAGGCTTTATATGGAGCTTTTGGGAAAAGTTTAGTCCTACCAAGATATTATAATTGAGATATTATCAAAACAAGACAAGCTTCTCATGGTCTTACCAAGACTCATCAAAAAGGTCATTGGAAAAATAATGTTACAAGGAGGGGGGGGGGAGAGATGAACACACACTTTTTGAGATAAGTGGACATGTGCAAATGGCAAAGAGTGACCCCGAGGCACAAACAAAGTCCTTGTTATCGGATTGCACATGGTTGGAAAGATGAGTATGGGTCTTGATCTTGAATCCTCTTCAAACTCCTAATGCATCTGGAGAGCCGGGGAGCTTTATTTTATTTTTTTCTTTCTCTCTCTCTTTTTTTATATATATATACACATTTTTTTCTTCTCTCCTTTTTCTTTATCTTTTTTTTTTCTTTCATACTTCTTCTTTCTCTCTCTTTTTTTTCATTTTTCATTTTTTAATACTCCCCTTGAACTCTAGATTACATTGTACCTACCTCCTTGGTAGCTCCCCCCCATGCTTAGACGATTGCACGTCCTCGAGCAAAGAGGTGGGAAAAAAATTGTGCCAAGGTAGGTACTAAAAGTTCTATATTTTCCTGGAGAGAAACACTTGAAATCTTCTAGGGATCCTTCATGCAACCTTATGTCGTCTTGGAGGTCTCCCAAAATTATACTTCAATCATTGGCACCATCATTCTTGTGATCTTCCTCGAATTATTCATCCATACTCAAATGTTGGGTTGTGGTCAAGGAGATAAACACAAAAAGATGTATTGGGTTTTTCGGTTGATATCCGGCGAGGTTTGCAAAATTTCTGATGTGGAAACTTACAATGCACGGATAGAAAACGCTAGCATTAAGATAGATACGCAAAAACGGAATGACCAGCTTCTTAGTCTCGGGCCAGAGAAATCAAGCCCTGAATTAATTCACCCAAAAATAAATCTTGTATACTAAGTTTTTGTACTCAAATAAATATAAGGCTTTGGATAGGTAGAGGAACATGCAAGAGGTAATAATGACAAGGTTAGCATTACTTTTAAGAAAAAATAAATCATCTTTAACCCATCCAAAATTGAGAGCATGAAAAGAAAACTTTGGGTCTTAT
This sequence comes from Cenchrus fungigraminus, assembly GCA_036936925.1. NCBI lineage: Eukaryota > Viridiplantae > Streptophyta > Magnoliopsida > Poales > Poaceae > Cenchrus > Cenchrus fungigraminus. The sequence goes on from CM072778.1 coordinate 54,536,452, forward strand.
CTTTATCATAACCTCCACAAAGGATTAAGCTAGCATTTAAATTAATTTCAGATTTGCATTTAAAGAGAGCATTAGCTTAATCATGCATAAAACAAGTACAAAGATAAGCAAATAGGCAACGGTCATCATATATCAACTTGGCACAATTTTCTATCCATATTAATTATCATAAAATGATGGTGAAATTTATTCATGGTGATGGAAAACAAAAAACTACTACTATCACACACATGCTGAAAATGAATAAAATAGAAAATGCTTGCACAAACAAATTTGCACATGACTGAAAAATGAAGGAAAGGAGAAGGAAAAATCAAACCAAATTGGAAGCATTATTTCTTCTTCCTTCCTTCGCTCTTCCTCCAATGGTTAATCCTTCATCTTTATGATGAAAACAAGCTTGGAGTGCCTTGGAGTATATGGTGGCAAAGTGGATGAACAAGTTAAGTGTCGAGGTTGAATGTGTGACTCCTCAGTGTGCCCTTGCGGTTTGTCCCACATGGACAAGCTTCGTACTCCTCATGCCTCCAAGGAGCAGCATGTCGCTCCTCGACGGTGCCTCGTCCTCCTCCATGCTTCGCGGGAACTCGAAAATAGAGTGCCTCCATGAAGAGATAGATGGCGCCTCCGATGATGATGATCGTATCCTCCTTCCGAGGACCATGTTCATGGCCTTTTTCATCATGCCTTGCTGCACAAATTCACAAACAACTCTCCCGGGGGTTTCTTGCCGGTGGAAAAATGCACAAAGAAAGTATATGGAAGGACAAGAATTGTAACCAATTTTCGGGGATTTTTAGAGAAGGAAGCGAGGCACGAATTTTTCTGAGTGGTTCGTAAGGTCTCTAGACTATGAACTTGGGAGTATGAACTTGCAAATGAGCGAGAGGCTTACCTGAGGAAGATGGACGTCGGGGGCCACAAAAAGAGGCTAGGCCTACCGGACCAGGCCGGCCGGCCAAGGGTCTCAGCTGCCCCATTTGCCTTGGTCTTTCCCTGAGATGCTCCTTTCTCCCTTGTTGCCTTGTGTTCTCATGCTCCACGAGAATCCACTGCCCAAACATTGTCGGCCACTCCTTCTTTTTGAATGATGAGATCAATGCCTCCCTCCTTTACTTTGCGTCACTTCTTTTCTTCCATGGTTCATGTGCTTTTACTTATTTCCAGCAAAACAAAGTCATGTTGCCCTCCCCCATGCTTGTCCTTTACATGTGCCCAAGATGTTTTAATGATAAAGCCTTCCCGTGATGCATCATCGAGCACAAGGTGTTAAATAAACCTCAAATCCTTCCCTTGATCATGTTTAGATGCTTATTACTCCTCTAAATTTCATAAATTATGAATTAATTCAGAGCAAGCAATGAGTCCATATATATTATTAGAGGAGTTTATAAACATCAAAAACAATTTGTAAGTCGAAAACTTTCCGACTACCTTTATTTTGGTTGCGCCGAGATCGTTTGCTTTCATTAATTGATAGCAAGCTCCTCCGGCTTTACCGTGGGGTTATGGGTTTAGGTTCTAAGTTTGGCCAAACATAAGAGAGAGATTTTGAATAAATAAAAACAATGGGTCTTGGAAAAACTCTAGCTCTAGAGAAACCGATAGATGTTATGTTAGATGAAACCAAAAATCGAATTCCTTAGGTTCACGTGAGTCCTAGCATGCGTCACAAGATTTAAAAACATTAAGGAACATAGCAAGGCTCTACTCATGTGTTTTTTACATGCAAAACAAAATTGAACCTACCATCATGGAGAGGATGGAAGGCTCAAATAGGATCTGAATTTTTTGTTCTAGTTTCTCGAAAAGAGGCAAGTAAATCATGGGATGGCTCATGTCATCGGTTTAAGATAGAAAATTTCAAATATAATGATCGAGCAAATAAAAGTTTCGAAAATTTTGTTCAACCACTTAAGAGTTAATAAAATGTCTTGCGTAGCAAATTCTATGACCAACTTACTTGGAATTCGGAAATCTTCTGGGTTGCCCTCCCAGTAGCTTTTACTCTTGATCGGGTTGTCCTCCCGGTAGCTTATTCTTGACTCAACGAACGGGTTACCTCCCGCCTAGCGCTTCATTTATAGTCCATAGCCAGACTTCTTCTCTTCTTCACTTCGGATCAACGCTCTTTGTGGGCATTGCAATCTTGGGTACCCACTTCCGCACCATCTTGGGCGAGGGCTTATTCTTTGGCTTAGTCTTTTTTTTGTCTTCACAGGCGGCTTTTGTCCTTTGGTCTTGACGGATGCAACAACTTCCTTGATCTTTGTTTCCTTCTTCTCTGGCTCTTCCTTCTTCTTTGGATCGTAGATGTCGAACTTGATCTCTCCAACTTTTACGGGTACATCTTCCGTAATTCCCACGGGATAGTGAATAGAGTTGTCTCCAAACTCTAGACACATGTCCATAGGCTTGAGCGGTAGGCGTAGCTTCTTGAACACGTCTCTTGGCATGAATCCCACACTTGTTCCAATGTCGCATATTGCCATCTCGTACTTGTTAGCAAGCATGTCTCGGAAGTAGCATTGAGGCACCTTTATATCTTGGTTCAGCATCTCCAACTCCGGTTATTCGGTAGTGATCTCCGGAATAGTGGTAACCTTCTCCTTAGTGTGTCTTCGTCTCTCCCGAACGAGTTTGAATAGCCATCGCCGTCTTGGGACCTTGGGGGCGTCCCGGCATGCTTCCTTCGTTACCCATCAGGCGCCCGGCAATTTGTCCCACTTGCGTCTCTAGCATCTTCATCATGTTGAACACTTGACGGATAGAGCTTCCGACCTCCGTCACCTTGCCATCTGTATTCTCAATATTTCGTCCATAGCCTTGAACATAGTGGCGGTGTCCTTGTTGATCTTAGCTTGCTCGTCCATGAAGTCCTTCAATTGTGTACAAAGAGGAACCAAATTTTGAATGGACGAACTTGCATTAAATCGGGGTTTACCTTGGACATGGCCGTACTCCTCACACTCCTCGCATGTGGATCTTGCCTCGACAGCCTTTAGGTCTTGAGCCTCTTTCTTTTCAACTTCCATCTTCTCCATCCTCCTCTTAAGTAAACTGATATGCCATTCAAGGAGTTCGGCTTGCATGTATTCATTGAAACGCTCCAAAGCTTCCGCAATCGTCTCCATTGGAAATTGAGCAAATGTGTCAATCTTGTTGCGCAAATTTCAAGTCTTGGTCGGCGAATAAAATTCATTCATAATGTTCCTCATCAACGCTTCCCAATCTTGTTTCAACTCCGCTGGTAGAGTGTGGAGCCATCGCAAAGCTTTTCCAAGTAGTGAGAACGGAAAAAGCCTTGCCCTCATTTGATCTTGAGTCACCCCATCCTCATCGAAAGTATGACATAATTGAACAAATGCTTGGAGGTGAAGGTTCAGATCCTCTTTACTGGTGAAAGGCGAGTGTTGCACCATGCGGATAGTTGAGACCTTGATCTTGAATGGCCTTCCGACGTCTTGAAGGTTTATGATAGGTAGATCAACAATGTCCGGGGTGTATAGCTCCACGATCTTGTGCTTCGGCTGCGGTTGTTCTCCCATCAGTGGTGGTCGATGTTGATCTTTCTTCGGACTTGGAGGTTGATAGAGGGGGAGTGCCCGATCTTTCGGTGAGTGGAGATAAATCCGATTTGGTGGTTGTTGACCCTCACGATCCGACTACGATGAGCAAACTCGAAGCGCCAATGCAATCGCTGAACCAACTCCCGATGGTTACCGACCTTGCCGGTGCAAAGTCAGCCTGATCACGAAGATCGTTTCCTGCACGCAATCGAAGAACGAACAAGAAACAGAGGCGAGCAATCTTACTATCACTCGAAGGTGGAGTCTGCAATACACAAAGGCAGCGCTATGCGGCTGTTCGGTTGTAGCTAAAGCTAACTTGTAAAATAAACTCAAGTCTGAAAATAAACGAGGGGTCTATCTAAATAGGGGACGCAGCCCCTGGCGGCCACGAGAGGCGGCGCTACAGTGGCCAAGGGTACTGTTCACGCGCGTGAACAGTACCCTAGACCCACATGGGCCTCCTGTTGGGCCAACAGCCCAAAAGGTATTTGCGCAGCACCCTGACAGATTCTAGACGTGAACTTGTTTCGAAGATTCCTATTGACTCGGGACGAATTTTGGCATGAGACCGGTGCCATTGGAAGCTCTATGAAATTGTGCTTCCAACCATATATAGAACATCCAAAACCGACTCCGTATGCGACCTGGGCGTCCGTTATATTACGCACTGCTCCTGGACTCCGAACTGGACTCGAACTTGAATTGCTTTTGGCCTCCACCTCGGGGACTCGAACCGGATCAACCTTGGACCTCCTTCTTGACTTGGAAAACCTTGTTGGACTTCTTCTACTCCATTCCATGCACCAGTCATGGTCGTATGCATGGGTGTCATGTCCTCATCATTCTCCCCTTCTTGATGAAAAGCCGTCCTCGGCGTCGATTGTACTTGGAACCGATCCTGCACAACACAAGAGAGAACGGGGTTTCGAAAACCAAGGAAATCAAAATTATTGTGAGGAGGAATGTCACCATGTTTCCAATTGGTGAATATGTCATCTTGCATAGAAAATTTAGCGAGCATGTAAGCATCTTGATCGGATGACACATAATATTTGGCAACACTACCCTGCAAAAGATTAGTACCAACAAAAGACAAAGTAGGCATAGGTAGCAACCAGCAATGCTCCCCTTCTTGGAAGTAAACTTGTTTCACCAAAACTGAGCTAGAGAAAGGTGAATGAATATGTGTAGTGTGGCTGCCCTCTAGTGGATCAAAATTGGGCACAACAAAAGGATAATTCAGATTTTCACAAATGTACACTCGATGTATCATATATTCTCCTTTGTTGTTATATTTGCCAATAGCATGATATGTGTGTCTAGAAAAACATGGCAAATCAGCATATTTAGAAAGTTGCTCTTCCAAACAATCTAGATTACACAAAACATCAAATTCAATGTAACCCAAAGTATGTAAAGAAGACAACAGTTTCTGCTCATCATTAGCACTAACAATATGCATAACATGTTTAGTTTCAGCAATAGTATTTGGTTCCAAAGCATGTAAAACTGAAACATTATCAACCAAATCATCTTTATCACAAGGAACATCAAGCAAATCAGCATGTGACAAAGATTCATCAAGAGATGGTTCCACGGACAATTGCTCTATGATAGCATGGTTTGTGGAAAAATTCAGGACATTAAGACAATTCTCACCATCCATGAGCGTAGCATCATGAGCAGTACCTGTGTTTGTAGTAGGCGTAGGAGGGTTGGGAAGTGATGGTTCTGAAATTGCATAAGAGGATGTGTCCTCCTCAGTTGCCACCAAGTCGTCCTTAACCTCGTGCTTTGGATCGGAATCCTGCAAAAGGTTAGGTGTGGCAAGAGATACAACAATGGACTGTTCCTGCACAATTCGCTTTGTTTTCCATTTATAATATGAAGGCACAAATCGATGTCGCATAGCAGCTTTTAATTGAGACCAAGTGGTGGGAATATTAGTGGAATGTTTTTGTTTATATCCACGCCACCACATCAAAGCAAAATCAGTAAATGCACTAAGAATAGCTGTAACTTGAGAATTAGCAGGAATATCATGGCATAAAAATTGTTGGTCTACCTCTAACTCCCAATCAAGATATGCAGCAGGATCATATTTGCCATTATAAGATGGAATGTTAAATTTAATCGGAGCAAAGGAATCATTAGTGGGGTGACGTACCCCGCGGCGGTGATCTCTATCCTTCTGCATCTCGGTGATCGTTGTGGTCAATGCATCGAGGCGTGCCACGACGGTGTCGAGAGTGGTCTTGATGGCCGTCTCCGCGAGGATGATCTGATTGAACCGCTCGTTCGCATCCGTCTTGTCGACATCTCCTGCCATGGTTAGCGCAAACACAAAACAAAAGAAAAAGTGGTGGAACGGCTCACAAAGCGCTCACACTAGTGCTGTTATCAAATTCTTATCCGTTCTTACCATGCACACAGGGGCGACCTGCAACCAACCAGTGGAACTCGCGGAAGATTGGAGGAGCGATTGCCTGGAGAAACAAAATCTGCTCGTCGGAGAACTTTGTGGAGTTCTGGGAAGGCTGCACTCAATTAATGGATTAGCACAATCAAACAATAATGCAAAGTTGAATAAGGGTGCTAAACATGTCACAACAGTTGCTGATTACTAGTGGAAGGTATCAAACTGTGAGAGGAGGGGTGTGGTAGGAAAGAGAACTGCGGGCGCTGTCAGGGAGGAACCGCGAGGGAGAGGCGTCGCGCGAGAAAAAAAAACGGCATGTGAGAGGTTGTGGGCGCGAGAGGAAAACGATGGAGGCGTGATGCCCACGGAAAAAAAAGGGCGGCACGCGAAGGATGAGTCGGCGGGCGTGGGACTCGGCAGGCGTCCACGAACCGGATTGTTTCTTCTCCTGTTACTTTTTTTTTTCGAGAGCAGCCGGTCCTTTTTTTCCGAGAGCAGCCGGTCTTTTTTTTTCCGAGAGCAGCCGGTCCTTTTTTTTTTGAGAGGAGCAGCAGATGCCCTTAGGGGATTGCGACCCACCGGGGAAGGGCGGCGCGCGTGAGCCTCAGCAGGCCACCCAACCAAGCCGGTTCCCCTTTTTTTTCCTGTTTGTTTTTTTTCACTTTCTTTTTCTTTTTTTGCTTTTCCTTTTTTTACTTTCCTTCTTGTTTTTGCCCTTGCCAATCACGCAAGCAGGGCGGCTCCTCACTGGGGACGTGCCAGGAGTCACGGTGTCTTTTCCTTTTTTTTATTGATTTTCCTTTTTCTATTCCTTTCCTTTCTTTTTTTTATATCTTACCAAAAGCCAAACACGGGAGGGAGGTGCTCACGCGAGGGGGAAAACACGGCGTATGTGAGACGCGACCAGGGGAAGCCCGCGGCGTGAGGGGAGGGTGTGCGGCGTGGGAAAAAAAAGAGCAGCGGAGAAGAAAAAGAAACAGCGGCGAGTTAGGGTTTAGAAGAAAAATAAGAAGACACAAGGAGAGAACACAAGTAACCAGCAACAATTGAACGAACAAAGCACGCAAACTCAACAAAGCAAATTATTGAATGAAAGTGCAAGGCTAAAACAGGTTGCTGGGACAAGAATCTAACCTGAAACAATTTTTATATAGGTTTTTTTGGACTATAGGAATTTCTCGATAAACTCACCGATCAACCTGGGAAGCTGATACCACTTGATAGAGGGGGAGTGCCCGATCTTTCGGTGAGTGGAGATAAATCCGATTTGGTGGTTGTTGACCCTCACGATCCGACTACGACGAGCAAACTCGAAGCGCCAATGCAATCGCTGAACCAACTCCCGATGGTTACCGACCTTGCTGGTGCAAAGTCAGCCTGATCACGAAGATCGTTTCCTGCACGCAATCGAAGAACGAACAAGAAACAGAGGCGAGCAATCTTACTATCACTCGAAGGTGGAGTCTGCAATACACGAAGGCAGCGCTATGCGGCTGTTCGGTTGTAGCTAAAGCTAACTTGTAAAACAAACTCAAGTCTGAAAATAAACGAGGGGTCTATCTAAATAGGGGACGCAGCCCCTGGCGGCCACGAGGGGCGGCGCTACAGCGGCCAAGGGTACTGTTCACGCGCGTGAACAGTACCCTAGACCCACATGGGCCTCCTGTTGGGCCAACAGCCCAAAAGGTATTTGCGCAGCACCCTGACAGATTCTGGACGTGAACTTGTTTCGAAGATTCCTGTTGAATCGGGACGAATTTTGGCATGAGACCAGTGCCATTGGAAGCTCTATGAAATTGTGCTTCCAACCATATATAGAACGTCCAAAACCGACTCCGTATGCGACCTGGGCGTCCGTTTTATTGCGCACTGCTCCTGGACTCCGAACTGGAGTCGAACTTGAATTGCTTTTGGCCTCCACCTCGGGGACTCGAACCGGATCAACCTTGGACCTCCTTCTTGACTTGGAAAACCTTGTTGGACTTCTTCTACTCCATTCCATGAACCAATCATGGTCGTATGCATGGCTGTCATGTCCTCATCAGAGGTGGTGATTCCTTTGGAGATCCCAGTGATCCTTCGACCTCGGCTTTTGGATCTAGGGTTTCCAATCCTTTAGCTTGTGTTGCACGTCTCCTTTGCCTGTGTCGTTGCGGCGATGTACAGGAGCATCGGTTCTTCCGGCGCCGGTGCTGTGAGCACTGGTGGGCTCTTCAGGAGATTCTTGAGCGAGTCGAGCGCTTCCTGTGCTTCGGGCATCCAATTGAAGTGGTCAGACTTCTTCATCAGGCGATACAGCGGCAAGTTGCGCTCGCCAAGCCGAGTGATGAAACGACTGAGAGCCGCGAGGTAGCCTGTGACGTGTTGCACACCTTTTAGATTCTGGATCGGTCCCATGTCAGTGATGGCTGAGATGTTCTCGGGATTAGCCTTGATGCCGCGTTCTGACACGACAAAGCCGAGGAGCATGCCCCTCGGAACCCCGAAAACGCATTTCTCAGGATTCAGCTTCACCCCGTGCTGCCTCAGCTTCGCAAACACTTCCATGAGGTCAGGGACCAGATCGCCTGTCTTTTTCGATTTGACCACGATGTCATCGACGTAGGCTTCGATCAGCCGGCCTATGAGATCTCCAAAGATGCGTTGCATGCACCTCTGGAATGTAGCGCCCGCGTTCTTTAGCCTGAAAGGCATCGAGTTATAACAGTAATCGTCGAACGGAGTAATAAACGAAGTTGTGAGTTGATCCGCTATGCACATCGCAATCTGGTGGTACCCGGAGTACGCATCGAGAAAACAGAGGGTTTCGCACCCCGCCGTTGAATCGACTACCTGATCTATGCGAGGCAAAGGGAATGGGTCTTTAGGACATGCCTTGTTAAGGCCCACACATTCTCTATTTCTTATTCTTCTTCTTCACAAGTACAGGGTTAGCAAGCCACTCGGGGTGGAACACTTCACGAATAAACCCTGAACTAAGAAGTTTCTTGATTTCTTCGCCGATAGCTTTGCACTTGTCGTCGTTAAAGCGGCGGAGACGCTGCTTCACCGGTTTCGATCCCGGCTTGATGTTCAGCTTGTGCTCGGCAACCTCTCTCGGGATTCCCTTCATGTCGGAGGGTTTCCATGCGAACACGTCAAGGTTCGCTTTGAGGAAGTAGACGAGCGTGCTTTCCTATTTAGGATCGAGCGCCGTCCCGATACGAAGTGTCCGGCCGTTGTCGGAGACAGCCACATCCTTGACATCCTTGGCGGGCTCGAAAGAGCAGGCCGCACGCTTGGATGACTCGGGGATATCTGGATCCTCGGAAAGAGGATCGGCGTGGAGCTTCTCGGACCGAATGTGCGTCTCAGCAAACTGAAAACACTCTAAATCGCATTCGTATGCATGCTGAAAAGTCGTACCCACAGTGATGACCCCCTTCGGACCGGGGATCTTCAACTTAAGGTACGTATAGTTGGGCACGGCCATGAATTTTGCGTAGGCCGGCCTCCCGAGGATGGCGTGGTACGTCCCCGAGAACCCCACCACTTCGGAGGTGAGGGTTTTCGTGCAGAAATTCCATGGCGTCCCAAATGTGATGGGCAGATCGATCTGCCCGATTGGGAGTGCCTCCATTCTAGGGATGACCTCGTGGAACGGCGTAGGCGATGGGGGCAATCGGGACCGCGAGATGCCCAAGCTGTCGAGCGTCGACACGTACACGATGTTGAGCTCGCTTCCTCCGTCAATCAGCACCTTGTGGACCCGCTTGGTCCCGAACTGCAGAGCCACCACGAGCGGGTAGCATCCCGGCTGCGGCACACGGTCGGGGTGATCTGTACGGTCGAAAGTGATTGGAGTCTCTAACCACTTGAGGTACGACGGCGCCATGGGCTCGGCGTTGTAGATCCCGCGCCGGATCAACTTCTCTTGGCGCATCGTGGGTCGTGCTAGTGTTCCGCCGAAGATCATGTGCATAGCGCCATCCTCGCCGGGGTATCCCGCTCCCGCCTCATCATCGTCGTTGTCGGGGGGAGGCGCGCCCTTCTTCAGAGGATCCGCCGTCTTGATCTTGAGCGTGCCGGTGACATAATTCTTCATTAGCCGACAATCTTTGAGCGCGTGCTTGACGGGCGTCTCATGATTGGTGCACGGTGCCTCCAAGAGCTTCTCGAAGTGGTCCTTCGGGGGACCGTTCTTAGGGAGATTGTTCTTGGGACGTGTGGCCTTGCGCTCAACAGAGCTTCTCGGCGACGCTTGTCGCTCTTCTTCTTCTTTTTGAGCCGCGAAGAGGGCCCCTCGCCATCATCCATGACTTGCTTCCCCTTGCCCTGAGGGGTGTTCAGGGTTGCCGCGACTGCTTCCTCCCCATCAGCGTGGTTGGTCACGATGTCGAGGAGCTCCCGAGTAGTTCGTGGAGTCCTGCGGCTGAGTCGATGGATGAGGGCGGTGCAGGTGGTGCCGTTTTGGAACGCCGATATGGCATCATTGTCGGTCGCGCCGGGGAGCTCGGTGCAGCGCTTGGAGAAGTGCCGGATGTATTCGTGCAGGCTCTCGCCCAGCTTCTACTTGCTGTTCCGCAGCTCCAACAGCTTGCCGAGTCGCGCGTACGTGCCTTGGAAATTGCCGATGAAAGTCTCACGTAGCTGCGCCCAACGCGTACGTGTCTCAAGTGCTCGAGCCAGGTTCTCGCGGAGTCGGCGAGGTAGAGCGGTAAGTTCATGATGATGAACAAATCAGCCGTCGCTCCCCACGCGTGGCACGCGAGCCTGTAATCCTCCAGCCACACGCTGGGATTGGTCTCCCCGTCGTACTTGGGGACCGTCATCGATGCCCGGAACCGCGAGGGGAAACGCGCGTCGCGCACCTTCTGGCCGAAAGCGCGGGGCCCTTTTGGGTCGGGCGTCACGCTGTGGCCTCGATCCTCCTCGCTGTCGTAGCGCCCCCCATGCCTTTGGCTATACCGCCGGTGTGGGCGACGCTCGTCGTGGTGGTCGCGGTCGTCGTCGTAGTTGCTGCCGTAGCTGTAGTCGTAGTCGTCGTCACCGGCAGCTCGGCGGCGGGCTAGGAGCGTGTCCCGGGCGTCGCGGTTGGGCCCGAGGTGCTACTTGACTGTCGCCTCGCCCGCCTCCTCATCACGGTTCCAATGTCGCGAGGGTGGCGGGTCCTGGCGTCGTACAGACTGCGCCGCTCGCGCCGAGCGCTGGCACGATGCGGAGCTTTCCGCTTGCTGCACAGCCGTCGTCTCGAGGAGGGTTCTAAGTTGCTAGCATACCCTTTTCTCCTCGGGGGTGGCTGGCTCGGGGCAGCCGCGTAGGAGCTTGGCTGCAGCCACAAGGTTCTGCGACACGCGCTTGAAGAGCAACGTGTCGCCGTCGTCGACGGCGACATCCTCGTTGATGCGCCGGTTCATGTCGTGCGCATGCGCGCAAGCTGGCGCTGTCTGATCACGGGCCCTGGATCTCTCGGGGTCCTGGCGGTGGCCCCGCTGCTCGTCCTCTTGGTCGCGGCGTTGGTCGCGCTGCGGGTCGTGTGGTCGCTCCTCCTCCCCGAGCGCCTGGTGGAGGTTTGCCAACTCATCATCGAGCTGGCACCTAGCCTCGGGGATCTCGTCGATGCGTGCACGACGCTGAGCATCCGTGGCGTGGTGGCGAGGTGCTTCCTCGCCATCCGTTGAGCTGCTGGCGCTCCAGATGTCGCAGACGAAGCACTCGCGCGTGGAGTCCGGCGGGGACGCCGATGGTCCCTGCCATGCGTTCGCGAAGCCTGGGGCGGTGTAGGACCTGCGCAGCGCTCCACGTAGGTCGTCATCGGATCGTCCGGGAGACCCTGCTGGCCATTCGGGTACATGGCGCTGTACCGCGCCACGAATTCCCCCCAGGTCAGCGGCTCGGACCCACTGGCCTTGAAGGCGAGGTCAGTGAGGTAGTAGGCCGCGAGCCTGAAGCGCTCTTGTGTTGGGTTCGGCCCAAACATGGCCCTGATCGTGTCGCCCCTGAAGCCACGGACGAATGCGGTGTGCCCCGCTGCCGTCCTCGATGTGGTGGGATGCGCCGGTTGGGTGTAGACGTTCCCGAACACGGACCCCACCGGCCTGTTGTAGACGAAGCCGAGGGAGCCAAAGAGCATGGTGGCCCCAGGAGTCAATGTAACTTCGTGGCCCTCCATCCGGATCGCAATGAAAGTTCAGCGAGACACACGATGTGCCCCTACCTGGCGCGCCAATTGTCGGGGTTCTCTACCGCCAGCAGTAAATTTGTATCGATCGTGTGTCGGACCCGGATGGTTAGCACAGGAAACACGGCAACTTATACTAGTTCGGGCCTCCGGAGAGTAAACTCTACGTCCAGACTCGGGTGGTCGTGTTCTTATGCCAGAGGAGTTTGTAGTAGGGGTTACAAACTAGTCGGGAGAGGGTGTCGGAGCCCAAGTCCCTAGGAGGAGTAGCTCGTGCTACATGTGTGTATGGCGAGTGAGAATCGAACCCCTAAAACGGTTGCCCTCCTCCCCCTTTTATAGACGCAAGGATGAGGGGCAAAACGGGGATACAACAGAGGTGCTACAGTGCCACGGTATTGGGACGTCTTTTCCCATGTCGGCATCTGTCAGAGAAGTATTGACTGCGCAGGTGACGATTGCCGCGTGTGTGGGCTGGCACAGTGAATTCTGAGTGCTTGGCACCTTCTCCGAGCTCTTCCACGGTTGACTTGCGCTATTGAATGTTGATTAGGCCTGCCACGTTAAGGCAGGTGCGTAGATAGGCGCCGCCCGTAGAGGGTCATTGAGTACCTGCTCTGATGGGGTGGCGTGCCGCAGAGCTTGGACGGGACGGCATGTTGGAGGCCGCGTGGGCCGCTCAGTCCCGTTTTATGGCTCCTGACAGAGTCGGCCGCCCACGCGTCCCGCCAGTTGGTGCACTTTGCATGGCATGGAGAACTGGGGCCTGGCGTGGCGTCGTGGGAGAGTTCGAGCGTCGGGGCGGCGCCACGTTCGTGTGGGGCCCCTGATTCCACGCTCCGACCTTCACGTGCGGGCCCCGTCTTAGTCGGAGACGGAAACTACTCATGCGAGCGGGTAGTCGGAGGCGAAGACTACTCGTGCGAACGAGTAGTCGGAAGCGAGGCGGAGAAGTAGTCGGAGGCGAGGTGGAGACTACTCGTGCGAGGAAGTAGTCGGAGCCGCGGTGGAAACTACTCAAGCGAACCGCCTGCCAGTCGGAGATGGGACGTCTTGCCGGTGAGGGTCTTTGTGAAGACCTGCTTCTTCCTTGTCCTGGATCTTAGCCTTGATGTCGTCAATGGTGTCTGAGGACCCTACCTCTAGAGTGATTATCTTGCCGTTTAGGGGGCCCTAATCCAGGCCCTCGTCAATTAGATTAACAAAAAAAATAATTCATAGAGTTTTAGAAAAGCTTATGGACCTATCATCTTGCAAAAATGTCATAAGCAGCTCAAAGTTTGAAGTTGGAAAAGAATCAACAACTGTAAGAAATCAGCAGATCGAACCCCAGTAGAAAACAAATCGAACCATGACTGGACCATAGACACTACTTACTGAGACATACATACCATAGGCATTGCAACCAAAGTAGTTGCATCCTATCTCATGACAGGTAGTTCTCCCGTGTCCGAAAGGTAACTGGTAAGACCACTGAACCAAGTGGTACAGCCGCGTGCCCTGGGACGATGTCGTATAAGGGTGACGTGCTCTTGGTGAGCATGTCAGTGACAATTTTGTCAGGATCTTGGTAGTCGTCATTGCCTTCGGGTACCTTCGCCTTGCCCTTCTTGTCTTGGGGGTTACGAGGTTCCGGAGTCGCCTTTAGAGCTCGGCGGAGCTGGAAGCACTGCTTGGTGGTGTGGTTGTTCTCCGGATGCCATGGGCATTTCTCCTTGAGTAGGGCTTTGAAGCTACCCGAGGTCTCCTTGTTGCTATCCTTCGTAGGGTGCTGAAGTGCCGCGACAGTATTGTCTAGCTTGCGCTTATGATTAGGACCCGAGTAGTAGTTGTTGTTGCGACCACCTTGGTCCTTGTTGTTGTTGCCGCCCGTGTTGTTCTTGCTCTTGCCGTGATTGGACTCGTACTTGGCGATAGCCTTGTCTTCCTCATAGGCCCATGAAGTGATCATGTCCTTAAGCTTGGTTACGGAACTCGGGCGGTGGCGACCGAAGTATTCGAAGGTGCGACGGTGGTAAAGGCCATCTTGGAAGCTGTCAATGACTTCTTTGACAGTGATGTCGACGACGGTCGCGCGCTTGTCGAAGAAGCGCCGCATGTACTGGCGAAGTGTCTCGCCTTGCTCTTGCTTGACTTGAGGTAGGTCCATGCGAGTACCCGAGCGCCCCATGGCACCCGCGAAGTTGCTGGTGAACTGTGCTTCAACTGGTCCCACTCGTCAATGGAGTTCTTGTCGAGCGACTCGAGCAGAAGGGGAAGTAGATACACTTTGTGTTGTTGTTTCCACCAGCGTTTTCAATGGCTAGGGCTTAGCACCACAGCCACTAAAGTGGGTCTTGTTTTGCGTCGTACTTGGAGATCCCAAGAGGCTTGAAGTTCTTGGGTAGTAGAAGGGCACATAGTCGAGCCGAGAATGCGGGGAAGTCGTCGTTGTCGTTGACGTTGGTGGCTGCCTTGGTACGGCGTGTCTCATTGAGCCTTTCGCGGGCGTCATAGCCATCACGTGCATTGCCAACGGCGTGGTTGTTCCCATGGCCTCGGCCTCCGGGGTGACCGCTGCCGCCGCGTCTGCCGCCACCATGGTGAGAGGAGCTGCCGCCGCCGCCACCGCTGCCGCCTGAGGGTCCTCCTTCCGTAGCTCTAGGGCGGTTGGGAGTTGGCTGATTCACAGGACGGATGCGGTTGGGCCTAAGGTTGACTAGTTGATCCAAGGTGCGGCTACGGCTGCTGGTGAAGAGGGGATAAACCGGGGGTAAGCAACTTAGCCCCTAATCCCCAATCAACAAGACTAAGACAGCCCACGACCACCACGACGACTAATACGGGCCCATCATCCCCAACATGCATCGGGCCGAAAGCTTCGCAAGGGTCCGTGCCCGACCTAAGTGACCACCCCGCGCGACCTAAGGAGGTGCTCGGGCCTGATGGCTATCTTGGGGGGCGACTGCGCCTCGCACTACCTAAGGCTCCGCCTCCCGAACGAAGCACCAGGCCCCCCTGGTGCGAGCCGCAAGTGGTGGGAGCGGCTCCGCGCCGCTCGGGGGCATGCCATGGTGCAGAGCGGGAGGACCATGCTGTCAGGCCATGATGAGATCTTCCCCAGCGTGGGAAAAATGCTACAAGGAAATCCCATCACCTAAATGCAGCACAGTAGCGAAGGACGGAGCGAATCCTTTGCGTATAAGTCATCGGGCGGCGCGTCCCAGCCGAGTGACCGCCCGGGGGAAGGTCAAGGCTTGCTCCACAAGGCTCCGACCTACCGACCATACAAGACAGTAGGTCGAGGAACCGTTGCCTTGGGGTAGGGGCTGCTGCCTACGCCGCCCTACGAGGACTACCGCTTCAGGCCGGGCGTACGGCGCCGATGGAAGACCAAGACCTGCACTGTGGTGCCATCCCGACGACTGTTCCAACTCTATTGCAACGCTGTAGCAGGACACAATTTTACCATCCAAACCCCTGTACGCGGCTCCCCTTGAACTATAAAAGGGGAAGCCGGTACCGTGAACGTGATAACACAAAACAAGACATGAGACAACAACACAACAAGATCGATAGTATCACACACTCACTGAAGAGCATTACGAGCTCTCCACCACACTCAGAGACTTGGGACCAGCTCCCTCTCTCAACATAAGCTTGTACCCCCTACTACAAGCCCTCGTAGGCATATAGAACACTTCCCCGAACTGGATGTAGGGCCCCCGCGGTGCCCGAACCAGAATAACCCTTGTGTCTCTAAGCCCAACCACGCGGATCAAATGAATGAACATACCAAAATTTACTTGCCAGTGGTATCAAACCCCGACAGTTGGCACGCCAGGTAGGGCACTTCGTGTGTCACGACGCCATCAAGGGTCCAGATGGCCCAATCCGATGAGCAGCCAGTGCCCGGCACCATGTTGCGCTTTGGCTCGCTAGACTTCGTCTTCGACGAACCAGTGGAGTCCCCGGTTGGAGCTGTCTTCACGCGCTCCCAGCCCGATGCCCCCGTATCTCCTCAGGTCGAGCAGCTTGGGGAGCCGCGGTCTGCGCCGTATCTCTGACCTGATCGGCCGCGACATGGCGGCCGGCCTAGGGCTGAACCCGTCCTAGGAACTTTTTTGGTTCACGGCGTATGCCACCTCCATGCTCGTGTTTGACGTGCAAGGGGAGGAGATGCTGTCCTGGGACGAGTTCAAGCTCTGCTATGACTCCATGTACCCTGAGGGGCAGACGTGGCTGCCCTGCAGTGGGATGGGTGCCCTCGCCGCAGCGGCAGACCACCGTGCGGTCCCCTCGGAAGCATCTGAAGGAAGCTGCGAACAGGTCGATAGTGGGGTGCCCCTCCTAAAGGGGGCGACGATGCCCCACGACCCTAAATGCGAGTGCTTCGTCCTCCAGCAGCACGACGGTGCAGTCCACTCCGCCCACACTAGCGAAAGCTCCGCAGAAGGTGAGCCTACTTCACCCGACGCCTCCGCTAGCGAGCGACCCCCGCAAGGCGGGGGCGATCGTGAGCGGCAGCGTGCCCGACACGATGAGCCAGACGAAGCCCAGAGGGTGCTCGAGGAAGAGCAAGCGAGGCTCCATCATGAGCTCGGCGTGGAGGCCGCACCCACTCTTGCGCACGAACGCGCACAGGAAGTACCCTGCTGCATCGACAACAATATTCACGGGACTCCTGTTGCCAAGTGGGCCTCTCAGAACCTCGCCGTAGCGGCCGTACTCCTCAGAGCTGGCCCTAAGTCGGTGACCCTAGAAGAGAAGAAACTCCGTCAGCACCTTCAGACACTCCTCGACGCTGCTGCCGTCCAACAGGCGGAGAGCTCAACATCCCGATGATGGGACACGCGAGCTCGAGCCTACGAGCGGTCCGCCCAACGCGGGACCTCACGCCCATCGGGGCAGCAGGGTCACGCGGAAAGTGGTCACTCACCGGACAAACAGAAGGTTAACTCCAACCGCGGTGCACAAGGCACGCCCTCTACTCGCGGGAGGACCATGACCAGCGGCGGCTCCGGCACTGAGCGTCGACCGTGAAGGGAGTACAACCGGAGCCGTGGAGGTCGCTATGATAGCGGCGAGACCGGAGTTCGACGCCAGACCCACGAGGTCTGCGGGGCTTCGGCGTGAACGTCCTCGCCGCCATCCCTCCGGCCCGCTACCGCACTTCGACAATGGTCGCGTAGTACGACGTAGAAACCAACCCGAGCATCCGGCTCAAGGACTACCTTCTCGCCGGCCACAACGGCGGGGCAACCGACGACTTGTTCATCATCAAGAGCATCCCACTATACCTCACCGACCTGGTGTGAACCTGGCTCGAGCACCTCCCCAGAGGGAGGATCAATGGCTGGGCACAGCTCCGAGACACCTTCATAGGGCACTTCCAGGGCACCTACGCCCGACCCGGCAATGCTTGCGAACTACGCCATTGCCGGCAAAAAAAAGGAGAGAGTCTCCGTGACTACATTCGCCACTTCTCCAAACGTTGCGCTGAGCTCCCCGACATGGCGGACAACCAGGTCATCACGACTTTCCAGGATGGTACAACGTGCGAGATCCTTGTCCATCGGATAGGGCGAGTCAAGCCGAAAACCATCCGGAAGCTCCTCGACCTAGCCACAGACCACGCCGACGAGGAGAAAGCCGTCGCCTTCAGCAAGAGGAAACCAGAGGAGGAACTGGGCGAGGTTCCGACCACCCGACCGGAGAAGAAGAAGAAGAAGAAGGGGTGGAAGCTCCGCAATGGCAACTTGGTGGCGGCGGCCGACAAACGGCTGCCCAAGCTGAGAACGGGCCCTCCGAGGGACCACTTCGAGAATAGGCTGGAAGCCCCCTGCCCCTATCACGAGGGGCCAGTCAAGCGCATCCTGAAGGACTGCAACCTTATGAAGAACTACCTTGGCAGAGCCCTGAAGAACAAGCCGCACGACGTGACCAAAGCCGGCGCCACCAAGAACGCCGACAACGACGACTTCCCGAAGGAAGACAACGCTGTCATGATGATCTTTGGTGGGACGCCCTCCCGCCCTCTAAGGCGTAAGCACAAGCGCATCCTGCAAGAGATATACCACACCGAGCCCATCGTACCCTTGTACCTCAGGTGGTCCGAGACGGCCGTCACGTACCATCGGGCTGACCACCCTGACCACATTCCATAGCCGGGAGCTTACCCCCTCGTGGTGGTGCCGCTGTTCGACACCAAACGGGTGCACAAGGTGCTAATGGACGGGGGAAGCGGCCTCAAAATCGTCTACATGTCCACCCTCGATGGCATGGGGATCCCTCGGTCCGAGTTGCGCCCATCATCAACACCATTCCACAGGGTTGTGCCCGGGATGGAGAAAGTCCCGCTCGGGAAGATCGACCTACCCATCACCTTCGGCACCGCGAGCAACTTCCGCAAGGAGATGCTCACCTTCGAGGAGGTTGGCTTCCCGGGAACATACCACGTGATCCTCGGAAGGCCAGCGTACGCCAAGTTCATGGCGGTCCCCAACTACACCTACCTCAAGCTGAAGATGCCAGGGATGAAGGGTGTGATCACCATCGACACAAAGTTCCAGCACGCCTACGAATGCGACACCGAGTGTTTTAAGTTCGTGGAGGCACTCATCCGGTCTGAGTAGATTACCATGAAGCCTTCAACCGGGAACCTCAACGATGTCACAATGGCTGAGCAAGCCTAGAACAACTACGTTGTTTTCTACCCTTGCGAAAGTACCTTGTACTTCTTATGCTTATGATGAATAAAAGTGCCAGCGCTTTTTCCGTTTTTTCCCACATCATAAGTACGGCTTTAAAAAAAAGCTTTTGTGAGCAATCCTAAGCAACAACACATTTCACGGATCCTAGCCCAAAAAATCCCTTGTTGCTCGAGGGCTCCATCCTGGGGCACACAGCCCCTCTTCGTTCCAAAATGAAAAAAAGTTTTCCCGAGAAAACAATTCGAGGTATGCTGTGCCGACCCAAGGACGGGGAGGTCGGAACCAACAACTGTCTGACTACGCTCGGTCGAGCACCGACACCTTCGCGACTATACGTGTATGGTTCCACGAGCCATGTCCAGGTTGGTTGGACCGACTCCTTCCCCACGCTCCCAAGGTCAGTAGTAAGAGCTGCCCTGATCCTTTCGAAAAATAACTCAAGACCCGACCTATCCGGACCCTCCGAAGGAAGCTCGAGGGCTGCCAGTCTAGGGGGACCCCGACGTGACTAAGCACGGTTGATGCTCTCGAGTCCCTATGCTCCGGCAGCTACGGGACGGAGTGAAACCTGTGATGTCCTAAGGGCGACCCCCTCGACCTAAAGACTCTGAGCCTCTCGACGAGGGAAAAGGAGAAGGAACTGAGTATCGAACAAAAAAGAAAACCCTTGCCTAAGGGATAATTGCAAGTTTATTACAGCAAGCCGCCAATGCTACTAAACTGTTTTCTTATGATTACTGCTCGTCATCGAGCCATCCTAGGTCCTCCGTCGTAGAGTCAGCTACCCTCCTGGCGAACTCGGTGCACCCCGCCAAGATCTCGGGGTACCGGTGATCCTCGTAGCCGGGATCAAGTTTAGTAAACCAAGTGCTTAACCATATGTATGCCAGGATCAAGTTTCAATCATATAGTGACATCATATATGAATAACAGAAACAATATCACGTAAAGAAAGAGAGATTATCAGAGATTTACAGCAGAATCCTGGGAAACAAAGGCTTCGAACTTCACAGGCAATCGACTAGGGGTCGCGTACGCCTAGCACCATCTTCTAGACTTCATACACCTTCTTCTTTTTTTAGAGCAGCGGTTTAGAAAGGATGAGTACACTTATGGTTGGTACTCAGCAAGGCCACAAAAGTTAACCAGAATGCAAATTAAATCCATCTTTAAGTTCAATTATCATGTGAGGGTCCAGGCCGCTCTTGAACGTGAGCACGGCTGATCGATCAGTTTTACACTCTGCAGAGGTTGTACACTTTCACCACAGTTCGTGTAAATGTTCCGAAGAACTTTGAACCCAACCATGCAATGCTAGCCAAGCATCATACCACACTTCCGAGGTGTGATTGCATAGGGACGCTACGAAGCCTTTACAAAGACATGCAAAAGCACCAACAACCCACGACAGTTACAGCTCAGGGCGGACCATAACCCTCCCTAGTGGTCAGCACCTTAGCAAAGGCTGCTACCCCAAGAGGACCGGGCTATACCCCTGCAACCCGGAGCCCCCTATGTTCCTTTCGGATAAGGTCATCAGTACAATCGCACACCTAATTAATTGGCTAAGCCAGAGCCATATGGACTGTGGTTGCACTGTCTTCCTGGGTGGTTCTCCATGTTCCGATTAATTTATAGTATTCTTGTATTAAAGCATAGGTAGAAGGATGGTTAGGGTCACTTGCCTTTCTCCAATGATAAGTTACTCTTATGCTCTTCCACTGTTGCTCTTTTGAAACACCCAGACTTCCGATCAGCAGCTCAAACTTCTACTCGAAGCAAACATTGAGTACAAACATGCAAAGCAACAAATGAGAACAACTAAGAACAGTACACCAAACAAGAAAACTTAAAAGAGTGGACAAGGGAAAGGCTCAGTTCTAAGAACGCAAACGCAAGAAACGCTCAAGGCTATCGGGAGATTTGGATTATATCACACAAGGTTATGTGCTTGGTAAATTTTAATTGAATAGTCATGTGAATAGGTTATTTCAGAGAAATACCCTATTTATAATTAAGCAAATTATATTTATTTAAAAAAGACGATGTAAACTTAGTCAAATTTTATTTATAAATTTTCAAGTATGATTTATGCAAATTAAACATTTATGTTTAGAAAAGAAGTATGTGAAGCATCTAAATGTATGTGTTCATATTTCGAGTTGAACTAATTAAATTATATTAGGAACACATTTATGTTTGATTTAGTCAAATTAACATTTAATTAAGAAAGCTCGGGATATAGCCTATGTTGCTTTTATTTAGAAATCGAATTGGATAAACATTAATTAATTTAAGTTTGATTATGAAAACTGAGATATATTCTAATTAGCTTTTAATTAGAAAGATTATTTAAATAATTATTAATCAAATTAATATTCTTATGAAAACACGTGTTGATCTCTAATTAGATTTTAATTAGAAAAATATGTATATAAGTATTTAATCATATTTAAATATTTAAAAAGATTATAAAACGGATAACATGGTCACATTGCTCCTAACGTATACTTTGAGTTGATATGATCCTAACGCAACTTGAACGAGGTTAAACGGAGCTAAAACGTGAGATCTAAGGACTAAACAAGGTTGCATGGGTTAAACTGCGAGAGAAACTATCCATCAGGGGCTTATCTACAAGAAACCAGGGGCTAAAACCTTAACTTACAAAAGATCTGAGGCCTAGGCTGTAAACAGGACGGTTAAGGATGGTAGGCGATAAACTAAAGAAACTCAGGGGTTTAAACAAAAGAAAACAGACTGAATTGTAAGGGTTTTTCTAGGTGGAAGGACCGGCTTGTGATATCTGGAAAGAACAGGGGTTCTTTTGCAAAACGGTCGCCGGACGCCTGGGTTGACCGTTACCAGGTCGGATTGACTTGGGCTCGGGAGGATCCTAGCCGTCCGCACCGAATCGGATGGCGAGCGGCGACGGCAAGCGATGGGCGGCGGTGGAGGCAGCGGCGCACGGCGGTAGACTCGCCGGCGATGCTCGATCTCGAGCTCCCGACCTCGGTTTGGGACGCGGCCGAGCTCTACGCGAAGCTAAGGATCTCGCGAACCTATCTAGGAGGATGGGGAGGCAGCTAGGGTGGCAGAGTGGACACCACGGCCGGCGGGGCGGACAGCGGCGACTCGGCCAACTCCGGCGAGCTTCTACGACGAAACTGATGCGGCTAAGAGCAAAATAAAAGGAGGGACAGCTTCCTCACCTTGCTGCGAAGCCTCGGATGAAGAGCATGGCGACGGAGAAGATGTAGGGGCGTAGATCGACGCTGGTGGCTTGGGGCGGCGCTCCGGCTCGGGCTGCGCTGCGCACGAAGAGAGGGCGGGGAGGTGGTGCGGGAGGGGCACGGACTCGAGGGCGCCTTTTATAGGGTAGAGAGGGAAGGGGAGGGGGCGCGGTGAGGTGGTAGGGGGAGCTCCGGTGGGCGGCGGCCATGAATGCTCCAGTGCTTGGGTGGAGCGGTTACGGACGGGAGAGGAAGAGGCGGTGGCGTGAGTGCGCGCCAGCGCATTGAAGGCCGCTCGGTGGAGGGAGAGGAAGCGTTGAGGGGAGGCCGAGGAGGAGCGGCGGGATGGCGGCCAGCCAGGGGGAGGTGGCGGCTGGAGGTTGGGGACGAACCCAACAAGTGGGCCTCGGTTGTCAGCGTGTGGGAGAGAGGGAGAGAGGAGGTGGGCTGGTGGGAGACAAATGGGCCGGCGGAAATATGGGCTAGCAGCCTGTTTCACTTCGGGCTGGAAGAAAAAGGAAAGAGAGGGGAGGTGGACTGGGCCGAAAGAGGAGACTGCGGGTTGGGCTAAAAGAAGGAGGGAGAAAAGAGTTTGAAAGAGAGATAGGTTAAGTGGTTCTTAGGACTTTGGAACTTTTGATCTTTGGTTTGAAAACTAAAACAC
The DNA here is from genome assembly GCA_036936925.1 of Cenchrus fungigraminus. NCBI lineage: Eukaryota > Viridiplantae > Streptophyta > Magnoliopsida > Poales > Poaceae > Cenchrus > Cenchrus fungigraminus. The sequence goes on from CM072778.1 coordinate 54,559,192, forward strand.
ACATATCAACCAAAAACTATGCAACGAATATGAATGCAACACTCATAGAACCATTTTATTTAATTTATAAAAACAATCAATTGATTTTTCCTATACTAAATTTCCTGTAAAGAAAATAAATGTTGGATAAATTTTAAATTATGAGAAAATTATTGTTTAATTATTCTTCCTATTAACATCCTGAAATTTGAAAATTTCAGGGTGTTACAAAGCCCATCCACTTGCCAGCGCCTCGCGATCTACGCCGGGGTAATGCGAGAGAAACATGGACATGACCCGGTGCACCAGCTGCTGGGCCATAGCCATCCCCCGCTTGCGCGCAACTCCACTGACCATCCCGATGCACTCGACCAAGGACGCCCCATGATAGAGGCGGAGTGCCCGATCTTTCAGTGAGTGGAGATAAATCTGATTTCGGCGGGAGGCAAGCCTCACGATCCGACTACGACGAGCAAGCCCGAAGCGCTAATGCAATCGCTAAACCAACTCCCTGTGGTTACCGACCTTGTGGAGCAAGATCGGCCTGATCACGAAGATCAATTCCTACTTGCAATGGAAGAACAAACATGAATTTGAGGCGAGCAATCTTAATTATCACTCGAAGGTGGAGTTCTGAATCACAGAGATCAGCATGTATTTGTGCGTGGTTTGGTGTAGCTAAAGCTAGATGGAAAACAAAACTCAAGTTTGGAAAACAAAGCAGAATCTAACTAAATAGGGGGCGCAACCCCTAGCAGCCACGAGGGGGAAAGGGGTGGCGCGCGGTTCCTTCGGGGGGGGGAGACGCGCGGGACGCACAAGGGGGAGCCTTGCCCCTGGCGCCCCACCCTAGGAGCCCCACCTAGGCTGTCCTATTGGGCCACCTTCTATGCTTCTGGGCCTTCATTCTTTAACAGCATGATGTAGTTCAATTCTCTCGCACGGGCCTGAGCAATTGGCCCAACTGGTGATGCCTGACGTAGTAGATCATCCGGAGGTGTCGCCTGAGCTTCTAGAAGTGGCGCCTGTGCATCTGGAGGTGCCTGAGCTGCTGCTAGTGTAGGTGCACTTGTGGTGTCCTCATCACCCCGTCACCCACACCGATGACCTCCAGCAGCTGCATGACGGCTTGGGTAACCACCCAATGAGTTTCTTCTCTCTCCAGGATGGTCGCCCGGGCCCTCTCGGCAGACGGACAAGATAGCTTGAGCGCTGCGGCTTTCTCTATGAAAGAGAAGAAGGTGAGGAGGGCGACTCCAGGCATCCTTGGAAGCCATGGGCAGGACGAGACACAACAACACTTACCCGTCGAGCCTTCAGTAAGCAGCGTCAGGAGCGCCATCAGCTCGTTCTGTTTGGTGAGGGTTTCGTTCATCCAGGCGCTGTCGGCCGCCCGCCTGGACCGAAACTCATCAACTCCATGCAGGCGGCTACCACAACACCAACCAGCACAAGCCTGTCAGCAAACAAGCACAGGTGCGAAGCTAGGAGACCGCACGGGGAGATCGGCTTAGCGGTCAGCTCCGTGTCGTGATCGCGAGCGACCACCAGAAGCTGGTTCCTTTCATTGATGGCGACGCCAAGCTGACCACCTGGCCTTGGGTAGCCTTGAGGTTGCGGGTGGAGTTCGCCGCAGCTTCAGTCTGCTCCACCGCTCACGTCGTCAGAGCGGCTCGCTCTCGGGCCGCCCCTACGTTGCGGAGTCAGAGGCGGACCACGCATCCTCCACCTGCTGCAGGGCCTCGACCAGCCTCGACGCAAGAGCAGCCTTCTCCACCTCGACCGCCTCCAGTCGCTCCTCCACCGACGAGCGAAGAGTGGCAAGCTTCGCCTCTTTTCGTTCCACCTCCCCCTGGAGAGTGTTGGTGGCGTTCAAGTGGTCGGCCTGCTGATGGATGAAGCGGGACTTCGCGCCTTTGCGCATCACCAACCCCTACTCAAAAAGCAATCCCAAAGATGACGATGGGGAGAATCACACAAGTCAGGCAGAAGGGAAGGCCCGAAGTCAAGAACGCACCATGCCGGCATCGGCGATCTCTTCTGCTGAGGCTGTGTTCCGCCAAACTGCGCACTCGAGCCGCTCAGCCAGAACGCGCTCCTCCTCCTCATCAACGTCAAGCACCACCTGGCTCGGGTCGCCTCGGGTCGTGATCAGCAACCTGCGGCGGCGAGCTACGCCACCAGGAATGGGCACCAATGCCCCCCGGAGCCCATTCGGCGCGCTCGCTCCAGAGTCGCGACAGGAGGACGACGGCAGGGCAGGCGAGGGGGCCGACAGAGGCGCCAGCTCCTCTGGTCGCCATCTCGCTGTCACCCCGAAGAGGAGCCCCAGCTTCAAACCTACCACTCCAGGTCTTAGAGGTCGGCAGGACCCCTGCGGCCGGCGTAGTCATGACCAGATCCTCCGATGCGGCCATGGCCGAGTCCGCCTCGACAGTGGCCGTGTCCTCGGAGGAAGGAAAGGGCAAGGCGCCGGGCGCATCCTCACCGGTGACATCTCCTTCAATGGCGACGTCGGAGGTCACCGCTGGAACGTCAGGCCTTCCCAGGGTAGGAGGATCCATGGCCGCGGTGGGGCCACACGCTGCTGGGCTCGAGATTTGCAGACGCAGCTTCGCCTCGAGCGCCGCCAGCGCCTCCGCCGACGGCAGGGGTCCCGACGTCGTAACTCCAATCTGGCGGAATTCGTCGCTGGAATTGTCGCTTTTCCGCGACGTCTCCCCAGTGCACAGGGCCGTAGCGTCCCTTTCCTCTGAGGCCCCATGGGAGGTGACATCGGAGGTGTCATCTCCTTCAACGACGACGTCGCGGTGACCTCTGACGCCGACGGCTGGAACTGTCGCCGGTGACATCTCCTTCAACGGTGACGTCGGAGGTCACCGCTGGAACGTCAGGCCTTCCCAGGGTAGGAGGATCCGTGGCCGCGGTGGGGCCACATGCTGCTGGGCTCGAGATTTGCAGACGCAGCTTCGCCTCGAGCGCCGCCAGCGCCTCCGCCGACGGTAGGGGTCCCGACGTCGTAACTCCAATCTGGCGAAATCCGTCACTGGAACTGTCGCTTTTCCGCGACGTCTCCCCAGTGCACAGGGCCGTAGCGTCCCTCTCCTCTGAGGCCCCATGGGAGGGGCCACAGGAGCCACTTATTGCGCAGCCACCAACGTCGGCACAATGACGTTTCGCTCAACACGACTCAGGGACTTCTCCGGCGCCGGCTCAAGCAATTTATCACTAGGAGGCACCCTGAGAACAGAGCATTCAATGTCAAGGCCACAAGGCGAGCTCAAGAAGGGATGGGAGAGATGCTTACCTTGCCGCAAGAACTCGCAGCCTAGGCATTGACGACAACGACCAATATGAAGCCCGCTTGCCGCCAGCCGCCATGGGTGGTCACGCCGCGGGGATATTGCCTCCTTGTCGCGTCGCCCCCCTTCCGTAGCCCCCGCAGTCGTGGACAGACAGAACAGTGAGTAGCGAGCCTCCTCGGTCAGTGACGTCAGCGCGGGAGGCCGATGTGTCAGATGCTCCTTCGGAGACGACCGCGGCCCAGGAGAAGTCTAGCCACGGCTCCTCTCGTCCCGGTTCGGGTCACCGTGGCAAGCCGCAGCGCCACGATCAGCACGGGTAGAGTGGTCCGCCGATGACTCGCGGACGCGATCCCCATGGCGGTCGCCACACGAAAAGGGGTGTGACGTCCTGTTGCGAGGACCATCACCACCCCGACGTGCCTCCGGGAGCCCCTGAGTAGCACCGGAGACAACGAGCGGCCACGGCGGGACCCCTGAGGTCGATGACGAGTAACCCTCGACGGCCTCTCCCGCCCAAGGTGCCGCCACTATGACTACATCATCATTCTCGTCTGAGGTACCAAGCGGTGGCTCTCGGTCCTCATCTGAAGAAAAATCCTCATCCCCGGTTCTCCTCCGCTTCGCCCGAGCGTCGTTCCGGCCACGCTTGGTCATCTTCACCGCATTCCACACCTCATGGTGGTCTTTCCGTCTCTTGAGCTTGGACGCGATGGCGCGGTTCTGCGCCTTCTCCTCTGGGAGCAAGGCACGGGCGTGCATCACGGTCCAGCCTCCGGCCTGCGAAAACCATGCGTCGTGTGTGAGAAGGAAGAAAACAGGGCAGGGCAGAAAGGGAAATCCGAAGGAAAACTCACCAGAGCCACCGTGCCCGCATCCAAAAGCTTCGGGAGTAGGTCAGCTGGCGGCCACTCGGGGCCGCCAGGGACGGCTTGCCGTACGCGGTGCTGCACCTCGCCCACTAAGGGCAAGGGATCAGTGGTCACCGTCCCCACAAAGGGGGCCCGATCGACGGTCATCTCAAACAAGCGGAGGGATCACCACCGTAGCGGCATGAGCCCTCTCGAGAGATAGCCACCAATCACGGCCGTGAGGTCGACCCCACGCACTTGTAGCGCCTTGAGTGCCCCAAGGCACCCGGAGAGCAACCTCTGATGATCCTTTTTCGGGGATCATCCTGATGAGGACACCACGAGTACATCTACACCAGCAGCAGCTCAGGCGCCTCCTGATGCCCAGGGACCACCTCCAGAAGCTCAGGCGCCACCTCCAGATGTTCCACTACGACAGGCGCCACCAGTTGGGCCAGTTACTCAGGCTCGTGCGAGAGAATTAAACTTCATCATGTGTTAAAGAACGAAGGCCAAGGATGCATAGAAGACGGCCCAATAGGATAGCCCAAGAGGGGCCCCTAAGGTTGGGCACCAGGAGAAGAGGCGGCCCTCCCTTCTAACCGTGAGAGCCACTTGGGAGCCGCGCCCCCCCTTTCCCCAAGGGTGCGAGGGGCTGCGCCCCCTTCTCCCCTCTATTTAGTTAGTCCCTTTTGTTTTCCAACTTGAGTTTTGTTTTACATCTAGCTTTAGCTACACCAGACCACACACAAATACATGCTGATCTCTGTGATTCAGAACTCCACCTTCGAATGACATTAAGATTGCTCGCCTCGAATTCTTGTTCGTTCTTCGATTGCGTACAGGAATTGGTCTTCGTGATCAGGCTGATCTTGCATCAACAAGGTCGGTAACCACATGGAGTTGGTTCAGCGATTGCATTGGCGCTTCGGGCTTGCTCGTTGTAGTCGGATCGTGAGGGTCCATTTCCACCAAATCAGATTTATCTCCACTCACCGAAAGACCGGGCACTCCGCCTCTATCAAGTGGTATCAACTTCTCAGGTTGATCGGTGAGTTTATCTAGTGTTTTTATTTCCTACAGTCCACAAAACCCAAATAAAAATGGTTCTAGGTTAGATCCTTGTCCCAGTAACCCGTTTTATCCTCACGCTTTCATTCAATAATTTGCTTTGTTGAGTTTTTGTGCTTGTTCGTTCAATTGTTTCTGGTTACTTGTGTTCTAGCATTTGTTTCTTGTTTTTTTCTCTTCTAACCCTAGCCGCCACCGCTTTTCCCTCTGCTGCCCTGCACACCACGCTAGCACCTCCCCCCCTCGCACCTGATCTCGCGTGTCGTAGGGCCGTGGGAGTCTTTCCCCCTCGCGCCTCGGTCTCTCAGGACGCCGTGCCCTCCTACCTGATCGGCTCCCCTATTGGTTGGCAAGATAAAAAAAGGAAAGGTATAAAAAAGGAAAGTACAAAAAAGGAAAGAAAGCAAAACAAAAAAAAACAAGTCCAACCAGGAGAAGGACCGATTCGGTTTGGCGCCGGCCCTCCCCCCGGCTCGCTACCCTCTCGTCGTGAGTGACTGGGACTCCGAGTCCGTTTTGCTCCACGCGCCGAGCCCCCTCCCCCCACAGTTCTGTTCGCCGAGCCACCTGCACGCCGCGCCCTCGCCCTCTCTTCCCCCCTGTTCTCTTTTGCTGAGGCTCGCCTTACTCTAGAGAGAGAGAGTATCTTCTTTTTACTGACACTAGTTTGAGCGCCTTTGTGAGCTTTACACCCTATTGTTGTCGACGATTTTGTTTTTGTGTTTGTGCTAACCATGGCAGACGACAACAACAAGAAGGATGACCAGCTGCAGGAGATGCAGACGCAGATTGAGGGACTTACCATGGACATGAAGACACTACATAAACGGCTGGATTTGACGGTTACTTCATCGAACGAGCGGTTTGATCAGATCGACCTCGCATAGACACTGCTAAGACCACACTCGACACCGTTGTGGCATGACTCGATGCATTGCACACTATGATCATGGAGTTACAGAAAGATTATGGTGTTGACTCAGAGCAGGACACCGGAGACAGTCGTGGTCGTGCCTGTCATGTACCACACCACCTCGATAATGACTCATTCTCGAAAATCAAATTTAAAATCCCACCTTTTAATGGCAAATATGATCCTACTGCATATCTTGATTTGGAGTTAGAAGGTGAACAGAAATTTCCATGTCATGATATTGCTGCTAGTTCTCAAGTTAAGGCTGCCATTAGTGAGTTTACTGATTTGGCTTTAATTTGGTGGCGTGAGTATAAAAATAAACACCCCACTGCTGTTCTGACCACTTGGGAGCAATTAAAAACTACTATGCGACATAGATTTGTGCCCTCGTATTATGCTCGTGATTTGCTTAACAAAATGCAGCGTTTTCAGCAAGGTTCTCAGTTAGTTTAGGACTATTACCAGGAGTTACAAAAACGTATGATTCGTTGTGGTATAATGGAGGAACCCGACGCTACAATGGCACGCTTTCGTGGTGGTTTGAACCGCGAAATTCAGGACACACTTGATTATAAAGAATATGCTGAAATGACCCAATTATTTGAGTTCACTTGCAAAGCTGAACGTGAAGTGCAGGGACGCCGCTCGAAGACATATTCTAACTCTTTTGGAGGTAGAAGCTCGTCGTCCAGTTCAGCACCTACTCTCCCTGCGCCATCCACACCCGCCACTGCACCGCGCGAGAGGACGGCTAAGCCTACAGGAGCCGCCCCAGCCACCAGCACCACCCCACCTACAGGCGCAGCTCCTCCCACCACAGGCCATACATGAGATATTCAGTGTCATCGCTGCAGAGGTTTGGCCACGTGTTTCGAGATTGTCCGAACAAGCGCACACTGCTCATTCGTGACGATGGTGAGTACTCCTCAGCTAGTGATTCAAAGGAAATTGCACATACTCTGCTTGCCACTGACCATGCAGCTAAGGCGGACATACATGTCAATCCGGGCGACACCGATAGGTATGAGAGTCTTGTTGTGCAGTGTGTTCTTAGTACACAGGCCGCCCCAGCCGAGAACAATCAGTGACACACTCTGTTCCATACGAAGGGTGTTGTGCAGGAGAGGTCAATTCGCACCATCATCAACAGCGGGAGCTGCAACAAATTGGTGAGTACCATGCTAGTAGAGAAATTGTCGTTACCCACTTGTAAGCATTCGAACCCATATCACATTCAATAGCTTAATGATGGTGGCAAAATTAGAGTATCATGATCGGTGCGTGTTCCTTTATCTATAGGTGCTTACTCTTATTATGTTGATTGTGATGTTGTTCCTATGGAAGCATGCTCTTTGTTACTTGGTAGACCTTGGCAATATGCTACTGATAGCTTGCATCATGGTCATTCGAATCATTATTCTCTCATGCTGTGCACTTGTATGTTCTAGTGTGCTTGTTTCCCTTGATGATGCACCATCTTTGGATATTCTGCCTGCGGTTGCTAACCTATTGCAGGAGTACGCTGATGTCTTTCCCAAAGACATGCCACCGGGTCTTCCATCGCTTCGTGGCATTGAGCACCAGATAGACCTCATCCCTGGTGCCCATCTTCCAAACCGCGCGCCGTACTGTACAAATCCGGATGAGACGAAGGAGATTCAGCGCTAGGTGCAGGCGTTGCTTGATAAGGGTTACATTCGTGAGTCTCTTAGCCCTTGCTCGGTTCCTGTGTTACTTGTTACTAAGAAAGATGGCTCATGGCGTATGTGTGTAGACTGTCGTGCTATTAATAACATCACCATTCGTTATCGATACCCTATACCACGCCTCGATGATATGCTAGATGAGCTTAGTGGTGCCATTCTTTTTACTAAGATTGATTTGCGTAGTGGTTACCACCAGATTAGAATGAAATTGGGAGATGAATGGAAAATGACTTTTAAAAAGAAATTTGGCTTATATGAATGGTTGGTTATGCTGTTTGGTTTGACTAATGCTCCCAGCACTTTTATGCGCTTGATGAATGAAGTTCTGAGGCCCTTCATAGGATTGTTTGTCGTTGTCTATTTTGATGATATCTTGATTTACAACAAGTCTATGGTAGAGCATTTAGAACATTTGAATGTTGTTTTTGACACGTTGAGGGCTGCCCATTTATTTGCTAACATTGAAAAATGCATCTTTTGCACACAACGTGTCTCGTTTCTTGGTTATGTTGTTACTCCACAGGGCATTGAGGTGGACATCAGCAAGATTGATGCTATTAGGGAGTGGCCTACACCGACGACGGTCACACAAATTCGGAGCTTCCTTGGACTTGCAGGTTTCTACCACTGTTTCATTCGTGATTTTAGCTCCATTGTAGCACCTCTACATGAGCTTACAAAGAAAGCTGTACCTTTTGCTTGGAGTGATTCGCAGGAAGTAGCGTTTAACACATTGAAAGATAAGTTAACCCACTCTCCTCTCTTGCAGCTACCTGATTTTACTAAAGTGTTTGAGCTTGAATGTGATGCTAGTTGTATTGGGCTAGGTGCTGTTTTGTTGCACGAAGGAAAACCGGTTGCTTACTTTAGCGAGAAATTAAGTGGTGCTAGCTTGAAATATTCAATTTATGATAAGGAACTTTATGCTTTAGTGTGTACTTTGCAAACATGGCAGCACTATCATTGGCATCATGAGTTTATAATTCATTCTGATATGAGGCTTTGAAACATATTCGTACCCAAACAAATCTGAACCGTCATCATGCTAAATGGGTAGAATTTATTGAGTCCTTTCCTTGCATTATAAAACACAAGAACGGGAAGGATAATGTTATTGCTGATGCTATGTCTCGTCGTTATACTATGCTGTCACAGTTAGATTTTAAAATTTTTGGTTTGCAAACTGTGAAAGATCTATATGTTGACGATGCTGATTTTAAAGATGTTTTCTCTCATTGTGTTAATGGAAAACCATGGCACAAAATTCACTTGCAGGATGGGTTCCTGTTTCGCGCTAACAAGTTGTGTGTTCCAGCTAGCTCGATTCTTCTTCTGTTGTTGCAGGAGGCGCATGGAGGCGGTCTCATGGGGCACTTTGGCATTTATAAGACGCATGAGGTGCTGGCCTCCCACTTCTTTTGGCCCTAGATGCGCAAAGATGTTGAGCGCACTGTTGCATGTTGCACTACCTGTCAGAAAGATAAGTCACGATTGAACAACCAAGGTTTGTATATGCCTTTGCCTGTCCCTACTTCTTCTTGGCTTGATATTTCGATGGATTTTGTTTTGGGATTGCCTGACCTTGTCATATGACTGATGATGCTAGCAGTATTGCTGAATTGTTCTTTAGAGAGATTATTCGTTTGCATGGTCTTCCAAATACAATAGTCTCTGATCGTGATGCTAAGTTTCTCAGTCATTTTTGGAGATCTCTTTGGAATAAATTGGGAACTAAATTGTTGTTTAGTACAACTTGTCACCCTCAGACTGATGGTCAAACTGAGGTGGTTAATAGGACTTTATCAACCATGCTTAGGGCTATTTTAGATAAAAATTTGAAATGTTGGAAAGATTCTTTGCCTCATGTTGAGTTTGCTTATAATCACGCAAGGCATTCTTCTACAAATATGAGTCCTTTTCATATTGTTTATGGTTACATTCCTTGGGCGCCTATTGATTTGTTTTCGATTGATGCTGAGGACGCCCACACATAGATGTTATTGCACATATTGAACAAATGATTAACCTGCATGAGCAAACTCACCAAAACATTACTGCTGCTAATGCTAAATTTCAGGTTGCTGGTAGTAAAGGTAGAAAACTTGTTACTTTTGAACCTGGTGATCTGGTTTGGTTACATTTGAGAAAGGATCGTTTTCCTGCTTTGCGTCGTTCTAAATTGATGCCTCGTGCCGCTGGTCCTTTTAAAGTACTAACCAAAATTAACGATAATACTTATGTCCTTGACCTGCTTGCGGAGTTTGGTGTTTCCACTAGTTTTAATGTTGCAGATTTGAAACCATATGCGGGTGAAGATGAGGAGTTGCCTTCCAGGACGACTTCAGTTCAAAAAGGGGAGGATGATGAGGACACCATGAGTACATCTACACTAGCAGCAGCTCAGGCGCCTCCAGATGCCCAGGCGCCAGCTCTAGAAGCTCAGGCGCCACCTCTAGATGTAACACTACGACAGGCGCCACCAGTTGGGCCAGCTGATGTGGTCATGTCTGATCCATTAATTGCAAATTGTATTTACAATGATGCTACAATTGCTGCTGCAGCCAATGCTTCAGAAACTCCTATCAGCTCAATTAAATCCAATGCTAAGTTTGTTTCATATGTTGCTGAAGAGAAGGAGGAAGCAAACATCATCGCGGATGCTAACACAAGTATAGACAATGATATGCACAAGAAGGAACCAACTGAACATTTGTTAAAGCTGAGGACGGCTTTCTTTCAAGAAAGGGAGGATAATGAGGACATGGCTCATCAAATTATTACAACTACCAATTCTGAAATGAAATGTCATTCCACATATATTTCAGAAGGTAATGCTTTTGAAAAGAAGAACATTCAGTTTGGCTCTTTCTCATTTGTTGCAAATCATGAGAAGACTCCAGTAGTGCTATCAGCTAGTCATGCCATGTCATGCAACATTTTCATTGGGCCTAATATAGTGAAGGATGAATATAAAAGAGAAACAAGGCCATATGTCAAGATCGGATCATTGATAGTGGAAATTGAGGAAGCTAAGGATCATATCCAGGTTGCTAAGACCTTCCCAAGGGCGTGGCATACTTTCCTATCAAGTTCTACACGACCTCACGTCAATCCAATCACGAAATTGCAAGATATGGAAATTCCAATTCAGTTTGGACTCGGTTTGGTGCAGCCAGATAGGCATGGACAAGAAATACCATATCTCCCTCATACAGAGTCCGTTGGGGGTGAATTAGTACTTGATGGAAAGATAATTTCATAAGATTTCCAACGCATATGGCCTCTTTGTCTGATTCGTCTCAAGACTGTTACTGTAATAAAAATAATTGTCAGGTTGTGTTGAGTCCGAGTCTGTTTTGAGTTGTGGTCGAGTCGGACTGTGTGTTGGCAGGCCTGCGTGCCATTAAGCCTAGGGCCGGCGCCCCTGTAAGGTAGAGTTGAATTTTATTGTGTTTATGGTCGTGGTGTCCTCTAAGGAACCTTAGAGGCGTTGCCCTCACCTATCGATTGAAGATTGCTGCCGTCAATCCCTTGCAGGTTGCTGAAGTTTGTGATCAGGTGATCCTTCTCCTGGGTACGTACTGGAACTTCGTGGTTCCCCTTCTCCAAATCGTGCTCATCTGAGTCGCGGGTTGGAGAATTTATCTATTGCTGGTTTGAGATTACATCAAGTTCTTGTAAATGGGTATTATCTATCGTGTGCTGTCGCTATTTGTGATTGCTAGAAAAGAACCCATCTGTGGTGTGCTCTGTTATCTTTGTTGGATTAAATCAGTGTGGTTTTGCTGCCTAGCTGCATATTGTTCATATAGCTCGTTGATACCTTTTCGTTGCTGCTTGTACCATGAAAGATTGGGACAAATCTCGAGCATCGTAGGCATGTGCTCATCATTTGGTATCAGATTGCAGGCTGCTCACGGTACTTTGTGAAAGTGTTTGCTGTTGTTTTATGATGGGTGATTATAGCTTTGCAGATGAGATTAAGTTTGTGCCTAAACTTTCTTCAAGAGCTTCTCAGTCTGAATATTATGAGTGGGATGCTATGGAGGATTTTTTGTATGATCGTGGTCTGGAATCATACATGAAGATTCATTTTGCAAGGCGAACTTTTTCTGAATGTGTTTCGCGGTGGTGGATAAAGTTGCGGCAAGGACATCTTGACAGAGGTGAGGATCCTTGCAGCACATGGTCAGGTATGAAAAAGCTGTTACAACGTCGCTATGATCCGCCAAATGAGAAAACATTCTTTCCAAAGAAAACTTTAGCTGCTGGTAACCATAGTTCTTTTGACATCAAGCCAATGATGCGTTCACCATGGATTGATTCCATTGTTGGAGACATCAATGAGCCTCAACAAGGTACTACAACCAAAAGTTATCTTGCTGAAAATAGGTTGCGTAGCAGCAAGGAAAAGTCTAATGTTCCTAAAAGTATTTCTCCTTGCAAAGAGCATGGGAAATCTGCTGTTGTGTTTTCCAAATACATTTCTCCTAGTGAGAATAGAAAGAAATATGCTAGTGCAAGGGATGTGCCAAAAGCTAATATTCTGAGTGGGATTTCTTCTACACCAATGAAGCATGTTAGGTCCTCAAGTGCTGCTGGTCACAAAGGTAATTTCTGCCTTGATGAAGCTGAGACAAGGCTGCATAAATTGCAAGAACAGCTCAAGCAAGAGAAAAAGGAGAAGCATGTTGCTACTGAAATATTTCTTGCGCCTCAACTGAATCAAGAAGTCCATTCTGATGCCAATGAATCAAAAGAAGAAACCCCGATAGAGGGCTTAAACTTGCTGGTACAGAAGGATGAGAGTGCTAACACTGCCGCTGCTCAAACGGGACAGCGATGGATTGTCTTTCAATCTGAATGTAAGATCAAGGATAAGGTATGTAAGCTTGTTATTGATGGCGGGAGTTTTAACAACATGATTAGCAAGGATCTGGTGCAAGCATTATCACTATCGACATGGAGGCTTCCTACACCACACCATGTCAAGTGGATGAATCCTTCTGGAAAGCTGAAAATAACGCACAAGGTGCGAGTGAATTTTTCTGTTGGTAATTATATTGACAAAGTGGAATGTGATGTAGTGCCAATGGATGTTTGTCATTTACTATTGGGGAGACCATGGGAGTATGATCTGAATGCTACACATGAAGGCCACTCCAACTATTATTCTTTTGTCCATAAGGGAGTGCCTCATGTTCTAAAGCCAGTGCAAGCGTGTGCTATAATGGCTGACGTGTTTCCCGCTGATACAAAGAAGAAGGCCCCTAAAATTATCCCAAAGACGGGGACGTCTTTGCTTCAAGAAAGGGAGAATGATGTGGTCATGTCTGATCCATTAATTGCAAATTGTATTTGCAATGATGCTACAATTGCTGCTGCAGCCAATGCTTCAGAAACTCCTATCAGCTCATTTAAATCCAATGCTAAGTTTGTTTCATATGTTGCTGAAGAGAAGGAGGAAACAAACATCATCGCGGATGCTAACACGAGTATAGACAACGATATGCACAAGAAGGAACCAACTGAACATTTGTTAAAGCCGAGGACGGCTTTCTTTCAAGAAAGGGAGGATAATGAGGACATGGCTCATCAAATTATTACAACTACCAATTCTGAAACGAAATGTCATTCCACATATATTTCAGAAGGTAATGCTTTTGAAAAGAAGAACATTCAGTTTGGCTCTTTCTCATTTGTTGCAAATCATGAGAAGACTCCAGTAGTGCTATCAGCTAGTCATGCCATGTCACGCAACATTTTCATTGGGTCTAATATAGTGAAGGATTAATATAAAAGAGAAACAAGGCCATATGTCAAGATCGGATCATTGATAGTGGAAATTGAGGAAGCTAAGGATCATATCCAGGTTTCTAAGACCTTCCCAAGGGCGTGGCATCGACATCATGTCAATCCAATCACGAAATTGCAAGATATGGAAATTCCAATTCAGTTCGGACTCTGTTTGGTGCAGCCAGACAGGCATGGACAAGAAATACCATATCTCCCTCATACAGAGTCCGTTGGGGGTGAATTAGTACTTGATGGAAAGATAATTTCATAAGACTTCCAACGCATATGGCCTCTTTGTCTGATTTGTCTCGAGACGGTTACAGTAATAAAAAACAATTCTCAGGTTGTGTTGAGTCCGAGTCTGTTTTGAGTTGTGGTCGAGTCGGACCGTGTGTTGGCTGGCCTGCGTGCCATATAGCCTAGGGTCGGTGCCCCTGTAAGGTAGAGTTGAATTTTATTGTGTTTATGGTCGTGGTGTCCTCTAAGGAACCCTAGAAGCATTTCCCTCACCTATCGATTGGAGATTGCCGCCGTCAATCCCTTGCCGGTTGCTGAAGTTCGTGATCAGGTGATCCTTCTCCTGGGTACGTACTGGAACTTCGTGGTTCCCCTTCTCCAGATCGTGCTCATCTGAGTCGCGGGTTGGAGAATTTATCTATTGCTGGTTTGAGATTACATCAAGTTCTTGTAAACGGGTATTATCTATCGTGTGCTGTCGCTATTTGTGATTGCTAGAAAAGAACCCATCTGTGGTGTGCTCTGTTATCTTTGTTGGATTAAATCAGTGTGGTTTTGCTGCCTAGCTGCATATTGTTCATATAGCTCGTTGGTACCTTTTCATTGTTGCTTGTACCGTGAAAGATTGGGACAAATCTCGAGCATCGTAGGCGTGTGCTCATCACCAGCTACTCGGGCTCGTACGAGAGAATTAAACATCATCATGTTGTTAAAGAACGAAGGCCCAGGATGCATAGAAGAGGGCCCAACTGGACAGCCCAGGAGGGGCCCCTAGGGTTGGGCGCCAGGAGAAGGTGAAAGGACCTTGTGATGCCTAGAGGGGAGGTGAATAGGATCACTTCAAATTTCTGAAACAATTGCAGCGGTTAAATAGGGGGTCGGTACTACCGACATAGTGCCGGAACTACCGAGGGGTTAGTACTTCCGGTACTGTGGCGGTACTATCGACCAAACAGAGATGACTTAAATGGAAATTTGAAATGCACGACAATTCTAGCAATTCTACTTGAATCAAAATGTTAGTATAGATGCTAAGAACCTCCTGCAACCACAGATATGAGTTGGAACACAACAAATAAATAGATCGGGCACAAACAAGCTCTAGGGTTAGCAAATTGCAAAGAACTCAAACAAGCAAAGGAGATAAGAGATTTAATCCAAAGTTCACTCCCACAAAGGAAGCTACGTCTCCGTTGAGGATCCCACAAAGGGAGGGCTATCACCAAGAGCCTCTTTGCCTCACCCAATCCCCACAAAGGAAGATTGGTGCTCACTAAGAATTCTCCACCAAGGAGAGGGTAATACAAACGATCCCGGGTGCTCCACACCAAGAGGGCACTCAACGGGAAACGCCTAACCCTTTAGAAGCAAGCTTCAAGAGTAACAAACGCGAATCGATGCCCGGAGATGCTTCAAGTGCTCTTGAGATGAGGGAATTCGAAGGGGCTCTCAAAGCTTCTCAATCTCACACTAGAATCACTCCTCCAACCAAACCCGAGCTCAAAGGAATCAAGTCTTGGCTCTAGGAGGGAGGGGAGAAGTGGAGTGAATGCTCAAGTGTGTTTTTGTCCCGTGGTTGGTCAGCCGCAAGTGAGGGAGAAGGAGTGGGGTATAATAGAAGCCCTCAAAAACTAGCCGTTACTGTGCAAAATCGGGACCCTCGGTACTTCCGACCCCGGGTCGGTACTACCGAGGGGTGCCGAGAAACTCAACAGTGAAGCTTTCTCGGTACTACCGACCCTGGGTCGGTACTACCGAGGGTCTGGCTAAAACTCGCCAGAGAACCCATATCGGTACTACCGACCCTAGGTCGGTACTACCGACAAAAGCTGAGACTTTGAGAAGAGAGGAGCAAACGTGTTCATGTTGGCTCGGGGTTCCTCTCACTCACTCAGCTCATCTCCTTAAGCACTTTTAGCATCTCTTGGCTGTCAATTCGCATCCCCCTTTATAGTACGGTGTTTCCTATACTCAAATTCAAAATCAAAAAGAATGTAAGCCTTGACTTGAGTTGAAAACACCGATTTGGAGTTGGGGGCCTTCCTTTGGTCAAAACCATGATTTTCATTTAAGTAAATCCTGCACACATCTTGTGAATGATTAAATACCACAAATTGTGTTTGTCATTATCACCAAAACAAATTAGGGGCCAAGATGCACTTTCAATCTCCCCCTTTTTGGTGATTGATGATAACACAATTCGTTTTCAAATAAAGATGTGTGTATCCAACAATTTTGAGAGAAGCTCCCCCTAAATGTGTGCTTGATCTTTATGAAGGCCTCAAATGCCCATCACACATTTAGCAAAAGATTCTCTCTCAATTGCATACACAAGTGCATAAGTGTGAAATAATAACCGAGATGCATATGACATGATATCTAAACCAACAAAGTGACAAATAACAACCATCATTCAACACATAGCATCACAAATAGATAATAGAGGTTCCACACTAGCATAATTAAGTCTTACAAATTTTAAAAGGTTCTAGGTTCACCACATCATCAACCATCACACCACACAAATAAGTTCACACATGTCCACAAGCTAAGATAGATAGATAAAGCGAGATACACACCACATCCACATGGACAATTGTGAGCTCACTCCCCCTTTGGCATCAAGCGCCAAAAAGGAGGAGGCCATTCAATCATCGCTACCATGTGGGGAGTGGACAGCCGGAGGAGAGTCTTCTTCTTCGTCGGTCTCACCACCACCAAAGTCTTCATCATCAATGTCGGCTGGAGGTGCTCCATACATCATAGACGTGTCACCATACACCTCCCAAGGATTGTAGAAGACCGGTGGAAGAGGGAAGTCCATGGGCTCACGAACGGGAGAGTGCTCGATGTTGGCCTGAGTGAGCAAGGTCTTCTGACGGGTCTCCAACTTAATGAGCTGCTCATCCACATATTGCCTATGGGCACGAATCTCTTGAGCATTGTGCTTCCCAACATTGAAGCAAGCGAAGAGGCCCTGAGAGAGGAAGTTGAAGATGCTCTTCTTCTTGTCGGGGGGAAGGTTGCCCCTAGATGAAGATGGTCCATGAGATGATGATGGGGCTTCATGAGAGGAAGGACCACCGGAGGAAGGCCCGGCTGAGGATGAGGGCCTAGGAGGGGCATGCTTGCCCAACTTGAGAAGACGCTCAATGTTGCCCTTGTTTGGCTTGTACCAAGTGTGAGGCTTGTCGGTGAGAATGTTAACTCGGGCAACCTCACATATCATCTGAAAGATCCAAGGAGCGTACTGACAACTCTTCTAAGCAGAGACCGAGCACATGATGATTTCCTCCCAAATGAAGTCAAACACACTAAATGCCTCTTGATCCGGTCCCATCCTCACAAGAACTTCCTTGATAATGTTGGAGACATTGTAGTTGTCGCCTATCTTAGGAGTGAGAGTGTACCGAAAAAGTTGGTTCAACATCCTATAGGCGGGCTTCATGCCATGAGTTGTCCCAAACTCAATATTTCCATAGGCTGTGTCATACATAAATGCCATCTCACTGTCAAGTGGGATCTCTCCACCATGAAGCTTTGGGCGACCAAGATCTTCTTCACCAAATCTCAGAATTTGAGCAAACCTCTCATAAAAGACCGAGAGGGGCTTCCCTTGCAAAAGCTAATGGAATGTCTTGGTTTCACGCCGGACATAGAGATTGGCATAGAACTGAGCTACAACTTCTTCATTCCAATCACAATTCATGGCCATAATGGAGGTCATCCCCTTAGCATGACAAATATCAATGGCCTCATTGACGGCCGGAATGTTGAGAGACCTCAAGTTTTCCCAATGAATTGACTTCATATCTACGGTGATGTTTCCCTTGGGCAAGATGACGGTCTCATACCAATCGGCATTGAACTTGAGCCAGAAGCGGATGTCTGAGTCAAACTCCTTTTGATATTGAGCCGAATCGGTATACCTTTCCTTGTACACATCATGTGTGCCAACCTTGTAGTCTACCCTCTTCAAGATACCAAGCTGAGTGGCCGGGCGAGGGGGACGGGATGGCCTCAACACAAATTGAGCAAGAGACGCCAATGAGATGTCTTCATAGTCATCATAGTGGTCATCCGGAGCGTGAGCTTGCTTGGTGCGTGCACGATGACTTTCATCGGCGGATCGACGAAGAGCTGCTGGAGGAACGGTGCGGCCACGACCACGTGGGCGTTGAGCACTTGTGCCCACCTTCCTCTTCCTTTGAGCGAGAGGGACGTCGTCGTCGTCGGAGCCCTCGTGGATCACTTGCTTGCCCGCACGACCCATCTGAGGAGATATGGAATGATCGCATAAGATGGTTGAAAAGATTTGAGAAGAATCGACCCCTACCTTGAGCCAAATGCCCTGGTTCAGGCGGTTGTTGGTACTTCCGGCCCGGGGCCAGTAGTACCGATGGCCCGCGCACAGTGGCAATGATTCATGGATTGAGCGATTCAACCAACAAAAGTTTGCAAGATCATAGGTACGAGTTCTAGGATGGATAAGAAGATGATTCCCTAAAGCATTCGTCCTATAAACAACTACATTGAGAGATCGAGCAACAGGATTTTGAGTGAGATACCTTGAGCTCTCCCGCGCGAATCGAGGAACTCCCGGCGAGGATCGGATGTTCCGAGGGATGGAGAATCCAAAGGAACGACTAGCTTCAAGATTCCACGGTTGATTCTTGAGATCCCCTCAACGGATTTGAAAGAGAGTGAGAGGGGAGTCGGCAATGGTTGGGAAAAGAAAACCCTAGAACAGCCGAGTCCTGAGGTATATTTATACCCACGGGATTTCTCGGTAGTACCAAGAGGGGTCGGTACTACCGAGGAGCCAGAGAAATTCAGCCAGAGAGTCTTTATCGATAGTACCGGCCCTGCCTCGGTACTACCGAGGTCCAAGATAAATTCGTCCAGAGAACTCTTATCGGTAGTACCGAGGGGGGGGTCGGTACTACCGAGGATTTTCAAAACTCCAACAGTAAGTTCATATCGGTACTTCAGGCCTTGTGCCGGTAGTACCGAGGGTTTTCGAAATTCCTACAGTAAGATCCTGTTGGTACTTCCGACCTTGTGTCGGTAGTACCGAGGGGTTAAAGATCCTTTTGGAAAGATTGGGGAATCCAGCAGAAATAGATAGAGAGATGTAGCTATGGACATGTAGAACAGCCATAATATTTGGTGATTAGGCACAATCAATCAAGCAAAGCAATAATCACCAAAGATCATGGGAAGAACCAATTTTGTAAGACACACACAAAATAAAGAAAATAAAGTATTTTTCTCTCTATCTAGGCATCAAACAATTGTGTGCAACAAGTCAAGCTAAATTATGAGAATCCAAGATATTTAGCTCACTTCTCAAAGCACAAAACATTTGCTCATCTAGAGGCTTAGTGAAGATATCGGCAAGTTGCCTCTCGGTGCTCACATGACGTAGAGCAATATCTCCCTTAGCCTCAAGATCCCTTAAGAAATGATGTCGAATATCTATGTGCTTTGTTCTAGATTGTTGAACCGAATTGTTAGCTAGCTTGATGGCACTCTCATTGTTACACAAGAGTGGAATCTTACTAAACTCACAACCGTAATCACTCAGCGTTTGCTTCATCCACAAAAGTTGTGCACAACAAG
Organism: Cenchrus fungigraminus; assembly: GCA_036936925.1. Classification (NCBI taxonomy): domain Eukaryota; kingdom Viridiplantae; phylum Streptophyta; class Magnoliopsida; order Poales; family Poaceae; genus Cenchrus; species Cenchrus fungigraminus. Next base: position 54,578,672 of record CM072778.1, read on the forward strand.
CACCGGCTGCCACATACTCGGCTTCGACCGTGGACAAAGCAACCGAATTTTGCTTCTTTGAGCTCCACGACACCAAAGACCTACCAAGAAATTGGCAAGTCCCGGTAGTGCTCTTTCGATCTACTTTGCAACCGACATAGTCCGAATCGGAGTAGCCAAGTAAATCAAAAGTGGAGCCCTTGGGATACCACAAGCCAAGGTTAGGAGTGTGTACCAAGTATCTAAAGATTCTCTTAACAGCCATTAGATGACACTCCTTAGGATTAGCTTGAAATCTTGCACACATGCACACACTAAGCATTATATCAGGCCTAGATGCACAAAGGTAAAGGAGGGAGCCAATCATGGAACGAAATACCTTTTGGCCGACCGACTTCCCTTCTTCATTGAGATCAAGATGTCCATTTAATGCCATGGGAGCCTTGATGGGCTAGGAATCGGCCATGTCAAACCTCTTGAGCGTATCCTTCACATACTTGGTTTGACATAAGAAAGTCCCTTCCATCAATTGCTTGATTTGATACCCAAGGAAGAACTTCAATTCACCCATCATAGACATCTTGAATATCTTGGTCATGATCCTACTAAACTCTTCACAAAATTTATCATTAGTAGACCCAAAGATAATGTCATCAACATAAATTTGGTATACAAAGATATCATTTCCATTTCTTTGAATGAAGAGAGTAGAATCGGCTTTACCTATCTCAAAACCGTTCTTGAGAAGAAAATCCTTAAGGCATTCATACCATGCTCTAGGAGCTTGCTTAAGCCCATAGAGCGCCTTATGGAGCTTGTACACATGGTTGGGGAAGTTTTGATCTTCAAAGCCCGGTGGTTGCTCAACATAAACTTCTTCTTGGAGAGGTCCATTCAAGAATGCACTCTTCACATCCATTTGATGGAGCTTGAAATCATGATGAGTAGCATAGGCCAAAAGGATACGAATTGACTCAAGCCTTGCTACCGGAGCAAAAGTCTCTCCAAAGTCCAAGCCTTCAACTTGAGTATAGCCTTTGCCCACAAGCCTTGCCTTATTCTTTGTGACGACACCAAATTCATCTTGCTTGTTCCTAAAAACCCATTTGGTGTCGATCACATTTTGCTTGGGTCTTGGCACCAACTCCCAAACTTCATTTCTCTTGAAGTTGTTCAACTCTTCCTCCATGGCAATAATCCAATCCGGGTCCTCCAGACCTTGTTCCACACTAAGAGGTTCCAAAGAGGAAACAAACGAGTAAAATGCACAAAAATTTGACATTCTTGAGTGAGTTGTTACCCCTCTTTGGATGCTCCCAAGAATGTTGTCGACGGGATGATCCCGTTGAACCATTTGATGTACTCTTGGGTGTGGTGCTTGAGATTGACGTTGAATGGGTCCATCATCATCACCTTCAACTTGTGGAGCTTCTTCTTGAGCTTGACCAACTTGTTCTCCCCCTTGATCAAAGCCTCGTCCATGATCGTCACCATGAACTTAACTTTCTTCTTGATGAACTTGAGAACTTGGTGGTTCCACTCTAGTTGATGATGATGGATCTTGGTTTCTTGAGTCAACCGGAGCTTGAACTTGAACCTCACGAGGCATCACTTCACCGGTCCCCATTCTAAAGATTGATACACTTGGGGGCTCTTCATCATCTACAAGGTTTTCATTAACTTGCTCTCATTGAGAGCCATTGGATTCATCAAATTTCACATCTACCGTGGTCTCAACACAACCGGTGGTTTTGTTGAAAACACGATAGGCATGTTCGTTAGTTCCATAACCAATGAGAAAACCTTCATCAAACTTGGATGCAAACTTTGAGGCTTTGGGTTTCTTGCTAAGTATGAAACACTTACACCCAAAGACCCTAAAGTAGTGCACACTCGGTTTCTTACCGGTGATAATCTCGTAGGGAGTCTTGTTCATGTACTTGTGGAGGTAGAGGCGGTTGGCGGCATGTCATGCGGTGTTGATGGCTTCCACCCAAAATGAGTCCGGAGTTTTTTATTCATCAAGCATTGTTCTTGCCGCTTCAATCAATGTACGGTTCTTCCTCTCAACAATGCCATTTTGTTGAGGAGTGTATGGAGCGGAGAGTTCATGCTTGATGCCTTCTTCATTGAGGAACTCTTCAACTTGAGTGTTCCTAAACTCCGAGCCATTATCACTTCTTATGTTCTTGACCTTGAGCTCGAACTCATTTTGAACTCTTCTAATGAATTTCTTGACCACTCCCTTTGCTTCACTCTTCTCTTGCAAAAAGAATACCCAAGTGAAACAGGAAAAGTCATCAATAATTACTAGACCATATTTGTTACCACCGATGCTTATGTAGGCAATTGGTCCAAACAAGTCCATGTGTAGTAGCTTCAATGGTCTTGATGAGGATAGGATGTTCTTGGCGGGATGATGCGCTCCTACTTGCTTCCCGGCTTGACAAGCACTACACAACCTATCTTTCTCAAAAACAACATTTGTTAGTCCTATGATGTGCTCATCTTTTTGAAGTTTGGCCAAGTTCCTCATGCCAACATGGGCTAGTCGGCGATGCCATAGCCAACCCATGTCGGATTTTGCCACTAAGCAAGCCTTAGGGTCCACCTTTACTTTTGTGAAATCCACATAGTAAAGTTTTCCCCGTAGATGACCCGCAAAGACAATAGAGGAATCCTCCCTTCTAGAGACGGTCACACCTTCATGGGTAAAGAGACAATTATAGCCTTTCTCACAAAGTTGTGAAACCGACAGCAAGTTGTATCCTAACCCTTCAACATGATAAATATCTTCAATTGAATTAGTTGTTGAGATAGCAATTTTACCTAGACCGACAACATCTCCTTGACTATTGTCTCCATAGATGATAGTTTCCGTAGGGGTGTCATAATGATCAAGGGATGCAAATAAGCCTTCATCTCCGGTCATATGATTAGTGGCACCACTATCAATTAACCAAGCGATTCCATCGGAGGAGTAGGCCTACAAAACAAGTTTAAGCTTTTGGTTTAGGTACCCAAAAAAATTTGGGTCCTTGGAGGTTAGAAGCATAAACTTTTGGAACCCACACACTCTTCCTCATGGCCTTCTTAGTGTAGGCTCCAACATACTTGACCACCATTTTACCATTGTGGTCCAAGGTCACAACATAGTCACAAGTGTAGTTCGGAGAGGGCTTGTGTTCAACCACATTCTTCGATGCCTTTGATGGAGAATTAACCCCACCATTTCCTTTTGTGGTGTTCACAATCTTTGGCTTGTCTTTTGTTGTGATAGAGGTGGTGACTCCATGGGTAATGTCCATGATAGTGTTGAGGTAGCCTCCCTTGTTCCACAAGGGAATCTCATGCCCTTTCACCACCACCCTACCATTGACCTTGTTGTTCTTGTAGTGCCCAAGTCCTTGCTTGTCAACTACCTTAGGTATGGACTTGGCACCATTCTTGCCTTGAGTGATCAACATGTTCAACCGGGCTATTTCCTTGTCTTTGCTCTTGATTGTCTCTTTAAGCCTTGCATGGTTAGTCTTAAGAGCATTTATATCCACATTCACTAGTACAGAAGTTCACATCCGTGACAAAACACTTTCATCATGGAACAAGCTAAATTCGTCATTGAAAACCTTCTGTGACGAATTTATGACAATACTGAAATCGTCGTAGAACACGCGTCACATTTGACGCACGGTGACGAATCAACCATTTTCATCACAGAACTGCTCCTTTTCAGTGACGGACACGTTTTTCGTCATGCAACCGCTCGTCTTATATGACTAGTGAACATCGTCACTGATTTCGTCATGAAAGTGACTGCCACGTGGCACCAAGCATGCTGGAAGCTGACATGGCTCGATGCCACGCTGGCTACCTACATGGACGATGACGTGGCTACCTACATGGACGATGGTGTGGCTACCTATGTGGACGATGGCGTGGCTTCTTACGTGGACTATGACGTGGCTACCTACATGGACGATGACATGGCTGCATACGTGGATGATGACGTGGCAGTTGATGTGGCAATGATGACGTCATCACCACATACACAATTCAAAGTTGGGCCTAAATTGGGCCAATTATTTTATTGATTCAATTTTTTTATTCCGCTCATTAAGCAATACTAAAAATCCAGCCCACTAAAATTTGCCAAATTTAAGCCCACTTATTACAAAACAGGTTACAATCCATGATAACATAATCTCAGCAGATTACAGAGGCCATATCACATACATGCTCACAACAAATCCACAATGGCACATTCACCAACACAACAACAGGCAGAACATATAGGTACCGTGACACATCCATGTTTTCATCTAGCATCAGAAGCCACCATGATAGAAGCTCCAATTTTACCGTGAAATCAATGAAAGTCTTCTGCGCCGTTTGTGCTAAGCATTTCTTCAAACTCAGTGCAGAATCACGCATTTGAGAACATCATTATCCAACAAAGATGGTGTCAATCTACAAATTCAATTCAATAAGATGAATATTTAATTTGATTCCATAAAAAATTGCCAAGATAAAGTAGTTTTACATTTTTTTCATATCAAAAAAATATAAAGATAAATTAAATAGAAAATTTTACAAGGTCCACATTTCCTACAAGACAAGAAAGCCTAGACTTCAAAGGACAGCCGAATCAGTTTCAGGTAAAAGTTAGCATGTGCTGACACATGACTAACAGAAAATATGGTGCCAAACTTGAACTGTGATATACAGCTGCTCTTACTTAAATATGTGCAACAGAAACTTGTAGTTTTAGTGTAAGCATATGCAGCAGTGGTTTACAGCTAAAATGTCAACAACACAAGTGGACCAAGCTCTCAAACAATGTAGGATGTATGATGATCAAAGTTATGAGACAGCCAAAGGATTCTAACATTAACTTCAGCACAAATCGATGCTGACTATAAGTTCAGAATGCAAATTATACTGACATCAGTGTGCACACAAGAGAAGTCGTTAGCTATGTAGCTATGATCAGAACAAGAGATTCACATCTGTTTTAACTTCACACATTATCTTCTACATGTCTAGCAGAACAAAACATTTCTTTGGTGATTGTTTACTCATAGCAATTGCCTCACCAAAGCCGAGTAGTCTAGCCAAACTGTTTTTTGTTATTGCAGCAAAGCACTTACCCTCAAAGATTGACTGCATTCAAAAACTTGGTCGCAAAGCTGGTGCTCACCAGCAAAAAGATGACCTGTTTGCAGAGGCAAATGTCACTAGAGGAATGCTACACCATAACAGAAGATATGACAGGAAGATTTTTCTAACAGCAATTCGCATGAAATGAATCCAATTTCCTATTTTAGACTCCAAAATTTCCCAAGGCATTTTCTGCACTTCAACTTTGCTCAGTTTTTCAACACCCAAGTTCTTCAAACTTGATTCTGCTACATATTACTAAGTGTTTTGCCATCAAGTTCAATACAACAGTTTTTCAACATCCAGATGCTGCACACGAGGGAGAATATGTCTCAGCAAGTCACTCAATAGAGCATTTGCCAGCAAGTTCAATACAACAGTTCTGTCTATAGTGTTCTGCTACAAGAGACCACAAATCACTAAGTGTTTTGGACAACAAACATATTGTCAGGTTGCATGATCTTGGGAGAGGGGTTCTATTTATAAATTAGCATCCCAGAGCTCAGCACGAAACATTTAGTTGGATTCATTAGATACTTCTGAATGCATGTGCTATTGGAACAGGAAATGGAAAAACATGTGTCTGACATATGGATGCACATCTAAGCTGTTGTAACCCTTCAGAATTAGACAACACTGCTGCTGCACTCAACATATTTTGCATTAGCACCTGTGATTCAGAATTAGACAACACTTAGCAATATGGCCGACTCTACTGCATTAGCACTTGTGATTCAGAATTAGACAACACTTAGCAATTAGACAACACTGCTCCTGCACTCAACATATGGCCGACTCTACTGGTGGGCATATCCTAGTTGATGCATACAGATCCAAATATTTAAAAAATGAATGCAAGCAAGGAGAAATCATATGGATCAAGTCAGTTTCATTTGCAGCAGTTCAAAGTGGACATATTAGTGAAGTTACCATCCAGGCAAAGTACTGAGAAAGCATCTTAACAGTTTTATTATTGTTTTTTGTTCTCCACTGTTAATACAACTTAAGGTCAAATTACACAAAATTTGAGCTATTCTGAATATAATCTGCAGAGGTCGATTTAAATTTGCAGGTGCCCTTGCTGTTACCTGAATCGAGCTAGGGATCGGGGAAGTAGTGTACCAGACCTCACAGCGCTGCAAGGTCGCCAGATCCTAAGCTCACACCATTGTCGTGACCTGAGACAGGGGAGAGGAGAGAGGAGAGAGATGAAATGTCAGAGAGAGAGTGGTGGCTGGATCTGAGAAGGTGATGCAGTGGGTGGATCTGAGAAGGGCATCTCGTTGAGGAAAATCAGCAGCCGAAGGAGCCAGGGTCGCGCACGAGCTTGGACCATGGGAGCACCTAACCCAATGGGGAAACCAGGACAGTGATCGACCAGATGCAGAAATCGTGGAGAAGAAATGCAAGTAGGAAAGGGCCTCGGCCAGAAGAAGAAACAAAAGCTATCTTACCAGCTTCCGGTCGAGGTCTTCGGCCGCCGCCGCAGTCGATGCGGGCTCCGGTGGCGTGCTCACAACAGATCTGGGCTTCACGGGCACAGAGCACACGGGGGAGGAGTCGAGGGAGCCGGAGGCGGGCGGGACGACGTGTCGGAGGCGGAGGTCCTTGACGGAGACGTCACCCACACCACTGTGCAGGAGGAGCTCTGTGCGGTGGCGGGACGTGATGCCGCTGAGGCGCGCAGTGACGGGGATATGGTGTCTGCCTCCGCACGCGTGTGCTTGCCTCGGGTGCCCGCATCTGAGTCGGGTGGAGGTTGGCCAGAGGCGGCCGCGCCGGCCTAGCCACCTGGTGCAGGGAGAGCCAAACCTCGCCCCGCCCGATGGCGGAGTGCAGAGTGGCGGCGGAGGGAGCGAGGAAGGGTGGAGTGCGCGGGGTGGGCAGATAGGGTTTCGGCTAGGAGTGGTAGTGACTGGATATTTATATACAAGGAATCGCATCTGGACCGTTCAATAAAATTCAACGGGTTAGGATGTGATGCCATCCGATTTGGGCCGAGATGGGCTGAATTCAACATTCATTCCTGACAGCTTAATATTTTTCTTTTTCTTTTTTTTATTGCATCATTGTGAAGTATCACACAAAAATAATCATTTTATATACACAAACAAATTTTTATATGTAATATACGACATATAAGTTGTCTTGTAGAAATTATACAAATTGGCATAACAACATGTTTTTGACTCAAGTGGTTTCAATAAAGTGGGACCATACATTTTTCACAAAGGATACATCTGTCTTATAGTTTCCTAAAACTCAAAGTCAAACTTTGAAATTTGAATACCTCATAACAATTTTTGACTCGTTTGCATCTAAATTTTGGATACAAACTTATGTTGACCATAACATTAGCAATTATAAATTTAAATTAGTAATTTTTATTCAAGAATATGTATTTATATTCTCTACATAAATAGATGGAAACAAGCCATATGAATAAGATTAAAGAAACAATAACTGACTTACAGAACAACACAATAAAATGAAAGAACGTGATTTTAGAAAAAATTGGGAAAAAACACCAAATTTGGAGTTCATATGAAAGAGAAAAACCAAATACAACTTTTAATTCAGGATTAAAAAGAGAAAGATGAACCCTATAGGTGTTCTTCATCTCTGTACAATTAGGATATAAAATTCAACCCTAACCAACAAGTGTTTAAGTATATATAAATAAACTTCTGCTAACATACACAACTCCACTTGTAGCTTAGTGGTAACATGTCTTCCTTCCATCCCACAGGTCGTGGGTTCGACTCCACCTTCCGCACCATTTTTGCGCCAGGTTCTATTCCGAACCGTTGGGCCAGTGTGAGTCGTTTGTCTGGGCACTGTGCATTGTATTCCGGAGGCCGTTTGGGCCGATTGTCTGGGTGGACCTGATCCATTCCATCACGTACAATAACACTTAGGCCTACGGTACATGTGTGTGCATGCATGCTGCATGCAAGGTGGAAGGGCTGGCCCATTAAGGCCACGAACATGCAAGGGGGCAGGGCCGGCCCACCATTTATGACATGTCCATGCGGTGGTGGGGCCCACGTAGCCACGTGGACATGGAATGCGTGGGAATGGATGGTGGGACCGGGACCCATGGTCGGACCCCACAATTACATGTGGTTAAATGTGGGACCAAATCCTTGTTTTCATTTTCAAGTTGTTTTGTGACGATAATGTTGGTGTTCTGTGACGCCCATTTGCGTTCGTCATTGGTTCCTCACGGGCAGAACTGGAATGATTCATCTTTGATGAACAGGTTCGTTGTTCGGTGACGATCCTCTGAGTTTCGTCATCATTTTTAGTGGCTTGGCACCGTCACTCGTTATCTGTGACGAAGTTACAAAATTCGTCACGGTAGAGACCACTTCCATGACGAATAAATGTACCGTCACTATCAAATCGTCATAGATATTAACATTTCTACTAGTGATTAGAGCAAATTGAACAACCTTTGCTAGTGGAGGCATTAGAGTCAAGTGTTGCCTTAGGATTGGCTTTGGTGCTTTCCCAAAGAGTACTATAGTTTGCTTCAAGATTTTTATGTTTATCCGTTAAGCATGAAAGGCTTGATTGAAGCTCACTATGAGTAGCCTTTAGGGAAGCTAGAGATTCATTTGCCAAAGTGTAGTCCTTTGACATCCTCTTGTTAGAGTCATTGGCCAAGGACAAGTCCGTGGTCAACTTCTCCACCTTAGCCCCCTCTTCGGCAAGGCGTCTCTCTAGAGCAAGGTTTCTTTCATTTTCAAGGATAAGCAAGTCTTCTTGCTCATGGAGAGACACTTTCTTTTTCTATAATTTCTCCAAAAGCCTTTTTATTTCCTTATAGCCCTTTTTACTAAATTGTTTGATCATGTTAGCTTCAATTTCTTCTTCATTGTCTAGATCATCTATGTCACTAGGTGTGGATGAAGAAGAGGTGAGAGAGGATGAGGTGGTTGATTCTTGTACCTTGCTCCCCTTTGCCATAAGGCAAAAGTGAGAATGGTCCTCATCGTCGGAGAAGTTGTTGAAGAGGCGCGGTGAAGATGTTCCTTGTGCCATGGCAATGGTTGCCATGCCTTGCTTCTTTGTCTCTTCATCCTCATCACTTGAGTCCCATTGTTGACCCACGTGAGCATGCCCTTGATACTTGTTCTTGTACTCTTTGCTCTTCTCCTTGTACTTCTTCTCTTCCTCATTCTTGTTCTTGTTCCTGGGACACTCGATAATGAAGTGTCCATACTCTCCACACTCATAGCATTTGCGTTGAGACTTCTTCTTCCTTTCATCACCGCCTTTCTTTGATGCCCTTGACTTCAAGAATTTGTTGTACTTTCTTATGGCAAAGGCGGTTTCTTCATCCGTGCTTCCTTCTTCACTTGTGTCTTCATTCTTGGTCTTGGAAGTCTTGTGCTTTACTTCCACCGCTTCACTAGAGCTAGCATTGAGGGCCAAGCTCTTGTTCACCTTCAAGCTTAGAGATTTTTCAACATCTTGATCAACTAGCTCTTGATGCAAGATCTCACCAAGAAGTTGATTGGGAGTCATGTTGTAGTAGTTTGGGTCTCTTCTTATCATAGTTGCAAGACTTGGGTTCTTCGGGGTGAAAGCTCTTAGCAACTTCTTTGTGACCTTGGAGTCATCCCAATCATCACTTCCTAGTGCCTTGATGTCCGAGACAAGGAGCATGAGTCTATCATACATCTCTCTTACGATTTCTCCATCCTTCATGACGAATAGCCAAGCTCTCCATGAATCAAATCAATCTTTTCTTGTCTCACATGATCGGTTCCCTCACGTGCTTCCTTGAGTGTATCCCAAATCACCTTGGCAATTTGGATGTTCCGAACCTTGTTGAATTTTTTGGCACACAAGGATCCCAAGATTACTCTTGTAGCTTGTACGTTGCGATGGAGGTCTTGCTCATGCTTGAATATGAGGGCTTCTCCTCCGGCGGGGATTGTCACACCTACACACACAATCTTCCAAAGAGAAGGGTGAAGCCCATAAAGGTGCATTTGCATATCTTAAGCCCATTTGGGATAGTCTTTCCTATCGAAATGGGGAGGCTTTCCCAAATGCACGGAATAAAATTTTTCGTTAGGATGGTTGCCCGGAAATTGCGTGTAGTTTTGGGGCACTTCATAGAAGCCGGAGCGCGTGTACTTGGCTTGCTCCTTCTTGATCATCTTCTTGAGGAGCTTTTTAGCCATCTTCTTAGCCTTCTTCTTCTTCTTGGCTTTTCTTCTTTTCTTCGCCGCCTTCCTTGCCGCAACATCATCATCCTTGACGTCTTCATCGCTTGAGTCGGAGTCCGAGTTAGAGTCGGATGAAGAGTCGTCGGAGCTCTCGCCAATGGAACAGCTTGGAGCCTTCCCGGTGATGTCACCTTCTTGGGCTGCCTTAAGCTCTTTTTCTTGAGCTTCCTTGGCTGCGATTTCTTCGGCGGATTGGTTACCTCCACTCCCCGACATCTTGATCCCTTAGCGGTTAAGCCTAAATCAAGGGATTAGGCTCTGATACCAATTGAAAGGACCTTGTGATGCCTAGAGGGGGGTGAATAGGATCACTTCAAATTTCTGAAACAATTGCAGCGGTTAAATAGGGGGTCGGTACTACCGACACAGTGCCGGAACTACCGAGGGGTCGGTACTTCCGGTACTGGGGCGGTACTACCGACCAAACAGAGATGACTTAAAAGGAAATTTGAAATGCACGACAATTCTAGCAATTCTACTTGAATCAAAAGGTGAGTATAGATGCTAAGAACCTCCTGCAACCACAGATATGAGTTGGAACACAACAAATAAATAGATCGGGCACAAACAAGCTCTAGGGTTAGCAAATTGCAAAGAACTCAAACAAGCAAAGGAGACAAGAGATTTAATCCGAAGTTCACTCCCACAAAGGAAGCTATGTCTCTGTTGAGGATCCCACAAAGGGAGGGCTATCACCAAGAGCCTCTTTGCCTCACCCAATCCCCACAAAGGAAGATTGGTGCTCACTAAGAATTCTCCACCAAGGAGAGGGTAATACAAACGATCCCGGGTGCTCCACACCAAGAGGGCACTCAACGGGAAACGCCTAACCGTCTAGAAGCAAGCTTCAAGAGTAACAAATGCGAATCGATGCCCTGAGATGCTTCAAGTGCTCTTGAGATGAGGGAATTCGAAGGCGCTCTCAAACCTTCTCAATCTCACACTAGAATCACTCCTCCAACCAAACCCTAGCTCAAAGGAATCAAGTCTTGGATCTAGGAGGGAAGGGAGAAGTGGAGTGAATGCTCAAGTCTATTTTTGTCCCATGGTTGGTCAGCCGCAAGTGAGGGAGAAGGAGTGGGGTATAAATAGAAGCCCTCAAAAACTAGCCGTTACTGTGCAAAATCGGGACCCTCGGTACTTCCGACCCCGGGTCGGTACTACCGAGGGGTACCGAGAATCTCAACAGTGAAGCTTTCTCGGTTCTACCGACCCGGGGTCGATACTACCGAGGGTCTGGCTAAAATTCGCCAGAGAACCCATATCGGTACTACCGACCCTAGGTCGGTACTACCGACAAAAGCTGAGACTTTGAGAAGAGAGGAGCAAACGTGTTCGTGTTGGCTCGGGGTTCCTCTCACTCACTTAGGTCATCTCCTTAAGCACTTTTAGCATCTCTTGGCTGTCAATTCGCATCCCCCTTTATAGTATGGTGTTTCCTATACTCAAATTCAAAATCAAAAAGAATGTAAGCCTTGACTTGAGTTGAAAACGCCAATTTGGATTCAGGGGCCTTCCTTTGGTCAAAACATGATTTAAGTAAATCCTGCACACATCTTGTTCACGATTAAATACCACAAATTGTGTTTGTCATTATCACCAAAACAAATTAGGGGCCAAGATGCACTTTCAGAAGGGGCGACCCTCCCTTCTGGCCGTGAGAGCCACGTGGGAGCCGCGCGCCCCTCCCCGCTCGTGAGGGTGCCGCGTGCCCCCTTTCCCCCGAGGGTGCTAGGGGTTGCACCCCCTTCTGCCCTCTATTTAGTTAGAGTCCCTTTTGTTTTCCAACTTGAGTTTTGTTTTACATCTAGCTTTAGCTACACCAGACCACACACAAATACGTGCTAATCTCTGTGATTCAAAACTCCACCTTCGAGTGATATTAAGATTGTCCGCCTCGAATTCTTGTTCGCTCTTCGATTGCGTACAGGAATTGTCTTCGTGATCAGGTTGATCTTGCACCAATAAGGTCGGAAACCACAGGGAGTTGGTTCAGCGATTTCATTGGTGCTTCGGGCTTGCTCTTTGTAGTCGGATCGTGAGGGTCTACTCCCACTGAATCAGATTTATCTCCACTCACCGAAAGATCGGGCACTCCGCCTCTATCACATCTGACTAGGCCTCCGGATCATGTCGTAGTAGCCGCCGGTGTAAGCCGGCAGTGAGCACTCAGGGTCGTTCTTGAGATAGAAAAACTATGAGTGCCACCCGCTGTTGGAACTGGTCTAGGGGCCAACAAGGTACTCTGACACCCTGTTCCGCTTCAGCCAGAGGGCGGCGCACCCGATCGTTGCCTGCTTTCCCTCATCCTTCAGGCAGACAAACCCGAAGAAGTAGCGGAAGAGGTGCCAATGCGCCTCCACCCCAAGGTACCCCTCGCACAGCGCCTCGAATGCCACCAAGTGTTGGATGTCGTTGGGTTGAGGTGCTGCAACTCGAGACCATATGCCAGCAGGATGTCGCTGATGAACCGACCTGCCGACATGGAGAACCCACGCTCGTGGAAGGCAACGAACGAGACCACATACCCCAACGGGGGCTGCAGGAAGTCCTCGAGCCTAGGCTTGATTCACTCCCGCGCATCCGTCAGGCACGGAAGCAACCCCACGTTGGCAAGTGCCGTCAGCTTCGTGAGGGAGATGGTCGAACGTTGCCAGTTTGACATCACCGCAGTCAACAAGGAAGCGAGGCCGTGACAACGAGATCGAATCTCCTAACCAAACGACGGCGGAGACCGGGAGGTTTGCGCACAGAGGAGCAGATGCGAAAAAGGAGGAAGTAATCCCATCTGACTCCTCCCTCTCGACTTAAAAGGGGGAGGAGTGGGCCGGTTGGGGTGATTCAATACCCGGCCCCACTAGGGAGAACGGCAGAGCGTCTCTCTCTCTCTCTCTCACGCGCGCGCATCCCGTCAGACCTGACACCGCGAAAGGCAGACTCTGCCCTAGAGAGCGCCCGGCGCGCCGCCCGTGGGCTTTGCAAGACAAGATGACTCAAGGGACTACCTCGAGGAAAAGATCTACCCGACGCAACGCGTTTTCCCCTCTCCATCACCGACAAGGAAGCCTAGGTAACTCCCGTCGAGCCCTTGCCTAATTCTTTTTCACTACGAGAGCTGCTGCAGGAACTGGTGAAAAAACTAAGGCAAGAAACTCGTCCGAGGAAGCAGGATTTAAAGGGGCGGAGACCAACGGAGGTTAGGTGGGCACGACCGCCCCTCTCCTCCTATGATCTCCACGATTGGCAGGCCCACCCCGGCCAGAAGGCGTGACAGCCCGTACTGATCAACACTCCCCAAAGACGGAGCGTCTGACGAGATACGAACTGTCGATGGACCTCGTGGATCGCAACCGACGCGCGGTTCGAAGGCAGACCCAGCAAAGGGTTCCGAACAGCCGCCACGATCATCAGAGTGAGGGACAAAAAGGAATGGGCCCACAAGCGGTCAAAACCCAGGCACACGAGAGCCGCGGGATTCCAGCTCGTGTTCGAGCCCCTGACAAAACAATCTCATGGAATCCCCACCGAAGGGGAGGCAATGAGCCACCAGAGTAAATCGAACAACCCTGGAGATAAATGAGATATTCAAATGGGTTTAATAAGATCTATCACCAGCCGATCCTGTCGAGACCCCGCGAACGGGACCCGGGTCTTACTCGAACTACCCACTAATAGCTCGACGAGCACCATGACTCGGCCACCGAGGTAAGCCATGGCGAAGCTCACCCCTCCTCTCTAATAGAAGGGGTGTGTGAGGAAAAAATAAACAGGCAACAAGACACCAGAGTCAATCGAACGACCCCGGAAATAAACAAGATAATTGAAGGGATTTTATAAGATCTATCACTAACTGATCCGGTCAGGACCCCGCTAATGGGACCCGATACCACTCAAACCAACCTCCTAATAGCACAACGAGCACCACAACTCGGGCACCGAGGTAAGCCATGGCGATGCTCACCCCTCCTCCCTGACGCAAGGGATGTGTGAGGTAACAAACAAACAAGCAACGAGCCATCGAACCCCTGATAACATATCTCTAGAGTAGCATGGGACAGTCGCAGAGCTTCAGTTAGCCTGGCTACAGTTTTCCTACGGCAAATCACTTCCACGTAGGGTACAAGAACACAGCCATCGCGGCCAAAAAAATGAAGATACACATGCAGGGCACCACTCGAATGGCGTCCCAGTTCTTGAGCAGGCTGCCGCCGAAATCAGGAGCCAATGCGATTCCGCACCGCGGGACTTTGTCTGACGACAGACACCTTCCTCAGGCAAAACTTGGGGCGCGAGGGAGCGATTCCACAATAGTAGACCGGATGCGGCGTGGCGGGCAAGGATTCTCGGAGATCCAAGACCCGCAGCAACAATGTCGTTAGCCACCAGGGAAGGAGCACCAGTCGGCCCCCGAAACCGGCACGTGGGACAATTGCCACCAAAAAGGTAGCATGCCCCACGGGAAGTCGTCGGCGTGCTCACGACGACACCGATGAAGCATCCTCTGTCTTATGGACATCCCAGGGCCCACCACCCAGGCGGGTACTGGAACCGACTACTACCTGGGCCCCCTGGACTACTCGACTTGTGCGCCAAGGTGCAAGATGGCGTGGAGCGCAAGGCAGTAGGGGACTAGTACTTGGTTAGGAAGGCTAGGCATGTAGAGTACTCGTACCCGTGTACGGCTAGAACTCTCTCCCTCAAACCGACTTGTAACCCTGCCTCCCGAACTATATAAGGCGAGACAGGGACACCTCTCTATCGATCCGCATCATCTTGTAAACAACACCCCATCAATCAAGAGCTACGCAGCATACAGGACGTAGGGTATTACGCACATTGCGGCCTGAACCTGTCTAAATTGTGTGCCACGTGTCTCTCCTTCAGGTTCCCGATCTTGGCGAGGCCACAATCATCTACCTCGGGTAACCCCCTTGGTAGGTTGCTGGTCTAAAACACCGACATCCTCCTCGGGCCAGACGAGGAACACTTCGGGCGAGGACGCAGGTGACCAGACGAGGCCTCGAAGGTTCCCGCGCCCTCAGTACGCGAGCAAACGAAGTTCCTCTCCCAAGGGAATGTGCCTGGCCTATGACAGGCAAAACTACCCTAGGAAAGGGATCACCTAACTCATGAATACCTCTCCACTCGTTGGACTCCCTCCGACATCAGAAGAGGCAAGAGCTGGCACTAGACTCGGGGGGTCGAACCCCCCACAACGGGAGAGATAATAGTTTTCTTCTCCTCTCCATAAGGATACCATGGAGTCTCACTGAGGCCAAGAGGGGCTCCTTTTATAGGATAGCACCGGCCCAACCTCACGAGAGGAACAGTGATCGAAACGGGGCACCTTATGAGGCAAGCCGTGACCGATCTCCTGCCCCACCCCGCAGTGCGGCAGCGGAGTAATGGCCTACCACTTGCCCCGTCAAGTCAGCTGAAGCCGACCACAGTCCCCACCGGCGCTGCGTCAGATCCCATCGCCCGGCCACGTTGTCCTCAAAAGGCGAGCCGGTACTCACTGCGACTAAACAAAACCCCACAACAGAGTCCTCGACTCCACGGCGGGCTCAGGGGCTACACCCGGGAGGATCCATGCTGTCAGACCATGATGAGATAGATCTTCCCCGGCATGGGAAGACCGCTGCAAGGACGTCCCATCACCTAAATGCAGCACAGTAGCGAAGGACAGAGCAAATCCTTCACGTATAAGTCATTGGGCGGCGCGTCCCAGCCGAGTGACCGCCCGGGTGAAGGTCGAGGCTTGCACAAGAAGACTCTGACCTACCGACCATACGAGACAGTAAGTCGAGGAGCTGTTGCCTTGGGGCAGGAGCTGCCACCTATGCTGCCCTACGAGGACTACCGCTTCAGGCCGGGCGTACGATGCCAATGGAAGACCAAGATCCGCACTGTGGCGCCATCCTGATGACTGTTCCAGCACTGTTGCAGCGCTGTAGCAGGACACGATTTTACCATCCTAACCCTGTACACCGGCTCCCCTTGAACTATAAAAGGGGAAGCTGGTACCGTGAATGGGACATCACAAAAGAAGACATGAGACAACAACACAACAAGATCGATAGCATCACACACTCACTGAAGAGCATTACGAGCTCTCCACCACACTCAGAGACCTGGGACCATCTCCCTCTCTCGATCTAAGCTTGTACCCCCTACTACAAGCCCCCGTGGGCATATAGAACACTTCCCAGAACTGGACGTAGGGCCCCCGCGTTGCCCGAACCAATATAACTCCAGTGTCTCTAAGCCCAACCATCAGGATCAGACGCACAAACATACTAAAATTTACTTGCCGGCGGTATCAAACCTCGACAATTGGCTTCTTGATCTTGTACTTGGTTCTGCCGGTCATCGGCACGCATGAAGTAGGCTTTCTCCGCAAGCTGGTCTATGACTTCGGTCGCGCGGTTGCCTGGTGTAGCTCGCCCTATCTTGTTAATGGACATGAGGCACTGCTCAGGCGTCTCGTGGGGCCATGCTGCGACTTCGTCCAAAGCCTTGGTGAGGTTGCGGACTGGTAGAGTTTCCAAGACGCGACGTCGTCGATCTGCTCGCTTTTGATTATGAGTACGTCAAGCGTTCTTGGTGTCTGTAGTTTCGTTGGGGGTTGCGTCCGCTGACAACTCGTCGTTGGAGATGTCGTCCAGGTACCGGTCCTCGCGATTGTGGGAGGCTTCACCTGCTTCAGCTATGAAGACCTGATGATCAGGTGAGTAGCGACCGTAGACCGTAGTAGCCACCTCAGTTGGGGTGTACTCCTCTGTAATGGGAGACAGTAGAGCTCCCCCCTAGAAGGGAGGTGTCTCGAGCAGGCGATGCAGCGTGAGTTGTCGTTTGAAGCCAGGTCCGTAGGCTTCTGGTCGGGCCAGTAGACGAATCTACTAGCTGGAGTAGACTTGATGACCAAGCCAGCAGCGGGACCTGACAACGGCTTCTCAACATAGGAGCCCGAGTTGTAGTCGGGCTCGCGCTCGATCAAATCCAATCTGAAGTTGAACTTTAAGGAGGAGTCCGAGTTGTAGTTGAGGACGACGCTGGTGTCCTAGGAGTACTTGGAGGCGATCTTCTTGCCTGCTCGACGGGGGGTGAGCGCTTCCACGTAGGCTGCGCTGGCGCTGCGGAGGCCATACGGGAATTGCTCATGGGGGAGGACTGGTCCGCACGATGGCTTAGGTGCCTGATGAGGACATGACACCTGATGAGGACATGACACCCATGCATACGACCATGATTGGTGCATGGAATAGAGTATAAGAAGTCCAGCAATGGTGTCCAAGTCGAAGAGGAGGCACGAAGCTATCCGGTTCGAGTCCCCAAGGTGGAGGCACAAAGCAATTCAAGTTCGAGCCCTGTTCGGAGTCCAGGAGCAGCGCGCACTAAAAATGACGCCCAGGTCACATACGAAGTTGGTTTTGGACGTTCTTTATATGGTTAAACCCACAATTGTATAGAGCTTGCAATGGCACTGGTCTCACGTCCAAATTCATCCTGAGTCAACGGGAATCGTCGAAACAATTTGACGTCCAGAATCTACCAAGGTGTTGCGTCGCCAGTTTGTTGGGCCTTAGGCCCAGGTTGTGGGTGCCCCACCCTTGGTCGCCCCCAACCCTACGATGCCCCTCTTCATATACTCAGTAGCCGCCGCCTTAGAAACTTGAGTTTTGTTTTACATCTAGCTTTAGCTACACCAGACCACGCACAAATACGTGTTGTTCTCTGTAATTCAGAACTCCACCTTCGAGTGATACATAGATTGCTCGCCTCAAATTCTTGTTCGTTCGTCGATTGCGCACAGAAATTGATCTTCGTGATCAGGTCAATCTTGCTCCAATAAGGTCGGTAACCACAGGGTGTTGGTTCAGCGATTGCATTGGCGCTTTGGGCTTGCTCGTCGTAGTCGGATCGTGAGGGTCTACTTCCGCCAAATCGGATTTATCTTCACTCACCGAAAGATTGAGCACTCCGCCTCTATCAAGTGGTATCAGCTTTCCAGGTTGATCGATGAGTTTATCAAGTGTTTTTTTATTTCCTATAGTCCACAAAAAACCAAACAAAAATTGTTCTAGGTTAGATCCTTGTCCTAACAACCCGTTTTAGCCTTGCACCTTCATTCTATAACTTGCTTTGTTGAGTTTGTGTGCTTGTTCATTCAATCGTTGCTGGTTTCTTGTGTTTTAATCTTTTGTTTCTTGTCCTCTTGCTAACCCTAACCGCATACCACCTTTCCCCTGCCACCACCAACCATCACACGCCGCGACCCCCGAACCTCCTCGCGCCGTGAAAAGAAAAAAAGAACCGCACCCTTCCTCGCATCACGAAGCGCTTCCCCTCACGTCGAACTCTATCACGTGCCGATCCCCTCCCCTCACACGATACCCCCCTCCTCACGCTGCGAAAAACCCTCCTCACATGCCTCGCGTTGTAGCCTCCTGGCACCGTGACCCCCAGGTCGTGACTCGGACTAGCGCCACACGACCCCCTCGCGATCGCCTCTCCCACGCATGTCGAACCCCCCTTGCACCGACCTCCTAGTCGTGAGCCATGCGTAGCGCCACGGTATACCCCTGTGCGATTGGTTTTGCCCCCCCCCCTCTTTCCTGCCTTGTGTGATCAAAAAAAGAGAAGGAAAGTACAAAAAAAAGGAAAGTAAAAAAATAGGGAAAGCAATCACACACAAAAAAAGGCAAGTCGAAAAAAAGAGAAGGAGGACACCATATCCTCACGCATGCCGCCCCCTACGCATGCCGCGGCTGTCCTGCTCACGGGGTTCTACCAAGCGCGCCGCACCTCCCCCTTTTTGCATTTCTTTCCCGGGACAACACCGAGCCCCCTTCCACACGCATGCCGCACCCCTACCCCCTTGCTCCTCCGCTTTCGCACTCATTTCCAGCAACGTTTAATCGTGTGTAGCACTATTATTCAACTTTGCATTATTGTTTGTTGGTGCTAATCCTTCAATTGAGTGCAGCCTTCCCAGAACTCCACAAAGTTCTCCGCCGAGCAAGATTTTGTTTCACCAGGCAATCGCTCCTCCAATCTTTCGCAGGTTCCACCGGTTGTTTGCAGTTCACCCCTGTGTGCTTGGTAAGAACGGATAAGAATTTAATAACAACACTAGTTTGAGCTCCTTTGTGAGCCATTACACCCTATTGTTGTCGTCGATTTTGTTTTTGTGTTTGCGCTAACCATGGTAGACGGCGACACCACGAGGGTTGACCAGGAGCAGGACGATGGAGACCACCGAGGCCGTCCCCGCCGGTGCCACACCATTCCGGTATTGATTTTTTTGCTAAGATTAACTTTAAAATTCCACCTTATAATGGCAAATATAATCCTGCTACATATCTTGATTGGGAATTAGAAGTTGAACAACAATTTTCATGCTATGATATTCCTACTACTTCTCAAGTTAAATCTGTTATTAGTGAATTTACGGATTTTGCTTGAATGTGGTGGCGTGATTATAAACAAAGACATCCTAGTACAATTCCGACCACTTGTTATCAATTAAAAGCTGCTATGCAACATAGATTTGTACCTTCTTATTATGCCCGAGATTTGCTTAAAACAATGCAGCGTTTTCAGTAAGGTTCACAATTTGTAGAGGACTATTACCATGAGTTACAAAAAGACATAATTCATTGTGGGTTATTAGGGAAAGACGATGCTGCAATGGCACGTTTTCGTGGTGGTTTGAACCACGAAATTCAAGATATACTTGATTGTACGGAATATGTAGATACGACCACTTTATTTGAACATGCTTGCAATGCTGAACGTGAAGTACAGGGACGCCGCTCGAAGACATATTCTAACTCTTTTGCAGGAGGAAGTTCGACATCCAGCTCAGCGTCCATTCTCCCTGTGCCATCCATGCCCACCACTACACCACGCGAGAGGATGGCTAAACCTGCAGGAGCATTAGAACCATCACTTCACAATGCACCTAATGATCCTACTGAGAACATAGGTAATGCCCATGGTGATACACTCATGGAAGGTGAGAATTGTGTTCATGTGCTGAATTTTTCCACAAATCATGCTTTAGTTGAGAAATTAATAGTGGAACCATCTCTTGATTTATCTTTGTCACATGGTGATTTACTTGATGTTTCTTGTGATAAAGATGAATTGTGTACTACTACTTCAGTTTTACATGCTAGTGCTGAAAATAAACATATTATACATGTTGCTAGTAAAAAATGATGGGCTACATTTGTCGTCTTCTTTACATACCTTGGGTTACATTGAATTTGATGATTTGAGTAATCTAGATTGTTTAGAAGAGAGAATTTTTGCATATGCTGATTTGCCATGGTTGTCCAGACATTCATATCATGTTATTGGCCAATATAACAACGAAGGACAATATATGGTACATCGAGTCTATATTTGTACAAATCTGAATTCTCCTTTTGTTGTGCACGATTGTGATCGATTAGAGGGTAACCATCATACAAACATATTCACATGTTCCTCTAGTAGTTTTGTTTCGCTAGAAGGGAGGCATTGCTGGTGGCTCTCTATGATTTTTGATGATAAATTTTCTTGCAATAAACCAGTTATTCCTGTTGTGTCCTTTGTTGGTACTAATCTTTTGCAGGATCGAAATGACAAACATCATGTGTCCTTCGATAACAAAGTCTCCAGAGATGTTGACAATTTTATGCGACATGACATGATACACAATTGGAAACATGGTCACATTCCTCATCACAATTGTTTTGGTTTGCTTTATTTCCGCAACCCCGTTCTCCTTTGTGTTGTGCAGGCTCAGTTTCAAGTACGATCGATGTCGAGGACGACTTTTCTTCAAAAGGGGGAGAATGATGAGGACATGACACCCATGCATACGACCATGATTGGTGCATGGAATGGAGTAGAAGAAGTCTAGCAAGGGTGTCCAAGTCGAAGAGGAGGCACAAAGCTAATCCGGTTCGAGTCCCCAAGGTAGAGGCCCAAAGCAATTCAAGTTCGAGCCCAGTTCGGAGTCCAGGAGCAGCGCGCACTAAAAATGACGCCCAGGTCACATACGAAGTCGGTTTTGGACGTTCTTTGTATGGTTAGAACCGCAATTGCATAGACCTTGCAATGGCACTAGTCTCACGTCCAAATTCGCCCTGAGTCAATGGGAATCATCGAAAAAAGTTGACATCCAGAATCTGCCAAGGTGCTGCGTCGTCAGTTTGTTGGGCCTTAGGCCCAGGTTGTGGGTGCCCCACCCTAGGTCGCCCCCAACCCTAGGACGCCCCTCTTCATATACTTAGTAGCCGCCACCTTAGAAATTGGAGTTTTGTTTTACATCTAGCTTTAGCTACACCAGACCATGCACAAATATGTGCTGTCAACTCCACCTTTGAGTGATACATAGATTGCTCGCCTCAAATTCTTGTTCATTCATCGATTGTGCACAGGAATTGATCTTCGTGATTAGGCCGATCTTGCTCCAACAAGGTCAGTAACCGCAGGGAGTTGGTTCAGCGATTGCATTGGTGCTTCGGGCTTGCTCGTCGTAGTCGGATTGTGAGGGTCTACTTCCGCCGAATTGAATTTATCTCCACTCACCGAAAGATCGGGCACTCCGCCTCTATCAACACCCATCCATATGACCATGATTGGTGCATGGAATGGAGTAGAAGAAGTTCAGCAAGGGTGTCCAAGTCAAAGAGGAGGCACGAAGCTAATCCGGTTCGAGTCCCCAAGGTGGAGGCCCAAAGCAATTCAAGTTCGAGCCCAGTTCGGTGTCCAGGAGCAGCGCGCACTAAAAATGACGCCCAGGTCACATACGAAGTCGGTTTTGGATGTTCTTTGTATGGTTGGAACCGCAATTTCATAGAGCTTGCAATGGCACTGGTCTTACATCCTAATTCGTCCTGAGTCAACGAGAATCGTCGAAACAATTTGACGTCCAGAATCTGCCAAGGTGCTGCGTCGCCAATTTGTTGGGCCTTAGGCCCAGGTTGTGGGTGGCCCACCCTAGGTCGCCCCCAACCCTAGGTCGCCCCTCTTCATATACTCAGTAGCAGCCACCTTAGAAACTTTAGTTTTGTTTTACATCTAGCTTTAGCTACACCAGACCACGCACAAATACGTGTTGTTCTCTGTGATTCAGAACTCCACCTTCAAGTGATACATAGATTGCTCGCCTCAAATTCTTGTTCGTTTTTTGATTGCGTACAGGAATTGATCTTCGTGATCAGGCTGATCTTGCTTCAACAAGGTTGGTAACCATAGGGAGTTGCTTCAACGATTGCATTGGCGCTTCGGGCTTGCTCATCGTAGTCGGATCATGAGGGTCTCCTTCCGCCCAAATCGGATTTGTCTCCACTCACCGAAAGATTAGGCACTCTGCCTCTATCAAGTGGTATCAGCTTTCCAGGTTGATCAGTGAGTTTATCGAGTGTTTTTATTTCCTACGGTCCACAAAACCCAAATAAAAATTGTTCTAGGTTAGATCCTTGTCCCAGCAACCCTTTATAGCCTTGCACCTTGATTCAATAACTTGCTTTGTTGAGTTTGTGTGCTTGTTCGTTCAATCATTGCTGATTACTTGTGTTCTAGCTTTTGTTTCTCGTTTTCCCTTCAAAACCCTAGCCGTTGTTCTTTTTTCCCTTTTTTCCTCCGCTGCACGCCTCAACCCACGCACGCTTCACCCCCTTCCCACGCGACACACCCCCCACCTCGTGCCGCGAACCCCCTGGTCGTGACTTGAGCAGCGCCGTATCCCCTCACACCAAAACCCTTCCCCCTCGCGAAGCAATCCCACCACACGCTGTAACCTCCACCACGGCACACACCCCTCCCTCACGCCAGCCTCTTGCGAGAACTCCCCCCTCGCGCCAAACCGATCGTGACCCGGGCACGCTGCTCCTCCCCACTCGCGATCGCCCCCTCCCTCCCGTGATTGGCACATCAAGAAAACAAAGAAAGGGCAAGTTATCAAAAAAAAAGGAAGTCCAACTAGGAGAAGGTGGGTGATCCATTTTCGACCTCCAAGGGCGCACCGTTTCCCCCGTGGCCCATGACCCCCTCTCCATCATGCGAAACCCCTTCGCGGCCCGGCTCGCGTAGCGCGTGCCGGCGTCCACCCCGTGCGGTTCCTCCCTTCTGCCTGGTTTGTTTGGCAAGTCAAAAAAAGCAATCAAAAACAAAAAAAGAAAAAAACAGAGAAGGGAGAGCGATCCGGAAGCCCACTGAGCCTCTCGCACGCAGGATTCCCGCCACGTGCGCCGGATTCCCCCCACGCGCGCCGCGTTTCCCCTAGTCGTGATCTCCTTCCTGGGTAACACCGATCCCCCCTTCCCCCTTTCCCACCAAATCTCTTCCCTCTACTCGCGGTTCCTTCCTGGACAACGCCGCTTTTCCCCCTTTCCACCAAACCCCTTCCCCCTCCAACAGTTTGATCCCTTGTTCCCTCCGTTTTTTCACTCGTTTCCAGCAACTGTTTATTCGTGTTTAGCACTATTATTCAGCTTTGCATTATTTTTTATTGTGCTAATCCTTCAATTGAGTGCAGCCTTCCCAGAACTCCATATAGTTCTATGACGACCTGGTTTTGTTTCTCCAGGCAATCGCTCCTCCAATCTTTCGCAGGTTTCACCGATTGGTTGCAGTTCACCCCTGTGTGCTTTGTTAGAACGGATAAGAATTTGATAACAGCATTAGTTTGAGCGCCTTGTGAGCCATTACACCCCTGTTTTGTCATCGATTTTGTTTTTGTGTTTGCGCTAACCATGGCAGGAGACGACAAGAGGGATGACCAGCTGTAGGACATGCTGACACAAGTTGATGGACTTGCTGCAGACATTCAGACGATACATAAACGACTGGATTCGATGCCCACTTCATTGAACGAGCATTTCGATTAGATCGAGCTCGCACAGACGGCTACTAAGAACACACTCGATGCCGTCGTGGCACGCCTCGATGCATTGCACACTATGAACACAGAGTTGCAGAAGGACAGTCGTGGTCGAGGCCGCCATGTGCCACGCCATTCTGGTAATGATTCACTTGCTAAGCTTAAATTTAAAATTCTACATTTTAATGGCAAATAAAATCTTGTTGCATATCTTGATTGGGAATTAGAAGTTGAACAACAATTTTCATGCCATGATATTCCTGCTACTTCTCAAGTTAATGTTGTTATTAGTGAATTTACAAATTTTTCTTTAATGTGGTGGCGTGACTATAATAAAAGACATCCCAGTACAATTCCAACCACTTGGGATCAATTAAAAGCTGCTATGCGACATAGATTTGTACCATCTCATTATGCTCAAGAATTGCTAAAAAAAATACAGTGTTTTTAGCAAGGTTCCCAATCTATAGAGGATTATTACAAGGAATTACAAAAAGTCATGATTCGTTGTGGGTTATTAGGGAAAAATGATGCTCCTATGGCACGTTTTCGTGGTGGTTTGAACTGCGAAATTCAGGACATACTAGATCATAAGGAATATGCAGATATGACCACATTATTTGAATATGCTTGCCAAGCTGAACGTGACGTGCAGGGACGTCGCTCAAAGCAATATTCTAACTCTTTTGCTGGACAAAGCTTGACATCCAGCTCAGCACCCGCTCTCCCAGTGCCATCCACACCCACCACTACACCGCTCGAGAGGACGCCCAAACCTATAGGTGCATCCTCATGTGCAAATTCAGAACCATCACTTTACAATGCACCTATTGATCCTACTGAGAACATTGGTAATGAACAATTGTGTTCATGTGCTGAATGTTTCCACAAATCATGCTTTAGTTGAGCAATTAATAGTGGAACCATCTCTTGATTTATCTTTGTCACATGGTGATTTGCTTGATGTTTCTTGTGATAAAGATGAATTGTGTGCTACTACTTCAGTTTTACATGCTAGTGCTCAAAATAAACATGTTATGTATGTTGCTAGTAAAAATGATGAGCTACATTTGTTGTCTTCTTTACATACTTTGGGATACATTGAATTTGATGATTTGTGTAATCTAGATTGTTTAGAAGAGAGAATTTTTGCAAATGCTGATTTGCCATGGTTGTCTAGACATTCATATCATGATATTGGCAAATATAACAACAAAGGACAATATATGGTACATCGGGTTTACATTTGTACAAATCTGAATTCTCCTTTTGTTGTGCAAGATTGTGATCGATTAGAGGGTAACCAACATACAAACATATTCACATGTTCCTCTAGTAGATTTGTTTCGAAAGAAGGGACACATTGCTAGTGGCTGTCTATGATTTTTGATGCTAAATTTTCTTGCAATAAACAAGCTATTCCTGTTGTGTCCTTTGTTGGTACTAATCTTTTGCAGGATAGTAATGACAAACATCATGTGTCTTTCGATAACAAAGTCTCCAGAGATGCTGACAATTTTATGAGACATGACATGATACACAATTGGAAACATGGTCACATTCCTCCTCACAATTATTTTGGTTTGCTTTATTTCCGCAACCCCGTTCTCCTTTGTGTGGTCCAGGATCATTTTCAAGTACAATCGACGTCGAGGACGACTTTTCTTCAAGAAGGGGAGAATGATGAGGACATGACACCCATTCATACGACCATGATTGGTGAATGGAATGGAGTAGAAGAAGTCCAATAAGGGTGTCCAAGTCGAAGAGAAGGCAGGAGGCTAATCCGGTTCGAGTCCCCAAGGTGGAGGCCCAAAGCAATTCAAGTTCGAGCTCAGTTCAGAGTCCAGGAGCAGAGTCCACTAAAAACGACGCCCACGTGGCATACGAAGTCGGTTTCGGACGTTCTTTATATGAGTGGAATCTGTGAAGGTGTTGCATCGTCAGTTCGTTGGGCCTTAGGCCCAAGTTGTGGGCGCCCTATCCTAGATGGCCCCAACCCTAGGATGCCCCTCCTCATATACTCAGTAGCCGCCGCCGTAGAAACTTGAGTTTGGTTTTACATACACCAGACCACGCACAAATACGTGTTGTCCTCTGTGATTCGGAACTCCACCTTCGAGTGTTACATAGATTGCTTGCCTCGAATTCTTATTCGTTTTTCAATTGCGTACAGGAATTGATCTTCGTGATCAGGCTGATCTTGCATCAACAAGGTCGGTAACCACAGGGAGTTGGTTCAGCGATTGCATTGGTACATCGGGCTTGCTCATCGTAGTCGTATCGTGAGGGTCTCCTTCCGCTGAAATCGGATTTATCTCCACTCACCGAAAGATCGGGCACTTCGCCTCTACCACTGCCAGCTCGTGTGGCTCTCAACGACCACGTCGTCGACATAGGTTTCCACATTCTTGCCTATCTGAGACGCCAAGCACTTTTGTATCGCCTTCTGGTAGGTAGCACCGGCGTTTTTCAGGCCAAAGGTCATGACCATATAGCAGTAGATGTCGTTGGGTGTTATGAATGCTGTTTTGTCTTGATCATCAGGGTTCAAGGCTATCTGGTGATACCCTGAATAACAGTCGAGGAAGCATAGTAGGACGCTGCCAGCCGTGGAGTCCACGACCTGGTTGATGCGAGGAAGAGGGAAGGGATCTTTCGGGCAGTGCTTGTTAAGGTCGGTTTAGTCGATACACATCCTTAATCCTCTTGTTTTCTTGGGTACAAGGACCGGGTTTGCGAGCCAAACCGGGTGTTTACATTCGCGAATGAATCCTGCAGCTAAGAGCTTACAGACTTCTACTTCTATGGCATGCTTTCTATCTTTCGCAAATCGCTGTAGCTTTTGCTTGATAAGTCTTGCTGTCTTGCTTACTTCAAGGGCGTGCTCAGCCAGCTCCCTGGGGACACCAGGCATGTCAGATGGACTCCATGCGAAGATGCGGCGTTGTCCCGAAGGAAACTGGTGAGCGCGAGTTCCTATTTGGGGTCGAGGTCAGCCCCGATGGTGACTTCCTTGGATGCGTCGGGCAGGCCGAGGCAGACTTTCTTCACCGCGGGACTTTCGTCCAAGGCGGTGGCCGTGCGCTTCTGTTCTGGTACCTCCAGAGTAGTTCGGTCGATCTTGGCGGCCTGAGCGACCATGACCGTAGCTGCGGCCCTACATGCAGATGTTTTGGCGAGGTCGACTGTGTCGCTCTCGCATTTATAGGAGACGAGGATGTCGCCGTAGACGAAAAGGATTCCGGTTGGTGCTGGCATCTTCATGATGAGGTAGGTGTGATGCGGGATGGCCATAAAGTTGGCCAACATAGGTCGGCCGAGGATGGTGTGGTAGGAGGAGCGGAAGTCTGCCACCTCGAACGTCAGGTACTCCGTGCGAAAGTTGTCTTCTTTGCCGAACGTGACTGGCAGGCATACACGACCTATGGGGT
Organism: Cenchrus fungigraminus; assembly: GCA_036936925.1. Classification (NCBI taxonomy): domain Eukaryota; kingdom Viridiplantae; phylum Streptophyta; class Magnoliopsida; order Poales; family Poaceae; genus Cenchrus; species Cenchrus fungigraminus. Next base: position 54,606,367 of record CM072778.1, read on the forward strand.
ATGCAGCCTTGCCGGGCACGACCCCGTAGAAGGCTTCATCGCAAGCGGTCATCTTGGAGAAGTCAAAGTCCATCTTCTTCAACGTTTCAGTGAAGATGATGTTTAGGCTGCTACCCCCATCGATGAGGGTCCTAGGCAGGAAGGCGCCGTCCACTATGGGGTTGACGACCAGCGGGTAGGTCCCGGGATCAGGTGTGTGCACCAAGTGGTCTTTTCTAGAGAAAGTAATGGGGAACTCCAACCACCGCAGAGGTTGTGGAGTTTCAGAGTTGACCTGGCCGATCTCCCTTGCGTTCGACCGTTGCCGTCTGTTGCTCTTGGCTGCCTGGCGGCCGCCGACGATAAAGTTGATCTGCCGGTTGGCGTTCTGAAACACACCATTGGGGTTGCAACCTTTAGGTGGTGGTGGAGGAGAAGGCTCCTTTCTGCGGTTGCCGTCATTGTTTTGGTCGTCATAGTGATGGTAGTTAGGTCGCTCCTCGCGGCGGTCGTCACGCCGGTCGTCGCGGTGGTCGTCGCGACAATAGTCGTCACGGCGATCATCACAGCGATCATCGCGGTGATAGTCTCGGCGATCCCTGTCGTCATTGTGACGGTAAGGTCCCCGGTCGCGGTAATCACATCGATCAGGTCGACGGTTGCGGTTGTCATAGCATCGGTCATTGTTGCCGCTCTTGGTCTTCTTTGGCTCTGGAGGGACGCCTAGGGCGCGCTTCAATTGCTCACACTCCCTCATGGTGTGCTTGGCATCACGGTGGAATTGGCACTGGTCGTCCAGTGTGCAGTTGAAGTCACCTTCAAGGAAGGTGGAAGGTCTCGGTGGGTCGGTCGCGTAGACCTCACCAGATCGCTTGCGTGACCTGCCGCCGCCATCGGTGTCTATGTGGTCATCGGCTTTATCGCCTTTGAAGTCATGCACCACTGCGTCTTGGGTATCAACGTGCTTATCAATGTAGGCCATGACGTCAGCGTCGGCTTCATGGATCTTCTTGAAGAGCTTGAGGTTAGTGACTCCCTTCTTGTAGTAGGCTATCACATCTTCATCCTTGACACCGGCGAGGGTGTTGCGGTTCTCGAAGAAACGGTTGGTGTACTCTCAGAGAGTTTCACCTTTCCTCATCCGCACTTTGGTGAGGTGGTGAGTGTTGTCGGGGCAGTTGTAGGTCGCTTGGTAGTTCCTCGTGTAGAGCCGTGACAGGGTTCCCACGAAGTGATGCACTCGGCGGGGAGATTGTCGAGCCACAGGAGTGGCGCTTGGCCCATCACGAGAGGGAAGTATCCCGCCATGTGGTCTTCGTTGCCTCCTGACGCTCGAGCGGCGATGCTGTACATCTTGAGCCAAATACTTGGGTCAGAGTGACCGTCGTATTTTTCGATTGCTGGCTTGAAGTCTTTCGGGTATCTGATCGTCCTGAGACGTCGTGAGAAGGCTGGGGAGTTATTGATTGCTCCAGAACTAGATCCTGGGGCATGGGTCGTCGGGACGACGTAGAGGTCGTCGGGAGCACCGTTGTCTTGGTCGTACTGGGCACGACATCGGAGTTCGATGTCATGCATCTCACGGAGCTCTGTGGCTTGGATGGGGTTATTGGCGTTGAGGGGGTCCGAGACCCCGTTGTCGCGGTCGTAATTGGCACGGCGTTCGATCTCTGCGTCGTCCCGGATGGGTTGACACTGTTGCTGGCTGCCTCGGAGGACGCGTGTGGCATGTACCGGTGGAGGTTGAGCTCCAGCGTTTTGTCCTGCGTTGCCAGCGACGTTCTGCTGCTAGTTGCCAGCGGTGTTGGCGGCATTGTTCGTGGTGTTACCCACAACGTTGGCAGCGGCATTGGGCGGCTGCACAACTTCGGTCTCTCCACCTCCCTCTTCATCCACGGGCTGGAGAGGGGCGTTGTTGTGGCGATGACGAGGTCGCGCCGACCTATTTCTGGAGTAGGAGCTTGAGGCCGACCTGCTGTACCCTTGGCTTCTTTCTTCAACCTGGGCGGTGGCAACGCGGATGTGAGCTTGCAGGCGTCAGGTTGTAGGAGTATCTCCGAGCTGTCCTAGCTCAGCGAGAGCCGCGCCTAGGTTAGCCTGGGGCGAGTTGTAGACTTCATTGCCATCTTGCTCAAAGTCCCTCAGGAGGTCTCTGGCACGTAGGCGGTGTTGACGAGGTTCGTCTTGGTTCTGCTGCTGCTGAGAGGCAGCTGGGGCCGCAGGGGGAGGTCCCGCGGTGACGTTCTGAATGACGTTGCCTGCAGGCTGGCCACCAGCACCGGGCACAACGTTGCCTGCGGGCTGACCCGGGGCCTGTTGCTGGGTAGCTGCTGTAGCTGCATCTGCTTCTTGCTGACGGCGCTGGGCTCGCGCAGCGTTGGCGTTCTCCCGTTGCTGGCGCTGCTCGTCAGTCTCACCGCCTTGAGCAGGTACGTCTTCAGAGACAACAAGAACCTCGCGATCTTGGGACTCAGAGGCATCGCAAGGGTTGTTGGGGGAGATAATGGTGCGCGCGATCTGGAAGGTGCCGCAGTCCAGAGACAGTGCGCGGTCAATCTGGCGACCATGGGTCGCCGCCGAAAGTCGACGAAGCTTCTTCAGCACACGGCATTCGCGGGTCGTGTGTTTGGAGTTTTCGTGGACGGGGCAGGGGTCGTCGAGAGGACCTCTGTGGTTTCCACAGGGTGCAGTGTTCGACTCAGAGTCGATCTGGATCTTCTTCCTCATGTGGCGAGATGCTGCATGAGCTGCATTCCGCAGGCCGAGAGGCATGCGAGGTAGAGTTGGAGGTGTCCTGCGAGCGTGCTTGACGCGCTCACAGACCTTGATCGTGTTGGAGAGCATGCTCTCGACGCGATGGAGCCCCGCGATCAGGTTGTGAGGATTGGGTGGGTGGGTTTCTGCCAGCAGATCGGACTCGACCTGCTGGTTGGAGGTGACCGCAGTGCCCTCGATGACGAGGCAGGCGGCTGGAGTGGTGGACTCCGCCGGCATCGAGCCGAAGCAAATGTCGACGGGATTAGCGAGGAAGTACGCCATGCTTTCAGGGAAGACGACTGTTGATGGCTGTTAAGTGCCTACTTTAGCCATCAATTTACTCATGAATAAAGGAGCAAGAGGCATTTCTTACATGCATTTTAGTTAAGAATAATGTAGTTCCACATGTCCTTGGAGATAATGTGATTGCAGGAAAATAAGCATAAAAGAAGTGGCAAACTCACCTTCTATGATTCATGCCACGTCACCACAAGGAGTGGCTGCCACCTCAGGTGCCATGCATGCAAGCTAAGCCACCTCAGGTGCCAGGCATGCATGCCATGTCACTAATCCAAGGGAGGCAAGCCCCAACGAATCAGAGCGTGACACGTGGACTTCACATGGATCCATGGGCCCACCAGAGCGCCTAAACCGCCTCCAGAACACGTGTACACCGGGGACCGACTTAAGGGCCCACAGGACAGCCACCCCGAGGAAGCACACCCCGAGTGGGGCCCACCTGGGGTCGGTCGACCCTAGGATCGGCCGAATCGACCTTGGGTCGGCTGATCCTGGGCTTCCACGTGGCGGTTGTCCATTGGTCCTAGAGGCCATCCCCGGGGTGTTCCACTCCTTCTTGCGCCGGTGCTCTGGCCTATAAATAGAAGGGGAGGGGGTTCATTTCTTACCAACACACCTTACTCCTCCTCTCTCACTTTTGGTTTCTAAGGCTAGGAGGTAGGCTAGAGTAGTTCTACTTCAGGTTCCAAGTCTACTTTGGGATCTAGGTATGAGTCCTCTTGTATCTTTATTTTATTGTATGACTTTGATCTACTTTAGTTATTCAGCTATTTCATATAAAGTTGTGCTTGTATACATGGGTGAGTTGTTCATGTGTTCTTCGCTCGTTCATCATTTAGAGGCTCATGTTCTTGATGAACAAGGCCTTTCGATCTAGTTGACGAGTTACTTATACATGTTTTCAGTGTTTGTTCATAAGTTAGAGGCTCGTGTTCATCACGAACATGCCCCTTTGATCTTGTTGAATAGACATAGGAAAGCACAAGTCCGTTTGTGTACTTAGCCTAGTTTGATCTAGTTAGATCCCATGTTCGTGTTGCATGAAGTTCATGCTCAAGCTACGGTACTCGGTGTGATTAGCTGGTTTATCTGGCGGCTCTGACCTGGGTCACAATAGCCCGGGCCGGTCAGGGTCCTGCTAACAACGTAAGCGTGGTGCTTGGGTTGCGTAGCTACATTGCTTATGAGTGTATCTCACGGTTTGTCTTGGGGTAGGCCACGATGGTGACAGCCGTTGGACCCTTCTGGAATCCCCCACGTTCGGATACGCTGTAGGAGTCTAAAGTCTAACAACCGGAGTCATGTGTAAGCGACGTGGGAGGTTAGCTCCCCGTTTGTACCTGGGTGCTTGAGCCAGCAATCTTGCAATGCTAGTGTGCGTCTTACTCGTCTGACTAACTTTGTATGCTTAGTACCTTAGAATCTAGAACTAACTCGTATGTTGCCTCCTAAGCCTAGGACCTTTAGAGAGCGTGTGTTTGTGTGTTCACACTACTATCTTATCTATCATATCTTACCCCTGTACTTGAGTGTCTGGTTCGTTCCCGTCTATGATTTATACTCCTTGCAATAGTGTTAAACTTGTTAATCCACCCAACCTTCCTTGATTTCGATACCCTTTGGAATACTCCTTTGGGGAAATGCTACAATGGTACTTCCGTGCGCTTGCGGACTCTTGTAATCGTTAGGATTACCATTCGGTCATTTCTGGCATCGTTGCTAGGAACTCATAACTTAGCATCGACGTTAAGAAATACCAACAAGCATTTCTGGCGCCGTTGCCAGGCTAACTTTGAATGTCTTCTTTGTCTATCGATGATGAAGACAGGTAGTGTATGACTGGTTTCAACTTACCGCCGAATTTCACTGAAGATCCTGAGTCACTCGTAAGGAGAGCTAGAACTCATTTCGGTTCTCCCCAGCGTGTACGTACGGAAGTCGACCCAGCTTCCTTTGTGCCATCTACATCAACTCCTATGGCCAATCAAGAGAAGACTCTTCGCGAATACTCTGCTCCCTCTGCTGATTAGGTGCCTACGGGCCCCGAGATCAACACCGGGAATGGAAACTTCGAGATCAAGACTGGCCTCATTACGATGGTACAGGCTAGCCCATTCTGTGGTAAGACTAATGAAGACGCGAGCGCCCACTTGCGACAGTTCCTGGAGCTGTGCAGTACCTTCACTATACGAGGAGTGGAGGAAGATGCCATTCGTCTGCAGCTGTTTCCATTCTCACTGCTGGGAAAGGCGAAGCAGTGGTTCTATGCGAACCGTGCAGATATTGACACCTGGGCGAAGTGCTCAGCAGCATTCCTCGCGAAGTTCTTTCCGTTGGGTAGGACCAATGCCCTCCGGGGAAGAATTTCAAGCTTTCAGCAAGCAGCAAATGAAACCATTCCAGAAGCTTGGGAAAGGCTTCAGGAGTACATCCTGGCTTGTCCCCATCATGGGATGGACAACTGGCTTATTCTGCAGAGTTTCTACAATGGGCTGACTCCGACAGCCCGGGGCCATATTGATGCTGCTGCTGGAGGGGCTTTCTTCTCTCTCACTATCGCTGAAGCAACTAAACTTATTGAGAAGATGGTCTCCAACCAAGGGTGGAGTGATGATCGACTCCAGCCACGTCAAAGGGGTACACATACCGTCAAGGAAGCGGATATGCTGCACGCCAAGATGGACCTACTCATGAAAAGAATAGATGCTCTGACCAGTGAGAAGGCTGCCATGGCCATCACTACTCAAGTTATGGATGCTCGCATGACCTGCGAAGTCTGTGGTGACACTGGGCATTCAGGGAATTACTACCCTACTACCCAGGAGGATGTGATGTACATGAACAGCAACAACAATGGTTATCGTCCACAAGGAGGTCAAACGTGGAATCAATCACGCCCTTACTATCAGGGAGGTAATCAAGGTAATACTTACAATCCGAGCCAACCTTCCCTGAAAGATCTGGTTTTCGAGCAAGCTAAGATTAATGATGGTTTTAACAAGAAAACAGTTGCCTATGACAAGGCTTTAGAAAGCCTCAACGCTAAAATTGATAGCCTTTCTTCTGCCCTTAAGGATCAAGTGAGCTTTAATAAAATGATAGAAGACCGGTTGGCTCATTTGGTCGCTTTGGTTCCTCCAGTTGAAAATGCAAAAGCGGTAATCACAAGAGGGGGTAAGACCACTCGCGACCCGCCTTATCCTAACCATGCAGGAACCAAGAAAGTCCCGAAAGAGGGCGAAGATCGCGATGACGAGTCGTTGGGCATGAGGGAGCCTTCACAGGCAAGAGTATCAGAAGAGAAGGCAGACAAGCCTGAGTTTATTGACACAAATATACTGCCATTCCCTCAGCGAAATAGGAAGGTGACAGTGGATGAGCAATTCACTCGCTTCGTGGATATGATTCAGAAGGTCCACATTAATGTTCCCCTCCTTGAGGCCATACGTGTGCCCACATACGCACGTTACCTCAAGGATATTCTCACCAAGAAACGGGCTCTACCCACGTCGGAGGTGGTAAAGCTTACGGAGGAGTGTAGCGCAGCTATACTCAATCACCTTCCAGAGAAGAAAAAGGATCCAACGTGCCCTACGATCACATGCACGATTGGGTCGCAGAGATTTGACCATGCCCTCTGTGATCTGGGCGCCAGTGTTAGCGTCATGCCAAAGGTAGTCTTCGACCAGCTCAACTATACGGAATTTTCCCCGACCACCCTGCGGCTGCAACTAGCCGATTCATCAGTACGGTACCCAGCGGGGATAGCCGAGGACATCCCGGTGAAGATGCGAGATTGTTTCATCCCAGTGGACTTTGTGGTACTCGACATGGACATTGGTGATGAAATACCTCTCATTCTGGGGCGTCCATTTCTGAGCACGGCCGATGCACAAATTGATGTTGGTGCCAGAGTAATCCGACTCCACATTAATGGCCGAGAGGAAAGGTTTGAATTCCGTCCGCGTAAGGAACAATGCTCAATGGTTGAGGACATACCAAGGATGGACACCCTTGCCCAAGATGTTGAATCTATACAGTCACAAGGGGGCAACTTCATTACTCCCGTGAAGGATTCTCAAGGACAAAAGCCCAAGTCTAAGTCCCCATCCAAGAAGCAGTACCCCACACCTAGGAAGCAACAGAACATCAAGAAGGTGTGGAGAAGAGTGGGCGGGGAGCTGACTCCTTCACCCTCAAAGGTAGACCTGTCACCTCGATAAGTGATGGGAAGGTGTCGGGGCTCTAGAAGATTTGAATAAAGAGCCCTGTGCCGACAGGTAAGACTAGTAAGATGTTTCCTTCAATAAAAAGATTCTTACTTCTAATAGAAACAAGCTATTCTTGCTCCATCAGTTTGCTCGCACTCTTATTGGGATTCAAGCTCATGGGAGTCCATCCGGACAACCCCCTTGAGTATTGAACCATGATGCACAACAGCCGCCACCACAGCCATCCCCACAGCTGTCGCCTCAGCCACAGCCACAGCCTCAGCCTACTACACCACCATCCGGTACATGGACCTCTACCGCATACATGCCTGGGGTTACTCCCGGATATGCTCCCGGTTGGGACCAGCCCATGTACCAGCAGGGTGCGAGTAGCTCAGCTTGGGCTAGTGTGGGCATTGGCAAGTGGGCCGTCCCTGCTAGTACTGCCTACGGAGATGCAACATCTTCGTCGTCCGGATTGCGCTCGTCATCTCGTGGGCCTCCCTCACTCAGCAGATGAGCGAGCTCAACATCCGAGTCGGCAACATGGAGGAGACCGTGCACCAGCACGTCGAGTCCACTCAGGACTGGCAGCGGATGTCTGGCGAGAGACTTCACGCCATCGAGCTGGCACAGCAGCAGCAGCTGGAGGAGCAGAGGGCCTACTACCGGTGGATGGGGTTTCCCCTCCACAGTAGTGAGCCTGAAGCTAGCTTGGGGGAGGACCCCCACTCTGAGGTAACTTGTATCTTTATTTTCAGAATCTCATATGCTAAAAACACATAAAAATCTGCAAAATTAAAAAGACCAAAAATATTTATCTGCTTTCTTAAAATTAGTTTGCTTTCACATGCGCGGTAAGAATGCTTTCTGTCCTTCATGGTCGAAATGATGAATAGTTGCTCTGTTTATTCCTTTATATGCCTTGCTTACAGCTTAGTATCCTATCTTAGTTTTGAGTTTGTTGGCTTGTACGGTCAAACCTCAGCTTGAAACTTGTGGGTAGCAAAAAGCATGACCTTTGCCTAGGTTGTTGTGAGGTATGATATGGTAAAATAGGGTTGCTATGAGCTAGTACTAAGTGATGTTTAACATCTGGAGTTTTCTTTTGAAAAATGATAAAATGATAAGTTCCTCAATGATTAGAAATTCCTATCCAAAGCCATATGTAGATCCTAGCTATTGTTAGCCTCCACATATGCTATTTGTTTTCTTCATTGAGTCTTGTCGAATTGTTGTGACCCTCGGCGAGAAACTTGTCATGCTCCCATGATCAAGATCACGTACACAGCCACTATATGCTAAACTTCTACACCGGAAGTTAGCACCCATCATTTCATCCATCCCCCATCCTTTTCACAAATAAAGCTCCGCGCATTGTTCCATGATTACTCTCTCTCCAAAAAAATATTCAGCAAAGACTATGGGCTATGCGAAAAAAAAGAAGCAGCACATGCTCAAGAGCATGAAAAGAAGAAAAAAAATAATAAATAATAATAAAGAGACATAGCCCAAGTCTAAAAAATTTCAAAGGAGAAGAGAGAATCATATCCAAAAAAGGAGTTCTTCATCCATCCACCATATACACACACATGCACATCTTGATCAGGTTGTATGACTTGTTGCTCCCAAGGATTCGGTTTTCGACTTGATAACATATGAGAAACAGGTATGCCACATGTTTTCCCTACCTACAGCTCCACATATCAGCTTATTAGGAGTAGGTGGAGAAAGAAGGTAATTTAATGCCTTGGTGAGGAATCATACACACTGAGCGATCCGAGAGTATCATTCGAGGAACTTTGATTTATTTGTGAAAATTTAGCAAAACCTCCGGATTGACGACTGATCAAGGTACTTGTGATTAGTAATTTCTATACAACCGTTCTATCTTTCAACTGCCCAAGGCAGGTGAAGCTACAAGCCCCATATCAATCAAGCGTAAGCTAAGATCAATGCCAACTTATTCAATCCTTGATAGAGTACCTAGTCGTATGCTTGTCATAAACTAGGAATACAACATCGTAGCAACTCCTGATCGACCAACCTCAGTCCTAAGTGTCTTGCTCGGGACGAGCAAGAGGCTAGCTTGGGGGAGTTGTTGACGGCTGTTAAGTGCCTACTTTAGCCGTCAATTTACTCATGAATAAAGGAGCAAGAGGCATTTCTTACACGCATTTTATTTAAGAATAATGTAGTTCCACTTGTCCTTGGAGATTATGTGATTGCAGGAAAATAAGCATAAAAGAAGTGGCAAACTCACCTTCTATGATTCATGCCACGTCACCTCAAGGAGTGGCTGCCACCTCAGGTGCCATGCATGCAAGCTAAGCCACCTCAGGTGCCATGCATGCATGCCATGTCACCAATCCAAGGGAGGCAAGCCCTGACGAATCAGAGCGTGACACGTGGACTTCACATGGATCCATGGGCCCACCAGAGCGCCTAAACCGCCTCAAGAACACGTGTACACCGGGGATCGACTTAAGGGCCCACAGGACAGCCACCCCGAGGAAGCACACCCCGAGTGGGGCCCACCTGGGGTCAGCCGACCCTAGGATCAGCCGAACCGACCTTGGGTCGGCTGATCTTGGGCTTCCACGTGGCGCTTGTCCATTAGTCCTAGAGGCCTTCCCCGGGGTGTTTCACTCCTTCTTGCGCCGGTGCTCTGGCCTATAAATAGAAGGGGAGGGGGTTCATTTCTTACCAACACACCTTACTCCTCCTCTCTCACTTTTGGTTTCTAAGGCTAGGAGGTAGGCTAGAGTAGTGCTACTTCAGGTTCCAAGTCTACTTTGGGATCTAGGTATGAGTCCTCTTGTATCTTTATTTTATTGTATGACTTTGATCTACTTCAGTTATTCAGCTATTTCATATAAAGTTGTGCTTGTATACATGGGTGAGTTGTTCATGTGTTCTTCGCTCGTTCATCATTTAGAGGCTCATGTTATTGATGAACAAGGCCTTTCGATCCAGTTGACGAGTGACTTATACATGTTTTAAGTGTTTGTTCATAAGTTAGAGGCTCGTGTTCATCACGAACACGCCCCTTTGATCTTGTTGAATAGACATAGGAAAGCATAAGTCCATTTGTGTACTTAGCCTAGTTTGTTCTAGTTAGATCCCATGTTCGTATTGCATGAAGTTCGTGCTCAAGCTACAGTACTCGGTGTGATTGGCTGGTTTATCTAGCGGCTCTGACCTGGGTCACAATAGCCCGGGCCGGTCAGGGTCCTGCTAACAACGTAAGCGTGGTGCTTGGGTTGCGTAGCTACGTTGCTTATGAGTGTATCCCATGGTTTGTCTTGGGGTAGGCCGCGGTGGTGATAGCCGTTGGACCCTTCTGGAATCCCCCACGTTCGGATACGCTGTAGGAGTCTAAAGTCTAACAACCGAAGTCATGCGTAAGCGACGTGGGAGGTTAGCTCCCCGTTTGTACCTGGGTGCTTGAGCTAGCAATCTTGCAATGCTAGTGTGCGTCTAACTCGTCTGACTAACTTTGTATGCTTAGTACCTTAGAACCTAGAACTAACTCGTATGTTGCCTCCTAAGCCTAGGACCTTTAGAGAGAGTGTGTTTGTGTGTTCGCACTACTATCTTATCTATCATATCTTACCCCTGTACTTGAGTGTCTGGTTCGTTCCCGTCTATGATTTATACTCCTTGCAATAGTGTTGAACTTGTTAATCCGCCCAGCCTTCCTTGGATTCGATACCCTTTGGAATACTCCTTTGGGGAAATGCTACAATGGTACTTCTGTGCGCTTGCGGACTCTTGTAATCGTTAGGATTACCATTCGGTCATTTCTGGCATCGTTGCTAGGAACTCATAACTTAGCTTCGACGTTAAGAAATACCAACAATGACGCCGCTTGGTGAAGCCATCAAGTTGTACGAAGAACCCTGGATTTCCCCAGGTTTAGATCTGCACAGCCCACAGGGGTGTCAACCCCGGCGGTTTATTTGCTCGGCGGGGTGAAATCTAGGGCTAAGAACTCAAAGGTTGCGCAAGAGCACTCGGAACACAAAGGACATGGTGAGTTTATACTGGTTCGGGCCTCCAGAGAGTAAAACCCTACGTCCAGTTCTTGATTGTATTGATGTGGATGACTTGGGGCGACTTGATCTTGGGGGTTCGGCCTTGCCCGCCTTATATGTGCTGACGGACAAGGTCGGTGGACCCAGAGTCCAGGTCGGTTACAACAGGGAAACCAATCTAAGGAAAGTTACAACATAATCCCGTAATCTTTGGACTGTCTGGAGGCGTAGCCGACGTCTTGTGTCTTGTCTTGCATGCCAAGTTACCCGACCGAATCGGATAAGGTCGTCTGGGGAATCTTCTGGAAGGTCTTCAGGAGGTCGTGTGGGCCGCAAACCAGGTCGGCTGGGCCCACTGTCAGATCGGCGGGTCTTCTGGTAGGCCGAACCCACTTGTCGGGGACGGCGATGAGCCTGGTCGGTGGGGACCCAAGGGTACCCATGTCTCACATCAGTCATAATAGGAGCAGACTTCAAGGCATCAATTTGAGATCTAGCATCAACACGCATAGACTCTAGCTCAATCACCTTCTTCTTAGCCTCTCCTAGAAAAGACCTATACTCCTTGTTGGTCTTTCTAAGCACATCATCACGGTTGTCACGCAAGTCATTCAACCTAGCAATATCCGCTATCAAAAAGGCAGGATCATTGTTTACCTCATCTTCGGAGTCGGAGTCCGAGTCATCCTTTTGGGTCTTCTTGCTCTCGGAGCTGTGTGCCATGCCGCAAAAGCCTTGGGTGGCGAAGCACAGGCCGTTGATGTTCTTGCTCGACCGCTTGCTCTTGTGTCGGTCCATTTCTTCTTCTTCGTCGCTTGAGCTTAACGAAGTGTAGCAGGAACTCGAGTCGATGTCGCTCGCTCCGACGACCATTGCACGCTCCGTCTTCTTCTTGTGGCTGCCACTCTTCCTCGGCCTCTGCTCGGACTTGTTCTTGCCCTTGTAGTCGTTCCTCGAGCGGTGCTTGTGGTTGGTCCTAGGATGGTGCTTGTGCTCAGGCTTGATCTCCATGGCCTTCGGGCACTCAGCGATAAAGTGCCCGTGCTTCCCGCACTGGTAGCACATGCCCGAGCTCCTCCGAGCCTTCTTCCGGTTCGTGTACAAGCGCTCGAATCGCCTACTCAGCAACGCGAGATCATCCTTGCCCAGCACATCGAACTCCTCATCTGGCATGGAAACAAGACAAGACAAAGAGAACTGCCTATAAGACAGGTTAGCTTTAGTTCTCGGTCCAGAAACAAGAGCCATACTATGAGGGTCAGTCGGGTTCTCGATCTTGCCTTTCACCCCACGATCCACCTCAGAGGACTTCAGCTTGGAGAATAACTCATCCACGGTGAGCGTCTCATAGTGGTCCGATTCCAGAATGACCTCGACCTTTGCACCCCACACGGTACGATCCAGAGAATGCAAGAGCTTCACAGCCCTGTCATGGTCATCATACAGGACCACGGTCACATTAGCCCGCATATTATTCACAATCACGGTGAAGCGCTGAAACATGGAGTCAATGGACTCACCGGACAAATGAGTGAAATTCTCATACTCCATCCGGTAGGTCGCGAACAAGCGAGCCTTCACCTGATTGTTCCCACCATGAGCTACCTTGAGCTTCTCCCAAATCTTGCACGCCAAATCCTCTGCTTGAACCCGACCGAATTTGGGTTTGCAAAGGGCACGAAAGAGATAATCGACTGCCTTGTTGTTGGCATCATGCATATCTCGAGAGCCTGGGGCAAGGATGTTGATGGGGTGGACATAGGAGGTGTTCTTCGTCACATCCCACATGATCTGTCCCTTGCCACGAAGAAAAGTAGACATACGACACTGCCACATCTGGTAATCCTTACCATCGAAGTGTGGAGGACCCGAACCCCGTTCTTGGTACGCCATCTTTGGATCTTAGACTGGTTAGAATCACGAAGATCCGTAACCGACTCTGATACTAATTGAAGGACCGATTAGGCGACCAGAGAGAGGGGGAGTGAATGGGAGCCGATAAAAATTCTTCTCCGAAGAGATGAACTCGACTATGCCCCAAAATCACAAGCAAGGGTTCCACACGAACTTGCCAAGGTCACGTAGTCACAATGGACCTACCAACCCTAGGAACAAGTCCAAACTCACTCCAAAGTGGAAGCACAACACAAGAAGCAAAGAACTTAGGCTGTCTGCGAAGCTCCTGGCGGACTGTCTGCAGTGACCAGGCGAACTGTCCGCTGCGGACTGTCCGCCGGACCTAGGCAGACTGTCCGCAAGACCTAGGCGGACTGTCCGCAAGCACAGGACAGAACGTCCGAAATAGTCTCCTGAACCTCCAATGACACACCTCGAAAAACGGACCGTCCATCGCCTACCCGTGGACTGTCCGCCACGCACGCACTGTCCGCACCTCACTCGCAGACTATCTGCAAAACCCGGACTGTCTGCAAAACCTCTTGCAAAAAAAAACACTCGACTCAATGGATCGAATCATGAACTCGCAAGAACAAGTTATAAACTGGACGAACAGCGAGCCGCGCGGACTGTCCGCGCCTACCAGGCGGACTGTCCGCCAGGTGCGGACACTGCAGCTCGAGCCCGACCTTCCCAAGGTCAACACCTCCTTCCCTTCACCCGATCTCTCGAATCAACCAAGGGAAAGCTACCAAATCATAGGTCAAGATGAAGTGCCTCTAGGAGATGCTATACCTACAAATTTGGAGCCTCAAATCCACTGAGACGAGAGGAATTGAGATTCTACCGAGCTCAAACAAAAAGCTAGGGTTCTAACCGAAATCCACGAATCAGAGCACAAATCCGGCATTTGAGGGATCAAGATCAAGCACAAAGATGCACAAGACATCTATCCATGATTCACTCAAAGAAAACCGAACAGAAACTCCTCCAAATTCGTGAATCGAGCTACGCATGAAAATCCCACAAAAAGACTCGAAAAAGACACGAAAATCACTCGAGCCATAAGAACGAAATCGACGCAACCATGAATGCTTCCATACAACCAGAGGTTAGATTCTCTACAAAATCATGAAGAAAATCTAGCCCATAGAGCAGGGAAAACGGAAATCAGTCCGGATGTATAATTTGCCCTAGAACCCAGAGCTATATATATGAAGTCTCTCCAGGTTGGGCAAATGACCAAGCTACCCCTAGAACATAAAGGAAGATACACGCCCCTCAGGGGCAATATGGTCAAGACTTGGACATCTTCATCGGCCAGTCACACCTTCGCCGCAGTCCGCGTTCTCCCGATGCAAGCCCCGCGATCCCGCCGCGTGTCCCCTGGCATCGAAGCTTCTCGGCGCGCTCGGATCCCGTCTCCACCCGCCGAGCCTCCGGTCTTGGTTTTGTGGCTCAACCAAGTAACCCGACGGTTTTGTGGTGAACCGCCGCAAACCCGGCATGCAGACTCCAGTCGTGAGCCGCTACCCTACACCGGCTCCTGTCCACGACTTCTTCTTGCCTTTCTTGCCACCATGCGGCCCGCACTTGATCCCGTTCGGCCACCGGGTCCATCGAGCTGAGCCTACTTGTCTCTCCACTCCTCAGAGGTCCCGCAAGGCTAAGACCTTTCACGCCCGCTGTTCACCTGCACCAACGCAAATCAAGCCACAACCTGCACCTGCAATACTCGGCCAAGAGTCAGTCTGAAAGGACCTTGATGTCGCCTAGAGGGGGGGTGAATAGGCGAGATGACCAACTTTAACTTTTCTTCCCGAAAACTTGAGCTGCCAGTGTCCACCGGTCAGACCGATGGCGGTGACCAGTCAGACCGGTCACGTACTGAGCTTCACAGGAGGCACCGGTCAGACCGTTGCCTAGCACCGGTCAGACTGGTGTAGCACAGAGCACCTGCAAAAACAACTTCAAGCTCCTCTTGACTTCTAGCACGAACCAAACTTGGTGAGTAGCCTTGGTAGATGATCACTAGCAAGGTAATGACCCTTGCACACACAAGTAGCACACCCAAGTAGATCAAAGCGGAAGAAAATCAAATATGCTAGAAAAACAACTTAGAGAGGCAAACCACAAGAGATGCAAGGATTTGTTTCCCGAAGTTCACCGCCCACTAAGGAACGGCTACATCTCCGTTGAGGAGCTTGTAAGGGAGAGTTCCCACAACAAGTCGGGTCTCTTTCAACCACTTTCCTCCTTTCCACTAAGGTGATCTTTTTCACGAAGAGGCAAGATCACAGCCCTCACAAACTTCCCGCTGCTCACCACAACCTTGGGAGCTAGCCGGCGACGCCTAGCCGTTTAGGAGGCAAACCTCCAAGAGTAACAAATGCTTTAAAGCTTGTAGACGCGAAACCGAAGTGCTCAAGCTATGGGAATGCTCTTGTTAGCTCACAAAGATGCTCTTGAGCTCACTCTTTCAACTCAACACAAAGGATATGGCTTGAATCCACAATTCTCACAAAGAGTGGTTGGGGAGAGCCACTAAGGCTTAGGGCTTGCAAGAAATGGCTTAGGAACTCAGCACAACAACTAGGAACAGCAGCCCTCCACTGAAGAAGGCTTGGGGTACTTATACCCCTCAAAGGAGAAAACTAGCCGTTGGCTGTCGGGCAGCACTGGTCAGACCGGTGCCTCACACCGGTCAGACCGGTGTTTGAAAAACTAGCCGTTGGGGCTAGCGGCACCGGTCAGACCGGTGCCCCTGACCGGTCAAACCGGTCAGGCCCGAGGCACCCCCCAAACCCTTTCTATGATTCTAACACTTCACCAAAGAGATGAAGTGGCTCAGATTAGGTTAGGAGGGTTTGTTAGCACACTCTAAGGCTCTCAAGGCTAGATCTCACTTAGGTCAACTAATGAGCACTTTGACTTTGGTCAACTCGCTAATGTTGCATCCCTCTTGATAGTACAGCATACCTATACTCAAGATTAAATGAAAACACCTTATCAACCTCTTGAGCTTGAATGTCTTCAATCTTGCCATTATCGAGCAATATCCACTTGAGGGCTTTCAACTTAGCCTATGTCTTGAGCACGTCCATACTTGAGCTAGTGACTTAGGATCTTTCCATATAGCATAAGAATGCACACTTGGATCCACAAGTCACTCCATATTGCCAATCATAACATATAGATGAGTTGCATTGCTTCCCTCGGTTAAGGCTTGGATATGATACTTCGAGACCCCACGGATACTAGAACTTCACCTTAGCAAAACACTAATGGCGGCTTAGCTACGGCCCCAAAGATTGCTTACTCCCTCACCCTAGACATCTCGGTTGATCTCTTCATCACTTATCCAATCCACTTTGAGTTTCACTTTGCTTCATCCATAATTGAGCTTCATTTGAAATTCCGCTTCAAATGCTTGATCTTGATTGACAACGAATATGCAAGCTTCCAAATAAGAACCATAATGTTTACACTCATCCTTGTGTCCTCTTTCAATTACCATATGATGCCTTGCACTTGGTCTAGAGAATTACCATCTTCTCTTTTTATGATCCTTGTAATTTAATCAAGCTATGTCTTGTATCGGGGACCATGTATTGACCTTCTCAATTTATCCCAATATTATTGCTCGATATTTGTCACTTATGCATTAGGATCATCCATATATTTGTCTTCTCCAATGTGAGCCATATAATATCCATTCACTAATACATAGTCCATTAATAACTCAATAAAACCTGCTCACAATCTTAGACAAATACATTAGACCTTTAATCGCTTTGTCATTCAATTCACCAAAATCCACTTAGGGGCCTAGATGCACTTTCACAGTCCACACCACGTTGTCAATCACTCATCACACCAGGGAGCGACCATCCACCGGTCCTCGGACGCTTTGGTCAGCTACTACACAACTCTCCCAATATCGTTTCACCGGTCCCTACTACAACTTGGCATACGCACCACTATTACCGTAGTGCTCAGACCGTTGATAAAAGGAGCACCTTCCATCAACTCTCACTACTCAGAGCTTGCCTCTAATTGAATCACCATCCCCCGTCGCTCTCACTTGCGTCCAACTACTCTTTTGAGCAAGCACACTGTCCATCTTCACCGCTTGTGGTATTCCTCTGCAAGCAAGCTCCTCATCCATCTTCCTCGGTGACACAAAGAAGAAGCTCAAGCAAAGACCCAGAGAAGGATCCAGTCCTACGCTGCCCCATGCTCGTTTTATGGAGATGCTTGATTCCGTTTGCTGGAGTCTAGTTTTAGTGTACACCTGCCTTGTGCTCCAGCTCTTCATGCTCTTAGCTTTTCATTTGTACATTCATCGCCCGCTTCCTCATGAGCGACATTGATGTTGTGGAGGAAACAAATGTATCTGTCATCATCTATGAGCTCTAAATCTTGAAGAGTTTAGCTTTGCTCCGACAGTTTCTTTATGTAACACCCTGTCTTTCTCTGATGAATTTCATGCCATCTTGTTGTCGAATCTCGGCACAAGATTCTTTTTAAGGTGTTTAATTTTAATTAATCAAAGGGTTAAGCCCTGAATAAGGAAGTTAAACCCTAAAAGCCTCGAACATCTTGCATTGGCATGGCTATATCTCAATTTTTTGTACAGCAACTTGAAAATTGATCAGTATGAAAGTTGTTCATTATCTTCGGGAACACATTTCTCCCAATTAGTGGCATTCCAAATTTCGAGTGGAACATGCCCAAAATCTTGGTCAAAGCAGATCTGAACAGTTTTCCTGAACTTTGCATCCTGTCAACTTCGACAGACATTCCCGGCCAAACCATTGCTCGAACTGCATGTCGCCCTTTGTAAAAGTTGTAGGCTATACTTTCATCTACAACTTTACTATTTGGAGATTTTCTTGCACAGTTCAAAATTTTGGAGTTTTTCTTGGTCAAACAAGCATTGACTGACGTTCCTTGGTGCTCCAGAGCACGACGTCACCACCCGTGTGCACGCCGAGAGCCCAGTGCCTTACCCGGACACCGAGCTCACCGACAGGGGACCGCATGGGCCCACCTCGACACGTGTCCCTTTGCCGTGTGCGCCGTCCCCGCCTTGTCCCCTTGGCTAGTGCGGAGAGCCAATGGGCAGTTGTTGCCCTTGCCTTGTGCCGGTGGAAAACCCCAACCGCCACCCATGCCCTGTCCACGAGCGCCACGCGCCATGCCGCCAGCTGCTGCCCGTGTTGGCCAATGGCGGGAGGATGCTTCGCCTCGACCTTGTTTCCAATCCTGCCTGCCCTTGGCCGCCTATAAAGCGACACCGGAGCTTCAGGAGCATGCACACGAGGTGCTGCTGGCCGCCATTGTTGCCCGCCACTGCGAGCCCGCTGCCGTCTTTCCCTGGCGCCGCCGCCCAAGCTCGTCGGCCGCTCCTCCGCCCCAACCAAGCACCAAAATCGAACCCCAGGTGATCACTCGTGTCTCCCCCGCCCTTTCCCCGGCTAATCTCGCCAGAATTCGGCTCCCACCGCCGACCGGTGCGCCCAGGGGCCACATTACAGAACCTGTTTTCTTTCTAAGGGCCTATCTGCGAAATCTGAGGACCTGTTTGTGAAAACTGATCTTCCAGATCTAGGTCTCCAGGCTGAATCTTGTAAAATTGATATAAAATCATAGACAAATCAGAAAAATGCAAATAAATATGTTTTGGAATCCTTGTGATGAGTACTACATTTTCAAGAAAGGTTGTATGGCGTTTTTATGCTTAGTTTTTGAATTAAAATTGGATCTGAATTTGAGCTAAGTTTGTTGTAGTTTGAAATCTAGAGCAGATCTTGATCTGAATTTTTGATATGTTGCTTGTGGTGTCATAAATAGGCTCTGGTACAAAGATGGCACAAACTTGTTGTGTAAATATTTATTTATAATCTATTTCCTATTTATGCTAAATCTGTCTTGATGCTTTTTATAGCCTTTCAGTATATCTCTTGAGGCTCATCTTTTTACTGTGGCCTTGTTATGCTTAAGTGCATCACTAAAAAATTGGATAGGATTTTATGGCTTAGTTTAATGCTTGTTTTTGTTTTATGCATGATTAGCTATTTAAATGCATAGTTTGATTTCTGCGTAGAATCTGAACCTGATCTTTGATGTACATTCTGTTCATGCCATGTTAAGTTTGTGGTAGAAAAAATATCCTTGAAATGGTTATGGTTTTCTCTGAATAATTTATGTTTGAGATGCTAGGCTGAAATTTGCTATTTTTGTATAAATTATTCTAGATAGCATCTGGAGCTAATTTTTGGTGTGCGGCTGTATTTTGATCATATCTTGTGTGCAAATTTGCAACCCCAGAGCATGTTTCAATCTTTCTATATAATTTATTTATTTTATCAGCATGTATTTCTTGTTGTATTTTTCATGCTTAGTATATAGCTCCCGTGGATGTGAAAATTTGTGTGTAGCTTAGTTTTGCTCCAGAGATGCTGTACATAAATTTTTCGTGCCAGGGCATGTGTAGATTCTCCTGGATAAATTAATCTTTATTATGATAGCTAGAATTTGTTTGATTTTTCATGCTTGGTGTGTAGCTCCAATTGATGTGAATTTTGGCCAGTAGCTTTGATCTGAGCTCATCTACTTGTATGATTTTTCTCTCTGTTTTCTTGTGTGTGGTTTTAACAGAACAAATTTTGGAAGTAAATCAAGCTTAATAAAAATAGCAATTGGAAAATCCTTTTTAATTCAGGTTACACCTTAAGCCTTCAGCTTAAAGCTTCACCAAACCACTTTTGTGCAGCACTTATTCCTGTTGTGAAGTTAAATAAATTTAATTTATATAGATGTGTACACAATCACCTTTAAAATGGGTTTTAAGCCACACTAACACACACTTTTTCTTTTATAGGAAGAGTATGCTAAATATATCTTGTCGAGGTGAATGTGGCCACCTATAAACCTCATGTTTTATCTCTGAATTTCAGAAGTATAATCTTACTTGAAAAATATGAGTAAAGTTATGCATATGCATTCTGTGTAGAACTCGTTGATGGCAACTACGAGCTCGTTCCGGAGCAAGGTGAAGGATCGTCTGAGGGGGAAGTGAATGCAGTGGAGATCCACCAAGACCCGAACCAAAGTTCGGAAGATCTCTTGACTAACTTTGCTAGTGAAGGAAAGCACCGGAGCATAACCCAACTTTTCTAAATTATGCAACTATCTATGTTTATGTTTGTGCATTTACGTTTCAGGAGTTGATTTGGAACCATAGATGCATGATCCCTAGGTACCTATGAAGGACCGAAATGGCGACCAGAGAGGGGGAGTGAATGGGAGCCAATAAAATTTCTTCTCAAGGGAGATGTCTTCTGCAACAAGATGAACACGGCTAACCAAAACACTGCTCCGACTCGAACTACCCAAGTTTGCCAAGACCACGTAGCCACTGAAGTGCTACTGATCCTAGGAGCAAACAACCTCTGAAACCTACTAAAGAAAGCAGCGGAACAAAGACTCGAGCAGCACTCAGAACACACCAGTTAGACCGGTCACCACCACTAGTCAGACCGGTCCTGGCCGGATCACCCGGACTGAACCACCGGATCACCCGACACCCTCTAGAGACACACCGGGTCACTCGAGACCCCCAACCAGATCACCCAAGCAAAACTTGAGAGTTTCCACAGAAAGACCCTACACCGGTCAGACCAGTATGGCACACCAGTCAGAGCGGTCCTGGCAGGAAAACCCCAAGTGAGGGAAAACAAAACTCCAGAGGCCCAAACAGCACGAACTTAAAACAGCTGCAATCCTAGAGACAAACAAGCACCCTGGCACGTTCACCCGAGCAAAAACCCAACATAGGGCAGCACCGGTCAGACCGGTGAGGAGCACCGGTCAGACCGGTCAAGGCCTGGGCACTCGGGATGAACAGTGAGCCGCGGGTCAACTCCTCCAAACAACCTTCCCGATCTCCCGATTCGCTCCACAGATTCGAATAAGACTTTGGGGATACTAAGAGTACCTCATGAGCATCCCATAGCTACGATTAGGTCCACCAAAACTTGCTAAATGAAGAGGAATCAAAGGATTTCAACCAAGAACACCACTTTCCCGAAACCTAAGAAAACCACCAAATCGAGCACCTTTTCCCACGGATTTGAGAGAGGGTCACAAGGAAAAGAACCACGAAGGGTTCATGCATACATCCCCAACCAAATCCCTAAGGGAGAGGCCTCAAAACTACCACAAGAAAATCGCCAAGAAAAGGCTCCGAAAATCACCAAAAAGGGAAAACGGGAGAGACAACAAAAGGCCTTGAGGAACCACGTCGAATCATCTATACATGCCATGAAGGTTCATACAAGGTCTAGCTTGCCTCCCAATCATCCATCCCTCTCTCAAGATCTCACCATGAAGCTCTCAAGCTAGTCATAGAAAATCCTAAGGAAAATAGGAAGGGAAAATAGCAAAGGGAAATGAGCTAGGGTTCCAAGAGATGGCTGCCATCCTCTCACCACTTGGGTTATATGGAGGCAACCGAAAGACGAAACTACCCCTAATACATAAAACTAAGATACACCCCCGAGGGGCACTTTGGGAATCTTTGTCGTAGCACCATCAGACGGATGCCCGACGACCGCACCTCGCTTAGCCTCGATGCAAGCCTTGCGATCCCGGCGTGTATCCTCCACTTCGAAGTCTCCAGAAGCCGTCGTCGCACACCGGTCACACCGGTGCTCCCCACCGATCAGATCAGGACCCACCGGTCAGACTGGCTTAGTGCTGCTGCGCTTCGGTCTTTAGTCTTGGCTATGTGGATCAACCAAGGAACCTAGTGGTTTTGTGGTGAACCACTGGAAACCTCGCGGACTTGGTGTGGCCTCCCGCCATTCTCCACTCATGACTTGGCCCCCAGGTAGTCCCGACTCGATCTTGGCATGCTGTTCTTGCCACCATGCGACCCGCACTTGATCCCGCTAACCACCAGGTCCCTTGAACCAGGCCTACTTGTCTGCTCCACACCTGGAGGCCTCACCGGCATCGACCTTTCGCGCTTGTTTTTCACCTGCACCAGCACCAATCAAGCCGTAGCCTCCACCTGCAATACTTAGCCAAGAGTCAGTCCACACAACGTTGTCAATCACTCATCATACCAGGAAGCGACCATCCACCAGTCCTCGAACCACACAGGCTCTCAATCTCCCCCTTAATGAGTGCATTGACAATACACACATATGGTAACCATAAGAGAAAAGGAAAAGAAAAGAAACGAACAAAGAAACTTCAACAAGCGATCGAAAGCCAAAGGAAAGGCAAAGAACAAGATCACTTGAAGAAGACAAGTCTCGGTCCCCTTAGGCAAGGGCAACGGCTCGACACAACCGAGACAAAAACAAGCTCACGCAAAGCGCAAAGACCATCAAAGAAAAGCTGGAAAACCACAAAGAGCTCCCCCTGCACACATGCAAGCTCCCCCTGAACCAATGCATACCAAACACTTCATGAAACAGAGCAGCTGCACTAGCTCGGCTCTGACCGGTCAGACCGGTCCGCTGCACCGGTCAGACTGGTGCCCAACTTCTGAACAGGGCCAGCACACTTACCGGTCAGATCGGTGACCTCGACCGGTCAGACCGGTGCCCAACAAAGCCTAGAAATGGCTCAAAACCACCTGAAAACCCTCTAAATGCATCCAGAAGCACTTTTCCTTTACAACCATCTCCTCCTTGTTGCCAATGCATGAATCAAGCCAAAAATAGAAAAAAATCAACCTAGAGCTTCTCAAATAGACAAAATTCACCACAAGATGCTATACATGTCCAAATGAGCAAGTTAGATAGTCTATAGCTTCGTATGAACATAAGCTACAAGATCACCAAGTTTCACAACCATTGGGCAAAGCAAAGATAGAATTGAGCATTTTTGCGAAAAAACACCGTCTCATGAGCAAAGTCCTAAACATGAGCAAAACATGCCAAAATGGCAAGGCCACACAAACTTCATGCTAGGACAACCATTCTAAGCATAAGATCATCATAAACACCCTCAAAGCCCTCATGTCATGTCAAAGCCACCGAGCCATGTGCCTACTTCTATACATAAGACTTCTCATTGGTTGGCATCATGCAACATTTTAGCACCCAAAAGCAATTTAATTAAGCACATATGACATGGGAACATATTTTCCAAGCAATTAACATCTCATTTTCAGATTTATATTTGGTACATGAAATGTCTTTGCGACAAAAAGGAACTTATGCCCCTCCATAAGATAAAGCAAGCGGGCTATACATTCATGATGACAAATGGACCTTTGGCCCCATATGATCAAAATAAGCCATCCAAGCACAAATTAAGCATAGCAATGTCACTAAAACATGTCATGATCATATAAAGGCATTTACTCACAAGAGGACATACATGTAGCATTTTTCAAAAGCATAGCTATCAACCATAGATATCAAACAAGATCATCAAGAGCTAAGCCAAACTAAACCATATCATACCAAACTAGCTCACATGATCATCCATAGCACGTCATGGTGAACAATGTATATGAGAGAAGCTTTTCCTTCAAAAATGCATATGATACACATGCATGCAACCTAAGATACAAAGATGCCTATACATCATGATACATATGCAATGCAAATGCAAACATGCACAAAAGGAAAGCTATACATATGCTACAAAGGAGCTCCCACAACCAACTCAAGAGACCAAACACACACCAAGTTCTCCCCGCAAACGAGTGAAAGTTGCTTGATCTAGGGGCTTGGTGAAAATATCGGCTAGCTGGACATGTGTGGGTACATGGATCAAGGCAATTCTCCCTTTCTCAACATTGTCTCTCAGAAAATGATACCTTACTTCTATATGCTTGGTTTTGGAATGAAGCACTCGGTTCATTGCAACGCTTATGGCATTGGTGCTATCACATAGAAGTGGAACATGGGTATACTTCTCACCAAAGTCACTTATGGTGTATGTGATCCAAAGGAGTTGAGAGCAACAACTAGCAGCGGGTACATACTCTGCCTCGGTGGTGGATTGAGCAATACTGGACTGTTTGCGGGAAGACCAAGACACCAAAGAAGAACCCAAGAATTGGCAAGTCCCAGAAGTGGACTACCTATCCAACCGACACCCGGCAAAATCCGCGTCTAAAAACCCATGAAGCGCCAAAGAAGAAGACGCGGAGTACCAAAGGCCGAAGTAGGGAGTATATCGCAAGTACCTGAATATGCGCTTGACTGCTTGCCGATGCGAAGTCCTAGGAAATGCTTGAAAACAAGCGCACAGACATACCGAGAATTGGATGTCCGGCCTCGTCGCCGTCAGGTACAGGAGTGAACCGATCATGATTCGGTACTCCTTCTGGTCCACGTGTTCACCTTCCTCGTCCGCATCTAGGGCCGTAGTCATACTCGTCGGCGTCGTCATGGCCTTGAAGTCCTCCATCTTGAACTTCCTCACAATGTCCTTGGTGTACTTGGCCTGGTGCATAAATGTTCCTTTCTTCGACTGCTTGATCTCGAGGCCGAGGAAGAACTGCAACTCACCCATCATGCTCATCTCGAATTCCCTACTCATGACTTCTGCAAACCGTGCAACCAAAGAGTGAGATGAGCCACCAAAGATAATATCATCCACGTACACCTGAATAATCAGAATATCAACACCATGCCTGAGGAGAAACAAGGTCTGATCTACCTTCCCCATCTCAAAGCCTTCCTCAAAGAGAAATCCCCTCAATCTACCATACCAAGCCCTAGGTGTCTGTTTCAACCCATAGAGCGCCTTTCTCAACTTGTACACCCGGTGGGGGTACTTCTCACTCTCAAACATCGGTGGTTGCTTCACATACACCTCTTCTTCCAACACACCGTTCAGGAAGGCACTCTTCACATCCATTTGGTACAATTTGAACCCTTTAGCCACAGAGAAGGCTAGAAGGATCCTAATCACCTCCAAACAGGCTACGGGAGAAAAGGTCTCCTCGTAGTCGATCCCCTCTTTCTGGCTATACCCTTGCGCCACCAACCATGATTTTTTTCTATCCGTGCATTGTAAGTTTCCACATCAGAAATTTTGCAAACCTCGCCGGATATCCACCCATAAAACCATAAATATCATCTTTGTGTTTACCTCCTTTACCACAACCCAACATTTGAGTATGGATGAATATTTCGAGGAAGATCACAAGAATGAAGGTGCCAAGGATTGAAGTATAAATTTTGGGAGACCTCCAAGACGACATAAGGTTGCGTGAAAGATCCCTAGAAGATTCCAAGTGTTTCTCTCCATGAAGACATAGAACTTTTAGTACCTACCTTGGCACAAAAATTTTTCCACCTCTTTGCCTGAGGACATGCAATCATCTAAGCATGGGGGCTAAAGACCTGTGTGGTTCGAGGACCGGTGGATGGTCGCTTCCTGGTGTGATGAGTGATTGACAACGTTGTGTGGACTGATTCTTGGCTAAGTATTGCAGGTGCAGGTTGCGGCTTGACTAGTGTTGGTGCAGGTGAAGAACAAGCGCGAAAGGTCATTGCTGGTGAGGCCTCCAGGTGTGGAGAAGACAAGTAGGCTTGGTTCGAGGGACCCGGTGGCCAACAGGGTCAAGTGCGGGCCGCATGGTGGCAAGAATAGCAAGATGAAGTCGTGGACAGTTCCTTGGTTGAGCCTCAAAGCCAAGATCGAGCCGGGACTTCGTGGGGGCCAAGTCATGAGTGGAGATTGGCGGAGGCCACACCAAGTTCGCGGGGTTTCTAGTGGTTCACTAGAAAACAACTGGGACCCTTGGTTGATCCACAAAGCCAAGACCGAAGACCGGAGGCAGCAGCATCGGACCGGTCTGACTGGTGGGTCGGACCGGTCTGACCGGTGGGTCGGACCGGTTTGACCGGTGGAGGACACGGGTCTGACCGGTGTGCGACGACGCAGTCCGGAGACTTCGAAGCGGAGGACACGCGTCGGGATCGCATGGCTTGCGTCTAGGCTACGCGAGGTGCGGTCGCCGGGCATCCGTCCGATGGTGCGACGACGATGATTCCCAAAGTGCCCCTCGGGGGCGTGTATCCTAGTATTAGGCCTTAGGGGTAGTTTCGTGTTTCGGTTGCCTCCATATAAACACTTGGTGGGATGGATGGCAGCCATCTCTTGGAACCCTAGCTCATTTGTTTTCCTATTTTCCCTTCCTATTTTCTTTAGGATTTTCTAGGACTAGCTTGAGAGCTTCATGGTGAGATCTTGAGAGAGGGATGGATGATTGGGAGGCAAGCTAGACCTTGTATGAACCTTCATGGTATGTATAGATGATTCGGCGAGGTTCCTCAAGGCTTGATGGTGTCTCTCCCGTTTTTCCTTTTTGGTGATTTTCGGAGCCTTTTCTTGGCGGTTTTCTTGTGGTGGATTTGAGACCTTTCTCTTTGGGATTTGGTGGGGGATGTATGCATGAACCCTTCGTGGTTCTTTTCCCTTTGATTCCCCTCCCAAATCCGTGAGCAAAGGGGCTCGATTTTGGGGTTTTCCTCTCTCTAGGGTTGGAGGCGTTCTTGGTAGGATTTCTTCGATTCCTCTTGATTTAGCAAGTTCTGGTGGACCAAATCTTGGCTATGGTGTGCCCATGAGGTGTTCCTACTATCCCCAAAGTCTTGTGCGAATCCGTGGAGCGAATCGGGAGATCGAGATTTGGATTTGGGGGTGTTGACCCGCGGGTTGCTGTTCATCCCGAGCTGCCCAGGCTTGACCGGTCTGACCGGTGCATGTGACCGGTCTGACCGGTGCTAGGCCCTTGTGGTATTTGCCTCAGGTGAACTGCCTTGTTCGTGTGGTTTTGGCCCGTGGTGTTGCTGGTCAGTTCTTGGCAGGTTTCGAGTTGGTTTGCTCGGTTTTGTGAGGGTTTCTTCTTCCCTTCGGGTTCGTGTTTGGAGGTGGTTTTTGTTCCAGGGCTGAGCGATGGTCGGAGCAAGCGACGTCGACTCCAGCTCTGCCTACTTCTCCTCGAGCTCCAGTAGCAGCGAAGATGAAGGTGATCGGCGCAAGAGCAAGAAGTAATCCAAGAACTTGAGCGGGTTGAGCTGCTTCATGAGAGATGGCTTCTGCGGCATGGGATGCAGCTCCGGCAGCAAGAAGAGTCACCAGAACGACTCGGACTCCGACTCCGAGGATGAGGTACGTGACGAGCTTCCCTTCTTGCGTGAGGAGAATGAACGGCTGGGCAAGTTACTTGATAATCATGATGACATGCTTAGAGAGGCAAAGAAGATGAGGAAAGAGCTTAGGGCCTCACTAGAAGATGCTAGGAACCGAGTAGCTGAACTAGAAACATAGAACCTTGATGCTAAGCTTGAGATAGATTCGCTTAAGGCTTCACCTGTTGTTTCTGATGAGGTTGATTGTGGTGATTACTCTATTTTCCTAGCTGATCTTACTGCTCTTAAGGAAAAGCATGCCTCCAAGTGTGAGGAACTAGATGTGCTTAGGGTTGAAGTGGCTGAGCTTAAGTCTAGACCTGCTTTGCTAGGTGCTTGCACTTCTTGCCCTGTTTTGCATGGAAAGATTGATGAGATGCTTGCTTACATTATTTCTCTTGAGGCTCAGTTGAAAGCACCTGTTCCCACTTCTTGCTCTACTTGCGAATTGCATGCTGTGAAGAATCTGGAACTTGCACATTATGTTGATCGCTTGCAGGATGAAAATGATGAGCTGAGGAAGTGTATGAGTTGGTTGTCGGGTCAGGAGCCTCAGCTTGGTATCATGATAGCGGCTTTCAAACGCTATGATGGTCAGGCACTTGGGGCTGACAAACTTGGAGAGAGCAGTGGTGAGGGAGATGAGAAAGTTGGAGAGATCCCTATCCCACCACAAACCACACACAAGAACAAGTTTGAGCCCAAGCCTAACCATCTCAGAAACAAACTTGACACAACTCCAGATCCACCTATATTCCCTCACCCAACAAATGACTTCCAAAACCGGTGAGATTTGTGGGCCCAAAGGGAGGTGAGGTTGGAGAGAAGAAAGGGGAGAAGCCGAGTGAGCAGCCCCAACCCAAGCCTAAGCCAAAACCCATAAAGTTCCATTGTGGGTATAGTGGCAGAGATGGTCACAAGGATGAGTTTTGCTTCAAGAGGAAGCGTGAGGAGAGGTTGGCTAAGGAGTGAGCTAACAAGGACAGGTACTACCCTTTTAATGGTGTACCTGAGCCTCGTATGCAAATGCCCAGGGCCAAGGCGATTGTGAGGACGGTTCTGGCTTGGGGAGATCGAAAGACGGCAGGTGGTGCTGCTGGCAGTGCACCACCGGTCAGACCGGTCAAGGGGACCGGTCAGACCGGTGGAGGTCTGGGCACTGGCCAGTTTGGTTTTCGAGGTCGTGGTGATGCTCGGTTCAGTTCTTTTTGGTCGTGGTACAGGTGGATGGCATGGTGAGTCTGGTGGTGTTCAGTTTGCTAGACGTTCTCCGCCTCGTGCTCAATACCATGGTGGGAGGAGTCGTAGCTTTGAGTTGGAGAGGAGCAATGGTCCACGGTCTTCCTTTCGTGGCTTTCGTTCTCCTCCAGCGAGACGGGAGTGGTTTCCCCGTGGTGGTTTCAGTTCAGGTGGTGATGGTAGGATGGGTCCGAGGTTTGGTACTCGTGGTGGTAGCTTTGGTAGGCGAGATGCTTTGGATTGTGCTAACCCCACTTTGGAGCAAATGGCTCAGAACTGGTTTTACTCTTTTGGTACTAACCCCAGTGCTGAGTCGTTTGTTCGCTCACGTGCTCGTTTTTGAATTTCAGGTGGAGGACTTGAGGAACGTTTGGTTGATTGACTCCGGTTGCTCGAGGCATATGACCGGAGACAAGGGGTGGTTCTCAAGTCTTGTCCCGGTGGTGTCCAAGACATACATCACCTTTGGGGACAATGGGCGAGGGCGTGTGCTTTCAGAAGGTGAGATAAAGATAAGTGACAAAGTCACTCTCAGGCGAGTTGCTCTTGTTCAATCACTCAGATTCAATTTGCTTTCTATTTCCCAGCTTTTGGATGAGGGTTTTGAGGTGTTGTTTCGGCCTGGTGGTTCACGGATTTTGGATTCTCGAGGGGGCCTAGTTTGCATGGTCATTCCCGAGGGTCAAGTCTTTCGAGCGGATTTGTCTCAGTCTTCAGGTGTGGCTCGTTGCTTTTTGGCTGGCTCTTCGAGTGAGTTGTGGAAGTGGCATAGGAAGTTGGGTCACTTGAGCTTTGACCTTTTGTCTCGCTTAAGTAAACTCAATTTGGTCCGAGGATTGCCACGGTTGAGGTTTGAGAAAGAGTTGGTTTGTGCGCCGTGTAGGCATGCCAAGATGGTAGCCTCTTCCCATCCGCCCCTCACCGATGTGGTGACGGAGCGTCCATGCGAGCTGCTCCATATGGACCTTGTTGGCCCAACTCGTGTGCGATCTGTGGGTGGGAAGTGGTATGTCCTTGTTGTGGTGGACGACTACTCTCGGTATGCGTGGGTTTTCTTTTTGGAGGAGAAGGGGGAGACGTTTGGTTTTGTTCGAGATCTTGTCTTGAGGTTGAAGAACGAGAGGCACGGAGATGCCATACAAGCGATCCGCAGTGACAATGGCTCGGAATTTAAAAACTCTCATTTCGAAACAATCTGCCATGACTTGGGTATTGAACATCAGTTTTCGAGTCCGTATACGCCCCCCCCCAGAATGGCGTGGTGGAAAAGAAGAACAGAACCTTGTGTGAGATGGCTCGGACGATGCTCGATGAGCATAGGACTCCGAGGAGGTTCTGGGCTAAGGCGGTCAATACCGCGTGCTATGTCTCGAACAGGATTTTCGTTCGAGCATTCAAGAAGAAGACGTGCTATGAGATGATGCACGGTCGCACTCCCAAGGTGAGTCAATTTCATGTGTTTGGATGCAAGTGCTTTATTTTGAAAAAAGGCAAGAATTTGGATAAGTTTGAGGCTAGGTCTGTCGATGGCATTTTCTTTGGTTACGCTAATCATTCTAGAGCATTTCGTGTGCTCAATTTGGAAACTAACCAAGTCGTGGAGACTTGCGAGGTTACCTTCGACGAGACATAGCCACGTAGTTCTCTTGTCTTTGATTGTGCAGGTGATGATGAGCTTGGCGAGGAGATATTCCAGGAGGAGGAGCATGAACATAGAGATGATGAAGATGGCGGTGTGGCGCCCGCAGCTGAGCATGTACCCACTACTTCGACTACGATCGAAAACGGGCCCTCTCCTACACCTACAACGACAATCCCAGATCAAGGAGAAGCTGCAGTTGAGGGGGAGGTAGCTTCAAGGTGAGAACCTCCCCGGCGAGTTCAAGTGGATCATCCAGCTTCGAGGATTATCGAGGACATCAACGAACGCACTACTCGGTCGAGGGTTCGAAACAATTCTCACTTTGCTCATGCTGCTTTCGTTGCTACTTTTGAGCCCAAAGACATTAGGCACACCTTATCTGATTCCAATTGGGTCAACGCAATGCATGAGGAGTTGGAGAACTTTGAGAGGAACCAAGTTTGGGAGTTGGTAGATCCTCCACCGGGATGTAAGCCGATCGGGACAAAATGGGTGTGGAAAAATAAAGAGGGTGAGAATGGAGAAGTGGTGAGAAACAAGTCGAGGTTGGTGGCGCAAGGGCATAGTCAGAAGGAGGGGATCGACTGCGAGGAGACCTTTGCTCCCATAGCCCGTTTGGAGGCAATTAGGATCCTTCTAGACTTCTCCGTGGCTAAAGGGTTCAAATTGTACCAAATGGATGTGAAGAGTGCCTTCCTGAACGGTGTGTTGGAGGAAGAGGTGTTTGTGAAGCAACCACCGGGGTTTGAGAGTGAGAAGTACCCCCACCGGGTGTACAAGTTGAGAAAGGTGCTCTATGGGTTGAAACAGGCACCTAGGGCTTGGTATGGAAGGTTGAGGGGGTTTCTGTTTGCTAAGGGCTTTGAGATAGGGAAGGTAGATCAGACCTTGTTTCTCCTCAGGCAGGGCGTTGATATTCTGATTGTTCAGGCATACGTGGATGATATTATCTTTGGTGGCTCGTCTCACTCTTTGGTTGCAAGGTTTGCAGAAGACATGAGTAGGGAATTCGAGATGAGCATGATGGGTGAGTTGCAGTTCTTCCTCGGCCTCCAGATCAAGCAGTCGAAGGAAGGAACATTTGTGCACCAAGCGAAGTACACCAAAGACATTGTGCGGAAGTTCAAGTTGGAGGACTCCAAGGCTATGGCGACGCCTATGAGTACGACTACAACTCTTGATGCGGATGAGGAAGGTGAGCACGTGGACCAGAAGGAGTACCGGAGCATGATCGGATCACTCCTGTACTTGACGGCGACGAGGCCAGACATCCAATTCTCGGTATGTCTGTGCGCTCGTTTTCAAGCATCTCCAAGGACTTCGCATCGGCAAGCAGTCAAGCGCATTTTCAGGTATTTGCGACACACTCCCGACTTCGGCCTTTGGTACTCCGCATCTTTTTCTTTAGCTCTTCATGGATTTTCGGATGCTGATTTTACCGGGTGTCAGTTGGATAAGAAGTCCACTTCTGGGACTTGCCAGTTCTTGGGTTCTTCTTTGGTTTCTTGGTCGTCCCGCAAGCAGTCGAGTGTTGCTCAATCCACTACCGAGGCAGAGTATGTAGCCGCTGCTAGTAGTTGCTCTCAGCTCCTTTGGATCACATAAACCATGAGCGACTTTGGTGAGGAGTTTACCCATGTCCCACTTCAATGTGATAGCACCAGTGCCATAGAAGTGAGGTATCATTTCCTGAGTGACAATGTGGAGAAAGGGAAAATAGATTTGATCCATGTACCCACACATGACCAACTAGCCGATATCTTCACCAAGCCCCTAGATCAAGCAACTTTCACTCGTTTGCAGGGAGAACTTGGTGTTTTTTTGATCTCTTGAGTTTGGTGTGGGAGCTCCTTTGTAGCATATGTATAGCTTTCCTTTGTGCATGTTTGCATTTGCATGGCATTTTGTATCATGATGTATAGGCATCTTTGTATCTTAGGTTGCATGCATTTGTATCATATGCATTGTGGTAGGAAAAGATTCTCTCATATACATTGTTCACCATGTTGTGCTATATATGATCTTGTGAGCTAGGTTGGTATGTTATGGTTAGTTTGGCTTAGCTCTTGATGATCTTGATTTATGCCCATGGTTGCTAGCTATGTTTTTGTAAAATGACATATGTATGCTCTCTTGTGAGTAAATGCCTTTATATGATCTTGACATGTTTATGTGGCTTGGCTATGCTTAATTTGTGGTTGGATAGCTTATTTTGATCATATGGGGCCAAAGGCTCATTTGCCATCATGAATGTTTAGCCCGCTTGCTTTATCTTGTGGAGGGGCATATGTTCCTTTTTGTCGCAAAAACATTTCATGTACCAAATGCAAATCTGAAAATGAAATGTAAATTACTTGGACAATGTGCTCCCATGTCATTTGTCCTTATTTTATATAGCTTTGGGTGCTAAACCGTTGCATGATGTCTACCAATGAGAAGTCTCATATATAGAAGTAGGCACATGGCTCGGTGGCTTTGACATGACATGAGATGCTTGAGGGTGTTTATGATGGTCTTATAATTAGAATGGTTGTCCTAGCATGAAGTTTGTGTGGCTTTGCCATTTTGACAGGTTTTGCTCATGTTTAGGACTTTGCTCATGAGAGGGTGATTTTTCGCAAAATTGCTCAATTCTATCTTAGCTTCGCCCAATGGTTGTGAAACTTGGTGATCATGTAGTTGATGTTCATACGAAGCTATAGAGTATCTAACTTGCTCATTTGGATGTGTGTAGCATCTTGTGATGAATTTTGTCTATTTGAGAAGCTCTAGATTGCAGTTTTTCATTTTTTGGCTTGATTCATGCATTGGCAACAAGGGGAGAAGTTTGAGCATGTTTCGGCATACTGAATGCATCTAGAGGGTTTCCAAGTGGTTTCGAGCCATTTTTGGGCTCTTGCAGTTCCCAGGTTGGCATCGGCCTGACCGGTGGATGTCACCGGTCTGACCGGTGTGAGTCCGGACCTGTGCTGATCTAGTGCACCGGTCTGACCAGTGAGGTGGACCGGTCTGACCGGTCAGAGCGAGGCTGGTGTAGCTGCTCTGTTTTGTGAAGAGGTTTGCATGCATTCGTCCAGGGGGAGTTGCATTGGTTCAGGGGGAACTTGCATCTGTGTAGGGGGAGCTCTTTGTGGTTTTTCGAGCTTTGGTTTGGTGGTTTTCGCTCTTTGCTTGAGCTTGTTTTGTCTCGGTTGTGTCTGAAGGACCGATTAGGCGAACCAGAGAGAGGGGAGTGAATGAGAGCCGATAAAAATTCTTCTCGAAGGAGATAGAGACTCCAACAAGATGAACACGGCTTCCAGCACACGTCTCCGACTCAACTTCCCAAGTTGGTCAAGACCACGTAGCCACTGGAGTGCTACTAGTCCTAGGAACCAACAACTCAACCAAACGTCCCAAACGCACAATGGAAACTTGCACGGCTTGCTGCCTGTGCTACACCGGTCAGACCGATGGCCTGCGCCGGTCAGACCGGTGACACCGGTCAGACCGGTGGATAGAGCTGGTCAGGCCGGTGGCTACAGCAGCCGCACAACAAACGTTCCAGGAAGCCTCAGTGACTCCTCTAGGCCCTGGAACAAAAACCACCTCCGAAACAAAACCTGCAAGGAAGAAGAACCCCTCACAAAACCTAGCAAAACAACTCCAAACGCGCCAAGAACTGACCAGCAGGACCACGGGACAAAACCACACGGACAAGGCTGTTCCCCGAGACAAATCCCACCAAGGGCTAGCACTGGTCAGACCGGTCAAGAGCACCGGTCAGACCGATCGCGCCTGGGCAGCTCTGGATGAACATCGCCCGCGAGTCAACTCCTCCAAATCCAACTCCCGATCTCCCGATTCGCTCCACGGATTCGCACAAGACTTTGGGGATAGTAGGAACACCTCATGGGCACTCAATAGCCAAGATTTGGTCCACCAAAACTCGTTGAATCAAGAGGAATCGAAGGATTTCCGCCAAGAACACCACGAACCCTAGAACCACGAAAACCCCAAAATTGAGCCCCTTTACTCATAGATTTGGGAGGGGAATCAAAGAGAAAAGAACCACGAGGGGTTCATGCATACAGCCCCCACCAAATCCCAAAGAGAAAGGTCTCAAAACCGCCACAAGAAATTCGCTAAGAAAAGCCTCCGAAAATCACCAAAAAGGAGAAACGGGAAAGACACAACCAAGCCTTGAGGAACCACGCCGAATCATCTATACATACCAAAGAGGTTCATACAAGGTCTAGCTTGCCGCCTGATCATCCTTCCCTCTCACAAGATCTCACCATGAAGCTCTCCAGCTAGTCCTATGAAAATCCTAAGGAAAATAGGAAGAGAAAATAGGAAAACCAAATGAGCTAGGGTTCCAAGAGATGGCTGCCATCCTCTCACCACTTGGGTTATATGGAGGCAACTGAAATAATAAAATACCCTTACTAGCTAACTAGGGATACATGCCCCTCAAGGGCAAATATGGAAGTCTTTGTCTTCGCACCATCAGACGGATGCCCAGCGACCGCAAACTTGCTTACCCTCGACGCAAGCCTTGCGATCCCGACGCGTGTCCTCCGCTTCGAAGATTTCGGACTGCGTCGTCGCACACCGGTCAGACCGGTACCCACCGGTCAGACCCACCGGTCAGACCGGTCTGGAGCTGCTACACCTCCGTCTTCGGTTCTTCGGTCTTGGCTTTGTGGATCAACCAAGGAACCCAGTGGTTTTCTGGTGAACCACCGGAAACCCCGCGAACTCGGTGTAGCCTCCGCCAATCACCACTCATGACTCGGCTCCCACGTAGTCCCGGCTCGACCTTGGTTTTGAAGCTCAACCAAGAAACTGTCCATGACTTCATCTTGCCGTTCTTGCCACCATGCGGCCCGCACTTGACCCCACTGGCCACCGGGTCCCTCGAACCAAGCCTACTTGTCTTCTCCACACCTGGAGGCCTCACCGGCAACGACCTTTCGCGCTTGTGCTTCACCTGCACCAACACCAGTCAAGCCGCAACCTCCACCTGTAATACTTAGCCAAGAATCAGTCCACACCACGTTGTCAATCACTCATCACACCAGGAAGCGACCATCCACCGGTCCTCGAACCACACATGGCTTTCAATCTCCCCCTTGATGAGTGCATTGACAACACACACGTTTTGGTAACCAAGAGAAAAGAAAAAGAAAAGAAACGACTAAAAGAAACTCCAACAAGCGATCGAAAGCCAAAGAAAAGGCAAAGAGCAAGATCACTTGAAGAAGACAAGTCTCGGACCCCTTAGGCAAGGGCAACGGCTCGACACATCCGAGACAACACATGCTCAAGCAAAGAGCACAAACCACCAATCCAAAGCTTGAAAACCACAAAGAGCTCCCCCTGCACACATGCAAGCTCCCACTGAACCAATGCAACTCCCCCTGGACGAATGCATGCGAACCACTTCACGAAACAGAGCAGCTGCAACAGCTCAGCTCTGACCGGTCAGACCGGTCGACACCACCGGTCAGACCGGTGCTCAACAGACCGGTGACCCCAACCGGTCAGACCGGTGCACAACAGAGCCCAGAAATGACTCGAAACCACCTGAAAACCTTCTAGATGCATTCAGTAGGCCAAAACATGCTCAAACTTCTCCCCCTTGTTGACAATGCATGAATCAAGCCAAAAATGTAAAAAAATGCAACCTAGAGATTCTCAAATAGACAAAATTCAACATAGGATGCTACACATGTCCAAATGAGCAAGTTAGATACTCTATAGCTTCGTAATGACATCAACTTCATGATCACCAAGTTTCACAACCATTTGATGAAGCTAAGATAGAATTGAGCAATTTTGCCAAAATTTACCCTCTCATGAGCAAAGTCCTAAACATGAGCAAAACATATCAAAATGGCAAAGCCACACAAACTTCATGCTAGGACAACCATTCTAAGCATAAGACCATCATAAACACCCACAAGCACCTCATGTTATGTCAAAGCCACCGAGCCATGTGCCTACTTCTATATATGAGACTTCTCATTGGTAGGCATCATGCAATGGTTTAGCACCCAAAGCAAATTAAAATTAGCACATATGACATGGGAGCACATTTTCCAAGCAATTTACATTTCATTTTCAGATTTGAAATTGGTACATGAAATGTCTTTGCGACAAAAAGGAACTTATGCCCCTCCACAAGATCAAGCATGGGGGCTAAACATTCATGATGGCAAATGAGCCTTTGGCCCCATATGATCAAAATAAGCTATCCAACCACAAATTAAGCATAGCCAAGCCACAAAAACATGTCAAGATCATATAAAGGCATTTACTCACAAGAGAGCATACATATGAGATTTTTCAAAAACATAGCCATCAACCATGGATATAAACCAAGATTATCAAGAGCTAAGCCAAACTAACCATAGCTTACCAAACTAGCTCACAAAGACATATATATCATTCCATGGTAAACAATGTATATAGGAGAAGCTTTTCCTAAACAATGCATATGATACAAAATGCATGCAACCTAAGATACAAAGATGCCTATACATCATGTTACATATGCCATGCCAAATGCAGGAAATGCACAAAGGAAAGCTATACATATGCTACAAAGGAGCTCCCACACACCAACTCAAGAAATCAAACACACACCAAGCTCCCCCCGCAAACGAGTGAAAGTTGCTTGATCTAGGGGTTTGGTGAAAATATCGGCTTGCTGGTCATGTGTGGGTACATGGATCAAGGCTATCTTCCCTTTCTCTACATTGTCTCTCAGGAAATGATACCTCACTTCTATGTGCTTGGTTTTAGAATGGAGCACTGGGTTCTTTGCAACGCTTATGGCACTGGTGCTGTCACATTGAAGTGGGACATGTGTATACTCCTCACCAAAGTCACTCATGGTGTATGTGATCCAAAGGAGCTGAGAGCAACAACTAGCTACAGCCACATACTCTGCCTCGGTAGTGGATTGAGCAACACTCGACTGTTTGCGGGAAGACCAAGACACTAAGGAGGAACCCAAGAACTGGCAAGTCCCAGAAGTGGACTTCCTATCCAACCGACACCCGGCAAAATCCGCGTCTGAAAATCGATGAAGAGCCAAAGAAGAAGACGTGGAGTACCAAAGACCAAAATCGGGAGTATGTCGCAAATACCTGAATATGCGCTTGACTGCTTGCCGATGCGAGGACCTCGGAGACGCTTGAAAACGAGCGCACAGACATACCAAGAATTGGATGTCCGGCCTCGTCGCCGTCAAGTAGAGGAGTGACCCGATCATGCTCCGGTACTCCTTCTGGTCCACGTGTTCACCTTCCTCGTCCGCATCAAGAGCTGTAGTCGTACTCATAGGCGTCGCCATGGCCTTGGAGTCCTCCATCTTGAACTTCCTCATAATGTCCTTAGTGTACTTAGCTTGGTGCACAAATGTTCCTTCCTTTGATTGCTTGATTTGTAGCCCAAGGAAGAACTGCAACTCGCCCATCATGCTCATCTCAAATTCCCTGCTCATGTCTTCTGCAAACCTTGCAACAAGAGAGTTAGACAAGCCACCAAAGACAATATCATCCACTTATACCTGCACAATCAGGATATCTCTGCCTTGCCTGAGGAGAAACAAGGTCCGATCGACCTTCCTCATCTCAAACCCTCTCTCAAACAGGAACCCCCTCAACCTACCGTACCAAGCTCTAGGCGCCTGCTTCAACCCATACAGCGCCTTTCTCAACTTGTACACCCGGTGGGGGTACTTCTCACTCTCAAACCCCGGTGGTTGCCCCACATACACCTCTTCCTCCAACACATCGTTCAGGAAAGCACTCTTCACATCCATCTGGTACAACTTGAACCCTTTAGCCACGGAAAAGACTAGAAGGATCCTGATCGCCTCCAAACGAGCTACAGGAGCGAAAGTCTCCTCGTAGTCGATCCCCTCTTTCTGACTGTACCCCTGAGCAACAAGTCTTGACTTGTTCCTCACCACTTCTCCTTTCTCTCCCTCTTTATTTTTCCACACCCATTTTGTCCCAATCGGCTTACACCCTGGAGGAGGGTCAACCAACACCCAAACTTGGTTCCTCTCAAAATTCTCCAACTCCTCATGCATCGAATTAACCCAATTATGATCAGATAGCGCGTGTCCAATGTCTTTGGGCTCAAAGGTGGCAACAAAAGCAGCATGAGCGAAATGAGAATTGTTCCGAACCCTCGACCGTGTAGTGCGTTCATTCATGTCGCCGATAATTCTCGAAGCTGGGTCATCCACTTGCACTCGCCGGGGAGGTTCTCGCCTTGATGCTACCTCCCCCTCAACAGCAGCTTCGCCTTGATCTGGGTTTGTCGTTGTAGGTGTGGGAGAGGGCCCGTTCTCGATCGTCGTCGAAGTAGTAGGTACATGTTCAGCCGCGGGCACCACACCGCCATCTTCATCATCTCCATGTTCATGCTCCTCCTCCTGAAAGATCTCCTCTCCAAGTTCGTCGTCACCTGCACACTCAAAAACAAGCTGACTACGTGGCTGTGTCTCGTCGAAGGTTACCTCGCAAGTCTCCACGATTTGGTTAGTTTCAAGATTGAGCACACGAAATGCTCTAGAATGAGATGCATAACCAAAGAAAATGCCATCGACAGACCTAGCCTCGAACTTGTCCAACTTCTTCCCTTTCTTCAGAATGAAGCATTTACAACCAAAGACATGGAAGTGACTCACCTTGGGTGTGCGACCGTGCATCAACTCGTAACAGGTTTTCTTCTTGTGAACCCTGAGGTAAATCCTGTTCGACACATAGCACGCAGTATTGACCGCCTCAGCCCAGAACCTTCTCGGAGTCCTACACTCGTTGAGCATCGTCCAAGCCATCTCGCACAAGGTCCTGTTTTTCCTTTCCACCACGCCATTCTGGGGAGGCGTATACGGACTCGAAAACTGGTGTTCAAGACCCAAGTCATGGCAAAAGGTTTCAAAGCGAGAGTTTTTGAATTTCGAGCCATTGTCACTGCGGATCGCTCGTATGGCATCCCCGTGCCTCTCGTTTCTTAACCTCAAGACAAGATCTCGAACAAAACCAAACGTCTCCCCTTTCTCCTCAAGAAAGAACACCCACGCATACCGAGAGTAGTCGTCCACAACAACAAAGAGATATCACTTCCCACCCGCAGATCGCACACAAGCTGGGCCAACAAGGTCCATATGGAGCAGCTCGCATGGACACTCAGTCATCACATCGGTGAGAGGCGGGTGAGAAGAGGCTACCATCTTGGCATGCCTACACGGCGCACAAACAAACTCTTTCTCAAACCTCAACCGTGGCAATCCTCGGACCAAATTGAGTTTACTCAAGCGAGACAAAAGGTCAAAGCTCAAGTGACCCAACTTCCTATGCCACTTCCACAACTCACTCGAAGAACCAGCCAAAAAGCAACGCTCCACACCAGAAGACTGAGAGAAATCAGCTCAGAACACTTGACCCTCGGGAACGACCATGCAAACAAGGTCCCCTCGAGAATCTAAAATCCGAGAAACACCAGGCCGAAACAACACCTCAAAGCCCTCATCCAACAACTGGGACACGGAAAGCAAATTGAACCCCAGCGATTGAACAAGAGCAACACGCCTGAGAGTGACCTTGTCACTTATCTTGATCTCACCTTCTGATAGCACACGCCCTCGCCCATTGTCCCCAAAGGTGATGTATGTCCTGGACACCACCGGGATGAGACTTGAGAACCACCCCTTGTCTCCGGTCATATACCTCGAGCAACCAGAGTCAATCAACCAAACGTTCCTCAAGTCTCCCACCTGAAATTCAAAAGCGAGCACGTGAGTGAACAAACGACTCAGCACTGCGGTTAGTACCAAAAGAGTAAAACCAGTGCCGAGCCATTTGCTCCAAAGTGGGGTTAGCACAAACCAAGTCATCACGCCTATCAAAGCTACCACCATGAACACCACCATGGTAACCACTACGAGGGAACCAACCCTCTCTAGCTGGAGGAGAACGAAAGCCACGAAAGAAAAACCGTGGACCGTTCCTCCTCTCCATCTCAAAGCTACGACTCCTCCCACCCTTGTATTGAGCACGAGGTGGAGAACACCTAGCAAACTGACCACCTGCAAACTTTCCAGACCAACGACCAGAACCACGACCACCAGAATCAAACCGAGCATCCTCACGAGCACGAAAACCAACTCGCTGTCTGCCCAGACCTGCACCGGTCTGACCGGTGTAGCGCACCGATCTGACCGGTGTAGCTCGGCCAGCAGCACCACCTGCTACCTTCCGGTCTCCCCAAGCTGGAACTGTCCTCACAATCGCCTTGGCCCTGGGCATCTGCATACGAGGCTCAGGTACACCATTAGAGGGGTGGTACCTGTCCTTGTTAGCCCACTCTCTAGCCATTCTCTCCTCACGCTTCCTTTTGAAGCAAAACTCGCCCTTGTGACCATCTCTCCCACAATACCCACAATGGAACTTAATGGGCTGTGGCTTAGGCTTAGGCTTGGGTTGGGGCTGCTCACTCGGTTTCTCACCCTTCTTCTCTTCTTCCTCACCTCCCTTTGGGCTCACAAACTTCACCGGTTTTTGGAAATCATTTGTTGGGTGAGGGAATATGGGTGGATCTGGAGTAGTGTCAAGTTTGTTTCTGAGATGGTTAGGCTTGGGCTCAAACTTGTTCTTGTGTCTGTTTGGTGGTGGGATAGGGATCTCTCCAACTCTCTCAACTCCCTCACCACTGTTCTCTCCAAGCTTGTCAGCCCCAAGTGCCTGACCTTCATAGCGTTTGAAAGCCGCTATCATGATACCAAGCTGAGGCTCCTGACCCGACAACTAGCTCATACATTTCCTCAGCTCATCATTCTCATTCTGCAAGCGATCAACATAATGCGCAAGCTCCAAATTCTTAACCGCATGCAATTCACAAGTAGAGCAAGAAGTGGGAATAGGCTCTTTCAACTTAGCCTCAAGCGAAACAGTGTAAGCATGCATCTCATCAATCTTTCCATGCAACACAGGGCAAGAAGTGCAAGCACCTAGCAAAGCAGGTCTAGACTTAAGCTCAGCCACTTCAACCCTAAGCATATCTAGTTCATCACAAGTAGAAGCATGCTTATCCTTAAGAGCAGTAAGATCAGCTAGGTACACAGAGCAATCAACACAATCAACATCATCAGAAACCACAGGAGAAGCCTTAACCGAATCAATCTCAAGCTTAGCATCTAGGTTCTAGGTTTCTAGCTCAGCCACACGGTTCCTAGCATCTTCTAGTGAGGCCGTAAGCTCTTTCCTCATCTTCTTGACCTCTCTAAGCATGTGATCGCGATTATCAAGCAAGTCAACCAACTCATCATTCTCCTTGCGCAAAGAAGAGAGCTCATCACATACCTCATCCTCGGAGTCGGAGTCCGAGTCGCTCTGGTGACTCTTCTTGCTGCCGGAGCTACGAGCCATGCCGCAGAAGCCATCTCCCGCGAAGCAGCTCAACCCGCTCAAGTTCTTGGATGACTTCTTGTTCTTGCGCCGATCACCTTCATCTTCACTGCTACTCGAGCTCGAGGAAGAGTAGGCGGAGCTGGAGTCGACGTCACTCGCTCCGACCATCGCTCGGGCCTTCCTGCCACGGCCGTCCTTCTTCCTCGACTGTCGCTCGTCCTTGTGCTTGTTCTTGTGCTTGTGATCGCGCCTTGATCGGTACTTGCCGTCCCTGCTCGACCGGTGCCTGTAGCCGTCCTTGTAGCCGTCCTTGTTCTCCGTCTTCTCCGGGCAGTCGGCGACGAAGTGTCCTGCCTTGCCGCACTGAAAGCACGTCTGTGCTGTCCTCCTCGTGTTCACCCGGTTCTCGTGCAGCCTCTTGAACCGCCTGGTCAGCAACGCCAAATCGTCCTCTCCAAGCACGTCGAACTCCTCATCTGGCAAAGACATCAAAGAAGACAGAGAGTACATCCTGGAAGATGCGTTAGCGTTAGACTTAGCTCCTTTGCCACCAATGAGAGCAAGACTATGAGAATCAGTCGGGCTCTCGATCTTGGCTGTCATACCACGGTCCAACTCAGCCGACTTGAGCTTCGAGAACAGCTCGTTCACGGTCAAGGTGTCATACTTCTCGGACTCAACGATAGCATCAAACTTCCCGTCCCATACGGTACGATCCAACGAGTGCAAGAGCTTCACGGCTTTATCATGATCATCGTATGGGAGCACGGCCACATTGGCTCTCATGTTGTTCACAATGATCGTAAACCACTGGAAAAGGGCATCGACGGACTCGCTGGGGAGATGAGTGAAGTTCTCGTACTCTCTCCGGTAAGTCGCGTACATCCGAGCCTGAACCTGAGCATTCCCAGCATGTGCATCCTTCAACTGCTCCCAAATCCTACAGGCTAAGTCCTCTGTCTGAACCCGATCGAATTCAGGCTGATACAGAGCACGAAACAAGTAGTCGACCGCCTTGTTGTTGGCTTCGAACATATCCCTCGATCCTGGAGCAAGGAAGTTCATCGGATGAACATAAGTTGCGTTCACCGTAACGTCCCAAAGGATCTGACCCTTTCCGCGGAGGAACGCTGCCATCCGCCTCTGCCACATCTGGTAGTTCTTCCCATCGAAGTGCGGAGGACCCGAACCCCGTTCCTGGTACGCCATATTTGGATCTTAGACTGGTAAGAGTCAATGAAGACCTGAACCGGCTCTGATACCAATTGAAGGACCGATTAGGCGAACCAGAGAGGGAGGAGTGAATGGGAGCCGATAAAAATTCTTCTCGAAGGAGATAGAGACTCCAACAAGATGAACACGGCTTCCAGGACACGTCTCCGACTCAACTTCCCAAGTTGGTCAAGACCACGTAGCCACTGGAGTGCTACTAGTCCTAGGAACCAACAACTTAACCAAACGTCCCAAACGCACAACGGAAACTTGCACGGCTTGCTGCCTGTGCTACACCGGTCAGACCGATGGCCTGCGCTGGTCAGACCGGTGACACCAGTCAGACCGGTGGACAGAGCTGGTCAGGCCGGTGGCTACAGCAGCCGCACAACAAACGTTCCAGGAAGCCTCAGTGACTCCTCTAGGCCTTGGAACAAAAACCACCTCCGAAACAAAACCAGAAAGGAAGAAGAACCCCTCACAAAACCTAGCAAAACAACTCCAAACGCGCCAAGAACTGACCAGCAGGACCACGGGACAAAACCACACGGACAAGGCTGTTCCCCGAGACAAATCCCACCAAGGGCTAGCACCGGTCAGACCGGTCAAGAGCACCGGTCAGACCGGTCGCGCCTGGGCAGCTCTGGATGAACAGCGCCCGTGAGTCAACTCAACAAACATTCCAGGAAGCCTCAGTGACTCCTCTAGGCCTTGGAACAAAAACCACCTCCGAAACAAAACCAGTAAGGAAGAAGAACCCCTCACAAAACCTAGCAAAACAACTCCAAACGCGCCAAGAACTGACCAGCAGGACCACGGGACAAAACCACACGGACAAGGCTGTTCCCCGAGACAAATCCCACCAAGGGCTAGCACCGGTCAGACCGGTCAAGAGCACCGGTCAGACCGGTCG
This sequence comes from Cenchrus fungigraminus, assembly GCA_036936925.1. Classification (NCBI taxonomy): domain Eukaryota; kingdom Viridiplantae; phylum Streptophyta; class Magnoliopsida; order Poales; family Poaceae; genus Cenchrus; species Cenchrus fungigraminus. Next base: position 54,650,141 of record CM072778.1, read on the forward strand.
CGCCTGGGCAGCTCTGGATGAACAGCGCCCGCGAGTCAACTCCTCCAAATCTAACTCCCGATCTCCCTATTCGCTCCACGGATTCGCACAAGACTTTGGGGATAGTAGGAACACCTCATGGGCACTCAATAGCCAAGATTTGGTCCACCAAAACTCGTTAAATCAAGAGGAATCGAAGGATTTCCGTCAAGAACACCACGAACCCTAGAACCACGAAAACCCCAAAATTGAGCCCCTTTACTCACGGATTTGGGAGGGGAATCAAAGAGAAAAGAACCACGAGGGGTTCATGCATACATCCCCCACCAAATCCCAAAGAGAAAGGTCTCAAAACCGCCACAAGAAATTCGCCAAGAAAAGCCTCCGAAAATCACCAAAAAGGAGAAACGGGAAAGACACAACCAAGCCTTGAGGAACCACGCCGAATCATCTGTACATACCAAAGAGGTTCACACAAGGTCTAGCTTGCCGCCCGATCATCCTTCCCACTCACAAGATCTCACCATGAAGCTCTCAAGCTAGTCCTATGAAAATCCTACGGAAAATAGGAAGAGAAAATAGGAAAACCAAATGAGCTAGGGTTCCAAGAGATGGCTGCCATCCTCTCACCACTTGGGTTATATGGAGGCAACCGAAAGACTAAAATACCCTTACTAGCTAACTAGGGATACATGCCCCTCAAGGGTAAATTTGGAAGTCTTTGTCTTCGCACCATCAGACGGATGCCCAGCGACCGCAAACTTGCTTACCCTCGACGCAAGCCTTGCGATCCCGACGCGTGTCCTCCACTTCGAAGATTCTGGACTGCGTCGTCGCACACCGGTCAGACCGGTGCTCCTCACCGGTCAAACCGGTACCCACCGGTCAGACTGGTCAAACCCACCGGTCAGACCGGTCTGGAGCTGCTGCACCTCTGTCTTTGGTTCTTCGGTCTTGGCTTTGTGGATCAACCAAGGAACCCAGTGGATTTCTGGTGAACCCCGGGAAACCCCGCGAACTCGGTGTAGCCTCCGCCAATCACCACTCATGACTCGGCTCCCACGTAGTCCCGGCTCGACCTTGGTTTTGAGGCTCAACCAAGAAATCGTCCATGACTTCATCTTGCCGTTCTTGCCACCATGCGGCCCGCACTTGACACCGCTGGCCACCGGGTCCCTCGAACCAAGCCTACTTGTCTTCTCCACACCTGGAGGCCTCACCGGCAACGACCTTTCGCGCTTGTTCTTCACCTGCACCAACACCAGTCAAGCCGCAACCTCCACCTGCAATACTTAGCCAAGAATCAGTCCACACCACATTGTCAATCACTCATCACACCAGGAAGCGACCATCCACCGGTCCTCGAACCACACATGGCTCTCAGTGTCGAGCCGTTGCCCTTGCCTAAGGGGATCGAGACTTGTCTTCTTCAAGTGATCTTGCTCTTTGCCTTTCCTTTGGCTTCCGATCGCTTGTTGGAGTTTCTTTTGGTCGTTTCTTTTCTTCTCCTTTTCTCTTTGGTTACTCAAACGTGTGTGTTGTCAATGCACTCATCAAGGGGGAGATTGAGGACCTGTGTGGTTCGAGGACCGTTGGATGGTCACTTCCTAGTGTGATGAGTGATTGACAACGTTGTGTGGATTGATTCTTGGCTAAGTATTGCAGGTGCAGGTTGCGGCTTGACTGGTGTTGGTGCAGGTGAAGAACAAGCACGAAAGGTCGTTGCTGGTGAGGCCTCCTGGTGTGGAGAAAACAAGTAGGCTTGGTTCAAGGGACCTGGTGGCCAGTAGGGTCGGGCCGCATGGTGGCAAGAACGGCAAGATGAAGTCGTGGACGGTTCCTTTGTTGAGCCTCAAACCCAAGATCGAGCCGGGACTTCGTGGGGGCCAAGTCATGAGTGGAGATTGGCGGAGGCCACACCAAGTTCGCGGGGTTTCCAGTGGTTCACCAGAAAACCACTGGGTTCCTTGGTTGATCCACAAAGCCAAGACCGAAGACCGGAGGTAGCAGCATCGGACCGGTCTGACCGGTGGGTCTGACCGGTGTGCGACGACGCAGTCCGGAGACTTTGAAGCGGAGGACACGTGTCGGGATCGCATGGCTTGCGTCGAGGCTACGCGAGGTGCGGTCGCCGGGCATCCGTTCGACGGTGCGACGACGATGATTCCCAAAGTGCCCCTCGGGGGCGTGTATCCTAGTATTAGGCCTTAGGGGTAGTTTCGTGTTTCGGTTGCCTCCATATAAACACTTGGTGGGATGGATGGCAGCCATCTCTTGGAACCCTAGCTCATTTGTTTTCCTATTTTCCCTTCCTATTTTCTTTAGGATTTTCTAGGACTAGCTTGATAGCTTCATGGTGAGATCTTGAGAGAGGGATGGATGATTGGGAGGCAAGCTAGACCTTGTATGAACCTTCATGGTATGTATAGATGATTCGGCGAGGTTCCTCAAGGCTTGATGGTGTCTCTCCCGTTTTTCCTTTTTGGTGATTTTCGGAGCCTTTTCTTGGCGGTTTTCTTGTGGTGGATTTGAGACCTTTCTCTTTGGGATTTGGTGGGGGATGTATGCATGAACCCTTCGTGGTTCTTTTCCCTTTGATTCCCCTCCCAAATCCGTGAGCAAAGGGGCTCGATTTTGGGGTTTTCCTCTCTCTAGGGTTGGAGGCGTTCTTGGTAGGATTTCTTCGATTCCTCTTGATTTAGCAAGTTCTGGTGGACCAAATCTTGGCTATGGTGTGCCCATGAGGTGTTCCTACTATCCCCAAAGTCTTGTGCGAATCCGTGGAGCGAATCGGGAGATCGAGATTTGGATTTGGGGGAGTTGACCCGCGGGTTGCTGTTCATCCTGAGCTGCCCAGGCTTGACCGGTCTGACCGGTGCAAGGCCCTTGTGGGATTTGCCTCGGGTGAACTGCCTAGTTCGTGTGGTTTTGGCCCGTGGTGTTGCTGGTCAGTTCTTGGCAGGTTTCGAGTTGGTTTGCTCGGTTTTGTGAGGGTTTCTTCTTCCCTTCGGGTTCGTGTTTGGAGGTGGTTTTTGTTCTAGAGCCTAGAGGAGTCACTGAGGCTTCCTGGAACATTTCTGTGTGGCTGTTGTAGCCACCGGTCTGACTGGCACTGTCCACCGGTCTGACCGGTGCAGGCCATCGGTCTGACCGGTGTAGCACAGGCAGCAGGCTGTGCAGATTACCACTGTGCGTTTGGAGTGTTTGGTTCGGAGGGTCTTTTTGTTGGTTTCTAGGACCAGTAGCACTCTAGTGGCTACGTGGTCTTGGCCAACTTGGGTAGTTGAGTCGGAGACGTGTTTTGGTTAGCCGTGTTCATCTTGTTGGAGTAGCCATCTCCTTCGAGAAGAATTTTTATCGGCTCCCATTCACTCCCCCCCCTCTCTGGTCGCCAGTTCGGTCCTTCAAGTGGTATCAGAGCCGGTTCGGGTCTTTGTTGACTCTAACCAGTCTAAGATCCAAAGATGGCGTACCAGGAACGGGGTTCGGGTCCCCCGCACTTCGATGGGAAGAACTACCAGATGTGGCAGAAGCGGATGGCGGCGTTCCTCCGCGGAAAGGGTCAGATCCTTTGGGACATTACGGTGAACACAGCTTATGTTCATCCGATTAACTTCCTTGCTCCAGGATCGAGGGATATGCTCGACGCCAACAACAAGGTGGTCGACTACTTGTTTCGTGCTCTGTGTCAATCCGAATTCGATTGGGTTCAGAAAGAGGACTTGGGTTGTAGGATTTGGGAGCAATTGAAGGATGCTCACGCTGGAAATGCTGAAGTTCAGGCACGGTTGTATGCGACTTACTGGAGAGAGTACGAGAATTTCACTCATCTCCCCGGTGAGTCAATTGATGCCTTGTTCCAGCGGTTTACGGTTGTGGTGAACAACATGAGAGCCAATGTGGCCGCGCTCCCGTACGATGATCATGATAGAGCCGTGAAGCTCTTGCACTCACTGGATCGTACAATATGGGATGGAAAGGTCGAGGCCATTCTTGAGTCAGAAAAGTATGTCACTCTGACGGTGAATGAGCTGTTCTCCAAGCTCAAGTCAGCTGAGGTCGATCTTGATTTGACAGCCTGTCTTGAGAGCCTGACTGACTCCCGTAGTCTTGCTCTCGTCGGTGGCTCAGGCGCTGTCGGTGTTTTAACCCGGCAACCTACCAAGGGGAGTACCCGAGGTAGACGCTTGTGGCCTCACCGAGATCGGGAACTCGAAGGTGAGACACGCAACACACAATTTAGACAGGTTCGGGCCGCGAGGTGCGTAATACCCTACGTCCTGTATGCTGCGTAGCTCTGGATTGATTGGGTGTGTTTACAAGATGATGCGGATGAAGAGATAGGGGTCCCTGCCTCGCCTTATATAGTCCGGGAGGCAGGGTTACAAGTCGGTTTGGAAGGAGGAGTACTAGTCGTACACGGCTAGGAGTACTCTACATGGATCCGGACATGTCTAGCTTCCTAACCGAGTACTAGTCCTCTGGATGCCTTGTGCTTCACGCCATCTTGTGCCGTGCAGCGCAAGTCGAGTAGTCCCAGGGGCCCACGTAGTAGTCGGTCCTGGTACCTGCCTGAGTAGTGGGCCCAGGGATGTCCGTACGACAAGCCCCCGAGTACTTTGTAGTTGAGCAGGATGTTTTCAAGTAGTCTTGACGGCCTTGGCGAGTAGTCCATGAGCGTCCCCGAGTTCTACAAGCCAAAAGTCCTCAAGAATGCTTGAATTATCCCGAGGCTGGAAGGTACTCCAGCTGATCTTTGAGTAGTCTTGAAGTCTTCTCGAGTAGTCCCCAAGCATCCCCGAGTGCTTCTCTCGAAGGTCTTCAATAGTACTCGTGATGTCTTGATGAAGAACCATATGGAAAATGCGATTCGAAGAATCGCATTCCATATGGAATGTAGCCCCCGAGCCTTAGGTCGAATTGTAGATTCAAGCTGAGGGTCAATCTGAAGTTCTGCCAATCTTATCCCGAAAAATCCGGAGAAAAAACTGAAGGACACGTGGCACGGAGCCCCCGAGCCTTGAGTCGAGTACTGTCTCTCGAATTGAAGGGTCATCTTGACTGTAGAATGTGTCCGGAGTGGAATCTTGATCTGTTCTAGCCCACTGAATCTGTTGATCGAAGTCGAGCCCTCGAGATTGAGAGCATTGAGTGCTAGAATACGAAGGGTCAGCCCGCCGCCGCTGAGTCAGCCGCCTGAAACTTATCTGCCCATTCGGAACTGAGCCGCTTGGTGGCTTATAAATAACAGGTAAACCCCTTAGGGTTTTTCACTCCCAGCTGTTGCATTTCTCTGAGATTAGATCTGAGTCACTGCCCCCCTGTACCTCTGTTGCCGCCGCCGCTAAGTAGATTGGATCTACTTCCATGCCGCCGCCGTAGTCCGCCCTCCTCCGCAGCCCCCGAGTGAATTTGAGTGAAGACGCTCGTGACTCGAAGGATGAAGGGGTCTCCAGTGAAGAGCACCAAGACCGGCGTGTCGAAGAAGAGGAGCCGCGATGAAGCCGGTGATGCCGGCCAGTCGTCGTCATCGCTGCCCCCTTCCACTCTGCCGAATCCGGCGAAAGAATGGAAGAAAGCGAAGCTGAAGACCAAGGACCTCCTCACCCTGGTCAACAGCGGATTCCTCCACGAGAAGGAAATGGATCTGTGGCGCACCGCCACTAGAGATCCGTACCTGATGGAGAAGAACCCGGATGAGATCCCGATGTTCGCGCGGTTCGTGGAGCGCGGACTCGCACTGCCGGCGAGCGACTTCTTCAAGGGGATGCTCCGGTACTACGGGATCGAGTACCTCAACCCCAACGGTATCTTCCACGTCTCCATCTTTGTGCATTTCTGCGAGGCATTTGTGGGAATCAAGCCCCACTGGATCCTGTTCCGGAAGTTCTTCCGGTTGAAGTCGCAGCCGAGCACGGATGACCCCAGAGTAGTTGGAGGCGCTGGGGTGCAGATGCGTGAGGACGCTGCCGGGCAGTACTTGCCGTACAAGTTGATTGACTCCAACCAGGATTGGAAGTCGAAGTGGTTCTACATCAGCAACCACCACCCGGAACTGCCGAAGCCGAGTGGTCGTCAACCGAAGCATGGGCCGTGGTGGAACTCGGAGCCCACCATGCAGGAAGACCTCCAGCTACCCATGCTGCTAGAGAAGATCAAGGCCTTGAGGGAGGCCGGACTGAGGGCCGAGCATCTGGCCTTCAGCTTCATGAAGAGAAGAGTGCAGCCGCTGATGGCGCGAGACCATCTCGGCTACGAGTACACTGGTGACGAAGATTCGTCGCGGATGCCAGGGGAAGAAGTCGACGATGACGTGATCATCGAACGGCTGGGGAAGGTCTTCAAGGACATGCCCGACTTCACGCCATGCCCTGTGCCGGAGTACTCCACGGCACGCCCGCCAATCGAGGTTAGTAGTCGTGGCCAGAGCCCCCGAGTACTAATTGCCTATGTAGTCGTACTTAAGCTTGCTTGATCTTGTAGGATGATCTGAAAAAGTACATCTCCATCCTACCCTCCCCCCCACAACCAGAGAAACAAGTCCAGGGGAAGGCAGAGCCCAAAGTGAAGGAGCGCCGAGAGGTCGGCGAAGGCAATGATGCCGTCGTCATTGAGGACACCTCCGACGACGAGGATGAGGAGACACTGCAGCAGCGCTTCCAGCTCCGCTCTAGATTCAGCCGAGCTGGGATGCCGCATGTGCCAGTGGTGGAGAAGCCGTCCAGCCTTGAGGCGGACTTACCGCCACCGCCGAGGAAGCCCTGCAATGTGGCGCACAAGCGCGCCATGAAGAAATTGAAGGTGTCTGAAGCCACCAGATAAGAGGTGAGTACCACGACTAGAGTAGTCGAGCACTGGTGATGAGTAGTCTGTTGCTGACTTTTCGACTTGTAATGATGCAGGACATCCCTCCCTCGGACCCTGCTGTGCAGGATGAGGAAGAAGTCTGGGAGATGGTGGGGGCGACGGCTAGAACAACCAGCCCGCCTCCGGCTACTGAAGATGTTGTGCCTGAGGGGGTGTAGGAACAAGTCGCGGTGGTGGAGAGCCATCCACAGCCATCAACTGAAGAAGTGCAGGACCCCCCTCCAACTGCGGCCGCGGCCGTTGAGCAGCTAGAGGAGAGGGAGCAAGAGCCTCCTGTTGAGGCAAGAAACGCCAGCGAGGCTGGCATTGTGGACATCGCCAGTCTGCTAGGCGCCCCGACCGTCACAGTCGTGAGGTCGACATTGTAAGTACTCCATCTTTCTCGAGTAGTCGCTAGCTGTCAATTTCGTGTGGTCCTCCTGCGGAGGCTCTAGAGCGATTGGGGGTTGGCTGGTGTTCGCCACGGACACGGTTGGGTCCGACTTCTGCTGGAGTGCGGCTGTGACTAGTGGCTTCATGATTCTCGGCTCTGGCGACCCTGTTGTTGACCCGCATGAAGTAGGCGTCCTCAGCGAGTTTGGCGATGAGTTCTCCTGCGCGGTGCCCCTGAGCTATTCGAGCTATTGTAGTGATGGACATGAGTCATTACTCAGGGGTTGTGTGGACCCGGTTGGTGACTTGGTCCAAAGCTTTTTTCAGATTCCGGAAAGGGAGAGATTCCCGGAGCCGCCGGCGTCGATCTGCTCGCTTCCTGTTGCGGTCGCGCCGAGCGTTCTTGGCTTCGGTGGTCTCCTCCGCGGTCGGGTCGACCCTCTGAGGTTCCAGCCTCCCCAGTCGCCATGAATACTTCACGGTCAGGCGTGCAGAGTCCGGAGTCAGTAGTTGCCACCTCGGTTGGTGAGTACTCCTCTGCGTTTGGAGTCAGCGGTGTCCCCTCCTGGAAGGGGAGTGTCTCGAGGTAGGCAACGCAGCGTGAGTTGTCGTCGATCAGGTCTGCGGGCTTGCGGTCGGGCCAGTAGACGAATCTACTGGCGGGAGTTGAGGTGATGACCGAGCCAGCGGCAGGACCTGATAACGGCTCCTCGGTGGAATTGAACTCGGACTCGGGCTCGATCGGACCCGATCCGAAGTCGAACTCGTAGGAGGAGTCCGAGTTGTAGTCGGGGACGGCGCTAGAGTCCGAGGAGTACTCGGAGAGGACCTCCTTGCCGACCCGACGCGGGGCAAGCGCATCCTCGTAGGCCGTAGTAGCATTACGGAGGCCATATGGGAAGTGCTCGTGGGGGAGAACCGCTCCACACGATGGCTCAGGAGCCAGCTCGCGTGGTTCGATCCAGGGTGACGTCGAGTTCGAGTTGGAGGTGGATCCAATCTCGAAGTCAGCGACTTGGTTGTAGAGCGAAAATTCGTCGAATTTTTCGATGAGTTGACCCGTGACAGCTTCGAAAAGTGTCACAAGTCCGGTCTTTGGGTCTGGGGTCATGGTGAGGTAGCACTGGAACGATCCGGCACCGTCAGCGGTGCAGACCCAAGAGCCGAAGACGAAGGTGCCGCCGCGGTTGAAGGCGGCGGTTGGCTTGATGATGATGGAAGCCGTCGAGTTCGCCATGAGATCTTCGGCGAGATCCCCTACCTGGCGCGCCAGCTGTCGGTATTTTAACCCGGCAACCTACCAAGGGGAGTACCCGAGGTAGACGTTTGTGGCCTCGCCGAGATCGGGAAATCGAATGTGAGACACGCGACACACAATTTAGACAGGTTCGGGCCGCGAGGTGCGTAATACCCTACGTCCTGTATGCTACGTAGCTCTGGATTGATTGGGTGTGTTTACAAGATGATGCGGATGAAGATATAGGGGTCCATGCCTCGCCTTATATAGTCCGGGAGGCAGGGTTACAAGTCGGTTTGGAAGGAGGAGTACTAGTCGTACACGGCTAGGAGTACTCTACATGGATCCGGACATGTCTAGCTTCCTAACTGAGTACTAGTCCTCTGGATGCCTTGTGCTTCACGCCATCTTGTGCCGTGCAGCGCAAGTCGAGTAGTCCCAGGGGCCCACGTAGTAGTCGGTCCTGGTACCTGCCTGAGTAGTGGGCCCAGGGATGTCTGTACGACAGGCGCTAAGTCTAACGCTAACCCATCCTCCAGGATGTTCTCTTTGTCTTCCTTGATGTCTTTGCCAGATGAGGAGTTCGACGTGCTTGGAGAGGACGAGCTGGCGCTGTTGACCAGGCGGTTCGAGAGGCTACACGAGAACCGGGTGAACACAAGGAGGACCACACGGACATGCTTTCAGTGCGGCAAGCCAGGACACTTCGTCGCCGACTGTCCGGAGAAGGTGGAGAACAAGGATGGCTACAAGCACCGGTCGAGGACGGAGAACAAGCACCGATCGAGGTGTGATCACAAGCACAAGCACCAGAACAAGGACGAGCGATCAAGGAAGAAGGGCGGCCATGGCAAGAAGGCCCGAGCGATGGTCGGAGCAAGCGACGTCAACTCCAGCTCCGCCTACTTCTCCTCGAGCTCCAGTAGCAGCGAAGATGAAGGTGATCGATGCAAGAGCAAGAAGTCATCCAAGAACTTGAGCGGGCTGAGCTCCTTCGTGACAGATGGCTTCTGCGGCATGGCATGCAGCTCCAGCAGCAAGAAGAGTCACCAGAACGACTCGGACTCCGACTCCGAGGATGAGGTACGTGACGAGCTTCCCTTCTTGCGTGAGGAGAATGAACGGCTGGGCAAGTTGCTTGATAATCGTGATGGCATGCTTAGAGAAGCAAAGAAGACGAGGAAAGAGCTTAGGGCCTCACTAGAAGATGCTAGGAACCGAGTAGCTGAACTAGAAACACAGAACCTTGATGCTAAGCTTGAGATAGATTCGCTTAAGGCTTCACCTGTTGTTTCTGATGAGGTTGATTGTGGTGATTGCTCTGTTTTCCTAGCTGATCTTACTGCTCTTAAGGAAAAGCATGCCTCCAAGTGTGAGGAACTAGATGTGCTTAGGGTTGAAGTGGCTGAGCTTAAGTCTAGACCTGCTTTGCTAGGTGCTTGCACTTCTTGCCCTGTTTTGCATGGAAAGATTGATGAGATGCATGCTTACATTGTTTCTCTTGAGGCTCAGTTGAAAGCATATGTTCCCACTTCTTGCTCTACTTGTGAATTGCATGCTGTGAAGAATCTGGAACTTGCACATTATGTTGATCGCTTGCAGGATGAAAACGATGAGCTGAGGAAGTGTATGAGTTGGTTGTCGGGTCAGGAGCCTCAGCTTGGTATCATGATAGCGGCTTTCAAATGCTATGATGGTCAGGCACTTGGGGCTGACAAACGTGGAGAGAGCAGTGGTGAGGGAGATAAGAAAGTTGGAGAGATCCCTATCCCACCACAAACCACACACAAGAACAAGTTTGAGCCCTAGCCTAACCATCTCAGAAACAAACTTGACACAACTCCAGATCCACCTATATTCCCTCACCCAACAAATGACTTCCAAAAACTGGTGAGATTTGTGAGCCCAAAGGGAGGTGAGGTTGGAGAGAAGAAAGGGGAGAAGTCGAGTGAGCAGCCCCAACCCAAGCCTAAGCCAAAACCCATAAAGTTCCATTATGGGTATTGTGGCAGAGATGGTCACAAGGATGAGTTTTTCTTCAAGGAAGCGTGAGGAGAGGTTGGCTAAGGAGTGGGCTAACAAGGACAGGTACTACCCTTCTAAAGGTGTACCAGAGCCTCGTATGCAAATGCCCAGGGCCAAGGCGATTGTCAGGATGGTTCCGGCTTGGGGAGATCGAAAGACGGCAGGTGGTGCTGCTGGCAGTGCACCACCGGTCAGACCGGTCAGGGGGACCGGTCAGACCGGTGGAGGTCTGGGCACTGGCCAGTTTGGTTTTTGAGGTCGTGGCGATGCTTGGTTCAGTTCTTTTTGGTCGTGGTACAGGTGGATGGCATGGTGAGTCTGGTGGTGTTTAGTTTGCTAGACGTTCTCCGCCTCGTGCTCAATACGATGGTGGGAGGAGTCGTAGCTTTGAGTTGGAGAGGAGCAATGGTCCACGGTCTTCCTTTCGTGGCTTTCGTTCTCCTCCAGCGAGACGGGAGTGGTTTCCCCGTGGTGGTTTCAGTTCAGGTGGTGATGGTAGGATGGGTCCGAGGTTTGGTACTCGTGGTGGTAGCTTTGGTAGGCGAGATGCTTTGGATTGTGCTAACCCCACTTTGGAGCAAATGGCTCAGAACTGGTTTTACTCTTTTGGTACTAACCCCAGTGCTGAGTCGTTTGTTCGCTCACGTGCTCGTTTTTGAATTTCAGGTGGAGGACTTGAGGAACGTTTGGTTGATTGACTCCGGTTGCTCGAGGCATATGACCGGAGACAAGGGGTGGTTCTCAAGTCTTGTCCCGGTGGTGTCCAAGACATACATCACCTTTGGGGACAATGGGCTCTCAGGCGAGTTGCTCTTGTTCAATCGCTCGGATTCAATTTGCTTTCTGTTTCCCAGCTTTTGGATGAGGGTTTTGAGGTGTTGTTTCGGCCTGGTGGTTCTCGGATTTTGGATTCTCGAGGGGACCTAGTTTGCATGGTCATTCCCGAGGGTCAAGTCTTTCGAGCGGATTTCTCTCAGTCTTCGGGTGTGGCTCGTTGCTTTTTGGCTGGCTCTTCGAGTGAGTTGTGGAAGTGGCATAGGAAGTTGGCTCACTTGAGCTTTGACCTTTTGTCTCGCTTAAGTAAACTCAATTTGGTCCGAGGATTGCCACGGTTGAGGTTTGAGAAAGAGTTGGTTTGTGCGCCGTGTAGGCATGCCAAGATGGTAGCCTCTTCCCATCCGCCCCTCACCGATGTGATGACGGAGCGTCCATGCGAGCTACTCCATATGGACCTTGTTGGCCCAGCTCGTGTGCGATCTGTGGGTGGGAAGTGGTATGTCCTTGTTGTGGTGGATGACTACTCTCGGTATGCGTGGGTTTTCTTTTTGGAGGAGAAGGGGGAGACGTTTGGTTTTGTTCGAGATCTTGTCTTGAGGTTGAAGAACGAGAGGCACGGAGATGTCATACAAGCGATCCGCAGTGACAATGGCTCGGAATTTAAAAACTCTCATTTCGAAACAATCTGCCATGACTTGGGTATTGAACATCAGTTTTCGAGTCCATATACGCCCCCCAGAATGGCGTGGTGGAAAGAAAGAACAAAACCTTGTGTGAGACGGCTCGGACGATGCTCGATGAGCATAGGACTCCGAGGAGGTTCTGGGGTGAGGCGGTCAATACCGCGTGCTACGTCTCAAACAGGATTTTCCTTCGAGCATTCAAGAAGAAGACGTGCTATGAGATGATGCACGGTCGCACTCCCAAGGTGAGCCACTTTCATGTGTTTGGATGCAAGTGCTTTATTTTGAAAAAAGGCAAGAATTTGGATAAGTTTGAGGCTAGGTCTGTCGATGGCATTTTCTTTGGTTACGCTAATCATTCTAGAGCATTTCGTGTGCTCAATTTGGAAACTAACCAAATCGTGGAGACTTGCGAGGTTACCTTCGACGAGACACTGCCACGTAGTTCTCTTGTCTTTGATTGTGCAGGTGATGATGAGCTTGGCGAGGAGATATTCCAGGAGGAGGAGCATGAACGTGGAGATGATGAAGATGGCGGTGTGGCGCCCGCAGCTGAGCATGTACCCACTACTTCGACTACGATCGAGAACGGGCCCTCTCCTACACCTACAACGACAATCCTAGATCAAGGAGGAGCTGCAGTTGAGGGGGAGGTAGCTTCAAGGCGAGAACCTCCCCGGTGAGTTCAAGTGGATCATCTAGCTTCGAGGATTATCAGGGACTTCAATGAACGCACTACTCGGTCGAGGGTTCGAAACAATTCTCACTTTGCTCATGCTACTTTCGTTGCTACTTTTGAGCCTAAAGACATTGGGCACGCCTTATCTGATTCCAATTGGGTCAACGCAATGCATGAGGAGTTGGAGAACTTTGAGAGGAACCAAGTTTGGGAGTTGGTAGATCCTCCACCGGGATGTAAGCCGATCGGGACAAAATGGGTGTGGAAAAATAAAGAGGGTGAGAATGGAGAAGTGGTGAGAAACAAGTCGAGGTTGGTGGTGCAAGGGCATAGTCAGAAGGAGGGGATCGACTGCGAGGAGACCTTTGCTCCCGTAGCCCGTTTGGAGGCAATTAGGATCCTTCTAGCCTTCTCCGTGGCTAATGGGTTCTAATTGTACCAAATGGATGTGAAGAGTGCCTTCCTGAATGGTGTGTTGGAGGAAGAGGTGTTTGTGAAGCAACCACCAGGGTTTGAGAGTGAGAAGTACACCCACCAGGTGTACAAGTTGAGAAAGGCGCTCTATAGGTTGAAACAGGCGCCTAGGGCTTGGTATGGAAGGTTGAGGGCGTTTCTGTTTGCTAAGGGCTTTGAGATGGGGAAGGTAGATCAGACCTTGTTTCTCCTCAGGCAGGGCGTTGATATTCTGATTGTTCAGGCATACGTGGATGATATTATCTTTGGTGGCTCGTCTCACTCTTTGGTTGCAAGGTTTACAGAAGACATGAGCAGGGAATTCGAGATGAGCATGATGGGTGAGTTGCAGTTCTTCCTCGGCCTCCAGATCAAGCAGTCGAAGGAACATTTATGCACCAAGCGAAGTACACCAAAGACATTGTGCGGAAGTTCAAGATGGAGGACTCCAAGGCTATGGGGACGCCTATGAGTACGACTACAGCTCTTGATACGGACGAGGAAGGTGAGCACGTGGACCAGAAGGAGTACCGGAGCATGATCGGATCACTCCTGTACTTGACGGTGACGAGGCCGGACATCCAATTCTCGGTATGTCCGTGCGCTCATTTTCAAGCATCTCCAAGGACTTCGCATCGGCAAGCAGTCAAGCGCATTTTCAAGTATTTGCGACACACTCCCGACTTCGGCCTTTGGTACTCCGCGTCTTTTTCTTTGGCTCTTCATGGATTTTCGGATGCTGATTTTGCCGGGTGTCAGTTGGATAGGAAGTCCACTTCTGGGACTTGCCAGTTCTTGGGTTCTTCTTTGGTTTCTTGGTCATCCCGCAAGCAGTCGAGTGTTGCTCAGTCCACTACCAAGGCAGAGTATGTAGCCGCTGCTAGTTGTTGCTCTCAGCTCCTTTGGATCACATACACCATGAGCGACTTTGGTGAGGAGTATACCCATGTCCCACTTCAATGTGATAGCACCAGTGCCATAAGCGTTGCAAAGAACCCAGTGCTCCATTCCAAAACCAAGCACATAGAAGTGAGGTATCATTTCCTGAGAGACAATGTGGAGAAAGGGAAAATAGCTTTGATTCATGTACCCACACATGACCAACTAGCCGATATCTTCACCAAGCCCCTAGATCAAGCAACTTTCACTCGTTTGCGGGGAGAACTTGGTGTTTTTTTGATCTCTTGTGTTTAGTGTGGGAGCTCCTTTATAGCATATGTATAGCTTTCCTTTGTGCATGTTTGCATTTGCATGGCATTTTGTATCATGATGTATAGGCATCTTTGTATCTTAGGTTGCATGCATTTGTATCATATGCATTGTGGTAGGAAAAGATTCTCTCATATACATTGTTCACCATGTTGTGCTATATATGATCTTGTGAGCTAGGTTGGTATGCTATGCTTAGTTTGGCTTAGCTCTTGATGATCTTGATTTATGCCCATGGTTGCTAGCTATGTTTTTGAAAAATGACATATGTATGCTCTCTTGTGAGTAAATGCCTTTATATGATCTTGACATGTTTATGTGGCTTGGCTATGCTTAATTTGTGGTTGGATAGCTTATTTTGATCATATGGGGCCAAAGGCTCATTTGCCATCATGAATGTTTAGCCCGCTTGCTTTATCTTGTGGAGGGGCATAAGTTCCTTTTTGTTGCAAAGACATTTCATGTACCAAATGCAAATCTGAAAATGAAATGTAAATTGCTTAGAAAATGTGCTCTCATGTCATTTGTGCTTATTTTATATAGCTTTGGGTGCTAAACTGTTGCATGATGTCTACCAATGAGAAGTCTCATATATAGAAGTAGGCACATGGCTCGGTGGCTTTGACATGACATGAGGTGCTTGAGGGTGTTTATGATGGTCTTATGATTAGAATAGTTGTCCTAGCATGAAGTTTGTGTGGCTTTGCCATTTTGACAGGTTTTGCTCATGTTTAGGACTTTGCTCATGAGAGGGTGATTTTTCGCAAAATTGCTCAATTCTATCTTAGCTTCGCCCAATGGTTGTGAAACTTGGTGATCATGTAGTTGATGTTCATACGAAGCTATAGAGTATCTAACTTGCTCATTTGGATGTGTGTAGCATCTTGTGATGAATTTTGTCTATTTGAGAAGCTCTAGATTGCAGTTTTTCATTTTTTGGCTTGATTCATGCATTGGCAACAAGGGGAGAAGTTTGAGCATGTTTTGGCATACTGAATGCATCTAGAGGGTTTCCAAGTGGTTTCGAGCCGTTTTTGGGCTCTTGCAGTTCCCAGGTTGGCATCGGCCTGACCGGTGGATGTCACCGGTCTGACCGGTGTGAGTCCGGACCTGTGCTGATCTAGTGCACCGGTCTGACCGGTGAGGTGGACCGGTCTGACCGGTGAGAGCAAGGCTAGTGCAGCTGCTCTGTTTTGTGAAGAGGTTTGCATGCATTCGTCTAGGGGGAGTTGCATTGGTTCAGGGGGAGCTTGCATGTGTGCAGGGGGAGCTCTTTGTGGTTTTTCGAGTTTTGGTTTGGTGGTTTTCGCTCTTTGCTTGAGCTTGTTTTGTCTCGGTTGTGTCGAGCCGTTGCCCTTGCCTAAGGGGACCGAGACTTGTCTTCTTCAAGTGATCTTGCTCTTTGCCTTTCCTTTGGCTTTCGATCGCTTGTTGGAGTTTCTTTTGGTCATTTCTTTTCTTTTCCTTTTCTCTTTGGTTACTCAAACGTGTGTGTTGTCAATGCACTCATCAAGGGGGAGATTGAGGACCTGTGTGGTTCGAGGACCGTTGGATGGTCACTTCCTGGTGTGATGAGTGATTGACAACGTTGTGTGGACTGATTCTTGGCTAAGTATTACAAGTGCAGGTTGCGGCTTGACTGGTGTTGGTGCAGGTGAAGAACAAGCGCGAAAGGTCGTTGCCGGTGAGGCCTCCAGGTGTGGAGAAGACAAGTAGGCTTGGTTCAAGGGACCCGGTGGCCAGCAAGGTCAAGATCAAGATCAAGTCGTGGACGGTTCCTTGGTTGAGCCTCAAAGCCAAGATCAAGCCGGGACTTCGTGGGGGCCAAGTCATGAGTGGAGATTGGCGGAGGCCACACCAAGTTCGCAGGGTTTCCAGTGGTTCACCAGAAAACCACTGGGTTCCTTGGTTGATCCACAAAGCCAAGACCGAAGACCGGAGGCAGCAGCATCGGACCGGTCTGACCGGTGGGTCTGACCGGTGTGCGACGACGCAGTCCGGAGACTTCGAAGCGAAGGACACGCGTCGGGATCGCATGGCTTGCGTCGAGGCTACGCGAGGTGTGGTCGCCGGGCATCCGTCCGATGGTGTGACGACGATGATTCCCAAAGTGCCCCTCGGGGGCGTGTATCCTAGTATTAGGCCTTAGGGGTAGTTTCGTGTTTCGGTTGCCCCCATATAAACACTTGGTAGGATGGATGGTAGCCATCTCTTGGAACCCTAGCTCATTTGTTTTCCTATTTTTCCTTCCTATTTTCTTTAGGATTTTCTAGAACTTGCTTGAGAGCTTCATGGTGAGATCTTGAGAGAGGGATGGATGATCGGGAGGCAAGCTAGACCTTGTATGAACCTTCATGGTATGTATAGATGATTCGGCGAGGTTCCTCAAGGCTTGATGGTGTCTCTCCCTTTTTCCTTTTTGGTGATTTTCGGAGCCTTTTCTTGGCGGTTTTCTTGTGGTGGATTTGAGACCTTTCTCTTTGGGATTTGGTGGGGGATGTATGCATGAACCCTTCGTGGTTCTTTTCCCTTTGATTCCCCTCCCAAATCCGTGAGCAAAGGGGCTCGATTTTGGGGTTTTCCTCTCTCTAGGGTTGGAGGTGTTCTTGGTGGGATTTCTTCGATTCCTCTTGATTTAGCAAGTTCTGGTGGACCAAATCTTGGCTATGGAGTGCCCATGAGGTGTTCCTACTATCCCCAAAGTCTTGTGCGAATCCGTGGAGCGAATCGGGAGATCGAGATTTGGATTTGGGGGAGTTGACCCGCGGGTTGCTGTTCATCCCGAGCTGCCCAGGCTTGACCGGTCTGACCGGTGCAAGGCCCTTGTGGGATTTGCCTCGGGTGAACTGCCTAGTTCGTGTGGTTTTGGCCCGTGGTGTTGCTGGTCAGTTCTTGGCAGGTTTCGAGTTTGTTTGCTCGGTTTTGTGAGGGTTTCTTCTTCCCTTCGGGTTCGTGTTTGGAGGTGGTTTTTGTTCCAGGGCCTAGAGGAGTCACTGAGGCTTCCTGGAACGTTTCTGTGCGGCTGCTGTAGCCACCGGCCTGACCGGCACTGTCCACCGGTCTGACCGACGCAGGCCATCGGTCTGACCGGTGTAGCACAGGCAGCAGGCTGTGCAGATTACCGCTGTGCGTTTGGAGTGTTTGGTTCGGAAGGTTTTTTTGTTGGTTTCTAGGACTAGTAGCACTCCAGTGGCTACGTGGTCTTGGCCAACTTGGGTAGTTGAGTCGGAGACGTGTTTTGGTTAGCCGTGTTCATCTTGTTGGAGTAGCCATCTCCTTCGAGAAGAATTTTTATCGGCTCCCATTCACTCCCCCCCTCTCTGGTCGCCAGTTCGGTCCTTCAGGGGGGAGCTGCCAAGGAGGTACAATGTAATCTAGAGTTCATGGGGGGTATAAAAAACTGAGAAAAAGAAGAAAAAGAGAAAAGAAAAAAAGAAGAAGAAAGAAAGAAAAAGGAGAGAAGAAAAAAAAGTATATAAAAAGAGAGAGAAAGAAAAAAATAATAAATAAAGCTCCCCGTCTCTCTAGATGCATTAGGAGTTTCAAGAGGATTCAAGATCAAGACCCATACTCATCTTTTCAACCATGTGCAATCCGATAACGAGAACTTTGTTTGTGCCTCGGGATCACTCTTTGCCATTTGCACATGTCCACTTATGTCAAAAAGTGTGTGTTCATGTCTCCCCCCTCCTTGTAACATTATTTTTCCAATGACCTTTTTGACGAGTCTCGGTAAGACCATGAGAAGTTTGTCTTGTTTTGATAACATCTCAATTATAATATCTTGGTAGGACTAAACTTTTCCCAAATCTCCAAATAAAGCCTACCACTTATATATGTTTTTGAGAGGGGAAAGGAGTAGAATAAATAGGCTTTGAGAGACAAGATGAGATGAGAGTTCATGAGCAAGATGCAAGGTGGTTTAAATTTTTTAACTTGGTTTAGCTCTTTTCTTCATCTTGCTCTACACTTCAAAATTTCTGAGATTCATTTAAATTTTGGGAGCATGTTTAATACTTGTGGGAAGAGCTTAATTGATATCCACCCTCCGTAGGGATGAAGGCTAGTACACTATGGAACTTTAACAAATTAAAATTTAGAGCGCATTATGTTTTCTCGTGTATGATCAAGTGCAGGGTTTGAACAAATAGGAGCAACATTGATATCCATCGAAGGCTTACTCGAGGACGAGCAAGGTTTAAGCATGGGGGAGATGTTGACGGTGAATTTCTGTCAACCTAGCCATGAGTTTACCTTCGGTGTTGGCATTGATTTGATATCCAAACTAACGATCCTAACCCTCATGATATATCAAGTTCGCATTCGCATGTGGTTTTTGGAGTTTATTGTTTACGCAGGGTTTTAACACTAAAAGGGAGACTTCCCGGGAAAGTTCATCAAGCACTTTGTGAGAAGATCATGAAGCCCGGCACAAGTCAAGACACGAAGTGAACATGACTCCAAGTGGCCAAGGACCGAACCGTGAAGGCACAAAACTCCGAGGACCTGGACAGAAAATGCTGAAGCTTGCGCGACAAGGAGCCCTATCCAAACCGCGGAGAAACTGACGTCAAGGACCCACATGCAGAAGGGGGAAAGTTCTAGAAGACTGTTGACGGTCCTTACAACAAAAATCTGACCGTCAAAATCTCGGAAATGAGAAGGGTATATGACAAGTTTCATGCACATTTTTGGTACTAATAAAGTTTCCACGAGTTGTGTTGTGAATTTTATATGCAGGAACGCAATTGGAAGAAATCAGGAGTCACCGAGCCACACCTAGCAGGCACGGCCGAACCAACAGGTGCGGCTGGCCCCTGCTGGTGCGGCCGAACCAGCAGGTGCGGCCGGCCCTGCTGGTGCGACCGGTCCACCAGGTGCGGCCGGCACTGCACCCCACCACGTCTCGAGCCCAGGCGACCATCACTTCCACAAACACAACTTGGATGGATGAGATGTGTCGGGGTTACGTCGGTTTGATCCAAAGGAGTAGGAAAGAGGCACTTGGATCCATGGGCCCACCCCTACATGCAACCAATCGCCATTTTGAAGCAATCCTGAGCATCCCCTAGCATTGGCGGTGCATCACACAGCTTGGAGCAGGTACGGCCGGATCAAGAGATACGGCCGCACCTACGAAGCGGCGAATCCGGCGGAACCGACCCAGGATGCCGACTCACAACCGACCAAGGATCGAGCATCAGGACCGTCCACGATGAATGGCGGTGCATCATAGGTGCAGCTGCACCTAGAGGTGCGGCCGTGCCTGGCTCCCGGCTCCGCAGTGCTCCACCGACCTCCCACTACTATAAAAGGGACCCTCCACTCGCTGGAACAGAAGACACACAGCGGGAGTACCACTATTGTCCACTTTTGTATCTTAGAGTAGGAAGTAGTGTAGTTTGGGAGTTAGAGTCGAGTCGAGCTAGTCTCGGGGTTCCGGAGAAGTCTTCTTCAGAGTTCGGGTACTACTCTTGTATCTTTCCTTTATAAGACTTAAGTGCAATTCAAGTTATCTTTCTACCTTACATTTCGAGTCAATTACATTCAGCTTTTACTTAGCTAAAAGAAGCTTTATTCTAGGTTTAGACTAAAGTGAATTTTGCCTCGGTTAGCGTAGCTCTCTTGAACCCTATAGTGTTGTGGTCGTTCTTCGCTTGATCTTCGTCTAGGCACTTCGGTGATTAGCCGTAGAGAGAGACCTCACCCTAAAGGCCTTAGGGAAGGTTCTTTGGTTCGTTGTGAGCGCGGTGCTCAAAGCTTGCCTTAGTCTTAGATTGGTGTCCCGTTCAACGGAATAGTTGTGGTACCCTAGGGAGGTGACAGCTCTAGATGGGCTTTGTAGTCCACCACGTTAGTTCGGGCCGGTAGGATTCAGCGCGTCGTCGTTCTCCCTTCTCATCCCAGTCCGAGAGCGTGGCTTTGCATGCCCCTCCAGCACTAGAAGAGCTTGTTGATCCTATCTTACCTTGGCTCTGCTTTACCTTAGTTCTTTTCCCGGAGTTGACAGGAATAGATAGATTGCCTTAGGATCCTTCCTCGTCTCGTTGTCCTCCCAACTCATTAGGACCTCTCTAGTTCTTTTATCAAGATCTCCTCGCGTGTCAAGTTACTCCCCGTATATCTTTATCGTTACCCCCGCTATAAGTCCCTTTCACCGAATCTCGATCCTCTCTACCGTTCTTTCGATTATCTATGCCATAGTGCTTCCCTTGGGAAAAATATAAATACGATAACCCAAATACCACCGGGTGAAGTGCTACAACGGTAATCCGTGCGCTTGCAGACCTTTCTGTGATGTGTGTTTTACCAAAGACGTTCATAGCTCCATTACTAGGGGTATAAACCCGGTAGCGATGCTAGTGAGTGCCAACAAGCACTTCTGGCGTCGTCGCCATGAGTGCAAACCTAGTAGTGAGGCTAAGGAACGTCAACAAGCATTTCTGGCGCCGTTGCCGGGGAAGCACTAGGCACTAGATATCTTTTCGGTAGAGTTATCTCGGTTCGGTAAACCGTCTCTTAGAGGGTTTATCCCTACTCCGTTCCTAGTGTACGGAGTAGTATCTGGTTTTGACAGTTCCGTCCGCCTTCACATCTATTCAGAGTCACTTGCGAAGGGTATTCCGACCTCGTGTCACTACCCTTTGAAAAGTTTCTCTCAATTTATCACGACGAACCCAGTCGATTCCGTAGACAGAACCATCTTTTTCATGGCCAAAGAAGCCAACCTTGAGTTCTCTATTTATCAATCCCACACTCCGACTAAGATGGCGATCCCAGTCGGAAATGGAAATCTCAAGCCAAGGTTCTTCTCCAATGGAACTATTCCTCCAAAATTCCTTTCCATCGCCCAGAAAAAAAATCCCTTTTCAAGATTCAAAGGAGAAAATCCATACAATCACTTGAGGAGTTTCAAGCAATTGTGTTCTACTCGTTCATACTCCGATCTTTCTCCCGACGAATTTAGAGTTAGACTTTTCCCATTCTCACTAGCGGGAAAAGCAAGGGCTTGGTACTTCCAGCAAGAGAAGGAAGTCACCACGAATTGGAAATTTGCGCGACAAGTTTTGCGCTAAGTACTTCCCCTTATCTCGCCTCATGAATCTTCGAAGAGAGATTATCAATTTCCAACAGAAGAAGACCGAATCCCTAAATCAAGCATGGACTAGATTCTATGATCTCATACACGCTTGTCCCGATAATGGCCTTCCAGATATAGTGTTGATTCAACATTTTCAGCACGGCCTCATTCTAGACAGTGTTTTCCGCTTGCTTGCACTCACAAAGGGATCACTTTTTCACGGAAATCCAACTGAGGGGCTACAATTTCTAGAGAGGATTTTAGCTATGCCCGTCAGAAAAGAATCCCAGGGCGAAGAAAGCAAAGACCATTCCCAATCTTGGATAGATAAGATTGTTGTCTATCTCTTGTTTTTCTTCCGAGCTCTAGTGAACTACCTCTCTAATCGAGAGAATCACTCGAATAAGAAATGAGCGTCGACAAGTCCAGCTCGAGGACTATAAATTCGATGCTCCCGCCGTGAGATAAAAACGGTATGTATCCCATGTTTCCCTTCCTAATTTTGTTTAATGCATCAAGCATGTTTAATTTTCGAAATTCTTTTAGCCACTGCATGGTTTAGTGTTTAGAAGGGTTAGGGAGCAGTTTCAAGCATTTTGCTCGGTGCGGCCGGCCCACTTGGCACGGGCGCACCACCTCTTTTGCTTGGTTGAGTGCGTGGAGCACCCACTAGTTGCATGGCAGTGCTCTAGCTTGTGTAGGATCAAGTCCAATCTGCAGTAGCGTGTTCCCACCACTAGTAGCAATGCCAGCAGCTTTTAGACATTTGAGTGCGCAAAAATTTTGAGGATCCTAAGCACTAGAGGGCGTAGCAGCTGCCTGGCAATGTTTTTGGTGGAGGCACTAGGGCCGGCCGGCCCTGTTGGTACGGCCGCACCTATGAATTCCACCAAATCATCACATCCAGATCGCCGCAACCTATCCCTAGGCTCCTGATCAAGCACTGAGGGTGTCCCTTGTTTTTAGTTCACACGGCCGGGTGAGCAGGTGCGGCCGCACCTGCCCCCTTTCGCTTGCCTATAAAAGGAGACTCCCCATGCGCTCTCTCAAAGCACCACGATCAAATTCTGAAGTTAGCTCCCTTTGCTCCCTCGTTTAAGCTCGTTCGTAATTAGTGGAGAGGAGTTCTGAGAGCGTGTCCTTCGTAGTTCAAATCTTTCAAATTTTGTGGAGGTTTCGTTACCCCACAAGACCGCTAACCATTGGACCACTAACCCTTGAATGGCTAACTCTTTTTCTCCTAACCTTCATCCTTCGGGTATCTTTGGCACTAACCTTTTGCAGGATGTCGGGGCTCAGCAAGGCCGCTAAGGTGGTTAAGGGGAAACACGTCAGGTTCCGGTCCAGTGACTCGGACTCGAGCCGCAGTGGTCATTCCACTGCCTCAGATTGGCAAAGTCATTCAGCGGCCCCAGGTTATGAGCATCAGGACGATATGTCTATGGGTTCTGCCCAGGACATGTCCACGAGCTCGGTACACTATGGTGGTTCGGGTTCGGAGGAAAGGACGCGTTTCCTCACCTCCGAAACACAGATCATCTTACGTACCGATCAAGAGCGGAGATTATTTTGGCAACTAAAGGACCGGGAATTTGCACACACAAAGGTATATGATAATACCCTGCTTAATAAAACCGGCATGATAGGAGAGTTCGGGGCAGCCTTTGATGCCATAGGCTGGGGAAATTTTTGGCATGGTTGGGAGTTGGGTTCAAAATTTCTCACCCTAGAGTTCCTCTCAACCTTGAACTCTGATAGCAAAGGCATTAAGTTTTGTCTCTTCAATGAAGAGTACATCTTAACCTGGGATCAGTTGAGTATTGCTTTGGGTTTTGATTCAAATTGCTTGATTGAGTGGTCTAAGCATAGAGGTATGAGGGCCTTTTCGAGAGAGAAGTTCTGGAAAAAGATTTCGGGGAGAGGGTTGAATCCCGCTCCTCAGATCAACTTGATCCACAACCCTACTCTTCGTTTCCTCCATCGGGTCATTTCGGGCATGATTGCCCCAAGAGTCGAGTTTAGAACGGTTAGGGTGGATGAGTTGCAATGTTTGTTTGCCATCGTCCACAAGATAAAGCTTACTCCTGTTGTCACCATGGTCGAGCACTGGCACACCATGACCTCGAGGACTGGCAAAATGGAGATCACCTCTTTGGTGACTCGGATTGCTACGTACCTCGGAGCTCTTGAGGGAGCTCAGGTCACTTTCTTAGAGACGCCCCGTGAAACTTTTGATGAGGATCACTTCGTGCAAGCCCACTTGCTTAAGCGTGTAGATGGGGAGTTGGTCATGCTTTACCCCCACTCCTCTACCACCATCGTCCTCCCGTGTCCAGAGCTTGGTTTATACCAAGTTAAGAAGTACACCTTGAACCTGACACCCGAGGACGACGAGGAGACGGTGAGGCCTTCGAGACATAGCATCTCGGATCCTGGACCAACAACCCGATCGCGCACTCGTAGGCACGATAAGAACCTCATCCCGGAGAAAACCACGCAACAAGCTCCGACATCCGACGGGGCAGGACCCTCTAGCAGCCACCAGCAACGGCAGTCCAGCGGGAGCCAATACCCCAGTGCCTCCATCTATTCCAGCTCGACACACTCGCAGTCGGCTCGTTTTGGGGACCACCAAACCCACGACAGAATCTATCCTCAGAACTACCCATACGGCTACCATGAGGAGCAATACGGCATCATTGATCAAGGCCTCTTCAACATAGACAATCGCCTCCGTAGTATCGATGCCCGCACCGAGCGAATGGAACAAGGCCTCCAGGACACCGCCAGACGACAGCAGGAGACAGACGACCAGCTATACACCCTAACCTCGACCACGTAAGAAGGTTTCCAAACAATGCACAGCCTCTTCGGTTCATGGAACCCATACCAGCCACCGCCTGATTGCTAGTCCCACGTACGAACCAGCTTGGGGGAGAGCCCCCCGTCCAGGTAAAGACCAATCGGCCTTTCTTTTTTGTTTCTTTTGTTTGTTTAGCTTTCCTTTTTAAAAAAGGGGGTTTCAAGGGAGAAAGAGTCTTTTGAACGATAATAATGTTCAGGAGTTTAGTTAGAGTTTCACCAGTTCTGTTCTGGAAAGTTTTCGTGGTACGACCGAACCATGAGGTACGGCCGTACCTCCCCTCGACAAAATTTTTGTGCAGAACACTTGCAGGAGGGAAAGTGAGCACTTGGAACAAAAGTAGTAGGACCGGCCGAACCAACAGGTATGGCCGTACCTATGAAAATACACAGAATTGTCAAGCAACTTCAGCATCAAGCCTCCAAGTGCTCCACTAAGCATCACGAGGAAGGACATATCATCCAGGTAATCGGAAATCAGCTTGGGGGAGAGCCCCTGTTTAATCAAAGAAGGTATGCCCATCCAGTCCAATCCCAACATCATATGGAATAAAGGAAAAACAACAAAAACATTTGCTTTCACCATGTGCACTTGAAATCTTGTCTATACACCCTCTTTTGGAAATGATGAAAAGTTGCCACGTTAACACTTTGCAAGAACCTAGGTTACAACTTTGTACTCTACGAGCATTCGAAATTGTTGGTATGTGTTGAAACAAGAGCCTAAATTAAAACTTTGTGGGAAGCAAATGCTTATGACCAAACCTAGGGTGTTGACTAATATGATATGGTGCGACTATGTTAATCTTGCTCTATCTCTTAGTATGGTGAAAATCTCGGATGATTTCTTTTGAGAAAATAAAATAAGACAAGTTCCTCAATCATCATATCACCTACCAAAGCCATATGTCGATATCAAAGTATAAACCTTCTACATATACTTGCTTGTGACCCGTTGAGCTTTGCCAAATTGTTGTGACCCTTGGTAGAATCTTTTCATGCTCCCATGATCGAGATCACGTACACCCACATATACATGCTAATTTCCACATCGGGAGTTACACAAAATATGCCATCCATCCACCAAAAAAATACTCCAAAGTCAAAAGAGATTTCTCTTCTTGTATTCTTGCAAAAGGAGAGAGGGGTCATCAAAAAAAAGAGAGAGTATATGCTCAAAAAGCATAGAAAAAAAAATGAGTGCTCCAATCAAAGAGTATAGAAAAAAAATGTGAAGCATGACCCCCTTCCAAAATAAAAGCAAGAGGAGAATCTCAAAGCAAGGAGTACATAGAAAACAAACAAAAATATTCCACACACTTGCACATCTCGATCAAGTTGCATGACTATTTTTTCTTGGATCCGGTCTTTGGCTCAATAACATCATGTGGCACAAGTGAGTCTCATGCATCCTACCCACATACAAGCCATAGAGTAGGAAGTTGAGGCTCATTCAAAAGCCTTTGGTGAGGTAACAAATACCACTTGAGCGATCGAGGGAACCATCTGAGGAACTTTGTCTCTCTTTGCAAAAATTTCAAAACTCCGAGTCAAAACCGTTCTACTCTTCAACCTCTAAAGGCAAGGTGGAAAGTTACAAGCCCCACAGGTAAAACAAGGCTAAGTTTCCTCATACCAATCTTTTCAAAAGCAAGTAGAGTATGGAATTGTGCATAGAAACTTGCAGAGTGGTAACATCAATGCAACTCCTTATCGTCCGAGACCAAGTCTAGACTTTGCTCGAGGACGAGCAAACGTTTTGCTTGGGGGAGTTTGTTGATGGTCCTTACAACAAAAATCCGACCGTCAAAATCTTGGAAATGAGAAGGGTATATGACAAGTTTCATGGTACTAATAAAGTTCCATGAGTTGTGTTGTGAATTTTATATGCAGGTACGCAATTGGGAGAAATTAGGAGTCACCGAGCCACACCTAGCAGGCACGGCCGAACCAACAGGTGCGGCCGGCCCTGCTGGTGCGGCCGAACCAGCAGGTGCGGCCGGCCCTGCTGGTGCGGCCGGTCCACTAGGTGCGGCCGGCCCTGCACCCCACCACGTCTCAAGCCCAGGCGAGCATCACTTCCACAAACACACCTTGGATGGATGAGATGTGTCGGGGTTACGTCGGTTTGATCCAAAGGAGTAGGAAAGAAGCACTTGGATCCATGGGCCCACCCCTACATGCAACCAACCGCCATTTTGAAGCAATCCTGAGCATCCCCTAGCATTGGCGGTGCATCACACGGCTTGGAGTAGGTACGGCCGGATCCAGAGATACGGCCGCACCTACGAAGTGGCGAATCCGGCGGAACTGACCCAGGATGCCGACTCACAACCGACCAAGGATCGAGCATCAGGACCGTCCACGACGAATGGTGGCGCATCATAGGTGCGGCCGTGCCTGGCTCCCGGCTCCTCAGCGCTCCACCGACCTCCCACTGCTATAAAAGGGACCCTCCACTCGCTGGAACAGAAGACACACAGCGGGAGTATCACTATTGTCCACTTTTGTATCTTAGAGTAGGAAGTAGTGTAGTTTGGGAGTTAGAGTCGAGTCGAGGTAGTCTCGGGGTTCTGGTGAAGTCTTCTTCAGAGTTCGGGTACTACTCTTGTATCTTTCCTTTATAAGACTTAAGTGCAATTCAAGTTATCTTTCTATCTTACATTTTGAGTCAATTACATTCAGCTTTTACTTAGCTAATAGAAGCTTTATTCTAGGTTTAGACTAAAGTGAGTTTTGCCTCGG
Organism: Cenchrus fungigraminus; assembly: GCA_036936925.1. Taxonomy (NCBI): domain Eukaryota; kingdom Viridiplantae; phylum Streptophyta; class Magnoliopsida; order Poales; family Poaceae; genus Cenchrus; species Cenchrus fungigraminus. The sequence goes on from CM072778.1 coordinate 54,677,110, forward strand.
TTAGCGTAGCTCTCTTGAACCCTATAGTGTTGTGGTCGTTCTTCGCTTGATCTTCGTCTAGGCACTTCGGTGATTAGCCGTAGAGAGAGACCTCTCCCTAAAGGCCTTAGGGAAGGTTCTTTGGTTCGTTGTGAGCGCGGTGCTTAGAGCTTGCCTTAGTCTTAGATTGGTGCCCCGTTCAACGGAATAGTTGTGGTACCCTAGGGAGGTGACAGCTCCGGACGGGCTTTGTAGTCCACCACGTTAGTTCTGGCCGGTCGGATTCAGCGCGTCATCGTTCTCCCTTCTCATCCCAGTCCGAGAGTGCGGCTTTGCATGCCCCTGCAGCACTAGAAGAGCTTGTTGATCCTATCTTACCTTGGCTCTGCTTTACCTTAGTTCTTTTCCCGGAGTTGACAGGAATAGATAGATTGCCTTAGGATCCTTCCTTGTCTCGTTGTCCTTCCAACTCACTAGGACCTCTCAAATTCTTTTATCAAGATCTCCTCGCGTGTCAAGTTACTCCCCGTATATCTTTATCGTTACCCCCGCTATAAGTCCCTTTCACCGAATCTCGATCCTCTCTACCGTTCTTTCGATTATCTATGCCATAGTGCTTCCCTTGGGAAAAATATAAATACGATAACCCGAATACCACCGGGTGAAGTGCTACAACGGTAATCCGTGCGCTTACGGACCTTTCTGTGATGTGTGTTTTACCAAAGACGTTCATAGCTCCATTACTAGGGGTATAAACCCAGTAGCGACGCTAGTGAGTGCCAAGAAGCACTTCTGGTGCCGTCGCCGTGAGTGCAAACCTAGTAGTGAGGCTAAGGAACGTCAACAAAGACGCGAGAAGCCACAGGGAGGAAGCCGGGGCCGAACCGGGCCAGAATGGGCCCAGGCCGGTCGGCCCAGCCCATTCTGGGCTCCGTTCGGCGCCCCCTTTGACCTAGTTGCTCCTCGGACTATTTATAGCACCCCTGCCAAGAGCCACGCATCAATTCATTCGTCATCCGCCGCCGAGGAGCAGAGAAGCTAGAGGGACACCATCTCGGAGAGGAGGGTCGTGCTAGTTGTCTAGGGTTTCCCTAGCCGACGTGGGAACCTTGCATGGAAGACCACGTCGGAGCTCCAGAGCAAGGATCAAGATCGAGGTAGGATCCCGGTGGTGATCTTGTTCATGTAATCATTCATGGTGAAGTTTTATAGTGAATCCGATTTCTAGCGATCAAGTGCCTTCTCTATGATTTTGTCCTCCCTTAGTTTTGCTTCTGACTCAATCTAGACTTAAGATAGATTGCAAAGGGTGCTCTTGTAGCCGCGGTGGCTAGAGGTGCATACCGGACCGACCAAGTGTTTTCAACTTGTTCTTCTCGAACTCGCCCTAGGCTAACCCGCACGAATAGGAGTGCATTGTGACTGGACGGTGGCTCCAAAAGGTGGGCGTCTTCGGAATCGGAACGGAAGCCACGGTTTAAAGATGCTTTTAATGAGATTCACTTTTCTATCTTCATCTATCTTGTTTGGAGCTACAACATATGCATGATCTAGACTCTCTAGATCGGTTATCTCTTTGCTTTCTCTTGCTACCTCTTGAGTTTAGTAGATTAGATTAGATAAGATGTGTTTTCTTGATGATCTCTTAGATTAGATGCAACTTGGTTCTTCAAAAGAAAGATTTCCTTGCCTTACTAGATTGAATCCTTGCATTGCACATTGTTCCACGGATTCGATACCTTGGGTTCTCACACTTAAGGGAAGAAGGGTCCCTTCACTACGACAGTGGATTTGTCCGCTTGCAAATCCAAACGAACTTTGATACGACAATCAACCGTGAACAAGCCCCTTTTTCTGGCACCGTTGCCGGGGAACAAGCAATCAAGATCCAATCTAGTATCGCTTTTTTGTGAATATTTTTCAGTTTTTCTATTGATTTTTCTTTTGCATCTCTTAATTTTGATCATCCTCAAAAATAAAAAAAAGCAATCTAATCTAGTTTTTGACTAACCCTAATTTTTCTTTTTAGATTTTTGTTTATCGCTAACCCTAATCGGAGATGGATGGCTTCCGCTCCAAGAAACCCAAACTTTCTTTTGTTGATGATCCAGGAAAACTTTACAGGCAAAGGAGACATGCAACACAAGCTAAAGGATTGGAAACCCTAGATCCAAAAGCGGAGGCCGAAGGATCGCCAGAATCTCCAAAGGAAACTCAACCTCCAAGTCCAAAGAAAGATCAACCTCAACCGCCACCCATGGGTGAACAACCGCAACTGGAGCGCAAGATCGGGAAGCTATGCACCCCGGACATCGTTGATCTACCTATCATAAACCCTCAAGACGCCGGAAGGCCGTTCAAGATCAAGGTCTCAACTATCCACATGGTGCAACACTCGCCTTTCACCGGTAAAGAGGATCCAAACCTTCACCTCCAAGCATTTGTTCAATTATGTCATATTTCGATGAGGATGGGGTGACTCAAGATCAAATGAGGGCAAGGCTTTTTCCAGTCTCACTACTTGGAAAAGCTTTGCGTTGGTTCCACACTCTACCGGCGGAGTCGACACAAGATTGGGAAGCGTTGATGAGGAACTTCATGAAGGAATTTTATTCGCCGACCAAGACTTAGAGTTTGCGCAACAAGATTGATACATTTGCTCAATTCCCAACGGAGACGATTGCGGAAGCTTTGGAGCGTTTCAATGAATACATGCGAGCCGAACTCCTTGAATGGCATATCGGTTTACTTAAGAGGAGGATGGAGAAGACGGAGATGGAGAAAGAGGCTCAAGACCTAAAGGCTGCCGAAGCAAGATTCACATGCGAGGAGTGTGGGGAGTACGACCGCGTCCAAAGAGATTGTCCGGAGGAAGCAAAGGTGCTCGACTACATGAGGAAAGGAGAGTCGCCGAACTTCCACTACGGGCAAGGTAAACCTCGATTTAATGCAAGCTCGTCCATTCAAAATCCGGTTCCGCTTTGTATACAATTGATGGACTTCATGGACGAGCAAGCTAAGATCAACAAGGACACTGTCACTAAGTTCAAAGCTATTGACAAAATATTGGAGAATATAGACAGCAAGGTGACGGAGGTCGGATGCTCTATCCGCCAAGTGTTCAACATGATGAAGATGCTAGAGACGCAAGTGGGACGACTTGTCGGGCGCCCAATGGGTAACAAAGAAAGATTACCGGGACAACCTCAAGGTCCCAAGACGGCAAAGGCTACTCAAGCTCGTTCGGGAAAGGAGATGGAGATCACTACCGAAGACCCGGAGTTTGAGATGCCGAGCCAATACATGAAGATGCCTCCACGCTACTTCCGAGACATGCTTACCAATAAGTACGAGATGACAATATGCGACATTGGAGAAAGTGTGGGAGTTATGCCAAGGGACGTGTTCGAGAAGCTACGCCTACCGCTCAAGCCTATGGCCATGTGTCTAGAGTTGGGAGACAACTCTATTCGCTATCCCGAGTTCAACATCTACGGTGAGGGAAGTGCATTCAAGTTTCAACCACATCTCGAGGTATGCAACACGTTCAATGTTAAATATGTTCCTCCTCATCGTCGCTTTATCAACGAAGAGCCAAAGAAGAAGGAAGAACCGGAGAAGAAGGAAACAAAGATAAAGGAAGTTGTTGCATCCGTCAAGACCAAAGAACAAAGCCAGCTTGTGAAGACCAAAAAAATGACTAAGCCGAAGAATAAGCCCGCGCCCAAGATGGTGCGGAAGTGGGTACCCAAGATTGCAACGCCCACAAAGAGCGTTGATCCGAAGTGAAGAAGAGAAGAAGTCTGGCTATGGACTATAAACGAAGCGCTTTGTGGGAGGCAACCTGTTCGTCGAGTCAAGAATAAGCTACCAGGAGGACAACCCGATCAAGAATAAAAGCTACCGGGAGGGCAACCCGGAAGATTTCCGAATTCCAAGTAAGTTGGTCATAGAATTTGCTACGCAAGACATTTTATTAACTCTTAAATGGTTGAACAAGTTTTTACAGAACCTTTTATTTGCTCGGTCATTATATTTGAATTTGTCTATCTTAAACCAATGACATGAGCCATCCCATGATTTATTTGCCTCTTATCGAGAAACTAGAACCAAAAATTCAGATTCTATTTGAGCCTTCCATCATCTCTATGATGGTAGGTTCGATTTCGTTTTGCATGCTAAAAACACACGAGTAGAGCCTCGCTATGTTCTTTATGGTTTTTAATCTTTTGACGCATGCTAGGACTCACGTGAACCTAGGGAATTCGATTTTTGGTTTGATTTCACTTATCATCTACCAGTTTCTCTAGAGCTAGAGTTTTTCCAAACCCCCTTTTGTTTTTATTTATTCAAAATCTCTCTCTCTCTCATGTTCGCCCAAACTTAGAACCTAAACCCATAACCCCACGGTCAAGCCGGAGGAGTTTGCTATCAATTAATGAAAGCAAACAATCCCGGTGCAACCAAAATAAAGGTAGTCGGAAAGTTTTCGACTTACAAATTGTTTTTGATGTTTAAAAGCTCCTCTAATAATATATTTGGACTCATTGCTAGCTCTAAGTTAATTTTTAATTTTCGAAATTAGAGGAGTAATTAGCATCTAAACATGATCAAGGGAAGGATTTGAGGTTTATTTAACACCTTGTGCTTGATGATGCATCACGGGAAGGCTTTATCATCAAAACATCTTGGGCACATGTAAAGGACAAGCATGGGGGAGGGCAACATGACTTTGTTTTGCAGGAAATAAGTAAAAGCACATGAACCATGGAAGGCAAGAAGTGACACAAAGTTAAGGAGGGAGGCATTGATCTCATCATTCAAAACAAAGGAGTGACCGAGGGAGTTTGGCCAATGGATTCTTGTGGAGCATGAGGACACAAGGACATAATGCAGCGAGGAGCAAGTGGGAGAAGAGCCGAGGCAATTGGGGAAGCAGGGACCCCAGGCCGGCCGGCCTGGTCCGGTCGGCCTGGCCCCTTTATTTGGCCCCCGGCGTCCATCTTCCTCAGGTAAGCCTCTCATTCATCTGCAAGTTCATGCTCCCGAGTTCATAGTCTAGAAACCTTGCGAACCACTCAGAAAAATTCGTGCCTCACTTCCTTCTCTAAAAATTCCCGAAAATTCGTTAAAATTCTTGCCCTTCCATATACTTTGTTTGTGCATTTTTCTACCGGCAAGAAACCCCCGGGAGAGTTGTTTGTGAATTTGTGTAGCAAGGCATGATGAAAAAGGCCATGAACATCGTCCTCGGAAGAAGGATATCATCATCGTCGGAGGTGCCATCTAACTATTCGTGGAGGCACTCTATTTCAAGTCCTCGCGAAGCATGGAGTAGGACGTGGCACCATCGAGGAGCGACACGCTGTTCCTTAGAGGCATAAGAAGTACACGAAGATTGTCCATGTGGGACAAACCGTAAGGGCACACGGAGGAGCCACCCGTTCGACCTCGACACTCAACTCGTTCATCCGCTTCGCCACCATATACTTCGAGGCACTCCAAGCAAGTTTTAATCATAAAGACGAAGGATCAACCATTGAAGGAAAATTGAAGGAAGGAAGAAGAAGTAATGCTTCAAATTTGGTTTGATTTTTCCTTCTCCATTTCTTTATTTTTCAGTTATGTGCAAACTTGTGTGTGCGAGCATTTTCTATTTTATTTTCAGCATGTGTGTGATAGTAGTAGTTTTTGTTTTCCATCACCATGAATAAATTTCACCATCGTTTTATGATAATTAATATGGATGGAAAATTGTACCAAGTTGATATATGATGACTGTTGCCTATTTGTTTATCTTTGTACTTGTTTTATGCATGATTAAGCTAGTGCTCTCTTTTAATGCAAATCTGAAATTAATTTAAATGCTAGCTTAATCCTTTACGGAGGTTATGATAAAAATAAGACCCATAGTTTTCTTTTCATGCTCTCAATTTTGGATGGGTTAAAGATGATTTATTTTTGTTCTTCAAAAGTAATGCTAACCTTGTCATTAATACCTCTTGCATGTTGCTCTACCTATCCAAAGCCTTATATTTATTTGAGTGCAAAAACTTAGTGTACAAAATTTATTTTTGGGTGAATTAATTCAGGGCTTGATTTCTCTGGCCCGAGACTAAGAAGCTGGTCATTCCATTTTTGCATACCTATCTTATTGCTAGCCCTTTTCTATCCGTGCATTGTAAGTTTCCACATCGGAAATTTTGCAAACCTCACCGGATATCCACCCATAAAACCATAACTATCATCTTTGTGTTTACCTCCTTGACCACAACCCAACATTTGAGTATGGATGAATATTTCGAGGAAGATCACAAGAATGAAGGTGCCAAGGATTGAAGTATAAATTTTGGGAGACCTCCAAGACGACATAAGGTTGCGTGAAGGATCCCTAGAAGATTCCAAGTGTTTCTCTCCATGAAGACATAGAACTTTTAGTACCTACCTTGGCACAAAAATTTTTCCACCTCTTTGCCCGAGGACGTGCAATCGTCTAAGCATGGGGGGGGAGCTGCCAAGGAGGTACAATGTAATCTAGAGTTCAAGGGGAGTATAAAAAAGTGAGAAAAAGAGAAAAGAAAGAGAAAAGAAAAAAAAGGAGAAGAAAGAAAGAAAAAGGAGAGAGAAAGAAAAAATAATAAATAAAGCTCCCCGGCTCTCTAGATGCATTAGGAGTTTCAAGAGGATTCAAGATCAAGACCCATACTCATCTTTCCAACCATATGCAATCCGATAATGAGGACTTTGTTTGTGCCTCGGGATCACTCTTTGCCATTTGCACATGTCCACTTATCTCAAAAAGTGTGTGTTCATGTCTCCCCCCTCCTTGTAACATTATTTTTCCAATGACCTTTTTGACGAGTCTCGGTAAGACCATGAGAAACTTGTCTTGTTTTGATAACATCTCAATTATAATATCTTGGTAGGACTAAACTTTTCCCAAAGCTCCAATTAAAGCCTACCACTTATATATGTTTTTGAGAGGGGAAAGGAGTAGAATAAATAGGCTTTGAGAAACAAGATGGATGAGAGTTCATGAGCAAGATGCAAGGTGGTTTAAATTTTTGAACTTGGTTTAGCTCTTTTCTTCATCTTGCTCTACACTTCAAAATTTTTGAGATTCATTTAAATATTGGGAGCATGTTTAATACTTGTGGGAAGAGCTTAATTGATATCCACCCTCCGTAGGGATGAAGGCTAGTACACTATGGAACTTTAACAAATTAAAATTTAGAGAGCATTATGTTTTCTCGTGTATGATCAAGTGCAGGGTTTGAACAATGAGGAGCAACAATGATATCCATCGAAGGCTTACTCGAGGACGAGCAAGGTTTAAGCATGGGGGAGATGTTGATGGTGAATTTCTGTCAACCTAGCCATGAGTTTACCTTCGGTGTTGGCATTGATTTGATATCCAAACTAACGATCCTAACCCTCATGATATATCAAGTTCGCATTCGCATGTGGTTTTTGGAGTTTATTGTTTATGTAGGGTTTTAACGCTAAAAGGGAGACTTCCCGGGAAAGTTCATCAAGCACTTTGTGAGAAGATCATGAAGCCCGGCACAAGTCAAGACACGAAGTGAACATGACTCCAAGTGGCCCAAGGACCGAACCGTGAAGGCACAAAACTCCGAGGACTGGACAGAAAATGCTGAAGCTTGCGCGACAAGGAGCCCTATCCAAACCGCAGAGAAACTGACGTCAAGGACCCACATGTAGAAGGGGGAAAGTTCTAGAAGACGCGAGAAGCCACGGGGAGGAAGCCAGGGCCGAACCGGGCCAGAATGGGCCCAGGCCGGTCGGCGCAGTCCATTCTGGGCCCCGTTCGACGCCCCCTTTGACCTAGTTGCTCCTCAGACTATTTATAGCACCCCTGCCAAGAGCCACACATCAATTCATTCGTCATCCGCCGCCGAGGAGCAGAGAAGCTAGAGGGACACCATCTCGGAGAGGAGGGTCGTGCTAGTTGTCTAGGGTTTCCCTAGCCGACGTGGGAACCTTGCATGGAAGACCACGTCGGAGCTCCGGAGCAAGGATCAAGATCGAGGTAGGATCCCGGTGGTGATCTTGTTCATGTAATCATTCATGGTGAAGTTTTATAGTGAATCCGATTTCTAGCGATCAAGTGCCTTCTCTATGATTTTGTTCTCCCTTGGTTTTGCTTCTTCCTCAATCTATACTTAAGATAGATTACAAAGGGTGCTCTTGTAGCCGTGGTGGCTAGAGGTGCATACCAGACTGACCAAGCGCTTTCAACTTGTTCTTCTCGAACTCGCCCTAGGTTAACCCGCACGAATAGGAGTGCGTTGTGACAGGACGGTGGCTCCAAAAGGCGAGCGTCTTCGGAATCGGAACGGAGGCCACGGTTTAAAGATGCTTTTAATGAGATTCGCTTTTCTATCTTCATCTATCTTGTTTGGAGCTACAACATACGCATGATCTAGACTCTCTAGATCGGTTATCTTTATGCTTTCTCTTGCTACCTCTTGAGTTTAGTAGATTAGATTAGATAAGATGTGTTTTCTTGATGATCTCTTAGATTAGATGCAACTTGGTTCTTCAAAAGAAAGAGTTTCCTTGCTTTACTAGATTGAATCCTTGCGTTGCACATTATTCCACGGATTCGATACCTTGGGTTCTCACACTTAAGGGAAGAAGGGTCCCTTGACTACGACGGGGGATTTGTCCGCTTGCAAATCCAAACGAACTTTGATACGACAATCAACCATCAACAGTTTCTCACCACTTCTCCATTCTCACCCTATTTATTTTTCCACACCCATTTTGTCTCGATGGGCTTACAACCCGGTGGAGGATCTACCAACTCCCAAACTTGGTTTCTCTCAAAGTTCTCCAACTCCTCATGCATTGCGTTGACCCAATTAGAATCAGATAGCGGGTGTCCAATGTCTTTGGGCTCGAATGTAGCAACAAAAGCAGCATGGGCAAAGGGAGAGTTGTTTCGAAACCTCGACCGTGTAGTGTGTTCATTGATGTCCCCGATGATCCTCGAAGCTGGGTGATCCACTTGTACTTGTCGGGGAGGTTCTCTCCTTGAAGCTACCTCCCCCTCAGCAACAGCTTCTCCTTGATCTTGGCTTGTCGTTGTAGGTGTAGGAGAGGGCCCGTTCTCGATCGTAGTCGAAGTAGTAGGTACATGCTCGCGCCACACCACCATCTTTATCATCTCCATGTTCATGCTCCTCCTCCTGAAAGATCTCCTCGCCAAGTTCATCATCTCCTGCACAATCAAAGACCAAAGAGTTACGCGGTTGTGTCTCGTCGAAGGTAACCTCGCAAGTCTTCATGATTTGGTTGGTTTCCAAGTTGAGCACACGAAATGATCTAGAGTGAGTAGCATAACCAAAGAAAATACCATCGACCGACCTAGCCTCAAACTTATCCAGATTCTTGCCCTTCTTCAGAATAAAGCATTTGCAACCGAAAACATGGAAATGACTCACCTTGGGAGTGCGACCGTGCATCATCTCATAGCACGTCTTCTTCTTGAAAACTCGGAGAAAGATCCTGTTCGACACATAGCACGCGGTATTGACCGCCTCAGCCCAGAACCTCCTCGGAGTCCTATGCTCATCGAGCATCGTCCGGGCCATCTCACACAAGGTTCTGTTTTTCCTTTCCACCACGCCATTCTGGGGAGGCGTATACGGACTCGAAAACTGGTGTTCAAGACCCAAGTCATGGCAAAAGGTTTCAAAGCGAGAGTTTTTAAATTTCGAGCCATTGTCACTACGAATTGCTCGTATGGCATCTCTATGCCTCTCATTCTTCAACCTCAAGACAAGATCTCGAACAAAACCAAATGTCTTCCCCTTTTCCTCGAAAAAGAAGACCTAGGCATACAGAGAGTAGTCGTCCACCACAACCAGGACGTACCACTTCCTACCCACAGATCGCACACGAGCTGGGCCAACAAGGTCCATATGGAGTAGCTCGCATGGACGCACCGTCATCACATCGGTGAGGGGTGGATGGGAAGAGGCTACCATCTTGGCATACCTGCACGGCGCACACAACAACTCTTTCTCAAACCGCAACCGGGGCAATCCTCGGACCAAGTTAAGTCCACTCAAGCTAGACAAAAGATCAAAGCTTAAGTGACCCAACCTCCTATGCCACTTCCACAACTCACTCGAAGAACCAGCCAAAAAGCAACGAGCCACGCCAGAAGACTGAGAGAAATCCACTCGGAAAATTTGACCCTCGGGAACAACCATGCAGACAAGGTCCCCTCGAGAATCAAGGATCTGAGAACCACCAGGCTTAAACAACACCTCAAAACCCTCATCCAACAGCTATGACACGGAAAGCAAATTGAATCCGAGCGATTGAACAAGAGCAACCCGCCTGAGAGTGAACTTGTCACTTACCTTAATCTCACCTTCTGACAACACACGTCCTCGCCCATTGTCCCCAAAGGTGATGTATGTCTTTGACACCACCGGGGTGAGGCTGGAGAACCACCCCCTGTCTCCGGTCATATGCCTCGAGCAACCGGAGTCGATCAGCCAAACGTTTCCTAAGCCTCCCACTTGAAATTCAAAAACGAGCATGTGAGTGAGCAAACGACTCAGCACTAAGGTTAGTACCAAAAGAGTAAAACCAGTGCCGAGCCATCTGCTCCAAAGTGGGGTTAGCACAATCCATTCCATCACGTCCACCAAAGCTACCAGCACGGGAACCACCATGAGGGAACCACCCCTGTCTTGCTGGAGGAGCACGAAAACCACGAAAGGAAGACCGTGGACCTAGCTCCTCTAAGACTCAAAGCTGCGACCTCTCCCGAACTTGTATCGACCACGAGAAGGAGGACGTCCAGCAAACTCAACACCACCAGACTCACCACGCCAAACACCTGCAACACGACCAAAGGAACTAAACTGAGCATCATCACGAGCACGAAAACCAAACTGTCCAGCACCCAGACCAGCACCGGTCTGACCGGTCACCCTGACCCGTCTGATCGGTGGTGCTCGGCCAGCAACACCACCTGTAGCTTCCCTATCTCCCCAAGCCGGAACCGTACGCACAATGGCCTTTGCCCTGGGTAGTAGAATACGAGGCTCAGGTACACCATGAGATGGGTGGTACCTGTCCTTGTTAGCCCACTCCTTAGCTATTCTCTCCTCTCGCTTCCTCTTGAAGCAAACTCATCCTTATGACCATCCCTCCCACAATACTCACAATGGAAGTGGATTGGTTTAGGCTTAGGCTTGGGTTGGGGCTGCTCACTTGGATTCTCTTTTGGTTTCTCCTCACTCGGTTTCTCTTCCTTCTTCCCGAAGAACTCATTACCCATGTCACTCTTGAACTTGATTCATTTTTGGAAATCATTTGTTTGGGGAGGAAACACTGGTGGATCTGGGGTTGTGTCTAGTCGGTTTCTCAGTGGGTTTGGCTTAGGAGCATAGGCATTTTTGTGAAAGGTTTTTGGTGGAGCTTGGATATCACCAATCTTCTCTCCTCCCTCACCACTACACTCTCCAATCTTATCCGACCCAAGCGCTTGCCCATCATAGCGCTTGTATGCCTCTATCATCATCCTAAGCTGAGGCTCATGACCCGACAACCAACCCATCATTTTTCTCAAGTCATCGTTCTCATATTGCAAGCGATCAACATAATGGGAAAGCTCTAAATTCTGAACAGCATGCAATTCACAGGTAGAACAGGAAGTAGTAATAGGAGCTTTCAATTCAGCCTCAAGCGAAACAATGCGAGAACGAGACTCAGCAAGCTTCTCATGCAAAATAGGACAAAAAGTGCAAGCACCTAGCAAAGCAGGTCTAGACTTCAACTCAGCCACTTCAACCCTAAGCACATCTAGTTCCTCACACTTGGAGGCATGCTTTTCCTTAAGAGCAGTAAGATCAGCTAGGAAAACATAGCAATCACCACAATCAACCTCATTAGAAACAACAGGTGAAGCCTTAAGAGAATCTATCTCAAGCTTAGCATCAAGTTTCTGTGTTTCTAGCTCAGCTACTCTGTTCCTAGCATCCTCAAGCAAGGCCCTAAGCTCTTTCCTCATTTTCTTAGCCTCTCTAAGCATGTCATCACGGTTATCAAGCAACTTGCCAAGCTCCTCATTCTCTTGGCGCAAGAAGGAGAGTTCATCATGTACCTCATCCTCGGAGTCGAAGTCTGAGTCGTCTTTCTGGCTCTTCTTGTTGCCGGAGCTGTGTGCCATGCCGCAGAAGCCGTCTCGCGTGAAGCAGCTCAACCCGCTCAGGTTCTTGGACCCCTTCTTGCTCTTGCGCCGATCACCTTCATCTTCACTGCTACTAGAGCTCGAGGTAGAGTAGGCGGAGCTGGAGTCGACGTCACTCGCACCGACCATCGCTCGGGCCTTCTTGTCGTGGACGTCCTTCTTCCTCGATCTCCACTCGTCCTTGTGCTTGTGCTTGTGATCGCGCCTCGACCGGTGCTTGTTCTCCGTCCTCGACCGGTGCTTATAGTTGTCCTTGTTCTCCATCTTCTCCGGACAGTCGGCGACGAAGTGTCCTAGCTTGCCACATTGAAAGCATGTCCGTGAGTTCCTCCTTGAGTTCACCCAGTTCTCGTGCATCCTCTCGAACCTCCTGGTCAGCAGCGCCAGCTCGTCGTCTTCAAGCACATCGAACTCCTCATTTGGCAAAGACATCAAGAAAGACAAAGAGTACATCCGGGAGGATGGGTTAGCGTTAGTCTTAGCACCTGAGCCTCCGACGAGAGAAAGACTATGAGAGTCAGTCGGGCTCTCAATCCGGGCTGTCACACCACGAACCACCTCAGCCGACTTGAGCTTAGAGAACAGCTCGTCTACCGTCAGAGTCTCATACTTCTCAGACTCCAAGATGGCCTCGACCTTTCCGCCCCAAATGGTATGATCCAGCGAGTGCAAGAGCTTCACAACTCTGTCATGATCATCGTACAGGAGCACGGTCACATTAGCCCTCATGTTGTTCACAATCACTGCGAACTGCTGGAACATCGTGTCTATGGACTCACCGGGGAAATGAGTGAAGTTCTCGTACTCTCTCCGGTAAGTCGCAAACAACCGAGCTTGAACCTAACTGTTCCCAGCGTGAGCATTCTTAAGCTGCTCCTGTATCCTACAAGTCAAATCCTTTGTCTGGACCCGATCGAATTCAGATTGACAGAGAGCGCGAAACAAGTACTCGACCACCTTGTTGTTGGCGTCGTGCATATCCCTCGATCCTGGAGCAAGGAAGTTAATCGGATGAACATAAGTTGTGTTCACTGTAACATCCCAAAGGATCTGACCCTTGCCGCGGAGGAAAGCAGCCATCCGCCTCTGCCACATCTGGTAGTTCTTTCCATCGAAGTGCGGAGGACCCGATCCCCATTCCTGGTACGCCATCTTTGGATCTTAGTCTGGTTAGAGTCCCGAAAGACTCGTAACCTGGCTCTGATACCACTTGAAGGACAGAATTGGCGACAAGAGAGGGGAGAGTGAATGGGAGCCAATAAAAATTCTTCTTGAGGGAGATGTCTTCTCCAATAAGATGAACACGGCTAACCAAAACACTGCTCTGACTCGAACTACCCAAGTTTGCCAAGACCACGTAGCCACTGAAGTGCTACTGATCCTAGTAGCAAACAACCTCTGAAACCTACTCAAGAAAGCAGCGGAACAATGACTCGACCAGCACTCAGAACACACCGGTTAGACCGGTCACTACACCGGTCATTCCGATATGGCACACCGGTCACACCGGCCCTGCCGGAAAACCCCAAGTGAGGGAAAACAAAACTCCAGAGGCCCAAACAGCACGAACTTGAAACAGCCGCAAGCCTAGAGACAAACAAGCACCCTGGCACATTCACCCGAGCCAAAACCCAACATAGTGCAGCACCGATCAGACTGGTGAGGAGCACCGGTCAGACCGGCCAAGGCCTGGGCACTCGGGATGAACAGGGAGCCGCGGGTCAACTCCTCCAAACAACCTTCCCGATCTCCCGATTCACTCCACGGATTTGCACAAGACTTTAGGGATACTAGGAGTACCTCATGGGCATCCCATAGCTACGATTTGGTCCACCAAAACTTGTTAAATCAAGAGGAATCGAAGGATTTCGAACAAGAACACCACTTTCCCGAAACCTAAGAAAACCCCCAAATCGAGCACCTTTTCCCACAGATTTGAGAGGGGATCACAAGGAAAAGAACCAAGAAGAATTCATGCATACATCCCCAACCAAATCCCCAAGGGAGAGGCCTCAAAACCACCACAAGAAAATCGCTAAGAAAAGGCTCCGAAAATCACCAAAAAGGGAAAACGGGAGAGACAACAAAAGGCCTTGAGGAACCACGCCGAATCATCTATACATGCCATGAAGGTTCATACAAGGTCTAGCTTGCCTCCCAATCATCCATCCCTCTCTCAAGATCTCACCATGAAGCTCTCAAGCTAGTCATAGAAAATCCTAAGGAAAATAGGAAGGGAAAATAGCAAAGGGGAATGAGCTAGGGTTCCAAGAGATGGCTGCCATCCTCTCACCACTTGGGTTATATGGAGGCAACCGAAAGACGAAACTACCCCTAATACATAAAACTGAGATACACCCCCGAGGGCACTTTGGGAATCTTCATCGTAGCACCATCGGACGGATGCCCGACGACTGCACCTCGCTTAGCCTCGATGTAAGCCATGTGATCCCGACATGTGTCCTCCACTTCGAAGTCTCCGGAAGCCGTCGTCGCACACCGGTCAGACCGGTGCTCCCCACCAATCAGACCAGTACCCACCGGTCAGACTGGCTTAGTGCTGCTGTGCTTCGGTCTTCGGTCTTGGCTTTGTGGATCAACCAAGGAACCTAGTGGTTTTGTGGTGAACCACTAGAAACCCTGCGGACTTGGTGTGGCCTCCCGGCAATCTCCACTCATGACTTGGCCCCCACGTAGTCCCGGCTCGATCTTGGCTTTGAGGCTCAACTAAGGAATCGTCCATGACTTCGTCTTGCTGTTCTTGCCACCATGTGACCCGCACTTGATCCCGCTGACCACCGGGTCCCTCGAACCAAGCCTACTTGTCTGCTCCACACCTGGAGGCCTCACCGACATCGACCTTTTGCGCTTGTTCTTCACCTGCACCAGCACCAATAAAGCCATAGCCTGCACCTGCAATACTTAGACAAGAGTCAGTCCACACAACGTTGTCGATACTCATCACACTAGGAAGCCACCATCCACTGGTGCTCGAACCACATAGGCTCTCAACCTATGCTTATACGAGTACGCTAGGTCGATAGTTGCCATGCTATAAGGACACGGTACAAGTCGAGTGATGTTCGTCACTCGTGAGATATAGATTCTTATGTTGGAATCATAAGACTTTGATAAACTGATTTGCTCACGTGGTAAGAGCATGGGATCTGCGCTCCGGTCCAGTGGCTTTCGTGGGTTAAGCGTTTGAACGTACTAACCACTTGTCGGGAATGGGACCGGTAAGCCTAGTACCTGATTGAGGCGGCAAGGGATTCTTCGACTACTAATCTTAAGTTGTGCCTCCCGGCTCGCCAGCGAGGGTACATGTGCAAGAGGTGGGGCGTGCCATAAATGGGCGTCCACTAAGCCTTGTACCTAAGACTGTAATCATTTATCCCGAACCGAAGATCAACGAGAACTGCCTGGTTGGTGCCCTCGTAGGGGGTGCCCTTCCATGTGTTTAGGTCCACCTTGGAAGGTTATTAATCGATCGATCGTCGGCCTCTCACCGTTATCTGAGACTGCTTAACCAACTGGCTACGATGATCCCTTAATGATGGAACTGATGGATAATGTTGATATTTACTTAATTGCTTGTACAACTACTTGCTTAGCACAGGTGCTTACCTAGAATGGTTAAGGAACTAGAACTTGAGCTAAAATGTTGAAAGTAAGGATCCACTCCTAGTCGCTTTTTGGCAAAAGAAACCCACCAGCCAAAAGCCTTTCATGTCTAGAGGTCGGTGATGTAGTTGTCACCTGACGGGTAAGCCTTGTTGAGTATTAGTATACTCAGCCTTGCTATATTTGTTGTTTTCAGGTGATGATGTATGCCCGGGAAAGATTCCTCTTGGTTGGGAGCTGGAATGGGTGGACGATGAGAAGTGATGCATCGTGGATGGCCTCCCATGATGTGATCCGGCTGTTTAATTTATTTCTGCTGTTTTAAACTCTGAACCTTTTACTTATCATACTATGAACAATGGTTTGTAATAAATAACCCTCGTGGGTTGATTTGGATTAATTTGGATGTTGTACTCTAGACTCGCCTTCACGTGGGTTTTGATGTATGCTAATCTCTGATCCTGTTGTTAAGTACGTGATTCACCGGGCTTGACCCGGTAGACACGACAAAGTAACTCGGTGTTATCGCTTAAAGGCCCAATGGATCGGTTTAGGCGATAATACAGAATTATTTTGAGCGAGTCTGTCACAGATTTGATACCCTTGGTATACTCTCTTCCCTTGGGAAATACTACAATGGTATATCCGTGCGCTTGCAGATTCGTTTGTGATCATTAGGATTACCGTTGGACATTTCTGGCGTCATTGCTAGAAACACATAAACTAGCAACAATGTTAAGAAATACCAACAAGCATTTCTGGCACCGTTGTTGGGGAAGGCACAGGATAAACATGATTACACTTTGCACATGTCTACAAGCATGATAGGATAGAACAATTCTCAATGCAGACTAACCTTGATTTGTCTTCTTTGTCTTTGGATGATGAAGACAGGTAGTGTATGACAGGTTTCAACTTATCGCCAAATTTCACTGAAGATCCAAAATCACTCATGGGGAATGCTCAGATTCATTTCGACTCTCCTCCTCGTACTTGTTCGAAAGTCGATCCAGCTTCCTTGGTGCCATCCACTTCAACCGCTATGGCCGAGAAGACGCTCCATGAGTTTTTTGCTCCTTCTGCTGACAAGGTCCTTAAGGGCCCTGATGTGGAAGTGGGCAATGGAAGCTTTGAGATCAAGACGGGTCTCATTACGATGGTACAAGCCAGCCCATTCTATGGCAAGGCCAATGAGGACGCAAATACCCATTTGCAACAGTTCCTAGAGTTGTGTAGCACCTTCACCTTAAGAGGAGTGAGTGAAGATGCTATTCGTCTTTGGATGTTTCTATTTTCTCTACTCGGGAAGGCAAAGCAGTGGTTCTACTTGAATCGTGCGGAGATAAATACTTGGGACAAATGTTCTGCAGTGTTCCTCAAGAAGTTCTTCCCGTTGGGTAAAACCAATGCCCTTCATGGGAGAATCACAAACTTTCAGCAAACAACACCAGAATCTATTCCAGAGTCATGGGAAATGCTTCAGGTGTGCATCCTGGCCTGCCCCCATCATGGGATGGAAGATTGGCTCATTCTCCAAAGCTTTTATAATGGGTTGACTCCGACAGCCCGAGGTCATATTGATGCTACTGCTGGAGGGGTTTTCTTCTCACTGACTATCAATGCTGCACCGCATTAATTGAGAAGATGTCTTGTAACCAAGGGTGGAGCTATGCTCGGCTCAAACCACGTCAGAGGGGTACGCATACTATCCAGGAAGCAGATATGGTGACCGCTAAAATGGATCTCCTGATGAAAAGATTGGATGACTATGCTCATAAGAAAGCTGCCATAGCCACCACTACTCTATCCATGGATTCTCATATGACCTGTGAGGTCTGTGGCAACACTGGGCATTCCGGGAATTATTGCCTTGAAACCCAGGAGGATGTGATGTTCATGAAATAGCAACAACAACATTGGTAATCGTCCACAGGGAGGTCAATCGTGGAATCAACGCCCTTATTATCAAGGAGGCAACCAAGATAATTCTTTGAACCCAAACCAACCTTCCTTGAGAGATCTTGTTTATGGGCACGCTAAAGTTAATGACAATGTTAATAAGCCGCCTATGATAAAACTTTGGAGAACCTCAACAACAAACTTGATGCTCTTTCTTCCACCTTGAAGAATCAGTTGAGTTTCAATAAAATTTTTGAATCTCAATTAGCTCAGCTAGCTGCTTTGGTTCCCTTTGCTGATGATGGGAAGATCCTAGGGAAACCCTTGTCTTCTTATGAAAATGTTTGTGTTGTGTCCACTGGATGGGGTAGGCCATCCAGGCCGACAATTGCTCTTAAACCCGCAGAGAAGCCCATACACCAAATTCACGACATATGGGAGGAATCAATAGTGCTTCATAGGAAAGACCCTGGTTATCTAGCCATTCCGTGCACTATCTATGAACACAGAATCAAGAATGCTCTTTGTGATCTCAGGGCAAGTGTGAATCTCATGTCTAGGACCATGTTCGAGGAATTGGGATATCCGGATCTTTCTCCTACTCGGACAACAATGCAACTTGCTGACTCATCAACCCGACACCCGGAGGGAATTGTGGAGAATCTCTTAGTGAAAGTCAAGGATTCTTACGTCTTTGCAGATTTCGTGGTTCTTAATATGCAAGATGACGTGGGAATGCCGAACAACCTTATGCGACCATTTCTTAGTGATGTCAGAGCCAGAATTAATGTGGGATCCAGAATAAACCGTTTCCTCGTTGGGAAGAAGAGTTTGACATTCAGATTCCTAGCAAAAGAAGAGCAATGCTATAGTGCACCCGGATGTTGGGCAGCTTGGGGGAAGGACGGAGCCTTTACCCCCATCAAAGCAACTTTCAATCACACCAGCAAAATCAAAGAAAAAAAAGAAAGAATGGCGGAGGGTTGAAAAGGCGTCACCCTCTACTTCTCGAGAGTGGGATGCCGAGTGGTATTAACTGCAGAGAACGGTCTTGCTCGTCGGACTAAAAATGATGGGTCCTTTCTACTAAAAGGTTAAACTGGTATTATCTCATATTTCCCGTTCCAAAATTTTATTTGATTTTTCCACATGCATATTTGATTTTTCCAACATTGCATTTGCATGCTAGATTTTTCTAGCCAATTTCCCTTTCGAATAAAATTTTCTGAAAATAAATCCTGAGTATGAAAATCTGTTGCAAAATCATTTGGGCAAATTTTCCATGTAAACTTTGGCCAAAGCACCCAGGCATGACATCACGTAGCCGTTGGGGAGCTACCAGCCAAGAGGGGGCAAGCGGGCCCAAAGGGGGGTCGGTCGCACCAGCCCCAACAGCACTTGGGCCTCACCAAAGCCAACGACTAGTTACCGTTGCCCTTGGTCGGAGTCCGGTTGCTATGCACCCTTTGTACTATAAATTAGACCCAAGAGGGGGTTCTCTTCACCCATTCATCCATTTTCACCACACACTCCCTCTCTACTATTAGCTCCCTTGGTTTTTTTGGATTTCTTGCTCAAGGATTGGAAGTACTATTACTCTCTCCAATTGTGTTGCTGCAAGCATTGGCTATTGGTGGAGACAACTCGGTAAGCATTTCATTCGGTTACGCTAATACATCACCGAGTTGTTTTTGTCGTCCATCTATTGTGCAGCATGAGTTCCGGTAGATTGGACCCCTGCTGGGTACATGCTCGAGCTGCCCCGGGATATGCACCTGGTTGGGACCAACCTTCCTACTTGCAGGGAGCGAGTAGCTCGGCTCGGGCTAGCGCGAGCAGTGACTTGTGGGTTATGCCCACTAGTTCTAGCTCCGGTGGGCCTCCCCCGACTTCGTCCTTCAGACGACACTCTTCAGCTTCTGCTCGAGATGCTTATCTCGCGCAGCAGATCGGTGAGCTCTCCGTCCAGGTGACGGGTGTGGAGTCACTGAACACGCACATTGAGGCAACTCAAGCGTGGCAGCAGTTGACTGGCCAGAGGATCGACATCATCCAGCAGATGCAGCAGCAGCAGATGGCAGAGCAGAGGGCTTACTACGTGTGGAGAGGGTATCACCCACCTCCACAGTAGTGAGCCTGAATCTAGCTTGGGGGAGGACCCCTACTCTGAGGTAACTTATATCTTCCTTTGTTTTCAGAATCACCTATAATGAAAAAAACATAAAAATCTAAAAAAAACTAAAAAAAGACCAAAAATATTTGTTTGCTTTGCTTTATTTCCATATGCACTGTAAGAATGCTTTGCTTCCATGGTTGAAATGGCGAATAGTTGCTCTATTTATCCTTAGCTTATGTCTTGCTTACAACTTAGTGTCCTACCTAAGTTTTGAGCTTGATGGCTTACATGATCAAACCTTAGCTTGAAATTTGTGGGTAGCCAAAAGCATGATCCTTGCCTAGGTTGTTATGAGATATGATATGGTAGAATAGAGTTGCTATGATCTTGTACCAACTGATGCTTGATTTCCGGAGTTTACTTTTGAAAAACTAAAAATGACTAGTTTCTCAATGATGTGCATTTCCCATCCAAGGCCATATGTAGATTCTAGCACATGTTAGTCTCCACATATGTTGCTTGTTCTCTCATTGAGCTTTGTAAAACACCGACAGACCCTTAGTTAGAAACTTGTCATGCTCCCATGATCAAGATCACGTACACAATCATGCTACACTTCTACACTGGAAGCTAGCACTCATCATTTCCATCCACCCACCATTGCAGTCTTTCATCAAATAAAGCTCAGCGTATTGTTATGATTCATCCCTCTCCAAATATCTCCAAAAGAGACAAGGGCTATGCTAAAAAAAGAGAGAAAATGCATGCTCAAAGGCATGGCGAAAAAAGAAGAAAAGGAGAGGTAGCAGAAGTCTCGAAAATTTTTAAAAGAAGAAAGGGATTGAATTTGGCAACCAAGGAGTTCCACAGTATAAATGGTAATAACTAGTACCTATTCCGGGCCTAGTATTCACCTTACCATACTCATCACCACCACAAATGCACATCTTGATCAGGTTGTATGACTTGTTTCTTCCAAGGATCCAGTCTTTGACTTAGCAACATATGAGAGACGAGTATGCCACATTTCTCCCTACCTACAACTCCACATATAGACCAATTTGATGTCTTGGTGAGGAACTATAGACCATTGAGCGACCCGAGAGTATCATTTGAGGAACTCCAATTTTCTTTTGAATACTCCGAGAGTGGTTACTAATCTCTATATAACCATTCTATCTCTCAACTGCCCAAAGTAGGTGAAGCTATATGCCCCATATTGCTCAAGCGAAGGTAAGATCAATGCCAACCTATTCAATTTTTGGTAGATTACTTTGATGTATGCTTACCATAAGTTAAGGATACACCATTGTAGCAACTCTTGATCAACCAACCTAAGTCCTTAGTGTCTTGCTCGGGAGTCGGGACAAGCAAGCAGTAAGCTTGGGGGAGTTGTTGATGGCTGTTAAGTGCCAACTTCAGCGGTCAATATTCTCATGAAAATGAAGGTAAAAATATTTCTTAGACACATTTTATTTAAGAATAATGTAGTTCCACTTGTCCTTGGAGATTATTTGATTGTAGGTAAATTAGCACAAAAAGGAGTGAGAAAGCACACCCTATGATCCAAGCATCTCAAGCTCAGCTAATAAGAGGCTGCAAGATGGGAAGCACATGGATCCATGACTTCATCAATCCAAAAAAACACATTATCAACCAATCACAAGCAAGTATATGGATCCATGGGCCCACTCGTGAAGGAAACGTGATAGAAATCACCGGACACACCTGTGTACCCACCAAGGGACCCACCTAGAAGCCACTGGAGGAAGTGGGCCCCAAGGAGAACCGACCTAGGGCCGCACCCCTTGTGGCCCCCTCGTGCCCAGCTTCCGCTTGCCGTCTCCTGGTTGGCTTCTTAAGGCGGTGGACTGTGCGCCGGTACTGCAAGAGGCCAGAACAGGGTGCCCACCTCCCTTATAAACAAAAGAGGAGGGGTCTCATTTTACACACCACTTGTGATTCACCTCTCTCTCTTTAGTTTCTAAGGCTAGTGGATTAGGCTAGAGGAGCTCCAATTTAGGTTCCAAGTCTACTTGGGATCTAGTATGAACTACATTGTATCTTTATTTCTTAGTATGACTTTGATTTACTTCATTTATATAACTATTTCATATATGGTTGTGCTTGTATGTGTTCTTGATTTGTTCATGTGTTCTTCAGCTCTTCATCTTTTAGAGGCTCGTGTTCTTGATGAACATTACCTTTTGATCCTGTTGAAAGGGCACCTTGAGCATATTTCTTGTGTTTGTTCATAGTTTAGAGGCTCGTGTTCTTCACGAACACAACTCTTTGATCTTGTTGATCAAACATAGAAAAAATCATATCAGTTCGTGTGCATAGCTTAATTTGATCTAGTTAGTCTATGCTTTTGTGTTGCATGGAGTCAATGTTTATGCTACGGTACTTGGTCTACGTGGTCAGTTATCTAGTGGCTTCGGTCTGGGCACATCAGCCCTGGGCAGCTCGTAGTCTAGCATCAACGCAGGCATGGTGCCTGGGTTGCCCTGCTCGTTAGATATGAGGTGTTTCCCACAGTTTAGCAGGGGTAGGCCGCGGTAGTGACAGCCGTAAAGGTCTAGCCACCGCAATGTGATTCTCAGCGGCGCGAGAGGTTAGCTTCCCTTGTACCTGGGTGCTAAACTAGCTTATCCATGCAATGCACGAGTGTGAATAACTTGTCTTACTAACTTTGTATGTTTAGTACATTAGAACCTAGAGTTAACTCTTAGTCTAACTCTCTATGCCTAGTTATCTTGACATGAATACTGTGTGTCACACTACCCTTATCATATACCTATATTTCCCCGTGCATGGAGAATTTGTTTCTTCCCCTACTCATGACTCATATCCATTGCAATAGAGTAATCTTATTATTCGCCATTGCCTTCCACGGATTCAATACCCTTGGAATACTCTCTTCCACGGAGAAATGTTACAATGGTATATCCGTGCGCTTGCGGATTCGTTTATGATCGTTAGGATTACCACTAGACATTTCTAACGACGTTGCTAGAAACACATAAACTAGCAACAACGTTAAGAAATGCCAACAAATGTCTACCACCCCTGCTTCGGTGTTGCTCCTTATTTTTCTGAGCAGCCCCGCGCGCTCGACCCGCCATGGCAGCGAGGGAGGCAAGCACAAGGAGGTTGCCGAGAGGGATGGACGGGGGCGTGAGAGAGGGGGGTTGAGCAGAGATAGCAGACAGGGTGGGCTGTTGTGGAGGAGATAAGGTGGTAGTGGGTCCCACTTGTCAGTGGGTGGGTACAATAGGTTTGAGTAGAAATGATATAGAGGATGAAATATGAAAATGTGATGGGTGCGAAAAAAGTTGTAGAAAGAAGAGAATCTCGATGATCAGAATAGCATATTATATTTTAATGAGGAAATAGAGGATGACGAGTGTGGAGAGTGTGACGACGCGACTGGTCTGGTGCCACGCACAGGCCACATGGCATCCGAATCAGCCGTTGGCGCGCGCCTCGGTCACCACCTCCGTCGTTCCTACTTCCCTCCGCGACGCTTATCCCTGCCACATCACTCCTCTCCTTCCCCGTTCCTCCCACCGGCCTCGAGTCGCCCGCGCGAGATCTGCCTTCCCCTGCGGCCACATGCCACACAACGACGCCCGACGAGCTCCTCCGCGATCGAGGTAGATCCGCTGGAACCCGAGGAGAATGGAGATGGTGGGTGGCGGCGCGGCGGACGAGCGGTGGGCGTCGCTGTGCAACTGCGTGGTGAACTTCCTGCTGGAGGAGCGGTACCACCTCACGGCGCTCGAACTGCTGCAGGAACTGCAGGAGGACGGACGCCATGCGCACGCGCTCCGCCTCCGCGCCTTCTTCTCCGACCCGGCTCTTTTCCCGCCCGACGTTGTCGAGCGCGCATCCTCCGTGCCGCCCGGTACGTTCCACGCATACCATTTCCCCGTCTCGCACCGCGCTTCGCCTCAAGCTGTGCTCCCACTATTGTCCGGCGGCTCGCTGGCTGGATCTCGCAGGATCGTGCCCGCTAGTGCTGCCTCCTTTGTAATTGGGCCCTTCTTTCTCTCGGACGTGCGTGCCAATCCAGCTTCGTTTTTCCGTAATCTGATTTGGAACCAAAACTATGTTCCACTCTGTCCTTGGCGTGGGTGTTACATTAGTTATTGCAGTTCTGCTCAGTTGGTGTATGCATTTTGGCGCTCAACTGGCATTTTTGACGGACTTTTGATTGGCGTCCACGGCTGTTATCTGGAGTGTTGTACAGGGGCGGACCCAAAGCAAAATTTGAGAGAGGGCACTTCTTAAGAAAACATAGATTTGTCAAGCTTTTACGTGGTGAAAATTTGCAATTAACCTTTGCTTCCGAAATATGAGTGGGGGCATGTGCCCTCACTCGGCTCTACTTGGGTCCGCCCCTGGTGTTGTATGTATTCGTACTAAGGCCTTGTTTAGGTCGTTGCGAAACTTACGAAAATGTAATGTAGCATTTGTAAATCGAGGATTAGAAGGACTAGACATGATCTAATTATAAAACTAATTACACAGACGGATGGGAAATCACGAGACGAATCTATTAAGCTAATTTATCCGTAATTAGAGATTGTTTACTGTAGCATGGCATTGTCTAATCATGGCCTAATTAGCCTCAATAGATTCATCTCGCAATTTCAACTGGGAGTTATGGATTGGGTTTATCATTAATTCATGTTTAATACTCCTAATTAGTGTCTGTAGATTTGATGTGCCGGGTGAATAGTTAAAAGTTAAAAGTTGCAAAACTTGTGGCAACTAAACAAGACCTAACTACTTCTATCATATGGAGCAGTACAAAAAAAATGAAGCTTAAGTGAACAAAGGTTGCTGAAAGAAACCATTGGGGGCAGAAATTTATGTGCCAAAATTTTAACTTTTATGATGGTTTCTTTAATGTTTTTCCCTTTTTGAACAGATTTAAATTCATTCAATTGCCAACAGCGATGGGGCCATGCCATCTGTAGAGCAGCAGCGCATATGCCTTTTATTGCGCGAGCTCTGATGACTGGCCAATCCTACTTAGTAGTAGGTACGAAAAAGGAGAAAACACCACATAAATGTATGGGGCGTTGTTTATGAGTGGCATTTTGTTAGTTGGATAAAATCCAGCAGCATTTTGACAATGACTTACAAAATGTATAGGCTCTATTCTTGCTTTTGGAGTCTTTCATTTCATAAATAACCAGTTGGCTGAGAAATTAGATAAGTACAACTAGTCGCTTGACCAGGCTCATTTAACTATCCTATTTACCTGGCTTAGCTATTAAGTTTTTTGGTCATTCCAGGCACCTAAATATTTTCTTGGTTATCAGCTTTATTACAGAAGCATTGAGATGATTCAATATATGTTTTTGTTGACAGGTGCTGATCCACAGAGTTTGTTAGAAGAGAAAATAGTAGCACAAGAAAAACTTGCACTCGCAGAGTATGATCTGCGACTAGCCAAAGAAGACCTTTCACAGTTGAAGCTTGAGTTACAAAAGCAAAAGGAATCATCTCCTGAATGTTCAAATGGTTTGTGACCTTGAACTATGCATAATGTTATACATGGCATTACAGCGTGCTGTACCTTTTTATGCCGCAGTGCTGAACGAACACAACTAGTTTTTGTCTCAGTTTTTGGTTTATGATTTCCTTTCTGTTTTTGTGCCTTTACATTGCTTTGAGGGGAATATTACACATCTGCACAAGACTGGATTTTGCTTATTGCATGGAAATCTGGAATTTATAGGGTTCAGAGAAAAAATACAATGAAAAGAGATTCAAAGCTTGCAATTTATGCGCCTTGTGCTTAAGGCATCTGTTTGAGTGTTGTCAATAAACAAAACCAAACTGAGCCGGCTGTACCAGCTTTGGTCACTGTGCCAATAACCATACTCAAGTCATATGTGACATTAGAAGACCCCCAATATATTTGTTGTTATAAAAGAAAGTATATATTCCACCTTATAAGATGTGCTTATATCAATTTGTGTTACTTAGATTCATAAGCAGATAAGTGATAACTTTGTCTAGAGCCACAGTTTGCTTGACATGATTCATATATTCGGCATACAGGGCCCCTTTTGGGTGATTCTACACGCGAAGGATCCGTTAGCCAACAGGATAAACGGGATGTGAAAATTTCTGCATTAGGCCCACTAAAGGATAATGAACGAAAAGATCTTAACTGTGCTGTAAAAGAATACTTGCTTTTGGCAGGGTATCGACTTGCAGCCATGACATTCATTGAGGAGGTATGTATTATCTATATACTACCTTTTTCCCTTGTACTGTTGTAACTTGTGTTCGCTTACCAGCTTGTGATTTCCCCCCTTAAATCTTTCTTGGACGTTGAATCATTGATATTTAGTGGGTAATGACACTATTTTGATGTGATCAATTATAATCGTTTATGTATATTGGCGGTCAAAGTTAATATTTCTGAACAGAAGGTTTATTTCCTTATCCATGATTTGTACTCAATCATCTTAATTGCAGGTTCCTGATCAAGACCTTGATGTTTGGCCAAATAGTTCAGCTTGTGTTCCTGATGCCCTTCGTCGTTACTACTATCAGTACCTTTCATCTACTGCAGAGGCTGCAGAGGTAATTTTTGACATCAATTTTGAAACTTGTGTCGAACTATAGATTGATGCATTACAGTGACATATATGGCCACACAAAGATATAAGTAATGCATTAGAAATTGCTCTTTCCTGTATCAACCTCCTGCTATTTGTAGGAAACATTGACGCCCTATTGATTTTGAAGAATCTATCAACATAAAACTTTACCATTTGGTTACTTGGGCCAGAGTTCTGTTCACCCTTTTTCATTATCAGTTCAAGAGTTCAAGTTTCACTTTATCTTGCACTTTCACTTGGAAGCATAGAGCTTCCAAACTGTTTCTTTCAATTTTGTAACATATTGCAGGAAAAAATATCCATACTTCGGGAAAATGAAACATTACTTAAGGACAATGAGAGACTCAATGCTGAAAAGGACTCTTTGACCAAGAGTAGGGAAGCGGCTAATAGTCAGGTTGCTGCTTTGAGGAAATCTTTGGAAGCTGCGCACAAGGAGATAAAAGAGAAGGAAAAAATGGTAATATTCTCTCTCTTTTTTTTTTGAGAATTACACAGTACAACGCAGACGCTCACGACACGCACGCACACTCACCCCTATGAATACACGTACGCAAACCCTACCCCTATGAGCACCTCCGAAGGATTGAGCACCCGACAGATTTGGAGATTCCCGAAGTCACCATTGGCACCTCGTTGTCGATGGGAACGCCGCTTACCACTTAACACATGATGCCGGTAAATCCTGGGAAAATCCCAGGAAAATGTGCAAGCACCAGGAATTGATCCCTGGTGGGTAGCGTCGCACTAGACCGCCCTATCATTGGACTGCAAGCCAATTCACAAGTAATATTCTCTTGGAAATCATGATTCAAATGATCAATTGTTATGGCTAGTTTAGTGGGCCGGCCTTCCTGGAGGCAATATTCTCTTCGAAATCATGATTCAAATGATCAATTGTTATGGCTAGTTTAGTGGGCCGGCCTTCCTGGAGGCCTAGGCCTAGCCCGTGAACAGTACCCACGGTATACTGTAATGCACGCGTATTGTAGCGGCGCGCATTAGGGTTTAGTTAGAGTCACTCTATTTAATAGAGGCCCCCTGTATCAATTAGGTCAAGCAAAGAAGTAGAAGGATTAAGAATCTCATAGCCTCCTAGGGAGGGCGAGGTCTCCAACTACCTCTAGCTTACCTAGTTCGTTATCCTAGAATAAGATCCATATCATTTGGTATCAAACGGGACTTTCCTCGGTCTTGCCTGCTCCTAATCGATTCCATGCGCGCCGCTTTCCTCCTGCCACCATGCAATAACTCCTCGTCAGGTTCGACGCCGCTATCGCGAAGATCAATGCTGGTGATGCTTTAGATCTGTGGGATTGGTGTCTGCAGCAGAAGATGGTTGCATCACCAACAGCGGTAGAAGTGGCAGTGGTCCCTTCCTCGCCATCAGCGCCGCCAACCGCGGTCACATCTGCCGCAACACCTCCACCATCGACCGTTTCCGCACCCCGTGCGGTCATGACGCTGGCGGCTCTGGCCCCCTGTCGTGGCACGCGCGGCCCCTTCCTCCACGACGTTCGTCCCCGCCGCCACAACTCCGGCTCTCCTGATTGCGCAACAACAAGCTGAGGACCAGGTGGACGCTTTGTACCTTGTCGCTGTGCCGGTTCCGTCGCTCCTCCGTGTTGGAGTATGTGTGTGTATGGCCCATATAGAGGCCCATGTATCACTGTCTATATACCCACCCATCTAGGGTTGGAAGAATACTAGAGAACAATATTCTCCTACATGGTATCAGTTAGGTTTTCCCCTTCCTCCACCCTTCCCTGACCTCCTGCCGCCGCCGCCGCCATGGCCGGCCGCCAGCCTCCTCCTCCCCTCTCCTCCTTCCCTCCCCTCTCGTATGCAGGCGCGGTGGCCGCTGGATCCGCCGCCGGGGCGGCCGCGCATGGGTACATGACCCAGGCGCCGCCACAGGACCCGACGCCGGCGATTCTCCCCTCCTCTGCTCTGGACGCCGGCACGACCCCTCCCGTCGACTCCACTGCTGCCGCGACGGCCCCCGCGGGCCCTGACGTCTGTGCGGAGCTCGTGCCTCCCGCCTCTGCCCCTGCTGCCGCTGCCCTCCGCGCGGCCCTGCAGAGCACAGGGGCACTCGTGCGCGAGCCGGCGGGCTTCAATCCCGCCCGCGCCGGAGCAGAGGAGGCCCCCGCGAGCGAGCAGGTCGCGCTCGCGGCCCTCAGTGCCGTTCCCGACCTCTCTCCAGCGACCGCGGCCGCCATCGTCGGCGCCGGACCGGCCGCGGTGACCGCTGCCCTCCGTGTCCTCGCGTCCTGCGCGGGTCGCACCCTCCCTGAGGCGGCCGCCACCATGGCCCCTGACCGCGCCGGCCATTCTGGCCCGGCTGCCGGCATGGGTGGCCTGGCCGCCGACCATTCTGGCCCGGTTGCAGGCATGGGCGGCCTGGCAGCCGGCTCGGAGGGTCTGGCTGAAAGCTCGGGGACCTTGGACTCCACCTCAGGCCTGCTGTCCACCGGCGGGGCCTCTCCTGGTCCTGGTGGCGCTCTTCTCTTCAGCAGCACGGGCGTCCCCCTCTTCCCCGGCTACCCCTACGGCGGTGCGACTTCTCCTCTCTGCGGCTTCGGGATGCTCCCTGTTGATGCGCCCTTCTCCGCCACCGCCTTCCTCCGGGGGCACTCTCCGCGCCCTACCTCCAAGGCCGCCGCTGCTCAGGACCGTGTCCGCGCCGCTGCTCTCGCCTGGGAGCATGAGCGCTCCGAGGCTGACGCTCTTGCTCGCCAGGTCGCTGAGGCGGAGCGCTTCCTCCACGCCTCCGAGGGGGAGCACGTCGCTTCCTCCTCCCAGCTGACGCCACCCTCTGCTCATGTCGTGCCGAGTGCTGGACCCCCAGGTGGCACGGTCGACCCCATGACCGCCTACCTCCACCTTCAGGCCGCCGGGGTCCCGCACATCAAGAACCTGGTCACCGTCCTCCTCGACTCCACCTCCACCTCCTATGCTCGTTGGAGGGACCAGATTCTTCTCGCACTCCGCCGCTACGCCCTCGACGACCACGTCCTCTCCGACACACCAGTCTCGGCTCGTGACCTGGGGTGGCTTCGCCTCGACAGCATCGCGACGTCCTGGATCTTTGGGACCATCTCCCATGATCTGCAGGACATCATGAGGACTCCGCGCGGCACCGCACGCATGGCCTGGTTGGCTCTCGAGACCCAGTTTCTCGGGAACGCCCAGACGCGCCCTCCAGCTCGACACTGAGCTTCGCACCCTCGAGCTGGGTGACATGTCCGTGGGCGACTTCTGCAGGCGGATGAAGAGCACGGCCGATGGGCTTCAGGACCTTGGGTACCCAGTCCCGGAGCACGTGCTGGTGCTCAACGTCGTGCGGGGCCTTCCCACCAGCTACGAGGCCCTGCGGACGATGTTCACTCACCAGAAGCCGACTCCCACCTTCCTCCAGCTTCGTGATGCTCTCACCCTGGAGGAGCTCACCCGGGGTCTTCACACGCCTGCCTCGACCACGTCGTCGTCTTCCACCACCTCCCGTGCTCTCGTCGCTGCCCCGCCACCGTCCTCCGCCTCGCCGCCCGCCTCTCTCCTTGGTGCTCCTCCCCCCGGGCCGAGCGGGGGTGGGGGGCCGTGGGGGCCGCTGAGGTCGCCGAGGACGCGGTGGTGGGGGTCGTGGGACACCCACCCAGGCTCCGACCCCCGCTCTCGCTCCTCCTCCCGGGGGTGCGCCCTGGCCGACCTTCGCCAACCCATGGTCCGGGCGCATCTCCATGTGGCCCTTCCAGGGTCAGAGCGGGGGGGGGGGGACCTCGTCCCCCGCACCAGCCGGCTGCCATGGTCACGGGTGCTGCCTCCTACGCGCCGTCCTGGACTCCACCTCCTCCTCAGCCTCGTTCGGTGTGGCCGGGGGGGTGGGATCAGGCTGCTCTGGCGCAGTCCTTCAGCACTGTGGGCCTGACACCGCCTGTCGGCACGGAGTGGATCACCGACTCGGGTGCCTCCTACCACACCACCCCTGACGCGGGTATCCTTTCTTCTGTCCATCCTCCTCACCCCTCTTGTCCTTCTTCCATCATGGTCGGTGATGGCTCTTGTCTCCCTGTCACCTCTGTGGGTTCTGCTCCCGGTCCTTTTCGTCTCCCTGATGTTCTTGTGGCTCCTCAGATGGTCCACAACCTCCTTTCCATTCGTCAATTTACTTCTGATAATTCTTGTTCAGTTGAGTTTGACACTTCTGGTCTTTCTGTGAAGGATTTGGCTACCGGGCGTCCACTCCTCCGATGTGATAGCTCCGGGCCCCTTTACACCCTCCGCCTTCCGGCCTCCGCTGCTTCACCTTCGATCACTTCGTCTTCCTCCGCTGCACTTGCTGCGACGCCGTCTTCCACCACCTGGCACCGCCGTCTTGGTCATCCTGGCCGAGATGTTTTGGCTCAGATCAGTCGTAGTGCAGATGTCTCTTGTACTAGGACTAGTGCTGAGCACCTCTGTCATGCGTGCCAGCTTGGTCGCCATGTTCGGCTTCCTTTTTCTTCTTCTTCGCATGTTTTGCATGCTTTCGATCTTATTCACTGCGATTTGTGGACCTCTCCTGTACTCAGCATGTCTGGTTATAAGTACTATCTTGTGATCGTGGATGACTTTTCTCACTACTCCTGGACTTTTCCTTTGCGTGTCAAGTCCGACACCTTCCCCACCCTCCTTCTCTTCTTTACCTGGGTGTCCACTCAGTTCGGCCTCACCGTGAAGGCCGTCCAGTGTGACAACGGTCGTGAGTTCGATAACAACACCTCTCGCTCCTTCTTTCTCTCTCGAGGTGGTCAGCTACGTATGTCTTGTCCGTACACTTCTCCCCAGAACGGCAAGGCTGAGCGCATGATTCGGACCACGAACGATGTCATGTGCACCCTTCTCCTCCAGGCCTCCCTGCCCCTGCGCTTCTGGGCAGAGAGCCTTCACACCGCCACCTACCTTCTCAACCGTCTTCCTTCCACAGCTTCACCTGCTCCGACTCCTCACCACGCTCTCTTCGGTACCCCGCCCACCTACGCTCACCTCCGTGTTTTCGGGTGCGCTTGCTTCCCGAACCTTGCTGCCACTGCTCCTCACAAGCTCGCGCCTCGCTCGACACGTTGTGTGTTTCTTGGTTACTCCCCTGACCATAAGGGGTACCGTTGCTTTGACCTCACTTCTCGTCGGGTTCTTATTTCCCGACATGTTGTGTTTGACGAGTCGGACTTCCCCTACTCTTCTACCTCCACACCTTCTGCTGACCCTGACATTGAGTCTATGTTTTCTGACCTGGTGGTTCAGCCACCTGTTTCTGTTTTTCCTTTTCCAGCAGGTACTTCTGACCCACCACAGGCTCCGGCACCTTTAGCTGCGCCACGCGCAGCGCCGGAGCCTCTTCTTGCACCACCCGCTGTTCCGGTGCCCTTTGTTGCACCTGACGCGGGCTTGGTGCCCTTGGCCGCGCGTGGCGCGGCCCCGGCACCCTCGGAGCCTCCCGCCGCGCCCTGCACGGCATCGGCACCTTTTGCGCCCTTGGAGCCTCCCGCCGCGCCATGCGCGGCCCTGGCGCCTTCTGCTGCGCCCAGCACCGTCCCGGTGCCTCCTCCCGCGCCACGCGCGGCCTCGACGACACCTGCACGCTACGCCGAGCCGGTGCAGGTGTACCGACGTCGTCCATAGCTGCTTGTTCCTCTGCCTTCGGTTCCCGCGGTGCCCGTGGACTATGCGCCCCCTGTGCGCTATGTCTACGAGCGCTGCTCGACGGCTCCGCCGCCTCCACCACCGTCTCCGGAGCGCCGCCACCACCGCCGCCTCCACCACGCCGTTCTCGGGTGGAGCCGGCCGTGTACCACCCGCCGGTCATCCATCGGGATCCTCGACACACCCATCCCATGGTGACTCGGCAGGCGGCCGGGGTTCTTCGGCCCGCGGCTCTCTCTGCCACAGAGGGAGAGTCGCGGCTCTCTCCGATCCCGACGTCGGTTCGTGAGGCTCTGGCAGATCCGAACTGGCGTCGTGCGATGGAAGAGGAGTATGGAGCTCTTCTTGCCAACCATACTTGGGATCTTGTGCCGCGTCCGTCTGGTTGCAATGTGGTGACCGGCAAGTGGATTTGGACTATCAAGCGTCGGGCAGATGGTACTCTGGAGCGCTATAAGGCGCGTTGGGTTCTTCGGGGGTTCACTCAGCGCCCCGGTGTGGATTATGATGAGACCTTCAGTCCAGTGGTGAAGCCCGCTACAGTGCGTACTGTCCTCTCTCTGGCTCTCTCTCGCTCTTGGCCGGTGCACCAGCTCGATGTCAAGAATGCTTTTCTCCATGGGACTCTGACAGAGACAGTCTACTGCAGTCAGCCAGCAGGTTTTGTGGACTCCAGTCGTCCGGATTTGGTCTGCCGGCTGAACAAGTCCCTCTATGGTCTGAAGCAGGCTCCTCGGGCATGGTACTCTCGGTTTGCTGCTTTCTTGGTGACCCTGGGTTTTGTTGAGGCCAAGTCAGACACTTCACTGTTCATATATCACCATGCTGATGGCATTGCCTACCTCCTTCTCTACGTTGATGATATTGTACTGATTGCCTTCAGCCCACAGTTGCTCCAGCGGATTATCTCCTCTCTTCAGCAGGAGTTTGCTATGAAGGATCTGGGCAAGCTTCACCACTTCTTGGGCGTGACAGTTGAGCCCCGTCCGGATGGTCTTCTCCTTCACCAGCGTCAGTATGCTATTGATATCCTGGAGCGAGCTGGGATGACTGATTGCAAGCCTTGCTCCACTCCTGTTGATACTCAGGCGAAGCTGTCTGCTACTCTGGGTGATCCGGTTGCTGATCCGACTGACTATCGGAGTCTTGCTGGAGCCTTACAGTACCTCACTTTCACCAGGCCGGACCTCACCTATGCTGTCCAGCAGATCTGCCTCCATATGCATGATCCTCGGGAGTCCCATCTTGCTGCCCTGAAGCGTCTTCTTCGCTACCTCCGAGGCACGATTGGCTTCGGCTTGGTCCTCCACCGGTCTTCTCCTGCCGAGCTTGTTGTCTACACTGATGCTGACTGGGCGGGTTGTCCGGACACCCGACGTTCTACCTCAGGCTACGCTGTCTTCCTCGGCGGCAACCTGATCTCCTGGTTGTCGAAGCGACAGCCGGTTGTCTCCCGCTCGAGTGCTGAGGCGGAGTATCGGGCTGTTGCTAACGGAGTGGCTGAGGCGTCCTGGCTCCGGCAGCTCTTGGCTGAGCTTCACAGTCCGCTCGCCAAGAGCACGCTCGTCTACTGCGACAACGTCAGCGCCGTGTACCTCTCCACCAACCCGGTTCAGCACCAGCGGACGAAGCATGTGGAGATTGACTTGCACTTCGTTCGTGACCGGGTGGCTATCGGCGATGTCCGTGTTCTCCACGTACCGACCACCTCCCAGTTTGCTGACATCTTCACCAAGGGTCTTCCCTCCTCGACCTTCTCGGAGTTTCGGTCCAGCCTCAACATAGTCAGTGGCTAGTTGTGGCTGCGGGGGGGCCTTGTGTGTGCGAGTTTCTTTCTTTATTGGCCAGTCTCGTACACCGCTGCGCCGGTAGTCCCGACTGCGGGGGGTGTTGGGGTATGTGTGTGTATGGCCCATATAGAGGCCCATGTATCACTGTCTATATACCCACCCATCTAGGGTTGGAAGAATACTAGAGAACAATATTCTCCTATATACCCACCCATCTAGGGTTGGAAGAATACTAGAGAACAATATTCTCCTACACCCCACTGTCGTCGCCGTACTGCATGCCTCGCACGTCCCTAGCGTCCACATCCTCGTCGTGTGCGGCCTCGTCTCCGACGTCCACTCTGGCGCCCATCGGGACGTCGTCTCCGGAGTTCGCCACACCACGTGCGGTCCTATCTTTGACGGCCTCCACGCTCATGTCGCCCCCGCATGCAGGCCTGCCTCTGGTGGACGTCGCAGGTCCCTCCCCTCATGCGGTTGCACCTGCGTGGACTGCGGAGGAGACACCTCTGATGCTGGTGGCCAGGCTTCGTCGGTGGCTTCCGCGCATGTGCCCGCGTTTGCGCCGCACCTGCGCGCGGCCTTGCACGCGCCAGTTGCAGCCTCACCCCCGCACGATGGGTCCGCTCGCTGCTGCAGGCGGCGCAATCTTCAACGCGCATGGCGTCCGTGATTCCGGCGTCTTCCTCGACGGTGCGCAACCACCCAACAACAACGATGGGGATGAGGCAGATGGGAGTTGTGTGGGCTGGGCCATATGGGCCTGTGAGCTGCCATGTTTGAAGAAGGCCGGCCCATTGGAAGTGACAGCAGTATTATTTGGATCTAGGACGCTGTGGCGACCAGGGCACCAACGAGTAGATTTCCATTCGAACAATAAAACAGGGTTCAGCTGAGATGTAAAAGGCTTAATCTTGTGTGTCGTGTCAAGTTGTCTCTCGGAGTCAGGTGTCTGCTGTTCTGCGCATTACCACAGATCGAGGACGAGCTGTCTTCGAGGGGTGGTGAAGTGTTATGGCCAGTTTAGTGGGCTGGCTTGCCTGGAGGCCTAGGCCCAGCCCGTGAACAGTACCCGCGGTACTGTAGCGTGCAAGTACTGTTCAAACCCCATGTATCAATTAGGGTTTAGGGAGTGTCACCTCTATTTTTTATTTTGAGACAATCGAGAGTCACCTCTATTTGATAGAGGGCCCATGTATCAATTAGTTCAAGCAAGAACCCTTAAAGTAGTCAGAGCCTCCTATGGAGGGCGACAAATAGGTTCTTCGGGCTTATCCCTAGTTATTCCATAACATCAATAGTTTTATGTTTTCTGAACTTTTCTAACCTTCATTTGATTGAAGGTTCAAGACTTAAGGCAGTCACTGGATGTCCAGAGGAAAGAGCTGAACGACTGCAGAGCTGAAATTACAGCCCTTAAGATGTATATTGAAGGGGCTCAATCAAATAAGCAATTGTTTGTTGTAAACAGTGATGATCTGGAGTTGCATTCCATCGCTAACTCTATGGGAGAAGCAGCAAAATTGAATAATAAAGATGGAGACTTGAAAGGATCTGAATCCATAACAAATAAGCTAGAATCAGTAGTCTATCTAACTGAGGGTACACAGAAAGATCACCAAGTGAGAGAAAATAGTGCTGAAGGTCTCTCAGTTATAGAAGCTCCAGTTTCTTGCTCATCTCATGAGAATGGAAGCTACGGTACTAAAGAAGATAAATCTATGTTGAATATCTCGTCAGAAAATGTAACTCTTAATAGTAGTCCGCATGGAGCTTCAATGATTGGTAAAAGCCAGGAGAGTTCAGATGGCATATTTGTGTATTTATCTACTGAGAAACTGGAGAGCCCAAGTAAACAAACATCTTCAGATAAGATGGTCAGTGCCCTAGTAATTCTGCTTTGGCTTTAAAGTACGCTTGTTTATTTCTATTGATACTCCTTATTTTTCCTGTAGGCTCTGGAGACTATAAAGATAGTTTCAGATGCACTTCCAAAGATTGTGCCATATGTGCTCATAAACCATCGTGAGGTTTATTTGTAACCTTTGTAGCTTGCATCCATATCCATTTAAGTATAACTAATGTTACATAATTCTACATGGTTACAGGAACTTCTTCCATTGATCATATGTGCTATAGAAAAGCATCCAGATAGCGATGTACGGGATTCCTTGACTCATACATTATTCAACCTGATAAAACGGCCTGATGGACAACAAAGACGCATCATAATGGATGTATGCTGCTATGAATGTAAATTGTAGCCTCATCATTTTTTTCGTATTTATATCTGTTTTCCTTGTCATATGGCTGCAGGCTTGTGTTGAGTTAGCTAAGTGTGTTGGTGAGATGAGGACAGAAACTGAGCTACTTCCTCAATGTTGGGAACAGGTATTTTACATTTTTGTGATAGGTCTTCTAGCATTCTTTAGTGCATGATCTTACATTTATTAATCTATTTGGTGTTTAGATAAATCATCAATATGAGGAACGCAGATTGCTTGTTGCTCAGTCATGTGGAGAACTTGCCATGTATGTTCGTCCAGAGATTCGAGATTCCCTCATTTTATCTATTGTGCAACAACTTGTCGAAGATGCTGCAACAGTTGTAAGGGAAGCTGCAACACATAACCTGGCATTGCTTCTTCCTCTGTTTCCAAACCTGGACAAGTATCACAAGGTCAGCCTCACTTATGCTTAGGATCAGTAATAAGTACAAATTTGATTTTCACAAGATTAGCTAAATTTAAGCTATGGACAAGGATAGGATATTTTGTTTATTTCAGAATTATTGAGAACTTGGAGAGTTACACAACTGAATGTAATATCATTGCTCATCAGTCCACTGGTTCCCTTTGCTTTTTTGTAGGTTGAGGAACTAATGTTCCAATTGGTCTGTGACCCCTCTGGAGCGGTTGTGGAAGTCGCACTCAAGGAGCTTGTTTCTGCTGTAGTAAGATGGGGAGGTAAACTGGATCAGATATCAAGAGTGCTATTGGCTCATATTCTGGCATCTGCTCAGGTTTGCTTTCTCGTGAATATTGAGAACTTTCTATTTTCTATTAATAATGTGTGTCCTTATAGTCCTTTCAACCTGTTATGTTTTTCAGCGGTGTCCACCTATTTCGGGGGTTGAAGGTACAATAGACTCTCACCTTCGTGTTTTAGGAGAACAAGAGCGCTGGAACATTGATGTCCTCCTTCGAATGTTGACTGAGTTGCTACCATTTATTCATCAAAAAGCTATAGAGACTTGCCCCTTTGCACCAGTTGATCCAATAGGCTCTACACCAGAAAACTTCTTCTCAGCATCCTGCCTAAAACTGTATTCGAAGTAAGTTTTCCATTTTGATCTTATCTTTTAATTACTCAAAACAAGTAGTATCAGATAGACTTTGTGAACAATAAAAACGTCTTTCACTGAGTTATCGCATCTTGAGGAACTTGACAGAGGTGACTCTGAGTGGTCAGCATTTGAATGGATGCACACTGATTGCCTGCCCGATTTAATCAAGCTTGCCTGCTTGTTGCCTTTGAAAGAGGACAACTTAAGAACCATTATCGCGAAGGTAAAATCTAGCTACCACACCTCCCATACAAATCGGACTATCATCAAGTTTATTTCTGATCAATCATTTCTGGATAATTTAGTACCTTTTGGAAGTATCTAGGTGCTACGGTAAAGATTATTTGGAGCATATCATGCTACCGGTATTTCTTGTAGCAGCTGGCGATATTGATAGTAGTGATTTTACCTATTTTCCTCTGTCAATCCAGCCAAAAGTTCGTGGTAAGAACACATCTACTTATTAGATGAGGCAGTTTGATATAGTTGTGTTTGTCATTCCTTTATATTGATTGTATTACAGGTTTGCGTCCGAAAACATCAACTGCTGAAAAACTTGCGATCATGTGTGTGTTCCCATTGTTGTTGTCTGGTATTTTGGGTTCTCCTTCAAGCCATCAACAGTTAGAAGAATATCTGAGAAAAGTACTTATCCAAAACACAAAGGATGGTTCATTTTCTATGCATCATACTACAGAGATTATTAATGCAGTTCGATTTCTTTGGTGAGTAATTAGAGTAATTGAAAACATGTTGCTGCACATGATTTTTTTCATGGATCTGACTTCTTATGATTGTAGCTTATTTATGGAGCACCATGGAGTCATCTTCAATATTTTGTGGGAGATGGTTGTGAGCTCAGATACCAGCCTGAAAATAAACGCTGCAGCTCTTCTGAAAGCACTTGTAAGTTTTCTGTACATGAATGTCAGAGGCCTTATGGGCCGGTTCGGCAGGCCCATTAGAGTTAGGTTCAGGGATAAGATTAGGTTTTTACTTAGGGATCAAAGGAAATCCTCTCTATATAAGGAGAGAAGGTGTATCTCTAATCAAGCAGGAATTAGAAGGAACAACCTTCTTTCTTGCCCAGCCGTGGGCAGCAGCCCCCGGCCGGCGATCTCGCGCCCCTCAGCCCTAATTCTCCATAGATCAGTCCGTCAATCCTCGCAGCTTCCTTCCTCTCACAAGATCGACCATAACAATGAATGATTCAGTGATCTTCAATGTTGTTTATGATATCCTTATTTTCTTTAACACACAGGTACCCTACATTGATGTGAAAGTTGTATCTACTCATATTTTGCCACCACTTATTACTCTTGGCTCTGATCAAAACTTGTCAGTAAAATATGCTAGTATAGATGCATTTGGAGCTGTTGCTCAGCACTTCAAAAATGACATGGTAAAGAATGATTCTTATTTTCTTCCTTTAAATTTACATACTTTGTGTATTTCCTTTTGTCCTCAACTTTGCTTTGACAGGTTGTTGACAAGATACACATTCAAATGGATTCTTTTCTTGAAGATGGATCACATGAAGCTACTATTTCTGTTATTCGTGCACTTGCAGTGGCTGTGCCTCATTCAACAGATAGGCTACGTGAATATATCCTGCTCTTTTAATTCCATGTTTAAATTTTGACTCATATTTTGCACATCTTTTGCTTGCCTTTTGTCCATTTGCCTTTTGTTTTCTTTGACATGACATACATCTTTTAACCAAGATATTTAAGCTGACGAGCATCACACCTTCCGACGATAATATTGAACGACGTCGTGAAAGAGCAAATGTATACTGTGAAGTGCTGCGTGCTCTAGATGCTACAGGTTGGTCTGAACTAAGTGGCTGAGTCTAGCGTGCCTTCCCCTTAATATACATGCCATGCCACAGCCTGGATCTTTATCATTGGCATTGTTAATTCCAAGATTTAGATATTCTTTGAGGACTAGAACCTGCTTGGTTCCAGTTTTCATCCCATATATTACACATAATTCCGAAAGAACTGTTACTATGGAAAACTGGGTCAGTTTCTGGCACCAAAAGTAGTTGTTGTCTCAAATTTCAATTATCACTTTTTTTAGTATTGGAAGACTGCATTTTCGAAAACTGAACCTTCTGGTTTCCCAACCTCTGCTAGTACCTTATGTGCAGAGTTCAATATTATTTTGAACAAATCTTCCCATTGTTCACAAACTAAACAACACTTTTAGAAACTATGCTTGGTTTCATTTGTACGACTAAAATACGCCATCCTCAATTGATGTTTACTGTATTTTTTTTGCTTGGTCAATGCAGATCTTCCAGCAACAAGTGTACGGGATCTGCTTCTGCCATCAATACAGAACTTGTTAAAAGATCCTGATGCTCTAGACCCTGCACACAAGGAGGCATTAGAAATCATAGGCCGTGAACGGTCGGGAGGTACACTGGAAAGCCTCAGCAAGGTAATGGGGGCGCATCTTGGGATTGCATCCTCTGTCAGCGGTTTCTTTGGTGACAGCAGCCTCCTTGGGAAGAAAGGTGGCGAGCAACATGACCCTGCTACCACCGCTGCCCCCGAGCCCAACCCGCAGGCTCAGCCAGAGAGCACAAGGTTTGGTCGCATAATGAGGGGCGGCTTTGGAGACATTTTGCGAGGGCAAAGCAAGGGGCAGTGATGCACCGGGTTTTAAAATGATCAGTTACATACATGGCAATCGATACCACATTCTTTGTTGGTTGTTGAAGTAAGGTTACAGAGGAATGGAATTTCCATGCGGAGAGAAAAAGTAATGTGCAATTACTGCATTATAATCTCACAAAAATTCCTGTATAGGATATAGCATTTTGCATGTATTCAATTAGTTGAATGTTTCTAGGACTCTAGTTGCTGCATCTTTGTTCCATTTGTTGATATCAATACAAGATAGAAACTCCATTTGTTGCATCTTTCCCGAATTTGGATGCTAATTTGAATGGTCATGTAATTCCATCAGTTGTTTTGTAAGCAAATTAGGATCTGGTTTGGCAGTAGAAATGTCTGTCAAAGGCACAATAATTGTATGAAATGCAAATAATTGTCGATCTAAAAACTACAATGATCACAATGTACATGGATTGGAAATAAAATGGAAACATAAATATGATAGAATCATAGACGCATAGGAAGAAAACATCTTACTGAATACTGATCCTACTATTCTGTCGTATACAAAAACAAAAGTGTCAGATATTACTGCTACTGCTTTAGTTTCTTTTATGTTTGCTATCCTAGTTGGGAAGTAAATATGTGTGGTCCATGGCGCCCCCTACATCCTTTTGTAGAAGAAGGTACTGGTATCTATCAGTGTGGCGAGCGTCTGCTTTAATAATCATGTCATGCCGATTCTGGACATTTTGTACTTCCCCCACCTAAGTGGGGGTTCCATCTCCATGTGTGTTTGCTTCTCCCTTTTGAAATGTCATTTCAGCTGTGTTATCTTTATTTGCAACAATAAATCCCTATATTTTTTGCTGAATATTTCCACACAGCATTGCATCTACATGTACTGTAGCTTCTGTATGTGGACATTATTTATTATTCTGAAGGAATTTAGTGGTGAAACTGAGTTATATGAACCTCAGGATGAAAGGTCATATCCTTTCTTTGGTCCAATATATGATAAGCTAAAGTGGTGCCATCCGGAAAGAAACCCAATTGCATTTCATCCGATTCGATGACTAACTTCATATGATGAAACCAAACCTTCAAGTGTATTCCACTCAAAGCTAAGACTAACTTCAACAACACAATGCAAATCCATTTTTGGCTCTCTCGTGGCACTGTGCGTCTCCAAATCCATCTCCAACAGAGGAGGCAAATGGACATGCATTTTGCAGTGTGAGGAGAGAGGTAAGCTAAAAATGGATCCCCTCTCTCCTCGATTGCATTTTTTGAGCGAGGCGAGCAGTTGGCGGCAGGACGAGCAGGGCGGCGGAGGCGAGCGGCTTCGACGGGCGCGCGTGCAAACCTCTGCCTCCTCGCACCGAAATTGGTGGAAGAAAGGGGAAAAGCAGCAGGCTCTAGCGGTGAGGTGGGGCGAGCAGTTGGCAGCGGGACGAGCAGGCTCCGGCGGCGCGCAGAGCGAGCAGGATTTGCCTCACCAAATTGTAATGTCTGTTGGAGACAACAACAATTGCCTATCCACATCTGCACTGTGCACGAGAGGCAAAGCTGGATTTGCCTCTTCAAAATGTCTTGTTGGAGTCAGCCTAACTATGCCAACAGGATATATTGACAGAAGATCATTTGTTGACTCAGTCGGTGTGATCCAAGTGCACAGTTACTCAAGTGACCAATCTCGTCCTAGCCAAAGCTATGACTTTTATTATGTTATCACGCTCCAATTATTGATGTATATTTGAGTTTTCCCATTTATGAAGTGATGAAAGCCCTACACTACCATTTGGTCCCTCGCAGATTGGTGATTCATCAATGGGACATGGTCCTTTGCCCCCACATGTTGCTACTGCTTTGCCAACTGACTATTGGGTAGTTGGGTAGGTCCCCACTCCTGCTACATACAGTTCCCACAATGTTTACTTCCTCTCTGATGTTTCGTGGCACCAGAAGCCACCCTTTTGCAGTATGGAACTTTTCCGAATAAAGCAGACTGCATCAGGTCATATCAGATGGTAGTTTTCTTCATGGAAAATCCTCTAGTTTACATGAAGGTATAAGGAAATTAAAGTTTGCAGCGCCACGATGAATTCTAATGGGTGTTTACTTCCATGATGTTGCATACCATTTATTATTTCAATTACTACTAATAGATGATAATTTAGCCTTCTCTCATAGTATGTGCCCCCCACTCCCCAATCATTTATGCCTTGCCCACCCTCATGGGCCCTCCATCGATAGGTGCTTATGCACTCCAGCT
Source organism: Cenchrus fungigraminus (assembly GCA_036936925.1). NCBI lineage: Eukaryota > Viridiplantae > Streptophyta > Magnoliopsida > Poales > Poaceae > Cenchrus > Cenchrus fungigraminus. Next base: position 54,719,327 of record CM072778.1, read on the forward strand.
TGTTTGGTACATGTGCACTGAATTATGCGATTTATATATCACATCAGGAAAGTTCAGAAGCATCTTTGCCGGTTGCCGCCTCGGCCATCTCCATCTTCTCATCCAGCAATCGCAATTCCCTCCTAGTCCTAGCCAGTGGCGGAGCCAGAAAATTTTTAGAGGTGGGGCGGTTTCTAGCGAGAAACTAAACTAAATGACATATGCATACACACAAAACTTACACAAAATTTATGGGTAGTTGTTGGGCTAGCATAGCTACAAGTGCAGTAAGAGTATCGTCTTTCTTCCCACGCTAAGAACTCATCTTCCTCATCTTCAGGCTATGATCATCGATGTTAAATCGTCAAAAACAGATAGGTAGTGATCAAAGAAGGAAGGAGGGTTGTAAGATGTGCACGACGGTAGCTGGGGCGACCGCCCCACCCCGCCGATAGGGTGGCTCCACCCCTGGTCCTAGCTTAATCCCCCCAAAAAAATTCCTCCTAGCTTTTAACTTAACGGTGCCAAGGCATTATGTTTACATATTCATCATTTTCTTCTCCAGATTAAGACTGCATATGAACATTTGTCCTTTTGCTTGCAAGGTACGTCGCAAACATTTCCAGTACCAAACATCTGTCACGATCCTAGGATCGGATGGAGAGGAGATGCCGGCGTCGCGCACGGCGGTAGGGTCGGCGGCGCTGCCCGAAGCAAGGAGGAAGACGAAGGAAGGGAGATAGTTGTTTAGGGTTTGATTCATTACTCGATACTGTTCACTTCGCAGTGTAGCAATACATAGTGTTGTAAGGCCCACCGGCCTAATGACTCTTACATGGGTTTTCAGCCTAGCTCTCGGCACGCAGGCCGGTTAGTCCCTGATGGAATAGGCCCAGCTCGTGACATTCCCCTCCCCTTAAGCAGTAACTCATCCTCGAGGTCCCCAAGTCTTCATACACATGGTATGCTAGGCGGTAGCATATGCAGCTTCTCCCATGTTGTCCACGAAGGAGGTAGATGGTTCCATTGAACACGAGCAAAGGGTACCATATTGTTGCCAACCTCCTGTAACCGTTTCTGAAGAACCTGCATAGGAGTAGAAACACTGGTTGTGTTAATGTAGTTTAGCTCTTCATCAGGACTCACCATGACATCTGGTGGAATTGCTTTTTTGAGTTGTGAGACATGGATCACCGAGTGAATCTGACTGCCAGCTGGAAGTTGAAGTTTATAAGCGATTAGCCCCACTTTTTGAGTCACCAAGTAAGGGCCAAAGAACCTGAAACTCAGCTTCCTGTTAGCACGACGTGCTACTGACTGTTGCACAAACGGTTGCAGCTTAAGGTAGACTCAGTCTCCCACACTGAATTTGCGTTCCTGCCTATTCTTATTTGCTTGGCACTTCATGCGTTATTGTGCTCGGAGAAGATTCTAGCGAATGAGCTCATTCATATCTTGGCGCTCTTGTAGCCAGTTCTCCAAGTCAGAGACAGTGCATTGTGATATGTCAGATATCCCAAAGTGGCGTGGTGGATCCCACATAAGACTTGGAATGGAGTTTTCCCATGTGCAGAGTGAGGAGTAGTATTGTACCAGTATTCCGCTAAAGCCAACCATTTGGACCACTTGGATGGACAAGAGCTTATCATGCACCGCAAGTATGTCTCAAGGCATTGGTTTAGTCTTTCGGTCTGGCCGTCTGTTTGAGGGTGGTAAGATGAACTCATATTTAGTGTTGTGTGGGACAGCTTAAAGAGTTCTTGCCATAAGGAGCTTGTAAAGACTTTGTCTCGGTCTGAAATTATCACTCGAGGAAGTCCATGCAGCCTATAGATGTGATCTAAGTATAGCTGGGCGATGGATAGGGTAGTGTATGGGTGGCACAGAGGTATAAAGTGCCCGTATTTAGTGAACTTGTTTACAACCACTAAGATGGTGTCACACTGCTTGGACTTAGGCAACCCCTCTATGAAATCAAGACTGATAATCTCCCATGATTGTGTAGGAACTGGTAAGGGCTGAAGAAGACCTGGCAGCTTAGAGTGCTTAGGCTTGGCCTGCTGACATACGTGACACTTTGAGACATGAGTCACCACATCTTGTTTCATTTTTGGCCACGAGAACAACGCCTTGATCTTGTTGTAAGTAGCTGCAATTCCACTGTGACCTCCCACTCCGCTGTCATGTAATGCTGCAAACATTGCCTTATGAGCATCTGTGTGATTGCCTAGCCAAACTCTTCCATTATGTCTGATTATGCCATCTGTCAGACTGAAACCCTTATCATTGCTCCCAGTTATACTCAGCTCAGTAAGCAACTGCTTGGCTTGATCATCTTGCAGGCATCCTTCAGTTATAATCTCTAGCCATCTTGGTTTTACAGTGGAAATAGCATGGATTTCTTCATGTACTATTTTTCTGGACAATGCATCTGCGGCTTTGTTCTCCTAACCTTTCTTGTATTGTATCTTGTATTGCAGCCCTAACAGTTTAACAAAGGCTTTGTGTTGGATTCCATCCACAAGCTGTTGCTCCCCCAAGTGAATCAGACTCTTTTGATCAGTGAGAATGGTAAATGGCTGATGTTGCAGATATGGCTTCCATCTGTCTATAGCAAGGATAACAGCCAGACATTCTTTTTCATATGTGGACATTGCTTGTGATTTCCTGCTAAGAGCTTTACTTAAGAATGCTATTGGGTGCCCTTTCTGCATGAGCACAGCCCCAATCCCTTTATCATTGGCATCTGTCTCCACTATGAATTTTTGAGAGAAGTCAGGCAATGCCAACACAGGTGCTGATGTGAGGGCTTTCTTTAAAGCATCAAAGCATGTATGTAGCTGAGGTGTCCACAGAAAGTGAGTGTTTTTCTTTAAGAGGTCCGTCAGTGGTCTACTGATTAGCCCATAGTTCTTGATGAACTTTCTGTAGTATCCTGCAAGGCCCAGGAATGATCTTAGTTGCTTGACATCAGTAGGTGTGTGCCACTGCTGCACTGCTTGTATTTTATCATCTGATGTAGCTACGCCTTGAGCACTGATAACATGGCCCAAATATTCAATTTGTGGCTGAGCAAAAGAGCACTTAGACTGCTTGAGATACGGATTGTTCTGCTCAAGGATGGCAAACACTTCTTGTAGGTGCTGTTTGTGTGCTTCCAGAGTGGGTGGCTGAGCAAAAGAGCACTTAGACTGCTTGAGATATAGATTGTTCTGCTCAAGGATGGCAAACACTTCTTGTAGGTACTGTTTGTGTGCTTCCAAAGTGGGGCTATAAACCAAAATGTCATCCATGAAGATGAGAACACACTTCCTGAGAAGATGTTGAAAGATGGTGTTTATGGCTTCTTGAAAGGTGGCTGGAGCATTAGTGAGGCCAAATGGCATGACTTTGAACTCCCAATGGCCACTGTGTGTTTTGAAGGCCGTTTTATGCCCATCTTCCAGCTTCACTCTGATTTGGTGATAGCCAGACTTCATATCCAGCTTGGAGAACCATTTAGCACCATGTAGTTCATCAAGCAGTTCATCTACCACAGGATCTACCACTAGCATGGGGTATTTGTTCTTTATTGTGATGTTGTTGAGATGTCTGTAGTCGACACAGAATCTCCAACTGCCATCTTTCTTCTTTACTAGCAGCACTGGGGAAGCAAATGGACTGAAGCTGGGTTGTATAATTCCATTCTGCAACATCTCTTTCATCTGCCTTTCAATCTCGTCTTTCTGTGCTGGATTGTATCTACTCCCTCCTTCCACTTTTATAAGGCGCGCACGCATATCAAAATTCAAACTTGGCAATCTTTGATCACTAATTTGACTATTAATTTTGTATTTTTATGATGTAAACTTTATATGGTTGGATTCGTAATCAAATATACTTTACCATGATTATAAATTTATAACCATAAGAAATATAGTATATGATAAATAAATGGTCAAAGTGTTATATTGGAGACCGTGTCATGTTCTAGTATGCCTTATAAAAGTGGAAGGAGGGAGTATAAGGTTTGACATTGACTGGCTTAACTCTGGCAATCAGAGGGATAGAATGATCAAAGGTTCTTTGTGGTGGAAGATGTTTCGTTTCCTGGAATAGTGTATCATATTGTTGCACTAATGCATCCACATCAGCTAGTGCCTCATGCTACTCATTGTTTTCTGGTTGCTGTATAGTAGTCAACTGAACCAGTTGGGCAACCTGCCCTCTTCTCATCAGGCCCTTGAGTTTCTTAGCTTTGAGTGGTAGACATTTTGCTGTACAATCTTTTACTCCTGCTAGCGAAATCCGAGATTCCTGGTATGTGAACCTCATCCTCTTCCTTTTCCAGTCAACCCACATTGGACTATGCTTCTCCAACCAGTCCATGCCAAGAATGAGGTCATATGTGCCCAGAGGTAATACTCTAGCGTCAGATGAAAAGTGATGTCCTTGTGTCCACCAAGATAAATTCAGAACTGACTTGTCAGAGTGCAACTTGCCCCCATCTGCTATAGCCACTTGAATGGAAGGAACCGTTGTTGTGTGTAACTGAGCACTTCCCACTAATCTGTCACTCAAAAATGTGGCTGAACTCCCTGAATCAATCAATATGAGTATGTTCTGGTTCTGAATTGTGCCTTGGAGCCTCATGGTTTTTCTTCCTTGGATTCCCGCCATAGCACAAACAGAGATGGTAAGCAATTCCTCATCACTGCTATAGGAAATGTTGTCACTAGCATTCTCTTCTAGTGGGTTGGATTGACACATTTCCCAGAGCTCTTCCAGTACATGAAGTGGCACTTGCTTGGGGCATCAGTGCTGAGGACTATATTCTTCACCACACTTCATGCATAGGCCTTTGGCCCTTCTTGCTGCTCTCAAGGCTGCAACTTTATCATCCCACTTGGGTTTCCGTGTGGTGTCAGTTTGATTCTTGTCAGTGCCTGGGAGTGGTCCAAGCACCCCTGGGACTGCTGAATGTCCTACTGCAACAGGTGAGGAATTCTTGACAGCACTCCTGTTGTATTCTCGAACTCGAGGTGGAAACCGTTTTGATGCGGCGTCCAATATCTCTTCCAGTATAATGGCAAGCGATAACGCGTCATCAACTGTTCTAGGTTTGTGTAAAGCTATAGCATTGCTAATGGGATATTTCAAGCCATCTATAAACTTTTGCACAAAAAACACTTCTCCCATATTCTTGTTGTGCACTAACACTCTGTGTTTAGCTTGTTCAAATCTAGCAGAGTATTATAAGACGTCAGCTGTTTGTCTTATAGAAAGGAGATCTTTCATGTAATTGTAGTGCAAATCCCTACCAAATTTATGCTCTACAGCTGCACATAGCTCAGCCCAAATATCAATAGTGTGCTGTGCTTCATATGATTGCAGCCAGAGTTCAGCATTGCCTCGAAAGTGGATAGTGGCAAAAGAGACCCACACATTCATTGGGACATTATACATGGCAAAATACTTCTCACACTTTTCTCTCCACACTTGTGGTTGTTCCCCCTCAAATTTAGGGAAATCAATCTTAGGGAGCTTATAATCTCTAGAAGCATAATGGTTGTTATGGGGTCCAAACATGAAATTCCTTTTACTGCTATGCTCAGGGACATCAACATCAATAGTAGAGGAATTATGGTTCGGAATATCACCCTTGACCAGGGTGGAACCAGGTGCTGAGGACCCTGGATCGACACCCTGGTGAACAATTGTCTTGCCGTGGCTGATTGCCCGTCCCTCTTCCTCGCGCGGCGGGACTATAGGCGGAGCCTTGAACAAGGTGGCTTCCAACACCTGAACGCGCGATGTGAGATCATCGATGGATGTCTGCAGATCGACTGCCGCCTATGTCGTGGTGTGCTTCCACTCGACCAGCTCCTTAAGGTGCTTGTTACTCTTGATCTGCTCGACACCGATTGTCTTCACATCAGCTGCGAGTTGTTTCAGCTGCTCCTCCATAGTCGCCGTTCGGTATGTTAGGGTTGGTGGTTTGGGTTTTGGTTGCCGTTTGGGGGTTATGGTTTGGATTGCCTTCGGGGTTTGATATTGATTGTATGCTTGGGCGATCGCTTGAGCTAACAGAGGTGAGGCTGGTGGCGGTTGAGATGTTTGGGGAAACAGGGGTTGCGGTGGTGGCGGTGGTGGTGGTGGTGTTCCTTGGTATCTCCCTTCAGGGTTAGCGGTGGCGGTATTGGTAGGTGAATTTGGGGCTGGTTTCTGGAAGCGGGTGTTGGGCGGCGGTGCTAGGATGGCGGCGGTGGTAGTGGACGGCGGCGGAGGAGATGGTGGTGGCAGGGTATGGTACTGGCTCAGATCGAACACCGGCGAGGGTGCGGCGAGCGACTCTGATACCAGTTGTCACGATCCTAGGATCGGACGGAGAGGAGATGCCGGCGTCGCGCACGGCGGTAGGGTCGGCGGCGCCGCCCGAAGCAAGGAGTAAGACGAAGGAAGGGAGATAGTTGTTTAGGGTTTGATTCATTACTCGATAATATTCACTTCGTAGTGTAGAAATACATAGTGTTGTAAGGCCCACCGACCTTATGACTCTTACATGGGTCTTCAGCCCAGCTCTTGGCGCGCAGGCCGGTTAGTCCTTGATGGAATAGGCCCATAGGCCCATATAGGCCCAGCTCGTGACAACATCTACATTTCTTTCAACATTCGAGAGGCTAATATGGTGCTTGATGTTGCACATTGGAGACCACCATGCTGCTCCGTTCATCCGTTGGTAATGTTGCTTTCGCGCCAGGTGTACTGGCTGTTACATGATGATACGTCATCTTGATTTTAGACTCAGGTGGCTTATAATCATATGGCTCCTTGTGAATAATCATTTGAAGGGACTCCTCACAAAAAATTTGGAGGTTGTCAAGTTCCTAAACTCCTCGAACGATCATCAATCGCACATGGTAATTGAACCTGTTCATTTGGCTGGTTGCTGGTGCTGATTTGTTCTGAGAGAAAAGTATTGCTGCGTGTTGGCTGGTGGTAGGTGGCTGGTTTATTCTGAGAGACGAACAAGGCCATTGTGTCAGCATTTGTGTCATGGGGATCTGTCAGAGGTTTAGATCTAAGCAATCCACAGGGGGGTCAACCCTGATGGTTTATTTGTTCGGTGGAGGAGATCGGGGGCTAAGAACTCGATGGTTATGCTAGCGTAGCACACGGAAATCTCGGCGAGACACAGGGGACAAGGCGATTTATACTGGTTCAGGCCTCCGTAGAGTAAAACCCTACGTCTAGTTGTTGGTGTTGTATTGCAAGCGTGGATCAGATGTCTGTGACTTGTCCCCAGGAGGACGCCCTTGGCCGCCTTATATTGGCTGACGAACAAGGTCGGTGGACCGGAGTCCAAGTCGGTTACAATAGGGAAACCTATCTGTAGTCGGTTACACCATTATCTCATAATCTTCGGACTATCTGGCGGCGCAACTGATGTCTTGACGTGCACTCCAAGTCTTCAGCGTATTGGATAAGGTCTTCCAGAGGTCTTCGGGGCCACAGATCAGGTCTGTTTGGCCCACTGTCAGGTCGGTGAGTCTTCTGATGGGCTGGACCCACTTGTCGGGGGACGGCCGTGACCCTGACCCGTAGGGACCCAGGGGTACCCTTGTCTCACAAGCCCCCGAGTGATGTGTATGCGCAGTGATCTTTATGGAGCCATGACGAAGTCGTGGAGCCATCGACAGGTCGAATAGCATGCACATCGGTCCAAAAGAAAAAAGTAGCCAGCTTAGCAGCCGATGTGTTAGAAGTTTGCCGAACGTAGCGAAGTTGAGTACCGACCTATCAGAAACAAGATTTTCTAATAGGTCGAAGCGATGAAGAAAACAAGAGGGTGTCGAAGACGCTCTCGTAGAATAGTCCTCGAGCATTGAAGCGGTCAGCATGGCCGGTTTGATGATGAAAAAGAAAGAAACTAGGTCTTGGTCTTGAATAATTGGTTGTAGAGACACCAGACCTCCAAACATAGCTATAAGAGACTGGTAGAGCCGTACATGCGTGCCAACCTCAAGAAGGTCTCAAGTCAACAACGCCCAAGCACCCAGAGATGCCTGGCAGGGCCTATTGGGCACGCACCTTTCAGGGAGGCCTTCATCCTACCGCAAAGGGAAGGTGTCCAGAATAGGCTGGCAGGGCTAGAAGAGCACACTGACCTCAAGGAGGCCACGCATCTAGGGCGCCCAACTAGGTTGGCAGAGCTAAAAAAGCACGCTATTAGCATTTCTTAACGTCGATGCTAAGTTATGAGTTCCTAGCAACAATGCCAGAAATGACCAAATGGTAATCCTAACGATTACAAGAGTCCGCAAGCGCACGAAGTACCATTGTAGCATTTCCCCAAAGGAGTATTCCAAAGGGTATCGAATCCAAGGAAGGCTGGGCAGATTAACAAGTTCAACACTATTGCAAGGAGTATAAATCATAGACGGGAACAAACCAGACACTCAAGTACAGGGGTAAGATATGATAGATAAGATAGTAGTGTGAACACACAAACACACTCTCTAAAGGTCCTAGGCTTAGGAGGCAACATACGAGTTAGTTCTAGGTTCTAAGCATACAAGGTTAGTCAGACGAGTTAGATACACACTAGCATTGCATGATCGCTGGCTCAAGCACCCAGGTACAAACGGGGAGCTAACCTCCCGCGTCGCTTACGCACGACTCCGGTTGTTAGACTTTAGACTCCTACAGCGTATCCGAACGTGGGGGATTCCGAAAGGGTCCAACGACTGTCACCACCGCAGCCTACCCCAAGACAAACCGTGGGATACACTCATAAGCAACGTAGCTACGCAACCCAAGCACCATGCTTACGTTGTTAGCAGGACCCTGACTGGCCCGGGCTATTGTGACCCAGGTCAGAGCCGCCAGATAAACCGGCCAATTACACCGAGTACCGTAGCTTGAGCACGAACTTCATACAACACAAACATGGGATCTAACTAGATCAAACTGGGATAAGTACACAAACGGATTTGTGCTTTCCTATGTCTATTCAACAGGATCAAAGGGTCGTGTTCGTGAAGAACACGAGCCTCTAACTTATGAACAAACACCGAAAACATGTATAAGTCACTTGTCAACTGGATCGAAAGGCCTTGTTCATCAAGAACAGGAGCCTCTAAATGATGAACAAGCGAAGAGCACATGAACAAATCACCCATGTATACAAGCACAACTTTATATGAAATAGCTGAATAACTGAAGTAGATCAAAGTCATACAATAAAATAAAGATACAAGAGGACTCATACCTAGATCCCAAAGTAGATTTGGAACCTGAAGTAGAACTACTCTAGCCTACCTGCTAGCCTTAGAAACCAAAAGTGAGAGAGGAGGAGTAAAGTGTGTTGGTAAGAAATGAACCCCCTCCCCTTCTATTTATAGGCCAGAGCACCAGCGCAAGAAGGAGTGAAACACCCCGGGGATAGCCTCTAGGACCAATGGACAAGCACCACGTGGAGGCCCTGGATCAGCCGACCCAAGGTCGGTTCGGCCGATCCTAGGGTCGGCCGACCCCAGGTGGGCCCCACTCGGGGTGTGCTTCCTCGGGGTGGCCGTCCTGTGGGCCCTTAAGTCAGTCCCCGGTGTACACGTGTTCTTGAGGCGGTTTTGGCGCTCTGGTGGGCCCATGGATCCATGTGAAGTCCACGTGTCACGCTCTGATTCGTCGGGGCTTGCCTCCCTTGGATTGGTGACATGCATGCATGCATGGCACCTGAGGTGGCTTAGCTTGCATGCATGGCACCTGAGGTGGCAGCCACTCCTTGAGATGACGTGGCATGAATCATAGAAGGTGAGTTTGCCACTTCTTTTATGCTTATTTTCCTGCAATCACATAATCTCCAAGGACAAGTGGAACTACATTATTCTTAACTAAAATGCGTGTAAGAAATGCCTCCTGCTCCTTTATTTATGAGTAAATTGACGGCTAAAGTAAGCACTTAACAGCCGTCAACAACTCCCCCAAGCTAGCCTCTTGCTCGTCCCGAGCAAGACACTTAGGACTTAGGTTAGTTGATCAGAAGTTGCTCCGATGATGTATTCCTAGTTTATGACAAGCGTACTGCTAGGTACTCTATCAAGGGTTGAATAAGTTAGCATTAATCTTACCTTATGCTCGATTGATATGGGGCTTGTAGCTTCACCTGCCTTGGGCAGTTGAAAGATAGAACGGTTGTATAGAAATTACTAATCACAAGTGCCTTGATCAGTTGTCAATCCGGAGGTTTTGCAAATTTTCGCAAAGAAATCAAAGTTCCTCGAATGATACTCTCGGATCGCTCAGTGTGAATGATTCCTCACCAAGGCATTAAATTGCCTTCTTTCTCCACCTACTTCTAATAAGCTGATATGTGGAGCTGTAGGTAGGGAAAACATGTGGCATACCTACTTCTCGTATGTTATTGAGTCGAAAACCGAATCCTTGGGAGCAACAAGTCATACAACCTGATCAAGATGTGCATGTGTGTGTATATGGTGGATGGATGAAGAACTCCTTTTTGTATATGATTCTCTCTTCTCCTTTGAAATTTTTTGAGACTTGGGCTATGTCTCTTTATTTTTTTTTCTTTTCATTCTCTTGAGCATGTGCTGCTTTTTTTCGCATAGCCCATAGTCCGTGCTGAGTAGTTTTGGAGAGAGAGTAATCATGGAACAATGCGCGGATCTTTATTTGTGGAATGGATGGGGGATGGATGAAATGATGGGTGCTAACTTCCGGTGTAGAAGTTTAGCATATAGTGGCTGTGTACGTGATCTTGATCATGGGAGCATGACAAGTTTCTCGCCGAGGGTCACAACAATTCGACAAGACTCAATGAAGAAAACAAGTAGCATATGTGGAGGCTAACAACAGCTAGGATCTACATATGGCTTTGGATAGGAATTTCTCATCATTGAGGAACTTATCATTTTATCATTTTTCAAAAGAAAACTCCGGATATCAAACATCACTTAGCACTAGTTCATAGCAACCCTATTTTACCATATCATACCTCACAACAACCTAGGCAAAGGTCATGCTTTTGCTACTCACAAATTTCAAGCTAAGGTTTGATCATACAAGCAAACAAACTCAAAACTAAGATAGGGTACTAAGCTGTAGCAAGGCATATGAAAGGAATAAACAGAGCAACTATTCATCATTTCAACCATAAGAAACAAAAGCATTTTTACCGCGCATATGAAAGCAAAACTAATTTAAGAAAGCAAATAAATATTTTTGGTCTTTTTAATTTTGCAGATTTTTATCTGTTTTTAGCATATGGGATTCTGAAAATAAAGATACAAGTTACCTCAGAGTGGGGGTCCTCCCCCAAGCTAGCTTCAGGCTCACTACTGTGGAGGCGGAAATCCCATCCACCGGTAGTAGGCCCTCTGCTCCTCCAGCTGCTGCTGCTGTGCTAGCTCGATGGCGTGAAGTCTCCCGCCAGACATCCGCTGCCAGTCCCGAGTGGACTCGACGTGCTGGTGCACGGTCTCCTCCATGTCGCTGACTCGGATGTTGAGCTCGCTCATCTGCTGAGTGAGGGTGGCCCCACGAGATGACGAGCGCAATCCGGACGACGAAGATGTCGCATCTCCATAGGCAGTACCAGCAGGGACGGCCCACTCGCCACTGCCCGCACTAGCCCAAGCTGAGCTACTCGCACCCTGTTGGTACATGGGCTGGTCCCAACCGGGAGCATATCCGGGAGTAACCCCAGGCATGTACTCGGTAGAGGTCCATGTACCGGATGGTGGTGTAGTAGGCTGAGGCTGTGGCTGAGGCGACAGCTACGGGGATGGCTGTGGTGGTGGCTGTTGTGCTCCGGCTACTCTCCTCGATGCACTCCTAGTTACCCTGTCTCCAGAGACACTAGAACGACGAGGTTCCTCGAGAGGAACGGTCAGTAGCCCCGGGCCGTACAACCTGAAATCCGGGTTACGTAACCGAATCTGGTTTGTATGGCCCGGGTAAAAGAAAACCAAAGAATCATTTGGACCCTTCTTAAGAATATGCCCCTGAGTCAGATAAGCCTCGTCAATCTGAGTCCAGGGATTAGCAATGGAGGGCACGTTGGGCCCTTGCGTAATCCCAAGATTCGTGATGATGCGAGAAATCAGAGACGTACACTCAATAGAACCCGTCATCTTAAAATTCGTTAACCACTGCCGAATCATAGCTTGCACAGGGGAGATCTTGATCCGTCTGACCGCGGCATATAAGATCATCATCTCGTCAGTGCACACGGGCCGCACGTCATCCCTTGGAATGAGAGTGACGGCGAGCCACTTGTGCCATAGTCGGAGAGTGGGATGCAAGATATCGTTGCACCTAGGTATCAACTTGCCGCGAACAGGCCGACCAGAGATCTCTTCCCAAAAACTTTCACGATTAAAACCAGCGCAAGCTTGCTCAAGAGAAATAGCGCAGCGACGATGAAAACTGAGGGTGCGACTAAGATCTTTCCATGAAACTCGATACGGAACTCCATGAAATCGGAATGAAATACCGGACGCATCCTCTTGAAGAGTGCAGAGGAACTGGATGGTGGTAGGTCTAGAACCAACCTCCTGAACTGGGACAAAACCTTCCCATCCTAGATCTTGCCAAATGGAATCGAACTCGAAGTTCATACCTGTTTTCTCGAGAAGGTCTGGGTCGAACTCCTTGGTGTTGGCGAAGACTCGGTCCTTGATGAGAGTGTAGGCTTGTCTCTCACGATCATTCCTCAAGTCGATGAAGGCAGCGTCGACGGCGTACACTTCCTCGGCTTGTGGCGTGGGTAGCTCTTCCTCTCCCTCCTCTTCATGGTCGGTTGACATTGGGCTTGGTGCAGCTCCGGAGTGACGAGACGAGTTCCCCTCGTCACGTGAACGGCGGGAGCGAGTCAACTTCCAGAATGCGCCGGAGGCCCAACTCATCTTGCACAACGATCGGACAACACGAGCGACTCGGTGATGGGTTAGTGAAACCGAATGAAATCCTTACCGAGTTTGCTCCACCAATAATCAATATTTCAGCAGCACTTGGAGAGAATACTTGGCACCTCAATCTCGAGCAAGAAATCTAAGAAAACCAGAGAGCAAGAACAAGAGAGGGAGAGAGAGATGCAATGGGTGAAGACACCCCTCAAACCCCCTGGTATTTATAGGCAATGTAGCCGGGCACCGAGACATGGGCCGTGTGCAACGGCTAGGAGCCGTTGGAGGAAGGGGGGCTGAGGTAGCCGTTAGGCTGGGTCGGCCGACCTGTGGGGTCGGCCGAACCCACCTCGGGTCCGCCCGCCTCCAGCTTTTTGCAACGGCTCTCTAACGGTCATATGGGGGCCTGCCTAGGTGTCCCGGTCCAAACTTGCTCGGAAACTTGCTCAAATGAATTTTTAAGGATTTTCCAACTCAAAATTTTATTTCCAGAATTTTTATTTAAAAAGGGAAATTGGCTAGAAAAATTCTAGCATGCAGATGCAAGCATGTAAAATTCAAATATGTATTAGAAAAAATTAAATTAAATTTTGAAAAGGGAAATATGAGATAACTCACCAATTTTACCTTTTGGCGAAATGACTCATCTTTTTAAGTCCAAGAGCAGGACTTTTCTCGGTGATCAGTTTCACTCGTCACCCCACTCCCGAGAAGTAGAGGAGTGTGGTCTCTGTACCTTCCGCCACACCTTTCGTGTTTTCCTTGATTTTCTTGGTGCGGTCAGAGGTTGTGTGACCTGGGGTTGTGGCTTCGTCCATCCCCAAGTCTGCTCATCATTTCCTTGCACTGAATAGCATTGCTCTTCTGTTGGTCGAAATCGGAACATCAAGTTCTTCTTCCCAATGCGGAAATGAATGGTCCCATTTTCCACATTGATCCTTGCCCGAGTGTCACTTAGGAACGGCCTCCCAAGAATGAGTGGCATCTCCGCATCATCTTGCATATCAAGGACCACGAAATCCGCGAAGATGCAAGAACCTTGGACAAATACCAGTAGACTCTCCACAATCCCCTCCGGATACCGGATCGATGCATCAGCAAGTTGAACTGTCCTCGAGGTTGGGGTAAGAGCAGGATATCCCAATCTTTCAAACATAGCCTTGGACATGAGGTTGACACTCGCACCAAGATCACAGAGAGCATTCCTAATTTTCTAGTAGTATATTGTGCAGGTGATAGCCGGATAACTAGGGTCCTTCCTGTGCACAATTGCTGAAGATTCCCATGGATCAAGAACCTGCTGTATGGGTCTCTCTGCATAGTCAGCAGCTCGTGCCCTCCCAGATGGCTAACCCCATCTGGTGGACACTGCACAAACATTCTCACAAAGACACGAGTTGCCCCGGAATCTTCCCATCTTCAGCAGAAGGAACCAAAGCAGCTAACTGAGCCAACTGGGTTTCTATCATTTTGTTAAAGCTCAGCTGGTTCTTAAGAGCAGAAGAAAGGCTATCAATTTTAGCGTTGAGGCTTCCTAAAGCCTTATCATAGGCAGCTGTTTTCTTGTTAAAACCATCATTGATCTTAGCTTGCCCGAAAACCAGATCTTTCAAGGAAGGTTGGTTCGAATTGTAAGAATTACCTTGATTACCTCCCTGATAGTAAGGGCGTGATTGATTCCACGTTTGACCTCCTTGTGGACGATAACCATTGTTGTTGCCATTCATGTACATCACGTCCTCCTGGGTAGTAGGGCAGTAATTCCCTGAATGCCCAGTGTCACCACAGACTTCGCAGGTCATGCGAGCATCCATAGCTTGAGTAGTGATGGCCATGGCAGCCTGCTCACTGGTCAGAGCATCCATTCTCTTCATGAGTAAGTCCATCTTGGCGTGCAGCATATCCGCTTCCTTGACGGTATGTGTACCCCTCTGACGTGGCTGGAGTCGATCATCACTCCACCCTTGGTTGGAGACCATATTCTCAATAAGTTTAGTTGCTTCAGCGATAGTGAGAGAGAAGAAAGCCCCTCCAGCAGCAGCATCAATATGGCCCCGGGCTGTCGGAGTCAGCCCATTATAGAAACTCTGAAGAATAAGCCAATTGTCCATCCCATGATGGGGACAAGCCAGGATGTACTCCTGAAGCCTTTCCCAAGCTTCTGGAATGGTCTCATTCGCTGCTTGCTGAAACCTCGAAATTCTCCCCCAGAGAGCATTGGTCCTGCCCAATGGAAAGAACTTCGCGAGGAACACTGCTGAGCACTTCGCCCAGGTGTCAATATTTGCACGGTTCGCATAGAACCACTGCTTCGCCTTTCCCAGAAGTGAGAATGGAAACAGTCGTAGACGAATGGCATCTTCCTCCACTCCTCGTATAGTGAAGGTACTGCACAGCTCTAGGAACTGTTGCAAGTGGGCGCTCGCGTCTTCATTAGGCTTGCCACAGAATAGGCTAGCCTGTACCATCGTAATGAGGCCAGTCTTGATCTCGAAGTTTCTGTTCCCGGTGTTGATCTCGGGGCTAGTAGGCACCTGATCAGCAGAGGGAGCAGAGTATTCGCGAACAGTCTTCTCTTGATTGGCCATAGGAGTTGATGTAGATGGCACAAAAGAAGCTGGGTCGACTTCCGTACGTACACGCTGGGGAGAACCGAAATGAGTTCTAGCTCTCCTCACGAGTGACTTAGGATCTTCAGTGAAATTCGGCGGTAAGTCGAAACCAGTCATACACTCTTCATCATCGATAGACAAAGAAGACATTCAAATTTAGCCTCCATTGAGAACTGTTTTATTCCTATCATGATTATAAACATTGCAAAGTGTTGACATGTTATCCTTAGCCTTCCCCGGCAACGGCGCCAGAAATGCTTGTTGGCATTTCTTAACGTCGATGCTAAGTTATGAGTTCCTAGCAACGATGGCAGAAATGACCAAATGGTAATCCTAACGATTACAAGAGTCCGCAAGCGCACGGAAGTACCATTGTAGCATTTCCCCAAAGGAGTATTCCAAAGGGTATCGAATCCAAGGAAGGCTGGGCGGATTAACAAGTTCAACACTATTGCAAGGAGTATAAATCATAGATGGGAACAAACCAGACACTCAAGTACAGGGGTAAGATATGATAGATAAGATAGTAGTGTGAACACACAAACACACTTTCTCTAAAGGTCCTAGGCTTAGGAGGCAACATACGAGTTAGTTCTAGGTTCTAAGGTACGAAGCATACAAAGTTAATCAGATGAGTTAGATACACACTAGCATTGCATGATCGCTGGCTCAAGCACCCAGGTACAAACGGGGGGCTAACCTCCTGCGTCGCTTACGCACGACTCTGGTTGTTAGACTTTAGACTCCTACAGCGTATCCGAACGTGGGGGATTCCGGAAGGGTCCAACGGTTGTCACCACCGCGGCCTACCCCAAGACAAACCGTGGGATACACTCATAAGCAACGTAGCTACGCAACCCAAGGACCACGCTTACGTTGTTAGCAGGACCCTGACCGGCTCGGGCTATTGTGACCCAGGTCAGAGCCGCCAGATAAACCGGCCAATTACACCGAGTACCGCAGCTTGAGCACGAACTTCATACAACACAAACATGGGATCTAACTAGATCAAACTGGGCTAAGTACACAAACGGATTTGTGCTTTCCTATGTCTATTCAACAGGATCAAAGGGTCGTGTTCATGAAGAACACGAGCCTCTAACTTATGAACAAACACCGAAAACATGTATAAGTCACTTGTCAACTGGATCGAAAGGCCTTGTTCATCAAGAACAGGAGCCTCTAAATGATGAACAAGCGAAGAGCACATGAACAAATCACCCATGTATACAAGCACAACTTTATATGAAATAGCTGAATAACTGAAGTAGATCAAAGTCATATAATAAAATAAAGATACAAGAGGACTCATACCTAGATCCCAAAGTAGACTTGGAACCTGAAGTAGAACTACTCTAGCCTACCTACTAGCCTTAGAAACCAAAAGTGAGAGAGGAGGAGTAAAGTGTGTTGGTAAGAAATGAACCCCCTCCCCTTCTATTTATAGGCTAGAGCACCGGCGCAAGAAGGAGTGAAACACACCGGGGATAGCCTCTAGGACCAATGGACAAGCACCACGTGGAGGCCCTGGATCAGCCGACCCAAGGTCGGTTCGGCCGATCCTATGGTCAGCCGACCCCAGGTGGGCCCCACTCGGGGTGTGCTTCCTCGGGGTGGCTGTCCTGTGGGCCCTTAAGTCGGTCCCCGGTGTACACGTGTTCTTGAGGCGGTTTAGGCGCTCTGGTGGGCCCATGGATCCATGTGAAGTCCACGTGTAACGCTCTGATTCGTCGAGGCTTGCCTCCCTTGGATTTGTGACATGGCATGCATGCATGGCACCTGAGGTGTCTTAGCTTGCATACATGGCACCTGAGGTGGCAGCCACTCCTTGAGGTGACGTGGCATGAATCATAGAAGGTGAGTTTGCCACTTCTTTTATGCTTATTTTCCTTCAATCACATAATCTCCAAGGACAAGTGGAACTACATTATTCTTAACTAAAATGCGTGTAAGAAATGCCTTTTGCTCCTTTATTTATGAGTAAATTGACGGCTAAAGTAAGCACTTAACAGCCGTCAACACACGCCGACCTCAAGAAGGCCATTTCAGTGTCCAGATGACCAGCATAGCTACCAAGCATCCAGCAGGGCTAAGAAGACACACCGACCTCAAGAAGGCTTGACGAAATCGTAGACTTGATTGATCTGGACTCCAGGCACTCAGACGGATCTAACCGAGTCGCGAGGCACGCCTACCTTAAGAAGTTCTTTAATCGAACATACGACCATTCTGCTCAGGAAACAGAAACTAGTCTGATTGGTATGAAGTCCGTTTACACTAGAGAGCCAAGTGGGTGCAACTAGGACGCAGAGCCATTGTGGATGCAATTTTCAACAAGTGCAGATGTAGGCATGAAACTGGCAGGCGCAGAACCATATGGCATAGGGCCATCTCACACAGAGTCAGGCTAGTATCATAGGCAGGCTGTGAAGTCACGGGGCAACAGTACGATGTACAGTAAAATCACGAGTCCTCAACAGTGTTGTGAAGATAGCCCTCACTGTAGACATCGGGGGCTATAAAAGGAAAGGCAGACATCCTTGAGTTGTAGTAGAAGATTCTAAGAGCACCATATCCAGAAGAAGTATCTTCATATGAGTCTAGCGGACATATCCGCCGACCTGACGAAGGCAATAGCGAAGCTGCTGGGAGGTCTATCGACCTGACGAAGGTGACGACGGAGTTACAGGAGGTCTGGCGACCTGACGGCGGAGCCATAGGGAGGTCCACCGACCTGAAGATAGCGACGAAGAAGCCCCCGAGTGAGGAAGTCGGAATAGTTGAGGAAGCGCTGAATCACCTCTCGCCATGATCCAGAGAGGTCTGCTGGGAGACACACCAGGTCGTCGTAGAGCTGAGCCTGTATAATAAGGTAAACACCAGGTTGGTGTATCAATCCGTCGAATGTAAATATGATGAAAACTTAGCCTAAGCTAAACATGTTTAGTTGTTTTTGCTTTTCGAAGAAAGCATTCCCCTTATCATGCCAGACACGCATTATGCGGACTCGAAAGCTCTTAAGATGCAGAGGTGTTCACCCCTCTACAATGCTCAGCAGGGAGACTTAGATGTAGTCGACGTACGGGGGAGTCTGGGACTCTGGTTTTTGCAACCGCACAACAACGAATACTCATAACGAGAGTCAAATAGTTAAAGGAAGAACACACAGAATAGGTACAGAATACTCGTGTTGAGGTCGGTAATACCAAGCCCTCGAGCGTGTCGAGGGGGAGGTGAGATGAAAATGTGTAGGTCGGATAGACGAAAGACATGGAAGCCGTAAAAATGTTTAATTGAAAATAAGACTTAGCTTGCGTGTCATGACCAAGGTCGGGCGCTGTGGTCGATGTTGGCATTTCTTAACATCACTAATAGCGTCGCTGAGTTAGAGCGCACGTCAAGACTTGCCATAGGTAAATCTAACAATCATGAACGAATCCGCAAGTGCACAGATTAACCATTGTTGCATTTCCCTAGGGAAGTGAGTATTCCATGGGTATCGAATGTATGGAAGGCAATAGCAGATATCAAGACTTATGCTATTGCATTGAATATAAACCATGAGATAGACATGAGACAACAACTCAAATACATGGGTAAGATAAATGATAAAATAGGGTAGTGTGACACACACATTGATTCATCTCCTACTAAAGAACACTACGGTGTAGGGGGGACTGTACGGAGTTAGCTCTAGGTTCTAATGTACTAAACCATACAAGACTTAGCTGATAAAGAAAGACGCGTAAAGCATTGCATGACCGATGGTTTAGCACCTAGGTACAAACGGGGAGATAGCACCGTGACGCTACACATACAAGCATAAATCTATCCTTTAGCCTCCTACAGTTATACCCCAGCGCGGAGGGTTACGAAGGGTCTAACGGCTGTCATTACCGCATCCTACCTCAATCGTTACGTAGGGCAAGCTCATAACTAATGCAGCTACATAACCCAGGCACTATGCCTACATTACTACTGAACTCCACCCGACCCATGCTATTGTGACCCAGGGTGAAGCCACCAGAACACTGGCCGACTTAGATCGAGTACCATAGCATAAACACAAACCTCATGCAACACTACAACATCGTCTAGCTAGATCAAACAGGGCTAGTCATACGAACGGATATGAACTCTCTTATGTCTAATCAACAAGATCAAAGGGTCGTGTTCATGATGCACGAGCCTCTAACTTATGAACAAACACAAAAGGTATGAGTAAATCGTCCTTCAATTGGATTGAAGGGTAGTGTTCATGACGAACACGAGCCTCTAAATGATGAACGAACGATGAACTCAATAACTTTGTATGAAATAGCTGAATAATTGAAGTAGATCAAAGTCATACAAAGAAATAAAGATACAAGAGAACTCATACCTAGATCCCAAAGTAGATTTGGAACCTGAATAAGAGCTACTCTAGCATACCGCCTTGCCTTGGAAACTAAAAGTGAGAGAGGAGAGTCAAGTGTGGGTGTGTAGAAATAGAGCCCCTGCCCTTCTATTTAGGATCGAGATCCTCTGCAGTCACGCGTATTGACTGCGTTCTGCAGTCGTTTCATCTGCGTCGTCCCGCTGTGATCCAACAGCCAGCTCCTCAAACACCCACACAGCAGTCGGTTATAGCGGCCCATCTCGGCCCCACGACGTAGCTCCCCTTCGCCATCGACCATCGTCTTCCTTGTCTCCTCCGGCGGTGGCATCCCAAGAGCAAGCTGCAACTGCCCTCCTTGCCCCGCCACGCCGCGAACGACTCCTCAGCCTCGGTGCGGAGCCGCTCCACCTTGTAGAACAGTGCCCTCAGCCTCTCGTCCTTGCTCTTTGCCGACATGTGTAGCTGGTCCACCTCCAGTCGGCCCGTCTCCACTTCGTGCTGTGCGCGCGCCAGTTGCTGCTTCGTCGTGTGAAGCTCCGTGTTCACCTCCCTGAGTGCCATCACGAACTCCTCCATCGCCTTTTTGCTCTTTTCCTCTGCCGCCAACGCCTGTGATCTCTGCTTTGTCTGCTACTCTGCTTCCTGTGATATTTGAGCTCTGCAATATTTTGAGCTCTGTAATCTTTTGCCCATTGCTGTGATAGCACAATTCAGAACACAATCTGCCATCTATACAATTTGCAGAGTCATCGTTGCTTCCTATACAATCAAAATTTGCCTAGCTTGCTACCACACGCACAATTTACAGAACATCAGTCGAAGGATTACAGAACACACTACATCTTCAAGCTTGAGCTTTGGAGCCATGCTCTAGGTGGTTTGGTGCTCCACCAGCTCGAGCACTCAGGAGGTCCACCGGTGTGGGCGAGGTAGGAGTGATGCGCAAGGCGCCGCAGCAGGATTAAAGGAGGAGAGCAGAGACCATCGGGGTGCAAGGAGAAATAGTGCGGCCAAGCTCCGCCGCGGCCAAGCGCTCAAGCCCAGGCGGGGAGCGAGAGCAGTCGCATCTTGCTCTTGGGATGCTGCCGTCAGAGGAGATGAGGAAGATGATGGATGATGGTCGATGGCGAAGGGGAGCTCACGCCGTGGGCCGAGATGGGCCGCTCTGATCGGCTGCTGTGCAGCTCGCGAGAGGTGTTTGAGGAGATGACTGTTGGATCATAGCGGGACGACATAGATGAAGCGACTGCAGAACGCAATCGATACGCGTGACTACAGAGGATCTCGATCCTCTATTTATAGACAAACGACATGGTGTCCTCAGGCACCAAATGTCACCAAAACGCATCAGGATGCAACAATGGACTAATGGGGGACCAGCACGTGGAAGGCCAGGATCAGCGGGCACAAGGTCGGTTCGGTCGATCCTCTCGTGCCACGCGTCCTGCTCTGCTTACTCTCACAGTGGCTGGTATATTGGCCCTCTTATCCATCCTCCGTGCATGGCACGCTTCCTTAGCGGTTTGAGTCCCTGGTGGACCCATGGATCCATGTGATGTCCATCTGTCGCTCTCTGATTCGTCGATGAGTGCTTCACTTGGATCAATGATGTGTTTGCCACCTAAGATCCATGTGGCAGCCATCTCCTCAGCTGAGTTGGCGTGCACCTCTTCATAGAAGGTGAGTTTCCATCTCTTTTCTTGCTCATTTCACCTATATTCAAATAATCTCCAAGGACAAGTGGAACTACATTATTCTTAACAAAATACGTGTAATAAATGCATATGCCTCAATTTATGTGAGAATATTGATGGCTAAAAGTGGTACTTAACAGCCGTCAACAAACTCCCCCAAGCTAACCTCTTGCTCATCTCGAAGAAATACATTAGGGACTTAGGTTGGTTGATTAGGAGTTGGTACAATGTTGTATTCTTGACTTATGGCAAGCATACACAAGAGTACTCTACCAAGAGTTTAATAAGTTGGCAATGATCTTACCAATCGCTCGATAACATGGGGCATGTAGCTTCACCTGCCTTGGGTGGTTAAGAGACAAAACGGTATATATAGATTACTAAATCACTCATACCTTGATCAGCTATCAATCCGAAGGTTTTGCAAGTTTTTCAAAAATAAAATCAGAGTTCCTCAAATGATACTCTCGGATTGCTCAATGTGTATGGTTCCTTACCAAGGCATGGAATTGCCTTTCTTCACCACCTACTCCTAATAGGCTTATGTGGAGCTGTAGGTAGGGAAGATGTACGACATACTTCTATCTCATACTCCCTCCGTATCAAAATATTTGTCGTTGTTGACTTTTTCTTGCAACTTTGACCATTCATCTTATTCAAAAAATTGTGCAAGTATCAATTTGTGCATCAGCCGTACTAAAAAATGGTCGCCCCAGTATGAGTGGCACTTCCTTGTCAATTTCCATGTCAAGCACCACGATGTCAACGGGGATGAAGCAATCCCGGACCTTCACTGGAATGTCCTCAGCTATCCCCGCTGGGTACCGGACTGATGAATCGGCTAGTTGCAGCTGCAAAGTGGTTGGGGACAAATACGTATAGTTAAGTCGATCAAAGACTACCTTAGGCATCACGTTGATGCTAGCCCCGAGGTCACAGAGAGCATGGTCGAAATGTTGTGTCCCAATCATGCAAGTGATTGTGGGACACCCTGGATCTTTCTTTTTTTTCAGGAAGGCGATTGAGTATAGCTACGCTACACTCCTCAGTGAGCCATACCACCTCCGTCATCAGTAAGGCTCGCTTCTTGGTGAGGATGTCCTTGAGATAACGCGCGTACGTAGGTAAACGTATTGCCTCAAGTAAAGGAACATTGGTATAAACCTTCTGGATCATTTCCACGAAGTGGTTGAAATGCTCATCCACTGCTGCCTTCCTATTCCTCTGAGGGAACGACATTATATTGGTTTCTAGAAACTCTTGTCGTGCCGTTGTCCCTTCGGGTGCTTTCTCTTTTGGTGGCGCCTTCCTTACCTGTGGGGGTTCTTCCGTATCGGATGAACTATCGTTGGAGTCCTCATCTTCTCTTGTGCCCCTTCTATCCGTTCCTACATGGTTAGGATAAGGTGGATCTCGAGTGGACTTTCCTCCCATCATAGTCACCGCATTTGCATTTTCAACAGACGGAACAAGAGAAGCCAACTGAGCTATTTGAGTTTCTAACATTTTGTTAAAGCTAAGGTGACTCTTTTGAGCAGAAGAAAAGTTATCGAGCTTAACGTTGAGATTCTCCAAAGATTTATCAAGGGCAGCTAACTTTTTGGTAACACCTTCATTAACCTTAGCCTGCTCAAAAACAAGATCTCTCAAGGAGGGCTGGTTAGGATTGTAAGAATCACCTTGGTTACTTTCTTGATAATAAGGGCGTTGTTGGTTCAACATTTGGCCTCCTTGTGGACAATAACCATTGTTATTGCCGTTCATGTACATCATGTCCTCCTGGGTTTCAGGGCAGTGATTCCCTTAGTGCCCAGTGTTACCAAAGATCTCACAGACCTCACAAGTCATATGAGAATCCATAGGCAGAGTAGTGGTGGCCATGGCAGCCTTCTCGCTGGTGTAATCATCCAATCTCTTCATAAGAAGGTCCATCTTGGCGGTAAGCATATCTGCTTCCTTGACAGTATGAGTACCCCTCTGACGTGGTTGGAGTCGTTCATCACTCCACCCTTGGTTGGAAACCATCTTCTCAATAAGTGATTTTGCTTCATCAATAGTAAGTGAGAAAAAGGCTCCTTGAGCAGAGCATCAATATGACCACGGGCTGTCAGAGTCAACCTATTGTAGAAACTCTGAAGAATGAGCCAATCCTCCATCCCATGGTGAGGACAGGCCAGGATGTACTCCTGAAGCCTTACCCAAGCTCTGGAATAGATTCATTTGCTACTTGGTAAAAACTAGAAATTCTCCCATGGAGGGCTTTGGTTTTACCCAACGGAAAGAACTTCTTGAGGGATGCTTCCGAACATTTTCCCCATGTATTGATAGCCTCAAGGTTCGGATAGAACCATTGCTTGGCTTTCCCTAAGAGAGAAAATGGGAATAGTCGAAGATGAACCGCATCCACATTTGCACCACTTATGGTGAAAGTACTACATAGCTCTAGGAACTGCTGAAGATGGGCATTAGCATACTCATTAGGTTTGCCACAGAATGGGCTAGCCTTTACCATCGTGATTAGACCCATCTTAATTTCAAAGTTTTCAGTCCCAACTGTCACCTCAGGGCCTTGCAGCACCTGGTCAGCTGTGGGGACAGAGTACTCAGGAAGCTTCTTCTGGGCCATTTCAGTTGGTGTGGATGGTACTAAGGAAGCTGGGTCGACTTCCATACGAGTACGACAAGGAGAGTCGAAATGAGATAGAGCTTTCCTTACTAGTGACTCTGGATCTTCTGCGAAATTTGGCGGTAAGTCAAAACTAGTCATACACTACCTGTCTTCATCATCCAAAGACAAAGAAGACAATCAAGGTTAGCCTGCATTGCGAGTTGATCTACCCTACTCAGGTTTTAAAAATAGATGCAAAGCATCGTCATGATAATCTTGTGCCTTCCCCGGTAATGGCGCCAGAAATGCTTGTTGGTGTTTCATAATGTCACTACTAACAATGCCGAGTTAGAGCGAGCGTCAATACTTGCCATAGGTAAATCTAACGATGAATCCGCAAGCACACAGATAAACCATTGTAGCATTTCCCATGGAGGTGAGTATTCCAAGGGTATCAAATTTGTGGAAGGCAATGGCGAATGTCAGGACTTATGCTATTGCATTGAATATAAACCCTGAGATAGAGAGGAGACAACAACTCAAATACAGGGTAAGATAAATGATAAGATAGGGTAGTGTGACACACACATTGATTCATCCCCTACTAAAGAACACTACGGCGTAGGGGGGACTATATGGAGTTAGCTCTAGGTTCTAATGTACTAAAACATACAAGACCTAGCTGATAAAGAAAGATGCGTAAAGCATTGCATGTCCGAAGGTTTAGCACCCAGGTACAAACGGGGAGATAGCACCACGACGCTACGCGTACAAGCGGAAATCTATCCTTTAGCCTCCTACATATATACCCCACAGCGGAGGGTTACGAAGGGTCCAACGGCTATGACTACTGCGGCCTACCTCAATTGTTTCAGGTGGCAAGCTCATAACTAATGCAACTACACAACCTAGGCACTATGCCTACGTTGCTACTGAACTCCACTCGGCCCAGGCTATTGTGACCCAGGGTGAAGCCACCAGAACACTGACCGACTTAGATCGAGTACCGTAGCATAAGCACAAACCTCATGCAACACTACGACGTCATCTATCTAGATCAAACAGGGCTAGTCATATGAACGGATACGAACTCTCTTATGTCTAATCAACAAGATCAAAGGGTTGTGTTCGTGAAGAACACGAGCCTTTAACTTATGAACAAACACAAAACCTATGAGTAAATCGTCCTTCAAGTGGATTGAAGGGTAGTGTTCATGACGAACATGAGCCTCTAAATGATGAACAAATGATAAACTCAAGAACATATCAATCACATGAACTACCATAACTTTATATGAAATAGCTGAATAACTGAAGTAGATCAAAGTCATACAAAGAAATAAAGATACAAGAAAACTCATACCTAGATCCGAAATAGACTTGGAACCTGAATAAGAGCTACTCTAGCCTACCCCCTAGCCTTGGAAACTAAAAGTGAGAGAGGAGAGTCAAGTGTGGGTGTGTAGAAATGGAGCCCATCCCCTTCTATTTATAGACAAAGGACATGGCGTCCTCGGGCACCAAATGTCACCAAAACGCATCGGGATGCAACAATAGACCAATGGGGGACCAACACGTGGAAGGCCAGGATCAATGGGCATAGGGTCGGTTCGGCCGATCCTCCCGTGCCACGCGTCCTGCTTTGCTTCCTCACAGTGGTTGGTATGTGGGCCCTCTTATCCATCCTCCGTGCTTGGCACATGATGGGATCCAATATTATGGGTACCCAAGGACAGTAAATACGAGCAGATCTCACAGCCACGATGACCCCTGGAGTATTTTTGATGGCTCTCTGGATTTTTTCTTATGAAGGAAAACGGCCATAAATCAAGTAGTATTCCAGGGTTTATTTCTGTGAGGGAAAACGACCATAAAAGCAAGTGATGACATCATGTGGCCACCAACCAGCAACCTCCGACTAGTTCAATGCCTCCCCGAGTGGTTTTGGGCTCCACACTGACCATGCATGTACCAGGTGTCAGAGGCATTCATTTCCCAGGCCACTTGCGTGGAAAGACACGGTACAAGGATAGGCAACCACGTGCAACAATAGTAGTGAATAGGGAACAAGGACGGCGGGCCCGCGGCATGGGCAAAAACCCCCTCCTGTATTCCTTTTGACCGAGCTCTCTCTCTCTCTTTTATTTCCAACTTTTACCATTCCCAATCAGGTAACCTGCTCCCCTTGACATATAAAAGGGAGAGCAGGGGTCCTTCTCTGGGGACTTCTATTTTACTTCTTCCTTCTCCTCTCAAGAGGAGCGCTCCCTCTCACTGTTCTTCTTCTACCTTCAGCCAGACTTGGCTCCCAAACACGTACGCAGACTTCTGATACGAGAACCACGTACACACACTACAGAGACTTGGGACCGAGCTCCCTCTCTCACCCATTTGTACCCCCTACTACAAATCAGTGCAAATGACACGAGCAGCTCGAACTGGACGTAGGGTATTACTCTCCGGAGGCCCGAACCAGTATAAATCCTTGTGTCCCCCTTTTTGCGCAACCATCCGAGGCCCGGTACGCAATCTGAGAAATTTACAAGTCGGCGGTTATAGAACCCCGACAGTTGGCGCGCTAGGTAGGGGCCATTTGCGTGTCACGATGTCTTTGTAGGTCTCGGATGGCCAACCTCAACAATGACGACGACCGCGACTCCGCTGGCAACGACGACGACGGCCGCGACATGGACGGCTGCAGTGACGCCAACGACAGCCGCGACTCCGCCGGCAACGACGGTGGCGGCCGCGGCACCAACGGCTGCAGTGACACCACCGGTGAAAATTATGACACCAACAGCGTCACCGATAGCCACCGCTCCCACGAAGCCAACGGCCGTCGCGACGTCGACGGGGCTCACGATGCCGCTGGCCCCGGGAGTGAGCATGCACGACGCAAGTGTACACGGGGCCGCAACATATGATGAGGACATGACACCCATGCATACAACCATGATTGGTGCATGGAATAGAGTAGAAGAAGTCCAACAATGGTGTCCAAGTCGAAGAGAAGGCCCCAAGGTGGAGGCTGAAAGCAATTCAAGTTCGAGCCCAGTTCGGAGTCCAGGAGCAGTGCGCACTAAATCGGACGCCCAGGTCGCAAACGAAGTCGGATTTGGACGTTCGTTATATGGTTGGAAGAACAATTTCATAGAGCTTCCAATGGCACTGGTCTCACGTCCAAATTCTTCCAGAGTCAACGGGAATCCTCAAAACAATTTGACGTTCAGAATCTGCAAGGTGTTGCGTTGTCAGTTTTGTTGGGCCTTAAGCCCAAGTTGTGGGCGCCCCATCCTAGGACGCCCCAACCCTAGGACGCCCCTCCTCATATACTCAGTAGCCGCCACCTTAGAAACTTGAGTTTGTTTTACAAGTTAGATTTAGCTACAACCGAACAGCCGCATAGCGCTGCCTTCGTGTATTGCAGACTCCACCTTCGAGTGATAGTATGATTGCTCGCCTCTTTTTCTTGTTCGTTCTTCGATTGCGTGCAGGAAACGATCTTCGTGATCAGGCTGACTTTGCACCGGTAAGGTTGGTAACCATCAAGAGTTGGTTCAGCGATTGCATTGGTGCTTCGAGTTTGCTCGTCGTAGTCGGATCGTGAGGGTCAACAACCACCAAATCGGATTTATCTCCACTCACCGAAAGATCGGGCACTTGTTGACGGTGTATATGCGTATCAAACTTCATTTGGATTGCAAGCGGACAAATCCTCCGTCGTAGTCAAGGGACGCTTCTTCCCTCAAGTGTGAACCCAAGGTATTGAATCCGTGGAACAAATATGTGATGCAAGAATCAATCTAATAAAGCCACAAACACTTTAATCTTCGAAAGGTTGTTGCTTTAGCATCTAATCTAGAGAACATCAAAAGAAACGAATCTAATCTATGAAAATCAGAGGTAGCAAGAGATAGAGAGGGATAGGTAAAACCAATCTAGAGAGATTGGATCAAGCTCTTGTTGAAGTTCCAAGCAAAGAAGAATAAACCAAATTGAATCTCATAAAAAGCTTCTTTAAATCGCGGTTTCCCTTCCAACTCCGAAGATGCCCACCCTTTCGAGCCACCATTCTGTCACAACGCACTCCTATTCGTGTGGGTTAGCCTAGGGCGAGTCCAAAGGACAAGTTGAAATCTCTAGGTAGGTCAAGCATGCACCTCTAGCCACCACGGCTACAAGAACACCCTCTATGATCTATCTCGAGAATAGATCTTAAAGTAAGAAAAGCCAATTGAAATCAAAGTCGTAGAAGAAGCACTTGATCGCTAGAAATCAGATTGCAACCTGATAATTCAACATACTCAAAGGTACATGGACAAGATCACCACCGGGATCCTACCTTGATCTTGCTCCTAGCTCCTGAAACTCCGACGTGGTCTTCCTTGCAAGGTTCCCACGTCGGCTAGGGAAACCCTAGACAACTAGCTCGACCCTCTCCTCTCTGGAATGGTGTCCCTCTCTTCTCTGCTCCTCGGCGGCGAATGACGAATGAGTTGATGCGTGGCTCTTGGCAGGGGTACTATAAATAGTCCGAGGATCGTCTAGGTCAAAGGGGGGCACGAATGGGCCCCGAAATGGGCTGGGCCGGCCGGCCTGGACCCATTTCGGCCCATCTTGCGGCCTGCTTCGTGGACGTTAGTTCCCGTGTGTTCTAGAATGTTCTCCCTTCTTCATGTGGGCCCTTGACGTCAGTTCCTCCGCAGTTTGGATAGAGCTCCTTGTCTCGCAAGATTCAACATTTTCTTTTCAGGTCCTCAGAGTTTTCCGTCTTCACAGGCTGGTCCGTGGGCTTCTTGGAGTCATGTTCACTTCATTGCTTGACTTGTCCCGGGCTTCATGGTCTTCTCACAAGGTGCTTGATGAACTTTACCCGAAAGTCTTGCTTTTAACGTTAAATTCCTGCATAAACATTAAACTCCAAAACCGACATGCGCGAACGAACTTGTTATATCAAGGGGGTTAGTACCAATGGATAAGATATAAAATTCATGCCAACACCGAAGGTAAACTCATGGCTAGGTTGACGGAAATTCACCGTCAACATCTCCCCCATGCTTAAACCTTGCTCGTCCTCGAGTAAGCCTTCGATGGATATCAGTGTTGCCCTTCATTGCTTAAACCCTGCACTTGATCATACATGAGAAAACATAATGCTCTCAAAAATTTAGTTCGTTAGAGTTCCATAGTGTACTAGCGTTCATCCCTACGGAGGGTGGATATTAATTAAGCTCTTCCCACAAGTATTAAACATTCTCCCAAAATTCAAATGGATCTCAGAAATTTGAAATAAAGAATGAGATGAAAAGAGCTAAACCAAGTTCAAAAATTTAAACCACCTTGCATCTTGCTCATGAACTCTCATCTCATCTTGTCTCTCAAGCCTATTTATTCTACTCCTTTCCCTCTCATAACATATATATATGTGGTAGGCTTTATGTGGAGTTCTTTGGGAAAAGTTTAGTCCTACCAAGATATTATAAATGAGATGTTGTCAAAACAAGACATGCTTCTCATGGTCTTACCGAGACTCATCAAAAAGGTCATTGGAAAATAATGTTATATCAAGGAGGGGGAGAGAAAAATACACACACTTTGAGATAGGTGGACATGTGCAAATGGCAAAGAGTGATCTGAGGCACAAAGGAAGTCCTCGTTATCGGATTGCACATGGTTGGAAAGATGAGTTTGGATCTTTAATCTTGAAACTTTTGAGATTCCTAATGCACTTAGAGAACCGGGGAGTTCACTTTATTATATATATATTTTTTATACATACCCATATTTTTTTCTCATACATATTTTTTTTCTTTTTCTTCATTTTTTTACTCCCCTTGAACTCTAAATTGCATTGTACCTACCTCCTCCCCAATGCTTAGACGTTTGCTCATCCTCGGGCAAAGAGGTGATAGAGACACGGTAGGTACTAGAAATATTTTTCCTTTGGAGAGATATTTGAAATCTTCAATATTTTGGCACCATCTTGCGATCTTCCTTGAATTGACGATCCATACTCAAATGATAGGTTGTGGTCAAGGAGGTAAACACAAAAGATGATATTTTTGGTTTTAAGGGTGGATATCCGGCGAGGTTTGTGAAATCTCCGATGTGGGGATACACAATGCACGGATAGAAAGGCTAGCAAAAAGATATATACGCAAAAACGGAATGACCAGCTTCTTAGTCTCGGGCAAGAGAAATCAAGCCCTGAATTAACTCACCCAAGAATAAACCTTGTATACTAAGTTTTTACACTCAAATATATATATGGCTCTGGATAGGAAGAGCAACATGCAAGTGGTATTAATGACAAGGTTAGCATTACTTTTAAGAACAAAAATAAATCATCTTTAACCCATCTAAAACTTGAGAGCATATGAAAGACTATGGGTCTTTATTTTTATCATAACCTCCGCAAAATATTAAGCTAGCATTAAGATTAATTTCAGATTTGTATTTTAAGAGAGCATTAGCTTAATCATGCATAAACCAAGTACAAAGATAAGCAAAGCGACAACTATCATCATATATCAACATAGCACAAACTTTCTATCTTTGCCAAAGGTAAAAACAAGGTGGTGATTTTATTCATGGTGAAAACAAAAACTGACACACATGCTGAAATTAAAATAAAAACTGAAAATACTACGCATACATAGGCGCATACAAGCTGAAAATTAAAGAAAAAGGAAAAAGGAAAAATTAAACAAAAGCTCCTCCTCTCTCTAATCTTCCGCCGGTGGTTGATATTGGTAATCTTGATTGTTATACCCTTGCTCATAATAGGATTGCACCGCTCCTCCTATGAATTACTCCGGCGGTGCTAGGTGAAGGCGTCCAAGCTCGAAGGCGATGTTTGTGTTTCCTTCACCCATTTGGTTTGCATTGGATTGGATGGCTGTGATATTTTGCATGTTTCTTGCAGCGTAACCTCCAATGATGGCCACACTTTGTTGTGGTTGAGGAAGGTGTGCATATTTCTCCGCAAAGGCCACGTTGGGTACCGCAAAATTTGGTGGGGGCATGGCTGCACCACTCCCCCATGCTTGCATTGGTACACCTCCGTAGTATCTTGGCGGCACCGGAATTCTTCCATATGGTGGCACATAATTTTGTGGCGTACCTTCTTCTTCTTGGGCTGTGGAAGAACCTTCTTCTATAATCCTTCCTCTCTCGTTTTTCTTCGCCGGCACAAGAAGTCCTTCCTCTAATCAATCTTCTTTCCCCTCAAGAAAAAGTCTTAGTCTTGCATCTAGTAGGGGCAAATTCACCTTGGCCAATTTGAAGCCTCCTCTCTCATCTCCACTGTTATATTTACCTTGCTTCAGATAATCAAATCCTAGGGAAGTCCCGAGTAGGAGATGCTCGGGGTTTCTTGGAATTCCCGGTCTCAAGGAGATAGCCAACATGGAGAGGTAACACCCCGAACCAATATCTCCCGATCCCGATGTTGCTTCACAACACCACCGATTGATCATAAGGTGAGTGGGGTCGATTGGCTGCCCGGCAATCAAAGCCGAGTAAAGCCAATTCAACTCCATGTCAGTTATCTTGGTCTCTTTCATTCTCCCCAAAACCCTCTTGCACATCCACGAGTGAAACACCTGGATTATGGGGTTCCGGATACTATTTCTTTGCCGGTTAGCTTCTCCCGCGATCATTCTCCAAAAACTTTCCAATGTGCCTCCATGCACATCTACTTGCTCCGGGGCTCCCTTTTGAAAACCAAGCAACTCCCTAATGTACTCATAGGGAATCACTTGTTCCTCTCTTTCCAAACGGATTGAGAGACTCGGCACTCCTTCATCAAGTATAGGCGCCATGGTCA
This sequence comes from Cenchrus fungigraminus, assembly GCA_036936925.1. Lineage (NCBI taxonomy): Eukaryota > Viridiplantae > Streptophyta > Magnoliopsida > Poales > Poaceae > Cenchrus > Cenchrus fungigraminus. Next base: position 54,751,331 of record CM072778.1, read on the forward strand.
TGAGAATTTCCATGGTGAATTCCTTGTGGGTGTTTGCCGACACTCCGTTGGAGAATTGCACCCAACCTAGGTGTCCCAACATGTAATAAATATCCGTATGAAAACCCAACACTTGGAGCTTGGTCGTCGAAGTAGACGTTTGCCACAAGCCTCTTCTCAAGGCGAGTGAGCTTCTCCTCCTCCTCCTCCATCTTGATAATAAACCCATACTTGTAATATCGCGGAGCGTATGGAGGTGGAGCGGATGATCATGTCGAGCGACGAGGTCGGATGGGCGGCTCCTCCGTGCGTCCTTGTGGTTTGGTGAATCGCATAGACGAGCTTCGTGTGGCCCTCATGCCACCGAGGAGTAGAGTGTCGTTCCTCCTCGGTGGTGTCATGTCCTCCTCCATACTCCGAGGAGACTTAGAGACCGAGTGCCTCCTCGAAGAGCTTGTTGATGATGGCTTGGACGACGATGATCCCTTCTTTTTGGTGAAGAGACTTGTAGTTTTCTTCCACATGGTTGCTGCACTCTTCCTCACAAATAGACCCGGGGTTTTGAACCAGTAGTAAGGCACACAAAAATTATTTGGAGTATGGACTTCAAGTGGACTTAGGATGGATTTTGATGGACGAAACAAAACTCGAAGTGGGAAGCTATGTCTCTGGAGGTTTTGGACTTAGAACTCAGGAACACGAACAAAGAGCTGGACGAGTGACTTACCTGAGGAAGACGGGCACCAGGGGGCTTAAAAAGAGGTGAGGCCGGCTGGTCTGGGCCGACCGGCCTGGGGTCCTTGCTGCTCCACTTGGCTCCAATTTTGTCCAGTGCACTCCATCCTTGGTTGTTGCTTTGTGACCGCATGCTCCACGGGGTTGCACCGCCCAAATGCTCTCGTCCACTCTTTTGCTTGCATGATTAATCCTTCCACTTGATTGTTTTTCTTTGAGTCACTTCCATGCTCCCTTGCCTCACATGCTTTCATGAGATTCCTGCAAAACAAAGCTTTGGCTGCCCCCCATGCTTGTCCTTTGCATGTGGTTTGATGATAAATGTTGGAGGGGCATCCCGTGATGCATCATGGTGTATGTGTGGTTAAGTTAACTCAAATGCCTCCCTCTAAACATGTTTTAATGCTAAGCACTCCTCTAATTTCGAAAAATAAAATTAAACTCAGAGCTTGCAATGAGTTCAAATATATTTAGAGGAGTTTTTAAGCATCAAAAACAAATGTATGTCGAAAATGTTTTCTGACTACTTTTATTTTGGTCGCACCGGTATTGTTTGCTTCCATTAGTTGAGAGCAAGCCTTTCCCGGCTTGATCGTGGGGGCATAGGTTTAGGTTCTAAATTTGGTTAAATGTGAGAGAGATTTTGAATGAAATAACATTAAATGAGGTTTAGAAAAATTCTAACTCTAGAGAAACCAAGGATATGAATTTTGAACAAACCAAAAGTTAAGTTTCTAGGTTCACGCGAGTCCTACCATGCGCTGAAATTTAAATATCATCTAGGAACATAGCGTGGCTCTACTCGTGTGTTTTTAGCATGAAAAACAAGTCAACCATAACATCATGAAGAGGATGAAAGGTTGAGGTAGGTTCTGAATTTTTTTTTGGTTTTGGTTTCTCAAAAAGAAACAAATAACACATAGGATGGCACATGTAAAGGGTTTATGATCCAAATAAAATATCCAAACAAAATTTATAACTCTAAACATTATCCAACCACTTTAAGAGTCTATGAATGTCTTGCGTAGCAAAAATCTAAAACCAACTTACTTGAACGACTCAAAAAATCTTGATTGGGTTGTCGTCCCGGTAGCTTATTCTTGACTTGACAAAACGGGTTGCCTCCAGCCTAGCGCTTCGTTTATAGTCCATGGCTAGACTTCTTCACTTGTTTACTTCGGATCAACGCTCTTTGCGGGTGTTACAATCTTGGGTACCCACTTCTGCACCATCTTTGGCGCAGGCTTATTCTCCGGCTTAGTCATTTTTTTGGTCTTCACTGGCGGCTTTTGTTCCTTGATGTTGACGGAAGCGACAAGTTCCTTGATTTCCTTCACTTCCTTCTTCTCTGGTTCTTCCTTCTTCCTTGGCTCTTCCTTACTAACGCGACGATGAGGCGGAATATATTTAACTTTGATCATATTGCATACCTCGAAGCGTGGTCGAAACTTGAAGGAACTCCTCTCGCCGTTGATGTCGAACTTGATTTCCCCCTTCCCGACGTCGATGGTAGCTCCCATGGTCTTGAGGAAGGGCCTCCCAAGGATGAGTGGCGGCTTCTCCCTTTCTCCCATCTCGAGCACCACGAAGTCGACGGGGATGAAGTGGTATTCGACCTTCATGGGCACATCCACGGCGATGCCCAAAGGATAGCGAATGGAGTTGTCACCCAACTCCAAGCACATGGCCATAGGCCCTAGCTCCGGTAGGCATAGCTTCTCGAACACGTCTCTTGGCATGACGCTCACACTGGCTCCAAGGTCGCATAATGCCTTCTCAAACTTGAATGAACCAACGGAACACGGAATCGTCGGGCATCCGGGGTCTCCTTCCTGTTGGTATTTCTTAACCTCACCACTAGTGGCGCGTCTAGCGTGAGCGTGTAAGCAACACCCAGGTACACTGACGGGTGCGAACAAGTCCGCAAGCGCACGGATACACCGTTGTAGCACTTCTCCCTCGGGAGTATTCCAAAGGGTATCGAATCCAAGGTACGGTTGGGTAATCTACGAGTGACTTATCCAAGGACACAGGATCTCTGCTAAGGTAGGCGAGAGGTATGGTATCTCTTGTAGGTACTTGGTTCTAGGGGGTACAAGCTGCAAAGGGTCTCGCTTCGGACACCGGACCCTCCTGGCTATAACAGTCGGTTCATGGCAAATGGTTGCCTACACCTGTATCCGAACGTGGGGGATTCCGAAAGGGTCCAACGGCTGTCACCACCGCGGCCTACCCCAAGACAAACCGTGGGATACAAGGCAATCAAAGGATAACCCGTAGTCCAGACACCACGTCTGCACCACCGACTACTACTATAGCACGGCTACGTCTGACGTCCTGTAGCAACACTATAGCACTCCGTAGAAATACGGAGTGACAAACCCGCGAGTACAACTAGACCTTACCCATCATGGAATCAAGATGATACAAAGAGATATGAATGACACATTGGTCTAATTCAGATATGCAGAGTACTCACTATATTCTAATTGACAAGCAGTCACACAAACGGAATGCAGAATTATTCATCGAGCCAACAAGATCAAAGGATCGTGTCACGAAGAACACGAGCCTCTAAATGATGAACAGATGAAGAACTCTAGAACATATCACCCATGTACGGATACGACTTTAGTCTAATTGGAATATAATGAAATACTCACTTTAGTCTAAATGAAGAACAGTATCACTCACGAGGTACAAAGAGATGATGAACGAAGAACGGATCATCGCATCTCCCTTCTACTCACCCACACTCTCTCCTCTCTACCTAGCACTACCTAAGCTAGATCCTCCTCACACTCATATTCCTAGTGGGATGAGGTTTCACCTCCACCAAGAAGGAATGAGAAGGAGGAGAGGAGGCTAAGGTAAGAAGTTGCCTTCAAGTCTGTTGTCCTATTCTTACCCCCTCCCCTTCTATTTATAGGCGTCAAGTGGAGCGAGACACCCCGGGAATGGCTTCTAGGACCAATGGGCGAACACCATGTGGAGGCCCAGGATCAGCCGACCAAAGGTCGGTTCGGCTGATCCCTGGGTCGGCCGATCCCCACGTGGCCCGCCTCAGCTTGTGCTTTCTCTGAGCGGCTGACTGGTGGGCCCTGAGGTCGGTTCCCGGTGTACACGTGTGTTGGAGGCGGTTTAGGCGCTCTGGTGGGCTATAGGATCCATGTGATGCACGCGTGGCGATCTCTGATTCGCCGAGGCTCTCTCTCTTGGATTGGTGACGTCATTGATCCAGGGGATGCTTGCATGGCAGCCCCTCATTGGTTGAGCCTGAAGTGCTAGGATCATAGAGGTGTGCTTTCTCTTCATTTCTTATGCTAAACACTTGCATTCATCTTCATACAGCCACTTGTGGAAATTGTCAGTTTAAAGCCCTATTCTAGTGCGGATGCATGATTCTCATGTTGAAATGCAGGGATTGACGGCCTTAAATTAGGTACTTAGCAGCCGTCAACAACTCCCCCACACTTGCCCTTTGCTCGTCCCGAGCAATAGGGAAGAGATTGAGCGGGTTAAACCATGGGTATGAAACATACATAAGAATTATTCCAGGTCATACCTTGCTCTTGTGAACTTTGTGGAGTGGCTACCATGCCATCTTGAGTAGTTGATAAGAGGAATGACCATGAATCGAATCCCTCAGACATCTGAGGGTAAGCACTTGGGGTTTTCAAAAAGGGTTTCAACGAAAAACTTGGTCTGCCCCCTTCTTTGATTCTCTCGTGTCGCTCAATGTGTATATGTCCTCACCTAGGCCTGACTGCCTTAAATCCATCCTATTTCTAGCAGGCTTATGTGGAGCTCAGGGTAGGATACGAATAGTATGGCATACTTGCATTGCATGTATTGCAAAGTCAAAAACTGGATCCAAAGAGTAAATCAAGTCATACAGTCAGATCAAGAAGTGCACATGTAGGGATGTGGTAGATATGGCAAGGTGGACACTAGGCCCGGAATGGGTGCTAGTTATCACCATATTCACTAAACGAGATGAATGAGCTGAATGACTCCATTGCATAGTCCCCTCTCTTATATATATATGAAGTTATGAGAACATGGCTATCCTCTTTTCTCTCCCCTTTTTTTTGGAGGGACCTTCATGTGCCCCTTTATATATATATATATATATATATATATATATAGGATAAATCCATTCTACTCCCGGGTGTAGTTACTCCCACGTTCAAAAAACCACTTTGTGTATGTGTACATACCCATTTATCACTTGGAGTATCTCCACATACCTAAAATAAGATTTATCAAAGTGATAACCATGAAAAAATTTCAGTGGAACTCATAATTTTTTGCACCTTGTGATGTATGTTATTTCCTATATTGAAACATGAGTATGTTCACTAACTTTATGTTTCCTTACACATAAAAAAATAGTATGTCCACATACCACTTTTAAAAATCAAGTATGTGTACATACTTTTTTTAGAAACCTCAAGTATGCAAAGATACCTTCTAATTTGTGAGATACAAGTATGGGAGTAACTACACCCGGGAGTAGATAAAACTCGTCCTATATATATATATATATAGGATAGCCATGCCTCTTTACAAAATACTTGAGGAGAGAGAAATCAATGCACATGATGGAGCATTTATGTAGATGGATAGATGAATGATACAATGCTAACTTCCAGAGTAGAAGCATAGCAAGGGGGAAATAGTGGTGTGCACATAATTCTTGATCATGAAAGCATGAAAAGATTGCTCATAGGGTCACGGGATTTGACAAAGCTCAAAGCAAATAACAAGCAGCATATGAGTACAAGGTTTTCAACTAAAAACATCATATGGCTTTGGTAGGACTGGACATATCAAAGAAGAGCTGCTAGAGCATTTTTTTAACCCAAGAACTTATACCTTCAGAGCTAAGATCTTGTCATCAAGCCATATCTCTCTGGTCAAATACTTAGATGAGCATGTGTCCTTATAAGGATATGGTTCACAAGCCTCAAGAGTATAAACAAGGGATAGAACTTATGCATGTCAACCACAGGTACGGAGCAAGCATTACCATAAAATTCTCAAGTTGCTCATAAAAGATTTTATAAAAGGGCATAACGAACTCAAGCATCATGGTTGAATGAGGTAGAGATGCAAACCGGCGCTGGTTGTTGATGCAGACCGAACGAGGTTTTCGTGATGTGAAAATGTGTCTCCGTTCAGGTTCTTTAAACACGAGTGATCGTAGCGCTGTGCGAGTGTGGTGTGGGTGTAAGTACCCATCGTGTTCGCGTCTGGAGGAATGCGACTCTCCCCCACACTATCTTGTACCTGGATGTAGTTCTTCAAGACAAACAAAAACAGAAACAACTGACACACATGCGACTCGACCAGGTTATCTGACCGGTGGAGCCGAATTATTTTATTCAAGTTCATAATGAAATAGGCGCTTACACACATGATGGGAATAAAAATTGAAAGGGAAATAAACATGGAAGGAAACAAACTAAACTAAGCGCCTATGGAAAATGAAAAGTGGGAGTAGCCCTCTACTCCGCAAAGAGGGCTTCCAAACCCTCTGCCTTAATCAGGCGCTGCAGCAGAGCGTCCATCTCCCTACGGGTCTCGAGGAGAAGACGCCTGAGCTGCCGATACTCTTCTCGTTGCTTCTTCACAACCTTCACCAAGGTTTCGTACTCGAGGTACACATCTGCCAATCTGTCTGCCACCTTACTGGTTTGGAGACTCCTCCTGTTAGGTAGCGAAGCTAGGATATCTTCGAGTTCTGTCTCCCAGTGTGGTGGGTATGGTTCTGGCACCCCGCAGCTGTCCTTCGGGGTCCTCACCCCAAAGATGTGAAACCTAGTCTAGGGCTGCGGAAGCTCATCCCAAATATCCTACTCATATTTGTGATAGAAAGGCTCATGATCCTTGCTAAAGAGCGATCCTACGTAGCGCTCTCTAGGCTTTAATGGTGGGCCTGGCCAGTCATCGTAGAGAACCTTCTTGCTTGAACCAGGGGCTGGTTTCATCCCTAGGGCGGTAAACTGGGCGCGATGACCAGCGAGAGTGGGGGGTGAGGATGAGCCGCGTCTGGCTGGGGGCTCTATCGAGTCTCCAGTGGGGCTTCTCATTCTCCTCCCTCGCTCCGGGGTCATCAAATCATCCTGAGATCCGTCCCATGGATGCAACTTGTCGCTCCCTAAGTCGCTGAAGAAGGACTTCTCCCCTTCAAAGGGGGACGGGGCCTTCATCCGATGAGGCTGTGCGTCCCGGCTGCTCATGATGGCGGTGCGGTGGCTGTGAAGGGGAAGGAGCAGGGGAGATGGAGTTCTGCGTGGCTCGAAATCCGTCACGCGGCGAGGAGGAGATCTCTGGAGGACGAAAGGAGACACACGCGAAAGGGGAGAGGCGGCGGCGCCCTTGTTGGGTTGGCCGACCTAGTGGGTCGGCCAAACCCATATGGGCCCCGCTGGGCCTCCCCTTTGGCCTGTGGGTTCTATCAGGGCTCACGGTCTCAGGGCCAGGTGTCCCGTAGATTTTGAGGTTGGGGGCTCCAGTAATGGCTAGGACAAGGGTTTAGGCATAAATGCCCGCACTCCTCTTCTGACTTTACTGAACCCTCTTCCCGTATAAACAGCGCAACATAGGGGGTTCACCTGAACTCATGCCCGAGTAGAAAATATGTGGCTGCCCTTTCTTAGATCATCCCCCTCTTCCAAAGATGACAGAGGTGATGTGGATGAGCACAAGATTCGGCGTATGGCCAGAAGTGCTCTGGGAGTGAAACCTGCACCTCTGGAAGCATGGCTCAAGAATGCTCGGACCCCAGATCAAGTCAGTGAGATTCCATGGGTCGAACAAGCATTCGAGCTGTAAATCAAGAGTGACAAACTTGCCAGCTCGTCTCTCCTTAGGTTGCTACGGGTTCTCACCCTCACCAGTGTGAGGATGACACGTAAGCCAACCCAAGCTTCCAACGGGATTGCAAAAAGACCAGGGTGTAACCACACTCCCGCTAGGCATCGATCAAATAAAGGTGTCAGAATGGGATTTATGCCTACTTAACTTGATCGGCATCGGTCCTAGCTGAGCTCATGATGATGAGATAGGCTGCTCAACTGGATCGGTGTAAAGTTGTGCTTTCCAAGGCCAGAAGTATAGAGACTTGCGATCTTGGGGGCAGTGTCTTGACCTAACCCTCGGTGTGGCGGCACCTCAGGTTGGGCCTTGACATGAAGCACAAAATATCCATCGTAACCTCTCCCAGAAAGTCGTAGCCGAAGTCAAGATAGTCATTCTCGCCAGGAACAACCACCCTTCTTTGATTACTCCTTTCCTCCATCCTTCGAGACTAAGTCTCGAAGGTCGGGTTTTTAAGAGAAGAAACGATAGGGGAACCTAAAGGCAGAACTCACACTAGGTGCTCTTTCCCATAGATTCCTGCTAGTCAAGAATGACATCTTCAACAAGAGCGTGGAGAAGGTTGGTATGTAGGCTTGAGCTCTCTCGAAGATGGATCTAGGCAACTCATTACCACGATTGGCTACCTCGATGCTCAGGACGGGCGGGGAGCTGAAATCCCGGAGTTTTTCTAGAATTTCCTTTCCTCGCTCCAGCTCTAAGAACACAAAAACGCCTCCCGACATGGCATCAAGCGTCGTACCACTATCCCTTAGCAAACCAAGCCGGAAATGCTGCAAGAGCACCAGGTCTGGCAGATCAAGGACTGAGCATGACTCGGTCATAGAGGCAAAACGATGCCATGCCATGCCTAGGGACTCCTTCTCTTTCTGTTGGAAATGGAGGACCGCCATTCTTAAAGAAATGATACGACTCAAGGTAAAGAATCGGGTGCAGAAAGCTGCTCTCAATGCTCCCCAATTGAGGTGATCATGCCCAAAACAACGGTACCAAGTTCTCGCTCCTCCTGAAAGGGAGAACGGGAACAAGTTCCTCCTAAGAACATCCTGTGTCGCCCCGGTCTTACCCTGGGTAGAGCACAGTTGTTCAAAGTCTCTCACATGGGCGTAGGGATTTTCATGACTTTCCCCTGAGAAGGAATTGTTCTCAACTAGCCTAATGAGGGATGGGTGAACCATACAGGGTGTTAAGGAGGCGGGTCGCCTCCACAAGGATGATTCTACTGGTTCACTCATACTCGGCGGAAGGTGTGTACAAGGATAACCTTCCTGGGATAACGGGGGTAAAGGTAGAAACAAAAAGGAAAACAAAGGATACGAGGATAATCGGGTTCGTAGATTCTCGATAACCGTTCCCCGGCAACGGCGCCAGAAATTCTTGTTGGTATTTCTTAACCTCACCACTAGTGGCGCGTCTAGCGTGAGCGTGTAAGGAACACCCGGGTACACTGACGGGTGCGAACAAGTCCGCAAGCGCACGGATACACCGTTGTAGCACTTCTCCCTTGGGAGTATTCCAAAGGGTATCGAATCCAAGGAACGGTTGGGTAATCTACGAGTGACTTATCCAAGGACACAGGATCTCTGCTAAGGTAGGTGAGAGGTATGGTATCTCTTGTAGGTACTTGGTTCTAGGGGGGTACAAGCTGCAAAGGATCTCACTTCGGACACCGGACCCTCCTGGCTATAACAGTCGGTTCACGGCAAATGGTTGCCTACACCTGTATCCGAACGTGGGGGATTCCGAAAGGGTCCAACGGCTGTCACCACCGCGGCCTACCCCAAGACAAACCGTGGGACACAAGGCAATCGAAGGATAACCCGTAGTCCAGACACCACGTCTGCACCACCGACTACTACTATAGCACGGCTACGTCTGACGTCCCATAGCAACACTATAGCACTTCGTAGAAATACGGAGCGACGAACCCGCGAGTACAACTAGACCTTACCCATCATGGAATCAAGACGATACAAAGAGATATGAATGACACATTGGTCTAATTCAGATATGCAGAGTACTCACTATATTCTAATTGACAAGCAGTCACACAAACGGAATGCAGAATTATTCATCGAGCCAACAAGATCAAAGGATCGTGTCACGAAGCACACGAGCCTCTAAATGATGAACAGATGAAGAACTCTAGAACATATCACCCATGTATGGATACGACTTTAGTCTAATTAGAATATAATGAAATACTCACTTTAGTCTAAATGAAGAACAGTATCACTCACGTGGTACAAAGAGATGATGAACGAAGAACGGATCATTACATCTCCCTTCTACTCACCCACACTCTCTCCTCTCTACCTAGCACTACCTAAGCTAGATCCTTCTCACACTCATATTCCAGGTGGGATGAGGTTTCACCTCCACCAAGAAGGAATGAGAAGGAGGAGAGGAGGCTAAGGTAAGAAGTTGCCTACAAGTGTGTTGTCCTATTCTTACCCCCTCCCCTTCTATTTATAGGCGCGGGCACCGGCGTCAAGTGGAGCGAGACACCCCGGGAATGGCTTCTAGGACCAATGGGCGAACACCACGTGGAGGCCAGGGATCAGCCGACCAAAGGTCGGTTCGGCCGATCCCTGGGTCGGCCGATCCCCACGTGGCCCGCCTCGGCTTGTGCTTTCTCTGAGCGGCTGACTGGTGGGCCCTGAGGTCGGTTCCCGATGTACATGTGTGTTGGAGGCAGTTTAGGCGCTCTGGTGGGCCATAGGATCCATGTGATGCACACGTGGCGATGTCTGATTCGCCGAGGCTCTCTCTCTCTTGGATTGGTGACGTCATTGATCCAGGGGATGCTTGCATGGCAGCCCCTCATTGGCTGAGCCTGAAGTGCTAGGATCATAGAGGTGTGCTTTCTCTTCATTTCTTATGCTAAACACCTGCATTCATCTTCATACAGCCACTTGTGGAAATTGTGAGTTTAAAGCCCCATTCTAGTGCGGATGCATGATTCTCATGTTGAAATGCAGGGATTGACGGCCTTAAATTAGGTACTTAGCAGCCGTCAACACTTGTTTCTCTAATACATTTGCAATAGTGGTGCTACATTGCTCGGACATCTTGACGTGATCCACCCCGACTGTTGCTATCTCATACTTGTTTGCAAGTATATCTTTGAAGTAGCGAGAATATGTAGGAACTTGAAGGGCGTTCAATAGCAGCATGTTGATGCTCAACCTACGCACAACCTCCACAAACTTCTCAAAATGATTATCAAGTTTACCTTGGAAGTAGCGTGGCTTGAGTTGCGGTATCTTCGTGTCTTCTCCCGGCATCTCAAACTCGGGATCTTCGGTGATGATTTCGGTAACCTTCTCCTTAGCAAATTCCTCCGCCTCGGTAGATGGCTTAGGCTTTCTACCTCTTGCGGAATGCTCCGGATCTTCGGTCTCCTTCCCCGAACTAGTTTGAATGGCCTTCACCGTCTTGGGACCTTGAGGTTGTCCCAGAAGCTTCCCTTCATTAGCGGATAGGCGCCCGGCAAGTTGTCCCACTTGTGTCTCGAGCATCTTCATTATGTTGAGCACTTGATGGTTGGAGCTTCCGACCTCCGTCACCTTGCTATCGATGTTCTCCAACACCTTGTCTATGGCTTTGAACTTGGTGATGGTGTCCTTGTTGATCTTAGCTTGCTCGTGCATGAAGTCCTTCAATTGCATACGAAGAGGAACCGAATTTGGAATGGACGAACTTGCATTAAATTGAGGTCTACCTTGCCCGTAGCGGAAGTTCGGCAAATCTCCCTTCCTCATGTAGTCGAGCATCTTGGCTTCCTCCGGGCAATCTTTCTGGACATGGCCATACTCCCAACACTCTTCACATGTGGATCTTGCTTCGGCAGCCTTTAAGTCTTGAGCTTCTTTCTTCTCTATCTCCATCTTTTCCAACTTCCTCATAAGTGAGTCGATCTTGCCTTCGAGTAGATCTTTCTTCTCCACTTGCAAGACTCCTTTGACGTTCCCCGTGGGTTGAACCGGAAGTAAGCGTCCGGATGACGCCCATGTGTCATTGTCCGCGACCTTCTTGAATAAAGTGAAAGCTTGGGTCAGCATAAGCTCGATGATGGATCCTCCCGCCGATGCATTGATGATCGTCCTTGACGCCATGGTAAGTCCTTGGTGGAACTTTTGAACGAGATCTTCCTTCGGGAATTTATGATGTGGAACCGCCCGAGTGTACTCATTGAAGCGCTTGAAAGCTTTCGATATGGTCTCCGTAGGATATTGAGCAAAAGTAGCAATCTTATTGCGCAAGCTTTGAGTCTTACCCGGTGAGTAGTATTCCTTCATGAAGGCTCTCATCAAGGCATTCCAATTTTGCACCGTCTCTGTCGGTTGAGAGTAGAACCATTGCAAAGCTTTTCCGAGTAGCGAGAACGGAAAGAGCCTTGCCCTCATTTGATTTTAAGTCACCCCTTCCATGTTGAATGTCTGACAAAGTTGAATGAACGCTTGGAGGTGAAGGTTTGGATCCTCTTTACCGGTGAAGGGTGAATGTTGCACCATGCGGATTGTTGAGGTCTTGATCTCGAATGGTCTTCTGATCTCCGTGAGGTTCAAGATTGGTAGGTCGACGATGTCCGGGGTGCATAGCTCCCCGATCTTGCGCTCCGGCTGCGGTTGATTTCCCATCGGTTGTGGTTGAATTTGATTTTCCCTAGGGCTTGGAGGTGGTGATTCCTTTAGAGACTCCGACGATCCTTCGGCCTCCGCTTTTGGATCTGCAAATTCCAGCTTTTTCGCTTGTGCTTCACGTCTCCTTAGCCTGTAAAGTTTTTCTAGATCATCCACAAAATTTTCGGGTTTGTTGGAGAGGTAGCCGTCCATCTCCTGTTAGGGTTAGCAATAAACAAAATATATACAAAAACAAAAATAAAAACAAATCTAAGAAAAACTAGGGTTAGTCAAACTAGATTAGATTGATTTTTGAGGATGATCAAAAGTTAGTAGATGCAAAAAGAAAAACCAAAAGAAAACTGAAAATATTCACAAAGAGCAATAAAAGATCGAATCTTGATCACTTGTTCCCCGGCAACGGCACTAGAAAAAGGGGCTTGTTGACGGTGTATATGCGTATCAAACTTCGTTTGGATTGCAAGCGGACAAATCCTCCGTCGTAGTCAAGGGACCCTTCTTCCCTCAAGTGTGAACCCAAGGTATCGAATCCGTGGAACAAATATGTGATGCAAGAATCAATCTAATAAAGACACAAACACTTTAATCTTTGAAAGGTTGTTGCTTCAGCATCTAATCTAGAGAACATCAAAAGAAACGAATCTAATCTATGAAAACCGGAGGTAGCAAGAGATAGAGAGGGATAGGTAAAACTAATCTAGAGAGATTGGATCAAGCTCTTGTTGAAGTTCCAAGCAAAGAAGAATAAACCAAATTGAATCTCATAAAAAGCTTCTTTAAATCGCGGTTTCCCTTCCAACTCTGAAGACGACCACCTTTTGGAGCCACTGTTCTGTCACAACGCACTCCTATTCGTACGGGTTAGCCTAGGGCGAGTCCAAAGGACAAGTTGAAATCTCTAGGTAGGTCAGGCATGCACCTCTAGCCACCACGGCTACAAGAACACCCTCTATGATCTATCTCGAGAATAGATCTTAAAGTAAGAAAAGCCAATTGAAATCAAAGTCGTAGAAGAAGCACTTGATCGCTAGAAATCGGATTGCAACTTGATAATTCAACATACTCAAAGGTACATGGACAAGATCACCACCGGGATCCTACCTTGATCTTGCTCCTAGCTCTTGGAACTCCGACGTGGTCTTCCTTGTAAGTTTCCCACGTCGGCTAGGGAAACCCTAGACAACTAGCTCGACCCTCTCCTCTCCAGAATGGTGTCCCTCTCTTCTCTGCTCCTCGGCGGCGAATGACGAATGAGTTGATGCGTGGCTCTTGGCAGGGGGACTATAAATAGTCCGAGGATCGTCTAGGTCAAAGGGGGCACGAATGGGCCCCGAAATGGGCTGGGCCGACCGGCCTGGGCCCATTTCGGCCCATCTCGCGGCTTGCTTCGTGGATGTTGCTTCCCGTGTCTTCTAGAATGTTCTCCCTTCTGCATTTGGGCCCTTGACGTCAGTTCCTCCGCGGTTTGGATAGAGCTCCTTGTCTCGCAAGATTCAACATTTTCGGTTCAGGTCCTCGGAGTTTTCCGTCTTCACGGGCTGGTCCTTGGGCTTCTTGGAGTCATGTTCACTTCATTGCTTGACTTGTGCCGGGCTTGATGGTCTTCTCACGAGGTGCTTGAAGAACTTTACCGGAAGTCTTGCTTTTAACATTAAATTCCTGCATAAACATCACTACTGGAAAAACGGCCTTTTGTACCGGTTCAAAACCCTCATTTGTATCGGGTATAGAACCGGTACAAACCATCTGCTACAAATGAGGTATAGCATTTGTACCGGGTATCCCGGTACAAATGAGGTGGATTATGCCCCGGTACAAATGTGATTTCTCCGTCAGCTCCGTTTGCCCCGTTCCCCTTCCTCTTTTCTTTTCTTTTCTTTTCTTTTATTTTCTTTTCTTTTATTTTCTTTTCTTTTCTTTTCTTTTCTTTTGTTTTCTTTCTCATCTCATCTCAATCCACAGTTCGGATTCAGATACAAAATTTACAAATCACAACAAATCAATTCATAACAAACACAAGTTCCAAATCACAATTCCTTTGCATCTCACAACAATCCATCTCACAAATTTTACAATCTCCATGCATCTCTCAAGAATCATAATCAATCCTACAACAACATCAAAAATCAAGAACTTCCCACACCTCAGGAGTCTTGGCCCTGCGCTCGGCGCCCGCGCCCGCCGGCTGCCCGGCGCCCGCGCCCGCCGGCCGCGCCCGCCTGGCCGCCACACGCGCCCGCGCCCGGCCGCCCTGTGCGCGCCCGCACTGCCCCGCACGCACCTGTGCCGCCTGGCCGCCGCGCGCGCCCGCATCGCCCCGCGCGGGCCTACGCCGCACGCCCGCCCGCCCCGCGCGCGCCCGCCGGCCCTGCCTCCTGCGCAGATCGAGAAGCTAGCAGTTAGTACTCAGAGAAGAGGAAGGAAGAAAGAAGAAAGAAGGAAGAGAAAGATTTAATGAGAGAGATAAGGATGGAGGGGGTAGTGGAGAATTAAAAGGGTGCAGTGGCTGGGAACGAGAGGTGCCGGTAGAAAATTTTTCTAAGTCCCCACGAGATCGACTCAATGATATTTGTACCGGGTTTCTTTTTTACCCGGTACAAATGTCACCACATTTCTACCGGGCGGTGGCTTTGCCCGGTAGAAATGTGAGGCCAGCAAATTTGTACCGGTCAGAGCCACCACCCGGTACAAATGTGAGGCATTTGTACCGGGTGGGTTGCATCAGGCCCCGCCGAGCCTCTGTGAGAGGACATTTGTACCGGTTGGTGGCTCCAACCGGTACAAATGTCTTTATTTGTACCGGGGGGTAAAATACCCGGTACAAATGAAAAATCAGGCCTGGGATATATGTGTGATTCTCTTGTAGTGCATTAAACTCCAAAACTGACATACACGAACTTACTTGTTATATCAAGGGGGTTAGTACCAATGGATAAGATATAAAATTCATGTCAACACCGAAGGTAAACTCATGGATAGGTTGACGGAAATTCACCGTCAACAGCACTCTGCCTCTATTCTCTCGACAACACACCCCCTCGTGTGGGAACTTCCCCTGCGAACCCCCCTTCTCGCGTGAACCCCCCCTGGCGACCGTGAGCCGTGCATCATGCTGCGGCCTATGCGGTTTGGTCCTTCCTGCCCTTATGTTTTTGGAAAGTAAAAAAAAAGAGAGAGAGAAAAAAAGAAAAACCCCACCACGTCTCGCCCCCCTCCCTCGCGCAGGAATCCCTCGTGCGAAGGACGCAGATTGGGTGCCTTTGCTTCTTCAAGGCACCACGTACCTTAGCTTCAGCAGCCGAGCCAGGAGTCCGTGAGGGAGGCGAGCGGAGGCCGTGGTGGGAGGAGGAGTGGGACCAGATCACCAGGTGTGGTGGGGGCAGCTGCATAGTAAAAAGGCTGCATAACTGCAGAAGGTGCAGACTGTCACAGCGTTGTCTAGAAATAAACTTATCTTAGCACAATTTTTTTACTAAAATAAACAAAATGAAGAGTTTCTTAAAAAAACAAATGAAGGGATTGATAATTATACCCTGTTTAGTTTGTTGAAAATTTAATGTGGAAATTGTAAATTAAAAATTAGAGGGACTAAACATGATTTAATTATAAAATTAATTACATGAATGGCCAAAAAATTCACTAGATGAATCTATTAAAACTAATTAATCTATCCATAGAGATTATTTAGTCTGGCACGACATTGTCTAATCATAGTCTAATTAGGCTCAATAGATTCGTCTCGCAATTTCATTCAGGGTTATGGGATGAGTTTTGTCATTAATCAACATTTAATACTATTAATTAGTGTACATAGATTCCATGTGATGGGTGAATTGTGAAAAGTTGCAAAATTTTCCTCAACTAAACAAGGCTATATGTCATTCGGGTATGTTTTACCTCAAGTTTGATCACTCGGGTCTATTTAGTTTGTTGGCGAAAAACTTTGCGATCTTACATATGTCTCATGAGATGTCAGAAGAGGTGTTTCGGATACTAATAATCTGATGAACAAGTTCCACTACAAATAATCTTAACAGTTGAATTACTCGGTCCACCTTAAAAAACATGTCGTTTTGGAAAAATGTGGAACATATTACTAAGGAGGTAAAATCACCTCGATCGCCTCTATTTATTAGCCATATTTTGTGTTAATTGACTTTTGCATGCCTATATGTGCATGTACAGATGCCAAAATTAAGTAAAACGAGATTTTAAAAGATAAATTTTGAATCCTAAAACAAAATGTTTTTTTGTTGGGAGGGAGTACACTCAGTTCCAAACCCCTCAAATATTTATCAATCTTTAAAAAAATATTAATATTTAATATTAGAAAAATAATATTTAGTTTGTTAATTTATTTTTTCTTCCAGCATGTCGACACCCTAATTTTTATTTGATTTTGGTGAAGAAAAGTGCAAAAAAATATTTTTCCTTAGCCTACACCTGATCCATTGACCATTGGTCTGTAGTACTGCCACACCCTGTGTTGTCTGTCTCTACTGCGCTGCCGGACCCACCACACAGTTCACGGCTCCTCCAAATAAACCAGCCTCCGCGCGCTGTGAAGGAGGTAAGGTACGTGGTGCCTTGAAGAAGGTAAGGCACCTGATCTGCGTCCTCGTGCGAAGCCACTTCGGCCGGGAACGCCACACCGTGAGATCGCCCCTCCCCTCACGAGACCCCTCCACGCCACGGTTTTTCTTGTTACCCCTTTTCCACGCACGCGCGCCCCACCTTTCTACTCACAGCAACACCGACCCTTCGCTGCAATTCCCCCCTCACGCGAACCCTCCTCGCGCGGCTCCCCCTCGCGCCGACCCGGGAGTCCGGGACACGCCACCGCGCCAACACCTTTCCCCACTCGCGCTGCAATTCCCTCCCACGCGGACTCCCTCGCGCCTCACGCCGTGTGTGGCGGTGCATGCCGTGGTTTGTCTCCCGGCGGTTCCCCCTCCTGTCTGGCCGGTTTTATCCAAAAAAACCAACGGATAGTAAAAAAAACAAATGAAACGTAATTAAAAAAAGGAAAGTCTAAAAAAAAGAGGAAGGGAACCGATCAGTTCATGGAGACCCTGCCGCGCGCCTGCTCCCTCCTTGGTTGCGACCCTACGTGCGCCTATTTTTTTCCTTCGTGGGCAGCAGCATGAGTTACCCCTCCTGGTACGCCGAGTGCCACGCACGCCGCGCCCTTCTGCTCGTGTCGTCACCAAGCGACACCGAGCCCCCCTCCCCCACACACGCCGTGTTTTTCCCTTGTCCCTGCTCGCAGTTTCCTCTCGGGGCAACTCCGCTTTTCCCCCTCCCGCCGAACCCCCTACCCACGGTTTGGCTCTTGTTCTCCTCCACTTTTGCACTTGTTTCCAGCAACATTTGTTCGTGTTAGCACTATTATTCAACTTTGCATTATTGTTTAATTGTGCTAATCCTTCAATTGAGTGCAGCCTTCCCAAAACTCCACAAAGTTTTACGTCGAGCAGTTTTTGTTTCGCTAGGCAATCGCTCCTCCAATCTTTCGCAGGTTCCACCGGTTGGTTGCCGTTCGCCCCTGTGTGCTTGATAAGAACAGATAAGAACTTGATAACAACACTAGTTTGAGTGCCTTTGTGAGTCATTACACCCTATTGTTGTCGTCGATTTTGTTTTTGTGTTTGCGCTAACCATGGCAGACGGCAACACCACGAGGGTTGAGCAGGAGCAGGACAATGGAGACCACCGAGGCAGTCCCCGACGTGTGCCACACCATTCCGGTATTGATTCATTTGCTAAGATTAAATTTAAAATTCCACCTTATAATGGCAAATATGATCCTGCTGCATATCTTGATTGGGAATTGGAAGTTGAACAACATTTTTCATACCATGATATTTCTGCTAGTTCTCAGGTTCGAACTGTTATTAGTGAATTTACTGATTTTGCTTTAATGTGGTGGCGTGACTATAATAAAAGACATCCAAGTACAATTCGAACCACTTGGTATCAATTGAAAGCTGTTATGCAATATAGATTTGTACCTTCTTATTATGCGCACGAATTGCTTAAAAAAATGTTGTGTTTTCAGCAAGGTTCCTAATCTGTAGAGGACTATTATCAAGAATTGCAAAAAGACATGATTCATTGTGGGTTATTAGGGAAAAACAACGCTGCTATGGCACGTTTTCGTGGTGGTTTGCACCATGAAATTCAGGACATACTAGATCATAAGGAGTATGCAGATATGACCACATTATTTGAATATGCTTGCCAAGTTGAATGTGAAGTGCAGGAACGTCGCTTGAAGCGATACTCTAACTCTTTTGCAGGACAAAGCTCGACAACCAGGTCAGCGCCCACTCTCCCAGTGCCATCCACGCCCACCACTACAACGATCGAGAGCAAAGCACCATCCACACCCACCACTACACCGCTCGAGAGGACGACCACTCCTGTAGGCACATCCTCATGTGCAAGTTCAGAACCATCATTTTACAATGCACCTACTAATCCTACTGAGAGCATAGGTAATGCCCATGGTGCTACACTCACGGAAGGTGAGAATTGTATTCATGTGCTGAATTTTTCCACAAATCATGTTTTAGTTGAGCAATTAATAGTGGAACCATCTCTTGATTTATCTTTGTCACATGGTGATTTGCTTGATATTTCTTGTGATAAAGATGAATTGTGTGCCACTACTTCAGTTTTACATGCAAGTGCTAAAAATAAACTTGTTATACATGTTGCTAGTAAAAATGATGAGATACATTTGTTGTCTTCTTTACATACCTTAGGTTACATTGAATTTGATGATTTGTGTAATCTAGATTGTTTAGAAGAGAGACTTTTTGCATATGCTAATTTTCCATGGTTGTCTAGACATTCATATCATGTTATTGGCAAATATAACAAGGGACAATATATGGTACATCGTGTTTACATTTGTTCAAATCTAAATTCTCCTGTTGTTGTGCAAGATTGTGATCGATTAGAGGGTAACCTTCATACAAACATATTCACTTGTTCCTCTAGTAGTTTTGTTTCGCAAGAAGGGAATCATTACTGGTGGCTCTCTATGATTTTTGGTGCTGAATTTTCTTGCAATAAACCGACTATTCCTGTTGTGTCCTTTGTTGGTACTAATCTTTTGCAGGATAGTAATGACAAACATCTTGTGGCTTTCGATAACGACGTGTCCCGAGATGCTGCCAATTTTATGAGAGATGACATGATACACAATTGGAAACATGGTCACATTCCTCTTCACAATTGTTTTGGTCTACTTTATTTCTGCAACCCCATTCTCCTTTGTGTTGTGCAGGATCGTTTTCAAGTACAATCGACGTCGAGGACGACTTTTCTTCAAAAGGGGAGAATGATGAGGACATGACACCCATGCATACAACCATGATTGGTGCATGGAATGGAGTAGAAGAAGTCCAACAATGGTGTCCAAGTCGAAGAGGAGGCACGAGGCTAATCCGGTTCGAGGCCCCGAGGTGGAGGCTGAAAGCAATTCAAGTTCGAGCCCAGTTCGGAGTACAGGAGCAGTGCGCACTAAATCGGACGCCCAGGTCGCATACGAAGTTGTATTTGGACGTTCTTTATATGGTTGGAAGCACAATTTCATAGAGCTTCCAATGGCACTGGTCTCACATCTAAATTCTTCCTGAGTCAACGGGAATCATCAAAACAAGTTGACGTTCAGAATCTACAAGGTGTTGCGTCGCCAGTTTTGTTGGGCCTTAAGCCCAAGTTGTGGGCGCCCCATCCTAGGATGCCCCAACCCTAGGACGCCCCTTCTCATATACTCAGTAGCCACCACCTTAGAAACTTGAGTTTGTTTACAAGTTAGCTGTAGCTACAACCGAACAGCCGCATAGCGCTGCCTTCGTGTATTGCAGACTCCACCTTCGAGTGATAGTAAGATTGCTCGCCTCTTTTTCTTGTTCGTTCTTCGATTGTGTATAGGAAACAATCTTCATGATCAGGCTGACTTTACACCGGCAAGGTTGGTAACCATCGGGAGTTGGTTCAGCGATTGCATTGGCGCTTCGAGTTTGCTTGTCGTAGTCGGAACGTGAGGGTCAACAACCACCAAATCGGATTTATCTCCACTCACCGAAAGATCGAGCACTCTGCCTCTATCAGCATACATGCACGTCATGGGCATATGGCTGGCTGCATGGTACGTGCGTGTGCATACATGACGGCACTGACGATGGCCACAGCTCCAACGACGACGGTGGCGACACCCGCGGCACCTACGGCGACTTTGGTGGTGGCAACAGCGGCCTCGACACCAACGACCACAGCAATGCCGGCGGCGACCGCGACCCCATCCTCGACGGCGGCGCGCGGCAGCGGCGTCACTGGCTGCGACTCCACCAACAACGATGACGGTGGCAGCAATGGCGTCGACAGTCACGGCGACGCCAAAGACACCACCAGCCACGACGGCAACGACATCCGCGAATCCGCCGGCAACGACGACGACAGCAGCAGCAGCGCCAACGGTGACGCCAACGACACCGCTGGCTACGGCAATGACGGCATCTGCGGCTACAGCAACGTCGACGGTGGTCCCGACATCATCAATAATGACCAAGGCGGCGACTACTCGAACAACTCGGGAAAATACTCAGGGACGGAACACAGGTCGTGCGAGTCGAGCTTCGCGAACAACCCGAAAACAACTCGTGAGAATCGACCTCCTACTCGAAAAGCCACCACTCCGATGGACTTGCATGCATGCATGCATGCGCTGGCCACAAACTAGTCGGGCACACAAAAAAAGAAGAAGAAGCTTGCATGCGGCATGCAGTGAACTACTCGGAACTACCACTACTCGTGCGAGTCTGGAACTACTCGGAAGAAAAACTACAACTACTCGTGCGAGTCGTGAACTACTCGGATGCGCTCTGACTTCCATGGCACGGTGACGCCCTCCACTCCACCATGGTTCTCGGCGTCACCAGCAGCTACGACTACCACGACAATGCAGGCGGCGCACCCTGCTCCATATCCTCCTCGACAGCCGGCGACACGTGTTCCTCCTCATTCTCCCGCGTCGACCGACGGTGCACAGACTCCTTCCAAGACCACGACTCCACCGGCGACGGTGACGGTGACCTTGGCACTGACGGCCGCGAAGACGCCAACAACAATCGTGACTCCGCCGGCAATGACGACGGTGGCCGCGACGACGCCCACGGCAACCGTGACTCTGCCGGCAACGACGATGGTGGCCGTTGCGCTGACTATGGCAGTGATGACAATGACAACCGCGACTCCCGCTGGCCTCGTCTCCAACAAGGTCGGCAACGAGGCCTCCTCCACCTTCGGTGGTGCCATGCCCATCTCGCCCCTGTGTTCTCCGGCCAGCGGTCCGCCCTCCACAGCATCATGCGCTCTCCGGCCGACGTTCCCGCCCGGCGCCACATCCTCCTCTGTTGTCACGTCCTCCTCATCAAGCAAGTCGGAAGTGCTACCTGGAGGCTAAGAAGTGACTCGAGCGAGTCGAGTTTACTACTTGGAGCCGGACAAGTACTCGTGCGAATCGCTCGAAAGCAAGAAACTACTCAGAGCAACAACTTAAAAAAAACTAGACATGCTTGTTACGACTTCATACCCACGCGAGCTAACGTGGAGATTTTTAATCTTTCCTTGTTTCCATGCATGTACGAGCTCCGAATCGCATCTCGTGGGAATCAAGTTTGCCAACTCGGGAAGCTACTCGAGGACGGACGGAAACAACTCCTGCGGATCGAGCGGCCTCATGGAAAATTACTACTCGGCCAATACTACTCGAAGACTTAAAAGAAGTCGTGCGAATCGAGCCGGCGCAGCTCTCCCCCGACCACGGTGGGCGGCGGCGCGGTGCCATGCCCACCGGCCACAACCACAACCGGCGGCCTCTGCTCTAATTCTTGACTGGCGACCGACCGCGTGCGGCAGCGCGAGGCCCTGCCCGCTTCCTCGATGCATGCCGGCTCAACGCGGCACCCCGCTCTGCCTCCTCCACAAGCTCGACAACGCACACCCCCCCACGACGTCCAGGGGCCTGCGCTCTGCTCTGCCTGCTCCACGACGGTCGGCGCATCGTTTCTCCTCCGCTCCGACCACCACGACCGGCGGCACGACACAGCTCCCTGCGACTCCGGCCGCCTGTCCTCCGACGGCCACGACGTCCCCGACAAAGGACGACCCTAACCACATGCCGATCTTGTCAACAGCCTCCCACTTGAGCAAGAACGAGCGACACAGAGCTCGGGGGCTCATCCTCCGATATAAACGCGAATCGAGCTAAGTATTATTCCAGTACCACCATTTTCCGGCTACTGCATACCTCAGCACGCGTCTCCGGGTTACCGCTGGCTACCCTTGGCATGACCCCGACTGCACATACAGCTCGAGCGCTACACGAGCGGTCGGGCCACGGCCAACGGGAGTAGCACGCGTACCTTTCCCGCGCCAGCTACTTTCTTTTTCCTCTCTTGCATAAGTCACTAAAAGTACTCGTGGAGCACACGCCTTAAACCGTGAAACCTCGACCCCATGCCTACAGTTCCCACGCATGCATGTGGCCAGCTCCCTGCGCTATGAATGCGGTTGTCAGGGGTCAGGTGCGTAAATGTAACATGATAACTGCCCGAGGAAATTAAATAGACTTAAAAGAGTTGGAATTAGATTTCTTGCTGTACGTTGTCAAATGCCTTTTCTTCTAAATTGGTATTTGTCGCACCACATGCTGCTATCCCCCATTTTTCTTTTTCAGGAACAAGTCAGTAGACTCGACCCCCGCACTCGGGGCTGGGAGACGACGACTACTCGGCCCTCGCACTCGGGGGCTGGACGACAACTACTTGGCCCCCGCACACGGGGGCTGGACGACAACTATCGACCGTCACGACGACCACGTGAAATGCTTCCGATGGCCCCAATGGCCCCGTCGGTGTTTTAGATCGGCAACCTACCGAGGGGACTACCCGGGGTAGACGTTTGTGGCCTCGCCGAGATCGGGAACTCGAAGGAGAGACACGTGGCACACAATTTAGACAGGTTCGGGCTGTGAGATGCGTAATACCCTACGTCCTGTATGCTGCGTAGCTCTGGATTGATTGGGTGTGTTTACAAGATGATGTGGATGAGAGATAGGGGGTCCCTGCCTCGCCTTATATAGTCCGGGAGGCAGGGTTACAAGTCGGTTTGAGGGAGAGAGTTCTAGTCGTACATGGCTAGGAGTTCTCTACATGGATCCGGACATGTCTAGCTTCCTAACCGAGTACTAGCCCTCTGGTTGCCTTGTGCTTCACGCCATCTTGTACCGTGCAGCCCAAGTCGAGTAGTCCCAGGGGCCCATGCAGTAGTCGGTCCTGGTACCCGCTTGAGTAGTGGGCCCAGGGATGTCCATACGACAAGCCCCCGAGTACTTTGTAGTCGAGCAGGATGTTTTCGAGTAATCTTGATGGCCTTGGCGAGTACTCCTTGAGCGTCCCCTTGTTCCACAAGCCGAAAGTCCTCAAGAATGCTTGAATCATCCCGAGACTGGAAGGGACTCTAGCTGATCTTTGAGTAGTCTTGTAGTCTCCTCGAGTAGTCCCTAAGCGTCCCCGAGTGCTTCTCTCGAAGGTCTTCAATAATACTCGCGACGTCTTGAAGAAAAACCATATGGAAAATGCGATTCGAAGAATCGCATTCCATATGGAATGTAGCCCCCGAGCCTTAGGTCGAATTGTAGATTCAAGCTGAGGGTCAATCTGAAGTTCTTTCAATCCTATCCCGAAAAATCCGAAGAAAAAACCGAAGGACATGTGGCACGGAGCCCCCGAGCCTTGAGTCGAGTACTGCGCTCAAATTGAAGTGTCATCTTGACTATAGAATGTGTCCGAGTGAGATTTGCATCTGGTTTATCCCACTGAATCCATGGATCGAAGTTGAGCCCCCGAGATTGAGAGCGTCGAGTACTGGAAGATGAAGAGTCATTCCGTCGCCGCTGAGTCAGCCGCCTGAAACTTATCCGCCCGTTCAGAACTGAGCCGCTTGGTGGCTTACAAATATCAGGGGGACCCCTTAGGGGTTTTCACTTCCAGCGGTTGCATTTCTCTAAGATTAGATCTGAATCACCTCCTCGCTTCACTGCTGCTTCCGTTGCCGCCGCTAAGTGGATTAGATCCACTTCCGCGCCGCCGCCGTAATCCGCCCTCCCCCGTAGCCCCCGAGCGAATGCGAGTAAAACACTCGTGACTGGAAGGATGAAGGCGTCACCGTCGAAGAGCACCAAAACTGGCACGTCGTCGAAGAGGAGCCGCGATGAGCCCGGCGATGCCAGCCAATCATCGTCATCGCCGCCCCCTCCACTCTCCCGAATCCGGCGAAGGAGTGGAAGAAGGCGAGACTGAAGACCGAGGACCTCCTCACCCTGGTCAACAGCGGTTTCCTTCGCGAGAAGGAGATGGATCTATGACGCACCGCCACTGGAGATCCGTACCCGATGGAGAAGAATCCGGATGAGATCCCGATGTTCGCATGGTTTGTGGAGCGCGGACTCGCACTGCCTGCGAGCGACTTCTTCAAGGGGATGCTCCGGTACTATGGGATCGAGTACCTTAATCTCAACCCTAATGGTATCTTCCACGTCTCCATCTTTGTCCACTTTTGCGAGGCGTTTGTGGGGATCAAGCCCCACTAGATCTTGTTCCGGAAGTTCTTCCGGCTGAAACCGCAGTTGAGCACAGACGACCTCTGAGAAGTAGGAGGTGCCGGGGTGCAGATGCGCGAAGATGCCACCGGGCAGTACTTGCCGTACAAGCTAATTGACTCCAACCAAGATTGGAAGTCGAAGTGGTTCTACATCAGCAACCACCACCCAGAGCTGCCGAAGCCAAGTAGACTCCAGTCGAAGCATGCGCCATGGTGGAACTCAGAGCCCACCATGCAAGAAGGCCTCCAGCTACCAGTGTTGCTGGAGAAGATCAAGGCCTTGAGGGAGGCCGGACTGAGGGCCGAGCATGTGGCCTTCAGTTTCATGAAGAGAAGAGTGCAGCCGCTGATGGCACGAGACCATCTCGACTACGAGTACACCGACGCTGAAGATACTTCTCGGATGCCCGGTGAGGAAGTCGATGATGACGTGATCATAGAGCGGCTGGGGAGAATCTTCAAGGATATGCCCCTATTCACACCATGCCCTGTGGAGGAGTACTCCGCAGTACGTCCGCCAAATGAGGTTAGTAGTCGTGGCCAGAGCCCCCGAGTACTAGTAGCATGTGTAGTCGTACTGATGCTTGCTTGGTGTTGTAGGAGGACCTCAAGAAATATATCTCCGTCCCGCCAGCCCTCCTGTAGCCTGAGAAGCAACCTCAGGGGAAGGCGGAGCCGAAGCCAAAAGAACGCCAAGTAGTCGGCAAAGACGATGATGCCTTCGTCATCGAGGACACTTCCGACGATGAAGATGAAGAGACACTGCAACAACGCTTCTAGCTCCGCTCTAGATTTAGCCGGGCTGGGATGCCGCATGTGCCAGTAGTTGAGAAGCCGTCCAACCTTGAGGCAGACTTGCCTCTCCCGCCGAGGAAGCCCCACAACGTGGCGCGCAAACGCGCCGTGAAAAAGCTGAAGGTGTCTGAAGCCACCAGACAAGAGGTGAGCACCGCGACTAGAGTAGTCGAGTACCTTGACGAGTAATCTGTTGCTAATGATTCGACTTGTGTTGTTGCAGGACAGCCCTTCCCTGGATCCCACTGGCCATGATGAGGGAGAGGATGTTTGGGAGACAGTGGGGGCGACGTCTAGAAGGAGTACCAGCCCGCCTCCAGCTGCTTAAGGTGTTGTGCCCCAGGAGGCACAGGAACAGGCCACGGCGGTGGAGAACCAACCACAGCTGTCGACTGAAGAAGTGCAGGACCCTCCTTTTACTGCGGCCGTGGCTGTTGAGCAGCCAGAAGAGAGGGAACGGGAGCCTCCTGTTAAGGCAGGAACCGCTAGCGAGCCTGGCATTGTAGACATCACCAGTCTGCTGGGCGCCCCGACGGTCACCGTAGTGCGGTCGAATCTGCGAGTACACGGAGTCCTCGAGTAGTCGTTTACCGTTAATTCCGTGTTGCTAACGCAATACTTTATGATGTAGGAAATCCACTGACTTTTCGTGGGACGAGGCGGAGACTACCGCGCCTGCCGATGGTGAGGACCGCTCGGCGGAGGCACGAGAACCCACGCCGCCACCACAAGCGGAAGTCACGACAAAGCCAAGGCTTGAAGAGGCCACCCTGGTAGAAGGTACATATCCTGTTTCCACAGGTACTTGTCATGAAGAGTAGTCGTAGCCACCACATGCTGCTGATTTAATCATGACAGGATCACAAACCGAAGGAGCGGTGATCCCTGAGGCAGTAGCCATGGAGTCGGCTACTGTCGAGACAATGGCTACCAAGCCAGTTGTTGTGCAGGCGGCAACTACAGCCCCCGAGCCAAGGACAGAGGTGCGGGTGGACCCGCAGTCGGAATCAGGGACCGAAGTCGTCGTCCGCGAGGCGATGGTGGAGGACGTGGCGCCGCTTCGCTCGGCGCCGATGCCAGAGACTGGGACCTCGAGCCGCAGAGGTCTCGAGTTGCTAGACGATGATCTGATCGACCCGGCCTTCGTGTCTCTAAGCATGGAGTCGTGGCGTCGCACGGAGCAGTGGATCAAGGTATGCTGTTAAAACCCCGGAGTAGTCTTGTATCATGGAATACTGAGTACTGATGGAACTTTGATCCTGCGCAGGGCCTGGTGGAGAGGTCACATCAGAAGACCGAGCTCCTGAAGGGGTACGGTGACACGGTCATCCGGGCTGAAGCTCTGGAGAAGGAGCTGGAAAAATCAAAGAAGCACTCTGCGCTGCTCCAATCCAAGCTTGATGGCGCCTTCGCCCAGTACCATAACGAGGTACAAGACATGCAGGCGAAGAGGGATGACTTGATCAAGAAGAACAAGACTCTGTGCCAGAAGAACAAATGTAGGCCTTCCGCCGCAATTATTGAGTACTTGCTGCAGTGCTTATGTGTAGTCTGATACTGTTGACGAGTTGTCTGCAGATCTTGAGGCTACTGTCGACCGGCTGAAAGCATCCGAGACGGATCTCAAGAACATCATGTACCGGGAGACCGACCGCTGAGAGGTAGCTGAGTACCAGTACGCGCAGATGCACCATGAGTGCATCATGTGGATGGAGCTCCGTGAAGCCTCCGATCTTGACCTTGTGCGCTGTTACAAATCTCTGCAGAAGCTTAATGAAGATTGCGAGAAGTTGCGGACACAACTGAAGGAACTTGAAGAAGCCGCACTTCCCATTGCAAGGCTGTTGGTCCCTCATCCAGGCGGTCCCAAGATAGCGCCTCTCGTGGATAGACTGAAAGAAGCTCCCGGGCGTCTGGCGACGTACATCAAACACTTGGCGAAGTCGATACCGAACCAGGTACTCACCTTCATGAAGTTGTACTTCCCAAAGGCACCAGTGCATGTAGTAGTTGGGGGTCTTGCGGCGAACTGCACAGACGAGCAGTACAAGACCCTGCTGGAGGAGATGGCGCCTATCGCGGAACAAGTCGCGTATAAGCTGAACCTTCAGTAGATGTACCTGTAGAAGTAGTTCATGTACAGGGTAGGTTATGTAGGACAAACAAATTAGTCAGAAACTTGTTTGAGTATGATTGAAGTTGGTCCACTTCTGTATTATGATGGGTACTCGTTGCCGCAGCTTGCATCGAAGCTTGTGGAGTACCAAGCCGTTGAAGAGGCAGTGAGTAGTAATACTCAGTAGAATTCGCCTAATTAGGAGGCACGATAAACAAGTTGAGTAGAATCGAACTTTATTACTGATGTAAAAGTACACTTGGATGGCTAGGGCCGTTACAACTATGAAGTCGCCAGGACCCGGAGGCCGCCTATGGCTAAGGGATTGCTAGGGTCCTTGGACTGCTTACAGCTGGAGATCCGTTAGTAGCCATTGTAGCTGGATCAAAGGAGTACATGGTCTGTAGACCGCCGCCAAAGCCCTTAGGCTATGTGCAGCCCAGGATCTGTTAGTAGCCGTTAGCGCTGGATCTTGGATAGAGGTAGTCCGTAGACTAGTGCTAGGACCGAGAGGCCGCTTACAGCAAGGAGTCTGTTAGTAGCCATGGAAGCTGGACCCGTAGATGAGTAGTCGAGCGACTACACATAGAAGTGACACAACTAGTCGACGTTCCACGAGTTGTTGATGTCTTCGCCTTCAAGTGTTTGGAGATGATAGGAGCCCGGTCCGGTAACCTTGGAGACTGAGAATGGACCTTCCCAGGGTGAGCTGAGCTTGTGTAGTCCGTCCGTGTTTTAGATGCGATGGAGGACTAGATCCCCAACGTTGAAGGAGCGTTCCTTGACATTGCGATCGTGGTAGCGTCAGATACCCTCTAGGTACCTTGCTGATTGGACGAGGGCGGCACAGCGGGCTTCTTCAAGGCTGTCGATGTCAACCCGGCGGCTGTCTTCTGAGATGCCTTCGTCATATTGTTCTACTGCCGGGGATTCCCATATCACGTCGGCGGGTAGAATAGCTTCAGAGCCGTAGACCAGGAAGTAGGGCGACTGCCCCGTTGGCTTGGTAGGTTGAGTACGAAGCCCCCAGAGTGCATTGGGTAGTTCCTTGATCCACTTGCCTCCTTTGGTGTTAGCTGCGTCGTGCAATCACTTCTTAAGGGCATCGAGTACCATCCCATTAGCACGCTCCGCCTGGCCGTTGGCGCGCGGGTGGGTGACTGAGATGTATCGGACGTCGATTCCGCTGTTCTCGCTGTACTCCCAGAACTGATGGTTGTTGAAATTGGAACCCAAGTCTGTGATGATGCGATTGGGAAGCCCGTAGCGATGCACGAGTTCATCCAAGAAGTCAAGTACTCTGTCAGCCTTGGGGCAGGTGACAGGCTTGACTTCGATCCACTTGGTTAACTTGTCGATGGCCACCAGAACCCTGTTGAATCCTCCAGGCACAGTTGGCAGAGGCCCAATCATGTCGAGCCCCCAGCAGGCAAAGGACCAGGTCGGCGGTATGATGACTAGTTTGTAGGCCGGGACGTGTTGCTGCTTGGCGAAGAATTAGCATCCTTGGCACCTTCTGACGAGTTCCTCGGCATCGCCCAACGCCGTGGGCCAGTAGAAAGCGCGTCGGAAGGCTTTGCTCACCAGCGCACAAGAGGATGCATGGTTGCCGCAGACACCCTTGTGGATCTCCTCCAAAATGTCCTTGTCTTCTTCCCGGGGTATGCACTTCATGAGTACTCCAGAAGTGGCGCCCCGCCTGTAGAGCTTGTCTCCGACTAGTACGTAGGTCTTGGCCCGACAGACGAGTTGTTCTACCTCGTTCTTGTCGGAAGGAACCTTCTGCTCGCAGATGTTGTCGATGAAGGGTTGTCTCCAGTCCACGTCGATCATCATGACCTCCTGACTAGGCTGTGATGCCCCGGGGTCAGTGGTCATTGGTGCCGGCTCCGGGATGGATGGCGTGTGAAGCTTGTGGATGAAGACTCCAGTGGGTACTTGAGCGCGAGTAGAACCAAGCTTCGACAGGACGTCCGCTGCAACGTTGTTGTCGCGGACGACGTGGTGGAACTCGAGACCATAGAATTTGTTCTCGAGCTTGCGGACTTCCAGACAGTAGGCGCCCATGTTCTCCTTGTTGTGGTCCCAAGAGTCGTTGACTTGGTTGATAACCACTGCGGAGTCGCCGTAGACTAGTAGCCGCTTGATGCCCAGAGAGATTGCGAGTCGGAGCCCATGTAGCAGAGCTTCGTATTCGGCTTTGTTGTTTGAGACCTTCCAGAAGATCTGTAGGACGTACTTGAGTTGTTTGCCCTTTGGGGAGATCAGGAGTACTCCTGCGCCCGCGCCCTCGAGCTTGAGTGAGCCGTCGAAGTACATCACCCAATGCTCTGGTCATTCTGTTGGTGTGGGTAGTTGATTTTCCCGTCACTCTGCCATGAAGTCGACTAGGGCCTGTGACTTGATGGCGGTGCGTGGCTTGAAGTCGATGTTGAGGGCGCCAAGCTCGACCGCCCACTTGGATATTCTCCCGGTTGCATCTTGGTTGCGGAGTATATCGCCGAGTGGGTAGTCTGTGATGACGGTGATCGAGTACTCCTGGAAGTAGTGTCGTAGCTTCCGCGAGGTGATGAGTACTGCGTAGAGTAGCTTCTGGACCGGTTGGTACTGTGCCTTGGACTCGGACAAGACCTCGCTGACGAAGTAGACTGGCCGCTGGACTGGGTAGGTGTGGCCTTCTTTTTGCCGCTCGACGATGATGGCAGTACTTACCACGTGAGTAGTGGTAGCGAGGTAGAGCAGTAGCTGCTCCTGTTTGCGAGGGGCTGTGAGGACCGGTGGCTTGGACAGGCAGTCTTTAAGCTGCGTCAGAGCTTGATCAGCCTCCGCGGTCCACGCGAACCTCTCTTGGTACTTGAGTAGCTTGAAGAATGGTAGTCCCGTTCTCCGAGCCTCGAGATGAATCTGTTCAGGGCCGCCATGCACCCGGTCAGCTTCCGGACATCCTTGATGCACGTTGGAGCTTTCATGTTGGTGATGGCAGAGATCTTCTCGGGATTGGCTTCGATGCCGCGATGGCTGATGATGAAGCCGAGTAGTTTCCTTGAGGGTACGCCGAAGACGCACTTGTTGGGGTTGAGCTTCCACTGGTACTCCCGCAGAGATGCGAAAGTCTCTTCAAGATCCGCGATGAGCGTATCGGAATTTCTGGTCTTGACGACCACGTCATCTACGTAGGCTTCGACATTCTTGTTGAGCTGCTCTTTGAAGCAGGCCTGGATAGCTCGTTGATAGGTGGCGCCAGCGTTCTTCAACCCGAACGACATCGTCGTGTAGCAGTAGGCGCTGAACGGGGTGATGAACGCGGTCTTCTCCTGGTCTTCCTCCTTGATTGCGATCTTGTGGTACCCAGAGTAGCAGTCGAGGAAGTAGAGCAGGTCGCAGCCCGCCGTGGAGTCGATGACTTGATCAATCCGCGGCAACCCGAAGGGGTCCTTGGGGCAGTGCTTGTTGAGGTCGGTGTAGTCGACGCACATCCTCCACTCGTTGGTGTTCTTTTTGCGGACGAGGACGGGGTTGGTGACCCACTCAGGATGGAAGACTTCTCTGATGAAGCCGGCCGCGAGTAGTTTGGCGAGTTCCTTCTTGATGGTGTCCCGTCGGTCGTCGGCGAAGCGGCGGAGGTGTTGTCGCTGGGGGGTGGCTTTAGGATCGACGTTGAGTGAGTGCTCGATCAGTCTCCTGGGCACTCTTGGCATGTCCGCTGGCTTCCACGCGAAGATGTCTCGATTAGCCCGGAGGAAGCTGACGAGCGCGTCTTCCTATTTGGGGTCGAGTCCCGCACCGATCATGATAGTCTTGCTGCTGTCACCGGTCCCGAGGTCGATGGCCTTCTCCTGTACTTCCTCTGTTGGCTGAGGTTTGTTTGAGGTGTCGGTCTTCTCAGGTATCTCGAGTTCGGTTGGGGCGAGCTTCTTGGATGCAGCGAAGATCTCCATCATCGCGTTGGGTATTTGATTGGTTGCTGCGAGCTCCACGGCTTCGGTGTCGCAGTCATAGGAAACCTTCAAGTCCCCTTGCAGCATGAGTTCTCCGGCAGGACTTGGCATTTTGAGTACCAAGTACACGTAGTGGGGAACCGCCATGAACTTGGCAAGAGCTGGTCTGCCGAGGATGGCATGGTAGGATGTTTCGAAGTCCGCAACCTCGAACTTCATGTACTCGGTGCGGTAATTCTCCCTTGTCCCGAAGGTAACTGGCAGGACCACTAAGCCAAGTGGTATAGCCGCGTTGCCTAGGACGATGTCGTAGAAGGGCGATGCACTCTTGGTGAGCATGTCAGTGATGTCGAGCTTCATCTTCTTCAAGGTCTTGGTGAATAGGACATTAAGTCCGCTTCCGCCATCGATGAGTACCTTGGTGAGTCTGGAGCCCGCGACTACTGGATCCAGGATGAGTGGGAAACGTCCTGGCTTAGAGAAGCTTGTCCATTGATCCGCGCGGGAGAAGGTGATGGGTACCTCCGACCACCTGAGAGGTGTCGGCACCGCTGGTTCAATGCTCAAGACTTCGCGCAGAGTAAGCTTCTGCGCACGCTTGGTGGGTAGTCCACTGAAGAGGACGTTCACCGTCTTGTCGGGTTCTTGGAAGTCACCGATGCCTTCGTCGACCTTTTTCTTGCCCTTCTTGTCGTGAGGGTGTCGTGGCTCAGGGACATCTTTGAGTGCTCGTCGGAGCTGGTAGCACTGATCGGTTGTGTGATTGCCATCCAGATGCCACGGACACTTCTCTTTCAGCAAGTCTTTGAAGCCGCCGGAGGTCTTCTTGGCTGTCCTTCACTGGGCGCTGTACAGCCGTGACAGTGTTGTCTGGCTTGCGCTTGCAGTTAGGACCCGAGTAGTTGTTATTGTTGTTGTTGTTGCGACCCCCTTGGTCCTTGTTGTTGTTGCCGCCCGTGTTGTTCTTGCTCTTGCCGCGGTTGGAGTCGTACTTGGCGTTGGCCTTATCCTCCTCATCGGCCCATGAGGTGATCATGTCCTTGAGCTTGGTGATTGAGCTCGGGCGGCAGCGACCGAAGTCTTCGAAGGTACGACGGTGGTAGAGACCGTCTTGGAAGCAGTCGATGACTTCTTTGTCGGTGACGTCGACTACGGTCGCACGCTTGTCGAAGAAACAGCGCATGTACTGGCGGAGTGTCTCACCTTGCTCTTGCTTGATCATCGCCAGGTCCATGCGAGTGCCCGAGCGCATCATGGCGCCCGTGAAGTTGCTGGTGAACTGAGCCTTCAGCTGGTCCCACTTGTCGATCGAGTTCTTGTCGAGTGACTCGAGCCATGTGAGTGAAGCCTGGTCCAGACAGAAGGGGAAGTAGAGACACTTGGTGTCATTGTTGCCACCAGCATTCTCGATGGCCATCGCGTAGCACCTGAGCCACTGAACTGGGTCTTGCTTCGTGTCGTACTTGGTAATCCCAAGAGGTTTGAACTTCTGGGGGAGTAGCAGAGCGCGAAGTCGTTTGGGGTAGGCGGGGAAGCCGTCGTTGTCGCTGACGTCGATAGTCTTCTTGGCGTGGCGTATCTCGTCGATTCTGTGGCAGGTGTTGTAACCGCCACGTTCGCAGCCGCCGGCGTGGCTATTCGCGTGGCCTCGGCCTCCGCGATCGCCGCCGATGCCGCCTCTTCTGCCGGCGCCATGGGAGGAACTACCGCTGCTTCCACCGCCACCACCGCCGCTGCCGCTTGCACCGCCCTGTGAAGGTCCTCCCCCCGAGGCTCTGGAGAGGTTGGGGTTTGGCTGGTAGTCACCACGGACGCGATTGAGTCCGACTTCTGCTGGGGTGCGGCTGCGACTAGTGGCTTCGTGGTTTGCGGCTCCGGCAATCCTGTTGTCGACCCACATGAAGTAGGCATCCTCAGCGAGTTTGGCGATGAGGTCGCCTGCGCGGTGCCCCTGAACGGCCCGTCCTATCCTGTTGATGGACATGAGACATTACTCAGGGGTAGTGTGGGTTCTGTTCGCGATCTCGTCCAGAGCCTCGTTGAGATTGCGGATGGGTAGAGCTTCCCGAAGCTGCCGGTGTCGATCGGCTCGCTTCCTATTGCGGTCGCGTCGGGTGTTCTTGGCTTCGGTAGTCTCGTCTGCGGGTGCATTGGCTGATTCCTCGTCGTCCGAAATGTCGTCGAGGTAGCGATCGGGTCGGGCCTCTGAGGTTCCGGCTTCCGCAGTCGCCACGAATACTTCGCGATCAGGTGTGCAGAGACCGGAGTCGGTAGTTGCCACCTCGGTTGGCGAGTACTCCTCTGCATTTGGGGCCAAAGGTGTCCCCTCCTGGAAGGGGAGTGTCTCGAGGTAGGCGACGCATCGTGAGTTGTCGTCGATTAGGTCTGCGGGCTTCTGGTCGAGCCAGTAGACAAATCTACCGGCTGGAGTAGACGTGATGACCAAGCCAGCGGCAGGACCTGACAGCGGCTCCTCGGTAGTGTTGAACTTGGATTTGGGCTCGATCGGATCCAATCCGAAATCGAACTCGTAGGAGGAGTCCGAGTTGTAGTCGGGGACAGCACTGGAGTCCGAGGAGTACTCGGAGACGACCTCCTTGCTGGCCCGATGCGGGGTGAGCGCATCCACGTAGGTTGCTGTAGCGTTGTGGAGGCCATGCGGGAAGTGCTCGTGGGGGAGAACAGGTCCACACGATAGCTCAGGAGCCAGCTCGCGTGGTTCGATCCAGGGTGACGTCGAGTTCGAGTTGGAGGTGGATCCAATCTCGAAGTCGGCGACTTGGTTGTAGAGCGAAAATTCGTCAAATTTTTCGACGAGTTGACCCGTGACGGCTTCGGGAAGCGTCACGAGTCCGGTCTTCGGGTCTGGGGTCATGGTGAGGTAGCGCTGGAACGATCCAGCGCCGTCAGCGGTGCAGACCCAAGAACAGAAGACGAAGGTGTCGCTGCGGTTGAAGGCGGCGGTTGGCTTGATGATGATGGAAGCTGTCGAGTTCGCCATGAGATCTTCGGCGAGATCCCCTACCTGGCGCGCCAGCTGTCGGTGTTTTAGACCGGTAACCTACCAAGGGGAGTACCCGAGGTAGACGTTTGTGGCCTCACCGAGATCGGGAACTCGAAGGAGAGACACGTGGCACACAATTTAGATAGGTTCGGGCCGCGAGATGCGTAATACCCTACGTCCTGTATGCTACGTAGCTCTGGATTGATTGGGTGTGTTTACAAGATGATGCGGATGAGAGAGAGGGGTCCCTGCCTCGCCTTATATAGTTCGGGAGGCAGGGTTACAAGTCGGTTTGAGGGAGAGAGTTCTAGTCGTACACGGTTAGGAGTTCTCTACATGGATCCGGACATGTCTAGCTTCCCAACCGAGTACTAGCCCTCTGGTTGCCTTGTGCTTCACGCCGTCTTGTACCATGCAGCCCAAGTCGAGTAGTCCCAGGGGCCCACGCAGTAGTCGGTCCTGGTACTCGCCTGAGTAGTGGGCCCAGGGATGTCCATACGACAAGCCCCCGAGTACTTTGTAGTCGAGCAGGATGTTTTCGAGTAATCTTGATGGCCTTGGCGAGTACTCCTTGAGCGTCCCCAAGTTCCACAAGCCGAAAGTCCTCAAGAATGCTTGAATCATCCCGAGGCTGGAAGGTACTCCCGCTGATCTTTGAGTAGTCTTGAAGTCTTCTCGAGTAGTCCCCAAGCGTCCCCGAGTGCTTCTCTTGAAGGTCTTCAATAATACTCGTGACGTCTTGATGAAAAACCATATGGAAAATGCGATTCGAAGAATCGCATTCCATATGGAATGTAGCCCCCGAGCCTTAGGTCGAATTGTAGATTCAAGCTGAGGGTCAATCTGAAGTTCTGTCAATCTTGTCCGAACATGTCTAGCTTCCTAACCGAGTACTAGCCCTCTGGTTGCCTTGTGCTTCACGCCGTCTTGTACCGTGTAGCCCAAGTCGAGTAGTCCCAGGGGCCCACGCAGTAGTCGGTCCTGGTAACCGCCTGAGTAGTGGGCCCAGGGATGTCCATACGACAATCGGTCCCTTCAGGAAAGCATCCGGAGGGTACGACCACATCCTGGTGGTAATTGACAAGTTCACCAAATAGATAGAGGTCAAGCCTATAAAGGCACTGATGACAGCAAAGGCAGCAGAGTTCATCGCAGAGATTGTGCACATGTTCGGTGTCCCTAACAGGATCATCACCAACCTCGGCACAAACTTCACAGGGAGAGAGTTCCAGAACTACTATGACGATCTCCTCAACAAGGTAGCCCACGGCTCAGTGGCTCACCCTCGGGCCAATGGCCAAGTCGAGCGGGCCAATGGAGTGGTGCTCGAGGCACTCAAGAAGTGCATCTTCGATCGACTGAAAAAGTACGCGGCACGCTGGCTCCGAGAGCTCCCCGCAGTAATCTAGGTACTGCGAATGCAGCCGACTCGCGCTACTAGTCAGACCCCCTTCTTCCTAGTGTATGGATCTGAGGCAGTACTCCCAACCGACCTCATGTTCAATGCACCCAGGGTAGAAGTATATGACAAGACACACCGACAAATAGGAGTTCGAAGGCTGGCCCGTCGCGGGGTTCGACAGCCGCTCCCGAGCTCCCGAGCAAGGGGCGGCGAATGATGGGCCCCAACGGCCAGAACTCGGGCGCACGAGTGCCACAGGCACCCTGAGATGCGTTTGAGTCTTGATGGAAAATGAGGTCATGCTTTTTCCTCGACGGAAAGGCGACGAGTCGCTGAGTCCAACCGAACGGGCTCGGTAACTAGATGATTTCACCATCAGGAATCTGAGGTCTATCACCAGCTGATCCGTTCAGAACCCGGCGAACAGGATTCCGAGGCTTCACTTGAACTCACCCACACGCAGCTCACGGGGTGCCGAGGCTCGGCCAGCGAGGCAAGCCTTGATGGCACCCGACCCCTCCTTCTTGACGAAAAGGATGCACGAGGGAGACGCAACGAAAAGGGAAACCGACTTCCTGACCGGTGTCCCGTGCCATGCGGGGTCACTAAAAGCCACCTTCCACTCGCAAACTTAGGTGCGATGACGTCCCCGACAAAGCGATGCTCAGCTCCAAAATCACTAAC
Source organism: Cenchrus fungigraminus (assembly GCA_036936925.1). Lineage (NCBI taxonomy): Eukaryota > Viridiplantae > Streptophyta > Magnoliopsida > Poales > Poaceae > Cenchrus > Cenchrus fungigraminus. The sequence goes on from CM072778.1 coordinate 54,788,190, forward strand.
CCCGTGAGCAAGTCTCCAACTCTCCCGCGGGCTCGGGAGCTACACCTGGCGGGTGTGCTCGCACGCCCCCACCAGACGAACCGCAATCTACCTTTGCACTACGACAACTGAGCCCGGGAGCGAGTTTGAGACTCCCTCCCAGGCTCGGGGGCTACTGACGGGATCCAATATTATGGGTACCCAAGGACAGTAAATACGAGCGGATCTCACAGGCACGATGACCCCTGGAGTATTTTTGATGGCTCTCTGGATTTTTTCTTTTGAAGGAAAACGTCCATAAATCATGTAGTATTCCAGGGTTTATTTCTGTGAGGGAAAACGACCATAAAAGAAAGCCATGACATCATGTGGCCACCTACCAGCAACCTCCGACTAGTTCAATGCCTTCCCGAGTGGTTTTGGACTCCACACTACCCATGCATGTACCAGGTGTCAGAGGCCTTCATTGCCGGGGCCACTTGCGTGGAAAGGCACGGTACCAGGATAGGCAACCACGCGCAACAATAGTAGTGAACAGGGAACAAGGACGGCAGGCCCGCGGCATGGGCAAAAGCCCCCTCCCATATTCCTTTTGACTGAGCTCTCTCTCTCTCTCTCACTTTCGGCTTTTATCATTCCCAATCAGGTAACGTGCTCCCCTTGACATATAAATGGGAGAGCAGGGACCCTTCTCTGGGGACTTCTTTTTACTTCTTGCTTCTCCTCTCCAGAGTAGCTCTCCCTGTCAGATGTTTAGGTCTGCACAGCCCACAGGGGGGGTTAACCCCAGTGGTTTATTTGTTCGGCGGGGAGAAATCTAGGGCTAAGAACTCGAAGGTTGCGCACGAGCACACAGAACACAGAGAACATAGCGAGTTTATACTAGTTCAGGCCTCCGGAGAGTAAAACCCTACGTCTTGTTCTTGATTGTATTGACTTGGGCGGATGGCGACTTGGGATGACTTGGCTGCAGGGGTCCGGCCTTGTCCGCCTTATATTGGCTGACAGACAAGGTCGGTGGGCCCTGAGTCCTGGTCGGTTACAACAGGGAAACCAATCTAAGGAAAGTTACAACATAATCCTGTCGGTGTTTTAACCCGGCAACCTACCAACGGGAGTACCCGAGGTAGACGTTTGTGGCCTCGCCAAGATCGGGAACTCGAAGGAGAGACACGTGGCACACAATTTAGACAGGTTCGGGCCGCGAGGTGCGTAATTCCCTACGTTCTGTATGCTGCGTAGCTCTGGATTGATTGGGTGTGTTTACAAGATGATGCAGATGAAGAGATAGGGGTCCCTGCCTCGCCTTATATAGTCCGGGAGGCAGGGTTACAAGTCGGTTTGGGAGGAGAGTTCTAGTCGTGTACGGCTAGGAGTACTCTACATGGATCCGGACATGTCTAGCTTCCTAACCGAGTACTAGTCTCCTGTATGCCTTGTGCTCCACGCCATCCGGTACCGTGGAGCCCAAGTCGGGTAGTCCCAAGGGCCCACCGAGTAGTCAGTCCTGGTACCCACCCGAGTAGTGGGTCCAGGGATGTCCGTACGACAAGCCCCCGAGTACTTTGTAGTCGAGTAGGATGTCTTCGAGTAGTCTTGACGGCCTTGGTGAGTAGTCCTTGAGCGTCCCCGAGTTCCACAAGCCGAAAGTCCTCAAGAATGCTTGAATCATCCCGAGGCTGGAAGGTACTCCAGCTGATCTTTGAGTAGTCTTGAAGTCTTTTCGAGTAGTCCCCAAGCGTCCCCGAGTGCTTCTCTCGAAGGTCTTCAATAGTACTCATGTTTTCTTAATGAAAAACCATATGGAAAATGCGATTTGGAGAATCGCATTCCATATGGAATGTAGCCCCTGAGCCTTAGGTCGAATCACAGATTCAAGCTGAGGGTCAATCTGAAGTTCTGCCAATCTTATCCCAAAAATCCGAAGAAAAAACCGAAGGACACGTGGCACGGAGCCCCCGAGCCTTGAGTTGAGTACTTTCTCTCGAATTGAAGGGTCATCTTGACTATAGAATGTGTCCTGAGTGGGATCTTGATCTGGTGTAGCCCACTGAGTCCGTCAGATGTAGTCGATCCCCCGAGACTGAGAGCATCGAGTACTGGAATATGAAGGGTCGGTCTGCCGCCGCTGAGTCACCCGCCTGGCGCTTATCCGCCCGCTTAGAACATAACCGCCCGGTGGCTTATAAATAACCGGTGAACCCCTTAGGGTTTTTCACTCCAGCAGTTGCACCCCTTGAGATTAGATCTGAAATTAGTGCCCTTGCTGCTCCCGCTGCTCCTCTGCTGCCACCGCAAGGTAGATTAGATCTACATCCGCGTGCTGCCGTAGTCCGCCCTCCTCCGCAGCCCCCGAGCAGATGCGAGTGAAGACTCTCATGACTTGGAGGATGAAGGCGTCCCCAGCGAAGAGCTCGAAGACCGGCGCGTCGAAGAAGAGGAGCCGCGATGAGGCCGGAGATGCCGGCCAGTCATCGTCGTCGCCGCCCCCCTCTCTTCGCCCCAATCCGGCGAAGGAGTGGAAGAAGGCGAAGCTGAAGACCGATGACCTTCTCGCCCTGGTCAACAGCGGATTCCTTCATGACAAGGAAATGGATCTGTGGCACACCGCCACTGGCGACTCGTACCCGATGGAGAAGAACCCGGACGAGATCCCGATGTTCGCGCGGTTCGTGGAGCGTGGACTTGCGCTGCCGGCCAACGACTTCTTCAAGGGAATGCTCAGGTACTACGGCATCGAGTACCTCAACCTCAACCCCAATGGTATCTTCCACGTCTCCATCTTCGTACACTTCTGCGAGGTGTTCGTGGGGATCAAGCCCCACTGGATCTTGTTCCGGAAGTTCTTCCGGGTGAAGCCGCAGCCGAGTACTGACGACCCACGAGTAGTCGGTGGCGCCGGGATACAGATGCACGAGGATGCCACCGGGCAGTACTTGCCGTACAAGCTTATCGACTCCAATCAAGATTGGAAAGCGAAGTGGTTCTACATCAGCAACCACCACCCCGAGCTGCCGAAGCCCAGTGGCCGTCAACCGAAACACGCGCCGTGGTGGAACACGGAGCCCACCATGCAGGAAGGTCTTCAACTACCTCCGCTGTTGAAGAAGATCAAGGCCTTGAGGGAGGCCGGGCTGAGGGCTGAGCACGTGGCCTTCAGCTTCATGAAGAGAAGGGTGCAGCCGCTGATGGCACGGGACACCCTCGGCTACCAATACACCGGGGACGAAGATAGTTCCCGGATGCCCGGCGAGGAGATTGATGACGATGTCATCATCGAGAGACTGGGAAGGATCTTCAAAGATATGCCCCTGTACACACCGTGCCCGGTGCCAGAATACTCCACGGCACGGCCACCAAACCAGAACAGTAGTCGTGGCTAGAGCCCCCGAGTACTGATTTGCTTGATGTAGCCGTACTTATGCTTGCTTGGCGTTGTAGGATGATGTGAAGAAGTACGTCTCCGTCCCGCCCTCCCCTCCACGTCTTGAAGGACAGGCGCAGGGGAAGACGGAAGCCAAGGTGAAGGAGCACCGCGAAGTCGGTGAGGGCGACGATGCCATCATTATTGAAGAGAGCTCCGACGACGAGGATGAGGAGACGCTGCAGCAGCGGTTCCAACTCCGCTTGAGGTTCAGCCGAGCTGGGATGCCGCACATCCCGGTCATCGAGAAGCCATCCAGCCTGGAGGCCAGCTTACCAGCGCTGCCCAGGAAGCCGCGCAACGTGGCACAGAAGCGCGCCGTGAAGAAGTTGAAGCTGTCGGAGGCCACCAGACAAGAGGTGAGTACCACGACTAGAGTAGTCGAGTACTGCTAATGAGTAGTCTGTAGCTGACTGTATGACTTGTATTGTTGCAGGACATCCCCTCCTCGGACTCCACTGACCAGGGTGAGGAGGATGTCTGGGAAACGGTGGGGGCAACAGCGGAGAGAGACACTAGCCCGCCTCCTGCCGCTGAAGACGTTGTGCCTGAGAGGGCACAACAGGAAACCGGCGCCGTGGAGCCGCAGGGGATGGCTGAAGAAGTGCAGGACCCTCCTCCAGCTGCGGCCGTGGCCGTTGAGCAGCCAGACGAGGGGGTAGAAGAGCCTGTCGAGGCTGGAGCCGCTAGCGAGGCTGGCATCGTGGATATCACCAGCATACTAGGCGCCCCGACCGTCACTGTTGTGCGGTCAACTCTGTAAGTTCCCTAAGCTCTTGAGTAGTCACGTAGTCGTCAAGCTCGTATTGTTGACTAGTACTCCATGATGTAGGAGATCCACGGACTTGTCGTGGGATGAAGGAGAAACTAGCACTCCGACCGATGGTGAAGACCGCTCGGCGGAGGTGCGAGAACCCACACCACCACGACAAGCTGATGCCGCGGTAGAGCCGATGCGTGAAGAGGCTGCCCTGGTTGAAGGTATACATCCTGCCACCACGAGTAGCTATTATGAAGAGTAGTCGTAGCCGTTTACTGACTTGTTGAATTGATCCTGACAGGAGCACAAGCCGAGGGAGCTACAATCCCCGAGGTGGCAGCCATGGAGACGGCCGCTGTGGAGACGGTGGCCATAGAGCCAGTTGTTGAGACGGCGACAGCGACAGCCCCCGGGCTGGGGACTACGGTAGCCCCCGAACCGAGCGCGGAAGCGCGGGTTGATCCGCATCCCGAGGTGAGTACTGACGTCATCGTCCGTGAGGCGGTGATAGAAGAAGCTGCGCCACTTCGCTCGGCGCCAATGCCAGAGACAGGATCTTCAAGCCGTGGGGGTCTTGAATTGCTGGAGGACAATCTGGTTGACCCGACCATCGTGTCTCTGAGCATGGAGTCATGGCGCCGCACAGAGCAATGGGTCAAGGTATGTTGTGAGTACCCTGAGTAGTCTTGCCTTGCTGAGTACTGAGTACTAATTGGTTGTGCTGTCTTGTGCAGGACGTGGTGGAGAGGTCCCGTCAGAAGTCTGAACTCCTGAAGGGGTACGGTGACACAGTTCTCCGCGCCGAGGCCTTGGAGAAGGAGCTGGACAAGTCGAAGAAACATGCGGCGCTGCTCCAATCCAAGCTTGATGGTGCCTTCGCCTAGTACCACAACGAGGTACAGGAGATGCAGGCGAAGAGGGACGACCTGATCAGGAAGAACAAGTCGCTGCGCCTGAAGAACAAAGGTATGTCTTCCGCCAAGTCCACCGAGTACTTATTGTAGTACTTGTGAGCAATCTGACACTGAGGCGAGTTGTCTGCAGATCTTGAGGCAAAGGTCGACCAGCTGAAGGCATCTGAGACGGACCTCAAGAACATCGTGTACCGCGAGATCGACAAGAGAGAGGTACTTGAATATGAGTACGCTCAGTTGCGCCATGAGTGTATCAAGCACATGGAGCTTCGTGAAGCCTCAGATCGTGATCTTGTGAACTGTTATAAATCTCTGCAGAAGCTCAATGAAGACTGCGAGAAGCTTCGAGGTCAGCTGAAGGAACTCGAAGAAGCTGCGCTGCCCATCGCAAGGCTGTTGGTGCCACATCCAGGTGGACCCAAGATAGCCCCACTGGTAGACAGGCTGAAGGAAGCACCGGGCGCATGGCGACGTACGTCAAACATGTGGTGAAGTCCACACCCAACCAGGTGCTTGCGTACATGAAGTTGTACTTCCCGAAGGCACCAGTGGATATGGTGGCTGGTGGTCTTGCGGTAAACTCCAGCGACGAGCAGTACAAGACTCTTCTGGAAGAGATGGCGCCCATCGCGGAACAAGTCGCCGACAAGCTGAACCTCCAGTAGATGTACCTGTATAGGTAGCTTAGAGTAGTTGATGTAAGACAAACAAAGTAGTCAGAGACTTGTTTGAAATACATCAATGAAATTTATCCACTGCTTGTATTGTAATGAGCACTCGTTGCCGCCACTTGCAGTGAAGTGAGCGGAGTACCAAACCGTGGGAGAAGTGATGAGTAGTGGTACTCAGTAAGATCTGCCTAGTTGGAAGGCACAGTAAACAAGTTGAGTATAATCAAACTTTATTACTGACGAAAAAGTACACCTGGATGGCCAGGGCCGTTACAAATGAGTAGTCGCCAGGACCCGTAGGCCACCTACGGCTAAGTGATTGCTAGGGCCCTTGAGCCGCTTACAGCTGGTGATCCGTTAGTAGCTGTATAGGCTGGATCTAGAGAGTATATGGTCCGTAGACCGCCGCCAAAGTCCTTCTGCTATGTGCGGCCCAAGATCCGTTAGTAGCTGTTGAAGCTGGATCTTGGATAAGAGTAGTCCGGAGACTTGTGCTAGGACCGAGAGGCCGCTTACAGCGAAGAGTCCGTGAGTAGCCGTGTAGGCTGGACCCGTAGATGAGTAGTCGAGCGACTACGCGTAGAAGCGACACAGCTAGTCGACGTTCCACGAGTTGCTGATGTCGTCGCCTTCGAGTGTTTGGAGGCGATACGAGCCCGGGCCGGTCACCTTGGAGACTGAGAAGGGACCTTCCCATGGTGAGCTGAGCTTGTGTAGTCCGTCCATGTTCTGGATGCGACGGAGGACTAGATCTCCGACGTTGAAGGAGCATTCCTTGACGTTGCGATCATGGTAGCGTCGGATTCCCTCTAGGTACCTTGCTGATTGGACGAGGGCAGCGCAGTGGGCTTCTTCGAGGCTGTCGATATCAACCCGTCGACTGTCTTCTGAGATGCCTTCGTTGTATTGTTCTACTGCCGAGGATTCCCACATCACATCGGCGGGTAGAATAGCTTCGGAGTCGTAGACCAGGAAGTAGGGCGACTGCCCTGTCGGCTTGGTAGGTTGAGTACGAAGCCCCCAGAGTGCATTGGGTAGTTCCTTGATCCACTTGCCTCCTTTGGTGTTGGCTGCATCGTGCAATCACTTTTTGAGGGCGTCGAGTACCATCCCGTTGGCGCGCTCCACCTGGCCGTTAGCGCGCGGGTGGGCGACTGAGACATGTCAGACGTCGATCCCGCTGTTCTCGCAGTACTCCCAGAACTGGTGGTTGTTGAAGTTGGAACCCAAGTCTGTGATGATGCGATGGGGTAGCCTGTAGCGATGCATGAGTTCATCCAAGAAGTCGAGTACTCTGTCGGCCTTTGGGCAAGTGACCGGTTTGACTTCGATCCACTTGGTGAACTTGTCGATGGCTACCAAGACTCTGTTGAATCCTCCTGGTGCAGTTGGCAGAGGTCCAATCATGTCAAGCCCCCAGCAGGCAAAGGGCCAGGTTGGCGGTATGGTGACCAGCTTGTAGGCCAGGACGTGTTGCTGCTTGGCAAAGAATTGGCACCCTTGGCACCTTCTGACAAGTTCTTCGGCATCGGCCAGGGCTGTGGGCCAATAGAAAGCTCGTCGGAAGGCTTTGCTCACCAGCATGCGAGAAGACGCGTGGTTACTACACACGCCTTTGTGGATCTCCTCCAAGATGTCCTTGCCTTCATCCTGAGGTATGCACTTCATGAGTACTCCAGAAGTGGCGCCTCTCCTGTAGAGCTTGTCTCCGACTAGTACATAGGTCTTGTCTCGGCGGACGAGTTGTTCGGCCTTGTTCTTGTCGGAGGGAACCTTCTGCTCGCAGATGTAGTCGATGAAGGGTTGTCTCCAGTCCACATCGATCATCATGACCTCCTAACCGGGCTGTGGTGGCGTAGGGTCAGTGGTCGTGGGCGCCAACTCCGGGATGGATGGCGCGTGAAGCTCGTGGACGAAGACTCCGACGGGTACTTGCGCGCGAGTAGAACCAAGCTTCGACAGGACGTCCACTGCAATGTTGTTGTCGCGGACGATGTGGTGGAACTCGAGACCGTAGAATTTGTTCTCGAGCTTGCGAACTTCTAGACAGTAGGCGTCCATGTTCTCCTTGTTGCGATCCCAAGACTTGTTGACTTGGTTGATGACCACTGCGGAGTCGCCGTAGACTAGTAGTCGCTTGATGCCCAGTGAGATTGCGAGGCGGAGCCCATGCAGCAGGGATTCGTACTCGGCTTCGTTGTTTGAGACCTTCCAGAAGATCTGTAGGACGTACTTGAGTTGTTCGCCCTTTGGAGAAATCAGGAGTACCCCTACACCTGCACCCTCGAGTTTGAGTGAGCCGTCGAAGTACATCACCCAATGCTCTGGTCGCTCTGTTGGAGTTGGTAGCTGATTCTCCCGCCATTCTGCCATGAAGTCGACTAGTGCCTGAGACTTGATAGCAGTGCGTGGCTTGAAGTCGATATTGAGGGCGCCAAGTTCGACTGCCCACTTAGATATTCTTCCAGTAGCATTTTGGTTATGGAGTATGTCACTGAGCGGGTAGTCGGTGATGACGATGATCGAGTACTCCTGGAAATAGTGTCGTAGCTTCCGCGAGGTGATGAGTACTGCGTAGAGTAGCTTCTGGACCGGCTGGTACCATGCCTTGGACTCTGATAGGACCTCACTGACGAAGTAGACTGGTCGCTGGACTGGGTAGGTGTGGCCTTCTTCCTGCCGCTTGACGACGATGGCAGTACTGACCACGTGAGTAGTCGTAGCGAGGTAGAGCAGTAGCTGCTCCTGTTTGCGAGGAGTTGTGAGGACAGGTGGCTTCGACAAGAAGTCTTTGAGCTGCGTCAGAGCTTGATCAGCCTCCTCAGTAGCTGCTCTTAGTGCTTGAGTAGCTTGAAGAAGGGTAGTCCCCGTTCTCCGAGCTTCGAGATGAATCTGTTCAGGGCCGCCATACACCCAGTCAGCTTCTGGACATCCTTGATGCAGGTTGGAGCTTTCATATTGGTGATGGCGGAGATCTTCTCGGGATTGGCTTCGATGCCGCGATGGCTGATGATGAAGCCGAGTAGTTTCCCAGATGGTACGCCGAAGACACACTTATTGGGATTGAGCTTCCACTGGTACTCTCGCAGGGATGCGAAAGTCTCTTCAAGATCAGCGATGAGCGTGTCGGAGTTTCTGGTCTTGACGACCACGTCATCCACATAGGCTTCGACGTTCTTATTGAGCTGCTTCTTGAAGCAGGCCTGGATAGCTCGTTGGTAGGTGGCGCCGGCGTTCTTCAACTCGAATGACATTGTCGTGTAGCAGTAGGTGCCGAACGGGGTGATGAACGCGGTCTTCTCCTGGTCTTCTTCCTTGATAGCAATCTGGTATTACCCGGAGTAGCAGTCAAGGAAGCAGAGCAGGTCGCAGCCCGTCGTGGAGTCGATGACTTGATCAATCCGCGGCAACCCGAAGGGGTCCTTGGGGCAGTGCTTGTTGAGGTCGGTGTAGTCGACGCACATCCTCCACTCGTTCGTGTTCTTCTTGCGGACGAGGATGGGGTTGGCGAGCCACTCAGGATGGAAGACTTCGCGGATGAAGCCTACCGCGAGTAGTTTGGCGAGTTCCTTCTTGATGGCATCCCGTCGGTCATCAGCGAAGCGGCGGAGGTGTTGTCGCTTGGGGGTAGCTTTAGGGTCGACATTTAGTGAATGCCCGATCAGCCTCCTGGGCACCCCTGGCATGTCCGCTGGCTTCCACGCGAAGATGTCTCGGTTAGCCCGGAGGAAGCTGATGAGCGCGTCTTCCTATTTGGGGTCGAGCCCCACGCCGATCATGGTAGTCTTGCTGCTGTCGCCGGTCCTGAGGTCGATGGCCTTCACCTGTACTTCCTCTGTTGGCTGAGGCTTGTTTGAGGTGTCGGTCTTCTCAGATATCTCGAGTTCGATTGGTGTGAGCTTTTTGGATGCAGCGAAGATTTCCATCATTGCATTGGGTACTTGATTAGTTGCTGCGAGTTCCACGGCTTCGGTGTCGCAATCGTAAGAAATCTTCAAGTCCCCTTGCAGCGCGAGTACTCCGGCAGGACTTGGCATTTTGAGTACAAAGTAGGTGTAGTGAGGGACCGCCATGAATTTGGCGATGGCTGGTCTGCCGAGGATGGCATGGTAGGAGGTTTCGAAGTCCGCAACCTCGAACTTGATGTACTCGGTGCGGTAATTCTCCCTTGTCTCCCCGAAGGTAACTGGCAGAACCACTGAGCCAAGTGGTATAGTCGCGTTGCCTAGGACGATGCCGTAGAAAGGCGACGTGCTCTTGGTGAGCATGTCGGTGATGTCGAGTTTCATCTTCTTCAAGGTTTTGGTGAAGAGGACGTTGAGTCCGCTCCCGCCGTCAATGAGTACCTTGTTGAGTTTGGAGCCCGCGACTACTGGTTTCAGGACTAGTGGAAAACGTCCTGGCTCAGAGAAGCTTGTCCATTGATCCACGCGGGAGAAGGTTATGGGTACCTCCGACCACCTTAGAGGTGTCGGCACCGCTAGTTCAATGTTCAAGACTTCACGTAGGGTGAGCTTTTGCGACCGCCTGGTGGGTAGTCCGCCGAACAGGACATTCACTGTCTTGTCGGGTTCCTGGAAGTCGCTGTTGCCTTCGTCGACTTTCTTCTTGCCCTTCTTGTCGTGAGGAGGCCGTGGCTCAGGAATATCCTTGAGTGCTCGCCGGAGTTGGTAGCACTGATCGGTCGTGTGGTTGCCGTCTAGATGCCACGGGCACTTCTCTTTGAGCAAGTCTCTGAAGCCGCCGGAGGTCTTTTTGGAGTTGTCCTTCGCAGGGCGCTGTATAGCCGCGACTGTGTTGTCTGGCTTGCGCTTGTGGTTAGGACTCGAGTAGTTGTTGTTGTTGCGACCCCCTTGATCCTTGTTGTTGTTGTTGCCGCCTGTGTTGTGTTTGCTCTTGCCGCGAATGGAGTCGTACTTGGCGTTGGCCTTGTCCTCTTCGTTGGCCCATGAGGTGATCATGTCTTTGAGCTTGGTAATGGAACTCGGGCGGCGGCGACCGAAGTCTTTGAAGGTGCGACGGTGGTAGAGGCCGTCTTGGAAGAGGTCGATGACTTCTTTATCAGTGACGTCGACTACGGTCGCACGCTTGTCAAAAAAGCGGCGCATGTACTGGCGAAGCGTCTCGCCTTGCTCCTGCTTGACCATCGCCAAGTCCATGCGAGAACCCGAGCGTCCCATGGCGCCCGCGAAGTTGCTAGTGAACTGGGCCTTTAGCTGGTCCCACTCGTCGATCGAGTTCTTGTCGAGTGACTCGAGCCATGTGAGTGGGGCGTGGTCCAGACAGAAGGGGAAGTAGAGGCACTTCGCGTCATTGTCACCACCAGCGTTTTCGATGGCCAGGGCATAGCACCTGAGCCACTGAACTGGGTCTTGCTTCGCGTCGTACTTTGTGATCCCGAGAGGTTTGAATTTCTCAGGAAGAAGCAGGTTGCGAAGTCGTGCAGAGTAGGCGGGGAAGCCGTCGCTGTCGCTGACTTCAGTAGTCTTCTTGGCGCGGTGGATCTCGTCGATCTTGTGGCGGGCGTCGTAGCCGCCGCGTGCGTTGCCGGTGGCGTGGCTGTTCGCGTGGCCTCGGCCTCCGCGATCACCGCCGCCACCAGCTCTTCTGCCGGCGCCGTGGGAGGAACTACCGCCGCTGCTGCCACCACCGCCGCCGCCGCCACCCCCTTGGTTGTTGCCGCCCTGTGAGGGTCCTCCCGCAGAGGCTCTAGAGCGGTTGGGGTTTGGCTGATGTTCGCCACGGACGCGGTTGCGTCCGCCATCAGCTGGGGTGCGGCTGCGACTAGTGGCTTCATGGTTTCCAGCGGGGACGACTATGTTGTCGACCCACATGAAGTCGGCGTCCTCAGCAAGCTTGGCGATGAGTTCGCCTGCGCGATGCCCCTGAGCCTGTCGTGCTATCATTGTGATAGACATGAGGCATTGCTCAGGGGTGGTGTGTACCCGGTTGGCGACTTGATCCAGAGCCTCATTGAGGTTCCGGATGGGGAGAGTTTCCCGGAGGCGTCGGCGTCGGCGTCGATCGGCCTGCTTCCTGTTGCGGTCGCGCCGAGCGTTCTTCTCTTCAGTGGTCTCGTTTGGGGGTGCATTGGCTGATTCCTCATCATCCGAGATGTCGTCGAGGTATCGATCGGGTTGGTTTTCTGAGGTTCCAGTTTCCCCGGCTGCCATGAAGACTTCACGGTCAGGTGTGCAGAGTCCGGAGTCGGTAGTCGCCACCTCAGTGGGCGTGTACTCGTCTTCATTAGGAGCCAGCGGCGTCCCCTCCTGGAAGGGGAGTGTCTCGAGGTAGGCGACGCAACGCGAGTTGTCGTCGGTCAGGTCTGCAGGCTTGCGGTCGGGCCAGTAGACGAATCTGCCGGCGGGAGTAGATGTAATGACCAGGCCAGCAGCAGGACCTGACAGCGGCTCCTCGCTGGTGTTGAGCTCGGTATCGGATTCGATCGGATCCGAACCGAAGTCGAACTTGTAGGAAGAGTCCGAGTTGTAGTCAGGGACGGTGCTGGAGTCCGAGGAGTACTCGGAGACGATCTCCTTGCCGGCCTGATGTGGAACGAGCGCATCCCCGTAGGCTGCAGTTGTGTTGCGGAGGCCGTACAGGAAGAGCTCATGGGGGAGGGCCGGTCCACACGATGGCTCAGGAGCCAGCTCGCGTGGTTCAACCTAGGGTGACGTCGAGTTCGAGTTGGAGGCCGATCCAGTCTCGAAGTCGGCGACTTGGTTGTAGAGCGAAAATTCGTCAAATTTTTTGACGAGTTGTCCCGTGACGACTTCGGGAAGCGTCACGAGTTCGGTCTCCGGGTCCGGGGTCATGGTGAGGTAGCGTTGGAACGATCCAGCGCCGTCAGCGGTGCAGACCCAGGAGCCGAAGATGAAGGTGTCGCCACGATTGAAGGTGGCGGTTGGCCTGATGACGATTGAAGCTGTCGAGTTCGCCATGAGATCTTCGGCGAGATCCCCTACCTGGCGCGCCAGCTATCAGTGTTTTAACCCGGCAACCTACCAAGGGGAGTACCTGAGGTAGACGTTTGTAGCCTCGCCGAGATCGGGAACTCGAAGGAGAGACACATGGCACACAATTTAGACAGGTTCGGGCCGCGAGGTGCGTAATACCCTACGTCCTATATGCTGCGTAGCTCTGGATTGATTGGGTCTGTTTACAAGATGATGTGGATGAAGAGATAGGGGTCCCTGCCTCGCCTTATATAGTCCGGGAGGCAGGGTTACAAGTCGGTTTGGGAGGAGAGTTCTAGTCGTGTACGGCTAGGAGTACTCTACATGGATCCGGACATGGCTAGCTTCCTAACCGAGTACTAGTCTCCTGTATGCCTTGTGCTCCACGCCAACCGGTACCGTGCAGCCCAGGTCCGGTAGTCCCAAGGGCCCACCAAGTAGTCGGTCCTGGTACCCACCCGAGTAGTGGGCCCAGGGATGTCCGTACGACAAATCCTGTGATCTTCGGACTGTCTGGAGGCGTAGCCGACGTCTTCTTCCTTGTTTTGCACGCCAAGTTACCCGACCGGATCGGATAAGGTCGTCTGGGGAATCTTCGGGAAGGTCTTCAGGAGGTCGTGTGGGCCAGCAACCAGGTCGGTTGGGCCCACGGTCTGGTCGGCGGGTCTTCTGGTAGGCCGGACCCACTTGTCAGGGACGGCCGTGAGCCTGGTCGGTGGGGACCTAGGGGTACCCATGTCTCACAAACCCCCGAGCGATGTGTTGGCGCAGCGACCTTAGAAGGTCATGACGAAGTCGTAGAGCTATCGATAGGTCGAATAGCGTGCACGTCGGTCCAAAAGAAAGAAAAAGAAATAAATCAGCTTAGCAGCCTGTTGACGTGAAAATAGGACGTCACCTCCGCGCGTGACACACGTGACTCCCCGGTCTGTAGCGAGGCATGCCAGCCAATCTGACCTGTTGATTGATAATGGAAAAATATTAGGGATCGGCTAGAGAACCGATGGTCCTTTAGTGACACGTGTACCAGCCAATCGGCCGATACAGAGAAGCGGGATCGGCCGGCTCGAGGGCGACCGAAGCGCGGGTGTGTAAGTAGATAGATCGGCTGGATCGGCCGATCGTGATGTCAGCGCTCGAGATGGTCGGAATCGGCTATAGTGTTAGGAGCCGATAGGATCTAGATCGAGCGGGATAATTTGGTGATAAAAGCTAAAACTACAAGAATTGGTACGAAAACTTGCAGATCTAGCTATTATCGGTCAGGGGTGAATAAAGAACTAGACGAAACCTTAGCGATGCGCCCGGAGGTTAAAGCCTAGGGTTATTCGGTAAAACAGTACTCACAAGCTTGCCGGAGATCGATCGATGCAGCCCAACGAACTTGAAGGATGGCGTTGTGGAAAAGGGAAAAAACGCAGTGGCGAAGTCGCCGAAAAGTAGATGCTATAAATTGTAAAGGGTTTGCCCGGAGGCAGTTTGTTTGATATTAGTGTGTACACTTTTTTCCGACCACGCAGGGTCGCTATTTATGTCCTAAGGACAACCCGACTCCTAGCCGATTACGGCACTATTTACTTGCATCTAAAGAAAACGAACACAACTAAAAATAGAAAAAGACCCTCGCAGGAGTCAAACTCTCCTAAAACTGACTCTGACCCATTGTCAATCGTGGATTGACCCGCCTCCACCGTGCTTTCCTTCTGGCGTATCTCCTTGATTACCGCCTTCTCCCTCTCCATCGGCCGATTCTCCGGTTGAATCGGCCGATCAGTTGACTTGTCAGTCCGTCGATAGGGTTGGACTTCTATGACCATCAGCGAGTCCTATTGACCACCTCTCTCTTTCTTTAATTGGCCGATTACCTTGTTTTCTCATCGGCTGCTCCTTCTTATCCTTTTGATCTATTTTTCCAAAAAATGGTGTCAACACATGCCCCCCAGTTTTGGAGTAAATAATCTTTTGCTCCGAAATTTCCTCAAATTCGGTATCTTCTTTGATTCGAAGTCGGCTGAAGAATCCAAACAAATATTTAGAGGGCCATAAATACAACTGCCTCAACTCTCTTTTCCCCAAATCTCGTTGTTTCAACAGCTCAAGCTTCCAGGCGACGAACCCTAAGCCATAGAGTTCTTGCTGATTCATGGCGTCTTCAGGCTCTACCGGAGGTTCTCATCCTGCCCCTACTACCTCCAAAAGTGTCTCTCTCTTCAGTTCCTCCGGTATTTCTTTGTCCTCTTGCTCTTGTTTGTTCTTTAATGTCGTCGTCTTGCTTTGTCTGAAGCCACTTAGATCCAATCTCACCATCCCTGTTGATGATAAGCCCGGGCTTAGTTTTCTTGGACCAATGGGTGATGCCGACCCTACTGAGATGATTAACTTTGAAATCGGCCGAATCCCTTTTAAACATGCTTCCCTGGATTTGGCTGATTGGGATGACTGCTTTAGGTCTTGGACAGGGTATGCCAAAGGATGGAGAGATTGGTATCGTAGGGTATCTGCCAAAAATAGAGGTTTCTGGGAGAAGTATAAGATCAGTCAATGCATCACCCTGTCCTTGTCTGATATGTCCCAGAATGAATCTCTTTTAATAGCCGCTTCTTATTTTTGGTCCGACGCGCTCAATGCCTTCTTATTTGGTCATGGGCCGATGACTCCGACTTTGGCTGATGTTCTTCTGTTAACTGGTTTGGACATTTCTTCCTCGGATGTCCTTTTTATCTGCCGTGACGTCAAACCTTCCCACCGTCTGAAAACTAAGAATGTGGGTGGCTGGTCTGGATATATTACCGAGCACATGAAAGAAGGCACTATAACTGATAGAGAACATGTGGCTTGAAAAATTCGTCTTCTGTGGTAAATCCTTTGGTCCCAATTCCAACTATCAGATCGTAGCTGAACGGTTAGCTATTGGTTCTTCCATCCCTCTTGGCAAATACTTTTTGGGGGCGGTGTACAATCTCCTCCATCAAGTAGCAGTTAGTCTGTCAACCAATTCCCCCATAGGCACTCCGGGAGGTCCTTGGTGGTTTATCAACATGTGGTTGAATCTTCACCTCCGAGATAGATTGGAGCAGAACATTTTTGATATGCCCTTTCCGGGAGACCAGCCAGATGGTGTTCCGATTGTTAAGCGCCGATGCATGAACTTTGGAGAAGCGGTCTCTGCATTCCCAGGACATAAGAAGACTCCATCCCGTATAGCAAAACAT
This sequence comes from Cenchrus fungigraminus, assembly GCA_036936925.1. NCBI lineage: Eukaryota > Viridiplantae > Streptophyta > Magnoliopsida > Poales > Poaceae > Cenchrus > Cenchrus fungigraminus. The sequence goes on from CM072778.1 coordinate 54,804,106, forward strand.
TTCAGGAGTTTCTATCTCAGCTTTACTCCAGAATCCATTATCTAGTTTGCATATAGGGATGATAATACCAATTTTGAGACCATTTTCAGCTTTGACGATCTCCATGAGGATGATGAAAACAGGATGGTTTTCGTGGAGATGATCAAACCGGGACTTCTTCCATCCTGCGTTTTTGGGAAAGATCCATCGGCCTGTTATGAATTTTACAATCCTTCAGTGAGCGCTCGTTAGCTGGGGTTTGGCCAACTGCCGATTGGTCTTTATTTCTCCAATCCGATCAAACCACGGGAGGTTATCCCTAGTGGCACCTACTATCAGCGTCTGCTGGATTTAGTCCCCGATTCTTCCACTATTGATCTTGACTCCTGGAGACTTTCCGGTTTTGCTTCTTCTCTTTTCAATATCTGGTGGGCAGAATGGTGTGATCATCTTTTCTGCATATCCCCAAGATTTTACTGCGAGAAGTTGGATCCTGCATATAATGCGTCGGCTGATGAGGTACTCTCTGCTTGATTATTTCATACATTTATCTTATTGTGCTCTAATTGTTGCTTCCTCTTTTCAGCCTGAAACCACCGAGCCTCCTGCTACCAGTAGAAGTGGCAAGCCGATTCACTATTGGCCACCAAGATGAGTACCGTACATCGGCTACAAGGCTCCTTCAATCTCTTCAGTCATGCAGGGCCCCAAGACCAATCTTGCTCCAGATAATCTACCTCTGTCGACCCTCAAGTGGAAAGATGTGCCCCGCAAAATTCTCACCCGCAGAATAAAGAAGAAGATTGACACTGTGGTTGTTAACATCCCTGATATGGCTGGAGCATTGGTGGGTGCTTTTGAGGTACTGTCTTTCTTCAGCTTTTCTTCTTCCTTTCGTACCTTTAACTGATCATCTTTGTTTTTGTCTAGTCTTCGGGTTTGACAGGTCATTCGTCACAAGCCAGTACTGCTGGTTCTGATCAAGGTTCAAAATTGGAGCCAATTCAAGAAGTTTCGGTTGATGACACCATGGCTGAATCGTCTGAGCAAGACCAAGTTGTGGAGAATCCAACTGCTTCTCAGATTGAGAAATCTCCAACTGAGGTAACGAAATTTTTTCACTTATTCCTGACTTTTGTTTCTTTTCTGAATTTTTGTTCCTTGTTCAGGATGTTGAGGATACACTGGTTGAGACTGATGTGTCTCTGGATGACCCTCAACAGTTGACTTGTGATCAACCTCAATCAACGATCATCGAAGTCCTTGAACCAAACTCGGCTGAAGATCCGGCCATTCAGGCACCAGCAACATCTTCTGCTGTAGAGGTAAGCTCTCTGCGCCGTCTATTTTCCTTTCAACAGTTATGCTGATTTTCATCTTTTCTTGCAGGTTCCACGAACTTTGCCTCTTGCTATTCAGAGTGCATCGGCTGCTCTTCTTTCAGATGACGTGAAAGCTAAGCTGACTGAGGTGCTTCCATTGCTGAGTCAAGACATCCATCAGCTTGTACTGGATGCTGAGCCAATCAGGAGTATCTTCAAACAAATTCAAGGCCAGTTGCCCAGAGATCTCAAGTCCAAAATGCTTCAGGTTGCTTTTATTGAGAATCGGCAGCTTATAGTTCAAGAGGCTCAAGATCGGCTGGATGAAAGGAAGCGCCAGGAGCAACTTTCTCAGGACAGGGAGAACCTGGATAGCAGTATGGCCGATCTTGATGGCAGGATTGAATTCCTGGCTTCCTCTTGCCCTGATATCGTCAACAGCATTGACCGTCTAAAGAGGCGCCGCGTTGAACTGATGAAAGAGCTCAGCCAGGTTGAGCAAGACTTGGCAGCTGAAGAGCAGAAGCTCGCAGATCTCCTGGGATCCATAGCTACTATGCGAGAGCAGAGGGACTCCATCGCACAGCAAGCTTAACCTCTTCGTGAACAAGAGCAGCCGATTCCTGGTTCGGCTGATGCCGATCGTCAGGAGATAGAAGCGGTCGATCCGCTACGTCTGGACTTCATCAATGCCATCATCTTCTGCCATCGTTTGGGATTCTCATCAATCTTACGCTTGATCAACTTGATGATGCCTTTGTTCGCTGCTTCTGCCTGTCCGTTTGCTTGAGCATAGTAGGGAGATGAATTCAAAAGCTTGATCCCCATAGAGTTTGCGTATTCCTCAAATTCCCCTGAAGTGAATTGACTTCCTTGATCTGTCATGATGGTCTGAGGTATACCAAACCGATAAACAATATGTTCTTTAACAAAATCAATCATATTGCCTGATGTCACAGTCTTGATTGGGATGGCTTCAACCCACTTTGTGAAGTAATCTGTAGCCACCAGTACGAATTTATGACCCCTTTACTCGACGGTGGATATACTTGTCCGATCAGATCAATTGCCCAACCCTGAACGGCCATGGCTTGATTATTGGGTTCATTGCCGATGCTGGAACTCTTTGAATGCTTCCAAACTTCTGACACTCCTGGCATCCCTTGTAGTATTTGAAACAATCCTCCAGTATCGTTGGCCAATAATAGTTGTTATTACTGATCATCAACTTCATCTTGAATGCCGATTGATGGGCTCCACAGACTCCCTCATGAATTTCTCCCATCAAGGTTTTAGCCTCCTCTTCACCAAGACATTTGAGTAAAACCCCGTCGATGGTGCGGTAGTATAACTCATCTTCCAATAAAACGTATTTAATGGCTCTGTACCTCAATTGTTTGTCAACCTTTTTGGATGGATCTTTCAGATAATCCATTATCTCCTTCCTCCAATCTTCGGCTGGTAGCTCCACAACTATAATCGGCCGATAACTTGATGCTCCTTAAGCCAGCCGATTAGCTTCACTATTGTGACACTTAGGGATATTTTCGAGTTTTACTATCTTGAACTCTGAGCAGTTGAATACACTCTTCATGATAGATCCTTAATATGTCATCCTTACATTCATACTCTCTCGCCAATTGATTTATCACAAGTTGAGAATCTCCAAATATCTCAATAGCTTCAGCATTAACTTCTCATAGTAGTTTTATCCCCTTTAATGCTACCTGATATTCAGCCTGATTGTTGGTTGAAGTCTTCTCGATTGGGATGGAAAATTCATAACTTGTCCCTTGAGGTGAAATAAGAACAATTCCAATCCCAGCCCTTACTCCACAGGATGATCCATCAAAGAACATAGTCCATGGAACGGGTTCAACAACTACAACTTCAGGCCCACAATGCTGAGTTACCAAATCGGCCATTACCTGTCCTTTGATTGCTTTAGCCGATTGGTAGGTCAAGTCAAATTCTGACAAAGCCAAGATCCACTTCCCGATCCTGCCCTTTAAATTTGGTAATGACAGCATATACTTGACCACGTCATCTTTGCACACCACGGTGCATTCAGCAGTTAATAGATAAGGCCTCAACTTTGTGCTTGAGAAATATAAGCACAAGCATAATCTTTCCACCGCCGAATATCTTGTTTCTGCATCCAAGAGCCTTCTACTCACGAAATATACAACTCGCTCTTTTCCTTCAAACTCTTGCACAAGGGCCGATCCAATAGCCCGCTCATTAGCTGATAAATATAATTTGAACGGCTTCTTGTCTTGAGGGGGCATTAGGATAGGAGGAGACTTTAAGTATTGCTTGATGTTATCTAAAGCCTTCTGTTGTTCTTCTCCCCATACAAATTTCTGATCGGCCTTGAGCTTCAATAGAGGTGTAAATGACTGAATCCTTTCCGACAGATTAGATATAAATCTTCTGATAAAATTGATCTTGCCGATCAATGACTGAAGCTCCTTTTTGTTTGATGGTGCCTCTATTTTGTCAATCGCACTGATCGACTTCTGACCAACTTCGATTCCTCTTTCATGTATTAAGAAACCCAGGAATTGACCAGCTGAAACACCAAAAGCACATTTGTTGGGATTCATCTTTAAACCATGCTTTCTAGTGCACTCCAATGTTTTTCGTAGGTCAGTCAGATGCTCCTTGTAGCTCTTTGATTTGACAACCACATCATCAATGTAGATCTCTACTATCTTGCTGATGAGTTCGTGGAATATGTAATTCATGGCTCTTTGATACGTGGCACCAGCGTTCTTCAACCCAAAGGTCATGACAATCCACTCATATAATCCGACGTGACCAGGGCACCTGAAAGTAGTTTTTGCAATATCCTCTATGGCCATGAATATTTGATTGTATCCAGCGTTACCGTCCATAAAGCTGATGACTTTGTGCCCTACGGCAGCGTTGACCAATGCATCGGCTACTGGCATCGGATATCCGTCCATCGGCGTCGCTTTGTTCAAGTCCCTGAAATCAATGCACACACGTAGTTTGCCATTCTTCTTGTAGACAGGAACTATATTAGAAATCCATTTAGCATACCGACATTGCCGAATGAAACCAGCTTTGAGTAACTTTGTTATCTCGGCTTTTATATCAGGATAAATCTTTAGATTACACTGCCTGGGGTGTTGCTGGAAGGGTCGATACCCTGGTTTAATAGGTAATCGATGCTCAACAATGGATCGGTCTAAACCAGGCATCTCATAATATTCCCAGGCGAAACAATCCTTGAACTCTTTTAACAATGCTATCAGTTCTTCCTTGTATTCTGCATCTAGCTTGGCACTTATATATGTCGGCCTTGGTTTGCATCCATCTCCAAGATCTATCTTTTCCAATTCATCGGCCGATGTAAACCCATGCCCAAGCTTCCCTTCATCTTCAATGAACTGATCCATTAAATCTTGTCATCAGAGTCGACTGCTTGAACCGGCTTTAGTCCAAAATTGGACACTTTGAGATACTTGGTATCCCATGCTTTTCCAGATATGCAGCTTACTCGATCATAGGTCCATCCCTGTGCTTCCGTAGCTGCCACTGTCAAGGAGGTTTCTCCTTGGACCACCTCCATTGAATCTCCGATCCATTGGATGATGCATTGGTGCATTGTAAATGGTATGCTGCAGTTGGCATGTATCCAATCCCGACCCAACAGTAGATTATAAGATCCCCTCCCTTTAATGATAAAGAAAGCGGTTGGAAGGGTCTTACTGCCGATGGTGAGCTCCACGCAGATTGCTCCTTGAGCCGGAGAGACGTTGCCTTCAAAGTCCACCAGCATCATGTCGGTTTGGGTCATATCTTCATCAGACTTCCCAATCTTGCGCAGCATGGTGTATGGCATCAGGTTGACTGCTGCTCCTCTATCTACTAGCATCCTGGTGACAGGTTTCCCATTGGCAAAGCCTTTGAGAAATAATGCCTTCAAATGTTGTCTTTTCTCATCTTCTGGCTTCTCAAAGATAGCTTGTGTAGGTTCCACTGTTAACTGAGCCATGCCACGTTCCTCATCGGACACATCCGAATCAACTGGAGCCATGAACTCTTTTGGTAGGAGGACAACCATGTTTATATCAGCTTGTGGTTTATCATCCTTCCCATCATCGGCCTTAGGCTTTGGACGCCATACTTTAGACCGAACCTTCTTCTTGTCCAGCACGTGTCTCTCTGCTTCTTCTTGTTGTTCTAGCTGACGTAGGCATTGGACTCTCCTTTTCTGGGACTTGGTCAAGCCGTCTGGACAGGCTTCTTATATGATCGGCTTGATTCTTCATCATCCAGTTGCAACGTGCGTCGACGCTCAGGAGCTCGGCACATGATATCTTCATCAGGGACCAGAGAATCGGCCATCTCTTCTAGCCGATCATTTGACCTTTCGTTGACTCGGCCTCCCAGCCGATCATGAACGCTGGCCTTGCCCCCCCAGCCGATCATAGATGCTGGCTATGCCCCCCAGCCGTTGATGAACCAGGATCCGTTGATTGCTGAATTCACGGTGATCCTTAATCATAGGCCTTCTGTCATCGAAGCAAACTCTCTTGGAGGAACTGTTATTGTTGTAGGCCCCATTGCACTCTGGACAATTTTCTGCCGTCGGCAGTTTGATCCCTTCTTCCCAGCAGTACTTGAAGAACGGACATCTCCAATGTCCTTCGTTGCATGGAGCCCACTCTTCTCTTTCCCTTGCTTTCTCCTGCCGACGCTAGAACTTGTTGATCAGCATCTGGGACGTGACAGGTCGGTGTGGCTACAGGACTTCTTCTTCAAGTAGCAACCCTTTTCCTTTGACATCGGCAGCGGTTGCTTGTACCTTGGGATCGACAACTCCTTTATTTTGAGTCGATTCAGACGTTAGCAGCTTAAAACATGACGTGTCTTTGCTAGACACCTCAACTGTATTAGTTGGGAAGGGGTGCTGATCAATCTTCATCGGCTTTTCAGCTTTGGTAGGGGTTTCAAACTTGAGTTTCCCTTGCTCAATAGCTGATTGGATCTACTATCTGAAGATCTTGCAATCGTTGGTGTCGTGAGACGTTGCATTGTGCCACTTGCAATACTTCATTCTCTTGAACTCTTCTGCAGATGGTATGGTGTGGACCTGGGAGAGTTTGATCTGCCCTTGCTGGACCAACAGATCAAATATCTTATCGACCTTAGTGATGTCAAAGACGAATTTTTCTGGTTCCTTTTTACCAAAGGGACAGGACACCGTCTTCTTGCCTTTGACCCACTCTGCAAGCCCTATCATGTTATCTTCATCTTCTGAGTCAGAGTAATCCACATAAGACACCTTCTTTTGAAAGTTCCTTCTAGGTTCATAGGACTTTGCAGTTTCCTGACTCATCCGACTAACCAATTGGCTGAGACTCTCAAAGTCATGTGATGCATATTTCTCCCTCAAAGTCGGCAAGAGACCTTGGAATGCCAACTCAACCAGTTGTTTGTCTCCCAGATTCAGACTATAGCATTTGTTTCTGACCTCCCTGAATCTCTGAACGAATCCAGCAACAGTTTCATCGTTCCTTTGTTTGAGTCTGGTCAGATCGATAATCTTCATCTCATGAATACCAGAGAAGAAATAATTGTGGAACTGTTGCTCCAGATCAGACCACTTGATAATAGAGTTGGCTAGAAGCGAAGTGAACCACGAAAAGGCTGGTCCTGAGAGAGATGAAGAAAATAACCGTATCCTGAGTGCATCAACATTCCCTGCTTATCCACATTGTATGATGAATCGAGTGATATGCTCCATTGTGGATGTATCATCTTATCCAGAGAACTTAGTGAAGTCTGGCACTTTGAATCTCGGAGGGAAAGGTATCTAATCATAGCTAGATGGATACGGTGTTCTGTACATGCAGGATTGCTGCTTAGGTTTCATCCCATACTGTTTCTGCAGCATCTCTGAAAAGTGGTCAATCAATTCCTGCTTCATGTGAGACTTCAACTCAGCAGATTCTTGTTCGATTGCTTGCATCTCAGCTGAAGTGATCTCTGGAGGTTGATCTTCTGAGGTTCTTAGCTGTGGATTTGGTGTCGTTGATGTCCTTGCTCCAGAAGAACCCTGTGTATTTGATTGACTTGTCATAGGTGGAATCTGTCCGATCGGCTGACCAGCCGATGGAACTGGCTGATGCAAGTTCAACTGGCCTGAGATAGCCAATTGATTTAGAAGCATCTGCACCGCTTGCATATGATCCACATGTTGTTGCGGTGCTATTGGCTGTCCTGTCCTCCCCTGGTTGATCGGCTGCTGAGGCGACGATCTTGTATGAGCAACTGTATTAGCTGGGGTTAAGACATGCTGCGTTGATAGTGATTGTTGCAGTGGAGCAGTCTGTACAGGCATCCCTAACGTCGGCTGAGGAGCCGGTTTCTGAGGTGGAACGGGTGCCTTTCTTTCTGTTGGTATGACCATGTGAGCATGAGCTGGACTGATCTTGACTCTTTCAAAAGCCTTGCTCCCATGATTGAAATAGACAAATTCTACTCCCTCCTTGGTCATATGCACAGTCCCTGGAGTACCTCCAAACATAGCTTGATAAGATTGCGGGTACTTCACTTCTGGAACTTCCTCAGGACGAGATTCAAAGAAATTTGAGATATTAGTCTCAAAATGATCACGAGGCAAATCCCATCCTGCAAGCCTTCCGTCCTGATCTCTCATTGTAGGATATCTTTGATGAGGGTTTTGCACTGAGAAGGTCTGATCCTAGATGTTGGACTGTGTCGAGTGAGCTTGGACCACCGGCATTGTGATAGCAGGGTCTTTAGACATATACCCAACACTTTTTATTTTGAATTGGCAGAGAATCCGATGAAGAACCAGGAGCAGTTGCATTGATCTGTGGAGATGGTAAAACCCCTACTGTTGAGTCATCAATCGGCAGGGAAGCTGATTGGTCCTTTTGGAACACCGGAGGAGTTCGATTCAGTTGGAAGTATGCAGGTCCCAGGTATCCCCCTTCTGCTCCTTTCTTGAGCGTTTCAGTCAAACAATTCTGGATGGTGTTGGCGAGAACTTTAGCTTGATCAATCATTGTCTGATGCATCGCCTTGTTCATCATATCTTGAAGTCCTTCGGGATCGGCTGAGAAGGTGACCTGCTTAGGTGTTGGCAAAGGATTCTTCTTGAAAACTCCACCCTTAGTTTGACCGTATGATGCCAAGCACAACTCTTCATAATGCTTCATGTGAGCTTCGAACTTAGCCTTGTCTGCATCTTTCAGCTGATCCCTAGTGATTGCCTGAACGTTGCTCTGGTCAACTTCATTACTCTTTGAGTTCTTCGTCATTATTGACTTTTTCGGTCCCACTAGGCGTGCCAAAAGTGTGTTGACGCGAAAATAGGACGTCACCCCCGCGCGCGACACACATGACTCCCCGGTCTGTAGCGAGGCGTGCCAGCCAATCTGACCTGTTGATTGATAATGGAAAAAATATTAGGGATCGGCTAGAGAACCGATGGCTTCTTATTGACACGTGTACCAGCCAATCGGCCGATACAGAGAAGCGAGATCAGCCGGCTCGAGAGCGACCGAAGCGCAGGCGCGTAAGCAAATAGATCGCCTAGATCGGCCGATCATGACGTCAGCACTCGAACAGGCCAGAATCGGCTGTTGTGTTAGAAGCCGATAGGATCTAGATCGAGTGGGGTAAATTGATGATAAGAGCTAAAACCATAAGAATTGGTACAAAAACTTGCAGATCTAGCTAATATCGGTAAGGGGTGAATAAAGAACTAGACGAAACCTCAGCGATGCGCACGGAGGTCAAATCCTAGGGTTATTCGGTGAAACGGTACTCACAAGCTTGCCAGAGATCGATCGATGCAGCCCGACGAACTTGAAGAACGGCGTTGTAGAAACGAGAAAAAACGCGGTGGCGAAGTCGCCGAAAAGTAGATGCTGTAAAGTAGATGCTGTAAATTGTAAAGGGTTTGCCCGGAGGCGGTTTGTTTGATATTGGTGTGTACACGTTTTCCCGACCATGCAGGGTCGCTATTTATGTCCTGAGGACAACCCGACTCCTAGCCGATTACGGCACTATTTACTTGCATCTAAAGAAAACAAACACTACTAAAAATAGGAAAAGACTCTCGCAGGAGTCAAAACTCCCTAAAACTGACTCTTGACCCATTGCCAATCGTGGATTGACCCACCTACACCGTGCTTTCCTTCTGGCGTATCTTCTTGATTACCGTCTTCTTCCTTTCCATCGGCCGATTCTCAGGTTGACCATCGGCCGATCGGTTGACTTTGCCAGTCCATCGATAGAATTGGACTTCTTTGACCATTGGCGAATTCTGCTGACTGCCTTTCTTTCTCTTTAATCGGCCGATTGCGCTGTCTTCTCATCAGCTGTTTCTTTTTACCCCTTTTGACCTGTTTTTTTTCCAAAAAATGGTTTCAACACCTTGTCCTTCTGTAGCTGCTACTGTCAAGGAGGTTTCTCCCTTGACCATCTCCACCGAATCTCCGATCCATTGGATGATGCATTGGTGCATTGTAGATGGTATGCAGCAGTTGGCATGTATCCAATCCCGACCCAGCAGTAGATTATAAGATCCCCTCCCTTTAATGACAAAGAAAGCGGTTGGAAGGGTCTTACTGCCGATGGTGAGCTCCACGCAGATTGCTCCATGAGCCGGAGAGACGGTGCCTTCAAAGTCCACCAGCATCATGTCGGTTTGGGTCAGATCTTCATCGGACTTCCCAATCTTGCGCAGCATGGTATATGGCATCAGGTTGACTGCTGCTCCTCCATCTACTAGCATCTTGGTGACTGGTTTGCCATTGACGAAACCTTTGAGAAATAGTGCCTTCAAGTGTTGTCTCTTTTCATCGTCTAGCTTCTTAAAGATAGCTTGTGTAGGTTCCAGTGTTAACTGAGCCATCCCGAGTTCTTCATCGGATACATCCGAATCAATTGGAGCCATGAACTCTTTTGGCAGAAGGACAACCATGTTTATATCAGCTTGTGGTTTATCATCCTTCCCATCATCGGCCTTAGGCTTGGGACGCCATACTTTAGACCGAACTTTTTTCTTGTCCAATACATGTCTTTCTGCTTCTTCTTGCTGTTCTAGCTGACGTAAGCGCTGGACTCTCCTTTTCTGGGACTTGGTCAAGCCATCTAGACACCATTGGGGATTAGGCTTCTTGTATGATCGACTTGACTCTTCATCGTTCAGTTGCAAGGTGCGTCGACGTTCAGGAGCCCGGCACATGATATCTTCATCAGGGACCAGAGAATCGGCCATCTCTTCCAGCCGATCGTTTGACCTTTCATTGACTCGGCCTCCAAGCCGATCATGAACACTAGCCTTGCCCCCCAGCCGATCGTAGACGCTGGCTTTGCCCCCCAGCCGTTGATGAACTGGGATCCGTTGATTGTTGAATTCACGGTGATCCCCAGTTGCAGGCCTTCTGTCATTGAAGCAAACCCTCTTGGAGGAACTGTTATTGTTGTAAGCTCCGTTGCACTCTGGACAGTTTTCTGCTATCGGTAGTTTGATCCCTTCTTCCCAGCAGTACTTGAAGAACGGGCATCTCCAATGCCCTTCATTGCACCGAGCCCACTCTTCTCTTTCTCTTGCCTTCTCTTGCCGACACTGGAACTTGTTGATCAGCATCTGGGACGTAACAGGCCGGCGTGGCTTCAGGTCTTCTTCTTCAAGCAGCAACCCTTTGCCTTTGACATCGGCAGCGGTTCCTTGTACCTTGGGATCGACAACTCCTTTATTTTCGACCGATTCGGATGTCAGCAGCTTAATACGTGATGTGTCTTTGCTATACACTTCAACCGTGTTACTTGGGAAGGGGTGCTGATCAATCTTCATCGGCTTTTCAGCTTTGGTAGGCGTTTCAAACTTGAGTTTCCCTTGCTCAATAGCTGATTGAATTTGTTGTCTGAAGATCTTACAATCATTAGTGTCATGAGATGTTGCGTTGTGCCACTTGCAATACTTCATTCTCTTGAGCTCTTCTGTAGATGGTATAGTATGGAACTGAGAAAGTTTGATCTGCCCTTGTTGAAGCAACAGATCAAATATCGTATCGGCCTTAGTGGTATCAAAGTCGAATTTTTCTGGTTCCTTCTTACCAAAGGGACAGGACACTGTCTTCTTGCCTTTGACCCACTCTGCAAGCCCTATCATATTGTCTTCATCTTCTGAGTCAGAGTAATCCACATAAGACACCTTCTTTTGAAAGTTCCTTCTGGGCTCATAGGACTTTGCAGTTTCCTGACTCATTCGACTCACCAATTGGCTGAGACTCTCGAAGTCATGTGATGCATATTTCTCCCTCAAGGTCGGCAAAAGCCCTTGGAATGCCAATTCAGCTAGTTGCTTGTCTCCCAGATTGAGACTATAGCATTTATTCCTGACCTCCCTGAATCTCTGAACGAATCCAGCGACTGTTTCATCATTCCTTTGCTTGAGTCTGGTTAGATCAGTAATCTTCATCTCATGAATGCCAGAGAAGAAATAATTGTGGAAATGCTGCTCCAGATCAGACCACTTGATAATTGAGTTGGCTGGCAATGAGGTAAACCACGAGAATGCTGGCCCTGAGAGAGATGAAGAGAATAACCGTATCCTGAGTGCATCAGCATTCCCTTCTTCTCCACATTGTATGATGAATCGAGTGATATGCTCCATTCTGGATGTATCATCTTGACTAGAGAACTTTGTGAAATCTGGCACCTTCAATCTTGGAGGGAAAGGTATCTGATCATAGCCAAATGGATACGGTGTTCTGTACATGCAGGATTGCTGCTTAGGTTTCATCCCATATTGTTTCTGCAGCATCTCTGAAAAATGATCAATCAATTCCTGCTTCATGTGAGACTTCAACTCAGCAAGTACCCGTTTGATTGCTTGCATCTCAGCTGAAGGAGTCTCTGGAGGTTGTCCTTCTGAGGCCCTTGGCTGTGGATTTGGTGCCATTGATGTCCTTGCTCCAGAAGGACCCTGTGTATTTGATTGACTTGTCACAGGTGGAATCTGTCCGATCGGCTGACCAGCCGATCGAACTGGCTGATGCAAGTTCAACTAGCCTGAGATAGCCAATTGATTTAGAAGAATTTGCACCACTTGCGTAGGATCCACTTGTTGTTGCGGTGCTGTTGGTTGTCCTGTCATCCCCTGGTTGATCAGCTGTTAAGGCGACGATCTTGTATGAGCAACTGTATTAGCTGGGGTTAAGACAGGTTATGTTGATAGTGACTGTTGCAGTGGAACAGTCTGTACAGGCATCCCTAGTAACGGTTGAGGAGCCGGTTTCTGAGGTGGAACAGGAGCCTTTCTCTCCATTGGTATGACCATATGGGCATGAGCTGGACTGATGTTGACCCTTTCAAAAGCCTTGCTCCCGTGATTGAAGTAGACAAATTCTACTCCCTCCTTGGTCATATGCACAGTCCCTGGAGTACCTCCAAACATAGCTTGATAAGATTGTGGGTACTTCACTTCTGGAACTTCCTCAGGCTGAGATTCAAAGAAATTTGAGATATTAGTCTCAAAATGATCACGAGGCAAATCCCATCCTGCGAGTCTTCCGTCCTGATCTCTCATTGCAGGATATCTTTGATGAGGGTTCTGTACTGAGAATGTCTGATCCTGGACATTGGACTGTGTTGAGTAAGTTTGGACCACAAGCATTGTAACAACAGGGTCTTTAGACATATCTCCAATATTCTGATTCTGAATCGGCTGGGCATCCGATGAAGAACCAAGGGCTGTTGCATTGATCTGAGGAGACGGTGTAACCCCTACTGTTGGATCGTCAATCGACAGGGAAGCCGATTGTTCTTTTGGGAACACTGGAGGAGTTCGATTTGGTTGGAAGTATGTAGGTCCCAGGTATCCTCCTTCTGCTCCTTTCTTGAGTGTCTCAGTCAGACAATTTTGGATGGTATTGGCGAGGACTTTAGCTTGATCAATCATTGTCTGATGCATCGCCTTGTTCATCATATCTTGAAGCCCTTCGGGATCGGCTGAGAAGGTGATCTGCTGAGGTGTTGGCAAAGGATTTTTCTTGTAAACTCCACCTTTAGTTTGACCGTATGATGCCAAGCATAGTTCTTCATAATGCTTCATGTGAGCTTCAAACTCGGCTTTGTCTGCATCTTTCAATTGATCCCTAGTGATTGTCTGGACGTTGCTATGGTCAACTTCGTTATTCTTCGAGTTCTTCGTCATTGTTGATTTTTTCGGGTCCCATCAGGCATGCCAAAAGTGTGTTGACGCGAAAATAGGACGTCATTGTTGATGGTATTGGCAAGCCTTGAGGGCACCCGACACCTCCTTCTTGACGAAAAGGATGCACGAGGGAGACGCAATGAAAAGGGAAATCGACATCCCGACCGGTGTCCCGCGCCATGCGGGGTCACCAAAAGCCACCTTCAACTAGCAAACTTAGGTGCGATGACGTCCCCGATGAAGTGATGCTCAGCTCCAAAATCACTAACCCCGCGAGCAAGTCTCCAACTCCCCCGCGGGCTCGGGGGCTACACCCGGTGGGTGTGCTCGCACGCCCCCACCGGACGAATCGCAATCTACCATTGCACTACGACAACTGAGCCCGGGAGCGAGTCTGAGACTCCCTCCCAGGCTCGGGAGCTACTGACGGGATCCAATATTGTGGGTACCCAAGGACAACAAATACGAGCGGATCTCACAGGCACGATGACCCCTGGAGTATTTTTTATGGCTCTCTGGATTTTTTCTTATGAAGGAAAACGTCCATAAATCAAGTAGTATTCCAGGGTTTATTTCTATGAGGGAAAACGACCATAAAAGCAAGCCATGACATCATGTGGCCACCTACCAGCAACCTCCGACTAGTTCAATGCCTTCCCGAGTGGTTTTGGGCTCCACACTACCCATGCATGTACCAGGTGTCAGAGGCATTCATTGTCGGGGCCACTTGCGTCGAAAGGCACGGTACCAGGACCGGCAACCACGCGCAACAATAGTAGTGAACAGGGAACAAGGACGGCGGGCCCGCGGCATGGGCAAAAGCCCCCTCCCGTATTCCTTTTGACCGAGCTCTCTCTCTCTCTTACTTCCGGTTTTTACCATTCCCAATCAGGTAACGTGCTCCCCTTGACATATAAAAGGGAGAGCAGGGGCCCTTCTCTGGGACTTCTTTTTACTTCTTGCTTCTCCTCTCCAGAGTAGCTCTCCCTGTCAGATGTTTAGATCTGCACAGCCCACAGGGGAGTTAACCTCGGTGGTTTATTTGTTCGGCGGGGAGAAATCTAGGGCTAAGAACTTGAAGGTTGCGCACGAGCACACAGAACACAGAGAACACGGCGAGTTTATACTGGTTCAGTCCTCCGGAGAGTAAAACCCTACGTCCAGTTCTTGATTGTATTGACTTGGGCGGATTGCGATTTGGGATGACTTGGCCGCAGGGGTCCGGCCTTGTCCGCCATATATTGGCTGACAGACAAGGTCGGTCGGCCCTGAGTCCTGGTCGGTTACAACAGGGAAACCAATCTAAGGAAAGTTACAACATAATCCCGTGATCTTCGGACTGTCTGGAGGCATAGCCGACGTCTTCTGCCTTGTTTTGCACACCAAGTTACCCGACCGGATCGGATAAGGTCGTCTAGGGAATCTTCTTGAAGGTCTTCAGGATGTCGTGTGGGTCACCAACTAGGTCAGTTGGGCCCACGGTCAGGTCGGTGGGTCTTCTGGTAGGCTGGACCCACTTGTCAGGGACGGCCGTGAGCCTGGTCGGTGGGGACCTAGGGGTACCCATGTATCACAAACCCCCGAGCGATGTGTAGGCGCAACGACCTTAGAAGATCATGACAAAGTCGTAGAGCTATCGACAGGTCGAATAGCGTGCACGTCGATCCAAAAGAAATAAAAAGAAATAAATCATCTTAGCAGCCGGTCGACGCGAAAATAGGACGTCACCTCCGCGCGCAACACAGGTGACTCCCCGGTCTGTAGCAAGGCGTGCCAGCCAATCTGACCTATTGATTGACAATGGAAAAATATTAGGGATCGACTAGAGAACCGATGGTCCTTTAGTGACACGTGTACCAGCCAATCGGCCGATACAGAGAAGCGGGATCGGCCGGCTCGAGGGCGACTGAAGCGCGGGTGTGTAAGTAGATAGATCGGCTGGATCGGCCGATCGTGATGTCAGCGCTCGAGAAGGTCGGAATCGGCTGTAGTGTTAGGAGACGATAGGATCTAGATCGAGCGGGATAATTTGGTGATAAAAGCTAAAACTACAAGAATTGGTACGAAAACTTGCAGATCTAGCTATTATCGGTAAGGGGTGAATAAAGAACTAGACGAAACCTCAGCGATGCGCCCGGAGGTTAAAGCCTAGGGTTATTCGGTAAAATGGTACTCACAAGCTTGCCGGAGATCGATCGATGCAGCTCGACAAACTTGAAGGACGACGTTGTGGAAAAGGGAAAAAAACAGTGGCGAAGTCACCGAAAAGTAGATGCTGTAAAGTAGATGCTGTAAATTGTAAAGGGTTTGCCCGGAGACGGTTTGTTTGATATTGGTGTGTACACTTTTTTCCGACCACGCAGGGTCGCTATTTATGTCCTAAGGACAACCCGACTCCTAGCCGATTACGGCACTGTTTACTTGCATCTAAAGAAAATGAACACTACTAAAAATAGAAAAAGACCCTAGCAGGAGTCAAACCCTCCTAAAACTGACGCTGACCCGTTGTCAATCGTGGATTGACCCGCCTCCACCGTGCTTTTCTTCTGGCGTATCTCCTTGATTACTGCCTTCTCCCTCTCCATCGGCCGATTCTACGGTTGACCATTGGCCGATCGGTTGACTTGTCAGTCCTTCGATAGGGTTGGACTTCTATGACCATCGGCGAGTCCTATTGACCACCTCTTTCTCTTTCTTTAATCGGCCGATTACCTTGTTTTCTCATCGGCTGCTCCTTCTTATCCTTTTGACCTGTTTTTCCAAAAAAACGGTGTCAACACGGCCGACCTGTTTGTAGTCTTGCCGAACGCGGCGAGGTCAAGTGACGACCTATAAGAAGCATGCTTCCAGTAGATCGAAACGATGATGAAAAAATCCAGAGGGCGTCAAGGACGCACTCATAGAGTAGTACCCGAGCATCGTGGCGGGCAGGATGGCCGGTATGATGATCCAAAAAGAAAGAGAAAAAGTAGGTCGAGTAACGACTTGATGAGAAACAGGTTTCCCAACAGGTCGTTACGACGAAGAAAAACAAGAGGGCGTCGAAGACGCCCTCGTAGAGTAGTCCTCGAGCATAGAAGCAGGCAGCATGGCTGGTTTGATGCTCAAGAAAGAGAAGAAAATAAGGTCATGGTCTTGATCGAACGGAGTGTAGAGACACCCAGACCTCCCAGCATGGCTGCAAGGAGTCTGGCAGGGCCAACCTCATGGAGGTCTTTAGGCGTGCCGACCTCAAGGAGGCCTCAAATCAACTGTACCCAGTATCCGAGGATACCCAGCAGGATCTTGAAAGGCGCGTCGCATGAAGAGGTCTTCTGTAGTGGTCGAAACAGTTAATAAGGAAGCTGTAGAGAAATGGTGATCGTCAGCAAGTGGAGGGAGAGACACCCATATATCCTGCATAGCTGCAAAGAGTCTGGCAAAGCCACCCGAGGCATGCCGACCTCAAGAAGGTCTCAAATCAAAAAGCGCCCAAGCACCCGGAGATACTTGGCTGGGCCATTAGGCGCGCACCCCACAGGGAGGCCTTCATTCCCGACGTAAAATCCTGGGTGTCCAGAGCAGGCTGGCAGAGCTGTAAAAAGCACACCGACCTCAGGAAGGTCACGCGTCCAGGGCGCCCAACTAGGTTGGCAGAGCTGTAAGCATACCAAGGTATTACAAGACCTCGGTATAAAGGCACGCCGACCTCCAGGAGGTCGTTTTGGTGCCCAGATGACCAACATAGCTGCCAGCCATCCAGCGAAGCCATGGTGTATTAACGACCTTAATATAGGCACACCGACCACGGGGGCCCGATGAAATTATAGATGTGAAGCTTCTGATCTCCAGGCGCCCAGACGGATCTGGCAGAGCAGCGAGGCACGCCTACCCCGGAAGGTCTTCAATCGAACCTACGAGCATTCTGCTCAGGGAACAGAAATATAGGTTGATTGGAATAGGTCCATTTACGTGCAGAGCCATAGCGGGTGCACCAGGACGCAGAGCCTAGCGGGTGCAATTAATCCTCATCGTCTGTAGATGTAGCGAGGCGCAGGGCCATCTGACACGGAGTCAATCATATCTTCTCCGTAGACTTCAGGGTTGAAGGACCGAACTGGCGACCAGAGAGGGGGGAGTGAATGGGAGCCGATAAAAATTCTTCTCGAAGGAGATGGCTACTCCAACAAGACGAACACGGCCAACCAAATCACGTCTCCGACTCAACTACCCAAGTTGGCCAAGACCACGCAGCCACTGGAGTGCTACTGGTCCTAGGAACCAACAACTCAACCAAACACCCCAAAACACGCAGCGGAAAACTGCACAATCTGCTGTCTGTGCCACACCGGTCAGACCGATGGCTCCTGCCGGTCAGACCGATGGCTCCTGCCGGTCAGACCGGTGGAGTTGGCCGGTCAGGTCGGTGACAAACAACAGATGCACAGCAAAGTTCCAGGAAGCCTCAGTGACTTCTCTAGGCCCTGGAACAAAATCACCTCCAAAACTCAAACTGCTCAGGAAGAAAAACCTTCATAAAGCCTAGCCAAACTCCTCAAAACCTGCCAAGAACTGACCAGCAACAACTCAGCCCAAAGACAGACGAACCAGGTAGTTCCCCGAGGCAAATCCCACAAAGGCCTTGCACCGGTCAGACCGGTCAAGCCTGAGCAGCTCGGGATGAACAGCAAGCCGCGGGTCAACTCCCCCAAATCCACTTCTCGATCTCCCGATTCGCTCCACGGATTCGCACAAGACTTTGGGGATACTAGGAGTACCTCATGGGCATCCCATAGCTACGATTTGGTCCACCAAAACTCGTTGAATCAAGAGGAATCGAAGGATTTCCGCCAAGAACACCACAAACCCTAGGACGAAGAAAACCTCAAAATTGAGCCTCTTTACTCATGGATTTGGGAGGGGAATCAAAGGGAAAAGAACCACGATGGGTTCATGCATACATCCCCCACCAAATCCCAAAGAGAAAGGTCTCAAAACCACCACAAGAAAATTTCCAAGAAAAGGCTCCGAAAATCACCAAAAAGGAAAAACGGGAGAGACACCATCAAGCCTTGAGGAACCACGCCGAATCATCTATACATACCATGAAGGTTCATACAAGGTCTAGCTTGCCTCCCGATCATCCATCCCTCTCTCAAGATCTCACCATGAAGCTCTCAAGCTAGTCCTAGAAATTCCAAAGGAAAATGTAGAGGAAAATAGCAAAACAAAATGAGCTAGGGTTCCAAGAGATGGCTGCCATCCTCTCACCACTTGGGTTATATGGAGGCAACCGAAAGACGAAACTACCCCTAAGACCTAACACTAGGATACACACCCCCGAGGGACACTTCGGGAATCTTCGTCGTCGCACCATCGGACGGATGCCCGGCGACCGCACCCTGCGTAGCCTCGACGCACACCATGCGATCCTGACGTGTGTCCTCCGCTTCGAAGTCTCCAGACTGCATCGTCGCACACCGGTCCCCTCCACCGGTCAGACCAGTCCGGTGCTGCTGCCTCCGGTCTTCGGCCTTGGCTTTGTGGATCAACCAAGGAACCTAGTGGTTTTCTGGTGAACCACTGGAAACCCCGCGAATTTGGTGTGGCCTCCGCCAATCTCCACTCATCACTTGGCCCCCACGAAGTCCCAGCTCGATCTTGTCTTTGTGGCTCAACCAAGGAACCGTTCATGACTTAATCTTGTCGTTCTTGCCACCATGCGGCCCGCACTTGACCCCGCAGGCCACCGGGTCCCTCGAGCCAAACCTACTTGTCTTCTCCACACCTGGAGGCCTACCCGGCAACGACCTTTCGCGCTTGCTCTTCACCTGCACCAACACCAGTCAAGCCGCAACCTGCACCTGCAATACTCAGCCAAGAATCAGTCCACACAACATTGTCAATCACTCATCACACCAGGAAGCGACCATCCACCGGTCCTCGAACCACACAGGTCCTCAATCTCCCCCTTGATGAGTGCATTGACAACACACACGTTTTGGTAATCAAAGAGAAAAGGAAAGAAAAGAAACGACTGAAAGAAACTCCAACAAGCGATCGAAAACCAAAGGAAAGGCAAAGAGCAAGATAACTTGAAGAAGAGAAGTCTCGGTCCCCTTAGGCAAGGGCAACGGCTCGACACAACCGAGACAAAAGCAAAGCTCAAACAAAGAGCGAAAGCCATCAAACCAAAGCTCGAAAACCACAAAGAGCTCCCCCTGCACACATGCAAGCTCCCCCTGAACCAATGCAACTCCCCCTGGACGAATGCATGCAAACCACTTTGCAAAACAGAGCAGCTTCCTCAGCTTTACTCTGACTGGTCAAACCGGTCAACAGCACCGGTCAGACCAGTGCTCAACATCTGAACAGGGGCCAGCACTCTGACCGGTCAGACCGGTGACACACAGAGCCCAGAAAAGGCCTCGAAACCACCTGAAACCCCTCTAGATGCATTCTGAAGGCCAAAACATGCTCGAACTTCTCCCCCTTGTTGCCAATGCATGAATCAAGCCAAAAATGCAAAAAATGCAACCTAGAGCTTCTCAAATAGACAAAATTCATCACAAGATGCTACACACATCCAAATGAGCAAGTTAGATACTCTATAGCTTCGTATGAACATCAACTACAAGATCACAAGTTTCACAACCATTGGACGAAGCTAAGATAGAATTGAGCAATTTTGCGAAAAATCACCCTCTCATGAGCAAAGTCCTAAACATGAGCAAAACATGTCAAAATAGCAAAGCCACACAAACTTCATGCTAGGACAACCATTCTAAGCATAAGACCATCATAAACACCCACAAGCACCTCATGTCATGTCAAAGCCACCGAGCCATGTGCTTACTTCTAAAATGAGACTTCTAATTGGTAAGCGACATGCAACGGTTTAGCACCCAAAAGCAAATAAATTAAGCACATATGACATGGGAGCACATTTTCCAAGCAATTTACATTTCATTTTCAGATTCATATTTGGTATATGAAATGTCTTTGCGACAAAAAGGAACTTATGCCCCTCCACAAGATGAAGCATGGGGGCTAAACATTCACGATGGCAAATGAGCCTTTGGCCCCATATGATCAAAATAAGCTATCCAACCACAAATTAAGCATAGCAAGCCACTAAAACATGTCAAGATCATATAAAAGCATTTACTCGCAAGAGAGCATACATATCTCATTTTTAAAAAACATAGCTATCAACCATGGACATAAATCAAGATCATCAAGAGCTAAGCCAAACTAACCATAGCATACCAAACTAGCTCACAAGATCATATATAGCACATCATGGTGAACAATGTATATGAGAGAAGCTCTTCCTACAAAATGCATATGATACAAGATGCATGCAACCTAAGATACAAAGATGCCTATACATCATGTTACACATGCCATACAAAATGCAAGAAATGCACAAAGGAAAGCTATACATATGCTACAAAGGAGCTCCCACACCCAACTCAAGAAATCAAACAAACACCAAGTTCTCCCCGCAAATGAGTGAAAGTTGCTTGACCTAGGGGCTTGGTGAAGATATCGGCTAGTTGGTCATGTGTGGGTACATGGATCAAAGATATTTTCCCTTTCTCCACATTGTCTCTCAGGAAATGATACCTCACTTCTATGTGCTTGGTTTTGGAATGGAGCACTGGGTTCTTTGCAACACTTATGGCACTGGTGCTATCACATTGAAGTGGGACATGGGTATATTCCTCACCAAAGTCGCTCATGGTGTATGTGATCCAAAGGAGCTGAGAGCAACAACTAGCTGCGGCCACATACTCTGCCTCGGTAGTGGATTGAGCAACACTCGACTGTTTGCGGGAAGACCAAGAAACCAAAGAAGAACCCAAGAACTGGCAAGTCCCAGAAGTGGACTTCCTATCCAACCGACACCCGGCAAAATCCGCGTCTGAAAAATCCATGAAGAGCTAAAGAAAAAGACGCGGAGCACCAAAGGCCGAAGTCGGGAGTATGACGCAAATACCTGAAAATGCGCTTGACTGCTTGCCGATGCGAAGTCCTCGGAGACGCTTGAAAACAAGCGCACAGACATACCGAGAATTGGATGTCCGGCCTCATCGCCGTCAAGTACAGGAGTGACCCGATCATGCTCCGGTACTCCTTCTGGTCCACGTGTTCACCTTCCTCGTCCGCATCAAGAGCTGTAGTTGTACTCATAGGCGTCGCCATGGCCTTGGAGTCCTCCATCTTGAACTTCCTCACAATGTCCTTGGTGTACTTCGCTTGACGCACAAATGTTCCTTCCTTCGACTGCTTGATCTGGAGGCCGAGGAAGAATTGCAATTCACCCATCATGCTCATCTCAAATTCCCTGCTCATGTCTTCTGCAAACCTTGCAACCAAAGAGTTAGACGAGCCACCAAAGACAATATCGTCCACGTATACCTGCACAATTAGGATCTCTTTGCCCTGCCTGAGGAGAAACAAGGTCTGATCGACCTTCCCCATCTCAAAACCTCTCTCAAACAGGAACCCCCTCAACCTGCCATACCAAGCCCTAGGCGCCTGTTTCAACCCATAGAGCACCTTTCTCAACTTGTACACCCGGTGGGGGTACTTCTCACTCTCAAACCCCGGTGGTTGCTTCACATACACCTCTTCCTCCAACACACCATTCAGGAAGGCACTCTTCACGTCCATTTGGTACAATTTGAACCCTTTAGCCACGGAAAAGGCTAGAAGGATCCTAATCGCCTCCAAACGGGCTACGGGAGCAAATGTCTCCTCATATTCGATCCCCTCTTTCTGACTATACCCTTGCACCACCAACCTCGACTTGTTTCTCACCACTTCTCCTTTCTCTCCCTCTTTATTTTTCCACACCCACTTCGTCCCAATCAGCTTACAACCCGGTGGAGGATCTACCAACTCCCAAACTTGGTTTCTCTCAAAGTTCTCCAACTCCTCATGCATCGAATTGACCCAATTGTGATCAGATAATGCGTGTCCAATGTCCTTGGGCTCAAAAGTAGCAACAAAAGCAGCATGAGCAAAGTGAGAATTGTTTCGAACCCTCGACCGTGTAGTGCGTTCGTTGATGTCACCGATGATCCTCAAAGTTGGGTGATCCACTTGAACTCACCGGGGAGGTTCTCGCCTTGAAGCTACCTCCCCCTCACTTGCAGCTTCTCCTTGATTCGGGATTGTCGTTGTAGGTGTAGGAGAGGGCCCGTTCTCGATTGTAGTCGAAGTAGTAGGTACATGCTCAGTCACAGGTGAGGACCTGTGTGGTTCGAGGACCGGTGGATGGTCGCTTCCTGGTGTGATGAGTGATTGACAACGTTGTGTGGACTGATTCTTGGCTAAGTATTGCAGGTGCAGGTTGCGGCTTGACTGGTGTTGGTGCAGGAGAAGAGCAAGCGCGAAAGGTCGTTGCCGGGCAGGCCTCCAGGTGTGGAGAAGACAAGTAGGATTGGCTTGAGGGACCCGGTGGCCAGCGGGGTCAAGTGCGGGCCGCATGGTGGCAATAACAGCGAGATGAAGTCGTGGACGGTTCCTTGGTTGAGCCACAAAGCCAAGATCGAGTCGGGACTATGTGGGAGCCGAGTCATGAGTGGTGATTGGCGGAGGCTACACCGAGTTCGTGGGGTTTCCAGTGGTTCACCAGAAAACCACTGGGTTCCTTGGTTGATCCACAAAGCCAAGGCCGAAGACCGGAGGCAGCAGCACCAGGACCAGTTTGACCGGTGGAGGACACCGGTCTGACCGCTGAGCGACGACGCAGTCCGGAGGCTTCGAAGCGGAGGACACTCATCGGGATCGCATGGTGTGCGTCGAGGCTACGCAGGGTGCGGTCGCCGGGCATCCGTCCGATGGTTCGACGACGAAGATTCCCAAAGTGCCCCTCGGGGGCGTGTATCCTAGTGTTAGGTCTTAGGGCTAGTTTCGTCTTTCGGTTGCCTCCATATAACCCATGTGGTGAGAGGATGGCAGCCATCTCTTGGAACCCTAGCTCATTTTGTTTTGCTATTTTCCTCTTCCTTTTTCCTTTGGAATTTCTAGGACTAGCTTGAGAGCTTCATGGTGAGATCTTGTGAGAGGGAAGGATGATCGGGCGGCAAGCTAGACCTTGTATGAACCTTCATGGTATGTATAGATGATTCGGCATGGCTCCTCAAGGCTTGGTTGTGCCTCTCCCGTTTGTTCTTTGTGGTGATTTTCGGAGCCTTTTCTTGTCGATTTTCTTGTGGCGGATTCGAGGCCTTTCTCTTTGGGATTTGGTGGGGGATGTATGCTTGAACCCTTCGTGGTTCTTTTCCCTTTGATTCCCCTCCCAAATTCGTGAGCAAAGGGGCTCGATTTTGGGGTTTTCTCTTCTCTAGGGTTAAATGTGTTCTTGGTGGGATTTCTTCGATTCCTCTCGATTTAGCAAGTTTTAGTGGACCAAATCTTGGCTATAGAGTGCCTATAGGTGTTCCTACTATCCCCAAAGTCATGTACAAATCCGTGGAGCGATTCGGGAGATCGGGGTTGGATTTGGAGGAGTTGACCCGCGGGCGCTGTTCATTCCGAGAGCTCAGGTTCTGACCGGTCTGACCGGTGCCTCTCACCGGTCTGACCGGTGCAGACCGTTGGTCGAGTTTTGCTCGGGTGAACGTCATGGTGAGTTCCCTGTTGCCTCGTGTTGCTGCTGTTTCGAGTTTGGTCAGTTTTGGAGCTCGGTAGGTCTGTTTGGTGGATTTGGGATTTCCTGGCTTGGACCAGTCTGACCGGCGAGCTACACCGGCCTGGCCGGTGTAGGAGCCTTCTATGGAAGTTCTCAGGTTTGGCCAGGTTGCTCCAGCAGGGACCGGTCTGACTGGTGCTGCTCACCGGTCTGACCGGTGCAGTCCAGTGTTGCTCGAGTTGCTTGTTCCGCTGCGTTCTCGAGTAGGTCTAGGTGGTGATTGGTTCCTAGGACCAGTAGCACTCCAGTGGCAACGTGGTCTTGGCCAACTTGGGTAGTTGAGTCGTAGACGTGTTTTGGAAGCCGTGTTTGTCTTGTTGGAGTTCCCATCTCCTTCGAGAAGAATTTTTCTCGGCTCCCATTCACTCCCCCCTCTCTGGTCGCCAGATCGGTCCTTCAAGTGGTATCAGAGCCGGTTCAGGTCTTTATTGACTCTAACCAGTATAAGATCCAAAGATGGCATACCAGGAACGGGGTTCGGGTCCTCCGCACTTCGATGGGAAGAACTACCAGATGTGGCAGAGGCGGATGGCGGCATTCCTCCGCGGAAAGGGTCAGATCCTTTGGGATGTTACGGTGAATGTAGCTTATGTTCATCCGATTAACTTCCTAGCTCCTGGATCGAGGGACATGCATGACGCCAACAACAAGGCGGTCGACTACTTGTTTCATGCTCTGTGTCAATCCGAATTCGATCAGGTTCAGACAGAGGACCTAGCTTGTAGGAATTGGTTGGAGCTGAAGAATGCTTACGCTGGAAATGCTGAGGTTCAAGCACGGTTGTATGCGACCTACCGGAGAAAGTACAAGAACTTCACTCATCTCCCCGGTGAGTCGATTGATGCCTTGTTCCAGCGGTTCACGGTGGTTGTGAACAACATGAGGGCCAATGTGGACGTCCTCCCGTACGATGACCATGATAGAGCTGTGAAGCTCTTGCACGCGCTGGATCGTACCGTATGGGATGGAAAGGTCGAGGCCATTCTTGAGTCAGAGAAGTATACCACACTGAAGGTGAACGAGCTATTCTCTAAGCTCAAGTCAGCTGAGGTTGATCGGGGTTTGACAGCCCATCTCGAGAGCCCGACTGACTCCCATAGTCTTGCTCTTGTCGGTGGCTCAGGTGCTAAGTCTAACGCTAACCCATCCTCCAGGATGTTTGCTTTGTCCTCTTCGACGTCTTTGCCAGACGAGGAGTTCGACGTGCTTGGAGAGGACAAGCTGGCACTGTTGACCAGATGATTCGAGAGGCTGTACGAGAACTGGGTGAACACGAGGAGGACGACACGGACATGCTTCCAGTGCGGCAAGCCAGGACACTTCGTCGCCGACTGTCCGGAGAAGATGGAGAACAAGGACGGCTAAAAGCACCGGTCGAACAAGGACGGCAAGTACCGATCAAGGCGCGATCACAAGCACAAGAACAAGCACAAGGACGAGCGACGATCGAGGAAGAAGGACGGTCGCGGCAGGAAGGCCCAAGCGATGGTCGGAGCCAGCGACGTCGACTCCAGCTCCGCCTACTCTTCCTCGAGCTCTAGTAGCAGCGAAGATGAAGGTGATCGGCGCAAGAACAAGAAGGCGTCCAAGAACTTGAGCGGGTTGAGCTGCTTCATGGGAGATGGCTTATGTGGCATGGCACGCAGCTCCGGCAGCAAGAAGAGTCACCAGAGCAACTCGGACTCTGACTCCGAGGATGAGGTACGTGACGAGCTTCCCTTCTTGCGCGAGGAGAATGAACGACTTGGCAAGTTGCTTGATAACCGCGATGACATGCTTAGAGAGGCGAAGAAGATGAGAAAAGAGCTTAGGGCCTCACTAGAAGATGCTAGGAACCAAGTAGCTGAGCTAGAAACCCAGAACCTTGATGCTAAGCTTGAGATCGATTCACTTAAGGCTTCACCTGTGGTTTCTGATGAGATTGATTGTTGTGATTGCTCTGTGTACCTCGCTGATCTTACTAGTCTTAAGGATAAGCATGCCTCTACTTGTGATGAACTAGATGTGTTTAGAGTTGAAGTGGCTGAGCTTAAGTCTAGACCTGCTTTTCTAGGTGCTTGCACTTCTTGCCCTGTTTTGCATGGAAAGATTGATGAGATGCATGCTTACACTGTTTTGCTTGAGGCTAAGTTGAAAGAACCTATTCCCACTTCTTGCTCTACTTGTGAATTGCATGCTTTAAAGAATTTGGAACTTGCACATTATGTGGATTGCTTGCAGGATGAGAATGATGAGTTGAGGAAAATGATGGGTTGGTTGTCGGGGCATGAACCCCAGCTTAGGATGATGATAGAGGCATACAAGCGCTATGATGGGCAAGCGCTTGGCTCAGAGAAGGTTGGAGAGTGTAGTGGTGAGGGAGGAGAGAAAATTGGTGATATCCAAGCTCCACCAAAAACCTTCCACAAGAATGCCTATGCTCCTAAGCCCAATCCACTGAGAAACAAACTTGACACAACTCCAGATCCTCCCACATTTCCTCACCCCACAAATGACTTCCAAAAACCCATTAAGTTCAAGAGTGACTTGGGAAATGAGTTGGTTGGGAAAAAGGGTGAGAAGCCGAGTGAGGAGAAACCAAGTGAGCAGCCCCAACCCAAGCCTAAACCACAGCCCATGAAGTTCCATTGTGGGTATTGTGGTAGAGATGGTCACAAGGATAAGTTTTGCTTCAAGAGGAGGCATGAGGAGAGAATGGCTAAGGAGTGGGCTAACGAGGATCGGTACCGCCCCTCAAATGGTGTACCTGAGCCTTGTATGCAGATGCCCAGGGCCAAGGCGATTGTGAGAACGGTTCCGGCTTGGGGAGATCGAAAGGTGGCAGGTGGTGCTGCTGGCCGAGCGCCACCGGTCAGACCAGTGTACTCCACCGGTCAGACCGGTGCTGGTCTGGGCAGACAACAGTTCGGTTTCCGTGCTCGTGATGATGCTCGGTTTGGTTCAGGAGGTCGTGGTTCTGGTGGTTGGCATGGAAGGTCTGCAGGTGGTCAGTTTGCTAGACGTTCTCCACCTCGCGCTCAATACGAGGGAGGGAGGAGTCGTAGTTTTGAGATGGAAAGGAGGAACGGTCCACGGTCTTCCTTTCGTGGTTTTTGTTCTCCTCCAGCTAGACAGGGGTGGTTCCCCAGTGGTGGTTCCCGTGGTGGTTTTCATGGTGGTAGCTTTGGTAGGCGTGATGCTTTGGATTGTGCTAACCCTACTTTAGAGCAAATGGCTCGGCACTGGTTTAACTCTTTTGGTACTAACCCCAGTGCTGAGTCATTTGTTCGCTCACATGCTCATTTTTGAATTTCAGGTGGAAGACTTGAGGAATGTTTGGTTGATTGACTCTGGTTGCTCGAGGCATATGACCGGAGACAAGGGGTGGTTCTCAAGTCTTGTCCCGGTGGTGTCCAAGATATACATCACCTTGGGGGACAATGGGCGAGGGCGTGTGCTTTCAGAAGGTGAGATATGGATCAGTGACAAAGTCACTCTCAGGCGTGTTGCTCTTGTTCATTCGCTCGGATTCAATTTGCTTTCTGTTTCCCAGCTTTTGGGTGAGGGTTTTGAGGTGTTGTTTCGGCCTGGTGGTTCTCGGGTTTTGGATTCTTGAGGGGACCTAGTTTGCATGGTCGTTCCTGAGGGTCAAGTGTTCCGAGCGGATTTCTCTCAGTCTTCAGGTGTGGCTCGTTGCTTTTTGGCTGGTTCTTCGAGTGAGTTGTGGAAGTGGCATATGAAATTGGGTCACTTGAAGTTTGACCTTTTGTCTCGCTTGAGTAAACTCAGTTTGGTTCGAGGATTGCCACGGTTGAGGTTTGAGAAAGAGTTGGTTTGTGCGCCATGTTGGCATGCCAAGATGGTAGCCTCTTCTCACCCGCCCCTCACCGATGTGATGACGGAGCGTCCATGCGAGCCGCTCCATATGGACCTTGTTGGCCCAGCTCGTGTGCGATCTGCGGGTGGGAAGTGGTATGTCCTTGTTGTGGTGGACGGCTACTCTCGGTATGCTTGGGTCTTCTTCTTGGAGGAGGAAGGGGAGACGTTTGGTTTTGTTCAAGATCTTGTCTTGAGGTTGAGGAACGAGAGGCACGGAGATGCCATACGAGCGATCCGCAGTGACAATGGCTCGGAATTCAAAAACTCTCGGTTCGAAACCTTTTGCCATGACTTGGGTCTTGAACACCAGTTTTCGAGTCCGTATATGCCTCCCTAGAATGGCGTGGTGGAAAGGAAAAACAGAACCTTGTGCGAGATGGCTCGGACGATGCTCGACGAGCATAGGACTCCGAGAAGGTTCTGGGCTGAGGCGGTCAATACCGCGTGCTATGTGTCCAATAGGATTTACCTCAGGGCCACAAGAAGAAAACCTGCTATGAGTTGATGCACGGTTGCACACCCAAGGTGAGTCACTTCCATGTCTTTGGTTGTAAATGCTTCATTCTTAAGAAAGGGAAGAAGTTGGACAAGTTCGAGGCTAGGTCTGTCGATGGCATTTTCTTTGGTTATGCATCTCATTCTAGAGCATTTCGTGTGCTCAATCTTGAAACTAACTAAATCGTGGAGACTTGCGAGGTAACCTTCAACGAGACACAGCCACGTAGTCAGCTTGTTTTTGAGTGTGCAGGTGACGATGAACTTGGTGAGGAGATCTTTCAGGAGGAGGAGCATGAACATGGAGATGATGAAGATGGTGGTGTGGTGCCCGCGGCTGAACATGAACCTACTACTTCGACTACGATCGAGAACGGGCCCTCTCCCACACCTACAGCAACAAACCTAGATCAAGGCGAAGCTACGGTTGAGGGGGAGGTAGCATCAAGGCGAGAACCTCCCCAGCGAGTGCAAGTGCATCACCCAGCTTCGAGGATCATCGGTGACATCAACGAACGCACTACACGGTCGAGGGTTCGAAACAATTCTCACTTTACTCATGCTGCTTTTGTTGCTACTTTTGAGCCCAAAGACATTGGACATGCATTATCTGATCACAATTGGGTAAATTCGATGCATGAGGAGTTGGAGAATTTTGAGAGGAACCAAGTTTGGGAGTTGGTTGGCCCTCCTCCGGGGTGTAAGCCGATTGGGACAAAATGGGTGTGGAAAAATAAAGAGGGAGAGAAAGGAGAAGTGGTGAGAAACAAGTCAAGGTTGGTGGCGCAAGGGTATAGTCAGAAAGAGGGGATCAACTACGAGGAGACCTTTGCTCCCGTAGCTCGTTTGGAGGCAATTAGGATCCTTCTAGCCTTTGCCGTGGCTAAAGGGTTCAAATTGCACCAAATGGATGTGAAGAGTGCCTTCCTAAACGGTGTGTTGGAGGAAGAAGTGTATGTGAGGGAACCACCGGGGTTTGAGAGTGAGAAGTACCCCCACCAGGTGTACAAGTTGAGGAAGGCGCTGTATGGGTTGAAGCAGGCGCCTAGAGCATGGTATGGCAGGTTGAGGGGGTTCCTGTTTGAGAGAGGTTTTGAGATGGGGAAGGTCGATCAGACCTTGTTTCTTCTCAGGCAGGGCAAAGAGATCCTGATTGTGTAGGTATACGTGGATGATATTGTCTTTGGTGGCTCGTCTAACTCTTTGGTTGCAAGGTATGCAGAAGACATGAGCAGGGAATTCGAGATGAGCATGATGGGTGAGTTGCAGTTCTTCCTCGGCCTCCAGATCAAGCAGTCGAAGGAAGGAACATTTGTGCACCAAGCTAAGTACACCAAGGACATTGTGAGGAAGTTCAAGATGGAGGACTTCAAGGCTATGGCAACGCCTATGAGTACGACTACAAGTCTTGATGCGGACGAGGAAGGTGAACACGTGGACCAGAAGGAGTACCGAAGCATGATCAGGTCACTCCTGTACTTGACGGCGACGAGGCCGGACATCCAATTCTCGGTAGGGATGAAATCGGTCGGAAACGATCGAAAATATGCATTATCATTTCCTATCATATTTTTTTACTTGAAAACGATACGGAAACGATACGCTCGAAAACGATACTGATAATGAAAAATCGATACATCGGAAACGAAACCATCGGATCGAAAATATGTCGATATCGATCGATAACGGTACCTCAAATCGAAAACACCGAAACCATGAATGGACATATATGCAACATGTTCACAACCAAATGAGTGACCAACAGTCCAACATGAATATTACTACACCATATGCCCATACTAACCACCTATGACAAACAACTACTAAATTTTGTAGCCAACAAGTTTCTGTCATAGCATCCAACCTACCGGCTAGGCTGCTGGCGACGGTCGTGTCCGTGAGCTGGGGACTACGAGTGGAGACTGAAGTTATATACGTAGGGTTGTGTTATCGGGCCATGTTGGGCCTCGGTGTTACCTAGGCTTATGAGCCATCTGTTGACAATTCGGAATTCCAATGGAATTTTCCAAGCAAAAACGGTCGATATATGTATTCGGCGAAACAAAGCCACTATCATTTCCATTTCCATTTCCACCAACGTTTTCCTATTTCCATACCATTTCTGGCTCCAACCATTTTAATTTCATTGTTTCTTATATTTTTCGGAAACGAAGCTCGGTCGATCGGGAATTTCCGTAACTGTTTTCACCCCTAATTCTCGGTATGTCTGTGCGCTCGTTTTCAAGTGTCTCCGAGGACTTCGCATCGACAAGCAGTCAAGCGCATATTCAGGTATTTGCGACATACTCCCGACTTCAGCCTTTGGTACTCCGCGTCCTCTTCTTTGGCTCTTCATGGTTTTTCGCATGCGGATTTTGCCGGGTGTCGGTTGGATAGGAAGTCCACTTCTGGGACTTGCCAGTTCTTGGGCTCTTCTTTGGTTTCTTGGTCTTCCCGCAAACAGTCGAGTGTTGCTCAAGCCACTACCGAGGCAGAGTATGTGGCCGCAGCTAGTTGTTGCTCTCAGCTCCTTTGGATCACATACACCATGAGCGACTTTGGTGAGGAGTATACCCATGTCCCACTTCAATGTGATAGCACCAGTGCCATAAGCGTTGCAAAGAACCCAGTGCTCCACTCCAAAACCAAGCACATAGAAGTGAGGTATCATTTCCTGAGAGACAATGTGGAGAAAGGGAAGATAGCTTTGATCCATGTACCCACACATGACCAACTAGCCGATATCTTCACCAAGCCCTTAGATCAAGCAACTTTCACTCGTTTGCGGGGAGAACTTGGTGTTTGTTTGATTTCTTGGGTTGGGTGTGGGAGCGCCTTTGTAGCATATGTATAGCTTTCCTTTGTGCATTTTCTTGCATTTTGCATGGCATGTGTAACATGATGTATAGGCATCTTTGTATCTTAGGTTGCATGCATCTTGTATCATATGCATTTTGTAGGAAAAGCTTCTCTCATATACATTGTTCACCATGATGTGCTATATATGATCTTGTGAGCTAGTTTAGTATACTATGGTTAGTTTGGCTTAGCTCTTGATGATCTTGATTTATGCCCATGGTTGATAGCTATGTTTTTGAAAAATACTACATGTATGCTCTCTTGTGTGTAAATGCCTTTATATGATCTTGACATGTATTAGTGGCTTGGCTATGCTTAATTTGTGGTTGGATAGCTTATTTTGATCATATGGGGCCAAAGGCTCATTTGCCATCATGAATGTTTAGCCCCCATGCTTTATCTTGTGGAGGGGCATAAGTTCCTTTTTGTCGCAAAGACATTTCATGTACCAAATTTGAATCTAAAACTGAAATGTAAATTGCTTGGAAAATGTGCTCCCATGTCATATGTGCTTAATTTACTTGCTTTTGGCTTCTAAACTGTTGCATGATGCCTACTAATGAGAAGTCTCATATATAGAAGTAGGCACATGGCTCAGTGGCTTTGACATGACATGAGGTGCTTGTGGGTGTTTATGATGGTCTTATGCTTAGAATGGTTGCCCTAGCATGAAGTTTGTTTGGCCTTACCATTTTGACATGTTTTGCTCATGTTTAGGACTTTGCTCATGAGAGGGTGATTTTTCGCAAAAATACTCAATTCTATCTTAGCTTCACCCAATGGTTGTGAAACTTGGTGATCTTGTAGTTGATGTTCATACGAAGCTATAGAGTATCTAACTTGCTCATTTGGACATGTGTGGCATCCTATGTTGAATTTTGTCTATTTGAGAAGCTCTAGATCGCATTTTTTGCTTTTTTGGCTTGATTCATGCATTGTCAACAAGGGGGAGAAGTTTGAGCATGTTTTGGCTTGCTGCATGCATTTAGAAGGTTTCCAAGTGGTTTTGAGCTAGTTTTGAGCTTGTGCAGTTCCCAGTTTTTCCCAGGTGGTCATCGGCCTGACCGGTGGGTTGCACCGGTCTGACCGGTGTGAAAGTCAGGTGCTGGGCGATCTTGTCCACCAGTCTGACCGGTCAGAGCAAGGCTGAAGCAGCTACTTTGTTTTGTGATGTGGTTTGCATGCATTCGTCCAGGGGGAGTTGCATTGGTTCAGGGGGAGCTTGCATGTCTGCAGGGGGAGCTCTTTGTGGTTTTCGAGCTTTGGTTTGATGGCTTGTGCTCTTTGCTTGAGCATGGTTTTGTCTCGGATGTGTCGAGCCGTTGCCCTTGCCTAAGGGG
The DNA here is from genome assembly GCA_036936925.1 of Cenchrus fungigraminus. Lineage (NCBI taxonomy): Eukaryota > Viridiplantae > Streptophyta > Magnoliopsida > Poales > Poaceae > Cenchrus > Cenchrus fungigraminus. The sequence goes on from CM072778.1 coordinate 54,836,875, forward strand.
TCCGAGACTTGTCTTCTTCAAGTGATCTTGCTCTTTGCCTTTCCTTTGGCTTTCGATCGATTGTTGAGGTCTCTTTTGGACATTTCTTTTCTTTTCCTTTTCTCTTTGATAACCCAAAACGTGTGTGTTGTCAATGCACTCATCAAGGGGGAGATTGAGGACCTGCGTGGTTTGAGGACCGGTGGATGGTCGCTTCCTGGTGTGATGAGTGATTGACAATGTTGTGTGGACTGATTCTTGGCTAAGTATTGCAAGTGCAGGTTGCGGCTTGACTGGTGTTGGTGCAGATGAAGAGCAAGCGCGAAAGGTCGTTACCGGGTAGGCCTCCCGGTGTGGAGAAGACAAGTAGGCTTGGCTTGAGGGACCCGGTGGCCGGCGGGGTCAAGTGCGGGCCGTATGGTGGCAAGAACAGCGAGATGAAGTCGTGGACTGTTCCTTGGTTGAGCCACAAAGCCAAGATCGAGCCGGGACTACGTGGGAGCCGAGTCATGAGTGGTGATTGGCGGAGGCTACATCGAGTTCGCGGGGTTTCCAATGGTTCACCAGAAAACCACTGGGTTCCTTGGTTGATCCACAAAGCCAACGCCGAAGACCGGAGGCAGCAGCAGCAGGACCGGTCTGACTGGTGGAGGACACTGGTCTGACCGGTGTGCGATGACGCAGTCCGGAGACTTCGAAGCGGAGGACACGCGTCGGGATCGCATGGTGTGCGTCGAGGCTACGCAGGTTGCGGTCGCCGGGCATCCGTCCGATGGTTCGACGATGAAGATTCCCAAAGTGCCCCTCGGGGGCGTGTATCCTAGTGTTAGGTCTTAGGGGTAGTTTCATCTTTCGGTTGCCTCCATATAACCCAAGTGGTGAGAGGATGGCAGCCATCTCTTGGAACCCTAGCTCATTTTGTTTTGCTATTTTCCTCTTTCTTTTTCCTTTGGAATTTCTAGGACTAGCTTGAGAGCTTCATGGTGAGATCTTGTGAGAGGGAAGGATGATCGGGCGGCAAGCTAGACCTTGTATGAACCTTCATGGTATGTATAGATGATTCGATGTGGTTCCTCAAGGCTTGGTTGTGTCTCTCCCGTTTGTTCTTTGTGGTGATTTTCAGAGCCTTTTCTTGGCGATTTTCTTGTGGCGGATTCGAGGCCTTTCTCTTTGGGATTTGGTGGGGGATGTATGCTTGAATCCTTCGTGGTTCTTTTCCCTTTGATTTCCCTCCCAAATCCGTGAGCAAAGGGGCTCGATTTTGGGGTTTTCTCTTCTCAGGGTTAGAGGTGTTCTTGGTGGGATTTCTTCGATTCCTCTCGATTTAGCAAGTTTTGGTGGACCAAATCTTTGCTATGGAGTGCCCATGAGGTGTTCCTACTATCCCCAAAGTCTTGTATAAATCCGTGGAGCGATTCGGGAGATCGGGAGTTGGATTTCGAGGAGTTGACCCGCGAGCGCTATTCATCCCGAGAGCTCAGGTCCTGACCGGTCTGACCGGTGCATACCCTTAGTTGAGGTTTGCTCGGGTGAACGTCTTGGTGAGTTCCCTGTTGCCTCGTGTTGCTGCTGTTTCGAGTTTGGTCAGTTTTGGAGCTCAGTAGGTCTGTTTGGTGGATTTGGGATTTCCTGGCTTGGACTGGTCTGACCGGCGAGCTACACCGGCCTGACCGGTGTAGGAGCCTTCTGTGGAAGTTCTCAGGTTTGGCCAGGTTGCTCCAGCAGGGACTGGTCTGACCGGTGCTGCTCACCGGTCTGACCGGTGCAGTCCTGTGTTGCTCGAGTTGCTTGTTCCGCTGCGTTCTCGAGTAGGTCTAGGTGGTGATTGGTTCCTAGTACCAGTAGCACTCCAGTGGCTACGTGGTCTTGGCCAACTTGGGTAGTTGAGTCGTAGACATGTTTTGGAAGCTGTGTTCGTCTTGTTGGAGTTCCCATCTCCTTCGAGAAGAATTGTTATCGGCTCCCATTCACTCCCCCCTCTTTGGTTGCCAGATCCATCCTTCAGCGGGCACCACATCACCATCTTTATCATCACCATGTCCATGCTCCTCCTCCTCAAAGATCTCCTCGCCAAGTTCATCATCACCTGCATATTCAAAGACATGAGAGCTACGTGGTTGTGTCTCGTCGAAGGTAACCTCGCAAGTCTCCACGATTTGGTTAGTTTCCAAGTTGAGCACACGAAATTCTCTAGAGTGAGTAGCATAACCAAAGAAAATACCATCGACAGACCTAGCCTCAACCTTATCCAGATTCTTGCCTTTCTTCAAAATAAAGCACTTGCATCCAAACACATGAAAGTGACTCACCTTGGGAGTGCGACCGTGCATCATCTCATAGCACGTCTTCTTCTTGAATGCTCGAAGGAAAATCTTGTTTGAGACAGCACGCGGTATTGACCGTCTCAGCCTAGAACCTCCTCGGAGTCCTATGCTCGTCGAGCATCATCCGGGCAATCTCACACAAGGTTCTGTTCTTTCTTTCCACCACGCCATTCTGGGGTGGCGTATACGAACTCGAAAACTGGTGTTCAAGACCCAAGTCATGGCAAAAGGTTTCGAAACGAGAGTTTTTAAATTCCGATCCATTGTCACTGTGGATCGCTCGTATGGCATCTCCGTGCCTCTCGTTCTTCAACCTCAAGACAAGATCTCGAACAAAACCAAACGTCTCCCCCTTCTCCTCCAAAAAGAAGACCCACGCATACCGAGAGTAGTCGTCCATGACAACAAGGAAATACCAGTTCCCACCCGCAGATCGCACACGAGCTGGGCCAACAAGGTCCATATGGAGTAGCTCGCATGGACGCTCCGTCATCACATCGGTGAGGGGCGGATGGGAAGAGGCTACCATCTTGGCATGCCTACACGGCACACAAACCAACTCTTTCTCAAACCTCAACCGTGGCAATCCTCGGACCAAATTTAGTTTACTCAAGTGAGACAAAAGGTCAAAACTCAAGTGACCCAATTTCCTATGCCACTTCCACAACTCACTCGAAGAACCAGCCAAAAAGCAACGAGCCACACCTGAAGACTGAGAAAAATCCGCTCGAAAAACTTGGCCCTCGTGAATGACCATGCAAACAAGGTCCCCTCGAGAATCCAAAATCCGTGAACCACCAGGCTGAAACAACACCTCAAAACCCTCATTCAAAAGCTGGGAAACAGAAAGCAAATTAAATCCGAGCGATTGAACAAGAGCAACACGCCTGAGAGTGACTTTGTCACTGATCCTTATCTCACCTTCAGACAGCACACGCCCTCGCCCATTGTCCCCAAAGGTGATGTATGTATTGGACACCACCGGGACAAGACTTGAGAACCACCCCTTGTCTCCGGTCATATGCCTCGAGCAACCGGAGTCAATCAACCAAACGTTCCTCAAGTTCTCCACCTGAAATTCAAAAACGAGCACGTGAGCTAACAAACGACTCAGCACTGGGGTTAGTACCAAACGAGTAAAACCAGTGCTGAGCCATTTGCTCCAAAGTGGGGTTAGCACAATCCAAAGCATCATGCCTACCAAAGCTACCACCACGAGAACCACCACGAGTACCACCACTAGGGAACCACCCCTGCCTCGCTGGAGGAGAACGAAAGCCACGAAATGAAAACCGTGGATCGTTCCTCCTCTCCATCTCAAAGCTACGACTCCTCCCTCCCTCGTATTGAGCACGAGGTGGAGAACGTCTAGCAAACTAACCACCACTGGACTCACCATGCCAACCACCAGAACCACGACCACCAGAACTGAACGAGCATCCTCACGAGCATGGAAACCAAACTGCCGGCCACCCAGACCTGCACCGGTCTGACCGGTGGTGCTCGGCCAGCAGCACCACCTGCCGCCTTTCGATCTCCCCAAGCCGGAACCGACCTCACAATCGCCATGGCCCTTGGCATCTGCATACTAGGCTCAGGTACACCATTAGAAGGATGGTACCTGTCCTTGTTAGCCCACTCCTTAGCCATCCTCTACTCACGCTTCCTCTTGAAGCAAAACTCATCCTTGTGCCCATCTCTACCACAATACCCACAATGAAACTTTATGGGCTGTGGCTTAGGCTTAGGCTTGGGTTGGGGTTGCTCACTCGGCTTCTCCCCTTTCTTCTCTTCATCCTCACCTCCCTTTGGGCTCACAAATCTCACCGGTTTTTGGAAATCATTTGTTGGGTGAGGGAATATGGGTGGATCTGGAGTTGTATCGAGTTTGTTTCTGAGATGGTTAGGCTTGGGCTCAAACTTGTTTTTGTGTGTGTTTTGTGGTGGGATGGGAATCTCTCCAACTCTCTCAACTCCCTCACCACTGTTCTCTCAAAGCTTGTCAGCCCCAAGTGCCTGACCATCATAGCGTTTGAAAGCCGCTATCATGATACCAAGCTGAGGCTCCTGACCCGACAACCAACTCATACACTTCCTCAGCTCATCATTTTCATCCTGCAAGCGATCAACATAATGTGCAAGTTCCAGATTTTTCACCGCATGCAATTCACAAGTAGAGCAAGAAGTGGGAACAGGTGCTTTCAACTGAGCCTCAAGAGAAACAATGTAAGCATGCATCTCATCAATCTTTCCATGCAAAACAGGGCAAGAAGTGCAAGCACCTAGCAAAGTAGGTCTAGACTTAAGCTCAGCCACTTCAGCCCTAAGCACATCTAGTTCCTCACACTTGGAGGCATGCTTTTCCTTGAGAGCAGTAAGGTCAGCTAGGAAAAAAAGAGCAATCAACACAATCAACATCATCAGAAACCACAGGTGAAGCCTTAAGCGAATCTATCTCAAGCTTAGCATCAAGGTTCTGGGTTTCTAGCTCAGCTACTCGGTTCCTAGCATCTTCTAGTGAGGCCCTAAGCTCTTTCCTCATCTTCTTCGCCTCTCTAAGCATGTCATCGCGGTTATCAAGCAACTTGCCAAGCCGCTCATTCTCCTCGCGCAAGAAGGGAAGCTCGTCACGTACCTCATCCTCGGAGTCAGAGTTCGAGTCGCTCTGGTGACTCTTCTTGCTGCCGGAGCTGCGTGCCAAGCCGCAGAAGCCATCTCCCCCGAAGCAGCTCAACCAACTCAAGTTCTTGGACGCCTTCTTGTTCTTGCGCCGATCACCTTCATCTTCGCTGCTACTGGAGCTCGAGGAAGAGTAGACGGAGCTGGAGTCGACATCGCTTGCTCCGACCATCGCTCGGGCCTTCCTGCCATGGCCGCCCTTCTTCCTTGATCCTCGCTTGTCCTTGTTCCGATGCTTGTGCTTGTGATTGCGCCTCGATCGGTGCTTGTTGTCCGTCCTCGACTGGTGCTTGTAGCCGTCCTTGTTCTCCATCTTCTTCGGACAGTCGGCGACGAAGTGTCCTGGCTTGCCGCACTGGAAGCATGTCCGTGTCGTCCTCCTCGTGTTCACCCGGTTCTCGTGCAGCCTCTAGAACCGTCTGGTCAATAACGCGAGCTCGTCCTCTCTAAGCACGTCGAACTCCTCATCTGGCAAAGACATCAAAGAGGACAAAGCAAACATCCTGGAGGATGGGTTAGCGTTAGACTTAGCACCTGAGCCACCGACAAGAGGAAGACTATGGGAGTCAGTCGGGCTCTCGAGACGGGCTGTCAAACCCCGATCAACCTCAGTTGACTTGAGCTTAGAGACCAGCTCGTTCACCATCAGTGTGGTATACTTCTTTGACTCAAGAATGGCCTCGACCTTTCCATCCCATACGGTACGATCCAGCGCATGCAAGAGCTTCACAGCTCTATCATGGTCATCGTACGGGAGGACGTCCACATTGGCCCTCATGTTGTTCACAACCACCGTGAACCGCTGGAACAAGGCATCAATCGACTCACCGGGGAGATGAGTGAAGTTCTCGTACTTTCTCCGGTAGGTCGCATACAACCGTGCTTGAACCTCAGCATTTCCAGCGTGAGCATTCTTCAGCTCCAACCAAATCCTACAAGCTAGGTCCTCTGTCTGAACCCGATCGAATTCAGATTGACACAGAGCACGAAACAAGTAGTCGACCGCCTTGTTGTTGGCGTCGTGCATGTCCCTCGATCCAGGAGCTAGGAAGTTAATCGGATGAACATAAGATGTGTTCACCGTAACATCCCAAAGGATCTGACCCTTTCCGCGGAGGAACGCCGCCATCCGCCTCCGCCACATCTGGTAGTTTTTGCCATCGAAGTGCAGAGGACCCGAACCCCGTTCCTAGTACGCCATCTTTGGATCTTAGACTGGTTAGAGTCAATAAAGACCCGAACCGGCTCTGATACCACTTGAAGGACCGAACTGGCAACCAGAGAGGGGGGGGGAGTGAATGGGAGCCGATAAAAATTCTTCTCGAAGGAGATGGCTACTCCAACAAGACGAACACGGCCAACCAAATCACGTCTCCGACTCAACTACCCAAGTTGGCCAAGACCACGCAGCCACTGGAGTGCTACTGGTCCTAGGAACCAACAACTCAACCAAACACCCCAAAACACGCAGCGGAAAACTGCACAACCTGCTGTCTGTGCCACACCGGTCAGACCGATGGCACCGATCAGACCGGTGGAGTTGGCCGGTCATGCCGGTGACAAACAACAGATGCACAGCAAAGTTCCAGGAAGCCTCAGTGACTTCTCTCGGCCCTGGAACAAAATCACCTCCAAAACTCAAACTGCTCAGGAAGAAAAACCTTCAGAAAGCCTAGCCAAACTCCTCAAAACCTACCAAGAACTAACCAGCAACAACTCAGCCCAAAGACACACGAACCAGGCAGTTCCCTGAGGCAAATCCCACAAAGGCTTGCATTGGTCAGACCGGTCAAGAGCACCGGTCAGACCGATCAAGCCTAGGCAGCTCAGGATGAACAGCGAGCAGCGGGTCAACTCCCCCAAATCCACTTCCCGATCTCCCGATTCGCTCCACGGATTTGCACAAGACTTTGGAGATACTAGGAGTACCTCATGGGCATCCCATAGCTACGATTTGGTCCACCAAAACTCGTTGAATCAAGAGGAATCGAAGGATTTCCGCCAAGAACACCACAAACCCTACGACAAAGAAAACCTCAAAATTGAGCCCCTTTACTCACGGATTTGGGAGGGGAATCAAAGGGAAAAGAACCACGAAGGGTTCATGCATACATCCCCCACCAAATCCCAAAGAGAAAGGTCTCAAAACCACCATAAGAAAATCTCCAAGAAAAGGCTCCGAAAATCACCAAAAAGGAAAAACGGGAGAGACACCATCAAGCCTTGAGGAACCACGCCGAATCATCTATACATACCATGAAGGTTCATACAAGGTCTAGCTTGCCTCCCGATCATCCATCCCTCTCTCAAGATCTCACCATGAAGCTCTCAAGCTAGTCCTAGAAATTCCAAAGGAAAATGGAAGAGGAAAATAGCAAAACAAAATGAGCTAGGGTTCCAAGAGATGGCTGCCATCCTCTCACCACTTGGGTTATATGGAGGCAACCGAAAGATGAAACTACCCCTAAGACCTAACACTAGGATACACACCCCCTAAGACCTAACCACTGGAAACCCCGTGAACTCGGTGTAGCCTCCGCCTATCACCACTCATGACTCGGCTCCCACGTAGTCCCGGCTCGATCTTGGCTTTGTGGCTCAACCAAGGAACCATCCACGACTTCATCTCGCTGTTCTTGCCACCATGCGGCCCGCACTTGACCCCGCTGGCCACCGGGTCCCTGAAGCCAAGCCTACTTGTCTTCTCCACACCTGGAGGCCTACCCGGCAACGACCTTTCGCGCTTGCTCTTCACCTGCACCAACACCAGTCAAGCCGCAACCTGCACCTGCAATACTCAGCCAAGAATCAGTCCACACAACGTTGTCAATCACTCATCACACCAGGAAGCGACCATCCACTGGTCCTCGAACCACACAGGTCCTCAAGGGTCACGGGTCAACAGTGGTCGGAGATTCTCTTGCCACCCAGAAAATGACAAACTGCCCACTGAACAAGGGTGCACTATAGGCATGTGACGCCGCAGCGGCCTCGGGCATCAATGATGCACAAACAACAAAGGCGTCACAAAGCAGGGAAAAGGACATCGCTTTTAGTCATCCACATGCCTACAGGACCCCTTAATCACGTGGTGACAGTGTCACCACTTCACCAGCCACTCAAGGCCTGGTTCTGGCTATAAATAGCACCATAAGGCTGAAGGAGGCAAGCACCGAGCATTGCTGAGCTATGAAGCCGCAGAATAGAATTCCGGCCATGCCATGGGCATGCAACCGTCCACCAGAGCGTAGGATGCAGAGTTTGTAGAAGCTTAGAGCTAAAAGAATGCTTGCGAAGTGTAGGTGTCTCCCCCACTCTTTGTACCGTGCCTCAGTGAAGAGTCATGGAGAGTTTGGAGGTGATGCTGTAGAGGCCCGAGGTGATGCTGCAGGTTCTTGGTAAGCATGAGATGCTCGTCGAGGGCTTGCAGAACGAGCCGAAGAGCAAGCTCGTGTCTGCATTCCATAGTCAGGCACAAAGTGTGACCTGCTATGCGCAGCATCATGTAGGCGTTCACCGCGAGGCCACCATTGGGGGTCTGAAGCTAGAAGAATTCTTGCGATGTGCTCTGCTATAGCAGAGAACATGACAAAGATTGCTCTAGGTAGATCAGGTCTTCAAATACATTTGTATCTTGTAACGGGTTCTGGATCCAATGAGGTCGCAGGCGACTTGTGTACCTTCGAAGTTCCCGTGTAATGTTCGCTATTTTCTGTCATGTAATGGTCGTTTTGAAGAAATTATTCATCAAAGACCTAAAATGATGTGATTTGGGGGCTTGTCGACCTCATGGAGATCGAATTTTCTATCAGGACGACCTAGTAGCATTGTTGTTCTTACGACCTAAACTCAGAGTATTAGGTCGCCAATCGATCCGTTACGTATATAGCCGTTGGCGTGAAATCCGGCGAGATCGTCTCGCGAAATTAGCAGCATAGAGCCGTTATGGCAGATCTGTTGCGGTGATAGACCCGCAACGGGCGTCCGCGGTGGGGCCCATATAAATACGGCCGCAGGGACAGGCGTTGACCCTCCCCTGCCATCGTCTTGTTGCTCTTGCCGCCCCCCGTTGGAATCTTTCTTGCCCTAGCTGCCGCACTTGCGCGTCCACCCCACCACATTCGAAGCCTGAGCTCGCTGCTGCCATCCCTAGCAGACCGCGCACCGCCACCGCGACCCGTGTGCCGTGCCGCTCCGCATGCGCATAAAAACCCTAGTGACATTTAGATCCAAATCCACAGATCCCCAAGAAATGGCGGCCGCAGCTTCCCAAATCCCCACCCCGGAGCGGTCTGGGATCCCTCGGTGATGACCGAGGAGAAGATCCAAGCGCTGGTGGATCGCGGGCTGCTGAGGTCCAAGGCGGAGGTGGAATGGAAGGCGCCCACCGGCCAGGCGTTCCCGATGGAGGACGACAAGGAGCAGGTCATCTTCGCATCCTTCTTCGAGCGCGGGTTCAATGTGCCCGCCGGCGACTTCTTCAGAGGTCTGTTGTACTACTACAAGCTGGAGCTGGTACACCTCGTTCCCAACTCCATCACTATAGTATCGTCGTTTATCCATCTGTGCGTAGCGTATCTGGGGATACCGCCCCATTTTTTGTTATGGCGTTACTTCTTCAACGTCAAGACCACCGGCAAGCACACCGGCGTAGTAGGCTCGGTGATGTTCTGCTTAAGATCAGGTCTTAAGGCAGAATGGATTGACATGGACTTGTCAGACAACACCTCCGGGTGGAGGTCGGAGTGGTTCTACATCACTGACCAGAAGCCGGCGCTCTCGAAGCGAACCAGGCACAGGCCCGAGAAGATAACTGAGTGAGATATGCCCCTCTCCTCCCGCGAGATGGAAGACATTAAGGAGTTGCTCGCCCTCCTCGCCGACCTCAAGAAGAAAGGTCTGACGGGGGGCTCAGTGGTGATGTCATTTTGTCGTCACCTGATCCAGCTGATTAAGGACTGGGTACATCCGACCTACGAGTACTGGGGTCAGTCGGACCCTACTCGTGAAGTCAACCGCAAGGTCTCTAGAGATGAGATGGTGACCAGAGTCACGCAGCTGTACACTGGGCGGATCCAGAACAAGAAGTGCCCGAACGCGCACTCCCTGACCCGACCTGCTCATCCAGTATGTCTTGAAATAACTAGCTCGTCTCAACGTGTTTATTTGCTTTGTACTTTAGAGGAAGACCTCTTATGTCTTGTTTCTTGTCTTTGCAGGCTCGAGAGATGCAGTACTAGTGCCCTGCACCTCTGCCGACAGGCGAGGAGCCACGTCGGAAATTGAGGTCGCAGGACTACCAGCCTTCAGCAGCTGCTCTGCTGGACAACTACTTGTTAGATTCGTCTGTAGAGGCGGATGAAGACAGCGACGAGGAGGTCGGCGACGTCGTGACGAGTCGGCCCGAGGCGACCAGTGCCACAAAGCCGGGGCGCAAGACGAGGGCGGCGACGGCAAAGAAGTCAAGCTCGAGGGCTGCCACGACGGCCGAGGCAGCAAAGACTGCCAAGCTCAAGGCTATGAAGAAGAAGAGAAAGAGGAAGACAAACCCCGCCACGACGTCGCAGAAAATCGAGGAGGATGATGAAGCCACTGATGAGCCGCCGGTTATTGATGATCGTGCGGCGCCGAGGTTGTCAAGTCCCGTGACCAAGAGGCAGCAGGAGCTGGAGCGGCAGGTGACAGAGGAGGACCTCCGCCGCATAAAGGAGGCGCAGCTGACTGCATCCGGTGTGTACGCAAAGATGCCTACAAAGGAGCGAGCTCGGCCCCTGAGGTCGAAATCGCGTACGACGGTGGTTGTGAGGTAAGACCCCAATACTTAGACTTATTCATTGATAATAATTATGAGGTCGTAGCATGTTGAAGAAGAAACTATTGCAGGTCGGACGCTAGACCCCATGGCACCTTGGATGCTCAGGTTTCTCCTGCGACGACGACGACGTCTGAGCAGAAGGTCGGGACACAGGGTTCCGTTGGCGGCGTGGGGACATCGACTCCCCCGCCCGTCATTGATGTGGACCCGATCAACACGGTGCCAAGCACGTCGGCTCAGGACCCGGCGGTGGACCAAGCTCAGATCGAGCAGCCACAGCAGGATCCAGAAACAGCTGGCGGAGAGGTACCGGGTTCGACGTCGATGGGGCCAAGCTTGGGGAGGTGGGATATTGACTGGAACGGCACCCCATGGGAGGGAGACATCTTCGAGGATGATGAGGACATGAAGGAAGTCCGTCGAGCCATCTTGACGCTTAATCAAGTGTTTACGGTAAATAACTGTCTTTGAATTCAGTAAGCAACTTATCTTGTAAATGTTATCGACGACCTGTCTTGTGTCCTTGAAGCAGTCACTGGCCAACCGTGCCCAGAGCAGGGCCGACCAGTGTAGGAATGCCACAGCCATGCAACTTCGGGTGGCCGAGCTCGAGAAAGAGCTCAACCGGGTTCAGAGGAGGCCGCCACTGATAAGAAGAAGCTCGAAGACGAGCTGAAGGAGGAACAGCGCAAGAATCGGGACGCCAACGAACTGTTGACGTCTATGAGCGCTGGTAAGGCCAACTACCCACGACCTTGTGCATTTCAACTTGTGTAACTGGATCTTGTATCTGACGACGTCTTTATATCACAGAATTTCATAGAGAAAAGGACGACCTCAAGAACGACCTCAAGGTTGCCAAGGAGAGATTCTGAAGCCTGTAGGTAGACCTACGGGCTGCTGATGCGGTGCGCGAGGAGCTGAAGCAGATGATGAAAGCCGCCGTAGACAGTGAGTATGGCGTATGCCAGAAGCTGGCTTACGAGAAACAAACACGAAAGGACCTCGAGGTCAGTCTCGTGGTGGCTTTGCAGTCGTTGCGGAATGACCAGGTGACCATTGCAGGACTTGAGGTGGAGGTGAACGATCTGAAGAATGCTGCCGACCATGTGATGGACATGGTGGAGACGCAGGTCGCTGGGGAGGAGCCCAAGCCAGCCATTGACCAACTTCTGGCTGCACCCCAGAAGCTGGTCGATCTCTTGAGGGTGATGAGTTTGACAGCAGGTACAGAGTCGCTGGTGCGAGTGAAGTCGCACTTCCCTGAGGTCGACATGGTCAAGGTTGGGGAAGGCCCAGACGCCACGAAAGACCTCCAGGTTGTAGAAGAAAAGGTGCAGGTGGCCGCCGAGAAGATAATGGACGCCATCGATTATGAGGGCGATGATGGTGAAGAGTAGTCGTAGTCATAGAGCTGTACCCCCTCTTCCTCCAGTCATGTAAATAACAATAGTGATCTTCTTTTGGCCTGCATGACATGCTTAGTTTATGTTTGCACGAGCTTGGTTGCCCTGAAGCAATTTGTTCTTATTATACCCCGCTGACCACTGCTCACGGAGGGGTTGGCTTACCAATCACCACGGCTCAGCAGGGAGACTTACGTGCGATCAGCGCGTGGGGAGGAGTCTGGGACTCTGGTTGTGCAACCACATGACCAAGTAGGCTCGCAACAACATAGAGTAAGTAGTCATGAGGGACGACGTCCTCAGGTCGAGCGACCCTTGTGTTGGCTTTTGCCAAGCCCCCGAGCATGTCGAGGGGGAGGAACAGAAAACTTTGCCCTCAGGTCTTTCGACCCCTGTATTGGCTTTTGCCAAGCCCCTAAGCATGTCGAGGGGGAGGGTACATGACATGGAAGAAAAGAGGATAGAACTCGAGACATAGCAAATGACTGCTTAAAACTAATATTTATTTAACCGAAGGTACAAAGACGAAGAATACATAGCTGTAATGAAAACTATTCTATGGATAGAATCGTCGAAGGTGCTCCACGTTCCATGGGTTGGGTACGCCTTGGCCGTCGCACCACTGGAGGCGATATGTAGACGGGCTGATAACTTCTGTGACGATAAAAGGTCCCTCCCAAGGGGCGAACAACTTGTGCATGCCGTCGGTCTTCTGGATGCGCCTTAAGACTAGGTCGCCAATGATGAAGGAGCACTCCTTGACGTTGCGATTGTGGTACCGATGGAGTTGTTGGTCGTGGCGAGCTTGTCTCATGACGACTGCCACTCTTTGTTCCTCGAGGCTGTCAAGGTCGACGCGACGAGTTTTCCCAGCTTCACCTTGTTTGTAGAACTGTATGCGTGGAGCTCCAAAGGTGACATCAGTAGGTAGGATGGCCTCTGAGCCATAGACCAGGAAGAAGGGCGAGAAGCCCGTGGCTGAACTGACTTGGGTCCGCAGACCCCAAATGACATGTGGTAGCTCAGCTAACCACCGAGAAGCGTAATTTGAAGCGTCATCAAAGATACGGTCCTTGAGAGCTTGAAGAACCATGCTGTTGGCACATTCGACCTGGCCGTTGCACCGAGGGTGGGCGACCGATGACTAGTAGACATCAATGATGCTGTCTTGGAAAAAATCCCAGAAGGCGGATCCTGTGAAGGCCGACCCGAGGTCAGTGATGATTCTGTTGGGCACACCGAAGCGATGTGTTATCTCTTGGATGAACTTCGCCGCTTCTTTCGACGTGACCTGAGCGACAGGTCGTACTTCAATCCACTTGGTGAATTTGTCGACAGCCACAAGGATGTGCTAGTAGCCGCCAGGGGTGGTTCTGAACGGTCCTATGGAGTCAAGGCCCCACATGGCGAAGGGCCATGATGGGGGAATCGTGCGCAGGATCTGAGCTGGCGATGCTGCTGTTTGGCAAAGAATTGGCATCCCTTGCACCTCTTTACGAGGTCTTTGGCATCAGTCATGGCCCTGGGCCAGTAGAAACCAGATCGATAGGCCTTACTGACCAGGTTGGTGGACGCCGCAAGGCAGCCACACTCGCCGCCATGGATCTCAGCTAAGAGCTGAAGACCTTCTGATCGCAAGATACACTTCATCAACACACTGGTAGAGGCGGCTTTTCTGTAGAGGTCATTGCCGATCACGACGTAGTTAGCACTACGCCGCGTGATGCGTTCACGCTCTGCTTTGTCTTCTGGAGCTCGCTGGTCGAGTAGGAAGGTTAGGAAAGGCTCGCGCCAATCGTCCGTTTTCTCTGTCATCAGCACATCACGGGGAGGTGCTGGAGTTGGGTCGGGCTGAACTTGGTCCGGATTGTCCGAATCGAACAGTTTGATCGACGGCTTGCGTAGGTCCTAGACGAACACACCGCCGGGACTAGAGCTCGTTTGGAGCCTAGTTTAGATACAACGTCGGCAGCTATGTTGTTGTTGTGTGGCACATGCTGGAACTCGATCCCCTCGAAGTGGCCTTCGAGCTTACGGATCTCAGCGCAGTAAGCGTCCATTGTGTCTTTTACACAATCCCACTCTTTGTTGACTTGCTCGATGACGACCTTGGAATCGCCATATGCCAGTAGTCGCTTGATGCCAAGGGACACTGCGATACGGAGCCCATGGATTAGAGCTTCGTACTCTGCTCCATTGTTGGAGGCTTTGTAGTGTATCTGCAGGACGTATTGGAGCTGCTCCCCATGAGGAGAGATGAATAGCACACCTGCTCCTGCGCCTTCGAGGTTAAGAGCACCATCGAAGTACATTATCTAGTGTTCAGGCTGCTCCTTGGGAGGGGGCATTTGGATTTCCGTCCATCCTAACACGAAGTCAGCTAGGATTTGCGACTTGATCGCCTGCCAGGGGCAGAACTCGATGTCGAACTCACCGAGCTCAACCGACCACTTGACGATGCGGTCGTTGGCGTCACGGTTGCAGATGATCTCCTCTAGCGGGAAGGATGAAGGCACCTTGATCTTGTGGGCTTGGAAGTAGTGCCGAAGCTTTGTCGACATGATCAGGAGTGCATAGAGCAGCTTCTGAGGCTGTGAGTAACGTGTTTTTGCGTCCAGGACGTCGCTCACGTAATACAAAGGTCACTGGACAGGATAGACATGCCCTTCTTCTTCTTGTTCGGCGACGAGCACCATGCTCACCACATTACTGGTGGCAGAGATGTATAGGAGGAGTGTTTCCTTCGGTATTGGAGGTGTCATGATTGGAGGCATGGTCAAGGACTCCTTGAGAGCCTCGGAAGCCTTCTATGCGTCTTCATCCCACACGAATTTATCTGCCTTCTTTAATAGCTTGAAGAAAGGCAGGCCTTTTTCGCCGAGCTTGCTAATGAAACGACCTAGGGCCGCCATCATACCCGTGAGCTTCATGACGTCTTTCTTGCAAGATGGCTTGGCCATGTTGCGAATTGCGTCGATCTTAACAGGGTTAGCTTCGATGCCTCGGTGCCCCACCATGAAGCCCAGGAGCAACCCAGAGGGGACACCGAAGATGCACTTGGTCGGGTTCAGCTTCCATTGGTAGGTACGTAGGTTGGTTAAGGTCTCGGCGAGGTCGGTGATGAGCTGATCTTGTTCAGTGGTCTTGACGACCACATCGTCGACGTATGCTTCCACATTCTTCATGATCTGAGACATCATAAACTTCTGTATCGCCTTCTGATAAGTAGCGCCGGCGTTTTTCAAGCCAAAGGTCATGACCTTATAGCAGTAGATGTCGTTGGGTGTTATGAACGCCGTTTTGTCTTGATCGTCAGGATTCAGGGCTATTTGGTGATATCCTGAATAGCAATCGAGGAAGCATAGTAGGACACTGCCAGCCATGGAGTCCACGACCTGGTCGATGCGAGGAAGGCGGAAGGGATCTTTTGGGCAGTGCTTGTTAAGGTCGGTGTAGTCGATACACATCCTTAATCCTCCAGTTTTCTTGGGTACAAGAACCGGGTTTGCAAGCCAAACTGGGTGTTTACACTCTCGGATAAATCCTGCAGCTAAGAGCTTACAGACTTCTACTTCTATGGCCTGCTTTCTATCTTTTGCAAATCACCGGAGCTTTTGCTTGATAGGTCTTGCTGTGTTGTTTACTTCAAGGGCGTGCTCAGCTAGCTCCCTGGGGACACCGGGCATGTCAGACGGGCTCCATGTGAAGATGTCGGCGTTGTCCCGGAGGAAACTGGTGAGGACGAGTTCCTATTTGGGGTCGAGGTCGGCCCCGATGGTGACTTCTTTGGACGCGTCGGGCAGGCCGAGGCATACTTTCTTCACCGCGGGACTTGCGTCCAAATCAGTGGCAGTATGCTTTTGTTCTGGCACCTCTAGAGTGGTTTGGTTGATCTTGGCGACCTGAGCGACCATGACCGTGGCTGCGGCCTAGCACGCAGATACCTTGGCGAGGTCGACGGTGTCGCTCTCGCACTTGTAGGAGACGAGGATATCACCGTAGATGGAAAGGATTCCGTTTGGTGCTGGTATCTTCATGATGAGGTAGGTGTGATGCGGGATGGCCATAAACTTGGCCAACATAGGTCGACCGAGGATAGCGTGGTAGGACGAGCGAAAGTCCGTGACCTCGAACGTCAGGTACTCCGTGCGGAAGTTGTCCTCTTTGCCGAACGTGACCGGCAGGCATACATGACCTATGGGGTGTGCAGCCTTTCCGGGTACGACCCCGTAGAAGGGTTCGTTGCAAGCAGTCATCTTGGAGAAGTCGAAGTCCATCTACTTCAGCGTTTCGGTGAAGATGATGTTTAAGCTGTTGCCCCCGTCGACGAGGGTCCTAGGCAGGAAGGCGCCGTCCACTATGGGGTTGACGACTAGCAGGTAGGTCCCGGGGTCGGGTATGAGCACCCAGTGGTCTTTCCTTGGCGGCCACCGACGATGAAGTTGATATGTCGGTTGGCGTTCTGAAACACACCGTTGGGGTTGCCCGCTTTAGGTGGAGGTGGAGGAGAAGGCTCCCTGCGACGGTTGCCGTTATTGTTGTGGTCGTCGTAGCGATGGCGGTCGTCACGGCGTTCATCGTGGCGGTAGTCGTCACGACGATCATCACGTCGATCATCGCAGTGATAGTCACAGCGATAGTCACGGTGATCCCTATCGTCGTTGCGACGGTAAGGTCGCCTGTCGCGGTAGTCACGTCGATCAGGTCGACGGTTGCGGTTGTAGCGGCGGTCGTTGTTCTGGTCGTCGTTGCTGCCACTCTTGGTCTTCTTTGGCTCTGGGGCACGCCTAGGGCGCGTTTCAGTTGTTCGCACTCCCTCATTGTGTGCTTGGCATCGCGGTGGAACTAACACTTGTCGTCCAGGGTATAGTTGAAGTCACCTTCAAGGAAGGTGGAAGGTCTGGGTGGGTCGGTCGAATAGACCTCACCAGATCATTTGCGCGACCTGTCGCCACCGTCGGTGTCCATGTGGTCGTCTCCTTTGAAGTCGTGTACCACCGCATCTTGGGTATCGACGAGCTTGTCGACGTAGGCCATGAGGTCGGCAATAGAGTCAGCGCCGGCTTCATGGATCTTCTCAAAAAGCTTGAGGTTGGTTACCCCCTTCTTGTAGTAGGCTATGACGTCTTCATCCTTAACACCGGCAAGGGTGTTGCAGTTTTCGAAGAAGCGATTGGTGTACTCCCGCAGAGTTTCATCTTTCCTCATCCGCACTTTGGCGAGGTGGTGAGTGTTGCCGGGGCGATTGTATGTCGCTTGATAGTTGGTCGTGAAGAGCCGTGATAGGGTTGCCCACGAAGTGATGCACTTCGCAGGGAGATTGTCGAGCCATAGGAGTGGCGCTTGACCCATCACGAGAGGAAAGTATCCTGCCATGTGGTCTTCATTGCCTCCTGACGCCTGGGCGGCGATGCTGTACATCTTGAGCCAAATACTTGGGTCGGAGCGACCGTTGTATTTTTCGATGGCTGGATTGAGATCTTTCGGGTATCTGATTGTCCTGAGACGTCGTGAGAACGCCGGAAAGTTGTTGATTGCTCCAGAACTAGATCCTGGAGCGTAGGTTGACAGGATGACATAGAGGTCATCTGGAGCACCATTGTCTTGGTCGTACTGGCACGACGTAGAAGCTCGCGATCGTGCATCTCGCGGAGTTCTGCTGCTTGAATGTGGTGATTGGCGTCGAGGGGGTCAGGGGCCCCGTTGTCACGGTCGTAGTTAGCACGGCGCTCGATCTTCGCTTCATCTCGTATGGGTTGACGCTGATTGTTCCGGGCGCGCATTGCTTGTGCTGGTGGAGGTTGAGCTCTAGCGTTCTGTCCTGCGTTGCCGGCGGCGTTCTGCTGCTGAGCGCCAGCATCATTGGCGACGTTGTTGGCAGCTTTGCCGGCGGCATTGCCAGTGGCGTTGGCAGCGTTTCCTGCTGGATTGGCCGCTGCGTTGGCAGCAGCATTGACTGGCTACACGACTTCGTTCTCCCCACCCCCTCTTCAGCCACGGGCTGAAGAGGAGCATTATTATTGTGGTGACGACAGCGGGGTCGCTCTGACCTACTCCTGGAGTAGGAACTCGAGGCCGATCTGCTGTATCCTAGACCTCTTTCTTCAACCTGGGCGGTGGCAATAGATGTGAGCTTGTAGACGTCGAGTTGCATGAGTGTCTCCAAGTTGTCCCAGCTCGGCGAGGGCCGCACCTAGGTTAGCTTGAGGAGAGTTGTAGACTTCATGGCCATCTTGCTCAAAGTCCCTCAGGAGGTCTCTGGCACGTAGGCGGTGTCGACGAGGTTCGTCTTGATTTTGTTGCTGCTGGGGAGCGGCTAGGGCCGCAGGGGGACGTCCCCCATCGGCGACGTTGCCTGCGGGTTGGCCACCGGCACCGGGTACGATATTGCCCGCGGGCTGACCCGAGGCCTGTTGTGGGGCACCTGTTGCAGCTGCATCTGCCTCCTGCTGATGACGCACAGCTCGTGCAGCATTAGCGTTCTCTCGCTGTTGGCGCTACTCGTCCGTCTCGCCGGCTTGAGGGGGTACGTCGGCGGAGACCACGAGGACCTCTCGATCCGGGATCTCAAACATGTTGCCCGGGTTGTTGGGGGAGATGGTCGTACGGGCGATCTGGAACGTGAGGCAGTCCGGGGATGGCACACGGTTGATCTGGCGGCGTTGAGCCGCGATGAGGGGTCGGTGAAGCTTCTTAAGCACACGGCACTGGCGAGCCGTGTGTTTGGAGTCCTCATGGACAGGGCAGGGGTCGTCAAGGTGACCTCTGCAGTTTCCACGATGTGGGGTCTTAGGCCCAGATTCGATCTGGATCTTGTTCTTCATGTAGCAAGACGCTGCATGAGCTGCGTTCCGCAGGCCAAGAGGCATGTGGGGTGAAGGTGGAGGGGTCCTGCGAGGGTGCTTGGCGCGCTCACAGACCTTGATCGTGTCGGAGAGCATGCCCTCGACGCGATCGAGCCCCGCGATCAGGTCGCGAGGAGTGGGTGGGTGGGTTTCCTCCAGCAGATCGGATCAGACCTGCTGGTTGGCGGTGACCGCAGTGCTCTCGATGATGAGGCAGGCGACTGGAACGGTGAATTCCGCCGGCATAGAGCCGAAGCAGGTGTTGACGGGATTGGTGAGGAAGTCTGCCATGCTTTCCGGGAAGATGACGCCGCTTGGTGAAGCCATCGAGTTGCACGAAGAACCCTGGATTTACCCCTACCTGGTGCGCCAACTGTCAGATGTTTAGATCTGCACAGCCCACAGGGGGGTTAACCCCGGTGGTTTATTTGTTTGGTGGGGAGAAATCTAGGGCTAAGAACTCGAAGGTTGCGCACAAGCACACGGAACATAGAGAACACGGCGAGTTTATACTGGTTCAGGCCTCCGGAGAGTAAAACCCTATGTCCAGTTCTTGATTGTATTGACTTGGGCGGATTGCGACTTGGGATGACTTGGCCGCAGGGGTCCAGCCTTGTCCACCTTATATTGGCTGACGGACAAGGTCGGTGGGCCCTGAGTTCTGGTCGGTTACAATAGGGAAACCAATCTAAGGAAAGTTACAACATAATCCCGTGATCTTCGGACTATCTGGAGGCGTAGCCGACATCTTCTGCCTTGTCTTGCATGCCAAGTTACCTGACCGGATCGGATAAGGTCGTCTGGGGAATCTTCTGGAAGGTCTTCAGGAGGTCATGTGGGCCACCAACCAGGTCGGTTGGGCCCACTGTCAGGTCGGCAGGTCTTCTGGTAGGCCGGACCCACTTGTCAGGGACGATCGTGAGCCTGGTCGGTGGGGACCTAGGGACCCATGTCTCACACTCCCTCTCACTGTTCTTCTTCTACCTTAAGTCAAACTTGGCTCCCACACACGTACACAGACTTGTGCTACGAGAACCACGTACACACACTACAGAGACTTTGGACCGAGGTCCCTCTCTCGCCCATTAGTACCCCCTACTACAAATCAGTGCAAGTGACACGAGCAGCTCGAACTGGACGTAGGGTATTACTCTCCGGAGGCCTGAACCAGTATAAATTCTTGTGCCCCTTTTTGTGCAACCATCCGAGGTCGGACACGCAATCTGAGAAATTTACTATTCGGCGGTTACAGAACCCCAACAGTTAACACCCGACGGGTGCGCTCGCGCGCCCCCACCGGACGAACCGCAATCTACCTCTCCACTACGACAAATGAGCCCGGGAGCGAGTCTGAGACTCCCTCCCAGGCTTGGGGTCTACTAACGAGATCCAATATTATGGGTACCCAAGGACAGTAAATATGAGCGGATCTCACAGCCATGATGACCCCTGGAGTATTTTTGATGGCTCTCTGGACTTTTTCTTATGAAGGAAAACGACCATAAATCAAGTAGTATTCCAGGGTTTATTTCTGTGAGGGAAAACGGCCATAAAAGCAAGCCATGACATCATGTGGCCACCAACCAGCAACCTCCGACTAGTTCAATGCCTTCCCAAGTGGTTTTGGGCTCCACACTACCCATGCATGTACCAGGTGTCAGAGGCATTCATTGCCCAGGCCACTTGCGTGGAAAGGCACGGTACCAGGCAACCACGTGCAACAATAGTAGTGAACAGGGAATAAGGACGGCGGGCCCGCGACATGGGCAAAAGCCCCTCCTGTATTCCTTTTGACCGAGCTCTCTTTCTCTTTTTTACTTCCAGCTTTTACCATTCCCAATTAGGTAACCTGCTCCCCGTGACATATAAAAGGGAGAGCAGGGGTCCTTCTCTGGTGACTTCTTTTTTACTTCTTGCTTCTCCTCTCCAGAGGAGCTCTCCCTCTCACTGTTCTTCTTGTACCTTCTACCAGACTTGGCTCCCACACACGTACGCAGAAATCTGCTACGAGAACCACATACAGACACCCTAGAGGCTTGGGACTGTGCTCCCTCCCTCTCATATTTGTATCCCCTACTACAAATCAGTGCGAAGAATATGAGCAGTGCGAATTGGACGTAGGGTATTACTCTCTGGAGGCCCGAACCAGTATAAATCCTTGTGTCCCCTTTTGCACACCATCCGAGGCCCGGTACGCAATCCGAGAAATTTACTAGCCGGCGGTTATTGAACCCCGACAGCACGCTTCCTTAGCGGTTTGAGTCCCTAGTGGGCCCATGGATCCATGTGATGTCCACGTGTCGCTCTTTGATTCGTCGATGAGTGCTTCACTTGGATCAGTGACGTGTTTGCCACCTAAGATCCATGTGGCATCCATCTCCTCAGTTGAGGTGGTGTGAACCTCATCATAGAATGTGAGTTTCCATCTCTTTTCTTGCTCATTTCACCTATATTCAAATAATCTCCAAGGACAAGTGGAACTACATTATTCTTAACAAATTACGTGTAATAAATGCATACTCCTCCATTTATGTCAGAATATTGACAGCTAAAAGTGGTACTTAACAGCCGTCAACAGTCGACACAAGCTAGAGTTGTTCTGTGCTTGAGATGTCGAAGAGGTCCGCGGTCACAACCGTTACGATCAGCGGTGATCGACGAATTGAGGTGCTGATCTCCGATGCAACAGGTCGGGACCTACCACGACACGCCTACCAAGTCGTGGTACTTGCTGCTGAGTTAACAGGGCCAACCAGCGTGCTGAGGTTGGCGGTATGTAGGATCCGTCCTTCGGTGCTCGAACGATGGCCATTGGGCAGGTCGGTGATGTAGTCGTCGTGTGCCCGAGCAAGCTTGTGCGAGTCGATAGCTCGTCGAGTCCTTGTAGACGTGGAGTCATTTTTGGAATCAAATACGAAAGCTCATATTAGTTAGCATGTGCCTCGGACATAGTAGATCGGAATAAAATAAGTCAAAGAGAATAAAAAGCAATGATGACTTCCCGTTCATGTAAATGAATTTGCCGGCCGCACGGAACAGATATGGAGTCAGTGTCATCATTGTGCTGACGTAGATGGGTTGGAGCCGAAAATATGACGATTAGTTCCCTTCGTGTACGCAATGGTCGGGAACGTCGCGAGCATGCATACACATGTTGATGCCGGATTACATCTAGATCACCACGCCAGAGACGAACCAATCATGGTAATAGGGTGGGTGGGCGCGAAAAAAATTTCAAGCGCGCCATCTGCAAAATGAAGACACCGACCTCGCGATCGCCATCTGCAAAATGAAGACACCGACCTCGCAATTAGATTGGAGGGTGGCAGCGAGGAGGTCACCGTCGAGGAAGTTCTTCGTGTCGTCGCCGAAGATGACGCTGGGTCCAGCCATCGCGCTGCACAAAGAGCTCCCAATCAACCAATACCTGGCGCGCCAACTGTCAGAGGTTTAGATCTGAGCAGTCCATAGGGGGGTCAACCCCGATGGTTTATTTGTTCGGTAGAGGAGATCGGGAGCTAAGAACTCGATGGTTTTGCTAGCATAGCACATGGAAATCTCGGCGAGACACAGGGGACAAAGAGATTTATACTAGTTTAGGCCTCCGGAGAGTAAAACCCTACGTCCAGTTGGTGGTGTTGTATTGCAAGCGTGGATCAGATGTTTGTGACTTGTCCCCGAGAGGACGCCATTGGCCGCCTTATATTGGCTGACGGACAAGGTCGATGGACCGGAGTCCAAGTCGGTTACAACTGGGAAACCTATCTCTAGTTGGTTACAATATTATCCCGTAATCTTCGAACTATCTGGCAGCGCAACCGATGTCTTGATGTGCACTCCAAGTCTTCAGCATATTGGATAAGGTCTTCTGGAGTTCTTCGGGGGCCACAGATCAGGTCTGTTGGGCCCACTATCAGGTCGGCGAGTCTTCTGATGGGCCGGATCCACTTGACGGGGGACGGCCGTGACTCTGACCGGTAGGGACCCGGGGATGCAAGCCTGGATCAGATGTCTATGACTTGTACCCGAAAGGATGATGGTAAGGTGGACACTAGCCCCGGAGTGGATGCCAGTTATTACCATATGTTTGGAACTCCTTTTTGCATGATCCCGCCTCTCTCTTCTCCTTTTTTTATTTTTGGGGCATGGGCTATCCTTTCTGTCTTTTTTCCATCATGCTTTCAGCATTTTTTTGAAATAGCCCATGCCTCTTCTTTTGAATGATACTTTTTGGAGAGAGAGAGAATGGTCACACCACATATGTAACTTTATTCGAATGGAATGGATGGAGGATACAATGCTAACTCCTAGTGTAGAAGTATAGCATGCGGATATGGTGGTGTGCACAAATCTTGATCATGAAAGCATAAAAAGAATTTCCCACAACAATTTGACAAAGCTCAATGCAATAGTAAGCAGCATATGAGTATATAGTTTTTCAACTAAAACATCATATGGCTCTAGTGGTAGGATCGTGGCATATCAAATAGGAGTCTTGCAAGAGGTTTTTATGTTTTTTCAAAAATAAATAACCCAAGAACTTGAAAATCAAAGCAATGTCATATCATCAAACCATATCACACTCGTCAATTACTTAGATAAGCATCAAGTAACAGGATAGCAACAAGGAATAAAGCATATGCAAGTCAACCTTAGGCAACATGACAACAGGTGAGCATGATAGAAGAATTCTGAGTCAGGTTAAAGATATTTGCAAAGTATATTGTCATAACTCAAAATGAATGCGAGAGGGATAGATAGGCATGCAAACCAGCGCCGCTCGGAGTGATGTATCGAGATGAGCGCTCCACAGTGTGTGTGGGTCCCGTTCAGGCTCTCTGTATGTGATTGCTCATAGTGCGTTAAGCTTGTAGTGCGGGTACATGTGCATCATGTTCGCTCGTTGGAGAGGTGTGACTCTTGTCGGTGTTTTGGATCGGCAACCTACCAAGGGGAGTACTCGAGGTAGATGTTTGTGGCCTCGCCGAGATCGGAAACTCGAAGGAGAGACACATGGCACACAATTTAGACAGGTTCGGGCCGCGAGATGCGTAATACCCTATGTCCTGTATGCTGCGTAGCTCTGGATTGATTGGGTGTTGTTACAAGATGATGCGGATGAAGAGATAGGGGTCCCTGCCTCGCCTTATATAATCCGGAAGGAAGGGTTACAAGTCAGTTTGGGGAGGAGAGTACTAGTCGTACACGGCTAGGAGTACTCTACATGGATCCGGACATGTCTAGTTTCCTATCCGAGTACTAGCCCTCTGGTTGCCTTATGCTCCACGCCACCTTGCACCGTGTAGCCCAAGTCGAGTAGTCCCAGGGGCCCACGCAGTAGTCGGTCTAGTACCCGCCTGGGTAGTGGGCCCTAGGATGTCCGTACGACAAGCCCCCGAGTACTTTGTAGTAAAGAAGGATGTCTTCGAGTACTCTTGACGGCCTTGGCGAGTAGTCCTTGAGCGTCCCCGAGTTCCACAAGCCGGAAGTCCTCAAGAATGCTTGAATCATCCTGAGGCTGGAAGGTACTCCAGCTGATCTTTGAGTAGTCTTGAAGTCTTCTCGAGTAGTCCCCAAGCGTCCCCGGGTGCTTCTCGAAGGCCTTCAATAGTACTCGTGATGTCTTGATGAAAAAACCATATGGAAAATGCGATTTAGAGAATCGCATTCCAAATGGAATGTGGCCCCCGAGCCTTAGTTCAAATCGTAGATTCAAGCTGAGGGTCAATCTGAAGTTCTGCCAATCTTATCCCGAAAAATCCAAAGAAAAAACCGAAGGACACATGGCACGGTGCCCCCGAGCCTTGAGTCGAGTACTTCTCTCGAATTGAAGGATCATCTTGACTATAGAATGTGTCCGGAGTGGATCTGTGATGTATTGAAGTCCACTGATTCCAGTGATCGAAGTCGAGCCCCCGAGATAAAGAGCAACGCGTACTGGAAGACGAAGAGTCAGCCCGCCTGCGCTGAGTCAGCCGCTTCGAATGGAGCCACCCAGCGGCTTATAAATAAGAGGGCAACCCCTTAGGGTTTCCTCACTTCCAGCAGTTGCAGTTTGGGCGAATAGATCTTTAGAGCCCTCATCTCCACTGCCGCCGCAGCCACCGTTTAGTAGATTAGATCTACTTCAGCGCCGCCACTGTAGTCCGCCCCCCCCCACAGCCCTCGAGAGAATGCGAGTGAAAACACTTGTGACTGGGAGGATGAAGGCGTCGCCGGCAAAGAGCACGAAGACGAGCGCATCGAAGAAGAGGAGCCGTGATGAGGCCGGCGATGCCAGTTAGTTGTCGTCGTCGTCACCCCGCTCCGCTCCACCGAATTCAGCGAAGGAGTGGAAGAAGGCGAAGCTGAAGACCGAGGATCTCCTCACCCTCGTTAACAGCGGGTTCCTCCTTGAGAAGGAGATAGACCTGTGGCACGCCGCCACTGGGGATGGGTACCCCATGAAAAAAAACCCCGACGAGGTCCCGATGTTCGTGCGGTTTGTAGAGCGCAGACTTGAACTCCCTGCGAGCAACTTCTTCAAAGGGATGCTCCGGTACTATGGGATCGAGTACCTCAACCTCAACCCCAATGGTATCTTCCACACCTCCATCTTCGTCCATTTCTGCGAAGCGTTCATGGGGATCAAGCCCCACTGGATCTTGTTCCACAAATTCTTCCGGGTGAAGCCCCAGTCGAGCGCAGATGACCCCCGAGTAGTCGGAGGTGCCGGGGTGCAGATGCGTGAAGATGCCGCCGGGCAATACTTGCCCTACAAGTTGATAGACTCCAATCAAGATTGGAAAGCGCAGTGGTTCTACATGAGCAACCACCACCTGTCACTGCCGAAGCCAAGTGGGTACCTACCAAAGCATGCGCCATGGTGGAACACAGAACCCACCATGCAAGAAGGCCTCTAGATGCCCGCGCTGCTGGAGAAGGTGAAGGCCCTGAGGAAGGCCAGACTGAGGGCCGAGCATGTGGCCTTCAGTTTCATGAAGAGGAGGGTGCAGCCACTGATGGCGCGAGACCATCTCGGCTATGAGTACACTGGAGCCACAGAAACCTCGCGGATGCCTAGCGAGGAGATTGATGATGACACAATCATCGAGAGGCTGGGGAAAATCTTCAAAGATATGCCCCCGTTCATGCCTTGTCCTGTGGAGGAGTACTCCGCGTCGCGTCCGCCAGATGAGGTTAGTAGTCATGACCATAGCCCCCGAGTACTAATAGTGTGAGTAGTTGTACTGAGGCTTGCTTGGTCTTGTAGGTGGATCTCAAGAAGTACGTCTTCGAGCCGCCGTCCCCCCCACAAGATGAGAAGCAACCTCAAGGGGCGGCGAAGCCGAAGACCAAGGAACGCTAGGTAGTCGGCAAAGACGATGACACGGTCATCATTGAAGATACCTCGGATGATGAAGATGAAGAGATGCTGCAGTAGCGCTTCCAACTTCGGTCCAGGTTCCCGCGGGCTGGGATGCCCGATGTACCCGTGGAAGAGCCACCGGCGAACCTAGAGGAAGACGTGCTGCTCCCGCCAAGGAAGCCACGCAACACAGCACGCAAGCATGCTGTGAAGAAGCTGAAGGTGTCTCAAGACACTAGGCCAGAGGTAAGTACATCGACTAGTGTAGTCGGGTACTCATCAAGTAGTCTAGACCTGACGACTTGATTGGTTTATTGCAGGACATCCCCTCCTCGGAGCCTGCTGCCTAGGACGAGGAGGGAGATTGGGATACTGTGGGGGCGGCAACTGAGAGAAGTAACAGGCCGCCTCTAGTTGTCGAAAGTACTACGCCTAGCGAGGCACAAGAGCAGGCGGCGACCGCGGAGTCGAACCCACAGCCGTCGACTGAAGAAGACCAAGGCCCTCCTCCTGCTGCGGCTATGGCTGTTAAGCAGCCAGAGGAGAGGGAGCAGGAGCCTCCCATGGAGGCTGTGGCTACCGGGGAACCCAGCATTGTAGATATAGCTAGATTGCTTGGCGCCCCGTGTAAGTGCAATCAAGCCCTAAGTGGGTTTTGGTGATGTTGACCACACAATTAAAGAGCTAATGAGCTTTTGAGAATGTATTGCAGCATGAAATATATCTATAAGTGTTCATAAAAGAAAGAAGACCCCTCATTCAAAGGAAGAAGGCCATTCTTACTCAAGAAAGGGTTTAATTCATTTTCTATTTTGAAATTGAGTATAGGTTATGCCGTACTATCAAGGGGGATACTAATAGTGGTTTAGGGTAGCTTCAAGTGCTCAATGATCTCCTCCACAAATATCTTACCCTACCACAAAAGAAGACTCTTAGCTGGTGCTGTTTCTGTTTTTCTCTCCAGGGTTCGGAGCTTCCAGTGTTTTTCCCGGAAGTTCCGACCGTACGAGCTATAGTCAACAGCCTCTGGTTCTCACTCCAGGTCTTGGAGGTTCCAGTCTTTTGCCCGGAGGTTCCGAACTTCAAATCTAACCGTTACTACTGCGCGTTTGAGGGTATTTGTACCCTTTGGCCGCCCAATGGTCTTCTTCTTCCTCTCCTGCGCTTCAGACCTCATTCAAAGCTCTTCTCTCACTCTTGCATTGACTCCAACCTACTCCACTTCAAATCCTTGCATAGCATTGAAGTGGGTAGTGATTCTTTGTGAGTTAGAGCATTAAAGACCCTCTCCTGTTGTTCTTGAGCACTTGGTGAAACCCTAGCTACCTGGTGGATCTTTTACTCTTGGATTTTTGAATCCTGGACGGCTAGAGGTTGCTTAATTGGGAGCTTCCAATCTTCGTGTGGCAGCTCCAAGAAGTTTGTATTACCCTTTGTGATAGGTGTGAGAGAGGAGTGGATCTTGTGAGATCCCTAAGCCTTTGTGGCTTACCTCAACAATGTGGATGTAGGTTAGCCTTTGTGGTGAGCTGAACCACGGGATAAATCCTTGTCTTGTGTGCTTTAATTTGGTTATCTTGCTTAGCTTGTTCTAGTTGGTTCTCTCTAGAGATATTAGGGTTTGCTCTAGATCTGCTCGTGCCTAGTGTTCCCTTGGGTTCCCTGCTAGTATATATTCAGTTCTCTTGTTTACTAACCCCCAGATTTCCTCAGATCTATTTTATCTTAAGTTATCCGCATCTGATCTGTTTTGCAGAGTTGAACTGCTGACAGGTTCCGGAAGTTTCGGGATTTTTCCCAGAAGTTCCGGAGTCTGACAGTATAAGTGCAAGAAATGTTGGAATTTATTTTGTAGGCCTATTCACCCCCCCCTCTGGGCCACTTGCCTGATTCTTTCAATTGGTATCAGAGCTGGTTATCCTTGTAAACACTTAACCGTGTGAGGATATGGCAAGTGGTGATGACAAGCGAGAAGAAGAAGAGGAGTTTGAAGACATACCAAGTGAGGTTGATGGTGATGCCTCGGAGGTTGGCAACACATCAGCCCAAGACAAGTTCGACAAGCTTAAGAAGGTAGTCAAGGAAAGCTCCAAGGACAACAGCAAGAAAAGCAAGAAAGAGGACAAGAAGAAGGAGAAAGAAGAAGAAAAGAAGAAAGAGGACAGCAAGAAAGAAAAGAAGAAAAAGAAGGAGGACAAGAAAAGAAGAAAGAGGACACCTTCACCATCTCCATCATCATCATCATCATCATCATCTTCCTCATCATCGTCTTCTTATAGTGAGAATGGAGATGGGGATGATGAGTACTATGGCACAAGAATTCCCAAGAGAACACTCAAGCCCAAGGCCAAGCCCAAGAGTGATTATAGAAGCGTATCCTTTAACTATGATTCTTTGGATACTAAATCTAAGGATGATGTCACTATACCCGTTGGCAAGTTGCCCCAATTTGATGGGACCAACTCTGCTAAATGGAAGCATATGATGAAAGCTTATCTAACCGGTTTGAGTTTGGAGTTGTGGAACATTGTGTGTGTAGGTTTTGATGATCCTGAAGACTTTGGAAACCTCACCCCACGTGATCGCCGCAACATCAAGAGAAATGCTCAAGCTATAAGCATACTCCTTAGTACTTTGAGTGCTCAAGAGTACAATCGAGTCAATGGACTAGAGATTGCCAAAGAAATTTGGGACACCCTCCTCATTGATCATGAGGGTGTTGACATGGTGAAGAAGTCCAAGATCAACATATTTATGGCCGAACTTAATAGGTTCACTATCTTTGGTGGAGAAGGGCCACGAGAGATGTTTGATAGATTGATGGTCATAGTTGGGAAGATAAGAGGCTTGGGTGGTGATGAGTTGGATGACCACTATGTTGTGAAGGTGATGTTGGAGGCCTTTGCTCCAAGAAATCCTACTCTAGTCACCTTGATTAGAGAGAAGAAGAGATTTGAGGAGTTCTCCCCAAATGATGTTCTTGGGAGAATTCTTACTCATGAGCTCATGGACAAGGAAATTCAACATAGAAAGAATATTGGTGAGTTAGAAGCTAAATTGAACAACTTGAAGGTCAAAGATGTTGCTCTCCACGCCAACAAGTCAAGCAAGCCTACTACTTCATCCAAGCCCTCCAAGTCAAAATCAAAAAAGGTGGAAGTAGAGAGCTCTACAAGTGACTCAAGTGAAGATGAAGATGAAAGTCCTCATGTTGAGATTGGGGATATGGCCTTGCTCAGGAAGACATATAAAAGAGGCTTGAAAAAGCAAGGTTACAAGTTTGCCAAGAGAAGGTTCCCCAACAAGAAAAAGAGAACTTGCTACAATTGTGGAAGCACTGAACACTTCATTGCGGATTGTCCCAATGAGAAGAGGGAGAACAAGAATGACAAAGGCAAAGGAAGCTACAAGAAAGATCAAAAACCACATCACAAGAGAAGAAACTATGGTGGAGAAGCTCATATTGGTCATGAATGGAATTCCGGAGATGAGAGCTCTAGTGAAGGAGAAGGGAAGAAAGTTGCAACCATGGCTATCAAGAAGCTTCCATCTACCTCAAGGTTGTTTGACAACTTGACCGATGATGAAGAGAGCCCATCCATTCATTGCTTCATGGCTAAGGGTGAGAAGGTAAAAACAAACTCAAAACTGTCTCCTCCACCTAGTGATGAGTCAGAAATAGACTGTAGTGATGAATCTAGTGATGAAGTGGTTAACCAACTTGTTAGCAACATGGATTAGCAATCTAGAGACTTCATGGCTAAGTTAGTAGTGGAACTAGAGAAAACTCAAGACATTCTTACATCCGAAAGAAGTGAGCTTGAGGCCTTGCGTTTGGAAGTTAGCCAAGAGGGGGGCATTAGAGCTACTCTCAAGGAAGACCTTCCTGCTTCTCAAGCTCAATGTAATTCTCTAAAGTCGAGGAATGAAAAGCTTGAGGAGCAATATAGTCTCCTTTGGAGTAGCACCTCACATCCTTCGAAGGTAAAAGGTGACTCTAGTGCTTCTACTAGCAAGGGTTGTGAAAGATGTCACAATATTGATTTAAATGCTTATGCCACTAACCTTGCAAATCTGGATGCCTTCAAGAAAGAAGTTGCAAGACTCAACTCTATCTTAGCTAGTGGATGCATGAATAAGAAGGTCAAGTACAAGGAAGGAAAGATGCTCGGAAACCTAGATGGTCTTCGTCATCATGAGGGTGCAAGAACAAGTGATAGAGAGATCATAAGTGGCAAAGAATGCATCAAGTTTATGGGCCATGGTGATCTCAAGGAAGATGAGTATATGCAGCCCTCTCAAAATCCGGAGGTTCCGCTCCAGAAGCGCTGAAGTTCCAGAGTCTGGAAGCCTCGAGCTACAAAGACAGCAGGCTCTGGAGGTTCTGGGAAAATCCCCGGAGGTTCTGGTGTCTGCACTGACAGAAACAAAAAGAAGGTCAAGGTTCAGCCTCAACATGTTCCTAAAGTATCTAACACTCGTCTGCAGGTTAAGGAACATCCAATCATGCCTAGGAGGAGAAAGGTTGAGACTCAACACAAGGCTCATGCATCCACCACCATTCCTCCTAACTATGTGTTGAGACGCAACAACCTTGGTAAAGTTGTTGCCACGTATGTTGGAAATCAGTCCAACATATATGTGAAAAGATCTTTATGGGTTCCTAATATTTTGGTTGCTAACGTGGAAGGCCCCAATTCAAGTTGGGGGCCTAAAAGAAGGAACTAAATTGTTTTGTAGGCATACTCCTCCGGTGGATCAAGTTGGGTGCTTGATAGTGGATGTACACATCATATGACAGGAGAAAGGAGTATGTTCTCATCCTACCTCCATTTGGAAGGACCAAGAGAAACTATTGCATATGGAGGGGATACAAAAGGAGAAGTCTTCAGTGTAGGTGATATCCCTATCTCTCAAAAATATTCAATTACCATTGTTCTTCATGTTGATACGTTGGGTTACAATCTATTATTAGTGGTAATAAATATGGCTTGGTTATTGTTGATGATTATTCTCGCTTCACGTGGGTGTTCTTTGTGTTTGACAAGAGTGAGGTACAAGGGAAGGTGAAGACCTTCATAAGAAGAGCACAAAGGGAGATTGAGCTATCAATCAAGAAAGTGAGAAGTGACAATGGCTCGGAATTCCGAAACACCAATGTTGAAGAGTTTCTTGATGAAGAGGGCATCAAGCATGAATTTTCAACTCCATACACCCCTCAACAAAATGGGGTGGTTGAAAGGAAAAATCGTACACTCATTGAGATGGCATGAACCATGTTGGACGAGCACAAGACTCAAGACATCTTTTGGGCCAAAGCAATCAACACGGCTTGCCATGCTATCAACCGCCTCTATCATCACAAGTTTCACAAGAAGACATCATATGAGCTTATCACCGGTAAAAAGCCTAAAGTGTCTTACTTTAGAGTGTTTGGGTGCAAATGTTTCATTCTAAACAAGAGGCCCTGAAGATGTAAGTTTGCACCTAAGGTTGACGAAGGTTTTCTTCTTGGATTTGGTCCTAATGAACATGCCTACCGAGTCTTCAATCTAACCACCGGGAGGATTGAAGTCACAGTAGATGTGACCTTTGATGAATCTAATGGCTCTCAAGTAGAGCAAGTTGATATGAATGTTGTAGGAAAGGAGAAGCCACCTTGTGAAGCAATCAAGTAATTGTCCATAGGTGATGTTAGACCAGTTGAAGCACAAGAGGAAGATGTAGAACAACTTCAAGCTTCAACACCACTTGAAGGGCCGGAAACCACTAGTTCTGCAGATGTGCAGACTCCGGAAGTTCTGAGAAAATCCCCAGAAGTTCCAGGAACTGCTACTGGAGCACAACCTCCGGGAATAACTCCGGAGGTTCCGGGGTCTGGAAACTCAGCACCTGAAGACACTACAGACCAGAAATGATCATGAAGACTCTCCAAGACCCCAAGTTGGTGGTGATGATCAAGATCAACCCCTACATCAACCTCTTGGACCATCACATCCTCGTGTGCATCAATCCACTCAACGGGACCACCCCGTTGACAACATACTAGGGAGCATAAGGAGAGGGGTAACAACACGATCTCGTCTTAAAAATTTTTGCGCATTTTAGTCGTTTGTTTCCTCTCTTGAACCCATTAAGGTAGAACAAGCTCTTGAGGATCCGGATTGGGTGGTGGCTATGCAAGAGGAGTTGAACAACTTTGAAAGAAATCAAGTGTGGGAGTTGGTAGAAAGACCCAAGACGAACATCATTGGCACCAAATGGGTCTTCCGAAACAAGCAAGATGAGTTTGGGATTGTAATTAGGAACAAAGCAAGATTGGTTGCTCAATGGTACACCCAAGTTGAAGGGCTAGACTTTGGAGAAACTTATGCACCGGTAGCAAGACTTGAAGCAATTCGATTCTTACTTGCATTTGCTGCCCGTCATGACTTCAAGCTATATCAAATGGATGTCAAGAGTGCATTTCTCAACGGACCACTCTCCGAAGAAGTCTATGTGGAGCAACCACCGGGTTTTGATGATCCCAAGCGTCCTAATCATGTCTACAAACTCCGTAAGGCACTCTATGGGCTCAAGCAAGCACCAAGAGCATGGTATGAATGGCTTAAGGAATTCTTGCTCAAGCAAGGCTTTGAGATAGGCAAAGCCGATGCTACTCTCTTCACTAGAAAAGTTGATGGTCATATTTTTGTGTGCCAAATATATGTCGATGACATAATATTTGGTAGTACTAATGAAACTTTTTGTGAAGAGTTTAGTAGGGTAATGACAAAGAGGTTTGAGATGTCCATGATGGGTGAGCTAAAGTTCTTTCTTGGATTTCAAATTAAACAAGCAAAGGAAGGGACATTCATATGTCAAACCAAGTATACAAAGGACATGCTCAAGAAGTTTGACATGGACAAGGCAAAGCCCATCAAGACTCCAATGCCTACCAATGGACACTTGGACCTCAATGAAGAAGGGAAACCCGTGGACCAAAAGGTATATCGCTCGATGATCGGCTCTCTTCTTTACTTATGTGCATCTAGGCCGAATATTATGCTTAGTGTGTGCATGTGTGCTAGGTTTCAAGCTAACCCGAAAGAGTGCCATCTCATGACCGTAAAGAGAATCTTGAGATATCTAGTGCATACCCCTAACCTTGGCTTGTGGTATCCTAAGGGCTCCACTTTCGATCTACTTGGCTATTCAAATTCTGATTAAGCCGGCTGCAAGGTAGATAGAAAGAGTACATCGGGGACTTGCCAATTCCTTGGTAGGTCTCTAGTGTCTTGGAGTTCTAAAAAGCAAAACTCAGTAGCCCTTTCCAGCGCTGAGGCCGAGTACGTTGCAGCCGACGCTTGTTGTGCTCAACTACTTTGGATGAAGCAAACCTTAAAAGATTACGGATGTCACTTTACCCATATCCCACTTTTGTGTGACAATGAAAGTGCCATAAAGCTTGCAAACAACCCAGTAAGCCATTCTCGAACAAAACATATAGACACCCGTCATCACTTCTTGAGAGACCACGAAACCAAAGGAGATATCGCTCTAAGTCATGTGAGCACCGAAAAACAACTAGCCGATATCTGTCGTATGGACATCCCTGGGCCCACTACTTAGGCGGGTACCAGGACCGACTACTACATGGGCCCCTGGGACTACTCGACTTGGGCTACACGGCACAATACGACGTGAAGCACAAGGCATCCAGAGGACTAGTACTCGGTTAGGAAGCTAGACATGTCCGGATCCACGTAGAGTACTCCTAGCCATGTACGACTACAACTCTCTCCCTCAAACCGACTTGTAACCCTGCCTCCCGGACTATACAAGGCGACGGAGGGACCCCTATCTCTCATCCGCATCATCTTGTAAATGCACCCAATCAATCCAGATCTACACAGCATACATGACGTAGGGTATTACGCACCTCACGGCCCGAACCTGTCTAAATTGTGTGCCACGTGTCTCTCCTTCGAGTTCCCGATCTCGGTGAGGACACAAACGTCTACCTCGGGTACTCCCCTTGGTAGGTTGTCGGGTTAAAACACCAACAGCTGGCGCGCCAGGTAGGGGCTCTCGTCGAAGATCTCATGGCGAACTCAGCGGCTTCAATCGTCATCAAGCCAACCGCCGCTTTCAATCGCGGCGACACCTTTGTCTTCGGCTCTTGGGTCTGCACCGCAAAGTATTCATGGCAACTGGAGAAGCTGGAACCTCGGAACCCCGACCTGATCGGTACCTTGACGACATCTTAGAGGACGAGGCATCAGCCAATGCCCCTGCGGACGAGACTACCGAAGCCAAGAATGCTCGGCGCGACCGTAACAGGAAGCGAGCAGATCGACACCGGAGGCTCCGGGAAGCTCTCTCCATCCGGAACTTCAACGACGCTTGGACCAAGTCGCCAACCGGGTCCACACTACTCCTGAGCAATGCCTCATGTCCATCACTACGATAGCTCGGACAGCTCAGGGGCACCGTGCAGGCAAACTTATCGCCAAACTCGCCGAGGATGCCTACTTCATGCAAGTCAACAACAGAGTTGCCGGAGCCGGAAATCACGAAGCCACTAGTCGCAGCTGCACTCCAGCAGAAGTCGGACCTAACCGCGTCCGCGGTGAACACCAACCATCCCCCAATCGCTCTAGAGCCTCTGGGGGAGGACCTTCACAAGGAGGCGCTAGCGGTGGCGGTGGTGGCGGCGGCGGCAGCAGCGGTAGCTCCTCCCATGGCGCCGGCAGAAGAGCCGGTGGCGGTGGCGATCGCGGAGGCCGAGGCCACGCGAATAGCCACGCCGCCGGCAACGAACGTGGCAGCTACGACGCCCGCCACAGGATCAACGAGATATGCCGCGCCAAGAAGACTATCGACGTCAGCGACAGCGACGGCTTCCCCACCTACTCCGCACGACTTCGCGCTCTGCTTCTTCCCCAGAAGTTCAAGCCTCTCAGGATCACCAAGTACGACGCGAAGCAAGATCCAATTCAGTGGCTCAGGTGCTATGCCCTGGCCATTGAGAACGCTAGTGGCGACAACGACACCAAGTGCCTCTACTTCCCCTTCTGTTTGGACAAGGCTCCACTCACATGGCTCGAGTCGCTCGACAAGAACTCGATCGACGAGTGGGACCAGCTGAAGGCGCAGTTCGCCAGCAACTTCGTGGGCGCCATGGGACGCTCGGGTACTCGCATGGACCTTGCGATGGTCAAGCAGGAGCAAGGCGAGACGCTCCGCCAGTACATGTGCCGCTTTTTCGACAAGCGTGCGACCGTAGTCGACGTCACCGACAAAGAAGTCATCGACTGCTTCCAAGACGGTCTCTATCACTGTCGCACCTTCGAAGACTTCGGTCGCCGTCACCGAAACTCAATCACCAAGCTCAAGGACATGATCACTTTATGGGCCGACGAAGAGGAAAGGCGAATGCCAAGTACGACTCCATTCGCGGCAAGAGCAAAAACAACACGGGCGGCAACAACAATAACAAGGATCAAGGGGGTCGCAACAACAATAATAACAACTACTCGGGCCCTAACCGCAAGCGCAAGCCAGACAACACTATCGCGGCTGTAGAGCGCCCTGCGAAGGACAGCTCCAAGAAGACCTCCGGCGGCTTCAGAGACTTGCTCAAAGAGAAGTGCCCGGGGCATCTGGACGGCAACCACACAACCGATCAGTGCTACTAGCTTCGGCGAGCACTCAAGGATATCCCTGAGCCACGACACCCTCACGGCAAAAAGGGCAAGAAGAAAGTCGTTGAAGGCAATGGCGACTTCCAAGAACCCAACAAGATGGTGAATGTCCTCTTCGGCGGACTACCCACCAAACGAGCTCAGAAGCTCACGCTCAGGGAAGTCTTGAGCATTGAACTAGCGGTGCCGACACCTCTCAGGTGGTCGGAGGTACCCATTACCTTCTCCCGTGCGGATCAATGGACAAGCTTCTCTGAACCAGGGCGTTTTCCACTCGTCCTGAATCAGTAGTCGTAGGCTCCAGACTCACCAAGGTACTCATCGACGGCAGAAGCGGACTTAACGTTCTATTCACTAAGACCTTGAAGAAGATGAAGCTCGACATCACTGACATGCTCACGAAAAGCACATCGCCCTTCTACGGCATCATCCCAGGCAACGCGGCTATACCACTTGGCTCAGTGGTTCTGCCAGTTACCTTCGGGACAAGGGAGAACTATCGCACCGAGTACATCAAGTTCGAGGTTGCGGACTTCGAAACCTCCTACCATGCCATCCTCGGCAGACCAGCTCTCGCCAAGTTCATGGCGATCCCCCAGTACGTGTACTTGGTACTCAAAATGCCAAGTCCTGCCAGAGTACTCGCGCTGGAGGGGGACTTGAAGGTTTCCTACGACTGCGACACCGAAGCCGTGGAGCTCGCAGCAACCAATCAAGTACCCAACGCAATGATGGAGATCTACGCTGCATCAAAGAAGCTCGCGCCAATCGAACTCGAGATACTTGAGAAGACCGACACCTCAAACAAACCTCAGCCAACAGAGGAAGTACAGGTGAAGGCCATCGACCTCGGGACCAGCGACAGCAGCAAGACTACCATGATCGGCGCGGGGCTCGACCCTAAATAGGAAGACGCGCTCATCAGCTTCCTTCGGGCTAACCGAGACATCTTTGCGTGGAAGCCAGCGGACATACCAGGTGTGCCCAGGAGGCTGATCGAGCACTCACTCAACGTCGATCCTAAAGCTACCGATGAGAACATCCTCCACTATTACCCGTTGGCAAAGACGCAACATAAATGGGCCATGTGGCCCAGTTGTAGTCGGGCGGCGACCATGTGAGCCTCATTATTCCACCTTGCTTAGCTTGGGAGGAGGAAGCCACCTTAAAGGGGAGAGCCACCCTTCCCCTAACGGACTAGTCTTTTGGGGTGATTGGGCCTTTCCTCGAAGGGGCACCCTTGAGTTGCAGTTCAGCGATTGCATTGGCGCTTCGGGCTTGCTCGTCGTAGTCGGATCGTGAGGGTCGGAACCTCGGGTGTGTGAATGCTAAACTGAGTAATCGGTGCATCGGGCTTGTCATAATCCAATACCACCTGGGCCGGACTCATCATTTGGTATCAGAGCTGGGCCCTTGTTAAGAAGGGGAGAATGATGAGGACATCCTCCACTATTACCCGTTGGCAAAGACGCAACATAAATGGGCCATGTGGCCCAGTTGTAGTTGGGCGGCGACCATGTGAGCCTCATTATCCCACCTTGCTTAGCTTGGGAGGAGGAAGCCACCTTAAAGGGGAGAGCCACCCTTCCCCTAACGGACTAGTCTTTTGGGGTGATTGGGCCTTTCCTCGAAGGGGCACCCATGAGTTGCGGTTCAGCGATTGCATTAGCGCTTCGGGCTTGCTCGTCGTAGTCGGATCGTGAGGGTCGGAACCTCGGGTATGCGAATGCTAAACTGAGTAATCGGTGCATCGGGCTTGTCATAATCCAATCCCACCTGGGCCGGACTCATCAGCTACCCCCAAGCGACAACATCTCCGCCGTTTCGTTGACGACCGACAGGACGCCATCAAGAAGGAACTCGCCAAACTACTCGCGGCAGGCTTCATCCGAGAAGTCTTCCATCCTGAGTGGCTCGCCAACCCCGTCCTCGTTCGCAAGAAGAACACCAACGAGTAGAGGATGTGCGTCGACTACACCGACCTCAACAAGCACTGCCCCAAGGACCCTTTCGGGTTGCCACAGATTGATCAAGTCATCGACTTCACGGCGGGCTGTGACCTGCTCTGCTTCCTCGACTGCTACTCCGGGTACCACCAGATCACGATCAAGGAAGAAGACCAGGAGAAGACCGCGTTCATCACCCCGTTCGGCGCCTACTGCTACACGATGATGTCGTTCGGGTTGAAGAACGCCGACGCTACTTACCAACGAGCTATCCAGGCCTGCTTCAAGAAGAAGCTCAACAAGAATGTCAAAGCCTATGTGGATGACGTGGTCGTCAAGACCAAAAACTCCGACACGCTCATCGCCGATCTTGAAGAGACTTTTGCATCACTGCGAGAGTACCAGTGGAAGCTCAACCCCAACAAGTGCGTCTTCGGCGTACCTTTAGGGAAACTACTCGGCTTCATCATCAGCCACCACGGCATCGAAGCCAATCCCGAGAAGATCTCCGCCATCACCAATATGAAAGCTCCAACCTGCATCAAGGATGTCCAGAAGCTGACCAGGTGCATGGCGGCCCTGGACAGATTTATCTCGAAGCTCGGAGAACGGGGATTACCCTTCTTCAAACTACTCAAGCACCAAGAGAAGTTCGCATGGACCACGGAGGCT
Organism: Cenchrus fungigraminus; assembly: GCA_036936925.1. NCBI lineage: Eukaryota > Viridiplantae > Streptophyta > Magnoliopsida > Poales > Poaceae > Cenchrus > Cenchrus fungigraminus. The sequence goes on from CM072778.1 coordinate 54,875,575, forward strand.
GACCAAGCTCTAACGCAACTTAAAGATTTCCTATCGAAGCCACCGGTCCTCACGGCTCCTCGCAAATAGGAGCAGCTACTGCTCTACCTCGCTGCGACTACTCACGTGGTCAGTACTGCCATCGTCGTCGAGTGGCAGGAAGAAGGCCACGCCTACCCAGTCTAGCGACCAGTCTACTTCGTCAGCGAGGTCCTGTCCGAGTCCAAGGCACGGTACCAGCAGGTCCAGAAGCTACTCTACGCAGTACTCATCACCTCGCAGAAGCTACGACACTACTTCCAGGAGTACTTGATCATCGTCATCACCGACTACCCGCTTGGTGACATACTCCACAACCAAGATGCTACCGGGAGAATCTCCAAGTGGGCGGTCGAGCTTGGCGCCCTCAACATCGACTTCAAGCCACGCACCGCAATTAAGTCTGAAGCACTAGTCGACTTCATGGTAGAGTGGCGGGAGAATCAACTACCCACTCCAACAGAGCGACCAGAGCATTGGGTGATGTACTTCGACTGCTCACTCAAGCTCGAGGGCGCGGGTGCAGGGGTACTTCTGATTTCTCCAAAGGGCGAACAACTCAAGTACGTCCTGCAGATCTTCTGGAAGGTCTCAAACAACGAAGCTGAGTACGAGGCTCTGCTACATGGGCTCCAACTCACAATCTCACTGGGCATCAAGCGACTACTAGTCTATGGTGACTCCGCAGTGGTCATCAACCAGGTCAACGACTCTTGGGACCGCAACAAGGAGAACATGGACGCATACTGCCTAGAAGTCCGCAAGCTCGAGAACAAGTTGTATGGTCTCGAGTTCCACCACGTTGTTCGTGACAACAACGTTGCAGCGGACGTCCTGTCGAAGCTTGGTTCTACTCGCGCTCAAGTACCAGCTGGAGTCTTTGTCCACGAACTTGACACGCCATCCATCCTGGAGCCGGCACCTATGACCACTGACCCTGGGCCATCACAGCCCAGTTAGGAGGTCATGATGATCGACGTGGACTGGAGACAACCCTTCATCGACTACATCCGCGAGCAGAAGGTTCCTTCCGACAAGAACGAGGCAGAACAACTCGTCCGCCGAGCCAAGACCTACGTACTAGTCGGGGACAAGCTCTACAGGCGGGGTGCGACTTCTGGAGTACTCATGAAGTGCGTACCTCGGGAAGAAGGCAAGGACATCTTGCAGGAGATCCACAAGGGTGTCTGCGGCAACCACGCGTCCTCTCGTACGCTAGTGAGCAAAGCCTTCCGACGAGCCTTCTACTGGCCCACAACTCTGGGAGATGCCGTAGAACTCGTCAGGAGGTGCCAAGGATGCCAATTCTTCGCCAAGCAGCAACACGTCCCGGCCTACAAACTAGTCACCATACCGCCAACTTGGCCCTTTGCCTGCTGGGGGCTCGACATGATTGGGCCTCTGCCAACTGCGCCAGGAGGATTCAACAGAGTTCTGGTGGCCATCGACAAGTTCACCAAGTGGATCGAAGTCAAGCCGATTACCTGCCCAAAGGCCGACAGGGTACTCGACTTCTTGGATGAACTCGTGCATCGCTACGGGCTACCCCATCGCATCATCAAAGACTTGGGTTCCAGTTTCAACAACCACCAGTTCTAGGAGTACTGCGAGAACAGCGGGATCAACGTTCGATACATCTCAGTCGCCCACCCGCGCGCCAACGGCCAAGTGGAGCGCGCCAACAGGATGGTACTCGACACCCTTAAGAAGCGACTGCACGATGCGGCTAACACCAAAGGAGGCAAGTGGATCAAGAAACTACCCAACACACTCTGGGGCCTTCGTACTCAACCTACCAAGCCAACGGGAGAGTGGCCCTACTTCTTGGTCTACGGCTCCGAAGCTATTCTACCTGCCGACGTGATGTGAGAATCCCCGGCAGTAGAACAATACGATGAAGGCATCTCAGAAGACAGTCGACGGGTTGACATCGACAGCCTCGAAGAAGCCCGCTGCGCTGCCCTTGTCCAGTCAGCAAGGTACCTAGAGGGTATCCGACGCTACCATGATCGCAACGTCAAGGAACGCTCCTTCAACGTTGGCGACCTAGTCCTCCATCGCATCCAGAACACGGACGGACTACACAAGCTCAGCTCGCCTTGGGAAGGTCCCTTCTCAGTCTCTAAGGTGACCGGACCGGGCTCCTATCGTCTTCAGACACTTGAGGGCGACGACATCAGCAACTCATGGAACGTCGACCAGTTGTGTTGCTTCTACGCGTAGTCGCTCGACTACCTATTTACGGGTCCAGCCTATACGGCTACTCACGGACTCCTTGCTGTAAGCGGTCTTTCGGTCCTAGCACTAGTCTACGGACTACTTCTATCCAGGATCCAACGTTAACGGCTACTAACAGATCCTGGGCTGCTCATAGCCTACGGGTTTGCGTGGCGGTCTACATACCATGTACTTCTCTGATCTAGCTACAATGGCTACTAACGGATCTCTAGCTGTAAGCGGTCTAAGGACCCTAGCAACTACTTAGCCGTAGGCGGCCTGCGGGTGCTGGCGACTTCATACTTGTAACAGCCCTGGCCACCCAGGTGTACTTTTTCCTCAGTAACAAAGTTTGATTTTACTCAACTTGTTTACTATACCTCCTAAACTAGGCGGTTTCTACCGAGTACTACTACTCACTACTTCTTCAACGGTTTGGTACTCCGCAAGCTTCGATGCAAGCCGCGGCAACGAGTACCCATCACAGCATAGAAGTGGATCACCTTCAATCATATTCAAACAAGTTCTGAACTAATTTGTCTGTCTTACATCACCTACCCTGTAAATGAACTACTTCTACAGGTACATCTACTGGAGGTTCAGCTTATCAGCGACTTGCTCTGCGATGGGCGCCATCTCCTCCAGCAGGGCCTTGTACTGCTCATCCGTACAGTTCGCTGCAAGACCTCTAGCTACTACATCCACCGGCACCTTTAGGAAGTATGACTTCATGAAGGCGAGTACCTGGTTTGGTATCGACTTCGCCAAGTGCTTGACGTACGTCGCCAGGTGCCCGGGAGCTTCCTTCAGCCTATCTATGAGGGGCGCTATCTTGGGACCGCTTGGATGCGGGACCAGCAGCCTTGCGATGGAAAGTGCGGCTTCCTCAAGTTCTTTCAGCTGCCCTCGCAGCTTCTCGCAATCTTCATTAAGCTTCTGCAGAGATTTGTAACAACGCACAAGGTCAAGATCGGAGGCTTCACGGAGCTCCATGTGCTTGATGCACTCATGGCGCAACTGTGCATACTCGTACTCGACTACCTCTCGGCGGTCGGTCTCCCGGTACACGATGTTCTTGAGGTCCGTTTCCGAAGCCTTCAGCTGGTCGACCCTTGCTTCAAGATCTGCAGACAACTCATCAACAGTGTCAGACTACACACAAGCACTGCAACAAGTACTCAGCGATCGCGGCGGAGGGCATACCTTTGTTTTTCTGGTGCAGAGACTTGTTCTTCTTGATCAAGTCATCCCTCTTTTCCTGCATCTCTTGTACCTCGTTATGGTACTGGGCGAAGGCTCCGTCAAGTTTGGACTGGAGCAGCGCAGAGTGCTTCCTGGATTTGTCCAGCTCCTTCTCCAAAGCTTCGGCCCGGATGACTGTTTCACCGTACCCCTTCAGGAGCTCGGTCTTCTGGCGGGATCTCTCCACTAGTCCCTGTGCAAGACCCAAGGCTCAATCAGTACTCACTACTCAATGATGCAAGACTACTCAGGGTACTCGCAACGTACCTTGATCCACTACTCTGTGTGACGCCACGACTCCATGCTCAGAGACACGAAGGCCGGGTCGATCAGACCATCGTCCAGCAACTCGAGACCTCCGCGGCTCGAGGTCCCAGTCTCTGGCATCAGCGCCGAGCGAAGCAGTGCCGCATCCTCCACCATTGCCTCACGGACGACGACTTCAGAGCCTGCTTCGGGCTGCGGGTCAACCCGCGCTGTCGTACGGACATCCCTGGGCCCACTACTCAGGTGGGTACCAGGACTGACTACTGCGTGGGCCCCTGGGACTACTCGACTTAGGCTGCACGGCACCAGATGGCGTGAAGCACAAGGCATACGGAGGACTAGTACTCGGTTAGGAAGCTAGACATGTCCGGATCCATGTAGAGTACTCCTAGCCGTGTACGACTGGTACTCTCCCTACCAAACCGACTTGTAACCCTGCCTCCCGGACTATATAAGGTGAGGCAGGGACCCCTATCTCTCATCCGCATCATCTTGTAAACACACCCAATCAATCCAGAGCTACGCAGCATACAGGACGTAGGGTATTACACACCTCGCGGCCCGAACCTGTCTAAATTGTGTGCCACGTGTCTCTCCTTCGAGTTCCCGATCTCAACGAGGCCACAAACGTCTACCTCGAGTACTCCCCTTGGTAGGTTGCCGGGTTAAAACACCGACAGCTGGCGCGCCAGGTAGGGGATCTCGCCGAAGATCTCATGGCGAACTCGACGGCTTCAATCATCATCAAGCCAACCGCCGCCTTCAATCGCGGCGACACCTTCGTCTTCGGCTCCTGGGTCTGCACCGCTGACGGCACCGGATCGTTCCAGCGCTACCTCACCATGACCCCGGACCCAGAGACTGGACTCGTGACGCTTCCCGAAGCCATCACGGGTCAACCCGTCGAAAAATTCTACGAATTTTCGCTCTGCAACCAAGCCGCCGACTTCGAGACTGGATCCCACTCCAACTCGAACTCGACGTCACCCTGGATCGAACCGCGCGAGCCAGCTCCTGAGCCATCATGCAGACCGGTCCTCCCCCACGAGCACTTCCCGTACGGCCTCTGCAACTCCAGCAAAGCATACGCGAAAGCACTCACCTCTCGTCGAGCCGGCAAGGAGATTGCTTCCGAGTACTCCTCGGACTCCAATGCCGTCCCCGACTACCACTCGGACTCCTCCTACGAGTTTGACTTCGGTCTCGATCCGATCGAGTCTGAGTCCGAGCTTAACACCATCGAGGAGCCGCTGTCAGGTCCTGCTGCTGGCTTGGTCATCACGTCTACTCCTGCCGGCAGATTTGACTACTGGCCCGACCGCAAGCCCGCAGACCTGACTGACGACAACTCACGCTGCGTCACCTACGTCGAGGCACTCCCCTTCTAGGAGGGGATGCCGCTGACTCCAAACGAGGATGAACACACACCAACCGAGGTGGCGACTACCAACTCTGGACTCTGCATGCCTGACCGTGAAGTATTCATGGCAACCGGGGACGCTGGAACCTCAGACGCCCGACCTGATCGGTACCTTGAAGATATCTCAGAGGATGAGGAATCAGCCAATGCACCCGCGGACGAGACTACCGAAGCCAAGAACGCTCGGCGCGATCGCAACAGGAAGCGAGCCGATCGACGCCGGCGGCTCCGGGAATCACTTCCCATCCGGAACCTCAATGAGGCTTTGGACCAAGTCGCTAACCGGGTCCACACCACCCCTGAGCAATGCCTTATGTCTATCACCATGATAGCCCGAACAGCTCAGGGGCATCATGCAGGCAAACTCATCGCCAAACTCGCAGAGGACGCCTACTTCATGCGAGTCAACAACAGGACAGCCGGAGCCGGGAATCATGAAGCCACTAGTCACAGCCGCACTCCAGCAGAAGTCGGATGCAACCGCATCCGTGGCGAACACCAACCAACCCCCAATCGCTCTAGAGCCTCTGCGGGAGGACCCTCGCAAGGTGGCACTAGCGGTGGCGGCGGCGGCGGCGGTGGCAGCAGCGGCAGCTCCTCCCACGGCGGCGGCAGAAGAGCCGGTGGCAGCGGCGATCGCGGAGGCCGAGGCCACGCGAATAGCCAGGCCACCGGCAACGCACGTGGCGGCTACGACGCCCGCCACAGGATCGACGAGATCCGCCGTGCCAAGAAGACTACCGAAGTCAGCGACAGCGACGGCTTCCCCGCCTACTCTGCACGACTTCGCGATCTGCTTCTTCCCGAGAAATTCAAACCCCTCGGGATCACCAAGTATGACGCGAAGCAAGATCCAGTTCAGTGGCTAAGGTGCTATGCCCTGGCTATTGAAAACGCTGGTGGTGACAACGACACCAAGTGACTCTACTTCCCCTTCTGTCTGGACCAGGCCCCACTCACATGGCTCGAGTCGCTCGACAAGAACTCGATCGACAAGTGGGACCAGCTAAAGGCCTAGTTCACCAGCAACTTCGCGGGCGCCATGGGACGCTCGGGTAGTCGCATGGATCTGACGATGGTCAAGCAGGAGCAAGGCGAGACGCTCCGCCAGTACATGCGTTGCTTTTTCGACAAGCGTGCGACCGTAGTCGACGTCACCGACAAAGAAGTCATCGACCTCTTCCAAGACGGTCTCTACCACTGTCGCACCTTCGAAGACTTCGGTCGCCGTCGCCCAAGCTCAATTACCAATCTCAAGGACATGATCACTTCATGGGCCGACGAAGAGGACAAGGCGAACGCCAAGTATGACTCCATTTGCGGCAAGAGCAAAAACAACACGGGCGGCAACAACAACAACAAGGACCAAGGAGGTCGCAACAACAATAACAACTACTCGGGTCCTAACCGCAAGCGCAAGCCAGACAACACAGTCGCGGCCATACAGCGCCCTGCGAAGAACAACTCCAAGAAGACTTCCGGCGGCTTCAGAGACTTGCTCAAAGAGAAGTGCCCGTGGCATCTGGACGGCAATCACACGACCGATCAGTGCTACCAGCTCCGGCAAGCACTCAAGGATATCCCTGAGCCACGGCCTCATCACGACAAGAAAGGAAAGAAGAAAGTCGACAAAGGCAACGGCGACTTCCAAGAACCCGACAAGATGGTGAATGTCCTCTTCGGCGGACTACCCACCAGGCGATCTCAGAAGCTTACCCTCCGGGAAGTCTTGAACATTGAGCCAACGGTGCCGACACCTCTAAGGTGGTCGAAGGTACCTATCACCTTTTCCCGCGCGGATCAATGGACAAGCTTCTCTGAACCAGGACGTTTCCCACTTGTCCGGAAACTAGTAGTCGCGGGCTCCAGACTCAACAAGGTACTCATCGATGGCGGGAGCGGACTCAATGTCCTCTTTACCAAAACCTTGAAGAAGATGAAGCTCGACATCACCGACATGCTCACCAAGAGCACATCACCTTTCTACAGCATCGTCCCAGGCAACGCGGCTATACCACTCGGCTCAGTGGTTCTGCCAGTTACCTTCAGGACAAGGGAGAACTACCGCACCGAGTACATCAAGTTCGAAGTTGCGGACTTCGAAACCTCCTACCATGCCATCCTCGGCAGACCAGCCATCGCCAAGTTCATGGCGATCCCCCACTACACCTACTTGGTACTCAAAATGCCAAGTCCTGCCGGAGTACTCGCGCTGCAAGGGGACTTGAAGATTTCCTACGACTGCGACACCGAAGCCGTGGAACTCGCAGCAACCAATCAAGTACCCAACGCAATGATGGAGATCTTCGCTGCATTCAAGAAGCTTGCGCCAACCGAACTCGAGATACCTAAGAAGACCGACACCTCAAACAAGCCTCAGCCAGCAGAGGAAGTACAGGTGAAGGCCATCCACCTCGGGACCGGTGACAGCAGCAAGACTACCATGATCGGCGCATGGCTCGACCCTAAATTGGAAGACATGCTCATCAGCTTCCTCCGGGCTAACCGAGACATCTTCGCGTGGAAGCCAGTGGACATGCCAGGTGTGCCCAGGAGGCTGATCGAGCACTCACTCAATGTCGATCCTAAAGCTACCCCCAAACGACAACACCTCCGCCGTTTTGCCGACGACCAACGGGATGCCATCAAGATGGAACTCGCCAAACTACTTGCGGCCGGCTTCATCCGAGAAGTCTTCCATCCCGAGTGGCTCGCCAACCCCATCCTCGTCCGCAAGAAGAACACGAACGAGTGGAGGATGTGCGTCGACTACATCGACCTCAACATGCACTGCCCCAAGGACCCCTTCGGGTTGCCGCGGATTGATCAAGTCATCGACTCCACGACGGGCTGCGACCTGCTCTGCTTCCTCGACTGCTACTCCGGGTACCACCAGATCGCAATCAAGGAAGAAGACCAGGAGAAGACCGCGTTCATCACCCCGTTCGGCGCCTACTGCTACACGACGATGTCATTCGGGTTGAAGAACGCCGGCGCCACCTACCAACGAGCTATCTAGGCCTGCTTCAAGAAGCAGCTCAACAAGAACGTCGAAGCTTATGTGGATGATGTGGTCGTCAAGACCAGAAACTCTGACACGCTCATCGCCGATCTTGAAGAGACTTTCGCATCCCTGCGAGAGTACCAGTGGAAGCTTAACCCCAACAAGTGCGTCTTCGGCGTACCCTCAGGGAAATTACTCGGCTTCATCATCAGCCATCGTGGCATCGAAGCCAATCCCGAGAAGATCTCCGCCATCACCAATATGAAAGCTCCAACCTGCATCAAGGATGTCCAGAAGCTGACCGGGTGCATGGCGGCCCTGAACAGATTTATCTCGAAGCTCGGAGAACAGGGACTACCCTTCTTCAAGCTACTCAAGCACCAAGAGAAGTTCGTGTGGACTGTGGAGGCTGATCAAGCTCTGACGCAGCTTAAAGACTTCCTGTCCAAGCCACCAGTCCTCACGGCTCCTCGCAAACAGGAGCAGCTACTGCTCTACCTCGCTTCGACTACTCATGTGGTCAGTACTGCCATCGTCGTCGAGCGGCAGGAAGAAGGCCACGCCTACCAAGTCCAGCGACCAGTCTACTTCGTCAGCGAGGTCCTGTCCGAGTCTAAGGCACGGTACCAGCCGGTCCAGAAACTACTCTACGCAGTACTCATCACCTCGTGGAAGCTACGATACTACTTCCAGGAGTACTCGATCATCGTCATCACTGACAACCCGCTTGGTGATATACTCCATAATCAAGATGCTACTGGAAGAATCTCCAAATGGGCAGTCGAGCTTGGCGCCCTTAACATCGACTTCAAGCCACGCACCGCTATCAAGTCTCAAGCACTAGTCGACTTCATGGCAGAGTGGCGGGAGAATCAGCTACCTACTCCAACAGAGCGACCAGAGCATTGGGTGATGTACTTCAACGGCTCACTCAAGCTCAAGGGCGCGGGCGCAGGGGTCCTCCTAATTTCTCCAAAGGGCGAACAACTCAAGTACGTCCTGCAGATCTTCTGGAAGGTCTCAAACAACGAAGCCGAGTACAAAGCTCTGCTACACGGGCTCCGACTCGCAATCTCACTGGGCATCAAGCGACTACTAGTCTACGGCGACTCCGCAGTGGTCATAAACCAGGTCAACAACTCTTGGGACCGCAACAAGGAGAACATGGACGCCTACTACCTAGAAGTCCGCAAGCTCGAGAACAAATTCTATGGTCTCGAGTTCCACCACGTCGTCCGAGACAACAATGTTGCAGCGGACATCCTGTTGAAGCTTTGTTCTACTCACGCTCAAGTACCAGCTAGAGTCTTCGTCCACGAGCTTCACAAGCCATCCATCCCGGAGCCGGCGCCTACGACCACCGATCCCGGGCCATCACAGCCCAGTCAGGAGGTCATGATGATCGACATGGACTGGAGACAACCCTTCATCGACTACATCCGCGAGCAGGAGGTTCCCTCCAACAAGAACGTGGCCGAACAACTCGTCCGCCGAGCCAAGACCTACGTACTAGTCGGGGACAAGCTCTACAGGCGGGGTGCGACTTCTGGAGTACTCATGAAGTGCATACCCCGGGATGAAGGCAAGGACATCTTGGAGGAGATCCACAAGGGTGTCTGTGGCAACCACGCGTCCTCTCGTACGCTGGTGAGCAAAGCCTTCCGACGAGCCTTCTACTGGCCAACAGCTCTTGCCGACGCTGAAGAACTCGTCAGGAGGTGCCAAGGATGCCAATTCTTCGCCAAGCAACAACACGTCCCGGCCTACAAGCTAGTCATAATACCACCGACCTGGCCCTTTGCCTGCTGGGGGCTCGACATGATTGGACCTCTACCAACTGCGCCAGGTGGATTCAACAGAGTCCTGGTGGCCATCAACAAGTTCACCAAGTGGATCGAAGTCAAGCCGGTTACCTGCCCAATGTCCGACAGGGTACTCGACTTCTTGGATGAACTCGTGCATCGCTACAGCCTACCCCATCGCATCATCACAGACCTGGGTTCTAACTTCAACAACCATCAGTTCTGGGAATACTGCGATAACAGCGGGATCGATGTCCGATATGTCTCAGTCGCCCACCCGCGCGCCAACGGCCAAGTGGAGCGCGCCGACGGGATAGTACTCGACGCCCTCAAGAAGCAATTGCACGATGCAGCTAACACCAAAGGAGGCAAGTGGATCAAGGAACTACCCAATGCACTCTGGAGGCTTCGTACTCAACCTACCAAGCCAACCGGACAGTCGCCCTACTTCTTGGTCTACGGCTCTGAAGCTATTCTACCTGCCGACGTGATGTGGGAATCCCCGGTAGTAGAACAATATGACGAAGGCATCTCAGAAGACAGCCGACAGGTTGACATCGACAGCCTCGAAGAAGCCCGCTGTGCTACCCTCGTCCAATCAGCAAGGTACCTAGAGGGTATCCGACGCTACCATGATCGCAACGTCAAGGAACCCTCCTTCAACGTCGGCGACCTAGTCCTCCGTCGCATCCAGAACACAGACGGACTACACAAGCTCAGCTCGCCATGGGAAGGTCCCTTCTCAGTCTCTAAGGTGACCGGACCAGGCTCCTATCGTCTCCAAACACTTGAAGGCGAAGACATCAGCAACTCATGGAACGTCGACCAGCTGTGTCGCTTCTACGCGTAGTCGCTTGACTACCTGTCTACGGGTCCAGCCTGCACGGCTACTAACGGACTCTTTGCTGTAAGCGGCCTCTCGGTCCTAGCACTAGTCTACGAACTACCTCTATCCAGGATCCAGCGTTAACGGCTACTAACAGATCATGGGCCGCGCATAGCCTAAGGGCTTTAGCGGCGGTCTATGGACCATGTACTCTCTAGATCTAGCCTATACGACTACTAACGGATTTTTAGCTGTAAGCGGTCTAAGGACCCTAGCAACTACTTAGCCGTAGGCGGCCTTCGGGTCCGGGCGACTTCTCATTTGTAACGGCCCTAGCCATCCAGGTGTACTTATTCATCAGTAATAAAGTTTGATTCTACTCAACTTGTTTACTGTGCCTTCTAACTAGGTAGATCCGTCCGAGTACTACTACTCGTCACTTCTCCAACAGCTTGGTACTCTGCACGCTTCGATGCAAGCGGCGGCAACGAGTACTTATTACAGCATAGAAGTCTACCAACTTCATTCATATTCAAACAAGTTTCTAACCAATTTGTTTGTCTTACATCAATTACCCTGTACCTAAGCTACCTCTACAGGTACATCTACTGGAGGTTCAGCTTCTCCGCGACTTGCTCTGCGATGGGCGCCATCTCCTCCAGAAGGGTCTTGTACTGCTCATCCGTGCAGTTCGCCGCGAGACCACCGGCCACCACATCCACTGGCGCCTTTGGGAAGTACAACTTCATGATGGTGAGTACCTGGTTCGGTATTGACCTCGCCAAATGCTTGGCGTACGTCGCCAGGCGCCCGAGGGCTTCTTTCAGCCTGTCTACCTGGGGCGCTATCTTGGGCCCGCCTGGATGTGGGACCAACAGCCTTGCGATGGGGACCGCGGCTTCTTCCAGTTCCTTCAGCTGCGCCTGCAGATTCTCGTAGTCTTCATTAAGCTTCTGCAGAGATTTATAACAGCGTACAAGGTCAAGGTCCGAGGCTTCACGGAGCTCCATGTGCTTGATACACTCATGGCGCAACTGCGCGTACTCGTACTCAAGTACCTCTCTCTTATCGGTCTCCCGGTACACAATGTTCTTGAGGTCCGTCTCGGAGGCCTTCAGCTGGTCAACCAGCGCCTCAAGATCTGCAGCCAACTCGCCAGCGGTCTCAGACTACACACAAGCTCTACAACAAGTACTCAGTGGTCACGGCGGAGGGCATACCTTTGTTCTTCTGGCGGAGAGTCTTGTTCTTCTTGATTAAGTCGTCCCTTTTGGCCTGCATCTCCTGCACCTCATTATGGTACTGGGCGAAGGCACCGTCGAGCTTGGATTGGAGTAGTGCTACGTGTTTCCTCGACTTGTCCAGCTCCTTCTCCAGGGTCTCAGCTCGGATGACCGTGTCGCCATACCCTTTCAAGAGTTCGGTCTTCTGGCGAGACCTCTCCACCGAGCCCTGTGCAAGACCCAATGATCAATCAGTACTCACTACTCAATAAAGCAAGACAACTCAGGGTACTTGTGACGTACCTTGATCCAGTTCTCCGTGCGACGCCATGACTCCATGCTCAGAGAACGAAGGCCGGGTCGATCAGCTCATCATCCAGCAACTCGAGATCTCCACGGCTCGAGGTTCCAGTCTCTGGCATTGGCGCCGAGCGAAGCGACGCCGCACCTTCTACCATCACCTCACGGATGACAACTTCAGTCCCCGCTTTGGGTTGCGGGTCAACCTGTGCTCTCACGCTTGGCTCGGGGGCTATCGAAGTCGTCGACCAGGAGGCTATCGAGGTCGTTGGCTCGGCAACTGGCTCTGTAGCCGTCACATCACCAGTGGTAGTCTCCATGACTACTGCCTCAGGGATCGCTGCTCCCTCGGCTTCTGCCCCTGTCAAGATCGACTCAGCGGCCAAAGGCGACTACAACTATTCTCCACAATAAGTACTCGCGGCGACAGGATGCATACCTTCCACCAGGGTAGCTTCTTCAAGCCTTGTCTCTGCTGCGGTTTCGACTTGTGGTGGCGGTGTGGGCTCTCGTACCTCCGCCGGGCGGTCTTCACCACCGGCAGGAGTACTTTTCTCCCCCTCATCCCACGACAAGTCCGTGGATTTCCTGAATCATGGATTACCAATCAACAACACAGCCTTGACGACAAAATAACTACTCAAGGAGATCACATACTTACAGAGTTGACCGCACTACAGTGATGGTCGGAGCGCCAAGTATCCTGGCGATATCTACAATGCTTGGCTCGCTGGTGGCTCCTGCCCCGACAGGAGGCTCCTCTACTATTTCCTCTGGCTGCCCAACAGCAACGGCCACAGCTGGAGGAGGACCCTGTACTTCTTGGACCGACGGCTGTGGCTGTTGTTCCACAGCGGCGGTTTGTTCCTGTGCTCCTTCCGGCACAATGTCTTCAGTAGCTGGAGGCGAGCTGGTGCTTCTCTCAGCCGTCGCCCCCACAATCTCCCAGACCTCTTCCTCATCCTAGGCAGTGGGGTCCGAGGAAGGGATGTCCTGCAAAAATACAAGTCATGCAATCAGCGACAGACTACTCGTCGTCAGTACCCGACTACTCCAGTCGCGGTACTCACCTCTTGTCTGGTGCTTTCTGACACCTTCAATTTCTTCGTGGCGCGTTTGCGCGCCACGTTACGGGTTTTCTTGGCGGCACTGGCAAGCTCGCCTCAAGGCTGGACGGCCTTTCGACTACTAGAACATGCGGCATTCCAGCTCGGCTGAATCGAGAGCAGAGTTGGAAGCGCTGCTGCAACGTCTCTTCGTCTTCGTCGTCGGAGGTGTCCTCGATGACTACGGCATCATCACCTTCGCTGACTTCTCGGCGCTCCTTCACCTTGGACTCCGCCTTCCCCTGGGCTTGCTTCTCCGGCTGTGCGGGGGAGGGCAGAATGGAGATGAATTTCTTTAGATCGTCCTACAAAGATCAACCAAGCTTCAGTATGACTACACATGCAATTAGTACGCGGGGGCTTCGGCCACGACTACTAACCTCATTTGGCGGCCGTGCCGCGGAGTACTCTGGCACGGGGCATGGCGTGTAAGCGGGCATGTCTTTGAAGACCCTTCCCAGCCGCTCGATGATCACGTCATCATCGATTTCTTCGCCAGGCATCCGCGACAAATCTTCATCGCCAGTGTACTCGTAGCCAAGGTGGTCTCGCGCCATCAGCGGCTGCACTCTCCTCTTCATAAAACTGAAGGCCACATGCTCGGCCCTCAGTCCGGCCTGTCTCAAGGCCTTGATCTTTTCCAGAAACGTAGGCAGCTGGATGCCTTCTTGCATGGTGGGCTTCGAGTTCCACCATGGTGCATGCTTCGGCTGTTGACCGCTGGGCTTCGGCAGCCCGGGGTGGTGGTTGCTGATGTAGAACCACTTCGCTTTCCAATCCTGGTTGGAGTCAATGAGCTTGTACGGCAAGTACTGCACTGCGGCATCTTCGCACATCTGCACCCCAGCTCCTCCAACTACTCGGGGGTCGTCCGTACTCGGCTACGGTTTCACCCGGAAGAACTTTCGGAACAGGATCCAGTGGGGCTTGATTCCCACGAACGCCTCGCAGAAGTGCACGAAGATGGAGATATGGAAGATACCGTTGGGGTTGAGGTTGAGGTACTCGATCCCGTAGTACCTGAGCATCCCCTTGAAGAAGTCACTGGCGGGCAGTGCGAGTCCACGCTCCACGAACCGCGCGAACATCAGAATCTCATCTGGGTTTTTCTCCATCGGGTACGGATCTCCAGTGGCGACGCGCCACAGATCCATCTCCTTCTCGCGGAGGAAACTACGGTTGACCAGGGCGAGGAGATCTTTGGTCTTCAGCTTCGCTTTCTTCCATTCCTTCTTCGAATTTGGCAGGGTGGAGGGGGGCGGCGACGACGACGACTGGCTGGCATCGCCGACCTCATCGCGGCTCCTCTTATTCGACGCGCCGATCTTGGTGCTCTTCGCTGGGGATCCCTTCATCCTTCGAGTTACGAGCGTCTTCACTCGCATTCGCTCAGGGGCTGTGGGGGGAGGGAGGACTACTGCGGCAGCACAGAAGTTGATCTAATCTACTCAGTGTCGGCGGCGACTGCAGAAGAACTGAAGAGAGGAGGTGCTTTAGATTTAAGCGCAGAGGACTGCAAACGCTGGAAGTGAAAAACCCTAAGGGGTTGCCCCTGCTATTTATAAGTCACCAAGCGGCTAAGTTCCGAATGGGCGGATGAGTTCGGGGCGGCTGACTCAGCGGCAGAGGACTGACTCTTCGTATTCCAGTACTCGACTCTCTCAGTCTCGGGGGCTCGACTTCAATCGGCGGATTCAGTGGGCTACACCAGATCAAGATCCTACTCAGGACACATTCTACAGTCAAGATGACCCTTCAATTCGAGAGAAAGTACTCAACTCAAGGCTCGGGGGCTCCGTGCCATGTGTCCTTCGGTTTTTTCTCCGGATTCTTCAGGATAAGATTGGCAGAACTTCAGATTGACCCTCAGTTTGAATCTACGATTCGACCTAAGGCTCGGAGGCTACATTCCATATGGAATGCGATTCTTCGAATCGCATTTTCCATATGGTTTTTTGTCAAGACAACACGAGTACTATTGAAGACCTTCGAGAGAAGCACTCGGGGATGCTTGGGGACTACTCGAGAAGACTTCAAGGCTACTCAAAGATCAGCTAGAGTACCTTCCAGCCTCGGGATGATTAAAGCATTCTTGAGGGCTTTCGACTTGTGGAACTCGGGGACGCTCAAGGACTACTCGCCAAGGCCATCAAGATTGCTCGAAGACATCCTACTCTACTACAAAGTACTCGGGGGCTTGTCGTACGGACATCCCTGGGCCCACTACTCAGGTGGGTACCAGGACCGACTACTGCGTGGGCCCCTGGGACTACTCGACTTGGGCTGCACGGCACCAGATGGCGTGAAGCACAAGGCATACGGAGGACTAGTACTCGTTTAGGAAGCTAGACATGTCCGGATCCATGTAGAGTACTCCTAGCCGTGTACGACTAGTACTCTCCCTACCAAACCGACTTGTAACCCTGCCTCCCAGACTATATAAGGCGAGGCAGGGACCCCTATCTCTCATCCGCATCATCTTGTAAACACACCCAATCAATCCAGGGCTACGCAGCATACAGGACGTTGGGTATTACGCACCTCGCGGCCCGAACCTGTCTAAATTGTGTGCCACGTGTCTCTCCTTCGAGTTCCCGATCTCAGCGAGGCCACAAACGTCTACCTCGGGTACTCCCCTTGGTAGGTTACCGAGTTAAAACACCGACACGCGCCTCTACCCTTGGCCCGGGGGCTGTCGAAGTCGCCGGCCTGGGGGCTGTCGAGGTCGCCGGCTCAGCAACTGGCTCCGTAGCCGCCGCCTCAACGGTAGCCATTTCCATGGCTACTACCTCAGGGATCACCGCTCCTTCGGCTTGCGGTCCTGTTCAGATCAATTCAGCCATAGCAGCGGATACGACTACTCTACGTGACAAGTACTCGCGGCAACAGGATGCATACCTTCTACTAGGGTGGCTTCTTCAAGCCCCAGCTCTGTTGTGGCTTCAGCTTGTGGTGGCGGTGTGGGCTCCCGTGCCTCCGCCGAGCGGTTCTCACCATCGGTAGCTGTGCTAGCCTCCGCCTCATCCCATGACAAGTCAGTGGATTTCCTGCATTATGGATTATCCAATCAACAACACAGAATTGACAGCTAACAACTACTCGAGGACTCTGTGTACTTACAGTGTCGACCGCACGACCGTGACGGTCGGGGCGCCCAGTATCCTGGTGATATCCACAATGCCAGGCTCGCTGGCGGCTCCCGCCTCAACTGGAAGCTCCTCTACTCTCTCCTCTGGCTGCCCAATGGTCACGGCCGCAGCAGGAGGAGGGTCCTGTACTTCTTCAGCTGACGGCTGTGGATGCCTCTCCACAACCGCGGCTTGTTCCTGTGCCTCTTCCGGCACAATATCCTCAGTAGCCGGAGGCGGGCTGGTATTTCCCCTAGCCGTCGCCCCCACAGTCTCCCAGATGTCTCCCTCATCCTGAACAGTAGGGTCTGAGGGAGGGATGTCCTGCAACAATTCAAGTCAATCAGTCAGCAATAGACTACTAATTGTCAGTACTCGACTACTCTAGTCATGGTACTCACCTCTTGTCTGGTGGCTTCCGACACCTTCAGTTTCTTCACGGCGCGTTTGCGCGCCACGTTGCGGGGCTTCTTTGGCGGAGCTGGCAAGCTCGCCTCAAGACTGGATGGCTTCTCAACTACTGGACTGTGTGGCATTCCAGCTCGGCTGAACCTAGAGTGGAGCTGGAAACGCTGCTGCAACGTCTCTTCTTGCTCGTCGTCGGAGGTGTCCTCGATGACAACGGCATCATCGCCCTCACCGACCTCTCGGCGCTCCTTCGCTTTGGGTTCCGCCTTCCCCTGTGTTTGCTTCTCAAGCTGTGGGGGGAGGGCGGGATTGAGATATACTTCTTCAGATCATCCTACAATACCAAAGCACGCATCAGTATGACTACATGCAACATTAGCACTCGGGGGCTCTGGCCACGACTACTGACCTCGTTCGGCGGGCGTGCCGCGGAGTACTCCACCACAGGGCATGGCGTGAAGTCGGGCATGTCTTTGAATACCTTCCCCAGTCGTTCGATGATAATGTCATTGTCGACTTCTTCACCTGGCATCCGCGACGAATCTTCGTCGCCGGTGTACTTGTAGCCGAGATGGTCTCGCGCCATCAGCGGCTGCACTCTTCTCTTCATGAAACTGAAGGCCACATGCTCGGCCCTCAGTCCAGCCTCCCTCAAGGCCTTGATCTTCTCCAGCAACGCGGGTAGCTGGAGGCCTTCCTGCATGGTGGGCTCCGAGTTCCACCACGGCGCATGCTTCGGTTTACGACCACTCGGCTTCGGCAGCTCCGGGTGGTGGTTGCTGATGTAGAACCACTTCGACTTCCAATCTTGGTTAGAGTTGATGAGCTTGTACGGCAAGTACTACCCGGCGGCGTCTTCGCGCATCTGCACCCCAGCGCCTCCAACTACTCGGGGGTCGTCTGTGCTCGGCTACGGCTTTAACTGGAAGAACTTCCGAAACAGGATCCAGTGGGGCTTGATCCCCACAAATGCCTCGCAGAAGTGCACAAAGATGGAGACGTGGAAGATACCGTTGGGGTTAAGGTTGATGTACTCGATGCCGTAGTACCGAAGCATCCCCTTGAAGAAGTCGCTCGCCGGCAGTGTGAGTCCGTGCTCCACAAATCGCGCGAACATCGAGATCTCATCTGGGTTCTTCTCCATTGGGTACGGATCTCCAGTGGCGACGCGCCACAGATCCATCTCCTTCTCGCGAAGAAATCCGCTGTTGACCAGGGTGAGGAGGTCCTCAGTCTTCAGCTTCGCCTTCTTCCATTCCTTTGCCAGATTCAGCGGAGTGGAGGGGGGCGGCGACGACGACGACTGGCCGGCATCGCCGGCTTCATCGCGGCTCCTTTTCTTCGACGCGCCGGTCTTGGTGCTCTTCGCTGGAGACCCCTTCATCCTTCCGGTCACGAGTGTTTTCACTCGCATTCGCTCGGGGCCTGCGGAGGAGGGCGGACTACGCCGGCGGCGCGGCAGTAGATCTAATCTACTTAGCGGCGGCGGCAGCAGAAGTGCAGGGGGGCAGCGATTCAGATCTAATCTCAAAGAAATGCAACCGCTGGGAGTGAAAAACCCTAAGGGGTTCACCTGTTATTTATAAGCCACCAAGCGGCTCAGTTCCGAACGGGCGGATAAGTATCAGGCGGCTGACTCAGCGGCGGCGGACTGACTCTTCGTATTCCAGTACTTGATGTTCTCAATCTCGAGGGCTCGACTACAGTCAACGGATTTAGCGGGTTAACACAGATCAAGATCCCACTCCGGACACATTCTACAGTCAAGATGACCCTTCAATTCGAGAGAAGTACTCGACTCAAGGCTCAGGGGCTCCGTGCCACGTGTCCTTCAGTTTTTTCTCCGGATTTTTCGGGATAAGATTGACGGAACTTCAGATTGACCCTCAGCTTGAATCTACAATTTGACCTAAGGCTCGGGGGCTACATTCCATATGGTTCCAAATGGTTTTTCATCAAGACATCACGAGTACTATTGAAGACCTTCGAGAGAAGCACTCGGGGACGCTTGGGGACTACTCGAGAAGACTTCAAGACTACTCAAAGATCAGCTGGAGTACCTTCCAGCCTCGGGATGATTCAAGTATTCTTGAGGACTTTCGGCTTGTGGAACTCGGGGACGCTCAAGGACTACTCGCCAAGGCCGTCAAGACTACTCGAAGGCATCCTGCTCGACTACAAAGTACTCGGGGGCTTGTCGTATGGACATCCCTGGGCCCACTACTCAGGCGGGTACCAGGACCGACTAATACATGGGCCCCTAGGACTACTCGACTTGGGCTGCACGACACAAGACAGCGTGAAGCACAAGGCATCCAGAGGACTAGTACTCGGTTAGGAAGCTAGACATGTCCGGATCCATGTAGAGTACTCCTAGCCGTGTACGACTACAACTCTCTCCCTCAAACTGACTTGTAACCCTGCCTCCCGGACTATATAAGGCGAGGCTGGGACCCCTATCTCTCATCCGCATCATCTTGTAAATGCACCCAATCAATCCAGAGCTACGCAGCATACAGTACTTAGGGTATTACGCACCTCGCGGCCCGAACCTGTCTAAATTGTGTGCCATGTGTCTAAAGGGTTTATTCATTTTCTAAATTGAAATTGAGTACAGGTTATGCCGTAGTATCAAGAGGGATACTAATAGTGGTTTATGGTAGCTTCAAGTGCTCAATGATCTCCTCCACAAATATCTTACCCTACCACAGAAGAAGACTCTTAGTTGTTGCTGTTTCTGTTTTTCTCTCCAGGGTTCGGACGTTCCGGTGTTTTTCCCGGAAGTTCCGACCGTACGAGCTATAGTCAACAGCCTCTGGTTCTCACTCCAGGTCTCGGAGGTTCCGGTCTTTTGCCCGGAGGTTCCGGACTTCAAATCCAACTGTTACTGCTGCGCATCTGAGGGTATTTATACCCTTGGCCGCCCAACGGTCTTCTTCTTCCTCCCTTGCGCTTTAGACCTCATTCAAAGCTCTTCTCTTACTCTTGCATTGACTCCAACCTACTCCACTCCAAATCCTTTCATAGCATTGAAGTGGGTAGTGATTCTTTATGAGTTAGAGCATTAAAGACCCTCTCTTGTTGTTCTTCAGCACTTGGTGAAACCCTAGCTACTTGGTGGATCTTTTACTCTTGGATTCTTAAATCCTAGATGGCTAGAGGTTGCTTGGGAGCTTCCAATCTTCGTATGGCAGCCCCAAGAAGTTTGTATTACCCTTTGTGATTAGTGGAAACCCTCCATCTATCATCTAAGTGATAGGTGTGAGAGAGGAGTGGATCTTGTGAGATCCCTAAGCCTTTGTGGCTTACCTCAACAATGTGGATGTAGGCTAGCCTTTGTGGTGAGCTGAACCACGGGATAAATCCTTGTCTTGTGTGCTTTAATTTGGTTATCTTGCTTAGCTTGTTCTAGTTGGTTCTCTCTAGAGATATTAGGGTTTGCTCTAGATCTGCTCGTGCCTAGTGTTCCCTTGGGTTCCCTGTTAGTAGATCTTCAGTTCTCTTGTTTACTAACCCCCAGATTTCCTTAGATCTATTTTATCTTAAGTTATCCGCAGCTGATCTGTTTTGCAGAGTTGAACTGCTGAGAAGGATCTGGAAGTTCTGGGATTTTTCCCAGAAGTTCCGGAGTCTAACAGTATAAGTGCAAGAAACGTTGGAATTTGTTTTGTAGGCCTATTCATCCCCCTCTAGGCCACTTGCCTGATCCTTTCAACCCGACCGTCATGGTGGACGCTGTAAGTACCTGAATGCGTCGAGTAGTTATTGAAATGTTTGTTGAGTGACTGACATAGTACTTCATGATGTAGGAAATCCACCGACTTGTCGTGGGATAGGGAGGAGGCTAGTGCTCCCGTTGATGGTGAAGACCACTCGACGGAGGCACGGGAACCTACGCGCCACCACAAGACGGAGCCGGAGCTGAGCGGATGCTTGAAGAGGCTACCCTTGTAGGAGGTATGTATCCTGCTGATCTGAATACTTGTCGAGTAGAGTAGCTATTGGAGTCATATGTTACTAACACAATCTTTGACAGGGCCGCAAGTTGGAGAAGGGGCCATCCCTGAAGCAGTAGCCATGGAGAAGGCTACTGTAGTTGCAGCGGCTGCCAAGCTGGTTGTCGAGCAGGTGGCAACTACAGCCCCCGAGCCCAGGGTGAGATACAAGTGGATCCGCAGCCCGGTTCGAGTACTGAAGTTGTCGTCCGCGAGACGATGATAGAGGATGCAGCGCCACTCCGGTCGGCACCGATGCCGGAGACTGGAACCTCGAGCCGCGGAGGCCTTGAGTTGTTGGACGACGAACTGATCGACCCAGCTGTCGTGTCCCTGAACATGGAGTCATGGCACCGCACGGAGCAGTGGGTCAAGGTACGTTGCGAGTACCTGGAGTAGTCTTGCAGTAGTGATTACTGAATGCTGATGAAGCTCTGATCCTGTGCAGAACCTTGTGGAGAGATCCCAAAAGAAGACCGAGCTCCTGAAGGGATATGGTGACACAGTCATCCGCGCTGAAGCTTTGGAGAAGGAGTTGGACAAGTCGAGGAAACACTCTGCGCTACTCCAATCCAAGCTTGACAGCGCCTTCGCCCAGTACCACAACGAAGTACAAGATATGCAGGCGAAGAGGGATGAGCTGACCAGGAAGAACAAGATGCTTCGGCAGAAGAACAAAGGTATGCCTTCCACCGCAGTGCTTGAGTACTTATTGTGTTGCTTATCTGTAGTTTGACGCTGTTGGCGGGTTGTCTGCAGAGCTTGAGGCTACCGTCGAGCGGCTGAAGGCTTCCGAGACAGATTTCATGAACATCATGTACCGGGAGAAGGATGCCCGAGAGGTAGCGGAGTATAAATACGCAGAGATGCGCCATGAGTGCATCAAATGGATGGAGCTTCGCGAAGCCTCTGATCTTGACCTTGTGCATTGTTACAAATCTCTGCAGAAGCTTAATGAAGATTGCGAGAAACTGTGGGCGTCACTGAAGGAACATGAAGAAGCCGCGCTCCCCATTGCAAGGTTGTTGCTCCCACATCCGGGCGGGCCTAAGATAGCTCCTCTTGTGGACAGACTGAAGGAAGCCCCCGAGCGATTGGCGATGTACATCAAGCACTTGGCGAAGTCGATACCCAACCAGGTACTCGTCTTCATGAAGTCTTACTTCCCCAAGGCACCAGTGGATGTGGTGGCTGGAGGACTTGTAGCGAACTGCACGGACGAGCAGTACCGTGCTCTGCTGGAGGAGATGGCGCCAATTGCAGAGCAAGTCGCCGACAAGCTGAACCTCTAGTAGATGTACCTGTAGAGTTAGCTGGTGTACAGGAGTAGTTGATGTATGTTAAACAAGTTAGTTAAGAACTCGTTTGAAGTGAATTGAAGTTGTTTCACTTCTGAGATGCTATGAGTACTCGTTGTCGCGGCTTGCATCGAAGCCCGCGTAGTACCTAGTCGTTGAAGAGGCGATGAGTAGTAGTACTCAGTAGGGTCTGTCTAGTTAGGAGACACAGTAAACAAGTTGAGTAGAATCAAGCTTTATTACTGATGAAAGATTACACCTGGATGGCCTTGGCCGTTACAAATGAGTAGTCGCTAGGACCCGTAGGTCGCTTACAGCTAAGTAGTCGCTAGGGTCCTTGGACCGCTTACAGCTGGAGATCCGTAGGTAGCCGTTGAAGCTGGATCAGAGGGGTAGATGGTCCGTAGACGCTGCCAAAGCCCTTAGGCTGTATACAGCTCAAGATCCGTGAGTAGCTGTTGACGCAGGATCTTGATTGTGACAAGTCCGTAGACTAGTGCTAGGACCCGAAGGCCGCTTACAGCGAGGAGTCCGTGAGTAGCCATATAGGCTGGACTTGAAGATGAGTAGTCGAGTGACTACGCGTAGAAGCGACATAGCTGGTCGACATTCCACGAGTTGCTGATGTCTTCACCTTCAAGTGTTTGGAGACGATAGGAGCCTGGGCCGGTCACTTTGGAGACTGAGAAAGGACCTTCCCAGGGCGAGATGAGCTTGTGTAGTCCGTCCGTGTTTTGAATACGACGGAGGACTAGATCACGGACGTTGAAGGAGCGTTCCTTGACGTTGCGATCGTGGTAGCGTCAGATACCCTCCTCGCTGATTGGACAAGGGCGGCACAGCGGGCTTCTTCGAGGCTGTCGATGTCAACCCGGCTGCTATCTTCTGAGATGCATTCGTCGTATTGTTCTACCGCCGGGGATTCCCACATCACGTTGGCGGGTAGAATAGCTTCGGAGCTGTAGACCAGGAAGTAGGGCGACTGCCCAGTTGGCTTGGTAGGTTGAGTACGAAGCCCCCAGAGTGCATTGGGTAGTTCCTTGATCCACTTGCCCCCTTTGGTGTTAGCGGCATCGTGCAATCGCTTCTTGAGGGCGTCGAGTACCATCCCGTTGCCGTGCTCCACCTGGCCGTTAGCGCGCGGGTGGGCGACTGAGACGTACCGGACATCGATCCTGTTGTTCTCGCAGTACTCCCAGAACTGATGGTTGCTGAAGTTGGAGCCCAGGTATGTGATGATGCGATGGGGTAGACCGCGCTGCACTACGGAGGCCGTACGGGAAGTACTTGTGGGGGAGAACCGGTCAACACGATGGCTCGGGAGCCAGCTCGCGTGGCTCGATCCAGGTTGTCATCGAGATCGAGTTGGAGGTGGATCCGATCTCGAAGCTGGCGACTTGGTTGTAGAGCAAAAATTCGTCGAATTTCTCAACGAGTTGGCCCGTGACAACTTCGGGAAGCGTCACGAGTCCGGTCTCCGAGTCCGAGGTCATGGTGAGGTAGTGCTGGAACGAACCAGCACCGTCAGTGGTGCAGACCCAGGACCCGAAGGTGAAGGTGTCGCCGTGGTTGAAAGCGGCGGTTGGCTTGATGACTATTGAAGCCGTCGAGTTCGCCATGAGATCTTTGGCGAGATCCCCTACCTGGCGCGCCAGCTATCGGTGTTTTGGACCGGCAACCTACTAAGGGGAGTACCCAAGGTAGATGTTTGTGGCCTCGCTGAGCTCGGAAACTCGAAGGAGAGACACGTGGCACACAATTTAGACAGGTTCGGGCCTGCGAGGTACGTGATACCCTACGTCCTGTATGCTGCGTAGCTCTAGATTGATTAGGTGTTGTTACAAGATGATGCGGATGAAGAGATAGGGGTCCCTGCCTCACCTTATATAGTCCGGGAGGTAGGGTTACAAGTCAGTTTAGGGAGGAGAGTACTAGTCGTACACGGCTAGAAGTACTCTACATGGATCCGGACATGTCTAGTTTCCTATCCAAGTACTAGCCCTTTGGTTGCCTTGTGCTCCACGCCGCCTTGCACCATGTAGCCCAAGTCGAGTAGTCCCGGGGGCCCACGCAGTAGTCGGTCCAGTACCCGCCTGGGTAGTGGGCCCTAGGATGTCCGTACGACAACTCTCCCCTACATTGTCTTGTTCCTAGATGCTTCTAAACAGATAGAACAAAATGGAAAAACTCACATGTGACTCAACCGGTTTACATGACCGGTGAGCCGATTATTCAAACCAAATTAATTTTTTCAGGTGCTTACTATTACTATGGAAAATAAAAATTGGAAGGAAAATAAATGAAAGGGAAACAAAACCTAAACCTAAACTAGCGCATAAAGGCACCTATGGATGGGGTTCACCCCTCTACTCGACATCAAAAAGATCGACGTGCCCAGTGGCCACGAAGATGTGGCTCATCTTGGCACAGAGGCCACAGCGGAGACCGCGGATGTCATCCCTGAGGTTATCCATGTCCATCTTCCTCTCTACGAAGACTGCCCTAAGCCTCTTAGTCACCTTGTCCAAGGCAGCTACCGTAGATGTAAGCATGGCTGCAGTGGGGGCCCTGGGCGACCTGTCAACTCCTGAGGTCTCTCCCTAGGCTTCCTCGGTGAGTATGCCAGCATGGAGCTGCTGCCCAACACAAAGTCTAGCTGGGCGTGCTGCCTTTGCCTCGCCCTGTACAACCTGAGCCCTAAACACCTCAGCTCGGAGTAGGAACTACACCTGTGGTGGGCATGCCGCCTGAGCGAGCAGACCCAATCCACCAGCTCCTGATGATCCCGACATATCGACTGGCGGAGAAGGCCTGGCTGACGGTGGCACCTTGTGCTGGTGCTCTGCTGTGGCTGGTTTCCTATATGGGCTAGAGGATCGCTTGCACTCCTTTGGTGTCTTCCTCGGAGATGCGGAACGGCCTAACACACGAGCGGATAGCGGTGCGAGAGATGGCCATGGCCCCGAGGGAGGCTCAGCAGGACCTCCCACAATGCTTCTTGCACCGTGGTTCCTCCCGTTAGGAGGGATGACAGCCAAAGGCACAACATCGAACACCTGGAGGGCGTCCAGTGGCATGCTCATTGCAAGAGTAGCAGCCATAGGAACGTCCTCTCTCTCTGGGGCGGCGGATGGATCAGTGAAGGGAACGATGCTCTTGCCTGCCATAGCAAGGAGGGACACCGGTGGAGATCGGATGTGATTGGAGGTGAGATGGGAGAGACAGTGCCTGCGCACCTCAGGATGTGTCACATAGCGGGGGATAGGTTTCTGGGACGAAGAGGTACACGCACACAAAAGAAGAGAGGCAGCGGCGGCCCAGCTGGGTCGACCGAACCAATCTGGGCTCGGCTGGGCCTCCACTTCGTTGTGCAGGTCCAGAAGTCCAGGGAGGTTTCGGGTTTACTGGGGCCACCGGGTTTGAGGATAGAAACTTGCGCTAAAGCTATGATAGAGCTAAGGTCAAATAAGTTGATCATCGAGATAACTCTTGGTGTAAGCTTGGTGAATAATATCCAGCGCCTACCTTCTGCCACGGACAGAGAACTAGTGACCTTTGTTAATGATGAAATGTACTCTGTTTTAGTCTTGTGAAGTAAAATGGATGCATCATGACTGAATAATATTTGCTCCATGATGCATCCATTTTAGTCTCGTGAAGCAGATGTCGTCTAGCTGCCACATGGATGCAGTGCTTGGAATTCTACCCCGTACGATGGCCGTCGCTGCACTTGTCTCGAGAACTCCGGCGAGCATATGACCATAAATTTAACTGTTGTCTTTTTTTATACCGCAGCCGTAAAAATCAGTCATGTTGTTATTGCTCTACTCGTTTTGAATGTTTTCCATTTTGCATGTTTGCTTGTTGAACCTTAATTAACATTGATTACGCGGTGATTGGGACTGCAGCTTGCGCAGCTAGCTGTGTGTAAGACAACATTCATGGACTGAGTAAAATATTTCGTGGCCCTGTTAATAACACTTGCATGCGTGCTGGGCGAGTTCTACACGTAGTATTTTCGGACATACTACAACTAGCATCACACTTTTGTTTGGTGCACGCATGACATGAATATTAGTCTGCATACTAGTAGTTATCATTTAGTGTATACTCGTGTTCTTACTTTATGGACGTATACAGTAGTATCAGGTGACATCTTTATTGTTCAAAGAAGTAATATGGTAACATAAAGGAATAATTTACTCTATTTGACATCTTGCTCGACAACAATTTACTCCTCCTCAATCGTGAGAAGTAAAAACTGATTGCTAGGCACGTATTTACTTTGTTTTCACCTTGAATAGTAAAAAATGATTCTGAAACCAACAAGGGACTCATCTTTATCGTCAATTCAAGGTTGGGGGATTCCTTGCAAAGCTAACAATGATGTAGCATGCCAAATTTTCACCATGTAGTGTGTGTGCCATGTGCCATGCACAGAATCACCATACATGTACATGAGGGATTTCAGGCGGTAGTTAAAACTTGCAAGCGCACAAGTCATTTGGTAGGGTAGATTGAGAATATTTTTTTGTTGTTGTTTAATTATGGCGGTGCATCTGGCTGGCTGAGGCCAGATATGCCCCAGAACCATATCATTTTTATAGATGTTATTCACCCTGAATCATGATTTCTTTGTGGCAGATGAATCAAGGTCAACGACATGAGTTCTAGCAAGGTCGAGCGACCATGAAATTGAGTCGTTGAAATCAGCCTCATTACAAATGAACTAGTAGTTGTGGTCATTTAGTGTCAATGCATGTTCATTTTTCATATTTACTTCATGAACTTGTACAGGTAGTAATTACTAGCCACTTAACGAAGTTCCAATGATACCGGTAGAAGTAGCTAAATATTATACTAGAAAAAAGATAATTCATTGCTTGTAAATTTAGTATATCCTCTTTGTGATGGTTTGACATCTTTATCGTTCAAAGAAGTAATTTGCTAACATAAAAAAAAATTTACTCCATTTAACATCCTGTTTGATGACAATTTGACTCTTTTTTCACCCGCAAGAAGTAAAATTTGATTGCTAGGCACATATTACTCGGTTAGTAAAAACCAACTGATGACTTTGGAGCATAAAACTGAATCAACTAATGATACATCTAAAATAAAAAGGCAGCAGATCACAGAGTTGAGGCATGTAAACAACACAAGACCAAAGAATTCGATACTGGATTCGAGATTCAAAAAATCAGAAAATTTATTTGTGATTAGTACTTATGAACAAGCGTGTGGGAACTGATCTGCATGCACCTCCATTGTTGTATATGTTGGTCGAGGAGGAATCGTCTCGGGGCCGAGAATGTCACGACAGACATTGTCGCCAATTGTTTTAGGCCCTTGCTGCTATCGCTCTACCGCCAGCCCGGGCCATGCCTCCACGCCGTTGTTGGAGGAGGTCCAAAAGATCAGGACCCCACACCTAAGGAACCTGGAATGGATATTATATAGGGGTTGCCGTGGAATGTTTATAGGGGATGCAAGGCATGACTCACCACGGATTATATCACGGAAGTTGCACTTGGCTACCATCTTGGGAAGCCATAGCTGGCGGGAAAGGCAACAAATATTTTTCAAAACTGCCTGTTGATTGTGTCCTACTTTTCTTTTTGAAACAAAAAACTACATCAGCTCATGCATTTATGTGCTAATTGGTAATTATTTCATTAATTGCATTGATGACCGAAATACCTTTGCTGACCTGTGCATGTCACGTGAATGCTAATGATCAGAGAATATTTAATGCATAATTGTAGGTCCATGTAGGTCCATGCAATTAATTCCTAGTATGGAGTAAATATTGTAAGCATTTCATGATTGATTACTAACTAGGATCTCTAGCTGCACTAACGGAGCAGGCAACACGCCGTCGCCGTAAGGGTATTGAATATTAATCAACACCCTGCCATATGTATAGTAGCTACCGATATATATACACATACACAAAGTGGTTTTTTGAACGTGGGAGTAACTACACCTCATGCATTTATGCGCCTGGAATGAGGTCGATCTGGTGCTCAATGCCATGAAGTGGTGGAAGACCCGGTGGCAAGTCTTTGGGAAAGACATCAGCGTATTCCTGCAAAAGGTTAGCAACCGCAACCGCAAGCGTTTTTCAGGCCAAAGGTCATGACCTTGTAGCAGTAGATGCCGTTGGGCGTTATGAACGCCGTCTTGTCTTGGTCGTCGGGATTCAAGGCTATCTGGTGATACCCTGAATAGAAATCGAGGAAGCACAGTAGAACGCTGCCAGTCGTGGAGTCCACGACCTGGTCGATACGAGGGAGAGGGAAGGGATCTTTTGGGCAGTGCTTGTTGAGGTCGGTGTAGTCGATACACATCCTTAATCCTCCAGTCTTTTTTGGTACAAGGACCGGTTTGCAAGCCAAACCGGGTGTTTACATTCACGGATGAATCCTGCAGCTAAGAGCTTGCAGACTTCTACTTCTATGGCTTGTTTTCTATCTTTTGTAAATCGCTGGAGCTTTTGCTTGATAGGTCTTGCTGTCTTGCTTACTTCTAGGGCATGCTCAGCTAGCTCCCTGGGTACACCGGGCATGTCAGACGGGCTCCATGCGAAGATGTCAGCGTTGTCCTGGAGGAAACTGGTGAGCGCGAGTTCCTATTTGGGGTCAAGGTCGGCCCCGATGGTGACTTCCTTGGATGCGTCGGGCAGGCCGAGGCAAACTTTCTTCACAGTAGGACTTGGGTCCAAGGCGGTGGCTGTAGCTTCTGTTCTGGCACCTCCAGAGTAGTTTGATCGATCTTGGCTGCCTGAGCGACCATGACCGTGGCGGCAGCTTTGCAGGCAGAGACCTTGGAGAGATCGATAGTGTCGCTCTCGCAGTTGTAGGAGACGAGGATGTCGCCATGGACGGAAAGGATCCCATTTGGTGCAGGCATCTTCATGATGAGGTAGGTGTGATGCGGTATGGCCATGAACTTGGCCAACATAGGTCGACCAAGGATGGCATGGTAGGAGGAGCGGAAGTCCGCAACCTCGAACGTCAGGTACTCTGTGCGGAAGTTTTCCTTTTTGCCGAAGGTGACCGGTAGGCATACCCGACCTATGGGGTATGCAGCTTTGCCAGGCACGACCCCGTAGAAGGGCTCGTCACAGGCAGTCATCTTGGAGAAGTCGAAGTCCATCTTTCTTAGTGTTTCTGTAAACATGATGTTCAGACTGCTGCCCCCGTCGACGAGGGTCTTAGGCAGGAACGCGCCATCCACTATGGGGTTAACGACCAGCGGGTAGGTCCCAGGGTCAGGTATGTGCACCCAATGGTCTTTCCTGGAGAAAGTGATGGGGTACTCGGACCAACGCAGAGGTTACGGAGTTTCAGTATTGACTTGGCTGATCTCCCTTGCATTTGATCGCTACATTCTCGATGACGAGGCACGCGGCTGGAGTGGTGGATTCCGCCAGCATAGAGCCAAAGCAGATGTTGATGGGGTTGGCGAGGATGTCCGCCATGCTCTCCGGGAAGATGACGCCGCTTGTCGAAGCCATCGAGTTGCACGAAGAACCCTGGATTCTCCCCTACCTGGCGCGCCAACTGTCGGATGTTTAGATCTAGACAGCCCACAGGGGGGGTCAACCCCGGTGCTTTATTTGTTCGGTGGGGTGGAATCTAGGGCTAAGAACTCGAAGGTTGCGCACGAGCACACGGAACACGGAGAACACGGCGAGTTTATACTGGTTCGGGCCTCCGGAGAGTAAAACCCTACGTCTAGTTATTGGTGTAGATTGCTTGAGGATTGCGTGATTGTACAAAGGCTCGCTCTGCCCGCCTTATATTGGCCAACGGACAAGGTCGGTGCCCAGACTCCTGGTCGGTTATGACCAGGAGACCTAAGTCTAGTTGTTTACAATACTTGCCATATCCGTCGATCTGCTTGGTCGGAATCCACCGATGTCTTGTCTTGCACGCCAAGTCTTGAAGTCGTTCCGGATAAGGTCGCCTGGGGAATCTTCTGGAAGGTCTTCAGGAGGTCGTGTGGGCCACCAACTAGGTCGGTTAGGCCCACTGTCAGGTCGGCGGGTCTTCTGATAGGCCGGACCCACTTGTCGGGGATGGCTGTGAGCCTGGTCGGTGGGGACCCAGGGGTACCATGTCTCACATTGCTTGATCCACAAAGCCAAGGCCGAAGACCGGAGGCAGCAGCACCGGACCGGTCTGACCGGTGGGTACCGGTCTGACTATTGACACTTCCTAGCGTCACCACTAGATTTATATCCCCGGCAATGGCACCAGAAAGCCTGTTGGTATACTATACGATCACAAATAAATCTGCAAGCGCACGGATACCGCTGTAGCTTTCACCCAGGAGTATTCCAAGATATCAATTTCCACGGGGAACGAGAAGTGTAGAGAACCTGAACTAATTCGTCTGGGGGATATGACGATGAAGGATGGGAAAGCAAGGGTAGATTTCGGGTAGAGAGGGGATAAGCTGATGAAGCTAAGGACTCATGAGAGTCACGGATAGAATCAAGACAAAACTTGTCGCTTGTCGGGGCCAGAGGGAAAAGAGCCACGGAAAGGGATGAGAAGGGGGCTCTGATGTCGTAACTCCTACCTGCCTGAACTAACGTGGTGGACTGCAAAGCCCGTCTGGAGCTGTCACCTCCCTAGGGTACCACAACTATTCCATTGAACAGGGAAGCATTCCAAGGTACTGGAGACTCTAGACACCGCGTCTACACTAACCAAGCACTACTTTACTCCGCGCTAGAGCAAAGCAATCACGATAAGTAGAAACTACTAAACCGCAATCGAGGAACCTAAGAGCGAACAATGAAATGACTTGAGACTTAGTTACACATGAATCCGAACTTACAAAATATCCCGGGTGTGGACGACCGTAGTTGTACCGCACCCGCCGAGGTACGAGAAGAAGACCGGCACTCCGGCTTCTACTCCAACACTCAACTCTCTCTCCCTACTCTCTGAATACTAACTTGTGTAGGGCTCCGCCACTTGCTTCCAATCACTTGTGTATTCTTCAATGAAGTGACACGGTCTATTTATAGCCCCAATGGGTCGGTGGCTGCAGGAGGGGGTACTTGTAGGCGAGAGGGAGCTGCAGTGACGAGCAAGGAGGTGCGGCCGTATCTCCAGGTGCGGCCGGCCCTATGATTTGCCGCCTTTGATCGTGCACGGCCCTGGTCAACGCTCCTGGGTCAGTTCCCAAGTTGGTGGAGCGAAATCCTGGGGTTTGATAGGTGCGGCCGTACCTAGAGGTGTGGCCGGTCCTACTCAATTGCCGTGTGATGCACCGACGGTGTTGAGGGACATCCAGGATCACTCCTTGATGGCGGTTGTGGTGGTTAAGTGTGGGTCCATCGATCCAAGTGCTTCCAACCATAGCCTTTTGATCAAACCGACCATTCACCAGTGTATCTCATCCATCTAAGGTGTGTTGTGGGATTGTTGGTGCCGTGGACCCGAGAGGAGGATTTTGGGTGGTGCGGCCGGACCTAGTAGGTGTGGCCGGACCTCGTTGGTGCGGCCGGACCTAGGAGGTGCGGCCGGACCAACTTTTGTGGTGTCTGGCCCATGGACTTGGTCCCCTTGGATATTATGCTAAGTGTAGAGGCATTTGGCATAGTTTGGTGTTGATCGGAGGAGGTTGGTAGGTCCGGCCGAACCTACTAGGTTCGGCCGCACCTACCCCCCGACATGTCTCGTGTCACAATCTTCCGTGAGGCATAATTTCTGCATCCGGACTCCGAATTGGGTGAACCAAAACTCCATTTCGATCATATCGACAAGAACTTCGTAATGGTGCTATCAAACTAAGCATTTGACGTTGTTTGTCAAGATGCTTTATTTGTGCTATGATGTCTCATTATGACCTGCATCCAAATATTCACCAAAGCTCGTGGAATCCGTTAGTTTATAACCCCACAGCTATGATGCAAGCTTTGATGGAGTGAAATTTGTTCAAAGTTGAGGGTCCAAAATAGGGACTTAACGACCATCAACACTGGCCGGTGGAGGACACCGGTCTGACCGGTGTGTGACGACGCAGTCCGGAGACTTCGAAGCGGAGGACACGCGTCGGGATCACATGGTGTGCGTCGAGGCTACGTAGGGTGCGGTCGCCGGGCATCCGTCCGATGGTTCGACAACGAAGATTCCCAAAGTACCCCTCGGGAGGCGTGTATCCTAGTGTTAGGCTTTAGGGGAAGTTTTGTCTTTCGGTTGCCTCCATATAACCCAAGTGGCGAGAGGATGGCAGCCATCTCTTGGAACCCTAGCTTATTTTGTTTTGCTATTTTCCTCTTCCATTTTCCTTTGGAATTTCTTGGACTAGCTTGGGAGCTTCATGGTGAGATCTTGAGAGAGGGATGGATGATCGGGATGCAAGCTAGACCTTGTATGAACCTTCATGGTATGTATAGATGATTGGGCGTGGTTCCTCAAGGCTTGATGGTCTCAAAGGGTGCGCGCGAGTGCATCCGCCGGATGTAGCCCCCAAGCCCACTAGGGAGTTGTAGACTCGCTTGTGGGGTTTTAATCTTGAGATGTTGTAGCCATTTCGAAATCTCCGGTTGAGGCGGTCGTGGCAGCTGTGGGGGTCATGTCCGTTGTGGAGGTTGTGGCGGACGTGGCTGATATGACAGCTTGAGGGGATGGCGCGCAGTTGGTTTAGATTCACGGGCCCACCGGGCGTCGAACCGTCGCCCAGACGTGCGCCAGTTACCCCGAGGGGCGCGCCCTCTGAGTGGGCGGCTTTTCAGCGCGGTGGGGCCAACATTTAAGGCTGACGCCCACGTCTGCGCCTTATTATCCGTGCGCCGGTTGAGTCTCAAATCATTCGCTCCCCCAATCTCCGCCACAGCCAGCGCCGCCCGCTCCTCTGCTCTTCACATCTGCAGTGCCGCCGCTGCTTCTTCCACCCGCGCCGCGTCCAAAAGATCGACGACGCCATGTCGAACTAGACTCGTTCCAACGTCACCCGTCCGACCCTCCGCGCCTCGTCACCGCCGGATAGCTGCCGGTGCCCACCGACGCCGAAGAGTGGAGGCTGTCGGAGGGAGAGTCCATCCCGCGTTTGCCGCCAGGCTACATCATCTCGTTCGTGGCGTTCCACGAGCGTGGCTTCTCCGTCCCCGCTGGGCGGTTCATCCGCGCGGTGCTCTTCGAGTATGGGCTGCAGCTCTAGCACCTCAACCCGAACAGCGTCCAACAGATGGCGGCGTTCGAAGTGTTGTGCGAGGGGTACCTAGGAGTGGGAGCCCACTGGCAGCTCTTCCGGTACTTCTTCAAGTTCGTCTGCCTGAAGGACGGCAAGATCCCGGTGACGATCGGGTGCGCCAATCTTCGGATGAAGCAGGGGAGGG
Organism: Cenchrus fungigraminus; assembly: GCA_036936925.1. Taxonomy (NCBI): domain Eukaryota; kingdom Viridiplantae; phylum Streptophyta; class Magnoliopsida; order Poales; family Poaceae; genus Cenchrus; species Cenchrus fungigraminus. The sequence continues at coordinate 54,909,188 of CM072778.1, forward strand.
GGGAAGAGTACATCCCCTCCTCGTTGACGAGCTCCAACAGTGGCTGGCACAAAGGTTGGTTCTATCTCAAGAACGACCCCGAGCACGCGCTGTCAGAGTACACCGGCATCTCAATCGCTGAGGTGCCAAAGAGTTGGAGCCACGAGCGCCCGGATGCAGAGCAGCTGAAGCTGCTCAAGGATTGTTGGGCAGTCCTGACCCGACTCCGTAGCGCTAGGGTCGACTTGGCGGCCGTCATCGGCCAGTACCACTCGCTGGGGATCGTCCGGCTTCGGTGGCGGGCCCTGCGCATCTTCGAGATGACGCCCAACAGGGCCCCCTTCGAAGGGACCGTGACGGCGCCCGAGCTACCCTCGTTGGATGAGGTTCAGCGCCGCGTGGGGCTGGCCATCGGGAAGGTGTCGTACTCATGGCCGCCGTCCCAGTTACTGCCCATGCTCCCCAACGAGGGGACCAAGAAACTTGTAAGTTTTTTTCTTCTTCCGACTAGTTCTTAGCTTCTCGTTGATTGCGTCGACTCGGAGTCTTTTGGCTGTCGTAGTGATTTCCCTTTCTTGTTTCCAGCTGAAGTCCGCGGACCCCATTCCTGCGAAGCCTCCTCTTCCCTAGGATGCGATACGGAATCGCTCCAAGGCCGCCGCGGAGAAGAAAAGGGAGGACCGCAAGGGCAAGCACAAGAAGGTGGAGATTGCGAAGCGTGAGCAGAACGATCAACACGCCAAACGTCGGCGGCAGGAGGAGATCACCGTCTCCTCAGACAAGGACCCCTCGCCGTCGCCGCCATGGACTGGTGACGAGGAGAGCGCGAGCGTTGACTGGAGCGCCCTGTCGATGCCACCGCATCGCCCACTCCGCAACGGCAAACCACGGAGGCCAGCTCGAGACGGCGGCTGGAGCCGACCGTCCGTGAGCGGGGGTCGAGCTCCAGCTCGCACCCGAACCCCCGCCCCGCCCGAGAGGACCAGAGGGTGATCCGTTCCTGTGCGGGCCCTGTCAGCCATCAACCTCCAAGGGAGAGGAGGGATTCTCTGCGGCGGGACGACCCGTCCAGGCGACCGGTGGGCCATGACTCGTCTTCCCACCGTTCTTCCGACGACGCGACGCGGCGGGAGTCGTGCTCCCCGAAGAGACGGTCGCCGTCCGAGGCGAGATCGACACTGCCAGCGTCTTCTCTGAGCGCGTCACAGGGGGGAAACACGAGTACACCCTCGCGGCGCCTTCAATCTTTGATCATCCGGGGTGGCGGAGCCTCGACCGTGCAGGTCCGCCTCGCCCCAGGTGGAGGTCAGAGACTGTGCTCCGACGCGGTGGAGGGCAAGCGGCCAGCCTCCGAGTCGACGGGGGATAAGAGGTCAACCCCCGAGTCGGTGGGGGACAAGTGTGACAACCCGCCTAGGAAAATACCGTACTATCGCCTAAACCAATCCACTTTGGCCATTAAGCGACAGTAAAGTATCATCCTGTCGTTAGTTGCCGGGTTAACGCCCGGTGAAATCACTTACATAGCAACAAAGGATCGACAAATATGCATTAAAACTCACGCGAAGGCGAGTCCAGAGTACAACACAAATTAAATTCAAAATTACCCCTAAGGGTTTAATTTATTACAAACCATTATTCATGACATGATAAGTAAAGGTTCAGAGTTCGAAAACAGCGGAATAAAATAAACTAGCGCAACGATCAACATCACAGGAGGCCGTCCGTGATGCCATCACTCGTCGTCATCCACCCATTCCAGCTCCCAGCCGGGTGGAATCTCACCAGGCCAAACAACACCTGCAACCACATTTTTAAAGCAAGGCTGAGTATACTAATACTCAGCAAGACTTAACCGTCGGGTGATAACTACATCACCAAACTCTAGACATGAGAGGCTTTTTGGCCGGTGGTGTTCTTTTGCTGAAAAGCAACAAAGAGTTTGTCCTTACTTTCAATATTTTAGCACAAATTCTAGTGGATTACCATTTCTAAGTGTGCCAGCTAATTCAATCAAGAATTGCACAATACAATTAATTCAAGCAGTAAGCTTCACCAAGTTCCATCATTAAGGGATATCATGGCCAGTTGATTAAGCAGTCTCAGATAACGGTGAGAGGCCGACAATCGATTGATTTATAACCTTGCAAGGTAAACCTAAACACACGGAAGAATGCATACCCCAAGAACTCCAACAAAAACGAAACGGGGTATACACCGACCAGACAGTTCCCATCTTTCTCCGGGTCAGGATCAGACCTACAGTCCTCGGTACAAGGCTTACTGGAACGTCACGCCGGACCGCCCAGATTCGCACAGGTACCCCACTGTTGCAGGCAGGGGGACACACCAGGTGTCCTAGGGGTAGTAGGGAAAAGTTCCCTTGCCGTGTCCATCAGGTACTAGGTTTACCGGTCCCATTCCCGGCAAGTGCTTAGTACGTTCAAAAGCTTAGCCTACGAAAGCCACTGGACCGGAGCCCAAATCCCATGCTCTTACCACATGACCAATCCATTTATAAAGATCTTATGATTCCAACATAAGAACCTATTCTCGCGAGTGACGAACATCACTCGACTTCTACCGGGTCCTATAGCATAGCAGCTATCGACCTAGCATACTAGTAAGAGAGCATAGGTACCTAGGGATCATGCATCTAAGGTTTCATTCAACTCCTGAAAACGTAAATGCGCAATCATAGCAAAGATAATTGCAAAATTTTAAAAGACAGGGTTAATGATCCGGGGCTTGCCTTCGTCGGCAAGGTTGGCCTTGGGCCCTTCTGGAACTTGGTCCAGGTCTTGCTCTACAGCGACGTAGTGCACGTCTCCGTCAGCTCCTCCGTCTCCTCCTTCCGGCACAGGCGTACGGCTACCGTCGGGAAGATCTACACGAGGATGCAAATGCAAGATTTAATTGACGGTTTCTAATTTAATTAATTACAAACAACATATGACAACCATGAAGAGTATGGTTGGCCATATTCACCTTGACAAACACACATTTGGTGTAATCTTTCTATTAAAGTAATTTCCTGTGGTGCTTTATTATTTATTCTTTTTGATAGTGACTGTGCACATATTTATGCAAATAATTTAATTTAATCAACACAAATAGCAAGGGGTGGTGACATTTAGTCTTTAACATGATTTACCACACAAACATGAGGTCATTTGGTGAGTGTTGGTGATTTTCCCAATTTAAGTTAATATTAAGCTTTAAATGACTTCCATAGCTTTTATTCAAAAATAAATTCATAAAATTCAGTGGGGGTGTTTTCCAAGCTCTATAACACTAGGCAAGGCCACTGAACACACATGCACACTTAAAAGAGCTATGAAATTAAATATACCGCAAATAACAAAAGCTAGCTACCAAAAACATGATAAATGCATACAAAAACAAATAAGCGTCAAAAGGACTCCAACTTTCTCACACATGGCCTCTGGTCCAAATCTAAGCTAGGCATCCAACACATACACCGAGAGCTACTATAGATCTTGAGTTATGCATTTACAAAGAAAATTAGGCATATTTCAAGAATAAATATTTATGGTAACATAAAATCATGGTTAATTCACCAGAGGTGGATTTATGCATAAAAAGGTTATATCCATAAGTTGAGTACAAAAAGATATTTATTTTTAGCTACAAAAATCATTAAGACAGATTCATCATAAATACAAACTAAATCATAATAAAATATCTACACAGTACCTTTGTGCAATTTTTGGTACAGAAGCTAGGCATGACATAACACACAAGATATCCAAAATTCAGCTACAGAGCACTTGTGGATTTTGAACTACAACAGATCTAGGTTCAACAGTCTTGTATTTTTCATGCAAAAACTATCAGACAAAACTATGGTCATACTTTACAAAAGTTGTAGGGTTTTTCACAAGGAATCCAAAAAAATGTAGTTTGCATTTTTCTGATTTTTCTACAATTTTCTATGGATTTTCCAAGATTCAGCAAAACTGCTACACTATTGAAGATATGGTTTTACACCGAGGTCCCTGGAAGTTTTGATTCTTCACAAATGTGCCCCTGGTTTACAGATTTACCCCTAGAAAGACTTGGAGCTTTGCAATGTGGCCCAGGCCATGGCTGGCGGCGCAGGCGGCCGAATTCCGGCCATGGGGTCGGCCGGGGAAACGGTGGGGAAGGGCTGCGAGCTCACCTAGACTCGCCTGGGGGCCGTAGTCTGGGCGGCGGCGGCGCCGATGAGCAGGCTCGGCGGCACCATGCGGTGGCGGCCGCGGACGGCGTGTGCTCCGGCGATCAAGGGCGTGGCTGGGGCAACAGATGGGTCGAAGAGCTCCAGTGTACGCCGGAGTAGGGGCGGGGGAGCTTAGGTGCCGGTGACAAAGAACGGGAGGCGGAGCTTGGCGTGGCGCTCTAATGGCGAGGCGGCGGCGGCTCGCGTACGGGGAGGGAGGCTCGGTGGGGCGTGCGCGCGCGCGAGGGGCGGCACGGGACGGCTTTATAGCCGGCTCCCCTTCACGACGAAGCTAGAGGGGGAGGGCAAGGGGGACCCGGGCGCGCGGGGACGCGTGAGGCGTCACCGGCGGGCGGCGCGGTGGGGGCCGGTTGCGGCGTGCGGGAGCACAACACGCGCGAGGGCGCGGCCTTCCAGGCACTCGGGGTGCGCGTCGCCTCGGGGAACGCAGGGTCTCGGGATGCGCGGGCCTGTGGGGGCCCGGACGCCGAGGGCTGCGGTGACCGCGTGGCCGGCGCGCGGGCGCGCTGGAGCGCGGCGTCGCGGCGCGACATGCCAGGCGTTTTTCGTTTACACCAGTTTGACCGTGTATAACTCCAAAAATCCCAACTAAAGTGCACCGAACAGTGTATAGCAAAGTTGTAGATCAAAGATCACTCTACAACATTTACAAAGGCTGACCTATGTTTTGCTCAATGGTTTGAGCACAAACTGCAGGCAAAGTTGCTGGTTTTCCATGGCGCCAATGAATAGTAAAAGCTGCAGTTGACCACGTTTTTCACCCATTTCCACTCAAAATTTGAAATGCCACCCAAAAGCAAAGTTGTGTCCCTTGAAAAACTGGACAACTTTTATATTGGGAGATTTTTAAGTGTTTAGGTGAAATTTGGAGAACGCGGCAAAAGTTCTAGAAACTGCCATGGACATTAGGGGATTTGACCGGGGTTTGACTCGGGTTTGACCACTAATGAAAGTTGACTCGATTAAGTGGATGATTAGCACTGATTAATGGTAAATAAACACCTGAGGTGTTACAGCCTACCCTCCTTAAAAGGAATCTCGTCCCGAGATTCAGAAATTAAAGACAAAGGTAGGGGTGAGGTTCTTACTGTTTCGCGATTGAAGAAAACCCGGATACTTGGTGTTGAGAAAATGCTCGGTCTCCCAAGTAGCTTCTTCTTCAGTATGGTGACTCCATTGTATCTTGTACATCTTCACGGTATGTCTCCTGGTTTTTCTTTCTTTTTGATCTAGCACTCTCAACGGGTGCTCGACAACTGAAAAATCTGGCTCGATCCAAGCATTCGCTTCCGTGATTACCTATGTCTCGGGTACCTTCACACCTTTCTTCAATTGTGTCACATGAAACACATTGTGCACAGCCGAGAATCGATCCGGAAGTCGGATGCGATAAGCGACTGGTCCACATACCTCGATGATCTCGTATGGGCCAATGTAACGTGGGGCTAACTTTCCTTTGACTCCAAATCTCTGTACACCTTTGGTCGGTGAAACCTTGAGGTATACGTAATCACCCACTTCATAGTGTCGGGGTGCTGTCCCTTTGTCATGGTAACTCTTTTGTCTCATTTGAGCTAACTTCAAGTTTTCTCTGATCACTTTCACCTTCTCTTCTGCGTCTTTAACTAAATCTGGGCCAAAGAGCGTTCGCTCTCCGGCTTCTGACCAATTCAAAGGAGTTCGACATCTTCGTCCATAAAGGGCTTCAAACGGTGCCATCTTCAAACTGGCTTGATAACTATTGTTATAAGCGAATTCGGCTAAAGATAGACACTTGTCCCAACTCTTGTCGAAATGCGTGATGCTTGCTCTCAGCATGTCCTCCACAATTTGATTGACTCGCTCGGTCTGACCATCGGTCTGAGGATGATAACTTGAACTGCAAATCAATTTGGTTCCCAAGGATTCATGCAATTGTTCCCAGAAACGAGCCACAAATTGAGTACCTCGATCAGAAACAATGGTCTTGGGAATCCCGTGCAGGCGCACGATTTGATCGACATAGAGTTCTGCATAATCTTGGACGGAGTAAGTGGTGTGCACTGCGATGAAATGAGCAGTCTTGGTCAGTCGATCCACTATAACCCAGATAGAATCCTTCTTTCTGGCAGTCAGAGGTAAACCCACAATAAAATCCATACTTATGTCGTCCCACTTCCATAAAGGTATGGTCAATGGTTGAAGCACACCGGCTGATTTCAAATGGCTGGCTTTGACTCGATGGCAAGTATCACACTCTGCCACATATTTAGCTATGTCTACCTTCATGTTTGACCACCAAAAGTTTTTCCTCAAGTCTTGATACATTTTGGTGCTTCCGGGATGAATAGAGAATTTGGAAAGATGAGCTTTGTCGAAAATTTCCTTTTGGTGTTCCGGATTAGCAGGAACTACAAGACGTTGCTCAAACCACACTACATCTTTTGAATCCTTATGGAAACAAATATATTTGGGGTCTCCTTCAGCTAGCTTCTGTTTTATTAGCTAGACGCCTTCATCATTGAGTTGAGCCAAAACGATTCTGTCATATAGATTGGACTCAGCAGAGATAGCATTTAAATTTCCTTGCTCTACAATTTCCAATCGAAGCTTCCTCAAGTCTTCACATAAAGTCTCACTATACGATTCCACAGTTAAGCAGTTGCAGTGAACCTTACGGCTAAGAGCATCTGCAACAACATTGGCTTTTCCAGGATGATAGTGTACTTCTAAATCATAGTCCTTTATCAATTCTAACCATCTTCTCTGTCTCGTATTCAAGTCCGATTGGGTGAAGATATATTTCAGACTCTTGTGATCAGTGAAGATATTACAGCGGTTTCCCATAAGATAATGCCTCCAAATCTTGAGAGCATGAACAACCGCTGCTAGTTCAAGATCGTGGGTCGGGTAATTCACTTCATGGGGTCGAAGCGATCGTGAAGCGTAGGCAATGACTCGATTCTCTTGCATAAGAACACAACCGAGACCAGTGCCCGAAGCATCACAAAAGACTTCAAACGGTTTAGAATTATCCGGCTGCACTAGCACTGGGGCTGTAGTCAGATGTTGCCTCAATGTGTGGAAAGCTTTTTCACAATCTTCGCTCCACACAAACTTGACTCCCTTCTTCAACAGTTCAGTCATAGGTTTAGCGATCCTGAAAAAATCTGGGATAAAACGACGATAATAGCCTGCTAAACCCAGAAAACTGCGGATTTGATGTACGGTCTTGGGTGGTTTCCAATCCATAACCTCCTGTACTTTGCTAGGATCCACAGATATGCCTTCCTTGGAAATAGTGTGCCCCAAAAATTTCACACTATCCAACCAAAATTCACATTTGGAGAACTTGGCATAAAGCTTGTGATCTCGCAAACATTGTAAAACAATTCGGAGATGTTCTGCATGTTCTTCTTCGTTCTTGGAATAGATTAAAATATCATCAATGAATACCACTACAAACTTGTCCAGTTCCGTCATGAATACGGAGGTCATGAAATACATGAAATAAGCGGGTGCATTGGTAAGACCAAAGGACATCACCAGATACTCGTAAAGACCGTATCGGGTGGAGAAAGCGGTTTTGGGAATATCACACGGCCTGATCTTTATTTGATGATACCCTGATCGAAGATCAATCTTGGAGAAAACTTTGGCTCCAGCCAACTGATCGAAAAGAACATCGATGCGGGGTAAAGGAAATTTATTCTTGATTGTCACCGCATTGAGAGGTCGGTAATCCACACATAACCTCAAGCTACCATCTTTCTTCTTCACAAATAAAGCTGGGCAACCCCAAGGTGAAGAACTTGGGCGAATATAACCCTTATCAAGCAATTCTTGGAGTTGTGTCTTCAATTCTGCCAATTCCTTGGGTGGCATGCGGTAAGGTCTTTTGGAGATAGGGGCTGTGCCAGGCTGAAGTTCGATGACAAACTCGACATCTCTGTCGGGTGGCATACCCGGCAATTCATCAGGGAAAACATCCGCAAACTCTCAAACCACTGGAATTTCTTCCAGATGAGAAGTGATTGCCACATAAGAACAAGGATTCACACCATCTTTTAAAGGTAGGTATAGAGTCGTGGCTCCAACAATTGGTGAGTTGATCTCGACCATTCTCTCTGAAATATCCAGTACAACCTTATGCCGGTTCATCCAGTCCATCCCTAGAATAATATCAATGCCCTCCAACTCTAAGATGATAAGATCTGAATGAATCGTCTTGCTACCCATCACCAAGGGTACCTTTCTGGTGATACGATTAGAAACAACTTCACCCCCTGGTGTGGTTATCTTGTAGGTCTTATTAATGGAGTAGGCTTCAAGCCCTAACTTTTCTCGTGTCTTTACATTAAGAAAACTATTAGTGGCACCAGAATCAAACAAAATTTTTATCGGTTTGTCCCGGATAGAGAACGTGCCCATCATTACTGGTGCTCCTTCTATAATATTAGCCTCAGACGTGAAATTGAGCTTCCCTTTCTGGATTTGGATCTTCTGTTTCTTGCCTTGTTTGTTCGGCTTAGGACCTAGTCCCTGATTTGACTGTTTCGGCTTGCTCTGTTTACGGGTCGGGCATTCCTTAGCAAAATGTTTTGGGTCACCACATTTGACACAACGATGCCCACTGCTCACAAGTGGAGGTGTAGGTCCAGTAAGCTGCGGGGTCGGTCGTTGGGGGTTAGGGAAATTAACAGTCCCTTGAGATCGATCCTGGGACTGCTTCGCCCATCTTCCCGACTGTAATGCTTGCTGGAAGTCGGGTGGAGTCTTCTGTACCATGTGAAACTTGCGAAGCTGCGCATTATTGGGCATGGAGTTAGCCTTCCTTTTCCTCTCGGCTTGGGCCCTCTTCATGGCATCTTCCTGTGAGATAGCTTTATTCACTAGCATGTGGTAGCTGTCAAATTGTATCAGATTCAGCCATCCAGACAATTCACTATTAAGGCCTTCGCGAAAAAGCTCCATCTTCTTCATATCTGTATCCACATGATATCCTCCATACTGGCAGAGGTTATTAAACTTCTGCGCATATTGGTACACCGTGTCTGACCCTTGCTTGAGAGCCAATAACTCTCTCATTTTCCTATCGGTAAGTGCTTTAGGAATGTGATGGTCTCTGAAAGCCTTTTTGAATTCTTCCCAAGTGATTTCATACCCAGGCTGTTGCATGGATTTGTAGTGTTCCCACCACATCAAGGCAGAACCACGAAGCTGTGAAGGACCGATTAGGCGAACCAGAGAGGGGGGGAGTGAATGGGAGCCGATAAAAATTCTTCTCGAAGGAGATGAGAACTCCAACAAGACGAACACGGCTTCCAACTCACGTCTCCGACCCAACTACCCAAGTTGGTCAAGACCACGCAGCCACTGGAGTGCTACTGGTCCTAGGAACCAACCCTCAACCTTCCTAGCCAAAACTCACCAAAACACACAGCGGAAACTTGCACGGCTTGCTGCCTGTGCTACACCGGTCAGACCGGTGGACAGAGCCGGTCAGGCCGGTGGCTACAGCAGCCGCACAGCAAACGTTCCAGGAAGCCTCAGTGAATCCTCTAGGCCCTGGAACAAAAACCACCACGAAACACAACCTGTGAGGAAGAAGAACCCCTCACAAATCCTAGCAAAACAACTCCAAACACTCCAAGTACTGAACAGCAGGACCACGGGACAAAACCACACGGACAAGGCTGTTCCCCGAGACAAAAACCCACCAAGGGCTAGCACCGGTCAGACCGGTCAAGAGCACCGGTCAGACCGGTCGTGCCTGGGCAGCTCGGGATGAACAGCGCCCGCGAGTCAACTCCTCCAAATCCAACTCCCGATCTCCCGATCCGCTCCACGATTTTGCACAAGACTTTGGGGATAGTAGGAACACCTCATGGGTACTCCATAGCCAAGATTTGGTCCACCAAAACTTGTCAAATCAAGAGGAATCGAAGAAATCCCACCAAGAACGCCTCTAACCCTAGAGCCACGAAAACCCCAAAATCGAGCCCCTTTGCTCACGGATTTGGAAGGGGAATCAAAGGGAAAAGAACCACGAAGGGTTCATGCATACATCCCCCACCAAATCCCAAAGAGAAAGGCCTCGAAATCGCTCCAAGAAAATCGCCAAGAAAGGGCTCCGAAAATCACCAAAAAGGAGAAACGGGAAAGACACATCCAAGCCTTGAGGAACCACGCCGAATCATCTATACATACCAAAGAGGTTCATACAAGGTCTAGCTTGCCGCCCGATCATCCTTCCCTCTCACAAGATCTCACCATGAAGCTCTCAAGCTAGTCCTACGAAAATCCTAAGAAAAAAGGAAGGAAAATAGGAAAACCAAATGAGCTAGGGTTCCAAGAGATAGCTGCCATCCTCTCACCACTTGGGTTATATGGATGCAACCGAAAGACTAAAATACCCTTACTAGCTAACTAGGGATACATGCCCCTCGAGGGCGAAATTGGAAGTCTTTGTCTTCGCACCATCGGACGGATGCCCAGCAACCGCAAACTTGCTTAGCCTCGACGCAAGCCTTGCGATCCCGACGCGTGTCCTCCGCTTCGAAGATTCCAGACTGCGTCGTCGCACACCGGTCAGACCGGTGCTCCTCACCGGTCAGACCGGTACCCACCGGTCAGACCGGTCTGGAGCTGCTGCACCTCCGTCTTCGGTTCTTCGGTCTTGGCTTTGTGGATCAACCAAGGAACCCAGTGGTTTTCTGGTGAACCACCGGAAACCCCGCGAACTCGGTGTAGCCTCCGCCAATCACCACTCATGACTCGGCTCCCATGTAGTCCCGGCTCGACCTTGGTTTTGAGGCTCAACCAAGAAACCGTCCATGACTTCATCTTGCCGTTCTTGCCACCATGCGGCCCGCACTTGACCCCGCTGGCCACCGGGTCCCTCGAACCAAGCCTACTTGTCTTCTCCACACCTGGAGGCCTCACCGGCAACGACCTTTCACGCTTGTTCTTCACCTGCACCTGCACCAGTCAAGCCGCAACCTGCACCTGCAATACTTAGCCAAGAATCAGTCCACACCACGTTGTCAATCACTCATCACACCAGGAAGCGACCATCCACCGGTCCTCGAACCACACCTGGCTCTCAATCTCCCCCTTGATGAGTGCATTGACAACACACACGTTTTGGTAACCAAGAGAAAAGGAAAAGAAAAGAAACGACTAAAAGAAACTCCAACAAGCGATCGAAAGCCAAAGAAAAGGCAAAGAGCAAGAACACTTGAAGAAGACAAGTCTCGGACCCCTTAGGCAAGGGCAACGGCTCGACACATCCGAGACAAAACATGCTCAAACAAAGAGCACAAACCATCAAACCAAAGCTCGAAAACCACAAAGAGCTCCCCCTGCACACATGCAAGCTCCCCCTGAACCGATGCAACTCCCCCTGGACAAATGCATGCGAACCACTTCACAAAACAGAGCAGCTGCAACAGCTCAGCTCTGACTGGTCAGACCGGTCGACACCACCGGTCAGACCGGTGGGCAACATGTGAACAGGACCAGCACTCTGACCGGTCAGACCGGTGACCTCAACCGGTCAGACCGGTGCACAACAGAGCCCAAAAATAGCTCGAAACCACCTGAAAACCTTCCAAATGCATTCAGTAGGCCAAAACATGCTCAAACTTCTCCCCCTTGTTGACAATGCATGAATCAAGCCAAAAAATGCAAAAAATGCAACCTAGAGCTTCTCAAATAGACAAAATTCAACATAGAATGCTACACATGTCCAAACGAGCAAGTTAGATACTCTATAGCTTCGTAAAGACATAAACTTCATGATCACCAAGTTTCACAACCATTGGGCGAAGCTAAGATAGAATTTAGCAATTTTGCGAAAAATTACCCTCTCATGAGCAAAGTCCTAAACATGAGCAAAACATGTCAAAATGGCAAAGCCACACAAACTTCATGCTAGGACAACCATTCTAAGCATAAGACCATCATAAACACCCACAAGCACCTCATGTCATGTCAAAGCCACCGAGCCATGTGCCTACTTCTATATATGAGACTTCTCATTGGTAGGCATCATGCAACGATTTAGCACCCAAAGCAAATTAAAATTAGCACATATGACATGGGAGCACATTTTTCAAGCAATTTACATTTCATTTTCAGATTTATAATTGGTACATGAAATGTCTTTGCGACAAAAAGGAACTTATGCCCCTCCACAAGATGAAGCATGGGGGCTAAACATTCATGATGGCAAATGAGCCTTTGGCCCCATATGATCAAAATAAGCTATCCAACCACAAATTAAGCATAGCCAAGCCACTAAAACATGTCAAGATCATGTAAAGGCATTTACTCACAAGAGAGCATATATATGAAATTTTTCAAAAACATAGCCATCAACCATGGATACAAACCAAGATTATCAAGAGCTAAGCCAAACTAACCATAGCTTACCAAATTAGCTCACAAAGACATATATGTCATTCCATGGTGAACAATGTGTATAGGAGAAGCCTTTCCTAAACAATGCATATGATACAAAATGCATGCAACCTAAGATACAAAGATGCCTATACATCATGCTACATATGCCATGCCAAATGCAAGAAATGCACAAAGGAAAGCTATACATATGCTACAAAGGAGCTCCCACACGCCAACTCAAGAAATCAAACAAACACCAAGCTCCCCCCGCAAACGAGTGAAAGTTGCTTGATCTAGGGGTTTGGTGAAAATATCGGCTAGTTATTCATGTGTGGGTACATGGATCAAAGCTATCTTCCCTTTCTCTACGTTGTCTCTCAGAAAATGATACCTCACTTCTATGTGCTTGGTTTTGGAATGGAGCACTGGGTTCTTTGCAACGCTTATGGCACTAGTGCTATCACATTGAAGTGGGACATGGGTATACTCCTCACCAAAGTCACTCATGGTGTATGTGATCCAAAGGAGCTGAGAGCAACAACTAGCTGTGGCCACATACTCTGCCTCGGTAGTGGATTGAGCAACACTCGACTGTTTGCGGGAAGACCAAGATACCAAAGAAGAACCCAAGAACTGGCAAGTCCCAGAAGTGGACTTCCTATCCAACCGACACCCGGCAAAATCCGCGTCTGAAAATCCATGAAGCGCCAAAGAAGAAGACGCAGAGTACCAAAGGCCGAAGTCGGGAGTGTGTCACAAATACCTGAAAATGCGCTTGACTGCTTGCCGATGCGAAGTCCTCGGAGAAGCTTGAAAACGAGCGCACAGACACACCGAGAATTGAATGTCCGGCCTCGTCGCTGTCAAGTAGAGGAGTGACCCGATCATGCTCCGGTACTCCTTCTGGTCCACGTGTTCACCTTCCTCGTCCGCATCAAGAACTGTAGTCGTACTCATAGGCGTCGCCATGGCCTTGGAGTCCTCCATCTTGAACTTCCTCACAATGTCCTTGGTGTACTTAGCTTGGTGCACAAATGTTCCTTCCTTTGATTGCTTGATTTGTAGCCCGAGGAAGAACTGCAACTCGCCCATCATGCTCATCTCAAATTCCCTGCTCATGTCTTCTGCAAACCTTGCAACAAGAGAGTTAGACGAGCCACCAAAGACAATATCATCCACGTATACCTGCACAATCAGGATATCTCTGTCCTGCCTGAGGAGAAACAAGGTCTGGTCGACCTTCCCCATCTCAAACCCTCTCTCAAACAGGAACCCCCTCAGCCTACCATACCAAGCTCTAGGCGCCTGCTTCAACCCATACAGCGCCTTCCTCAACTTGTATACCCGGTGAGGGTACTTCTCACTCTCAAACCCCGGTGGTTGCCTCACAAACACCTCTTCCTCCAAAACACCGTTCAGAAAAGCACTCTTCACATCCATCTGGTACAACTTGAACCCTTTAGCCACGGAAAAAGCTAGAAGGATCCTGATCGCCTCCAAACGAGCTACAGGAGCGAAAGTCTCCTCGTAGTCGATCCCCTCTTTCTGACTGTACCCCTGAGCAACAAGTCTCGACTTGTTCCTCACCACTTCTCCTTTCTCTCCCTCTTTATTTTTCCACACCCATTTTGTCCCAATCGGCTTACACCCTGGGGGAGGGTCAACCAACACCCAAACTTGGTTCCTCTCAAAATTCTCCAACTCCTCATGCATCGAGTTAACCCAATTATGATCAGATAACGCATGTCCAATGTCTTTGGGCTCAAAAGTGGCAACAAAAGCAGCATGAGCGAAATGAGAATTGTTCCGAACCCTCGACCGTGTAGTACGTTCATTCATGTCGCCGATGATTCTCGAAGCTGGGTGATCCACTTGCACTCGTCGGGGAGGTTCTTGCCTTGATGCTACCTCCCCCTCAACAGCAGCTTCGCCTTGATCTGGGTTTGTCGTTGTAGGTGTGGGAGAGGGTCCATTCTCGATCGTCGTCGAAGTAGTAGGTACATGTTCAGCCGCGGGCATCACACCGCCATCTTCATCATCTCCATGTTCATGCTCCTCCTCCTGAAAAATCTCCTCGCCAAGTTCGTCGTCACCTGCACACTCAAAAACAAGCTGACTACGTGGCTGTGTCTCGTCGAAGGTTACCTCGCAAGTCTCCACGATTTGGTTAGTTTCAAGATTGAGCACACGAAATGCTCTAGAATGAGATGCATAACCAAAGAAAATACCATCGACAGACCTAGCCTCGAACTTGTCCAACTTCTTCCCTTTCTTCAGAATGAAGCATTTACAACCAAAGACATGGAAGTGACTCACCTTGGGTGTGCGACCGTGCATCAACTCGTAACAGGTTTTCTTCTTGTGAACCCTGAGGTAGATCCTGTTCGACACATGGCACGCGGTATTGACCGCCTCAGCCCAGAACCTTCTCGGAGTCCTATGCTCGTCGAGCATCGTCCGAGCCATCTCGCACAAGGTCCTGTTTTTCCTTTCCACCATGCCATTCTGGGGAGGCGTATACGGACTCGAAAACTGATGTTCAAGACCCAAGTCATGGCAAAAGGTTTCGAAGCGAGAGTTTTTGAATTCCGAGCCATTGTCACTGCGGATCGCTCGTATGGCATCTCCGTGCCTCTCGTTTCTTAACCTCAAGACAAGATCTCGAACAAAACCAAACGTCTCCCCCTTCTCCTCAAGAAAGAACACCCACGCATACCGAGAGTAGTCGTCCACCACAACAAGGACATACCACTTCCCACCCGCAGATCGCACACGAGCTGGGCCAACAAGGTCCATATGGAGCAGCTCGCATGGACGCTCAGTCATCACATCGGTGAGAGGCGGGTGAGAAGAGGCTACCATCTTGGCATGCCTACACGGCGCACAAACCAACTCTTTCTCAAACCTCAATCGTGGCAATCCTCGGACCAAATTGAGTTTACTCAAGCGAGACAAAAGGTCAAAGCTCAAGTGACCCAACTTCCTATGCCACTTCCACAACTCACTCGAAGAACCAGCCAAGAAGCAACGCTCCACACCAGAAGACTGAGAAAAATCAGCTCGGAACACCTGACCCTCGGGAACGACCATGCAAACAAGATCCCCCCGAGAATCTAAAATCCGAGAACCACCAGGCCGAAACAATACCTCAAAACCCTCATCCAACAACTGGGACACAGAAAGCAAATTGTATCCAAGCGATTGAACAAGAGCAACACGCCTGAGAGTGATCTTGTCACTTACCTTAATCTCACCTTCTGACAGCACACGCCCTCGCCCATTGTCCCCAAAGGTGATGTACTTCTTTGTCACCACCGGGACGAGACTTGAGAACCACCCCTTGTCTCCGGTCATATGCCTCGAGCAACCGGAGTCAATCAACCAAATGTTCTTCAAGTCTCCCACCTGAAATTCAAAAGCGAGCACGTGAGTGAACAAACGACTCAGCACTGGGGTTAGTACCAAAAGAGTAAAACCAGTGCCGAGCCATTTGCTCCAAAGTGGGGTTAGCACAAACCAAATCATCACGCCTATCAAAGCTACCACCACGGTAACCACCACGAGGGAACCAACCCTCTCTAGCTGGAGGAGGACGAAAACCACAAAAGGGAAACCGTGGATCGTTCCTCCGCTCCATCTCAAAGCTACGACTCTTCTCACCCTCGTATTGAGTACGAGGTGGAGAACGCCTAGCAAACTGACCACCTGCAAACTTTCCAGACCAACCACCAGAACCACGACCTCCAGAACCAAACCGAGCATCCTCACGAGCACGAAACCCGACTCGCTGTCTGCCCAGACCTGCACCGGTCTGACCGGTGTAGTACACCGGTCTGACCGGTGTGGCTCGGCCAGCAGCAACACCTGCAGCCTTCCGGTCTCCCCAAGCCGGAACCGTCCTCACAATCGCCTTGGCCCTGGGCATCTGCATACGAGGCTCAGGTACAGCATTAGAGGGGTGGTACCTGTCCCTGTTAGCCCACTCTCTAGCCATTCTCTCCTCACGCTTCCTCTTGAAGCAAAACTCATCCTTGTGACCATCTCTCCCACAATACCCACAATGGAACTTTATGGGCTGTGGCTTAGGCTTAGGCGTGGGTTGGGGCTGCCCACTCGGCTTCTCACCCTTCTTCTCTCCTTCCTCACCTCCCTTTGGGCTCACAAACTTCACCGGTTTCTGAAAATCATTTGTTGGGTGAGGGAATATGGGTGGATCTGGAGTAGTGTCAAGTTTGTTTCTGAGATGGTTGGGCTTGGGCTCAAACTTGTTCTTGTGTCTGTTTGGTGGTGGGATAGGAATCTCTCCAACTCTCTCAACTCCCTCACCACAGTTCTCTCCAAGCTTGTCAGCCCCAAGTGCCTGACCATCATAGCGTTTGAAAGCCGCTATCATGATACCGAGCTGAGGCTCCTGACCCGACAACCAGCTCATACACTTTCTCAGCTCATCATTTTCATCCTGCAGGCGATCAACATAATGTGCAAGCTCCAAATTCTTAACCGTATACAATTCACAAGTAGAGCAAGAAGTGGGAATAGGCTCTTTCAACTTAGCCTCAAGCGAAACAGTGTAAGCATGCATCTCATCAATCTTTCCATGCAAAACAGGGCAAGAAGTGCAAGCACCTAGCAAAGCAGGTCTAGACTTAAGCTCAGCCACTTCAACCCTAAGCATATCTAGTTCATCACAAGTAGAAGCATGCTTATCCTTAAGAGCAGTAAGATCAGCTAGGTACACAGAGCAATCACAGCAATCAATCTCATCAGAAACCACAGGAGAAGCCATAAGCGAATCAATCTCAAGCTTAGCATCTAGGTTCTGGGTTTCTAGCTTAGCCACACGGTTCCTAGCATCTTCTAGTGAGGCCCTAAGCTCTTTCCTCATCTTCTTGGCCTCTCTAAGCATGTGATCGCGGTTATCAAGCAAGTCAACCAACTCATCATTCTCCTTGCGCAAAGAAGAGAGCTCATCACATACCTCATCCTCGGAGTCAGAGTCCGAGTCACTCTGGTGGCTCTTCTTGCTGCCGGAGCTACGGGCCATGCCGCAGAAGCCATCTCTCGCGAAGCAGCTCAACCCGCTCAAGTTCCTGGATGACTTCTTGTTCTTGCGCCGATCACCTTCATCTTCACTGCTACTCGAGCTTGAGGAAGAGTAGGCGGAGCTGGAGTCGACGTCGCTCGCTCCGACCATTGCTCGGGCCTTCCTGCCGCGGCCATCCTTCTTCCTCGACCGTCGCTCGTCCTTGTGCTTGTTCTTGTGCTTGTGATCGCGCCTCGATCGGTACTTGCCATCCTTGCTCGATCGGTGCCTGTAGCCGTCCTTGTAGCCGTCCTTGTTCTCCGTCTTCTCCGGGCAGTCGGCAACGAAGTGTCCTGGCTTGCCGCACTGAAAGCACGTCCGTGCTGTCCTCCTCGTGTTCACCCGGTTCTCGTGCAGCCTCTCGAACCGCCTGGTCAGCAACGCCAGCTCGTCCTCTCCAAGCACGTCGAACTGCTCATCTGGCAAAGACATCAAAGAAGACAGAGAGTACATCCTGGAGGATGCGTTGGCGTTAGACTTAGCTCCTTTGCCACTAACGAGAGCGAGACTATGAGAATCAGTCGGGCTCTCGATCTTGGCTGTCATACCACGGTCCAACTCAGCCGACTTGAGCTTCGAGAACAGCTCGTTCACCGTCAAGGTGTCATACTTCTCGGACTCAACAATAGCCTCAAACTTCCCGTCCCATACGGTACGATCCAACGAGTGCAAGAGCTTCACGGCTCTATCATGATCATTGTATGGGAGGACGTCCACATTGGCTCTCATGTTGTTCACAACGACCGTAAATCGCTGGAAAAGGGCATCGACGGACTCGCCGGGGAGATGAGTGAAGTTCTCGTACTCTCTCCGGTAAGTCGCGTACATCCGAGCCTGAACCTGAGCATTCCCAGCATGAGCATCCTTCAACTGCTCCCAAATCCTACAAGCTAAGTCCTCTGTCTGAACCCGATCGAATTCAGGCTGACACAGAGCACGAAACAAGTAGTCGACAGCCTTGTTGTTGGCTTCGAACATATCCCTCGATCCTGGAGCAAGGAAGTTCATCGGATGAACATAAGCTGTGTTCACCGTGACATCCCAAAGGATCTGACCCTTTCCGCGGAGGAACGCCGCCATCCGCCTTTGCCACATCTGGTAGTTCTTCCCATCGAAGTGCGGAGGACCCGAACCCCGTTCCTGGTACGCCATCTTTGAATCTTAGACTGGTAAGAGTCAATAAAGACCCGAACCGGCTCTGATACCAATTGAAGGACCGATTAGGCGAACCAGAGAGGGGGGGAGTGAATGGGAGCCGATAAAAATTCTTCTCGAAGGAGATGAGAACTCCAACAAGACGAACACGGCTTCCAACTCACGTCTCCGACCCAACTACCCAAGTTGGTCAAGACCACGCAGCCACTGGAGTGCTACTGGTCCTAGGAACCAACCCTCAACCTTCCTAGCCAAAACTCACCAAAACACACAGCGGAAACTTGCACGGCTTGCTGCCTGTGCTACACCGGTCAGACCGATGGCCTGCGCCGGTCAGACCGGTGACACTGGTCAGACCGGTGGACAGAGCCGGTCAGGCCGGTGGCTACAGCAGCCGCACAGCAAACGTTCCAGGAAGCCTCAGTGAATCCTCTAGGCCCTGGAACAAAAACCACCACGAAACACAACCTGTGAGGAAGAAGAACCCCTAACAAATCCTAGCAAAACAACTCCAAACACTCCAAGTACTGAACAGCAGGACCACGGGACAAAACCACACGGACAAGGCTGTTCCCCGAGACAAAAACCCACCAAGGGCTAGCACCGGTCAGACCGGTCAAGAGCACCGGTCAGACCGGTCGTGCCTGGGCAGCTCGGGATGAACAGCGCCCGCGAGTCAACTCCTCCAAATCCAACTCCCGATCACCCGATCCGCTCCACGGTTTTGCACAAGACTTTGGGGATAGTAGGAACACCTCATGGGTACTCCATAGCCAAGATTTGGTCCACCAAAACTTGTCAAATCAAGAGGAATCGAAGAAATCCCACCAAGAACGCCTCTAACCCTAGAGCCACGAAAACCCCAAAATCGAGCCCCTTTGCTCACGGATTTGGAAGGGGAATCAAAGGGAAAAGAACCACGAAGGGTTCATGCATACATCCCCCACCAAATCCCAAAGAGAAAGGCCTCGAAATCGCTCTAAGAAAATCGCCAAGAAAGGGCTCCGAAAATCACCAAAAAGGAGAAACGGGAAAGACACATCCAAGCCTTGAGGAACCACGCCGAATCATCTATACATACCAAAGAGGTTCATACAAGGTCTAGCTTGCCGCCCGATCATCCTTCCCTCTCACAAGATCTCACCATGAAGCTCTCAAGCTAGTCCTACGAAAATCCTAAGAAAAAAGGAAGGAAAATAGGAAAACCAAATGAGCTAGGGTTCCAAGAGATGGCTGCCATCCTCTCACCACTTGGGTTATATGGAGGCAACCGAAAGACTAAAATACCCTTACTAGCTAACTAGGGATACATGCCCCTCGAGGGCGAAATTGGAAGTCTTTGTCTTCGCACCATCGGACGGATGCCCAGCAACCGCAAACTTGCTTAGCCTCGACGCAAGCCTTGCGATCCCGACGTGTGTCCTCCGCTTCGAAGATTCCGGACTGCGTCGTCGCACACCGGTCAGACCGGTGCTCCTCACCGGTCAGACCGGTACCCACTGGTCAGACCGGTCAGACCCACCGGTCAGACCGGTCTGGAGCTGCTGCACCTCCATCTTCGGTTCTTCGGTCTTGGCTTTGTGGATCAACCAAGGAACCCAGTGGTTTTCTGGTGAACCACCGGAAACCCCGCGAACTCGGTGTAGCCTCCGCCAATCACCACTCATGACTCGGCTCCCACGTAGTCCCGGCTCGACCTTGGTTTTGAGGCTCAACCAAGAAACCGTCCATGACTTCATCTTGCCGTTCTTGCCACCATGCGGCCCGCACTTGACCCCGCTGGCCACCGGGTCCCTCGAACCAAGCCTACTTGTCTTCTCCACACCTGGAGGCCTCACCGGCAACGACCTTTCACGCTTGTTCTTCACCTGCACCTGCACCAGTCAAGCCGCAACCTGCACCTGCAATACTTAGCCAAGAATCAGTCCACACCACGTTGTCAATCACTCATCACACCAGGAAGCGACCATCCACCGGTCCTCGAACCACACCTGGCTCTCAAGCTGCAATGCCGCGAATTTAGCCTTGCATCCTTCTGAACATGGCAAGGTGAACACCGCAAACATGGCTTCAATGGCCCGGATCCAAGCATCGGCATCAAGGGGTTCTTCCGCCTCAGTGAACTGCGGTGGATTCATTTCCAGAAAGTGCTTGTACTCGGTCACTTGACCTTGGGCATCATTTCGATTCCCAGGGGGCTGCTGTTGCTGCATGTGTAGAAGGATCTGGAGCAGCATCTCGTTTTGAGTAGCAACGGATGTCATGTCCGGTGGTGGTGGCGGCTGGTTGCAGCCACTAGAATCACCGAACCCATTCGGAGTGCTGCGTATCGAGCCCACCATCTGAAAAATTTGAGTTTTCATTAGTCACACATTCGTAAGCTTGTTCAACAAGTAGAACATGTACGACAAAAACTCAAATTTACCAAATAGTCAGACTCGAGACAGCCACACTGCATCAAAATGACAATTTCAAAAAAAAATTCCAAAACCAAAGTTCCCAAAATCTTCAAAATTTTCTGGCAACTTGGTAGGTTCGTGAGACAAAGCTTGGCAGTCGAGGGTTAAGCTAGGTTAGCTAGGATCAAGGTTCCAAGGTGCAAGATTCAGAGTGACGGGTTCTGGAAAAGACGGCAAGACCTAGGTTTACTGTCTGAGCATAGCTTGCGATCTGAAAGCTTATGGTCATGAAAAGATTCCTCAGCAGAAACTTGGATAGATATGGAGCAACTTTGGTAGAGATCGCCTAGGCAAATTGATTCTTGAACAAGGGGCACAAATCAAGCAAGCAACCCTATCAATTACTGGACAGCAACACATCTATGCAAGAGAGGCTAGGCAAGATAACACTAGCAAACTTTCGCCTTAGAGAGCACATAAAACATGTGTGGGTTCAGATTTAAGTTTTCACGATTTTTAGCATGATGCAAGACGTCCTATTCGTCCTCACCAGGCAATCAAGCCGAAAATCGAAGTTAGTGCCGGTGGCAAGGCATATACACGTTTCTCCCTATAATAACTAGTCGAGAACTAGTCGATGCTCACTTAGCGACTTACGAAATGTGGTTAGTGTACCTGCAGAAAATCACAGAACACATCGAACCTTTCATGCAAGCACTCATGAAAGCGTCCACATAAATTACCGTTCACTATAGAAACGGCACCCATGCGTTTATCGCTGCATGGACAGCGTCCAACCTCGGATACTCTCCTTTTGAATGGAGTGCATCCTTGCCTCGCATAGTCACAATGCGGAACGTCCACGTATGGCAAAATGTGGCGAGACACAGACGCGACGTGGGTTCCCATTAGAATAGGTCCCATCCCTCCCTCACAGGACTTTCCTGTGGCACCACCACGTATGGCAAAACGTGATGAACTAGTATGGTTGTACAGAAAGTAAGTTCTTACAAGAATAAAATGTGCTGGGAGTTAGCAAAATAAACCATAGATTTGTAAGCCACCTGAAAGAACCCAAAAATTCCCTCTAGGGCCTCTCGGTCTATATCCATCCTTAACGGACCAACGTATTTTGCAAATCCCAACAATCTTGGCAAATTTTATTCAAAAACATGTGATTAAGATTGTTAATTAAACTCTGATGCATATAATCGCTCTGATACCAGCTGTGACAACCCGCCCAGGAAAATACCGTACTATCGCCTAAACCAATCCACTTTGGCCATTAAGCGACAGTAAAGTATCATCCTGTCGTTAGTTGCCGGGTTAACGCCCGGTGAAATCACTTACATAGCAACAAAGGATCGACAATTATGCATTAAAACTCACGCAAAGGCGAGTCCAGAGTACAACACAAATTAAATTCAAAATTACCCCTAAGGGTTTAATTATTACAAACCATTGTTCATGACATGATAAGTAAAGGTTCAGAGTTCGAAAACAGCGGAATAAAATAAACTAGCGCAACGATCAACATCACAGGAGGCCGTCCGTGATGCCATCACTCGTCGTCATCCACCCATTCCAGCTCCCAGCCGGGTGGAATCTCACCAGGCCAAACAACACCTGCAACCACATTTTTAAAGCAAGGCTGAGTATACTAATACTCAGCAAGACTTAACCGTCGGGTGATAACTACATCACCAAACTCTAGACATGAGAGGATTTTTGGCCGGTGGAGTTCTTTTGCTGAAAAGCAATAAAGAGTTTGTCCTTACTTTCAATATTTTAGCACAAATTCTAGTGGATTACCATTTCTAAGTGTGCCAGCTAATTCAATCAAGAATTGCACAATACAATTAATTCAAGCAGTAAGCTTCACCATGTTCCAAAATTAAGGGATATCATGGCCAGTTGATTAAGCAGTCTCAGATAACGGTGAGAGGCCGACAATCGTTTGATTTATAACCTTGCAAGGTAAACCTAAACACACGGAAGAATGCATACCCCAAGAACTCCAACAAAAACGAAACGAGGTATACACCGACCAGACGGTTCCCATCTTTCTCCGGGTCAGGATCAGACCTATAGTCCTCGGTACAAGGCTTACTGGAACGTCACGCCGGACCGCCCAGATTCGCACAGGTACCCCACTGTTGCAGGCAGGGGGACACACCAGGTGTCCTAGGGGTAGTAGGGAAAAGTTCCCTTGTCGTGTCCATCAGGTACTAGGTTTACCGGTCCCATTCCCGGCAAGTGCTTAGTACGTTCAAAAGCTTAGCCTACGAAAGCCACTAGACCGGAGCCCAAATCTCATGCTCTTACCACATGAGCAATCCATTTATAAAGATCTTATGATTCCAACATAAGAACCTATTCTCGTGAGTGACGAACATCACTCGACTTCTACCGGGTCCTATAGCATAGCAGCTATCGACCTAGCATACTAGTAAGAGAGCATAGGTACCTAGGGATCATGCATCTAAAGTTTCATTCAACTCCTGAAAACGTAAATGCGCAATCATAGCAAAGATAATTGCAAAATTTTAAAAGACAGGGTTAATGATCCGAGGCTTGCCTTCATCGGCAAGGTTGGCCTTGGGACCTTCTGGACTTTGGTCCAGGTCTTGCTCTACAGCGACGTAGTGCACGTCTCCGTCAGCTCCTCCGTCTCCTCCTTCCGGCACAGGCGTACGGCTACCGTCGGGAAGATCTACACGAGGATGCAAATGCAAGATTTAATTGACGGTTTCCAATTTAATTAATTACAAACAACATATGACAACCATGAAGAGTATGGTTGGCCATATTCACCTTGACAAACACACATTTGGTATAATCTTTCTATTAAAGTAATTTCCTGTGGTGCTTTATTATTTATTCTTTTTGATAGTGACTGTGCACATATTTATGCAAATAATTTAATTTAATCAACACAAACAGCAAGGGGTGGTGACATTTAGTCTTTAACATGATTTACCACACAAACATGAGGTCATTTGGTGAGTGTTGGTGATTTTCCCAATTTAAGTTAATATTAAGCTTTAAATGACTTCCATAGCTTTTATTCAAAAATAAATTCATAAAATTCAGTGGGGTGTTTTCCAAGCTCTATAACACTAGGCAAGGCCACTGAACACACATGCACACTTAAAAGAGCTATGAAATTAAATATACCGAAAATAACAAAAGCTAGCTACCAAAAACATGATAAATGCATACAAAAACAAATAAGCATCAAAAGGACTTCAACTTTCTCACACATGGCCTCTGGTCCAAATCTAAGCTAGGCATGCAACACATACACCTAGAGCTACTATAGATCTTGAGTTATGCATTTACAAAGAAAATTAGGCATATTTCAAGAATAAATAATTATGGTAACATAAAATCATGGTTAATTCACCAGCGGTGGGTTTATGCATAAAAAGGTTATATCCAGAAGTTGAGCACAAAAAGATATTTATTTTTAGCTACAAAAATCATTAAGACAGATTCAGCATAAATACAAACTAAATCATAATAAAATATATACACAGTAACTTTGTGCAATTTTTGGTACAGAAGCTAGTCATGACATAACACACAACATATCCAAAATTCAGCTACAGAACACTTATGGATTTTGAACTACAACAGATCTAGGTTCAACAGTCTTGTATTTTTCATACAAAAACTATCATACAAAACTAGGGTCATAATTTACAAAAGTTGTAGGGTTTTTCACAAGGAATCCAACAAAATTTAGTTTGCATTTTTCTGATTTTTCTACAATTTTCTATGGATTTTCCAAGATTCAGCAAAACTGCTACACTATTGAAGATATGGTTTTACACCGAGGTCCCTGGAAGTTTTGATTCTTCACAAATGTGCCCCTGGTTTACAGATTTACCCCTAGAAAGACTTGGAGCTTTGCAATGTGGCCCAGGCCATGGCCGGCGGCGCAGGCGGCCGAATTCCGGCGGTGGGGTCAGCCGGGGAAACGGTGGGGAAGGGCTGCGAGCTCACCTAGACTCGCCTGGGGGCCGTAGTCTGGGCGGCGGCGGCGCCAATGAGCAGGCTCGGCGGCACCGTGCGGTGGCGGCCGCGGACGGCACGTGCTCCGGCGATCAAGGGCGCGGCTGGGGCAACAGATAGGTCGAAGAGCTCCAGTGTACGCCGGAGTAGGGGTGGGGGAGCTTAGGTGCCGGTGACAAAGAACGGGAGGCGGAGCTTGGCGTGGCGCTCTAATAGCGAGGCGGCGGCGGCTCGCGCACGGGGAGGGAGGCTCGGTGGGGCGTGCGCACGAGGGGCGGCACGGGACGGCTTTATAGCCGGCTCCCCTTCACGACGAAGCCAGAGGGGAGGGCAAGGGGGACCCGGGCGCACGGGGACGCGTGAGGCGTCACCGACGGGCGGCGCGGTGGGGGCCGGTTGCGGCGTGCGGGAGCACGACACACGCGAGGCGCGGCCTTCCAAGCACTCGGGGTGCGCGTCGCCTCGGGGAACGCAGGGTCTCGGGATGCGCGGGCCTGTGGGGGCCCGGACGCCGAGGGCTGCGGTGACCGCGTGGCCGGCGCGCTGGAGCACGGCGTCGCGGCGCGACATGCCAGGCGTTTTTCGTTTACACCGGTTTGACCGCGTATAACTCCAAAAATCCAAACTAAAGTGCACCGAACAGTGTATAGCAAAGTTGTAGATCAAAGATCACTCTACAACATTTACAAGGGTTGACCTATGTTTTGCTCAATGGTTTGAGCACAAACTGCAGGCAAAGTTGCTGGTTTTCCATGGCGCTAATGAATAGTAAAAGCTGCAGTTGACCACGTTTTTCACCCCTTTCGACTCAAAATTTGAAATGCCACCCAAAAGCAAAGTTGTGTCCCTTGAAAAACTGGACAACTTTTATATTGGGAGATTTTTAAGTATTTACGTGAAATTTGGAGAACGCGGCAAAAGTTCTAGAAACTGGCATGGACATTAGGGGATTTGACCGGGGTTTGACTCGGGTTTGACCACTAATGAAAGTTGACTCGATTAAGAGGATGATTAGCACTTATTAATGGTAAATAAACACCTGAGGTGTTACAACAAGAGACCAGCCCCCGAGTCGAGTGTGACCGCCAGGCTCATCAAGCGGGCCCGCATCACATCCTCCAGGTATGTACCGCCCCGTTGCATCTTGTTGTCTCATTCGTTGTCGATCTTTGCTCGCCCCTTAAGCTGTTTTTCATGCCAGCCGTGCCGACACCAGCGCGCTCAGCATCGCGCCGCAGAAACGCGTGAGCCTGGCCGCGCGTTAGCCTCCGTCCGAGCTCCGCCCGGCGACCCCTCCGCCCGTATCGACAATGATGCAGGCCGATAGCGAAGCCGCCGAGGTGGTTGAGATCCTTGAGGCGGCGGTGCCTCCACCGGCGCCGGAGGTTGGTGGAGTGGTCGAGGGGCAAGCAGCCCCCGGTGGTGCCCGCCGTCGATCGTGTTGCCGGCGTGTTCGCGGCTCCCGAGGCAGCCGCACCTCTAGCGCCGCAAGCCAGCGGAAGCAGGGCCGAGGTGCTGGCGGCTCCTGAGGCGTCCGTCCAGCCCCAGGATGCCGCTGACCCTGAGGTCCCCAACCTCTCTGGCGGTGATGTTGCCGCCTTCGAGGCCGAGCTGGAGCGGTGTTTTTCAGGACCTGAGGAGCCGGCGGTCGAGGCGTCCGTGCCGTCCGCCTCTGTGGTCACGACCGCGGTCGAGGCGGCCGGGGCCAACACTGAGGAGCCCGCGACCGAGGCGGCAGAGGCGAAGCCGGCCGCCGTCGTGCCCCCAGCGTCCGCTGCGAGTGCGGCGGCACCTACCGCGAGCGTGGCGGTGCCTACCGCGAGTACATCGGTGGAGCCATCGCCCCAGCCTGCCGTTCCTGACGCGGAGGTGGTGCTGATCGCGGACTCGCCCCGCCCAGACCCGCAGGAGCCTGCCGCTCCCGAAGATGTGGCGGGCGGTGTCCCCCCGGAGACGATCTGAGAGGTCGGGGAGAGCTCGGGAGCTTGCCACTTCTCCTCCGCGGGGTTGCTGATGGCACCACCGGAGGAGGGAGAGCGCATCCTTAACCTTGCGCGTTCCTCCTGGGCCGGGACCCACGAGGCCGAGGCGCACGATGACGAGGACGAGGAGGCCGCGGCCCGCCAACGCCTTGAGCGGGGCCTGAGGTGGGCGGAATGAGCGTTCGATGAGCTCATCCTCCCCGCCACAACAGTGAGTTTGCTGAACCCGACTTCGGTCTTGTTTCTTTGTCTCTGTAGATGTCGCTGTAGATAATACTCCGCTAGGAACAGATGCTCGTGAAAAGCGGTGCCAAGAAGGCGCGCACCATCGAGGAGCTCCGGGCTGAGCGGTTCCAGCTGGAGATGCAGTTGGCGGTCGCCCGGCTGGCTGTCGCGGGGGCAGTGGCGAGCGAAGCGTCGAAGAGGACCGCGCTCAAAGCCGCGGTAAAGTCCACGGAGGACCGCGGAGCAGCCGCGTAGCTGGCCGCGGACGCCACCATGACGGAGAGGGCAGCCCTTGAGGCGAAGCTCGACCAAACGGAGGCACAAGCCGCGGAGCTGTGCACTGCCGCCGCAACCGCTGCCGAGGCCGCCCAGACTACTACCACTGCAGCAACAGCCGCCGAGGCCGCCGCCGAGGCCGCCGCCCAGGAGAAGAAGACGCTCGAGAAGAGGGTGACTGAGCTAGAACAGGACCTGGTCCTTGCCGGGGTGGACCTCAAGACGGCCAACAAGCAGGCAGGTGACCTCATCGCCAAGCTGCAGGAGGCCACCGACGAGGGGGCCCAACTACGCGACACTATCACCCAGCAGAACCAGGACCTCCAGGGTGAGCAGCCGAGCACTTTCAGCTTCCGTAGTGCTTCTTTCTTTGTGTTGCTTGTTGGCAAAGCTAACTTTCCTTCTCGTGTCGACAAGCCTTCGCGCGTCTCGCGTTGCAATGGCTGCGAGGCTCGCGGAGGAAGCGAGCAAAGTCACCGCCGCCGAGCTCAAGATCTTCGAGATGGGCGGGATGGCCAAGAACTTATCCGACCAACTCTCGAGTATGACTCTTTGGCCTTGTCTTTCTCCTTTCTTGCTTGTGTTCATCACAACTAACCTCCGGCTCACTTTCTTCTTCAGAGGTCAAGGCCGAGCTCGAGCAGTCCAGGAAGGCCCAGCGTGAGGCGAAAGCAACACGCCAAAAGGACCTCATGGACCGCGCCAAATTCGACCGGTTTGTCGAACGGGTGTTGTCGGAGCTTGGCGTTCCATCCGTCCAGATGCCTCCCCAGACGCTTGGGGATCGGCTAGCGCTTCTCCTGGCTACAGTCAAGGAGCGAGAGCTGACGATGGCTCGGAAGGTGGTGCACCGGGTGCTCGCCATGTTTGACTTGCACTACAAGGGGTTGGATCGTAAGACGCTGAGCGGCGGCTGGGCTCCCGGCTACTCGGATGAGGAGTACAACAAGCTCGAGGAGGACTGCGCCACCTTCGCCCGCGCCATGGCTGATGCAGCGATGAAGGACCTAGACCTGATCCCAAAAAACACACCAGAAGATGGAAATGGCTCCAGGCCTTCCAGTTAGATTTATCTTTTTGTATTGTAAAACAACTAGGAAAAACTTATGCGAGGATTCGCCTCGAAATGTTTTTACTTGTTTTTAACTTGCCACTGCTTAAACATTCCCCGAGCACTCGAGGGTGACTGCGGAACAGAGTAGTGGCACTTAGGAAGTAGATGGATCGCACTTCGCTCCAGAGCCGCGGGGGCGTGAGAGCCGGAAAGCTTGACCGACCTGAGCCGCAAAGCATCACCACACAGCCCCTGAGTACTTAGGGAGGTTCAAACGTGACTTGCGTATTTTTCTTCAAAGCTGTTTTAGGCCTTAGCCCAAGCGGTTACCCGAGTACTTTTCGGAAGAGGTTGGATGGCGACCTGCGGGCCTGAACCACGCTCGCAAGTCTTTGCACTGTAGCCGCGGAGGCGTGGGTGCAAGGAGCTTTGAACGAGCGGCGACGCCGAGACGCGCGTAAATCGACATCTTTTTCTTTCGCAAGTTTGGGCGTTCCGCAAAAAACCATTCGCGTGTGCGATTGGTTATGACATGTTTGTCGGGGAATTTTGTTTTAAAAATGGAAAAACAAAAGGAGGGCATCGTGCCCCGGGTAGCCCTGAGTGGTGAGCATTTCTGCGTGGGTGCAGGGACGCTTGCCGCACAGCCTTTGAAAATGTTTATGCATGTAAAGAGGATGCCAACGCGAAAGCTTGCGAACTTATGAATGTATGAACAAAAGCATGTGGCATTATTCATTGATCATAAGATAAAACGAGGAACATTACTCAAGGGTAAAAACAGCGTAGGTGTTCTATGTTCCACGCGTTGGAGATGACTCTGCCGTCCTCGTATCGGAGCTTGAATGTTCCTGGGCGGAGCACCTAGTCGACGAAGAATGGCCCCTCCCACGGGGGTGCGAGCTTATGCCGATCCTTGTTTCTCTGAACTCGTTGGAGCACCAGGTCTCCAACTTGGAACTCGTGGCTGTGCACGTTGCGCTCGTGATAGCGCCACAAGGTTTGTTGGTATCGAGCCGAATGTAGGAGTGCCACATCACGTGCCTCATCGAGCTGATCGATAGCATCCTCGAGTGCGACCTGGTTCCCTTCCTCGGTGTATGCTCGAACTCTCGGGCTGCCGTAGTCGATGTCCATCGGGAGGACAGCTTCTGACCTGTGCACCATGAAGAACGGCGTGAAGCCGGTGGCTCGACTTGGCGTGGTGCCTAGGCTCCAAAGGACGGATGGCAGTTCGGCGACCCATCTTGCTCGAAACTGCTCGAGTCGTTTGAAGATCCGAGGCTTCAATCCTTGCAGGACCATGCCATTGGCCCTCTCGACCTGCCTGTTGGTCCTCGGCTGTGCAACAGCAGCCCAGTCCACGCGGATATTGTTGTTGTCGCATAATCTGAGGAACTTCTTTCCCGTGAACTGTGTGCCGTTGTCGGTAATGATAGAGTTCGGGATCCCAAAGCGATAAATGATGTCGGTGAAGAACGCCACGGCTTCCTCGGAGCGGACCTTTACTATGGGTCGGGCTTCAATCCATTTGGAGAACTTATTGATGGCCACGAGTAGCTGTCCAGCCCCACCACGTCCAGCCCCCACACAGCGAATAGCCACGTTATGGGGATGGTCTGGAGTGCCTGCGCCGACAAGTGGGTTTGTCCAGCGTAGAACTGACACCCTTCGCAGCGTCGCACGATGTCTTTGGAGTTGGCCACTGCGGTGGGCCAATAGAAGCCTTGTCGGAAAGCCTATCCGACAAGGGTCCTTGGACCGGTGTGATGTCCGCACGTCCCAGTGTGGATTTCTTGGAGCAGCTCTCTGCCTTGGTCCCGTAGGACGTAGCGTATTAGTATGCCCACTGCACCTCGCTTGCAGAGCTCGCCGTCTATGAGGACGAATGCCTTGGCTCGCTGCGAGATGCAGCGCACCTCCGTCTGGTCGGAAGGCATCTTCCCTTCGACTAGCCACTCGAGGATCGGAAACCGCCAGTCTGGATCTTCTAAGTTCGGCTCTGGTTGTTGGTCGATCTCCATGACTTCTGGCACCTCAGGCTCTCATGGTTGTTCTTCATCGACCCGGACGGACGGTGCGTGCTGGTCGCTAGCGAACACACCGTTGGGTACATGCTTGCGGCTCGGTGATGTCTTCGTGAGGATATCGGCTGCTTTATTGTAGTCGCGTAGCACGTGGTGGAGCTCGAGTCTGTGGAATTTGTCTTCCAATTCATGCACAGCCCGATAGTATGCCACCATCTTTGGGTCGATGTAGTTTTTCTCCTTCATGACTTGGTCAACGACAAGTTTTGAATCTCCTCGGATCTCGAGGTGGCAGATTCCGAGCTCGATTGTGATTCGAAGCCCATTGATGAGTGCTTCGTACTCGGCGACGTTATTGGAGGTGGGGAAATGCAGTCGAACTATGTACTCCATACGCACGCCCAGGGGCGAGATGAAGACAAGGCCTGCCGCCGCTCCTTCCTTCATGACGGAGCCGTCAAAATACATCGTGCACATCTCGTCTTCGATTGGTGCTGGCGGAGTTTGGATTTATGTCCATTCAGCGACAAAGTCCGCCAGCACCTGCGACTTGATGGCACTGCGTGGTGCATATGTCATATTTTGCCCCATCAACTCGAGGGCCCACTTGGCTATCCTTCCCTCTACCTCAGGGTTCTGGATCACTTCTCCGAGTGGATTTTTTGACACCACCATGATGGGGTGCGCGTCGAAGTAGTGTTGAAGCTTGCGCTTGATGATCAGAATAGCATATACTAGCTTCTAAATTTGCGAGTAGCGGGTTTTCGAGTCGGAAAGTACCTCGCTCATGAAATACACCGGCCGCTGCACCTTGAGCATCTTCCCGGGCTCTTCTCACTCGACTACCAGTGTTGCGCTGACAACCAGGGTTCTTGCGGTGATGTATAGAAGCATCGGTTCTTCCGGTGCCGGCGCTGTAAGCACTGGTGGACTCTTTAGGAGGTTCTTGAGCGAGTCGAGCGCTTCCTGTGCCTTGGGCGTCCAAGTGAAGTGGTCGGACTTCTTCATCAGGCGGTACAACGGCAGGCTGCGCTCTCCGAGTCGGGCGATGAAATGGCTAAGAGCTGCGAGGTAGCCTGTGATGCGTTGCACGCATTTCAGATTCTGGATCGGTCCCATGTCAGTGATGGCCGAGATCTTCTCGGGATTAGCCTCAATGTCGCGTGTTCTCTCAGCTTCGCAAACACTTCCATGTTCTCGGGATTAGCCTCAATGCTGAGGTAGACAAAGCCGAGGAGCATGCCCCTCGGAACCCCGAAAATGCATTTCTCAAGATTATGCTTCACCCCGTGTTCTCTCAGCTTCATGTTGACGGTATATTTTGGTACACCAAACATGTTCATTACACTTTGGTTTAGACTTGATTATGGAACTAACCCGCCACTAGGCACACTAATGATATAACAAGTTCATCTTTGTATGTGCATTTGGAAGTGTTATGTTTTTGCAGGAAAACATGGACAAAAAGGACGGAGTCACAACAAGTTCAAAGGAGCAAATGAGGAGTCCCGTTCGTGTTCGAGAGCATGATGAAATCACTCCCAACGGTGGCAAGGACCGAAGTGTTACAAAGGAACATCCCTGAGGATTAAAGCGTAAAAGACCGAACTTCATGCGAGAAGACCCTCTATCTTGGACGCGAGGATGACATCGTCAAAATGATGCAATTGAAGGGGGCAAAGTGCAAAATGTCAAGAGGACCCACGTGCGCGAAGGGGCGACCGAACCGGGCCGAAATGGGCCTGGGCCGGTCGGCCCTGGCCGGCCGGCCTGGCCCATTCCGACGTCGGTTCGGCCCCCCATTTCTTGAGCGTGAAGATGATGCAACCCTAAGTACGTGGAGGCGCCGCCATTCGCAAGGAGAGAGCCATTCGCCCGAGAGGCCGTCCACAAGCTAGAGAGGAAGGAGAGGAGAGAGATCATTCGCGAGGAGGATCGCTCTACTCGAAGGAAGCAACCACAAGTGGAGGAGGACGTCGAGGCCCTGCCACGACACCCCCAGAGGAGAAGGAAGACACCATCGGAAGCGCCACCATGATCAACGGTGCTATGTCTAGCACCTTGATGGGGTAATCTTCTCATTTATCCATGGGTTGTAAACGATCTTGAGATGTAATCGCAACTTTTATGGTTTCAATATATCATCTAGTGTTGAAAATGCTTTCATGTTTAAGGTTAGCTACCATGCCATTTTGGGAGTATAGATCTCACTTCTCCCTTAGAACCCTTCAATACACCGTGATCATCATAGGTCTAGTCACGAATACCTCCGCATAGTGACAGTACGGGGGGAGGGAAAGGGCGAAACCGTGGTCACAACCCCTGATAGATTAGATCGGTTTTCATATCTTTAAGCGGTTGCATGTTCAAGTATCGTAGACCCTTGGACAAGTGTCTTTTATATATCTTGTGAGTTTAATCGCCCTCTTTAGTTTAGCGTAGTAGTTCTCTAGATTAACCGTAGTTTAGGGTTTGGATAAGTTAGTTCGTAGTGCTAGATCAAATGCTTGTAATCCCCTTGCTCCGCAGATTGATAAGAACCTAGGGAATCCCCGTGGTGAAAAAGGTGTAGGTCCGTACGCTTGCGGATCGTAGGTGGATACGAGTTTTATCCGTCAACAAGCCCCCTTTTTCTGGCGCCGTTGCCGGGGAGCAAGCCAGTTTACATCGTTTGGTTTTGCATTTATTTTTGTTTTTGTTTATCGTTTATTCCTAACATCTAACCCCTATTACCTAGAAAACCATTTTGTTTTGTTTTTGTTTTTCTATCTTGTTGTCTAGATGGCGTTCGCCAACCACCCCGTGGAAGAACCGGAGAAATTGCTATGGGATTACGCTAGTCCTCGATGTGAAGACATTAAAGTACAAGAGTCGGATTCGAAGCTCGAAGTGACCAAGTATGAAATCAAAGCTAGGATCATCGAGATGGTGGCGGCTACCCCATTTAGAGGGATGGACACGGAGAACCCATATAGACACATAAAGCATTTCACGATGCTATGCAACACGGTGCGTCAAGAAGGAGTTCCCGATGAATGGTTCAAGTGGAATCTCTTTCCCTACTCACTTGCCGGCGAAGCAAAGTCGTGGTACTCGTTTGCATCCTTTGAAGTTGAAGGGAATTGGAACAAGTTGACGAAGAAATTATGCGAGAAGTTTTTTTCAATAAACAAGGTTCAACATCTAAGGAGGCAAGTGATCACCTTCACGCAAGGAGAAGAGGAAGGGATAGACCAAGCTTGGAATAGATTTAATGAGTTAATTGAACAAGGACCAAGATTCGGCTTCTCCGGTGACGTACTCTTGCATACATTTTTCTTTTCCCTAACCCCTAGTTGCATGGAACATGTTCAAATGTGTGTAGGTGGGGATCTCATGGAGAAAACACTCACGGAAGCTGCTCAACTTTTACCAAAGATTAGCAAAGCGGCGGCCATGCGAAGAGATTGGGAAACACGACTTTCGGGAGAGCCGGAACGCGATTCAAGTACCAAGACATGTGCTGAAATTTCCAAGAAAGCAGCCCCAGAAGATAAGAAAGAGGAGCCATTCCCGGAAAACCTTGAAGAAGTACACACCAAGGCAAGAACTACCCCAAGCGTTGATTTCGCCAAGTCAAATGAAACAAACAAGAGGAGTATGTCAAGTGCGAAGCCATTAAGGGAGTTCGAGCAAATGGATTGGGTTCCAATTGATTATGGAGAAGTATTCGACAAGAGAAGACCGTTCCCTAATCAAAAGGGGATGGCAAGAGCATTGGAAGTGGATTTCCCACCGGAAAAGCAAGCAGAAAATGCGTACGATCTTGAAACCACTGGTGAGATCTTTTGAAAGCTCTTTAGTGATGATGAAGTGGATCCGGATCACATAGCCGAGGTGAAGAGAATCATGGGGATCAAGCCCGAAACATCACCATACGCTCGCCTCGCCGAAGTTTATGCAATAGGATCTGATCAAGAGGAGAAGATGACACCACACCTCAGTTGCGAGATCAATGGAGTTCAATGCAAGGCTTTCTGCGACATCGGAGCTCAAGTAAGTGTCCTATCCTCCAAGATTTACGATAAAGTTCAAGACCATAACCTAGACTTAGCTCCAACTTCAACAAAGTTAATCATGGGAGATGGTAGAACTATTAAACCTCTAGGTATTGCTTGCAACATTAATGTAATCATCTCTGGAAAGTGCATACCAACCGATTTCTTTTTTATAGATGCCTACTATAATAATCATGATCACATAATCCTAGGTAGGCCTTTCCTTAAGTTGGTTGATGCCGTGTTGGATGCCGAAGAAGGCAAAGTAACAATAAACCTTAATGGAGATAAGTACACATATAGTTTTCTTCGCGCTTCTAGTCATCCTTCACCTTTTCCTTCCGAGGATGAAAAAGAAGAGGAGGTAGGTAGCCTTTGTTTTGTTGAAACCCTTAGAGACCAGCTGCACAGGGCGATGGAGAATCAATCCATTGATCAACAAGACGAGGAACTAGAGGAAGCAACGAAGGGATTAGAACCACAAGATGGAAGCGTGGAGGAAGAAAAATTCGAAGACATAGGAGACACTAAACCCGAAGAGCCACAAGTGCCCAAGGTGGATCTTAAACCTTTGCCCAAAGGATTAAAGTACGAATTTTTGGGTCCAGACAAGACTTATCCAGTCATCGTGAGCGACGAGTTGAGTCCCGAAGACTTATCGAGGAAATTGTCGAGGTGTTCATGGATGATTTTTCCGTTTATGGGAAGACATTCGTGGATTGCTTGGCAAACTTAGACAAGGTTCTCACGAATTGTGCGGAGGTCGATCTAGTGCTAAATTGGGAAAAGTGCCACTTCATGGTATAGGAATAGTGCTCAAACACGTTATATCTGAGAGAGGAATTGAAGTGGACAAAGCTAAAGTGGAGACGGTTGAGAAACTCCCACCTCCAACGGATGTTAAGTCTTGAGGAGCTTTCTAGGCCATGCCGGATTCTATAGAAGATTTATTAAGCACTTCTCAAAGATCACTAAGCCTTTAACACAACTTCTTCAAAAAGATGTGGCTTTTGACTTTGATGAGAAGTGCTTAGCGGCATTCCGGACCTTAAAAAATGCTTTAGTGAGTGCTCCCACCATTCAACCTCCGGATTGGAGTCAACCTTTCGAGATCATGTGCGATGCAAGTGACTATGCCGTCGGGGCGGTTTTAGGTCAAGGAAAGGAAGGCCGAGTTCACGCCGTATACTACGCTAGTAAAACTCTTAGTGAGGCACAATTAAATTATGCCACTACGGAAAAAGAGTTGCTAGCGGTGGTGTTTGCTTTCGAAAAATTCAGATCTTACATCGTGAACTCGAAAGTCATTGTTTACACCGATCACGCAGCCATCAAGTATCTTTCGGCTAAGAAGGATGCTAAACCAAGATTGATTCGTTGGATCCTTCTTCTCCAAGAGTTCGATGTGGAAATTCGTGATAAAAAGGGGGTGGAAAATGTTGTGGCCGATCATTTTTCTAGGATGAACCGTGGACAAGATGACAAAGAGCCCATAGAGGATAAGATGAGAGATGACCACCTCTACCGAATACTCGACAAGGATACTTGGATGATCGATAGCATTCGAGCAATTCGGAGAATGCCTCTTGATCACCTAGATAAAAACACTCAAAGGAGGATAATCTCTGAAAGCCGAAAATATTTCTAGGATTCACCTTATCTCTTCAAGCTTGGGAATGATGGAGTGATGAGAAGATGTGTACCAAGGGAAGAGAGGCAAGAGATTATGAGGAAGTGTCATTCGGCGGAATACGGTGGACACTATAGTCATTTTCGAACACAAGCAAAAGTATGGTCCAGCGGATTCTTTTGGCCGGAGATGCATGAAGATACTAAAAGATATGTTGCATCATTGGCCGAATGCCAAAGGACCGGAAACATTTCTCAAAGGAATGCTATGCCCTTGAATTACAATCTACAAATCGATTTATTCGATGTTTGGGGAATTGACTTCATGGGGCCTTTCAAAAACTCACATGGATTTGAGCACATCCTAGTTATGGTTGATTATGTATCCAAGTGGGTAGAGGCCATGCCATGTCGCAAAGCTTCCACAGAAGAATCCATTTCAATGATTAAGAGTGTGATTTTCCCTCGCTTCGGTACCCCGAGAATCTTGATAAGCGATGGAGGAACTCACTTCACTGGGAAGAACTTTAAGAAATGCTTGTCCAAGTTGGGGATTGAACATAGAGTCTCTACGGCTTATCACCCACAAACCAATGGACAAGCCGAAACATCGAATAGGCAACTAAAGAGCATCCTTAACAAGACTATAGAGAAGGGAGGCAAGGATTGGTCAAAGAAATTGGATGGAGCTTTATGGGCATATCGAACGGCGTTCAAAACACCGATAGGTATGACCCCATATCAATTTGTTTATGGCAAAGCTTGTCAACTTCCGGTTGAGCTAGACCACAAGGCATATTGGGCAATAAAAGAAATGAACCTCGATCTAGACGTCACGGTGGTTAAACGGGTGAAGGACCGGATTGGCGACCAGAGAGGGGGGGGAGTGAATGGGAGCCGATAAAAATTCTTTCTCAAAAGAACTCAGCCTATATCCCAATCACAACTCTGAGGGTCACACACGAACAAGTGGGAGCACACACAAACCTCTCTCGAGACCTTAGGAACAAAGCTTGAAAGGCTAGGAAGCAAAGCGGAAGCAAGCACAAAAGAGCTCGAGCAACAAAGAGGAAGGCTGAGACCTACCGGGTCAACCGGCCACAAGTGTCCGGGTCACCTTGAGCCTTCCAGAGCCGCACCGGGTCACCTGGCCACAAGTGTTCGGGTCAACCAACCCCCTCCGGGTCACTCGGCCACTAGTGTCCGGATCACCCGGGACAGCCTAGAAAACTGCCTGCGAATTCGCCCCAAACATTCGATCAATGGATCTCCCAAACCACTTGGAGTCTTGAGACGAAATTTTGGGGAGATGAGGAACACCCCAAGGAGAGGATATGCCCCAAAAAATTCGGCCTCAAACTCCCTACAACTCCCGGAATCGCGAATCCTTGCCAAGAACACTATGAACTAGGGTTCATCCGAAAATCAACGAATCGAAGGCCAAATCTGGCATTTGAGGGGTCAAGATCAAGGACAAAGAGGCACAAGGCACTCACCCATGATCCCCTCAAAGAAATCCGGAGAGAAACACCCTCAAATCGACGAATCAAGCGACGAACAAAAATCCCAAGAAAAGGCTCCGAAAATCACCAAAAAAGGGAAAACAGGAGAGACACAATCAAACCTTGAGGAACCACGCCGAATCATCTATACATACCATGAAGGTTCATACAAGGTCAACAAGGTCTAGCTTGCCTCCTGATCATCCATCCCTCTCTCAAGATCTCACCATGAAGCTCTCAAGCTAGCCCTAGAAAATCCTAAGGAAAATAGGAAGGTAAAATAGCAAAAGCAAATGAGCTAGGGTTTCAAGAGGTGGCTGCCATCCTCTCTCCTCTAAGTTTATATGGAGGCAACCGAAAGACGAAACTACCCCTATTACATGAAAGTAAGATACACGCCCCCGAAGGGCACTTTGGGAATTCTCGTCGTAGCACCATCGGACGGATGCCTGGCGACCGCACCTCGCTTCACCTCGACGCATGCTTTGCGATCCCGACGCGTGTCCTCTGCTTCGAAGTCTCTCGACGCGCCCGGATCCCGTCTCCGTCCGCCGAGTCTTCGGTCTTGGCTTTGTGGCTCAACCATGGAACCCCGACGGTTTTGTGGTGAACCGCGGCAAACCCCGCGGACTCGGTGCAGCCTCCATGTTAATCCCACTCATGACTTGGCCGCCACGTTGTCAATCACTCATCACACCAAGGTGCGACCATCCACCGGTCCTCGGACACTCCGGTCCTCAATCTTCCCCTTGATGAGTGCATTGACAACACACATAGTCACCAATTCATAAAAGAAAGAAAAAGAAAAGAAACGAACAAAGAACCCAAGCAAGTGATCAAAGGCCAAGCAAAAGCCAAAAACACGATCACTTGAATGAGAAAGTCTCGGTCCCCTAAGGTAAGGGCAACGACTCAACACAACCGAGACAAAATGCTCAAAATGCCGACTCCTCAAGGTGAGGCAAAAGGGCAAAGCACAAGGCAAAGTCAGGCAACACAAAAAGCTCCCCCTGCATGAATGCAAGCTCCCCCTGAACAACTGCGTGCAAACTCAAGTTCTCCCCCTGAACTGAGTATCCCTCTTTTTCTCTCATGATGTAAAACTCTCCCCCTTGTTATACAAAGTGCATCTCTCCCCATATTATGATTTGGAGACACAATTCTCCCCCTTGTTGGTAATGCATGAATCAAGTCAAAAAGAAAACATGCAACCTAGAGCTTCTCAAATAGACAAGATTCAACACAAGATGCTACACATGTCCAAATGAGCAAGTTAGATACTCTATAGCTTCGTATGAACATCAGCTACAAGATTACCAAGTTTCATAACCATTGGGCAAAGTTAAGATAAAATTGAGCAATTTTGTGAAAAATCACTCTCTCATGAGCAAAGTCCTAAACATGAGCAAAACAAGTCAAAATGGCAAAGTCACACAAACTTCATGCTAGGACAACCATTCTAATCATAAGATCATCATAAACCCCCTCAAGCATCTCATGTCATGTCAAAGCCACCGAGCCATGTGCCTACTTCTATGTATGAGACT
Source organism: Cenchrus fungigraminus (assembly GCA_036936925.1). NCBI lineage: Eukaryota > Viridiplantae > Streptophyta > Magnoliopsida > Poales > Poaceae > Cenchrus > Cenchrus fungigraminus. The sequence goes on from CM072778.1 coordinate 54,948,728, forward strand.
TCTCATTGGTAGGCATCATGCAACGGTTTAGCACCCAAAGCAATAAAATTTAAGCACATATGACATGGGAGCACATTTTCGAAGCAATTAACATTTCATTTTCAGATTCATATTGGTACATGAAGTGTCTTTGCGACAAAACGGAACGTATGCCCCTCCACAAGATAAAACAAGAGGGCTAAACTTTCATGATGACAAATGAGCCTTTGGCCCCATATGATCAAAATACGCTATCCTACCACAAATTAAGCATAGCCAAGCCACAAAAACATGTCAAGATCATATAAAGGCATTTACTCACAAGAGAGCATACATGTAGCATTTTTCAAAAGCATAGCTAGCAACCATGGGCATAAACCAAGATCATCAAGAGCTAAGCCAAACTAACCATAGCATACCAAACTAGCTCACAAGATCATGTATAGCACTTCATGGTGAACAATGTACATAGGAGAAGCACATTTCTAAAGCATATGATACAAATGCAGTCTATGATACAAAGATGCAAGCATGATATGATACATGAATGCGAGATGCAAAATGCATATGTACATGGGATCCCCAACCCAAGCTCAAAAGGGCAAAAGAGCACAAAACTCACAAGCTCCCCCTAAACACATGCACTAGGGCCAAAGAGCATACAAAGCTCACTCTAGCCACATGTGAGAAGGCGAAGAGCAAGAGAGACCAAGTGGCCTGACGGAAGCCACACAACTCAAAGTCTCGAATTTACTTACCTTGATCACTTGCTCTCGTCCATCGTCCCCGAAAGTGATGTTCTCCTTTGACATCACCGGGGTGAGGCTTGAGGACCACCTTCGATCTCCGGTCGCCATCCTCCGGAGTCGATCCACCAAAAGTCCTCCAAGCCTCCTGCCTGCAAAATCAAAACCAAGAGCGAGAGCGAGCAACCGACTCAACACTGGGGTTAGCACAAAAAGAGTCAAACTAGTGCTGAGCCATTTGCTCAAAAGTGGGGTTAGCAAAATTCATCCTATCAAAGCTATGACCACCACGGGGAATCACCTCACATCTCGCTGGAGGAGTACGAGCACCACGAAGGGGAAAATGTGGTCCGTAGCCCCTCTGAGACTCAAAGCTATGACTTCTCCCAAACTCGTATTGATCACGAGGTGGAGAACGTCCAGCAAACATACCACCGCCAGACTCAACATACCCATCACCTGCACCACGACCAAAGGAACCAAACCGATCAACACCACGACCCCGAAAGCGGAAACTCTGAGCACCTCGGGTAGGAAAGCCTCGATCCCTCCAAGATGGGACCGTATGCACAACACCCTCACTCCGAGGCACAACACTAGGCTCAGCCACACCACGAGAAGGGCGGTACCTGTCCTTGTTTGCCATCTCCCTAGCAAACCTCTCCTCACGCTTCCTCCTGAAGCAAAACTCTCTCTTGTGACCATCCCTCCCACAATGCTCACAATGGAAGCAGACTGGTTTTGCTTTGGGTGTTGGTTGTCGTTTCTTCTCAGGCTTTTTGCCTTGCTCACTCGGCTTCTCACTTGGTTTTTCTCTCGGCTTATGCGTCTGGTTTGGCTTGGGGGCAAACTGGTTCTTGGGTGTAGTGTGTGGTGGAACTGGAGTTTTCCCAAATTTCCCTTCTGTCTCACCACTACACTCCACTACCTTATCTGACCCAAGCGCCTGACCATCAAAGTGCTTAAACGCCGCAATCATCATACCAAGCGGAGGCTCTTGACTAGACAACCAACTCAACAAGTTTCGCAAATCATCATTCTCAGTTTGCAAGCGATCAACACATTGTCCAAGCTCCAAATTCTGCACAGCATGCAATTCACAAGTAGAGCAGGAAGTAGGAACAGGAACTTTCAAATCAGCCTCAAGCGAAACAATGCGAGAGCGAAACTCAGTAATCTTTTCATGCAAAGCAGGGCAAGAAGTGCATGCACCAAGCAAAGTGGGTCTAGATTGCAGCTCAGCCAATTCAACCCTAAGCACATCTAGTTCCTCACACTTGGAGGCATGCTTTTCCTTAAGAGCAGTCAAATCAGCTAGGAAGACAGAGCAATCACCATAATCCACCTCATCAGAAACAACAAGATTGGCCTTAAGCGAATCTATCTCAAGCTTGGCCTCAAGGTTTTGGGTTTCTAGCTCCGCTACTCTATTCCTAGCATCTTCAAGCGAAGCCCTAAGCTCTTTCCTAAGCTTCTTGGCCTCTCTAAGCATGTGATCGCGGTTATCAAGCAAGTCAACCAACTCCTCATTCTCCTTGCGCAAGGAAGATAGCTCATCACATACCTCATCCTCAGAATCTGAGTCTGAGGCGTCCTTCTGGCTTCTCTTGCTGCTGGAGCTGCGAGCCATGCCGCAGAAATCATCCTTGGAGCTTAGGCCCATCACACAAAGGCCGTTGAGGTACTTGCCGAGGTTCTTCTTCTTCTTCTTCTTCTTCTTCTTCTTCTTCTTCTTCTTCTTCTTGTCGCCCTCTTCTTCTTCATCACTCGAGCTTGATGATGTGTCCTCGGAGTCGGATTCGACGTCGCTCGACTTCTTCATCTTCTCTCGAGACCGTGTCTTCCTCCCATGTCCATGACCCTTCTTCTTGGACTTCCTCCTCTTGTCCTTGGACTTGTGCTTGTCATTGTCGTTCAACTTCGGACACTCGGCGAAAAAGTGTCCGGTCTTGCCACACTTGAAGCACGTCCTCGAGTTCCTCCTTGAGCTCATCTGGTTCTCGTACATCCCCTCGAATCTTCTCGACAACAGTGCTAGGTCATCCTCGCCCAGGACGTCAAAATCCTCATCTGGCAAGGACACAAGAGAAGACAAGGAGTACATCCTGGAGGATAGGTTAGCATTAGTCCTTGAACCGGAAACGGGAGCCAGACTATGGGGGTCAGTCGGGTTCTCGGTCCTTGCTCGCACCCCACGGTCCACCTCAGATGACTTGAGCTTGGAGAACAGCTCGTCCACTGTGAGGGTCTCATACTTCTCCGACTCCAGAATGGCCTCGACCTTCTCACTCCACACGGTACGATCCAGAGAGTGCAGGAGCTTGATAGCCCTGTCATGATCATCGTACAGGAGCGTGGCCACATTTGCCATCATGTTGTTCACAATCACAGTGAACCGCTGGAACATGGCATCTATGGACTCACCGGGGAGATGAGTGAAGTTCTCGTACTCTCTCTGGTAGGTCGCAAACAACCGAGCCTGAACCTAAGCGTTCCCAGCGTGAGCATTCTTCAGCTGCTCCCAAATCCTACAAGCCAAGTCCTCCGTCTGAACCCGATCGAATTCGGATTGTCACAGAGCACGATACAAGTAGTCGACCGCCTTGTTGTTGGCGTCATGCATATCCCTCGATCCTGGAGCAAGGAAGTTCACAGGATGAACATAAGTTGTGTTCACTGTGACATCCCAAAGGATCTGACCCTTGCCGCGGAGGAAAGCAGCCATCCGCCTCTGCCACATCTGGTAGTTCTTACCATCAAAGTGTGGAGGACCCGAACCCTATTCCTGGTATGCCATTTTTGGATCTTAGACTGGTTAGAATCACGAAGATCCGTAACTGGCTCTGATACCAATTGAAGGACCGGATTGGCGACCAGAGAGGGGAGGAGTGAATGGGAGCCGATAAAAATTCTTTCTCAAAAGAACTCGGCCTATATCCCAATCGCAACTCCGAGGGTCACACACAAACAAGTGGGAGCGCACACAAACCTCTCTCGAGACCTTAGGAACAAAGCTTGAAAGGCTAGGAAGCAAAGCAGAAGCAAGCACAAAAGAGCTCGAGCAACAAAGAGGAAGGCTGAGACCTACCGGGTCAACCGGCCACAAGTGTCCGGGTCACCCTGAGCCTTCCAGAGCCGCACCGGGTCACCCGGCCACAAGTGTCCGGATCAACCTACCCCCTTTGGGTCACTCGGCCACTTGTGTCCGGATCACCCGGGATAGCCCAGAAAACTGCCCGCGAATTCGCCCCAAACATTCGATCAATGGATCTCCCAAACCACTTGGAGTCTTGAGACGAAATTTTGGGGAGATGATGAACAGCCCAAGGAGAGGATATGCCCCAAAAATATCGGCCTCAAACTCCCTACAACTCCCGGAATCGCGAATCCTTGCCAAGAACACTATGAACTAGGGTTCATCCGAAAATCAACGAATCGAAGGCCAAATCCGGCGTTTGAGGGGTCAAGATCATCCACAAAGAGGCACAAGGCACTCACCCATGATCCCCTCAAAATAATCCAAAGAGAAACGCCCTCAAATCGACGAATTGAGCGACGAACGAAAATCCTAAGAAAAGGCTCCGAAAATCACCGAAAAAGGGAAAACGGGAGAGACACAATCAAACCTTGAGGAACCACGCCGAATCATCTATACATACCATGAAGGTTCATACAAGGTCAACAAGGTCTAGCTTGCCTCCCGATCATCCATCCCTCTCTCAAGATCTCACCATGAAGCTCTCAAGCTAGCCCTAGAAAATCCTAAGGACAATTGGAAGGGAAAATAGCAAAAGCAAATGAGCTAGGGTTCCAAGAGGTGGCTGTCATCCTCTCTCCTCTAAGTTTATATGGAGGCAACCGAAAGACGAAACTACCCCTATTACATGAAAGTAAGATACACGCCCCCGAAGGGCACTTTGGGAATTCTCGTCGTAGCACCATCGGACGGATGCCCGGCGACCGCACCACGCTTCACCTCGATGCAAGCCTTGCGATCCTGACGCGTGTCCTCTGCTTCGAAGTCTCTCGTTGCGCCCGGATCTCGTCTTCGTCCGCCGACTCTTCGGTCTTGGCTTTGTGGCTCAACCAAGGAACCCCGACGGATTTGTGGTGAACCGCCACAAACCCCGCGGACTCGGTGCAGCCTCCACGCCAATCCCACTCATGACTTGGCCGCCACGTCGTCCCGGCTCGACCTTGGTTTTGAGGCTCAACCAAGAAACCACACCTGACTTCGTCTTGCTTTTCCTGCCACCATGCGGCCCGCACTTGATCTCGTTCGGCCACCGGGTCCATCGAGCCGAGCCTACTTGTCTCTCCACTCCTCGGAGGCCACACAGGCTAAGACCTTTTGCGCCCGCTCTTCACCTACACCAACGCAAATCAAGCCGCAACCTGCAGCTGCAATACTTGGCTAAGAGTCAGTCCACACCACGTTGTCAATCACTCATCACACCAAGGAGCGACTATCCACCGGTCCTCGGACGCTCCGGTCCTCAATGGAGAATCCAAATTAGCGAGCTAGAAGAGATGAGGTTGAAGGCTTATGAAAACGCAAGCATATACAAGGAGAGAATCAAAAGATGGTACGACAAAAGATTAAAGAAGGAGTTTAAAGAAGGAGATAAGGTCCTCCTCTATAATTCGAGATTCAAAACTTTCGGAAAGGGGAAATTGCAAAGCAAGTGGGATGGACCTTACATTGTTCATTCGGTGCTCTCCAATGGAGCGGTTACCATCATGGATATGAAAGGAGATCAATTCATGGTGAATGGTCAACGGCTTAAGGTGTATTTCGAACCCGACGTTGTGCCCCTTCACCATATTGATATTTTCATCATGGAGGATGAGCCTGAACGTCAAGCCTAGGACGTAAAACAAGGTGAGCTTTTTGTAAATAGCTCTTATTTTATTTTTCTGGAGTTTCTTGCGAAGTTTTACCAAGCCAACTTTTCTACATGGGCTAGCAATTAAAAAAATAGAGGACCACGCGAAAAACCGGACCGAACCGGCCCGCGAACCAGGGCAGGCCGGCCGGCCCGGTCCGATCGGCCCAGAGGGCCTGGGCGGCGGTTCACCCCCGTTTTTCTCTAGGACGCGCGTCTTCGACTTCCTTGTTTGGTCAGAAAATTTTAGGGAGGTCAAGAAAAGGAAAAGATGGGTTCTAGGGCATTCCTTCTCGAACTATTTAAAGGAACGAGATTGGAGCTCGGGAATCCATCCCAATTCACATCCTTTTGCACCCAAGCAGTAGCCATGACATCCCTAAGGAGCGAGGAGATCAAGCTAGGCACCGAGAAGCCTTTGAAGCCGGAGGAGGCGAAGCGATGCGAGCTCAAGCCTATAATGGAGATCAAGAGGATCGCCCGCATCCGTTGCGGAGGGCGTGTCCCGATCGGGCCGATTGCATCTCGCCACCATGTCAAGGAGGAGGTCTCAACTCCTGTCCGTAGATCGGAGCGACTCCGAGGCATGAAGAGGAAAGACTACAAGGAGGAGTCGCCCGAGCCAAAGGATTACGGGGGGAGTGATTACTCCGACGACCGCAGCCCGAGCTCGTGGGCAGCCGCCGGAAGGGACGATAATGACCTCTTCTATTGGGAGGAGGTGCCTAAAGAGAAGACTCCCGAAGGTCCAAATGGCGGTGGAGATCCCGACGACGACGGCGACGGCGACAACGGCGATGACCCCGGCGACGACGACCCATTCGGGATGCATCCGTTATGTTGTGCGGCTTGCCGTCACTCCATATCAGACCTCTACGCGTCGGTCGAGGAGTGTTTCCAAGCTATGGAGGCGATGAGGTAGAGAATGGAGGATTTGGAACGAGTAGTCGATGACGACTACAAGTTCCTTAATCGGAACGTGAGGAAGTTATTCGGGATGGTCGGCAACATGAAGAAAAGGTGGTGCAAGGACTGTGGGAAGTTCCACTAGAAAGTTAGGGTTTTCCCCCTTAGGATTTTTGTAAGATATGACTAGGACGTCATATGATTTTAGCGTGGGGGAGAGCTAGCTAGCTAGATCTTTAAATTTTTGCCTTAGTAAGTTTAGTTTGGTTTGGTTTAGAGTTTGTGAGTTAAATTTTAGGTGTGTTTTTAAAATTTCCGTTTGAAGTGTGTTAATTTAGTGTTCAAGTCGAAAAATCAAATAAAAAGTGTCTTTTAATTTTTGTCTCATGCGATGCTTTTTCTTTCTTTACTCGTATGTTTTCCCTTAATTTTTGATATATGAGCATGAGCATTTGGTTTGAAACATTTACCGTGGTGCTTAGTGGAGTTTTTACCTTTAAAAGTACCCGCACCATACTCTGATCTAGAACCTTGTTTCGGTTGTGCTAAGTTTGATGCTAATGTTGGAGGAGTTTAATTCTGAAAATTATATGAAAAACCCTTGTAATAAAGGTTAGCAAACTCTCTTTTTCCAAGTTGAGAGACAAAGAAAAATCCTATACAAGGCCAACTCAATATCCATTCCACCATAAGTGCGGTTAGCATGATGAGTTGGGCTAGGATCCTTCTCTCTTGGAAGTTTTAATTTCGAGCAATGATCATGTCCTTGTATATATCTTTTATTGCTAGCCTCGTCATGCATTCGGTAACGAGACTCTCACATCAAAAGTCCCGTACATCGCCGAATTCCATACCCAAACCATAATATCTCTTTTGTACATCGTATTCCTTGAACACAACCTATGTTCGAAGTTTCGTCTCGTCTCTAGCATGGATTTCATTTAAAATTCAGATTGTATTTATGCAAGAAAAGATGAGCAAAGAGCTTCGGAAGAGAGGTAAAGATGTCAAGAGAGAGAGATAAGTAAAAAATATATATATATGTGTATGGAGAGAAAGAGAAAAAGAAAAAGAAAAGGAAAAGGAAAAGAAAGAAAAAGAAAAAGAAAAAGAAAAGAAGAAAAGAAAGAAAGAAAGAAAGAAAGAAAGAGGAAAAGCAAGAAAGGTATGAAGAGGGATGAATCAAGTGAAGATTAAATAAAGTGTAAGGAAGGATGTCACGTTGTTGATTAAGAGACGAATCTTCCATTTTTTCCAACCATGTGCAATCCGACAACGAGGATGTCATCGGTGCCTCGTAGTCTTATTTTCTTTTGCCCTTGCACATGTCCACCATTCTATATCTTCTTATCCTTGACATGCCCACATCATGGTTTAATTCTCATGATCATTGGCTTTGAAAGGTAAACAACCATTAGAGGAATTTCTTAGCTTGACAATATTTGTGTTGATTTCACTAGCCATACCTATAGCTCCACCTTACATGATAATATGAGAGACTTGTGGGAGGTGAGAGTTTATGAATTGTTTAGGATAGCCACTTCATATGAGCGACATGTGAGAACTTGGAGAAAGGATTTTGTCTAATACTTGTTGCAGGAATTTTATTTTTCAAAAATCATGAAACTCCTCCGATGGAAGCAAAGAAGTAAGCATGGCTAGGATTGAGGACCTCGAGTGAAAGGTATGAGTTGTGGGGTAAATCTCGATTTGGTAAAAATTCTAAACGCCCATGTTTATGTATCATGATCATTGCCTCATGTTTATTGTATTAAAGATAAAGGATTGACTAACTTGTGAAGGAAGAATTAGCGGAGTATGTTTTCAACACCATGGACAAAAGTTCTTTTGCAAGGAACTTGCTCAAGGACGAGCAAGATCTAAGTGTGGGGGAGATGTTGACGGTGTATTTTGGTACACCAAACATGTTCATTACACTTTGGTTTGGACTTGATTATGAAACTAACCCGCCACTAGGCACAGTAATGATATAACAAGTTCATCTTTGTATGTGCATTTGGAAGTGTTATGTTTTTGCAGGAAAACATGGACAAAAAGGACGAAGTCACAACAAGTTCAAAGGAGCAAATGAGGAGTCCCGTTCGTGTTCGAGAGCATGATGAAATCACTCCCAAAGGTGGCAAGGACCGAAGTGTTACAAAGGAACATCCCCGAGGATTAAAGCGTAAAAGACCGAACTTCATGCGAGAAGACCATCTATCTTGGACGCGAGGATGACATCGTCAAAATGATGCAATTGAAGGGGGCAAAGTGCAAAATGTCAAGAGGACCCACGTGCGCAAAGGGGCGACCGAACCAGGTCAAAATGGGCCTAGGCCGGTCGGCCCAGGCCGGTCGGGCTGGCCCATTCCGACGTTGGTTCGGCCCCCCATTTCTTGAGCGTGAAGATGATGCAACCATAAGTACGTGGAGGCGCCGCCATTCGCAAGGAGAGAGCCATTCGCCTGAGAGGCCGTCCACAAGCTAGAGAGGAAGGAGAGGAGAGAGATCATTCGCGAGGAGGATCGCTCTACTCGAAGGAAGCAACCACAAGCGGAGGAGGACGTCGAGGCCCTGCCACGACACCCCCGAAGGAGAAGGAAGACACCGTCGGAAGCGTCACCATGATCAACGGTGCTATGTCTAGCACCTTGATGGGGTAATCTTCTCATTTGTCGATGAAGGACCGGATTGGCGACCAGAGAGGGGGGGAGTGAACGGGAGCTGATAAAAATTCTTTCTCAAAAGAACTCGGCCTATGTCCCAATCGCAACTCCGAGGGTCACACACGATCAAGCGGAAGCACACACAAACCTCTCTCGAGACCTTAGGAACAAAGCTTGAAAGCCTAGGAAGCAAAGCGGAAGCAAGCATGAAAGAGCTCAAGCAACAAAGAGGAAGGCTGAGACCTACCGGGTCAACCGGCCACAAGTGTCCAGGTCACCCTGAGGCATCCAGAGCCGCACCGGGTCACCCGGCCACATGTGTCCGGGTCAACCTACCCCCTTCGGGTTACCCGGCCACTAGTGTCCGGATCACCCGGGACAGCCAAGAAAACTGGCCGCGAATTCGCTCCAAACTTTCGATCAACGGATCTCCCAAATTGCTTGGAGTCTTGAGACGAAATTTTGGGGAGATGATGAACACCCCAAGGGGAGTATATGCCCCAAAAATTTCTGCCTCTAACTCCCTACAACTCTCAGAATCACGAATCCTTGCTAAGAACACTATGAACTAGGGTTCATCCGAAAATCAACAAATCGAAGGCCAAATCCGGTGTTTGAGGGGTCAAGATCATCCACAAAGAGGCATAAGACAGTCACCCATGATCCCCCAAAGAAATCCGGAGAGAAACGCCCTCAAATCGACGAATCGAGCGACGAACAAAAATCCTCCAAAAAGGACCCTGAAAATCACAGAAAAAGAAAAACGTCGAGAGCAATGGATTTGGCACGAGATTGAGAAGGAAGATTTCACTATGAATATCTTAGCCAAATCCGGTTACAAGCCACTCTCAAGAATCACAAATCTTGGATGGCAAAAAGCTCAAACAAAGAGCCAACTCTCTCCTCTCACCTTCTCCCCCAAAAGCACCCCAAAATGAAAGAGCACTCCCACCACTAGCCAAAGAGTTGCCTGAAATTCAGCCACTCCTCCTATATATAGGCCCTCCGGAAATGACCGAAGTGACCCTACACTAGGAGTTACAACACAAGCCCTCACAGGGGCATTTTGGTCAACACATGAAGTTCTCCATCGGACGACCATGCATCCACTGGGCCTTCGCGTACTCCCGACGCAAGCACCACGATCATGCCACGTGTCGCCCACTTCGAAGCTTCTCGACGCACCCGGATCCCGTCTCTGCCCGCCGAGCCTTCGATCTTGGTTTTGTGGCTCAACCAAGGAACCCCGACGGTTTCGTGGTGAACCACCGCAAACCCCGCGGACTCGGTGCAGCCTCCACGCCAATCCCACTCATGACTTGACCGCCACGTCATCTCGGCTCAGTGTTGGTTTTGTGGCCAAACCAACAAACTGTCGTGCTCGGCTTTGTGGAGAAACCAAGGAACCCGACGGTTTTCTGGTGAATCACCGAAAACCCCGCATGCAAGGCACAGCCTCACCTCGCCAAGCATCGGGCCCGCCAAGCCTTTCACCTCCGACTCCCGGACGGTCTACTCGGTCTTGCCCCGTTTAATGACTTGGCCGCTACCTTGCACCAGCTCGACCTTGGTTTTGAGGCTCAACCAAGAAACCGTACACGACTTCGTCTTGCTTTTCTTGCCACCATGCGGCCTGCACTTGATCCCGTTCGGCCACCGGGTCCATCAAGCCAAGCCTACTTGTCTCTCCACTCCTCGGAGGCCACACAAGCTAAGACCTTTCGCGCCCGCTCTTCACCTGCACCAACGCAAATCAAGCCGCAACCTGCACCTGCAATACTCGGCCAAGAGTCAGTCCACACCACGTTGTCAATCACTCATCACACCAAGGAGCGACCATCCACCGGTCCTCGGATGCTCCGGTCCTCAATCTCCCCCTTGATAAGTGCATTGACAACACACATAGTCACCAATTCATAAGAGAAATAAAAACAAAAATAAACGAACAAAGAACTCAAACAAGTGATCAAAAGCCAAACAAAAGCTAAAACAAGATCACTTGAAAGAGCAAATCTCGGTCCCCTAAGGCAAGGGCAATGGCTCAACACAACCGAGACAAAATGCTCCAAAATGCCGACTCCTCGAGGGGAGGCAGAAGGGCTCGACACCATCGACAAAAGAGCAAAGCACAAAGCAACTTCCAGGCAACACAAAGAGCTCCCAAAGCATGAATGCAAGCTCCCCCTGAACAAATGCGTGCAAACTCAAGTTCTCCCCCTGAACTGAGTATCCATCTTTTTCTCCCCCATGACAAAACTCTCCCCCTTGTTACAAAATGCATCTCCCATGAATTGGATGCACATTTTCTCCCCCTTGTTGGCAATGCATGAATCAAGGCTAAAATGAGAATGAGCTTCTCAAATAGACAATGAGCACAATAATATCCTTGAAATGAAACATAGAGCATACAAGAAGGCTCAAACATCCGTACAAGCATCGCCAACATGAGAGCAAAGACATATATACATGTGACATGGCTAGGAGCAAATTGAAGCATTTTTCAACAAAAAATCCCTCTCATGAGCATAGGACCTCAACATGGCCAAAGTGAGCACAAACAACATATAACTCACAAACTTCATGCAAGGTCACAAGATCTTATCACAAGGTCATCATAAACACCTACAAGCTATCTCATGTCATGTCAAAGCCACCGAGCCATGTGTCTGCTTCTAAACATGAGACTTCTCAATGGTAGACATCATGCAACGGTTTAGCACCCAAGATAAGGAATTTAAAGCACATATGACATGGAAGCATGTTTTTCAAGCATAAGCATTTCAATATACCAATTTCATGATTTAAAATTAAGCATGGTACATGAAGTGCCTTTACGGCAAAAAGAAGCTTAGGCTCCTCCACAAGGTAACATGTAGGCTAAACATTCATGATGACAAATGGGTCTTTGACCCCAAATGAAAAGAGCATGATACCCAAGCACAAATTAAGCAAGATATAGCCATATGAGCACAATTTGAGCATGAAAGGCATTCAACTCACAAGAGAGGATCACATTAAGCATTTTCACAAAATGTAGCCATTTCACATGCATACACATCCAAAGCTTGTCAAGAGCATAGCTACACATCATAAGAGCTCACAAGCATGATCATAAGTTCATATCCAACATATCACGATGATCAATGTATATGAGAGAACCACATCCTCCAAAGCATATGATGCAAATGCAGTCTATGATACAAAGATGCTGAAAATGATATGTGACATGAATGGACCATGCAAGATGCTTATGTACATGAGATCCCAAACCCAAGCTCAAAAAGGACAAAAAAGCACAAAACTCACAAGCTCCCCCTAAACACATGCACTAGGGCCAAAGAGCATACAAAGCTCACCCTAAATACATGCGATAGGGCAAAGATCACAAAGAAACCAAGTGGTTTTCATAAGCACAAGAAGAAGGAAAACTCACTATACATGTGTAGAGAGGCTTTCAAAAGCCATCCAAAGCGGTGTGGAGAACCATCTTGTCTTGATCACCTCATGGGCCAAAAATCAAGTACCATCGAGCTCATGTTCTCCAACCGTGTCTCCATACCTACACACAAGGAGACAAAGAAGACCGAGCCTTGGATCCCAAAGGGTTAGCAAGCACGTACTTGGGAATCCAATACTTGGTCACACAGGTAAGGGATGCACTCAACTTATCAAGTGGGTTAGCATGATGCAAATGCCGGTTTGAGTGAAAAGGATTTCTAACACTCTCAGAATCATGCCTCAAAGGAGCAACTCGCGAAGAAAACCGAGTGCTACCATAAGCAAAAAGGCAAAGATCCTTCGAGGTCGTAGGAGAAGAACCAACAAGAACACCAAGGGAAACATGTAGTGGAACAACACAAGAAGAACTAGAAACATGTCCACGAGCATGGCCTAACTCACTAGAAAGGGTGTCATAAAACCCGTCCACAAATTGTGCCTTCTTAGGCGCACAAGTGTCCATGCCATGAAAAGGACTATGAACAACCAAAGGCCTAGAAGCACTAGCACGCCACATTGTCCTTGCCCGGCGGTAGCAAAAGCTCTATTGATGCCCATCCTTCCCACAATGAGAGCAATGGTACAAAGGCCTATCGGGAGGCACGATCTGAGTAGACGAATCACCATTCTCTTGTAAGTGAGAAGTCCCTTAGGACTTAGAGCAAGAAGCGTCAACCTCAACACTCGACTTGGTGCCAACATTAGAATCACACGTGCCATGAGAAAGGCTACGTGGCTTCTTAAAAGCTTTGGCACGCACACGTCACTCATGCTTGACACGACGAAAGCAAAACTCCATGGTATGCCCATCTTTCTTGCAAAAGGTGCAATGGAACCTCGGTTTGGAAGTATGAGTTCCAAAGAAGTGAGAAGCACCCTTGCCATTGGAATCATCTTGGGCAGTACCGGAAGAAGAAACAAGCTTAGGAGTAGCTATGGAAGAGCTATCCGAAGCACTAGCACACTTGCTACCATCCAAAGACTCACGCTCAAGAGAAGAAGTCGACTCCGGTTGAGAAGAAGCAAATTTAGAAGCATCAACATCGGAGTGACAAGAGAAGCGAGAATCCAAACCCTTAGCACAAAGCCTCTTGCACCTTGTGCGCAAAACCTCATTTTGAGACTTGAGGCGCTCACAAGTACCACATGTCATATTTCTCAAATTATTGATTTCTTCTTCAATGCATTTAGCATATGTGGTACGCAAGAGTTCATTTTCTTTCTCAAGGTTGGCACTCATCTCATCATGCTCAACCAACTTGGCGCTTATATCCTCGCGCATCTTTTTCAAAGCCAAAACTTCACTTTCCAAATCAAGGCAAGAGGTGCAAACGAAGTCACATGAACAAGCAACATCATTTACATCTCGCAAAGCATTATCATCATCACAAGAAGTATGGCAAGCACCCTCTACAAGCAACAAAGAGCACTTGCTACAAGGCATAAACTTTAACTCATAAATTTCAGCCCTAGCATGCTCAAGTTCATCTACACATGTGGTGTGAGTCAATTTTAGTTCATTTATTTCAACAAGCAAAGACTCACAAGAAACACATGGCAATGAAGCACTTGTCTCCAACAAAGCAATCTTACTTCTAGCCACATCAAGATTTATATTCAAAGCAACACAAGAGTTGCACAGCATAGAAACATTAGATTTCAACAAGTCAATTTTAGATTGCAAGTTAGCAAGAGATGATCTCAATTCATCATTCTCAAAATCAAGATTGTCGCATGCTCTTCTAAGAGCTTCAACATGCTTATTGCGACAACTAGTTTCATGTTTTAGCTTCTCATTTTCAGCACACAAGGCATCACAAGATTTGCATGGCAAAGGAGAGTTCTTAAGCTCAACAAGCATCTCGCCATAAGCACAAAGACGAGTGAACAAACCAATGATACCTTGGGAGAGCTTTACTTTACTTCTCTTGATAAGCTTGTCTTGGATATCATCTTCTTGAGCCACCAAAAGCCGCTTCAATGCCATTGCTTCCTTATCTTCCTTCAACTCCTCAAACTTCCGTCTCCACTTGTGGTCATCTCCCGATGCAAACTCCATCACATCGATCTCTGAAGACAAAGACACACAAGAAGAAGTGTTTGGTGCCATAATCAAAGCACCGGTTAGGATTAGTTGAAAGCAAGCTCAAAACGCGCAAACCAATGCCGCGAGCAAAAGCGCCCTTTTCTCTGTCGCCCTATGGATCACAAAGCCAGTTAAGGTGGAGTGATCCATAACCAAGCTCTGATACTAATTGAAGGACCGGATTGGCGACCAGAGAGGGGAGGGAGTGAATGGGAGCCGATAAAAATTCTTTCTCAAAAGAACTCGGCCTATGTCCCAATCGCAACTCCGAGGGTCACACACGATCAAGCGGAAGCACACACAAACCTCTCTCGAGACCTTAGGAACAAAGCTTGAAAGCCTAGGAAGCAAAGCGGAAGCAAGCACGAAAGAGCTCGAGCAACAAAGAGAAGGCTGAGACCTACCGGATCAACCGGCCACAAGTGTCCGAGTCACCCTGAGGCATCCTGAGCCGCACTGGGTCACCCGGCCACATGTGTCTGGGTCAACCTACCCCCTTCGGGTCACCCGGCCACTAGTGTCCGGATCACCCGGGACAGCCTAGAAAACTGGCCGCGAATTCGCCCCAAACTTTCGATCAACGGATCTCCCAAACCACTTGGAGTCTTGAGACGAAATTTTGGGGAGATGATGAACACCCCAAGGGGAGGATATGCCTGAAAAATTTCGGCCTCTAACTCCCTACAACTCCCAGAATCACGAATCCTTGGTAAGAACACTATGAACTAGGGTTCATCCGAAAATCAACGAATCGAAGGCCAAATCCGATGTTTGAGGGGTCAAGATCATCCACAAAGAGGCACAAGGCAGTCACCCATGATCCCCTCAAAGAAATCCGTAGAGAAACGCCCTCAAATCGACAAATCCAGCGATGAACAAATATCTTCCTCAAAGGACCCTGAAAATCACATAAAAAGAAAAACACCGGGAGCAAAGGATTTGGCACGAGATTGAGAAGGAAGATTTCACTATGAATATCTTAGCCAAATTCGGTTACAAGCCACTCTCAAGAATTACAAATCTTGGATGGCAAAAAGCTCAAACAAAGAGCCAACTCTCTCCTCTCACCTTCTCCCCCAAAAGCACCCCAAAATAAAAGAGCACTCCCACCACTAGCCAAAGAGTTGGCTGAAATTCAGCCACTCCTCCTATATATAGGCCCTCCGGAAATGACCGAAGTGACCCTACACTAGGAGTTACAACACAAGCCCTCACAGGGGAATTTTGGTCAACACATGAAGTTCTCCATCGGACGGCCGGTCATCCACCGGGCCTTCGCGTCCTCCCGACGCAAGCACCTCGATCATGCCACGTGTCGCCCACTTCGATGCTTCTCGACGCACTGGGATCCTGTCTCTGCCCGCCGAGCCTTCGGTCTTGGTTTTGTGGCTCAACCAAAGAACCCCGACGGTTTTGTGGTGAACCACCGCAAACCCCGCGGACTCGGTGCAGCCTCCACGCCAATTCCACTCATGACTTGACTGCCACGTCATCCCGGCTCGGTGTTGGTTTTGTGGCCAAACCAACAAACCGTCGTGCTTGGCTTTGTGGAGCAACCGAGGAACCCGACGGTTTTCTGGTGAATCGCCGAAAACCCCGCATGCAAAGCACAGCCTCACCTCGCCAAGCATTGGGCCCGCCAAGCCTTTCACCTCCGACTCCCGGACAGTCTACTCGGTCTTGCCCCGTTCAATGACTTGGCCGCTACCTTGCACCAGCTCGACCTTGGTTTTGAGGCTCGACCTTGGTTTTGAGGCTCAACCAAGAAACCGTACACGACTTTGTCTTGCTTTTCTTGCCACCATGCGACCTGCACTTGATCCCGTTCGGCCACCGGGTCCATCGAGCCAAGCCTACTTGTCTCTCCACTCCTCGGAGGCCACACAGGCTAAGACCTTTTGCGCTCGCTCTTCACCTGCACCAACGTAAATCAAGCCGCAACCTGCACCTGCAATACTCGGCCAAGAGTCAGTCCACACCACGTTGTCAATCACTCATCACACCAAGGAGCGACCATCCACCGGTCCTCAGATGCTCCGGTCCTTAGTCCATGGGTTGTAAATGATCTTGAGATGTAATCGCAACTTTTATGGTTTCAATCTATCATCTAGTGTTGAAGATGCTTTCATGTTTAAGGTTAGCTACCATGCCGTTTTGGGAGTATAGATCTCACTTCTCCCTTAGAACCCTTCAATACGCCGTGATCATCATAGGTCTATTCACGAATACCTCCGCGTAGTGACAGTACGGGGGGATGGAAAGGGCGAAACCGTGGTCACAACCCCCGGTAGATTAGATCGGTTTTCATATCTTTAAGCGGTTGCATGTTCAAGTATCGTAGACCCTTGGACAAGTGTCTTTTATATATCTTGTGAGTTTAATCGCCCTCTTTAGTGTAGCGTAGTAGTTCTCTAGATTAACCGTAGTTTAGGGTTTGGATAAGTTTGTTCGTAGTGCTAGATCAAACACTTTTAATCCCCTTGCTCCGCGGATTGATAAGAACCTAGGGAATCCCCGTGGTGAAAAATGTGTAGGTCCGTACGCTTGCGGATCGTAGGTGGATACGAGTTTTATCCGTCAACACTTCGCAAACACTTCCGTGAGGTCAGGCACCAGATCGCCTGTCTTCATCTACTTGACCACGATGTCATCAACGTACGCCTCAATTATCCGGCTTATAAGATCTCCAAAGACGCGTCGCATGCATCTCTGGAACGTGGCGCCCACGTTCTTTAGCCCGAAAGGCATCGTGTTGTAACAGTAAGTGCCGAACGGGGTGATAAATGAAATTGCGAGTTGATCCACTATGCACATCGCAATCTGGTGGTACCCGGAGTTCGCATCGAGAAAACAGAGGGTTTCGCACCCCGCCATTGAATCGACTACCTGATCTATGCGAGGCAAAGGGAACGGATCTTTAGGACATGCCTTGTTAAGACCCGTGTAGTCAACACACATTCTCCATTTCTTATTCTTCTTCTTCACAAGTACAGGGTTAGCAAGCCACTCGGGGTGGAACACTTCATGCATAAACCCTGAACTAAGAAGTTTCTTGATCTCCTCGCGGATGGCCTTGCATTTTTCATTATTAAAGCGGCGGAGGCGCTGCTTCACTGATTTCGGTCCCGGCTTGATGTTCAGTTTGTGCTCGGCACCCTCTCTTGGGATTCCCTTCATGTCGGAGAATTTCCATGCGAACACGTCGAGGTTCACTTTGAGGAAGTCGACGAGCGCGCTTTCCAATTTAGGATTGAGCGTCGTCCCAATACGGAGCGTGCGGCCATCATCAGAGACAGCCGCATCCTTGACGTCCTTAGCGAGCTCGAAAGAGCAGGCCGCACGTTTGGATGACTCGGGGATGTCCGGGTCCTCGGAGGGAGGCTCGGCGTGGAGCCTCTAGGACTGGATGAGCATCTCAGCGAACTGAAAACACTCCGCATCGCATTCGTATGCGTGTTGGAACGTAGTCCCCACTGTGATGACCGCCTTCGGACCGGGGATCTTCAGCTTGAGGTACGTACAGTTGGGCACAGCCATAAACTTCGCGTAGGCCGGCCTCCCAAGCATGGCGTGGTATGTCCCCGAGAACCCCACCACTTCGAAGGTGAGGGTTTCCGTGCGGAAGTTCCGCAGCATCACAAATGTGATGGGCAGATCGATCTACCCGATTGGGAGTGCCTCCATTCCAGGGACGACCCCGTGGAACGGTGTAGGCGATGGGCGCAGTCGGGACCGCGAGATGCCTAGGCTGTCGAGCGTCGACACGTACATGATGTTGAGGCCGCTCCCCACGTCCATCAGCACCTTGTGGACCCGCTTGGTCCCGAAGAACGGAGCCACCACAAGAGGGTAGCATCCCGGCTGTGGTACGCGGTCGGGGTGATCCGAACGGTCGAAAGTGATCGGAGTTTCCGACCACTTGAGGTACGACGGCGTTGCTGACTCGGTGTTGTAGACCCCACGCTGGATCAGCTTCTCTTTGTGTCTCGAGGGTCGTGCCGGCATCCCACCAAAGATCATGTGTACGACGCCGTCCTGGCCGGGGTACCCAGCTCCCGCATCATCGTCGTCGTTGTCGGGAGGAGGCGCGCCCTCCTTCGGGGGGTCTGCCACCTTGGGCTTGAGCGTGCCGGTGACGTAGTTCTTCATTAGCCGGCAGTCCATGAGCGCATGCTTGACAGGCGTCTCGTGGTTGGTGCACGGCATCTCCAAGAGCCTCTCGAAGTGGTCCTTCGGGGGACTGTTCTTGGGCGGGTTGTTCTTGGGTCGTGTGGCCTTGCGCTCAATAGCCGCGACGAGGTGGTCATCGCGGCGACGCTTGTCATTATACTTCTTCTTCTTGGACCACGAGGAGGGCCCCTCACCATCGTCCATGACCTGTTTCCCCTTGCCCTGAGGGGTGTTCAAGGTTGCCGCGACCGCCTCCTCCCCATCAGCGTGGTTGGTTGCGATGTCGAGAAGCTCCCGAGTGGTTCTCGGGGTCCAGCGCCCTAGTTGATGGATGAGGGTGGTGCAGGTGGTGCCATTCTGGAATGCCGATATGGCGTCGTTGTCTGTGGCGTCGGGGAGCTCGGTGCAGCACTTGGAGAAACGCCTGATGTAGTCGCGCAGGCTCTCACCCGGCCTCTGCTTGCAGTTCTGGAGCTCCCACTGCTTGCCGGGCCGCGCGTATGTGCCTTGAAAGTTGCTGATGAAGGTCTGACGCAGCTCCGCCCAGCTGTTCATCCTGTCGCGTGGCAAGTGTTCGAGCTAGGTTCGCGCGGAGTCGGCGAGGTAGAGCGGTACGTTCTTGATGATGAAGAGATCATCCGTCGCTCCTACCGCGTGACACGTGAGCCTATAGTCCTCCAGCCAAACGCTAGGGTTGGTCTCCCCGTCGTACTTGGGACCGTCGTCGGCTCTCGGAACCGTGAGGGAACTGCGCATCACGCACCTTCTGGCTGAAAGCGCGAGGCCCCTTTGGATCGGGCGTCAAGCTGTGGCCTCGACCCTCCTCGCTGTCATAGCGCCCTCTACGCCTTTAGCTGTACCGCCGGCATGGGCGGTGCTCGTCATGGTGGTCGCGGCCGTCGTCGTGATTGCTGCCGTAGCCGTACTCATAGTCATCATCGTCGGCTGCTCGGCGGCGAGCTCGGAGCAAATCACGGGTGTCGTGGTTGGGTCCCAGGCATTGCTTGACCATCGCTTCACCAGCCTTCGCCGTGGCTCTGATGCCGCGACGGAGGTGGGTCCTGGCGCCGCACAGATTGCGCTACCCGCGCCTCGCGTGACGACCGCTGACGCGATGCAGAGCTTTCCACCTCCTGTGTAGCTGCCGTCTCGAGGAGGGTCTTGAGTTGCTGCCGCACCCTTCTCTCTTCGGGGGTGGCTGGCTCGGGACAGCCGCGCAGAAGCATGGCCGCGGCTACCAAGTTCTGTGACACGCGCTTGAAGAGCGGCGTGTCGCCTCCGTCGACAGCGGCATCCTCGTTGATGCGCCAGTTCACGTCATGAGCACGTGCGTGAGCCGGCGGTGTCTGGTCGCGGGGCCTGGACCGCTCGAGATCCTGGCGGTGGTCCCGCTGCTCGTCCTCTTGCTCGCGACGTTGTTCACGCCGCGGGTCATGCTGAGGGTCGCGTGGCCGTTCCTCCTCCCCGAGCGCCTGGTGGAGGTTTGCCAGCTCGTCGTCGAGCTGGCGCCTGGCCTCGGCGATCTCGTCGAGGCGCGCCCGGCGCTGGGCATCCGTGGCGCGATGGCGAGGTGCCTCCTCGCCATCTGTTGAGCTGCTAGCGCTCCGGATGTCGCAGACGAAGCACTCGCGCGTGAAGTCTGGCGGAGATGCCGGTGATCCCCACCGTGCGGCCATGGTGCCCGGGGTGGTGTAGGACGCCCTAAGCGCGTCCACGTAGGCTGTCACCAGATCGTCCGGGAGGCCCCGCTGTCCGTTGGGGTACATGGCGCTGTACCACTCCATGAACTCTCCACAGGTCAGCGGCTCAGACCCGCTGGCCTGGAAGAGATAGTAGGCCGCAAGCCTGAAGCACTCTTGTGTTGGGTTTTTCCCCAACATGGCCATGATCGCCTCGCTCGTGAAGCCATGAACGAAAGCGGTGCGCCCCGCCGCCGTCGTAGATGCGGTGGGGTGCGTGGGTTGGGCGTAGATGTTCCTGACGACGGACTCCGCCGGCCTGGTGTAGATGAAGCCGATGGAGCCAAAGAGCATGGTGGTCCCGGGAGTCAGCGAAACTCCACGGGCCTCCATCCGGATCGCAGTGGAAGTTCGGCGAGACACACGATGTGCCCCTACCTGGTGCGCCAACTGTCGGGGTTCTCTACCACCGGCAGTAAATTTGTATCGATCGTGTGTCGGACCCGGATGGTTAGCACAGGAGACACGACGGTTTATACTGGTTCGGGCCTCCTAAGAGTAATACCCTACGTCCAGTTTCAAGCGATTGTGTTCTTATGCTAGGAAAGTCTGTAGTAGGGGTTACAAACTGGTCGAGAGAGGGTGTCGGAGCCCAAGTCCCTGTGGGTGTAGCTTGAGCTACGTGTGTGTGGTGAGTGGGTGTCGAACGATCAACCCTTAAAACGGTTGCCCTCCTCCCCCTTTTATAGACACAAGGGTAAGGGGTAAAAAGGGAAAACAACAGGTATGCTACAGTGATATGGTGTTGGGATGTCTTTTCCTATGTCGATGTCTGTGAGGAGGCATTGAAGGGCGCTGAGCTGTAGTGGAGTTGGCGATTGCCGTGTGTGCAGGCCGGCACTGTACATTCCGAGTACTTGGCACCTTCTCCGAGCTCTTCCATAGATGACTCACCTCCTTTAAGTGTTGATTAGGCACGCCACATTACGGCCTAAGTGTAGGTAGGCGCCGCCCGTAGAGGGCCACTGAGTACATGTTCGGATGGGGGTAGCGTGCCGCAGAGGTTGGATGGGACGGCGCATTGGAAGCCGCGCGGGCGCACAGTGCCGTTTTACGGCTCTTGTCAGAGTCGGCTACCCACGGGTCCCGTCAGCTGGGGTGTTTGCATGGCATGGAGAACTAAAGCCTTGCGTGGCGCCGTGGGAGGAGTTCAAGCATCGGGGCGGCGACACGTTCGTGTGGGGCCCCTGATCCCGCGCTCCGACCTCCACGTGTGGGCCTCGCCTTAGTCAGAGACGGAAACTACTCGTGCGAATGGGTAGTCAGAGGTGGAGACTACTCGTGTGAATGAGTAGTCGGAGGCGAGGCGGAGAAGTGGTCGGAGGCGAGACAGAAACCACTCGTGTGAACCGTCTGCAAGTCGGGGCCATGACGTCTTGCTAGCGAGGGTCTTAGCGAAGACCTGCTTCTGTCCTTGTCCTGGATCTTAGCCTTGATGTCGTCAATGGTGTCAGAGGACCCCACCTCAAGAGTAATTGTCCCGCTGTTTAGGGGGCCCTAATCGAGGCCCTCGTCAAGTTGTAACACCACTCGGGACTAAAAGGCGAAAATTTACCTTTGGAGGGCTCCCGCGCGAAACACAACGTTTGTCACGGGTCGTAACACCACCCGTGACAAAAGGCCCCCCTTTAGTCTCGAGTTGCAATACCACCCGAGACTAAAGGCCCTTTCGTCTCGGGTCACAACACCACCCGTGACAAAAGGGTGAGGCTTGTATATAAGCCGCCTCGCCTTCCAAATCGGCACACTTATCTGCATTTCGCCCAAAATTCGATCCGCCTCGTCTCCGTTGTCGTTCAGCAGGCGCCACCGCCATCCTCGACACGCCCTTCCCCGACACGCGCCGCCACGCCCTTCCCCGACGCGTCGCCCGGCCGCCGCGTGTGCCACACCTCCTGTCCCCGGCCGACGTGCGGCTCTCCACGACGCGTCGGCCCTCCCCAACGCGCATCTCTCCGACGTGTCGCCCTCCCGCCGCGGCGCCGACGTCTCCCTCCCCGACGCGCCCCTCCTTGACGACGCGCAAGCAGCTCCCTGACCGTACCAGTCGGCCCGACCAGTACGCCGCGCCGCCGCTGCTACTGGCCGAGGGGCCCCCCGTGCGGCCGCCGATGGCCGGCCGGGCCGCGCGCACACGCTGGGGTTTTGGCTTCTTGACGCAAAGCTTACGTCAGCAAGTGTTTTTAATTGGTTTTTAATTTTTAAATTATTTGATTTAGTTTTAAATTTATTGGAATGCAAAGAAAATTTAATTAGAACTAAATCATATATATAAATAATTGTTTTCTAAAACACATACACATTTCATAGTTCCAAACCCGACGACTACCGCGTCGGCTCGAACAAGTGCCTTCCCATCACCTCCCCGCCATTCTCCCACTATGCCCACACGACACCGCCATTCATAGTAAATTCTTGTTTATTCTAGAAATTCATAGAAACTTGTTGTTTATTCCAGAAATTTATAGAAAATTGTTGTTTATTCTACAAATTGAAAGTAAATTCTTGTTTATTCCAGGAATTCTTAGAAAATTCTTGTTTATTCTAGAGATTCATAGTAAATTCTTGTTTATTCCAAATTTTCATAGTAAATTGTTGTTTATTCTAGAAATTCAAAGAACATTCTTGTTTATTCCAGAAATTCATAGTAAATTGTTGTTTATTCTAGAAATTCAAAGAAAATTCTTGTTTATTCCAGAAATTCATAGTAAATTTTTGTTTATTCTAGAAACTCAAAGAAAATTTTTGTTTATTCCAGAAATTCATAGAAAATTCTTGTTTATTTCATAAATTCATAGTAAATTCTTGTTTATTCCATAAATTCTTAGCAAATTCTTGTTTATTCCAGAAATTCATAGAAAACTATTGTTTATTCCAGAAATTCATAGAAACTTGTTGTTTATTCCAGAAATTCATAGAAAGTTGTTGTTTATTCTAGGAATTGAAAGTAAATTCTTGTTTATTCCAGAAATTCATAGAAAATTCTTGTTTATTCTAGAGATTCAAAGTAAATTATTGTTTATTCTAGAAATTCATTGAAAATTCTTGTTTGTTCCAGATGGATAACAACAATGACTGTCGTATGGCCGACATTATTGCTAGTGGTACAAATACCATTGCAACCTTCACCGATGAGGAATGTAGTCAGGCGGACATGTTCTTGAACATACCTCCGACTGAGGAGGACGCCGCCCCCGTCGAGGACACAGCAGAGGACATTCTTGTGAATGATAGTATGGAATGTTCCAATGAGGTATATATATATCATGCATTAATTTCATCTTTATTAATTCTCTAACCTTAATTCTTACATAATTAATTAATTAACGAATCTGCAACTTGTAGGCTTCAGGCTCAACATCAAAAAAGACAAAGAGAGGGCGTACACAAGTACTCACTTGCCATGTGATGTATCATATCACAAAAGTGTCAGAGGTTGGCCAACCATGTGGTCCAAAAAAGATCAAGGACACGTATGTGTCGCAATGCGGGGCCCTTGTAAGGGACAACGTGCCCATCAGCTACAGAGAATGGAAGGGAAAAGCAGATAATCCACATGTGCTTCCAAACTTAGTGAAAGATTTGTTGTGGAATGAAATCATAAAACACTTCACACTACCTCAAGGCGTTGAATCAAACGATGTGAAGCGTTGGACTCTTGCGAGGATGGCAACTCAATTTCAGAAGTTCAAGCAGCTGCTGGATAAAGATTATATCAAGAAGAATCGAACTCCAAATTGGACTGAATATCCCAAGTTAAAAGAACACTGGACGTCCTTTGTGGAATGCAAGAAAAGTGAAGATTTCGCCAAGGCGAGTGCACAAGGGAAGAAAAGTCGTGGTACGAAGGGGCACGACCATCATCTTGGTCGAGGTGGTTAAGCACTTGCAATTCCCAAGTGGCGGAAGATGTAAGAAGACCTTCTCGCACAAGGTACCATACCAGTGGTCTATGAGTGGCCCGAGCGAGTGAAGAATTGGTATTATGCTCATGGAGGCACAATTAACTCTGAAGATGGTACCCTAAATACCCACCCTCGTTACGAGAGGCTGCACTTGAGATATTGAAAATAATTGAAGATGTCAAAGCGGGAGATTGATGGTTGACAGAGAGATGGATGAGCTCACTATGGCGCTCGGGAATCTAGAACACCCAGGACGTTATAGGGGCTACTAAGAGGTAACGTGGAAATTTGCTTTCAAGGGGGAATTTGCCACCTATAGAAGCCGCAGAAGAAGAAGAGAGCGGGAAGAGAAGGAACGGCGCCAAGCGATAGAGCAAAGACTTAAAGAACATGAAGAAAGCATGAAGGAAGAGATTGAACGATGAGTGGCCGCCACCATAAGTTAGATGTCCCAATGTGGAGCACTGCCCCAAGTACAAGTGGATCCTTCTGCTCGCAAAAGCAGTTGTGCTTCCACAGAGGTCCCCGAAGAGCAAAGGGCAATAGAAGGAGTTCAAGTGGACGACAGCCAACGATACCCTATGGATGACATCTGTCGGTGCACCCCATGTGAGCTACACAAGCAATTCAGCAACATCAAAATGAATGTATAATTCATGCTATTATTAGCTCAATAATTGATGCATGACTTAGAAATTTCTGGATAGACATTCATAATGACGGTATAATTCATGCTAATAACTAATTCATTATTTCTCTACATCTATACAGGTGGCGGACGGAAGTGCTTTTGTGCATTTTCCTGGACAGACAAGCCACGACATGCCGATTCCACCTAGCTACGCCTCAGTTAGTGTAGAGAACATTTGTCAACCAAATTTTGAGGAGCTAGAGCTAGAAATCCCAGGAGGTGATGGGGAAAAGACACTTAAGGATGCGATACACGGTATCATTTATGGCCAAAACGTTACATCATAATCCTCGTGAACGAGGGATCAATCCCTTCGAGAGATCCCTTGGAGCCTCCACCATCATCTCCGGGGCCGTCATCACTACCTGCTCGCTCACCTTCTCCACAAGAACCATACAATTCGGAAGAAGCAAGCTCCAGCGATCACGATGATTCCAGCGATCACGATGATGACATCCCTCCAATTCACCTCAGCAACAACCAGCCACAGAGCACATGCCATAGAGGTCTCGAGCACAATCTTGCAAGTCAGTGCAACCACCAAAGAAAAACGACCAGTGAAGAAAAAGCCCGAGCCAAGGAAGCTAACTTGGGAGAGGACAGAAGAAGAAACAGACACGATTTCTAAACAAGAAGTCAAGGACTAGTTACCAAAAGTGAAAGAAGAATGTCGACAGGAACTGCTGGAGGCAAAAAAATAAAGGTCGTCCATAGAGACTCAAGGCTTTCATACGCGAGAAGGAAGAAAGCAAGGGAAAGGTAGAGTTGAAAACGGACTATGATCGTTCAGTGGCCAAGTCTTTTCAAAAGAAGAGACGACGAGGGTCGCCGAATAGTTACATCGAGCAAATACCTTCGTCGACGTCGGGGATTGACGCAAACAAGAACAAGGAGAAGCAAATAGATGCATCGACGAGCAATCCGACTGACTTTGCCTTGGGCCTCAATGCAGAAGAACAAGAAGCTCTTGAAAATATGCTTGCAGAACAACTAACTCATGTCATTAATTTTGTTGAACAAATGGGATTTCATGTTGGTGCTATTCTTGGCCTTCAAGACCTACCAACGGATCAAAATTTCGTACCTAGATGGCGCTTTGAGCTAGGACAACCTTTAGTGAAGCCAGAATTGGTCAACAAGCTCCCAACTAAGATGCGTAAATTTCATGATTGGTACATGAAGAAGTCATTTGCTAGCCTGGAGATGTTTGGCATGCTCGTGAGACCTGAAGATTTTTCCCTTCTAAGCGAGAAGGTGGTCTGGCTCGAATTCAAAGATATCTATGAAGTTTACCAACTGGACGTCGTGAATACCAATCTTATGATGGCCTGGTGTCTGTAAGTGGCATATTTTCATATGTTTATTTAAATTTATTACGTCTCCCGATCTACTAATTAACATTCGGCTTTCATTTTCTGTAGCATGCAACTTACTCTGATGCGAAGGAAGGGTTATTCAAATGTTGCTTTCATGGACCCATCAAAAGTTCACCAATCCGAGGTCCGGAACCAACCATAAACAACAATCGAGATAATCTATAGGACCTTATCTGAGTGTCATTACAAGAATTCTATACTACTGCCTTACAACTTCAAGTAAGTGCGATTGTCATCTAATTATCCTTGTTAATTCTATTAAGTCAATTCTAATCTTTATGAGCATGCATACAGTTTCCACTGGATTCTACTCATAATCAGTGTCGACAATAGCAACATCATGGTGTGGGATTCGCTGAGAAAAGACCCCTCACACTACCTAGACCTTCAAGAAATATATAGCTTTTACTAACACTCTATCTTTTATTATTTTTCTTTAGAGCTTGGAACAAATTCATTGCAAACCACCAAGGACCATTTAAACCATCAATTAGATGGGTCACTAGTTTTCCAGTATGTAATCCAAATAACAACTTCGGATTGAGAATATTTAAATTGTATAACACTAGTATTTCATAATATGTTGCCCTCTCTACTTTAGTGTTTGAGACAGGAACAAGGAAATAATTTATGCGGGTATTACGTCTATGAGTTCATACACACTTTCACCAAAAACACGAAAGATTATACTGTAAGTAAAATAAACCTATTAATAATACATCATTTCTAACTGCTTATATATTTAATTGTTCGGTGTAACATATTAACCTATTTGCAAATTACAGACAGATATAAAAAGGGATGAATTCATTGAGAAGGATCGTCTCTTGGCAATTCAAGCTCTCATCGGATTCCTCATGGACGAGGTGGTTCATCCAAAAGGAAAACATTTTTACGACCACCATCCAATTGACCAACTCACCTCCGAAGACTAGAAATTCGAATTGAACGATATTTTGATGTATATATACTATTAGGGTTTTGACGTATATACTAGTTTAAGAAAATATTACTTATTTTGATGTGTATAATTATTATGTGTATATATATATTTATAAGTTTATATATATATATATATAGGAAAAATCCATTCTACTCCCAGGTGTAGTTACTCCCACGTTCAAAAACCCACTTTGTGTATGTGTACATACCCATTTATCACTTGGAGTATGTTCACATACCTAAAATAAGATTTATCAAAGTGATAACCATGAAAAAAATTCAGTGGAACTCATAATTTTTTGCACCTTGTGATGTATGTTATTTCCTATATTGAAACATGAGTATGTTCACTAACTCTATGTTTTCTTACACATAAAAAAATAGTATGTCCATATACCACTTTTAAAAATCAAGTATGTGTACATACTTTTTTTAGAAACCTCAAGTATGCAAAGATACCTTCTAATTTGTGAGATACAAGTAGGGGAGTAACTACACCCGGGAGTAGATAAAACTATATATATATATATATATACACACGTACATATACACGTGAGACAACAATTCGAATATACGCTCAAATTGAAAAACAAAAAAAGAGAGATTGGACCCTTTAGTCATGCTTGGTATTACCAACCGTGACTAAAGGGGGTGGGCGCTGGCGCTGGCGTGCCCCCCTTTAGTCCCGGTTCATCACCCGGGACTAAGGGAGGGGGCTTTTGTCTCTCATCATTAGTCCCGATTAGACTTCAGAGACCTAAAGCCTCTACCAACCAGGACTAAAAGCCCTCACCCTACCAGTGTTAGGAGCACTCGGCCCTAATGGCACCTCCACTTCCGTTGGCATCGGCACCTCAGGAACACCCGGGGGTGATGCCACCTCCAATTCAGCCGCTGGCAACGGCAGCTCAGGATTAGCTGAACCTCATGGCACCACTGTTTCGCCCACGGCCCAGGTCGCCACCTCTGTTGTTGCCTGTTGAAATGCCACCCCCGCGGCCAGTGCTCATTGAACAAGATGAATCGCATGACCTGATATGGTCTGTGTTGCTTTGGCTTCAGCAGGTCGGGCCCGCCTGTGTTTTTCACGAAGGTATGTGGGTGTGCCCTTTTTGCCAGAGGGGTCACATGCAATGGACCATTCATGACCTGCTATTACACGCGCATAACATCGCCATTTCGCCAGCCTGGCTGTGGGATACAAGGGCAAGGCATCACGCTTTGGAGTATCTGCTCCAGGACACTCGTTTTGCTGCACTCCGTGCAACGGCGGGATTGCCATGAGCCTGTGATAGTAGTAGTATGTCGTGATGGTAGTAGTATGAGTCGTGATGGTAGATTGCTTGTAGTGTGTCGTTCAAAGTATGTCGCTGTACTTCCACCTATAGTGGATCGATCCATCCTCATGTGTAATCAATGCATATGCATGCATTTGTGTCGTTTGTATTTGGATTGTGTTGTTTCTAATAAAAATGGTAATGTGTGTCTACTCCCTCGGTATAAATTCAGTGTAAACGAAAATTACATTCCCTTGATTTCTTAAAGACTGGATGAACACAAGGCGAAAGTCTGTTTTGTAGTTTTCAGTCGGACCTGATTAAACTGTCACTGCAACGCAATGAAAAAACCAACATCTTACAAGAAAAAAAAAGTAGTAGTAGTAGTATTCAATCAGACCAGATGAACAAAAGGTGAAAGTTCGTTCTGCTTCTTCTACTCCTTCTACTAGTAGAAGTTACCACTAATCCACTAATCAAGGCACCGCTTCTTTGTCGATGGTGCATCCGGCGCCTTGTTGCAGTTGCTCATAGACGAGGATGTCGCTCTGTTGCCACCGCCCATGGAAGATGGTGGTGGACCTCTCTGGGCACCACCCGCGGATGAGGTCGTCCCTCCAATGCCGCCGCCAGAGGATGATGGCGCCGCTCCATGGTGGCCGGTCGAGCACGGCCTTGGAGTCGCTCCATGGCGGTTGATGACGGCCGGTTGATGATGGCCTCTGCTCGGTGAGGATTGCAGAGATCGACTACCGCTGACCGATGAGGATGAGATAGGATGACGACGCTTGGAGACGACATTTCCCCTACGAGTGGTGGTGCTTCCACACCCCTAACCCCTAGCACCTCTTGCCGACTCACGAGGGGTGCGATGTTTCAGAGGCATATGATCTTGGATTTCAATTTGTTCCACAAACTCCGAATCATCAGAGGATGTGTCAACCAACACCCGAATGGGCCTCTGCTCTGCCTCCTCTTCATCAGATAACTGGGGATCCTCCCTTTCATCAGAAGAGGAGGAGGATGTGGCTTGCGCCACACCTCTTGGAGACAATGGCTCCAAGGGGAGAGGACGAGGGTGCTATGCGAGAATGTGGTTTTTTGTTGGTTGCAAGAGTGGAGAGAGGAAGAGGGCGCTGTGCGACAATGGGGTTTTTTGTTGGTTGCAAGAGTGGAGAGGAAGAGGGCACTGGGCGAGAAGGGGGCTTTTGTTGGTTTCCAAACTGGGATATTTATGGCTAGAGGAACCCATTCAGCCATTATTGAAAAAATTGCTCCCGAAATGATTAGAGTAGTTTTCTATAATGTGGGATCCATTCTGGTCAAACTAATTCAAATTTGACCAATTTTATAGTAAATTGTGTTAACACTTATATCTTCATATGAACTTATCGGGAAGTGAGAATTGCATTATTTTGTGGACGAAGGGAGTACGTTCTGAGGAAAGGGGAAAGACTGTTCCACAGAATGTTAATGGTCCGGAAGAAATAATAGTAGTCTAGAAGGTCCTTTTTGCAATACATTAGTATATCAGACCTTTGTAACATTTTTCACTCATTTGTCTTTGTTGGAGCTGAAACTCCTCCATTGTTCTCCCACAAAGTTGGCTATCCTGTCAATGATGCCTCGTCCCTGGGAAAATCTTATTCTTGACATTGTTGTGAGCGTCGCCAATAAGATCAGTGAAGCAAGAGATTTCATCATGTTCAAAGCTGTCTGCAAGGGTTGGAACTGCGCTCGTTCAGGTGAGGCACGCCCGTTTGACCCTTGGATTCTGAAATCTAAATTTATCAGTGAATCTGGAGCATTGACACTCACATCCGTCGCGGATATACAGCTTTTTGGGGTCTCCTTTCCTGCATTGGCTGGGAAAAGGACTAGATTGATTGGTTGCGGCGGATCTGGAAGCCTAGTCGCCTTAGATTGCAGAGATTGGTGCAACACGCTCATGCTGAATCCTTTGTCTCCTCGGAAGCGCATTCACCTTCCTCGACTTCCAAAATGGAGCAAAATGGCTACTCTCCAAGCTTGTATCTTGTGCCTTGGTACAACAGTTGGGTGCAGAGTCATTTGTCATGATTACTTTCTTTTGGCTAGAGAAATCTTCTGCAGCATTAGGGTCATTGCCCGTTTTCATGTGGCATTTGGGTAGCCAATTCGACTAGACTACGCTACCTTCGGAAGATTTCTGGTGCAGTTCTTCTAAACACATGCGGATCTACTTGGGGCAAGATCTTCCAGCACCTCCCCATCCTGTTGGACTTCGGTTGTCATGGGTTATTGGCATGGGCAACTCTTCTCTACTCGAAGGTAAAGACCGATTGTTCCTTGTTGTTCTGGAGGAGAAAAAAGCTGAGGTGGTGGAATTAACTCTGCATTCATTCGTCAGGGACATTTGGCAGACTATTCCCTGGGAGTGAGCTCTTGAATTCCGGAATAAGATCAACTTGTTTGGTCCTGGCAAGTGCATTGTTACAGAAGAGCATGCCATTTCTGGTTTGCCTGACTTGAGGGCAAATCACATTTACTTCATACGAACCTATCATCACAATGAAAAGAATGAGTACTGGATCTACCAGCAGGGAATATGTATTGTTCCAGGTGTCAACACTACTCTTGCGATCCGTATTAAGCAGGTTCGTGGGGACTGGATTTGGTCGGAAGGAACATGGCTGTTTCCTAGCTATCCGTAATGCGGAACTTCGATTATGTACCAGCTGTAATGCAATTCAATGTCCAAATACCTATATTATCAGCCTTCCTCAATTATTCAGCGCATATATATGAGTTTCTACCACAATCACAGTAGGCAATAAGCAGTTACACATTCGATAATCAGGAAGGTCCTTCCAGCAAATCATCGACAGACCGAACAAGTAGCAAACATCATAAGATGACATCTCACAGCTACTCATCACCGCAAAGTTCACACCACGAACAAATAGCAAACATCATTAGATGGTCAAGTAGAAAACACCAAAATACAAGCATGATTAGAAAATCTAAACCATCTACATAGCAATAACACCATGAATCACATTATGCCTCATTATTGTCCTTGACTGACCTCTTATATGAGGTCTGTTTCAGCAATTCCTTCACATTCTTCACCACAATTGATGAGGACATGACACCCATGTATACGATGATGATTGGTGCATGAAATAGAGTAGAAGAAGTCCAGCAAGGGTGTCCAAGTCGAAGAGGAGGCACGAGGCTAATCCGGTTCGAGTCCCCAAGGTGGAGGCCCAAAGCATTTCAAGTTCGAGCCCAGTTTGGAGTTTAGGAGCAGCACTCAATAAAACAGACACCCAGGTCGCATAAGAAGTCAGATTTGGACGCTCTTTATATGGTTGGAAGCACAATTTCATAGATCTTCCAATGGCACCGGTCTCATGCCCAAATGCATCCTGAGTTAGTGGGAATCTTCGAAACAAGTTGACGTTCAGAATCTGCCAAGGTGCTGCGTCACCAGTTTGTTGGGTCTTAGGCCCAGGTTGTGGGCGCCCCACCCTAGGTCGCCCCCAACCCTAGGACGCCCCTTCTCATATACTCAGTAGCCGCTGCCTTAGAAACTTGAGTTTGTTTTACAAGTTAGCTTTAGCTACAACCGAACAGCCGCATAGCGCTGCCTTCGTGTATTGCAGACTCTACCTTCGAGTGATATTAAGATTGCTCGCCTCGAATTCTTGTTCGTTCGTCGATTGCGCACAGGAATTGATCTTCGTGATCAGGCCAGCCTTGCTTCAACAAGGTTGGTAACCACAGGGAGTTGGTTCAGCGATTGCATTGGCGCTTCGGGCTTGCTCGTCGTAGTCAGATCGTGAGGGTCGTCTCCCGCCGAAATCAGATTTATCTCCACTCACCGAAAGATCGGGCACTCCGCCTCTATCAACAATTGTGGCAGAATCTAGGAGTTGCTTCACCGTCTGCAGCTCAGAGACAGTCTCTTGAATCTCCTTGTTAGCCTTTGCACATTCTTCCTTCCACATCCTTGCCTCACTTTCAGCTTTTAGGTACGTGTTGGCTTCACCCTTTTTCTGTCGGAGACAACAGAGCATCGTTTTTCATTTTCTTTCTCATCTCAAACAAGTATGAGTTACCTCCACATAGTATCGCATCATCGTCTTCAACACAACTGCTTTGACATTGGCCACCTCCTTAGCAGTTGTACATGCTTCTTTCCACGACCTTGCTTCTTCTTCTGCTTTTCCCTTCATTTCCATCAGTCTGCAGTCACCGATTTTGTTCATATAATTAGCGATTGGCCACACTAACATCAAATGCAGAAGCAACATTTATTAGAAGTGAAACAAGTTATCGTATACCTCGCAGTAGCATACATACCGACACCTAGGGTTGGCGCCTGTTCAGTCATACCTTAGATGGACAGGCAACCTGTCCTTGCACTTGTTTTCACTAGGATCTAGAACGATAGCTTCACGAGGACCAGGCGTCGGCGATCTGGGGCTATCGGAGTCGACTCCAAACACCTTTAAAATACATGAATATAGTTTGTTAAGCCAGATCTCCAAATCCAGAATTCCCCTTACCTAGTATGACAGATCAAAGTAGCATGGCAAAACAGAGGACTGACCTGACCGGAGCGAGTCTTGCTCCTCCGTTCGCCGCTAGGGCCGCTACGATTCGCCATTCCCGCCACAGGCAAGAGCAGATCTAAGCACCTACGCTAGCTCTAGTCTTTGCCACAAGAAACAAGAGTGTGGTGCCGGCGAGTCTCTTGTAGAGTTGTAGTAGTGTACGCCGTGTCGTCGAGACTTGAGAGAAATGAGATACTCCTATATACACTTGTATACGGGAAAACTTTTTTTTGGCTGTCGCGTGGGCTTTTCTCCCGCCAACTTACCAGAACCGCTCCGTGCTGTTGTTGGGGCTGACGTGTCCAGTTGCCGGGCGCGTGGCGGCCGGCCATGTGGAATATGCAACACTTGGAAACAAGCAGTTACACAATTGTTACTCAGGAAGGTCCTTCCTGCGAAACATCAAAAGATCAAACCATCCGATTTAGGATCAATCCAAATAAACAACATCTTAGCTTTTCCTCTCTACTTATCACTAGGAAGGTCCTACTTGCGAAACATCAACAAACCGGACTTTCCTCGATCATAACTTCCCCCTTCTCTACCTATTGTCATGATACATCCATTGTTCTCCCTCTACCTTCTTTTTTGCCTCATTCCGCAGTTATGCAATGCGTATGAATTCCGAATGGTGAGTATGCTCGAATCAATTAGGAATAGGTTAAACCAAATCGGCATAATAAGATGGCATCTCATAGCAACTCATCACTAGAAAGTTCACACCACCAGTCCACCAACAAGTAGCAAACATCTTAAGATGATCTGGTAGCAAACACCAAAATACAAGCATGATACAAGTTTCACAATAATCATAACTATTGCTGGAACTTCCCCATTTCAGGTTTGGCCTCCTGCAGTTGTTCATTCACTTTCTGCATCTCCTGCCGTGAAATTTTGGTCTAGCAGATCTCTCTTGCATTTCTTAAAGTTCTTTCAGAAGATATGGATGTCTCGTCCTAGGGCAAGGACTTTTCTAGGATCTCCAAATAGATTGAAAACATAATATCTAAATTAGCTATTAAAGTGAAAGTGCTTCAGTACGCACCTAAGAACAAGAAAACTAGGAGGAGTTATACTTGGAGTTACATGCAGGAGTCCCCATTATTAGAACAGATTGATTGGTTTTCTCCTCTATGGCCTGGACCTCTCAATTCCATTTGACAATGGTCCTCCCTCTTGCCAAAACTACCTCTGATCATCTGCCCTGCAAAATTCAGATTGGTACCAATATCCCTAAAGCAAATATCTTTCGGTTTGAGAATTTTTGGTTCAACCATCCCAGCTGTATGGAATAGATCAAGAATGTCTGGCTTTCTCCTGTGCATGTCAGTAATAGTGCACACATTATTAGTGCTAAATTCAAACTCCTCAGAAGAGTGCTAAAACTTTGGGCCAAAAGTTCGTCAAACCTCAGCAAACTCATTGCAAACTGAAATATGACCATTGCTTTCTTGGATAAGATGGAAGAATTCAGAAACCTGCAACCTCATGAGTTCACTTTCAGAGCTATTGTTAAGGAACACATTAAGAATTTGCTTGTTATGCAGAGAGAGTACTGGAGACAGAGATACACCCAGAAGGTAATGCGGTTTGGGGATGAAAACACTAAGTTCTTTCATGCCATGGCCACTAAAAGATACAGGAAAAATGTCATTAGTCAAATTTTAGATGGTTCGGGTAGAATGGTTTCAGATCATAATGAGAAAAGTGCTTTATTTTACCAAGAATTCAGGAGGAGGCTTGGTACCTCTGTGGGCATTTCTATGCAGTTTGATCTTCAAACTCTCATCACTCCCCACAATAGTCTTGATCACCTCCGTCTCCCTATTGGTAAGGATGAAATTGATGAAGTTGTTTGTGAGTTGCCCAATGACAAGGCTCCAGGGCCTGATGGATTCAACACCACTTTTTTCAAAAAGGCGTGGCCCATCATCAGAGTTGATATGTACAGACTTTGTGAAGAATTCTTCCATCATCAAGCTGATCTTAAGAGTATTAACTACTCCTACATAACTCTTGTTCCTAAGAAGGATAACCCCGAAAGTGTTAATGATTTCAGGCCAATTTCTTTGGTGAACTCTGCCCAAAACTTGTTTCCAAATTGATGGCTAATAGACTGCAATCAGTCATTTTGGAGATTGTTCATGACAATCAATATGGATTCATCAAGGAAAGGACAATTCAAGATTGCCTTGGCTGGGCCTTTGAATACCTTCATCAGTGTCATCATTCCAAAAGGGGAATTGTTGTTCTCAAACTTGATTTTGAGAAGGCTTTTGAGCATTCCTTGGTTTTGGAAATGTTAAAAGCTAAAGGCTTCCCTGACAGATGGTTGCACTGGACTGAAGATCTGTTTAGCTCTGCTACTTCCTTAGTTTTACAGAATGGCACTGCTGGGAATTTCAGATGTAGAAGGGGAGTTCGACAGGGTGACCCTCTTTCTCCATTACTTTTTTCTATTGCTGCTGATCTGCTTCAAAGTGTTATTAATCAAGAATATGCAAATGGAAATCTTCTCCCCCCTTTCCCTCAAGATCAGAGTACCCCCTTCCCAGTGGTTCAATATGTTGATGATACTATTCTTGTCATGCAAGCTGATGAAGGCCAGTTGCTTCTCCTCAAGGAGCTTTTGCACAAAGTTGCTCTCTCAAGTGGATTAAGAGTAAATTATCATAAATCCTGTCTTGTTCCCATCAACATCTCCCATGAACATGCCACCTCCCGTGCCAATGCTTTTGGCTGCACTGTTGGTTCTTTTCCTTTTACATACCTGGGCCTGCCTCTTGGGCTCACCAAACCTCTGGTCAAGGATTATGCTCCACTTATTTGCAGAATTGAGAGAAGATTATCTGCCTCTTCACAATTTCTTTCCTATGCTGGTAGACTTCAGCTAGTTAATTCTGTTATCTCTTCTTTGCCAACTTATTACATGTGTACTCTTAAACTTCCTAATACTGTCATTGAGATTATTGATAAACATAGGAAGAATTGTCTATGGAGAGGGAAGGAATTTAGAAACAAAGGTTACAACCTGGCTGCTTGGGATTTAATTAGAAAGCCTAAAGTTAAGGGTGGACTGGGAATCATCAATTTAAGTGTGCAAAATGATGCCCTGCTTATGCAACATCTTGACAAATTCTATAAAAAGGCTAAGGTGCAGTGGGTCAGACTGATTTGGGAGAAATATTACAATGACACAGTGCCTCATCTTGCAAAGGAAAAAGGCTCCTTCTGGTGGAAGGACATTCTTAGACTAAATGTCTTTTTCGGAGGAATTGTTGTCTGCTCTCCTGCCAAAGGGGATACAATTAGTTTTTGGGGTGACTTAATCAATGGGGATATCCTTTCACTCACCTTTCCCAGAATTTTTGAGTTTGCAAAAGATCCAAATATCTCCCTTTGGAACATGAGACAGTCTGATGATCTCCTGGGAAACTTCAGAATTCCAATGACTAGGGCAGCTTACAATGAGTTCCTTCTGGTGCAAGACCTGTTGGATGGATTTCCTGATCCTCAACAAGATGTTGTGGACTCCTGGTCTTTCATATGGGGAAATAATTGCTATTCATCCAGCAGATACTACCAATTTAATGTTAGGGAAGTTCGCCCAGAAAAGTCCATCACCTGGATTTGGCAAACTAAGTGTGTGCCCAAAATTAAATTCTTTGCTTGGCTTTTACTGAATGACAGGCTTAATACCAGGAATATGCTGAGGAGAAGAGAAAAGCACCTTGATGAGGGCTATCACTGCGTTCTCTGTCAGAATGGGGTTGAGGAAACGGTGGAGCACTTATTCTTTGATTGTCCTTTTGCAATCACTATATGGTTTGCCCTTGGCATTTTATGGGATGATGACTCAACCATTCATCACAAGATCTACATTGCTAGGCAGAATTTCTGTCAACCTTTCTTCATGGAGGTGTTCATGATTGGTGCTTGGACCATCTGGAAAGAGCGAAATGACTACATCTTCAATCATATTCCACCAAGCTTCGCTTCGTGGAAATCTTCTTTTGAAGCCGAAGTCAGAGTTCATTTCATCAGAATCAAGAAACTGCTTCATTGCTCCATTAGTCGATGGCTTGATGCCCTGTAATCTTTTCTTTTCGCTCTAGTGCTCCCTGTGTTCTTATTTTTTTCAGTCCTAGTTCTTTTCTTCTCTGGTTACCCAATCTCTGGTTGGGTTGAACTTTATAAGTTTTCCCTAAACTTCTATTTAATTTCAATTGTCGGGGGGGGCTTTGCCCCACGGTTTTTGCTCAAAAAAAAAGAAAACTGAGGGCAGAGCTGATTCTAATTACAAAAGACATTGGAATAAATGTGTCAATGAATGGGTAGGATATTGAGTTTGTTTGGTCAGTCTTTTCTTTTAAATGTTCAAGAAGTTCGTTGTCAGTTGGATTGAAACGGGTACTAATAGGCAAGGGTACCCGTTTCAGTCCAACTGACAATGAACTTCTTGAACATTTAAAAGAAAAGAGTAGCCAAACAAACTCAACGCTCTACCCATTCATTGATGTGTTTATTCCAATGTCATTTGTATTCAGAGCCAGCTCTGCACTTAGTTTCCTTGTTGTTAGGTGAGTATTGAAGCTCTGCCTCTTTCATAGCTAACTGAGATATTATGTTTTATATTTCCCTGGAGATCCTAACCGAGTCCTCCCCCGGGATGAGACATCCAGATTTTCGAAAATAACATTAAGATGTCCTTGTAGAAATAAACTCATCCTTGGAGAAAACTCATCTCGATCTGAAAAATAAACTCATCTCAGTCTAAAAAAAACCTGAATCCCTTGAACCCCATTGTATGAGTACAGTAAAACAACCACCAAACGCCACAGAACCTGGTTGTTTGCTACCTACATAAACTCAGCAAGGGCATGGTTGTCCTAACTCAACCTATCGATCCATCAAACGATGCAAACGCTAACAATCGTGGCAGAATCCAGATGTCCCTTCACGGTCTGCAGCTCCGAAATAGTATCTTCAATCTACCAATCCATAAAATGAGGCAAAATGAAAATACAAGGACCTATCAATCCTATCAATTATGCACCTCAACAAAAATCCATAAAACGAGTGGCTTGAAGCACATCCAGAAGCTAGTAAAATACAAAACCTACTGTAAGACGATGCAAATTGAAAACTAATTGAATCTAACATGAATTGTCTATAGCCTATTAGCTTCTAACACCAATCAAAGTGCAAATCTAATGGTACGATAATGAAATCTGAATCTACCATAGAAACACCTCGAATTGCTTTGATGCCCAACCATGGGAAGAGCTATCTTCTGTCCACACCGATCAGTCTAGAATTCCCTTAACAGAACCTTCCCTCATTCCTACGGAATCTCTTTATCCTCCCGATCCTCCAAATGAATCACTTCTCAAGGACACCATGAAGGAGGAATGGCTAGAAGGAGTGAGACACTTTTCCGAAGCAATTTGGATTACTTCACCCTCTACGATCCTAGCTTCTAAAAAGTTGTCCCTTCAGACACATCCTTAAATGTCGGGGGGTTGCTTGTGTTGTGCTGCACATGCTGGACAAGATCAATGTCAACCTAGAATTCCACATCTTCGATATCCTTGATATCAATATTCTCCAAGGCTAACCACTAGAAAAACTTCTCGATCCATATCAAGGGAGCCAATATGAAAAGCTTACGGGAGCCGCTTTTGCTACTCCTATCTCTTGCTTAGAAAATCTTTCGGCAAAGATTGCTCTCGAGCAGAACCCACTCGATGATGTCATGCATACATCCCTGTTCATACCATCCAAGCCCGTTCTCTTTGAGGTTGCAAAATTTTCTGCCCCCAAAGCATACGAATTGGGAGAAACCCTTCACTTTTGTGAAGACGAACATTTATCATCACTCTCGACCGAATTTGAGCCTCTTCCCACTGACCCATATTATGTCATTTTCGACCTTGATTGGTGTCGGGCATACACCCTAGGTACTCATACAAGGAAGGATGAAGACAGACTCCTACTAGAATTCCCCTGTAATCCTACTAGGACTCATTCCGTGTAATCCTACTAGGACTCCTGCCTTGTAACCGACTAGGAACCCGCCCCCTGGACTATATAAAGGAGGGCCAGTTACCTAGGAGGACATCTCAACCAACCCAACACCCAAGCGCAGGGCGCCATGCTTGATACCCCAAACAGGATGTAGGGTTCGCTACCTTGGCGGCCCGAACCTGTATAAATCTTGTGTCCCGTGTCCTTGCGCATACTTTCGAGTTCCAGGTCTAGTGATCCCCACCACAATCAACCACCTCGGGTACCCCCTTGGTGGGTTTGCCGGTCTAAAACACCGACAGCTGGCGCACCAGGTAGGGGTGATCGTCATGATCACCGGCAAATTCGAAGGACCTCATCATAAAAATCAATCATTCAAGATCAATCTACTCGTCTGGTTTCAAGCATCAAGTGGTAGACGGAGCCACCGACGGAATTTTCATCCAAAGCGGCAACATGTGCAAGCTCCAATCCACATCGAAATCAATCTACTCAGGAGTTACAGCGAATGGGATCATGTGTGCAACAAGACAGATCGTCCGTCCAGCTGTTGCTGTTGTCCGTGTGCCCAACAGAAGTCATCGAGTTCGATACCGGAACGGAACGGGAGTCCGACTCCAAAACAAGTCCAAGCCTTGTCCGCATCCTATCTGTTGACCAAACGGACTCACGGTCCTGTACCAGTACCCGCACACGGCAAGCATCAGGAAGCTATGCTATTTCACGGAGATCAAAACAAAAGCTAAACAAGGCTGGTCATTGGTTTGCACATAATAAATCCAAGCAAAGCATTGCGGTTGATTCCCGCAAAGCATTTAAGGAATTTTGCCTTTCTGCTACACGCACACGGAGAAGCTACCAGGAGGTTACAAGACCATCACTTGGGGTACACAGAAAACGTACATGAGCACTATTACGCCTGCACCCGGCTGCATCGGATTACTTCAGCTACGCCGTGCGTCGCGACTACTCCGTCGTACGCCGCGACTACTCGTCGTCCGGTTGCACCAGCTCTACTGCGCCTATGCCGTGCATCCGGACGCGCCATCTTGCCGCTCGACTTCTCCTCGGTCGGTCGCACTGGCTCTTGCCGTGCGCCCGGTCACTGCGTCTCGCGGCTCGACTACTCGTCGCCCGGTCGCACCGGCTCTACTGCGCCTATGCCGTGCATCCGGACGCGCCATCTTCACCGCTCGACTACTCGTCGCCCGGTTGCATCGGCTCTACTGTGCCTATGCTGTGCATCCGGCCGCGCTGTCTCGCCGCTCGACTATTCACCGGCTCTACATCAACTCTGCCGTGCGCCGCGACTACTCGTCTTGCGGTCGCACCGGCTCTACCTTGACTACGCTATGCCACACCGACATCATCTTCTGGCCGCATCGTGTCGGCTATTCATCCCGACTAGTTTTCCAAACTAGACGAGAATGGCTGCCACACCCCCAATAACTAGTCGGAATCAACTTTGAATGGTCAACTTTAGCAACAACCGTCGCGGTTCCATCGCCGACCGCCACGACTTCATCAACAGTCTGCCCAGGCAGCAAAAGCTAAGTCATTTATTTAAATGATTATTTTTCGTTCCTTGGCTTGTTTTCCTCATCATGCAGGACAACATGCCGACTACCTCTGTGTACGTCTCTCAACGACTACTTGCCAGCAGAGCTGCACTTCGCCAATTATTCCTTGGGCATGATGACCGACTGCCATAGGCCTTGGATCACCAAATTAGGCGGCTGTTGCCACGACGTTTCGTGTTCCAAGTACTGGAGGCGCACATCAGCTTCACTCTAAGGAGGCACCACGCACGCCATGTGCTATCTTCTTTCCGCCACGCGGAATAGTCTCAACGACTACTCATCTATGTATGCTTCTCGGCGGGTTTTCACGAGAGCTACACCCTGCCGACAACTCTCGGGATATATCGACCAAACCGCCACGAGCTTACTACACTGGATCTCGGGGGCTCCGGCCACGAGTTTGGTACACTAAGTTTCGGGGGCTTCACCACGAGTTCAATACATTGCATCCCGGGGGCTCTGGCCACGGCTTTGGGTGTACCGAGTTTCGGAGGTCACAATGGCTGTATCCCAAGAAGGCAATCTCAAGCCTGCTCTAGCGGCAAATGTACCATGGGTCCAAGCACCCTAAGTACTCGCGCTCAGTACCATGGGTACAAGTACCCTAAGTACTCACGCACCGCACCATGGGTTTCGTACCCTAAGTACTCGCGCTCCGTACCATGGGTCTCGTACCCTAAGTACTCGCGCTCCGTACCATGGGTCCAAGCACCTTAAGTACTCACGCTCCATACTATGGGTCCTAGTACCCTAAGTACTCAAGTCGACTTCACCAGTCACACCTAAGTCCACTCTGGTGGCAAAAGTCGACGCTAATGGTCGCAACCTCAAGTCCACTCCAGTGGCAAAAGTCGACGCTAACAGTCGCACCCAAGCCCACTCCGGTGGCAAAAGTCGACGCTAACGGTCGTACCCAAGCCCACTCCGGTGGCACAAGTCGACACTAACGGTCGCACCCAAGCCTACTCTGGTGGCAAAGTCGATGCCAACGGTTGCACCTAAAGTCCGCTCCGGCGGCACAAGTCGACTTCTACAGTCGCAATCTTAACTCGACTTCAGCGGTCGCAATCTTAAGCCCGCTCCGGCAGCAAAACTACTCGTTTTCTCTTATTTTTTTCATTCGATTTTGCCTTCCGGAAGTGCTTTTCGTTTTTTGCATCTTAAAATCCACCCCGCGTGGCACAAAGTCAACTACTGTAGTCGCATCTCAAAGTCCGCTCTATGCAGCAATCTAAAGTCGACTTCGGTTTTCAAATCGCATCTAAAGTTCGCTCTGCGCGGCAATCTAAATTCGACTTCAGTTTCCAGGTCGCATCTCTAAAGTCCGCTCCATCCGGCATAAAGTCGACTTCGGTTTTCAAGTTGCATATCAAAGTCCGCTCCGCGCGGCAATCTAAAGTCGACTTCGGTTTTCAAGTCGCATTCTAAAGTCCGCTCTGCCGGCAAGTCGACTTTGGTCGCATCTAAAGTCCGCTCTGATGGCACGACTACTTCTCAAGCTCCATGGCTCGATGCCAAATTACTACTCGGAAACTCTCCAGCTTGAGGGCTGCATTCAAATTATTACTCGAGAACAACTCTGGCAGACTTCGCTCGCTCTCAAGCTCGAGGGCTCTACAACAACAACTACTCGACGTGGCTCATACAGCTCTCTTATCTCAGGGGCTGACGCTGCAAGAGTACTCGGATGATTATCTAATCATTTCAAGGCTCGGGGGCTGCTATGCTACACCCATCATTCAATTTTTTCAAGACAGAAGATTCGGAATCAAGATTGACCCTCAGCTAGAGTCTGCAACTCAACCTAAGG
This sequence comes from Cenchrus fungigraminus, assembly GCA_036936925.1. Classification (NCBI taxonomy): domain Eukaryota; kingdom Viridiplantae; phylum Streptophyta; class Magnoliopsida; order Poales; family Poaceae; genus Cenchrus; species Cenchrus fungigraminus. The sequence continues at coordinate 54,991,613 of CM072778.1, forward strand.
CTCGGGGGCTACTCCATATGGAGTGCGATTTTGTAATCGCACTTCCATATAAATCTCGACTTCAAGACTGATGAGCTAGACCACCTTCCAGACTCGCGGCAGTTCAAGTACAATTGAAGACTTCTCCAAGTAGTACTCGAGGACGCTCAAGAACTACTCGCAAAGGCTTCAAGACTACTCGAACTACTACTCTCGACTACAACGTGCTCGGGGGCTTGTCGGGCATACACCCCGGGTACTCATACAAGGAAGGATGAAGACAGACTCCTACTAGAATTCCCCTGTAATCTTACTAGGACTCATTCCGTGTAATCCTACTAGGACTCCTGCCTTGTAACCGACTAGGAACCCGCCCTCTGGACTATATAAAGGAGGGCCAGGTACCTAGGAGGACATCTCAACCAACCCAACACCCAAGCGCAGAGCACCATGCTTGATACCCCAAACAGGACGTAGGGTTCACCACCTTGGCGGCCCGAACCTGTATAAATCTTGTGTCCCGTGTCCTTGCGCATACCTTCGAGTTCCAGGTCTGGTGATCCCCACCACAATCAACCACCTCGAGTACCCCCTTGGTGGGTTTGCCGGTGTAAAACACCGACAATTGGAAACCAACATTGATCTTCCACGATGAATCTCGTGGGGTGGAAAATCCATGGGCCATGGAATTCTATGAGGCACCGACTCTGGAGTTTGTAGGAAAAGATTCCACAGGTGAGCATGGAAGCTTCATTCTTGAAACACCTCAAGAACCATGCTCACAGGGCATATCACTAGAGTCAGCTTTGCTTTGTGCCACATGCTTTTGGCAGGATGTCAACCTCCTCCTATGCTATCTTGAAAAATGTTTAGAAGAATGGTTTTAGATGCTTTTGTTTATTGGAAACATTGTAGATTTTGTTGTTGCACTGTGGCACTAACCATGCAACTTGAACATCATCAATGGCGGTGAGGGAACTACATCGTTGACTACAGCTGCAATAGTAAAATTCCACATGTTCTAGCTTTTGACCATAAACAAAGCACTGTCGGGAGGTAGCGCAGACTTTCATTTCTATTTATATTAATTCTTTCTTTTAATAAAAGCAAGAACATATTTTTAGGATAGTATGTACCTTCGGGTATTCTTAGTCGCTAACCTTTCAGGTTGAGATTGATAACAACAAGAGACATGCGATTCCTATGGACATAGAAGCTGCACCAACTACACACTTGGTACTCTTCATCCATGGAATTTATTGTAAAGGACACACTGACATTGCACACTTGGTTCCGGTGTCGTAAGACTCCAAAGTCCAAGTGTGGGGGAGATTGGTGGGCACCTCATCAAAAGATCCATCCAATGGTGCAAGCTCTATCTTGCAAGAAAAAAAGTTGAAAATGAGAGTTGGAAAAAATAAAAGAAAGAAAAAAAGAAAGAGAAGGAAAATAAAAAAAGAGGGATAATATGAAAGATGGAAAAAATATATAGAAAAAAGAGAGAAAAGAGAAAGGTTGTGGAGAATAGTGTGAGCGGGAAGAGAGAGTCAGAGCCAGCAAGCTCCACATGGATAGAGGCAGCAGTATTACTAGCATATCTCCAAGCCATGGATTTTCGCCTCGACAAATCATGGGCGCTTGGAAGATGAAGCCTTTGCCAACCATTCGCGCTAGAAAGAAGGCAAGTCACATCGAGTCTTGAGCTAGCAAGTACCTACTTTGCTACTTCACGATAGTGGTTTCCACTAGCCCAACTTAGAAAGCTTTTGACTCACCTCATATGATAGTGCTAGGCAAGATTGCAAGACAACCAAGCTTGCTCTCTATCGCCTAGCTCCACCCAACCTTGCCCTTGCGTGCGCTTGCAAGGCCTTGGCATAAGAACCATACACCTTAGCTTTGCATAGCCTCGCCCGAGCAGCTCCTGCATCCATAGCCTTACTCTCGCATACGCTTGCAAGGCCTTCGCATAATTCACATCAACCCTCGGCTTTGAATAGCTTCGCTCTTGCAGCTCGTGCATCAACAGTTGTGCTCCCTCATATGCTTGCAAATCTTGGGTATGACTTTCATCCGTCCCTAGCTTTGTGTTGCTCCCTCTAGCAGCTCCTGCATGCATAGAAGCAAGAGGAACACTCCTCTCCCCTTTTAGGCCTTTGCTGCTCCGCACCATTGGGAACATGCTCTCATGCACAAGAGGTAATCCTACAACACTGTGCCAATAGAGTGCATCATCAGAGCTCACAATTCCTACACACTAAGCAGCCTTGACGCTCACTTGAGTTGACATGGTCAAGCACCTTCCTCCGTTGCAATGTGCAACGACACAAAGGAACTATCAACAATCATATGTGACCACGTCTCAGCTGCAGCAAATCCAAACATCCATCCTCACATGCTGCCACTAAAAACACTCAGGTATGCAAAGCTAAGGTTCACCAAACCTTTACAATAAAAGGTCCCTCCCGAGGGGCGAACAACTTGTGCATGCCATCGGTCTTCTGGATACGTCGCAAAACTAGGTCGCCAACGTTAAAGGAGCACTCCTTGACGTTGCGATCGTGGTAGCAACAAAGCTGTTGGTCATGGCGAGCATGCCACATGACAGCTGTCACTCTTTGCTCTTCATGGTTGTCGAGGTCAACGTGACGGGTCTTCTCAGCTTCACCTTCTTCGTAGAACTGTATGCGTGGGGCTCCAAAGGTGACGTCGGTAGGTAGGATGGCCTCTGAGCCGTAGACCAAAAAGAAGGGCGAAAGCCCGTAGCTGAACTAACCTGGGTCCGGAGACCCCAAATTATGTGGGGTAGCTCGGCTAGCCAACGGGAAGTGTAATTTGACGCATCATCAAAGATACGATCTTTGAGAGCTTGAAGAACCATGCCATTGACGCGCTCAACCTGGCCGTTGCACCAGGGGTGGGCGACCGACGAGTAGTACACATCAATCATGCTGTCCTGGCAAAAGTCCCAGAAGGCTGATCTTGTAAAGGCAGACCTGAGGTCGGTGATGATTCAGTTGGGCACACCAAAGCGATGTGTTATCTCTTTGATGAACTTTGCCGCTTCTTCCGACGTGACCTTAGCTACAGGTCGGACTTCAATCCACTTGGTGAATTTGTCCATGACAACGAGGATATGTTTATAGCCGCCAGGAGTGGTTCTAAACGGTCCTATGGAGTCGAGGCCCCACATGGCGAAGGGCCATGATGGGGGGATCTTGCGCATGGTCTGAGCTGGCAGATGTTGTTGTTTGGCAAAGAGTTGGCATCCTTTGCACCTCTTCACGAGGTCTTTGGCGTCAGTCATGGCCGTGGGCCAGTAGAAACCAGATCGATAGGCCTTGCCGACCAGGTTGACGGAGGCCGCGTGGCAGCCACACTCACCGCCATGGATCTCAGCCAGGAGCTGAAGACCTTCTGATCGCAAGATACACTTCATCAGCACACCGGTAGAGGTGGCTTTTCTGTAGAGGTCGCTACCGATCACGACGTAGTTGGCACTACGCCGAGTGATGCGTTCTCGCTCAACTTTGTCTTCTGGGACCCTCTGGTAGACCAGAAAGGCCAGGAAAGGCTGGCACCAATCATCCTCTTTTTCTGTCATCACCACGTCACAGGGAGGTACTGGAGTTGGGTCGGGCTGACCTTGGTCCGGATTGTCCGGATCCAATAGCTTGATCGACGGCTTACGTAGGTCTTGGACGAACACACCCGCCGGGACTAGAGCTCTCTTGGAGCCTAGTTTGGATAGGACGTTGGCAGCCACGTTGTTGTTGCGTGGCACATGCTGGAACTCGATTCCCTCGAAGTGGCCTTCGAGCTTTCGAATCTCAGTAAGCATCCATTGTGTCTTTGACACAATCCCACTCCTTATTGACCAGCTCAATGACGACCTTGGAGTCGCCATAAGCCAGCAGTCGCTTGATGCCAAGGGACACTGCAATTCGGAGCCCGTGGATTAAAGCTTCATACTCTGCTCCATTGTTGGAGGCTTTGTAGTGTATCTGCAGGACGTATTTATGCTGCTCTCCCTGAGGAGAGATAAACAACACCCCTGCCCCGTCACCCTTGAGGTTGAGAGCACTGTCGAAGTACATTATCCAGTGCTCAGGCCGCTCCTTGGGAGGGGCATCTAAATTTCTGTCCATTCTGACACAAAGTCAGCTAGGATCTGAGACTTGATTGCCTGCCTAGGGCAGAACTCAATATCAAATTCACCGAGCTTGACCGACCACTTGACGATGTGGCTGTTGGCGTCGCGGTTGCAGATGATTTCCCCTAGTGGGAACGACGAAGGCACCTTGATCTTGTGAGCTTGGAAGTAGTGCTGGAGTTTTCTGGACGTGATCAGGAGTGCATAGAGCAACTTCTGAGGCTGTGAATAACGTGTTTTAGCGTCGGCCAGGACCTCGCTCACGTAATACACAGGTCGCTGAACAGGGTAGACTTGCCCTTCTTCTTCTCGTTCGGCGACGAGAACCGTGCTGACCACGTTAGTGGTGGCCGAGATGTAGAGGAGGAGCGTTTCCTTCGGGATTGGTGGCGTCATGATTGGTGGCGAGGTCAAGGACTACTTGAGAGCCTCGAAAGCCTTCTGTGCTTCTTCGTCCCATACGAACTTATCCGCCTTCTTCAATAGCTTGAAGAAAGGCAGGCCTTTTTCGCTGAGCTTGCTGATGAAACGACCTAGGGCTGCCATCATACCAGTGAGCTTCATGACATCTTTCTTGCAAGATGGCCTGGTCATGTTGCGGATTGCATCGATCTTGACGGGGTTAGCCTCGATGCCTCGGTGTCCCACCATGAAGCCCAGGAGCAGTCCGGAGGGGACACCGAAGACGCACTTGGTCGGGTTAAGCTTCCATTGATAGGTGTGTAGGTTAGCGAAGGTCTCGACGAGGTCGGCGATGAGCTGATCTTCTTCGGTGGTCTTGACAACCACGTCATCGATGTAAGTTTCCATGTTTTTCCTGATCTGGGACGCCAAGCACTTCTGTATTGCCTTCTGGTAGGTGGCACCGACGTTTTTTCAAGCCAAAGGTCATGACCTTATAGCAGTAGATGCCGTTGGGTGTTATGAACGCTGTTTTGTCTTGGTCGTCAGGATTCAAGGCTATCTGGTGATACCCTGAGTAGCAGTCGAGGAAGAATAGTAGGACGCTACCAGCCGTGGAGTCCACGACCTGGTCTATGCGAGGGAGAGGGAAGGGATCTTTCGGGCAGTGCTTGTTGAGGTCGGTGTAATCGATACACATCCTTAATCCTCCAGTTTTCTTGGGTACAAGGATCGAGTTTGCGAGCCAAACCGGGTGTTTACATTGACGAATGAATCCTGCAGCTAAGAGCTTACAAACTTCTACTTCTATAGCCTACTTTCTATCTTTCGCAAATCGCCGGAGTTTTTGCTTGATAGGTCTTGCTGTCATGCTTACTTCAAGGGCATGCTCAGCTAGCTCCCTGGGGACACCGGGCATGTCGGATGGACTCCATGCGAAGATGTCGGCGTTGTCCCGGAGGAAACTAGTGAGCGCGAGTTCCTATTTGTGGTCGAGATCGGCCCTGATGGTGACTTCCTTGGTTGCATCAGGCAGGCCGAGGCAGACTTTCTTCACCACGGGACTTGCGTCCAAGGTGGTGGCCGTGCGCTTCTGTTCTGGCACCTCCAGAGTAGTTTGGTCGATCTTGGCAGCCTGAGCCACCATGACCGTAGCTGCAGCCCTACATGCAGATGTTTTGGCGAGGTCGACGGTGTCGCTCTCGCATTTATAGGAGACGAGGATGTCGTCGTAGACGGAAAGGATTCCGTTTGGCGCTGGCATCTTCATGACGAGGTAGGTGTGATGCGGGATGGCCATAAACTTGGCCAACATAGGTCGGCCAAGGATGGCGTAGTAGGAGGAGCAGAAGTCCGCCACATCGAACGTCAGGTACTCCGTGTGGAAGTTGTCTTCTTTGCCAAATGTGACCGGCAGGCATACACGACCTATGGGGTATGCAGCCTTGCCAGGCACAACCCCGTAGAAGGGTTCATCGCAGGCGGTCATCTTGGAGAAGTTGAAGTCCATCTTCTTCAGTGTTTTTGTGAAGATGTTGTTTAAGCTGCTGCCCCCATCGATGAGGGTCCTAGGCAGGAAGGCACCGTCCACTATGGGGTTAACGACCAGCGGGTAGGTCCCGGGGTCGGGTATGTGCACCCAGTGGTCTTTTCTGGAGAAGGTGATGGGGAGCTCCGACCACTACAGGGGTTGTGGAGTTTCGGTGTTGACCTGGCCGATCTCCCTTGCGTTCGATCATTGCTGTCTGTTGCTCTTGGCTGCCTGGCAGCTGCCGACGATGAAGTTGATCTGCCGATTGGCGTTCTGAAACACACCATTGGGATTGCCCCCTTTAGGTGGTGGTGGAGGAGAAGGCTCCTTTCTGCGATTGCCGATATTGTTCTGGTCATCATAGTGGCGGTAGTTATTAGGTCGCTCCTCGCGGCGGTCGTCACGTCGGTCATCACGGCGGTCATCGCGACGATAGTCGTTGCGGTGATAGTCATCACGGCGATCATCACGATGATCATCACGGCGATAGTCGCGGCGATAGTCGCGACGATCCCTGTTGTCGTTGCGACAGTAAGGTCACCGGTCGCGGTAGTCACGTCGATCAGGTCGTCGGTTGCGGTTGTCATAGCGTCGGTCGTTGTTCTGTTCATCATTGTTGCCGCTTTTGGTCTTCTTTGGCTCTGGAGGGACACCTAGGGCGCGCTTCAGTTGCTCACACTCCCTCATGGTGTGCTTGGCATCACGGTGGAATTGACACTGGTCGTCTAGTGTGCAGTTGAAGTCACCTTCAAGGAAGGTGGAAGGTCTTGGTGGGTCGGTCGCATAGACCTCGCCAGATCGCTTACGCGACCTACCGCCGCCATCGGTGTCCATATGGTCATCAGGTTTATCGCCTTTGAAGTCATGTACGACTGCATCTTGAGTGTCCACAAGCTTGTCAACGTAGGCCATGAGGTCGGCAATAGACTCAGCGCCGGCTTCATGGATCTTCTCGAAGAGCTTGAGGTTGGTAACTCCCTGCTTGTAATAGGCTATCACGTCTTCATCCTTGACACCGGCGAGGGTATTGCGGTTCTCGAAGAAACGGTTGGTGTACTCTCGGAGAGTTTCACCTTTCCTCATCCGCACTTTGGCGAGGTGGTGAGTGTTGCCAGGGCGGTTGTAGTTCGCTTGGTAGTTCGTCGTGAAGAGCCGTGATAGGGTTGCCCACGAAGTGATGCACTCAGCAGGGAGGTTGTCAAGCCACAAGAGTGGTGCTTGGCCCATCACGAGAGGGAAGTATCCCGCCATATGGTCTTCGTTGCCTCCTGACGCCCGGGCGGCGATGCTGTACATCTTGAGCCAAATACTCGGGTCAGAGCGACCGTCGTATTTTTCGATGGCTGGTTTGAAGTCTTTCGGGTATCTGATCGTCCTGAGACGTCGTGAGAAGGCCAGAAAGTTATTGATTGCTCCAGGACTGGATCCTGGGGCATGGGTCATCGGGTCGACGTAGAGATCATCAGAAGCACCATTGTCTTGATCGTACTAGGCACAGCGCCGGAGCTCGGCGTCGTGCATCTCGCGGAGCTCTATTGCTTGGATGGGGTTATTGGCGTTGAGGGAGTCCGAGACCCCGTTGTCGCGGTCGTAGTTGCCACGGCGCTCGATCTCCGCCTCATCCCGGACGGGTTGACGCTGTTGCTGGCTGCCCCGAAGGACGCGTGTAGCTTGTACCGGTGGAGGTTGAGCTCCAGCATTTTGTCCTGCGTTGCCGGCAACGTTCTGCTGCTGGTTGCCAGCGGCGTTGGCGGCGTAGTTAGCGGTTGTGGACGATCGACTTTGACACTCCTAGTCATGAGTTTACCTTCAATGTTGGTATTGATTTGATATCAGATCTAATGGTACTAACCCCCTTGACATAACAAGTTCGCTCTTGCATGTGGTTTTTGGAGTATGATGTTTACACAGGATTTAAGCGCTTAAAGGAGCACTTTCGGGCAAAGTTCATCGAGCACTTATGGGGAGATAATGAAGCCCGACATAAGTCAAGACTCGAAGTGAACATGACTCCAAATGGCCCAAGGTCGCCTTGAGATTTGGAGATTTACTCATAAGATCAATTCAACCCGAGATATTCGCGCAGCCCAGAACAGCATGATCTTTCGATGCAGATTCGGGGACTTAAAAGGTCTCTAATGGCAAAATGTTGACTACCAAAGTTGTGGATCATGTTGAGAGCTTCGATTTGGACATATGGAAAGCCCAATTCGGTCCAAGGAGCTAGGAGATATGGCCCCCGAAATACCTACTGCGCAGACAAGTCCGAAATCAGACAGATTATCTTGCGAGGCCATTTTGGGGATCTTATCTTCATTTCCAACGAAACCAATGAATACTAAAGTTGAAGATAATTTCGTTCCAAACAATTTAGACACTGCATTAGCATTATTTGGAGTCCGGAAGTGGGAGATATGACGTCGGCAAGGAAGGGCTGTGAAACAGGAAAATTTGGGCGAGGCTGATTTTATGGAAACTAAGTTTGCTTCTATCTCAAGGAAGATCTCGTGCAAGGCAAGGTAGGGCACGCCCCAAGGCTTCCCAAGGGCATAAATACAACCCCTTGGGCGCCCAAGAGGGGTTTTATTCATCATTCGCCGCCACAAGATCGAGAAGAAGGAGATTGGATCGACAAGGGAGCACTCACCGGCCTTCATCTACTTCGGAGGTTTCTACACCATGTCTAGCGCTTCAATGTGTAACATTATGGGGTAAAATCCTTGTTTGTCCATGGGGGTTGAAGTGGGATCTTGAGTTGTAATCACCGAACCTATGTTTTGGATCTTTTTGCTATCATATTCATGTTGATGGTGCGTTAATCTTAATGGTCGGCTGGCTTGCTTTAGGGATGCATCGCTCGTAGTCTCACGTATCGTGTTCCTTTTGTTCTTTATGCGATTACTGTCGTGTAGTGACAGTGCGCGGGAGGGAAAACATAATGAACTTGGTTCACACTTTTGATCATGCATGCCTAGAACACATCAACGTCTTGTGCACTTGGTGTTCGATCACGGATTACCCTCGTGTAGTGACTAGTACGCGAGAGGGAAAGGGTTGGACTCCGTACACCTTTACCTTTGATAGATTAGATCGGGTTGTTCTTGCTAGGTGGTTACATCTTCAAGTGATCCTAGATCCCTTGGACAAGCATTCTACGTTCTTGAGATCTCCATTCCATCGCTCTCTAGTTTGCTTTCTTTAATCTAGATTAGATTAGATTAAGTTCCTTACTTATACATATTTGATAAAGAGCTTTAAATCAATAACATTAGTGCTTAGTTGAGCATAGCAATCCACTTGTTCCACGGATTGATTAACCTTGGGGGATACTCTAAGGGAAAAGCTACAACCGACCCGTGCGCTTGCGGATCGTAACTTGACGCATTATTTAACCGTCAACAAGCTTTTCTGGCGCCGTTGCCGGGGAACAAGCTAGTTTGCTACGTTTAACTTTGTATTAATTTTGTTGATTACTAACACCTAACCTTTTGTCTAGAAATCCTTGTTTTTTTGTTTTTTTTTGTTGTCTAGATGGCTTTTGTCAATCACCCCATGGAGGAAGAAGAAAAACCACTATGGTACTATGCTAGCCCGAAATTGGAGGATATTAAAGTCCAAAAATCAGATTTGATACTCGAGGCTACCGAGTACAAGATCAAGCCTCGAATGATTGAGATGGTGGCAGCAAACCCATTTAGAGGGGTGAAGACGGACAATCCATATAGGCACATCGAGCGTTTCACGATGCTATGCAACACAGTGCAACAAGAAGGAGTTTCGGTCGATTGGTACAAATGGAATCTTTTTCCATACTCACTTGCGGATAAAGCAAAACGACGGCACTCACTTGCATCCTTCGAGGTTGAAGGAAATTGGAATCGATTGGTGAAGAAATTTTGTGAATCTTTCCGATAAGTAGGGTTCAAGATGTGAGGAGGCAAGTGATAAATTTTGCGCAAGGAGAAGAGGAAGGAATAGATCAAGCTTGGGAAAGATTCAATGGATTGATCAAACAAGGACCAAGGCTCGGATTCTCTGGCGATGTACTCTTGCATACTTTTTATTTTTCCTTAACCCCCGAATGCATGCGGTATGTTCAAATGTGTGCAGGCGGAAACATCGTGGAGAAAACACTCACGGAGGCCACCCAATTACTACAAAGATTAAGCGAGGGGGTGGCCATGCAAAGAGATTGGGAAGAACATATTTCGGGAAGCGTTGAGCAAGAAACTCGTGTGGAGGTACTTGCTGGAATTTCAAGAAAAGAAGCCCCGGAAGTGAAGAAAGAAGAAGCAGGGCAAGAAAAGATTGAAGGAGCAACCCACAATGAAGAAGGACCAATCCAAGGCATCAAAGTTCGCAAGCTTGAAGAGGTACAAGGAAGAAGTTTGGCAAATGCAAAGCCGCTAAAGGAGTTCGAACAAATGGATTGGATCCCAATTAACATCGAAGAAATATTCAACAAGAGGAGACCATACCCGAACCAAAAAGAGTCGGCGAGAGCTATAGAATTCAACTTTCCGAAGGAGAGGCACTCGGGGTATGAGTTGGACAAAGAATCGGCCGGAGAGATTATCTAAAGGATTTTCAATGAGGAAGAAGAGGTAGATCCGGATCACATTGCCGAAGTAAAGAGGATTATGGGAGTGAAGCCGGAGGCCTCGCCATATGCACACCTAGCCGAGGTGTACGCTATAGGAGCCGATCATGTCAAAGGTACCTCTCTACCGACACCTCACATAAGTTGCACCATTAATGGGGAGAAATTTTGCAAAGCCTTATGTGACATAGGAGCTCATGTTAGTGTCATGTCTTCCAAGATTTATTATGAGCTTTTTAGTAAAACTTTAAATCTTGCTCCAACACAAATAAAATTATTCATGGGAGATGGTAGAACAACAAGACCTTTGGGTGTGCTTAGAGATTTAGATGTTGCTATCTCAGGTAAAATCATTCCAACCGACTTTTTCATAAACGATGCTTGCCATAATGAACATGATGATATAATTCTTGGTAGGCCTTTTCTTAAGTTGGTCAATGCCGTTCTTGATGCCGGAAAGGGTAGAGTTACTATTGATCTAGATGTAACTAAATTCACATATGATTTCCTACCCACTTCTCGTATTGCTTTACCTCTACCTCTTGATAACGAAGAGGTAGAGGATCTTTGTTTTGTTAATACTTTCAAAGACCCTCTCCAAAGAGCAATGGAGAATGATGCTATGTATGATGATCAAGACAAAGAACTAGCGGAAGCAACCGAGGGGTTGAAGGCACAAGATGGAAGCTTGGATGAAGAAAATTATGAAGATATTGGAGACTTGCAACAACAAGAACCCGAAGTGCCCTATATTGAGTTAAAGCCACTTCCCAAGGGATTAAAGTATGAATTTTTGGGAGGCGATAAGACATACCCGGTCATTGTGAATGATGAACTGAGTCCGGAGGAGATGGATAAGTTGCTGAATTTATTGAGAAAACACAAGAAGGTGATCGGGTACTCGATAAGTGACTTGAAGGGTATTAGTCCAGCCTTTTGCACCCACCGCATACCACTTGAAGAACAATGCAAGCCCGTTGTCGAGCATCAAAGAAGATTGAGTCACGCCATGCGCGAGGTGGTGAAGAAGGATGTGATCAAATTGTTGGATGCCGGAATAATATACCCCGTGCCACATAGTGAATGGGTGAGCCCGGTGCATTGTGTACCAAAGAAAGGAGGAATAACCGTTGTGAAGAATGAGAAGGATGAGTTGATACCGCAACAGGTGGTGACCGAATGGAGAATGTGCATCGACTATAGAAAGTTGAACAAGGCAACAAGGAAGGATCACTTTCCGTTACCATTTATCGACGAGATGCTTGAAAGGTTAGCTAAACATTCTTACTTTTGCTTCCTTGATGGGTACACGGGGTTCATGCAAAATCCCATTCACCCGGATGATCAACAAAAGACAACCTTCACATGTCAATATGGAACTTTCGCATATAGAAGAATGCCATTTGGTTTATGTAATGCACCGGCTACCTTTCAAAGATGCATGACGGCTATATTCTCGGATTTTATTGAAGAAATTATGGAGGTATTCATGGATGACTTCTCGGTGCATGGTACGTGTTTCGAAAGTTACTTGAAAAATTTGGAAAAAGTTCTTGAAAGGTGTGGAGAAATTGACCTAGTGCTTAATTGGGAGAAGTATCACTTTATGGTGAAACAAGGGATAGTCTTGGGACATGTAATCTCCGAGAGAGGAATAGAGGTGGACAAAGCTAAGATTGAAACGGTTGAAAAGTTGCCACCTCCGACAAATATCAAATTGTTAAGAGGCTTTCTCGGGCATGCCGGATTTTATAGAAGATTTATAAAGGATTTCTCAAAGATCACCAAGCCATTGACATGACTTCTCCAAAAAGATGTGGAATACGACTTTGATGAAGAATGCTTGCATGCTTTCCGGACGTTGAAGCAATCTCTCGTAAGCGCACCAATTATGCAGCTTCCCGATTGGAATCTACCATTTGAGATAATGTGCGACGCAAGTGATTATGCCGTTGGAGCTGTTCTTGGACAAAGGAAGGAAGGGAAGGTACACGCAATTTATTATTCAAGTAAAACTCTAAATGAAGCTCAAGTGAATTATGCAACTACGAAGAAGGAATTGCTTGCCGTAGTGTTCGCATTTGAAAAATTCGGATCTTATATTGTGAACTCGAAGGTGATCGTGTATACGGACCATGCTGCAATCAAGTACCTTTTGTCCAAGAAAGATGCCAAGCCACGTTTGATTAGATGGATCCGATTATTGCAAGAGTTTGATATGGAAATTAGAGACAAGAAAGGGTCGGATAATGTTGTAGCCGACCACCTATCAAGGATGCACCATGGAGATGATGGGATGGAGCTAATTGAAGAAAGAATGAGAGATGATCATCTATATCGAATACTTGATAGGGGAGGATGGATGCATGATATCATAAGATGCCTACGGAAGTTGCCATTAGATCACTTGGACAAAAATGCTAAAACAAGGGTAATTGCCGAAAGCAGAAAATTTTATTGGGATGCACCATACCTACTGAGATGCATGAGGATGCTAAAAGATTTGTTGCAACTTGCCCGGAATGCCAAAGGAGTGGAAATATAACACAAAGGAATGCAATGCCACTGAATTATAATTTGCAAATTGATCTATTTGATGTTTGGGGCATCGACTTTATGGGACCATTTGTGAACTCGAATGGATATGAACACATCTTGGTCATAGTTGATTATGTATCAAAATGGGTTGAAGCAATTCCATGTCGGAAAGCATCTACGGAAGAAGCCATTCAAATGATCAAGACGGTGATATTCCCTCGATACGGCGTTCCTAGAATTTTAATAAGTGATGGTGGATCACACTTTATTGGCAAGGATTTAAAAAGATGCTTGGCACAGTTGGGAATCGAGCATAGGGTGTCTACGGCCTATCATCCACAAACAAATGGCCAAGCGGAAACATCGAACAAGCAACTCAAAGGCATCCTCATGAAGACGGTGACTAAGGGAGGAAAAGATTGGTCAAAGAAGCTAGACGGAGCGTTGTGGGCATACCGGACTGCACATAAAACACCGATAGGTATGACCCCGTATCAATTTGTCTATGGAAAAACATGTCATTTGCCGGCAGAACTAGAGCACAAGGCTTATTGGGCAATAAAGGAGATGAATCTTGATATTGATGCAGCACGAATAAAGCGGAGGATTCAAATAAGTGAACTTGAAGAGCTAAGATTGAAGGCATATCACAACACTAGCATCTATAAAGAAAGGATGAAGAGATGGTACGACAAAAGATTGCATAAGAAGGAATTCAAGGAAGGAGACAAGGTCCTACTATACAATTCTCGATACAAGGTCTTCGGCAAAGGAAAATTGCAAAGCAAATGGGACGGACCATACGTCATACATTCAGCGTCGAGTGGTAACAATCATGGACGCCAAAGGAGATCAATATGTTGTGAATGGACAATGACTCAAGGTATTCCTGGAGCCTGACGTTGTGCCCATTAAATACATTGACGTCTACACCTTGGATGGTGACCCGGATCGTCAAGGCTAAGCGACGAAAACAAGGTAAGTTTGTAAATAGCCTTCTACTTTATTTATTTTCAGCATGCGTGTTAGTAGTAATGTTTGCTTCAAATCTTCATGAATAAATATTGCCCCCTACTCATGACCTTTGGTGAGGATAGAAAATTATGCCAAGTTTATATATGATGATCGTTGCCGCTTTGCTCGTCTTTGTGCTTGCTTTATGCATGATTAAGTTAATGCTCTCATTAATGCAAGTCTGGAATTAAATTTAAATGCTAGCTTAATCCTTTATGGAGGTTATGATAAAGATGAAGACACATAGTTTTTCTCATGCTCTCAATTTTGGCTGGGTTAAAGATGATTTATTTTCGTTCTTAAAAGTTATGCTAACCTTGCATGCTCTCATTAATACCTCTTGCATGTTGCTCAACCTATCCAAAGCCTTATATTTAATTGAGTGCAAAAACTTAGTGTACAAGATTTATTTTTGGGTGTATTGATTCAAGGTTTGATTTCTCTGGTTCGAGACTAAGAAGCTGGTCATTCCGTTTTTGTGTATCTATCTTCTTGCTAGCCTTTTCTATCCGTGCATTGTAAAGTTTCCACATCAGAAATTTTGCAAACCTCGCCGGATATCCACCCACAAACCCAAAATATCTTTTTGTGTTTTACCTCCTTGACCATAACCCAATTCTTGAGTATGGATGAATATTTCGAGGAAGATCACAAGAATGAAGGTGCCAAAGATTAAAGTTTCATTTTGGGAGAGCTAAAGGACGACATAAAGGGTGCGTGAAGGATCCCTAGAAGGTTTCAAGTGTTCTTCTCTAGGAAAATTTAGGATTTTCAGTACCTACCTTGGCACAAAAACTTTGTCACCTCTTTGCCCGAGGACGTGCAATCGTCTAAGCATGGGGGGAGCTGCCAAGAAGGTAGGTACTAATGTAGTTTAGAGTTTAGGGGAGTAAAAAAAAGACAGAAAGAAAAAAAGAGAGAGAAAAGAAGAAAAAAATGATGAAAACAAAGAAGAAAGAAAGAGAGAGAAAAAAAATGTGTATATATACAAAAAAACTCCCCGGCTCTCTAGATGCATTAGGAATTTCAAGAGGATTCAAGATCAAGACCCATACTCATTTTTCCAACCATGTGCAATCCGATAACGAGGACTTTGTTTGTACCTCGGGATCACTCTTTGCCATTTGCACATGTCCACTTATCTGAAAAAGTGTGTGTTCATCTCTCCCCCCTCCTTGAAAATATTATTTTCCAATGACCTTTTTGACGAGGCTCGGTAAATCCATGAGAAACTTGTCTTGTTTTGATAATATTCTGATTATAATATCTTGGTAGGACTAAACTTTTCCCAAAGCTCCAGATAAAGCCTTCCACTTATATAAAGTTTTGAGAGGGGAAAGGAGTAGAATAAATAGGCTTGAGAGACAAGATGAGATGAGAGTTCATGAGCACGATGCAAGGAGGTTTAAATTTTTGAACTTGGTTTAGCTCTTTCTTCATCTTACACTTCATTTCAAAATTTCTGAGATTCATTCAAAATTTGGGAGCATGATTATTTACTTGTGGGATGAGCCTATTCAATATCCACCCTCCGTAGGGATGAAGGCTAGTGCATTGAAACTCTAACAAATAAATTTAGAGAGCATTATGTTTTCTTCATGTATGATCAAGTGCAGGGTGTGAACAATAAAAGGCAACACTGATATCCATTGAAGGCTTACTCGAGGACGAGCAAGGTTTAAGCATGGGGGAGTTGTTGACGATCGACTTTGACACTCCTAGCCATGAGTTTATCTTCAATGTTGGTATTGATTTGATATCCGATCTAATGGTACTAACCCCCTTGACATAACGAGTTCGCTCATGCATGTGGTTTTTGGAGTATGATGTTTACACAGGATTTAAGCGCTTAAAGGAGCACTTTCGGGCAAAGTTCATCGAGCACTTATGGGAAGATAATGAAGCCCGACATAAGTCAAGACTCGAAGTGAACATGACTCCAAAAGGCCCAAGGTCGCCTTGAGATTTGGAGATTTACTCATAAGATCAATTCAACCCGAGAGATATTCACGCAGCCCAGAACAGCGTGATCTTTCGATGCAGATTCGGGGACTTAAACGGCCTCTAATGGCAAAATTTTGACTACCAAAGTTGTGGATCATGTTGAGAGCTTCGATTTGGACATATGGAAAGCCCAATTCTGTCCAAGGAGCTAGGAGATATGGCCCCCGAAATACCTGCTGCGCAGACAAGTCCGAAATCAGACAGATTATCTTGCGAGGCCATTTTGGGGATCTTATCTTCGTTTCCAAGGAAACTAATGAATACCAAAGTTGAAGATAATTTCGTGCCACACAATTTAGACACTGCATTTGCATTATTTGGAGTCCGGACGTGGGAGATAAGACGTCGTCAAGGAAGGGCTGCGAAACAGGAAAATTTGGGCGAGGCTGATTTTATGGAAACTAAGTTTGCTTCTATCTCAAGGAAGATCTCGTGCAAGGCAAGGTAGGACACACCCCAAGGCTTCCCAAGGGCATAAATACAACCCCTTGGGCGCCCAAGAGGGGTTTTATTCATCATTCGCCGCCACAAGATCGAGAAGAAGGAGATTGGATCGACAAGGGAGCACTCATCGGCCTTCATCTACTTCGGAGATTTCTACCCCATGTCTAGCGCTTCAATGTGTAACATTATGGGGTAAAATCCTTGTTTGTCCATGGGGTTGAAGGGGGATCTTGAGTTGTAATCACCGAACCAATGTTTTGGATCTTTTTGCTATCATATTCATGTTGATGGTGCGTTAATCTTAATAGTCGGCTGGCTTGCTTTGGGGATGCATCGCTCGTAGTATCACGTATCGTGTTCCTTTTGTTCTTTATACGATTACTGTCATGTAGTGACAGTGCGCGGGAGGGAAAACATAATGAACTTGGTTCACACTTTTGATCATGCATGCCTAGAACACATCAACGTCTTCTGCACTTGGTGTTCGATCACGGATTACCCTCGTGTAGTGACTAGTACGCGAGAGGGAAAGGGTTGGACTCCATGCACCTTTACCTTTGATAGATTAGATCGGGTTGTTCTTGCTAGGTGGTTACATCTTCAAGTGATCCTAGATCCCTTAGACAAGCATTCTATGTTCTTGAGATCTCCATTCCATCGCTCTCTAGTTTGCTTTCTTTAATCTAGATTAGATTAAATTCCTTACTTATACATATTTGATAAAGAGCTTTAAATCAACAACATTAGTGCTTAGTTGAGCATAGCAATCCACTTGTTTCACGGATTGATTAACCTTGGGGGATACTCTAAGGGAAAAGCTACAACCGACCCGTGCGCTTGCGGATCGTAACTTGACGCGTTATTTAACCGTCAACAGCGGTGTTGTTGGCGGCGTTACGCGCAGCATTGGCAGCAGTGTTGGGCGGCTTGCACAACTTCGTTCTCTCCACCTCCCTCTTCAGCCACGGGCTGGAGAGGGGCGTTGTTGTTGTTGTGACGATGGCAAGGTCGCGCCGACCTACTGCAGGAGTAGGAGCTTGAGGCCGACCTACTGTATCCTTGGCTTCTTTCTTTGACCTAGGCGGTGGCAACACGGATGTGAGCTTGCAGGCGTCGGGTCGCAGGATTATCTCCAAGCTGTCCTAGCTCGGCAAGAGCTGCGCCTAGGTTAGCCTGGGGCGAGTTGTAGACTTCGTGGCCATCTTGCTCAAAGTTCCTCAGGAGGTCTCTGGCACGTAGGCGGTGTCGACGAGGTTCGTCTTGGTTCTGCTGCTATCGATCAGCGGCCAGGGCTGCAGGGGGTGGTTCCCCGGTGGCATTCTGGACGACGTTGCCTTCAGGCTGACCGCCCAGACCAGGCACAACGTTGCCTGCGGGCTGACCCGGGGCTTGTTGCTGGGCAGCTACTGCAGCTGCGTCTGCTTCTTGCTGGTGGCGCTGGGCTCGCACAGCGTTGGCGTTCTCTCGTTGCTGGCGCTGCTCATCTGTCTCGCCGGCTTGAGGAGGTACGTCTTCAGAGACAACAAGGACCTCAGGATCTAGGGCCTCAGAGACATCGCAAGGGTTGTTGGGGGAGATGATGGTGCGTGCGATCTGGAACGTGCCGCAGTCCAGAGATGGCGCGCGGTCAATCTAGCGACCATGGGTCGCTGCCGAAGGTCGGCGAAGCTTCTTCAGCACACGGCATTGGCGGGTCGTGTGTTTGGAGTTCTCGTGGATGGGGCAGGGGTCGTCGAGAGGACCTCTGCGGTTTCCACAGGGTGGAGTGTTCGACCCGAATTCGATCTGGATCTTCTTCCTCATGTGGCGAGAGGCCACATGAGCTGCGTTCCGCAGGCCGAGAGGCATGCAAGGTGGAGGTGGAGGGGTCCTGCGAGGGCGCTTGACGCGCTCACAGACCTTGATCATGTTAGAGAGCATGCTCTCGACGCGATCGAGCCCCGCGATCAGGTCGCGAGGAGTGGGTGGGTGGGTTTCCGCCAGCAGATCGGACTCGACCTTGCTGGTTGGAGGTGACCGCAGTGCTCTCGATGACGAGGCAGGCGGCTGGAGCGGTGGATTCCGCCGACATTGAGCCAAAGCAGATGTCGATGGGATTGGTGAGGAAGTCCGCCATGCTATTAGGGAAGACGACGCCGCTTGGGGAAGCCATCAAGTTGCATGAAGAACCCTGGATTTCCCCCTACCTGGCGCGCCAACTGTCAGAGGTTTAGATCTGCACAGCCCACAGGGGTGTCAACCCCAGTGGTTTATTTGTTCGGCGAGATGAAATCTAGGGCTAAGAACTCGAAGGTTGTGCGAGGGCACACGGAACACAATGGACACGGTGAGTTTATACTGGTTCGGGCCTCCGGAGAGTAAAACCCTACGTCTAGTTCTTGATTGTATTGATGTGGATGACTTGGGGCGACTTGATCTCGGGGGTTCGGCCTTGCCCGCCTTATATTGGCTGACAGACAAGGTTGGTGGACCTAGAGTACAAGTTGGTTACAACAGGGAAACCAATCTAAGGAAAATTACAACATAATCCCGTAATCTTCGGACTGTCTGGAGGCGCAGCCGACGTCTTGTGTCTTGTCTTGCACGCCAAGTTATCCGACCGGATCGGATAAGGTCGTCTGGGGAATCTTCTGGAAGGTCTTTGGGAGGTCGTGTGGGCCACCAACCAGGTCGGTTGGTCCCACTGTCAGGTCGGCGGGTCTTCTGGTGGGCCGGACCCACTTGTCGAGGACGGCTGTGAGCCTGGTCGGTGGGGACCCAGGGGTACCCATGTCTCACAGTTGGAGAAGAGGTGCATGTGTCAACTTATCTTTCAACATGTTGAAGGCATTCTCTTGTTTATTACCCCAACTAAAAGGCACTCCCTTCTTTGTAAGCTCATTCATTGGTGCAACAACGGTGCTGAAATCCTTCACAAACCGTCGATAGAACCCAGCAAGTCCTAGGAAACTCCACACTTGTGTAATAGTCTTTGGTACAGGCCATCCCTGTATAGCTTCTACCTTGGCTTGATCAACCTCAATTCCCTGGAGAGTCACAACATAGCCAAGAAACGATACTCAATCGGTGCAAAAGGTGCACTTCTCAAGGTTACCAAACAAACATGCATCTCATAAAGCATTGAAAACAGCATGTAAATGATCAAGATGTTCATCCATAGATTTGCTGTAGATCAATATATCATCAAAGTAGACTACAACAAATTTCCCAATAAAAGCACGCAAAACCTCGTTCATTAATCTCATAAAAGTGCTAGGTGCATTAGTTAACCCGAAAGGCATGACTAACCACTCATATAAACCGAACTTAGTTTTGAAAGCAATTTTCCATTCATCTTCCAATTTCATACGAATTCGGTGATACCCACTGCGCAAATCAACCTTAGAAAACACAGTGGCACCACTCAATTCATCAAGCATATCATCTAGGCGTGGAATAGGATGTCGATATCGAATTGTGATACTATTAATAGCTCTACAATCAACACACATACGCCATGTTCCATCTTTCTTAGGCACCAAAATAACTGGGACTGCACAAGGACTAAGAGACTAACACACATAACCTTTGTCGAGTAGTTCTTGTACTTGATGCTGAATTTCTTTTGTTTCTTCTGGATTTGTCCTGTATGGTGCACGGTTGGGCAAAGAGGCACCGGAATAAGATCAATTTGGTGCTCAAATCTACGTATAGGTGGCAGCCCCGCTGGTATCTCACTTGGAAAAACATCAGTATATTCCTGCAAAATGTTAGCAATAGCAAGCGGCAAAGAATGTTGCATATCTTGAAGTGAAATTAAAGCATCCTTGCATACCAAAGCGTAGGCAACAGAGGTGGAAGCAAATAATTCATTAATATCAGATTTAGTAGCAAGCAAACAATGACCTTTCAATTGTATCCCATCATTCTTATTACCAACAGATTTCATATTTGTATTGTTCTCAATTTCAGCTTTTGCAGCTTTAGCAACATCTTCACGCACAATAGCCTCAGGAGACATAGGAAGCAGCAAAAATTTTTTATCATGGTACATGAGAGAATACTGATTTGATCTACCATGATGCAAACAATCTGTATCAAATTGCAAGGTCTACCTAGTAGAATATGACAAGCTTCCATAGGCACAACATCACACCACTAGAAAAATTAATTCGTACCAGCCTTGTTACCTTTACCTTACCACTGTTGTTCAGCCATCGAATGTAATATGGATGTGGGTGTGGTTTGGTCGTAAGTGCAAGCTTCTCCACCATGTCACTACTAGCCAAGTTATTGCAGCTTCTCCCATCAATGATCAAGCGGCAAGAACCCTCTTTAATGACACACTTGGTTTGGAACAATGTATGCTACTGATTTTGCTCCGCCTTCTCCATTTGTGCACTAAGCACACGCTGCACAATACGGCTCTCATAATGCTTTGCATCCTTTGGACCAATCTGTTCATCGGGTGGCTCCTCTCTACCTGCATCGTCAGCCGCAAGGAAAGCAAGTGTATCTTCATCAAAGTCACTAGCAGAAGAATACCCACCATCATCCTTTACCACCAAAACATGCTTGCTAGGACAGTCATGCTGCATGTGTCCAAAGCCCTTGCATCAATGGCACTGAACATCTCTTGTTCTACCTGTGGAGGCAACTGAAGATGCACTATTGGCTGGTTTTTGGACAGATTTGGTTGCTGAATTTGTGGGAGCACCACGAGTCTTGTCGCTGGAGGGAAACGGTGGTGCTAATCGACTCGATGGTGGTGTTGGGAGAGGTGCACGCCCACTGAATGAAGTAGTCGTACGCTGCTGCTGCCATGATGTAGCTTTCCCTGCAGAAACATTAGACCTTGCACCTGCACGTCGTCCTTGCACCTCCCTTTCAGCTTTACAAGCAATATGAAAACAATCTGTTATATTAGTATAATCGCTGTATTCAACAATGTCTCGAATCTCTCTATTCAAACCACCCACAAATCTAGCAATAGCTGGTTCAAGACCCTCCTCTATGTTACAACACAGCATACCCATTTGCAATTCCTGATAATATTCTTCTACATTGTTTGTACCCTGTCTCAACTGTTGCAACTTATGTAATAAATCACGTGCATAGTAAGAAGGAACAAATCTAGCCCGCATGATCCGTTTCAAAGCATCCCAAGTTCGTGGCACGTTATTAGGATTTTTCTTGCAATGTTCTATCCACCAAATGGATGCAAAATCAGTAAACTCACTAGTAGCAGCCCTAACACGTGTATTCTCAGGAAATTCATGACATTCAAACTTTTGATCAACAGCAATCTCCCAAGTAATATAAGCATCAGGATCATATTTACCAGCAAAAGGAGGTATCTTAAATTTAATCTTACTAAAAGCATCATTATTACAATGTACCTCACGGTCACGACGAAAACCACCCCGACCTCTACAATTAGTACGTTGTCGGCGACGATCTCGGTCATCGTGTTCTGGATCTGCAACATACTCTTCCCAATTGTCATCAAAAGGCTCGTCCTTCTTGTCATCCTTCTTCTCATCCTTCTTGTTGTCAGTCTTCTTGCCATCCTCAATCATTTTAGCATGCACCTAATCAAACCTGCGCAAAAGGGAAGCAAGACTTTTGTCCATGCGAGCAACTGACGACTCCACCCCTGCAAGTTTGGCGTTGGTGTCGATCTGTGTGGTCTCCAATTGTTCAATCTTTTCATTCGTCACCAGCAAGTCATTATCAATTCCTTCATTGTGCTTCTTCACCATATTCTCAAAGTGTTGTATGATCCCCTTAGTGCGAGGAGACTGTGGCACCTTGTTGACATCATCTTCTGACCCTGTCATGGTGAAAACAAACAAAGGCAACAAAGAAACAAGTGAAGGAATAAAAACCCTACAGCTAATGGGATGTAGCTACTGCAAAGGTGCTCAAAACTCTCAACCTATTACCATAAGTTCTCACCAATTCTTACCTTGCTCAACAGGAGGGGACCGCCACCAACAAGAAACACAAGTCAGGGATCAAGTGTATCGGTGCCTATTGACGGTGAATTTCCATCAACCTAGCCATGAGTTTACCTTCGGTGTTGGCATCAATTTTATATCTTATCCATTGGTACTAACCCCCCTTGATATAACAAGTTCGTTCGTGCATGTCGGTTTTGGAGTTTTATGTTTATGCAGGAATTTAGCGTTAAAAGCAAGACTTCCGGGTAAAGTTCATCAAGCACCTCGTGAGAAGACCATGAAGCCCGGCACAAGTCAAGCAATGAAGTGAACATGACTCTAAGAAGCCCAAGGACCAACCCGAGAAGACGGAAAACTCCGAGGACCTGAACAAAAAATGTTGAAGCTTGCGAGACAAGGAGCTCTATCCAAACCGCGGAGAAACTGACGTCAAGGGCCCACATGCAGAAGGGAGATTGTTCTAGAAGACACGGGAAGCATCGCCAACAAAGGAGGCCGCAAGATGGGCCGAAATGGGCCCAGGCCGGCCGGCCTAGCCCATTTCGGGCACCATTCGCCGCCCCTTTTGACCTAGACGATCCTCGGACTATTTACAGTCCCCTTGCCAAGAGCCACGCATCAACTCATTCGTCATTCGCCGCCGAGGAGCAGAGAAGAGAGGGACACCATCCCGGAGAGGAGAGGGTCGAGCTAGTTGTCTAGGGTTTCCCTAGCCGGCGTGGGAACCTTGCAAGGAAGACCACGTCGGAGTTTCAGGAGCTAGGAGCAAGATCAAGGTAGGATCCCGGTGGTGATCTTGTCCATGTACCTTTGAGTATGTTGAATTATCAAGTTGCAATCCGATTTCTAGCGATCAAGTGCTTCTTCTATGACTTTGTCTTCAATTGGTTTTTCTTACTTTAAGATCTATTATCGAGATAGATCACATAGGGTGTTCTTGTAGCCATGGTGGCTAGAGGTGCACGCCTGACCTACCAAGAGATTTCATCTTATCCATTGGACTCGCCCTAGGCTAACCCACACGAATAGGAGTGCGTTGTGACAGACTGTAGCGTGGTACTGTTCACGGGGGTTGGCGTGAATAGTACCTATGGTACTGTAGCGCAGTACTGTTCATGGCCCCCCTCCTGCCGCCAGGGGCTGCGTCCCCTCTATTTAGATAGACCCCTCTTTTATTTTCAGACTTGAGTTTTGTTTTACATCCAGCTTTAGCTACACCAGACCACGCACAAATACGTGCTGATCTCTGTGATTCAGAACTCCACCTTCGAGTGATATTAAGATTGCTCGCCTCGAATTCTTGTTCGTTCGTCGATTGCGCACAGGAATTGATCTTCGTGATCAGGCTGATCTTGCTCCAACAAGGTCGGCAACCACAGGGAGTTGGTTCAGCGATTGCATTGGCGCTTCGGGCTTGCTCGTCGTAGTCGGATCGTGAGGGTCTACTCCCACCGAATCGGATTTATCTCCACTCACCGAAAGATCGGGCACTCCTCCTCTATCATTGATGAGAGGCTTCATGAAGGAATACTACTCACCGGGTAAGACTCAAAGCTTACACAATAAGATTGCTACTTTTGCTCAATATCCTACGGAGATCATATCGGAAGCTTTCGAGCGCTTCAATGAGTACACTCGGGCGGTGCCACATCATAAGTTCCCGAAGGAAGATCTTGTTCAAAAGTTCTACCAAGGACTCACCATGGCGTCAAGGACGATCATTGATGCATCGGCGGGAGGATCCATCATCGAGCTTACACCGACCCAAGCTTTCACTTTATTCAAGAAGGTCGCGGACAATGACACATGGGCGTCATCCGGATGCTTAGTTCCGGTTCAATGCACGGGGAACGTCAAAGGAGTCTTGCAAGTGGAGAATGAAGATCTACTCGAAGGCAAGATTGACTCGCTCATGAGGAGGTTGGAGAAGATGGAGATAGAAAAGAAAGAAGCTCAAGATTTAAAGGCTGCTGAAGCAAGATCCACATGTGAAGAGTGCGGGGTGTATGGCCATGTCCAAAAAGATTGCCCGGAGGAAGCCAAGATGCTCGACTACATGAGGAAGGGAGATTTGCTGAACTTCCGCTACGGGCAAGGTAGACCTCAATTTAATGCAAGTTCGTCCATTCCGAATTCGGTTCCTCTTCGTATGCAATTGAAGGACTTCATGGACGAGCAAGCTAAGATCAACAAGGACACCGTCACTAAGTTCAAGGCCATAGATAAGGTGTTGGAGAACATCGATAGCAAGGTGACGGAGGTCGGAAGCTCCAACCATCAAGTGCTCAACATGATGAAGATGCTCGAGACACAAGTGGGACAACTTGCCGGGCGCCTATCCGCTAATGAAGGGAAGCTTCGGGGACAACCTCAAGGTCCCGAGACGGTGAAGGCCATTCAAACTCGTTCGGGAAAGGAGACCGAAGATCCGGACCATTCCGCGGGAGCTAGAAATCCTAAACCATCTACCGGAAGAATTTGCTAAGGAGAAGGTTACCGAAATCGTCACCGAAGAGCCCGAGTTTGAGATGCCAGGAGAAGACACGAAGATACCACAACTCAAGCTACGCTACTTCCGAGGTAAACTTGATAATCATTTTGAGAAGTTTGTGGAAGTTGTGCGTAGGTTGAGCATCAACATGCCGCTATTGGACGCCCTTCAAGTTCCTACATATTCTCGCTACTTCAAAGATATACTTGCGAACAAGTATGAGATAGCAACACTCGGGGTGGATCATGTCAAGATGTTCGAGCAATGTAGCACCGCTATTGCAAATGGACTAGAGAAGCAAGGAGACCCCGGATGCCCGACGATTCCGTGTTCCGTTGGTTCATTCAAGTTTGAGAAAGCATTATGCGACCTTGGAGCAAGTGTGAGTGTCATGCCAAGAGACGTGTTCGAGAAGCTACGCCTACCGGAGCTAGAGCCTACGGCCATGTGTTTGGAGTTGGGTGACAACTCCATTCGCTATCCTTTGGGCATCGCTGTGGATGTGCCCGTGAAGGTCGGACACCACTTCATCCCTGTCGACTTCATGGTGCACGAGATGGGAGAGAGGGAGAAGCCGCCACTCATCCTTGGGAGGCCCTTCCTCAAGATCGTGGGAGCTACCATCAACGTCGGGAAGGGGGAGATCAAGTTCGACATCAACGGCGAGAGGAGTTCCTTCAAGTTTCGACCACGCTTCGAGGTATGCAACATGATCAAAGTTAAATATATTCCGCCTCATCGTCGTGTTAGTAAGGAAGAGCCAAGGAAGAAGGAAGAGCCGGAAAATATGGAAGCGAAGGAAATCAAGGAGGTTGTTGCATCCGTCAAGATCAAGGAACAAAAGCCGCCTGTGAAGACCAAAAAGATGACTAAGCCGGAGAATAAGCCTGCGCCAAAGATGGTGCGGAAGTGGGTACCCAAGATTGTAATACCCGCAAAGAGCGTTGATCCAAAGTAAACAAGTGAAGAAGTCTAGCCATGGACTATAAACGAAGCGCTAGGCGGGAGGCAACCCATTTCGTCGAGTCAAGAATAAGCTACCGGGAGGACAACCCGATCAAGATTTTTCGAGTCTTTCAAGTAAGTTGGTTTTAGAATTTGCTACGCAGGACATTCATAGACTCTTAAAGTGGTTGGATAATGTTTAGAGTTATAAATTTTGTTTGGTTATTTTATTTGATCATAAACCCTTTACATGAGCCATCCTATGTGTTATTTGCTTCATTTTGAGAAACCAAAACCAAAAAAAATTCAGAACCTACCTCAACCTTTCATCCTCTTCATGATGTTATGGTTGACTTGTTTTATATGCTAAAAACACATGAGTAGAGCCACGCTATGTACCAAGATGATATTTAAATTTCAGCGTATGGTAGGACTCGCGTGAACCTAGAAACTTAACTTTTGGTTGGTTTAAAAATTCATATCCTTGGTTTCTCTAGAGTTAGAATTTTTCTAAGCCTCGTTTAATTTTATTTTTCATTCAAAATCTCTCTCACATTTAACCAAAATTAGGACCTAAACCTATGCCCCCATGATCAAGCCGGGAAAAGCTTGCTCTCAACTAATGAAAGCAAACAATACCGGTGAGACCAAAATAAAAGTAGTCGGAAAATATTTTCGACTTACATTTGTTTTTTATGGTTAATAACTCCTCTGATTATATTTGAACTCATTATAAGCTCTAAGTTTAATTTTATTTTTCGAAATTAGAGGAGTGCTTAGCATTAAAACATGATTAGAGGGAGGTTTTTGGGTTAACTTAACCACACATGCACCATGATGCATCACGGGATGCCCCTCCAACAATTATCATCAAGGGACATGCAAAGGACAAGCATGGGGGGCAGCCAAGCTTTGTTTTGCAGGAATCTCATGGAAGCATGTGAGGCAAGGGAGCATGGAAGTGACTCAAAGCAAAGCAATCAAGTGGCAGGATCAATCATGCAAGCAAAGGAGTGCACCAGAGCATTTGGGCGGTGCAACCCCGTGGAGCACGCGGTCACAAAGCAACAAAGGAGGATGGAGTGCACTGGAGAAAGTTGAGCTGAGAGGAGCAGTAGAGCACCTAGGTCGGTCGCCCCAGGCCGGCCGGCCTCCCTATTTATTTCGCCCTCTGGCGCCCGGCTTCCTCAGGTGAGTCTCTCGTCCAGCTCTTTGTTCGTGTTCCTGATCTCTTAGTTCAAAACCTCCAGAAACATTGCTTCCCACTTCGAGCTTTGATTCGTCCAACAAAATCAATCCTAAGTCCACCAAAAGTCCATACTCCGATAATTTTTGTGTGCCTTGCTACCGGTTCAAAACCCCAGACATACTTGTGAGGAAGAGTGCAGCAACCATGTGGAAGAAAACTACAAGTCTCTTCTCCAAGAAGAAGGGATCATCGTCATCCAAGCCATCATCAACAAGCTCTTCGAGGAGGCACTCGGTTTCCGAGTCTCCCCGGAGTATGGAGGAGGACACGGTACCGCCGAGGAGGAACGACACCTTGCTCCTCGGTGGCATGAGGGCCACACGAAACTCGTCAATGCGGTTCACCGAACCACAAGGACGTACGGAAGAGCCGCCCGTCCGACCTCATCGCTCGACACGATCATCCGCTCCACCTCCATACACTCCGCGGTATTCCAAATATGGGTTTATTATCAAGACGGAGGAGGAGGAGAAGCTCACTCGCCTTGAGAAGAGGCTTGTGGCGAATGTCGACTTTGACGACCAAGCTCTCCAAGTGTTGGGATTTCACACTGATA
The DNA here is from genome assembly GCA_036936925.1 of Cenchrus fungigraminus. NCBI lineage: Eukaryota > Viridiplantae > Streptophyta > Magnoliopsida > Poales > Poaceae > Cenchrus > Cenchrus fungigraminus. The sequence goes on from CM072778.1 coordinate 55,019,461, forward strand.
TCTATTACTTGTTGGGACACCTAGGTTGGGTGCAATTTTCCAACGGAGTATTGGCAAACACCCACAAGGAATTCGCCCTGGAAATTCTCATGACCATGGCGCCGATACTTGATGAAGGAGTGCCGAATCTCACATTCCGTTTGGAGGGAGATGAACAAGTGGTTCCCTATGAGTACATTAGGGAGTTGCTTGGTTTTCAAAAGGGAGCCCCGGAGCAAGTGGAAGTGCAAGTGAATACATTGGAAGGTTTTTGGAGAATGATCACGGGAGAAGCTAACCGGCAAACGAATAGTATCCGAAACCCCATAATCAAGGTTTTTCACTCATGGATGTGCAAGAGGATTTTAGGGAGAATTAAAGAGACCAAGATAACCGACATGGAGTTGAATTGGCTTTACTCAGCTTTGATTGTTGGGCAGCCAATCGACCCCACTCACCTTATGATCAACCCTAAAACCCTAAAACCCTAAATCGGGATCCGGAGATATTGGTTCGGGGTGTTACCTCTCCATGTTGGCTATCTCATTGAGACCGGGAATTTCAAGAAACCCAGAGCATATCCTAGTTGGGACTTCTCTAGGAATTGATTATTTGAAGCAAGGTAAATATATAAGTGGAGATGAGAGAGAAGGCTTCAAATTGGCCAAAGTGAATTTACCCCTACCGGATGCAAGACTAAGACTTTTTCTTGAGGGGAAAGAAGATTGGTTAGAGGAAGGACTTCTTGTGCCGGCAAGAAAAACAAGAGAGGAAGGATTATAGAAGAAGGTTCTTCCGCAGCCCAAGAAGAAGAAGGTGCACCCCAAAATTATGTACCGCCATATGGAGGAATTCCGGTGCCGCCAAGATACTACGGAGGTGTACCAATGCAAGCATGGGGGAGTGGTGCAGCCATGCCCCCACCAAATTTTACGGAGCAACATGTACACCTCTCTCAACCACAACAAAGTGTGGCCATCATTGGAGGATATGCTGCAAGAAACATGCAAAATATTGCAGCCATCCAAACCAATGCAAACCAAATGGGTGAAGGAAATGCAAACATCGCCTTTGAGCTAGGCTGCCTTCACCTAGCACCGCCAGAGCAATTCATAGGAGGAGCGGTGCAATCCTATTATGAGTAAGGGTACAACAATCAAGATTACCAATATCAACCACCAGCGGAAGATTAGAGAGAGGAGGAGCTTTTGTTTAATTTTACTTTTTCCCTTTTCTTTAATTTTCAGCTTGTATGCGCCTATGTATGCGTAGTATTTTAAATTTTTATTTATTTTCAGCATGTGTGTTAGTTTTTATTTTCATCATGAATAAAATCACCACCTTGTTTTTACCTTTGGCAAAGATAAAAAGTTTGTGCCATGTTGATATATGATGATAGTTGCCGCTTTGTTTATCTTTGTACTTGTTTTATGCATGATTAAGCTAATGCTCTCTTAAAATGCAAATCTGAAATTAATCTAAATGCTAGCTTAATCTTTTGCGGAGGTTAAGATAAAGATAAAGACCCATAGTTTTTCATATGCTCTCAAGTTTTGGATGGATTAAAGATGATTTATTTTTGTTCTTAAAAGTAATGCTAACCTTGTCATAAATACCTCTTGCATGTTGCACTACCTATCGAGAGCCATATATTTTTTTGAGTGCAAAAACTTAGTATACAAGGTTTATTTTTGGGTGAGTTAATCAGGGGCTTGATTTCTTTGGCCTGAGACTAAGAAGTTGGTCATTCCGTTTTTGCGTATCTATCTTTTTGCTAGCCTTTCTATCCGTGCATTGTGTACCCCCACATCGGAGATTTCACAAACCTCACTGGATATCCACCCATAAAACCAAAAATATCATGTTTTGTGTTTACCTCCTTGACCACAACCTATCATTTGAGTATGGATCGTCAACTCAAGGAAGATCGCAAGATGGTGCCAAGATTGAAGATTTCAAGTATCTCTCCAAAGGAAAAATATTTCTAGTACCTACCTTATTTCTATCACCTCTTTGCCTGAGGACGAGCAACGTCTAAGCATGGGGGAGGAGGTAGGTACAATGCAATTTAGAGTTCAAGGGGAGTAAAATAAAAAAGAAGAGAAAAATGTGAAAAAAGAAAGACATAAAGAAAAAAATAATAAATATATATGTATGAGGAAAAAATATGAGTATGTATAAAAAATAAAGTGAACTCCCCGGTTCTCTAAATGCATTAGGAATTTCAAAAGCTTCAAGATTAAAGATCCAAACTCATCTTTCCAACCATGTGCGATCCGATAACGAGGACTTCCTTTGTGCCTCGGGATCACTTTTTGCCATTTGCACATGTCCACCTATCTCAAAGTGTGCGTATTTTTCTCTCCCCCTCCTTGATATAACATTATTTTCCAATGACCTTTTTGACGAGTCTCGGTAAGACCATGAGAAGCTTGTCTTGTTTTGACAATATCTCATTTATAATATCATGGTAGGACTAAACTTTTCGCAAAAAGCTCCACATAAAGCCTACCACATATATATGTTTTTGAGAGGGGAAAGGAGTAGAATAAATAGGCTTGAGAGACAAGATGAGATGAGAGTTCATGAGCAAGATGCAAGGAGGTTTAAATTTTTGAACTTGGTTTAGCTCTTTTTCATCTCCTTCTTTATCTCAAAATTTCTGAGATCCATTTGAATTTTGGGAGCATGTTTAATACTTGTGGGAAGAGCTTAATTAATATCCACCCTCCATAGGGATGAAGGCTAGTACACTACGGAACTCTAACGAATTAAACTTTCGAGAGCATTATGTTTTCTCGTGTATGATCAAGTGCAGGGTTTGAGCAATGAAGGGCAACGCTGATATCCATCGAAGGCTTACTCGAGGACGAGCAAGGTTTAAGCATGGGGGAGATGTTGACGGTGAATTTCCATCAACCTAGCCATGAGTTTACCTTCGGTGTTGGATCAATTTTATATCTTATCCATTGGTACTAACCCCCTTGATATAAGAAGTTCGTTCGTGCATGTTGGTTTTGGAGTTTTATGTTTACGCAGGAATTTAGCGTTAAAAGCAAGACTTCCGGGTAAAGTTCATCAAGCACCTCGTGAGAAGACCATGAAGCCCGGCACAAGTCAAGCAATGAAGTGAACATGACTCCAAGAAGCCCAAGGACCAACCCGAGAAGATGGAAAACTCCGAGGACCTGAACAGAAATTGCTGAAGCTTGCGAGACAAGGAGCTCTATCCAAACCACAGAGAAACTGACGTCAAGGGACCACATGCAGGAGGGAGAATGTTCTAGAAGACACAGGAAGCATCACCAACAAAGGAGGCCGCGAGATGGGCCGAAATGGGCCCAGGCCGGCCCACCCAGCCCATTTCGGGCACCATTTGCCGCCCCCTTTGACCTAGACGATCCTCGGACTATTTATAGTCCCCCTGCCAAGAGCCATGCATCAACTCATTCGTCATTCGCCGCCGAGGAGCAGAGAAGAGAGGGACACCATCCCAGAGAGGAGAGGGTTGAGCTAGTTGTCTAGGGTTTCCCTAGCCGGCGTGGGAACCTTGCAAGGAAGACCACGTCGGAGTTCCAAGAGCTAGGAGCAAGATCAAGGTAGGATCCCGGTGGTGATCTTGTCTACGTACCTTTGAGTATGTTGAATTATCAAGTTGCAATCCGATTTCTAGCGATCAAGTGCTTCTTCTACGACTTTATCTACAATTGATTTTTCTTACTTTAAGATCTATTATCGAGATAGATCACATAGGGTGTTCTTGTAGCCGTGGTGGCTAGAGGTGCACACCTGACCTACCAAGAGATTTCATCTTATCCATTGGACTCGCCCTAGGCTAACCCACACGAATAGGAGTGCGTTGTGACAGAACGGTGGCTCCAAAAGGTAGGCGTCTTTGGAGTTGGAACGGAAGCCGCGATTTAAAGAAGCTTTTTATGAGATTCGATTTGGTTTGTTCATCTTTGCTTGGAACTTCATCAAGAGCTTGATCCAATCTCTCTAGATTGGTTTTACCTATCCCTCTCTATCTCTTGCTACCTCCAGTTTTCATTAGATTAGATTCGTTTTCATGATGTTCTTTAGATTAGATGCATAAGAGTTCCCCATGAAGATCTAAGTGTTCTCGGCTTTAATAGATTGGTTCTTGCATCACATATTTGTTCCACGGATTCGATACCTTGAGTTCACACTTCAGGGAAGAAGGGTCCCTTGACTACGACGGAGGATTTGTCCGCCTGCAATCCAAACGAAGTTTGATACGCATATATACCGTCAACAGTGCCTCAGCAACAAAAAACCTGTCAAGCTGTAGTCGAAAATGTAGAGCTATAGGTGGGCTGGAAAATAAGGAGTGACTAGCACCACGTTAGATAAAAAGCAAGCTGAATAATTGTTCAACGGCAGTACTATGCTGGTGCTAGCCTAGACCGTGCTAGAGACGCGAGCCTGGACACTAAGGAAGTCACAACGTACCACCGAAAACAAGAGAGATACACAAAGAACCAAGCAACCCCTTTCTTTTCTTTTCTTTTTTTGTTTCTTTTTTTCTTTTTTTTGGGATCCTCAAAACTGAGTATATGAACAAAGGGGCTCTCAAGGAGCCAATCCCCACACAACTTTATCCCGAAAGCGCAGGGGTATTTCAGTAACAAGAAGATACTCTCTCTCTGTCTCTCTAGAGTAAGGCAAACTGATATGAGTATAGATGCTTGCTGCTATCTTTTTGGAACAAGGACGTATATCAGTGCACAAGCTAAGGATGTATATCAAAATAGCAGCACAAAATAGCAGCAATTTATAGCAACCAGCCAACGCAATAGATCATACTCCAAACTGATCCAAACTCGAATTGCAACACCACGTGTGATTCGGTCTTGGCCAACCCTTGTAGTGGAAACAAAGAGAAGTGTACTCAGATTCACCCCTCACAGGAACAAAGAGATGGCGCACAGCTATGACAAGACGTGACAAGAACTCGAAACTCTAAAGGACTAAAACTAAGACCAGCAACTCGACACGACCGATGCAATCAAAAACTCAGCAAGCCCTAACTCAGCAGTACTAGTAAGGCTCAAAGGGTTTATGGGATAGCAGGTAAACTAATCTACTATTTTTTTTGGCTTTTCTGGACTATGGGAAAAAACAGCGATGGATGTGGAAGTCTCTCACCGATAAACCTTGCTCTGATTACCAACTGATGTGAACCCGCTAGGGTTTGTGGCCGATCTTTCGATGAGGGACGTGGCAGATATATCGATTGGATGAAATGACGTTCATGGCCCGACTACAACCCTTCCAGGAATGTGCCTTAGCAACCGATACACCGTCTCCTATGGCTGCTGCGATCTTGTGGAGCGCGTCAACCGCCACGAGGGCACCCGTTCCTGCGAGCAATCGAAGAACTAGCAGAAACAAGTATGGAACAAGTACTGAAATTACTAGATATGATTGAAGGTTTCAAACTGAGTCACAACTCAATAAGGTGGAGTTCCGAAGACAGGAAGTCGGGCGGCTGATCCAGCACGCGCGCTTCAAGCAAGTAGCAATGGCTAAACTTGATCTAAACAAAACCCAAGTGTTCTCGATGGTCGCTAAGGAGTATATGACAGGGGAAGGGTGACCACAGGGGTGCTAGGGTCGTGCTCCAACCCTAGGATGCGTCCCTAATGGACCCAACTTGATACATAGCCCATTGGGCCAAAATAAGGTGGCGTAGCACCATGGACAGAAAAACCTCCGGTCAATGATTCATTGATTGCAGATGCCTCAAGAGGACAGATATGGACATGAGTCCGGATCCATATGAAAGTTGACTTCATCATGGTTCCAGGAAGTACTTGAACACTCCAATCCGACTCCGTATGCGTCTGTGGCGTCCGTCAGAAGTTGGTGCTGTGCTGCAGTTTGAATCCAACCGACCCGAATCCTTTTCCAAGTCACTCTTCTCCATGATTCCTAAGCAAACCAATGGTGCACGTGTCACCACAATCTAAACATGATGTATCTGAACTCAAGAGGGAACTTACTTGATAATTTAGTTGACGAGCATGAGCACGAGTAATAGGGCCAGCAAGAGGAATATGGGATGTATCCTGCGGAAGTAGTGATGGTGTTGATGTTGGTGTCGATGCTGGGGGTGTATCGTTGGTGGGGATGTCCTCATCACTTTCTTTCCAGGGTGCTGTGCCACCGTATTTGAGCCCAATGGGTTGTGTGTCAAGTTGTGTCCATTAGGGACTCATCCTAGGGTTGGATCACGACCCCAGCACCCTTGTGGTCGTCCTCCCCCTGTCCTATACTCCTTAGCTGCTCTCGAGAACACTCGGGTTTTGTTTAGATCAAGTTTAGCCTTTGCTACTTGCTTGTAAGCGTGCATGTTGGTCTAGCCGCCCGTCTTCGAGTCTTCTGAACCCTGCATCGTTTGACATTGAGTTTGTGATTGAAACCTATCATTCCCATCTAGTAATTTCAGTACTTGTTCAATACTTGTTCTTGCTAGTTCTTCGATTGCTTGCAGGATGGGTGCCCTAGAGGCCGGTGACGCGACCCACACGATTGCGACAGTGGAGGAGGTGTATCGGTTGCAAAGGTGCAGTCTTTGGAAGGTTGTAGTTGGGCCGAGAGCGTCTCCTTGTTATCAATCAAGTTATCCACACCTCTCATCAAAAGATTGGGCAGAAACCCTACTGGGTTCACATCAGTTGGTAATCAGAGCAAGGTTTTTGGTGAGAGACTTCCACACCCTTTGCAAAAAAAATTTCTCCTATAGTCCATAAAAAACCAAAAAAAAGTAGATCAGTTTTGTTCCCGTAATCCCATAACACATTTGAGCCATACTAGCATTGCTTGGTTAGGGCTTGTTGAGTTTTCGGTTCCACCGGGTTGTGTCGAGTTGCTGGTCTTAGTTTTAGCCCTTTAGAGTTTCGAGTTCTTTTCACATTTCAATCACAGTTGTGCGCTACCATCTTCATCCTGTGTTGGCCAAGCTAAGTACTCTTTGTGATCAAGTCTGAACAGGAATCAATCTGTAAACCCCACGCTCCCTAGTGAGAAGGTGAAGACCGAAGCCACCTCGTGTTGAAGTTTGAGTTGTACTCGGTTTAGTGGCTGCTTTGTTTTACCATATATTGCTATGGATCACTCTTTCCTATATTTTGTCATCATCAAGAAAGATAGCAGTAGACCATATCTCTAGTTGTCCTCTCATTTATACCATATTTAAGAGAGAAATACCCCTGTGTTTTTCGGAAAAGTTTGTGTGGTAATTGGCTCTTTGGGATCCCCTTTGTTCATATTTTCAGTTTTGAGGATCCCCTAAAAAAAGAAAAAAAAGAAAAGGGGCTGATATTTGTGTTATTAGAGTGAGTTATTCATATTTACAGTGGTACGCTGTGAGTTCGTTTGTGTCCAAGCTCGTGTCTCTAGCACGGTCTAGGCTAGGACTAGCACAGTACCACTGTTGAACGATTATTCAACTTGCTTTTTATCTAATGTGGTGCTAGTCATTCCTTGTTCCAGCCCACCTATAGCTCCACATATTCAACTACAGCTTGATAGGTTTTGTTGTTGGTGGCACCGATACACTTCACTCCGCGGTTGCAGACTTGTGGTGGTCGTCCCTTCTTGTTGGCAAGGTAAGAGCTTGTATAACGAGTTGAGAGTGAGCGCCTTGCAGTAGCTACATCCTATTAGCTGTAGGAATTTTTTCTCTCTCTTGCACTTATTTTCTTTTTTTCACCATGGCAGGATCAGATGGGAAGATGGGGAAGTCAACAAAATTCCACAATCTCCTCGCACTAAGGGGATCATACAACACATCGAGAGGCTGGTGAAGGCGCACAACGAAGACATTAATAATGACTTGGTGGTGACGAATGATAAGATTGGGCGACTGGAGGCCACACAGATCACCAACAACAACAGGCTTGCAGGGGTGGAGGCATTAGTGGCTCGTATGGACATGAGTCTTGTTTCACTTTTGAAGCGATTTGAAGATCTACATGCTAAGAAGGTTGGAGATGGCAAGAAGGAAGGTAAGAAGTATGACAAGAAGAATGACGACGACAAGGATGAGGGATTTGATGGTGATTGGGACGCATATGGAGGAGACACTAAGGTCAGCGATCTAGACCGACGTCGGCTACATCGTAATCGTCGAGGTATGGGTAGTAATTGTCGACGCGATTTGCATGGTAATGATGATGCTTTCGGTAAGATTAAATTTAAGATACCTCCTTTTGATGGCAAGTATGATCTTGATGCTTACATTACTTGGGAAATTGCTGTTGATCAAAAATTTGCATGCCATGAATTTCCTGAAACTACACGTGTTAGGGCTGCTATGAGCGAGTTAATTGATTTTGCTTCTATTTGGTGGATAGAATATGGCAAGAAAAATCCTAAGAACATATGCTGCATTGTAATATAGAGGAGAGTGAGGAATCTGCTATTCCTATATTTGTGGGTGGATTAAATAGTGAAATTCAGGACATCCTTGCTTATAAAGATTATAATACTGTAACCAAATGTTTCCATCTTGCTTGTAAAGCTGAAAGGGAAGTGCAGGGACGACGTGGTGCCAAATCTAACATTTTTGCAGGGCGATCTACATCATGGCAGCAGCGTTCCTCTACTTCCATGACCACACCAAACCGATCAGCACCACCATAATCCTCCTCCGACAAACCACGTGATGTAACTAGCCAATTGTGCATCGTCAGTTGCCCCCATAGATAGAACAAGAGATGTTCAGTGACATTGATGCAAGGGCTACGGACACGTACATCATGACTGTCATAGCAAGCATGTTTTGGTGGTCAAGGACGATGGTGGGTATTCTTCTGCTAGTGATTTTGATGACGATACACTTGTTTTGCTTGCGGCTGACGATGCAGGTAGAGCAGAGCCACCTGATGAACAGATTGATCCAGAGGATGCAAAGCATTATGAGAGTCTTATTGTGTAGCATGTGCTTAGTGCAAAAATGGAGAAAGCGGAGCAAAATCAGCAGCATACATTGTTCCAAACCAAGTGTGTCATTAAAGAGCATTCTTGCCACTTGATCATTGATGGTGGAAGCTGCAATAACTTGGCTAGCAAGGACATGGTGGAGAAGCTTGCAATTTCAACCACACCACACCCACATCCATATTACATTCTATGGCTGAACAATAATGGTAAGGTAAAGGTAACGAGGTTGGTACGAATTAGGTTTTCTATTGGTTCATACCATGATCTTGTTGAGTGTGATGTTGTGCCTATGGAAGCTTGCCATATTCTACTAGGTAGACCTTGGCAATTTGATACAGATTGTTTGCAACATGGTAGATCCAATCAGTATTCTCTCATGCACAATGATAAGAAAATTTCATTGCTCCCTATGTCTCTTGAGGCTATTGTGTGGGAAGATATTGCTGAAGCTGCAAAAGCTACAACTGAGAGCAATAAACATCTGAAATCTGTTGGTAATAATAACAATGGGATATAATTGAAAGGTCATTGTTTGCTTGCTACTAAATCTGATATTAATGAATTAATTGCTTCCACTTCTGTTGCCTATGCTTTGGTATGTAAGGATGCTTTGATTTCACTTCAAGATATGCAACATTCTTTGCCTGCTACTGTTGCTAACGTTTTGCAGGAGTACTCTGATGTTTTTCCAAGCGAGATACCAGCAGGGCTGCCACCTATACGAGGGATTGATCACCAGATTGATCTTATTCCGGGTGCTTCTTTGCCCAACCGTGCACCATACAGGACAAATCCGTTGGAAACAAAAGAAATTCAATGACAAGTGTAAGAACTACTCGACGAAGGTTATGTGCGTACGTCTCTTAGTCCTTGTGCTGCTCCAATTATTTTGGTGCCTAAGAAATATGGAACATGGCATATGTGTGTTGATTGTAAAGCTATTAATTATATCACTATTCGCTATCGACATCCTATTCCACGCCTAGATGATATGCTTCATGAACTGGGTGGTGCTACTGTGTTTTTGTCACACACTGAAATTTCTAAATTTCAGGATGTGAATAAGGAGAACAATTAAACAACGGTTTTCTCATAATTTTAAAGTTTTTCCAACATTTATTTTCTTTACAGGAAATATAGTATAAGAAAAAACCAATGATTGTTTTTTCAAATTAAATAAGATGATTAGGTGTGTGTTGCATTCATGCCGATGCACCTTGGTGTTTCTTGAGTGCAAAATGTTTTAAAGATGCGTTTAGGTGCTGACCAAATCCTTCTGAGAATTTTCCAACCTTTTCTAGAATTTATTCTCACGTTTCTCGAGCTAATTCCATTTATCAGAAGGCTCTAAAATTCTTTTGATGAGCTCCAAGTATTTTAATTAGATCCATCGTGTCATAAGCTATGTATTGATACTCCCTGTGCTCCCGAAACTGTTTGAACATCTACAATTTGGTCATTAATTACCACTTATTCTCCCAAATAAGATGCACGTCATGCTCAATTTCTTTGCTCTCACTCCCCTAGCTAGCCCATTAATTATTCTCTCTATTTCAAGTATATGCTAGCAGACTGGATGACTATAACATGGGTATTCAGTTCCCGAGAAAATCAGCTAGCTTCCTCTTTGCAAGACCAAGGCTCGACTCATCAAGGTTGACTGGACTCCAATTGGAGTTGTGCACGTGCAAGCTGGCCCAAGACCCAAATCCTTTAACGGCCGTGCCTGGTATGCATGCCGAGGTCATGTTTACCAGCTTATAAATCCATCGATCACAGTCGCCTCCACAATATATTTTGCCCTAGGTCCTTCAAGCCGCATCCACCAAGCCCTTGTTTATATATGCATCTAAACGCAGAGCCCCGTCATGCCCTAGCGCTGCTGCGGTGCGCCATCGAGGCGTCCAGGTCAAGCTGCATGGTAGCGCCGTCGATCCATCAGCACGAGCGACTTCCGTTGTTGTCACCACCAGGAGCAGCACCGTGGCACCATGAAGCAGTCCGCAGCTAGCCGTACGTCGGCCGTCCATGTACTGTCCACGAGTTCATGTATGCCGGCCGCAGGTAAGGACTGCACCACGAGAAGAGCTAGACCGGAGTGATCCGTCGCGAGGTCGCCGTCGTCGAGTTGCTGAGGATCACATGTACACGCGCGTCCAAGCCGAAGGTTGAACTCTGTTCGAGATTGGTCTCAAGCTGTCACATCATCGCCGTCGTTCCTTGATTACCTTATTAGGTGAGAACACTAGCACATCGCCAATATCTCCTTCTGTTTTCGTTTTGCATCTTGTCCTCATCAATCATGATCTGTAGCGCTTCTGGTAATTCTACCCATAATCCATCTAGTTCCTATTTTCTCATCTCCATAATCCATCTAGTTCCTTTTTTTCTCACCTCATGCAAATTGTTTTCCTCCAGCTGTTTTCCATCATTGTGGTGAGCTATCTTTGCTCACCGCTGCATGCCACTCCGTGCTCACCCATCATCGCTGAGCCGATGTCGAGCCCGACCGTTGGCGCCTGTTTGCCTGCGGTCGTGCCCTGCTAGTTAGCTTGCCGTAAGCCGTGCAAGCGGACGCTTTCATCATCGCTGCTGGTGAGATGACCTGCACATCATGCACTCCTCCGTCTATCTTTTGTCTCTAATCCATGCTACTTGCAACTCTTTGCTGCCTATGGCCGTGCCCTGTTGATCCTTGCCGTGTCTCAGCACTGTAGCCACCACCTGTACCTGACTCTTTGCAGCAGTTGCTTGCAATCTCTGGTGCAAAGCAGATGCATGGAAGAAGTTCGAACAACAAGAGGTACCAAGCCAGCGACGTACATACCGAAGAAAATCCATCTACCATGCATGCAAGGGATGATGCCATGGTGACTTCATGCCTACGAAGTAAGTAGGAGCTTTTCTTCCAGAGAAAAATATTTGGAATGCTTGCTAACAGTATATTAAAATCTATTAATCCTTTGTCCTTGGCCATCTTTGATCCATATATTAATCCTTTATTTATCTATGAAATCCTTGCTCATGGTGACATCAAGTTTATGTCATATTCAATCAGTTATCCTTTTCTTGTTATTAAAATTCATATCTTATTCAATTCAATTCCGATCTCAGTAATTCTTTCACTGACATGTTCATCCTAACACGTAGATTAGTTTTGTACCACTTTTCAGTACGTTTTATGATGATTGTTGTACTGTTTTTAATTTAGATTGTTTGATTGCTAGAATATGTGTGCTCCGGATGTTTTGCTTTGGATGATTGATGTGAGTAGTAGGAACGTCTTTCGGGAGTATTGAAGAATGTGAAGATGAAGAATTCTGAGCAACATCATCACTCTGGTTAAAGGCAAGTGTGTCCTTGTTCTTTTGTCCCATAATTATATTTAATCACTCATTGCATATGCTTTGCATTCAATTTGATGGGTCCTATTAAGGTTTATCCTAGTCTTTATCATCATTCCTTGATAACCTGGGTTTATCTTTCTGTTGGGTAGCTTTTCTGTTGGGTAGCTTTGCTTAGCAATACTTGGGTTATGGTGGTTTTAATGAACAATAATGAAGAACTTGCTTTACTTTTATGCTATACCTCTGGTTAATACAAGATCACAATGATTAATTGGAATATGGAGAACCACTCAGGAAAACAGTACAACCACAAGACATATGGCTCTGTCTTGGCTGAATAATTAGAAACCTTGATGTTGTAGTGATATTACCTGAAAGGGGCCAATGGGGAGGCGTTGATGGGGTATAGACCTGCTCTGGCGGGGAGTTGGGCTTTGCTAAGAAACGGTACCTGCTACGGAGCTTTATGCCCTGCTTCGTCCTGAAACCTAGTGGGTTGCTGCACATTAGGGAATCTTTGTAAAGGCCTTGTAGCGTCCCTATGCAATCACACCTTGGTAGTGCGGTATGATGCTTGGCCGGCATCGCATGGTTGGGTCCAAAGTTCTTCAGGACTTTTACGCGACTTGTGGTGAAAGTGTACAACCTCTGCAGAGTGTAAAACTAATTGATTAGCCGTGCTCACGATCAAGAGCGACCTGGACCCTCACATGATAATTGAACTTGAAGATGGACTTAAATCGTGGTTTCTAGTTATGTTAGCCATATGCTTATGGCGTATCTCTTCATGTTAATTGTGGGATGGTATATACTTATACCTTATTAGTAATTAGGTGCTAATAAAATTTGACCAACTAAAATTGCTTAATGCAGTCAACCTGTTAGTCTTTCCTTGTTCAAGCCTTTGCATTCATACTTTCCTCACACTTGCTGAGTACGACATGTGCTCACCCTTGCTATAAAAAATGTTGCTCAGAAAGAGAAAGCTACTATGGAGTTTGCTGAAGATGTTGCTGAGTTCTAGGCATACGCAGTCCCCAGTCGATTGCTTGTGGAGTTTGGTGCCTTCGTTTCCAGGATTAAGCGTAAATCTCTGATAATCTCCCTTTTTCTTACGTGATATTGTTTCTGTATTCACTTATATGTCACTATATATATGAAAATAGCTCCTGGCATACATATAGTCATGCACTTGGTTTTCTTTGGAAAAACAGGTGTGACAGTTTTCTAAAGTTGATTTGCATAGTGGGTATCACCAGATTCGTATGAAATTGGGAGATGAATGGAAAACTGCTTTTAAAACTAAGTTCGGTTTATATGAGTGGTTAGTCATGCCTTTTGGGTTAACTAATGCACCTAGCACTTTCATGAGATTAATGAACGAGGTTTTGCGTGCTTTTATTGGGATATTTGTTGTAGTCTACTTTGGTGATATATTGATCTACAACAAATCTATGTATGAACATCTTGATCATTTACGTGTTGTTTTCAATGCTTTACAAGATGCACATTTGTTTGGTAACCTTGAGAAGTGCACCTTTTGCACCGGTCGAGTGTCGTTTCTTGGCTATGTTGTGACTCCATAGGGAATTGAGGTTGATAAAGCCAAGGTAGAAGCTATAAGGGGTGGCCTGTACCAAAGAGTATCACACATGTGCTGAGTTTTCTAGGACTTGCTAGGTTCTATCACCGGTTTGCGAAGGATTTCAGAACCATTGTTGCACCAATGAATGAGCTTACAAAGAAGGGAGTGCCTTTTTTTATTTTTTATTTTTTTATTTAGAAAAAGGTTGTTGCCCTGCTTTTATAGAAAGCATATAAGGTTTGTACAAGTTGGTCTGCTGGGGATTCCAGCTTTACAGAGCAGCACAGAAGATAAAAGCCTAAAAACAAAAGCTAAGAAAACAAGCTATTTTCAACAAGGTCTCAAATGAAAGGGTCCTCAGGAACTCGCTCTCTCATTTTCTCCACCAGCTCCTCCAGCCATCTTTTTGTCATCGCCACCCATGAGTCTAGCTAGTCTTGATCAGCACACTTCAGCTTCAGGCGCCATTTCTGCAAATGAGCAAGGTATTTATAGAAGATGTCAGCCGGTTGTTTAAGAAACCCCCTCAATAGCCATCTTGTTGCGTGTGTTCCACAGGGACCACAGCACCATGGCAAAGGAATAGAGTTTGACTGCATAATTATCACACCCAAGTGGCAGCCAGTGACACTCGAAGTCCTGTATCCCCCTGGGAACCCTAGACCACCCCATTGCTTCCCTTAACCCTTCCCAAGTAAATTTTGCAACCGGACAATCAAAGAAAATATGATCTGCAGTTCCTATCACCGCGCACACCGTGCAGTTTGGGTTTCCTTTCCAGTTCCTCCCTTTCAGCTCAGCCCCCGATTGTATCTTATTTTGGCAAGCCAGCCACATGAAAACTTTCATCTTCATTGGTATTTTACTTTTCCACAAAAGACTCATACGCTTGTTCACAAACCCCCCGTGGACTATCTGTCTTTACATCGACTTTGTCGTGAAGGCCCCAGACTTCTCATGCACCCACTTTACTTTGTCTTTAAGTTCATTTAAGTGAAAATTTTGTAATTTTAGTACTAGATCATCCCACTGTCGGGCCTCATCCTGCGATAGAGGCCTTGAGAAGTTCATCACCCACTCCCTTGCGTTCCAACAATCTCTTACGGAGCAGTCCTTCTTTCCACAGTAGTTATACAATCTAGTGAAAATTAGTTTCAGAGGTACAAAATCTACCCAAGTGTCCTCCCAAAACATGACCTTCTCCCCATTGTTCACCTCAAATTCAGCCCCCCACTTGAACTTATGTTTTACTTTATTTATACCCTTCCAGAACTGCGATCCCCCTTAGCTTTATAGGCTGCTAGAAAGAAAGAGGACAGTCAAAAAAAAAGAAAGCAGTAAAAACCAAGAGGAAAGGGAAGCCGAACCTGTCTCTACCGAGCCGTGTCAAGCGCCGCTGCATCCCTGGGTCGCGACCCTATCGTGGTCACCGCGAGTTGCCCCCCCCCCTCACGCACGCTGCACCCCCGGCTCGCAGTTCCTCCTGGGCAGTACGGCCCCCCTCCCACGTTTTTTCCCTTTGTTCTCCTTTGCTTTTGCACTCGTTTCCAGCAACGTTTGATCGTGTGTAGCACTATAATTCAGCATTGCATTATTGTTTGATTGTGCTAATCCTTTAATTGAGTGCAGCCTTCCCAGAACTCCACAAAGTTCTACAATGAGCAAGGTTTTGTTTCTCCAAGCAATCGCTCCTCCAATCTTTCGCAGGTTCCACTGGTTGTTTGAAGTTCACCCCTGTGTGCTTGGTAAGAACGGATAAGAATTTGATAACAGCACTAGTTTGAGCGCCTTTGTGAGCAAATACACCCATGTTTTGTCGTTGATTTTGTTTTTGTGTTTGCGCTAACCATGGCAGGCGACGACAAGAGAGATGACCAGCTGCAGGACATGCAGACATGAGTTGATGGAGTTGTTGTGAACATTCAGACGATACATACACGGCTCGATTCGATGACCACTTCATCGAACAAGCGTTTCGATCATATCAAGCTCGCACAGACATCTACTACGACCACACTCGACGCCGTCGTGGCACGACTCGATGCATTGCACATTACGATCAGAGGATTGCAGAAGGACAGCCGCGGTCGTGGCCGCCATGTGCCATGCCATTCCAGTAATGATTCTTTTGCTAAGATTAAATTTAAAATTCCACCTTATAATGGTAAATATGATCCTGCTGCATATCTTGATTGGGAATTATAAGTCGAACAACAATTTTCATACCATGATATTTATGCTAGTTCTCAAGTTCAAACTGTTATTTGTCAATTTATGGATCTTGCTTTAATGTGGTGGCGTGACTATAATAAAAGACATCCCAGTACAATTCCAACCACTTGGGATCAATTAAAAGCTGCTATGCGACACAGATTTGTACCTTCTTATTATGCTCGAGATTTGCTTATTAAATTGCAGCGTTTTCAGCAAGGTTCCAAATCTGTAGAGGTCTATTACCAGGAATTACAGAAAGGCATGTTTCGTTGTGGTTTAATTGAGGAAAACGACGCTGCTATGGCACGTTTTCGTGGTGGTTTGAACCGCAAAATTCAGGATATACTTGATTGTACGGAATATGCAGATATGGCCACTTTATTTGAGTATGCTTGCAGAGCTGAACGTGAAGTGCAGGAACACCGCTCGAAGACATATTCTAACACTTTTGCAGGACGAAGCTCGACATCCAGCTCAGCGCCCGCTCTCCCAACGCCATCCACGCCCACCACTACAACGCTCGAGAGCCCAGCGCCATCCACGCCCACCACTACACCGCTCGAGAGGACGGCCGAACCTGCAGGCGCATCCTCATGTGCAAATTCAGAACCATCACTTCACAATGCACCTAATACTCCTACTGAGAACATAGGTAATGCCCATGGTGCTACACTCACGGAAGGTGAGAATTGTGTTAATGTGCAGAATTTTTCCACAACTCATGCTTTGGTTGTGCAATTAATAGTGGAACTATCTCTTGATTTATCCTTGTCACATGATGATTTGCTTGATGTTTCTTGTGAGCCATGTGTGCTACTACTTCCATTTAACATGCTAGTGCCGAAAATAAACTTGTTATGCATGTTGCTAGTAAAAGCGATGAGCTACATTTATTGTCTTCTTTACATACCTTGGGTTACATTGAATTTGATGATTTGTGTAATCTAGATTGTTTAGAAGAGAGACTTTTTGCATATGCTGATTTGCCATAGTTGTCTAAACATTCATATCATGTTATTGGCAAATATAACAACACGGGACAATATATGGTACATCGGGTTTACATTTGTTCAAATCTGAATTCTCCTGTTGTTGTGCAAGATTGTGCTCGATTAGAGGGTAACCTTCATACAAACATATTCACATGTTCCTCTAGTAGTTATTTTTCTCAAGAAGGGAAGCATTGCTGGTCGCTCCCTATGATTTTTGGTGCTGAATTTTCTTGTAATAAACCGACTATTCCTATTGTGTCCTTTGTTGGTACTAATCTTTTGCAGGATAGTAATGACAAACATCTTGTGTCTTTCGATAACGACGTGTCCTGAGGTGCTGCCAATATTATGCGACATGACATGATACACAATTGGAAACATGGTCATTTTCCTCCTCACAATTATTTTGGTTTGCTTTATTTCCGCAACCCCGTTCTCCTTTGTGTTGTGCAGGCTCAGTTTCAAGTACAATCGACGTCGAGGACGACTTTTCTTCAAAAGGGGGAGAATGATGAGGACATGACACCCATGCATACGACCATGATTGGTGCATGGAATGGAGTAGAAGAAGTCCAACAAGGGTGTCCAAGTCGAAGAGGAGGCACGAGTCTAATCCGGTTCGAGTCCCCAAGTGGAGGCCCAAAGCAATTCAAGTTCGAGCCCACTTCGGAGTCCAGGAGCAGTGCGCAATAAAACGAACGCCCAGGTCGCATACGAAGTCGGATTTGGACGTTCTGTATATGGTTGGAAGCACAATTTCATGGAGCATCCAATGGCACCAGTCTCATACCCAAATTCGTCTTGAGTCAACGGGAATCATATCCAATCCATCCAAGTGCTAAATTGCTCATCCATAAACTTCCACATGCTTTGTGTGTGTGCTTAGTGATAGGCTTAGCTTAGAGTTGAGTGAGTGCAAGGTTGTACCAACCTTGTGAGGTGATTCTTAAGTGAATCAAGTTGTACAAGGTGCGCCAGAAGCCTTGGGGCCTAAGTGGCTCACCGGCAATCGTCTTCGACCCTCCGGCTTGGTGTGGAGTGGCGAGGACACTTTGTGCGGGGGACGTGGCGACCCCCTTCCTAAGTGGAGAAGCTCCTTAGTGGAGGCGGCATCAAGGTGACCAAGGGAGCTTGGCGAGTGCCTAAGTGGCGAGCCTTTGTGGCGAGTCAAGTGGTGTTCTTGGGAGAGACTTGGTGACCGGGAAGCAATACTCTTGTGTGAGTGCTTCAACAACGTGGACTAGGGGTGGCTTAGTGCCTACCGATACCATGGGATAAATCACATGTCAAGAGTTTGCTTCCTCTCATCCCTCCTTACGTTTCCGCATTACTCTCTTGCAATCCTTGCTTTCCTTTACTTTCCTAGAGTAGTATCATGCTAGGATTGGCTATAGGTTGCAAAACTTGTTTTGGGATGAGGGTTTCATACTAGATCAACCATAGATTGCACATCTAGATAGATTTGATCTAGTTTACTTTATGCAAAGTAGTGGAAGCCATAGGTTAAGGTTTTAAGTTGCCTAACTCACCCCCTCCCCCTCTTAGGCTACGAGCATCCGATTCCTTACATGACGAGACCTTAGAGGGAGGTAAGTAATTGGCTTGCCACTTTTGCTTCAGGCAGGAGGTTCAATAGTGTTAGGCTAAGAAAAAGAACAAGTTGATCAGAACATTTAAAAGAAACAAAATGCATGAAGTATTGGACAAGAAAGTACCACGTCAGTTGGTGCATCGGAGTCCAATTTCTCGCAGTAAATTTTGGGAGATACACAGAAGAGGTGATCACACCATTCAGCCCACCAGATGTTAAAGAGGAGAGAAGCAAAAATAGCAAGTTTCCAAGAATCAAGATCAATAGTGGAAGAATCGGGGATTAAGTCTCGCAGCCGATTATAGTGGATGTTATTCGGAATAACCTCCCTTGGTTTGATCAGATTGGAAAAAATAAAGACTAATCGGCAACTGAGCAAATCCCAACTGACGAGCACTCACTAATGGATTATAAATTCATATGTTGCCGATTGATCTTTTCCAAAAACACAAGATGGAAGAAGTCCTGGTTTGATTATTTCCTCAAATACCATCCTGTTGCCATCATCACTGGTGATATCATCAAATTTGAACACTGTCTCGAAAGAAAATTCAGGATCTTCATATGCAAACCAAATGGTAGAATTTGGTCTAAAGCCGAGGTAAAAACTCCTGAAGTGTTCAACTATACGAGATGGGGTCTTTTTGTTTCCTGGAAATACGGAGACTGCCTCTCCAAAATAACTACATCGACGTTTTTCAATTGGGACATCGTCTGGTTGGCCTTCTGGAAAAGATAAACTGAAGATATCTTGCTCCAAGCTATTGCGGAGATGGAGGTTCAGCCACATGTTGATGAACCACTAGGGTCCTCCTGGAGTACCTATAGGTGTGCCAGTTGATAAATTGACTGACACTTGGTGAAGCAAGTTATAGACTGCTCCCAAGAGGTATTTACCGAGTGGAATTGAAGAGTCTATTGCTAAATGTTCAGCTATGATCTGAAAGTTGGAAGTTGGGCTAAAGGATTTGCCGCAGAAGATGAATTTTTCAAGCCACATGTTCAGAAAGGCAACATGTTCTCTGGCATCAGGGGTACCTGTGTTCATATGCTCGGTAATGTAACCTGACCAGCCACCGACGCCTTTGGTTTTCAATCGATAAGAGAGCTGGTCGTTTCGGTGAGAGAAAAGAGTGTCTGAAGATAATACATCCAGGCCAGTCAGCATGAGGACATCGGCCAAAGTTGGAGTCATTGGTCCATGACCAAATAATAAAGCGTTAAGGGCATCAGACCAAAAATAGGAGGCAGCTATAAGAAGTGATTCGTTCCGGGGCATGTCAGACAAAGATAGGGTGATGCACTGGCTGATTTTGCACTTATCCCAGAAATCCCTATTCTTCCGAGACATCCTACAATACTAGTTCCTCCATCCTTTGGTATACCCTGTCAAAGACCTAAAATAGCTATCCCAATCAGCTAAATCTAGGGATGCATTCTTAAAAGGAATTCTGCCAGTTTCAAGGTTGATTATTTCTGAAGGATCAGGACCGCCCATTGGACCAAGGAAGACAAATCTGGACATATCATGGACATGGATGGTAAGATTGGATCTGAGTTCCTGAAGAAAATTCAAAATCTAAGATTCAGGGAACGAGTGACGGTATTGAGGTCGGCAGAAGTAGAAGTTGCGGAAATACCTGAGGGACCGAGGAAAGAGTTGCCACCGGAGGTGCAGAAGAACCACCAGTGAAGCTTGAGGAAGCCATGAGTCGACGAAGATTGCGGGCTTAGGGTTCGAAAATCACCTGGAAGCTTGAGCTATCGGAAGCAACAGAGTTTGGGAAAAGGAAGATCTAAAGAAGTTGTATTTATTGACCCTTTGAAAAGTTGGTTTGGATCTTTCAGTTGTTTTCGAATCAAGGAAGGATACTGGATTCAAGTGAATTTCGGAGAAAAAAGATATTTACTCCGAAACTAGGGGGCATGTGTTGACACCGTTTTTTGGAAACGAGTCAAAAGATGAAGACAAGAGAATACAACAAGACATGCCAATGGGAGAACAGTGCAATCGGCCGATTCGAACGAGGAAGGTGGTCAACGGAACCCGCTGATGGTCAAGCCAGTCCGACCCGGTCTGTCGATGGTCAAGCGGGTCAGCGCAATCGGCCGATGGTCAACCCAAGGGATCGACCGATTAAGAAGGAAGAAAGCGGCAATTGAAGAATGCGCCAAGGACAAGACACGGTGGAGGCGGGTCAGTCAACGATTGACGACGGGTCAGAGTCAGTTTTAGAAGAGTTCGACTCTTGCATGAGTTTTTTTTATTTTTGGTAGTGTGTGTTTTCTTTAGATGCAAGTAAACAATGCCGTAGTCAGCTAGGAGTCGGGTTGTCCTCAGGACATAAATAGCGACCCTGCGTGGTCGGAAAAACTGTACACACCATAATCAAACAAACCGCCTCCGGGCAAACCCTTTTCAATTTTCAGCATCTACTTTTACATCATCTACTTTTCGGCGACTTCGCCATTGCGCTTTTTCTCTTTTCTCAACGTCGTTCTTCGAGTTCGTCAGGCTGCATCGATCGACCTCCGGCAAGCTTGTAAGTACCGTTTTACCGAATAACCCTAGGCTTTAACCTCCGGGCGCATTGCTGAGGTTTCGTCTATGTCTTTATTCACAAGTTATCGATATTAGTTAGATCTACAAGTTTCGTACCAACTCTTGTAGTTTTAGCTTTTATCACCAATCTATCCAGCTCGATCTAGATCTTGGCGGCTTTTACCGTTCTTATTTATCAATCAATCACATAGTCGGCTTAGATTTATTCGAGCGCTGACGTCACCATCGGCTGATACAGCCGATCCTTTTAGACATATTTGCACTTCGGCTACTTTCGAGCCCGCCGATCCTGCTCTTCCGTATCAGCTGATCGACAGATACGCGTGCTACTGAAGATCCATCAGTTCTCTAGCCGATCTCTTATTATTTAACTTTCTTTTTCCATTGTCAATCAACAGGTCAGATTGGCTGGCACACCTCGCTACAGATCGGGGAGTCACGTGTGCTGCGTGCGGAGGTGATGTCCTATTTTTGCGTCAACAGGTTCGCACCAGGGGGCCCTAGTGCTCGGTTTCGGGAGGCGGAGTCTTAGGTCGTGCGAGGCGGAGTCTCCCTCCGAGATAGCCATCGGGTCCGGGCGCCTCCTTAGGTCGCGCGGAGCGAGCATTTAGGTCGGAACCGGGCCACCGAGGAGCTTTGAGCCCGGTGCTCTTCTAGGGATGATGGGCTGGTATTGCTCGAGTTGATGTTGGGCCGCCATGGCCGTGGGCTACCTTAATCTCGTAGGAGGTTGGGGATTAGGGGCTAAGCTGATTACCCCCGGTTTATCTCCTCTTCATCTACTTAATAAAGTAGAGGTATGAAATATGAGCTATTCCTAGAGTTGCTCTAAGCAATTGTGCAAAAAATAGTTGATTCTGAGATCCAACCGAGCGTTCATCTAGCCGCTTTAAAAGCAGCCATGCTTTTATGCTGAAGAAAGGACACATTGCTAGGCAGATCCTCCATCCCATGTGGCAAGATGGATATGACGATGCTAAAGATGCATGCTCAGGATCTCCACCCATTGTTTTTGAAAGAGTTTGATATTTGCTGTTTTTCTTTCTTTTGATGACTATGCCAACATTCAAATCGTGACATCGTTTCCACCAAACAGGGTTTCCGACTATCCGTCGTAGTACATAGCTCGCTCGGTACGGTAGAATTATTATGTTAAATAAAATTTTAGAGGTAGTTTAGCAACCAACAATAAAGATGGCCCTTTTTTAATATTGTTTTGCAAGCAAAGGGTTTACTCGTTGCATAACCATACTGCAGCAAGTAAAATGCGCATTTACTTCGGAAATAAGTACTTAAAAATGTAGGATACTATCGAATAAAGATGCTCCATTTTCTAGTATAGCATCCAGTGCATAGTTGTTTACTCGAAATAATCGTAGCGAAATAAAAAAAGCATACATTGATATTTGCATCAAGCGTATTTACACATGTATCTATGACATTAAACATGACATGATTTACACATTCATGGGGTGTTTGAATCCCATGGCTATTGTTTAGCAATCTCTTTTTTAGTCCAAATAGCCCAAAAGTAATCAAACATGTGAGCTATTTGCAACAAACCCACTCTAAAAAAATTATCCCTCCAAGAGATCCTAATTGAGCTATTTGGAGTGAAGTTCTCAAAATATCTTTTGACTAATTCTCTAAACACCCCATGTCTACATTTAAATGACGTTTTCTTATTCTAGTTTCGCGGCGAAATTGTATAGCAAATTGTAAAGTGGCAACAATGATGATATATATATCTCGACGAACACGTTGAGGTACCAGTCCCGTTTTCCAAAATACAGAGCAAAGAATAGTTTTGTACTGGTACGGAGTATGCACCGTGTAAAGAAAAGAAAGGTACGGTGCATGTGCATTGTAAGTAAAACAATTGTGTTTCATTGTGGGCAGCGTTCGAAAGGCCTTATATTGGCTTACTCCCTCCGGTTTCATTTATGAGGCGTCCGTCGGTTTTTAATTTTTTCGGATTTACAAGGCGTGACCCTCGTAAACATGCAGCGTCTCTTCGTAATTTGTGCATCATTAATTGGATTGTGGAAGCCAGGTTGCATACACCCAATCAGGAGCTTTGCATGCAGCCATGCAGAAGCCTTTGCTGCGCTGGCGAATTAGGATTTTAATTTTTAAAGCTTGAGCGTGCTGAGGTAGTGTATATCTTGGTCTTTGTGCGGCACGGCCGCGCGCCTTAAAAAGGAGACCGGAGGGAGTATTACGCAGTACTTTTCTCTCACAACCAATCTACCGTACAACTTCTTGCGTAGTACTCTTATCTCATAATCAATCTGCTACATGGTCGAAAAAAAAATCAATCTGCTACCTTATACATTTAATACCTGCCCAACACTCTCATGGTCTGCTGAATTGCTGATCAGCAAGATGGAGCACCAGGAACACGGGCTGAGCCCGGTGGGTTGGCAATGATCAGTCGGCACGATGTGGGAGGGCCCCTGGGCTAGTGACAGCTGGCGCCAACCGTTGCTGTTCGGGAAAGGAGGGAAAGGGGTCCCGGTCCCCCGCCCGCCCCCCGGGTGGCGAGCCAGGAATCTCGTCGTGGCCTGCGTCCTCCGTCCCCACTTCCCAGCCGGCTAGAACCCAGCGACTCAGCGAGCAAGAGAGGAGATTTTTTTTAATTAAAGCGAGAGAGGAGATTTGAATCCGCAACTGTGTACGCGAAAGGCAGGGCTTTCCGTTAGAGCAACTCCAGCAGAGCCCCTACTCAAAAAGTAGGGACTCAAAGCAAAAAAACGAAGTCTAGCAAAGCCCCTACTCCACCCCTATCACTGTTCACACCCCTTACTCCTCCCCTCCGGCCCCTTCTCCTGCGGGTGGAGAAGGGAGCCCCTACTCGGTCGTTTGATCGTTTCTGGCTGCCCGCGTTGAGGAGGAAGCCAGCGCTGCCCTCCTCCGCTTCGTCGACCTCCTCTTCTCCGAGCCGTCGTCGCCGCCGCCCGGCCGCTCCCGGCCTCGATTCCTTCCACAGCGTCGTCGCCGCGCCCGGCCGGAGGAGCCGGCGAGATCCACCCGCTCCGCCACCACCGCCGCCCAAGCATCTCCCAGCGCCGCCCCAAGCACCACCCGCCCCCCCGAGCACCTGCCATCGCCGCCCCGAGCATCTCCATGGCCGGCGCCACCCGACCGGACCGTGCCCGCCCGTCTCCTTCACGCCCAGGGCGCCGCAGCTCGATCCGCCGGCCCCGGAGCCCGATCTGCCGGCACCGGCCTCGATCCGTCGTCCCCGGAGCCCGCCCGCCCGACCGGATCCAGCACCGGAGGAAACCGCCACCGGGGGATGCGCCTCCCATGGCCCTGCCGCAGCACCGCGGGCGCCACCTCCGCGCCCGGCCGGAGCTCCGTGAGCTCCGCCTCCGAGCCCCGCGGCAGCTCCGCCGCGCGGCCGCGCTCGAGCCGGAGCTGGCACTCGCCTGTGCCCACCGGTGCTAGGTGGCCATGGCAGCAGAGGAGGGTGGCGGGAAGAAGAGCACGGGAGAAAATAACAGAGGAGCAAGCCGGTGGGGAAGAAGGGGTGGGACTTATTTGGTCACTGACATGTTGGTCCTACCTATCATACGAAAAGTAAGGGTTGAGAAGAAGGGGTTGTTGCTGGAGTTCAGACAAAAAAATGAAGCCCCTACCAGTTGGGGGAGCCCCTACTCAACAAAGTAGAGAGCCAAAGTAGAAGCTATTGCTGGAGATGCTCTTACGACCCACCCTGACTAATCATCATCCCCTCCCCCCCTTCTTTTATTTTGAACCAGCAGCAAACGGACCCTCCCTCTCTCTGTCTGAGCTGCCGCACGGCACTGGGGAGCCCCACCTGACACCACCCCGCTCTGGAGGGCGAAGCGCCTCCGCGCCCACCGCGATCCGCCCCGCCCACCTAAACGCCGGCAGAACGCCGCCGCGATGGGGTTTGACGGACTGGTGGTGGTTTCCGACCCATACCTGCAGCGCCGCTTCACGCAGGCCGATCTCCGCGCGCTCCAGGCCAAGGTATTGTTCCCCCCGCCGCCTCCACCGCCATATCGTCCTTGGGTCTTACGGTTTTGGCGTCCGACAGTATGCGGCGCTGCGGGACGCGTTGCCCTGCGGGAGGTTGCGGATACGTGATCTCCCCGCCGCCATCTCCAGCCTCCGCGGCGCCACCGTCGCCGCCAAGGGCGACGCCGAGAAGGAGAACAGCGCTCCGGAAGCAGGCCAAGGCTCGGGCCCGGGCCTCACAGACGAAGAATGGGCCTCCGTGCTCAAGGCCGTCCCGCGCGCCGACGAGAGGCCGCACCAGGATGCCAGCTTCGAGCTCTTCCTCCGCGTCTACGCCGAGATGCAGCTGCGCCTCAAGGCGGCAGGCGCCGGCGGGAAGAAGGCGGGCGGCGGTATCGCCCGCTCCTCGTCCTCCTCCGCCGTCGCCTTCCTAACGGCGGCCACCACCACGCTGCTGCACACCATCAGCGAATCCGAGAAGGCGTCCTACGTCGGCCACATCAACGCATACCTCGCTGAGGATCCGTTCCTCAAGAGCGCACTCCCCATCGATCCGGCCACAGATCACATCTTCCACATCACCAAGGATGGCGTCCTCCTATGGTGGGCTCCCCATGCACTTTCTGCGCTCCTGATTCTCGCTGCAGCCTGATCTGGTTTCCATGTTATCGATTGTTCCATCCAGCAAGCTCATTAACTTGGCCGTACCGGGCACCATTGATGAGCGTGCCATCAACACCAAGAAGGTGCTCAATCTATGGGAGAAGAATGAGAATCATACACTTTGCCTCAACTCCGCCAAGGCGATCGGCTGCACCGTTGTCAACATCGGCACACAGGACCTTGCCGAAGGAAGGGTAAGAATCTCAATCACCCCTTATTTCTCTATGGCCACTTGGCCAGTGATCATCGCCTTGTGTATTTATTAGTTACTGTGTAAGATTCATCCGAGTAGAGCTGTCATGAATGTTTGGCTTCCATCCCTTTTTAGTTGTGTAGTACTTGGGCTCTTTAAGAAGTTGATGGGAGGACATACTAGTGTGAAGTCCATGTGATGTGCGGGACGATAAAGCGTTACCTGTGCCAGTCTTTATGTTTTTTATTAGTTTCACGTCCGTACTTCAGACTTGCTGGAAGTTGAGACTCGACCACCATGGAACAATCATCTATACTTTGGAGGGGGTAACATATGGTTGATCTGATGGTTCCCTGAGCCTTTTTCTTATGCCAGTGATTACAAATTCAAGATAGTTGAAATTTGCGTCCATGGTACCATAGAAAATTAATCAATCTGTATTGATGCCACTTGATAATGGGTCTGACACTGATGGTTTAAGTCCGCTATAACACTACTAGGAAAGTGCCCGTGCGTTGCTACGAGCATAACAAATTTCTTCCGCAAAACATTTGTGACGATATCGAAACAGATGCATACATCATTGTTTCACCAAGATACAGAGAACACATCATTTAGAATTGAAGAACAGAAATAAAGCCTCCATAGATGAAGAACACTTTTCTTTTAACTCATCTATGCCAAACAAACTTCACCAAAACTTACTGTCTACAATTTCTGATTGTAAACAAAAGAATCCAATCAATTTTGTACAAAGATAGTATCTCTAATAATATTAAAATGAGAAGATGTGGAGAATTAAAAAGGCATTAAAAGAATGTCAACATTCAACATTGCAACATATTAAAAACACAATACCAGGAGAATCATATCTACATAACCTTTTAAGTTACTGTACACTGTTAGGAAAAACTCCATTGAGTCTGGTTATTAAAAACACAATACCTTGATTGTCAAATCATAGGAGAAAGAGGCATGGTCAGCTTAAGATATCTTGAAGGCTTCAAGTCACATAAGTGATTGCAACTTCACGCCATTAGAGCTTCTTTCTATGGGCATGTGTGTAACGATCCTCGCTCAACCGGCGGCGCACCGGCGAGTCTGGACAGAGTTGCGCCGGCGGCGACGGCTTGGGGGAGGAGAAGGAAGAAGGATTCGAGCGATACTGTTTAGGGTTTTCTTCATCGATGCCGTTCACCTGCCGATGCGGCAGTCTTAACCCGGGTCACAAGCCGACCCGATGGCCGAAAGTGTTCACGGGCCAAGCCCAGTTCAATTCCCTTACACGGCCTCAGGCTCAATAGCAATACACGGCCTTGGGCCCATATATAGGTCATGACATCCCCCTCTCCTTAAAATCAAACTCGTCCTCGAGTTGATCATCTTCCCAGATTTAGCCACTGGTGTTGATGTTGCGGAGGACCTCCCATGTTGTCCAATCGGTAGGCAGGTTGCTCCACTTGATACGCCCGAACTCCACTGCTTTGTTGGCCACTTTGCATAGTCGTGTTTCCATCACCTGTAGAGGCACTGGTGCAGTAACAGAAGTAAGGCAATGTAAATCAGCATCTGAGCTTACCAATGTGCCAGGAGGTAGGGCCTTCTTCAGCTGTGAAATGTGAATCACTGGGTGGATCTGGCTTGACTCGGGCAGCTGTAACTTGTATGCCATTGGACCCACTTTCTGAAGAATGATGTAAGGTCCAAAGTACTTATAGCTGAGTTTCTGAGATGATCTTCTTGCTACAGACATCTGCACATATGGTTGCAGTTTGACATACACCCAGTCCCCAACCTTGAACTCCCTCTCCTGTCTGTGCTTATCTGCTTGGGCCTTCATTCGTGTTTGAGCTCGCTGTAGGTTGTGCTTGATCACTTCCTGCATGGCTGCTCTATCTTGGAGCCATTGCTCAAGATCTGGTGTAGTGCACTGAGTTGATGCAGATATGCCAAAGTGTCGAGGAGGGTGTCCATATAACACCTCAAAAGGTGTTTTACCATGTGCAGAGTGTGGCGTGGTGTTATACCAGAATTCAGCCAAAGCTAACCACTGAACCCATTTCTTAGGACAAGATTGGACCATGCACCGCAAGTAGGTTTCCAGGCATTGGTTTAATCTCTCGGTTTGGCCATCGGTTTGTGGGTGGTAGGCTGAACTCATGTTTAATGTAGTTTCAGATAGCCTAAAGAGTTCTTGCCAAAGAGCACTAGTGAATATTCTATCCCTGTCTGATATGATAAATTGTGGCATGCCATAATAGCGGTAAACATGGTTCAGGAATAGCTGAGCAACTGATAGTGGTGTGTAAGGGTGCTTAAGAGGAATGAAATGGCCATATTTTTTGAACTTGTCTATCACTACCAGGATAGTGTCATAAGTTTGTGATTTGGGTAAGCCTTCGATGAAATCTAGGCTAATTATGGACCAAGCTTGATCAGGTAATGGTAAAGGTTGTAACAGACCTGGAGTTCTAGTGTGTTCAGGTTTGGCTTTGGAGCATACCTGACAGGCAGAGACATAATCCTTTACTGTCTTCTTCATGTTGTTCCAAGCAAACAGAGCTTTGATCTTGTTGTAGGTAGCTGTAATGCCACTATGACCACCTAGCCCACTAGAGTGTAAGGCTTGGAGGACAGCTTCATGTGCTTCTTTGTGACTGCCCAACCAAATTCTACCTTTATATCTGATGATCCCTTCAGTTAAGGAGAACCCTTTGTCATTGGAACCTGTCACACAGAGCTCGGCCAGCAGTTGCTTGGTCTGTTCATCCTGTTGATACCCTTCAATTACGGAGTCCAACCATCTTGGTGTGCTGGTAGAGATAGCATTGAGCTCCTGGGTGCCTTCCTGTCTGGACAGTGCATCAGCCACAGAGTTGTCAGCCCCTTTCTTGTACTTGGCTTGGTACTGGTAGCCCAATAGCTTGACAAAAGCCTTATGCTGAATTCCAGATGTCTGCTTTTGCTCACCCAAGTGCACTAAACTTTTGTGATCAGTTAAGATAGTGAATGGTTGGTGTTGGAGATAAGATTTCCACTTGTCAATAGCCATCAACACAGCCAAGCATTCCTTTTCATATGTTGACAATGCTTGATTTTTGATGCTCAAGGACTTGCTCAAATATGCCACTGGGTGACCCTGTTGCATAAGCACAGCTCCTATTCCTTTGCCACTGGCATTTGTCTCGATGCAAAATTCCTTTGTGAAGTCAGGTAATATAAGCACTAGGGCTGTCACTAGAGCTTCCTTCAGAGTGTCAAAGCTACTTTGCAGCTGTGGTGTCCACACATAAACTGTGTGTTTCTTCAACTGGTTAGTTAATGGTTTGCTAATGGTGCCATAATTTCTTATGAATTTTCTATAATAGCCAACCAGCCCTAGAAATGATCTTAGCTGTTTGCAATCTGTGGGTGTGGGCCATTGTTGTACTGCCTTGATCTTGTCAGGATCAGTTGACACTCCTTGAGCACTGATGATGTGACCTAGGTACTCCAACTCAGACCTGGCAAAAGAGCATTTGGATTTCTTCAAATACAAGGAATGCTGCTGCAGGATTTCAAACACTTGCTGGAGGTGGTGCTTGTGGTCCTCCAGAGATTTACTATAGATGAGTATGTCATCTACAAAGACCAGCACACATTTGCGGAGTAGTGGAGCAAATATTGAGTTCATGATTGACTGGAAGGTAGCAGGAGCGTTTGTTAACCCAAATGGCATGACTTTGAACTCCCAGTGTCCATTGTGTGTTTTAAAGGCAGTTTTGTGCTCATCAGCTGGATTTAATCTGATCTGGTGGTATCCTGATCTCATATCAAGCTTAGTGAACCATTGAGCACCCTGCAGTTCATCTAGAAGCTCATCCACCACAGGCAGTGGGTATTTGTTTTTGACAGTCAAAGCGTTGAGCTTCCTGTAGTCCACACAGAATCTCCAGGAGCCATCCTTCTTCTTAACCAGTAACACAGGAGAGGAGAATGGGCTTCTGCTGGGCTGAATCACTCCATTCACTAGCATTTCCTTGACTTGCCTTTCAATCTCATCCTTCTGGGTAGGATTGTATCTGTAGGGTTTCATGTTGACTGGTTGCACCCCTGGCACTAGAGTGATATTATGGTCCCATTGCCTTTGAGGTGGTAGGTCTTTTGGCTCTTGAAATAGATGATTATACTGTTCTACCAGCTCTGTGACATCTTGAGGTGTAGCTTTCTGTGGCTTGGCTTTTGGTTGGAAGGACAATTGCACCAATTGTGAGACCCCTCCTTTCTTAAGCAGCCCTTTTAACTTGCCCACCTTTAGCTTGTTGCATTTGGAAGTCTTGTCTTTGACACCTCTAAGGGTTATTCTTTCCCCTTGATGAGTGAATCTCATTTTCTTCTTCTGCCAATGGACATACATAGGGCTGTGTTGTGCCAGCCAATCAGCACCGATGATCATGTCATAACCTTTCAGTTGTAGCACCCTTGCGTCACTTGTGAATGTATGGCCTTGCACCCACCACTGCAGCTGCTGCACCTTAGTGTCACATGGCATTCTTGTGCCATCTGCTATGGTAACATGTACAGGTGCTATTGCTGTTGTAGGCAGATTGAGCTTGGCTACCATTGCAGTGCTAATGAACGTGCTTGAACTGCCGGAGTCAATTAAGATGAGAATTTCCTGATCCTTTATCAGCCCTTGGAGTCTCATGGTCTTTTGGCCTTGAACACCCTCTGCTGCGTAATAAGACAGCTGCAGCAATTCTTCTTCAGAGTCATTGCCGCTTGCTTCACTTGCATCCGCATCGGACCCGTCATCATGCACCAGCTCCCACAATTCATCCAACACATGAAGGGGCACTTGCTTTGGACATCTGTGTTGTGGGGAGTAGGGTTCTCCACACTTCATACAGAGTCCTTTGGCTCGTCTCGCAGCTCGGAGGGCAGCCACCTTGTTGTCCCACTTTGGTTTGACTTCGCCTTTGTCGGTAGCTATAGATGAAGTTGGAGTAGAGCCCAACACTCCTGCAGCTTGTGGTGATGCTGCAGCTGTAGCTTTGGCATTATACCGGCCAGCATCTCGTGCTCTTGGGGAAAACCTTCTGCTGGCAGCCTCCAGCAATTCTTCCTGCATTAAAGCAAGAGACAAAGCCGCATCAACAGTTCTCGGCCTATGTAAAGCAATGGTATTGCTGATCTTATAATTGAGACCATCAATGAACTTTTGCACAAAGAATACTTCATCAATTTCACTATTGTGCACTAAAACTCTGTGCCTAGCCTGTTCAAACCTATCTGCGTACTCCAACACATCAGAGGTTTGCTTAATAGATAGCATTTCCCTCATATAATTTTGATACATATCTCTACCAAATTTGTGTTCTACTGCTACACACAATTCAGCCCAACTATCAATGTTGTGTTGAGCTTCATAGGTTTGCAGCCAGAGAGCAGCATTTTTCCTAAAGTTCATGCTTGCAAAAGGAACCCACATGTGGACAGGCACACTATACATGGAAAAATATTTCTCACCCCTTTCCTTCCAAACCCTAGGATGTTCACCACTGAACTTGGGGAAATCTATTTTTGGCAATTTAAAATCCTTACTCCCATACTGGTGTGAATGTGGACCAAAGTTAGGGTATTTGCTACCACTACCCTCAGGAATCTCAGTATAATCAGCAGTTTTCAGAGGTTTGTACTTACCCTTGCCCAGGGTGAGATTTGGGAATGGAATCCCTGAATCGCCACCCTGGAATTTCTTGTCAACGCCGTGGCCTTTAGCCCATCCCTCTTCCTCGCGCAGCGGGATCTTGGGTGGGGTGGTGGAGAGGGTCTCCAGAGTCACCATGCGCGACTTGAGATCTTGGATATCTGCCTTGAGCTCTGCCGCCATGACATCGGCCTTCTTGCTCCACGAGGTGAGCTCGTCGACTGTCGTAGCCGAGCGCACCTGATTGACTTGGATGGCCTTGACTTCCTTGAGGATGGCGTCCAATCGCTCCTCCACTGTCGCCATCCGAAAGGTGAGAGTTGGCTTTCTGGGTGGTGGATCTTTCCTCAGGCGTTTGCCGACTTGGGATAGGACTTGAGCAAGGGGCGGTGATGATGGGTTGGGATGGTTAGCGGCGGCGGTGGTGGTGGTGGTAGGCGAGCTCGGCGGCGGTGGTGGTGGCGGTGGCGGTGGTGGGTTGCTCGAGTGGATTCCTCTGATGGTCGCCAGGTCGGCTTCACCGGCGACAGGCGCGTGGTGCTAGCTCTGATACCATATGTAACGATCCTCGCTCAACCGGCGGCGCACCGGCGAGTCTAGACTGAGTTGCGCCGGCGCCGGCGGCTTGGGGGAGGAGAAGGAAGAAGGATTCGAGGGATACTGTTTAGGGTTTTCTTCATCGATGCCGTTCACCTGCCGATGCGGCAGTCTTAACCCGGGTCACAAGCCGACCCGGTGGCCGAAAGTGTTCACGGGCCAAGCCCAGTTCAATTCCCTTACACGGCCTCAGGCCCAATAGCAATACACAGCCTTGGGCCCATATATAGGTCATGACAATGTGGCTAGGATCCCCTAATCCTTCCACACTACATTAACGA
This sequence comes from Cenchrus fungigraminus, assembly GCA_036936925.1. Lineage (NCBI taxonomy): Eukaryota > Viridiplantae > Streptophyta > Magnoliopsida > Poales > Poaceae > Cenchrus > Cenchrus fungigraminus. The sequence continues at coordinate 55,052,112 of CM072778.1, forward strand.
TTTTGCAATTTCTTCATGTCTAGCAATGCTGCTATGCAATTTCACATGCACAATAATTTAGTCATATTTACATTGTGGGGTAACTATTAACAATTAAAAAAAATCATTTTGGCAGAGTTACAGAACTATAAGGTTTCAGAATTTCCAAACATGATTAGGGTTCATTATCATCAAGTAGTATATTTGGACATAAACGTGAACCTCCTTACATCCAAATTTAGACAAATAACCTTATAACTGTGAGAGGAGCATCGTCAAGTAGCTAGATATAAGGCCAAGTAACATGCTAAAAACGATTGCCAATTCTTTATTTTAGACCCATCAACAATGCTTTAAGCAACATTGTAGAAAAATGCCAGTTCATCAAGGCAGTATGTAAAACTGCAGGAAAATTTATGAACATGAAAATCTACATAAGTTAATTTCTACAAGACAATCGATTGGCATAATCAGTCAAGTACTAATAAATACTTGTAAACACTACCTACTGCAAGAGCAAATGTTCCAATATGAAAGGTTGCATAGAACTGTCAGTACAGGCCACTGAATTCACGATCACACTAATCAACTAATTGCCTGGTATGACTTACTTTTTTTAGATGAACAAGCAACATTATCTAATTTTCAATTAAAGAAAACAGAGTACATGAATGTCAAGCTCCAATATTGAATAGAGAAAGGTAAGCAAAATCTGCGTGTGCACTATTAAATATCTAGATAGAAACAGTTATATTTATGTATGAGTAAAATGCACTCCAGGCTCTTAAACTTGTCGCCATGTGCCAAATAGGGTCCATCAACTTTGAAAACGCATTTTTAGATCCTCAAACTTGCCAATCATGTCAAATAGGTCCAAATCTTGACTAATTAAGCCAATTTGTTCTAATCCCTCTTGTCATCTGTGTCATCTTCCCTGTCCCTCCCTCTCTCTTCCCACGTCGGACGCCACTGCTTTGCGCCGCCCCTTCCTAGCGGTTGTTCCTCCTCGGTTGCCACCTCCCCTTCTAGTGGCATGAAGTGTCTGTGTGGTCATCGTTGCCCACTAGTGGCATGCTCCAGATGAGCTCCAACACTCCCCCTCACATGTAGGCTCTCCCAGGCCGCATACGTGGATATTGGAGTGGGCTGTAATTATTTTAATTAACGCGCCCGTCAGGATTCGAACTCGAGACCTCTGGCTCTGATACCATATTGAGTTGCATGCACCAACCAGTTAAACCCAAAAGCTTAGGGTGATGAGGAAAGGTGGGCAATTCACTTATACTCCAACAGGGAGGATGGATGACATGGATCACAAGAGGGCAACACGAATAGTCAAGATTTGGACCTATTTGGCATGATTAGCAAGTTTGGAGACCTAAAAATACGTTTTCAAAGTTGATGGATCTATTTGACACAGGGTGACAAGTTTAAGGGCCTGGGGTGCATTTTACTCTTTATGTATCATATGGTATTAACAAAGTAAAAGTTGTTTGTACACTAAGTACTGTGATGATAAAACTCACTCCTGGCTTTGCGAGCTTGTATTCACCAAGAGCTGAAACACACTACAGTTTACCATTGCTCCTAGCTGTCATCACCAACAATAAGCAACAAATCTACTGGAGTGATTAACAAAAATTATCTTACCTGCAGAGACGGCATTTAATTAACAAAGTCACTGAATTAGTATGCAAAAGCACAGTATTGGCATATCCCAATTAAAAAATATGTTTCGGAAATGAATTAACATAAAGTTAGCAGCCACAAGGAAATTAACAAACTGGAGAAAGACACTAATGGAGCATGGAGGTGCTACCGTAGCTGTTTTCTATGCAATCTGGAGAAAAAAATGCAGCTGTTAGTGCTAAACAAAGCAAAGCCACGATTGTCAATGTGTAACCAAATTGCAGTACTAAAAAGATATGTTCTCTACTTATAAGTAATAACAAAGCCTTTCTAGCAATACAATGGGTGGAAATACTGGAATATAGGCTTGCGTCAGGTCCTGATCATGGGTCGGGTTCGGGTCGGGTCATGTCGGGTTGTCGGGTCGATAATCATGGCCCGCGCCCGACCCGTCACACGTGTGGGTCGGGTCGGGTTTGATCGGGTTTCGGGTTTTTAGTTATAATTTTCGGGTTGAGTCGGGTTGGGTCGGGTTATTTTTTGAGTTCGGGTGAAAATTTCGGCCCGCGCCGGACCCATCGCACGGTCGGGTCGGGTCGTGTCGGGTTTTTTTCGGGTGGGTCGGGTCGGGTTTATCGGGTCGGGCAGCCCATGATCAGGTATAGCGTCAGGAGTTTTTAGCATTGGCAGTACCTCAGGAAGGTAAGGGATTGATCATCTCATCCTTTTACCAGCTTGAGAAACATCATAGCATTCTTGATATTAGGATGAGGCCTTTGTTTTAACCACTAAAGTGATCAGTCCGTCTGCAACACAGAGGCAACAAGAATGCTTGTGATAGATAGCTCATCCCATCCATACTTATGATGCTGCTGCAGGGACATGTTCATTTTACGAATACCTTTCTAGAAATATCTGAACATTAACTGGTTTTAATTAATTGCCCACCCTTTGAAATAAATGAGGCATCTGCAGAACAAAAGGAAGAAAAAAAAGATAAGAAGAAATTAAATAAGGAAGAAAAAGAAATATTTACCTTAGAGGCTACCTAATAGCAGTTAACAAAATGCAAGTGTTTTCTTGCAGCATTACGAAGATGCACTATTGCACTCCCTTTCAATTCTAGACAAAGTGAATGCAAATGACGTTGGGAGTGTGGTTTCAGTATGTCAAGCTCATCTAAACAACATCAAACTAAAATTAAGTATAAAAAAAAAACTCAGACTAAAATTTCTATCATCGATTCTCTATCTTGCAAAACTAAACAACCTGCAGACTTCAGAGCACGCACTTGGTAAGGATTTGAGACCAGAGAAAAACAGAAAAGGGAGTAGAAGCATGGAGAAAAGTACGTGATACTTGAGCAACTAACGAGTCTTGATTCTTGAAAAATCTTGCCCACCAGGTAGATTCCTTTCTCAGTGAAGTGCAGGAAGGTGAGAGATAGCTTCTGATGTGAACCCGCTAGGGTTTGTGCCCGATCTTTCGATGTATAGAACAAGTACTGAATTTACTAGATGGGAATGAAGTATTAAATCTCAAACTCAATCACGAATACGGTGGGGTTCCGATGACAGGAAGTCGGGCGGCTGATTCAGCACGCGCGCTTCAGCAAGTAGCAATGGCTAAACTTGATCTAAACAAAACCCAATCAGTTTGTGGCGGCTATGGAGCTATATGAGAGGGTGGAGGACGACCTGGACGTGGTGGGGGTTGTCCTACAACCCTAGGACGCGCCCCTATGGGGCTCCACTTGATACACGGCCCATTGGGCCGAATAAGGTGGCGCAGCACCTGGGACAGATTGACATCCGGTCATTGATTTGACAATTGCGACCGGCACAGAGCAGATATGGACATGAGTCCGGATCCATATGAAAGTTTACTTCACCCTCGTTCCAGGGAGTACTTGAACGCCCCAATCCAACTCCGTATGCGACCGTGGCGTCCGTCACAAGTTGGTATTTTTCTGCAGTCCGAATCCAGCCTGCGCGAGTCCTTCTCCCTTTCGGTCTTGACCATGATTCCTAATCAAAAGAAGAGTGCACGTGTCTCCACAATCTAAATATGATGAACATGAACTCAGGAGTGAACTCACTTGTTGATTAAGTTGACGAGCACGGGCACGAGTAATAGGACCAGCAATAACTCGATTTTGTGTAGGCGTGGATGTATCGCTGGTGGTGATGTCCTCATCATCCTCCCCTTCTTGCATTTGAGTCGTCCTCGACTCAAGCTCATCGTCTTCTCCCAAATATGGCTTCAAATCTGCAATGTTAAATGTGGGACTAACCCCAAAATCTGTTGGCAGATCTAGTTTGTATGCATTGTCATTAATTCTCTCTAACACTTTAAAAGGTCCATCAGCCCTAGGTAACAATTTAGATTTGCGCAATTCAGGAAACCTTTCCTTTCTCAAATGCAACCACACTAAATCTCCAGGTTCAAACTTTATTTCCTTTCTACCTTTATCACCAGCAAGTTTGTACTTAGCATTCATACGCTCAATGTTCTCTTTAGTTGTTTCATGCAATTTTAACATCAATTCAGCACGTTTAGTAGCATCAAAATTAAGTTTCTCAGATGATGGCAAGGGCATTAAATCAATAGGGGCACGAGGTAAGAAACCATACACAATCTGAAATGGGCACATCTTTGTGGTAGAATGCATCGAACGATTATAAGCAAATTCAATATGAGGTAAACAATCTTCCCACATTTTAATGTTCGTCTTTAACACAGCTCTTAGCATAGTAGACAAAGTTCTATTCACAACTTCAGTTTGACCATCAGTTTGGGGGTGACATGTAGTTGAAAACAAAAGCTTAGTCCCTAATTTAGCCCACAATACCTTCCAAAAATAGCTAAGAAATTTAACATCACGATCAGAAACAATTGTATTGGGCACACCATGCAAGCGAACAATTTCCCGAAAGAACAAATCAGCAATATGAGGAGCATCATCAGTTTTATGACATGGTATAAAGTGTGCCATCTTAGAAAATCTATCAACCACAACAAACACACTATCACGACCCTTCCTACTCCTTGGTAAACCCAACACAAAATCCATAGAAATATCTTCCCAAGGAGCATTAGAAACGGGTAAAGGCAAATACAAACCGTGTGCATTCAATCTTGACTTAGCCATCTGACATGTAGTGCAACGAGCAACAAATCTCTCCACATCTCTTCTCATCCTTGGCCAAAAGAAGTGACCAGCAAGTATGTCCTCCGTCTTTTTAACTCCAAAATGCCCCATCAAGCCACCTTCATGCGCTTCCTGCAGCAACAATAAGCGAACGGAGCTAGCTGGAATGCATAGCTTGTTAGCTCTAAACACAAACCCATCACTCACGATGAATTTGTTCCATCCTTTCCCATCCTTGCAATGCAGCAACACATCTTTAAAATCAGCATCGTTAACATATTGGGCTTTAATTGTTTCTAATCCAAAGATCTTGTAATCAAGTTAGTTCAGCAAAGTATATCTCCTAGACAAAGCATCAGCAATGATATTTTCTTTCCCTCTCTTGTGTTTAATAACATAAGGAAAAGATTCAATAAATTCAACCCACTTAGCATGTCTACGGTTCAGTTTGCCTTGACTACGAATATGTTTCAAAGATTCATGATCAGAATGTATAACAAATTCTTTAGGCCACAAATAATGCTGTCATGTTTCCAATGTTCGAACAAGAGCATACAATTCTTTATCATAAGTGGAATAATTCAGAATAGGCCCGCTCAATTTTTCACTAAAATATGCAACCGGTTTACCTTGTTGTAATAAAACACCACCCAAACCAATTCCACTAGCATCACATTCAAGCTCAAAAGTTTTATTAAAATCAGGGAGTTGGAGAAGAGGTGTATGTGTCAACTTATCTTTCAACATGACGAAGGCGTTCTCTTGTTTATTACCCCAACTAAAAGGCACTCCTTTCTTTGTAAGCTCATTCAACGGTGCAGCAATGGTGCTAAAGTCCTTCACAAAACGGCGATAAAATCCAGCAAGTCCTAGAAAACTCCGCACCTGTGTGATAGTCTTCGGTACAGGCCAACCCTGTATAGCTTCAACCTTGGCTTGATCAACCTCAATTCCCTGTGGAGTCACAACATAGCCAAGAAAAGACACTCGATCGGTGCAAAAGGTGCACTTCTCAAGGTTACCAAATAAACGTGCATCCCGTAAGGCATTAAAAACAGCACGTAAATGATCAATATGTTCATCCATAGATTTGCTGTAGATCAATATATCATCAAAGTAGACTACAACAAATTTTCCAATGAAAGCACGCAAAACTTCGTTCATTAATCTCATAAAAGTGCTAGGTGCATTAGTTAACCCAAAAGGCATGACTAACCACTCATATAAACCGAACTTAGTTTTGAAAGCAGTTTTCCATTCATCTCCCAATTTCATACGAATCTGATGGTACCCACTACGCAAATCAACCTTAGAGAAAATAGTAGCACCACTCTATTCATCAAGCATGTCATCTAGACGTGGAATAGGATGTCGATATCGGATAGTGATATTATTCATAGCTCTACAATCAACACACATACGCCATGTTCCATCTTTCTTAGGTACCAAAATAACCGGAACAGCACAAGAACTAAGAGACTCTCGCACATAACCTTTGTCAAGTAGTTCTTGCACTTGTCGCTGAATTTCTTTTGTTTCCTCCGGATTTGTCCTGTATGGTGCACGGTTGGGCAAAGAAGCACCTGGAATAAGATCAATTTGGTGCTCAATCCCTTGTATAGGTGGCAGCCCTGCTGGTATCTCACTTGGAAAGACATCAGAATACTCCTGCAAAATGTTAGCAATAGCAGGAGGCAAGGAATGCTGCATATCTTGAACTGAAAACAAAGCATCCTTGCATACCAAAGCGTAGGCAACAGAAGTGGAAGCAATTAATTCATTAATATCAGATTTAGTAGCAAGCAAGCAATGTCCTTTCAATTTTATCCCATCTTCATTATTACCAACAGATTTGCTAATTTTATTGTTCTCAATTTTAGCTTTTGCAGCTTTAGCAATGTCATCACGCACAATAGCCTCAGGAGACATAGGAAGCAAAGCAATTTTCTTATCATGGTACATGAGAGAATACTGATTTGATCTACCATGATGCAAACAATCAGTATCAAATTGCCAAGGTCTACCTAATAGAATGTGACAAGCTTCCATAGGCACAACATCACACTCCACAACATCATGATATGAACCAATAGAAAAATTAATTCGTACCAGCCTTGTTACCTTTACCTTACCACTGTTGTTCAGCCAACGAATGTAATATGGATGTGGGTGTGGTTTGGTTGTAAGTGCAAGCTTCTCCACCATGTCGCTGCTAGCCAAATTGTTGCAGCTACCTCCATCAATAATCAAGCGGCAAGAACGCTCTTTAATCACACACTTGGTTTGGAACAATGTATGCCGCTGATTTTGCTTCGCCTTCTCTATTTGTGCACTAAGCACACGCTGCACAATGAGGCTCTCATAATGTTCAGCATCCTCTGTACCAATCTGTTCGTCTAATGGCTCCTCTCTACCTGCATCGTCAGTCGCAAGCAAAGCAAGTGTATCTTCATCAAAATCACTAGCAGAGGAATACCCACCATTATTTGTTACCACCATAACCCGCTTGTTGCCAATCACGCTGCACATGCCCTAATCCCTTGCATCGATGGCACTGAATATCTCTTGCTCTACCACATGTCTTGTCACTGGAGGGAGGTGGTGGTGGTGCTAATCGACTCGGTGAGGACGATGGGGGAGGTGCACGCCCACTAAAAGAAGTAGTCGTTCGCTGCCATGGTGTTGATTTCCCTGCAGAAATGTTAGACCTTGCACTGGCATGTCGTCCCTGCACTTTCCTTTCAGCTTTACAAGCAATATGAAAACAATCTGTTACGTTAGTATACTCTCTGTATTCAACAATGTCCCGAATTTCTCTATTCAAACCGCCCACAAATCTAGCAATAGCAGGTTCATTTCCCTCCTCTATGTTACAACGCAACATGCCCATTTGTAATTCCTGATAGTATTCTTCTACACTTTTAGTACCCTGTCTCAATTGTTGTAACTTATGTAACAGATCACGTGCATAGTAAGAAGAAACAAATCTAGCCCGCATGACCCGTTTCAAAGCATCCCAAGTTCGTGGTATATTATTAGGATTTTTCTTGCTATGTTCTATCCACCAAACAGAAGCAAAATCAGTAAACTCACTAGTAGCAGCCCTAACACGTGTTTTCTCAGGAAATTCATGACATTCAAATTTTTGATCAACAACAATCTCCCAAGTAATGTAAGCATCAGGATCATATTTACCGGCAAAAGGAGGTATCTTAAATTTAATCTTACTAAAAGCATCATTATTAACATGTACCTCACGTCCTTGGCGGAATCCACCCATACCTCTACGATTAGTACGTAGCCGTCGTCGATCCCGGTCTTCTTGTTCTGTATCAGCAACATAGTCTTCCCAATTGTCCTCGAAGGACTCATCCTTCTTGTCATCTTTCTTGCCATCAGTCTTCTTGCTATCAGTCTTCTTGCTATTCTCATCATACCCACCATTGATTTTAGCATACATCTCATCAAACCTGCGCACAAAAGAAGAAAGACTCCTGTCCATACGAGCAACTGTCGCCTCCACCCCTGCAAGCTTGTTGTTGGTGTCAATCTGTGTGGTCTCCAATTGCCCGATCTTCTCATTCGTCGTGAGCAAGTCATTATCAATTCCTTCATTGTGGTCCTTCACCTTCTTTTCAAAGTATTGTATGATTCTCTTGGTGCGAGGAGACTGTGGAAAGGAGTTGTTGGATCCATCACTACCATCTCCTGGTCCTGTCATGGCTTGACAAACAGAAACAACAAGAAAACAAGTGAAGAAATAAAAGCCCTACAACTATTAGGATGTAGCTACTGTAAGGCACTCACTCTCAACCTGTTATACAAGCTCTTACCAATTCTTACCGTGCTCGACAGGAGGGGACGGCCACCAACAAGTCTGCAAACAGGAAGAAGTGTATCGGTGCCGCGGCAACAAAACCTGTCAAGCTGTAGTCTAATATGTGGAGCTATAGGTGGGCTGAAACAAGGAATGACTAGCACCACAATAGTTAAAAAACAAGCTGAATAATTGTTCAACGGCGGTACTGTGCTGGTCTTAGGCTAAACCATGCTAGAGACGTGAGCCTAGGCACAAAGGTAGTCACCGACAAAGAGCAACTAGCACAGCACAAAAGAAAACACCAAATTCAGCCCCCTCTTTTTTTTCTTCTTCTTCTCTTGTCTTTTTTTTCTATCTTTCTTTCACTCTTTTTTTTCCTCTTCTGTTTTTTTTTGCTTTCACTTCTATTTTTTTTCTTTCTTTGACTTTTTCTTGCTGAATATCAGGACAAATCAATATAGAATGCGTATTGCACAGATTGCAGATCGCAGATCTCCAGGACAATTGCGGAGTGCTCAAAGGGAATTTTCTAACAAGGCCAAATCCGTTAGAAAGATAAAAAGATAACCTTTCCAGATTGTATTTAAACACTTGAATCGGACTTAAGATGGATCCGTGGTGACTAAAACGTGATAAAACTCAAAACTCTAAAGGATTAGACACTAAGACCAGCAACTCAACACAACCGATGCAAGCAAAAACTCAACAAGCCCTAACTAAGTAGTACTAGTAAAGGCTCAAAGGGTTTATGGGACAGCGGGTAACCTAATCTATAATTTTTTTTTTGGCTTTTCTGGACTATAAGAAAAAAAAATTAGCGATTGATGTGGAAGTCTCTCACCAAACAACCTTGCTCTGATACCAACTGATGTGAACCCGCTAGGGTTTGTGCCCGATCTTTCGATGAGATGCGTGAGGGATAATTCGATTGGAGGAGATGACGTTCACGGCCCGATTACAACCTTTCCAAGGATGCGCCTTAGCAACCGATACACCACCTCCTATGGCTGCCGCGATCTTGTGGAGCGCGTCACCCGGCCACTAGGGCACCCGTTCCTGCAAGCAATCGAAGAACTAGCAAGAATAAGTATAGAACAAGTACTGAATTTACTAGATGGGAATGAAGTATTAAATCTCAAACTCAATCACGAATACGGTGGGGTTCCGATGACAGGAAGTCGGGCGGCTGATTCAGCACGCGCGCTTCAGCAAGTAGCAATGGCTAAACTTGATCTAAACAAAACCCAATCAGTTTGTGGCGGCTGTGGAGCTATATGAGAGGGTGGAGGACGACCTGGACGTGGTGGGGGTCGTCCTACAACCCTAGGACGCGCCCCTATGGGGCTCCACTTGATACACGGCCCATTGGGCCGAATAAGGTGGCGCAGCACCTGGGACAGATTGACATCCGGTTATTGATTTGACAATTGCGACCGGCACAGAGCAGATATGGACATGAGTCCGGATCCATATGAAAGTTTACTTCACCCTCGTTCCAGGGAGTACTTGAACGCCCCAATCCAACTCCGTATGCGACCGTGGCGTCCGTCACAAGTTGGTGTTTTTCTGCAGTCCGAATCCAGCCTACGCGAGTCCTTCTCCCTTTCGGTCTTGACCATGATTCCTAATCAAAAGAAGAGTGCACGTGTCTCCACAATCTAAATATGATGAACATGAACTCAGGAGTGAACTCACTTGTTGATTAAGTTGACGAGCACGGGCACGAGTAATAGGACCAGCAATAACTCGATTTTGTGTAGGCGTGGATGTATCGCTGGTGGTGATGTCCTCATCAGCTTCTGGAGTGAAAAATCTTGCCCGACATGCACCAGATTTGGCCCCCAAATTTCGACGACGGTTAGGGTTTCCCCATATTCCGACGGTGGGTGCGGCTCGGCAGACGGCATGAGCCTTGTGACGCACGGCGCATCCTGACGGCGCGGATGCGGCTCCGGCAAACGGCGCGGGTGTGGGCGACGCACGACGGTGGATACTGAAGACTCGGGTGTGGCTCTGGAGGCGCGGATCCAAAGGGTTGCGAGGAGGTTGCAGGAGAAGGCAGCGGCGTCGGCGAAGGGAGATGAGGTCGCGGGAGGAAGGCGGGCGGTTGTCGTGGGCATCTCAGTGCGGTTCCCGAAGATCGACATGTGGAATCCGTCTGGGGGAGAGGGTCGCACGGACGGATGATGTGGGCCCTCGGCAGACCCGCACGCGAGTGGAGGGGGTGTTGAGGCTCGATAGAGGAGGCGCGGATCCGAAGACGCAGACGGCGGCGGCGGCGTCAATCCAGAGGAGCAGAGGGGCGACGCCGCCTTCTTCTTCTCCCTCACGTGCGCCTGCCGCCTCGCTCCTCCCCATGTGTGCCGCTCGGTGTGCGGAGGGTCACGGGTGAGGCACGACCATGGGGAGCCGCGCGGCTGGAGGAGCAGTCGAGGTGGCGGCAGATCTCGGAACGCGGCTGGGGAGGCGGTGCTGCATCGAGGACGCGAGTGGCGACGGTGGTGTTCTGGTGGCCACAGAGGTGGTGACAGGGGGGAGGCACGACACGATGGGGGCCGCGAGCAGGGTTAAAAAAACCGAAAAAACTGGTCGGTAACCGCGGTAACCACTCTTACCGCGCCGGTCCGGTTTCTAAAAACCGCGGTTTACCGAGCCTAACCGACCCTAGCAAACCGCCCCTTTCGGCTTACCGCACGGTTTGAGTGGTTTACCGGGCCGGTTTTTTCAAAGCGGAAAACCGCTCGGTAAGCGATTTTTTTAACCCTGGCCGTGAGATGACACAGCGGCAGCGTGGCTGCGGGAAAAGAGGGAGTGCGGGCGCAGGAAAAAAAAGCGGAGCCCCGCGGAGAGGCACGCAAGGGAGTGTGGACGCGTACGTTCACCGCGTGTTTTGTTCGACCGCGGTTAGTTCGCCAGTCGACACTTTTTAGGAGTAGAGATTAGATTTTCCCACTAATTGATGCCAATTCATAATTGGTTTGACACAAAATGTTTAAGGTCCTTTAAGCCACCGTTTGATCCTGTTGCATGTTTCAGTAACAACAACAACAACAACTTAGCTTTTTGTCCCAAGCAAGTTGGGGTAGGCTAGAGATGGAACCCACAAGAAACAAGGGTAGGAGAAGCACAAAGCACAAGAACACAAAAGAACAAAAGAAAAGGAAAGATAATGTTTCAGGCACATTGATTGTAAGTCTCCAAGCACTTCTATCCATAACTAACTCCTTGGGGATGTCCCACTCCTTATGGTCTCTCTTGACCGACTCATCCCAAGTTAGTTTAGGTCGACCTCTACCCCTCCTTACACTACCGACCTGGTCTAGCACCCCACTACGCACTGGTGCCTCGGGAGGCCTCCTCTGGACATGACCAAACCATCTCAACCGGTGTTGGACCAATTTTTCCTCAATTGGTGCCACTCCAACTCTATCCCGAATGTCTTCGTTTCGGACTCTATCTCTTCTTGTATGCCCACAAATCCAATTGCATGTTTCAGTAACAATTGACTTAATTTCATTGTAAGTTATGACCTGTATGTGCCTTGATTCATTTCATTTTACATCCTCTAAGATCTGGTTTGAACTGTCTCTAGCAGTCATCACATTCTTACTGCTCTCTTTTCATATGTTAAAGAATTCCTACATGTGAACTTATTCAATCTTTTCCCCCATTTTCTTGCAGCCTCATCTTGTCCTGGGCTTAATTTCTCAAATAATCAAGGCAAGCTCTTGTCTTTTGTTACTATATCCTTGATATTTCTGTCTATAGGTGTTTGTTTGATGAAGAAAAACTGAATGTGCTAACATTTTGTCACAATATAACCAGATACAACTGTTGGCCGATGTTAACCTGAAAAGCACACCTCAGTTGGTTGAATTGGTCGAGGACAGCAAGGTAGTGTATAATTTCTCTTCATTCTACTATGCTTGAAAACTAGATTAATCTCTAAATAGGAAAATAACTCACTGCCAAAGCTTTGACTAATTATTGCAGGAGATGGAGGAGCTTATGAGCTTGTCTCCTGAAAAGATTCTATTAAGGTGGTTGAACTTTCAACTGAAGAAAGGAGGTTTCCAGAGAACAGTAACAAACTTTTCATCAGATATAAAAGTATGCACATTTGATTCCCAGTTCAGTCCTGTCTTTTAGTTATTCTAATGAAATACATGTGGCTCCTATTTGCTAGTCGCTGTAGTTTAACTAGAAAACCTCAATATTGCATGACTGTAATCATTGTAATCCAACTAGGAACCCCAAAATGAATTTGTACAATGCTGGGACATTTCTGTTAGTTAACTTGTTCCAAAACATGTGTCAATAAGCATATTTACTGAACATATTTCCCCGTGCATGATTATATTTCCTGTTTCTTGAATTCTATTATGTTATAATAAGAAGTAATAGATGTGCACAAACATGAAGCTCTTCTTTTTACCTTCTGCAACCTGAAAAATGCAGGACAGTGAAGTGTATGCTTGTCTATTGAATGTCCTGGCACCCGAATGCAGTGCAAAACCATCGGCAATGTCTGTAAAAGACCTGGTTCATAGAGCAAGATTAGTCCTTGAGCATGCAGATAGGATGGGCTGCAAAAGATACCTGACTCCAAAAGACATAGTTGATGGTTTACCAAATCTAAATCTTGCCTTTGTGGCTCATATTTTTCAGAAAAGGTATGCTTTTTACAAATTATCAATCAAATAAGTCATCTTTGTATTGATGTTTTTACATAGGGACTTTGGTTCATTGATTATATGCTGCCCCTATGAAATGGATAACCCTTGCAGCCATAGCTGAGGTTCTCACAATAGGGCCTGACTTGGTCGACCCGATCAAACTATTTCACTTATACTCCAAGGGTTGAACTGGTTCGTGCATGCAACTCAATAGTACCATGGCTCTTTGAAGATCTTGTCAAAAGCATGTGATACCTGCTACCCTAGTACCCTGGCTATCATTCATTCATTCTGTAGTGCTCATATGGAAAACATTATTAAACAAGTTTTTTTTTCATGTTTCTTCTACCTTTTCACTCACCAATATAAATTATTTAGGTGTCTCTTAGGAAAATTCCCAAGTCTAGCATGTTTTTTATTTTAATTAAAAGCAATCTTATTTTGTACAATTGATATAAATTTGGTTTAATCTGTGCATACATATACCTCAATCTCTTCACATGTATATTCTCTCTAATTCTCTACAAGATGGCATTCATAATCATATCTCAGCGACTAGATATGGTGTTTTGTTGAGAAATCTTTAGGCATGGAGTTAATATGTCAACTGCATGAGCTTGTGTTGAAAAGACCATAGCAACTATTTCCTGTGTTTCCCTTTGGTTGATTACATGTGCATTTGTATATATAAAAAAATAAGTTATCTTTTTTTTTTTCATTTACTACGTTTGCATGCCATGGGGGAGAGGAGGACTGATATAAACAAGTTGTGCTGAAAATACACATCCATTCATTCCATAAGCTTGCATTTAGAGCTGAAATCGGTAGTAAATTACTTTCATTTTCTAAATGCTTCATCTTTGCTGTCCTTTTGTTGCAGAAATGGGTTGTCCAAACAAATGAAACAAGTTTCTTTTGTGGATGGACTCTCTGATGATGCTCAAGTTTCCAGGGAAGAAAGGTCATTCCGGCTGTGGATTAACAGCCTTGGAATTTCCACTTACATCAACAACGTGTTTGAAGACCTTAGAAATGGGTAGGCCATAAGTTCACCATCCTAATCGGCGATGATTGTGTGCGTTCCCATGGAGGATTTTGGGGTTTTTTCTCCTCCCTTAGTCATGTAAAAACCTCTGTTTCGGGGTTCTTTTCCCCCTTTTTCTTCTTAATATAATGATGCGCAGCTCTCCTGCGTGTTCGAGAAAAAAAAAATCGGCGATGATCATGCTGATTCTGTCTCTGATTCTTCACCCTTGAATTGTAGTTGGGTTCTCCTTGAGGTGCTTGACAAGGTTGCTCCTGGCTCCGTTAATTGGAAGATGGCAAATCGTCCGCCAATAAAACTACCATTCAAGAAAGTTGAAAATTGCAATCAAGTTTTAAAGATCGGAAAAGAACTAAAGTTTTCCTTGGTGAATATTGCTGGGAATGATATTGTGCAAGGGAACAAGAAACTGATATTAGGTAAGTACCAGTTACATAGATTATATCTTAGAAACATAGTATCCTGTAAAAGAGTTTGATTATATGTACTTCTGATTTTGCAATTAATTTGTAGGTGAATAAATCTTTATACTGATGGTTGTACAAGTTTACTTTCTGTTTACACACGCACTCATTAAGTTACATCTGTTTCCACTGATCTTTTGCTCATACATTTTATGCAAGGATGCCATATTAAGACAGCATTTACAATATATCAGTTTGTTGATCTGTCAAGTTTTTAGAGCATGCCAAACTACAGAACTGTTTTATGATGATACTCACAGTTGAAATTCTACAGTTTTATGATGATACTCACAGCATGGAATACTATAAGTATTTTCTTCATGCATTTTTTTATATGCCATGCACCTGATTCAGTTAATTCTGCACCACACTCTTTCTCTTGCAACTTATGATTGGATGGTGCATTTATCCCAGCTTTTCTATGGCAATTGATGCGGTACAATATTCTTCAACTGCTGAAGAATCTTAGATTTCACTCAAATGGAAAACAGATCACAGATAATGACATATTGGCATGGGCCAATAAAAAAGTAAAAGATTCTGGAAAGCACCATTCTCGTATGGAAAGTTTCAAGGTACTTAACGTTCAATATATTTCCTAGTGTGCATCACTGTTTGTTATCGGAAGTTAACTTCTGTCTAATTATTGATAGTTGTAGTTAGTTATGTTCGGTGATAACTTACATTGCAATGATATAATGCTAGCCTTGAAGGGCCAGTATATATAGCTGATGTACCAAGTTCAAGAAGACAAAAAAAAAAGTGTAAAATGGTTTCATGCTGACATCTTAATTATAATTCTCTATTGTTTTGTACTCAAAGTTGGTACTTACTTACGGTTCATGCATCAAACTGCATTTACTAAATACAGGATAGAAGCATTTCCAGTGGCACCTTTTTCCTTGATTTACTAAGTGCTGTGGAGCCTCGAGTTGTGAATTGGAGCCTTGTGACTAAAGGAGAAAAAGGTTTCTCTAATGCTTCTGCAATTTTTGGATTTCTATATACTCATTAACCTGATATCTCCCTTTATATGTTATGATACAAAATTATGAATCTCCCTCTCATGCAAAAATTAGCACACCTAAATTGCTTAGATTTCTACTGTCTTAGTTACTACGACCTTTGTTCTTAAATATGGTGTATATGATATATAAGACAAACTAGTTAGTTAAAAATGAACTAAATTTGTTGTCCTAAATGTCGTATATTTGTGAACAAAGGGGTATCTATTTATCGTACTCCTTGCATATAAGCTACCTTTCATAGTCATTTTGCTAAGTTTCCTGGAACAATGTTTATTATAAGTCACCATATTGACTACTACGAGTGTATGTCATGCATTTGTTTTCTTGCGGTATATGTTTGTTAAAGCCTATTTCTTGAAAATTTTGAATTTATTTTTGTATAGATGAAGAGAAGCAAATGAATGCTTCGTACATCATTTCTGTGGCTAGGAAGCTTGGTTGCTCCATTTTCTTGTTGCCAGAAGATATATTGGAGGTAAATTTTGATTGAGTAAATTTAATTTTGCCATTTTCTTTGGTACAATTCTAGATGTTTCTGGTGAATTGTTATTAGCAGCAACTTAGATTGTTGTGACTCTAAAGTATCCATTGCATTCACTTTGCCTGGTGTAACACTTGCTCTAAAATATCCATTGCATTCACAATTGCACATTAAATTCAGTTATTAATTCAGCATTTTTACAGTATATTGCAATTCAGACAAGTTGTTAGTGTTAACCCAAATTTATTTCATTGTGCTGTCCCGAAACACCTCAACTCAGTAATACAATATCCTCCTTTCTCATATGATGTCAACTTGGTTACAATTTGCAACATTGTTTACACGTTTGATTTCTCTCAGGTGAACCAGAAAATGATACTAACCCTGACAGCAAGCATCATGTACTGGTATTTGAAAAGACCAACATCACATTCATTGGACTCTGAAAACAGGAGTTCATGTGAGACAAGCTCAACCACAACTTCAGATGATTCTGCATCTGAATCATCATTCGATGACAATGCAGCTAGGTAGAAGTGCGGGGATCATGAAGATAAATTATCTGACTTGGAATACTCCTCATCGCAGCGTGGCATTGGTTTTGTTCTTGATTCTTTGCTATAATTGTTAGAGCAAATGCATTCAAGACACAGGGAAGCGATAAAGAGCTCAGAGTGTTCATTTGTGAGGTTTTGTAGTGTGAAAAATTGATTGGGTGAAGGATTTGTAACATCCTGTAAATATTGACGCAGGTAGCCTATATTTGTAAAATCATAGTGACAGTAGATTGTCCAAAGTCCACATAGTTTGGTTTTTTCTTGGGCATTTTTGCTTTGCAACATGACAAGACAGTTTAGAGCTAGAGCAAATTGGGTTGTAGCTTGCGATAAGTCTGTCATAATTAGGAATTTAGAATGTTGAACATTTAGGCACATGTTTATTAAAAGGAAAGAAAAACTTAAGAACACCTTTTTTTTTGCATTCGTTTGTGGTTCTTATATAGATTTCTGCATGCTTTGTCCTACAAATGTATTTCGTTCTAGACTTCAAATTTATATCAAACATAAATTTCCTTCTAGATTTTTAATTTAATGTTAAGCTAGTTTCTACTAAAATAATTGAAGTTTGGATGATGGTAACTTTGTGTTTGAAGTAGTACTTGAAATGTCAAAGTACATTCGAGGAATTTATTTCAAAATTGAAACTTTTGAGTATTTCAAACAATGCTGCGAATAGCGGGCTATAGCGATGATATAGTGGAAATATAACATTTTTGTGACTTGTCACTACAACTGCGTTGTATTGAATAGTGAGACTGGTGATATAGAGGCCGAAAAGAACTCTTCACAAAATGTTGTAACCCGCTATTCGCAACATTTATTTCAAACTTAAAGTACCCCCTTGCACGCACACACACATGCACATTTTTGGTGTAGCGCAGCCTCTGTAATATCCCGACCCCAACCAATTGTGATTGCACACATACACATTGTTTAGGGCCTGTTTGGAACTAATCTGCTCTGGTTTTTCCAGCTTCACTCTACCAACTCCACCAAGGAGTAGCTCCATTGTGGAGTTTCTGGAACAAAAATTCTGTTTGGCACCCAACCACCCTCCAGCTCCACAAACACAAGATTAATTTGCGAAAAGTCTAATGTACCCCTAAATGTTTGGCCCACATGTCATTCTCTCTTTCCCCTTCTTCTCGCTTTACCCCGTTTTCTTCTGCTCATCGCCGGTGCAGCAGCAGCCAGCAGCGCCCGTAGATGGCCGGCGGTCCAGACCGCCACGCGCGGGGGTGGGGAAGCGGTCGGCGAGGCCTGTAGCCCGGCGCGCACGGGCGGAGCGGTCGGCGGGGCCTGTAGCCTAGCGCAGGGCAGTGGCTCGACCGGCTGCACCTGCAGCCCGCCGCCGGCGCATCCCTCCGCCTCCGCGCGAGGCCCCTGCTCAGCTCGGGCGGAGGAGTAGTGTGGTCGGAGGTCCGGCCGAGGAGGTTGGGATCACGACCATGGCCGCCGCGCAAGACTGCTGCCCGGGAGCTCCATGCCGCGGCTTGGACGGCAGGCCTGTAGCCCGGCGAGCGGGCGGCGGCCTCCTCCGCAGCTCCCCACGACCTCCCCGACGGCCGGCAGGGGCTGCAGCCCGGAGCCAAGGCGCAGCAAGGCGGCGCGCCCGCCTCTTCCACCGGCGGCGACGCCCATGAGCCTGTTCGTTGACTGAGGCGGGGAGGTGCTGCTGTCCGCCGCCTCAAGCGGAGGAGCAGGAGGAAGCGGCAAGGGAGGTGGCGGCGTCTCGTGGCGGCACGGTGGGAGGGAGCGGCGCGTCTCGTGGCGGCACGGCAGGAGGGAGGGAGCAGCGCGACCGGAGGAAGGTTGGAGATAAGGAAAAAGAAACGAATCGTTTTCTTGTGTAACCTGAGTTGTGGGAGTACCTCCTGAGGTGCTCCAGAAAAAACGTGAAGTTAGCCCAAAACTCCACCTTTTTTTGGAGCAGAGTTTTGAGAGCTAAAGATGTTTGGCTGGACAAAGTTGGAGTGGAGCTGAGAAATCTGGAGCGGAGCAGTCCCAAACAGGCCCTTAGTATTAGTTCGTTGTTAGCCCATATGATCCAATTGTGATTGTGTAGTGGTGTGTGGTAATTTAGTATTTTTAGTGGCATATTGGAAGTAAGATTTAGTTTATAATTCTTGTTGCTCCAAACATAACACCAACGGTTAAACCTTTACACAATTGATAATGAAAAATCGAAGAGAAGTATATGCCCCCATTCCACACGAGAAGCTAAGCTGCAAGTATATTTTAGATGTTAGCCGGTAAATATGGTATTTAGAGCATAAAAAATCGATACATGCATATGTATACGTGTGTGTGTGGATAGGCACAGCTTGGCCATGTAACAAGAGGGGGTGTTTTCGCTATGTTTGTAGTGATCTATCAAGGGCGTGAACTCTTAATGACCAAACCTATAATCCTTATCACTTCAAGTCATCCATATTAACCCTTTTATACAGAACAATGACAAAAATATATAAGAGATGCCATGTGTATGTTGATCTATTCCATAACATGAGATGTGTACGGCGTTGTGGTTTGAAGTTTTGTAACCATTTTGTATATTTCAAATACCAGTACTAGAGTACTGATATTTCTATGGTCAGTTTAGGTCTGAACGAGCAACTTTGTCTTTATACCTTAATTCTCAAAATACTTTCAAGTATTTTAAATCCATAGTAATTTCTTGTGGTTTTAATTTAAGTTTGGGATTTTTTAGCATCTGAAACTTACAATCCAAATTGGGGATATTTAACGGATTGCTACTCTTCAAACGCCAGATTTATAAATGCTCTTACCCATTCATGTCACTTTTTTTTGACACAACGTACTCTCTCATGTATGCTTTAATAAAATCAATACATTTGCTTTTTGGTGTGTCAAAAGAATTATCTGTTACGTTGCTGATGTAGTCAACGTACCAGTTGATTGTATTGCCGGTCGCCTTCTTAGTTCTTTTCGCCAGTCGAGGTAGACCTGACTATGATCAGGGGGATCTTAGTTCTTTTCCACCAAGCTACGGGTCTAGCGGTCAACTTCAACAAGAATAAGGCTTTTCCGATCCACTACTCTGCTGCACAGTCAGATTTGATCACCAACTTGTTAGGCTGCCGGTCGGTGGAGTTCCCATGCACCTATCTTGGGGTGCCTTTGTCACCCTGGCGTCTACCCAAACCGGCTATGCAACCAGTGGTCGAATATGGTCGTTAAGTGCCTCCCAACCTGGAGGGGAGGCTGCTCAATCGGAGCAGTCGTCTTATTCTAATTCAATCCACCCTTTGCGCTATTCCGGTGCATATCTCCATAGCAACCAGAATTGCTCCCTGGGCAGTTCAAGCCATCGAGAAGCTCGTTTGTGGCTTCCTCTGGTGCGGCTCGGAGGTGGCCGCAGAGGAAAATGTGTTGGGTCAGGGATATTGTTTTTGCTCAGAGTATCAATGTGGTCGTCCAATACTTTCATCTTCAGGGCACACTGCGTGATTTCTGCTTGTCAACGCAGGCGGATAGATTTGTTTGAAAGTGGTCGTCCTTGGGAGACTTTGCCTTAGGGAGAACCAGCCTTAAGATTGAGAAAGTGCCGCTTCTTTGCCTGGTTAGTGCTTCGTGGTTGCTGTTGGACATCTAACAGGCTTCGTCGACATGGTCTACGGGATACAGACGACGACTGTGTCCTATGTGCGCAGGAGGTGGAAACTATTGACCACATGCTTATTGATTGTGTCTATGGTCGTGAAACTTGGTTCCGAATCTTGAGGTACGTGGACCTTCAGGAGTTAACGCCTCAAGATGAAGTGTGTTTTCCGATTGGTGGTTGAAGGCTAGAAAGAAGGTTCCCAAAGTTTATTGTAAAGGCTTTGATTCAATGGCCCTGCTGGTCATTTCATTGTTGTGGAATGAAAGAAACCGACGTGTCCTTGACAGGGTGGCGCCACTTATATCCTTGAAGTGGCACGACGGTGGGGTCACGCTGTGTTCGTCGGGATCTGATCCCAAGGTCGCCCTAGGCTTGCCCTTTTTCTCATATTCTTTAGACATTTTGATGTTCATTCTTAAGACTTTGTAACTAAACATCTCTTTTTCTTAATGAAAAAAATGATATGCACGTTTTAAAAAAGTTGATTGGTACTTCGTGTCGAGTTGGCTTGAAAAACCAAGCATCATGTTTGGTCGTCTCGACAAGTGTTTAACAAGTCCTCCTTGGTTCTAAAATGTATTATGTTTTAATTTCGTCCACAGTTAAACTTTTTTATGTTTAGAAAATTTATAAAAGAGTGACAAAGAACCTACACATTGGAACTTTTTTATTTTATTATGATTTGCAATTCGACACGTGCTGAGTCCTTGAGCATGCATACAGTCCATTATTAGTCCGCATTCAATGGAAGAATCAGAGAGCTTTGGTTTCTTAAACTTTAACCCTTTTTAGTCTATGTTTCTGTAATTAACTCCTCTTAATCTACATTTTCAAAAATTAGCTCTTTTGGTCATGCTAAGTGTCATGGCGCGACTAATAGTTGAGTTGCGCCACATGCTCTGGCGCAACTCATGTACATGGTGATATGGGAGAAAAAACGATTGATACACGGGATATGGCCAGGCAATCGCGCCAGATCATTTGACGCGACTCAATAACTAGTCACACCAAACAACGTGACGTGACTAGCTCGTTTGCTAGTTTAAGTGCTCGTATATCCATATCGTTTAACCATACTTTGAGCTCTATTTTAATTAGTAAATAATTTTTTAAATTTCTCAAACTCAACATGTCTAGCCTATACAATGTGTACGTTCCATTTTCAACATTTACAATCCAAAACATGATCTAGAAAATGAGAAATCCAATTTTTAAATAGATCAAGTATTATTAGTTGTTGGGTCAGTCCACAGAATGCATCTCACTTAACCATATTTTATTTTCCATTCAATTATCAAATAAACTCTTCAATTTCTCAAACTCGTCTTGTATAAAACATAGAATGCATACGTTCCATTTTATGCATTCACACTTCATACCATGATGTGGAAACTAAAAAATCTAATTTATTAATACAATGCATTTGGATGTAGATATTGAGAGGTTGGAATTGAATTGAGTTAATGCCAATTCAGCCGTGGTATTGAAATGAGACGCAATTCAAATGCTATTGTCTAGATGGCTATTGTATTCCCTTTTGGAATCGTAACAAACAATCAAATCCAATTTCCGTTTGGGTGTACACAAGCATAGAATTGGTATTTGACAACTTCAAGCAGAGCAAGTGCTCGCCGGTGGAGGGGCGCGGGCTCACCACGAAGGAGCTCACCGGCGGAGGGGAGCAGTCGTGCGGCTCGCCAACGGAGGGGCACAGACGGAAGGGTGTTGACGGCTGTTAAATACCTCTTTTAGCCGTCAATATTCTCATGAATAAAGGAGCAAAGTGCATTTCTTACACGCATTTTAGTTAAGAATAATGTAGTTCCACATTTCCTTAGAAGAATTGTGATTACAGGAAAAATACCCATGAAGATTAAGAATCGTGTCATCTATGAGCCATGTCATGCCACCTCAGCTGAGGAGTGGCTGCCACATGGGTCCATGTGTCCACGCCACATCACCAATCCAAGGATGGAAAGCTCCGGCGAATCAGACGACGACACGTGGACTGCACAAGGATAAGAGGGCCCACTCAGGGAGCAAACTGACTTAAAAACTTAACACCGAGGATGTACCCAAGGGCCCACATGTCAGCCAGCTGGAGGAAGAAGTGGACCAGCCGGGCCCATAGGGGTTCGGCTGAACCGACCTTGGGTCGGCTGATCCTAGCCTTCCATGTGGTGGCTTCTCATTGGTCCAAGGCTTCATTCCCGGGGTGCTTTCGCGGCATCTCAGTGAACCTCTCATCCTATAAATAGAAGATGCCCATCTCACTTTTTGAACACACAACTTTGCTTCTCTTCTCTCACTTTAGGTTCCAAGGCTAGGGAGTAGGCTAGAGTAGTTCTAATTCAGGTTCCAAGTCTTCTTTGGGATCTAGGTATGAGCTCTTTTGTATCTTTATTTCTTTGTATGACTTTGATCTGCTTCAGTTATTTATCTATTTCATATAAAGTAGTGCTTGCATACTTGAATGATATGTTCCCGTGTTCTTCATCTGTTCATCTTTTAGAGGCTCGTGTTCTTGATGAACACGACCTTTTGATCCAGTTGATAGGTGATTTGAGCATGTGTTCCGTGTTTGTTCATAAGTTAAAGGCTTGTGTTCTTCACGAACACGACCCTTTGATCCTACGGTATAGACGTAGGAAATCCCGTATCCGTTTGTGTGCATAGCCTCAGTTAGATGTTGTTAGTTTACACAATCTTGTTGTATGATGTTCGAGTCCAAGCTACGGTTCACAATCAAGTGACCAGTTATCTGGTAGCTTCTGGCCTGGGTCATAATAGCCCAGGCCGGTCAGGGTCCAGTTGACAATGCAAGCATGGTGCTTGGGTTGGACAGCTGCGTTGGTTACGAGCTCATCCCACGTTTAGATAGAGGTAGGCCACGGTAGTGACATCCGTTGGACCCTTTTTATTCCTCCGCATTCGGATGTTGCTATAAGAGTCCTGAAAGTAGCAAGTGACTTGTCGTATAATTAAAACTACACGAGGGCTATCTCCTGTAGTACATGGGTGCTGGACTGATGTTTCATGAAGTGTTTGTGTAGACTCTATTGTATCGTTGACCTTTGTATGTATAGTACACTAGAACCTAGACCTAACTCGTATGTTGCTCCCTATGCCATAGTGTTCCTTGAGAGTAAGCATTGTGTGTCACACTAACTCTTATCATATTTATCCTTACCCTACCTCTATCTATGATCTATATTCATTGCAACAATATAAGTCTTGTTATCTGCCATTGCCTCCTTGGATTCGATACCATTTGGAATGCTCCGATGGGGAAATGCTACAATGGTTTATCTGTGCACTTGCGGATTCGTTGTGATCATTAGGACTACCACTGTCATTTCTGGTGCCGTTGCTAGGAACACATAAACTTAGCAGTAACGTTAAGAAATGCCAACAAACATTTTTGGCGCTGGTGCTGGGGAAGGCACAAGATTAACATGACTATACTTTGCATATGTTTATGATCATGATAGGTTAAAGCAATTCTCAATGCAGGCTAACCTTAATTATCTTCTTTATCTTTAGATGTTGAAGATAGGTAGTTTATGACTAGTTTCGACTTACCACAAAATTTCACAGAAGGCCCCGAGTCACTCATGAGGAAAGCTCGATCCTTTTCGACTCTCCTCTTCGTACTCGTTTGGAAGTCGATCTAGCTTCCTTCGTACCATCCACATCAACTGCTATGGCGGAGAAGACTCTTCGTGATTACTCAGCCCCATCTGCTGACCAGGTACTTACCAGATGTAAGGTCAACACTGGGACTAGAAATTTCAAGATCAAGACTGATCTTACAACAATGGTACAGGCTAGTCCATTTTGTGGCAAAGCCAATGAGGACGCAAGCGCCCATCTACAATAGTTCCTTGAGCTGTCCAGCACATTCACCATCAGAGGGGTTGGTGAAGTATTCATCTTCGTCTGTTTCCTTTCTCTCTCTTGGCGAAGGCGAAGTAGTGGTTTTATGCAAACCACACGAAGATTGATACATGGGGGAAATGCTCTGCAGCGTTCCCCGAGAAGTTCTTTCCGTTAGGTAAAACCAATACCCTCCACATGAGAATTTCCAATTTTTAGCAAGCAGCATCATAATCTCCTCCCGAGGCTTGGGAAAGGCTTCCGGAGTACATCCTGGTTGTCCTCACCATTGGATGGGAGATTGGCTTATCCTTCAGAATTTCTACAACAGGTTGACTCTGACAACCCATGGACATATTGATGCAGCTACTAGAGGAGCTTTCTTCTCACTCACTATTAGATAATGCAAAATCTCTAATTGAGAAGATGGTTTTCAACCAAGGGTGGAGCGATGATCGACTGTAGCCATGTTAGAGGGGTACGCATACTGTCAAGGAAGCGAATATGCTTACTGCCAAAATGGACCTTATAATGAAGAGATTGGATGATGTCACTATTAAGAAGGCTGTGATGACCACCACTACTCATGATATGGATTCTCGCATGACATGCAAAGTCTGTGGTAATACTGGACATTCTAGGAGTCACCACCCTGAAACCCAGGAGGATGTGATGTACATGAACTGTGGCAACAATGGTTATCGTCCACAATAAGGAGGCCGAACGTGGAATCAACAACACCAGTACCATCAAGGAGGTAACCAAGGTAATACTTTCAACCCCAATCAACCTTCCTTGAGAGATCTTGTTTATGGGTAAGCTAAGATGAACGAGAATGTTAACAAAAAGATGGCTGCCTATGATAAAACTTTGGAGAGCCTCAACATTAAAATTTATGGTCTTTCTTCTGCTCTTAAGAACCAGCTGATTTTTAACAAAATGCTTGAAACCCAGTTAGCTCAGTTAGCTGCTTTAGTTTCCTCTGTTGAAGACACTAGTACGGTGACCATGACAGGGGGTAAGACTACTCGCGACCCACCATATCCTAACCATGCAAGGGTGGACAAGAGAAGCGTAAGGGAAGCTGGGGACCCAATAGGAGGCTCGTCCGATACAGGATAACCACCACAGATAAGGAAGGTACCAGCAAAAGAAAAGGTACCTGAAGGGAATGTGGCACGACCAGAATTTGTGGAAACCACCGTCTTGTCATTTTCCTCAACGAAATCAGAAGACAATAGTGGATGAGCAATTCACCCGCTTCGTGGACATGATTCAAAAGGTTTATATAAATGTTCCATTACTTGAGGCAACGCAGGTACCTACGTACGCGCGCTACCTCAAGGATATCCTTATTAAGAAGCGAGCTGATGAGGACATGACACCCATGCAAACGACCATGATTGGTGCATAGAATGGAGTAGAAGTACAGCAAGGGTGTCCAAGTCGAAGAGGAGGCACGAGGCTAATCCGGTTCGAGTCCCCAAGGTGGAGGCCCAAAGCAATTCAAGTTCGAGCCCAGTTCGGAGTCCAGGAGCAGCACGCACTAAAAACGACGCCCAGGTCGCATACGAAGTCGGTTTTGGATGTTCTTTATATGGTTGAAACCACAATTTCATAGAGCTTCCAATGAAACCGGCCTCAGTCCCAAATTCATCTTGAGTCAACAGGAATCGTCGAAACAATTTGACGTCCAGAATCTACCAAGGTGATGCGTCGCCAGTTTGTTGGGCCTTAGGCCTAGGTTGTGGGCGCCCCACCCTAGGTCGCCCCCAACCTTAGGATTCCCCTCCTCATATACTCAGTAGCCGCCTCCATAGAAACTTGAGTTTTGTTTTACATATAGCTTTAGCTACACCAGACCACGCATAAATACGTGCTGATCTATGTGATTCAGAACTCCACCTTCGGGTGATATTAAGATTGCTCACTTCGAATTCTTGTTCGTTCTTTGATTGTGTACAGGGATTGTTCTTCGTAATCAGGCCGATATTGCTCCAACAAGGTCGGTAACCACAGGGAGTTAGTTCAGCGATTGCATTGGTGCTTCGGGCTTGCTCGTTGTAGTCGAATCGCGGGGGTCACCTCCCGCCGAAATCGGATTTATCTTCACTCACCGAAAGATCGAGCACTCCGCCTCTATCAAGTGGTATCATCTTTCCAGGTTGATCGGTGAGTTTATCTAGTATTTTTTAATTCCTATAGTCCACAAAAACCAAACAAAAATTTGTTCTAGGTTAGATCCTTGTCCCAGCAACCCGTTTTAGCCTTGCACCTTCATTCAATAACTTGCTTTATTGAGTTTGTGTGCTTGTTCGTTCAATCGTTGCTGGTTTCTTGTGTTTTTCTTGTTTTTCATCTAAACCCTAGTCGCCGCCGTTTCGTTCCGCTACTCGCCAAACCACCACCTCCGCAACCCCCCCCTCTCGCACTAGGGCCGCGCCATGCTCTCTTCCCCGATCGCCCCCCTACTGCTTCGAGTCCTTGGCAAGTCACAAAAAAAGGAAAGGAATCAAAAAAAGAAAGGAAAGAAACAAAAAAAAGAAAGGAAAGAAAAAAAAAAGAGGACGTGTCCAGCAAGGAGAAGGAGGCTAGTCCGGTTCGGAAGCACTCCCGACGCGCGCCGTTTTACTAGGTCGCGAGGCGCCTCGTTCCTGTCTCGCCGCGACCCCCCTCGTGGAACACCGGGACACCAAGTCCGTGTCCCCCTCGCCGAGCCCTCCTCACGCCGAGCACCCCCCACACCATGCCTTTCCCTTGCTTGTGTTTTCCCCTCGTGCAGGGCTCCCCAAGCACGCCATGCTCGTCCCTACACAGTGGGCATAGCATCACGTGCCCCCTACCATCCCTGGTTTGTGCCCCCTACTGAACCATCCCCCTCCAGCACCACGCCTTCCTCTACCCCCACGCTCTTCCGTTTTCACACTTGTGATCAGCAGCAATTGATCGTATTTAGCACTATTATTCAATTTTGCATTATTGTTTGATTGTGCTAATTTTTCAATTGAGTGCAACCTTCCCAGAACTCCACATAGTTCTCCGACGAGCCGGTTTTGTTTCTCCAGGCAATCGTGTAAGGAATCGGATGCTCGTAGCCTAAGAGGGGGAGGGGGTGAATTAGGCAACTTAAAACCTTAACCTATGGCTTCAC
Organism: Cenchrus fungigraminus; assembly: GCA_036936925.1. Classification (NCBI taxonomy): domain Eukaryota; kingdom Viridiplantae; phylum Streptophyta; class Magnoliopsida; order Poales; family Poaceae; genus Cenchrus; species Cenchrus fungigraminus. The sequence continues at coordinate 55,079,597 of CM072778.1, forward strand.
TACTTTTGCATAAAGTAAAACTAGAACATACTACCTAGATGTGCAACTATGGTTGTTCTAGTGTGAAACTCCCATCCCAAAACAAGTTTTGCAACCTATAGCCAATCCTAGCAAAATACTACTCTAGGAAAGTAAAGGCAAGCAAAGATTGCAAGAGAGAAATGCGGAAACGTAAAGAGGGATGAGAGGAAGCAAACTCTTGACATGCGATTTATCCCGTGGTATCGGTAGGCACTAAGCCATCCCTAGTCCACGTTGTTGAAGCACTCACACATGAGTATTGCTTCCCGGTCACCAAGTCTCTCCAAAAAGCACCACTTGACTCGCCACAAAGGCTCACCACTTAGGCACTCGCCAAGCTCTCTTGGTCACCTTGATGCCGCCTCCACTAAGGAGCTTCTCCACTTAGGAAGGGGGTCTCCACGTCCCCCGCACAAAGTGTCCTCGCCACTCCACACCAAGCCGGAGGGTCGAAGACGATTGCCGGTGAGCCACTTAGGCCCCAAGGCTTCCGGCGCACCTTGTACAACTTGATTCACTCAAGAATCACCTCACAAGGTTGGCACAACCTTGCACTCACTCAGCTCTAAGGTAAGCCTAGCACTAAGCACACACACAAAGTGTGTACAAGTCTATGGATGAGCAATTAAGCACTTGGATGGATTGGATATGATCTTCTAGGTGTCTTGCACTCTCCTGCACTTCCACACAATCCAGTAACCTCAAATGGGCGAGTGGAGGAGGTATAAATAGCCCAAGGCATCAAACTAGCCATTGGCTAAAAGCTGCTGAAACTAGTACCGTCGGATGATCCGACGCTATACTTTTCCAGGCGTCGATTCATCCGGTGCTACTAGCCGTTGCCCTCCATCGCACATGACCGTTGACACAATTCATCCGACGCTATACACCGACGATGCGTCGGTTCATCTGGTGCTGAAGGACTCCTCGCCAAAACCTTACTGTTAGCTCCAACGAGACCATCGGATGAACCACTGCTCCACCATCGGTTCATCCGGTGCTACTGCTCCAGTCTTGGCGCGTCTCTGTCTTGTTCAAACTGGGTCACCGGATAGACCGACGGTGCCCTCCACTAGACCGTCGGTTCATCCGGTGCTACTGTCTTCTGCTGCTTCATTTCTTCCATTCATCCGACGCATGTAGAATATGGACCGTCGGTTCATCCGACGGTGCCAGTTGAGTTTGGCCTTCTGCGCAGTGTACCAAGTACTCCGACGCTATGCACCGATGGTACCGTCGGTTCATCCGACGGTGTCAATTTCCTTCCTTTTCTTCCACGGTTTTGACCCTTGAAAAATATACTATCTTCTCATTTTGGCATGTGGTATTTTTGCATCCATGGGACCTTGAAATGTCTACAAGGACATGCTAAACAATATGGTTAGTCCCATTGATCATGTTGTCATGAATCACCAAAATCATACTCGAACTAATGGCATATGAGGCCATGTTCGCTACAAATCGCTGCTCCAATCTTTTGCCGGTTCTACCTTTTGGTTGCAGTTCGCCCATGTGTGCTTGGTAAGAACGGATAAGAATTTGATAACAGCACTAGTTTGAGCGCCTTGTGATCTGTTACACCCCTATTTTGTTGTTGATTCTGTTTTTGTGTTTGCGCTAACCATGGCAGACGGCGACACCACGAGGGTTGACAAGGAGCAGGATGATGGAGACCGCCAAGGCCGTTTCCGCCGTGTGCCACACCGTTCCGGTAATGATTCATTTGCTAAGATTACATATAAAATTCCACCTTATAATGGCAAATATGATCCTGCTGCATATCTTGATTGGGAATTAGAAGTTGAACAACAACTTTCATGTCATGATATTCCTACTACTTCTCAAGTTAAAGTTGTTATTTGTGCATTTACTGATTTTTCTTTAATGTGGTGGCGTGATTATAAAAAAGACATCCCAATACAATTCCAACCACCTGGGATCAATTAAAAGCTGCTATGCGACATAGATTTGTACCTTCTTATTATGCGCACAAATTGCTTAAAAATGTAGTGTTTTCAGCAAGGTTCCCAATTTGTAGAGGACTGTTATCAGGAATTACAAAAAGACATGATTCGTTGTGGGTTATTAGGGAAAAACGACGCTGCTATGGCACGTTTTCGTGGTGGTTTGAACCACGAAATTCAGGATATACTTGATTGTACGGAATATGTAGATATGACCACTTTATTTGAGTATGCTTGCAAAGCTGAACGTGAAGTGGAGGGACGTCGCTCGAAGCAATATTCTAACTCTTTTGCAGGACAAAGCTTGACATCCAGCTCAGCGCACGCTCTCGCAGCACCATCCATGCTCACCACTACAGTGATCGAGAGCAAAGCGCCATCCACGCCCACCACTACACCGCTCGAGAGGATGGCCAAACCTGCAGGCATATGCTCATGTGCAAATTTAGAACCATCACTTCACAATGCACCTAATACTCCTACTGAGAACATAGGTAATACCCATGGTGCTACACTCACGGCAGGTGAGAATTGTGTTAATGTGCAGAATTTTTCCACAACTCATGCTTTAGTTGAGCAATTAATAGTGGAACCATCTCTTGATTTATCCTTGTCACATGGTGATTTGCTTGATGTTTCTTGTGATAAAGATAAATTGTGTGCTACTACTTCAGTTTTACATGCTAGTGCCGAAAATAAACATATTATGCATGTTGTCAGTAAAAATGATGAGCTACATTTGTCTTCTTTACATACCGTAGGTTACATTGAATTTGATGATTTGTGCAATCTAGATTGTTTAGAAGAGAGACTTTTTGCATATGCTAATTTGCCATGGTTGTCTAAACATTCATATCATGTTATTGGCAAATATAACAACACGGGGCAATATATGGTACATCGGGTTTACATTTGTTCAAATCTGAATTCTCTTGTTGTTGTGCAAGATTGTGCTCGATTAGAGGGTAACCTTCATACAAACATATTCACATGTTCCTCTAGTAGTTATTTTTTGCAAGAAGGGAAGCATTGCTGGTCGCTCCCTATGATTTTTGGTGCTGAATTTTCTTGCAATAAACTGACTATTCCTATTGTGTCCTTTGTTGGTACTAATCTTTTGCAGGATAGTAATGACAAACATCTTGTGTCTTTCGATAACGACGTGTCCCGAGGTGCTGCCAATATTATGCGACATGACATGATACACAATTGGAAACCTGGTCATTTTCCTTCTCACAATTATTTTGGTATGCTTTATTTCCGCAACCCCGTTCTCCTTTGTGTTGTGCAGGCTCAGTTTCAAGTACAATCGACGTTGAGGCCGACTTTTCTTCAAATGGGGGAGAATGATGAGGACATGACACCCATGCATACGACCATGATTGGTGCATGGAATGGAGTAGAAGAAGTCTAGCAAGGGTGTCCAAGTCGAAGAGAAGGCACAAAGCTAATCCGGTTTGAGTCCCCAAGGTGGAGGCCTAAAGCAATTTAAGTTCGAGCCCAGTTCAGAGTCCAAGAGCAGCACGCACTAAAAACTACGCCCAGGTCGCATACAGAGTCGGTTTTGGACGTTCTATATATGGTTGGAACCGAAATTTAATAGAGCTTCCAATGGCACCGGTCTCATGCCAAAATTCATCCTGAGTCAACAGGAATCGTTGAAACAAGTTGGCGTCCAGAATCTACCAAGGTGCTGCGTCGCCAGTTTGATGGGCCTTGAGCCCAAGTTGTGGGTGCCCCATCCTAGGATGCCCTCAACCCTAGGACGCCCCTGCTCTTATACTTAGTAGCCGTCGTCTTAGAAACTTGAGTTTTGTTTTACATCTAGATTTAGCTACACCAGACCACGCACAAATACGTGCTGATCTCTGTGATTCATAACTCCATCTTCGAGTGATATTAAGATTGCTCGCCTCAAATTCTTGTTCGTTCATTGATTGCGCACAGGAATTGATCTTCGTGATCAGGCCGATCTTACTCCAACAAGGTTGGTAACCACAGGGAGTTGGTTCAGCGATTGCATTGGCACTTCGGGCTTGCTCGTCGTAGTCGGATCGTGAGGGTCGTCTTCCGTCGAAATCAGATTTATCTCCACTCACCGAAAGATCGGGCACTCCGTCTCTATCATGAGCTCTACCCACTATGGAGGTGGTGAAGTTAACAGAAAAATGCAGTGAGGCTACATTCAGCAATCTACTCGAGAAGAAAAAGGATCCATGATGTCCCACCATTACTTGTATGATCGGAACACAACGCTTCAACCACACTCTCTGTGACCTTGGAGCATGATGAGCCCATGGATCATCAAGAGACTCCTATTAAGGTTGATGAAAATTGTTTGGAGGTAATAGATAATTTTACTATGCAATTTGGCTCATTTTTATGTAAGTTAAAGAAAAGCAATATGAACCAAGGAGATGTTGCTGGTGCTGCGATTATGACGAGCAGGCTTATTTTTTACGGGACAAACTTGTCCATGAAAGAGAAGAAAAAGTCCCTAAAACAAAATATTTCCATTGGTTGCATGCAAGTTGAGATCACGTAAGGGCGCACATATCTCAGATCAACCCATATGCAAGTCGGAGCACTAATGGGATTGATGGGGGTAATTAGCAAAAGAGCTGCAATATTTAATTGTTTTTTAATATACTCCCTCCGCCTCATAAAAAGTGCAATTCTAGTTTTTCGAAGACAGATTAGTGGTGGCGCGAAAAGACTCTAGTGCCCCTATTTTTTAGCCACATGCAGTAAGTTTTGACATGCAGATCAGATTTGATTACTTAATTAGGTATGTAATTAGATCTATTTTCTAGGATTGCACTCTTTGTGGGATTTTTTTTTCAAATTCTAGGATTGCATTCTTTACGGGACGGAGGAGTAAGCAATAGTTGAGTCAGAGTCATATTTTTGTTTGGTGCCTGTGTGCACATGTTTCATCGTGTCCAAACTGTTAGTTTCAGTTGATTAGTGTTAGCCTGTCACAGGTTCACGTTGGAGTCGGACTTGAGTCCATGTGCCTGCGTGCATTTGAACTGGGCATCGCCCTTGTACGAGACTTGTTGGATTTTATTTGGAGTTATTCCTCGTCTAGGGTTTCTCCGAGTCGAGCAAGAGAGGGCGGCGGCCCTCTTGGCTCGGTTATCTGTCGTCCGTCCGGATTGCAATTAAGAGCGTGATTGGGTTATCTCCTAGGTGTGCTGCTCCGGATTCTTCCATGGATCCCCATCTTCTGATCGTGGTTCATCGTAGCCGCGGGTGGAAGAACCTATCTAGGGTTTTGGATTGCATCTATTGTAAGCTGATCCCTCATTATCTTTAGTTGCTATTCGGTATTCTTGTGAAGCTGCTGTCGTGATTGGTTGGGAAGATATATTTAACTTAGTTTTATTTTCCGTGAGGACTATATATATTGCATCTATTATTAATCCATTAAGCAGCTACAGTACTAGTTGTTTTGGACGTGGAATAATTTTCCATTAGTTGCTGAGTGTGTGTCTTCTCTTGGCCGAGATTACATATCATTGAGATATTGCTGCTCATCACTTGTCAATTGTCACTACGGCTGCTATACTATTAAGATCACAATACTTTTGGCTATTTGGGATTGAGAATTATGAGAAGATAATTCTATTCATTCTTGTACCGTGACAGATTGGGACCTAAATCTCGGACACATTAAGCGTGTCCGTATCAGGTGGTATCAGTTTGCTAGGTTGCTCACGGTACTTTTGGAATTATTGCTGCTGATTTATAATGAATCAACTTTATTTGCTGGACAACATGAAATCTATGCCGCAACTATCTCTTACAGCAAGTATCAGTGAATACTTTGATTGGCAAGATAGTATGGAAGAATTTTTCAGGGGCTTTGGATTTACATCGGTCATAAAGATGTATTATGCAAAAGAAACATTTGATAAAGATGTTTTGCAATGGTGGCTTAATGTGGATGACAGTTGTAGAACATAAGAAGATATGACCCTTGTGCTACGACGAAGATTTGTTTATGGACTTGACTCAATGAAAAAGGTTATTGCTGCTAGTGTCCGAAAATCTCTGGCTACCAATCCAATTGATAGTTTGAAAGCAATGCAAAAAGAAGAATCTTGGTTGCCACTAAAGGTTGACATGCCCAAACCGACAGTTATACATTCGATTGCTGATTCTTCTATGTTAGGGCTGCATCTTAGTGCTTCTCCTTGTGACACGACGTTTGAAATTAAAATTGATGATACAAATGATGTTTCAGATGGTTTATCTATGATGGCACGCGAAGTACATAGTGATGGTTCTCCTGCTGATGTGAAAGGGCAGTGGTCCAATATATTTTAGTCTAATGTAAAATTCAAGATAAGGTATGAAAACTTATTATTGATGGTGGCAGTTTCACTAAGGCCATTAGCTCAGATGTTGTTCATGCTTTATCTTTATATATGTGGAGGCTTCCAAAGCCGCATTATATGTAATGGATGAATCAAAGTGGTACACTACTAAAAATCACTCATAAGGCTAGAGTAAAATTTTTTGTGTGAAATTATGTTGATACGGTTGATTGTGATGTTGCGCCGATGAGTGCGTGCCATTTATTATTGGGTCAGCCATGGAAGTTTGATCTTGATGCTACTCATAGTGGCCACTCCAATAGTTATTCATTTGTGCACAAGGGAGTTGATCATGTGCTCAAACCAATGCTTGAGAAGGCTATTAATGCTGAGGTATTTGGTAGTACCAAAGTGAAGAAAAAGGCGGCTGAAATTATCCCAAAGCCGAGGACAGCTTTGCTTCAAGAGGGAGAGAATGATGTGAGTATCAGTTCTCCAAAAGCTGTAACTAGTGAGTCCAACATTAGCTACAACGATTCGAATAATTATCATGATCAGTTTGGCACTATATCTGATACTGTGAAGAAAGAAAGTATGGATATGCATCAAATCGGAATTCAGTCTAATATGAGTTGGGAATTCCTTGTTTCAAAGAAGGTTGAAAATCCAAAGCCGAGGACGGTTTTGATTCGAGAAAGGGAGGCTGATGAGCCCATGGATCATCAAGGGACTCCTATTTTTTTTGAATGAACCGCACAAAACAGTGCGTGTTTCATTGATATAGCAGAAAAAATACAAGACTACGACCCTGGGGGGTCATAGGCAGGAAACAAAAAAGAAAGGAAAACAACTATACTCACCCGGTTGGATTGGGACATCAACACGGGTACAACTCAACAACACTCACCGACCGGTTGGATTGAGACTTCAACACGGCCGAGCCTCTACACATGACGACGACAATGGAGAAGGAAAAACACAAACCACAGGTCCACCCACAATCCGCACCCTTGCAGCCAACAAATCTCCAGGGTGATCCGGTGTCGATAGAGAAGCAAAAGGGGCAAGCACCACCACACCAAAAAGGCCACCGCCATGCAGGACCCTTCGCCGCAGTGCTCTGCAACAAAGCAAAACCATCCGACGGAGTGAAAAACACCGAGTCCGAGCAACCACAACGCGCGGGGGCCTCGCCACACCCGCCTTTGGACTCCCCCTCTCTCGTGCGCGAACTCCTATTAAGGTTGATGAAAATTGTTTGGAGGGAACAGATAATTTTACTATGCAATTTGGCTCATTTTTATGTAAGTTAAAGCAAAGCAATTTGAACCAAGGAGATGTCGCTGGTGTTGCGACTATGACGAGCAGGCTTGTTTTTAGGGGACAAACTTGTCCATGAAAGAGAAGAAAAAGTCCCTAAAACAATATATTTCCATTGGTTGCATGCAAGTTGAGATCATGTAAGGGCGCACATATCTCAGATCAATCCATATGCAAGTCAGAGCACTAATGGGATTGATGGGTAATTAGCAAAGGAGCCGCAATATTTAATTATTTTTCGAATATAAGCAATAGTTGAGTCAGAGTCATATTTTTGTTTGGTGCCTGCGTGCACATGTTTGGTAGAGTCCAAACTGTTTAGTTTTGGTTGATTAGTGTTATCCTGTCACAGGTTCACGTTGGAGTCGGGCTTGAGTCCATGTGCCTGCGTGCATTTAAACTGGGTACTGCCCTTGTACGAGACAGATTGGATTTTATTCGGAGTTATTCCTCATCTAAGGTTTCTCCGACTCGAGCAAGAGTGGCGGCGGCCCTCTCGGCTAGGTTATCTACCATCCGTCCGGATTGCGATTGAGAGCGTGATTAGGATTATCTCCTTGGTGCGCTGCTCCAGATTCTTTTGTGTATCCCCATCTTCTGATCGTGGTTCATCATAGCCGCGGGTGGAAGAACCTATCTAGGGTTTTGGATTGCATCTATTGTAAGCTGATCCCTCATTATCTTTAGTTGCTATTCGGTATTCTTGTGAAACTGCTGTCGTGATTGGTTGGGAAAGATATATTTAACTCAGTTTTATTTTCCGTGTGGACTATATATATTGCATCTATTATTAATCCATCAAGCAGCTACAGTATAATTTTCCATTGGTTGCTGCGTGTGTCTTCTCTTGGCTGAGATTACATATCATTGAGATATTGCTGCTCATCACTTGTCAATTGTCACTACGGCTGCTATTCTATTAAGGGATAACATTATTTCTACACCTTGAACTGTGATAATCTGAAATAGTTAATAATTGTGGTTGGTACCGTGAAAGATTGGGCTGTTATTTTGGACAGCATAGTCGTGTCCTTATCAGAGTTAGTGTTAGTGTCATGCCCAAGGTAGGCTTTTATCTCCTGAACTATACAACATTGTCCCCTACCACCTTGCACTTACAACCAGCCAATTCGGTATCCGCGGGGGGATAGTGGAAGATATCTTGGTAAAGATTCAGGATTGTTTCGTCCCTATTGACTTCGTGGTACTCGACATGGATGTTGACAAGGAATCTACGCTCATACTTGGGCGGCCGTTTCTGAGCATGATTGATGCACACATTGATGTTGGAGCCGTTGTGATCCGACTGCACATTGAAGGCAAGGAGGAGAAGTTTGAATTTCGCCCAAGGAAGGAACAATGTTCTATGATCAGAGACTTGCCGAATTTCAATACTCCAAGTAAAAAAGCCGAAGCAGCACAACCCAGAGTGGATAGTCTCATCGCATTTATGAACGATTTCTTGAAGAAAGAACAACAACATTTGAATGCTAGGCAAGGGCAATATTGGAAGCCTCAGTCCCACTCTAAGGGACCACCCACTACACCCAAGTAACAACAGACTATCAAGAAGGTGTGGAGGAGGGTGGACCGAGAGCCGACACCTTCTCCAAAATCGGCTATCCCCATCACTAAGGTAAGTATCATGGAGAAGAGTCTAGCTCTATTTACTCTAAACAGTGAGCCCTTCACCAAAAGGTAAATTTAGTAAGTTACATTATTATCTTCATTTCAATAAATTTGTGACCTATGAAGCGGTAAGCAATCCTTGCTCCATATTCTCTGCCCTTTTCGTCGATGCAAATACGGAGAAATGTCCATCCGGACAATCCTCGGGTTTGCGTCATGGTGCTAACTTGCAGCCACAACAGCCTCCACCACCAGCAGGATGGGCTCCGATGGGGGTACATGTCTGGGGTTACACCCGGATATGCTCCGGGTTGGGACTAGCCCACCTACTAGCAGGGGACGAGTTGTTCGGCTTGGCCCGGCGCAACTAGTGGTACTTAGACCACAGCCGTACCGGCTAGATCCAGCTCAGGAGGTGGTCCTTCGTCGTCCACCAGACGATTCTCGTCAGCTTCTGCTAGAGATGCATATCTCTCGCAACAGATGGGTGAGCTCACCGTCCAGGTCATGGGTGTGGAGGAGTTGCTGAACACACACATCCAGTCTACCCAGGATTGGTAGGGACAGGTTGGTGAGAGGATCGACACCATGCAGCAGAGATAGCAGTAGCAGATGGAGGAGCAGAGGGCTTTCTACACGTACATGGGGTACAACCCCTATGCACAGCAGTGAGCCTGAAGCTAGCTTGGGGGAGGACCCCCACTCTGAGGTAACTTGTATCTTCATTTGCTTTCAGAACATGCATGCTATAAACACAAAAAAATCTGCAAAAATAAAAAGACCAAAAATATTTATTTGCTTTCATCAATTTGGTTTGTTTAGATATGCGCGGTAAGAATGCTTTTGTTTCCACGGCTGACATGATGAATGGTTGCTCTGTTTACTCTTCTCATATGTCTTGCTTATAGCTTAGTTTCCTACTTGGGTTTTGAGTTTGCTAGGTCACATGATTAAACCTCACTTGAAACTTGTGGGTGGCGTAAAGCATGATTCATGCCTAGGTTGTTGTGAGAGATGATATGGTACAAAAAAAGTTGCTATGATCTTGTTCCAAGTGATGCTTGATTTCCAAAATTTTTCCTTTTGAAAAATATTAAAATGATGAGTTCCTCAATGATGAGCCTTTCCTATCCAAAGCCATATGTAGATTCTAGCACATGTTTAGCTTCCACATATGCAGCTTGTTCTCTCATTGAGCTTTGTCAAATTGTTGTGACCCTTGTAAGAGACTCATCATGCCCTGAGACGAGACATCTAGATCTTCTTAAAGAACTTCAAGAAATGCAAGAGAGGCAAAAAATTCACGGCAGGAGATGCAGAAGGTGAAGGAACAACTGCTGGAGGCCAAACATGAGATGGAGTTATGATTATGAATGAGTAGTCATGATTATTGTGAAACTTGTATCATGATTGTATTTTGGTGTTGGCTACTGGATCATCGTATGATGTTTGCTATTTGTTGGTGGACTGGTGGTGTGAACTTTGTGGTGATGAGTTGCTATGAGATGTCATCTTATTATGCCGATTTGGTTTAATCTATTCCAAATTGATTCGAGCATACTCACCATTCGGAATTCATATGCATTGCAATGGAGGTCATTGACAATTGCAGTTAAGGACTGGCGCCGAGCGTTAACCGACGAAGCCTGCGACTGCTTCCTTCCACGTAGGTGCGAGTATTGTTGCGTGCGATGGCTGGAGACCCAAATGATGAAGATGATACGTTTCGAGTTCAAGCTACAAAAGAAGTTTGTTTCATGAATCGGGATCTACAAGAAAGAGGATTTGAATGTCTGGTGGAGCATCATGACATTGAGCGCGTGACATCCAATGAAGATCGGATCATACGCATTGCAATGGAGGTAGAGGGAGAACAATGAAGGTATGGTGATAATAGATAGAGAAGGGGGAAGTTATGATTGAGGAAACTCCGGTCTGTTGATGTTTCGCAAGGAGGACCTTTCTAGTGGTAGAAAGGGAGGAAAAGCTAAGATGCTGTTTATTTGGGTTGATCCTAAATCGGATGGTCCGTTCTTTTGATGGTTTGCAGGAAGGACTTTCCTGAGTAACAATTGTGTCACTGCTTATTTCCAAGTGGTGACTATTCCACGTGGCCGGCCGCCACGCGCCCGGAAACTGGACATGTCAGCCCCAACAACAGCACGGAGCGGTTCTGGTAAGTTGGCGGGAGAAAAGCGCGCGCGTCAGCCAAAAAAAAAGTTTTCTCGCAGACAAGTGTATATATCTCATTTCTCTCGACGATGCGGCGTACACTACTGCAACTCTGCAGGAGACTTGTCGGCACCATGCTCCTTTTCCTTGTGGCAAAGACTATAGGGCTAGCGTCGGTGCTTAGATCTCCTGTTGCCCATGGCAGGAATGGCGAATCGTAGCGGCCCTAGCGGCGAACGAAGAAGCAGGACTCGCTCCGGTTAGGTCAGTCCTCTATTTTGCCATGCTATTTTGATCTGTCATACTAGTTAAGGGGAATTCTAGATTTGGGGATCTGGGTTAACGGACTATATTCATGTATTTTAAAGGTGTTTGGAGTACACTCCGTAAGCTCCAGATCGCCGACGCCTGGTCCTCATGAAGTTATGGTTCTAGATCCTAATGTATACGAGTGCAAGGATGGGTTGCCTATCCATCTGAGGTATGACTGGACAGGCGCCAACCCTGGGCGTCGATATGTATGCTGCTACGAGGTAAACGATAACTTGTATCACTTCTAATAAATGTTGCTTCTACGTTTGATGTTAGTGTGGTCAATCGCTAATTATATGAACGAAATCGGTGACTGCAGACTGATGGCATGAAGTGCGCGTCGTTTAGGTGGATAGATCCTGAATGGGATATTAGGACTCCAAAGTTCTAGAGAAACTGATGGAAATGAAGGGAAAAGCAGAAGAGGAAGCAAGGTCGTGGAAAGAAGCATGTACAACTGCTAAGGAAGAGGCTAATGTCAAAGTAGTTGAGCTGCAGATGATAACGGGATACTATGGGGAGGTAACCCATAACCTATTTGAGATGAGAAAGAAAATGAGAAATGATGCTCTGTTGTCTCCTACAGAAAAGGGTGAAGCTAACAGGTACCTAAAAGCTAAAAGCGAGGCAAGGATGTAGAAGGAAGAATGTGCAAAGGCTAACAAAGAGATTCAAGAGACTGCCTCTGAGCTACAGACAGTCAAGCAGCTCCTGGATTCTGCAACAGTTGTGGTGAAGAAGGTGAAGCAATTGCTGAGACAGGCCTCATATAAGAGGTCACTCAAGGACAACAATGAGGCATAATGTGATTCGTGGTGTTATTGCTAGGTAGACGGTTCAGAGGTGCTAATCATGCTTGTATTTTGATATTTTCTACATGACCATCTTATGATATTTGCTACTTGTTGGTGGTGTGAACTTTGTGGTGATGAGTAGCTGTGAGATGCCATCTTATGATGTTTGATACTTGTCCGCTCTGTTGCTGTTTTGCGGGAAGGACCTTCCTGATTATCGAATGCATAACTGCTTGTTCCCTACAGTGATTATGGTAGGAACTCATACATATGCGCTGAATAATTGACGAAGGCAGTAATATAGATATTTGTACATTGAATTGCGTTACAGGTGGTACACAATCAAAGTTCCACATTACAGATAGCTAGGCAACAGCCATGTTCCTCGCGACCAAATCCAATCCCCAAGAACCTGCTTAATGCGGATCACAGGAGTAGTGTTGACGCCTGGAACAATACCAATTCCCTACTGGTAGATCCGGTACTCATTCTTTTCATCATGATGATAAGTCTGTAGGATGTAAATGTGATTTGCCCTCAGGTCAGGCAAACCAGAAAAGGCATGCTCTTATGTAACAATGCACTTGCCAGGACCAAACAAGATGATCTTATTCCAGAACTCAGGAGCTCTCTCCCAGGGAATAGGCTGCCAAATGTCCCCGACGAATGAATACAAAGTTAATTCTACCACCTCAGCTTCTTTCTCCTCCAGAACAACAAAGAACAATCGGTCTTCACCTTCGAGTAGAGAAGAGTTGCCCATGCCAATAACCCATGACAACCGAAGTCCAACAGGATGGGGAGGTGCTGGAAGATCTTGCCCCAAGTAGATCCGCATGTGTTCAGAAGAACTGCACCAGAAATCTTCCGAAGGTAGTGTAGTCCAGTCGGATTTGCTACCCAAATGCCACATGAAAACGGGCAATGACCCAAGCGTTGCAAAAGATTTCTCTTGCCAAAAGAAAGTAATCACGACAAATGACTCTGCACTAGCTACTGTTTCAAGGCACAAGATACAAGCTTGGAGAGTAGCCATTTGGCTCCATTTTGGAAGTCGAGGAAGGCAAATGTGCTTTCGAGGAGACAAAGGATTCAGCATGAGCGTGTTGCACCAATCTCTGCAATCTAAGGCGACTAGGCTTCCAGATCCGCCGCAACTAATCAATCTAGTCCTTCTCCCAGCTAATGCAGGAAAGGAGACCTCAAAAAGCCGCATATCATCGACGGATGCGAATGTCACTATTCCAGATTCACTGATAAATTCAGATTTCAGAATCCAAGGGTCAAATGGGCGTGCCTCACCTGAACGAGCGCAGTTCCAACCCTTGCAGACAACTTTGAACATGATGAAATCTCTTGCATCACTGATCTTATTGGCGACGCTCACAACAATGTCATGAATAAGATTTGCCCAGGGACGAGGTATCATTGACAGGATAGCTAAAGAACAAGGTTGTGGGAGAACAATGGAGGAGTTACAGCTCCAACAAAGACAAATGAGTGGAAAAGGTAGTCCAGAAGGTCCGGTAAACTGATGTATTGCCAAAAGGACCTTCTGGACTACTATTATTTCTTCCGGTCCATTAACATTCTGCTGAACGGTCTTTCCCCCTTCCTTAGAACGTACTCCATTCATCCACAAAATAATGCAATTCTCACTTCCCGATAAGTTTATATGAAGATATAAGTGTTAACACAATTTACTGTAAATTTGGTCAAAATTGAATTAGTTTGACTAGAACAGATCCCACATTATAGAAAACTACTCTAATCTTTTCGGGAGCAGTTTTTTGAATAATGGTTGAATGGGTTCCTCTGACCATAAATATCCCAGTCTGGCGACCAACAAAAGCCCCCTTCTCTCCCAGCGCCCTCTTTCTCTCCCCACTCTTGCAACCAACAAAAAACCCCATTCTCGCACAACGCCCTCTCCCTCTCCCCACTCTTGCAACCAACAAAAAACCCCATTCTCACACAGCACTCTCTTCCTCTCCCCATGGAGCCATTGTCTCCTAGAGGTGCGGCGCAAGCCACATCGTCCTCCTCTTCTGATGAAAGGGAGGATCCGCAGTTGTCTGATGAAGAGGAGGCAGAGCGGAGGCCCATTCGGGTGGTGGTTGACACATCCTCTGATGATTCAGAGTTTGTGGAACAAAATGAAATCCAAGATCATGTGCCTCTGAAACATCACACCCCTCGCAAGTCAGCAAGAGGTGCCAGGGTTCAGGGGCGCGGAAGGACTGCCACTCGCCGGGGAACTATCATCTCCAAGCGCCGTCATCCTCTCTCATCCTCAACGGTCGACGGCAATCGATCTCTGCCATCCTCGCCGAGCAGAGGCCATCATCGACCGGCCGTCATCATCCGCCATGGAGCGGCGCCAAGGTCGTGCTCGATCGGTCGCCATGGAGCGGCGACATAATCCTCTGGCGGTGGCATTGGAGGGACGGCCACATCCGCGAGCGGCGCCCTGGGAGGTCCGCCACGATCTTCCACGGGCGGCGGCAACAGAGCGACATCCTCGTCCGTGAGCAGCTGCAACAAGGCACCGGGTGCACCATCGACAAAGAAGCGACGCCTTGATTAGTGGATTAGTGGTAACTGCTACTAGTAGAAGTAGGAGTAGAAGCAGTAGAACGAACATTCACCTTCTGTTCATCTAGTCTACTGCTGTTTTTTCCTTGTAAGATGTTGGTTTTTTCATTGTGTAGCAGTGATAGTTTAATCCGGTCTGACTGAAAACTACAAACCGGACTTTTGCCCTGTGTTCATCCAGTATTTAAGAAATCAAAGGAACGGACTTTCCGTATACACCGAATTTATACCGAGGTAGTACACACATTACCATTTTTAGTAGAAACAACATAATCCTAATACAAACGACACAAATGCATGCATACTCATTGATTACACATGAGGATGGATCGATCCACCATAGTTGGAAGTACAACGACATACTCTGAACAACATACTACTAGCAATCTACCATCACAGCTCATACAACTACCATCACGACATACTACTACCATCACGGGCTCATGGAAATCCCACTGCTGCTTGGAGTGCAGCAAAACGTGTCTCCTGGATCAGATACTCCTCCAAAGCGTGATGCCTCGCCCTTGTATCCCAAAGCCAAGCAGGCGACACGGTGATGTTATGAGCGTGTAACAGTAGGTCACGAATGGTCCATTGCCTGTGACCCTTGTGGCAAAAAGGGCACACCCACATACCTTCGTGATAAACACGGGCGGGCCCGCCCTGCTGAAGCCAAAGCAACACAAATCATTTCAGGTCATGCGATTCATCTTGTTCAATCAGCATTGGCCGTGGGGGTGGCATTTCAACGGGCAACAGTAGAGGTGGCAGCCTGGGCTGTGGGCGAAAGGTGGTGCCATGAGGTTCAGCTGATCCTGAGCTGCTGTTGCAAGCAGCTGAACTGGAGGTGGCATCACCCCAGGGTGTTGCTGAGGTGCCGATGCCAGCGGAAGTGGAGGTGCCATTGGGGCTTGGTGCTGCTGAGGTGCCGATACCAGCGGAAGTGGAGGTGCTATTGGGGCCTGGTGCTGCTGCGGTGTCGATGGCAGTGACTGAACCAGGTGGTGGTGAGGTGCTATTACGCCCGACAGCTCCCGCTTCCCTGACTCCTCCAAGTTCCATGCTCCGTCCCTTCCTTGCCCGGCCATTCCCCATGTACTGCATACACAAATGAAGAACAAACCCTATAGAAGCTAACAATGTGACTGTCTCGATACCATGCATACATAAAGTAAACAAGATTAGCCAACAAAATGATCTCACCCTTGTATCCCACTGAAGTAGAGAAATGCAAGACGGAGAACCGATGAGTGTTGGCCTTGCCTTTCAAGAACGCTGTGCTGCACTCGCCTATTTATCGAGGACTACATCGGTCATGTGAGCTCAGTGTAGCATTGCTAAAGTTACTATGGAAAACGTGAGATGCTCGGAATATAGTCAGGCCTACGCGTGATAGGAATCTATCTAGGTCAGAATCTTCAGTGGTGTGCATCGATTACATGTGTGGACGATGGGTATCACAGGATGAGCCCGACGTGTCTAGGTATGTGTTTACTTCCGGACTTTCCTCTCTAGAGCACAAGAAAGTCCTGCAGACAAATCACGCCGCATCAGCTGCATCTAATGGCCATCTCAACTGCATCAGCTCATGTCGTATCAACAGCGAGACAACTCTCTACCATTTATTTATGTAATAGTTTAGGCATCAATTGCATCTGGAGAACAAGATTGGGTGTGCTGTAATCAGATAGACCGGATGGTCCTTGTGTTGCAACACACAGGGTGCGGGATGACTTGACAAGTCCTCCTCAATCAGGTACACTACGTGAGTCGTGACTGTAAAGGTCTACGAATGGTCTGGATTCGCACTTGATGATTTCCGCAGGCCTTGGAGACTGAGAAACGTGATGAACTTGTTGACACGACAAGACCAAAACGGAATAAGCTGGAATTGGAAAAGCAATATATGTTTTTGTGTGTGTTTGTGTTTGTGTGTGTGTGTGTATGTAATATTAACATGCATATAAGCACAGAAGGGCATCTCGAATGGGTGTTTGAGAATGACACGCTCTCACAAGTTGATCCACGTGTCAATAATTGAGAATTGCAATTAAGGACTGGCACCGGGTGTTAACCGACGAACTTGTGTGCACACCCCCTCTGAACGGACGTGTCGATCATTGTGAATCGCACTTAAGGACTGGCACCGGGAAGTTCATGACCCGAACGTGGCCACACCCACACTGAAGGGACGCGTCCATTCTAGGTGGTAACTGATGTCCACGAACGGACGTTTCGGAACGACACATTCACTCCCACTATAATAAGAGACAGTTTAGGCATGAGACGATCATTGCAGGCCATTTGTGTTAATGGCTTTAGACGCTAAAATGATTCCTTCCATGCAAGTCGACTTCTCAGTCTCAAGCCAGGAAGCGAAAGCAGAAGGAACCGCGGTCCAGTACAAGGAATCTGGTACATTCATGGTGGGAGGCCGTCAATGGAAGCTACGTTGCTATCCTAGAGGTATGAATGATCATCAGTGGATGGATGTTCTAGACAGCATTGTTGTCGTCCTCGTTCCTGTGCACAAATCCCAAATGGTACGTGTCTCGTTGCTGCTATGAATACACACACTCACACATGGCGATACGGTCGCATTATATTATTGTTGTCAAGCCTGTGACTACTTCCTTCCACGTAGGTGCAAGTGTTATTGCGTGCGATGGTTGGAGACCCAAACAATGAAGATGATACATTTCGAGTTCAAGCTACAAAAGAAGTTTGTTTCATGAATCGGGATCTACAAGAAAGAGGATTTGAATGTCTAGTGGAGCATCATGACATTGAGCGCGTGACATCCAATGAAGATCGCATACACATATCGTGTGTTGTTATAGTACTGGAGGACGACTGCATTGAAGTTCCTCCTCCATTGGTACAAAGAAGCATATGCGAAAGCGTTGCAGCCCAAGCCCCTGTGGAAGTTGTCTTGCACGTAGGTGCAGAATGCCGGGTGATACGAGCGATATGTGTCGATGTGGCCAAAGTATCTTTTGTGATGGAGGCAATGCTCTACGGCCCTGGAGTGGACTCTAGCTCTGAAACTATTACAATTATTGACACACACCCTGATGGCTTCTCGGTCCTGATCAAATATGCTAGGGAAGGATCACTCCCGGAGGAGGCTGATTTATGGGACACTCCTGCCAATGCCTGGACTTATTTACTCTCAATCACCGACATGTACCAAGTGATGAGGGCATGGCATCCAAGCATATGTCCATGATTGGCACATGGAATGAAGAAGGCGGAGTCCAGCAAGGATATCCAAATCAAGACGGAGGTCCGAGTGTAATTCGGTTCGAGTCCCCAAGGTGGAGGCCCAAAATAACTCAAGTTCGAGTACGTCTCGGAGTTCAGGAGCAGCCCATAATGTTTTAGTCGCCCCGACCAAATGCTAAGTCCGTTTTGGACGTTCTACATATGGATGGAAAGCTAAGGAGATAAGCTTTCCAATGGCACCGGTCTCATGCCAAAATTCCATCGGAGTCAACGGGAATCATCGAAAGAAGTGGACGTCCAGAATCTGCCAGGGCGCTGCGCCAATACCTTTTGGGCTGTTGGCCCAACAAGAGGCCCATGTGGGCCTAGGATACTGTTCACGCACCGTGGGTACTGTAGCATCACCCCTCGTGGCCGCCAGGGGCTGCGCCCCCTATTTAGATAGACCCCTCGTTTATTTTCAGACTTGAGTTTGTTTTACAAGTTAGCTTTAGCTACAACCGAACAGCCGCATAGCGCTGCCTTCGTGTATTGCAGACTCCACCTTCGAGTGATAGTAAGATTGCTCGCCTCTTTTTCTTGTTCGTTCTTCGATTGCGTGCAGGAAACGATCTTCGTGATCAGGCTGACTTTGCACCGGCAAGGTTGGTAACCATCGGGAGTTGGTTCAGCGATTGCATTGGCGCTTCGAGTTTGCTCGTCGTAGTCGGATCGTGAGGGTCAACAACCACCAAATCGGATTTATCTCCACTCACCGAAAGATCGGGCACTCCCCCTCTATCAAGTGGTATCAGCTTTCCAGGTTGATCGGTGAGTTTATCGAGTGTTTTTTTATTTCCTATAGTCCACAAAAACCAAATAAAAATTGTTCTAGGTTAGATCCTTGTCCCAGCAACTCCTTTTAGCATAGCACTTTCATTCAATAATTAGCTTTGTTGAGTTTGTGTGCTTGTTCGTTCAATTGTTGCTGGTTTCTTGTGTTCTAGTGTTTGTTTTCCTCGTTTCTTCGAAACCCTGGCCGCCGCCGTTTCTTCTCTGCTGCCCTACCCTCCACGCCACGGTTTTTCTTTTTTTCCCCTCGCGCGCACCCCCTTGCCGTGAGTTGTTTTGGAAAGCAATAGAAAAAAACAGAAAAAAGAAAGTCCACCTCCCACGCGCTGCAGCCCCTCCCACGCCGGACTCTCTCACGCCATCTGCCTCCTCTTTCCACGCACGCGCCGCAACGCCGAGGCCCCACCCGCGGTTTTTTCCCTCGCGCGGGACAACCCCGTCGCGCCGTCCTGCACCTCGCGCTAAACCACCTCGCGCCGCGTATGCTCCCGAGCAGCACCGCGTGGCCTACGTCGCCGTTTCTTTTCCCCCCACGCGCCGTCGCCCCGTTTTCTTTTTCCCCCCCCACGTCGAACCCCCCTTGTGACTCGCACCGAACAAAAAAACACCCCCAGGCGACTCGGACTCGTGGTATCGTGGTACGCGTGCCCCCTCACGCCATGTTTCCCTTGGCCGCACGTGTTATCCTTCGTTCGGTTCCAATTTCCTGCGTGTGTAACTTGAAAAAAAAAGCAAAGTACAAAAAAAAGGAAAGTAAAGCAAAAAAAAGCAATAAAAAAAGAGGAAGGAAAGGGAAAGGAGTCAGAAACCGAAAGGGACACGCTGCGTTTTGCCTTGGGTCGCGACGCCTTTGGTCGCACGAGCCATCCGCCCACGCCGCGTTTTCTTTTTCCTTCCCCCCTCGGTTCGTGACCGTCCCTGGCCACGAGAGCACTTCACGCCGCGCCCTACCCCTCACGGTTCCTCCATTGTTTTTTCCGCTTTTGCACTCGTTTCCAGCAACTTTTGTGACGTGTTTAGCATCCTTATTCAACTTTGCATTATTGTTTGATTGTGCTAATCCTTGATTTGAGTGCAGCCTACCCAGAACTCCACAAAGTTCTACGCTGAGCAGATTTTGTTTCTCCAGGCAATCGCTCCTCCAATCTTTTGCGAGTTCCACCGGTTGGTTGCAGGTCGCCCCTGTGTGCGTGGTAAGAACAGATAAGAATTTGATAACAGCACTACTTTGAGCGTCTTGTGAGCCGTTACACCCCTGTTTTGTCGTCGATTTTGTTTTGTGTTTGCGCTAACCATGGCAGAAGACGTAGACAAGAAAGATGAACAGCCGCAGGCCACTAAGACCAAGCTCGACACCATTGTGTCACACCTCGATGCAATGAAAACGTTGATCACCAGTTTACAGAAGGAGATGGATGCTGGAGACTTTAGTGGACGCGCCCGTCGTGCGTGCAACCATGGTGGTAATGATTCATTTGCTAAGCTTCCATTTACAATTCCACCTTACAATGGCAAATATGATCCAGCTGCATATCTTGATTGGGAATTAGAGGTTGCACAGAATTTTTCATGCCATGATATTTCTGCACGTGCACAAGTTAAGACTGCTATTAGTGCATTTACTGATTTAGCTTTATTTTGGTGGCATCATGAATATAAACAAAAACACCCCACCACCTGGGCACAATTAAAAGCTGCTATGAGACGTCGTTTTGTACCTTCATATTATACACGAGATTTGCTTAATAAGATGCAGCGGTTCTAGCAAGGTCAACAGTCTGTTGCAGAATATTACCAGGAGCTGCAACAAGGTATGATTCGTTGTGGTCTGGTTGAGGGGGATGACGCTGTGATGGCACGTTTTCGTGGTGGCTTGAACCGCGAAATTCAGGATATACTTGTTTATAAGGAGTATGCTGACATGACCACATTATTTGCGTATGCTTGTAAAGCTGAATGTGCAGTGCAGGGACGCCGCTCGAAGACCAATACTAATCATCTTGCAGGACACAGCTCGACACCCAGTTCAGCGGCCGCTTCTCTAGCGCTAGCCATGGTCACTCCTCCACCAGAGGCGCCACATATTCTTACGACCTCTGTTAATTCTGAAATTAAATCGGATAATCCTGTTTTGCTTGCTACACGTGCTGATTTTGATGATTTCTGCGATGCTCAGTTGCCCTGCTATGCACTTGCCTGCTCTAATGTGCTCGTTTCGCTTGATAGTGCGCCGTCTTTGGATATTCCCCCTGTGGCTACTAACTCTTTTGCAGGACAAAGCCCGGCATCCAGTGCAGATCCTACTTTCCCCGTGCCATCCACGCCTAGCACTACACCGCGCGAGGGGACGACCACACCTGCAGCGCCCTCGAGCACAGGTGGTGCTCCACTCACGGATGGTGAGACCTCTTCTGCTGTGTTGAATTTTTCCACACCTCATGCTATCATCGCGCAATTGTTAGTGGACCCTATTCTTGATTTCTCTTTGTCACGTGATACTTTACTTGATGTTCCTTGTGATAAAGATGATTTGTCTGACAATAGTTCTGTTGTACATGTTTTAAAATCACATACTTGTGCTGAAATTAAACATGTCATTCATATTGCCAACACGACCGATGAGCGTCAACTGCAGTGTTCTGTACATACTTTGGGTTACATTGAATTTGACATTTTGTGTAATCTAGATTGTTTGGAAGAGCAACTTTTTAAATATGCTGATTTGCCATGTTTTTCGAGACACACATACCACACTATTGGCACATATAACAACAAAGGTCAATATATGATATATCAAGTGTACATTAGTGAAAATCTGAATTATCCTTTTGTTGTGCAAAATTTTGATCCACTAGAGGGCAGCTATACTATAAATATTAATCCACGTTGCTCTAGTGATGTTTTCACGCAACAAGTCTACTCCCAAGCAGGGGAGCCTTGCTGGTTGCTACCTATGCCTGCTTCGCCTTTTGTTGGTACTAATCTTGTGCAGGATAGTGTTGACAAACATCGTGTGTCCTCCGATCAAGAAGCCTACATGACTATGCAAGATCACACATTCGTTAATTGGAAACATGGTGACATCTCTCCTCTCAATACTTTTGGTTTCCTTTGTTCTCGCAACCCGGTTCTCCTTTGTGTTGTGCAGGATCGGTTTCAAGTACAATCGACGCCGAGGACGGCTTTTCGTCAAGAAGGGGAGGATGATGAGAGCATGGCATCCAAGCATATGTCCATGATTGGCACATGGAATGAAGAAGGCGGAGTCCAGCAAGGATATCCAAATCAAGACGGAGGTCCGAGTCTAATTCGGTTCGAGTCCCCAAGGTGGAGGCCCAAAATAACTCAAGTTCGAGTACGTCTCGGAGTTCAGGAGCAGCCCATAATGTTTTGGTCGCCCCGACCACATACGGAGTCCGTTTTGGACGTTCTACATATGGATGGAAAGCTAAGGAGATAAGCTTTCCAATGGCACCGGTCTCATGCCAAAATTCCATCGGAGTCAACGGGGATCATCGAAAGAAATAGACGTCCAGAATCTGCCAGGGCGCTGCGCCAATACCTTTTGGGCTGTTGGCCCAACAGGAGGCCCATGTGGGCCTAGGGTACTGTTCGCGCACGTGAACAGTACCGCGGGTACTGTAGCGCCGCCCCTCGTGGCCGCCAGGGCTGCGCCCCCTATTTAGATAGACCACTCATTTATTTTCAGACTTGAGTTTGTTTTACAAGTTAGCTTTAGCTACAACCGAACAGCCGCATAGCGCTACCTTCGTGTATTGCAGACTCCAATTTCGAGTGATAGTAAGATTGCTCGCCTCTTTTTCTTGTTCGTTCTTCGATTGCGTGCAGGAAACGATCTTCGTGATCAGGCTGACTTTGCACCGGCAAGGTTGGTAACCATCGGGAGTTGGTTCAGCGATTGCATTGACGCTTCGAGTTTGCTCGTCGTAGTCGGATCGTGAGGGTCAGCAACCACCAAATCAGATTTATCTCCACTCACCGAAAGATCGGGCACTCCCCTTCTATCACCAAGTCGAAAGGTTGAAGATGCACTGTGCGTCAAAGATGTGGGACATGGCAAGCGAGGAAACTGTGACTTCATTTCTACGGTGGGCAATTCAGGCTAACTGCACACAATTGCATGACAAGTGCATGTCTCTCTTAGAGCGAATCTTTTCTCATGGAATACTCACATATGATTGGGCGGTTGTATGCACTGATCATCCCGAATTTACGCACAATCTCCATAGAAGATTACCTGAAGGGTTGTACCAGGATCTCCTGTAGTTTTAATGTTTTGTTTAAGTGTTTTTAGTCATGTAATAAACTGTTGCGGGTCAGAAAATCGGATGGAACCCCCGAACACAAGTGGTTAGAGATTCACGAACAAACACACGAAAGAGCTCAAGAACGAGGAGGCAAAGAATCTCCGAAAGCCTGTATTCATCTCAAAAGATGTGAACCACTTTACACGTGCCCTCGGACCCCCTTTTATAGGGAGACGAAGGGACTTTTACATTCCGAGATTGCCCTCGAATCTAAAGAATATTCTAAATGGGAACATGTACATGAATGTCTTTTACATCACGTGATTTGCGGAGCTCATTTCAGATATTTACAAGTCTGCCATGTATTCACACCTCGAACCCGGACTTTTGGCACCGCCCCTTTGACTTGGTTCATTCGTGGCTTCAGCCTTACATTCGCGAAGATTCCCTGGTGCTCAGATTCCCGTCTTAAGTCGCTGAGATCATCACCGAAACAGAGTTTCCGGATTCCTGCGAAGACCTCCGAAGTTCCCATTATCCTGAAATAACAAGCAGACTCGCGAACTTACACTCTTTCGGCGATCCTTTCGCTAGAAAGCTATAGGTTCGTGAACTTCTCAGAAATCATGAAAACGAACACTTCGCTTGGCTCTTTCCTGCCCGCATTTCCGAATTCGCAAAAGTTGTGCGATCTCCGAAGTTTCGAGAGGGATCGGTTTTTACCCAATTCCCCAACACTAGCCCCTCGGGGAAGCGGGTTGACTCCGACGATCCATTTCCACTAAAAACTCTGAGAATTTTGATAAAAAACGTCACCCTCAGAACGTCGGAGTGTACACGCATCCCCCCCATGTTGCACAACGGACATCTCAAGACATCTTCTCGAAACTAACCCCCTTCTCCCCTATAAATAGAGACTCCGCACGGTAACTTTATTTCATCATTTCGTCATCTTCTCTGAATTTTTCTAGCATTCCCAGCTCAAGACCTCCCGCCCCGAGGCTTCCGAAGTTCCGTAACTTCTTCGCTCTTCTAAGGTGATCTATTTATACTTCTTAAACTTTTGAGCATCATCTATTTTTTCATAGATTTTTCGTTACTTGCAAGTTAACACGTCTTCGTTAATTCTCTTTTCTAAAAAGGTGGCTCGTACTAAAAGTACTGCTAGATTGATGACTACTAAAGAACTGGCTGCGGCTGGTGTCCTACCGTCATCGGAGAATGTTCCTCCAAGCACAAGTAACCCGGCTGCTGAAGTTGTTCATGAATCCGGTAGTCGTGAAGATGGGGAGGTCCGATCTGGGCATGAGTCTGACGATGGCGAAGGCATTTCAAATGTCGAAGTCAATCTGAGTGAGCTCATTGCCTCAAAGGTTACGGCCTATCCCCCAGCTTTTGTTTTTGGCAAGTCCAAGGTTACGGCCGAAATCATTAAAGAATATGAAGAAACTGGGTTTTTTCCTCCCGGTGACGGGCGTCCTCCTTCTGACGAAGAGACTCCTGCTCCTGAGGCGAACGAGGTTGTTGTTTTCAGAGATTTCTTCACTTGTGGCCTCAGATTTCCTTGTGACGCTCAGCTTCCTGCCATTCTTGAGAAGTTTTCTGTGAACATGCATCAATTGACACCTAACTCTTTTCTGGAGCTCTCGAAGTTTTTCTGGATCATGAAGACTTTCAGATGCACTGCTGGTGCCAATATCTTCGCACGTTTGTTCGAGCTTGTGATTGAGAAGGATATCCTCAAACTTGATGATGGAAAATTCTATGAAGCTCACTACGGGTGTTGTACCTTCAATACTCGAAGGAAGAATGTGCACTAGGATCTTACCCGCATTCAACTTGCCCCTTGCAGTAAGAGCAACTTGCCCGAAGACTGGCGCTCATACTGGTTTTATGTGAAGGCTGATATGTCCAAGATCCCTGGCTATACTAGTCTGGCATATCCTATGTCCAAGATCCCTGGCTATACTAGTCTGGCATATCCTTTTTATTCACCCATGTCCCCCTTGACTACCGTTAGCATTGCTACCTTCGACCGGAGAGGTAGCAGTTTCAAAAGTGGCGAAAACAGCTTCTTTCTGGTGAGTACTATTCTTGGCGGTCGCGACGTTATCGAAGAATTTGTCGCCGCTCATATCTGGCCTTTGTCACATGGCTGGAACCCTTCGGAGATAATCCATCTTAAGGTTGACTGGGCTTCTCAGAAGGTGCCCTTTCCACGATTTGGCTTGCGTCTTGAGGATGGTCAAAGTCTCGGCGACTTTATTCTCGAAGTTGAAGAGAAAGTTTATGAGATGGTTGGCGAATATACCCTGAACGAGTACAAGGCTTTGAAGCATGTCGTGATACACAAAAGAAGGGTGAACCGTGTTTTCTCGGAACTTGGTGCAGAAACTACTCTCCGATCTCGCCCGCCAGGTGTAGACAAGAAAGCTCCAACTCTTGCTGCGGCTGGTTCTTCGGTTGCTCCCCCTAAACCTCAAAGAAAAAGGGCTTCACAAAAAGAAAAGGCTAAAGATGGCGCTGGCGACACTTCCTCCCCTGCTATTTGCCCATCTAAGACTAAATCCCTGGAATCCAGCAAAAGGAAGATGAAGGCTTCTGAAAGTACTTCTGAAGCTAAGGTTCAAGCAGCTTCTAGCCTTGTGGGGTTGGGCAGGAAAAAGGCTAAGAAGGCTGTGAAGAAGATTCCTGCTGCTATTGTTCAGCGCGTCCTCTCGGCCTTCTCTGATGAAGAAATGGAGGATGAACCTCGCCGATCAGGTTTCTTTTCTTGTACTGCTATGACTTGAGATTCAGGGTTCATCGTGGTTGCACTCCAAGTTCTGAGAATGAATTTGTTGATGTTGAAACTTTTTCAGACGTTGTCCCTGAAGCTCAAGCTGTTCCAGATAAGCCTGCTGCCATTTCTTCCTCCAAGGCTGAAACCTCCAAAGCTCTTGTTGCTGATGATGAGGCGTCCCCAAAATTTGCTGAAGACTTGGAGCGTACTGTGGATCGGAGTGGTGGCTTGCTTGCGGATCCTCCTCTGATTGGGACTCGCGAAGATATTCCTGAAGAGCAAGACCCTACTCCTTCAGTCGCCGCTTATAACGAGAGCTTTGGTACGTCTTTCAGGGGTGAACTGTTAAGCGTTGGTGGTCGAGTGACTGGTGCAGATGGCGGTAGTCCTAAATTTTCTGTGTTATGGATGTCCCCTAAATTTGTGAGTGAAATAGGGGGAGATGCTTCGAAGAAAACACTCCGCTTGACTGACAAAACAACTGTTGCTTCTGAGAGGCAAACCTCTTCATCTCTTCAGAAATCTTTGACGATTTCTGATTCTGCTGTCCATGGATCCATGAAGATGTTCGATTTGAAAGGTTTGTTTACTGTTTTTACTTTTATTTTCTTCAATTCTTTCTGCCTTCCCTACTGACCTTGTTTTTGCTTCCTTCTTGCTTTTATAGCTTTCGAAGAAAGCATGCGAAAACGTTCCGCCAAGGACCTTTCTAAGTTCAACTCCGTTCTTAGCTTGAAGACAGCACTTGTCGGCAAGATCGTTTCAGAAAGGTTCAATGAAAACGAGGAACTTGTCTCTAAACTAAGTGATGAGTCTCAGAACTTGAAACGTGACTTAGACAAGGCTCAGGCTTCGAATCTTGAACTGGAGAAGCAGATTATGGAACTGAAGGAATCTTTGAAGAAGTCTGAAGAAGAGAAAAAGCTTGCTGAGACTACTCTTCGCGATTTAAGGAAAGAACACGATAAGCTTGCTAAAACTCGCGAAGATGACCTCAATGTGATTCAGAATCTTCGTGGGGACGCTGACAAGAGCACCAACACTATTAACGAGCTTCGCAGCACCAATGCCGAACTTGCAACAAAGAATACTGAACTTGCGAAGACTCTCAGTGCAAAAGAACAAACTATTCTGAATCTCGAGAAGGCTCTATCTGAGTTGAGCGAGACTTTGAACAAGGATGTTGAGGAAGTTCGGCGAAACCTCAAGCTTTTGTTCGAGGAATATAGAGAGGCTCTGGGTCAGTTTGGCACCCGTCCAAACCCATTTTCTGAAAAGGACGACATTACAGATATGATGGACTAGATGCTGAAAGAGTTCAAGGCTCTTCCAAGCGTTATTTCTAGGGCTAGCGACTTTGCTGCTGTTTTTTCCGTCGAAAGCTTGCTCAAACTTCTTGAGAATTTTGATTGTGTTGATATTGTTAAATTTCGTGGGGCACTTCAGCGATTCCCTGATGCCGCAAGTACTTCAGCCATCCGTGCTGACGAGGACATTCGTGCTTTGAAAGTGAAATTCATGAAACAGTTCTGGATCGCTAGCGGAAGGGAATTCGCGAAAAAGACCGCCCGCGACAAGCTTGAGGAGGTTGCTTTTCTGAACTTTACTTGCTTTCTAGTCTCTTATTGTCCTTTTTTCTTCTTGGTTCTATTGTTTCTCTATTTAATTTTTCCTTGATCCTTTTTTCAGCTGATCCAGAAAGAAACCAGTGCTGAGATCGAGAAAGCTTTCAAAGAAACTTCCGAATCTGATGAAAATGAAGGAGATGACGATGATGTTGATGGCAATGAAGAGGATGACTCTGGGAGCGGGGGTAGCAGCAGTAACAGCAATGATGATGGTCATGGCGACGGAGAGGAAGGCAGTTCTAAACGACGCATTGATTCGCCGAAGGTTGATATAGTTGGATGAGGCAGAACTTGTCCGAACTCTTGCTTTTGATGTTCAGAAGTTGCGAACTTGTATATATTCATGGGCTATGGCCCTCTCTAAACTTTTGTCTTGTAAACTTTAACCTACGCAGGTCCTGCAAGGTGGGCCTGTGCAGGAGATCATACCTTTGCGTATTCATCGCCAAGACCAGATAGTTAGTGGTGAAGCTTGGCGCTTGTATAAAGAAGCTCATCCTGGATGCAAGTTCTCCGATTTCTGGCTTTATTGTTGTCAATATTTCTCGATGCGTAGTTTCCAGTTGAGTTGGTTTTTTCTTCAGCGCGACAGTTATGCCCTTGCAACTGAGGCTTCAAGCCCTCGCACCTCCGTGAAGACGGAGCCCCTTAGCCCCATAAGCGGCGATTGCAGTTTTGCTTATGCTAGTGATGTTGCAGAAAATAGTGGCCATAACCCAGAACGTATCGTTGAACTACCTTTTTGAATTTTCAGCTCATCGAAGCTGTGTAATCGTATCTCTTATGAAATTTTGTATGAAACTAAGGCAATAAACTCGTTTTTTTGAGAAAAAACATCACCCTTCCCACCTTGCTATTTTCATGCAAAATTTCATGAATGAATCCTTTCATGGACTTGGTTTTCCCTAAAAGCATAAACTTGTATTCCAGAGTACAAGTCGACAAAACTTGCTTCGCAAGTTTTGTGGACTTGTGCTTATACAGCAAACTTGCTCAGGTTGATATCGCAACTTTCAGTTGCTTCAACCAGTTCTTGCACTTGTCGTTCTTACGAGGGCCGCCAAGCCCCTTAGTCTACAAAATAACATTTTTAGTTCAACAATTTTACTGTGTAAACATCGCCTCGTAGGTTTATTCGCTAATAGTCACTGCAATGATTTTAAGTTTTTCGGTCGTGCCAATCCACACTTATGGTTGAAAGAATTTTGGATCGAATACTACTTCGTACTCTTTTTCGCGAAAATCTCATGCTCAAACGTTTGAACTTTATGGGCCACAACTTGCTGTTGTCTCAGGCCTTTTCGTAGGATGTCCCTTTACTCTGGGATCTAGGCCACAACTTGTTGTTGTCTCAGGACTTTTCGTAGGATGTCCCTTCACGCTGGGATCTAGGCCACAACTTGTTGTTGTCTCAGGCCTTTTCGTAGGATCTCCGTTTACTCTGGGATCTTGGCTTTCACGGAGCCCTCGGCTATCAAGGAGCCTTTTCACGAAACTTCTCTTTCACTTTTGGAACTTCGGCTATCATGGAGCCTTTGCACAGAACTTCTCTTTCTCTTTGGAATCTCGGCTATCACGGAGCCTTTTTACGAACTTTTCTTTCTCTTTGGGATCTCGGCTATCAAGGAGCCCTTTCACGAACTTTTCTTTCACACGTTGGAATTTCGGCTATCACGGAGCCCTTTCACGAACTTTTCTTTCACACGTTGGCATTTCGGCTATCACGGAGCCCTTTCACGAACTTTTCTTTCTCTTTGGGATCTTAGGCTATAACGGAGCCTTTTCTCATGAACTTTTCTTTCTCATGATGGAACTTAGGCTATAATGGAGCCTTTTCTCACGAACTTTTCTTTCTCATGATGGAACTTAGGCTATAACGGAGCCTTTTCTCACGAACTTTTCTTTCTCAAGATGGAACTTCACGAGACACATAATTTGGGGGAAAACTCTTTTCATATATATCATAAAGAGTATTTACATAGGATCCGCCTCGTTAAAAACCTTGCCCCTTGATTTTGGGCCCCCTTTGCAAGGAAAAGAGTACGATCCTTTTTGTTGTAAAGTAAATGCGTAAAGTAAAAAGTTTTTGTTCCCGAAACCACTTATAGTTCTGTGGTTCAGGTTTTTACATTTTTTTCTTACGGAACTTAAATCTATGGAAGGAAATGCTAAAAACTGAATCTAACTACTTTCATGACTTTCAATGGTAGTACCTTCGGAGGTTATCTGCATTCCACGAATGCGGCAGTTCTTTGCCGGTCTGATCTGTTAGGCGAAAGGCTCCTGGCATGCTAGTTTCTTTTGCTATGTAGGGTCCTTCCCAAGATTCCTGAAGTTTCCCAGGATTCTCCCAATTCTTCTTTCTTTTTAGCACTAAGTCACCAGTCTTGATATCTTTCCTGACTATCTTCTTCTCTTTCCGTGCCTTGGTCTCTCTTTAGTATTTCTCAATGTTCTCAGAGGCTTCGAGGATTGTGAGCTCAATCATGTCTTTCTATATTTTCATGTCAACTTCTTGGACTTCTTTCGCCTTCTGAACTCTCAAACTTTCATTCCTGATTTCCTCTGGTGTCATTGCCTCAGTCCCAAATAACAAGCGAAAAGGCGTGAAACCTGTTGCCCTTGACACTGTTGTGTTGTGAGACGAGATTACTCTTGGCAGTTCATCTATCCACTTGCCTTTTTTCTGATCATACAAGCATTTCTTGATTCCCGAAAAAATTAATCCGTTTTCCCTTTCTACAGCCCCATTAGACTGCGGATGATATACAGAGGAGAACTTCACTTGAGTGCCCAGAGTTCTGCAATATTCTTTGAAAGAATAGCAGTCGAACTGTTTTCCGTTGTCCACAGTTAGCTCTCTTGGGACTCTGAATCTGCAGATTATATTTTGCCAGAAGAACCTCTGAACTGTCGGCGCGGTGATGTTCGCCAATGCCTTCGCTTCCACCCACTTGGTGAAATAATCGACTGCGACCACAGCGAACTTGCAGTTTCCCTGAGCTATCGGCAATGGCCCAACCAGATCCATTCCCCACCTTTGAAGAGACCATGAAGGTGGAATTAGATGAATCGGCATGGATGGCAAATTTTGTTGATTCGCTGTTCTTTGGCAAGCCACGCATTCCTGAACCAGCTTCTTTGCGTCAAGGTTTATAGAGGGCCAAAAGAATCCCTGCTTTATTGCCTTGCCCGCTAATGCTCTTGTGCCTATGTGTGCACCACAAAATCCGCTGTGAATTTCTTTGAGAAGTTCTAAGCCTTTTTCGGAAGTTATGCACCTTAGCCATGGCTCGGTAACTCCAGACTTGTAAAGTTCTCCATCCACTACAACATAGCCCCTTGCCCTTTGCCTTAGCCTCTTTTCCTCCAACTCATCTTGTGGTTCATAATGACCCCTCAAGTATACCATGATTTCAGCCCTCCAATCATGACTTTCTATGGTGCTTACACTTCTTGGCTTCGGCTCTTTGATGGCTGGTTCTCTGATAATTTTGAAGAACACTTCCGGAGGCATTGCTTGCTTCTGAGCTGCAGCTTTCGCTAACTTATCTACCTCACTGTTGTCATTTCTCGAGATATGCTGGACTGTGTAGCCCCTGAAGTGCTTCTCCATTTCTCTAACTTTCTCAAGATACTTCACCAGAATTGGATTTCTTGCTTCGCTTTCTTTTTCGATGTGTTCTTGAATCACTTTCGAATATGTTTTGATGACAAAAGTTTGTTAACCCAAGGCTTTCATCTTTCTCGGAGATAGTAGTAGGGCCTCATATTCTGTTCTATTGTTCGTGGAAGGCACATCATCCACGAAGTCAAGTCGAGCAGCATATCTTATTACAACTCCGGTTGGAGATGTCACGATCGCTGAAATTCCAACTCCTCTGTCACACCAGGCCCCATTACAGTGTACCACCCATGGCGTGGTTATATTTTTGCCAAAGTCTTGGGTTGGCGATGTCCAGTCTACGACAAAATCTGGTAAGACCTGTGATTTTATTGCACTTCTTCTTTCGAAATCCACAGTGTATTCTGAAAGTTCCACTGCCCATTTGACGATTCGGGTTGATGCTTCCTTGTTCATGAATAAATCGTTCAATGGCTGATTCGTGATCACTCTTATCCTGTGACCTTCGAAATAATGTCTCAGCTTTCTTGCCGCCATGATGACTGCATATGTTATCTTCTCTAGCTCGGAATAGAACAGTTTGGATCCTGAAAGAGCTTCCGAAGCAAAATACACTGGGATTTGTTTCAAGTTTCCTTCTTCTTCTTTCTCTTGTACTAGTACAGTGCTCACAGCTGAATTGGAGGCAGACAAGTATAGCAGAAGTGGTGATTTTGGCTCTGGAGGACATAGTTTTGTCATGTTCGACAAATAATCTTTGAGTTCTTGAAAGGCTTGTTCCTGAGATTCAGACCACTGGAAATTCTTGGAACTTCAGAGAATCTGGAAGAAGGGTAAGCTTCTTTCTGCAGCTTTGGGTATGAATCTGTTAAGGGCAGCCACTCTCCCTGTCAGCTTTTGTACATCTTTCACTGAAACAGGTTCTTGCATTTCAATTAGAGCCTTGATTTTGTCAGGATTTGCTTCAATGCCCTTTGTTGAAACCAAGCAGCCCAAGACCTTTTCTTTGTGAATGCCGAAGACGCACTTCTCAGGGTTTAGCTTGAGATTTGCTACTCTAAGATTCGTGAAAGTTTCTGCTAAATCGCTGATGTGGTCACCTCTTTTGATGCTTTTGACGACTATGTCATCGACATATGCAAGAATATTTCTCCAAAGCTGAGGATGCAGCACTATCGCTATCATTCTTGAAAAAGTGCACCCTGCATTCTTTAGCCCTTCCGGCATTCTGACGAAGCAATAAGTTCCGAATGGTGTGATGAAACTTGTCTTTTCTTCGTCTTCTCTCCGCACCCTGATTTGGTGATATCCTGAGGACATGTCCAGGAGTGAGAGCATTTCGCTATTTGCAGCGTCATCAACTACTTTGTCTACCCTTTCCAAGGGAAAGTCATCTTTTTTGCAAGCTTTGTTCAAATCTGTGAAGTCCACACACATTCTCCACTTCCCATTCTTCTTCTTTACTAGCACAGTGTTAGCCAGCCACACAGGGTACATGACCTCCCTGATCACTTTGGCATCCTGAAGCCTCTGCACTTCATCCTCTACTACTTTGGCCTTTTCTTCGGACATTTTTCTGAGTTTTTGCTTCTTCGGAGTTACTCTTTCATCCGTATCAAGGGCATGTTCGATGATATCCCTGTCGACACCTTGTAAATCCTTCGCTGACCAAGCGAAAACATCTTTGTTCTTGTTCAAGAACTCGATGAGCTCTTTTTCTTCTTCGGGACTGAGATGAGCCCCTATCACCATTGCTCTATCTGGCATGTCATCTAGGTACAATTTCTTCGTTTCGCCATCAGCGCTTATCTCCACTTTCTCTTTATCTCTCTTGGCCTCAACATAGGGTTCTTTCTTTTCTTCGGCGGAGTTCAGGTGATGCACATTGCTTTGGCCCGACGTATGGCCCTTCTCTATGTTTCTAGCTTCTTGCTGATCACCGAATACTATAATAACTCCTTTGGGTGCTGGGATTTTCATACACAGGAACTGCTGCCTTATCACGGCATCGAACTTATTGATGAACCCTCTGCCAAAGATTGCGAGGTATGAATGGTACATGTCGACTACATCAAACGTGAGAGTTTCTGTTCTAGCATTGTCAAGATCTCCGAAAGATACTGGAAGAGCTATCTTTCCCGCTGGTTTGATTGGCTTTCCTCCGAAGCCCAGCAGTGGGTATTCTGGCGGCTGTAGCATATGTGGACTCAAGCTCATTTTCTCGAACGTTTTCATAACAGAATATCATCAGAGCTTCCATTGTCCACCAGGACTTTTCCGATCACCCATCCGGCGATATTCACCTCGATGACCATGGCATCATTGTGATCAGTGGATTTCAGCTTGAAGTCTTGTTCGGTGAATGTTATTGGCACCTTGGCCGATTCTGGTCGCGCTGCTGGGCCGTCGTTGATGACTGTGTTCACAGATCTGAAGTAGTTGTTCCTTTGCCTCTTTGTTTCAAACTCCATGGCTGAGCCTCCAGTGATAGGCATGATAGTTCCGAAGGAGGGCAATGCTTTCGGATTATTGGTTCTTGAACTTGACTCTGGTTTCACTGAACTTGACGGTGGTGGTGGCAACATTTCTTGAATCGGTTGTGGTTGCTGAATGGTTTGAATTGCCTGGGACTGAGGAAAGAACTGTTGCAAAGGCTGCCATGACGACTGTGCCTGCTGAAATTGCTGAATTGGGATCGGGCTTGGCTGGGGACCCATCAGTTGTGGTTGCCAGAAGTTTTGACGGAACTGGTTTAGCATTGTGGAGGCAATGGACATCATGGTTTTCTCTTGCTGGATTCTTGCTTCATTCTTTTTAGTTTCTGGGCAAGCTTCGGTACTATGGCCTCTCCCATGATATCTGCAGTAAAAGTATGGATCTCTTGGATCATGATTTTGGATTTTCGGACGTCCTCTTCCTCTTCCTCTTGAAGGAAAACCCCCTCTTGTGCTTGGCCTGTTGTCTTGGTTGAATTGCGATGAGGGATTTTCCACATTATTGATGTTTCGTGGGGTTTGGAATTGATGTCTCCATCCTGTTCCTCTATTGCCTTGTCTTGATTGGTTTCGTTCAGCTACTCTTCTTCGGTGATCTTCATCAGATTTGATGTATTGTTCCAGTTCATCGAAGAGTTCTTCAATGCTTTGGGGTTCTTTTCTGGTCAAGTGCGAAGCTGTTGGTCCTGGAGTTAGACCTTTGATTAGTGCTTGGATTGTTGTTTTGTCATTTGTTCCCGGAGTTTGAGATTTTTGTTGCATGAATCTTCTTACGAAGTTCTGCAATGGCTCTCTGTCTCTTTGCTTGCAATTATAGAGATCTGATGGCTTTGTAGCTGTTTCATGGAACACTTGAAAAGCTTGAATAAACTTTGTCTTGAGATCAATCCAACTGCAGATTGAGTGTGGAGGTAATAGGGAGTACCTATTAAGGATTGGGCCTTCGCAGGCAATGATGAAAGATTTAGCCAGCGCGACATCATCTCCTCCTGCTGAGTTTACAGCGGCTTCATAACTCATGAGAAATTGCCTAGAGTTTCCATACCCATTGTACTTCGGGAGAGCGACTG
The DNA here is from genome assembly GCA_036936925.1 of Cenchrus fungigraminus. Classification (NCBI taxonomy): domain Eukaryota; kingdom Viridiplantae; phylum Streptophyta; class Magnoliopsida; order Poales; family Poaceae; genus Cenchrus; species Cenchrus fungigraminus. The sequence goes on from CM072778.1 coordinate 55,114,650, forward strand.
GTTTGTACTTCGGGGGCAATGGCGCAGTTTGCAACCCAAGAGAAAGTGGTGATTCTGGATCAGCGAACTGTGAAACTCCATTGCCTGTGAAGAAATTCTCTTTCGGGGTTCTTTTTCGCTGACCAGAGCTCTGATGTGGCGAATCACACCAGAGTGAACTGTTTTCTTGTTCCTTCATTTCATCAATCTCCTTTTGCATTTTTTCCAGCTGTTCTTTTGCTTGGTTGAGCTTCTCCAATTTCTCCGAAGCTTTTCTTTTTGCTTCCAGCTGACTCGCGAATCTTGCCTTCTCCTTCTGAAGCATCAACACCTTTCTGTTCACTACTTCCAATTGTTTGTCCACAGCATTACCATCTTCCTCTTCATCTTCTTCTTCGGTATATGTTTCCAGGGCATGTGCAGTTTTTTCCGCTCGTGCTTTCTGCAAAGCTTCGAGTTTTGCTTGCCTTTCTTGGTCTGAAATCTGCTGATGTTCTATAGCAAGAGAGTTTCCATTGTCTTCTTCTACGTGGTGATCTTCCTGGTCTGCCTCGGTGGGTGTGTTCTTCTTAGACTTTTTCTGTGGAGGCATCGTGAGTTGTTTGTCGGCTTAGACCATGGTGGGCGCCAATGTTGGGGGGTCAGAAAATTGGATGGAACCCCCGAACACAAGTGGTTAGAGATTCACGAACAAACACAAGAAAGAGCTCAAGAACGAGGAGGCAAAGAATCTCCGAAAGCCTGTATTCGTCTCAAAAGATGTGAACCACTTTACACGTGCCCTCGGACCCCCTTTTATAAGGAGACAAAGGGACTTTTACATTCCGAGATTGCCCTCGGATCTAAAGAATATTCCAAATGGGAACATGTACATGAATGCCTTTTACATCTCGTGATTTGCGGAGCTAATTTCAGATATTTACAAGCCTGCCATCTATTCACACCTCGAACCCGGACTATTGGCACCGCCCCTTTGACTTGGTTCATTCGTGGCTTCAGCCTTACATTCGCGAAGATTTCCAGGTGCTCAGATTCCCGTCTTAAGTCGCTGAGATCATCACCGAAACAGAGTTTCCCGATTCCTGCGAAGACCTCCAAAGTTCCCATTATCCTGAAATAACAAGCAGACTTGCGAACTTACACTCTTTCGGCGATCCTTTCGCCAGAAAGCTATAGGTTAGTGAACTTCTCAGAAATCATGAAAACGAACACTTCGCTTGGCTCTTTCCTGCCTGCATTTCCGAATTCGCAAAAGCTGTGCGATCTCCAAAGTTTCGAGGGGGACCGGTTTTTACCCAATTCCCCAACATAAACAGTTGAAACGGTACGTTAATTTGTTGCAGTGAGTACATTTGTAATGCTATAATCGGATCATCCGTCTAACGTGAATATGAAGTAGAGTATAGTCTTGTGTGTGTTTGTCCTTTCCATAATCCATGGTGGCACGGACGACCCAGTCAACAACTTGCCTCTCTGCGTAAGGTCACTAACGTTTTGGTCTGACACTCAAGCGGTCTTTCGTTTGGGTCACTGACGTTTGGGTCCATGATCCAAAGTCTTTCGTTTCCCGCTCTGGACCACAAAGGTGGGACTTGAAATTTTGAATTCCCCGCTCCTCCTTCTGGTCCTCCTCGTTTATATATAAAACAAAGAGGGAAACCAGGCCTCCCAATTCCCTCCTGGTAATTTTCCAAAATCAGGGGATCTTCTCCTCGGCCGCCAAAGAGATCTAGTAGATCTGCGGCAGAAGCAGCAATGGTGACCTAGCTACCGACGACGGCTTCCTCTGCTACAAGCGGCGGCCTTCCTCTTCTACGACCGGCGGCCTTCCTCGGCAACGTCATTGAAGTTGCAATATGGTTCAAACTCGTTGCTCCGTCGGCTCCCCCGAGGCTCACCCTGGCGGCCGCAGATCTGCAACAGTTGCGCAGAACATCGTGCTCAAGGCGCAAGGTCGGGCTGCTAAATTCAGGTGGCATTCGACACCTTCTTCCCTTCCTATTCGTTAAGTATGCGGTCTCCTCCCTGTATTGATTGATTCAATTAGATTGCTTCCCCATGCTCTTTGGCTTTCTATAATATTCTTTCATATTTGGGTGATTGTGGATCTACTGTACTGTCGTATGGACCTCCCTGGGCCCACTACTCAGGCGGGTACAAGGACCGACTACTACGTGGGCCCCTGGGACTACTCGACTTGGGCTGCACGGTACAAGACGGTGTGAAGCACAAGGCAACCAGAGGGCTAGTACTCGGTTAGGAAACTAGACATGTCCGGATCCATGTAGAGTACTCCTAGCCGTGTACGACTAGAACTCTCTCCCTCAAACCGAATTGTAACCCTGCCTCCCGGACTATATAAGGCGAGGTAGGGACCCCTATCTCTCATCCACATCATCTTGTAAAAACACCCAATCAATCCAGAGCTACGCAGCATACAGGACGTAGGGTATTACGCACCTCGCGGCCCGAACCTGTCTAAATTGTGTGCCACATGTCTCTCCTTCGAGTTCCTGATCTCGGCGAGGCCACAAACATCTTCCTCGAGTACTCCCCTTGGTAGGTTTCCGGTCTAAAACACCGACAGTTGGCGCGCCGGGTAGGGGATCTCGCCGAAGATCTCATGGCGAACTCGACGGCTTCAATCATCATCAAGGCAACCGCCGCCTTCAACCGCGGTGACACCTTCGTCTTCGGCTCCTGGGTCTGCACCGCTGACGGCGCTGGCTCGTTCCAGCGCTACCTCACCATGACCCCAGACCCGGAGACCGGACTCGTGACGCCTCCTGAAGCCGTCACGAGCCAACTCGTCGAGAAATTCGACGAATTTTCGCTCTTCAACAAAGTCGCCGACTTCGAGATTGGATCCACCTCCAACTCGAACTCGACTTCAACCTAGATCGAACCACGCGAGCTGGCTCTTGAGCCATCGTGTGGATCGGTTCTCCCTCATGAGCACTTCCCGTATGGCCTCCGCAATGCCACTGCGACCTACGTGGATGCGCTCGTCCCGCGTCGGGCCGGGAAGGAGGTCGCCTCTGAGTACTCCTCAGACTCCAACACCGTACCCGACTACAACTCAGACTCCTCCTACGAGTTCGACTTCGGATCGGACCCGATCGAGCCCGACTCCGAGTTCAACACTACCGAGGAGCCGCTGTCAGGTCCCGCTACCGGCTTGGTCATCACGTCAACTCCTGCCGACAGATTTGTCTACTGGCCGGACCGCAAGCCCGTAGACCTGACTGACGACAACTCATGCTGCGTCGCCTACCTCGAGACACTCCCCTTCCAGGAGGGGACACCTCTGACTCCAACTGCAGATGAGTACTCGCCAACCGAGGTGGCAACTACCAACTCTAGCCTCTGTACACCCGACCGTGAAGTGTTCATGGCGACTGCGGAAGCTGGAACCTCAGAGGCCCGACCTGATCGGTACCTCGACGACATCTTAGAGGACGAGGAATCAGCCAATGCACCCGCAGACGAGACTACCGAAGCAAAAAACGCCCGGTGCGACTACAACAAAAAGCGAGCAGATCGACGCCGGTAGCTCCGGGAAACTCTACCCATCCGCAACCTGAACGAGGCTCTGGACGAAGTCGCCAACCGAGTTCACACGACCCCTGAGCAATGCCTCATGTCCATCAACAGGATAGCTGGATCAGCTCAGGGGCATCGGGTGGGCGACCTCATAGCCAAACTTGCGGAGAAGGCCTACTTCATGAGGGTCGACAACAGGATTGCTGGAGCCGCCAACCACGAGGCTACTAGCCGCAGCCGCACTCCAGCAGAAGTTGGACCCAACTGCATCCGCGGTGAACACCAGTCGACCCCCAACCACTCTAGAGCATCGGGGGGAGGACCCTCACAAGGCGGCGCTAGCGGCGGCAGCAGCAGCAGCGGTAGCTCCTCCCATGGCACCGGCAGAAGAGGTGGTGGCGGTGGCGATCGCGGAGGCCGAGGCCATGCGAACAGCCATGCCACCGGCTACGAACGTGGCGGCTATGACGGCCGCCACAGGATCAACGAGATACGCCACGCCAAGAAGACGACCGACATCAGCGACAGCGACGGCTTCCCCGCCTACTCTTCACGACTTCGCGCTCTGCTTCTTCCCCAGAAGTTCAAGCCTCTCGGGATCACCAAGTACGACGCGAAGCAAGACCCAGTTCAGTGGCTCAGGTGCTATGCCTGGCCATTGAGAACACTGGTGGCGACAATGACACCAAGTGTCTCTACTTCCCCTTCTGTCTGGACCAGGCTCCACTCACATGGCTCGAGTCGCTCGACAAGAACTCGATCGACGAGTGGGACCAGCTGAAGGCACAGTTCACCAGCAACTTCGCTGGCGCCATGGGGCGCTCAGGTACTCGCATGGACCTGGCAATGGTCAAGCAGGAGCAAGGCAAGACACTTCGCCAGTACATGCGCCGCTTTTTCGACAAGCGTGGGACCGTAGTCGACGTTACCGACAAAGAAGTCATGGATTGCTTCCAAGACGGTCTCTACCACCATCGCACTTTCGAAGACTTCGGTCACCGCCGCCCAAGCTCAATCACCAAGCTCAAGGACATGATCACTTCATGGGCTGATGAGGAGGACAAGGCCAACGCCAAGTACGACTCCAACCGCGGCAAGAGCAAGAACAACACGGGTGGCAACAACAACAAGGATCAAGGCGGTCGCAACGCCAACAACAACAACTACTACTCGGGTCCTAACCACAAGCGCAAGCCAGACAACACTGTCGCAGCTTTACAGCACCCTGCGAAGGACAGTAGTAAGAAGACCTCCGGTGGCTTCAAGGACTTGCTCAAAGAGAAGTGCCCGTGGCATTAGGATAGCAACCACACCACCGAACAGTGTTACCAGCTCCGGCGGGCACTTAAGGAGACTCCTGAGCCACGACATCCTCACGACAAGAAGGGCAAGAAGAAAGTCGACGAAGGCAACGGTGACCTCCAAGAACCCGACAAGACGGTGAACGTCCTCTTCGGCAGACTACCCACCAAGTCCAAGGCACGGTACCAACCGGTCCAGAAGCTACTCTACGCCGTACTCATCACCTCGCGGAAGCTACGACACTACTTCCAGGAGTACTCGATCACCGTCATCACCGACTACCCGCTCGGCGATATACTCCACAACCAAGATGTAATCGGGAGAATCTCCAAGTGGGCGGTCGAGCTTGGCGCCCTCAACATCGACTTCAAGCCACGCACCGCCATCAAGTCGTAGGCTCTAGTCGACTTCATGGCAGAGTGGCAGGAAAATCAACTACCCACACCAACAGAGCGACCAGAGCATTGGGTGATGTACTTCGACGGCTCACTCAAGCTCGAGGGCGCAGGCGCGGGGGTACTGTTGATTTCTCCAAAGGGCGAACAACTCAAGTACGTCCTGCAGATCTTCTGGAAGGTCTCAAACAACGAAGCCGAGTACGAAGCTCTACTACATGGGCTTCGGCTCGCAATCTCACTGGGCATCAAGCGGCTACTAGTCTACAACGACTCCGCTGTGGTTATCAACTAGGTCAAAGACTCTTGGGACTGCAACAAGGAGAACATGGATGCCTACTGCCTAGAAGTCCACAAACTCGAGAACAAGTTCTATGGTCTCGAGTTCCACCATGTCGTCCGCGACAACAACGTTGCAGCGGACATCCTGTCGAAGCTTGGTTCAACTCGCGCTCAAGTACTGTTTATGGTCGTTAAGTCCCTATTTTCGACCGTCAACTTCGGATAAAAGTCACTCCATGAAAGTATGCACCATAGCTATAGGGTTATAATCTAACAAATTCCACAAGCTTTAGTGTATATTTGGTTGCAGGTGCAAATGAGCAATTATAGAATAAAATATGGCATTATCACAAACAACCTCAAATGCTAATTTGGACTACGCCATTGTGACGGACTCGTCGAGATGATTGAAATGGATATATTATTTGCCTACATCGAAGTTCGTGTGCACGAGATATGAAATAAGCAAAGAGGCAATTAGATGATGATGTCACATGGGCCAGTAATCCGGCATAGTCTACAAAAGCACCCTGAGCTTCAGCACGCAGCAGCCCAGGCAGTCCGCCAGGCCACTAGAGCAGCCCAGGCAGTCCGCCAGGCCACCGGCCCACGCAAGCCAGCGCGGCCCACCCAGGCAACGGCCCACCACGCCGTCCACGCACGCACGCGCGCGTCCTGCGCGGGACGCGCGGGTGCGGACCGCGGCCGGGGGCACGTGGCACGGCAGGAGAGGGCGCCGTACGTCGGTTCGCCGGCTCGCTCCGGTTCGCGTTCGAGCCGCCTGCCTTATCTCTTTTTAGCGCCGATTTTCGCATGGTTCGCCCGGTTCAGGTCCGGTTCTCTGGCCTAGGATCCGGTTCTGCGCCGGTTCTCTCTGCCACCGTCTCCAGGCCTTTGTAGCACGCAAGCAGGGGGCGCGAACCGCCCCTGGGAAGGCCGGTTGTGGCCCAGGAAAGAGGGGGAGGTCCTCCACTCTCCCAAGTCTCCTCCCCCTATAAATAGAAGCACATTCCTCACTGCAAAACACACAAGAGAAGAGCTTTGAAGAAGCGAAGCGCTGCCACTATTATAGTTAGAAAATAGGGAGAGAGTTGAGGTGAGAGTTTCCGGGAGGAGCCGGAGTGTCGGCCCCTCCTCTAGCTCACGCCACGGCGGATGCAGCTCCTCTTCTAGTAGCTACATCCGGGTCTTGTTCGGTAACTCTAGTCCCCTCTAATTAATTGAGCATTAATTATTACTTGTCTTTGTCTTATCGTTTCTTGTTCATATCATAGTAAGTTTATCTTGCTCTGAGTGATTGCTTTGCTTGAGCGCTGAGTGAAGTAGTGATCGATAGTGTAGGCGCGGTGCCTAGACTTGAGGTTACCTTGAAATACACCTAGCCCCACGGACTGCTTGTGGTAGCCGGCGGGTAGTGACAACCCCGTCCGGCCTCTGTATTCCACCACGTGAGAGTGGCTAGTTCTGTAGGCATCGTAAGAGTGGTGTACGTAACGGCTCCCTTCTCATCCCTTTCCGTAGCTGGAGTGTGCATCCCCCGATCAAGACAAGTGCAAGTAATATCCTAATCGCTTGATTAGTTGAGAGAGCCGAAGTTCCCGTATCAAGTACCCTCTCTACCCTCCTATCGTTCATCTCTCTTCTCTTCGTCGTCATCCTTTTATCCGCACTTCCCCCCAGACGAATCAGCTTAGGACTAGAGTACTTCTCATTCCCCGTGGAAATCGATACCTTGGAATATTCCCGGGTGAAAGCTACATCGGTATCCGTGCACTTGCGGATCTATCTGTGATCGTGTAGTATACCAACAGGCTTTCTGGCGCCGTTGCAAATCTAGTAGCGATGTAAGAAGTGCCAACAAGCTTTCTAGCGCCGTTGCCGGGGAATGGTAGCTATTCTAGTTCCGAACCTAGTTCGTCTACGTATCATCCACCTACCATAATGAATTCCTCTCCTACCCTTGCACAATTTTCGGCTCCAAAGGGCGAAAATTTGGAGCCCCCATCTTCATCACACCCTATCCATACTAGTGGCTATGAGCTACGTCCTGGTTTCATAGCCATGGCCAAAGAGCAATCCTTTGCTGGGACCGAAGAGGAGAACCCATACACTCATTTGAGAGAATTCGAGCAACTTTGCTCATGCATCACAATAGAGGGTATGTCACAAGAAACGTTGAAGTGGATACTCTTCCTATTTTCATTAACGGGAAGAGCGAAGCAATGGTACAACCTCAACGTCCGAAGTGTAGAAGGCAAATGGGAAGTTTTGAGGGAAAAATTTTGTCGCACCTTCTTTTCGCTAGCACGGATTAGTGATCTTCGGTGCGAAATCATCCTTTTTAAACAAAAGGAGGGTGAGTCTTTAGGAACTGCCTGGGCCCGATTTACCAATATCTTAGCTTCAGGACCCGATTTAGGGATTCCAGAACCCACATGTCTCCAGCAGTTCAGATTGGGCCTCAATGCTGAATCCGCTAAGTTCCTAGACTCTTCATCAGGAGGTTCTTTTGTAGATTTGACCTTGAATGAGGGAAGAGTGATCTTAGAAAAAATTCTAGCAAACACCCCTTACACCGAAATTTACGATGAATTTCCCGAAGAACCACCGGAAATGCAACCGGAAGAACCCTCCATAGAGATCCCTAAGCCAAAAGACGCGACACCTTCGCACACACCTACCTTCACCACAGCACATATCTCTAACACAATCTCTAAGCCAATCCCTAAACCTTTCTCGGACTCGTGCGATTCCTTGTGTGAGTTCCCTTTCAATTTCTATGACGAGCTTTTCCATGACTTTGGGAATGCCGCAAATCAACCCCTTGTGGGAAGACATTTGCCTCCCAAAGATCAAAGGGACCACCCACCAGATCTCGAGGAATCCCAATGGCAAGAACAATACATAGGAAATCTATCTGCCATCATGAGTCGAGAATGGCTTGAAGAGGCAGAATTATCTGCTGAAGTCATCCGTTTGCCTACTAGACTTAGAACAATAAATTGTATGGTGATAGGCATGGATGGTAGTTTTGGATACGATCCTGGTCTGGGGATCAATATCATATCATCTTCCCTAGTACAAACGCAGCTATCCGAGGAGCCCTTACCTTCATCTCAGAAACGACTTCATGTCACCCCTACACAATCTTTAGATTGTCGTGGGATTCTAAGAGCCACTCCCGTCCGTATAGCCAATCCTACTCTATACCTAGATTTTCACATTTTTGACCTCCCCGAGAACCTTTCACATAATATCATCATCGGGAGGCCTATCATGAAAATCTTGGAAAAAGTACCAAGGGACCAAAAGCTGAAGCTAAAGGTTGGTAAGGAGAACGTGCCCGTACAACTCTCACGAGCTATCAACACCCGTGTAGAACCCGAACCCGAAGCTAACCCCATAGAGCAAGTTATGTCCGCTACTCTTGAAAGTTTAGCCCAGCCAAATCTTGAGGAATTGGCAGTTGATTTCATTGAGGAAGAAGATCCGCAACCACCTATTCAGCTTGATCGATCTGAAAAACCTAAGCCATCCCCTATTGAGTTGAAACCTCTTCCTCCCGGGCGGAAATATGCCTTTCTTCATGGAAACCGAGAGACTCCAGTAATCATTAGTGATAAGCTCTCCAAAGTAGAAACCCAACAATTGCTCACTATTCTGGAGAAACATCAAGCCGTCCTAGGGTATTCTCTTCTGGACCTCAAGGGGATCAGTCCAAATCTTTGCACACATAGAATCCCCATCCATCCCGACTCCACACCATCAAGAGAACCCCAACGTCGGTTGAACAACGCCATGAGAGAAGTAGTTAAGAAAGAAGTGCTCAAACTTCTCCATGCCAGAATTATTTATCCGGTACCCAATAGTGAGTGGGTTAGTCCCGTTCAAGTTGTTCCTAAGAAAGGAGGGATGACAGTTGTGCGGAATGAGAGAAATGAACTCATCCCACAACGAACAGTCACCGGGTGGCGAATGTGCATAGATTATCGCAAGCTAAATAAAGCCACCAAGAAGGACCACTTTCCACTCCCTTTCATAGATGAAATGCTAGAACGGTTAGCCACGCACTCCTTTTGTTTCCTTGATGGTTATTCGGGTTATCACCAAATCCCTATCCATCCCGATGACCAGAGTAAAACAACCTTTACATGCCCTTATGGCCCTTACGCTTACCGGCGTATGTCGTTTTGGTTGTGCAATGCTCCCGCATCTTTCCAAAGATGTATGATGTCCATTTTCTCCGACATGATTAAACAAATCATGAAGGTATTCATGGATGACTTCTCGGTTTATGGAAAGACCTTTAAGGACTGCTTAAGGAATCTAGATAAGGTCTTACAAAGGTGTGGTGAGAATTATCTCGTCCTGAATTGGGAAAAATGCCATTTTATGGTACGAGAAGGAATTGTTCTCGGACACCTTATATCCGAGCGTGGGATTGAGGTGGATAAGGCAAAGATTGAAGTTATAGAGCAACTTCCACCTCCCACAAATGTTAAAGGCATCCGTAGTTTCCTTGGACAAGCCGGGTTCTATCGAAGATTCATCAAAAACTTCTCTCACATAGCCCGGCCATTAACCAATCTCTTAGCTAAGGATGCCCCGTTCGTTTTTGACGAGGAGTGCTATGCTGCTTTCCACATCTTGAAGAAAGCACTCATCTCGGCCCCCATCATACAACCCCCAGAATGGAATCTTCCCTTTGAAATCATGTGTGATGCGAGCGACTATGCGGTAGGGGTAGTTTGGGCCAAACTAAGGATAGGAAGCACCATGCCATTTCCTACGCTAGCAAAACTTTAGCCGGCCCTCAACTCAACTATGCCACCACCGAGAAAGAACTTTTGGCGGTCGTCTTCGCCATTGATAAGTTCCGATCCTACCTATTAGGAGCGAAGGTTATTGTTTACACTAACCATGCAGCTCTAAAATACCTCTTGACCAAGAAGGATGCGAAACCAAGACTCATCTGCTGGATCCTCTTGCTCCAAGAATTTGATTTTGAAATTCGAGATAAAAAGGGAGTAGAGAATTCAGTGGCAGACCACCTGTCTCGATTAAGAGTAGAGGAGGAATCACCCTTGCCCATCAATGATTATCTCTATGATGACACCCTTCTAAAGGTGACAACATCAGACCCATGGTATGCCAATATCGTAAACTTCATAGTTTCGGGCTATGTTACTCCGGGGGAAGATAGGAAAAAGCTAGTATATGATAGCAGGATTCATCTATGGGATGATCCCTACCTATTCCGAGTCTGCCCCGATGGATTACTCCGACGTTGTGTGCCGGCATGGGAAGCTATGAAAATCTTAGAAAGATGCCATGCGGCACCATACGGAGGTCACTATGGGACATTCAGAACCAATGCCAAGGTTTGGCAAAGTGGATTCTTCTGGCCAACAATGTATGAAGATGCAAGGGATTTCGTCAGAAGGTGTCCTAGATGCCAGAAACATGGAAACATCAATGCAAGAGACGCAATGCCCCTCCAAAACAACCTCCAAGTGGAAATATTTGATGTCTGGGGGATTGATTTCATGGGACCATTCCCCAGATCGGGACACTATGAGTACATACTAGTGGCGGTGGATTACGTCTCCAAATGGGTGGAAGCCATGCCTTGCCGAGCAGCAGATTCCAAGCATGCAAAAAGGATGTTCCAAGACATCATCTTCCCTCGGTTTGGCACTCCGAGAATTGTGATAAGCGATGGAGGGTCACATTTCATAGATCAAAGGTTCCGAAAGTACTTATCAGATCTCGGTGTGAATCACAAGGCAGCCACACCATATCATCCCCAAACAAGTGGGCAAGCAGAAACTTCGAACAAACAAATCAAGAATATACTGCAGAAAACTGTCAATGAAATGGGGAAGGTATGGAAAGATAAGTTGTCAGATGCACTATGGGCCTACAGGACAGCTTACAAGACCCCTATCGGGATGACACCGTCCAACTTGTTTATGGAAAAACATGTCACCTCCCGGTAGAGTTGGAGTTCAAGGCTCATTGGGCAATTAAAACATGGAGAATGGATCTTCCAGCAGCAGGAATAAAGAGACAAATGCAGCTAGCCGAGCTAGATGAGTGGAGAGAAAAGCATACCACAGCTCAAAGATATACAAGGAAAGAACCAAGAGATGGCATGATAAGCGCATCAAAATCAAGGAATTCAAACTCGGAGACAAGGTCCTCCTCTTCAATTCAAGAGTGAAGCTTTTCGGCCATGGGAAACTCAAAAGCAAATGGGAAGGACCGTTCAACGTGATCGACACTTCATCCCATGGAGCCATTACTCTTCAAGATGACTCAAGTAATATATTTAAGGTAAATGGCCATCGCTTAAAAATTTATTTTGAACCAGAAAAGATTGAGGAAGTCGATGTGATCGAATTCCTCAACATTAGCGATTACATGTCTCACCCTTGAATAAAATAAAATTTTCCCTTTCTTCTTTAATAAACAAATAAAAAATAAAACTTTGCTTTGATTTGGCTAGTACAATTTGTACTAGCCAAATCCATGTATCTCATCTTTGTCTAAGAGTGTGCAGGAGAAGACGCAGCAAAAAAAATAGTGTGGGGGAGGTATCGAGAGTCAACTTCTCCTGACATTCAAAGGAACAACTTGGTTTGACCAATCCTGTCCCCCTAATTCTATGATTTATGAGTTACAATTCCTTTCATGAGATAATCATTAAATTAATCTCAACGAATCCTGATGCTCCATTGCTACATTGCTATACATGTTTTCAATTGATTGGCTTGCATGTTCTTTATTCCTAGCACATATATCTATTGCTTGTGAACAAATATCATTAGGAAAACATGTTCATCTAAATGGTTGATTGATGAGATATGGTACGATGCGATGAACCTTACTCACTCTAACAAAGTGCTTGGGATGTTTTACTTGAAAAAAATAGCCTTACAAGCTCCTCAGTGATGATATATTCCCACCAAAGCCATATGTTGTTTACATTAGAAAACCTCATACATATGCTGCTTGTTATTACATTGAGCTTTGTCAAATTGTTGTGACCCTTGCTAGAAGCTTTTCATGCTTTCATGATCAAGATCATGTACACTCCATCTTCATATGCTAAACTTCTACACTGGAAGTTAGCAACATCCATCCATCCACAAATATATATATATATATATATATATATATATATATATATATATATATATATATATATATATATATATATATATATATATATATATATATATACTCCAGCCAATTTATGAATCTCTCTCCCTAGTTTTTCCTTCAAAAGAGACATGGGCTAAAAAGAAAAAAAAAGAGATAAAGACACATGCTAAAGAGAAACTCTTCTCATGCATGATGCAAAAAATATATATATATAGCCATGTTCTCAAAATAAAGTTCAAAGGGAGAGAGATCATACAACAATGAGTACATATTACCATATCATCCCCTTTCCACACACTTGCACATCTTGATCAGATTGTATGACGAGTTTTCTTCTTGGATCCGGTTTTTGACTTTGCAATATTATGTGATAAAGTATGCCTTATATGTTCAACCCTACCTTGAGCTCCACATATAGCCATCATTAGAAGTAGGTTGAAGAAAGGTGAGTTTAATGCCTTGGTGAGGAATCATACACACTGAGCGATCCGAGAGCATCATTTGAGGAGTCAAGTAAGGCTAAGTTTTGAAAAAAAAAATATCTAATCAAAAACCCAAGCTACTTTACAGAAGGAGTTGAGGTAATTCAAATCCAGCCGTTCCATTCTTCAACCATCCAAGATGACATAGTAGACACCCCAAAGAGTCACAAGTACAGGTATGTCTTGGAATATCTTACATGCTTGCATCATATCATTTTGGATTCATGTTTTCCACCCTAGTCCTTAACCTTTACTCGAGGACGAGCAAAGGGCTAAGTGTGGGGGAGCTTGTTGACAGTCGTTAAGTCCCTATTTTCGACTGTCAACTTCGGATAAAAGTCACTCCATGAAAGTATGCACCATAGCTATAGGGTTAGAATCTAACAAATTCCACAAGCTTTGGTGTATATTTGGTAGCAGGTGCAAATGAGCAATTATAGAATAAAATATGGCATTATCACAAACAACCTCAAATGCCAATTTGGACTACGCCATTGTGACGGACTCGTCGAGACGATTGAAATGGATATATTGTTTGCCTACATCGGAGTTCGTGTGCACGAGATATGAAATAAGCAAAGAGGCAATTAGATGACGATGTCACATGGGCCAGCAATCCGGCATAGTCTACAAAACCACCCTGAGCTTCAGCACGCAGCAGCCCAGGCAGTCCGCCAGGCCACCGGAGCAGCCCAGGCAGCCCGCCAGGCCACCGGCCCACGCGAGCCAGCGCGGCCCACCCAGACAACGGCCCACCACGCCGTCCACGCACGCACGCGCGCGTGCTGCGCGAGACGCGCGGGTGCGGACCGCGGCCGGGGGCACGTGGCACGGCAGGAGAGGGCGCCGTACGTCGGTTCGCCGGTTCACTCCGGTTCACGCCCGAGCCGCCCGCCTTATCTGTTTTTAGCGCCGGTTTTCGCATGGTTCGCGCGGTTCAGGTCCGGTTCTCTGGCCTAGGATCCGGTTCTGCGCCGGTTCTCTCTGCCACCATCTCCAGGCCTTCGTAGCATGCAAGCAGGGGGCGCGAACCACCCCTGGGAAGGCCGGTTGTGCCCCAGGAAAGAGGGGGAGGTCCTCCACTCTCCCAAGTCTCCTCCCCCTATAAATAGAAGCCCATTCCTCACTGCAAAACACACAAGAGAAGAGCTTTGAAGAAGCGAAGCGCTGCCACTATTATAGTTAGAAAATAGGGAGAGAGTTGTGGTGAGAGTTTTCGGGAAGAGCCGGAGTGTCGGCCCCTACTCTAGCTCGTGCCACGGCGGATGCAGCTCCTCTTCTAGTAGCTACATCCGGGTCTTGTTCGGTAACTCTAGTCCCCTCTAATTAATTGAGCATTAATTATTACTTGTCTTTGTCTTATCGTTTCTCGTTCATATCATAGTAAGTTTATCTTGCTCTGAGTGATTGCTTTGGTTGAGCGCTGAGTGAAGTAGTGATCGATAGTGTAGACGCGGTGCCTAGACTTGTGGTTACCTTGAAATACACCTAGCCCCACGGACTGCTTGTGGTAGCCGGTAGGTAGTGACAGCCCCGTCCGGCCTCTGTATTCCACCACGTGAGAGTGGCTAGTTCTGTAGGCATCGTAAGAGTGGTGTACGTAACGGCTCCCTTCTCATCCCTTTCCGTAGCCGGAGTGTGCATCCCCCGATCAAGACAAGTGCAAGTAATATCCTAATCGCTTGATTAGTTGAGAGAGCCGAAGTTCCCGTATCAAGTACCCTCTCTACCCTCCTATCGTTCATCTCTCTTCTCTTTGTCGTCATCCTTTTATCCGCACTTCCCCCCAGACGAATCAGCTTAGGACTAGAGTACTTCTCGTTCCCCGTGGAAATCGATACCTTGGAATACTCCCGGGTGAAAGCTACATCGGTATCCGTTCGCTTGCGGATCTATCTGTGATTGTGTAGTATACCAACAGGCTTTCTGGCACCGTTGCAAATCTAGTAACGACGTAAGAAGTGCCAACAAGCTTTCTGGCGCCATTGCAAATCTCGTAACGACGTAAGAAGTGCCAACAAGTACCCGCTGGAGTCTTTGTCCACGAACTTCACACGCCATCCATCCCGGACCCGGCGCCAACGACCACTGACCCTGAGCCATCATAGCCCAGTCAGGAGGTCATGATGATTGACTTGGACTGGAGGCAACACTTCATCGACTACATCAGCGAGCAGAAGGTCCCCTCCGACAAGAACGAGGCAGAACAACTCGTCCGTCGAGCCAAGACCTACGTACTAGTCGGGGACAAGCTCTACAGGCGGGGTGCTGATGAGGACATGACACCCATGCATACGACCATGATTGGTGCATGGAATGGAGTAGAAGAAGTCCAACAAGGGTGTCCACGTCGAAGAGGAGGCACGAGGCTAATCCGGTTCGAGTCCCCAAGGTGGAGGCCAAAAGCAATTCAAGTTCGAGCCCAGTTCGGAGTCCAGGAGCAGTGCGCAATAAAACGGACGCCCAAGTCGCATACAGAGTCGGTTTTTGACGTTCTATATATGGTTGGAAGCACAATTTCATAGAGCTTCCAATGGCACCAGTCTCAAGCCAAAATTCGTCCTGAGTCAACGGGAATCATCGAAAGAAGTGGTCGTCCAGAATCTGCCAGGGCGCTGCACCAATACCTTTTGGGCTGTTGGCCCAACAAGAGGCCCATGTGGGCCTAGGGTACTGTTAACATGCGTGAACAGTACCCGCGGGTACTGTAACATTGCCTCTCGTGGCTGCCAGGGGCTGCGCTCCCTATTTAGATAGATCCCTCGTTTATTTTCAGACTTGAGTTTGTTTTACAAGTTAGCTTTAGCTACAACTGAACAGCCGCATAGCGCTGCCTTCGTGTATTGCAGACTCCACCTTCGAGTGATATTAAGATTGCTCGCTTCATAATTCTTGTTTGTTCTTCGATTGCGTACAGGAATTGATCTTCGTGATCAGGCTGATCTTGCGCCGGTAAGGTTGGTAACCATCGGGAGTTGGTTCAGCGATTGCATTGGCGCTTCGAGTCTCGCTCGTCGTAGTCGGATCGTGAGGGTCAACAACCACCAAATCGGATTTATCTCCACTCACCGAAAGATAGGGCACTCCCCCTCTATCAGGTGCGACTTCTGGAGTACTCATGAAGTGCCCAGGAAGAAGGCAAGGACATCTTGGAGGAGATCCACAAAGGCGTCTGCGGCAACCACACGTCTTCTCGCACGCTAGTGAGCAAAGCCTTCCGACGAGCTTTCTACTGGCCCACAGCTCTGGCCGATGCCAAAGAACTCGTCAGGAGGTGCCAAGGGTGCCAATTCTTCGCCAAGCAGCAACACATTCCCGCCTACAAGCTAGTCACCATACCGCCAACCTGGCCTTTTGCCTGCTGGGGGCTCGACATGATTGGGCCTTTGTCAACTGCGCCAGGAGGATTCATCAGAGTTCTGGTGGCTATCGACAAGTTCACCAAGTGGATCGAAGTCAAGCCGATTACCTGCCCAAAAGCCGACAGAGTACTCGACTTCTTGGATGAACCCGTGCATCGCTACGGGCTACCACATCGCATCATCATTGATCTGGGCTCCAACTTCAACAACCATCAGTTCTGGGAGTACTGCGAGAATAGCGGGATCGACGTCCGGTACGTCTCAGTCGCCCACCCGTGCGCTAACAGCCAGGTGGAGCGCGCCAATGGGATGGTACTTGATGCCCTTAAGAAGCGATTGCACGACGCTGCTGTAACATCCCTCAAATTTATTGAGGAATGTTAATAAATAAAAATGTGGATTTGAAATTTTCGATGATGTATTTGTGTGATTATCAAATTATTTAAGGATGTCTTCCTTTTCTCTCCTTTAATACCTAGATTTAATTTTGATTTAAATAAAATTTTTAGGAAATATAAAATGCTAGTGTGAGAAACTTGGAGTTCATTTGGTTTTATTTGGAGTTTATTTGTTGTGAGTTTCAAATTTGAATCCTTATTCAAATTTGAAACTAAATAGAAAAGGGGGTAAATAAATTTAGAAAAAGGAAAGGGGAGCTGCACTGCTGGGCCGCGAGCCCAAAGTCCCGAAGTCCGCCGAACCACCCTCTTCTCTTTTTCCTTGCGCACCGCACCTCCTCTCTCTTTCCCTCGAAACAGCCCGTCGCGGCCCAACTTCCGCCGGCCCGCCTCCCACCTACCGCGCCCGCGCTGAGCCGCTGACGAGCGGGACCCGCGTGACGCAACCCCTGCGTCAGCGCTTCTTCCCCGCGTCACCCCTCTCTTTTCCGCTTTAGTGACGCCGGCGGCAGCCTTCCGGCACCGCGCCGCCCATGGCTGCCGTCGCGACGCGCCAGCGCACCCTTCGGCGCATCCCGGCCGTCCACGCGTCCCGCGCTGCCCTCCGCTATAAGTAGACCGCGCCGCAGCCCCCGGGAAGCTCCCAACCCTAGCCGCCACGGGGAGCTCTCCCCTTCCGCCTTGCCGCCGCCCGCCGGAGGAGAAGAAGGAGGGAGAAGGGAGAAGAAGGCCAGGAGCACGCCCACGAGTTCGCCGTCGACCTCGCGAAGCCGAAGGCCCGCACGTAGGAGCTCGGGGACGCCGCGAAGCCAAGGACCGCGACGCCCCTGCTTCCTTTGCTCCGCGTCGCCGTCTCCTTCCTCGCCGACGACCCTGCTCCGTCCCACTTCACCAACGCCTGCACGCCTGCCTGTGGCCACCAAGGTGAGGCCGCACTCCCTCGCCCATTTGTGGTCGACCCGGCCTTCGAGCCGAGGCGCAACGCGAGCACACCGTCGCCGACGCCGCCGCGCCGCCGCGCACGCGCTTTGGTGAAGCCGGCCTTCGTGCCGTGCTGGGAAGTTTCTGCAGGTGCCGCTGCCGTCGCCTGATGCACGCGCACGTCTCCGCTGCCTTCCTTGACACGCGTAGTCCCTCACGTCGTCGGAACGCCGGAGGCCCGTCGCCCCTTTCGCCGCGCCGCCATGGCCTTTGCCATGCCGGTTTGCCTCGTGCACGCGGCGACAGGAGGGAAAGGCGCCGCCTTTGGGGCTGCTTCGTGCTCGCCTCATCGCCGGCCATCGCGCGCCCCCACACGCGCTTGTGCCTGGCCGCAGGAGCTCCGCACGCCGCCACCATGTCCGCCGGCCCAAGCTCCGCCATGGCGGACAAGGTCCTGCACCTAGAAGCAAAGGAGCAAAAGCCCAGATTTTGGGGCCTTCTCGTTCACTAGGTGCACGCACACATGTCTCTGGCATTTGGGACACCCGCGCGCCGTCGCCGGTGCTCGCCGCCATGTGCCCGCGCGACCGCGTCACCGTCGTGGCCCCTGTCACGCCGTCGCCGCGCCTTTCCCGGCCATGGCCACCTCCTTGTTGCCCGGCCATGTGCCCCTGGACCTCCTCGTTCGCACCTTGTCACGCGTTGGTCGGTCCGGGCAAGCCTCGCCGCCGGCGAACCCTTGCCCGCGCCGCCGCTCCTTATGAGCATTTCACCGAGCACCTACCGCCGGCAACCCAAACCCCTGGGGTTTTGCGCCCCACACACGCACACACACACACGACTCCTCGCAGAGGATCCGCCGGGATCTCGTGCGGCTGGCCAACCCAGGCCGAGCCACACACGCCCCAGCACACCGCCGCGCCGCAGCGGATCCCTCCCGGATCCCACGCGCGCAGCCACGCGCGCAGCCACGTGGCCTGCCACGTGTGCAGGCGCTGGCCTTAAGCCAGTCGTGTGGCGGCCGCGTCAGCACTGTAGCCGGCCTACAGCTGGCTATAAGTCCCTTTAGAGCTAGCTAGAGATAGTCTAGAGCTAGTTAAAAGTCTGCAATATTGTATATGCGTATTTTAATTTCAGAAATGTATTTTATCTTCGGAAAATCATAACAAATCCGTTTTAGCTCCGAAAAATATGAAACTTCTTCTGAAAATCTTCTAAAAATCCAAACTTCATGCTAGACTAGAGGTTGCCTCTTTTTGGATCTTATTTGCTCTTTAACTTGGATTTATTGCTATTAGTAGCCGAGTTTATTTATTTAAATACGCTTCTAGGAGCTGCCGGAGCCGGAGAGCTGAACCAGGACTACGACGACGACCTCCGCTACGACGACCACTCGTACCCAGGTTCACGCCCGACCATCTTTGAATGCCCATTAGGCATGGCTATTTTAGAACTGCTAGTGCTTTATTTAATGCATAGAGATGGATATGATGAACCCATGCATAGCCTCTTTTACATACTTGTCCTTGATTGACCTACTACTGTTTACTTAAGCTAGATGATGTGCTGAGCTTGCTGTGCATGTGTTGGGATTATTGTGGTAGTTTCTTGGCGTGTGTTGGGAAAACCGGCAGGAGAAGGCGTTTTGGGATATTTTGGCGGGGGTGTGCTCGAGACAACCTGATCTGGGATCGGGGGCCAGGGATCGTCTTCTCGGACGTTGCCCAAGTTGGTACCTATGGCGGGTACACCGTTTTAGGAGCACAGGTGTTGGGGATTTTGTGATGACTTGGAGGATATGAGCTCGCCCCGGTCTGAAACCGAGTGGGTCGCCTGTTACACGGGACTTTCGTACACACCACCTCGCCGAGAGTGGGGATAGGGCCGTTCGACCCTAGCAAGTGCGGTACCATATCTGCCAGCAGGATAGCGGGGTATCAGTGGGGGAGAGGTGGGAGTGAGTCCACCCTCTCAGTGCGACTCCCGTGTGGCCACACGGGGGCATTTTCACAGTTTTGGGGTGGTCTTCTGCGGGGGACCGCATCGAGACCCGGATGCAGGATGGAACCGTAACTCCTAGGTGTTCGCCCGGTAGGATAGGCTCGGTCGGCCGTACACCGCCCGGGTACTATTCCGAGATGGGTACTGGTGTACACGCTCTGCAGAGTTTAGATCTATACGTATAGCCGCGTCCTCGGTTATGGACATGCCCGTTGTTTCTCCGACTCTTACGTTTTGGGATTTCTACCTCCCCCTTATAGGATGAGTGTGATTGGTGAGCCGTGGTTGTATTCGGGGAGAGGAGAGTTGCTCCCTCTACCTCACGGATCCGGGTGCAACCATTGAGGTGCGAGGAGTGGGAGTTCTCGCACCGACCCTAGATGGAGATAGGTGATGGTGACGGTGATCTGGGTAACCAGATGTATCCGTATGTGGATGAGAGATATGGGATATGGTGAACTTATGGAGATATTACTCTATTTTTTTTTGCTGCTGCTGCATAGGAAACCCTGCTACTACCTTGATATACTCTTTTCCCCTTAGAAATAGGCCACTTAAAGCTTGCATACGGTTGGTGACGTGGACCTATCCCGATCCTTGGGGATAGCCCCTGAGCTTGCAGGGTACGAGTCCGACTACGACAACAATGCCGACGGATGGTACGACTGAGGGGGCATGACGCTTCGCTCAAGGATGCCTGTGGGAGATGCCGGAAGCTGGAGACACCTTTTGAAGACTAGCTACCGCTGCGTAGGCTCTTATTTCTGTTATTCCGCCAAGAGGCGAGTATTGATGTACTCCGAATAATCAGGACATGTAATAATCAGATTATCTTTCGTACTCTGATGCTTTATTTCGATGTATGACTGTGTTATTTATCTGTGATGAATGCCTGTGCGTGATAGCGTCTGATCCAGGGACTATCACGAGACAGAATGCTGGGTTTTCCGATTTTGAAAACCCAGGGCGTTACAGATGGTATCAGAGCCATACTTGACCGTAGCACGTGCCCTTAGAAATGGTCGTTAGAAATTAGGACTCTAAACGAAACTCTTTTGCTATATACCATTCTTGACTTATATTACAAAACTTATCCTTCTTTTGAAAAGTTCTAACTCTCCTGCGCTAACTAGAAATTTCTTCCGTGTCACAGGAGATGGCTCGTCAGGAGGTGGAGTTGCTCCCGGAGCACATGGAGGGACTCGCCCGTTGGGTTGACAGGGTCGTCCTCAGGCTGGGGATTCCCCCTACGCACGTCACCTACCGCGCTGAGGACATCCGCACGCTGTTGGGACCACTAGTGCTTTGCACGGTGGCCGTCCTACCCCACCCGGCACTTCCAGGCTTCCCCGGGATGCTCGAGCACAGCACTGGACTCAACGTCAGGAACGCTGTGGACACCGCCTGCAGCCACGTACTTCGCCACCTGCTGGCCAGGTACCGCGACGTCTACAGGACTGGAGACCTGAGGCTGATCCCTCAAGACTACTACAGAGTGGCTCCAATCGTGAACGGACTGCCAGACCCTTCAGCACTCTACGAGGAGGAGGTTGTTCAGGGACCTCTACGTGAGGCCGACGACACGCTCGTCACCACGGGGAGCTACCTCGTGGACCTCGACACTCACGCCCGCCGACTGAGCGAGCAGACGAGTGGACTCTTCAGCAAACTGGAGTACACCACTCTGGAGCTGAAGGAGCTTCAGCCCCGCACCCAGAGCCTGCTCGTGGAGAACCTCACCCTTCGCCAGCGAGTTGAGCAGCTCGAGCGAGGACTTCGCCACGCCAACTCTTTGGCAGTTCAGGCCGAGGCTGAGAGGGTGACCGCTCGAGAGGAGAAGATCTACGCTCAGGAGGATCTACGCAAGCAGGAGGCTAGGTTCACCCGTCTCTTCGCCAAGCTGGACCAGAAGGATGCCCAGTTCGCTGCCCAGGGGCGCAACTTGGTTCGTGAGAAGGCCAGAGTGACAGAGCTCGTGGAGGACCACTACAACAACACCGCCAACATCGCCGCACTCACCAGGACTTCCGTGTTCCTGCTGGACAAGTGCAAGCGGATGCTGAAGACTTGGGAGGACGCTGACTCACTTCGGGTGGACGAGCTTCAGGAGCTCAACAGTCTGCTACCCCCCGAGCGACAGCGGGCGATCCGCAAGGAGACCTTCAGGCTCCACCCATCCGCCCTCAAGCTTCACCTGTGTCCCCTGACCGACATGGCCACTCCGGTTGAGACCGACGAGGTGAGGGCCGCTCACTCCAGACTGCCGCGGATGTTCCCCAAGGACTTCCCCGATGAGGACTGTTACCCAGTGAGGTACAAGAAGTCCCGTTTCGAGTAGCGTGCCGGAGCTTGAGCATGCTATTAAGAGTAGAGTTGTAAGATAGGTAGTCTCCATGAGTCGTTCCATGCAGCCGAGAGCCTGTTCCGGTGCATGTTGAGTTATGAGTCTTTTCACACCTAGATGTGCACACCCTTTTGAGATCTTGTAACGCTATATTAGATCGTTGATGTGTGTGACCTCCAAGGCTTGAGTCAACCTCGAGGGAACTTATGTACTCATAATGGATGCTGGTTGTTTGGTCTTAATGGAGTTGTTTGCTCTTATTGCTTCTTCTCATTGAGTGTAGGATTTATATTAGTAGAAATACTTTCATGATTGTATATCAGACTCAATTTGTTGGTGAGAGACGTATCTGAGGTTTTCCTGTACCCTTGGTCGTGTTTTTCAGCAAGATGTCCATCAGGAGGTCCGGACGTCTATTGGGACGCTTTGAGGCTGCCGAGGAAGAGCAAGCCCCGCCAGCCCCGCCTGTCCGTGGCCGTGGACGTGGCCGCGCTCCCGTACGTGGACGTGGACGCGCTCGTGGACGTGGACACGCGCCTGTCCTGGGACGTGGTCGAGGCAATATGGTGCCACCACCACCGCCTCCGCCCATCGGACAAGGCGCTGAGGAGGAAGTAGAAGAGGAGGAAGCCGAAGGAGAGCCTGCGCCACACCCGGCTCCCCAGGGACGTGGTCGTGGCCGTGGAGGAGCACCTCCACCGCCACCGCCTAACCTAGCTGAGGTGATGGCCCTGCAGACACAGCTGATGCAGAGGATGGCTGACGCCATCGAGAACTGAGTCAGTGGGAACCGCAACGCCCCGTTGGAGGAGGACTTCGCCAAGAAGATCGAGAGGTTCATCCGTCTGAAGGCCCCTACCTTCAGCTACTCGGACGATCCCCTCGATGCCGATGACTGGCTCCGCGTGATCGAGACGAAGCTCGACCTCACCGCCTACACCGATGAGGAGTGTGTCGCTCTCGCCGTCCACCAGCTCGAGGGTCCTGCCAAGTCTTGGTGGGACAACTACTCCGAGACTTACCCGAACCCAGCATTCATCACCTGGCTGGAGTTCTGTGAGGTGTTCCGTGAGCAGTACCTGCCGAAGGAACTCATGATCCAGAAGGCTCAGGAGGTCCGCACCATGACTCAGGGTACGATGAGGGTGGAGGAGTACGAGAGGCACTTGATGAAAATGATGCGCTATGCCCCTGACGACACCACCACCGATGACAAGAAGCAGTTCTGGTTTCTGCGAGGCCTGCACCATGGTCTCCGCCAGAGCTTGAAGGCCAGCGAGCACAAGTCCCTTCGCCACCTGGTGAACAGGGCTATCGCGCTCGAGGAAGAACGCAGGGGGCATGAGGAGCGCATGAAGGGCAAGAAGAGGTTCGGAGATCGGGACCATGGCGACCGATCCTTCCAGAGGCCGAGGAGCGGACAGAGCAACCTGCTCCGCGGGAGCTACCGCCCGGGGAACAACCAACCCGGACGAGGCTTCGGAGGGTACCGTGCACCATACCCAGGAGGAAGGAGCAACTACCAGCAGCAGGGTGGTGGCTACAACCGCCCGCAACAGAGCGCGTCGAGGCCCAGCACTGGAGGTTTCGCCCCGACGTGTTACGCCTGTGGCAAGCAAGGCCACAAGTCGTACGACTGCCCCAGCAAGAAGGCCGCTACTACACCTGCCAGGGCACCAGCTCCAGGAGGGAGGCCACCTCAGGCTGCTCCCCAGCCAGCCGCAGATCGCGGAAGGCTCAACCTCCTGACTGAGGAGGAGGCTGCCGACGCTCCTGACGTCGTGATCGGTGAGTTTTTAGTTTGTGGCACTAAGGCTTTGATTCTGTTTGATACTGGTGCAACTAGTTCTTATGTGTCCTCTAACTTTGTAAACAAACTATCTCTCCCCATGACTCCCCGTCCGAAACCCATCATAACGAGCTCCCCGCTCGGAGATATTAGGTGCACTTTGCTATGCAAGGGAGTGGAGATGTTCATCAAGGGTCACAAGTTCCTCGGAGATCTGACCGTACTGAAGTCCAATGGGATTGATGTTATTCTGGGCATGGATTGGATCACCGCTCACAAAGGGGTAATCTCCTCGTCACCCCGACAAGTGACCTTGACGCACCCGAAGGGAACGAAGATCACCTTCAAGCCGCTAAAGTCTCGAGAAGTACCAGCTGTGTACAACCTCTCAACCAAGACAGTGGCCGATGTTCCAGTGGTTTGTGAGTACCTCGATGTCTTTCCTGATGATCTGCCGGGGTTACCCCCAGACCGCGACGTGGAATTCGTGATTAACCTTGTGCCAGGGACTGCACCCGTGGCACAGAGTCCTTACAGAATGGGCAAGTTAGAGCTGGCAACGCTGAAGGAGGAGTTGGAAGCTCTCCGTGAGAAGGGGTACATCCGTCCGAGTGCATCACCTTGGGCTTCACCGGTGATGTTTGTGCCGAAGAAGGATGGGACGCAATGGCTGTGCGTCGATTACCGCGCTCTTAATGCGGTAACCATCAAGAACAAGTACCCGTTGCCTCGCATTGATGACCTGCTTGATCAGTTGAGGAAGGCCAAGTACTTCAGCAAGATTGACCTTCGATCGGGCTACCATCAGATGAAGATTCGCCCTGAGGACATCTACAAGACCGCGTTTGTGACCCGGTACGGGCAGTATGAGTTCACTGTTGTATCGTTTGGTCTTACGAACACCCCTGCTTACTTCATGAATATGATGAACAAGGTGTTCATGGACGAGTTGGACAAGTTTGTCGTGGTTTTCATTGACGACATCTTGGTATTCTCGGAAACTGCAGAAGAACATGAAGAGCATCTGAGGATTGTGCTGGAGAAGCTGAGGCAGAATCAGTTGTATGCCAAGTTCAGCAAGTGTGAGTTCTGGCTAGAAGAAGTGGCTTTTCTTGGGCATGTGTTGTCCGGAGAGGGAGTTGCTGTGGACCCCTCAAAAATTGAGGCTGTATCGAAGTGGCAGACGCCCAAGACTGTGACAGAGATCAGGAGTTTTCTCGGAATGGCTGGATATTATCGCCGTTTCATCGAGAACTTCTCCAAGATTGCGAAGCCGATGACCGAGTTGCTGAAGAACAACACGCCATTCGTGTGGACAGTGAAGTGTGAAGCAAGTTTCCAAGAGCTCAAGACCCGACTCACCACAACTCCTGTATTGACGCTTCCGGATGACAACAAGGACTTTGTGGTATACTGCGATGCTTCGAGGCAAGGTCTTGGCTGTGTGCTGATGCAAGAAGGCAAAGTGATCGCTTATGCTTCAAGGCAGCTCCGAAAACACGAAGAGAACTATCCGACGCATGACCTTGAGTTGGCTGCTGTTGTTCATGCTTTGAAGATATGGAGGCACTACTTGATGGGCAACAAGTGTGATATCTACACGGATCACAAGAGTCTGAAGTATATCTTCACTCAGTCAGAGCTGAACTTGAGACAGCGAAGATGGCTAGAGTTGATAAAGGACTATGACCTCGACATTCACTATCATCCGGGCAAGGCGAATGTCGTGGCCGATGCTTTGAGCCGAAGAAGTTACTGCAACAACCTAATGGTGCAGAAGGAACAGCCAGAGTTGTACCTAGAGATGGAGCGATTGCGGCTTGACATTATCGAGAAAGGTCAGCTCAACGAGTTAAGGGTAAAGTACACCTTGGAAGACCAGATCAGACAAGCCCAGAAGAAGTGTCCTGAAATTGAGGAAGTGAAAGATCTTCTGACAAGAAGCAAGGCCCCTGACTACCGCGTTGATGAGCAAGACACGTTATGGTTGAAGGATCGCATATGTGTGCCTAGTGGAGAGGATATCCGGAAGACGATTCTAAAGGAAGCACATGAATCTCGATATTCCATTCACCCTGGATGCACGAAGATGTACCAAGACCTGAAGTGTCGGTTCTGGTGGGAGAATATGAAGAAAGACATAGCTGAGTATGTTGCCCGATGCGACACTTGCCAGAGAGTGAAGGCAGAACATCAGAGACCCGCCGGACTACTTCAGCCACTTGCGATACCTCAGTGGAAATGGGATGATATCAGTATGGACTTTGTGGTAGGTCTTCCCCGCACTCAGAAGGGGAATGACTCGATTTGGGTGATAGTGGACCGTTTGACCAAGGTAGCGCACTTTCTTCCGGTTAAGAACAAGTACTCTGTGAGTCAGTTGGCTGATCTCTACGTTAAGCATATCCTGAGGTTGCATGGAGCACCTCACACCATTGTGTCCGACCGTGGTGCCCAGTTCACAGCTCAGTTCTGGAGGAGTCAGCACGATTCGATGGGCACTCACTTGGACTACAGCACAGCTTTCCACCCCCAGACAGATGGACAGACTGAACGAGTGAATCAGGTTCTAGAAGATCTGCTGAGAGCTTGTGTGTTGACTTACAGCAATGATTGGGAGAAGAGTCTGCCCTACGCTGAATTCTCGTACAACAACAGCTATCAGGCGAGTTTGCAAATGGCACCCTTTGAAGCCCTGTACGGCAGAAAGTGTAGGACCCCGTTGATGTGGTCTGAGGTGGGGGAGAGGATCTTCTTCGGTCCTGCTTCCATTCTTGAGGCTGAGGAGAATGTGGCCAAGGTTAGAGAAAACCTGAAGATAGCTCAGAGCAGACAGAAGAGCTACGCTGACCCTAAGCGGAGGGATGTCTCCTTCGAAGTCGGTGACTACGTCTTCCTGAGAGTGTCACCGCTTAGAGGCACGAAGAGGTTCCACGTGAAGGGGAAGCTAGCCCCGAGATTCGTTGGACCCTTCCTGATCGTGGCAAAGGTGGGGAAACTTGCCTATAGGCTGGAGTTACCGTCTGACCTTGCCGGAGTGCACCCTGTGTTCCACATATCGCAACTCCGGAGGTGTCTAGACCCGAAGCTTGACAAGCATGTCTCCACCGATGCTATCGATCTGCAAGACAACTTGGAGTACTTGGAGTACCCAGTGAAGATTCTGGATTGGGCCGAGAAGGCTACCAGGAGCACCACCATTCGCCTCTGCAAAGTGTTGTGGAGCAATCACACCGAGCGAGAGGCAACGTGGGAGAAGGAGTCTGTCATGAGAGAGAAGTACCCGCACCTCTTCGAGACGGAGGTATTTTCTTAATCTCGAGGACGAGATTCTTTTGAGGGGGGGAGTCTGTAACATCCCTCAAATTTATTGAGGAATGTTAATAAATAAAAATGTGGATTTGAAATTTTCGATGATGTATTTGTGTGATTATCAAATTATTTAAGGATGTCTTCCTTTTCTCTCCTTTAATACCTAGATTTAATTTTGATTTAAATAAAATTTCTAGGAAATATAAAATGCTAGTGTGAGAAACTTGGAGTTCATTTGGTTTTATTTGGAGTTTATTTGTTGTGAGTTTCAAATTTGAATCCTTATTCAAATTTGAAACTAAATAGAAAAGGGGGTAAATAGATTTAGAAAAAGGAAAGGGGAGCTGCACTGCTGGGCCGCGAGCCCAAAGTCCCGAAGTCCGCCGAACCACCCTCTTCTCTTTTTCCTTGCGCACCGCACCTCCTCTCTCTTTCCCTCGAAACAGCCCGTCGCGGCCCAACTTCCGCCGGCCCGCCTCCCACCTACCGCGCCCGCGCTGAGCCCTGACGAGCGGGACCCGCGTGACGCAACCCCTGCGTCAGCGCTTCTTCCCCGCGTCACCCCTCTCTTTTCCGCTTTAGTGATGCCGGCGGCAGCCTTCCGGCACCGCGCCGCCCATGGCCGCCGTCGCGACGCACCAGCGCACCCTTCGGCGCATCCCGGCCGTCCACGCGTCCCGCGCTGCCCTCCGCTATAAGTAGACCGCGCCGCAGCCCCCGGGAAGCTCCCAACCCTAGCCGCCACGGGGAGCTCTCCCCTTCCGCCTTGCCGCCGCCCGCCGGAGGAGAAGAAGGAGGGAGAAGGGAGAAGAAGGCCAGGAGCACGCCCACGAGTTCGCCGTCGACCTCGCGAAGCCGAAGGCCCGCACGTAGGAGCTCGGGGATGCCGCGAAGCCAAGGACCGCGACGCCCCTGCTTCCTCTGCTCCGCGTCGCCGTCTCCTTCCTCGCCGACGACCCTGCTCCGTCCCACTTCACCAACGCCTGCACGCCGGCCCGTGGCCAGCAAGGTGAGGCCGCGCTCCCTCGCCCATTTGTGGTCGACCCGGCCTTCGAGCCGATGCGCAACGCGAGCACACCGTCGCCGACGCCGCCGCGCCGCCGCGCACGCGCTTTGGTGAAGCCGGCCTTCGTGCCGTGCTGGGAAGTTTCTGCAGGTGCCGCTGCCATCGCCTGATGCACGCGCACATCTCCGCTGCCTTCCTTGACATGCGTAGTCCCTCACGTCGCCGGAACGCCGGAGGCCCGTCGCCCCTTTCGCCGCGCCGCCATGGCCTTTGCCATGCCGGTTTGCCTCGTGCACGCGGCGACAGGAGGGAAAGGCGCCGCCTTTGGGGCTGCTTCGTGCTCGCCTCATCGCCGACCATCGCGCGCCCCCACACGCGCTTGTGCCTGGCCGCAGGAGCTCCGCACGCCGCCACCATGTCCACCGGCCCAAGCTCCGCCATGGCGGACAAGGTCCTGCACCTAGAAGCAAAGGGGCAAAAGCCCAGATTTTGGGGCCTTCTCGTTCACTAGGTGCTAGCCTACAGCTGGCTATAAGTCCCTTTAGAGCTAGCTAGAGATAATCTAGAGCTAGTTAAAAGTCTGCAATATTGTATATGCGTATTTTAATTTCAGAAATGTATTTTATCTTCGGAAAATCATAACAAATCCGTTTTAGCTCCGAAAAATATGAAACTTCTTTTGAAAATCTTCTAAAAATCCAAACTTTGTGCTAGACTAGAGGTTGCCTCTTTTTGGATCTTATTTGCTCTTTAACTTGGATTTATTGCTATTAGTAGCCGAGTTTATTTATTTAAATACGCTTCTAGGAGCTGCCGGAGCCGGAGAGCTGAACCAGGACTACGACGACGACCTCAGCTACGACGACCACTCGTACCCAGGTTCACGCCCGACCATCTTTGAATGCCCATTAGGCATGGCTATTTTAGAACTGCTAGTGCTTTATTTAATGCATAGAGATGGATATGATGAACCCATGCATAGCCTCTTTTACATACTTGTCCTTGATTGACCTACTACTGTTTACTTAAGCTAGATGATGTGCTGAGCTTGCTGTGCATGTGTTGGGATTATTGTGGTAGTTTCTTGGCGTGTGTTGGGAAAACCGGCAGGAGAAGGCGTTTTGGGATATTTTGGCGGGGGTGAGCTCGAGACAACCTGATCTGGGATCGGGGGCCAGGGATCGTCTTCTCGGACGTTGCCCGAGTTGGTACCAATGGCGGGTACACCGTTTTAGGAGCACAGGTGTTGGGGATTTTGTGATGACTTGGAGGATATGAGCTCGCCCCGGTCTGAAACCGAGTGGGTCGCCTGTTACACAGGACTTTCGTACACACCACCTCGCCGAGAATGGGGATAGGGCCGTTCGACCCTAGCAAGTGCGGTACCATACCTGCCAGCAGGATAGCGGGGTATCAGTGGGGGAGAGGTGGGAGTCAGTCCACCCTCTCAGTGTGACTCCCGTGTGGCCACACGGGGGCATTTTCACAGTTCTGGGGTGGTCTTCTGCGGGGGACCGCATCGAGACCCGGATGCAGGATGGAACCGTAACTCCTAGGTGTTCGCCCGGTAGGATAGGCTCGGTCGGCCGTACACCGCCCGGGTACTATTCCGAGATGGGTACTGGTGTACACGCTCTGCAGAGTTTAGATCTATATGTATAGCCGCGTCCTCGGTTATGGACATGCCCGTTGTTTCTCCGACTCTTACGTTTTGGGATTTCTACCTCCCCCTTATAGGATGAGTGTGATTGGTGAGCCGTGATTGTATTCGGGGAGAGGAGAGTTGCTCCCTCTACCTCGCGGATCCGGGTGCAACCATTGAGGTGCGAGGAGTGGGAGTTCTCGCACCGACCCTAGATGGAGATAGGTGATGGTGACGGTGATCTGGGTAACCAGATGTATCCGTATGTGGATGAGAGATATGGGATATGGTGAACTTATGGAGATATTACTCTATTTTTTTTGCTGCTGCTGCATAGGAAACCCTGCTACTACCTTGATATACTCTTTTCCCCTTAGAAATAGGCCACTTAAAGCTTGCATACGGTTGGTGACGTGGACCTATCCCGATCCTTGGGGATAGCCCCTGAGCTTGCAGGGTACGAGTCCGACTACGACAACAATGCCGACGGATGGTACGACTGAGGGGGCACGACGCTTCGCTCAAGGATGCCTGTGGGAGATGCCGGAAGCTGGAGACACCTTTTGAAGACTAGCTACCGCTGCGTAGGCTCTTATTTCTGTTATTCCGCCAAGAGGCGAGTATTGATGTACTCCGAATAATCAGGACATGTAATAATCAGATTATCTTTCGTACTCTGATGCTTTATTTCGATGTATGACTGTGTTATTTATCTGTGATGAATGCCTGTGCGTGATAGCGTCTGATCCAGGGACTATCACGAGACAGAATGCTGGGTTTTCCGATTTTGAAAACCCAGGGCATTACAGCTGCTAACACCAAAGGGGGCAAGTGGATCAAGGAACTACCCAATGCACTCTGGGGGCTTCGTACTTAACCTACCAAGCCAACTGGGCAGTCGCCCTACTTCCTAGTCTACGGCTCCGAAGCTATTCTACCCGCAGATGTGATGTGGGAATCACCGACAGTCGAACAATACGACGAAGGCATCTCAGAGGACAGCAAGCGGGTTGACATCGACAACCTCGAAGAAGCCCGCTGCGCCGCACTCGTCCAATCGGCAAGGTACCTGGAGGGTACCCGACGCTATCACGATCGCAACGTCAAGGAATGCTCCTTCAACGTTGGCGATCTAGTCCTCTGTCGTATCCAGAACACGAACAGACTACACAAACTCAGCTCGCCTTGGGAAGGTCCCTTCTTAGTAACCAAGGTGACCGGCCCGGGTTCCTATCGTCTCCAGACACTTGAACGGGAAGACATCAACAACTCGTGGAATGTCGACCAGCTGTGTTGTTTCTACGCGTAGTCGTTCGACTACTCATCTACGGGTCCAGCCTACACGGCTACTCATGGACTCCTTGCTGTAAGCGGCCCCTTGGTCCTAGCGCTAGTCTACGGACTACCCTCATCCAAGATCCAGCGTTAACGGCTACTCACAGATCCTGGGCTGTACACAACCTAAGGGCTTTGGCAGCGGTCTACGGACCCTCTAATCCTCTGATCCAGCTTCAACGGCTACCTACGGATCCACAGCTGTAAGCGGTCCAGGGACCCTAGCAGTTACTTTAGCCATAGGCGGCCTACGGGTCCTGGCGACTACCTACTTGTAATGGCCCTGGCCATCCAGGTGTACTCTTTTATCAGTAATAAAGTTTACTTCTACACAACTTGTTTACTGCGTCTCCTAACTAGACGGATCCTACTTCTTTAACGATTTGGTACTCTGCAGGCTTCGCTGCAAGCCGCGGCAACGAGTACTCATCACAATACAGAAGTGGAACAACTTCAATCATATTCAAACAAGTTCTTAACTACTTTGTTTGTCTTACATCGACTACCCTGTACATGAACTACTTCTACAGGTACATCTAATGAAGGTTCAGCTTATCGGCGACTTGTTCCGCGATAGGCGCCATCTCCTCCAGCAGGGTCTTGTACTACTCATCTGTGCAGTTCGCCGCAATACCTCCAGCCACCACATCCACTGGCGCCTTCGGGAAGTACGACTTCATGAAGGCGAGTACCTAGTTCGGTATTGACTTCGCCAAGTGTTTGATGTACGTCGCCAGGCGCTCGGGGGCTTCTTTTAGTCTATCCACCAGAGGCGCTATCTTGGGCCCGCCTAGATGTGGGACCAACAACCTTGCGATGGGGAGTGCGGCTTCTTCAAGCTCCTTCAGTTGCACCCGCAGCTTCTCATAGTCTTCGTTTAGCTTCTGCAGAGATTTGTAACAACGTACAAGGTCAATATCGGAGGCTTCACGAAGTTCCATCCATTTGACGCACTCATGGCGCATCTCTACGTACTGGTACTCAGCTACCTCTCGGCGGTCCATCTCCCGGTACACAATGTTCTTGAGATCTGTCTCAAAAGCCTTCAGCCGCTCAACGGACGCCTCAAGCTCTGTAGACAACTCGCCAACCGTGTTAAACTACACGAAAGCACTACAATAAGTACTCAATGATTATGGCGGAAGACGTACCTTTATTCTTCTGCCGAAGGGACTTGTTCTTCTGGGTCAGTTCATCCCACTTCGCTTGCATGTCTTGCACCTCGTTATGGTACTGGGCAAAGGCGCCGTCAAGTTTGGACTGGAGAAGTGCGGAGTGTTTTCTCGACTTGTCTAGCTCCTTCTCCAGTGCTTCAGCGCGGATGACTGTGTCACCATATCCCGTCAAAAGCTCGGATTTCTTTCGGGGTCTCTCTACAAGGTCCTGCGTAAAGTCACAGCCCCATCAATACTTAGTACTCACCACTACAAGACTACTAAGGGTACTCGCAACATACCTTGATCCATTGCTCTGTGCGACGCCATGACTTCATGTTCAGCGACACGACGGATGGATCGATCAGCTCGTCGTCCAACAACTCGAGGCCTCCACGGCTCGAGGTCCCAGTCTCCGGCATTGGCGCCAAGCGGAGCGGCGCTGCATCCTCCACCATCGCCTCGCGGATGACAACTTCAGTCCCTGACTCGGGTTGTGGGTTAACCCGTACCTCCACCCTTGGCTCGGGGGCTGTAGAAGTCGCCTGCTCGACAACTGGTTCAGCAGTCGCAGTTTCGACAGTAGCCGCTTCCATGGCTACTGCCTCGGGAATCACCGCTCCCTCGGCTTGCGGCCCTGTCGACATCAAGTCAGTTACATGTGGCAGCTACAGATATTCTTCATGACAAGTACTCATGATAGCAGGATACATACCTTCTACGACGGTGGCCTCTTCAAGTCTTGGCTCTACCACGGCTTCGACTTGTGGCGACGGCGAGGGTTCTCGCGCCTCTGTCGAGTGGTCCCCACCATCGGCAGCCGCACTGGTCTCCGCTTCGTCCCACGACAAGTTCGTGGATTTCCTGCACCAAGAAGTACTCAGTCAGCATCAAGAACAACGCGGTAAATGACTACTCGAGGACTTCGTATACTCACAGCGTTGACCGCACTACGGTAACCGTCGGAGCGCCCAGCAGACTGGCAATATCTACGATGCCAGCCTCGCTAGTAGTTCCTGCCTCAACTGGAGGCTCTTGCTCCCTCTCCTTCGGCTGCTCAACGGCAGTGGCCGCAGCTGGAGGAGGGTCTTGGACTTCTTCTGCCGACGGCTGTGGATGGCTCTCCACCGCTGCGGCTTGTTCTCGTGCCTCTCCAGGCACAATATCTTTGACAGCTGGAGGCGGGCTGGTATTTCTTCCAAATGACGCCCCCACTTTGTCCCAGACTTCCTCTTCCTCATCCTGGACAGCGGGATCCGGGGAAGGGATGTCCTGCAACAACACATTTCAAGTCGTCAGCAATAGACTACTCGATAAAGTATTCGACTACTCTAGTCACGGTACTCACCTCTTGTCTAGTGGTCTCCGACACCTTCAACTTCTTCACAGCGCGTTTCCGCGCCACGTTGCGGGGTCTCCTCGGCGGGAGCGGCAAGTCCGCCTCAAGACTGGACGGACGCTCGACTACCGGGACATGCGGCATTCTAGCTCGACTAAACCTAGAGCGGAGCTGGAAGCGCTGCTGTAGCGTCTCTTCATCTTCATCATCGGAAGTATCCACGATGACGACGGCATCGTCATCCTTGCTGACTACTCGTCGTTCCTTTGCTTTTGGCCCCGCCTTCCCCTGAAGCTGCTTCTCAAACTGCAGGGGTGCTGGCGGGACGGAGATGTACTTCTTGAGGTCCTCCTACAACACCAAGCAAGCATCAAGTACGACTACACGTGCTACTAGTACTCGTGGGGCTCTAGCCACGACTACTAACCTCATATGGCGGGCGCGCTGCAGAGTACTCCTCCACAGGACATGGTGTGAACGGGGGCATATCTTTGAAGATTCTCCCCAGCCTCTCAATGATGATGTCATCATCGATTTCCTCACCGGGCATCCATGAGGTATCTTCAGCGCTGGTGTACTCGTAGCCGAGAGTGTCTCGTGCCATCAGTGGCTGCACTCTCCTCTTCTTGAAACTGAAGGCCACATGCTCGGCCCTCAAGGCCTTGATCTTCTCTAGCAGCGCAGGCTACTGGAGGCCTTCCTGCATGGTGGGCTCTGAGTTCCACCACGGCGCATGCTTCGGCTGATGCCCGCTCGGCTTTGGCAGCTCCGGGTGGTGGTTGCTTATGTAGAACCATTTCGACTTCCAATCTTGATTGGAGTCTATCAGCTTGTACGGCAGATACTGCCCGACGGCATCTTCACGCATCTGCACCCCAGCACCTCCAACTACTCGGGGGTCATCCGCGCTCGGCTGGGGCTTCAACCGGAAGAAATTCCGGAACAGGATCCAGTGGGGCTTGATCCCCACAAACGCCTCACAGAAATGCACAAAGATGGAGACATGGAAGATACCATTGGGGTTGAGGTTGAGGTACTCGATCCCATAGTACCGGAGCTTCCCTTTGAAGAAGTCACTCGCAGGAAGGGCGAGTCTGCGCTCTACAAATCACGCGAACATTGGGATCTCGTCCGGATTCTTCTCGATCGGGTACGGATCTCCAGTGGTGACGCGCCACAGGTCCATCTCCTTCTCGCGGAGGAACCCGCTGTTGACCAGGGCGAGGAGGTCCTCGGTCTTCAGCTTTGCCTTCTTCCACTCCTTCGACGGATTCGGGGAAGTGGAGGGGGCGGCGACGACGACGATTGACCGGCATCACCGGCCTCATCGCGGCTCCTCTTCTTCGACGCGCCGGTCTTGGTGCTCTTCGACGGTGACGCCTTCATCCTCCCAGTCACAAGTGTTTTCACTCATATTCGCTCGGGGGCTACGGGGGAGGGCGGACTATGGCAGCGGCATGGAAGTAGATCTAATCTACTCAGCGGTGGTGGCAGCAGCAAGAGTGAACGGAGGAGACGATTCAGATCTAATCTCAAAGATTGCAACTGCTGGAAGTGAAAAACCCTAAGGGGTTGTGTCGTATGGACATCCCTAGGCCCACTAATCAGGCGGGTACCAGGACCGACTACTGTGTGGGCCCCTGGGACTACTCGACTTGGGCTACACGGTACAAGACGGCGTGGAGCACAAGGCAACCAGAGGGCTAGTACTCGTTTAGGAAACTAGGCATGTCCGGATCCATGTAGAGTACTCCTAGCCGTGTGCAACTAGATCTCTCTCCCTCAAACCGACTTGTAACCCTACCTCCCAGACTATATAAGGCGAGGTAGGGACCCCCTATCTCCTATCCGCATCATCTTGTAAACACACCCAATCAATCCAGAGCTACGAAGCATACAGGACGTAGGGTATTACGCACCTCGCGGCCCGAACCTGTCTAAATTGTGTGCCACGTGTCTCTCCTTTGAGTTCCCGATCTTGGTGAGACCATAAACATCTACCTCAGCTACTCCCCTTGGTAGGTTGCCGGGTTAAAACACTGACAGTTGGCGTGCCAGGTAGGGGCTCTCGTCGAAGATCTCATGGCGAACTCGACGACTTCAATCATCATCAAGCCAACTGCCGCATTCAACCGCGGCGACACCTTCGTCTTCAGCTCCTGGGTCTGCACCGCTGACAGCGCTGGATCGCCAGCGCTACCTCGCCATGACCCCGAACCCGGCACTACGTGAAAAACTCACTTTGGTAACAGGCATAGATTGCCTTTAGTAACGGGCAAAGCGCCCGTTACCGATCAAGTGTTACAAATGAGCCTAGAAAGGTAACGGGCAGATGCCCGTTACTGATAACACATTATTCGTAACGGGCATCAAACAACGACCGTTACCATAACTAGCCACCGGTCATGTGAAATGGCTGTTTCTCTGGGCCCACAGGGAACTTTGGTAACGGGCACCAAAACAGAGCCCGTTACAGTAACTCAATATCGGAAACACGTGATGTGTACCTGCATCTCCTCTATCTCGACAAAATGAGACGCGTCTATTTCACGCGCGTCTCAGCACAACTAGGATTCGTAACGGGCATCAAACAACAACCGTTACCACAACTAGTTACCGGTCACGTGAAAATGACTGTTTCTCTGGGCCCACAGGGAACTTTGGTAACAGGCACCAAAACAGAGCCCGTTACAGTAATTCAATATAGGAGACGCGTGCTGTGAAACTGCGTCTCCTCTGTCTTGACGAACGGGCCAAGTTCTGGGGCCCACCGGTCAGTATTGGTAACGGGCTTTTACGCTGCCCGTTACATTGTTGGCATGTTTGTAACGGGAGTTCCGAATGAAGCCCGTTACTCACTGATCAGTGTTTGTAACGAGCTTTAATTATCGCTCGTTATAGATATGTAGGCCACCCCTACAGTAACCTGCTGCCTGCTTGCCGGCTGCATCTTGGAACCAGCCAGGATTTGGCAGCCATCAGGGGTTGCATCCCAGAACCAGCCAGGATATGACTAAATTCACAGAAATTAGATCCAGCATCCAAATTCACAGAAATCCACATAATTCACATCCATCATATGACAAAATTCAGCATCATCATCATACAAGTAAAGAAGCATCACAGGCTTGATAACAATATCACAACCATAGTTAACTAGCTTGACAACAATATCACAAAATTCATGGGACAAGGAGGAATGCAAAAATTTCCTAAGAACCATGTACAATATTAGCCCACACAGTTTCATCAGCATAAAATTTTTCGTCGACTGCGATCACCTGTTCCATGAGGAATGTGGCAATTCTATCACAAACATAGACTAGCGTGTTGTGGTGGAGAGGATGCTCATCTATCCCTAATCTCTGGATATAACAATGTCACCAGTCAGCGCACATATATAGGTGGTTAAAAAACATGTGCAGTGCTAATAAGCAAGAACTGTGCTCAGTTGCAGGTTTTACAAATGAAGATCCCAAGAAAGTACCTCCATATCTGGGCCTCTATCTTTTAATTTAAGCATGTGTAAGCACAATAGAAGCCACAGAGTTTGGATTCAGCAGGTTGTTGGTGGCACTGCAATAAATGTACAAAGAAAAATAGTGGTGATCGAGAAGAAATAAACTCAAGCTTTAGTACTAGCTTCCACAGGAAGGAAATAAGTGGTATGTACCTTAACATCTTTGACATGTTCCAAGGTGCTGCGGGGCAACTTCTTGTTGGCGCAGTAATGTTCCCAACCCCTACAACGAAACATGCAATAATGGTTAGGGCACTATTAATTAATATACTCTGCACAGTTTGTTGAGGAATGTCCGCAGGTTAAGAAAGAAATAACTTACTCATTAATGATTAGTTTGAAAGGGGTAGTATCAGTCTTAATGCTCTTGAATGAATCAAGATAGTAGACCTTCTGCTGCTTCAGAATGATCGCCACTGCAATCCAGTGGTTCCTACTGAGATAAGCGGTATGGATGAGTTTCTTTTTAGCATATAGTTTGAAGGCACGGTGCATATAGGACACAGAGAAAGCAAGAGTGTCATCTGTGCTGGTCAACATTGTCGAGCAAAGGCATTCAGGATCAAGGAAGCCAACTGCAGCGCCCGTCTTCTCAACTTCTACAGCCATATTCCTATTAGTAAGAAAAAACAAAGTGTAAGGAGGCAAAATACATGGTAAAGATGATGTGAGGCAAAAAGCACATTTCGATAGAGAATGATTAGTGAGAAGAAGATTAAATTTTCAAGCAACTTACAGGATGAAGCAGCGGAGAAGTACCAGATCCAAAGCATCCAAGTTGAAGAGATCATACAAATCACTGAGTGGCACAGGTATCTGCTCGAGTCCGTTTGACGATTCGTCTCCTCTCTTAGGCCATGCATTGGTCCCGGGCCGAAGTGCGACCATAATCGGAGAATCATCATCTAACTTAGCACGTTGCATGTAGAATGTGTGGAGATCTCTGGTACAAGGAGCAGCCATTTTGAGATCATCACCACTGAGAAGGCTCTTTCCGAATTTGTAATTTGGGTTAACCATAGCCCAAGGATTCTTCTTGGTGTTTCTCTCAGATCGCTTTGGGTTAGTCATAGCCCAAGGATTCTTCTTGGTGTTTCTCTCAAATCCCTTTGGGTTAGTCATAGCCCAAGGATGCTTCTCGGTGTTTCTCTCAGATCGCTTTCTAGTAGGCATCTTAGAGGTTTTATTTACAATAATTTTCTTTTCCTGTTGCTTTGAGATGGCTGAAGAAGGTTTCTTAAGGGCTTGCTTGCCTGCTGTAGGTGGTGTAGAGCTTTTATTTTTGGCAAGTTTCTTTTCTTACAGCTTTGAAATGGCTGAAGGTTTCTCAAGGGCTTTCTTGCCTGCTGTACGTGGTGTAGAGATTTTATTTTCGGCAAGTTTCTTTCCTTGCTGCTTTGAAATGGCTAAAGGTTTCTCAAGGGCTTTCTTGCCTAGTGGTGTCTCACCAGGAGCAATAACAGAGGTATTGGGCCCAGATGTACCTACAGCTTTCTTCGAAATGCCGTCGATAGATTTATCAGCACCAGCCAACACATCACTCTGGTTGCCTGGTAATGGTGGTGTCTCACCAGGAGCTATTACAGAGGTATTAGGCCTAGATGTACCTGTAGCTTTCTTCGAAATGTCGTCGTCAGATTTATCAGCATGAGCCAACATATCAATCTGGGCTCCTGCTTTGGCATGATTGTTTTGAGCACTTTCATTTGGGGGTGTAGGTTTTGTTGTTTCATGAGGAGGAGAAGGAGGAGAAGGAGGTGGGGATGGAATATTTGGTGTATCTTGCGGATGTGGGGATGCAAGTTTTTCTGTTTTTTCAAGATGACGAGGAGGAGGTCCGAATGGAATGTCTTGCGGATGTGGGGATTGAGGAGGAGGAGGAGGATGTGGGGAACCATGTGAGTAAGGAACCTGTCCCGTACTCTGTGAACTACAAGGAATCTGTACTGTAGCATGTGAAGGAGATTTATATGTTGGTGCTCCCTTGATGTGAATCCGACAC
Source organism: Cenchrus fungigraminus (assembly GCA_036936925.1). Classification (NCBI taxonomy): domain Eukaryota; kingdom Viridiplantae; phylum Streptophyta; class Magnoliopsida; order Poales; family Poaceae; genus Cenchrus; species Cenchrus fungigraminus. The sequence continues at coordinate 55,153,925 of CM072778.1, forward strand.
CTTCTCCACTGTAACCTCTATCCTTTAGCTTGTCGGAGTGTCATCACCTCATCATTAGGAGGGTATTCCACCAGTTCATCCGCAAAGATATCATATACAAAGAGCACTTGAACCACAACACAGTCTTCATGAATCGGGACTGTATGTAGCGTAGTCTGCTCTGGATGAACAAGACCAATTGCAGCCTCACATTGAAGACCCTGCCACGTGATCCATAGGCCACAATGTGTGGGTTCAGTCAACATGCCTATAAGGTCTTGCTGTGTACGATCGTCACAACGCACCTCCGTCATCAAGTCTGCAGTGCCATCGATCAAACCTATATTATCTGTGAATGCACAGCTACTCTTCAGTGTGGCGGGTGAAGGGCTTGCGCGATTGGACACTGGTCACAACACCACTTGGTGACAACACAACCTCTTTAGTAAACTGTTCTGCATCTGCATGTTCTGCATCTGCATGTTCTGCATCTACATCTCAGCCACCAGTTCTTGCTTGATTTGTTCCTTTATCTTTTCCGTATCAACTGATGCGTCAGTCTTCGTCCTCTTCCTCTTCCTGTACATGGAAGTGTGCTGAGGCCATGCATACTTCCAGCCCTGGTAGCTGGAGACACCACGCACGCGACCTGGTTGTTGAGGGCGGCCTAAGCACTGACTTAGCACATCATACTCCCTCTGCCCTGCCATTCCTGAAGATTCTGCACATGCATTCTTCTCCTTGATGTCTGCAGTCACTTTTTCAGTTTCTTTGTTGTTGAACACTATCACGGCAACACGATCTTTAATCACTAGCTTACTCCTTGCTCACAGCCAATTCTTGGAATGATCGTCAGGGTAGGCGTCATATGGGTTGGGGATCCCAGCTGCAGCTAATTATCTGTCCTCTTCCTCCCATTGTTCTAGTTTTACAGTATAACCAGCTGGACCCATGCTGTGCTCGCTTGTGTTCCGGCTTCGGAGTTCTTTGAACTTGACACTAGCAGATGAGGCTTGCTCGGTTTCCTCCTGTTTCATGAACTCCTTCCACTGTTCCGGGACGATAAACGGGTGCCTTGTAAATGGCTCAAGTCCTTTTCGGATAAAATCTTGCCTAAGCTGAAATCTGAATTGTCTCCATGCCTTGGCTGCTGTCTTCCAAAAAAGCTTGAATGCCTGTGGTTTCACACCTTCTTGGAACGCCAAGTGTTTCTGCACATGCTTATCAAACAAGTCCCACTTTTCATCATTGCTTAGTTCTTTGAATTCAGGCAAGTGCAAAGGTATCTTTTGTCTAGCAACGAGCCTCGCAAGCGCCCTGAACCTGCGCTTTTGAGTCAATGGTACTGGCATCCCCATTATGTCGACCTCAGTGACTATCATTGTGTCACTTGGCCACTTTGTGGATGTCCTTGGCGCTCTGCCTCGGTGCTGATCCCCACCCACCTGGTCTTGTTGTGCACTAGCAGTGCCATAACCCTCTTCTTCATCTTGTGGCCCAGGTCTATAGCCCTCGTCAGATTTATCCTGTGAATTAATAGTCAAAGGATTTTGAGAAAGGTCAGCTCAGTGTCCAAGAATAGCACAAAAAGCAGACCATACTACTAGCTCTCCCAGGAGACATGCTACAACAGGAGACACGTAGAGCACATTTTTAGTTAACCATGCTTAGCAGCTAAGCATGAGAAAACACATAAGAAAACAATTACAGTAGCTACTTTAGCCCACTATAATATCATTGGTTCTATGGTAAACTATTAACATAAATGCAAAATTCAGTAACCAAAAAATTAGTTCAGGCAATGCGACCTTACCATTTTAAAGAGGAAGATGCAGGCTGATTCTGTTGCTGATGAGGTACTTATTCAACTTGGAGAGAATGTGCACATGTACATAGGAACAAAAGTAAAACCAAATATAAGAGTCAATTTAAAGGGAAATGCTAAGTATGTATATCATCAACAGCTAAGTATGTCCACATGTACTTATACAAAGGAGCCACAGGGTATGCCGGGTATGCACCGGCATACCCTGCAATTCCCACTGAATTGTTGTTAATTTTACAATTATTACCGAGTTGGTAGAATGGATTTACCGAATTGTATAAGACATTTTTAGAGTGGCATACCATAAACTCAAATCCTAGATTCGCCACTGACCTTGTCACTGTCGGGGCGGAGGGATCTCTACTCCTCATAGCTGCCTGCTCGCCGCCATGTCCTCGTCCTTGTGTCGACCTCGTGGCTGGATCCCTCCTCCTCCTCCTAGTCATCGTCGTCGTCATTGTCGCTGGATCCCTCCTCTAGTCGTCGTCGTCATCGCCGCTGCTGGGTCCCTCCTCCAGAGATCTCGCTGTCAGAGGTGTGGTGCGCGTCACGCCGAGCGTGGTGTGGCGCGCGTCTCAGTGAAGGGGTGTAGTGTGCATCGCGGCGTGGGGGGAGGTGAGGGGGACGAAGGTGAGCGGGAGAAAGCGGCGGCGGCGGCGCGAGGGGAGAGTGGGAGGAGACTGCGTGAGGGAGGCGTCCTTCCCTACTAACCTAGCGCGAGTGGGCTTGTGTGGGCCTTAAAACGAGTAATGTAGTCAAGTAATACTCTGCTACTAGTATATCATAAACATGAGATAAAAAAATCTAATTTTAAGAAATTTGGTTAAACAAGTGTGGCTGTTGATATTTTATTCATATACTAAATTACTAACTATGAATTTTTCGTATTTTTTACGAATTTTAAGTGATGTTTATGGGCTCTAATATGACATGCATCACAAGTACACATCACCAAGCAAACAAGTGTGACTGTTGATATAGCATCACATGTTCACATATGACATGCATCACAAGTTCACATCACCAAGCAAACTAACTCATAACAAACATATTCACATCTGACATGCATCAGCAGAGCACATCACCAAAATAAGACTGCATCAGCTGGGCGCATCACCAAACTAGATTGTAGCTGCAAGGGAACTAGTTAGCTAGATGGCTTCTTTTGTGTTGCTGCCCCAAGTTCAGCTAGCCTTGTCTCTAGTTTTGCAACTCTTTCTGCCAGCTCAGCATTCTTCTTTAGATGTTCAATCTCCTGCCTCTTTTGTGCGGCTTTAAGCTGCTCATCCTGCTTGTCGATTCCTTTCCAGATGTAGTCAATGTCATCCCGAGTAACAGCACGTTCCTAAAACAAAGGAAAATTATATTGATGCAAGCTTCATAACAGTTGTAACTTACAAGAAAGTTGTTTAGCTCTAACTGGTTTCAAAACTTGCCTGCTTCTCTTCAACCGATTCCTTGAGCTTGTTGATTTCAGTCCAAATCCTGTCAATGTCATGTGCAGCAACTTCCTACAACAAATGGAAATTGATGCATTAGAACAATTGATCAGTGAAGATGTGAAGGTACAAGGACAAATCGTGCGTGATGGTTTCAGAACTTGCCTCATGGTCTTCAGAATCGTCGCCGGAGTTGTTGCCAGAGTCGTCACCGGAGTTGTTGCCGGAGTCGTCACCGGAGTTGTTGCCGGAGTTGTCACCGGAGGAGATGAGGTCTACCACCACTCTTCTGCCTGGGTCATCGCCGGAGGAGTCCGCGCTCACCTCAATGCGCGTGGACCGCTTCTTCCTTCACGTCGAGGAAAAAAACCCTGCCTCTCCATGGCAGGCGTCGCTGGAGTCCGCCAACTTGGCCCTTGCGCACGTGTACGGCTTCCTCCCCCGGGCCGACGAAGAACCGGCCTCTTACATGGAGCGCCGAGAAAGACGCACGGGGGCGGCGCGCTGGGACGGCTCCTCTTCATCACCGCGGAACCTCACTCTCTTGGCGGGGGCGGCGGACAGCACCGAGGAAGACTGACGGGGACGTGGCCGCGGGGCCTCCTCCTTGCAGAACCTCCCCCTAGAGTCGCGGGCCATCCCTGCGACGGAGATGAGGCTGCGACGGAGACGAGGAAGGCGGAAGGCGAGGTGGAGCGTTTATTAAAAAGGTTCAGATGCACAAATGATACGCTGATTAACAACCACCCGTCGCCAATGAACGGGCGGGGCCAGGTCTATTCGAATGAAGAACAGTTTGCTTTTCCCCTTTTAATCTGCAATCAAATTTTGTATCACGTATTTCTCCGTCATCCGTAATCCAAATTTGATGATATTTGTTTCTGAATTTTTCTAAAATCAACATGTATTCATTTATGACATTTTTTTGTATGTAATTCCATTTCTTGGATGTTGTTTATACACCTTATCTTGTTCCTTATAAGTACAACATAGAAATAATATTTGTTTTACACAACCATTACTAATGAAACTTTGCATTTCGTAATCTTATGGTGAACATAAGGTTATGTTAAAATTTCAAATGCATATGAGTTCGAACATGTTTTAAAGTGTGGAAAACTTCAATGTTGAAGTAACATTCTAAGAAACTATGTGAGAGATCTAGACATTTGTACACAAGTATAATCTTCCGTTTTTGAAACCATTTGAATTTTTGTAGACAAGCATAGGGACCTAAATTATGTTGCCAAGTCAATTTGTACAATTTTTAGAACACAGTAAGACGTTATTATAATTATTATATCGTAAATAAGAGATAAAAATCTAATTTTAAGAAATTTGGTTAAACAAGTGTGGCTGTTGATATTTTATTCAAATACTAAATTACCAACTATGAATTATTCGTATTTTTGTACGAATTTTTTGGTGCTGTTTATGGGCTCTAATATTTGAGGGAAGCAAGTTTCAATTCAGAAAAAATAGTATCGGGCCCACGCGTCAGCATCAGAAGCCTATATAAAAAAGATAACCGTTTCCTGCCCGACCGACAAAGGCGATGCGGGTAGACTAACCCTCATCGCCAACAAGTGCTCCATTGTCTGAAATGCCCCTGACCGAATGAATATCCATACGCCCCGGCCCCCTTCTTCTTCCCCGATCTGAGCTCCACCGCCGCCGCCTGCCCGTGCTTCCCCGCTGTCGCGCACATGTCGCACTACGCCGATTCGTCTGGAGGTGCACGTGCGAGGAGCAGGGTTCAAGGTTGCCGGAGCAGCCGCAATCACTCCATCGGTTTGGATCCAGTCGGTGAGCTAAGCGGCTTTCCACTGGTCCCTTGCCCGGACTGTGGTATGGCTCGGGTGGTGGAGGGGCGGACGCAGAAGGAAGGTGAAAACCACGGTCGTCTTTATTTCAAGTGTGCAAGGAACTCGATGAGTAGTCTGCTGTGTCTCCCAAATATGGGTTAGGGTTCTTATGTGCTTTTGATTCTGCAGTACACCAAGAATTGTGGATTTTATCGTTTCCACAAGGAGTATCTCCAGATGCTGAAGGATGCTGGCGTCATTGTTTTTCGACCGTCGAACTGGGCAGACGTGGTCGATGAAGTAGTTGATTCAGTGGAATGTCAAATTGGGAGCGGTAAGCAGAGGCAAGCACTGGAGGACAAGCAGAGGAAGAAAGCACTGGAGGAGAAGATAGACAATGTGATCTGGAAGATGAACTTGATTATTGTGGCTGTTATTTGTGTAGTATTTGGATGTTTACTGGGGATGTATGCTGCGAAGAAGTAATTCTGATGTTAAAAGTGGTGCTTTTGCTTCATCTGTGTGGATGAAGAATGAAAAATTTGTCACAGATGACAAACTTAAATATATGAATGAAGAATGGATGGAATGACAATTGGGTCACAAATCTTAATGTGTCACACATTACAAAATTCATCCATTCATATGTGCTGACATTTCATTGCAGCACGAGGAAAAGGAGACGCGGATTAACACAAACAGAGTAACAAACTTCTGGCATAACTCTGGCATACACATTGCAATTCATTGTGAACTGCTGCCATATATAGACACAAACAGAGTAACAAACTTCTGGCATACACATTGCAATTCATTGTAACCTGCTGCCATAGACATTGCAATGCGTTATAGGAGACATGGATTGATCTACCCGCGTCTCTTAGATATACTAGTTCAACAAACACACAGGAGGAACACATTAACAGAGGAACAAACACACAGGAGGAACACATTAACAGAGGAACAAATTAATTAAGCAGAGGTAGTCACCTCTCTCAAGGTCCCCAGCCAAGATATGGATCTTGAAGGCGTAATCCTTCACGGTCCTCTGCAGTGGATCATTGGGTGCTGGGAACCCGAGATGAACGGCCACCTGTCGAAGCCTCTTGAAAGCTTCGCGGAACAAGTTGACTGACCAAGTGGCTTCGTCAGCAGTTAGTGCAGGAGCAGAAACGACCTCCACGGGCTGCGGCGCCGGCAGCTCCTCGGGCTCGTGGGGCGGGGGCGGCGGCACCTCCTTGGGCTCGTGGGGTGGGGGGCGGCGGCACCTCCTCGGGCTCCTCAGGCGCTAGCGCCGTCCCCTCCTTGATGAGCCGGCGGCGGCGGCTTTCGTCATCATCATCCTCCTCCCTTCCCCAATTCCTGGACGGCTCACTTGACGATGCCATGCGCTCGCTTAAGGAAGAAGAAGCTCTTGGATTCACTTCTTGGTGACCAGAGACGGTGGTGCTGGGGTTTTCTTGGTGGCGCAGTTGACGAATTTCTTGGCTGGTCGGGGATTTATAGTGACAAGAAGGGGAACCGTCAAGCGGCCGGTCATGCGCCTCGGAACCCGTGTACACTCAGGAGAGCTCTTGGCCACAAAAGAGGCATGTGGTCACAATGAGACGTGTGATTGTTCATATTTTATTCAAATACCAAATGCCCAACAATGAGTTGTTCGATTCTCAAAAAAAACTATGAATTATTCGTATTTTTATTAATGTTTAGGTGCTGTTTTATGGGCCCTAATTTTTGAGGAAAGCAAGTGTCATTTGAAAAAAAGTGTCGAGCCCACGCGTCAGCGTCAGCAGCCGAGTATAAAGAAGGTAACCGTTGCCCGCCTGCGCACCAGCCAACAAAATGACGCGGTTTGCTAACCCGCGTCGGCCGTGACTACAGTATCCATTTTGCAAAATGAATATTCAACCGCCCCCCCTCTTCTTCTTTCCGAATGGATAAGCGCAGCACTTTCCTTAAAAAAAGCGCAGCACATGACGCTTTCCTCATTTCTCACTAGGGTGAGAGGAGGCGTGGAGACAGAGACGACGATGAGCGCCGGCGAGGGGCCAAGCAGCGGACGACCCCACGCACCCGGGATCGAGGAGAACCGGAACGCGAAGCGGTGCCGCAACTGGATCCGCGCGCGTGCCGGCGAGATGGCGGCGAAGAGGGAGACGATGTGAGCGTCGGAGAGGGGCCAAGCAGCGGTGGAGTGAACCCAATGCCGGAGATGAGGGTCCTCGACTGGATCCTCTTGGGTTCCGACGAGGGGCCAAGCAGCGGCAAGGAGGAGCGTGCCGGCGAGGGGGCAGCGAAGTGGGCGAGGTGCCTGCCTCACGTCTGCGAGCACTAGTGTCTGGCAACAACGAAGAGGGGTCGAGGGAGCGGTGAAGGTGTAGAGGACCTCATCTCTGACTCTGGCAATGACCATGATGACGGCGAGGCAAGTTTCTTTGAATCTCACTACCTTTTTACTTGTTCTATAGATGGAGCTTGAGCTAGCTTGACCCTGAGCTTGATAACGTTAGTGCCTATGATGATGTCTTCCATGCTTGTCATGATCTTATACCAAGTTCTGAGGCAAATCAGTTCTGAACTAAGTTCTGCTTTTACTTGTCACACCCTGCTATGAAGCCTAGGATAATTTTCAAGTTCTTATATAATTTTCCTATGATGATTATTGTACTTATACTAAGTTCTGAGGCAAATTAGTTATGAAACTATGTTATTCTTATACCATGTTTAACCCTGTTTCAGGCAAAACTCTATGAGTCGCGAGCAGAGCTTGAGTTACTTCTAAACCTTAATGTCTGGGATTATGTGAAACCTGAGTTTGAAAAAATCACAAAAGAAGTGAACATCCTCATCAAAAAGGCTAAGCACATAAGGAGGTACAAGTATACTACTGAACAAAATCTGGAGCCCATTGAAGATGCGCTCGAAGGGCTTCAAGAATCCTTGGTTGCTTACGAAGAGGCTGCAAAAAGAGCCAATCTTGATGGGTGTGAGACATGGGTACCCCTGGGTCCCTACCGACCAGGCTCACGGCCGTCCCCGACAAGTGGGTCCAGCCTACCAGAAGACCCGCCGACCTGATAGTGGGCCCAACCGACCTAGTTGAAGGCCCACACGACCTCTTGAAGACCTTCCAGAAGATTCTAGACGACCTTATCCATAACGACATTGAGACTTGGCGTGCAAGACAAGACAACGGTGGATTCCGACCAACCAGATCGGTGAATATGGCAAGTGTTGTAATCAACTAGACTTAGGTCTCCGGGTCGTAACCGACCAGGAGTCTGGGAACCGACCTTGTCCGCTGGCCAATATAAGGCGGGCAGGGCGACCCCTTGTAACAAGACGCAATCCTCAAGCAATCTACACCAGCAACTGGACGTAGGGTTTTACTGTCCGGAGGCCCGAACCAGTATAAACTCGCCGTGTTCTCTGTGTTCCATGTGCTCATGCGCAACCTTCGAGTTCTTAGCCCTAGATTCCACCCGCCGAACAAATAAACCACTGGGATTAACCCCCCTGTGGGCTGTCTAGATCTAAACCTCTGACAGTTGGCGCGCCAGGTAGGGGTGAATCCAGGGTTCTTCGTGCAACTCGATGGCTTCGTCAAGCGGCGTCATCTTCCCCGAGAGCATGGCGGACTTCCTCGCCAATCCCGTCGACATCTGCTTTGGCTCTATGCCGGCGGAATCCACCGCTCCAGCCACCTGCCTCGTCATCGAGGGCAACACGGTCACCTCCAACCAGCAGGTCGGATCTGATCTGCTGGAGGAAACCCACGCACCCACTCCTCGCGACCTGATCGTGGGGCTCGATCGCGTCGAAGACATGCTCTCTGACACGATCAAGGTCTGTGAGCGCGTCAAGCGCCCTCGCAGGACCTCCGCACCCTCACCCCGCATGCCTCTTGGTCTGCGGAACGCAGCTCATGTAGCGACCCGCTACATAAAGAACAAGATCCAGATCGAATCTGGACCCAAGATCCCACCTCGTGGAAACTGCAGAGGTCATCTCAACGACCCTTGCCCTATCCACGAGAAGTCCAAACACACGGCTCGCCAGTGCCGTGTGCTCAAGAAGCTTCGGCGACCTCTCATCACGGCTCACCGCCGCCAGATCAATCGCAAGCCGTCCCCGGATCGCCTCGCGTTCCAGATCGCCCGAACGACCATCTCTCCCAACTATCCGGGTGAGGTGTTTGAGATCCCGGACCGAGAGGTCCTCGTGGTCTCCGCCGACGTACCTCCTCAAGCTGGCGAGACTGACAAGCAGGGCATACAGCGCGAAAACGCCAATGCTACACGAGCCATGCGCCGGCAGCAGGAAGTAGATGCAACCGCCGTAGCTGGGGGTCAACCCGCGGGCAACGTCGTACCAGGTGCCGGTGGCCAACCTGCCGGCGACGTTCCTAATGGTGCAGCCGCCCCTGCGGCTCCAGCTGCTCCCCAGCAGCAGCACAATCAAGACGAGCCCCGTCGACACCGCCTGCGTGCCAGAGACCTCCTGAAGGACTTTGAGCAAGATGGTCACGAAGTCTACAACTCGCCTCAAGCTAACCTAGGCGCGGCCCTCGCCGAGCTGGGACAACTTGAGGACACTCCTGCAACTCGGCGCCTACAAGCTCACATCCGCATCGCCACTGCCCAGGTCGAAGAAAGAGGTCTAGGATACAACAGATCGGGCTCCAGTTCCTACTCCAGGAGTAGGTCGGAACGGCCCCGTCGCCGTCACCGAAGCAATGGTGCCCCCCTTCAGCCCGTGCCTGAAGAGGGAGGTGAGGAGAATGAAGTCATACAACCAGCCAACGCTGCTGCCAATGCACCAGCCGCTAATGCTGCAGCCAACCCTCCAGCGAACGCCGCCGCTAATGCTGCAGGCGACGTCGCCAATAACGCCGCCATTGCCGCTTGGGCGCAGCAGAACGTCGCCGGCAATGCAAGATAGAACGCTGGAGCCCAGCCTCCTCCAGCCAATCGCGGCCAGAGCAATCAACGTCAACGCATACGAGATGAAGTGGAGATAGCACGTCGTGCTAACTACGACCGCGACAACGGGGTCCCTAATCCCCTTAACTCCAGTAATCCCATCCAGGCAACAGACCTCCGGCAGATGCACGACCAAGAGCTCCTACGTCGTGCCTAGTACGACCAAGATAATGGTCCTCCCAACGACCTCTACGTCATCCCGACGGCCTATGCCCCATCAGCCAGCCCTGGAGCAGTCAACAACTTCCCGGCGTTCTCAAGACATCTCCGGACGATTAGATACCCCAAGGACTTCAAGCCAGCCATCGAAAAATACGACGGCTACTCTGACCTGAGTATTTGGCTGAAGATGTACAGCATCGCCGCCCGGGCGTCTGGAGGCAATGAAGACCACATGGCAGGATACTTTTCTCTTGTGATGGGCAAAGCGCCACTCCTGTGGCTCGATAACCTCCCTACAGAGTGCATCACCTCATGGGCGACCTTGTCGCGACTCTTCACGACCAACTACCAAGCGACCTATAATCGCCTAGGGAACACTCACCACCTCGCCAGAGTACGAATGAGGAAGGACGAAACACTCCGCGAGTACACCAACCGCTACTTCGAGAACCGCAACACCCTTGCGGGTGTTAAGGATGAAGACGTCATAGCCTACTACAAGAAGGGGGTAACTAACATAAAACTCTTCGAGAAGATTCATGAAGCTGATGCCCACACCATCGCCGACCTCATGGCCTACGTCGACACTCAAGATGTGGTGATGCACGACTTCAAAGGAGAAGATCATGTTGACGGTGGTGGCAGGTCGCGCAAGCGATCTGGCAAGGTCTACGCGGCCGACCCACCCAGACCTTCCACCTTCCTCGAAGGTGACTTCAACATGGTCATGGACGACCAGTGCCAATTCCACCGTGACGCCAAGCATACCATGAGGGAGTGCGAGCAGCTAAAGCGTGCTCTAGGTGTACCCCCAGAGCCCAAGAAAACCAAGAGCGGCAACAATGATGACCAGAACAGCAGTCGCCGCTACGACAACCGTAACCGTCGACCTGATCGATGTGATTACCGCGACCGCCGACCCTACCGTCGCAATGACGACAGGGATCGCTGTGACTATTGCCGCGATGATCGACGTGACAACTACCGCCGCGACGATCGCCGAGAAGACCACCGCCACGACCACCGTGATGAGCGTCGCGATGACCGGCACGATAATCGCCGCCACGACGACCACAACCGCAACGACAACCGTCGCAAGGAGCCTTCTCCTCCACCACCACCAAAAGGGGGCAATCCCAACGGTGCGTTCCAGAACGCCAACCGACAGATCAACTTCATCGTCGGTGTCCGCCAAGCAGCTAAAAGCAACAGACAGCAGCGATCAAACGCAAGGGAGATTGGCCAAGTCAACACTGAAACCCCACAACCCCTGCGTTGGTCGGAGTACCCCATCACTTTCTCCAGGAAAGACCATTGGGCGCATATACCAGACCCCGGGACCTACCCGCTGGTCGTCAACCCCATAGTGGACGGCGCGTTTCTGCCTAAGACCCTCGTCGACGGGGGCAGCAGCCTGAACATCATCTTCACAGAAACGCTGAGAAAGATGGACTTCGACTTCTCCAAGATGACTGCCTGCGATGAACCCTTCTACGGGGTTGTGCCCGGCAAGGCTGCATACCCCATAGGTCGTGTATGCCTGCCGGTCACCTTCGGCAAACAGGAAAACTTCCGCACGGAGTACCTGACGTTTGAAGTCGCGGACTTCCGCTCCTCCTACCATGCCATCCTTGGTCGACCCATGTTGGCCAAGTTTATGGCCCTACCTCATCAAGAAGATGCCAGCACCAAACGGAATCCTTTCCGTCTACAGCGACATCCTCGTCTCCTACAACTGCGAGAGCGACACTGTCAACCTCGCCAAGGTTTCTGCCTGCAAAGCCGCTGCTACGGTCATGGTCGCCCGTTTCAATACTCGGGGACTACTCTACGAGAGCGTCTTCGAAGCCCTCTTGTTTTCTTCGTCGTACCGGCCTGATTGAGAAACCTGTTTCTCATCATGTTGTTACTCGACCTACTTTTTTCTCTTTCTTTTTTGGATCATCATACCGGCCATCCTACCCGCCACGATGCTTGGATACTACTATATGAGTGCGTCCTTGACGGCCTCTAAATTTTTTTCATCGTCGTTTCGATCTATTGGAAGTCTGCTTCCTATAGGTCGTCACTCGACCTCTCTTCGTTCGGCAAGACTACAAACAGGTCGGCTGCTAAGCTGATTTGTTTCTTTTTTTCTTTTTCTTTTGGACCGACGTGCACGCTATTCGACCTGTCGATAGCTCTATGACTTCGTCATGACCTTCTAAGGTCGCTGCGCCTACACATCGCTCGGGGGCTTGTGAGACATGGGTACCCCTGGGTCCCTACCGACCAGGCTCACGGCCGTCCCCGACAAGTGGGTCTAGCCTAACAGAAGACCCGCCGACCTGACAGTGGGCCCAACCGACCTAGTTGGCAGCCCACACGACCTCTTGAAGACCTTCCAGAAGATTCTAGATGACCTTATCCATAACGACATCGAGACTTGGCGTGCAAGACAAGACAACAGTGGATTCCGACCAAGCAGATCGGTGAATATGGCAAGTGTTGTAATCAACTAGACTTAGGTCTCCTGGTTGTAACCGACCAGGAGTCTGGGAACCGACCTTGTCTGCTGGCCAATATAAGGTGGGCAGGGCGACCCCTTGTAACAAGACGCAATCCTCAAGCAATCTACACCAGCAACTGGACGTAGGGTTTTACTCTCCGGAGGCCCGAACCAGTATAAACTCACCGTGTTCTCTGTGTTCCATGTGCTCGTGCGCAACCTTCGAGTTCTTAGCCCTAGATTCCACCCTGCCGAACAAATAAACCACTGGGGGTAACCCCCCTGTGGGCTGTCTAGATCTAAACCTCTGACAATGGGGCATGAGGAAGTTCAAGCTTGTTGATGTGCAGGGTCAGATAGCCATACTTTTGTGGATGTTCAAGGGGCATGCTTTCAATTTGTTGATGTGTATGGTCAGATAGCACGACCATAGTAAATAATTAATGTGATGGACAAGTTAAGTCCTAGCCTGATGGACAAGTTAAGTTAACTGTTTGTAATAATTATTCTTTATTCCTGTGTACAAGTTATCTTCATCTATGTGGACAAGTTATCTCTCTTATGATGTCTGTTTTGTCTCAAAAGATATATGTGTTGATTGTGCCTGTATGTCGAAATGGAAGCAATGAGAGATCGAGCTGACCTGTCAATGAAGACAGACTCAAAGGAGACGCGGATTCACAAACCTCCGTCTCCTTTCTTCACAAAGGAGACACGGATTAACAAACCTCCGTCTCATTTGTTCACTGCCGCCGCGCTCCCGCTTCACGGCAGTGAAGAGTGCTATTAGACTTTAATTATTGAGCTCTCAGTCTAGCAATGGGTGTCAAATGCTCATCGGTAACGGACACTAAAGCCGGTTACCGATATGGCAGCGATCAGTAACAGACTTAAAGAGCCCGTTACCGATAGGGCATTGATCGGTAACGGATTTTACAAGCCCGTTACCAATACATTTAAATTTTGTAACGGACTCGCTTTAAGGTCCGTTACAAAGAATTAATCTAACAGGCGTTTAAGAAGCCTGTTACCAGAAGTCCACATTGGTAACGGGTGTAGTGGAGGCCAACCCCGGGGTCGGCCTGCCGCGCTTATGGGTAACGGGCGCCAAACAACAACCGTTACAGATGTGGGTGCATGTAACGGGTGTTAAGGGCCCGTTACAAATGCTGCGTGACCTATTTGAGGTTTTCACGTAGTGCGGAGACCGGACTCGTGACGCTTCCCGAAGCCGTCACGGGTCAACTCGTCGAAAAATTCGACGAATGTTCACTCTACACCCAAGTCGCCGACTTCGAGATTGGATCCGCCTCAAACTTGAACTCGACACCACCCTGGATCGAACCACGCGAGCTGGAACCTGAGCCATCGTGTGGACCGGTCCTCCCCCACGAGCACTTCCCGTATGGCCTCCGCAATGCTACTGCGGCTTACGTGGATGCGCTCGCCCCGCGTCGGGCCAGTAAGGAGGCCGTTTCTGAGTACTCCTCGGACTCCAGCGCCATCCCCGACTACAACTCGGACTCGTCCCACGAGTTCGACTTCGGATCGGATCCGATCGAGCCCTAGTCTGAGCTCAACCCCATCGAGGAGCCGTTCTCAGGTCCTGCTGCCGGCTTGGTCATCACCTCAACTCCCGCCGGCAGATTCGTCTACTGGCCCGACCGCAAGCCCGCAGACCTAAACGACGACAACTCACGTTGCGTCACCTACCTCGAGACACTCCCCTTCCAGGAGGGAACACCTCTGGCAACAAATGCAGAGGAGTACTCGCCAACCGAGGTGGCAACTACCGACTCCGGGCTCCGCACACCTGACCGCGAAGTATTCGTGGCGACTACGGAAGCTGGAACCTCGGAGGTGTTGACGGTCCTTACAACAAAAATTTGACCGCCAACATCTCGGCTACGGCAGCACTTTATAATGAATTTTGTGCATGTTTTAGGTGCTAATAAGGTTCCACGAGTTGTGTTGAGATTTTATCTGTAGGTTCAAGATTAGGGAACAATTCCGGAGCACTGAGCCACATAAGGTAGGCACGGCCGCACCTAGTGGTGCACCCGGCCCTACCTTGCACCACTATTCAGGTTCACACCAAGTGTAGTCCCATGCACCAGCTCCCAAAAGACCAAAATCATCACGATCGTGTTGGATCAAGCAAACACGCCACAGGAGAGATGCACCAGGGCCAGGAGGCAGGGCCGGCCGCACCACAAGGGCCGGCCAAACCTCCAGGGTCGGCCGCACCACTAGGGCCGGCCGCACCTGCCCGACACGCCCGAATGTGCCACCAAGCCTCGGTCACTCCAGGGAGCACGGCTAGAAATGATCCGGATCGAGGAAACAAGGTCGGTTTGATCCAGAGGTTGATATTAGCTTCACTTGGATTCATGGACCCACAAGCCAGTGAACAACCGACGTGGGACCGCATCCAGGGCTTCATCTACCCACTAGAGCATGATCCAAAGCCTATGACAGGGGGGCCCAGGGCCGGCCGCACCAAGAGTTACGGCCGCACCTCCTTCACAGAGCCAACCAATCCACAAACCGCCTCAGGGACCAAATCACAGACGCACAATCGAAGACGGTGGAAATTGGAGGGCCGGCCGCACCTAGAGGCACGGCCGCACCTCCTTACCAGCCACTGCACCTCCCTCTCGCCTACAAGTACACCCTCCTGCGGCCACCATCCCAGAGGGCCTATATATAGAGCCTGGCACCTCATAGAAGGACACAAGTGATTAGAAGCAAGTGGCGGAGCCCTACATAAGTTACTATTCAGAGAGTAGGGAGAGAGAGTTGAGTGTTGGAGTAGAAGCCGGAGTGTCGGTCTTCTTTCCCTAGTGTTGGAGTAGAAGCCGGAGAGTCGGTCTTCTTCCCCTTCCTCGGCGGGTGCGGTACAACTACGGTCGTCCACACCTGGGATATTTTGTAAGTTCGGATTCGTGAGTAACTAAGTCTCAAGTCATTTCATCATTCGCTCTTAGGTTCTTCGATTGCATTTAGTAGTTTCTACTTGTTGTGATTGCTTTGCTTTGAATTCGAGTAAAGTGGTGCTTGGTTAGTGTAGACGTGGTGTCTAGGCTTTCCAGTACCTTGGAATGCTTCCCGGTTCAACGGAATAGTTGTGGTACCCTAGGGAGGTGACAGCTCCGGACGGGCTTTGTAGTCCACCACGTTAGTTCCGGCAGGTAGGAGTTACGACATCAGAGCCCCCTTCTCATCCCTTTCCGTGGCTCTTTTCCCTCTGGCCCCGACGAGCGACAAGTTTTGCCTTGATTCTATCCGTGACTCTCACGAGTCCCAAACTTCATCAGCTATCCCCTCTCTACCCGAAATCTACCCTTGCCTTTCTATCCTTCGTCACCATACCCCCCGGACGAATTAGTTCAGGTTCACAACACTTCTCGTTCCCCGTGGAAATCGATACCTTGGAATACTCCCGGGTGAAAGCTACAACGGTATCCGTGCGCTTGCGGATCTATCTGTGATCGTATAGTATACCAACAGGCTTTCTGGCGCCGTTGCAAATCTAGTAACGACGTAAGAAGTGCCAACAAGCTTTCTGGCGCCGTTGCCGGGGAATGGTAGCTGTTCTGATCCGGAACCTAGTTCGTCCGTGTATCACCCCATTTATCACATGGATTCCAATCCAACCCTTTTTGATTTTTCGGCTCCAAAGGGTGATTTATTGGAGCCTCCATCATCATCGCATCCCATCAAAACACGTGGCTATGAGCTTCGCCCTGCTCTTATAGCCTTGGTCCGAGAGAATTCGTTTGCCGGAACGAAAGAGGAGAGCCCGTACATTCATTTGCGAGCTTTTGAGCAAATTTGCTCGATAATCGTAATTGAGGGAATGACGCAACAAACCCTCAAATGGAAGCTCTTTCCATTTTCATTAACGGGAGGAGCAAAGAAATGGTACTCTTCCTCAGTCGGAAGCGTGGAGGGAAGTTGGGAAAAGCTTAGAGAAAAGTTTTGTCTAACCTTCTTCCCTATGTCTGGAGTAGTGACCCTACGGCTAGAAATCCTCTCTTTCAAACAACTAGAAAAGGAGTCGCTAGGGACCGCTTGGGCACGATTCACCAATTCTTTGGCCTCTGGACTCGACATCGGGATCTCAGAACCTATTCTTCTACAACATTTTAGAATGGGTCTCGATGTCGAGTCAGCCAAATTTTTGGATACTTCATCTTGGGGTTCATTCGCTCATTTGACTCCTAGCGAAGGGAAGGTGGTTCTAGGAAAAATCCTAGAAAACACTCCCTACACAGGAATTTTTGACGAATTCCCAGACGAAGAAGAAGAACCCAAGCCCGACGTTTTCTCGGAACAAAAACCCATAGAGGAGAAACCCACTAGCACCTTTTTGCATGAAGAACCACTCCTCTATCCCCGTGTGTACCCAGCTGATTACTCGTATGACTTCGACGAGGAATCAACATACTCCGATTCACTCTCTGAAACAAAGTTTATAGAGGAGGAACCTATCCTAGAAAAATTCATATCCACAGACACCCATCCTCCTCTTACCAAAACTTGGTTCACAGGGGAACCATTCCAACCTTATCGAGAGTTCGATCACCCCTCATGTGACTTCATCTATGAATATAATGATGAGTTATTTGATAAACATTGGACGGAGAAATCCTTCCCGAGAAGGGAAAGAGACTCAACACACGAGAGAGAATTAGTCAACTTACCCAACCCAGAAAGGTAAAAAGACGGAGAGAAAAGTTGGAATACATCTCCGCAATCAGTAGCCGGGAATGGTTGAGAGAAGCAGAAGGCATGGATCAAGTAATCCAGCTATATCCCGAGCTAAAGTCACTCTCATGCCAAGTAGGAAACCTCTCTTACCAGGATGTGTTCTATGACTCTAGGGTCGATATCAATATCATTCCTAAATCCTTAGTATTAGAGGCCTTTCCCGACGAACCCCTCTCTTTCTCTCAGAAGCGTCTCCAATGGATTTTGGGTCAAACCATAGAGATGGAGGGAATCCTTAGAGTCGTCCAAACAAAGATTGGAGAGTATGGGATCTTCCTAGATTATCATATCTTTGACATCCAAAAAGGAGATCCACCCTTCATTCTCATCGGAAGATCCATTGAAGGGGTATTGAGTAGTGTGCTCGACCATGAAAAGCAGCCATATCATCTTGAGGTTCGAGATACACATCTCCAATGTCATAGACCTGAGGTTAAGAAAGAACATGTGTGGTCTATGGACATTCTTGAGGCATTGACTTTGGATTCAGAAAACAAACTCGAGCATGAAAGTTTTATACTAGAAGGATCACATATCCCATGCTCACATCAAAAGTTTCCAAAGTTATCAAGCCCCCTTTCCTATGACCTTCACAAAATCTACAACCTCCTCATTTTCCTTGTGCATGCTAACTTTGAAAGGAAGATTGTAGATGCTTTTGTTTACCATAAACATTGCAAATTTTGTGGTCATTTTTGGTACTAACCTTGCAGCTAGAGCTACGATGGTTTCATCATCTCGATTGGCTGCAAGATGAAGATCTCCAGTGGTCGAGCTTATGACCCAAAACAAAGCACTATCGGGAGATAGCCCGAATAATCATTTAGATTTACTTTTCAAATAAAAGCAAGAGCATGTCTTTAGGATTAGTCGTCCTTCGGGTATTTTTGGTCGCTAACCGTCTCAGGTGGAGATTGAAATGACCGATGGATAGGCGATGCCTAAAAATATGAGAGCTACACCAACTGCAATGCCTAGGTAATTTTTTGTGAGGGAACATCATGAAGGAAGCTTGAACTCCGCACACTTGAGTTGTGTTGCCTAGCAATGCAAACTCCAAGTGTGGGGGAGATATGTGAGTATCCCGAGTAAGTTTCTCTCATACTAAATCTTATTTTGGTTTGAAGATGGTGTTGGTTCTTGCATCTTGCTCTCTTAAAAAAACACATAAAAATATTTGAATTTGAATAAAGGCTTCCTAGCTCTTCGGCTAGCAGAGCCTCCCTTTTTGTTTCCATCTTTTTCTTTGAATAATAACACCAGGTACAAGAATAAGTGTGGGGGAGATCTCCCAAGCTCGTCGAAACACACAATTGAGATCTCCCACCAAGGTGACGCACAACATCGACTACGCTAATACGACAAGGGATGAGGTAAGTGCACTAGAGCAAGTCGGTCACCCCTGTGGTTTGGCCGAATCACCGTTTGTCTACCCCATTCCCCACTTTCTCCAAGAGCGATGGTATGTGTACCCCTACCATTCTACTTTTGGAAATCATGAGTTTAAATGAGCTTTAAATCCAATCATATAAATCAAACTCAATTGAATCCTCATGCACCCAATGCTCGACATGTTTCCTATGGTTGGCTTGCATAAGTTTTATTCCATACCTATTATCTTGATGCTTGTGAACAACATATCTTTAGGAAACCATGCCCATCTAAGTAGTTGATGTTTGAGATATGGTCCGATGAAATGATCTTTGCTCCAAATGTTTGAGTGCTTGGGAAATTTATTTGAAAATTTTGAAAACCCTTTGCGAAGCTCCTCTTTGATATGCCAAGTCCTACCAGAGCCATATGATGAGACATCTTGAAAACCTCATACACATATGCTACTTGTCGTTGCATTGAGCTTTGTCAAATTGTTGTGACCCTTGTGAGAATTCTTTTCATGCTTTCATGATCAAGATACACGTACACGCCAACATCCTCCTTGCTATGCTCAGTTGAGAGCTAGCATTGCACCATCTATCTATTCTAAAAAATAAAGCTCCACACTATGTGTTGATCTCTCTCTCTCTCCAAGTTAATATTACAAAAAAGACATGGCTATAGAAAAAAAATATGGACACATGAAGGTCCAAGTGAAAAAAAGTTGGACACATGAAGGTCCAAGAAAAAAAGAAAAAAAGAAAAGATAGCCATGTCCACAAAAGAGTTAAAGTAGAGAGAGAGGATCATGCAAAATGGAGTTACAACAAATTAGATGGTAATAACTAGCACCCATTCCGGGCCTAGTGTACACCTTACCATCATCACAACGTTCATTATACATATGGTAATATCTAGCACCCATTCTGGGCCTAGTATCCACCTTACCATATCCATCATATCCCTACACATGCACATCTTGATCTGATTATATGATTTGATTTTCTCCTTAGATCCGGTTTTTGACTTTGCAATACATGTGATGCAAGTATGCCTCATCTTTATACCCTACCCTAAGCTCCATATATAGCCATCATTAGAAGTAGGATAAGGAAAGGCAAGTCTAGTGCCTTGGTGAGGATTATACACATTGAGCGATTTGAGAGAATCAAATGAGGAGCCAAGCAAAGTTTATTTTGAAAACATGAAAAAAAAATCCCAAGCTACTTGACATGAGGAGTAGAAGTGATTTGATTCAAGATCGTTCCATTCCTCAACTACCAAAGATGGCATGATAGACACTTCAAAGTTCACAAGTGCAAGGTATGGTTCGGAATATCTCTTATGCTCGCTTCATACCATAGGAATTTTTTTTTCACCTTGGTCCTTAACCTTTAGTCGAGGACGAGCAAAGGGCCAAGTGTGGGGGAGTTTGTTGACGGTCCTTACAACAAAAATTTGACCGCCAACATCTCGGCTACGGCAGCACTTTATAACGAATTTTGTGCATGTTTTAGGTGCTAACAAGGTTCCACGAGTTGTGTTGAGATTTTATCTGTAGGTTCAAGATTAGGGAACAATTCCGGAGCACCGAGCCACATAAGGTAGGCACGGCCGCACCTAGTGGTGCGCCCGACCCTACCTTGCACCACTATTCAGGTTCACACCAAGTGTAGTCCCATGCACCAGCTCCCAAAAGACCAAAATCATCACGATCGTGTTGGATCAAGCAAACACA
The DNA here is from genome assembly GCA_036936925.1 of Cenchrus fungigraminus. Classification (NCBI taxonomy): domain Eukaryota; kingdom Viridiplantae; phylum Streptophyta; class Magnoliopsida; order Poales; family Poaceae; genus Cenchrus; species Cenchrus fungigraminus. Next base: position 55,174,490 of record CM072778.1, read on the forward strand.
CCACAGGAGAGATGCACCGGGGCCAGGAGGCAGGGCCGGCCGCACCACTAGGGCCGGACGCACCTGCCCAACACGCCCGAATGTGCCACCAAGCCTTGGTCACTCCAGGGAGCACAGCTAGAAATGATCCGGATCGAGGAAACAAGGTCGGTTTGATCCAGAGGTTGATATTAGCTTCACTTGGATTCATGGACCCACAAGCCAGTGAACAACCGACGTGGGACAGCATCCAGGGCTTCATCTACCCACTAGAGCACGATCCAAAGTGTATGACAGGGGGGCCCAGGGCCGGCCGCACTAAGAGGTACGGCCGCACCTCCTTCACAGAGCCGACCGACCCACAAACTGCCTCAGGGACCAAATCACGGACGCACGATCGAAGACGGTGGAAATTGGAGGGCCGGCCGCACCTAGAGGCACGGCCGCACCTCCTTGCCGGCCACTGCACCTCCCTCTCACCTACATGTACCCCCTCCTGCAGCCACCAACCCAGAGGGCCTATATATAGAGCCTGGCACCTCGTAGAAGGACACAAGTGATTAGAAGCAAGTGGTGGAGCCCTACATAAGTTAGTATTCAGAGAGTAGGGAGAGAGAGTTGAGTGTTGGAGTAGAAGCCGGAGTGTCGGTCTTCTTTCCCTAGTGTTGGAGTAGAAGCCGGAGTGTCGGTCTTCTTCCCCTTCCTCGGCGGGTGCGGTACAACTACGGTCGTCCACACCTGGGATATTTTGTAAGTTCGGATTCGTGAGTAACTAAGTCTCAAGTCATTTCATCGTTCGCTCTTAGGTTCTTCGATTGCATTTAGTAGTTTCTACTTGTTGTGATTGCTTTGCTTTGAATTCGAGTAAAGTAGTGCTTGGTTAGTGTAGACGTGGTGTCTAGGCTTTCCAGTACCTTGGAATGCTTCCCGGTTCAACGGAATAGTTGTGGTACCCTAGGGAGGTGACAGCTCCGGACGGGCTTTGTAGTCCACCACGTTAGTTCCGGCAGGTAGGAGTTACGACATCAGAGCCCCCTTCTCATCCCTTTCCGTGGCTCTTTTCCCTCTGGCCCCGACGAGCGACAAGTTTTGCCTTGATTCTATCTGTGACTCTCACGAGTCCCAAACTTCATCAGCTATCCCCTCTCTACCCGAAATCTACCCTTGCCTTTCTATCCTTCGTCACCATACCCCCCGGACGAATTAGTTCAGGTTCACAACACTTCTCGTTCCCCGTGGAAATCGATACCTTGGAATACTCCCGGGTGAAAGATACAACGGTATCCGTGCGCTTGCGGATCTATCTGTGATCGTACAGTATACCAACAGGCTTTTTGGCGCCGTTGCAAATCTAGTAACGACGTAAGAAGTGCCAACAGGAGGCTCGACCCGACCGGTACCTCGACGACATCTCGGACGACGACGAATCAGCCAATGCACCTGCAGACGAGACTACCGAAGCCAAGAACGCCCGGTGCGAACTCAACAGGAAGCGAGTAGATCGACGCCGGTGGCTTCGGGAAGCTCTACCCATTCGCAATCTCAACGAAGCTCTGGACGAGATCGCCAACAGAACCCACACTACCCCTGAGCAATGCCTCATGTCCATCAACAGGATAGGACGGGCTGTTCAGGGGCATCGTGCAGGCGACCTCATCGCTAAACTCGCTGAGGATGCCTACTTTATGCGGGTCAACAACAGGACTGCCGGAGCCGCAAATCACGAAGCCACTAGTCGCAGCCGCACCCCAGCTGAAGTCGGACCTAACCACATCCGTGGCGACTACCAGCCAAACCCCAACCGCTCCAGAGCCTCGGGGGGAGGACCCACACAGGGTGGCGCAAGTGGCAGCGGCGGTGGCAGCGGCGGCAGCAGCGGTAGCTCCTCTCATGGCGCCGACAGAAGAGGCGGCGGCGGCGGCGATCGCGGAGGCCGAGGCCACGCGAACAGCCACGCCAGCGGCTACGAACGTGGCGGCTACGACGCCCACCACAGAATCGACGAGATACGTCGCGCCAAGAAGACTATCGACGTCAGTGACAACGACGGCTTCCCCGCCTACTCCAAGCGACTTTGCGCTCTACTACTCCCCCAGAAGTTCAAACCTCTTGGGATTACCAAATACGACGCGAAGCAAGACCCAGTTCAGTGGCTTAGATGCTACGCGATGGCCATCGAGAACACTAGTGGCAATAATGACACCAAGTGTCTCTACTTCCCCTTCTGTCTGGACCAGGCTCCACTCACATGGCTCGAGTCACTTGACAAGAACTCGATCGATGAGTGGGATCAGCTGAAGGCTCAGTTCACCAGCAAATTCGCGGGCACCATGGGGCGCTTGGGTACTCGCATGGACCTGGCGATGGTCAAGCAAGAGCAAGGCGAGACGCTCCGCCAGTACATGCGTTGTTTCTTCGACAAGCGTGCGACTGTAGTCGACATCACCGACAAAGAAGTCATCGACTGCTTCCAAGACGGTCTCTACCACCGTCGTACCTTCGAAGACTTCGGTCGCCGCCGCCCGAGCTCAATCACTAAACTCAAGGACATGATCACTTCATGGGCCGATGAGGAGGACAAGGCCAACGCTAAGTACGACTCCAACCGCGGCAAGAGCAAGAACAACATGGGCGGCAACAACAACAAGGACCCAGGGGGTCGCAACAACAACAACAATAACAACTACTCGGGTCCTAACTGCAAGCGCAAGCCAGACAACACTATCGCGGCTGTACAGCACCCCGCGAAGGACAGCTCCAAGAAGACCTCCGGCGGCTTCAAAGACTTTCTCAAAGAGAAGTGTCCGTGGCATCTGGACGGCAATCACACAACCGATCAGTGCTACCAGCTCCGGTGAGCACTCAAAGATGTCCCGAAGCCACGACACCCTCATGACAAGAAGGGCAAGAAGAAGGTCGATGAAGGAAACGGTGACTTCCAAGAACCCGACAAGACGGTGAACGTCCTCTTCGGCGGACTACCCACCAAGCGTGCGCAGAAGCTTACTCTGCGCGAAGTCTTGAGCATTGAACCAGCAGTGCCGACATCTCTCAGGTGGTCGGAGGTACCCATTACCTTCTCTCGCACGGATCAATGGACAAGCTTCTCCGAGCCAGGACGTTTCCCACTCGTCCTGGATCCAGTAGTCGCGGGCTCCAGACTCACCAAGGTACTCATAGACGGCGGAAGCGGACTTAATGTCCTATTCACCAAGACCTTGAAGAAGATGAAGCTCGACATCACCGACATGCTCACCAAGAGTGTGTCGCCTTTCTACGGCATAGTTCCAGGCAACGCGGCTATACCACTCGGCTTAGTGGTTCTACCAGTTACCTTTGGGACGAGGGAGAATTACCGCACCGAGTACATCAAGTTCGAGATTGCGGACTTCGAAACCTCCTACCACACCATCAAGTTCATGGCGGTTCCTCACTACGTGTACTTGGTACTCAAAATGCCAAGTCCTGCTGGAGTACTCGCGCTGCAAGGGGACTTGAAGGTTTCCTATGACTGCAACACCGAAGCCGTGGAGCTCGCAGCAACCAACCAAGTACCCAACGCAATGATGGAGATCTACGCTGCATCAAAAAAGCTTGCACCAACCGAACTCGAGATCCCAGAGAAGACCGACACCTCCAACAAGCCTCAGCCATCAGAGGAAGTGCAGGTGAAGGCCATCGACCTCGGGACCGGCGACAGTAGCAAGACTACCATGATCGGTGCGGGGCTCGACCCTAAATAGGAAGACGCGCTCATCAGCTTCCTTCGGGCTAACCGAGACATCTTCGCGTGGAAACCAACAGACATGCCAGGTGTGCCCAAGAGGCTGATCGAGCACTCACTCAACGTCGATCCTGAAGCTACCCCCAAGTGACAACACCTCCGCCATTTCGCCGACAATCGACGGGACGCCATCAAGAAGGAACACGCCAAACTACTCGCGGCTGGCTTCATTCGAGAAGTCTTCCATCCTGAGTGGCTCGCAAATCCCGTCCTCGTCCGCAAGAAAACACAAATGAGTGGAGGATGTGTGTCGACTACACTGACCTCAACAAGTACTGCCCCAAGGACCCCTTCGGGTTGCCGCAGATTGATCAAGTCATCGACTCCACGGCGGGCTGCGACCTGCTCCGCTTCCTCGACTGCTACTCCGGGTACCACCAGATCGCAATCAAGGAGGAAGACCAGGAGAAGACCGCGTTCATCACTCCATTCGGTGCCTACTGCTACACGACGATGTCGTTCGGGTTGAAGAATGCTGGCGCCACCTACCAACGAACTATCCAGGCCTGCTTCAAGGAGCAGCTCAACAAGAACGTCGAAGCCTATGTGGATGACATGGTCGTCAAGACCAGAAATTCCGATACGCTCATCGCCGATCTTGAAGAGACTTTCGCATCTCTGCGGGAGTACCAGTGGAAGCTCAACCCCAACAAGTGCGTCTTCGGCGTACCCTCAGGGAAACTACTTGGCTTCATCATCAGCCATCGTGGCATCGAAGCCAATCCCGAGAAGATCTCCGCCATCACCAACATGAAAGCTCCAACCTGCATTAAGGATGTTCAGAAGCTAACCGGGTGCATGGCGGCCTTGAACAGATTCATCTCGAGGCTCAGAGAATGGGGACTACCCTTCTTCAAGCTACTCAAGCACCAATAGAAGTTCGCATGGACCGCGGAGGCTGACCAAGCTCTGACACAGCTCAAGGACTTCCTGTCCAAGCCACCGGTCCTCATGGCTCCTCCCAAACAGGAGCAGCTACTGCTCTACCTCGCTGCGACTACTCATGTGGTCAGTACTGCCATCATCGTTGAGCGGCAAGAAGAAGGCCACGCCTACCCAGTCCAGCGACCAGTCTACTTCGTCAGTGAGGTCCTGTCCGAGTCCAAGGCACGGTACCAACCGGTCCAGAAGCTACTCTACGCAGTACTAATCACCTCGCGGAAGCTACGACACTACTTCCAGGAGTACTCGATCACCGTCATCACAGACTACCCGCTCGGCGATATACTCCGCAACCAAGATGCAACCGGGAGAATCTCCAAGTGGGCAGTCGAGCTTGGCACCCTCAACATCGACTTCAAGCCACGAACCGAAATCAAGTCACAGGCCCTAGTCAACTTCATGGCAGAGTGGCGAGAAAATCAAGTACCCACACCAACAAAGCGACCAGAGCATTGGGTGATGTACTTCGATGGCTCACTCAAGCTCGAGGGCGCAGGCGCAGGGGTACTCCTGATTTCTCCAAAGGGCAAACAACTCAAGTATGTCCTGCAGATCTTCTGGAAGGTCTCAAATAATGAAGCCGAGTACGAAGCCCTACTGCACGGGCTCCGACTCGCAATTTCTCTGGGGATCAAGCGACTACTAGTCTACGGCGACTCCGCAGAGGTTATCAACCAAGTCAACGACTCTTGGGACCACAACAAGGAGAACATGGACGCCTACTGTCTGTAAGTCCGCAAGCTCGAGAACAAATTCTATGGTCTCGAGTTTCATCACGTCATCCGTGACAACAACGTTGTAGCGGACGTCCTGTCAAAGCTTGGTTCTACTCGCGCTCAAGTACCCGCTGGAGTCTTCGTCCACGAGCTTCACACGCCATCCATCCCGGAGCCGGCACCAACAACCACTGACCCTGGGCCATCACAGCCCAGTCAGGAGGTCATGATGATCAATGTGGACTGGAGACAACCCTTCATCGACTACATCCGCGAGCAGAAGGTTCCTTCCAACAAGAACGAGGCAGAACAACTCGTCTGTTGAGGCAAGACCTACGTTCTAGTCGGAGACAAGCTCTACAGGCGGGGCGCTACTTCTGGAGTACTCATGAAGTGCATACCCCGGGAAGAAGGCAAGGACATCTTGGAGGAGATCCACAAGGGTGTCTGCGGCAACCACGCGTCCTCCCGTACGCTGGTGAGCAAAGCCTTCCGACGAGCCTTCTACTGGCCCACAGCTCTGGGCGATGCCGAGGAACTCGTCAGAAGGTGCCAAGGATGCCAATTCTTCGCCAAGCAGCAACACGTCCCGGCCTACAAATAACCATACCGCCCACCTGGCCTTTTGCCTGCTGGGGGCTCGACATGATTGGGCCTCTGCCAACTGCGCCAGGAGGATTCAACAGGGTTCTGGTGGCCATCAACAAGTTCACCAAGTGGATCGAAGTCAAACCAGTCACCTGCCCCAAGGCTGACAGAGTACTCGACTTCTTGGATGAACTCATGCATCGCTACGGGCTCCCCAATCGCATCATCACAGACTTGGGTTCCAATTTCAACAACCATCAGTTCTGGGAGTACTGCGTGAACAGCAAGATCGATGTTCGATACATCTCAGTCGCCCACCCGCGCGCTAACAGCCAGGTGGAGCGCGCCAACAGGATGGTACTCGACGCCCTTAAGAAGCGATTGCATGACGCAGCTAACACCAAAGGAGGCAAGTGGATCAAGGAACTACCCAATGCACTCTGGGGGCTTCGTACTCAACCTACCAAGCCAACAGGGCAGTCGCCCTACTTCCTGGTCTATGGCTCCGAAGATATTCTACCCGCCGACGTGATGTAGGAATCCCCGGCAGTAGAACCATACAACGAAGGCATCTCAGAAGACAGTCGACGGGTTGACATCGACAGCCTTGAATAAGCCCGCTGTGCTGCCCTCGTCTAACAAGCAAGGTACCTAGAGGGTATCCGACGCTACCATGATTGCAATGTCAAGGAACGCTGCTTCAACGTTGGCGATCTAGTCCTCCGTCACATCCAAAATACGGACGGATTACACAAGCTCAGCTCACCCTGGGAAGGTCCCTTCTCAGTATCTAAGGTGACTGGCCCGGGCTCCTATCGTCTCCAAACACTTGAAGGTGAAGACATCAACAACTCGTGGAACGTCGACCAGTTGTGTCGGTTCTACGCGTAGTCGTTCGACTACTCATATACGAGTCCAGCCTGCATGGCTACTAATAGACTCCTTGCTGTAAGCGGCCTCCCGGTCCTAGCACTAGTCTACGGACTACCTCTATCCAAGATCCAGCGCTAACGGCTACTAATGGATCCTGGGCTGCACATAGCTTAAGGGCTTTGGCAGCGGTCTACGGACCATGTACTCCTTCGATCCAGCTACAACGGCTACTAATGGATCTCCAGCTGTAAGCGGTCCAAGGACCCTAGCAATCATCTAGCCATAGGCGGCCTCTGGGTCCTGGCGACTTCATACTTGTAACGGCCCTGGCCATCCAGGTGTACTCCTTCATCAGTAATAAAGTTCGATTCTACTCAACTTGTTTACTGTGTCTACTAACTAGGTGGATTCTACTGAGTATTACTACTCACCGCCTGTTCAACGTTTTGGTACTCCGCAAGCTTCGATGCAAGCTGCGGCAACGAGTACCCATTACAACTCAGAAGTGGACCAACTTCAATCATATTCAAACAAGTTCTTAACTAATTTGTTTGTCTTACATCGATTACCCTGTACATGAACTACTTTTACAGGTACATCTACTGGAGGTTCAGCTTATCCGCGACTTGCTCCGCGATAGGTGCCATCTCTTCCAGCAGGGTCTTGTACTACTCGTCCGTGCAGTTCGCCGCAAGACCGCCAGCTACCACATCCACTGGGGCCTTTGGGAAGTACGACTTCATGTAGGTGAGTACCTGGTTTGGTATAGATTTCGCCAAGTGCTTGACGTACGTCGCAAGGTGCCCGGGGGCTTCCTTCAGCCTATCTACTAGAGGCGCTATCTTAGGCCCGCCCGGGTGTGGGACCAACAATCTTGCAATGGGAAGAGCGGCTTCTTCAAGTTCCTTCAGTTGCGCCCGCAGCTTCTCGCAATCCTCATTGAGCTTCTGCAGAGATTTGTAACAACGCACAAGGTCAAGATCGGAGGCTTCACGGAGCTCCATCCACATGATGCACTCATGGCGCATCTGTGCGTACTGGTACTCGGCTACCTCTCGACGGTCAGTCTCCCGGTACACGATGTTCTTGAGGTCCATCACGGAAGCTTTCAGCCGGTCGACAGTAGCCTCAAGATCTGCAGACAACTCATCAACAGTGTCAGACTACTCGTAAGCACTGCAACAAATACTCAATGATTACGGTGGAAGGCCTACCTTTGTTCTTCTGGCGCAGAGTCTTGTTCTTCTTCGTCAAGTCATCCCTCTTCGCCTGCATCTCTTGTACCTCGTTATGGTACTGGGCGAAGGCGCTGTCAAGCTTGGATTGGAGCAACGCAGAGTGTTTCTTCGATTTGTCCAGCTCCTTCTCCAGAGCTTCAGCCTGGATGACCATGTCACCGTACCCCTTCAGGAGCTCGGTCTTCTGACGGGACCTCTCCACCAGGCCCTGCGCAGGATCAACATTCCATCAGTACTCAGTACTCCATGATACAAGACTACTCCGGGGTATTGACAGCATACCTTGATCCACTGCTCCGTGCGATGCCACGACTCCATGCTCAGAGACACGAAGGCTGGATCGATCAAATCATCGTCTAGCAACTCGAGGCCTCCGCGGCTCAAGGACCCAGTCTCCGGCATTGGTGCCGAGCGGAGCGGCGCGGCATCCTCCACCATCGCCTCACGGACGACGACTTCAGTCCCTAATTCGGGCTGCGGGTTCACCTGTACCTCTACCCTTGGCTCGGGGGTTGTAGCTATCGTTTGCTCGGCAACCGGCTTAGTAGCCGACGCTTCGACAGTAGTCGTTTCCATGGCTACCGCTTTAGGGATCACCGCTCCTTCATCTTGTGACCCTGTTAAGACGAACTCAGCAATCATGTGACGGCTACGACTACTTCTTAATGACAAGTACCCACGGCAATAAAATACGCACCTTCTACCAGGGTGGCTTCTTCGAGCCTCGACTCTGTTGCGGCTTCAACTTGTGGCGGTGGCGTAGGCTCTCGTGCCTCCGCCGAGCGGTTCTCACCATCGGCAGGTGCGCTGGTCTCCGCCTCGTCCCACGATAAGTCAGTGGATTTCCAACATCATGAGGTACTGAGTCAACAACGCGACCTTGACGGGAAACAACTACTCAAGGGTATCGTGTACTCACAGCGTCGACCGCACTATAGCGACGGTCGGGGCGCCCAGTATCCTGGCGATATCTACAATGCCAGGCTCGCTGGCGGCTCCTGCCTCAACAGGAGGCTCTTGTTCTCTCTCCTCTGGCTGCTCAACGGCCACAGCCGCAGCAGGAGGAGGGCCCTGCACTTCTTCAGTCGACGGCTTTGGATGGTTCTCCACCGCCGCGACCTGTTCCTGTGCCCCCTCGGGCACAACATCTTCAGCAGTTGGAGGTGGGCTGGTACTTCTCCCAGACATCACCCCCACTGTGTCCCATGTTTCTTCCTCTTCCCAGGCTGGAGGATCCGGGGAAGGGATGTCCTGCAATGGCACAAGCCGAGTCGTCAGCAACAGACTACTCGTCAAAGTACTCGACTACTCTAGTCGTGGTGCTCACCTCCTGTCTGGTGGTTTCAGACACCTTCAGTTTCTTCACGGCGCGTTTGCGCGCCACGTTGCGGGGCTTCCTCGGCGGAGGCGGCAAGTCCACCTCAAGGCTGGACAGCTTCTCCACCACTGGCACATGCAGCATCCCAGCTCGGCTGAATCTAGAGCGGAGCTGGAAGTGCTGCTGCAGTGTCTCTTCGTCTTCCTCATCGGAAGTATCTTCGATGACGACGGCATCATCGTCCTCGTCGACTACTCGGCGTTCTTTCAACTTTTGCTCCGCCTTCCCCCGAGTTTGCTTCTCATGCTGCGGGGGGGGGGGGTGGCAGGATGGAGATGTACTTCTTCAGGTCCTCCTACAACATCAAAGCATGCATCAGTACGACTACACGTAAAATTAGTACTCGGGGGCTCCGACCACGACTACTAACCTCGTTCGGCGGGCGTGCCGCGGAGTACTCCGGCACGGGGCATGGCGTGAACGCAGGCATGTCTTTGAAGACCTTCCCCAGCCATTCGATGATCACATCATCGTCGATCTCTTCACCAGGCATCCGAGACGAATCTTCGTCGCCAGTGTACTCGTAGCCGAGATGGTCTCGTGCCATCAGCGGTTGCACTCTCCTCTTCATGAAACTGAAGGCCACATGCTCAGCCCTCAGTCCGGCCTCCCTCAAGGCCTTGATCTTCTCCAGCAACGCAGGTAGCTGGAGGCCTTCTTGCATGGTGGGCTCTGAGTTCCACCACGGCGCATGCTTCGGCTGATGTCCACTTGGCTTCGGCAGCTCCGGGTGGTGGTTGCTGATGTAAAACCATTTCGACTTCCAATCTTGGTTGGAGTCGATCAGCTTGTACGGCAAGTACTACCAGGTGGCGTCTTCGCGCATCTGCACCCCAGCGCCTCCAACTACTCGGGGGTCGTCTGTGCTCGGTTGCGGCTTCAACCGGAAGAACTTCTGGAACAGGATCTAGTGGGGCTTGATCCCCACAAACGCCTCACAGAAGTGCACGAAGATGGAGATGTGGAAGATACCGTTGGGGTTGAGGTTGAGGTACTCGATCCCATAGTATCGGAGCATCCCCTTGAAGAAGTCGCTCGCAGGTAGTGCGAGTCCGCGCTCCACGAAACGCGCGAACATCGGGATCTCATCTGGATTCTTCTCCATCGGGTACGGATCTCCAGTGGCGACGTGCCACAGATCCATTTCCTTCTCGCGGAGGAATCCGCTGTTGACCAGGACGAGAAGGTCCTCGGTTTTCAGCTTTGCCTTCTTCCACTCCTTCGACGGATTCGGTGGAGTGGAGAGGGGCGGCGACGACGACGACTGACCGGCATCACCGTCCTCATCGCGACTCCTCTTCTTCGACGCACCGGTCTTGGTGCTCTTCGATGGTGATGCCGTCATCCTCCCAGTAACGAGTGTCTTCACTCACATTCGCTCGGGGGCTGCGGAGGAGGGCGGACTACGGCGGCGGCGCGGAAGTAGATCTAAATCTACTCAGCGGCGGCGGCAGCAGTAGGAGTGAAGGGAGGAGGCAACTCAGATCTATTCTCAGAATGCAACTGCTAAAAGTGAGAAACTCTAAGGGGTGGACCAGTTATTTATAGGCCACCGGGCGGATCAGTTCCGAACGGGCGGCTAAATTCCCGGCGGGTGACTCAGTGCAGCAGGCTGACCCTTCATCTTCCGGTACTCGAAGCTCTCAAACTCGGGGGCTCGACTTCGATCAACGGATTCAGTGGGTTCAACTAGATCAAGACCTCACTCGGGACACATTCTGCAGTCAAGATGACCCTTCAATTCGAGAGAAGCACTCGACTCAAGGCTCGGGGGCTCCGTGCCACGTGTCCTTCGGTTTTTCTCTGAATTTTTCGGGATAAGATTGGCAGAACTTCAGATTGACCCTCAGCTTGAATCTACAATTCGACCTAAGGCTCGGGGGCTACATTCCATATGGAATGCGATTCTTCGAATCACATTTTCCATATGGTTTTTCGTCAAGACATCGCGAGTACTATTGAACACCTTCGAGAGAAGCACTCGGGGACGCTTGGAGACTACTCGAGAAGACTTCAAGACTACTCAAAGATCAGCTGGAGTACCTTCCAGCCTCGAGATGGTTCAAGCATTCTTCAGGACTTTCGGCTTGTAGAACTCGGGGATGCTCAAGGACTACTCGCCAAGGCTGTCAAGACTACTCGAAGATATCCTGCTCGACTACAAAGTACTCGGGGGCTTGTCGTATGGACATCCCTAGGCCCACTAATCAGGTGGGTACCAGGACTGACTACGACATGGGCCCCTGGGACTACTCAACTTGGGCTACACGGTACAAGACGGCGTGGAGCACAAGGCAACCAAAGGGCTAGTACTCGGTTAGGAAACTAGGCATGTCCGGATCCATGTAGAGTACTCCTAGCAGTGTGCGACTAGATCTCTCTCCCTCAAATCGACTTGTAACCCTGCCTCCCGGACTATATAAGGCGAGGCAGGGACCCCCTATCTCCTATTCACATCATCTTGTAAACACACCCAATCAATCCAGAGCTATGCAGCATACAGGACGTAGGGTATTACGCACCTCGCGGCCCGAACCTGTCTAAATTATGTGCCACGTGTCTCTCCTTCGAGTTCCCGATCTCGGCGAGACCACAAACGTCTACCTCGGGTACTCCCTTTGGTAGGTTGTCGGGTTAAAACACCGACAGGTTGTCCAGTTATTTATAAGCCATCACGCGGCCCAGTTCTGAGCAGGTGGATAAGTTCCAAACGGCTGACTTAGCGCGGCGGGCTGACCCTTCATCTTCCAGTACTTGAAGCTCTCAAACTCGGGGGCTCGACTTCGACCGACGGAATCAATGAGCTAAACTAGATCAAGGACCCACTCTGGACACATTCTACAGTCAAGATGACCCTTCAATTTGAGAGAAGTACTCGACTCAAGGCTCGGGGGCTCCGTGGCACGTGTCCTTCGGTTTTTTCTCTGGATTTTTTGAGATAAGATTGGCAGAACTTCAGATTGACCCTCAGCTTGAATCTACAATTCGACCTAAGGCTCGAGGGCTACATTCCATATGTAATGCTATTCTTCGAATCGCATTTTCCATATGGTTTTTTGTCAAGACATCACGAGTACTATTGAAGACCTTCGAGAGAAGCACTCGGGGACGCTTGGGAACTACTCGAGAAGACTTCGAGACTACTCAAAGATCAGCTGGAGTACCTTCCAGCCTCGGGATGATTCAAGCATTCTTGAGGGCTTTCGGCTTGTGGAACTCGGGGACGCTCAAGGACTACTCACCAAGGCCATCAAGACTACTCAATGACATCCTGCTCGACTACAAAGTACTTGGGGGCTTGTCGTATGGACCTCCCTGGGCCCACTACTCAGGCGGGTACCAGGACCGACTACTGCATGGGCCCCTGGGACTACTCGACTTGGGCTGCACGGTACAAGACGGCGTGAAGCACAAGGCAACCAGAGGGCTAGTACTCGGTTCAGAAACTAGACATGTCCGGATCCATGTAGAGTACTCCTAGCTGTGTACGACTAGAACTCTCTCCCTCAAACCGACTTGTAACCCTGCCTCCCGGACAATATAAGGTGAGGCAGGGACCCCTATCTCTCATCCGCATCATCTTGTAAACACACCCAATCAATCCAAAACTACGCAGCATACAAGACGTAGGGTATTATGCACCTCGCAGCCCGAACCTGTCTAAATTGTGTGCCACGTGTCTCTCCTTCGAGTTCCCGATCTCGGCGAGGCCACAAACGTCTACCTCGGGTACTCACCTTGGTAGGTTGCCTATCTAAAACACCGACATGTACCCTATCGCAAGAGTTTGTTCAAAGTCATTTTATTCGAACTTTGTAAAAATTTGTAGATGAAATTATTGGACTGCTTCCCCATGCTCTTTGCCTTTGAATATTGTTGTTGCATGCTTGGGTGATTGTGGATCTTCTGTTCCCTGTTGCAAGAGATTGTTCCAAGTCAACTTATTTGAGGTTTGTAGAAATTAAAGGATGAAATTATTATATTGCTTACACATGCTCTTTGGCTTTCCATATTTTTGTTGCATGCTTGGGTGATGATGGATTGGGTGTGATCGTTGATGTACCGCATTGAACTTAATAGATGAAATTGCTTCCGATTGCTAATATCTCAACCCTTATCTCTTGTTCTTGTACTTGTTTCAGCGGGCCAAAGGGTCAACATCTGTAGTCGCTCCTGTTCAAACCTGCTCCAAGGTAACAAACTCAACACCTTTCTTTGTTTCCGATTGCGAATGATCTCAACCCTTACCTCTTGTTCATGTACTTGTTTCAGCGGGCAAAAGGGTCAACATCTGAAGTCGCTCCTGTTCAGACCTGCTCCAAGGTAACAAACTTAACACCTTCTTTGTTTCCGATTGCGAATGATCTCAACCCTTACCTCTTGTTCTTGTACTTGTTTCAGCGGGCCAAAGGGTCAACATCTGAAGTCGCTCCTGTTCAGACCTGCTCCAAGGTAACAAACTTAACACCTTTGTTTCCTTAGTTAGAATCAATTACAAGGTCCTAATCTGACTTGGGATCCACTGTTGTTGCTAGATGGAAGCTACCAAGTCAATGATGCTTCTTCCCGAACAAATTAAAACAGAGGCAGCCAAGTACTCAAGAATGGGTACCAAATCCTTATGTAGTGGTGTTGATGAAGAGCGAGTTGACGCTCCCAATCAGGATGGGGTACAACTTCGACAACGGTTTGTTGCTCACCAGAAAGAGTTATGTAGCTTGAAGAAGAAGACCGAAGAATCAGAATCAACTCTGAAAATGCAGTCAACTGAGATTAAGAGGTTGCAGAAGCTAACCGAAGACAGTGAGGACCTCCTTCGTCTACTGCTTAGCAGTAAAAGATGAAGAGGTTAAGATCATTAGATCAAATCTGCACTTTCTCTTGTGATTATGACCTGGATTTAGCTTTGTTAATCAATGTTCCTTGTGATACTATTATCTTGTAATAGTTTGTGATATGTGATGAACAATATGGTCGTGCTTGATAGAGAAATATGTATAAAGAAATATGTGCTGATTACTATTTTGCCAACCAGGTCAGAATTATTCTAAAAAAAGGATCAGAATTCAAATGAAATCAATTAATACTGATGCATGATTACTTAATTTTATGTTGTACTTCAGTGGGCTTAGCCCACTTTTAATTGGGCCAAAAGTCATTTTTTTCAAATTAACGTGACACAGAATGCCGCAACAATGTGCACACCTGTTGGACTCGACCCAACCAAAACGAGACCACCCTAATCAAATTTCATCTAAAAAAGCTACAATTGGGCCCAACAAAATCTTTTTTGGCCTATATGAACAACGCTAGCCTACAGGAACAGTTTTGGGCTCAACCCAGCTACAAACGGGCCAAATTCCTTTTATGACGCATACGGTTTGTCACAATTGGCATGCCACATCGGATGCCACATCAGATTATGTCCAGCGTGGCAAAGCTGCAGGAACGAAGTTATGATGCTTTGTATTAATGATTTTGCACATGTCATTAAACTCATGACGCCGCGAAATAAGGTCTCGTCATTAATCGCGGTTTGTGACGCTCGATTAATGATGGAGCGTTTTCGTAACAACCGGCGCCATTAATCGCGGTTTATGACGAGAAACGACCTTTTTTTGTGTCACTAGTCGGCGTTTTTTCTTGTAGTGTCAGTGACTACCTACACTTGATCCTGCCAAGTTGCTCAGTTACATAAGCCACGATTCTTGAGATATAAACCACACCATGCTTGCTGCCCGTTTCATTCACATAGCCACATAATCATGTCTTACATATGTGTCTCCCATTGATCCAATGAGCGAATGGGATATCTTTATGACCAGGCTGTGTATCTCTTAGTTGAACATGGTCCTGCAATCTGGCTCAGCCATACGTGCCATGATTCCTGAGATGTTAATCTTCCCGTGCACACTGGCAACATGATCCGCACGTATGTGCATTGCTGTCTTGTTTTTGTGTTCCCTGCTGATGCAGTTATCCACTAATCAACCTCTTAAACCTTAGTGTGACCCTTGTACCTGAAACACACCTCAGAAAGATGGACTGACCATGGAAGCTCGGCGGTGCAGAATTTAATCTTTTTATGCTCACTGTCGCACAGTCCACCAAAAATCAGCACCTGCACTTAGAGCTTGTTCCTATTATTCCTTCACCATCTCGGTGCACCTTGTTGTTCTTGTGACTTCCTATGTTCCCTTGGCTACAGAAGTAATTCAACGTATCTCTTAAGAAATATCTAGCACCCAAGAAAAACTTGTTCAACATGACTGTTGTCCATCCTTTTCTCCGGACACTTTACCCTCCAAAAGTTCTAGCTATTGCCATCGCACGTGATGTTCTCACCTCTACATATGCTACAATCAGAGAGCAACCTTATGCTAATACCTTTTCATAATAATTTATTTCTAAGACCATTGCATTTATACATAAACCATCGACCTCCCTCTCTAGCTAATCCAATCTTTCCAACCACAGCCCCATCTTTAGCGTTTCTTGCGCTCCCACGTTTGTTGTACCTAGTGTTAGCATACATTTTTCAAAATGCTTTTGTTATTGATTGGTGTATTGTTCTTAGCTGCTTTATTGTGTTATTCCAGATGATTGTTGTATGTTGAGGAACGCTTATGAGTAGTGGAACATCGAGAAACGGGCAAGTGTTCTTGACATTGCTATTTTGTACCTTTATCTTTTATACACCATAATTACTGCTTTTATTTATGCTTCCTGCATTAAATGTCTAAATTGATGGGAAATCCTATTAAGGATAGTTTACTAGATTTTTCATGACATTCCTTGCTTACCCTTAGTGGTTACCTATATGGGTAGTTTATGCTTAGCTTGCTCAACATGGGTTGGGTTATAATCTTAACTTGATTAATGACTATGCAACTTGTTAATGTGGGTTATGGTTAGCAACATATGAACACCCTAGCTGACTCAAGTAAGTTGTTGGATGGTGGCTTGTGATGTTTGATGTTGGACTTGCCTGAGTCAACCTTATAAGGACCGTTCTGTGGAGCGACCACCCAGGACTTATAGTGCAACCACGAGAACTAATGGGCTATGATCTTGGCCAAATAAGTAGGGTAAACCAGCAGTCTGTGTTAAGCTGTTTGGGCTGGATGAGGGCGTAGTTCCCAAGAGTCCAGAAAGGAACCTCGGGTGTCGCTGGCACTCCGTAACCCGGTTAATATGTGTTGGTGAACCTATGTAAAGGCCTCGTAGCGTCCCTATGCTATCACACCTAAGGAAGTGTGAAAGTGTTTGGCTGGCACAACATGGTTGGGTTTAACGTTTGTTTGAACGTTTACACGACTCGTAGGTAAAGATGTACAACCTCTACAGAGTGTTAAAAACTGTTGTAACAGTCGTGCTCACGGTCATGAACAGCCTGGACCCTCACATGGTTAGTTGGTGGTTCAGGTGCATCACAGTGGTGGAACTGTGGTTTGGGAGCTGGTTTATAGGAGTTATGATGTTTCAACCTTAGGATCAGAACAGGTGGGTACCCGTGCCTTGATTGGTTTGGGTAGCCTTAAATACACTTAATATCTAGGTGCTTAATTAAAATTGGACCAACTAAAACTTGAGTTTTGCATTCCACCAATTAAAGCCTTCCTTGCTTTAAGCCTGCATGTTATGCATACCTTTCCCTCCACTTGCTGAGTACACGCCTCCAGGTGTACTCACCGTTTTCCTTTTCAACCCCTGTTGTTCTCTCCCCACTGCTGCTCAGATAGACAGAAGCTAAAAGAAGGAGCTACTTCATGAAGACCTTGAAGACCTAGTGTTCTAGGTTGGCGTGCCCCAGTCGACGTTCCTGTGGAAGATGGTGCCTACTCTACTGCTATAGAATAACAATATGTAATTTTCTGTTTAGACCTTCTGGTCATTTTGTAATATAAACATTGTAAAGATATATGTTGTGATATTCACTAATGTTGTCACTTTATGCATGAATCTGATCCTAGGCATGCATAAAGGGTGCATTCAGTTTGTCCTTTAAAAAATGAGTGTTACATTAGCCACTTATTCGGCGATTGGCGCCATCTCCTCCATCAGTGCGCGGAACGGCTCATCTGAATAGTTTGCCGTGACCCCATCTGCAATAGCATCCACGGGTGCCTTTGGGAAGTACGACTTCAAGAATGCGAGCACTTGGTTCAGTATTAACTTCACCAAGTGTCGCGCATACGTCGCCAAGCATCTGGGAGCATCCTTCAACCTATCCACAAGGGACCGCAGCTTCTCTCTAGCAACATGTGGTACCAGCAGCCTCACGGATTGGCAGCACAGCTTCTTCGAGCTCCTTCAATGATGCTCGCAGCTTCTTCGAGCTCCTTCAGTGACGCCCGCAGCTTCTCGCAGTCCTCATTGAGCTTTTGTAGAGATTGCATGCAAAGAACGAGGTCAATCTCACCGGCTTCACGGAGCTCCATCTGAGCAATGCACTCATGAGTTCTTATTGACAGCTCATACTCAGCTACCTCTCAAGCATGTGTCTCGCGATACACAATGTTCTTCAAGTCAAGCTCTGATGCCCTGACCTGCTCAAGAGAAGCCTCAAGTTCTGCAAAGACCTCGACAATCATGTCAGATGCAGACGACCAACAAAGTGAGTACACGGGGCTGCGGTAAGAGTCATACCTTTATTCTTCTGTTGCAGCGTCTTGTTCTTCTTCATGACATCATCCTTGTTCGCTACCATATCCTAGATTTCATTATGGTACTAAGCGAAGGCAGCATCAAGCTTGGACTGGAGTAGCGCAGAGTGTTTCCTCGACTTGTGCAGCTCCTTCTAGAGCTCTTCAGTGTGAAGAACGGTGTCGCCATACCCGTTCAGAAGCTTAGACTTCTTCTGGGATCTCTCGACTACACCCTGCATCAATGGAGCACAACTATATCATCAATCAAGCTACTACCCACAACGACAAGTTATCAATGGGTACTCGAGCTTACCTTCATCCATTGCTCGGAGCGGCACATCGACTCCAGGTTGAGCGTGACTACCACTGGAGCAATCAATTCATCGTCAAGCACCTCGAGGCCTTGGCAGCTTGAGCTACTCGTGGATTCCATCGCCACGGACCTTATTGGCGCGGGGTCCTCGATGTCCTTCTCCCAGAGGATAATTTCGCTCGCCGAGCCCGGGCTGGGCTCTATCTGTGCCTCTTCCCGACACTCGGGGGCTGGAGCTATGGTCTCCGTCTCCACCGGCTGGTCAGCAATTGGATCCGGGAGCATGCCCTCCTCTGGCTCTGCTTCAAGTTTTGCAAACAAGTTGTTAGTCGACACGGGGGCTGCAGCAATCATCTACAAGATATAGTACTCGAAGCATCAAGACCATACCTTGTGAGGCGTCGGCCTCTACAAGTCACCGTCTCAACTACATCTCCTTGGCGAGGGGGCGTGGGTTCTCGAGGCCCTACTGAGCGATCTTATCCATCATCAGAAGTACTCGATTCAACCCTGTCCCAGGACAAGTCAGTTGATTTCCTGCAAGCAGAGTACTACGTCAGCAACAACTATAACAACTACTCTGTCTACTCGGGTAGATGGGTACTCACAGTGTCAACTGCACCAAGGTGACGGTCGGGGCACCGAGAAGACTCGAGATGTCCACGATCACAGGTGGAACCTCGACTACAGTCTCCTCTACTGCCACACCAACAACTGGTGGCACTTGCTCCTATGCCTCCTGCTGCTTAGCGGCTTCGGCCGCAGCAGGTGGTGGATCTTGGACCTCTGTCGTAGCTGGTTGCGGATTAGCGGCCTCGGCCTCTGCGGCCGTCGACTGCTCTTGTGCCCATGGCGGCACGACTACTTTAACCTCAGCCTATCGGCTGGAACCTTCAACCATGGGTGGTGCACTTGTCCCATCGCCAGGTAGCACCCCCACAGTGTCGAACTCCTCTTCCTCGTGTGCAGCCTCTTCGACCTGCACCACGGGAGGAACATCCTGAAAACACGATAATAATAAGTTGTCAACTACAACAGCTGGTCATGAGTACTCGACTACTACAATGGCGAGTACTTACCTCTGGCCTGGTGTTAGCTGACACCTTGATCTTCTTCACGGCCCGCTTCCGTGCCATGTTCTGAGCTTTCTTCAGCGGGCGCGGGACCGTGTCTTCAAGCCTACCCGTCGGCCTCTTCAAGGGTATAGAGGGCATCCCAGCACGACTATACCGAGACTGCAGCTCAAAGCGTTGTTGCAGCGTCTTGTCGCCATCATCATCATCCTCCTGCAACAAGTAACAACAAGCATCAGTGCGACTACTTCACCAACGAGTACTCGGGGGCTACGGCCACGACTACTCACCTTCTTGGGCAAATGCAAGGTGTAGTACCCCAGCACAGGGCACAGAGTGTACGGGGGCATATCTTTGAAGATCTTACCCAGTCTCTCAATTATCAGCTCATCGCTGATATCTTCTTCATGGAGCCTCGAGGGGTCATCCCCCCGGTGTACTCGTACCCGAGGTGGATGCGCCTCATCAATGGCTAGACTCTTCTCTTCATGAAGTTGAAGGCCACATGCTCGGCCCTCAGTCCCACCGTTCTCAAAGCAGTGACCTTCTCCAGCAACTCGGGTAGCTAAATACTCTCCTGCATCTGTGGCTCAGTGTTCCACCAGGGGTGATGCTTCGGCGGGTACCCACTAGGCTTCGGCGGCCCAGGGTGGTGGTTGTTCATAAAGAACCACCGCTGCTTCCAATCTTGATTGGAGTCTATCAGCTTGTATGACAAGTATTAGCTGACAGTGTCTTCACGCATCTGGATTCCAGCGCCACCGACTACCTTCGGATCATCTGCGCTTGGATGCGGCTTCAAATGGAAGAACTTTTGGAACAACACCTAGTGCGGCTTGATCCCCATGAATGCTTTGCAGAAGTGAACAAAGACAAAAGTGTGGAAGATACCATTTGGGTTCAGATGAACATGCTCGATCTTGTAGAACTCGAGCAGTCCATGGAAGAAATCGCTCGAAGGAAGCACTAGTCCACACTCGCAGAAGCGGGTGAACATCGGGATCTCCTCTGGGTTCTTCTCCATCGGGTACGCGTCTCCAGCGGTGGTGTTCCATCCATCGATGGCCTTCTCCCTCAAGAAAACGCTATTGACCAGCGCTAAGACATCTTCTGTCTTCAACTTGGATTTCTTCCACGCCTTCGACAGGTTCGACGGAGTGGGGCGGGAGGACGACTTCCCGGCATCTCCCTGCTCCTCCCAGGCTCTCTTCCTCGACAGTTGGTTCTTCGTTGGTGAGGACTTCATCCTGGTGGTCACGAGCATCTTCACTCACATCCGCTCGGGGGCTATGGGGATGGCGGCAGTGGCTGCGCAAACAGATCTGTGGTGGTGGCGGCGGCTGTGGAGGCTAAGATCTATTCGCAAATGACTTAGAGCAAATGCGGGTGGAAAACCCAAAGGGATCACCCTCTTATTTATAACCGTGTGGCTATCACTGTGTGGCGGACCATTCAACTTCCACTACTCGACGCTCCGCATCGCGAGGGCTCATCTTCGATTATTGGACTTTGGAGGATTTCAAGACATCGATCGTCAACAACGGACACATTCTACAGTCAAGATGACCCTTCAATTCGAGAGAAGTACTCGACTCAAGGTTTGGGGGCTCCATGCCATGTGTCCTTCTGTTTTTTCTCTGGATTTTTTGGGATAAGATTGACAGAACTTCAGATTGACCCTCATCTTGAATCTACGATTCGAACTAAGGCTCGGGGGCTGTCGGTGTTTTAGACCGGCAAACCTACCAAGGGGGTACCCGAGGTAGTTGATTATGCGGTGGAGGATCGTGATCGGGAGACCGAGAACTCGAAGGTATGCGCAAGGACACGGGACACAAGATTTATACAGGTTCGGGCCGCCAAGGTGGCGAACCCTACGTCCTGTTTGGGGATCATATGTGGTGCCCTGCGCTTGGTGTTGGGTTGGTTAGATGTTTGGCTAGGTACCCGGCCCTCCTTTATATAGTCCAGGGGGCGGGTTCCTAGTCGGTTACAAGGCAGGAGTCCTAGTAGGATTACACGGTACAAGTCCTAGTAGGATTACAGGGGAATTCTAGTAGGAGTCCGTCTTCATCCTTCCTTGTATGGGTACCCGGGGTGTATGCCCGACAAGCCCCCGAGCACATTATAGTCGAGAGTAGTAGTCCGAGTAGTCTTGAAGCCTCTTCGAGTAGTTCTTGAGCGTCCTCGAGTACTGCTTGGAGAAGTCTTCAATAGTACTTGAACTGCCACGAGGCTGGAAGGTGGTCCAGCTCATCAGTCTTGAAGTCGAGATTATATGGAAGTGCAATTGCAAAATCGCACTCCATATGGAGTAGCCCCCGAGCCTTGGGTTGAGTCGCAGACTCTAGCTGAGGGTCAATCTTGGTTCTGAATCTTCCGTCTTGAAAAATTGAATGATGGGTATAGCATAGCAGCCCCCGAGCCTTGAAATGATTAGGTAATTAATCCAAGGGTCTTCAGTGTTCGTGAAAGCCATCATCCGAGTACTCTTGCAGCGTGTAGCCCCCGAGATAAGAGAGCCGTAGTGAAAGGACCTTGTGATGCCTAGAGGGGGGGTGAATAGGATCACTTCAAATTTCTGAAACAAATGCAGCGGTTAAAACACCTGTCGGTACTACCGACACGGTGCCGGAACTACCGAGGGGGCTCGGTACTTCCGGTACCGGACCGGTACTACCGACAGTACAGAGGAGACTAAAACGAAATTTGAAATGTAATGTGATTCTAGCAATTCTAATTGAATCAAAGCTTTAGTTTAGTAGCTAAGAACCACCTGCAACCAAAGATATGAGTTGGAGCACAACCAATTTAGAGATCGGGCTAAAACAAGTTCTAGGGTTAGAGAGAGACAAAGAATTCAAGCAAGCAAATGGAGACACAAGAATTTAATCCGAAGTTCACTCCCACAAAGGAAGCTACGTCTCCGTTGAGGATCCCACAAAGGGAGGGCTATCACCAAGAGCCTCTTTTCCTCTTCCAATCCCCACAAAGAAAGATTGGTGCTCACTAAGAATTCTCCACCAAGGAGAGGGTAATACAAACGATCCCGGGTGCTCCACACCAAGAGGGCACTCAACGGGAGACGCCTAACCGTCTAGAAGCAAGTTTCAAGAGTAACAAACACGAATCAATTGCCCGGAGATGCTTCAAGTGCTCTTGAGATGGGGAGATTCGAAGGGGCTCTCAAAGCTTCTCTAATCCTCACTAGGAATCACTTCTCTACCCAAGCCCTAGCTCAAAGGAATCAAATCTTAGCTCTAGGAGGGAGGGGAGAAGTGGAGTGAATGCTCAAGTGAGGGTTTGTCCCGTGGTTGGTCAGCAATGAGTGAGGAGGAAGAAGGGGGTATTTATACCCAACCCTGAAAACTAGCCGTTACTGTGCAGAATCGGGGTTTCTCAGTACTTCCGACACGGGGTCAGAACTACCGAGGGTTGCCGTAGAAACCCAACAGTGGAGGCATATCGGTAGTTCCGACCCAGGGTCGGTACTACCGAGCCCCTGGCTAAAACTCGCCAGAGGAGCCATATCGGTACTACCGACCTGGCGTCGGTACTACCAACAAAGGCTGAGAAGTTGAGATAAGATAAGCAAATGTGCACGTGTCAACTCTAATCTCTTCTCACTCACTTGGGTCATCTTCTAGAGCACTTTTAGCATCTCTTGGCTATCAATTCGCATCCCCCTTTATAGTACGGTGTTTCCTATACTCAAATTCAAAATCAAAATTAAATTAAGCCTTGACTTGAGTTGAAAACACCGAATTAGAGTTGGGGGCCTTCTTTTGGTCAAAACCATGATTTTCAATTAAGTAAATCCTGCACACATCTTATTCAAACGTTAAATACCACAAATTGTGTTTGTCACTATCACCAAAACAATTAGGGGCCAAGATGCACTTTCAATCTCCCCCTTTTTGGTGATTGATGACAACACAATTCATTTTCAAATAAAGATGTGTGTATCCAACAATTTAAAGCGAAACTCCCCCTAAATGTGTGCTTGGTCTTTTATGGAGGCCTCAAATGCCTATCACACATTTAGAAGAAACTTCACTCTCAATTTGCATACACAAGTGCATAAGTGTGATATAATAACCGTGATGCATATGACAAGATATTCAAACCAACAAAGTGAGAAATAACAACCACCAAGCATCACAAATATATAAACGAGGTTCCACACTAGCACGATTAAGTCTTACAAATTTAAAAGGTTCTAGGTTCACCATCCATCACACCACACAAATAGTTCATACATGTCCACAACCTAAGATAGATAGATAAAAGAGCGAAGATACACACCACCCCCACATGGATAAATTGTGAGCTCACTCCCCCTTTGGCATCAAGCGCCAAAAAGAGGAGGCCCTTCAATCATCACTACCATGTGGAGAGTGGGCCGCCGGAGGAGAGTCGTCTTCTTCGGTCTCACCACCACCAAAGTCCTCATCGTCAATGTCGGCCGGAGGAGCTCCATACATCATGGATGTGTCACCGTACACCTCCCAAGGATTGTAGAAGACCGGTGGAGGAGGGAAGTCCATGGGCTCACGAACGGGAGAGTGCTCGATGTTGGCTTGAGTGAGCAAGGTCTTCTGGCGAGTCTCCAACTTGATGAGCTGCTCATCCACATACTGCCTGTGAGCACGAATCTCCTGTGCATTGTGCTTCCCAACATTGAAGCAAGCGAAGAGGCCCTGAGATAAGAAGTTGAATATGCTCTTCTTCTTGCCTGGGGGAATGGTGCCTCTAGTTGAGGATGGTCCACGAGAGGAAGAGGGAGCCTCATAGGAGGAGGGATCACCGGAAGAAGGTCCAGCTGACGTAGGAGCTCTAGGAGGGGCATGCTTGCCCAACTTGAGGAGACACTCAATGTTGCCCTTGTTTGGCTTGTACCAAGTGTGAGTCTTGTCGGTGAGAATGTCAACTCCGGTCACCTCACATATCATCTTGAAGATCCAAGGGGCATACTGACAACTCTTGTTAGCGGACACTGAGCACACAATGATCTCTTCCCATATGAAATCAAACACACTAAACTTTTCTTTGCCCGGTGCCATCCTCACAAGAATATCCTTGGCAATGTTGGAGATGTTGTAGTTGTCACCTATCTTAGGAGTGAGAGTGTATCGAAAGAGTTGGTTCAACATCCTATAGACAGGCTTCATACCATGAGTAGTACCAAACTCAACCTTGCCATAAGCGGCGTCGTACATGAATGCCATCTCACTATCAAGTGGATTTCTCCTCCATGAAGCTTCTCACGACCAAGATCCTCCGCACTAAATCCAAGAATTTGAGCAAACCTCTCATATGAGACCGAGAGAGGCTTTCCTTGCAGGAGCCAATGAAAGGTCTTGGCTGAGCGCCGAACATAGAGATTGGCATAGAATTGGGCCACTACCTCCTCATTCCAATCACAATTCATAGCCATGATGGAGGTCATCCCTTTTGCATGACAAATATCTATGGCCTCATTGACGGCCGGGATGTTGAATGACCTCAAAGCTTCCCAATTGATGGACTTCATGTCAATAGTCATGTGCTCCTTGCATAAGATAACCGATTCATACCAAT
The DNA here is from genome assembly GCA_036936925.1 of Cenchrus fungigraminus. NCBI lineage: Eukaryota > Viridiplantae > Streptophyta > Magnoliopsida > Poales > Poaceae > Cenchrus > Cenchrus fungigraminus. The sequence goes on from CM072778.1 coordinate 55,199,602, forward strand.
CGGCATTGAACTTGAGCCAAAAGCGGATATCTTCAAATTCCTTTTGCCATTGAGCTGGATCGGAGTACCTTTGCTTGTACACGTCATGTGACCCACTCTTGTAGTCAACCATCTTCATGATTCCCATTGTAGTTGCCGGACGAGGAGGCACGTAGGGCCTAAGCACAAAACCCGCAAGAGAGTCCAAAGAGATATCTTCATAGTCATCATAATGATCATCCGGTTCATGAGCTTGCTTGGTACGTGCATGGTGACCTTGACTAGTCGAGCGACGAGGAGCAGCTGGAGGATTTGTACGGCCTCGACCACGTGGGCGTTGAGTACCCGTGCCCACCTTCCTCTTCCTTTGAGCGAGAGGGACGTCATCCTCATCGGAGCCTTCTTGGATCACTTGCTTGCCGGCCCGACTCATCTGATAAGGTTTGAAAAGATTGCATAAAATGGATGTGAAGGATTGAATTGGATTGGCTCAGTTCATAGACTTAAGCACTGGTACAGGCACCTGTCGGTACTACCGACATGGGGTCGGTACTACCGACGGGGTCTGCAACAGTGCGAAAAATCCATGAACCGAGTGATTCAACCAACGAAACGCTACGAGATCATGGGCAAGTGTTCTAGGATGGATACAAAGATGATTCCCTAAAGCATTCCTCCTAGAAACAACGGCATTGAGAGATTGATTAGAGAGGATTTTGAATGAAATACCTTGAGCTTTCCCGCGCGAATCGAAGAACTCCCGGCGAGGATCGGATGTTCCGAAGGGTGGGAAATCCAATGGAGTGGCTAGATTGAAGTTTTCACAGTTGGATTTGGAGTTCCCCTCACGGATTTGAGAGAGGAGGGGAGAGGGAGGCGGCAATGGTCTGAAAAAGAAACCCTAGAACTTGTCTGGTTCGGGGGGGTTCGGTACTACCGAGGGTCTCGGTACCGTGAGACAGGGGCTCGGTACTACCGAGGGTCCAAGAAAATTGAGCTAGAGAGTCCATATCGGTATTACTGACGTGTCGTCGGTTCTACCGAGGGTCCTATCGGTAGTACCGACGGGGCACCGGTACTACCGCTGATTTTGCAGAAATCCAAACAGTAAGCTTTCATCGGTATTACCGGCCTCGTGTCGGTAGTACCGTGGGTTTTCGAAATTCCAACAGTAAGCGCTTAGCGGTACTTCCGACCTTGTGTCGGTAGTACTGTGAATTCAAGAATTTTGAAGAAGAGATTGAGAGACTAGCTGAAATAGATAGAGGGAAAAAGCTATGGACATGTAGAGCAACCATAGGGCTTGGTGATTAGACACAATCAATCAATCAAAGCGATAATCACCAAACACTATGGGAAGAACCAAGTTTTGTAAGACACACAAAGTGAAGAAAATAAAACATTTTTCTCTCTATCTAGGCATCAAGCAATTTTGTGTGCAACAAGTCAAGCCAAGTTACGAGAATCCAAGATGTTTAGCTCACTTCTCAAAGCACAAAACCTTTGCTCGTCTAGAGGCTTAGTGAAGATATCGGCAAGTTGCCTCTCGGTGCTCACATGACGTAGAGCAATATCTCCCTTAGCCTCATGATCCCTTAAGAAATGATGTCGAATATCTATGTGCTTTGTTCTAGAGTGTTGGACCGGATTGTTTGCTAGCTTGATGGCACTCTCATTGTCACACAAGAGTGGAATCTTACTAAACTCACAACCGTAATCACTCAACGTTTGCTTCATCCACAAGAGTTGTGCACAACAAGCACCGGCCGCCACATACCCGGCTTCGGCCGTGGACAAAGCAACCGAATTTTGCTTCTTTGAGCTCCATGAAACCAAAGACCTACCAAGAAATTGGCAAGTCCCGGTAGTGCTCTTTCGATCTACTTTGCAACCGGCATAGTCCGAATCGGAATAGCCAAGTAAATCAAAAGTGGAGCCCTTGGGATACCACAAGCCAAGGTTAGGAGTGTGTACCAAATATCTAAAGATTCTCTTAACCGCCATTAGATGACACTCCTTAGGATTAGCTTGAAATCTTTCACACATGCACACACTAAGCATTATATCGGGCCTAGATGCACAAAGGTAAAGGAGGGAGCCAATCATGGAGCAAAATACCTTTTGGTCGACCGACTTCCCTTCTTCATTGAGATCAAGATGTCCATTAAGTGCCATAGGGGTCTTGATGGGCTTGGAATCGTCCATGTCAAACCTCTTGAGCATATCCTTTACATACTTGGTTTGACACAGAAAAGTCCCTTCCTTCAATTGCTTGATTTGAAATCCAAGGAAGAACTTCAATTTGCCCATCATAGACATCTCGAATCTCTTGGTCATGATCCTACTAAACTCTTCACAAAATTTATCATTAGTAGACCCAAAGATAATGTCATCAACATAAATTTGGCATACAAAGATATCATTTCCATTTCTTTGAATGAAGAGAGTAGAATCGGCTTTGCCTATCTCAAAACCGTTCTTGAGAAGAAAATCCTTAAGGCATTCATACCATGCTCTAGGAGCTTGCTTAAGCCCATAGAGCGCCTTATGGAGCTTGTACACATGGTTGGGAAAGTTTGGATCTTCAAAGCCTGGTGGTTGATCAACATATACTTCTTCTTGGAGAGGTCCATTTAAGAATGCACTCTTGACATCCATTTGATGAAGCTTGAAGTCATGATGAGTAGCATAGGCCAAAAGGATACGAATTGATTCAAGCCTTGCTACCGGTGCATAGGTCTCTCCAAAGTCCAAGCCTTCAACTTCAGTGTACCCTTTGCCAACTAACCTTGCCTTGTTCTTCGTGACGACACCAAATTCATCTTGCTTGTTCCTAAAGACCCATTTGGTGCCGATCACATTTTGCTTTGGTCTTGGCACCAACTCCCAAACTTCATTCCTCTTGAAGTTGTTCAATTCTTCCTCCATGGTAATAATCCAATCCGGGTCCTCAAGAGCTTGTTCCACACTAAGAGGTTCCAAAGAAGAGACGAACGAGTAAAATGCACAAAAATTTGACAATCTTGAGCGAGTTGTTACCCCTCTTTGGATACTCCCAAGTATGTTGTCAACGGGATGATCCCGTTGAACCATTTGATGTACTCTTAGGTGTGGTGCTTGAGATTGATGTTGAATGGGTCCATCATCATCTTCATCTTGTGGGGCTTCTTCTTGAGCTTCACCACCTTGTTCTCCCCCTTGATCAAAGCCCCGTCCATGATCGTCACCATGAACTTGACTTGTATCTTGATGAATTTGAGAACTTGGTGGTTCCACTCTTGTTGATGATGATGGATCTTGATTGCTTGTGTCACCCGGAGCTTGAACTTGAGCCTCACGAGGCATGACTTCACCGGTCCCCATTCTAAAGATTGACACACTTGGGGGTTCTTCGTCATCTACAAGGTTTTCACTAACTTGCTCTCGTTGAGAGCCGTTGGATTCATCAAATTTCACGTCTACCGTGGTCTCAACACAACCGGTGGTTTTGTTGAAAACACGATAGGCATGTTCGTTAGTTCCATAACCAATGAGAAAACCTTCATCAACCTTGGATGCAAACTTTGAGGCTTTGGGTTTCTTGTTAAGTATGAAACACTTACACCCAAAGACCCTAAAGTAATGCACACTAGGCTTCTTACCGGTGATGATCTCGTAGGGAGTCTTGTTCAAGTATTTGTGGAGGTAGAGTCGGTTGGCGGCATGGCATGCGGTGTTGATGGCTTCCACCCAAAATGAGTCCGGAGTCTTGTATTCATCAAGCATTGTTCTTGCCGCTTCAATCAACGTACGGTTCTTCCTCTCAACGATCCCATTTTGTTGAGGTGTGTATGGGGCGGAAAGTTCATGCTTGATGCCTTCTTCATCTAGGAACTCCTCAACTTGAGTGTTTCTAAACTCCGAGCCGTTGTCACTCCTTATGTTCTTGACCTTGAGCTCGAACTCATTTTGAACTCTTCTAATGAACTTCTTCACAATTCCCTTTGCTTCACTTTTATCTTGCAAAAAGAATACCCAAGTGAAACGGGAAAAATCATCAACAATTACTAAACCATATTTGTTACCACCGATGCTTATGTAGGCAATTGGTCCAAACAAGTCCATGTGTAGTAGCTTCAATGGTCCTGATGTTGATAGGATGTTCTTGGCGGGATGATGCGCTCCAACTTGTTTTCCCGCTTGACAAGCACTACATAACCTATCTTTCTAAAAAACAACATTTGTTAGTCCTAGGATGTGCTCATCCTTTTGAAGTTTGGCCAAGTTCCTCATGCCAACATGGGCTAGTCGGCGATGCCATAGCCAACCCATGTCGGATTTTGCCACTAAGCAAGCCTTAGGGTCCACCTTTATTTTTGTGAAGTCCACATAGTAAAGCTTTCCCCTTAGGTGACCCGCAAAGACAATAGAGGAATCCTCACTTCTAGAGACGGTCACACCCTCTTTGGTAAAGAGACAATTGTAGCCTTTCTCACAAAGTTGTGAAACCGACAACAAGTTGTACCCTAAACCTTGCACATGAAAAACATCTTCAATTGAATTTGTTGTTGAGATAGCAATTTTACCTAGACCGATCACATCTCCTTGACCATTGTCTCCATAGATGATAGCTTCCGTAGGGTTGTCATAATGATCAAGGGATGCAAATAAGCCTTCATCTCCGGTCATATGATTAGTGGCACCACTATCAATCAACCATGCGCTTCCACCGGAGGAGTAGGCCTACAAAACAAGTTTAGGCTTTTGGTTTAGGTACCCAAAAGGATTTGGGTCCTTGGAGGTTAGAAACATAAACTTTCGGAACCCACACACTCTTCCTCATAGTCTTCTTTGTGTAGGCCCCAACATACTTGACCACCATTTTACCATTGTGGTCCAAGGTCACAACATAGTCACAAGTGTAGTTGGGAGAGGGCTTGTGTTCAACCACATTCTTCAATGCCTTTGATGGAGAATTAACCCCACCATTCCCTTTTGTGGTGTTCACAATCTTTGGCTTGTCCTTTGTTGTGGTGGAGGTGGTGACTCCATGGGCAATATCCATAATAGTGTTGAGGTAGCCTCCCTTGTTCCACAAGGGGATCTCATGCCCTTTAACCACCACCCTACCATTGACCTTGTTGTTCTTGTAGTGCCCAAGTCCTTGCTTGTCAACCACCTTAGGGATGTACTTGGCACCATTCTTGCCTTGAGTGATCAACATGTTCAATCGGGCTATTTCTTTGTCTTTGCTCTTGATTGTTTCCTCAAGCCTTGCATGGTTAGTCTTGAGAGTATTTATATCAACATTAGAGTAAATAGAACAACCTTTGCTAGTGGAGGTACTAGAGTCAAGTGTTACCTTAGAATTGGCTTTGGTGCTTTCCCAAAGGGTACTATAGTTTGCCTCAAGATTTTTATGTTTATCCATCAAGCATGAAAAGCTTGATTGAAGCTCACTATGAGTAGCCTTTAGGGAAGCTAGAGATTCATTTGCCAAAGTATAATCCTTTGACATCCTCTTGTTGGAGTCATTAGCCAAGGACAAGTCCGTGGTCAACTTCTCCACCTTAGCCTTTTCTTCGGCAAGGATTTTCTCTAGAGCAAGGTTTCTTTCCTTTTCACGGATAAGCAAGTCTTCTTGCTCATGGAGAATCTCCTTCCTCTCCTCTAATTTGTCCAAAAGCTTTTTAATTTCTTTAGGCCCTTTTTACCAAATTGCTTTATCATGTTTGCCTCCATTTCTTTTTCCTCATCTAGGTTGTCTATGTCATTACTAGGTGTGGAAGATGATGAGGTGAGAGAGGATGAGGTGGTTGACTCTTGTACCTTGCTCCCTCTTGCCATGAGACAAAAGTGAGAGTTGTCCTCATCGTCGGAGAAGTTGTTGAAGAGGCGTGGTGAAGATGCTCCTTGTGCCATGGTAAGTGTTGCCATGCCTTTCTTCTTTGGTGTTTCATCTTCATCACTTGAGTCCCATTGTTGACCCACGTGAGCACGCCCTTGGTACTTGTTCTTGTACTCTTTGCTCTTCTCCTTGTACTTCTTCTCTTCCTCATTCTTGTCCTTGCTCTTGTTCTTGGGACACTCGGCGATGAAGTGTCCATACTCTCCACACTCATAGCATTTTCTTTGTGACTTCTTTCTATCATCACCACCTTTCTTTGATGCCTTGGACTTCAAGAACTTCTTGTATTTTCTTATGGCAAAGGCGGTTTCTTCATCCGTACTTCCTTCCTCACTTGAATCTTCGTTCTTAGTCTTGGAAGTCTTCGGCTTCAATTCCACCACTTCACTAGAGCTAGCATTGAGGGCTAGACTCTTGTTCACCTTCAATGTAAGAGACTTCTCCACGTCTTGATCAACTAGCTCTTGATGCAAGATTTCACCAAGAAGTTGATTGGGAGTCATGTTGTGATAGTTGGGATCTCTTCTTATCATGGTTGCTAGGTTTGGATTCTTCGGTGTGAAAGCTCTTAGCAACTTCTTTGTGACCTTCTCATCATCCCAATCATTGCTTCCTAGGGCTTTGATGTCCGAGACAAGAAGTATTAGCCTATCGTACATTTCCCTCACGGTCTCTCCATCCTTCATGACGAAAAGCTCAAGCTCTCCGTGAATCAAGTCGATCTTGCCTCTTCTCACTTGATCGGTACCATCATGTGCCTCCTTGAGTGTGTCCCAAATCACCTTGGCAATTTGGATGTTCCGAACTTTGTTGAACTCTTGAGCACACAAGGATCCCGTGATTACTCTTGTTGCTTGCACGTTGCGGTGGAGGTCTTGCTCATGCTCAAGTGTAAGAGCTTCTCCTTCGGCGGGGATTGTCACACCTACAACCACAATCTTCCAAAGAGAAGGGTGAAGCCCGTAGAGGTGCATTTGCATATCATAAGCCCATTTGGGATAGTCTTTCCCATCGAAGTGGGGAGGCTTTCCCAAATGTACGGAATAAAACTTTTCGTTAGGATTGTTGCCCGTAGGTTGTCCGTAGTTGAATGGCACTTCATAGTAGCCGGAGTGGGAATGCTTTGCTTGCTCCTTCTTGATCATCTTCTTGAGGAGCTTCTTGGCCATCTTCTTGGCCTTCTTCTTCTTCTTAGCTTTTCTTCTCTTCTTCGCCGCCTTCCTTGCCGCATCATCATCATCCTTGACGTCTTCATCACTTGAGTCGGAGTCAGAATCCGAGTCGGAGTCGGATGAAGAGTCATCGGAGCTTTCTCCGTTGGAACGGCTTGGGGCCTTCACGGTGATGTCTGGGCTGCCTTAAGCTCTTTCTCTTGAGCTTCCTTGGCGGCGATTTCTTCGGCGGATTGGTTGTCTCCGCTCCCCAACATCTTGATCCCTTAGCGGTTAAGCCTAAATCAAGGGATTAGGCTCTGATACCAATTGAAAGGACCTTTGTGATGCCTAGAGGGGGGGTGAATAGGATCACTTCAAATTTCTGAAACAAATGCAGCGGTTAAAACACCTGTCGGTACTACCAACACGGTGCCGGAACTACCGAGGGGGCTCGGTACTTCCGGTACCGGACCGGTACTACCGACAGTACAGAGGAGACTAAAACGAAATTTGAAATGTAATGCGATTCTAGCAATTCTAATTGAATCAAAGCTTTAGTTTAGTAGCTAAGAACCACTTGCAACCAAAGATATGAGTTGGAGCACAACCAATTTAGAGATCGGGCTAAAACAAGTTCTAGGGTTAGAGAGAGACAAAGAATTCAAGCAAGCAAATGGAGACACAAGAATTTAATCCGAAGTTCACTCCCACAAAGGAAGCTACGTCTCCGTTGAGGATCCCACAAAGGGAGGGCTATCACCAAGAGCCTCTTTTCCTCTTCCAATCCCCACAAAGGAAGATTGGTGCTCACTAAGAATTCTCCACCAAGGAGAGGGTAATACAAACGATCCCGGGTGCTCCACACCAAGAGGGCACTCAACGGGAGACGCCTAACCGTCTAGAAGCAAGTTTCAAGAGTAACAAACACGAATCAATTGCCCGGAGATGCTTCAAGTGCTCTTGAGATGGGGAGATTCGAAGGGGCTCTCAAAGCTTCTCTAATCCTCACTAGGAATCACTTCTCTACCCAAGCCCTAGCTCAAAGGAATCAAATCTTGGCTCTAGGAGGGAGGGGAGAAGTGGAGTGAATGCTCAAGTGATGGTTTGTCCCGTGGTTGGTCAGCAATGAGTGAGGAGGAAGAAGGGGGTATTTATACCCAACCCTGAAAACTAGCCGTTACTGTGCAGAATCGGGGTTTCTCGGTACTTCCGACACGGGGTCGGAACTACCGAGGGGTGCCGCAGAAACCCAACAGTGGAGGCATATCGGTAGTTCCGACCCAGGGTCGGTACTACCGAGCCCCTGGCTAAAACTAGCCAGAGGAGCCATATCGGTACTACCGACCTGGCGTCGGTACTACCGACAAAGGCTGAGAAGTTGAGATAAGATAAGCAAATGTGCACGTGTCAACTCTAATCTCTTCTCACTCACTCGGGTCATCTTCTAGAGCACTTTTAGCATCTCTTGGCTATCAATTCGCATCCCCCTTTATAGTACGGTGTTTCCTATACTCAAATTCAAAATCAAAATTAAATTAAGCCTTGACTTGAGTTGAAAACGCCGAATTGGAGTTGGGGGCCTTCTTTTGGTCAAAACCATGATTTTCAATTAAGTAAATCCTGCACACATCTTATTCAAACGTTAAATACCACAAATTGTGTTTGTCACTATCACCAAAACAATTAGGGGCCAAGATGCACTTTCACGTAGGAGCCACATCGAGTAGTTGTTGGTGCGGAGCCCCCCGAGCTTGAGAACGAGCGAAGCCTGCTGAAGTTATGCTCGAGTAGTAATTTGAGTGCAGCCCCCGAGCTGGAGAGTTTCCGAGTAGTAATTTGACGTCGAGTCATGTAGCTTGAGAAGTAGCCGTGCCGTCAAAGCGGACTTTCGATGCGACCGAAGTCGACTTTAGATGCCGGCAGAGCGGACTTTAGAATGCGACTTGAAAACCGAAGTCGACTTTAGATTGCCGCGCGGAGCGGACTTTGATATGCGACTTGAAAACTGAAGTCGACTTTATGCCACGCGGAGTGGACTTTAGAGATGCGACCGAAGTCGACTTTGTGCCACGCAAAGTGGACATAAGAGATGCGACTTGAAAACCGAAGTCGACTTTAGTTGCCACGTGAAGCGGACTTTGATATGCGACTTTTAGAAATTGACTTTGGATTGCCGCGCGGAACGGACTTTAGATGCGACTATAGTAGTCGACTTTGTGCCACGCGGAGTGGACTTTAAGATGCAAAAAACAAAAAGCACTTCCGGGATGCAAAATCGAACGAAAAATCAGAGAAAATGAATAGTTGTGCCGCCGGAGCGGGCTTGAGCACCTGAGCCATGGATTTCAGACCCAAGGTACGGTTGCCGCCGGAGCGGGATTGAAGGTGCGACCGGAGTCGACTTGAGTACCTGGGCCATGGATTTCAGACCCAAGGTACGGTTGCCGCCGGAGCGGGCTTGAAGGTGCGACCGGAGTTGACTTGAGTACCTGGGCCATGGATTTCAGACCCAAGGTACGGTTGCCGCCGGAGCGGGCTTGAAGGTGCGACCGGAGTCGACTTGAGTACCTGGGCCATGGATTTCAGACCCAAGGTACGGTTGCCGCCTGAACGAGCTTCGGTGCGACCGGAGTCGACTTGAGTACCTGGGCCATGGATTTCAGACCCAAGGTACGGTTGCCGCCGGAACGGGCTTGGGTGCGACCGGAGTCGACTTGAGTACCTGGGCCATGGATTTCAGACCCAAGGTACGATTGTCGCCGGAACGGGCTTGGGTGCGACCGGAGTCGACTTGTGCCACCGGAGTGGACTTGAGGTTGCGACTATAGAAGTCGACTTGAGTACTTAGGGTACTAGGACCCATGGTACAGAATGCGAGTACTTAGGGTACGAAACCCATGGTACAGGGTATGAAAACCACGTGCAGCTAGGTACCATCGTCGCCAGGACGCGAGGGCCACTTACAGCTAAGTTCCATCGAAGCTTACACACGCAGTATGCCGCCGAAGCAGGCGAAGGTGCGACCGGAGTCGACTTTAAGTTGCCGCGCGGAGCGGACTTTAGAAGCTGCCTCGTTGGGATAGCCCCCGAGTTGATGAAGTAAGCTCGTGGTGACTTGATAGATATACCCCAAGAGTAGTCAGCGGAGTGTAGCCCTCGTGAAAAACCCACCGAGAAGCGTACACCGATGAGTAGTCGGCATGTTGTCCTACATGATGAGGAGAACAAGCCAAGAAAAAAAACAGTAATCATTTAAATAAATGACTTAGCTGTTGCTGCCTGGGCAGACTGTTGATGCGACCGGAGTCGAGTTGTGCCGCTGTAGCGGACTTTAGATTGCGACCGTTGGCGTCGACTTGTAGCGGACTTGAGATTGTGCAGTTCTGAAGGGTAGTTCCCGTGTAGAAGCATGCACAGACGGGTAGTCTTTGGCGTGTTTGTCCTGCGCATGGAAGACAAGCCAAAGAGGAAAAAACAATCATTTAAATAAATGACTTAGCTGTTGCCGCTAGGGCGGTCTTGTAGATGAAGCTGTGGCGGTCGGAGATGGAGCCGCGACGATTGTTGCTGAAGTTTGACCAGTCAGAGTTGATTCCGACTAGTTGTTGGGGCGTTTCTGTCGTTCTCGACTAGTTTGGAAAACTAGTCAAGATGAGTGGTCGACGCGATGCGGCCGGAAGACGATGTCGCGGCGGTGTGCGGCGTACTCGAAGTAGAGCCGGTGTTGCCGCGAGACAAGTAGTCGCGACGCACGGCGTGGCTGAAGTAGAGCCAGTGCGACCGGACAACAAGTCGAGCGGCGGTGCACAGAGTAGTCGAGCCGCGAGACGGAGCGACCGGGCACACGGCGAGAGCCAGTGCGACCGGACAACAAGTCGAGCGGTGGCGCACGGAGTAGTCGAGCCGCGAGACGGAGCGACCGGGCGCACGGCGAGAGCCAGTGCGACCGACCGACGAGAAGTCGAGCGGCGAGACGACGCGTGGTCGACGACGAGCCGCGCGAGGAGCCGAGGCACCCGGACGCGCGACGTAGGCGAAGTAGTCGACGACGAGCCGCGCAACGAGCCGCGTGACGTGCCGAGGCACTCGGACGCGCGGCGTACGCGAAGTAGTCGACGACGAGCCGCGCGACGAGCCGAGGCACCCGATCGCACGGCGTAGGTGAAGTAGTCGACGACGAGCCGCGTGAGGCGAAGTAGTCGACGACGAGCCGCACAACGAGCCGTGCGACGTGCCGCGCGACGTGGCGAGGCACCCGGCCGCGCGGCATAGTTGAGCGTGTTCTGCCGACGCGCGAACAGAGTACGGAAATCGATTCCGTTTTTCGATAGAACTCGGCGACTTGCTTTGCATTGCGACTTGACTTGCTTGTCGTCGAGTAGATTGATTTTGATGATGAAAAGGTCCTTCGAATTCGCTCGGTGGTGATGATCACCCCTACCTGGCGCGCCAGCTGTCGGTGTTTTAGACCGGCAAACCTACCAAGGGGGTACCCGAGGTAGTTGATTATGCGGTGGAGTATCGTGATCGGGAGACCGAGAACTCAAAGGTATGCGCAAGGACACGGGACACAAGATTTATACAGGTTCGGGCCGCCAAGGTGGCGAACCCTACGTCCTGTTTGGGGATCATATGTGGCGCCCTGCGCTTGGTGTTGGGTTGGTTAGATGTTCGGCTAGGTACCCGGCCCTCCTTTATATAGTCCAGGGGGCGGGTTCCTAGTCGGTTACAAGGCAGGAGTCCTAGTAGGATTACACGGTACAAGTCCTAGTAGGATTACAGGGGAATTCTAGTAGGAGTCCGTCTTCATCCTTCCTTTTATGGGTACCCGGGGTGTATGCCCGACAGGGGCTACATTCCATATGGAATGTGATTCTTCGAATCGCATTTTCCATATGGTTTTTCATCGCAAGCTATCAAGACATCAAGAGTACTATTGAAGACCTTCGAGAGAAGCACTCGGGGACGCTTGGGGACTACTCGAGAAGACTTCAAGACTACTCAAGATCAGTTGTAGTACCTTCTAGCCTCGGGATGATTCAAACATTCTTGAGAACTTCTGGCTTGTAGAACTTGGGGACGCTCAAGGACTACTCGCGAAGGCCATTAAGACTACTCGAAGCCATCTCACTCGACTACAAAGTAATCGCGGGCTCGTCGGGCATACACCCTGGGTACCTATACATGGAAGAATACGGAGTCATATCATAAATCTCTGTAATCCAATTAGGACTGATACCGTGTGATCCTACTAGGACTCCTATCTTGTAAACGACTAGGAACCCGCCCCCTGGACTATATAAAGGAGGGCGGGGTACCTAGGAGGACAACCAACAACACATCATCAACCCCTTCGGCGAATAACACCCAAGCGCAGGGCGCCATATACACACCCCCAAACAAGACGTAGGGTATTAGCTATCTTTGTGGACCGAACCTGTATAAATCTGTGTCTCGTATCCTCACTTTAACCTTCGGGTTCAAGGTCTGGTGATCCCCCACTGCACAATCTACTATCTCGGGTACCCTCTTGGTAGGTTTGCCGAGTTAAAACACCGACAGTGCCCTCAAACTTAGTTTTGGAGCTCTACCGAGAAACCCGATGGTTTTGTGGGTAAACCACCGAAAACCCCGCGGACTAGGCACGACCTCCATGCCAAGCGTCAAGCCACAAGTTGCAAGGCGTCAAGCTAGATAAATTTGAGGCAAGGTCTTCTGATGGTATTTTTCTTGGTTATGCTAATCATTCTCGAGCATATCGTGTGCTCAACCTTGACACTAACCAAATCATGGAGACTTGCGAGGTAACATTCGACGAGACACAACCATGTAGCTCGGTTGTTTTTGAGTGTGCAGGTGATGATGAAATCAGGATCTGTGGTGTCCCCAGCAAGGAAGACCGTGGGTGTGTCGTGTCTTCCCGGGATGGGGGTGGGTGACGGTGTGGCTCCCCGGAGGGCGAGCAGGCTTCCTCTGCAGCGGACTAACGTTGAGTGCCTTCCACTTTTCTCCCCCTTTCCTCCTTGTCCATGATCTTCTCCTTTCAATTTCATTGTTGATTTCCTTATCCCCCGTGAACCATGTGTTGATGCTCAGGTCACAGCTCTTCAGCTCCCGTTTCATGTGGTAGTCTTTTTAGATTCGTTTCAAAATATATGGTAATAGATGCAATTTTTGCTGGATGTGTTAGTGATATGGTGTTTTGTTATTTTCTCCAACTTAGTGTTTTTGTGTTCATTATGCAATGCTAATTACAATATTTTGGGACATAATCGATTGCAATATCTATTTGACAGGGGTGGATTAGCCTGTGCTTTGGTTGCTTGATACTATGAGGGGAGAGGGAGTTACTAATGGTGTTTTTCTGTCCTATCTCCTATGTATGCATTGGATGTCAAGTCATAATTTTTTTCAGATAAGCATTATTCTATTGGTGAGTGTCAAAGATTTCTTAATAGTAACTGATAGTATTTGCAGACAATGTTTTCAAAATTTGCAGATCCATTTGTCTTAGTTAAATACCAATGCAATATCTTGGTTTAATAGTGAGGTAATATCTCAGTTCAATATTAGGAGTGGACTACATGCTATCTTGCTACCTAGGTCCTTCTTTTGGTGCGGTTGATGTCTCCCCTTGTTGCATATGTGGCTGTGTGCAAATCATTTGCAAACTAATCAGGAATTCATAATCCATTGTACAATCTAGAATAAGCTTATTCAGAGTAGGCAGATTATATTATAATAGACTTATATACAATATAATATTTTGAGAAACTCTTGTGATTATATGTTGGAAGCTTCATATACATGCTATTTTGTTCATATTCTATTCTTATCTTGAGTTTATATGATGTATGCTTGTGCATGTAGGGGTTCATAGGCCATTCAGTGTTATCTATTTCAAGTTTCAAAATAATTTCCACCATTTGTGCTTTCTGCTCCATGTTATTTTTTATTTTTTTTCCAAAATTGGCCTATATTATCATTTCCATTTGTATTGATATAGTGTCAAAGTAAGTATTAGTTTTGGGCCTTTGTTCTGCAGAGTTACTAAATTATTATGGATGTCATTTAGGATCAGCTTATATTCAATTAAAAAACTATTTGTAGGTTAGAATTTGCATTGCGTTCAAATATGTTTATATACAATATTATAAAAAATGTATATAGCTAACACCAGCATCCTGAAGTTCATAAGTTCCTTGTTCAGTTTGATGTGTATTGTCCTCCCAAATTTCGACCTTTCTCCATTAGTGTTTTTTTTCACGTGTTTGTAACGCCCTGTTCCATTTTCTTCAAACAGTCATTCTCTATTTTTCATTTTCCACCTCTAACATGTGTACAATGTATTAAATTTCACTTATCCATATTCTCCATGCATCCTCTATGATAACCATCAGCCATCAATGCTTGTACCCTCGTGTTGACTAGCCCAATTGTTTGAAGCTTTCATCTCATTTTTGCTTCTACACTACAATCTCAATAAAAGACCATACAAAAAACGGTGCCAAAAGTGAGGATTTCTTTTTTCTCTTCGCACCTGATGGAAATGTTGATTCATGCAGGCAAAATTCTAGGCAATTGTTGTATGGCAGTTAAAAGGTACGTCAAATCACTAATGCCCTGAGCTACTTCAACTAGTGCCAAAAATGTTTGTCTTATGGATAACTAAAAATGAGAGTCTAGTAGTTATGCATTTAGATTTATGCATCCAAAGTATGATGTGAGCTTTCACTGGATAGATTTTTGTATTGTCCATTGTCTAAGGCTACTGAATCCTTTTTTCTCTCCATCAGACCCTCAATACTCAGTCTGAAGTTGTATTTTGTATAGAGGTGTGTAACTTCTGGAAAGTTGTATTGTAAATTTTGGATTATGCTATTTACTTTGTATCATCTTTGTAACTTTTGGTGCTAACGTTTATCTTTTCGATTGCAAGTGATCATTTAATATGCTTGTCAGCATGTTCATGTTCTTTGTAAAATGATCATCATTACGCATCCAAAACACGTGTATGCTGCTACAGACACTTGTTGATTTTAATACATGTATCATGTGTCTTTATTAAGCAATTTTCTAGAAGCTCACCTGCCATTTAAAAAACAAATCAGCAATATGTATGTGGAATTTACAACATAAAGTATCCCCTCTATTTTTCAATAGAATGTGTTTGCTGATAGCTAAGTAATGAGCTGATTTTTTTAATGTTTTAGGAGCTGAAGTGTGACACTATTCCATACTATCATATTTAAAGTAGCATGTCTTGTCTCATATCTATTCGAATTTAGTTAAGATAGCTAAGTTGTTTTTTATTTGTTATCAAGATGGGCGAGGAGAAATTTTACTTGTAACTTTACTGTTCAACCCAAAAATAAGACATGCTAATTTTACTATTTTCTTATCTTCTCTTGTGGACACACGACGTGAGTTGTTAGTTTGTTTGAGTTTCAAGCTTTTCTTTTGTTGTATGTACTTATTCGTATCTGAATGAGTAGGGCCAACACTCTTTTTTGTCGAGGTTGCGAACCATCAATTTGATACTTCTTATGAGCTGAGATTTTCTGCTTATCTTTTCAAATTGTCCCCCATTCCAATTATGATGTTATTGAATGATTCTCATCTTCAATGTTGGTATTAAGACATCGTGATCTTTTGTATACTGTCGCTTGTTGTTACTTTAGGCATAGACATCTATGTGACTTATTCTTGCCTGAGAGTATAGTAGTGATTGGTTATTGCATGATTCCTGAACAAATGTGTTTTTATTATTATTGCTAACTAACATTTATTCAGATGGCATAATCAATTGCTAATGGAATCATGTATATGTTTATCCTATGCTTTATGCCATTTAGTAGTTACCGTGCATCATCAGCCATGCTCACCGTCTCTTCTACCATTGCAGAGTGTGGATATTATCTTATTTATGCAGCATCTTCTTACTTTCTAGGGCCTAATTGTTGTTATTATCTACCCTTCAGGTTATGCAAAGTGGTATTCCGACTTTCTGCACAGTGGGTGTTGCACTACACGACTTATAGTATGTCAAACGTCATTTGCCGCTCGTTCTTGTGTGTTTGAGAAAAGCCCTATATACCTCTATTACAAATAAATGAAGTGGTACATAAATTTTGTATAATTTTCTAGATTTTTCCATAAGATGTACATTTTTTTTACTATCAAATAAGTCATCTTTCTTTAAAATTTTATCATATATTCTTTCACATTACTTGCATTTTTTCTACTACTTGTTACTCAAATTCCTATAAAGACCATTATGAGATTAGTGTCATCACTATATCTAATGATTTGTAACTTTACAGGTGTCTTATATGTATATATGTTCTCACAACAATACTTATCAAGAATTGCATCTGCATGTCTTTTTTTTCACCAGGAAGGATCTTGCTAATAAATCAAGAGGATTGATCAATTCTCCCCTACGGACACATATTGCTGATTGGTACCCATCATGTCTGCCTGGTGTAGGAAATCAGTTGTCTCATCTTTTGTTTTTAGCGCAAAAAGTCTACCTTTTTCATTTTTGGTGGCTAAAATGTTCCGTTATCCCCCACCAATTCTATTTGTCTGTACAGTAATACTATGTAACATGGGGTAAATGGGCTTCCCCTCATATTTTTTACCCTACTTAGTTTTTGAAAAATACATAATTGAAAACATAAAAAGGACTATTTTAAAAGTTGGGCCAACAGCACCTGAAGTCCGAAACGCCCACAAAATGAGAAAAGGGCCCTGAAACTACTATGTGGTCCACCCACATTAGCGGCCCGTTAGAGCATCTCCAAGAGTTTGCTAAATTTTACTTGGCAAATTTTATGTTTTGCCAACTTCTAAAAAGATATACCAAATAAAAAAAGAGTTCATCTCCAACAGTTTAGTGTAATTCACTTGTCAAATCCAGATCTAACTTAAATCAGGAACCATGAGAGAGAAACAAAGTTATGTTATGGCCTTGCACCTCTTGAAAACTTACATCAGGAACCCCGAAATAAAAACAAAAATATTTTTATATCCTTCCCCCTCTTCTGCTACGGAACGATGCGCCGCAGATAGGCGCGCATATATGCGAGGAGAGGGATGACAAGTTGTTTTGCCAAACTGTTGGAGTCTAATTTTTCATGTTTTGCTAATTTTTCCAAGCTAAAATAACAAACGGTTGGAGTTGAACGGTTGGAGTTGCTCTTATGAATTGTAACGGCTGTGCAACAGTGAAAGTGGATATGTTCTTTGGAAAACAGTCTACGCTGTCGGATGTTCTTTTGAGATCCTTGTTCACAAACACTTTTTGCCAAGGCTAGCCTAGCCACACACAAGCCGCCCGCACCACTCCGCCACCACAATTAACCCAGCCCAAAACCCTAAGCCCGCCAGGCCACCACTCCCTTCCTCCCGCCGCCGCCGCCGCCGCCGCCGCCACCGCCGCAATCCGAGAGGCCAGAGCTCCAGTACCCCTCAACATCTCCGTCCCCATGGCCGCCGACGCCGTGGCAGCGGCGCTGGACGCGGCCTCTCTCTGCGACGACCTGGAGCCCGCCACCGTCCGCACCCGCATCCGCGATGTCCTCGCAGCGGGCGCCGCGCGGGCCGGGGAGCGCGTCGTGGTCGGGGGATGGGTTCGGACGGGCCGAGAGCAGGGGAAGGGCTCCTTCGCCTTCCTCGAGCTCAGCGACGGTTCCTGCGCTGCCACGCTCCAGGTCATCGTTGATGCCACCGTGCACCCGCTCGCGCGCCTCACCGCCACGGGCACCTCTGTGCTGGTAGAGGGCGATATTAAGGAGCCGCCGTTGGGTAGCAAGCAGAATGTCGAGCTCAAGGTCAGCCGTGTTCTCGAAGTCGGCGAGGTCGACGCCGCAGCTTACCCGCTGCCAAAGGGCAAGGTGAAGCTCACGCTCGAGAAACTCAGGGATGTCGTTCACCTCCGCTCGCGGACCAACACGGTGTGTGCCTTGCTTTTTTATTATGCCCAGATCTTGCAATTCTATAACTGTTCAACAAAACTGTTGCTAGGGTTTGTCAATTCTGTGATTCCGTGGATACATGCTCTTTTTATTATGCTCAGATCTTGCAATTCTATAGCTGTTCAATAAAACTGGTGCTAGGGTTTGTCAATTCTGTGATTTCGTGGATACATGCTCTTGCGGTCTAGATATTCACTCCAACTTATGAGAAATTATTTTGTCATCTCATTTTAGCCCTGCCTTGCGTCCATAACCATAGGCGAAGGTCTGCATCTCTGTTACATCAACAGTTGCCTGATTGTTATGTGTAGTTTCTGAATTCCCACATCCTACAATTTGCCAATTAGGAGCTTTGATGGTGTCCTGTGAGTAATTTCCAACATTTCTCTTTAGTTCAGTAGCCAACACACTTGAATCCCTGCATGAGCTGAGCTTTTTGAGCAAAGCTTATGCTCTAGCCAAATGAACCCCAAGCCCAGATTTTCAAACTCAAAGCTCTGTTGACTCTCTTGGGCCCAGTTAGTATCTTTAATGAGAATATGGTTCAGTAAACACATACCTGGGCTATCAACTTTATATTGCGTGTGAGGGGTGACATCACGTTGCCCTTGTATGTTAATTTGTGTGCGGACCCCTTGCTCACTGTTGATATTTCTTCAAGGCTGTTTATGGAGTGATTGGGGGACGTTCCCTTTCTCACTGATTGTTTTTTTTTTATCTATGTTCACTGCTCAGTTTTGATTATTCTCCTAAGGCTGTACATTGTGCTGTTTTTTCTATCATTGAGTGGGCAAGCCTAGACATGTGAGAATTTTATAACACTCATTTGGTTTTTCATTTTTGAGCGGTTTGTTAGTTACCGTGACATGATATTTGTTCAAAAGAGTTTTTCCTTTCTTCTTTTATTCTTTTGGATCTAAGATTTACTGGCACCATGGTATCTGTTTCCCTTCATTCAATAGTATTTTGAGATGATATGTTCTTCTAGTTCTGTAATAATTTCTGCTTTGTTTTATTGATCTGTCCTTTTAAATTTTATGCTCACTTTATGCCAAACCATTTTTTTTTCAGATTGGAGCAGTTGCTAGGATTAGGCACCAGTTAGCCTGTGCAACACACAGGTTCTTCGATGAGAATGGGTTTCTCTATGTACATACACCAATAATAACTACAAGTGACTGTGAGGGTGCTGGTGAGATGTTCCAATTGACAACTTTGTTTAGCCAGGCTGAAAATACTGAGAAGGAATTGAAAGAGAACCCTGCACCTTCAGATTCTGAAATTGAGGCAGCTAAAGTTCTTGTCAAGGAGAAAGGAGATGTAGTTGCACAGCTTAAAGATGCAAAAGCCAGCAAACAAGACATATCAGCTGCTGTTGATGTGCTTCGTAGGGCAAAGGAAAATGTTTCAAAGCTGGAGGAGAGGTCCAAATTGAAGCCTGGGATTCCACACAGGGATGATGGATCAATAGCTTTTGAAAATGACTTCTTCAAGCGTCAAGCTTTTTTGACTGTGTCCGGACAGCTTCAGGTTGAGACATACGCATGTGCTCTTAGTAGTGTGTATACGTTTGGACCAACATTCCGGGCAGAGAACTCACATACTTCACGCCATTTGGCAGAGTTCTGGATGGTTGAACCAGAACTCGCTTTTGCAAACTTGCAGGTAATTAAGCTAAGTTGAAGTTGTCTTTAACTGCTTCTGAAAATTTTCCTTTTGATGGTACAAATTAAACGAGAATTAGTACAAACAGTTTGCAGGGATATTTATTGTGTTTTAATTGTTTTGCAGGACGATATGAACTGTGCAGAAAAATATGTACAATATCTTTGTAAGTGGCTGCTTGAGCATTGCCGTGAAGATATGGAGTTCATGGTGAAAAATTATGATAAGAGTGCAATTGAACGTCTAGAGCTTGTTTCCTCTACACCTTTTGTGCGGATTTCATATACAAAGGCTGTGGAGCTCCTGAAAAATGTTACTGACAGGAAGTTCGATAACAAGGTCGAATGGGGAATTGATTTAGCCTCTGAGCATGAAAGGTATACACATCAGAATTTGATTGCCTATTTTTTTAAGGGATTATGGTTTTCCTTTTTCAAAGGTAGATTTTTGTGCTTTGCTTGGAATTTTAATTCTTGTCTTGCCATGCTGAAGGTATTTGACTGAGTATATATTTAAGAAGCCAGTAATTGTCTATAACTATCCTAAAGGAATTAAGGCATTCTATATGAGGCTCAATGATGATGACAAGACTGTGGCTGCAATGGATGTTCTTGTGCCTAAGGTATAGCTAAGCCTCTCATACATCAAACCTGTGCCCATATCAGTGCACATGCTCAGTTTTTCTCTTGTGGGGAGGGAAGTTGTCGCTATTAGGGTCAGTGGGATATTGACCTGTTGAATTGCTGGTTTTACCTCGTAACTCATTTTAGTGCTGGAATGATTTTTTAAGGTTGGTGAGTTGATTGGTGGAAGCCAAAGGGAAGAACGTCTAGATGTTCTCAAGCAGAGGTAATGTGTGTGGCACTAAACTTAAAGATGAGAACATCTGTTTATTTATTTTTACTTGCCTGACGGTCTTCAACTTAAAACTTGTGGAAATATACAGTATTCATACTAGTCTTACTCTTTCCACATTTTATCTGCATGAGGAGTTTTGTACATATGAATATTTAACTGTTTCCCCCCTCAGTTTAGTTGACTGTAGGTGACAATATCTATGTGTAGCACAGGTTAAATGTTGTGTAACCATGCCAAAATATTAAATTCTTGTACTGTTACTTTTATTAGTAACCTGATTTTCCATTACTCGTTTGTTTTTATTTTAGTCGATTCCTCCCATCAGCTCAGTTGATAATATGAAAAATTTTCTTGACAGGATACTTGATGCTGGCTTGCCTTTAGAACCCTATGAATGGTACTTGGACCTCCGCAGGTTTGGGTCTGTAAAGCACAGCGGCTTTGGGTTGGGCTTCGAAAGGATGATTCTTTTTGCTACTGGTATGGAGAACATCAGGGATGTCATACCCTTCCCGAGGTACCCTGGGAGGGCTGACCTGTGATCTTTGAAGACCTAGGTTAAACAGATGCATGTTGATTTCTAGTGATTTTGGAATGATTTCACCGATCAGTTTGCCCTACTTTGCACATTGGGTATATGGAGTATGCTTATACGGTTGTTGGGTTTCATGTAATTCAGTCTACTAAATTTGCAACATTTTGCCTTTGCTAATTAAATGCTCAACTACGAGAGCCAAAATGTTAATGGTAACACTAAGGAATTATATTCATGTAGGGTAAAGTTGGTGTTTTGTTTTTCATGGTTATGAAATAGTAATCTTGCAATTGTAAAGTTTTTGTTAGATTAAAGTCACGTTTTTGCTTGTGTATCTTAGTTTGCATTCTGCAAGTTCAAGCAAACAAGACTTTAGACTGCAACAGTCCACCGGTTAGATTGTTACACACAGTGTTATAAGATTGTAACAGTGCATGGGCCTG
This sequence comes from Cenchrus fungigraminus, assembly GCA_036936925.1. Classification (NCBI taxonomy): domain Eukaryota; kingdom Viridiplantae; phylum Streptophyta; class Magnoliopsida; order Poales; family Poaceae; genus Cenchrus; species Cenchrus fungigraminus. Next base: position 55,221,102 of record CM072778.1, read on the forward strand.
AAATCAGAATGCTACAGTCCCTCGCTATCTTATAGGCTACTAGGAACGTGCCCGTGCGTTGCTACGTGCAAAACAAATTTCGTTAATAAGAATCGTGCAAAACAAATATTTATTCTACAAACAGAACACAAGGCATTTGGTTTTCTTGCACATACATATTATGTTTCTGCAAGATTTCAGCTAAAGGTTCAGTGTTGTTCAGTGCTAATTATCACATAGCAAGTGGCTTAAACAGATCAGTTAGCATGAACCTATGAACAATCAAACTTTAGAACTTACTTTTTATTAACAATAACCTCTTTAGGGTTTCTCAAAAATCACCTGCACATACATTAGAGCAAAACAATCAAAATGAAAGAAGCAACACATACACGAAAGTATGCTTGAGTTGGAAAATTCAGTAAGCACATTGCCACACACTAGTCGATATTGTCATTTGTTAACACTAATAAAGTCCTAGACACATCTATTCCAAAGCAAAAGAAACTAACCAAAATTTGACAAACATTTGAATGAAGTGAACTAAACACATTAATAATGTTCATCTGATGTGATGAGTGATCCCCATGCCAAGGTGCTGCCACCCCACCATCTGCCATAGCTAAACATAAAATATTTTTTTAGTTTTCAAAGGCTTCAGTCACCGCATTTTTTTTTTTTTTTGAGATTGCTTCAGTCACCGCATTGAAGGTGTTAACAAATGCATGTTTCTTATGACAAATATGACAAAGCCACTTGCTAAAGTTTAGAACGTTCTCGTTCCTGGGAAGACCAGACATATAAGATACTGCAGAAAATGGTCACTAAACTTAAAGAAACAAAGAGACAAATAGTACTGTAACAACAAAATTCATTGTACTTGAAACAGTTGTCATCCAAAACTTGTAGAAGTGTAAGATTTAAAATCCACATAGCAACCTATTGTACTGTAATTTGACATAAACAATTCACTAAAAGATTCTTTTTAATTAGAACACAATCCACGAAACAAGGAATCCTTTCACTATAGTAATACATTTCGCTTGTTGCAAGCAATATTCTCAATCATAACCATTGAAGAATGGCTAGCAATGATGGTTCATTATATGGAGAATTGAGTAAGAGAATGTACCACACCAAAGAACCATCACTAAGATAAATATTGATCCCTGCCAAATTAAGCTTATTGTACCACACCAAAACAGATGCTACCTGCATGCCAAATGAATTTGTAAAGTTTGAAGTAAGAAGATCATGCCACAGAAATAATGAAAATTGCATTGGGGTAGGTTTATGATGTCTGAAATCTTGTCAAATCCCTTCAACGCGTATGGTCAAGTTGTGGAGAAAAGAGTGAAGCACTTGTGTGGATTTCTGTCCAAAATACATCCGCTTCTAGGCCAGACTCCAGAACAGACCCTGCATCACACCTCATCTGAAGAAAGCATTTCTTCCCCTGCCTGAACCCTGATGGAGATCAGAAAACATCCCTATGGGAAGTTATGGCAGGTCCTGGGCCATCTCCATCAAAGCATACCCCTGTAACAGAAGACACGGATAACCAAGTTTAGATGATCATCCCAAAAGATAAAGAAAAAAAAAAGGAAAGTTGCCAAAGCTTCAAGCTTTTTCTAAAATGTCCAAACGGCAACATAAGCAGTAGCATATTGATATTCATAGATAAAATAGCATATCTATATAAACCGAACTGAAACTGATGGTGAATCCGGCTGGACCATTTATCTGATGACAAGGCAGACATGGTGCCATGAATCTGCATATCATAAAAGGGTAAAAAAAATATAATGTGCCATAACAAAATAACCAAGTGACTATTTTATTTTGTGATAAAGATGGAAGCAAAGAGATATAATGAGAGAGAAATAAAAGAGGAGTATGCAAACCTTGCGATCATGTCCTGCCAACCTTAGGAAAGGCAGCCAAGCAAGCCTGCCAGTGTTAAGAACATCCTCCACGGACCATGGCTCCATGTGATAAGATAGATTTATTATTAAAAAAAGCTAGCTAGGAAGGTAATTGGAAGAGCCCATCTGCTGTATGATGATATTGTAATTCATGTGTTTAGCAGTGCAGATGTACAACTAATAATCAAATACTTACAAAGTCAACCTGAGCTCATTGCTTCATATCCCAAAGTACAACCGTTGCACAAACAAAAATTTAAAAGAAATGTTCTTCCCTACAGTGTAAGACATGGCTAAAATTAGCATTAACCGAATAAATGAATATTCAAAAGAAATAAATTGACTTATCTTTCACAAGCACAAAAAGCATTAACAATGCCAACAAATACATATTTGCACAATGATCATGTAAATCCATATGTCAATGCGATCTGCTTACACTCCCATGCTAGGCACAATGCATGGATACTGAGGTACAAACATTATCTTATATTACAGGAAAAAAAGTGATGCTGATGAGCAATTGAGCACCATAGAACATGAACTAATAAGTAATCTATACAGATGAGCAATATGCAATTATAGCACAATTTACACATGGATTTTATTTTAAAATCCTAGTAATATGAGGAACAATGGTAAAAAATGTTTATCTGAATAATGGAGGCCTTTGGACCAGATGGTGAAGTTTACCTAGCTTGCTTGGACAATGGCCATTCTGCAATAAGCATGCACAGTTGTGTGATATGGTACCACCAACACCTTGGACAATCTCAGTCTTTGTGGCATGTCATCTGTCAGTGAACTAAAAAGGTATGAGGTTGTACTTTTTAGCTATAAAACATATACCTTGCAAAAAAAAAGCACTTGCAAATTATGAACTTCCAAACCCTACTTGACTTCTATCACTTCTTAGGGCATGTAACAACGTGACAGGATTATTGATGAAAGTATCAAGCATTGTGCAGAAAAGAAAAGTGTAACAGACTATTTGGAGTAATTTAATCATTTTTCTATATCTATATTACTCATAAGGCAATTGCTAAAGCATTTAGTCTTAGGCAGATTGGTAGTAGTTCTATTTCAAAGAAAAGGATGGTGTACTATTTTAGAATTTATGATTAATCTAAACAGACACCATTTAAAATAGGTATATTTTAATTAAAATGCACGAAAAAATCACATGGACATTGCATACAACGATATTGTCAATAATGACATCTTACTCTGGAATTCCAATTGCCTGGGAAGGGGATGTGGCATCTGACCAGAACTTCAACTCGGGGAGGAGCCTGATGAAGGGCCCACTCGTCGTCGGATCCCTGGTGAGCAGCGCCGGCTCCTCGGCAGCGCCGGAATGATCGAGCATGGGGAGAGGAAGTCGATGAGGAGGTAGATCCAGAGTGGTACATGTTGGCGTTGTAGGCTTCAACAGTGCCGGAGTGGAGAAGAGGAGGCAGCTGGAGCGGCGATGCGTGGGTGGTGGGGCTGGAGCGGGGATGCGGAGACGCGATGGCAGCGCCGGGGCACCACACTTGGATGGCGTTGGCAGCGCGAGGTGGAGGAGAAGGCAGAGGGGCGAGAGGCGGAGGTGACGTGCAGAGGGGGCGCGTCCGTGGTGTGCTGGACGAGCGTGCCGCAGATTGCGCAGAGGAGGAGGCGGCCACGTGCGGGCGATGCAGTTGCGCGGGGGAGAGGAGGCGAAGGGAGATGACGGTGCGGTCGCGCGGAAGGGAAGCGGAGCATCAGACGGTAGGAATCTGTCGCGGTAGGGGGAGGCGCGGACGTGTGGGCGGGGGGGGGGGGGGGGACGCAGGGGGAGGCAAATTCACGACAAAAGTACCACTAAGTTTTTTTGTCTCCACTTCATATTTTTTAGGAGTACTAGGTATGTGCCTGTGCATTGCTACGGGTGATGAACTCCCTCCGATTCCGTATTAGAAGTCGTTTAGGACAGCGACACGGTCACTAAAGCACAACTTTGACTTCTCTTTTCTATAAAAATACTTATTGGAAAGTTATATATTGTATATTCTTATAAAAGTAATTATCAAGACAAATCTATTTATATGATTTTCACATTTTCAAACTCAACGACTTAAAAATTATTCATGATTTATATTCCCAATGTTTGACTCAAACCTTGTCCAAAATGACTTCTAATAGTGAACCGGAGGGAGTAGTGCAATACACAACGCATTCAACAATGCAATAAATCAAACAAAAATAGTTAATCATAGACTTAATTATTGTATTAATATTTTTTTGGAACACTACAATTCCCCAAATACACAAATTTCACCTATCTTGGTTAGAGCTATGATTCATGTATACATTTGCTCTTCTATGATACATACTATCGATCCATGTACAATTGCTCTTCCAAATATTGTTGTCCCGTTAGTTGTTGTTAGTATTTCTTAAGTCACTGCTAACGGCGCCTTGCTAGCGTGAGCGTAAGATCCACCTGGGTACACTTATGAGTATGAACGAGTCCGCAAGCGTACGGATATACCGCTGTAGCACTTCACCTAAGGGCATGTTCTTTTGTGTGAAAAGGAATAGTGAAGTTGCAAATGAATAGTGTTGGAATAGTGTTTGTTGTGAGAGAAGATGTGATAGATGTGATAAGTAAATAGTATTTTTCACTGCTCCTTTGTAACGTAAAGAACAGGGCCTAAGGAGTATTCCAAAGGTTATCGAATCCAAGGAACGGTGAGCGCTACCTCCTAGCCTAGCTATGGTCCAAGGACACCACTCTATAGGATGAGATGGAAGATGGAAAGGATCCGGCCGATAGCGTACAGAGATAAGGACGATTTCTCAATTAGAAACTCTCGTTTCGGGCACCAGTTCCCTCCTAGATATGACAGGTCAGTTCTGGCTGAAAACTCTACGTCGTATCTGAACGTGGGGGAGTACAGAGGGTCCAACGGCTGTCACCACCGCGGCCTACCCCTAACTAACCGTGGGATACAGGGCGAACGAAGGATAACTCGCAGTCTAGACACCACGTCTACACCGCCGATCACTACTATAGCATGGCTACGTCTGAGCTCCCGCTAGCAACGCTATAGCACTCCGTATAAATACGAAGCGACGAACCCACGAGGGAGAGACTAGAACTCACTCATGTATTAGCTATCTCATGCAAGGATCACAGAGGGACTTTGGTCTAAATAGAACATACAGAGCACCCACTTTACACTAGTTAGACTAACAGACATACAAACAGAATTAGCAACTTATGAACTACACCAGAAGATCAGAGGGTTGGGTTCATGAAGAACACAAGCCTCTAAATCAAGAACAGATGAAGAACACAAGAACTATTCAATAATGCAAGAACCCACTTTAGTCTAAACAGAGAATGTCGGAATACTCACTTTAGTCTAAATGAAGAACAAAGGCACTCGTAGAGGTTCGTTCTTGGGGAAAGATGCCAAAACACCATGGCATGTCCCCAAGTCAGCCCCTCACCTTCCTTTTAATCTCTAAGCACTAATCCTATGCAAAGGCACTCCTCTCCTAGAGAGGTAGGAGCCCAAATGCAAAATGAGGAGAAGAAGTGTGTGTCCTATTCTAACCCCTCCTCACTCCTATTTATAGTGCTTGGACAGCTTCGGGAGGTCAGCGTGGGCACCGCAGGATTGGACCAGGGATCAACTAGGAAGCACCACGTGGCGGCTGCTCACTGGCGACACAAGGTCGGTTCGGCCGACCTGTGGGGTCGGCCGACCCCTTGTGGGCCCCAGTGGCGGTGTGCTTTCCCGTGGTGGCTGTCAGGTGGGCCCTCAAGTCGGTTCCAGGTGTCCACAGGATTTGGAGGCGGTTTGGACGCGTTTGTGGGCCACGAGATCCATGTGATGCACGCGTGTCAGCTTCTGATTCGTCGGGCTTCTCTCCCTTAGATTGGTGACATCAGCGATCCATGGTGCTTTGCATGGCAGCCTCTCATTGGCTGGGATCTAGGGGCTTGGATTGATGAGGTGGACGGATGAGGTGTGCTTTTGCTCTATTTCTTGTGCTAAGTGCCTGCATTCAAATATACATCGCTACTTGTGGAATTTGTCAGTATAAACCCCTATTCTAGTGTTAATGATCACTTTCCATTTATTTTATGCAGGTATTGACGGCCTAAAAGTGGTACTTAACAGCCGTCAACAACTCCCCCACACTTGACCTTTGCTCGTCCCGAGTAAAGGGAGTCACATCAAGGTGGTACATAATATCCAAAGGTATGAAGCGAGCATGAGCGATATTCCAAACCATGCCTTGCACTTGTGAACTATGTGGAGTGTCTATCATGCTATCTTGAGTAGTTGAGGAATGGAACGGTCATGAATCAAATCACCTCTGCTCATCGTGTCAAGTAACTTGGGGTTTTGCAATAAGTTTTCAAAACAAACCTAGCTCAGCTTCCTCATTTGATTCTCTCAGATCGCTCAATGTGTATAAGTCCTTGTTGACGGTGTATTTTGGTACACCAAACATGTTCATTACACTTTGGTTTGAGCTTGATTATGAAACTAACCCACCATTAGGCACACTAATGATATAACAAGTTTATTTTTGTATGTGTATTTGGAAGTGTTATGTTTTTGCAGCAAAACATGGACAAAAAGGACGGAGTCACAACAAGTTCAAATGAGCAAATGAGGAGTCCCGTCCGTGTTCAAATGCATGATGAAATCACTCCCAAAGGTGGTGAGGACCGAAGTGTTACAAGGGAACATCCCCGAGGATTGAAGCGTAAAAGACCGAACTACATGCGAGAAGACCCTCTATCTTGGACGCGAGGATAATGTCACCAAAATGATGCAAGTGAAGGTGGCAAAGTACAAAATGGCAAGAGGACCCACGTGTGCGAAGGGGCGACCGAACTGAGCCGAAATGGGCTTGGGCCGGTCGGCCCAGGCCGGCCGGCCTGGCCCATTCCCGAGGCGGTTCGGTCCCCCATTTCTTGAGCGTGAAGATGATGCAACCCTAAGTCCGTGTGGGCGCCGCCACTCGCAGAGAGAGAGAGAGAGAGCCATTCGTCCGAGAGGCCATCAACAAGCTAGAGAGGAAGGAGAGGAGGGAGATCATTCGAAGAAGGATCGCTCGACTCGAAGGAAGCAACCACAAGTGGAGGAGGACGTCGAGGCCCTGCTGCCACGACACCCCCGGAGGAGAAGGAAGACACCGTCGGAAGCGTCACCATGATCAACGGTGCTATGCCTCGCCTTGATGGGGTAATCTTCTCATTTGTCCATGGGTTGTAAACGATCTTCAGATGTAATCGCTACTTGTATGGTTTCAATCTATCATCTAAGTGTTGAAGATGCTTTCATGTTTAAGGTTAGCTACCATGCCTTGTTGGGAGTATAGATCTCACTTCTCCCTTAGAACCCTTCAATACGCCGTGATCATCATAGGTCTAGTCACGAATACCTCCGCGTAGTGACAGTACGGGGGGAGGGAAAGGGCGAAACCGTGGTCACAACCCCCGGTAGATTAGATCGGTTTTCATATCTCTAAGCGGTTGCATGTTCAAGTATCGTAGACCCTTGGGCAAATGTCTTTTATATATCTTGTGAGTCTCACAACCCTCTCTAGTGTAGTGTAGTAGTTCTCTAGATTAACCGTAGTTTAGGGTTTGGATAAGTTAACTAGGTAGTGCTAGATCAAACGCTTGTAATCCCCTTGCTCCACGGATTGACAAGAACCTAGGGAATCCCCATGGTGAAAAAGGTGTAGGTCCGTACGCTTGCGGATTATAGGTGGATACGAGTTTATCTATCAACAAGCCCCTTTTTCTGGCGCCGTTGCCGGGGAGCAAGCCAGTTTACATCGTTTGGTTTTGCATTTATTTTCGTTTATCGTTTATTGCTAACATATAACCCCTATTACCTAGAAAACCACTTTGTTTTGTTTTTGTTTTTTTCTATTTTGTTGTCTAGATGGCATTCGCCAACCACCCTATGGAAGAACCGGAGAAATCGCTACGGGATTACGCTAGTCCTCGATGTGAAGACATAAAAGTACAAGAGTCGGATTCAAAGCTCGAAGCGACCAAGTATGAAATCAAAGCTAGGATCATCGAGATGGCGGCGGCAACCCCATTTAGAGGGATGGAGACGGAGAACCCGTATAGACACATAAAGCATTTCACGACGCTATGCAACACAGTGCGTCAAGAAGGAGTTCCCGATGAATGGTTCAAGTGGAATCTCTTTCCCTACTCACTTGCCGGCGAAGCAAAGACATGGTACTCGTTTGCGTCCTCTGAAGTTGAAGGGAATTGGAACAAGTTTACGAAGAAATTTTGCGAGAAGTTTTTTGCAATAAGCAAGGTTCAACATCTAAGGAGGCAAGTGATCACCTTCACGCAAGGAGAAGAGGAAGGGATAGACCAAGCTTGGAATAGATTTAATGAATTGATTGAACAAGGACCAAGACTCGGCTTCTCCGGTGACGTACTCTTGCATACATTTTTCTTTTCCCTAACCCCTAGTTGCATGGAACATGTTCAAATGTGTGCAGGTGGGGATCTCATGGAGAAAACACTCACGGAAGCCGCTCAACTTTTACAAAAGATTAGCAAAGCGGCGGCCATGCGAAGAGATTGGGAAACACGACTTTCGGGAGGGCCGGAACACGATTCAAGTACCAAGACATGTGCTGAAATTTCTAAAAAGGCAGCCCCGGAAGACAAGAAAGAGGAGCCAATCCCGAAAAAGCTTGAAGAAGTACACACCGAGACAAGAACTACCCCAAGCGTTGACTTCGCCAAGTCAAATGAAACAAACAAAAGGAGTATGTCAAACGCGAAGCCACTAAGGGAGTTCGAGCAAATGGATTGGGTTCCAATTGATTATGGAGAAGTATTCGACAAGAGAAGACCGTTCCCTAACCAAAAGGGGATGGCAAGAGCGTTGGAAGTGGATTTCCCACTGGAAAAGCAAGCGGAAAATTCGTACGATCTTGAAACCACCGGTGACACTACAAGAAAATCATTGACTAGTGACGCAACCACATTTTAGCGTCATTGATTTATGACGTTCCTGACTGATCTCGTCATAATATTTCACTTCCGAGCAAATTTAGTGACAAATTTTTTTTCGTCATTACGGTTGGTACTGTAGCCGGGCGTTCCCTGTTCCATGCTGTTTTGTGACGCCATAAGCTCTGAAAAAATGTCACAAACCAACATCGGTCCCACATGTAAGCATTATTTTAAAAACAGAGTGTTCCAAGTCGTCATAAAATTCAGTAGGGTCCCACATGTAAGCATTCTTTCGAAATTAGAGTGTTCCAAGTCGTCATAAAATTTTCCAGAGTCCCACATGTAAGCATTTTTGCCAGGTCAGCAGCGTCATAAACCAACGTTGGTCCCACATGTAAGCATTATTTTAAAATAGAGTGTTCCAAGTCATCATAAAATTCAGTTGGGTCCCACATGTAAGCATTTTCGCCAGATCAGCGGAGGCTAGGTCACGAAATGTTGCAAAAATAATTTGCCATGGCATGGGTTCGAACCAGGGACCTGAAGGAACAAGGCTGTGCTGTTTACCACTACACCAATTCTTGGTTGTGCATGTTTTATGGGAAACTCAGCTAATAGTTCATGCAAATTCTTTACTGTGACCAGGTCCCACATGTAAGTTTCAGTTGAGTCTATAATTGCCTATCAAATGGTTGGCGAGACGCTTCACTCAGACTTCGCAAAGACTTTCGACTTCCGCTACGCAGATCTGCAACGGCGGCTTGTGGTAGGAATGGAGAATCCTAACGGTGATGAGAGGGTGAGTTATGAGGCACCTCCCGGCTACCACTACCTGAGTCAGCACGACAAGGTCAGTCTTCTGGTTTGAGCCACTACATTTTCTCCTACAACCTAGGGATGGAGATTTCGAGATTTGGGGATCTAGCGGATTGATGAGCATATACAAATACAATTGATTCAGATTTCTTTGTACCCTCAGATTTGCACTTCGATTGGTGTTAGAAGTTGATAGGCTATTGACAATTCATAGGTGTTAGATTCAGTTAGTTTTCAATTTGCATCAGATTGATAGGTTGTTGTATTTTACTAGCTTCTGGAGGTGGCTCGGTCCACTGATTTCGTTACATCAGGCCCTCCTGATGCTGATCTTATCCTTGTGGATCGCTATAACAAGTGCGAGCATGGGTATGCTGTCCTTGTCAAGGAACCCTTGTGCACCCTTGGGCGCCGGTATGGAATCTGCGGTCAGGTAAACAATAACTTTTTAAAATTTCAATAGACTTATAGTACTTGTACTCTTGATGTCAGTGTTGCAAATAGATAATTGTATGAACATGTATGTATTTGGTGTCTACAGCCTGAAGAACAACGATGTGGGACGTTTATTTGGATTGATCCTCAATGGGATGCTAGGACTACTGCTGTTCTGGAGAGGCTGACAAAGGTTGTTGAAAATGGTCAAGAGGAAGTAAGTGATTTGAAGGAAGACTGTGAAATTGCTAACAAGCGGCTTGAAGCTACTGCCACTGAGTTGAAAAAGGTGAAGGCAAAGCTGGAATGGGTTGAGAAGGAGAAGGAATCGATGCTTTGCGAGTTAAATAAAAATAGGTAGTTACGATTATTATGAAACTTGTTGCTTGTTGATGTTTAACTACTGGTTGTTGCTCACTTCATAGTGATGAACGGCCCTGAATGACATGTAGTATTATGAAACTTGTTGTTGCTGATGTTTACTTCAGACTTGTTGTTGCTAATGTTTACTTCAGATCATGCAAACGACAAAGGGAACAACAATGGGAAGGATCGCCAGAAGCTAGCAAGAAGGTTGAAGCTACTTCTCTGCAGAAGCTGCAGGATGGAGCTATGGAAGGAGAATCAACGCCTACAAATGTAATTGATGATTAGTTCTTGAGTGTTGAGAATGGTCATGAGTTGATGGAACTTGTTGCTACTTGGTGTTGTGAACTTTGTGGCCGTGAGTTGAGAAACTTGATGCTACCTGATCATAAATGTTTGCTACTTGGTGTTGTGAACTTTGTGGTCATGAGTTGAGAAACTTGTTGCTACTTGGTGTTGTGAACTTTGTGGTCATGAGTTGAGAAACTTGTTGCTACTTGGTGTTGTGAAATTTGTGGTCGTGAGTTGAGAAACTTGATGCTACCTGATCATAATATGATGTTTGTTGCTTGGTGGACAACAAAGGACCGGTCTGTTGATGTTTTGCTGGAAGGACCTTCCTGAGTAACGATCGCGAAACTGCTTATTTCCTACTGTCGTTCCAAGTCATCATAAAATGGAGGTCCCACATGTAAGTTGTTGCAAAAACAACTTACCCATTGCAAGGGTTCGAACTAAAGACCTATAGGGACAAGACTGCGTTGCTTGCCACTGCACCACTTCTTGGTTCTGTCATTTTAACAGGAAACACTTTCCTTATGGTTGTGTAAGGTGAATCTTTAATATAAATCAGTAATTCGTAGGCGAAATGCTTCACTGCCTTCGCAAAGACTCTCGACTTTTGCTACACGCAGATCTACAACGGCTCGCGGCAGGAATGGCGGATCCTAGAGGCGACGAGAAGATGGTTCCGCCACCACCTTCCACCTACAAGAAGCTGAAACGGCTCGACAAGGTCAGTTCTCTGGTTTGAGCCGCTATATTTTCCCCTATCGTCCTAGGGATTTCTAGATTTGGGGATCTAACGGATTGATGAGCATATACACTAGAATCAGATTTCATCGTACCCTCATTGCACTTCATTTGGTGTTACAAGTTGATAGACTATAGACAATTCATAGGTGCTAGATTCAGTTAGTTTTCAGTTTGCATCGTTTGATGGATTGATAGGTTCTTGTATTTTACTAGCTTGTAGAGGTGCTTGAAGCCACTAAAGCTGGGCTGCAGGAGGTGAAGAGAGACCTGCAAGAACAAGAAGGCAGAGAACTCATGGCGTAGCAAGAGGCTGTAAAATACAAGGAGTCGTGTCAGCAAATTTTAAATACAACTATGCAAGAGATGAGGAAATTCAACGAGATGGTTGACCAATTGTCACATAAACAATTGCAATAGACCAACAACTACAACGAGTTGTGTGCCCATATGTTACACCGGGACAATGCCTTATTGAAAGAAATAGGTGAGATTCTTGACCAAGAGTCGAAAGACCTGGTACTGGACTGGAAGGCAAAACCTGAAGAGGAGGCAAGGTCATGGAAGGAAGAATGCGCAAAGGCTAACATCAAGCTTAAAGCAACTACCACTGAGCTGGAAAACGTGAAGGGAAAGCTGAAACATGCCATCGATGCGATGGAAGTGTATAAGCAATCGGTTGAGCAGCTAGTTATCGAGATCGAGAAGGAGAAGCAATCGATACAACAGAGTGTTATCCAGATATTATGGGGCCGCGATTGCACGGCCTCACTTGTCAGTGGCCCCGAAGCAAGTGCAGCTTACCAAATTTTCATTTCACAGTCAGGAAGTCGAAAGCGGGATTTTCAAATTCTGTATTCCCTCTCCGCCACAAAATAATAAATACTACTCCATTGCTACCGCGTTGCGCCACTAAACTCCCGCCTTCCATTTCCAAAAAGTATCACTCTGCTTAGCTAGATCTGCGGTGGCGGTCCAACCTCGCCGTCACCGGTGGAGGGGGAGGGGTATCTCAGCAGATGGTGGGCGGCAAATATTGGTGTTCTGCTTGCGTCTGCTGTGCTGGCCAAGCTGAGCAGTTGAGCGAGGATGCGGCGCAAGCACCGGCTCCCGATGCCCCCTCAATCCATGGGCCCCTGAATCTTGGAGCTTCACAAGTGAGAATCTCATTTCCTTTTCTTTCTAGTCCCCTAGTAGTATTTTTGTTGGCTTAGAAAGTAATTGCTTCGTGTATTGTGTTAGTTCTGAGATTCTTCTCTTAACTTTACCGCTCTAGATCCAGTCACTGATTTGGAACACAAGTTAATCGATGAGCCATGCGTTGAAAGTAAATTGCTTTATGTATTGTGTTGGATTGGAGATTCTTCTCTTACCTTGGCCGCTCTAGATGCAGTTACTAATTTGTAACACAACTTAATAGATGAGCCATACTTAGAAAGTAATTTACTTTTTTTATTGTCTTAGATTTCAGATTCTTCTCTTACCTTGACCGCTCTAGATCCAGTTCCTGATTTATAACTTATTGTGCAGGGCCTAGCATCCCACTCCTGCATTGCTGAGATTCAATCACATGTCGTGGTAGCGCATGATTATCCTGCTACTTTATTCTTAGGATTATTCTTAAGTATATTTGCTTGCTTCGTTTAAGGTTCAAGTTTGACTTCTCCTTTCATTTTTAGGCTCAAATGTTGAGGACAATCCTTGCGGTTCAAATATCAAATTCCTGTCCCTCCAATGTGAAGTCAAAGCCATTCATTGATTACATGCCTCGAGATTATCCAGCTTTTGCTACATGCTCAAGACCTGAAGTTTCGTTGGGAGGGCTAGATGCAGCTGCTGACCTTGGTGAAATCTTTGTTGAACAGGACCAAGTTTTGACAGACTTGAAGATCAAGGCAGAAGCATCAGATGTAGCAATGAAAGTGCAAACTGATGAGATTGAGAAGTTGAAGAAACAAGTAGAAACTACTGAGACCCTCCTTCGTCAACTGCTAAGCTCGCGCCTTGGGTAAGGCCACTGTGTTTCTTAGTCTTCTGCTTGTGTCCTCCCAGCTAGTTGTGCTGGTTTGGAGTATTGAGCTTTGTTATCTTAGTGGGTTTTATTTCAAGACCCGCTTTATTTGTGAGCATGGAGATATCATGTGTATTGGTTTGTGAGCTCCTACTTACAATCTGTTTGTGGTTGTTCTGTGTTCATTGATAATAATGTGTTATGTGTGATCCGAAACATTTATTTGTATCAGTGGTATGGAAATATTATCTGTGATGTCAATTACTGAATTGATTAGCTTGTAATACGAGATTGAATTATATTTAATTAAGCGCTACCTAGTGTGCAGCCCAAAATAACAGGGAAAAAATATGTGGGCTTGCCCCCTCGGCCCATTATTTTTTTACGAATTCAAAAACGATTTATTAATAAAATGGGCCGTATCAAAAAAGACGTCAGCGAATGGTGGGCTGGGTCCAATATCAGTTGGTCCTTAATCATTTTATGACGTCATCGAATATTGAACTCGATCCAACCAGTATTGGACCCAAAACAAATTAATGACAAATGCAATTATTAGGCTCGGTCATATTAAAACCGGGCCTAAAACATTCTATGATGACCTCGATTATTGGGTCGGTCCAACCAGAATTAGGCCTAAAAGTATCTATGACGACAACAATTATTGGGCTCCATCCAACCATAAATAGACCTTAAACAATCTATGACGCAAACAATATTGGGCTCCAACCAACCTTAATAAGGCCTGAAACCAATTTATGACGAAAGAAACATTGGGCTCAGCTTAACATTAAGTGGGCCAAATTCAATCTATGACGACAAGGAATTTGGAGCTTGGCCCAACAAAATATGGGCTGAATTCACTTAATGACGAAACGGTTTGTCACAAAACGCCGTGCCACATCAGATTTTGGTCCGACATGGCATGTACCTTATGACGCCTTTGTGTTACGAATTTATACGCGTCATTAAACTCATGATGCCGCGAAATAAGGTCTCGTCATTAATCACGGTTTGTGACGCTCGATTAATGACGGAGCGTTTTCGTAACAACCGACGTCATTAATCGCGGTTTATGACGAGAAACGGCATTTTTTTGCGTCACTAGTCGGCGTTTTTCTTGTAGTGTGAGATCTTTCGAAAGCTGTTTAGTGATGATGAAGTGGATCCGGATCACATAGCCGAGGTGAAAAGAATCATGGGGATCAATCCCCAAGCATCGCCATACGCTCGCCTCGTCGAAGTTTATGCAATAGGATCCGACCAAGAGGAGAAAACGACACCACACTTGAGTTGCGAGATTAACAGAGTTCAATGCAAGGCTTTATGCGACATCGAAGCTCAACTAAGTGTCCTATCCTCCAAGATTTACAATAAAGTTCAAGACCATAACCTAGACTTAGCTCCAACTTCAACAAAGTTAATTATGGGATATGGTAGAACTATTAAACCTCTAGGTATTGCTTGCAACATTAATGTAATCATCTCTGGAAAGTGCATACCAACCGATTTCTTTGTTATAAATGCTTATTATGATAATCATGATCACATAATCTTAGGTAGGCCTTTCCTTAAGTTGGTTGATGCCGTGTTGAATGCCGGAGAAGGCAAAGTAACAATAAACCTTAATGGAGATAAGTACACATATATTTTTCTTCGCGCTTCTAGTCATGCTTCACCTTTTCCTCCCGAGTATGAAGAAGAAGAGGAGGTAGGTAGTCTTTGTTTTGTTGAAACCCTTAGAGACCCACTGCAAAGAGTGATGGAGAATCAATCCAATGATCAACAAGACGAGGAACTAGAGGAAGCAACGAAAGGATTAGAACCACAAGATGGAAGTGTGGAGGAAGAAAAATTCGAAGACATAGGAGACACTAAACCCGAAGAACCACAAGTGCCCGAGGTGGATCTCAAACCTTTGCCCAAAGGATTAAAGTACGAATTTTTGGGCCCGGACAAGACTTATCCAGTCATTGTGAGCGATGAGTTGAGTCCCGAAGAAAATGAGAAGCTGCTGAATTTATTGAAAAAGCACAAGAAGGTGATCAGATATTCCATCAATGATCTCAAAGGACTCAGCCCAGCCTTTTGCACTCATCGTATACCAATGGAAGACCAATGTAAGCCCGTAGTGGACCATCAAAGGAGGCTAACCCATGCCATGCGAGAGGTAGTTAAGAAGGAGGTTATCAAGTTACTTGATGCCGGAATCATCTATCCGGTGCCGCATTGCGAGTGGGTGAGCCCCGTACATTGTGTGCCGAAGAAAGGAGGTTTGACCGTGGTGAGAATGAGAAGAACGAATTAATACCGCAAAGAACCGTGACGGGATGGCGGATGTGTATCGATTATCGAAAGCTAAACAAAGCAACGAAGAAAGATCACTTCCCCCCTACAGTTCATTGACGAGATGCTCGAGAGGTTAGCAAACCACGCATATTTTTGCTTTCTCGATGGATACTCGGTGTTCATGCAAATTCCTATTCACTCGGATGATCAACACAAGACGACATTTACTTGCCCTTATGGAACATTGCATATAGAATAATGCCCTTCGGTTTATGCAACGCTCTGGCCTCCTTTCAACATTGCATGATTGCGGTATTCTCGGAATTTATCAAGGAAATTGTCGAGGTGTTCATGGATGATTTTTCCGTTTATGGGAAGACATTCGTGGATTGCTTGGCAAACTTAGACAAGGTTCTCACAAGGTGTGCGGAGGTCGATCTAGTGCTAAATTGGGAAAAATGCCACTTCATGGTAAAGCAAGGCATAGTGCTCGGACACGTTATATCCGAGAGAGGAATTGAAGTGGACAAAGCTAAAGTGGAGACGGTTGAGCAACTCCCACCTCCAACGGATGTTAAGTCTTTGAGAAGCTTTCTAGGCCATGCCGGATTCTATTGAAGATTTATTAAGGACTTCTTAAAGATCACTAAGCCTTTGACACAACTTCTTCAAAAAGATGTGGCTTTTGACTTTGATGAGAAGTGCTTAGCGGCATTCCGGACCTTGAAGAATGCTTTAGTAAGTGCTCCCATCATTCAACCTCCGGATTGGAGCCAACCTTTCGAGATCATGTGTGATGCAAGTGACTATGCCGTAGGGGCGGTTTTAGGGCAAAGAAAGGAAGGCCGAGTTCACGCCGTATACTACGCTAGTAAAACTCTCAGTGAGGCACAATTAAATTATGCCAATAAGGAAAAAGAGTTGGTAGCGGTGGTGTTTGCTTTCAAAAAATTCAGATCTTACATCGTGAACTCGAAGGTCATTGTTGGCACCGATCACGCGGCAATCAAGTATCTTTTGGCTAAGAAGGACGCTAAACAAAGATTGATTCATTGGATCCATCTTCTCCAAGAGTTCGATGTTGAAATTCGTGATAAAAAGGGGGTGGAAAATGTTGTGGCCGATCATTTGTCTAGGATGAACCGTGGACAAGATGACAAAGAGCCCATAGAGGATAAGATGAGAGATGACCACCTCTACCGAATACTCGACAAGGATACTTGGATGATCGATATCATTCGAGCAATTCGGAGAATGCCTCTTGATCACCTAGATAAAAACACTCAAAGGAGGATAATCTCCGAAAGCCAGAAATATTTTTGGGATTCACCTTATCTCTTTAAGCTTGGGAATGATGGAGTAATGAGAAGATGTGTACCAAGAGAAGAGAGGCAAGAAATTCTGAGAAAGTGTCATTCGGCGGAGTATGTTGGACACTATAGTCATTTTAGAACCCAAGCAAAAGTATGGTCCAGCGGATTCTTTTGGCCGGAGATGCATGAAGATACTAAAAGATATGTTGCCTCATGCCCCGAATGCCAAAGGACCGGAAACATATCTCAAAGGAATGCTATGCCCTTGAATTACAATCTACAAATCGATTTATTCGATGTTTGGGGAATTGACTTCATGGGGCCTTTCAAAAACTCACATGGATTTGAGCACATCCTAGTTATGGTTGATTATGTATCCAAGTGGGTAGAGGCCATCCCATGTCATAAAGCTTCCACGGAAGAATCCATCGCGATGATTAAGAGTGTGATTTTCCCTCGCTTCAGTACCTCGAGAATCTTGATAAGCGATGGAGGAACTCACTTCACCGGGAAGAACTTTAAGAAGTGCTTGCCCAAGTTGGGGATTGAACATAGAGTGTCTACGGCTTATCACCCGCAAACCAATGGACAAGCGGAAACATTGAATCGGCAACTAAAGAGCATTCTTAACAAGACTATAGAGAAGGGAGGCAAGGATTGGTCAAAGAAGTTGGACGGAGCTTTGTGGGCGTATCGAACGGCGTTCAAGACACCGATAGGTATGACCCGATATCAATTTGTTTATGGCAAGGCTTGTCACCTTCCGGTTGAGCTAGAACATAAGGCGTATTGGGCAATAAAAGAGATGAACCTCGATCTAGACACCGCGAGGATAAAACGAAGGATCCAAATTAGGGAGCTAGAGGAGATGAGGTTGAAGGCTTATGAAAATGCAAGCATCTACAAAGAGAGAATCAAAAGATGGTACGACAAAAGACT
Source organism: Cenchrus fungigraminus (assembly GCA_036936925.1). NCBI lineage: Eukaryota > Viridiplantae > Streptophyta > Magnoliopsida > Poales > Poaceae > Cenchrus > Cenchrus fungigraminus. Next base: position 55,239,195 of record CM072778.1, read on the forward strand.
TAAGAAGAAGGAGTTTAAAGAAGGAGATAAGGTCCTCCTCTATAATTCGAGATTCAAAAACTTTCGGAAAGGGGAAATTGCAAAGCAAGTGGGATGGACCTTATGTTGTTCATTCGGTGCTCTCCAATGGAGCGGTTACCATCATGGATATGAAAGGAGATCAATTCATGGTGAATGGTCAACGACTTAAGGTGTATTTCGAACCCGATGTCGTGCCTCTTCACCATATTGATATTTTCATCATGGAGGATGAGCCCGAACGTCGAACCTAGGACGTAAAACAAGGTGAGCATTTTGTAAATAGCTCTTATTTTATTTTTCTGGAGTTTCTCGCGAAGTTTTACCAGGCCAACCTTTCTACACGGGCTAACAATTAAAAAACAGTGGAGTACGCGAAAAAACCGGACCGAACCGGCCCGTGAACCAGGGCAGGCCGGCCGGCCCGGTCCGATCAGCCCAGGGGCCCAGGGCGGCAGTTCACCCCCATTTTTCCCTAGGACGCGCGTCTTCGACTTCCTTGTTTGGTCACAAAATTTTAGGGAAGTGAAGGACCGAACTGGTGACTAGAGAGGGGGGGAGTGAATGGGAGCCGATAAAAATTCTTCTCGAAGGAGATGGCTACTCCAACAAGACGAACACGGCTAACCAAATCACGTCTCCGACTCAACTACCCAAGTTGGCCAAGACCACGTAGCCACTGTAGTGCTACTGGTCCTAGGAACCAACAACCCAACCAACTGAACCAAACACCCCAAACGCATAGCGGAAAACTGCACAGCCTACTGTCTGTGCCACCGGTCAGACCGATGGTCCTGCCGGTCAGACCAATGGCACCGGTCAGACCGGTGGACTCTGCCGGTCAGACCGGTGGAGAACAACAGGTGCACAGCAAAGTTCCAGGATGCCTCAGTGACTCCTCTAGGCCCTGAAATAAAAATACCTCCAAAACACAACCTGCACGGGAAGAAAACCCTACACAAAACCTATCAAAACAACTCAAAACCTGCTAAGAACTGACCAGCAACACCACAGACCAAAACCACACGAACTAGGCAGTTCCCCGAGGCAAATCCAACAAGGGCCTTGCACCGGTCAGACCGGTCACGAGCACCGGTCAGACCGGTCAAGCCTGGACAGCTCAGGATGAACAGCGAGCCGCGGGTCAACTTCCCCAAATCTACTTCCCGGTCTCCCGATTCGCTCCACGGATTCGCACAAGACTCTGGGATACTAGGAGTACCTCATGGGCATCCCATAGCTACGATTTGCCTCCCCAAAACTCGTTGAATCAAGAGGAATCGAAGGATTTCCACCAAGAACACCACTAACCCTAGGACAAAAAAAACCCCAAAATTGAGCCCCTTTACTCACGGATTTGGGAGGGGAATCAAAGGGAAAAGAACCACGAAGGGTTCATGCATACATCCCCCATCAAATCCCAAAGAGAAAGGTCTCAAAACCGCCACAAGAAAATCGCCAAGAAAAGGCTCCGAAAATCACCAAAAAGGGGAAACGGGAGAGACACCATCAAACCTTGAGGAACCACGCCGAATCATCTATACATACCATGAAGGTTCATACAAGGTCTAGCTTTCCTCCTGATCATCCATCCCTCTCTCAAGATCTCACCATGAAGCTCTCAAGCTAGTCCTAGAAATTCTAAAGGAAAAATGGAAGAGGAAAAATAGCAAAACAAAATGAGCTAGGGTTCCAAGAGATGGCTGCCATCCTCTCACCACTTGGGTTATATGGAGGCAACCGAAAGACGAAACTACCCCTAAGGCCTAACACTAGGATACAAGCCCCCGAGGGGCACTTTGGGAATCTTCGTTGTCGCACCATCGGACGGATGCCCGGCGACCGCACCCTGCGTAGCCTCTACGCACACCATGCGATCCCGACGCGTGTCCTCCGCTTCGAAGTCTCCGGACTGCGTCGTCGCACACCGGTCAGACCGGTGTCCTCCACCGGTCAGACCGGTCAGACCCACCGGTCAGACCGGTCCGATGCTGCTACCTCCGGTCTTCGGTCCTGGCTTTGTGGATCAACCAAGGGACCCAGTGGTTTTCTGGTGAACCACTGGAAACCCCGTGAACTTGGTGTGGCCTCCGCCAATCTCCACTCATGACTTGGCCCCCACGAAGTCCCAGCACGATCTTGGCTTTGTGGCTCAACCAAGGAACCGTCCACGACTTCATCTTGCCGTTCTTGCCACCATGCGGCCCGCACTTGACCCCGCTGGCCACCGGGTCCCTCGAACCAAGCCTACTTGTCTTCTCCACACCTGGATGCCTCACCGCTAACGACCTTTCATGCTTGTTCTTCACCTGCACCAACATCAGTCCACACAACGTTGTCAATCACTCATCACACCAGGAAGCGACCATCCACCGGTCCTCGAACCACACAGGTCCTCAATCTCCCCCTTGATGAGTGCATTGACAACACACACGTTTTGGTAACCCAAGAGAAAAGGAAAAGAAAAGAAACGACCAAAAGAAACTTTAACAAGCGATCGAAAGCCAAAGGAAAGGCAAAGAGCAAGATCACTTGAAGAAGACAAGTCTCGGTCCCCTTAGGCAAGGGCAACGGCTCGACACAACCGAGACAAAAAAAAAGCTCAAACAAAGAGCTAAACCATCAAACCAAAGCTCGAAAACCATAAAGAGCTCCCCCTGCACACATGCAAGCTCCCCCTGAACTAATGCAACTCCCCCTGGACGAATGCATGCAAACCACATCGCAAAACAGAGCAGCTGCCTCAGCTTTGCTCAGACCGGTCAACTGCACCGGTCAGACCGGTGCCCAACATCTGAACAGGGGCCAGCACTCTGACCGGTCAGACCGGTGACCTTGACCGGTCAGACCGGTGACACACAGAGCCCAAAAAAAAGCTCGAAACCACCTGAAAACCCTATAGATGCATTCAGAAGGCCAAAACATGCTCAAACTTCACCCCCTTGTTGCCAATGCATGAATCAAGCCAAAAATGCAAAAAATGCAACCTAGAGCTTCTCAAATAGACAAAATTCAACATAGGATGCTACACATGTCCAAATGAGCAAGTTAGATACTCTATAGCTTCGTATGAACATCAACTACATGATCACCAAGTTTCACAACCATTGGACGAAGCTAAGATAGAATTGTGCAATTTTGTGAAAAATCACCCTCTCATGAGCAAAGTCCTAAACATGAGCAAAACATGTCAAAATGGCAAAGCCACACAAACTTCATGCTAGGACAACCATTCTAAGCATAAGACCATCATAAACACCCACAAGCACCTCATGTCATGTCAAAGTCACCGAGCCATGTGCTTACTTCTAAATATGAGACTTCTCATTGGTAAGCAACATGCAACGGTTTAGCACCCAAAAGCAAGTAAATTAAGCACATATGACATGGGAGCACATTTTCCAAGCAATTTACATTTCATTTTCAGATTCATATTTGGTACATGAAATGTCTTTGCGACAAAAAGGAACTTATGCCCCTCCATAAGATAAAGCATGGGGGCTAAACATTCATGATGGCAAATGAGCTTTTGGCCCTCATATGATTAAAATAAGCTATCCAACCACAAATTCTCTGCTCATGTCCTCTGCAAACCTTGCAACCAAAGAGTTAGACGAGCCACCAAAGACAATATCATCCACGTATACCTGTACAATTAGGATCTCTTTGCCCTGCCTGAGGAGAAACAAGGTCTGATCTACCTTCCCCATCTCAAAACCTCTCTCAAACAGGAACCCCCTCAACTTGCCATACCAAGCCCTAGGTGCCTGTTTCAACCCATAGAGCGCCTTTCTCAACTTGTACACCCGGTGGGGTACTTCTCACTCTCGAACCCCGGTGGTTGCCTCACGTACACTTCTTCCTCCAACACACCGTTCAGGAAAGCACTCTTCACATCCATTTGGTGCAATTTGAACCCTTTAGCCACGGAAAAGGCTAGAAGAATCCTAATCGCCTCCAAATGGGATACGGGAGCAAAGGTCTCCTCGTAGTCGATCCCCTTTTTCTGACTATACCCTTGCGCCACCAACCTCGACTTGTTTCTCACCACTTCTCCTTTCTCTCCCTCTTTATTTTTCCACACCCACTTCGTCCCAATCGGCTTACAACCTGGTGGAGGATCTACCAACTCCCAAACTTGGTTTCTCTGAAAGTTCTCCAACTCCTCATGCATTGAATTAACCCAATTGTGATCAGATAATGTGTGTCCAATGTCTTTGGGCTCAAAAGTAGCAACAAAAGCAGCATGAGCAAAGTGAGAATTGTTTCGAACCCTCGACCATGTAGTGCGTTCGTTGATGTCACCGATGATCCTCGAAGCTGGGTGATCCACTTGAACTCACTGGGGAGGTTCTCGCCTTGAAGCTACCTCCCCCTCAACTGCAGCTTCTCCTTGATCTGGGATTGTTGTTGTAGGTGTAGGAGAGGGCCCGTTCTCGATCGTAGTCGAGGTAGTAGGTACATGCTCAGCCACGGGCACCACATCTCCATCTTCATCATCACCATGTCCATGCTCCTCTTCCTCAAAGATCTCCTCGCCAAGCTCATCATCACCTGCACAGTCAAAGACAAGAGAGCTACGTGGTTGTGTCTCGTCGAAGGTAACCTCGCAAGTCTCCACGATTTGGTTAATTTCCAAGTTGAGCACACGAAATGCTCTAGAGTGAGTAGCATAACCAAGGAAAATACCATCGACTGACCTAGCCTCAAATTTATCCAGATTCTTGCCTTTTTCAGAATGAAGCACTTGCATCCAAACACATGAAAGTGACTCACCTTGGGAGTGCGACCGTGCATCATCTCATAGCACGTCTTCTTCTTGAATGCTCGAAGGGAAATCCTGTTCGAGACATAGCACGCGGTATTGACAGCCTCAGCCCAGAACCTCCTCGGAGTCCAATGCTCATCGAGCATGGTCCGAGCCATCTAACACAGGGTTCTGTTCTTCCTTTCCACTACGCCATTCTGGGGGGGCGTATACGGACTCGAAAATTGGTGTTCAAGACCCAAGTCATGGCAAAAAGTTTCTAAACGAGAGTTTTTAAATTCCGAGCCATTGTCACTGCGGATCACCCGTATGGCATCTCCGTGCCTCTCGTTCTTGAACCTCAAGACAAGATCTCGAACAAAACCAAACGTCACCCCCTTCTCCTCCAAAAAGAAAACCCGCGCATACCGAGAGTAGTCGTCCACCACAACAAGGACATACCACTTCCCACCCACAGATCGCACACGAGCTGGGCCAACAAGGTCCATATGGAGCAGCTCGCATGGACGCTCCATCATCACATCGGTGAGGGGTGGATGGGAAGAGGCTACCATCTTGGTATGCCTACACGGCGCACAAACCAACTATTTCTCAAACCTCAACCGTGGCAATCCTCGGACCAAATTGACTTTACTCAAGCGAGGCAAAAGGTCAAAGCTCAAGTGACCCAACTTCCTATGCCACTTCAGCAACTCACTCGAAGAACCAGCCAAAAAGCAACGAGCCACACCTGAAGACTGAGAGGAATCCACTCGGAAAACTTGACCCTCGGGAACGACCATGCAAACAAGGTCCCCTCGAGAATCCAAAATCCGAGAACCACCAGGCCGAAACAACACCTCAAAACCCTCATCCAAAAGCTGGGAAACAGAAAGCAAATTGAATCCGAGCGATTGAACAAGAGCAACACGCCTGAGAGTGACTTTGTCACTGATCCTTATCTCACCTTCAAAAAGCTCATGCCCTCGCCCATTGTCCCCAAAGGTGATGTATGTCTTGGACACCACCGGGATGAGACTTGAGAACCACCCCTTGTCTCCGGTCATATGCCTCGAGCAACCGGAGTCAATCAACCAAACGTTCCTCAAGTCCTCCACCTGAAATTCAAAAATGAGCACGTGAGCGAACAAACGACTCAGCACTGGGGTTAGTACCAAAAGAGTAAAACCAGTGCCGAGCCATTTGCTCCAAAGTGGGGTTAGCACAATCCAAAGCATCACGCCTACCAAAGCTACCACCACGAGTACCACCACTAGGGAACCACCCCTGCCTCGCTGGAGGAGAACGAAAGCCACGAAAGGAAGACTGTGGACCGTTCCTCCTCTCCATCTCAAAGCTACGACTCCTCACAGCCTCGTATTGAGCACGAGGTGGAGAACGTCTAGCAAACTGACCACCACTGAACTCATCATGCCAACCACCAGAACCACGACCACCAGAACTGAACCGAGCATCCTCATGAGCACGGAAGCCAAACTACCGGCCACCCAGACCAGCACCGGTCTGACCGCTCACCCTGACCGGTCTGACCGGTGGTGCTCGACCAGCAGCACCACCTGCCACCTTTCGATCTCCCCAAGCCGGAACCATCCTCACAATCGCCTTGGCCCTGGGCATCTGCATACGAGGCTCAGGTACACCATTAGAAGGGTGGTACCTGTCCTTGTTAGCCCACTCCTTAGACAACCTCTCCTCACGCTTCCTCTTGAAGCAAAACTCATCCTTGTGACCATCTCTACCACAATACCCACAATCGAACTTTATGGGTTGTGGCTTAGGCTTAGGCTTGGGATGGGCTGCTCACTCAGCTTCTCCTCTTTCTTCTCTCCATCCTCACCTCCCTTTGGGCTAACAAATCTCACCGGTTTTTGGAAATCATTTGTTGGGTGAGGGAATATGGGTGGATCTGGGGTTGTGTCAAGTTTGTTTCTGAGATGGTTAGGCTTGGGCTCAAACTTGTTCTTGTGTGTGTCTTGTGGTGGGATAGGGATCTCCCCAACTTTCTCAACTCCCTCACCACTGTTCTCTCCAAGCTTGTCAGCCCCAAGTGCCTGACCATCATAGCGTTTGAAAGCCGCTATCATGATACCAAGCTGAGGCTCCTGACCCGACAACCAACTCATACACTTCCTCAGCTCATCATTTTCATCCTGCAAGAGATCAACATAATGTGCAAGTTCCAGATTTTTCACCGCATGCAATTCACAAGTAGAGCAAGAAGTGGGAACAGGTGCTTTCAACCGAGCCTCAAGAAAAACAATGTAAGCATGCATCTCATCAATCTTTCCGTGCAAAACAGGGCAAGAAGTGCAAGCACCTAGCAAAGCAGGTCTAGACTTAAGTTCAGCCACTTCAACCCTAAGCACATCTAGTTCCTCACACTTGGAGGCATGCTTTTCCTTGAGAGCAGTAAGATCAGCTAGGAAGACAGAGCAGTCAACACAATCAACCTCATCAGAAACCACAGGTGAAGCCTTAAGCGAATCTATCTCAAGCTTAGCATCAAGGTTTTGGGTTTCTAGCTCAGCTACTCGGTTCCTAGCATCTTCTAGTGAAGCCCTAAGCTTTTTCCTCATCTTCTTGGCCTCTCTAAGCATGTCATCACGGTTATCAAGCAACTTGCCAAGCCGTTCATTCTCCTCGCGCAAGAAGGGAAGCTCGTCACGTACCTCATCCTCGGAGTCAGAGTCCGAGTCACTCTGGTGACCCTTCTTGCTGCCGGAGCTGCGTGCCATGCCGCAGAAGCCATCTCCCACGAAGCAGCTCAGCCCGCTCAAGTTCTTGGATGACTTCTTGTTCTTGCGTCGATCACCTTCATCTTCGCTGCTGCTGGAGCTCGAGGAAGAGTAGGCGGAGCTGGAGTCGACGTCGCTTGCTTCGACCATCGCTCGGGCCTTCTTGCCGTGGCCGCCCTTCTTCCTTGATCCTCGCTCGTCCTTGTTCTGATGCTTGTGCTTGTGATCGCGCCTCGATCGGTGCTTGTTGTTCGTCCTCGACCAGTGCTTGTAGCCGTCCTTGTTCACCATCTTCTCCGGATAGTCGGCGATGAAGTGTCCTGGCTTGCCACACTGGAAGCATGTCCGTGTCGTCCTCCTCGTGTTCACCCGGTTCTCGTGCAGCCTCTCGAACCGCCTGGTCAGCAGCGCCAGCTTGTCCTCTCCAAGCACGTTGAACTCCTCGTCGGGCAAAGACATCAAAGAGGACAAAGCAAACATCCTGGAGGATGGGTTAGCGTTAGACTTAGCACCTGAGCCACCGACAAGAGCAAGACTATGGGAGTCAGTCGGGCTCTCGAGACGGGCCGTCAAACCACGATCGACCTCAGCTGACTTGAGCTTAGAGAACAGCTCGTTCACCGTCAGTGTGGTATACTTCTCTGACTCAAGAATGGCCTCGACCTTTCCATCCCATACGGTACGATCCAGCGCGTGCAAGAGCTTCACAGCTCTATCATGGTCATCGTACGGGAGGACGTCCACATTGGCCCTCATGTTGTTCACAACCACTGTGAACCGCTGGAACAAGGTATCAATTGACTCACCGGGGAGATGAGTGAAATTCTCGTACTCTCTCTGGTAGGTCGCATACAACCGTGCCTGAACCTCAGCATTTCTAGCGTGAGCATTCTTTAGCTCCTGCCAAATCCTACAAGCTAGGTCCTCTGTCTGAGCCTGATCGAATTCGGATTGACACAGAGAACGAAACAAGTAGTCGACCGCCTTGTTGTTGGTGTCGTGCATGTCCCTCGATCCAGGAGCTAGGAACTTAATCAGATGAACATAAGCTGTGTTCACCGTAACATCCCAAAGGATCTGACCCTTTCCGTGGAGGAACGCTGCCATCCGCCTCTGCCACATCTGGTAGTTTTTGCCATCAAAGTGAGGAGGACCCGAACCCCGTTCCTGGTACGCCATCTTTGGATCTTAGACTGGTTAGAGTCAATGAAGACCCGAACCGGCTCTGATACCACTTGAAGGACCTAACTGGCGACCAGAGAGGGGGGGAGTGAATGGGAGCAGATAAAATTTCTTCTCGAAGGAGATGGCTACTCCAACAAGACGAACACGGCTAACCAAATCACGTCTCCGACTCATCTACCCAAGTTGGACAAGACCACATAGCCACTGAAGTGCTACTGGTCCTAGGAACCAACAACCCAACCAACTGAACCAAACACCCCAAACGGACAACGGAAAACTGCACAGCCTGTTGTCTGTGCCACACCGATCAGACCGATGGCTCCTGCCAGTCAGACCGATGGCACCGGTCAGACCGGTGGACTCTACCGGTCAGACCGATGGCACCGGTCAGACCGGTGGACTCTGCCGGTCAGGCCGGTGGAGAACAACAGGTGCACAGCAAAGTTCCAGGAAGCCTCAGTGACTCCTCTAGGCCCTGGAACAAAAACACCTCCAAAACACAACCTGCACGGGAAGAAAACCCTACACAAAACCTATCAAAACAACTCAAAACCTGCCAAGAACTGACCAGCAACAGCACAGACCAAAACCACACGAACTAGGCAGTTCCCCGAGGTAAATCCCACAAGGGCCTTGCACCGGTCAGACCGGTCAAGCCTGGGCAGCTCGGGATGAACAGCGAGCCGCGGGTCAACTTCCTCAAATCTACTTCCCGATCTCCCGATTCGCTCCACGGATTCGTACAAGACTCTGGGGATACTAGGAGTACCTCATGGGCATCCCATAGCTACGATTTTCCCCCCCAAAACTCGTTGAATCAAGAGGAATCGAAGGATTTCCACCAAGAACACCACTAACCCTAGGACAAAAAAAACCCCAAAATTGAGCCCCTTTACTCACGGATTTGGGAGGGGAATCAAAGGGAAAAGAACCACGAAGGGTTCATGCATACATCCCCCATCAAATCCCAAACAGAAAGGTCTCAAAATCGACACAAGAAAATCACCAAGAAAAGGCTCCGAAAATCACCAAAAAGGGGAAACGGGAGAGACACCATCAAACCTTGAGGAACCACGCCGAATCATCTATACATACCATGAAGGTTCATACAAGGTCTAGCTTTCCTCCCGATCATCCATCCCTCTCTCAAGATCTCACCATAAAGCTCTCAAGCTAGTCCTAGAAATTCCAAAGGAAAAATGGAAGAGGAAAAATAGCAAAACAAAATGAGCTAGGGTTCCAAGAGATGGCTGCCATCCTCTCACCACTTGGGTTATATGGAGGCAATCAAAAGACGAAACTACCCCTAAGGCCTAACACTAGGATACACACCCCCGAGGGGCACTTTGGGAATCTTTGTCGTCGCACCATCAGACGGATGCCCGGCGACCGCACCCTGCGTAGCCTCGACGCACACCATGCGATCCCGACGCGTGTCCTCCGCTTCGAAGTCTCCGGACTGCATCGTCGCACACCGGTCAGACCGGTGTCCTCCACCGGTCAGACCGGTCCGATGCTGCTGCCTCTGGTCTTTGGTCTTGGCTTTGTGGATCAACCAAGGAACCCAGTGGTTTTCTGGTGAACCACTGGAAACCCCACGAACTTGGTGTGGCCTCCGCCAATCTCAACTCATGACTTGGCCCCCACGAAGTCCCGGCACGATCTTGGCTTTGTGGCTCAACCAAGGAACCGTCCACAACTTCATCTTGCCGTTCTTGCCACCATACGGCCTGCACTTGACCCCGCTGGCCACCGGGTCCCTCGAACCAAGCCTACTTGTCTTCTCCACACTTGGAGGCCTCACCGCCAACGACCTTTCGCGCTTGTTCTTCACCTGCACCAACACCAGTCAAACTGCAACCTGCACCTGCAATACTTAGCCAAGAATCAGTCCACACAACGTTGTCAATCACTCATCACACCAGGAAGCGACCATCCACCGGTCCTCGAACCACACAGGTCCTCAGGAAGTCAAGAAAAGGAAAAGATGGGTTCTAAGGCATTCCTTCTCGAACTATTTAAAGGAACGAGATTGGAGCTCGAGAATCCATCCCAATTCACATCCTTTTGCCCCCAAGCAGCAGCCATGACGTCCCCAAGGAGCGAGGAGATCAAGCTAGGCGTCGAGAAGCCTTTGAAGCCGGAGGAGGCGAAGCGATGCGAGCTCAAGCCAACAATGGAGATCAAGAGGACCGCCCGCATCCGTTGCGGAGGGCGTGTCCCGACCGGGCTGATTGCATCTCGCCACCATGTCAAGGAGGAGGTCTCTACTCCCGTCCGAAGATCAGAGCGACTCCGGGGCATGAAGAGGAAAGACTACAAGGAGGAGTCGCCCGAGCCGAAGGACTACGTGGGGAGCGATTATTCCGACGATCGCAGCCCGAGCTCGTGGGCAGCTGCCGGAAGGGACGACAATGACCTCTTCTATTAGGAGGAGGTGCCTAAAGAGCCGACTCCCGAAGGTCCAAACGGCGGCGATGATCCCGACGATGGCGGCGACAGCGACAACGGCGATGACGACACATTCGGGATGCATATGTTATGTTGTGTGGCTTGCTGTCACTCCCGCTTAGACCTCTACACATCGGTCGAGGAGTGTTTCAAAGCTATGGAGGTGATGAGGCAGAGAATGGAGGATTTGGAGCGGGTAGTCGATGACGACTACAAGTTCCTTAATAGGAACGTGAGGAAGCTATTCGGGATGGTCGGCAAAATGAAGAAAAGGTGGTGCAAGGACTGTGGGAAGTTCCACTAGATGGTTAGGGTTTCCACCCTTAGGATTTTTGTAAAATACGACGAGGACGTCGTATGATTTTAGCGTGGGGGAGAGCTAGCTAGGTAGATCTTAAAAATTTTTGCCTTAGTAAGTTTAGTTTGGTTTGGCTTAGAGTTTGCGAGAGTTTGTGAGTTAAACTTTTAGGTGTGTTTTTAAATTTTCAGTTTGAAGTGTGTTAATTTAGTGTTTGAGTCGAAAAATCAAATAAAAAGTGTCTTTTAATTTTTGTCTCATGCGATGCTTTTTCTTTCTTTACTCGTATGTTTTCCTTTAATTTTTGATATATGAGCATGAGCATTTGGCTTGAAACGTTTACCGTGGTGCTTAGTGGAGTTTTCACCTTTAAAAGTGCCTGCACCATACTTTGCTCTAGAACCTTGTTTCGGTTGTGCTAAGTTTGATGCTAATGTTGGAGGAGTTTAATTCTGAAAATTATATGAAAAACCCTTGTTATCAAGGTTAGTGAAAGCTCTTTTTCCAAGTTGAGAGACAAAGAAAAATCCTATACAAGGCCAACTCAATATCCGCTCCACCATGAGTGCGGTTAGCATGATGGTTGGGCTAGGATCCTTCTCTCTTGGAAGTTTTAATTTCGAGCAATGATCATGTCCTTGTATATATCTTTTATTGCTAGCCTCGTCATATATTCTGTAATGAGACTCTCACATCGAAAGTCCCGTACATCGCCGAATTCCATACCCAAACCATATATCTCTTTTGTACATCATATTCCTTGAACACAACCTATGTTTGAAGTTTCGTCTCGTCTCTAGCATGGTTTTCATTTAAAATTCAGATTGTGTTTATGTAAGAAAAGATGAGCAAAGAGCTTCGGAAGAGAGGTAAAGATGTCAAGAGAGAGAGATAAGTAAAAAAATATATATGTGTATGGAGAGAAAAAGAAAAAGAAAAAAAGAGAAGAAAGTAAGAGAAAAAGAAAAAGAAAAGAAAAGAGAGAAAGAAAGAGGAAAGGCAAGAAAGATATGAAGAGGGATGAATCAAATGAAGATTAAATAAAGTGTAAGGAAGGATGCCACGTTGTTGTTAAGAGACGAATCTTCTATATTTCCAACCATGTGCAATCCGACAACGAGGACGTCGTCAGTGCCTCGTAGTCTTATTTTCTTTTGCCCTTGCACATGTCCACCATTCTATATCTTCTTATCCTTGACATCCCCACATCATGGTTTAATTCTCATGATCATTGGCTTGAAAGGTAAACAACCATTAGAGGAATTTCTTAGCTTGACAATACTTGTGTTGATTTCACTAGCCATACCTATAGCTCCACCTTACATGATATATGAGAGACTTGTCGGAGGTAAGAGTTTATGAATTGTTTAGGATAGCCACTTCATATGTGCAACATGTGAGAACTTGGAGAAAGTTTTTTTGTCTAATACTTATTGCAGGAATTTTATTTTTGAAAAATCATGAAAACCCTCTGATGGAAGCAAAGAAGTAAGGATGGCTGGAATTGAGGACCTCGAGTGAAAGGTATGAGTTGTGGGGTAAATCTTGATTTGGTAAAAATTCTAAATGCCCATGTTTATGTATCATGATCATTGCTTCATGTTTATTATATTAAAGATAAAGGATTGACTAACTTGTGAAGGAAGAATTAGCGGAGCATGTTTTCAACACTATGGACAAAAGTTCTTTTGCAAGGAACTTGCTCGAGGATGAGCAAGATCTAAGCATGGGGGAGATGTTGACGGTGTATTTTGGTACACCAAACATGTTCATTTCATTTTGGTTTGAGCTTGATTATGAAACTAACCCGCCACTAGGCACACTAATGATATAACAAGTTCATTTTTGTATGTGTATTTGGAAGTGTTATGTTTTTGCAGGAAAACATGGACAAAAAGGATGGAGTCACAACAAGTTCAAAGGAGCAAATGAGGAGTCCCGTTCGTGTTCAAATGCATGATGAAATCACTCCCAAAGGTGGTGAGGACCAAAGTGTTACAAGGGAACATCCCCGAGGATTGAAGCGTAAAAGACTGAACTTCATGCGAGAAGACCCTCTATCTTGGATGCGAGGATGACGTCGCCAAAATAATGCAAGTGAAGGGGGCAAAGTGCAAAATGGCAAGAGGACCCACGTGCGAAGGGACGACCGAACCGGGCTGAAATGGGCTTGGGCCGGTCGGCCCAGGCCGGCCGGCCTGGCCCATTCCCGAGGCGGTTCGGTCCCCCATTTCCTGAGCGTGAAGATGATGCAACCCTAAGTCCATGTGGGCGCCGCCATTCTCAGAAAGAGAGAGCCATTCGCCCAAGAGGCCATCCACAAGCCAGAGAGGAAGGAGAGGAGGGAGATCATTCGAAGAAGGATCGCTCGAGTCGAAGGAAGCAACCACAAGTGGAGGAGGACGTCGAGGCCCTGCCACAACACCCCCGGAGGAGAAGGAAGACACCGTCGGAAGCGTCACCATGATCAACGGCGCTATGCCTAGTGCCTTGATGGGGTAATCTTCTCATTTGTCCATGGGTTGTAAACGATCTTGAGATGATATCGCTACTTGTATGGTTTCAATCTATCATCTAAGTTTTGAAGATGCTTTCATGTTTAAGGTTAGCTACCATGCCTTGTTGGGAGTATAGATCTCACTTCTCCCTTAGAACCCTTCAATACGCCATGATCATCATAGGTCTAGTCACGAATACCTCCGCGTAGTGATAGTACGGGGGGAGGGAAAGGGCGAAACCGTGGTCACAACCCCCGGTAGATTAGATCAGTTTTCATATCTCAGATAGGGGAAAATATAGCGGCTCAAACCAGAGGACCAACCTCGTCATGCTGTCTCATCCTCTTGTTGCTGGGATGTGGCGGCGCAACCATCTTCCCCTCACCGCTAGGATCCACCATTTCTACCATGAACTATTGCAGATCTGCGTAGCGGAAGTCAAAAGTCGTTGCGAAGTCTGAGTGAAGTGTCTCGCCTGCCATTCGATACGTAATTATAGACTCAACTGAAACTTACATGTGGGACCTGGTCATAGTAAAGAATTCGCATGAACTATTAGTAGAGTTTCCCATAAAACTCGAACAACCAAGAAGTGATGCAGTGGTAAACAACATAGCCTTGTTCCTTTAGGTCCCTAGTTCGAACCCATGCCATGGCAAATTATTTTTGCAACATTTCGTGACCTAGCCTCCGCTGATCTGGCGAAAATGCTTACACGTGGGACCCTGGAACTATTTATGACGACTTGGAACACTCTATTTTCGAAAATGCTTACATGTGGGACCCAACTGAATTTTATGACGACTTGGAACACTCTACTTTAAAATAATGCTTACAAGTGGGACCAAAGTTGGTTTATGACGCCGCTGACCTGGCGAAAATGCTTACATGTGGGACCCTGGAAAATTTTATGATGACTTGGAACACTCAATTTTCGAAAAAATGCTTACATGTGGGACCCAACTGAATTTTAGGACGACTTGGGACACTCTATTTTTAAAATAATGCTTACATGTGGGACCAAAGTTGGTTTATGACGCTATTGCGGAGCTTATGGCATCACAAAACAAGCATGGAACAGGGAACGCTCTGCTACAGTAGCAACTATTACGATAAAAGTTTTTTTTGTCACTAAATTTGCTCAGAAGTCCTCATAAATCAATGACGCTAAAATGTGGTTGCGTCACTAGTTAACGATTTTCTTGTAGTGAACACAAGCCAAGAACTCTTAGCAAACAGCACCAAAACGAGCCAAGATTTCACCAAAATGCTCCTCTGATCAAGGCGAACAAACTCACAGAGGAAAATCTGGCAAAACCAAAACTTCCACCTGGGAGACCCAGGGTGGTTAGACCGCCCCCTATGGTGGTTAGACCGCCCCTCCCAGAAAAACTGGCCGCGGGTCAACCCTCAACTTCCCATCGCCCGATCTCACGATTCACCCCACGGATTGCAGCGAAACTTCGGAGTTACCTGGGTTACCTCCTGGGCAACCTCTCCACCAAAGGAATTCCACCAAAATGCTCTCAATCAAAGGGAATCGCAGATCTTGGCCCTCTAGGTCATGAACTCGAGCAACTCGAAAAACCACCAAATCAAGGCTAATTCAAGGGAGTTCTTGGGGCTAAGTCACCAACCAAAGAGGCACAAGGTCCTCATACGTGACACCCAACAAGATTCCCGCAAGAAATCACCCTCAAAACTCCGCCACGAAAATCACAAGAAAGGGCTTCGAAAATCACCAAAAAGGAAAACGGGAGAGGCAACACAAGGCCTTGAGGAACCACGTCGAATCATCTATACATACCATGAAGGTTTATACAAGGTCTAGCTTGCCACCCGGTCATCCATCCCTCTCTCAAGATCTCACCATGAAGCTCTCAAGCTAGTCCTAGAAAATCCTAAGAAAATAGGGAGGGAAAATAACAAAGGGAAATGAGCTAGGTTCCAAGAGTTGGCTGCCAACCATCCAACCAAGTGTTTATATGGGGGCAACCAAAAGACTAAACTACCCTTACTAGATAACTAGGGATAAACGCCCCTCAAGGGCAATTATGGAAGTCTTCAGATTTGCACCATCGGACGGATGCGCCTCCATCGCAACCCTGCGTAGCTCCAACGCAACTCTTGCAATCATGTCGCGTGTCCTCCGCTTCGAAGCTTCTCGGTGGCTGCGACCCGGGCGGTCAGACCACCCCCTGGGCGATTAGGCTGGCCCAGGCGGTCTGACCGCCCCTCCTGAGTGGTTCAACTGGCCTGGGTGGTCGCTCGTCCTCCTCGAGTCTTCGGCCTCAGTTTTGTGGCTCAACCGAGTAATCCAGTGGTTTTTTGGTGAACCACTGCAAACCCCGCGAACTAGGTGAGCCTCCGCCAATCACCACTCTTGACCTGGCTCCCACGTCATCCCGGCTCGACCTTGGTTTTGAGGCTCAACCAAGAAACCGTCCACAACTTCGTCTTGCTGTTCTTGCCACCATGCGGTCCGCACTTGACCCCGTCGGCCACCGGGTCCCTCGAACCAAGCCTACTTGTCCGCTCTACACCTGGAGGCCCACCAGCATGGACCTTTCGCGCTTGTTCTTCACCTGCACCGACACCAATCAAGCCACAACCTGCACCTGCAACACTTAGCCAAGAGTCAGTCCACACCATGTTGTCAATCACTCATCACACAAGGGAGCGACCATCCACCGGTCCTCGAACCACACAGGCTCTCAATCTCCCCCTTGATGAGTGCATTGACAACACACATGATTGGTAACTAAAGAGAAAAGGAAAAAGAAAAGAAACGACCAAAAGAACTTCAACAAGCGATCAAAAGCCAAAGGAAAGGAAAAGAGCAAGATCACTTGAAGAAGGAAAGTCTCGGTCCCCTTAAGCAAGGGCAATGGCTCGACACAACTGAGACAAAAACAATCTCACACACGGAGCAAAGACCACCAAAGGCACACAAGGCCACAAACAACACACTCACACAAGAGCTCCCTCTGCACATATGCAAGCTCCCCCTGAGCCAAAGCACACTCCCTTTGAACCAATGCAACATGGGAATGCACACAAGGAGCACACTCTGCCCAGGGCGGTCAAACCACCTGCCTGGGCCGATCAGATCGCCCCTTTGGGATCTGACCACCTAGGGGCAGTTAGACCGCCCCAAGAAACCGACCCTGCACCAAACTTTTTCAAAACCCGCCCGAACCACTTTGAACACCTTCCAAATGCTCCCAGGTTCCGAAATCGTGCACAAACTTCTCCCCCTTGTTGACAATGCATGAATCAAGGAAAAAATCGAAAAATTGCAACCTAGAGCTTCTCAAATAGACAAAATTCACCACAAGATGCTACACATGTCCAAATGAGCAAATTAGATACTCTATAGCTTCGTATGAACATAGGCTACAAGATCACCAAGTTTCACAACCATTGGGCAAAGCTAAGATAGAATTGAGCAATTTTGCGAAAAATGACTCTCTCATGAGCAAAGTCCTAAACATGAGCAAAACATGTGAAAATGGCAAGGCCACACAAACTTCATGCTAGGACAACCATTCTAAGCATAAGATCATCATAAACACCCTCAAGCACCTCATGTCATATCAAAGCCACCAAGCCATGTGCCTACTTCTATGTATGAGACTTCTCATTGGTAGGCATCATGCAACGGTTTAGCACCCAAAAGCATATGAATTAAGCATAAATGACATGGGGACATATTTTCCAAGCAATTTACATTTCATTTTCAGATTTTGAGGACCTGTGTGGTTCGAGGACAGGTGGATGGTCGCTTCCTGGTGTGATGAGTGATTGACAACGTTGTGTGGACTGATTCTTGGCCAAGTATTGCAGGTGCAGGTTGCGGCTTGACTGGTGTTGGTGCAGGTGAAGAACAAGCATGAAAGGTCATTGCCGGTGAGGCCTCCAGGTGTGGAGAAGACAAGTAGGCTTGGTTCGAGAGACCCAGTGGCCAGCGGGGTCAAGTGCGGGCCGCATGGTGGCAAGAACGGCAAGATGAAGTCGTGGACGGTTCCTTGGTTGAGCCACAAAGCCAAGATCGAGCCGGGACTTCGTGGGGGCCAAGTCATGAGTGGAGATTGGCGGAGGCCACACCAAGTTCGCGGGGTTTCCAGTGGTTCACCAGAAAACCACTGGGTTCCTTGGTTGATCCACAAAGCCAAGATCGAAGACAGAGGTGCAGCAGCATCAGACCGATCTGACCGATGGGTCTGACCGGTCTGACCGGTGGAAGACACCGGTCTGACCGATGTGCGACGACGCAGTTCGGAGACTTTGAAGCGGAGGACACGCGTCGGGATCGCATGGTGTGCGTCGAGGCTACGCAGGGTGCGGTCGCCGGGATCCGTCCGATGGTGCGAAGACAAAGATTCCCAAAGTGCCCCTCGGGGGCGTGTATCCTAGTGTTAGGTCTTAGGGGTAGTTTCGTCTTTCGGTTGCCTCCATATAACCCAAGTGGTGAGAGGATGGCAGCCATCTCTTGGAACCCTAGATTATTTTGTTTTGCTATTTTCCTCTTCCATTTTTCCTTTGGAATTTCTAGGACTAGCTTGAGGCTTCGTGGTGAGATCTTGAGATAGGGATGGATGATCGGGAGGCAAGCTAGACCTTGTATGAACCTTCATGGTATGTATAGATGATTCGGTGTGGTTCCTCAAGGCTTGATGGTGTCTCTCCCGTTTTTCCTTTTTGGTGATTTGCGGAGCCTTTTCTTGGCGATTTGCTTGTGGTGGATTTGAGACCTTTCTCTTTGGGATTTGGTGGGGGATGTATGCATAAACACCTCGTGGTTCTTTTCCCCTTGATTCCCCTCCCAAATTTGTGAGCAAAGGGGCTCGATTTTGGGGTTTTCTCCTCTCTAGGGTTTGAAGCGTTCTTGGTGGGATTTCTTTGATTCCTCTTGATTTAGCAAGTTTTGGTGGACCAAATCTTGGCTATGGAGTGCCCATGAGGTGTTCCTACTTTCCCCAAAGTCTTGTGCGAATCCGTGGAGCGAATCGGGAGATCGAGATTTGGATTTGGGGGAGTTGACCTGCGGGTTGCTGTTCATCCCGAGCTGCCCAGGCCTGACCAATCTGACCGGTGCCTGTGACCGGTCTGACCGGTGTAGAGCCCTTGTGGGATTTGCCTCAGGTGAATTGCCTAGTTCGTGTGGTCTTGGCCCGTGGTGCTATTGGTCAGTTCTTGGCAGGTTTTGAGTTGTTTTGCTGGGCTTTGTGAAGGGTTTTCTTCTCGTGTAGGTTGAGTTTTGGAGGTGTTTTTGTTCCAGGGCCTAGACGAGTCACTGAGGCTTCCTAGAACTTTGCTGTGCACCTGTTGTTCTCCACCGGCCTGACCGGCAGAGTCCACCGGTCTGACCGGTGCCATCGGTCTGACCGGCAGGAGCCATCGGTTTGACCGGTGTGGCACAGACAGCAGGATGTGTAGTTTTCCGCTGTGCGTTTGGGGTGTTTGGTTCAGTTGGTTGAGTTGTTGGTTCCTAGGACCAGTAGCACTCCAGTGGCTACGTGGTCCTGGCCAACTTGGGTAGTTGAGTCGGAGACGTGATTTGGTTAGCCGTGTTCGTCTTGTTGGAGTAGCCATCTCCTTCGAGAAGAATTTTTATCGGCTCCCATTCACTCCCCCCCTCTCTGGTCACTAGTTCGGTCCTTCAAGTGGTATCAGAGCCAGTTTGGGTCTTCATTGACTCTAACCAGTCTAAGATCCAAAGATGGTGTACCAGGAACGGGGTTCGGGTCCTCTGCACTTCGATGGCAAAAACTACCAGATGTGGCAGAGGCGGATGGCGGTGTTCCTCCGCGGAAAGGGTCAGATCCTTTGGGATGTTACAGTGAACACAGCTTATGTTCATCCGATTAACTTCCTAGCTCCTGGATTGAGGGACATGCACGACGCCAACAACAAGGCGGTCGACTACTTGTTTCGTTCTCTGTGTCAATCCGAATTCGATCGGGTTCAGACAGAGGACCTAGCTTGTAGGATTTGGCAGGAGCTGAAGAATGCTCACGCTGGAAATGCTGAGGTTCAGGCACGGTTGTATGCGACCTACCGGAGAGAGTATGAGAATTTCACTCATCTCCCCGGTGAGTCAATTGATGCCCTGTTCCAGCGGTTCACGGTGGTTGTGAACAACATGAGGGCCAATGTGGACGTCCTCCCGTACGATGACCATGATAGAGCTGTGAAGCTCTTGCACGCGCTGGATCATACTGTATGGGATGGAAAGGTCGAGGCCATTCTTGAGTCAGAGAAGTATACCACACTGACGGTGAACGAGCTGTTCTCTAAGCTCAAGTCAGCTGAGGTCGATCGTGGTTTGACGGCCCGTCTCGAGAGCCCGACTGACTCCCATAGTCTTGCTCTTGTCGGTGGCTCAGGTGGTAAGTCTAACGCTAACCCGTCCTCCAGGATGTTTGCTTTGTCCTCTTTGATGTCTTTGCCAGACGAGGAGTTCAACCTGCTTGGAGAGGACGAGCTGGCGCTGTTGACCAGATGGTTCGAGAGGCTGCACGAGAACCAGGTGAACACGAGGAGGACGACACGGACATGCTTCCAGTGCGGCAAGCCAGGACACTTCGTCGCCGATTGTCCGGAGAAGATGGAGAACAAGGACGGCTACAAGCACCGGTCGAGGACGGACAAGCACCGATCGAGGCGCGATCACAAGCACAAGCATCGGAACAAGGACGAGTGAGGATCGAGGAAGAAGGGCGGCCATGGCAGGAAGGCCCGAGCGATGGTCAGAGCAAGCGACGTTGACTCCAGCTCCGCCTACTCTTCCTCGAGCTCCAGTAGCAGCGAAGATGAAGGTGATCGGCGCAAGAACAAGAAGGCATCCAAGAACCTGAGCGGGCTGAGCTGCTTCGTGGGAGATGGCTTCTGCGGCATGGCACGCAGCTCCGGCAGCAAGAATAGTCACCAGAGCGACTTGGACTCTGACTCCGAGGATGAGGTACGTGACGAGCTTCCCTTCTTGTGCGAGGAGAATTAACGGCTTGGCAAGTTGCTGGATAACCGTGATGACATGCTTAGAGAGGCAAAGAAGATGAGGAAAGAGCTTAGGGCCTCACTAGAAGATGCTAGGAACCGAGTAGCTGAGCTAGAAACCCAGAACCTTGATGCTAAGCTTGAGATAGATTCGCTTAAAGCTTCACCTGTGGTTTCTGATGAGGTTGATTGTGTTGATTGCTCTGTCTTCCTAGCTGATCTTACTGCTCTCAAGGAAAAGCATGCCTCCAAGTGTGAGGAACTAGATGTGCTTAGGCTTGAAGTGGCTGAGGTTAAGTCTAGACCTGCTTTGCTAGGTGCTTGCACTTCTTGCCCTGTTTTGCATGGAAGGATATATGAGATGCATGCTTACATTGTTTCTCTTGAGGCTCAGTTGAAAGCACCTATTCCCACTTCTTGCTCTACTTGTGAATTGCATGTTGTAAAGAATCTGGAACTTGCACATTATGTTTATCGCTTGCAGGATGAAAATGATGAGCTGAGGAAGTGTATGAGTTGGTTGTCGGGTCAGGAGCCTCAGCTTGGTATCATGATAGCGGCTTTCAAATGCTATGATGGTCAGGCACTTGGGGCTGACAAGCTTGGAGAGAACAGTGGTGAGGGAGTTGAGAAAGTTGGAGAGATCCCTATCCCACCACAAAACACACACAAGAACAAGTTTGAGCCCAAGCCTAATCATCTCAGAAACAAACTTGACACAACTCCAGATCCACCCATATTCCCTCATCCAACAAATGATTTCCAAAAACCGGTGAGATTTGTGAGTCCAAAGGGAGGTGAGGTTGGAGAGAAGAAAGGGGAGAAGCCGAGAGAGCAGCCCCAACCCAAGCCTAAGCCTATGTATATAGGAGAAGCTTTTCCTCAAAAAATGCATGCAACCTAAGATACAAAGATGCCTATACATCATGATACAAATGCAATGCAAATGCAAATGCAAACATATGCTACACAAGGAGCTCCCACACCACTCAAGAGACCAAACACACACCAAGTTCTCCCCGCAAACGAGTGAAAGTTGCTTGATCTAGGGGCTTGGTGAAAATATCTGCTTGTTGGTCATGTGTGGGTACATGGATCAAAGCAATTATCCCTTTCTCAACATTGTCTCTCAAAAAATGATACCTCACTTCTATATGCTTGGTTTTGGAATGAAGCACTGGGTTCTTTGCAACGCTTATGGCACTGGTGCTATCACATAGAAGTGGGACACGAGTATACTCCTCACCAAAGTCACTCATGGTGTTTGTGATCTAAAGGAGCTGAGAGCAACAACTAGCTGCGGCAACGTACTCGGCTTCGGTTGTAGATTGAGCAACACTCGATTGTTTGCGGGAAGACCAAGACACCAAAGAAGAACCCAAGAACTGGCAAATCCCAAAAGTGGACTTCCTATCCAACTGACACCCGGCAAAATCCGTGTCTAAAAAACCGTGAAGCTCCAAAGAAGAAGACGCGGAATACCAAAGGCCGAAGTCGGGAGTGTATCGCAAATACCTGAAGATGTGCTTGACTGCTTGCCGATGCGAAGTCCATGGAGACGCTTGGAAACAAGCGCACAAACATGCCGAGAATTGGATGTCTGGCCTCGTCGCCGTCAAGTACAGGAGTGACCCGATCATGCTTCAGTACTCCTTCTGGTCCACATGTTCACCTTCCTCGTCCGCATCAAGAGCTGTAGTCGTACTCATCGGCGTCGTCATGGCCTTGGAGTCCTCCATCTTGAACTTCCACACAATGTCCTTGGTGTACTTGGCTTGGTGCACAAATGTTCCTTCCTTCGACTGCTTGATCTGGAGGCCGAGGAAGAACTGCAACTCGCCCATCATGCTCATCTCGAATTCCCTGCTCATGTCTTCTGCAAACCTTGCAACCAAAGAGTTCGATAAGCCACCAAAGACAATATCATCCACGTACACCTGAACAATTATGATGTCCTTGCCCTGCCTGAGGAGAAACAAGGTCTGACCTACATTCCCCATCTCAAAGCCTCTCTCAAACAGGAACCCCCTCAACCTACCGTACCAAGCTTTAGGCGCCTGCTTCAACCCATACAGTACCTTCCTCAACTTGTACACCCTGCGGGGGTACTTCTCACTCTCAAAACATGGTGGTTGCCTCACATACACTTCTTCCTCCAACACACCGTTCAGGAAAGCACTCTTCACATCCATTTGGTACAATTTGAACCCTTTAGCCACAAAGAAGGCTAGAAGGATCCTAATCGCCTCCAAACGGGATACAGTAGCAAATGTCTCCTCATAGTCTATGCCCTCTTTTTGTGTGTACCCGTAAGAATCCAACCTTGACTTGTTTCTCACTACTTCACATTGCTCTCCCTCTTTGTTTTTCCATACCCATTTTGTCCCAATCGGCTTACAACCCGGTGGAGGCTCCATTAACTCCCAAACTTGGTTTCTCTCAAAATTCTCCAACTCCTCATGCATAGAATTTACCCAATTGTGATTAGAAAGCGCGTGTCCAATGTCCCTGATGAGAGTTGTTTCGAAACCTCGACCGTGTAGTGCGTTCGTTGATGTCCCTGATGATCCTCGAAGCTGGGTGATCCACTTGTACTCGATGGGGAGGTTCTCGCCTTGAAGCTACCACCCCCTCAGCAACAACTTCTCCTCGATCTTGGCATGTCGTTGTAGGTGTAGCAGAGGGCCCGTTCTCGATCGTAGTCGAAGTAGTTGGTACATGCTCAGTCGCGGGCGTCACACCACCATCCTTATCATCTCCATGTTCATGCTCCTCCTCCTGAAAGATCTCCTCGCCAAGTTCATCATCACCTACACAATCAAGGACCAAAGAGCTACGTGGCTGTGTCTCGTCGAAGGTAACCTCGCAAGTCTCCACGATTTGGTTAGTTTCCAAGTTGAGAACACGAAAAGCTCTAGAGTAAGTGCATAACCAAAGAAAATACCATTGACCGACCTAGCCTCAAATTTATCCAAATTCTTTCCCTTCTTCAGAATAAAGTATTAGCAACCGAAAACATGGAAATGACTCACCTTGGGAGTGCGACTGTGCATCATCTCATAGCACGTCTTCTTCTTAAAAGCTCGGAGAAAAATCTTGTTCGACACATAGCACGTGGTATTTACCGCCTCAGCCCAGAACCTCCTCGGAGTCCTATGCTCTTCGAGCATCGTCCGGGCCATCTCACACAAGGTTTTGTTTTTCCTTTCCACCACGCCATTCCGGGGAGGCATATACAGACTCGAAAACTGGTGTTCAAGACCCAAGTCATGGCAAAAGGTTTCGAATCGAGAGTTTTTCAATTCCGAGCCATTGTCACTGCGAATTGCTCGTATGGCATCTCCGTGCCTCTCGTTCTTCAACCTCAAGACAAGATCTCGAACAAAACCAAACCTCTCCCCCTTTTCCTCCAAAAAGAAGACCAGGCATACCGAGAGTAGTCGTCCACCACAACCAGGACGTACCACTTCCCACCCATAGATCTCACACGAGCTGGGCCAACAAGGTCCATATGGAGTAGCTTGCATGGACGCTCCGTCATCACATCGGTGAGGGGCGGATGGGAAGAGGCTACCATCTTGGCATGCCTGCACGGCGCACAAACCAACTCTTTCTCAAACCTCAACCGTGGCAATCCTCGGACCAAATTGAGTTTACTCAAGCGAGACAAAAGGTCAAAGCTTTAGTGACCCAACTTCCTATGCCACTTCTGCAACTCACTCGAAGAACCAGCCAAAAAGCAACGAGCCACACCTGAAGACTGAGAGAAATCCGCTCGGAAAACTTGACCCTCGGGAACGACCATGCAAACAAGGTCCCCTCGAGAATCCAAAATCCGAGAACCACCAGTTCTGAACAACACCTCAAATCCCTCATCCAAAAGCTGGGACACGGAAAGCAAATTGAACCCGAGCGATTGAACAAGAGCAACACGCCTGAGAGTAACCTTGTCACTTACCTTAATCTCACCTTCTGATAACACACATCCTCGCCCATTGTCCCCAAAGGTGATGTATGTCTTTGACACCACCGGGGTGAGGCTGGAGAAAACCCCCTCGGCTACGGGAGCTCGCATCTCCCCATGTCGGAATGCTTCTCACAATCGCCTTACCCCTGGGCAGTGGCATACGAGGCTCAGGCACACCATGAGATGGGTGGTACCTGTCCTTGTTAGCCCACTCCTTAGCCATCCTCTCTTCACACTTTCTCTTGAAGCAAAACTCATCCTTGTGACCATCTCTACCACAATACCCACAATGGAACCGGATGGGTTTTGGTTTAGGTTTGGGTTGGGGCTGCTCACTTGGCTTCTCTCCCTTCTTCTCTCCAACCACATCCCCCTTTGGGTTCACAAATCTCACTGGTTTTTGGAAGTTGTTTGTTTGGTGAGGAAACACTGGTGGATCTGGGGTTGTGTTATGTTTGTTTCGGAGATGGTTAGGCTTAGGCTCAAACTTGTTCTTGTGTGTTGTTTGTGGTGGGATAGGAATCTCTCTAACTTTCTCATCTCTCTCACCACAGTTCTCTCCAATTTTGTCAGCCCCAAGTGCCTGACCATCATAGCATTTGAAAGCCGCTATCATGATACCAAGCTGAGGCTCCTGACCCGACAACCAACTCAAACACTTCCTCAACTCATCATTTTCATCCTGCAAACGATCAACATAATGGGAAAGCTCCTAATTTGGAACAACATGCAATTCACAGGTAGAACAGGAAGTAGGAATAGGCGCTTTCAAATCAGCCTCAAGCAAAACAACACGAGCACGAGACTTAGCAAGCTTTTCATGCAAAACTAACAAGAAGTGCAAGCACCGAGCAAAGCAGGTCTAGACTTGAGCTCAGCCACTTCAACCCCAAGCACATCTAGTTCCTCACACTTGGAGGCATGCTTTTCCTTAAGAGCAGTAAGATCAGCTAGGAAAACAGAGCAATCAGCACAATCAACCTCATCAGAAACAACAGGTGAAGCCTTAAGCGTATCTATCTCAAGCTTAGCATCAAGGTTCTGTGTTTCTAGCTCAGCAACTCTGTTCCTAGCATCTTCAAGTGAGGCCCTAAGCACTTTCCTCATTTTTTTAGCCTCTCTAAGTATGTTATCATGATTATCAAGCAACTTGCCAAGCTCCTCATTCTCCTGGCGCAAAAAGGAAAGCTCATCACGTACCTCATCCTTGGAGTCGGAATCCGAGTCGCTCTTCTGGCTCTTCTTGTTGCTGGAGCTGTGCAGCAGAAGCCGTCTCGCGCGAAGCAGCTTAGCCCGCTCAAGTTCTTGGACCCCTTCTTGCTCTTGTGCCGATCACCTTCATCTTCACTGCTACTGGAGCTCGAGGTAGAGTAGGCAGAGCTGGAGTCGACGTCGCTCACCCCGACCATCGCTCGGGCCTTCTTGCCGTGTCCGTCCTTCTTCCTCAATCTCCGCTCGTCCTTGTGCTTGTGCTTGTGCTTGTGATCGCGCCTCGATCGGTGCTTGTTCTCTGTCCTCGACCGATGCTTGTAGTTGTCCTTGTTCTCCATCTTCTCCGGACAGTCGGCGATGAAGTGTCCTGGCTTGCCGCACTGGAAGCATGTCCGTGAGTCCCTCCTTTTGTTCACCTGGTTCTCGTGCATCCTCTCGAACCTCCTGGTCAACAGTGCCAGCTCGTCCTCTCCAAGCACGTCGAACTCCTCATCTGGCAAAGACATCAAGAAAGACAGAGAGTACATCCGGGAGGATGGGTTAGAGTTAGACTTAGCACCTGAGCCACCGACGAGAGCAAGACTATGGGAATCAGTCGGGCTCTCAAGACGGGCTGTCACACTACGATCCACCTCAGCTGACTTGAGCTTAGAGAACAGCTCATCTACCGTCAGAGTCTCATACTTCTCAGACTCTAGAATGGCCTTGACCTTTCCATCCCAAATTATACGATCCAGTGAGTGCAAGAACTTCACAGCTCTGTCATGATCATCGTATGGGAGCACGACCACATTGGCCCTCATGTTGTTCACAATCACCGTGAACCTCTAGAACATGGTGTCAATTGACTCACCGGGGAGATGAGTGAAATTCTCGTACACTCTCTGGTAAGTCGCGTACAACCGAGCCTGAACCTAAGCATTTCCAGTGTGAGCATTCTTCAACTGCTCCCAAATCCTACAAGCCAAGTCCTCTGTCTGAACCCGATCGAATCCGGATTGACACAAAGCACGAAACAAGTAGTCGACTGCCTTGTTGTTGGCGTCATGCATGTCCCTCGATCCTGGATCAAGGAAGTTAATCAGATGAACATAAGTTGTGTTCACTGTAACATCCCAAACAATCTGACCCTTGCCGCGGAGGAAAGCAGCCATCCGCCTCTACCACATCTGGTAGTTCTTCCATCGAAGTGCGAAGGACCCGATCCCGTTTCCTGATACGCCATCTTTGGATCTTAAACTGGTTAGAGTCTCGAGAGACACGTAACCGGCTCTGATACCACTTGAAGGACCGAACTGGCGACTAGAGAGTGGGGGAGTGAATGGGAGCCGATAAAAATTCTTCTCGAAGGAGATGACTTCTCCAACAAGATGAACTCGGTCGGATACCCAAAATCACATGCTCCGCACACAACCTTCCGTTTGCCAAAACCATGTAGCCACTGAAGTGCTACTGGTCCTAGGAACAAACACTAGCTGCAGGCACAACTTCTACACACACGACAGCGGAAACAACTTGGAAGCTATCTGCCTAGAGGGGGCGGTTAGACCGGGTATAGGGGGCGGTTAGACCGCCTCCACCTGGCAACCAAGAAATCCTCTGAAACACCTCTTCTGAGCTCCAAAACTCTCCACGGTTTCAGCCACAGAATCCTCTGGTCAAGGCCAAGCTAGATACCAGAAAATCTCAGAGAAAACAAGAACTTCACCCAGGGGCCTAGGGGTGGTTAAACCGGCTCACTGGGGCGGTTTAACCTCCTGTACCCAGCGTGAAACACAAGCCAAGAACTCTTAGCAAACAGCACTAAAATGAGCCAAGATTTCCCCAGAATGCTCCTCTGATCAAGGCGAACAAACTCACAGACGAAAATATGGCAAAACCAAAACTTCCACCTAGGAGACCCAGGGCAGTTAGACCGCCCCTCCATGGCGGTTAGACCGCCCCTCCCAGAAAAACTGGCCGCGGGTCAACCCTTAACTGCCCATCGCCCGATCTCCCGATTCACCCCAGGGATTGCGGCGAAACTTCGGGGATACCTGGGTTACCTCCTGGGCAACCTCTCCACCAAAGGAATTTCACTGAAATGCTCTCAATCAAAGGGAATCACGGATCTTAGCCCTCTAGGTCATGAACTCGAGCAACTCGAAAAACCATCAAATCGAGGCCGATTCAAGGGAGTTCTTGGGGCTAAGTCACCAATCAAAGAGGCACAAGGTCCTCATACGTGACACCCAACAAGAATCCCGCAAGAAATCACCGTCAAAACTCCGCCACGAAAATCACAAGAAAGGGCTTTGAAAATCACCAAAAAGGAAAACGGGAGAGGCAACACAAGGACTTGAGGAACCATGTCGAATCATCTATACATACCATGAAGGTTCATACAAGGTCTAGCTTGCCACCTGGTCATCCATCCCTCTCTCAAGATCTCACCATGAAGCTCTCAAGCTAGTCCTAGAAAATCCTAAGAAAATAGGGAGGGAAAATAACAAAGGGAAATGAGCTAGGGTTCCAAGAGTTGGCTGCCAACCCTCCCACCAAGTGTTTATATGGGGGAACCAAAAGACTAAACTACCCTTACTAGATAACTAGGGATACATGCCCCGCAAGGGCAATTTTGGAAGTCTTCAGATTAGCATCATCGGGGAGATGCGCCTCCACCGCAAACCTGCGTAGCTCCAACGCAACTCTTGCGATCATGTCGCGTGTCCTCCGCTTCGAAGCTTCTCAGCGGCTGCGACCCGGGCGGTCAGACCGCCCCCCTAGGCGGTCTGACCGCCCCTCCTGGGTGGTTCAACCAGCCTGGGTGGCCGCTCGTCCTCCTCGAGTCTTTGGCCTCGGTTTTGTGGCTCAACCGAGTAACCTAGTGGTTTTCTGGTGAACCACTGCAAACCCCGCGAACTCGGTGTAGCCTTCGCCAATCACCACTCATGACTTGGCTCCCACGTCGTCCCGGCTCGACCTTGGTTTTGAGGCTCAACCAAGAAACTGTCCACGAATTCGTCTTGCTGTTCTTGCCACCATGCGGTCCGCACTTGACCCCGTCGGCCACCGGGTCCCTCGAACCAAGCCTACTTGTCCGCTCCACACCTAAAGGCCCACCAGCATGGACCTTTCGTGTTTGTTCTTCACCTGCACCGACACCAATCAAGCTGCAACCTGCACCTACAATACTTAGCCAAGAGTCAGTTCACACCACGTTGTCAATCACTCATCACACTAGGGAGCGACCATCCACCGGTCCTCGAACCACACAGGCTCTCACAAGCTCCACCAGAAACCTTCCACAAAAATGCCTATGCTCCTAAGTTAAACCCACTGAGAAACCGACTTGACACAACCCCAGACCCACCAGTATTTCCTCCCCTAACAAATGATTTCCAAAAACCCATCAAGTTCAACAATGACATGGGGAACGAGTTCTTTGGGAAGAAGGGAGAGAAACCTAGTGAGGAGAAACCAAAAGAGAAGCCAAGTGAGCAGCCCCAACCCAAGCCTAAACCTAGGCCAATCTGCTTCCATTGTGAGTATTGTGGGAGGGATGGTCATAAGGATGAGTTTTGCTTCAAGAGGAAGCGTGAGGAGAGGATGGCTAAGGAGTGGTCTAACAAGGATAGGTTCCACCCCTCAAATGGTGTACCTAAGCCTCGTATGCAAATGCTCAGGGCAAAAGCCATTGTGCGTATGGTTCCGACTTGGGGAGATAGAAGAGTGTCAGGTGGTGCTGCTAGCTGAGCACCACCGGTCAGACCGGTCAGGGGGACCGGTCAGACCGGTGCAGGTCTGGGTGCTGGACAGTTTGGGTTTCGTGCTCGTGAAGATGCTCGGTTCAGTGCCTTTGGTCGTGGTACAGGTGGTTGGCATAATGAGTCTGGTGGTGTTGAGTTTGCTAGATGTTCTCCACCTCGTGCTCAATACGAGGGTGTGAGGAGTCGTAGCTTTGAGTCTCAGAGGAGCAACGGTCCACGGTCTTCCTTTCGTGGTTTTCATTCTCCTCCGGCGAGACAGGGTTGGTTCCCTCGTGGTGGTTCCCGTGGTGGTTCTCGTGGTGGTAGCTTTGGTAGGCATGATAGTATGGATTGTGCTAACCCCACTTTGGAGCAGATGGCTCGGCACTGATTTTACTCTTTTGGTACTAACCCCAGTGCTGAGTCGTTTGTTCGCTCACGTGCTCATTTTTGAATTTCAGGTGGGAGGCTTGGAGAACGTTTGGCTGATCGATTCTGGTTGCTCGAGGCATATGACCGGAAACAGGGGGTGGTTCTCCAGCCTCACCCTGGTGGTGTCAAAGACATACATCACCTTTGGGGACAATGGGTGAGGACGTGTCT
Source organism: Cenchrus fungigraminus (assembly GCA_036936925.1). Taxonomy (NCBI): domain Eukaryota; kingdom Viridiplantae; phylum Streptophyta; class Magnoliopsida; order Poales; family Poaceae; genus Cenchrus; species Cenchrus fungigraminus. The sequence goes on from CM072778.1 coordinate 55,269,657, forward strand.
TGTCAGAAGGTGAGATTAAGGTAAGTTACAAGGTCACTCTCAGGCGTGTTGCTCTTGTTCAATCGCTCAGGTTAAATTTGCTTTCCGTGTCCCAGCTGTTGGATGAGGGTTTTGAGGTGTTGTTTCGGTCTGGTGGTTCTCGGATCCTTAATTCTCGAGGGGACCTTGTTTGCATGGTTGTTCCCGAGGGTTAAATTTTTCGAGCGGATTTCTCTCAGTCTTCTGGTGTGGCTCGTTGCTTTTTGGCTGGTTCTTCGAGTGAGTTCTGGAAGTGGCATAGGAAGTTGGGTCATTTAAGCTTTGACCTTTTGTCTCGCTAGAGTAAACTCAACTTGGTCCGAGGATTGCCCCGGTTGCGGTTTGAGAAAGCGTTGGTTTGTGCACCGTGTAGGCATGCCAAGATGGTAGCCTCTTCCCATCCACCCCTCACTGATGTGATGACGGAGCATCCATGCGAGCTGCTCCATATGGACCTTGTTGGCCCAGCTCGTGTGCGATATGTGGGTGGGAAGTGGTACATCCTGGTTGTGGTGGACGACTACTCTCGGTATGCCTGGGTCTTGTTTTTGGAGGAAAAGGGGGAGACGTTTGGTTTTGTTCGAGATCTTATCTTGAGGTTGAAGAATGAGAGGCACGGAGATGCCATACGAGCAATTCGCAGTGACAATGGCGCGGAATTTAAAAACTCTCGCTTCGAAACCTTTTGTCATGACTTGGGTCTTGAACACCAGTTTTCGAGTCCGTATACGCCTCCCCAGAATGGCGTGGTGGAAAGGAAAAACAGAACCTTGTGTGAGATGGCCCGGACGATGCACGATGAGCATAGGACTCCGAGGAGGTTCTGGCTGAGGCGATCAATACTGCGTGCTATGTGTCGAACAGGATTTTTCTCCGAGCTTTCAAGAAGAAGACGTGCTATGAGATGATGCACGATCGCACTCCCAAGGTGAGTCATTTCCATATTTTTGGTTGCAAATGCTTTGTTCTAAAGAAGGGCAAGAATCTGGATAAGTTTGAGGCCAGGTCGGTCGATGGTATTTTCTTTGATTATGCTACTCACTCTAGAGTATTTTGTGTGCTCAACTTGGAAACTAACCAAATCGTGGAGACTTGCGAGGTTACCTTCGATGAGGCACAGCCACGTAGCTCTTTGGTCTTTGACTGTGTAGGAGATGATGAACTTGGCGAGGAGATCTTTCAAGAGGAGCATGAACATGGAGATGATGAAGATGGTGGTGTGGCGCCCGCGGCTGAGCATGTACCTACTACTTCGCCTACGATTGAGAAAGGGCCCTCTCCTACACCTACAACGACAAGCCGAGATCAAGGAGAAGCTGTTGCTAAGGGGGAGGTAGCTTCAAGGCGAGAACCTCCCCGGCAAGTTCAAGTGGATCACCCAACTTCGAGGATCATCGGGGACATCAACGAACGCACTACACGGTCGAGGTTTCGAAACAACTCTCACTTTGCCCATGCTGCTTTTGTTGCTACGTTCAAGCCCAAAGACATTGGATACGCGCTATCTGATTCTAATTGGGTCGACGCAATGCATGAGGAGTTGGAGAACTTTGAGAGAAACCAAGTTTGGGAGTTGGTAGATCCTCCACCGGGTTGTAAGCCTATCGGGACAAAATGGGTGTGGAAAAATAAAGAGGGTGAGAATGGAGAAGTGGTGAGAAACAAGTCGAGGTTGGTGGCGCAAGGGTATAGCCAGAAAGAGGGGATCGACTACGAGGAGACCTTTGCTCCTGTAGCCCGTTTGGAGGCGATTAGGATCCTTCTAGCCTTTTTCGTGGCTAAAAGGTTTAAATTGTACCAAATGGACGTGAAGAGTGCCTTCCTGAATGGTGTGTTGGAGGAAGAGGTGTATGTGAAGCAACCACCGGGGTTTGAGAGTGAGAAGTGCCCCCACCGGGTGTACAAGTTGAGAAAGGCGCTCCATGGGTTGAAGCATGCGCCTAGGGCTTGGTATGGCAGGTTGAGGGGGTTTCTGTTTGCTAAGGGCTTTGAGATAGGGAAGGTAGATCAGACTTTGTTTCTCCTCAGGCAGGGTGTAGATATTTTCCTTGGTGGCTCGTCTCACTCTTTGGTTGCAAGGTTTGCAGAAGACATGAGCAGGGAATTCGAGATGAGCATGATGGGTGAGTTGCAATTCTTCCTCGGCTTCTAAATCAAGCAGTCGAAGGAAGGAACATTTGTGCACCAAGCGAAGTACACCAAGGACATTGTGAGGAAGTTCAAGATGGAGGACTCCAAGGCCATGGCGACGCCGATGAGTACGACTACTGCTCTTGATGCAGATGAGGAAGGTGAACACGTGGACCAGAAGGAGTACCGAAGCATGATCGGGTCACTCCTGTACTTGACGGCGACGAGGCCGGACATCCAATTCTCGGTATGTCTGTGCGCTTGTTTTCAAGCGTCTCCAAGGACTACACATCGGCAGGCAGTCAAGCGCATATTCAGGTATTTGCGATACACTCCCGACTTCGGCCTTTGGTACTCCGCGTCTTCTTCTTTGGCGCTTCATGGTTTTTCAGATGCGGATTTTGCCGGATGTCGGTTGGATAGGAAGTCCACTTCTGGGACTTGCCAGTTCTTGGGTTCTTCTTTGGTGTCTTGGTCTTCCCACAAACAGTCAAGTGTTGCGCAATCTACAACCGAAGCCAAGTGCGTTGCCGCAGCTAGTTGTTGCTCTCAGCTCCTTTGGATCATATACACCATGAGTGACTTTGGTGAGGAGTATACCCGTGTCCCACTTCTATGTGATAGCACCAGTGCCATAAGCGTTGCAAAAAAACCCACTGCTTCATTCCAAAACCAAGCATATAGAAGTGAGGTATCATTTTCTGAGAGACAATGTTGAGAAAGGGAGAATTGCCTTGATCCATGTACCCACACATGACCAGCTAGCCGATATTCTCACCAAGCCCCTAGATCAAGCAACTTTCACTCATTTGCGGGAAGAACTTGGTGTGTGTTTGATTTCTTGAGTTGGGTGTGGGAGCCCCTTTGTAGCATATGTATAACTTTCCTTTAGTGCATGTTTGCATTTGCATTGCTTTTTGTATCATGATGTATAGGCATCTTTGTATCTTAGGTTGCATGCATTTGTATCATATGCATTGTTGTAGGAAAAGCTTCTCTCATATACATTGTTCACCATGATATGCTATGGATGATCTTGTGAGCTAGTTTGGTATGCTACGGTTAGTTTGGCTTAGCTCTTGATGGTCTTGATTTATATCCATGGTTGATAGCTATATTTTTGAAAAATGCTACATGTATGTTCTCTTGTGAGTAAATACCTTTATATGATCATGACATGTTTTATTGGCTTTGGTATGCTCAATTTGTTCTTGCATAGCTTATTTTGATCATATGGGGCCAAAGGCTCATTTGTCATCATGAATGTTTAGCCCGCTTGCTTTATCTTGTGGAGGGGCATAAGTTCCTTTTTGTCGCAAAGACATTTCATGTATCAATACAAATCTGAAAATGAAAGGTAAATTGCTTGGAAAATATGCTCCCATGTCATTTGTGTTTAATTTAAATTGCTTTGGGTGCTAAACCGTTGCATGATACCTACCAATGAGAAGTCTCATACATAGAAGTAGGCACATGGCTCAGTAGCTTTGACATGAGAGATGCTTGATTGTGTTTATGATGATCTTATGATTAGAATGGTTGTCCTAGCATGAAGTTTGTGTGGCGTTGCCATTTTGACATGTTTTGCTCATGTTTAGGACTTTGCTCATGAGAGGATGATTTTTCGCAAAATTGCTCAATTCTATCTTAGCATTGCCCAATGGTTGTGAAATATGGTGATCTTGTAGCTGAGGTCATACGAAGCCATAAAGTATTTAACTTGCTCATTTGGATATGTGTAGCATCTTGTGGTGAATTTTGTCTATTTGAGAAGCTCTAGGTTAAATTTTTGCGATTTTTGGCTTGATTCATGCATTGTCAACAAGGGGGAGAAGTTTGGACATGTACCTGGGACCAATTGGAAGGTGTTCAAAGTGGTTTGGGCAGGTTTCAGAAAAGTTTTTCTAGAGGCGGTTTCTTGGGGCGGTTTAACCGCCCCCCAGGCGGTCAGAACCCAGATGGGCGGTCTGACCGGCCCAGGCAGGCGGTTTGACCGCCCTGGGCAGAGGTGCAGGAGTTTGCTCCTTGTTTGCATTCCCATGTTGCATTGTTGCATTAGTTCAGGGAGAGTGTGCTTTGGCTCGGGAGGGAGCTTGCATATGTGCAGGGGGAGCTCTTGTGTGAGTTTGTGGTTTGTGGCCTTTTGTGCCTTTGGTGGTCTTTGCTCCTTGTGTGAGCTTGTTTTTGTCTCGGTTGTGTCGAGCCGTTGCCCTTGCCTAAGGGGACCGAGACTTTCCTTCTTCAAGTGATCTTGCTCTTTGCCTTTCCTTTGGCTTTCGATCGCTTGTTGAAGTTCTTTTAGTCGTTTCTTTTCTTTTTCCTTTTCTCTTGTTAGTAAACATGTGTGTGTTGTGAATGCACTCATCAAGGGGGAGATTGAGAGCCTGTGTGGTTCGAGGAACTGTGGATGGTCGCTTCCTGGTGTGATGAGTGATTGACAACGTGGTGTGGACTGACTCTTGGCAAAGTATTGGAGGTGCAGGTTGCGGCTTGATTGGTGTTGGTGCAGGTGAAGAACAAGCGCGAAAGGTCCATGCCGGTGGGCCTCCAGGTGTGGAGCGGACAAGTAGGCTTGGTTCGAGGGACCCGGTGGCCGACGGGGTCAAGTGCGGACCGCATGGTGGCAAGAACAGCAAGACGAAGTCGTGGACGGTTTCTTGGTTGAGCCTCAAAACCAAGGTCGAGCCGGGATGACATGGGAGCCGAGTCATGAGTGGAGATTGGCGGGAGGTTACACCGAGTTCGCGGGGTTTGCAGTGGTTCACCACAAAACCACTGGGTTACTTGGTTGAGCCACAAAATTGAGGCCGAAGACTCGACGAGGAGGTGCGTCCACCCAGGCTGGTTCAACCGCCCAAGAGGGGCGGCCAGACCGTCTGGGCCAGTCTAACCGCCCAGGGTGGCGGTCTGACCGCCCGGGTCGTAGCCGCCGAGAAGCTTCAAAGCGGAGGACACGCGGCATGATCGCAAGAGTTGCGTTGGAGCTACGCAGGCTTGCGGTGGATGCGCATCCGTTCGATGGTGCTGAACTGAAGACTTCCAAAATTGCCCTTGAGGGGCTTGTATCCCTAGTTTGCTAGTAAGGGTAGTTTAGTCTTTTGGTTGCCCCCATATAAACACTTGGTTGGATGGATGGCAGCCAACTCTTGGAACCCTAGCTCGTTTTCCCTTTGTAATTTTCGTTTTCCTTTTTCCTTAGTTTTTCTAGGGCTAGCTTGAGAGCTTCATGGTGAGATCTTGAGAGAGGGATGGATGGTTGGGAGGCAAGCTAGACCTTGTATGAACCTTCATGGTATGTATAGATGATTCGGTGTGGTTCCTCAAGGCCTTGTGTTGTCTCTCCCGTTTTCCTTTTTGGTGATTTTCGGAGGCTTTTCTTATGATTTTCGTGGCGGAGTTTTGAGGGTGATTTCTTGCGGGATCCTTGTTGGGTGTCACGTATAAGGACCTTGTACCTCTTTGGTTGGTGACTTTGCCCCAAAAACTCCCTTGGATCGGCCTCGATTTGGTGGTTTTCGTTGTTCCTCGAGTTCATGACCTAAAGGGCCAAGATTCGCGATTCCCTTTGATTGAGAGCGTTTCGATGGAATTCCTTTGGTGGAGAGGTTGCCCAGGAGGTAACCCAGCTATCCCGAAGTTTCGCTGCAATCCGTGGGGTGAATCGGTAGATCGGGCGATGGGAAGTTGAGGGTTGACCTACAGCCAAATTTTCTGGGTGGGGCGGTCTAGCCGCCCTAGGGGGGCGGTCTAACCGCCCTGGGTCTCCCAGGTGGAAGGTTTGGTTTTTCCGGATTTTCCTCGGTGAGTTTGTTCGCCTTGATCAGAGGAGCGTTCTGGTGAAATCTTGGTTCATTTTGGTGCTGTTTGCTAGGAGTTCTTGGCTTGTGTTCCTTGCTGGGTACAGGAGGTTAGACCACCCCTGTGAGCCGGTCTAACCACCCTAGGCCTTTTGGGTGAAGTTCTTATTTTCGCAAAGATTCTCTGATAGCTAGCTTGGCCTTGACCAGAGGATCCTATGGCTGAAATGTGGTGAGTTTTGGAGCTCAGAAGAGGTTTTTTGGAGGATTTATTGGTTGCCAGGAGCAGGCGGTCTAATCGCTCCCCATACCCGGTTTGACCGCCCCCTTCAAGCACATAGCTTCCGAGTTGTTTCCGCTGCCGTGTGTGTGTAGAAGCTGTGCCTGCAGGTAGTGTTTGTTCGTAGGACCAGTAGCACTTCAGTGGCTACGTGGTTTCGGCAAACAGAAGGTTGTGTGCGGAGCGTGTGATTTTGGGTACCCGACTGAGTTCATCTTGTTGAAGTTATCTCCATAGAGAAGAATTTTTATCGGCTCCCATTCACTCCCCCCTCTCTGGTCCCAGTTCGGTCCTTCATCCACCTCAGCGAGGGACAGCTCTGCAAAAGAAAAGGGGGAGGGAATCAGTAACCCGTGGGGAATCCCAATCTCCGGAGAAATCCTCGGAAGAAGCAAAAAGAAGAGGTCCGGCTTTGACACTCCTAGCCATGAGTTTACCTTCAATGTTGGCATTGATTTGATATCCGATCTAATGGTACTAACCCCCTTGATATAACAAGTTCGCTCTTGCATGTGGTTTTTGGAGTATGTAGTTTACACAGGATTTAAGCGGTTAAAGGAGCACTTTCGGGCAAACTTCATCGAGCACTTTACGAGAAGATAATGAAGCCCGACATAAGTCAAGAGTCAAAGTGAACATGACTCTAAATGACCTAAGGTCGTCTTGAGATTTGGAGATTTACTCATGAGATCAATTCAACCTGAGAGATATTCACGCAGCCCATAATAGCATGATCTTTCGATGCAGATTCGGGGACTTAAATGGCCTCTAATGACAAATGTTGACTACCAAAGTTGTGGACCATGTTGAGAGCTTCGATTTAGACATATGGAAAGCCCAATTCGAACCAAGGAGCTAGGAGATATGACCCCCGAAATACTTGCTACGCACACAAGTCTGAAATCAGACAAATTATCTTTCGAGACCGTTTTGGTGATCTTATCTTCGTTTCCAAGGAAACCAATGAATACCAAAGTTGAAGATAATTTTGTGCCACACAATTTAGACACCGAATGTGCATTATTTGTTGTCCGTACGTGGGAGATATGACATCGGCAAGGAAGGGCTGCGAAACAGGAAAATCCAGGCGAGACTGATTTTATGGAAACCAAGTTTGCTTCTCTCTCAAGGAAGATCTCGTGCAAGGCAAGATAGAGCATGCCCCAAGGCTCCCCAAGGGAATAAATACAACCCTCTGGGCGCCCAAGGGGAGTTTTTGTCATCATTCGCGGCCACAAGACCGAGAAGAAGGAGATTGGATCGACAAGGGGGCACCCATCAGCCTTCATCTACTTCGAAGGTTTCTACACCATGTCCAACGCTTCAATGTGTAACATTATGGGGTAAAATCCTTGTTTGTCCTAGGGGTTGAAGGGGGATCTTGAGATGTAATCACCGAACCTTTGTTTTGGATCTATTTGTATCATATTCTTGTTGATGGTGCTTCAATCTTAATTGCTAGCTGGCTTGCTTTGGGGATGCATCACTCGTAGTCACACGTATCGTGTTCCTTTTGTTCTTTATGCGATTACCGTCGTGTAGTGACAGTGCGCGGGAGGGAAAATTTATTGAACTTGGTTCACACACTTAATTATGCATGCCTAGAACACATCAATGTCTTGTGCACTTGGTGTTCGATCACAGATTACCCTTGTGTACTGACTAGTACGCGAGAGGGAAAGGGTTGGACTCGGTGCACCTTTACCTTTGATAGATTAGATCGGGTAGTTCTTTCTAGGTGGTTATATCTCCAAGTGATCGTGGATGCCTTGGACAAGCATTCTACGTTCTTGTGATCTCTTTTACATCGTTCTCTACTTTGATTTCTTTAATATAGATTCGATTACATTAAGTTCCTTACTTATTCACACTTTATAAAGAGGTTTATAACAACAAGATTAGTGCTTAGTTGAGCGTAGCAATCCACTTGTTCCATGGATTGATTAACCTGGGGATACTCTAAGGGAAAAGCTACAACCAACCCGTGTGCTTGCGGATCGTAACTTGACGCGTTATTAACCGTCAACAATAGCGAACACTCTTCATCGGGCGGTCACGCCTTCACCGCAGTCTGCGTCCTCCCGACGCAAGCCCCATGATCCCGTTGTGTGTCCCCCGGCATCGAAGCTTCTCGGCGCACCCGGATCCCGTCTCCGCCCGCCGAGCCTCCGGTCTTGATTTTGTGGCTCAACCAAGTAACCCGATGGTTTTGTGGTGAACCGCCGCAAACCCCCCATGCAGACTTCGGTCATGAGCCGCTACCCTGCACCTGCTCCTGTCCACGACTTCGTCTTGCTTTTCTTGCCACCATGCGGCCCGCACTTGATCCCATTCGGCCACCGGGTCCATCGAGCCGAGCCTACTTGTCTCTCCACTCCTCGGAGGCCCAGCAAGGCTAAGACCTTTCGCACCCGCTCTTCACCTGCACCAACGCAAATCAAGCCGCAACCTACACCTGCAATACTCGACCAAGAGTCAGTCCACAGCACGTTGTCAATCACTCATCACACTAGGGAGTGACCATCCACCGATCCTCGGACGCTCCGGTCCTCACTGGCGGCGCCAACTACCTTGGGGTTATCTGCGCTGGGCTGTGGTTTCAACTGGAAGAACCTCCGGAAGAGCACCCAGTGCAGCTTGATTCCTACGAACGCCTCGCAGAAATCTAAAAACACTAAGGTATGGAAGATACCATTGGGATTCAGGTGGGCATGCTCGATCCCGTAGTACTCGAGCAACCCACGGCAGAAGTCACTAGAGGGAAGCGCCAGTCCGCGCTCGCAGAAGCCGGTGAACATCGGGATCTCCTCCGGGTTCTTCTCCATCGGATACGCATCTCCGACGGTGGCATTCCATCCATCGTCGACCTTCTCCCTCAGGAAGCCGCTATTGACCAATGCGAGGATATCCTTCTGAGGACCTGTGTGGGTCGAGAACCGGTGGATGGTCGCTTCCTGGTGTGATGAGTTATTGACAATGTTGTGTGGACTGACTCTTGGTTAAGTATTGCAGGTGCAGCTTGTGTCTTGATTAGTGTTGGTGCAGGTGAAGAACAAGCGCGAAAGGTCTATGCCAGTGGGCCTCCAGGTGTGGAGAAGACAATTAGGCTTGGTTCGAGGGACCCAGTGGCCAGCGGGATCAAGTGAGGGCCGCATGGTGGCAAGAACAGGAAGACAAAGTCATGTACGGTTTCTTGGTTAAGCCTCAAAACTAAGGTCGAGCTGGGACGACCGTGGGGGCCAAGTCATGAGAGGAGATTTGCGGGAGGCCACACCAAGTCTGCTGAGTTTCTAGTGGTTCACCACAAAACCACTGGGTTCCTTGGTTGAGCCACAAAGCCAAGACCGAAGACCGAAGCGCTGCAGCACCAGGCCGGTCTGACCGATGGGTTGGACCGGTCTGACCGGTGGAGACCGGTTTGACTGGTGAGGAGAACCGGTCTGACCGGTGTGCGTCGCGGGCTTCCGGAGACTTCGAAGCAGAGGAAATGCATCGGGATCGCAAGGCTTGCATCAAGGCTAAGCGAGGTGCGGTCGTCGGGCATTCGTCTGATGGTGCTACGACGAGAAGTTCCCAAAGTGCCCTTCGGGGGCGTGTATCTTACTTTCATGTAATAGGTGTAGTTTCATCTTTCGGTTGCCTCCATATAAACCAAGTGGAGAGAGGATGGCAGCCACCTCTTGGAACCCTAGTTCATTTGCTCCTTTGCTTTTCTCTTTCTCTTTCTTTCCATATGCTAGGTAGAGCTCTATTGCGAACCTCTAAGGGGTAGGATGAAGGGAGGTTGCTCGCCTCTTTGTAGAGAATTAGGCCTCTGGTTGTATGGAAGCATTCATGGTTGTGTCGATTTCCTTCTCTTGGCTCGAGTGATTTTCATGTCTTTTTCGAGCTATTTTGTGGGATTTTCGAGTGCGGCTTGATTCGTCGATTCTGAGGGGTTTGTGTTCGGATTTCTTTGTGGGGATCATGGATAGATGTCTTGTGCATCTTTGTGCTTGATCTTGACCCCTCAAACGCCGGATTTGACCTTCGATTCGCGGATTTCGGTTGGAACCCTAGGCTAGTTCTTGTGCTTGGTGATTTGTCGATTCCTGGTGATTTAGTTGGTTTGAGGCTCCAAGTTTTTGGGCATAGCATCTCCTAGAGACGCTTTTTTTACCCAAAATTTTGTCTCAATCCATGCAGCCGTTTGGGAGATCCATGGATGGATAGGGGGAGTTGACTTGCAGTTTCCTGCTTTTGTTCGCGTTCTACGAGCAGGACGGACGGTCCATCCGGGTTGCGCGGACGGTCCACGAGGCATGGTGTTCATCGCGTGTTCGTCGTGTTCTTGAGCACGAGGCGTTCGATCATTTGAGTCGCTTGGTTTTTGTAGCAGTTGGTTCACGGACGGTCCGTGGGAAGTGGACGGACGGTCCGTGCGTGCCGGACAGTCCGTGAGAGCTGATCGGACGGTCCGCGTTGTCCGGGAAGTTTCTGATGGTTTTGTTGGTATTTTCAGACAGTCCATCCCAACCTCACGGATGGTCCTCCTAGCACTGACGGACGGCACGCGAGGGATGCTCCGGCAGTTCGCGTGGACGTGTGTCCTGCTTGAGTTTCTGTTGGCTTTTTCGGACGGTCCGTCCTCCCTGTACGGACAGTCCGTGAGCTTCACAGACGGTCCAAGGCGACCCTGCGAACAGTCCGTGCCCGGCTCGACATATTGCTTTAGTCCTTCACTTCTTGAGTTGTGCTTCTGCTTCAGGTTGTGTTGGGACTTGTTCCTAGGGTTGGTAGGTCCGCTGTGACTACATGACCTTGGCAAGTACGTGTGGGAATCCTTGGTTGTGATTTTTGGACTTACCCGGTATTTCTTCGGAGAAATTTTTATCGGCTCCCATTCACTCCCCCCTCTCTCTGGTCGCCAATCTGGTCCTTCACCTACGTCTTCAGCTTGGATTTCTTTCATGCCTTGGACAGGTTTGGCGGAGCAGGGCGGGAAGACAATTGCCCAGCATCTCCCTGCTCCTCCCGGCCCCTTTTCTTCGACATCCGGGACTTCGACGGCAATGCCTTCATCCTACCAGTCACGAGCGTCTTCACTCGGATTCGCTCGGGGGCTGTTGGGTGGTGGCACCGGCGGCGGCGCTAGCAGATCTACAGTGGCGGCGGCGGCGTCTGTGGAGGACTTGAGATCTATTCGCAAATGACTTAGGCAATTGCGGGTGGAAAACCCTAAGGGGTTGTTCTCTTATTTACAACCGCGCGACTGACTCAGTGCGGGCTCAGTGCGGGCGGGCGGACCCTTCAACTTCCACTACTCGATGCTCCACATCTCGGGGGCTCAACATCAATTTTTGGACTTTGGAGGATTTCAACACATCAAGGATCAACAACGGACACATTCTACAGTCAAGATGACCTTTCAATTCGAGAGAAGTACTCGACTCAAGGCTCGGGGGCTCCGTGCCATGTGTCCTTCGGTTTTTTCTCCAGACTTTTCGGGATAAGATCGATAGGACTTCAGATTGACCCTCAGCTTGAATCTACAATTCAAACTAAGGCTCGGGGGCTACATTCCATATGGAATGCGATTCTTCGAAATGCATTTTCCATATGGTTTTTCATCGCGAGCTATCAAGACAACACGAATATCGTTGAAGACCTTCGAGAGAAGCACTCGGTGACGCTTGGGGACTACTCGAGAAGAATTGAAGACTACTCATGAACAACTGGAGTACCTTCCAACCTCGGGATGATTCAAGTATTCTTGAGAACTTCCGGCTTGTAGAACTCGAGGACGCTCAAGGACTACTTGCGGAGGCCAACCAGACTACTCGAAGCCATCTCACTCAACTACAAAGTACTCAGGGGTTGTCGACGGACATCCCAGGGCCCACTACCCAGGCGGGTACTGGTTTCGACTACTACGTGGGCTCCCGGGACTACCCGATTTGTGGGTCACGGTGCAAGACAGCGTGGAGCGCAAGGCAACAGAGGACTAGTACTCAGTTAGGAAGGCTAGACATGTCTGAACCCATGTACAGTACTCCTACCCGGGTACGGCTAGAACTCTCTACCCAAACCGACTTGTAACCCTGCCTCCCGGTGAATATAAGGCGAGGAAGGGACCCCTCTCAATCTATCCGCATCATCTTGTAAACAACACCCCATCAATCAAGAGCTACGCAGTATACAGGACGTAGGGTATTATGCACATTGCGGCCCAAACCTATCTAAATTGTGTGCCACGTGTCTCTCCTTCGAGTTTCCGATCTCGGCGAGGCCACAATCATCTACCTCGGGTAACCCCCTTAGTAGGTTGCCGGTCTAAAACACCGACAGACAAGCAATGCACACACTTTGGGCTCTTCCGAATGAAGCTTTGTTTGAATACTCAGAGACCAGATTGGCTGTTATTGTTGCTAGATCGTTGCTCTCCTATGGAGAGCTTGGACAATACATAACAATATCACCCATCATCAGGTCCCATACAAATTGAAGGGTCAGCTCATTTCCTGCTGAACATCCAATGCACTTGGGACTAGAATATTCAGCATGAGAAGGAAGCCACTGGGAACGGTAAGATGTACAGTTGCAATCCAAATAACAGCGAGAAGGACAAAGGCAAGATGCCCTGTCGGCCGCTTGACAAAAGAAGAGATGGAGAAGACAATATGCATACTCGTAATCCATGTTCTTAGGTCCGGCCGCCATAGGGGGTGGATAAAAATTAATGTGGATGGTTCGTTTGTGGAACAAACTAGCGTTGGGGTGGTCGCAAGAAACAGTGAAGGAGTTGTTGTGTTTACGGCATGGAGAGCTCTCTTCCGATGCGCAGATGCAGCTGAGGCGGAAGCTTGTGTGGACGGAGTACGGCTAGCGACTCAATTGGCACAAGGTTCAGTGATCATTGAATCAGACTGCATATGAGTTGTCAAGGCGATGCGGAGAAGAAAGACCTTTCGGAACTTAGCTTCATATTTGCTAAGGCCATCGATCATGCTCAGCTATTGAACAACTGGAGAGTAGATAAGGCAAATAGGGAATGTGATCGAGTAGCAAGTGAATTAGCTATTTTTGCTAGGAGTGCCCATGGCTGTATGGTTGGGTTAGGGTTTAGGGCAAGATGCCCCTAAAACCCTAAACCCTAAACCTCATCAAACATGATTGTAATAATCCTGGTTTTTCTAGCTAATGAAGTTCCCTTTTACCCGCGAAAAAAAATCATGACCTTGCATGGGATGTGATCAGACTTAATCCTGGCCAATGGGAGTACCAATGTATTCCATTACGATATGGTCCAATTTACTCAAGAAATGGCTAATTCACTATTCATAACCTCCCTGAGGAGCTCTCTCTATCTCATTTCATTTCTTAACCGAATTCAACTGTCTCACGCCATCTTTGTCTAGGACATCTCCTTTTTACTGCAGTAAGACTGCGCCCGCCATTGGAGTTCTATAATTGACCTCATCAATGCAGCATATCGAGAGGCAGCACACCATGGGGCAGCATACCAAGGGTTGTAGCCATGATGTATAACCTTAAACCCATCTAATGGCATAGCGGCCACTAGAGGGTGATATCAACTTATCAAGTGACACTAGGGTGTCATAAGTCCCACCATAATAACCTTGTAGCGTACCCCCAAGATGACTAGGTGCGCGAGGAAGTTAAAAATCAAATATTTGAGGAGCAAATCTAATACAAATCCGCATTATTTACCTACTTGAATTGATAGAATATAAGATGGTGTTCGTAATAAACGTATCATAAGGAGATTATTGTAGATTAGGAAAATCTGTAATATATTCAAGACGGTTAAATAACAATTGTCAGCATAACACAGCGATGACAACCAAATCCTCCTATTCCTCGTCAAAAAAAAAAACCTGTCATTCCTAGTTTCCTACACAATTCTCGCATATGATTCTTCGCCATCCATCCATCCAAAACAATATCTTAACTTAGGACACTCAGCCTCATGCCTCATCTCAAGCATTTGATACCTGGCTCTCTTGCACAGCTTGTCAAGGACAACTCTCCATAACCAGACTCCATGCAACATATGCCCTTAAATCCAGCAGCAAGCACATATGACCCTATAAGACTCTGAGCTCATGGCTAATTCACCATCTGAAAGCATAATGTCAACACTGTGAAGGTCACATTGACAAAGATGGATGAAGAGCCTCTATATTTTTGTACTTCTCAATTCCAAACAATAGATCTCTTGTTACCCAACCCATATATAACATCTGCCAGCTAAACATCATACTACATTTGGCCAAAATTCTGCGGCAAGCAGCGCTGCAAGCTCACTAGTAGTACAAATACAAATAACGTGACACCTATATTTTTTCCTATCTCCTGAAATGAATATTGATAACGGTTGGCTGCATATAAGTCTGTTGTATTGAAAGTGCTAATGGGAAAAATGGGTGAAACAAGAACGACGAGATCCTTTTTGCTCTGCTGTCAGAAGCACCAGAATCTGAACCTGCAAAGTAAAAGAAAAGGATATAGTGATGCCAAGTAGAAATATACCACCAAAACTCATGTTTTGGCCACTTGAAGAAATAGTCAATATATTTTCCTTCTTGTGGTGTACCCTAACAATGGTGTACCCTTGTCACAGAGGTAAGTTAACCTAAAGATGAGTACAGGTACATGATTCATGAATGTACGACTGCTGTGTTGGCTTAATGTCTGTAATTGCACTTGATATAGGCTATGTCGGTATATTGCCACACAAGCTAGCACTAGAATCTTAGCACATGACCACACCAATGGGTACTACCTGGCTTGATCTTAAATCTGACAACATTTGGTGACCTCACTGATACAAATTTTATTGGATGCTCTGTGCAATGCTGATGCCGATCGATTGCTGAAATAAGCTGGAAGGGATAAGGAGAAAAATCAACACAAGTCATATGTTTTGGGAAAAAAAATACCACAAGAGAAGAAAAAATAGTCATTCAACATGTCATACAATTTAACCTATATATGGCAAGCCAAGATGATTAGAGGGCTAATAGAACTGCATAGAACAATAAAATGGTGGAAACTGTCAAATTTCTACCTACGGAGTAACCCCTTGTAAAGCATTGATTGGTATATGTGATATTACAGAAATATAAAAATTGAATTAGCAAGGTAATTTTTCTCATTGTTCATTTTGCAGGGTGGCGATATATAAATTGAATTAGCAAGGTAATCCCTTGTACAGCATTTCGATTAACAAGGATTATGGCTACTAAATTTCAAGAACAGAATTTCAGTGAGACTAAACTACTAAAAAATACTAACATCACAGTGAAAAGTCTGTGATGTATTTCCAGTTTTGTTTTTTTGTCGAACACCAGGAGAGCTGCCCATCTTTGTATTGAGAGAAAAAGTGGTCCAAATTATGAAACAACAGCACTGGCCGTGTGCCTTCTCCGGCTGCGCTTATGGCCTATGGCCGGGATGCCAACTCCCTCCCAGGCCGCCGCTGCCGCCGTCAACGGCAAGCATGCGACGCCGGAGGAGCTACAAGCCCGGCGCGACTCCGCCCTCGCCGAAGCCAAGCAGGCTGAGGATGAAGCCGCTGCTGCAGAGTGGGACGCCGCCGCCGACCGCGCCCGCGCCACCTAGGCGCGCACCGAGGCCCACCTTGGTGACCTGGACGCCGACGCCCTCAAGGACGACGCCCCCGACGCGGACGCCGCGTCCGATCAGGTGATTCCCGATCACGATCTCCGCCAGACCATGCTGATGCATGAGGCTGCCGCCGTCGTCAATCTTCATCACCATGCCGCTAGCATCCAGAATATTCGCAATCTGGTGCACGTCATCCTCGACCTCACTGACAACAAATACAATTGCTGGCGCGACCAACTTCTGCTCGTCGTCGGCAAGTACTCCTTGGAGGATCACATCCTCCAGGACACCCCGGCGCCCAACTTCCCAGATTGGCGCCGCATGGATTGCGTCGTCAAGTCGTGGATCGCCGACAACATCTCCTGGCGGAGTTCGTCCTGTCTCAGGATGCCACCGCGCGTGGCATTTGGCTTGCGCTCGAGGATCAATTCCTTGGGAATCAAGAGACTCACGCCCTCCACCTCAACGCCAAGTTCCGACACTTCTGCCGGGGAGACTTGTCCATCACGGAGTACTGCCGCCGCTTCAAGAACATGGCGGACTCCCTCGCCGACCTTGGCGAACCGGTCAGCGACCGCACGCTGGTGCTTAACGTCATCCGTGGTCTAGCTGATCGCTTTGAAGGTGTTGGGCGTCACCTCCGTCTCGCTAGGGATTTCCCCACGTTCCCGGTGGCCCGCTCCGCCTTGATCCCAGAGGAGCTCACCATGGATCAGCGTCCCTCGTGGACCTCTACTGCCCTGCTCGCCTCCGGTGGCAAGCCGCCTACCGACGGGTCCTCATCTTCTGACCGGCCACCCGCCAAACAGCAGGGTGGCAGTGCTGGCGCCTGCAACAAGGGGGCCAGGACCCCTTCCCAGCGATCCTCCTACCATCGCGGCAAACGCGCCAGGAAAGGGAGCCAGCAGTCCGGCGGCCAGCCTTCCACCGACGGCGCCCCACATCCCAACACCAGCCCAGGCGGGGCTGGCGGCTCCTGGCCGTCCCCGCAATACCCGTGGACCGAGGCCATCCATATGTGGCCTGGTCAGCGGGGCCCGTCATTGACTCCACAATAGCAATAGCAGGCGCTTCTCGCTCATCAGCAGGCGCTTTTGGTCCAGCAAGCCCAGCAGCATGCTGCTTACGCTAACCCAACTGCCCTCGCCTAGCACCAGGCTCTCCTTGCTCACCAACAGGCGCTGCAAGCCAACATGATGCAAGCGCCAAGCGGCCAGCACACTCCGGTGCCCGACTAAAATCTGACACCTTTTCGACTTTGACTCACTTTTTCGCATATGCACATACTCAGTTCGGCGCCTCCATCAAGGCTGTTCAGTGAGACAACGGCCGCGAGTTTGACAACTCTAGCTCCCGCACGTATGTCCTGCCCCTACAATTCCGCCCAAAACAGTAAAGCCGAGCGCATCATTCGTTCCACCAACAACATGATCCGCTCTCTTCTCTTCCAGGCTAGGCTCGTGTCCCGCCAGCTTATAGGGCCTACACACGGCGACACACCTGATGAACATCCTAACCAAAGCTCTCCAATTTTCTACACCCCACTTTGCCCTCTTTGGCATTGCGCCGGTGTATGATCATCTTCGTGTTTTTTGTTGTGCTTGCTATCCAAACTGACAGCCCCACACAAACTTGCCCCTCGGTCAGCCCTATGTGTATTTCTGGGGTATTCTACTCATCAGAAAGGGTACCGGTGCCTTGATCTCACTAACAATCAGATCATCATCTCTTGTCATGTTATATTCGACGAGTCCACCTTTCCCTTTGAACAGGACACACCACTCCGGCTGCCGCGGACTTCGATTTTTTGGATACTGACACCAGCAGTGAGTTACCACCTATCGGTGCCCCGTTGCCTTTGTCTGCAGGTGTTCATCAGGAGCCCTCGCCCTCTCAGCCGGTTGTGCCTCAGCCGCCATCGCCGCCGACCGGCTACGGCCACCCCGCCGACCTCTGCGCCACGTGCGGCCCATTTCTCCCCGCCGCTCGACTTCCCCGCCCGGCCTGCCAACGCCTTCGGCCGCGTCTTCACCCGACGGGCCCCGCCTGCGACACCTACGCCCACTCCCACGGCATCGCCCGCGCCGGCGGCGGCACCCATCGCCCCTCTACCACGCGTTGCAGTCTCGGTCGCCCCGGTGGTCAACCAGCACCGCATGGTCACCCGGGCCAAGCAAGGTCTTCAATTCCCGACGGCATACGTTGCTGCTCCTCTCTCACCAATCCCGAAGAGCTTCCGTGCAGCACTGGCCGATCCAAATTGGCATGCTGCTATGGAAGAGGAGTTCATGCCCTGCTCGCCCGGCACCAATGTCTGTTTCTGGCAAATGGATTTTCAAGCACAACTTCAATGCTGATGGCACTCTGGAGCATTACAAAGCACGCTGGGTCGTTCGTGGGTTCACTCAACGTTCGGGCATCCACTTTGATGAGACATCCAGCCCTGTTGTCAAACCAGCCACGGTGCGCACTATGTTGTCCCTTGCCTTGTCCCGCCAATGGCCGGTTCACCAGCTCAACGTCAAGAACGCCTTCCTTTATGGGATTCTCACTGAGACTATCTATTGCTCGCAGCCTGCTGGGTTTGAGGACTCTGCTCACCCAGGCTCCGTTTGTCGTCTCAACAAATCTCTGTATGGTCCCCTGGGCACCCTATGCGCAAGCCTCCTGGCCCATGCGCCGCCCCCTATTGGGGCTGCATAGATGGATATAGAATGGGGCAAGGATCACCGTAGGATGGTCATTCCCTAGGTCATCCTTGCCTACATATGTACACGAGCTTAGGCTCCTCATCAATCAATCCATTATCTTCCCAATAATATTGGTTCCATGTTATCAGGGCTAGAGGTCTCGAGTTCTTGTTCTGGCAGGCGGGTTAATTAAAATAATTACAGCCCAGTCCAATATCCACGTATGCGGCCTGAGGGAGCTTGCAAGTGAGGGGAGTGTTAGAGTATAAGTGAATTGCCCGCCTTTCCTCATCACCTTAAGCTTTTGGGTTGAACTGGTTGGTGCATGCAACTCAATAGGGAGCAAAAATTAATACAAGTGGTATCCGAACAAGAAACTAGACAAGCTGTGCACATACACAGTATATTTTAAATTAATCACACAACATACCTTCTCATCATACCTAAAAAGGGATAGATCAAAATATGGTGAAGGACTCTGTGATTGGCAAGTGTAAGGTAATGACGCCATCATCTTTTTCACAAACTGATAAACATAAAATAAGAAGTGTTTAATCATTTACCAAAAGCTTGAGCATAAAATCTTGAAACAGAACAAGGTAACTGGTCACAAAATATCTATTAAGAGATTAAGTGCAGGAAAAAGAACAATGACAGAAAAATAAAACCTTAATTACCCATAAGCACCAACTGAGTAACAAGCAAAATATCTATTACAGTTACTACTTTAGAGTTGTGTTTTTGTGTGTGTAGTGGTGGTGGTGGCGGTGGGCGGTGGCAGTGGATCATTTGCATCATTCCTGCATCTTAAATCTCCTAAACAAACAACTAACAAAAACAAATAAACTCAACTAAACAAGAAGTCAATAAAAGTAAATAAATAATAAACTCACTGAACAAACATTGTTTTCTAATGCATTAGTCTTAATCCAGAACATTTCTCCCACTGTTAAAAACTTTCTTTCCTTGGTCGTCTAAACCGTCAGGCTACGGGCTATGAATGGAGCCCTTCGAATTGAAGAAAACCACCGTCGAAGATGGATGTTCCGTCTCTCCCACCCCTCAAGCCCCCCGTCGCCCCTCACCCCAAGCTCAGTGACCACCGCCATCCCGCCGCCATGCACCCCGAACCCGACGGCCACCATCTCTCCTTGTTGCTCCCTTTCTAGCATCCCCTATCGACGCACAATCGGGGCGCAACAGGCCGCAGCATTGGTCCCAGGAGACACCACCGGACGACAAGTCCATCGGCGTCCCCACCCCATCGTTCCGGGATGTTCTACAGGCATGTGTTTTACGAGCGCCACAACAGTGGCTGTCACCGTGCCTCCAAGTCCGGTGCGCACCACCTCCCTACATATTGTTGTCTTCTATGTGCCCCTGCCCCTGCGTTTGCCTGCTCCATCATCGAGGCGTGACGCGGAGGCTGGCAGGTTGCAGTATGTCCGAGGTCGCAGCAGGTGGCCAGGCATCTTGCTCGGAGTCACTATCAGCCTGTGCCCACTGATCTCCGTGGAAAGTGCGTCCATTTCATGTCACGACGCCGAGCAACAGCTTCCAAGTCTAGCACCAGGTGGTTCTGTAGTGCGTCGGGACACCGTTCCTACATCAAATCTAGTGCACCGTTTTGGCCCACTGATCTCCGTGGAAGAGAAGATGAGTTGCTGCCGCCGCCTGAGGAGAGGGAGCTCCAGGCCCCGGCGGTGGCGCGTCGTCGTCCTTCGCCGCCGGTGGTGAGCGCGGCGCGGCTTCTCCCGCAGCTCTGGCCCGCCTCGCGCCGACGCGCCCGCGCCGACGCGCAGCCGCCAGGAACTTGAGCTCTAGCTGCCCCGCAGAGGAGAAGAGAGGAGGACGCCACCACCACGCCCCATCGCCGCCACGTCGAGGTCAGCACCACCTCGTCAGCGCGCCGCCTCGAGAGACCCGGCTGCCGCGCCCCGCCTCGAATCCTCCGCCGGTGGGGGAGAAGCCGGCGCGGGAGAAGTGCCGGCGGGAGGGGCGGCGGCCATGGCTCGAGCTCGCCGGCGCCACCAAGATCCCGCATCACGCGGCCGCGCAGGGGAGACAGAGGAGGGAGGGCCTCCGTCGTACGCCGCCTCCGTCGTCCTAGGCCGCGCGACCCCCGCCGCGAGGTCCACCGCCGCCGCCACCTACACCTCGCCACCATAGGAGGAGCTGGCCCCGCCTCCGCGTCGTCCCTCTGCTCCGGATCCGCGTCGTCATCGTCGCCGACGGACCAAACATCCCCAAGATGGAGCAGGATTGGGGGAGGAGAAAGGGAGGGGGAGGCGCGCCAGCGAAGGAGAAAGGGAGGGGCGCCGGGGCGCGCCGGCCGGGCGCCGGCGGAGGAAGGGATGGGCGGGCGAGCTCGGTGAGGAGAGCAGAGGCCAGAGGATGGGGAGAGGGAGTTGGGGCCCGCCGGCCCGGTAGGCGTGCCGTGGTGGGGGTGGGTGGGGAGGAGATAAAAGTTGGAGTGGGCCCGAGTTGTTGGGATG
Organism: Cenchrus fungigraminus; assembly: GCA_036936925.1. Lineage (NCBI taxonomy): Eukaryota > Viridiplantae > Streptophyta > Magnoliopsida > Poales > Poaceae > Cenchrus > Cenchrus fungigraminus. Next base: position 55,290,697 of record CM072778.1, read on the forward strand.
AAGGAGAGAGATAAAGTAAGATGGATGCGGGAAAAGTGGAGATAAAGGAGAGAATCTCGATGACCAGGATGGCATATTCCGTTTTGAAGGAGGAAATGACGGATGACGAGTGTGGATGGTCTAAAGCTGAAGGATTGCTGCCTCCATTGCACTCCACTCTATGGACAGGTCGGAAACAAGCTAATGATGGTAATTGTTTGGTAGCCTGGGTGAAGGTCAATAGGTCATGAGACCCATTGATCCTGGGGGCTGGGCATCCAAAACCTTGAGATCATGGGTTGAGCGCCACAGATGAGATGGCTTTGGCTTGAGAAGACCGGTGCCACTCGGCCTTCGGCTGTTCTCCAAATCCCAGTATACCCCAATGCAGTAGCTATGTTTGCTACAGCTATTGAATCTACGGTGGGTAATGGAAGGAACACCTGTTTTTGTGTTGGATATGATCCAAATTCTTTACGTGTCTTGTAGGGATTGCGTGGTGGGCCCATGATTCAGGTTATATGATTAGCGGATTTGTTTCTGTATTTGACAGGAGTCAGTTTAGTCCACCATATATATAGATCTTGTAACCCACAAGGGAAGAGCACGATTGCTCATTGTATTCCATGTGTTGTAACTCTTTAATTATAGTGAAGGTCACCGGTTGGCGCCTATGGTTTTTTGTTATTGAAGTGAGTTAATTGATGATACTTCATTAGCTGCAAGATACAATTCGTCTCAAGGTGGAGTTTGTTGGATATGATCCGAATTCTTTACGTGTCTTGTGGGGACGCCTGGAGGGCCCACAGTTTGGGTTATATGATTAGCGGATTTGTTTCCGTATTTGACAGCAACCAGTTTAGTCCACCAGATATATACATCTTGTAACCCGCAAGGGAAGAGCATGACTGCTCATTGTATTCCGTGCGTTGTAAATCTGTCATTATAGTGAAGATAGCTTGTTGGTGTGCCCATGGTTTTTTCCCGCAAGGGTTTTCCATGTAAAAATTGTATCCTGTGTTCGATCTTGTTTTGGCATTCTGGCAAGTTAAGATATGGGCTGTTTTAGCGCAAGCTGATTTCGATGACGCGCTTGAAAAATTTGGGAACAAGGATTCAAAGTCTTGGACCGATGATGAGAAGAGAAAAGATCGTAAGGCTTTCAAATAATATTTTGCAAGAGGTTTTGCAGGAGAAAACCGCCGCTGCTTTATGGTTCAAATTGGATTCAATTTGAATGTCAAAAGATTTGACAAGCAAGATGCATATGAAGATGAAGTTGTATACGCACAGGTTGCAAGAAGGTGGCTTTGTGTCCAGCTATCTTTCAGTCTATAAGGAGATTGTTGCTGACCTGTGGTCTATGGAGGTAAAATAAGTGGATGAGGACATGGGTCTTATTCTTTTGTGTTCACCGCCTAGTTCATTTTCAAACTTCAGAGATACCATATTGTACAGTCGTGATACACTAACCATGAATGAAGTATCAATGAACTCACTTCAATAATAAATAATCAACAGTGCCAAAAGTATAGATGTCCAGATGGGCCGCACGATACTAACACGACTAAACACGACACAAATATGCACGACACGGCTAGACAAGATCCTCTAACCATGTCGTGGCGTGCCAGCACGCCGTGCCGGCTCCTTGGCCCAGACACGACACGCAACACACTTAGCCGTGTCGTGCCGGCACGGCGGCACGGCACGCACGGTGTGCTAGTGCCGGCCCAGGCACCACCGTAAGAGAGTAAGAATGGGAGGAGCAATCCAAATCGAGGTGCAATGATCAAGAAATCACCAAAAAAATCAATAAATTCAAGAATCCGTGAGTCCATCACATACATAGATCAAAACCATATATCAAAAAATTAAAAAACAAAATCCCCATCGAGAGCAGCGGCCGGCAGCCGAGGCTAGATAAACGCTAATGCCGCTGCTCGCCAAGTCGGAGTCCGCGCTGGTGACGCTGCCGCTCACCAAGTTGGGCGCCGGTGCCGCTGTCCAGGTTGCTCCGCACTGCTGCCTGGTTCGCTCGCGGTGGGCGCGTGATGTCATGATGGCGCCGACGGCCGAGCGTGCGATGCGAGGCTGGGGATTGCGGCGGCTGCAGGAGGAAGAAAATGAGGTGGAGAGTGGATGCTCATCTTATATACGTAGGGTTAGTGTTAGATGTTGGGCTGGCCGGGAAAAATAAGCTAGTGGGCCGAAATTTAACTAGGTCGTTGTCGTGTTTTGATGGGCTACCTTTTTCGTGTCGTGTTCGTGTTGGCACTGCGTGTCGAGATTGCGGCCCATACACGGCCCACCGTCGTGTACGACATCGTGTTAGTATCGTGTTTTTTAGTGTCGTGCATCGTGCCGCCCATCGTGTCTAGCCCATCTGGACATCTATAGCCAAAAGTCACTAGGACTTGAGCTTTAATACCAACCAAGCTTGAGGATAGCTCAAACTTAGCTGTAGGAGCAGGCTTAGTCATCATATCAACGGGGTTGTCACGTGTATTTATCTTGCATACTTTAATGACACCACCTCAAGCAATATCAGAACCACCTTGGACAGCATCATAAGTGATGAACCAATCTCTATTAATGCATACATGAATGAAGTCTATGAGGCGTTGCAAGATAAAGAAAAGATGAAACAAATGGTGTCTTCTGAAGGCTCTGCTTCCAATGGAGAAGCTTTGTTTGTTCCTAGCAGGACACAAAATAAATCAAATCATGGTTATAGGGGCAAGAGTTCAAAGTCTAGAGGCAAGAATGAAAAATTCTACAGATATCGCAAGAAGATACTCATATTATTACAGATAATGCTTTTGTTGCTGCTACTGATGGTAGTTCAGATCATTCTGAGGTTCTTGTTGCTTTTGTTGGATGTGCAAATAATGGTGATGAATGGATTCTTGATTCTGCTGCTTCCTTTCATATATGCATTAATAGAGACTGGTTCATCACTTATGATTCTATCCAAGGTGGTTCTGTTAGAACGGGTGATGATAGTTCACATCAAACTATTGGCATTGGATCTGTCCAGATTAAGATGCATGATGGTATTATCAAAACTTTGACAGATGTTAGACATATTCCAAATATGCGTAAGAATCTTATTTCTTTGAGTACACTTATGGCAAAGGATACAAGTTCTCGGTGGAGATGGAGTTTTAAAATTGTCAAGGTTCTCTTATTGTTATGAGAGGTGATTTAAAATATGCTACTATAATTTCTAAATCTAAATCTATATCTACTTCTGATGCTACTAATCTTTGGCATTTGCGTCTCGGGCATATGAGTGAACTTGGCTTGGCAGTGCTGAGTAAGAGAGGACTTCTCGATGGGCATAGCAACAGCATGTTGGATTTCTATGAGCATTGTGTGTTTGGCAAACATAAGAGGGTGAAATTTAATACCTCTACTCATTCAAGTAAAGGTGTTCTTGATTATGTGCATTCTAATTTTTGGGGACCATCTCGCAAGCCTTCTCTTGATAGTGCTCCTTATATGTTGACCATTATTGATGATTATTCCAGAAAGGTATGGCCATATTTCTTGAAAGATAAATCAAAAGCATTTTAACATTTAAAGAGTATGGTTGAAAACCAAAATGAAAAGAAAGTTAAAAAGCTTCGTACTGATAATGGGATCGAATTATGTTCTCATGAATTTAAGTCATATTGCAAATCTAAAGGCATTATTAGAGACTCTACACTGTTCCTTATACACCCCAACAGAATGGTGTAGCTAAGCATATGAATAGGACTATCATCTTTTAAGGCCTGTTGCATGTTGTCTAATTCTGGTCAGAATACACATTTTTGGGTTAAAGATACTTCCATTGCTTGCTATTTGATTAATCGTTCACTACTATTGTCATTGATAAGAAAACTCCAATTGAGGTATGGTATGGTTCTCCAGCTGATTATTCGCAGTTGAGAGTTTTTGGTTGCACTACTTAAGCTCATATTGAGTTGTTAAGTGCATCTTTCTTGGCTATTAATCTGGTGTTAAAGGTTATAAGTTGTGAAATCCACAAACTCAAAAGGTTATGGTTAGGAGGAATGCTATCTTTAATGAATCTGCTATGTTACCTGACAACTCATCTACTAGTGCTCATGTTCAGCAAAATTCAAGTGTTCAGGTGGAGAATTTTATTGATGATGATAGTACACCAAATAATGATAATGTTGTTGTCCAAGATGCACCTATTGTTGACGATTCACCGATTGTTGATGATCCATCTGTTGTTGAGCATTCTTCTCTAGTTGTGCAGCCTCCATAACATTCTATTGCTACTGATAGGGCCAGAAGGGCACCTAAGACAAGAAAAAGGTTGATTGAAGAATGCAATATTGCTTATGTTTTGAGTGTTGCATAAGAGATTGAAGGTGCCGAACCTTCTATTTATTCTGAGGTTATTATTTTTGCTGGTGGCAACAATTAGCTGACCGTTATGCAAGATGAGATGGAGTCACTTGAACAGATTGGTACTTGGGATTTAGTGAAATTGCCCAAGGGTAAAAAGCCACTCCATAGACCTGTGCACACCTCTAAGCCCTGAGTCCCAGCTGGGTATAAACCCCTATTAACACATTCTAACACGCCCCCGCAGTCTAACTATCAGTGCCACGAACGTTTAGACCCGGTCAAGCCTGACCAGCGTCAGAGAACTACTAGTAGAGGACCTGGACCAAGTGAATTTGCGCCCATGTAAAGGAATCTCACTGACTGCCATATCATCAATCCATCTGCAAAAACGACCCATCATTGCTCGATTAAGGTTGGAGTCATTTTTGTCTTCATCTCTGTAAATGAGGTTAAAATCCGCTGCCACCATCCAAGGTCCAACGCAATGGGCGTGGATGTCACGCAGCTCCTGTAGGAACAAAATCTTTTCCTGATTATCTTGGGGACCATACACACAGGTGAGCCACCAGGCACTGGACTCAGTTAGACAAAATTGAACACAGTGAGGGTCCACTCTGCTTGCTCCAAGAGATCCAAGCTGGCTTTTCCAAGCAACAATAATTCCACCACTAGCACCATCAGACGGGAAGAAGATATAATTGTTATCAAATTCACTGCCTAACAGTAACATGGACAGCACCAACTGACGAGAAACATGTCCAATTTTGTTTCTTGGAGGCAGACAATACCGACCTTGACAGAATCAACAAGCAATCTTACGGCATCTTGTCTGGCAGGGAAATTTAGGCCCCTGACATTCCAAATCAGAATGTTGGAAGGATTCATTGTGGAACAAATTAAGGGACGACCAAACATCAACAGGACCCACTGTCCATCCATCCAACAGAATCATCCTCCGGGGGAATTAAAGTGCTATTTGCCTTACTAAAAATCAGATGTTTCATGAAAGAACAAAGCACATTGATATCAGATATCATTTTATTCGAGATGTTATTGCTCGAGATGGTGTTATTAAACTATGTAAGATAAATACTCATGACAATCCCGTTGATATGATGACTAAGGGCATGTTTGGAACAAAGGAATAAAAAGCGCAGGAACGAGAAGAAACATAAGAATAGAAAAGGAGTGTAGTTGCAAAACAGAGGAATGGAAAAATACAGGAATTCCGTATCACGGGTGTTTGGAATGCAGGAAAAGAAAGAGCACATGCAGCTTAAGATTAACAATAAAACCTCGTCTTTATTAGACTAATTGTGTCCTCCGTACAAAAATGGACTGAGATCATTTTTTACCCCTAAGCCATAGATACATCACACAGGTCCACACGTCAACCCTTTTTTAGTTTTTACAATCTATTACTAAAGGCACTGTATCACTAATCTCTTCGTTACCATCCAGGCATTCCCATCTCTCCGCTCTCTGCTCCTCATCTCTTTCCTCTCGCCAGAGGGGAGCCACAGCAGCTGGCTATTTGAGAGGGCAGGGTGGCCGGGCTGCTTGGGAGGGGCCGTTGGCGGTAGCAGGCGGCGATGCGCCGGCGCCAGCGCCAGCTCGATTCGATGATTCTCTGGCTTCCTGTGTCTGCTTTTCTCGGCATCAATGGTTTTCTGGCTTGTGCTTTTCTTTTGTTGTTCTTTCTCTTGATTTGTTGATTTGGAGTGAGTTCGTGTTCTTTTTTTATGAAAACTGAGGGACTGCAGCAGCTCGACGTGGAAAAACTAAGTCCCCAAGTAACCTTAATTAGTGCATCGGCACGAGCGCGCGTGTTGGAGGAAAATTTTCCCTTGGCTCCGGCCTCAGTTTTTATTCCTCCAAAAGTACATGTTCCGTCGCCTTTCCTCAGGAAAGTTTCTGGAGGTTTCCTCCGTTCCAAACGTGTCCGTTGCTTTCCTTTCCTCCGGAACGAAAACCTCCAAATTTCCTTCGTTTTCCTCTGTTCCAAATGGGGCCTAAGCCTGTTCGTACAGTTACGTTTGAGCTATGCTCAAGTTTGTTTGGTATCAAAGTTTAAGTCCCAGTGACTTTTGGTGCCAGTGATCATTATTATTGAAGTGAGTTCATTGATGATACATTTTGGACTGAGCGCTGGCTGCATGGTAGCTGCCTTGAGGACCTTGCCCCAAATGCTGCCAGCTCTGTACCTCCGCGAGTCAGAAAAGGGAGAACTGTGTTTGAGGCATTGCAGGGAAATGCTGGGTTACAGAGCCATCAGATGGTTGGGCTTAGTAGAATATCTTGAGCTTTGGGACGTGTTGGCAGCTGTTAACTTGAATGACACCTATGACATCCATCGGTGGAAGCTGGAAGCCTCAGGAGTATTCTCAACAAGTTCAGCATATAAAAATTTTTTGTAAATGCCATCACCTTTGAACCGTGGAGGAAAGTGTGGAAGACTTGGGCCCCAGGGAAATGCAAAACATTTGTGTGGTTGGCTATTAGGGGAATAGTTGTTGGACTGCAGACCGTCTGCAGAAAAGAGGCCTTCCACATCCTGATGGCTGTCCTGTTTGTGATTGTTTGGGGAATAATTCCTCTGTATTCCTCCAACCCTAAAAGTGTGGGTACATAGTTAGCTATACATGGGCCTCTATATGGGCTATACACAGGCCATATGGGCCACTCACACATATATACACTAACACCCCCGCAGTCTGGACTACCGGCGCAACGGTGTACAAGACTGGCCAACAAAGAAAGAAACTCACACACAAGGCCCCCCGTAGCCACAACTAGCCACTGGCTACGTTGAGGCTAGACCGAAACTCCGAGAAGGTCGAGGAGGGAAGACCCTTGGTGAAGATGCCAGCAAACTGGGAAGTGGTTGGTACATGAAGAACCCGAACATCAGCGATAGCCACCCGGTCACGAACGAAATGCAAGTCAATCTCCACATGCTTCGTCCGTTGATGCTGAACCGGGTTGGTGGAGAGGTACACGGCGCTGACGTTGTCGCAGTAGACGAGCGTGCTCTTAGCGAGCGGGCTGTGAAGCTCAGCCAGGAGCTGTCGGAGCCAGGACGCCTCAGCCACGCCGTTAGCAACAGCCCAGTACTCCGCCTCAGCACTCGAGCGGGAGACAACCGGCTGTCGCTTGGACGACCAGGAGATCAGGTTGCCGCCGAGAAAGACGGCATAACCTGAGGTAGAGCGGTGCGTGTCCGGTCACCCCGCCCAGTCAGCGTCAGTGTAGACGACCAGCTCAGCAGAAGGAGACCAGTGGAGGACCAAACCGAAGTCAACCGTGCCTCGGACGTAGCGAAGAAGGCGCTTCAGCGCAGCAAGATGTGACTCCCGAGGATCATGCATATGGAGACAGATTTGCTGGACAGCATAAGTGAGGTCCGGCCTGGTGAAAGTGAGGTACTGTAAGGCTCCAGCAAGACTCCGATAGGCAGTAGGATCAGCCACAGGATCACCCAGAGTAGCAGACATCTTCGCCTGAGTGTCAACAGGAGTGGAGCAAGGCTTGGAGCAAGGCTTGCAATCAGTCATCCCAGCACGCTCCAGGATATCAAGGGCATACTGACGTTGGTGAAGGAGAAGACCAGCCTGACGGGGCTCAACTGTCACGCCCAAGAAGTGGTGAAGCTTGTCCAGATCCTTCATAGCAAACAACTGCTGAAGAGAGGAGATAATCCGCTGGAGCAGCTGTGGACTAGAGGCAGTCAGAACAATGTCATCAACGTAGAGGAGGTAGGCAACCCCATCAGCATGGTGATATATGAACAACGAAGTATCTGACTTGGCCTCAACAAATCTCAGTGTCAGCAAGAAGGTGGCAAACCGAGAGTACCATGCCCGACGAGCCTGCTTCAGACCATAGAGAGACTTGTTCAACCGGCAGACCAAATCCGGATGACTGGAGTCCACAAACCCTGCTGGCTGGCTGCAGTAGACTGTCTCGGTCAGAGTGCCATGAAGAAATGCATTCTTGACATCGAGCTGGTGCACCGGCCAAGACCGAGAAAGAGCCAGAGAGAGAACAGTGCGCACTGTAGCAGGCTTCACCACTGGACTGAAAGTCTCATCATAGTCCACACCAGGACGCTGAGTGAATCCCCGGAGGACCCAACGCGCCTTATAGCGCTCCAGAGTACCATCAGCCCGTCGCTTGATCGTCCAAATCCACTTGCCTGTCACCAAATTGCAACCAGACGGACACGGCACAAGGTCCCAAGTCTGGTTGGCAAGAAGAGCTCCATACTCCTCTTCCATCGCACGACGCCAGTTCGGATCTGCCAGAGCCTCACGAACCGACGTCGGGATCGGAGATAGCCGCGACTCCCCCTCGGTGGCGGAGAGAGCCCGCGGCCGAAGGACCCCGGCCGCCTGCCGGGTCACCATGGGATGGGTGTGATGAGCCGGATGGATGACTGGCGGGTGGTACACGGCCGGCTCCACCCGAGAGCGGCGGGGTGGAGGCGGCGGAGCCGTCGAACGGCGCTCGTAGACATAGCGCACAGGGGGCACATAGTCCACGGGCACCTCCGGGGCAGGAGCCGGAGAAGGCAGCGGCTGTGGAGGCACCGGACGGCGTCGGTACACCTGCACTGGCTCGGTGTAGCGTGCAGGTGGTGGCGGGGCCGCGCGTGGCGCGGCAGGAGGCATCGGGACGGTGGTGGGCGCAGCAGAAGGCGCCGGTGCCGCGTGTGGCGCGGCGAGAGGCTCCGGGGCGCGACAGAAGTCGCCGGGGCCGCGCGTGGCGCGGCAAGAGGCTCCGGGGGCGCGCCAGGAGGCGCCGGGGCCGCGCGTGGCGCGGCCGAAGGCACCAAGCCCGCGTCGGGTGCGATAAAGGGCACCGGAATCACAGGTGGTGCAAAAGGAGGCTCAGGCGCCGCGCGTGGCGCAGCCGAAGGGGCCGGAGCTGGTGGTGTACCAAAAAGACCTGCTGGAAAAGGAAAAATAGAAACAGGTGGCTGAACCACTGGGTCAGAAAACATGGACTCAAGGTCAGGATCAGGAGTAGGTGTGGAGGTGGAGGAGAAGGGGAAGTCCGACTCGTCAAACACAACATGTCGGGAGATAAGAACCCGACGAGAGGTGAGATCGTAGCAACGGTACCCCTTATGTTCAAGGGAGTAACCAAGGAACACACAACGTGTCGAGCGAGGTGCGAGCTTGTGAGGAGCAGTGGCAGCAAGGTTCGGGTAGCACGCGCACCCGAAGACACGAAGGTGAGCGTAGGTGGGAGGGGTACCGAAGAGAGCGTGGTGAGGAGTCGGAGCGGGAGAAGCTGTAGAAGGAAGATGGTTAAGAAGGTAGGTGGCGGTGTGAAGCCTCTCTGCCCAGAAGCGCGGGGGCAGAGAGGCCTGGATCAGAAGAGTGCGCATGACATCGTTCGTGGTCCGAATCATGCGCTCTGCCTTGCCGTTTTGTGGGGAAGTGTACGGACAAGACATACACAACTGAACACCTCGGGAGAGAAAGAAGGAGCGAGAGGTGTTGTTATCGAACTCACGACTGTTGTCGCACTGGACGCCCTTAACGGGGAGGCCGAACTGAGTGGACACCCAGGCAAAGAAGTGAAGGAGGGTGGGGAAGGTGTCAGACTTGGCACGCAAAGGGAAAGTCCAGGAGTAGTGAGAGAAATCATCAATGATCACCAGATAATACTTATAGCCAGAGATGCTGAGTACAGGAGAAGTCCACAAATCACAGTGAATAAAATCAAAAGCATGCGAAGAAGAAGAAGAAAAAGGAAGCCGAACATGGCGACCAAGCTGGCATGCATGACAAAGGTGCTCAGCAGTAGTCCTAGTACAAGAGACATCCGCACTACGACTAATCTGAGCCAAAACATCTCGGTCAGGATGACCAAGTCGGCGGTGCCACGTGGTGGAAGACAGTGTCGCGGCTAGAGCAGCTAACGAAGGTGAAGGAGAAGCAGCGGAAGCCGGAAGACGAAGGGTGTAAAGGGGCCCGGTGCTATCACATCGGAGGAGTGGACGCCCGGTAGCCAAATCCTTCACAGAAAGACCAGAAGTGTCAAACTCGACAAAACAAGAATTGTCAGCTGTAAATTGACGAATAGAAAGAAGATTGTGAACCATCTAAGGAGCAACAAGGACATCAGAGAGGCGGAAGGGACCATGAGCAGAACCCACAGAAGTGACAGGAAGACAAGAACCATCACCGACCATGATGGAAGAAGGGCAAGAGGGGTGAGGAGGTCAAACAGAAGAAAGGATACCCGCATCCGGAGTAGTGTGGTAGGAGGCACCCGAGTCGGCGATCCACTCGGTGCCAACGGGCGGTGTCAGCCCCACAGTGCTGAAGGACTGCGCCAAGGCAGCCTGATCCCCCCCGACCATGTCGAGCTGGGCTGAGGAGGAGTCCAGGACGGTGTGTAGGAGGCTGCACCCGTGACCATGGCCGCCGGCTGGTGCGGGGGACGAGGCCCCCCTCCCTGACCCTGGTGGGGCCACATGGAGATACGCCCTGACCACGGGTTGGAGAAGGTCGGCCAGGGCGCACCTCCGGGAAGAGGAGCGAGAGCAGGAGTCGGAGACTGGGTGGGTGTCCCACGACCCCCACCACCGCGTCCACGGCAGCCCACCCCACCCCCCACCCCCGCTCAGCCCGAGGGGAGGAGCACCAAGGAGAGAGGCGGGCGGCGAGGCGGAGGACGGTGGTGGGGCAGCGACGAGTGCGCGAGAGGTGGTGGACGTGGTCGAGGCAGGTGTGTGGAGGCCCCGGGTGAGCTCCTCCAGGGTAAGAGCATCGCGGACCTCCAGGAAGGTGGGTGTCGGTCGCTGGTGGGTCACCAACGTCCGTAGGGCCTCGTAGCTGCTGGGAAGGCCCCGCACGATGTTGAGCACCAAGATGTGCTCCGGGACCGGGTACCTGAGGTCGTGAAGAGCATCCGCCGTGCTCTTCATCTTCCTGCAGTACTCGCCCACGGACAGGTCGCCCTGCTCAAGCGTGCGAAGCTTGACGTCAAGCTAGAGGGCGCGAGTCTGGGCGTTCCCGAGAAACTGAGTCTCGAGGGCAAGCCAGACCTCGCGCGCGCAGTGGCATCCGGAGTCCGCACGATGTCCTGCAGATCTAGGGAGATGATCCCAAAGATCCAGGACATGGCGATGCTGTCGCGGCGCTTCCACGTCGGGTCGTGAGCTCGGGCTGGAGTGTCAGAGAGGACGTGGCCGTCGAGGGCGTAGCGACGGAGCGCAAGGAGAACCTAATCCCTCGAGTGAGCGTAGGAGGTAGAGGTGGAGTCGAGGAGGACGGTGACCAGGTTCTTGATGTGCGGGACCCCGGCGGCCTGAAGGTGGAGGTAGGCGACCATGGGGTTGACCGCGCCACTCGGGGGTCCAGCACTCGGCGTGGGCAGAGCAGTAGGCGAAGGCTGCTGAGAGGAGGCGACGCGCTCCCCCGCAGAGGCGTGGAGGAAGCGCTCCGCCTCGGCGACCCGGCGAGCAAGAGCGTCAGCCGTGGTGCGCTCGTGCTCCCAGGCGAGGGCAGCCACACGCACGCGCTCCTGGGCGGCGGCTGCCTCGGTCTTGGCGTTCTCCAGGGCCGCAGCAAGGGCGCTGTCGGCGGCAGCGACAGAGGTGGGACGCGGAGAGAGCCCGCGGAGGAAGGCGGTGGCGGAGAAGGGTCCAGCCGCGGGAGGCACACCGTAGAGGGGACCGTGGGGGTAGCCGGGGAAGAGCGTGGCACCGGGGCTGCCAAGCAGCAAGGTGCCACTCGCGCTCACTGCATCATAACCTCCGTCTGGAGGAGCACCACCGCCTGGAGGAACCGCAGCAAAGGTCGGGGCGGTGGCGGCGGAGACGGTGGTGTCGGGGCTTCCCGTTGTGGCCAAGGCAGAGGTGGGGCCCGTGAGGGCGGCAGCCAACACAGCGGCGGCCTCGGAGCTCCCCTGACCCGCAGCCACCCCGAAGATGCGGAAGGCAGCAGCCACGGCGTCGGGGCCGGCCGCAGCTGTGGCGGCCGTTGTGGCCGGGGAGAGCCCGTAGGCGGCGGCCTGGACGTCGGCATTGGGTGTGCCCGCCTCCTGCGCGGCTAGAGTCCCGGCAGCGGTGGCGTTCGTGGCGTCCCCTGTCCGTGAGCCCTGGGTCCGTAGCGTCGGCGGCGTCCGCAGCCCCGGTGCCCGCGCCCTGCCGCGCCGCGGGGAAGGCGGCGTCAGCGGTGGCCGGATCGACATGGGGCGGCCGGGAATCGGCGGTGAGGGCGGCGGCGGGGTCCAGGAGCGGCGGCGGAAGCACACTGTCAGGGACGGCCATAAGGGGTCCCCTAACTAAGGGGAAAACCACCCTCTTAAAACGCAACCACATCCAAAAGCACCTCGCAATTTAACCATTACTTAACACGTGCAAGGCCCACGGCCTGCTACGGCCCAGCAGCCCCAAGGCCCATCTAATGAGGGCCCCGGCCGCCCTCGAGCCAACCTCCGCTTCGCTCGAGGGTCGGGCACACCACGAGCGGATCTCCGCCTCGCTCGAAGGTCCAGCACCCCTCGAGCGAGTTTCCGCCTCGCTCGAGGGGTCAGCGCCCCTCGAGCGGATTTCCACCACGCTCGAGGCCTACCCTCGACTCACGGCGCCCCGCCTACTCTCCCGACAGGGGCTTTAAATGCCCTGTCACGCCGCGAGCACCATAGTCAAAAGGCGAATCCTCGCCACGCTGCTCCCCTGACGCCGCCCGGGAATCCGGCACTGGCACTGTGTGGCCAGTCCGCCAATGTACAGCCATCCCCGACGCTGAACACTCACTGTGCGGAGAGGCCGGTGTCATTCCAAAACACTGTACCGCCTGCTCCCGTCCTTCCCCCACGCCGAGCCCCTCAAAAAGGCATGGGGGCACCCTCGAAGGGTGTACGACCGGTGACCAGGCGCATGACCGGGGCGGCGCCGTAACGCGGGATGAGCGGAGCACGTCCTTTCCGTCATCTCCACCCCTGTGCGGCCATCCCTGGCGCTGTGTGGCCATCCCCGGCGCTGTGGAGCCATTCCCGACGCTGTGAAGCCCTGTGCCGACGGGACGTCACCACGCCGGCCACTGTGCGACCAAAGCTCTCCCATCAGCAAGACCCTCGAACCGGCGTACGGATGACGACCAGACGCGGACGCCGGCAAGACCACCCTCGAAACTGCCCCCAGGCGAGCACAGGAGCCGCCACGACGCCCGCGGGAGCCCGGATTCGCCAGGACAACCGTCACGCCGCAAGCGCTGCACGCCGGTACAACGACATGTGCAAAATACCATGCAACACGTCTGTAAGCTGCCTCCCCTTGGCCTATAAAAGGAAGAGGCAGCCGCCCAGCTGCGGGCATCGCATTCACATCCACAATCACACGTTCCCACTCGCACTCTCACGCCTCCTGATATTGGCACTTTGCCTCAATCATCTAACAGACACAAAGGGCAGCACTCATCAAATTGTCAAAAAAATGAGCATCAACTTGTCGGAAATTAATGTGCATTAACTAGTGGTATTTGATACCTCTACTTTTTGCAGCAAGATAAGATTTGTTCTAATATTAGCAAGCAAACAATATGCGCCACGTTTCATATATCCTAGAAGACACATTCAAACCTCAAAAACAAAGAATTCAATGCTAGTATAATACAAGCAGCAGGTCCCCAACCCAAGTTAATTGACTCTTAAGTTGATGAGACCAGAGATATTTGTGTCCTAATTATCAAATAAGAAAAGAAATACTTCATCAATAAAATTACTGTACTGAAATATGCTGTAAAATATATGTGCTGCATTTAAAAACATACACTGGAAATTGCAATATGAGGTGACATCAATGGAAGATCAAATGACCAAGAGCTCAATGGGCTTTTAAAACTGGATCTAATCGTTCTATCAATATTACCTGTGAGGAGCTGCTTGCTTTAATTTTTGTTGTGCGAAGTTGATTGAGAGCATGAATATCATTGGAGTGCGACGAGATAAATTTTCCATGTGATGAATCTTGTGGATTTGCATGAAAATGGTCATAGAATTGTTCAAACAAGGAATAGAGCTCCTCCGATGAGTTCTGTTGACAATTTATAAACATTAACTCAGCACACTGAGAAGGTATACCGCATCGTGTAAATCTGTTTCCATGGCCATAAAAGTACCTGGTAAAGCGAAATGATATCTGTTGTCTCCATGTTATACACAGCAAAGAATGCTAAGTTTTGATCAGTGCTTCGAGAAACCTAGAGATATTGAAAAAGCATTTGCGGTTACAATTAGATGACAATGAAGGTATGCAACATCGATACTGCCAAAAAAGAAGACTTACCCCTCCATCCACACTACCAAACTTGATGAATAGGTGATGTCGATCCAAAAACTGTACCTGATCAACTAACATGCTGTAAGCACCTTTGGAAAATAATTTCTTCAGAGAAAATAGTCTGTTTAACAAATGACACAGGCCCTGACATCAAGCTCATGCTATTGCTAAGAGCTAGCCAGCTGAGCTAAAAAATAACTACAGTAAGTGCCAGTAAAGAATTACAGATCTTTTCAACTAACCAGAAAACGGAAAGATAGGACAATGCAAATGGTTAAACAAGGGCTAAATTCAGTAATAAAAATCTTAGTGGCCTAATCGCTCTGGATCCATCAGAATCGTTTTGTTTTTATGGACTTCAACCTAACCTGAATGGCCTTCTTATTGACTTGCATGCACCAACCAATTCAACCAGAAGCTTAAGCTGATAGGAAAAGGTGGTCAATTCACTTATACTCCAAGACTCCCCCTCACGTGCAGGCTCCCTCAGGCCACATACATGGATATTGGAGTGGGCTGCAATTATTTTATTTAATCGTACCCGCCAGAATTCGAACTCAAGACCTCTGGCACTGATACCATATTGAGTTTCATGCACTAACCAATTCAACCCAAAAGCTTAACCTGATAGGGAAAGGTGGGTAATTCACCTATACTCACACTTATGTCTACTATTAGGGAGCTGCACATGTGGGATACGGCTAGGGTTCGAGGAATTGCTTACCTCCTCGCCTTGCTACCTAATGGTTTTTCCTGGTCAAGTTCATTTTCCTGTTGTGTGTGCGTGTGGGTTGGGGGGAGGGGGGGTTGTATTCAGGTTTTTCCAAAACCTGTGGACTGGGTGTTTCATCCTTATTTCTTCTTAACATATTGATACGCAGCTCTCGTGCGTGTACAAGAAAAAAGATAATGTTAAAACAAAAACAGAAGAATATGATGTTGGTAGTACCTTCCATATGATAAGATCAACATAGTCTTGGAACTGAAAATAGAACTTCTTCTTGAGATGCTGGACCCTCTGCAAGCAAATACAATACTTCAACGTTCAACCAAGAGAAAACATTTTCACTTTAACAAAACATGTTACAAAGGCATTAATATCACAAATGATGGATTAAGTAAATGTTATCGTCCCAAGTCTCAACATTCTAAACGAACTCACAATCACTATGCCAACAAGGTTATATAAAGTAGTCAACTTTAAAATAAGATGTACCTTTCTTGAATGATTTCAATAATGAGATTAATCCAAAGCGTATATGAAAATGACAATTGCAAAACTGCCCCCATTTTGATCTCTAACTGGACGTTTGCCCTCCTTTTTTCATCTTTGCATCGTTGCCCTTGTTTTTTGATTCTGAATGGTCGGGTTGCCCCTGCTCTGTGAAATCGAGTTCACGGTGTGAAGTCAGAACACAAAAGGCGATTGTACCCTTGGGACATGGGTGTGCAGCAAACCAAATCAATACAACGCATAGCACCACCACCTAACAGAAAATTAATCTTGCTGGTCGTCTTCCTCCTCTCCGAGCGCCTCAGCCCGCTGACCGTCGCTCAAAAATACAGCATCCTCCATTGCTGGCAGGCAGCTCCCACCATCTGTCGCAACCACATTCACTTCCACAGCCTCCGTCGGCACTGCTCACCTCCTCCCACTCGCACCGCGTTACTCGCTACTCGTGCGCCGGGAACCACAGCTGCCGAAGCTACTCGCCTCCCGCTGCTCGAGAGTGGGCAATCGAGCATCTCCGCAGGGAGGACAAAGTTGATCTGCCTAGAGCGGAGCAGCTCATCAGCACCAAGCGCAGGCACGTAGGTGTCGAAGTAGAGCACGTCGAAGTTGTACATGACGGGTCGGGTGCCGCTGCCCGACGCATTGTCGCGTATGGCAAGCACGTCAGAGGTAGAGACATGGAAGGACGCCGGCATAAACTCCCTCAGCGCTCTGTCTACCGTGACGACCAGGACCGGCGCCGGCTCCTGGAGCTGCACGTCACTCACCACCCGTGCCGGAAGCTGTGGCCCCCCGTGCCAGCTGCTGCCCGGTGCCGCCACTTGCGCTTGCTCGCCGCCCGCGCTTGCTCGCCGGTGCTGCTCGCCTCCCAGGCTGCGCTCTGCCGACGCTACTCGCTTCCGACCGCGCGTAGGCGCCGCCACCGGTGAGAGAGTGGTCACGGGATGGGAGGTGAGGGAGGGAGATATGTTCTGGATAAGGTGTTAGTGTAAATGTGTGTGGCCATAGGGCATGTGTATATGGTCTATCTAGAGGCCTATGTATAGCTACTATATTACCCACCCTTCTAGGGTTGGAAGAATAACACAGGAATCATTATTCTCTAACATGGTATCAGCTAGGTTTTCTTCTCTCCTCTCTCTCCTCACCTAGCAGCCGCCGCCGCCTGCTATAGCCGACCGACCGCCGGTGTTGCCGCACCTCTCCTCCAGGCCGCCGGCGCAGCTACCCTCCCTCTCCTCTGCTCTGGGTGTGCCTCGTGACGCCGCCGCCGCCGCTGCAGCCCTTGGCGCGGGCGCGACCCTGCCCACGGGCCCTGTGCCATCGCCGCCCCCACCTCCGTCCTCACCCCCTGGCCTCGCCGCTCCAGTCGATGCCCTAGGCGCGGGGTACGCGCGCGACCAGGCGCCGCCACTACCGGTGACAGGCGACTTACTCCCGGCGGGATTCGCCGCTCCCGCCCCTCTCACGGCTGGTTGCGCCACCTTCGCCTTCCCCGTGCGCGCGCGCCCTCGAGCCGCTACTGCCAACCATGGGCGGCCCAATCCCGACGGGACACTACGCCTCCGCCCAGGCCGACCCGACGCCGCTTGCCATGTGCGCGGCCTCCTCCACCAACTGGCTGCTACAGCAGCTCTGCAGCGCCTCCGCGCAGAGCTCGGCCACATGCGCGCCACATCTGCAGCTACCGGCTGCATCGTCGCATTTGTCAGTTGCAGCACTGCTGCACTCATAGCAGCCGCTCCCGTCCCACCGCGGCACGCCTCTTCTCCCTAGCGAGCTAACTCCCGGTGCGCGGGTCTCCGTGGTGGCTTTTCTCTGCCTGAACATCCCACCGCCGCCACTGGACTTCCCGCCGTGGCCGCCGGCCCGGGTGCGACCACAGCCGCCGCCGCCGCTGCCCTCGCGGCCGCCTTGGCCGAGGCGTTTGTGGATTCTGAGGCGTTTGTGTTCGGTTTTGTTTGTGGGGATCATGGATAGATGTCTTGTGCATCTTTGTGCTTGATCTTGACCCCTCAAACGCCGGATTTGGCCTCCGATTCGAGGATTTCGGTTTGAAACCTAACTTGTGCTTGAGCTCTTGTCAATTCCCGACGATTTAGTTGGTTTGAGGCCTCAAGTTTTTGGGCATAGCATCCCCTAGGGACGCTTCAAATCTTCCCAAAATCTTGTCTCAATCCGTGCAGCTGCTTGGGAGATCCATGGATGGATAGGAGAGGTTGACACTCGTTTTCCCAGTTCTGCTCGTGCTCTGTGAGCAGGACGGACGGTCCGTCCTAGGGGCGTGGACGGTCCGTGGGTCGCAGTGTTCATCTCGTGTTCGTCGTGTTCTTGAGCACGAGGCGTTCGGTCGGTTGAGCTGTTGGGCTTTGGTTGCAAGGGGTTCGACGGACGATCCGTGTTCAAGTGACGGACGGTCCGTGAGTGCTGATCGGACAGTCCGTATTGATCGGGGTGTTTCTGGAGGTTCTGTCTGCTAAATATTGACGGTCCGTCCTCGCTTCACGGACGGTCCGCCAGTAGCCACGGACAGTCCAAGCCTCCCATACGGACGGTCCGTCCTGGCCAGGCAGATTTGTCTTAGTCCTTCGCTCTTTGAGTTGTGCTTCCGCTTTGCAACTTGCTTGGACTTGTTCCTAGGGTTGGTAGGTCTGTTGTGACTACGTGACCTTGGCAAGTTCGTGTGGGAATCCTTGGAGTTGATTTTGGGACTCAGGCTGTGTTTCTTCGGAAATTTTTTATCAGCTCTCATTCACTCCCCCCCTCTGGTCGTCTAATCGGTCCTTCACTCCTCCTTCACCAGCGACAGTATGCCCTTGATATTCTGGAGCGAGCTGGGATGACTGATTGCAAGCCTTGCTCCACTCCAGTTGACACTCAGACGAAGCTTTCTGCTACTCTGGGTGATCCTGTCGCTGATCCTACTACATACCGTAGTCTTGCGGGAGCCTTGCAATACCTCACTTTCACCAAGCCGGACCTTACCTATGTTGTTCAGCAGATCTGCCTTCATATGAATTATCCACGGGAGTCACATCTTGCTGCGCTAAAGCGACTCCTCCGCTATGTCTGTGGCACGGTTGACCTCGCCCTGGTCCTTCACCGCTCCTCCCCTGCTGAGCTGGTTGTCTATACCGACGCTGACTAGGCTGGTTGTCCGGACACCCGCCGCTCCACCTCAGGCTATGCCGTCTTCCTCGGCGGCAACCTGATCTCCTGGTCGTCCAAGCGACAGCCGGTTGTCTCCCGCTCGAGTGCTGAGGCGGAGTACCGAGTTGTTGCTAACGGCATGGCTGAGGCGTCATAGCTTCGGCAGCTCTTGGCTGAGCTTCACAGCCCGCTCGCCAAGAGCACGCTCGTCTACTGCGACAACATCAGCGTCGTGTACCTCTCCACCAACTCAGTTCAGCATCAGCGGATGAAGCATGTGTAGATTGACTTGCACTTCGTTCGCGACCGGGTCGCTATCGGCGATGTTCAGGTTCTCCATGTCCCGACCACCTCCCAGTTTGCCGACATCTTCACCAAGGGTCTATCCTCCTCGACGTTCTCAGAGTTTCGCTCCAGCCTCAACGTAGCCAGTGGCTGCGGGGGGCCTTGTGTGAGTTTCTTTGTTGTCCAGTCTTGTTGTACTCCGCTGCGCCGGTAGTCCAGACTGCGAGGGGGTGTGAGTGTATATGTGTATGGCCCATAGGGCATGTGTATATGGCCCATCTTGAGGCCCATGTATAGCTACTATATTGCCCACCCTTCTAGGGTTGGAAGAATAACACATGAATCATTATTCTCTAACATAAGGTTCTGGTCATTAGGCAAGGGTAACAATGTAATTTTCCATCATTTTCTCCTTTCCGTTCGTTTTTTTTTCTTTTTCCTATCTCCTTTCAGTTCACGGTGTTGGGAAACAAGGGCAAACGGACAATCCCAATTCAGAAAACAAGGGCAACGTTGCAAAGATGAAAAAAAGAGGGCAATCGTGCAGTTAAGAGATCAAAATGGGGGTAGTTTTGCAATTGTCCCTAAGTTCAAATACTGCTGGAAAATGATTCAAATAAGATAGTAGCCTAACCAAAGTCTGATCTGGAACTTCATTCCATGTCTTGCGAAAAATATGCGACAACAACCGTTGCTTGATGCCAGGAAGAAAAGAACCTCCAAAACCAGTCTGCAGCAATTAAATTCATTAAAAAATCATAGCTAATTTTTCTCATCCAGATATATCATGTACAACAGTACAATTTCAACACTAGAAAATAACAATCAAATATTTCAGCATCGCAAAAATCATATCATACAGTGATACAAAATGCAAGCTTTCCAATCAGAACCGAAAAATACATGCTACGGGCAACTTATTTTAATAAAATAACAATTATTAGAAAACTTGTCAAAAAAACAATTATTAGAAAACAAGATCTGTGGAAAAGAGTGAATTAAGTCGCAAGAGTGTATCATACAGTACTAAATAACAGAAAACTATTGTAATATTAAGGTTGTGGATATTTATAAATTATTTAAAGGATATAAGTTATGGGCAACAATTTTACATAGAGCATTAATAAAAAATAAACTGAACCATCAAAATCCATACATGTTACATAGATAGAGAATGCTATAAGCTCACATCATTGTCAATTAGACACCATATTATCTGAAGTCAAATTGATGTATATTGAAACCATTCTCACACAAAAGATAAAATTTTGTTTGATACTTGTTAAATCATGTTCGCAGTTTACACCCTTTTTTTTACAGAAACGGCAGGGGAGGCCCCTATCTGTATTTTTTACACCCTTTGATACATAGTTTGAAGAACAATCAAAGTAACTATCTGCCCTCACGATACATTGTGTGGCATGAATTCTGGAAAGTTCTTTTGCAACCCATGCTGCTACCAACATATACATTTCTTTAGTATTTAGTCAATATCTCGTGACCTATCAAAATAGAACAGGTGAGTGTTATGAACTTCTTTTATGGCAAACACTTTGGTTGCCACAGGAAGAAGGAGCAGCAGCAGGTGCCAACAGCTTCAGCTGATCAGGCGCCTGGTTTGTTAGCAGGAGTACAGCATCAGGATTTGGTTGTTAGTGGATTAGCTCGGTTTGTTAGTGCTGGCATTATATAAGCCGGCGGAGTATTAGTTTGAGGGTTAAGCAAGGATTAAGTTTTGTTAGGACTCAGAGCCTCCGCAGGGAGAGCGAATTAACACCCCTGTACCTTGCCATTGCTATAGATCAATAAAGCTGTCATCCTGCCATATCAGGTGGTAAGTAAAGCTTGGCATCTGCTTTCCTCCTGCAATCAATCATATCATCTAGCAAAAATACCATTTCTCACACATTGCTGTCCAAATATGACAAACCAGTACTTAAGCAAGTGGCACTTGTACTTCCAAACTGGTACTGCAAAATACAGCACCTTTTTCATCCTTTCTGATGTGTCAATGGCAATAAACAAATTATTCTGAGTTGGTAATATAAAGGACAAAAGCTTCTAGTGTCATTTCTAATTTTCAAGTATCTCTAATACAAATAAAGAATCCAAATTCAGTGTTGCAATAATTCATACACAATAAAACAATAACAGACAAAATTCCCAGGCAATCACTATGTATGTGGTTAATATGCAGACAGACTAGGGCAGGTACCAACGGGCAGACCACCTCATAACCTACCCCCTCTTTCAAAAGTTCTAGCTGTGTGTTATGTCAAACTTCTCTATTTGCGAAGTTTAAACAAAAATGTGCACAAGCATCTACAATATCAAGTTTGTTTCATTAATTCCACCAGAAATAGGTCTTATGCTGCATTTATTTGCTATATTGTAAATGTTAACATGTTTTTATATAAATTTGGTCAAAGTTAGATAAGTATGACTCATAACAAAACTAAAACCTCAAAACATTTTGCATTGGAGGGATTGATAATTTGGATCAGTATGACTCGGAACAAAACAAAACCTCTCAACATTTTGCAATGGAGGGAGTGCAATGATAATTTGGATCAGTATTACAATGATACCGTCAAATAGATTAAGGTGGATATTTGATGAGCGATGACCATGCAAAACATTGTAGACATGTCCTGACTGATATATTAATAATAGTATGTATGGACCATTCAACGTGAGCACTTTATACGTATGGCAAAAAAAACCTTAATAAAAAATGTTTTCAATAAATGAAGTTTTTTATTAAATTCAAGGGCATTACATCGAGTTGATACAATGTCTTGAAATAAAGTAAGTAAAATACAACAAATAGCAGTACTGAGATTTGAAAATACCTGAACATGTGAGTGAAGAAATAGCTCATCATCTTCCCGGCAGAAAGCGCCAATTCTGCGCACCTCAACAAGGTTGCCTGAATCTCGGATCTGTAGGATATGTATTGTTTGATATCTCAGAGAAACAATACAAAGCAGGTCCTCATACAAGTAAGCACCAATACTATGTGCCAGATTGATAAAATCATTGCAGAACGCCTTTTCATCCAGTATCACACCATCTTCTAGCCTAGTAACACAAATACAGATGTCCTAATCCACCCAAATGATGGAAACAGTGGTTACAAAATATATTGTAATTGACCAAAAAAAAATGCATTCCTCCTGAGACAAGACCTACCTCACAAGATAGAAAGTTATTTTCTCAATTGATGGCACGCCATGTATTGCACCCTCAGTGGCAGTTGAATCATTACTTTGTGCAGTTGATGTTGCAAATAGGCCAAATTGATGGCACTCCATGTACAGGAAAAAGTCCTTGCAAATGTACTCATTGCTGGATGCAAGCGGAATTGAATAGAGCTGCTTAAAGAAGCTATCAAACTTCTTTGCTTTTGGTGGAAGATCATAAGAATCACATTCTTCATTGCATGAATATGTGAACCAGATGGGACGGTATACAATCAAATCTTGGTGATTTCGGCTAAAGGCCACAAGATATTTCCCATCATCAGTGAACTTGCGAAATGAATAGTCTGGGCAATCAATGTCATAAATAGTGTAGCTTGGAACCAAATTCTCATAGAACTGTCTAATAGTGTTAACCTGTCAGAGGTATGGAATGAACATAAGGCAGCTTAGAACTCCTTACATGATCAGAGAACAATTGGAATTTAATTTGAATATAATTTAAGTTTGAACACAAAAGAGCATGCTTTCACCAATAATCATGTGTTGCTACAACATTCACCAAGGCAAAAGGCTATGTGAAAGTATTTCCAGAATATTCCGAAGCAAGCATGAGCTGTGCGTACATAATGAAAACATATGATATAAATCGCATTGGTCCAGAGTCTTCCTCTTTCACTTTTCATCATCTAACCTAAATATAGAAGACCACAAATATAAAAAAACATTACAGAATATTATTTTGAGATATTTTAAGGCTTCAAAACTAAATGATTGTTCAGTTATTTGTTGTAGAACATAATGTTTTTCAGATCCTATATGCTCTAATAAAAAAAAGTAGTCAATGTGGAATGCTATATCATTGTTCCAGACTTCCAATGTCAAGTTGGGCACTATATTACAATCATTTTCCATTTGTTAACACAAACTATAAAGCTAAAAGAAATACACAATGATGTCTATTGACAAGGTACTCTCAAATAACAATTGATCTATTAATGTATGATCTGAATAATCCAAGCTAACCCACGCTTGATTTAGCTTTGGCTATTTTCCAGCACTTAAGCACTCTTTGCAAGTATGATGGTCATAGCTCACTAGGTCATTATGTATGTTATCATCTTGAGCTTCCATGTCCTACTGCATAGAGATCACCATAGCAACCCTAGCAAGCCCAAAAAGGCACAACCCTAGATCACATTAGCGGGTGGCTTGGGGTCCTGCTGCAGCAGCGGCTTCAACAGGTCGGCTTGAGGCTGCTTAGGGCCATGCAGTGGCAAAGGAGGCAGAGCTCCTGACAGCAAACTTAGCATGCACGGCGGGGACGCCCGTGGTGTGTGCGGTGATGTATGGAGAGACTGTGAGGACGCCTGTGTTAGTCACCAATGCCAAACAGGAGGTTTGCAGACATGGTGGTGCACTGCCAATGCCTGCTGGTATCAATGGCGTACAATGTGTGCATGTGGTGTTGTGCTGATTGGACGTTGGGGCACGGAATCTATTGGTCGTGGCTGGGTCATGCTCCTATCGTTCTCTCGTGGGTTGGTCTGTTGAGGTCGAGGCGAAAGCCTGGACGGTGACGTTTGTTAGTGTATATGTGTGTGGCCCATATGACTTGTGTATATAGTCCATCTAGAGGTCCATGTACAGCTAACTATATACCCAACCTTTTAGGGTTGGAGGAATACATTGAATCATTTCCTCCTACATGGTATCAGTGGATTAGATTTTCTCCTTCCTCACCTCTGCTGCCGCGCCGCCGCCATCCATGGCAAGCTGGCTGCCAACGCCCTTCTCCTCTCCCTTCCCTCCTCTCTCCGGGCCCGCGTCTCCGTGCCTGTCGGTGGCCGCGGCTCCCGCGCCAGTCGCGTCTTCGCGAGCCGCCCCCGCGCCCGCCGGAGGCGTGCCACGCCGGACCGTGCTGGCGGCCTCCTCCCGCTCGCGTCGCGGCCCGCGGCCACCGCCTCCGCGCGGCCCTCCTCACGTGCTCCCACCGGCCCGCTCGCGCACCCCTCTTCTGCTTCCGTCGTCGGGTCTACGCAAGCGCCACGGGCGCCCCCTCCTCTACTCCGGCTCGAACCGTCGCCGCCAAGGGCGCCCTTCCTCCGCTCTCCTCTGTTACCGCCGCGCCTCTTGAAATTGGGATGCCCAATTGACCGTTGCTGAGCAGCACATCAATTCCAAGCTGTGGCCCGACATCCTCCGTATCCACAGCAAATCACCTCCCCATCCAGTGAATTAATTAATCTAGGAAGCCAAATTTTTGCCGTTGAATCATGGAACTGAGCTCTTGCTGCTGAAAACATTCCATTTGGGCGGGGAGTGCTGGTGTGCTGCTGTGAATCAGCAGAATCGAGTTGTTGTTGTTACCACATCCTCTGCTCGCCACCTCGACAACAATGCTCGCCTTGCCATGGTCGTCGAATCCGCGACCTGCACTACCAAGGAGATAGCGGATTAGGCCGGGATTTCGAGTTTGCCAACACATCACCCAAGGCGCCACTAACATCCTAGGCATCACGGCCACCACGCTACTACACTACCTCTATCCCTGTTCCTCCGTTGCGCACCTTCCCGTGCCGCCATCTGTGGTTGCCCGACTTCCCACACCGCCATCTCCGCCCCCGCCCGAGTTGCTCGCGTCGCCCCATCCCCAGCTTCACTCAGTCCAGGAACTGGCCTCATCCCTCCCTCTCCTTAACACCTCATGCTAGGGTGATGCCCGCTCGTTGAAGCCGTCGCCGCACCGAAACCGAAGGATCGGCCACCATGGCCGCGTCCATTTGCCTCTTACCAAGCCCGCCGAATCACGCCAATGCCACGAGGAGCTTCGCGACATCGAGCTGCACGCCCGGGTGAGGAAGGAGCTAGGAGGATGGCAGTCGAGGGCGCAGACCTAGGAGGGAGCATACCACGAGTGGCAGCTCAAGTGCGGGAGGGACAAAGCAGGAGAAGTGAGCAAAAGAAGATGGAGTTGAGAGACTGACATGCAGGCCCCACAACGTCTAGGTGTCATTCTTGTCCAACGTGTCACACCAAGTAAGCAAAACCAGGTACCAAAACCATCTTGGCGGTTGGATGAATGGTTTTCGATAGTTCAAGGTGTAAGAAATCCAGTTTTATAGGTTAGGGGTGAAGTAAGCCACCATCTCTAACTTGTGGGGTTATGTAGACTTTTCATTCATTGATACAGAAGAAAAAATACATGTCCCTAGGAGACCATAACTAGGTAATAGAAAAAACAAAATGTCACGAGAAACAAACCGGTGGGGTTGAATTGGAGCATCAACACACGCCGAACTCAACTCAACTTAAAGGACTCAAGATGGTCGAATCGGGACATCAATGCATGTCGCGCAACTCATCTCCACGAGTCAACTCTGCCCAAAGGATTGGGACAATGACACGGACCTCAAAAAAGACTCAACCTAGTCGAACTAGGACATCAACACAAAACCAAAGCATTGCTGCTACGCCTACCAACCATCTTCCGCTCATATAGTCGCCCTAACCTCAAAGCGCAGCCCCACGCCGATAAGAAAGAAACTGCACCGCACCGAGCCTCATATAGTCGCCCTAACCTCAAGGCGCAGCCCCACGCCGATAAGAAAGAAACTGCACCGCACCGAGAGGGCCACCACCAAGTGGGACCCATCACCGTAGTGCTGCTATAACACCACCAGATCCAAACCTCTCACAGGCTGCCTCGCATTCGCCATCACGAAAACACAAACGCGCGAAGGGCCTTGCCACACCCACCATTAGACTACACCTTGCTCTCGTCGCCTCGAAGAAGACACCGCACGCGGGGTCCTCGCCACGTCTACCACAATACTCCATGTCACATATCCATTTATTATGTCGACATCAGATTGAAGAGCGATGATGCCTCGTTTCCAAGATCACCATCAAACAACAAAACCACCACCGCAGGTCGACATCATCTCGTTGCTCGACCCGTGCACATAACCTCTGCCACCATCCCAAAGAAGTCGTTTGTGCCGTCTTCCGACGACGTATCGCACTAGAGTCGTCAAGCAAGGCAGAGCAACCCACTACAAGCCTAGTCATCATCCCAAGATGTTGATTGCTATAAACGTCGTCCTCCGACGCAGTCCTACGCTGCATTGAGGGCTACCAAGAAGTGTAAGCTGCCACGGTCCGCTGCAAGCAGACAAAAACAACACCCATGTGACAACCCCTGACTGCCGCCATAATAGTGATTGCCTTCACGCGAGTTCGACAACCACCATACTACACCAAGCCGCGTCCGCCACCGACTGTAGCTTCTCATGACCATTACATTATCAAGACCGAGATGGGTCTCAGAGGCAATGCCTCCAAGGAGGTGATGGTGCCCTCTTCGCCAACCCCTGTTGATGTCGCCATCCATCCTAGCCATTGCTCGAGAAGGTGGCCACGCCATTCACTAAGGTTGTTGAAGCCTTGTGCGTCGTCGACCTATGACGATCGACGCCCGCACAGTAGGCCACAGTCACCGCTCCCCCACTCCCTGGGAGCCCATCGTTTGGGATTGCGGTCCGCCCCTTGCATAGCCACGACCCGTTGGCAGTTGCTATCGCCTCCGCACACAAGCGTCCTAACACCACACGTACAGTGCCCTCACGCGGTCCCCTTGATGTTGCCCGTGTAGCAGCCGCACTGCACAGGGGGGCACCATCCCGTGTGGGGGAAGCCACTGCCACAGTGCCTGGAGACCAATCCGGTGTCCACCGTGGACACCGGATCCGATCGCAGAGGCCCCCAATCCAACCACGACAGCACTTTCGCAAGCCGCCCCACGGCAGCTCCCTCTGTCCACTATGGTGGTCGTGCCCACCGAAAGATGGAGAAGCAGGCCGCCGCAGCCGTCCTCGCAAGCCGCTCGGACTTCCAGCAGCGGGCTCAGGTGGTGGCATGACAATGGGGAGAGGAAGGGGCGGTAGAGGGGTTGTTGTTCGCCCATGTGCTCTTGGCCTATAAATATGAGGGGATGGGGTAAGAAATGAGACACACTACACCACTTCACCCAAGGATGAGTGCTTCCCTTCAAAGGAGAGGCCTCTCCTTGGTAGATTAGAGAGTAGGGAGAGTGAGAGAGAGTTGTATTTGTATAGATGCTTTTTCTTCAATTAGAGTAAAGTAAGTATTTCAGCATTTCCTATTTAGACTAAAGTAGCATTCATGCATAGGTGATATGTTCTTGTGTTCTTCGCTTGTTCTTGATTTAGAGGTCTATGTTCTTCGCGAACACAACCTTTCGATCTTGTAGCATAGGTTCACATGTGCTCATATCTGTTTGTATGCATGTTCGTCATTTAGACTAAAGTGGATATGCTTGCATGCTCTGATTAGAATAAAGTGTGTTCTTGATTCCTTTCTAATAGTTTATGCTAGGTTGCATGAGTAGCCTTTTTCCTCTGCTAGTGCGTAGATCCTGGGTATATGCGTTCGTCTGCTGCAAGTCGTTCGTGTACGTTGGAAGCATAGTACGGGACCGAGTGCTCTCTCGTATGCCTTTAGCATAAGCTAGTAGTACCTATAGTGAGTGAGATCAGTTCTCTTCCGTGGTCATAGTTCTATCAGTACAGGGTGCCGTAGTCCATTGGCTACGGCAGTAACCACAGCGTGGACATTGTGACACGCTACCGGTTACCATCCGTTCGGCTTATCCCAAGGTTAGGTAGAGGCAGTCCAGGAGGTGGTGACAGCCCTTCTGGCCCTCGTTGATCCTCCACAGCTGGATATAGTCAGAGCTCCGTTCCACATAGATCCGCATACCGGAGTCACCTGTTTAGTCAGGGCTACCGGTATCCTGAGCCAAGTTCTATCTAGAGATCGACCTTTAATCTCATCTATAGTGCTATCTTTAGGAATCCTCTCTATCCTTACCTCTTATCTGGGTGTGTCCTTGGACCGAGTATACGATGTTAGTACACACACGTTCCCTTGGATTCGATACCCTTGGAATACTTTGAGGTGAAAGCTACAACGGTATCTGTGCGCTTGCGGATTTATTTCGTATGTCGCTAAAATACCCAACAAGCTTTCTGGAGCCGTTGTCGGGGAACAGTTGGTGTATCTATCTTCGTACCCAGTGGTCCTCGTATCTTTTGTTTTTCTTTTATTCTACCTTTTCCCCCGTTACCCATGGGGAGGCCATCCTTTCACGGCCTCTCCACCACATCCAATGAGTTCACTGATCCATCAACTTCTTCATCCAACCATGAACTCAACCCCGCCCTTATAGCCATGGTTCGGAGTCACACCTTCTCTGGAGAAATTAATGAAGAACCTTACGACCATTTGCAAGAATTCGAGGATATGTGTTCATTCTTGGTTATCCCAGGAATGACGCAGGAAACCGTGAGATGGAAGTTGTTTCATTTCTCTCTCATAGGGATAGTGAAACAATGGTACATCCGTTCGGTAGGGAGCATGAGCGGTGATTGGGAGAAACTACGAGTTAACTTTTGTTCCTCGTTTTCCCTCCGGAAACGCATAAATTCTCTACCGATGGACATCCTCGATTTTGAGCAACTAGAGAAGGAATCCCTTGGTGCAGCGTGGGCAAGATTTTTACGCCTCCTGGCAATTTACCCACACTTGTCTATACCTGAGGGTGTATATTTGTACATCTTTCTCTCGTGTCTAGACATGAAGTCTGCCCGGGAGCTTGACATCATCGCTGGGGGCTCGTTTGAAGACAAGACAACAAAGGAAGGAAGGGAAATCCTAGATACTCTCTCAGAAGACTCTTTCTTACCTACCGACTATACGAAGTTAGTACACACACGTTCCCTTGGATTCGATACCCTTGGAATACTCTGAGGTGAAAGCTACAACGGTATCCGTGCGCTTGCGGATTTATTTCGTGTGTCGCTAAAATACCCAACAGTGAGAACCCAAGGTATCGAATCCGTGGAACAATGTGCAACGCAAGGATTCAATCTAGTAAGGCAAGGAAACTCTTTCTTTTGTAGAACGAAGTTGCATCTAATCTAAGAGATCCTCAAGAAAACACATCTTATCTAATCTAATCTAATCTAATCTACTAAACTCAAGTGGTAGCAAGAGAAAGCAAAGAGATAACCGATCTAGAGAGTCTAGATCATGCTTATGTTGTAACTCTAAACAAGATAGATGAAGATAGAAAAGTGAATCTCATTAAAAGCATCTTTAAACCGTGGCCTCCGATCCGATTTCGAAGACGCCCGCCTTTTGGAGCCACCGTCCTGTCACAACGCACTCCTATTCGTGCGGGTTAGCCTAGGGCGAGTTCGAGAAGAACAAGTTGAAAACACTTGGTCCGTCCGGTATGCACATCTAGCCACCGCGGCTACAAGAGCACCCTATGCAATCTATCTTAAGTATAGATTGGGGAAGAAGCAAAACCAAGGGAGAACAAAATCATCGAGAAGGCACTTGATCGCTAGAAATCGGATTCACTTAAAGACTTCACCATAAATGATTACATGAACAAGATCACCACCGGGATCCTACCTCGATCTTGATCCTTGCTCTGGAGCTCCGACGTGGTCTTCCATGTAAGGTTCCCACGTCAGCTAGGGAAACCCTAAACAACTAGCACGACCCTCCTCTCCGAGATGGTGTCGCTCTAGCTTCTCTACTCCTCGGCGGCGGATGACGAATGAATTGATGCGCGGCTCTTGGCAGGGGGGCTATAAATAGTTCGAGGAGCAGCTAGGTCAAAGGGGGCGCCGAACGGGGCCCAGAATGGGCTGGGCTGACCATCCTGGGCCCAATCTGGCCCGGTTCGGCCCCAGCTTCCTCCCCATGGCTTCTCGCGTCTTCTAGAACTTTCCCCCTTCTGCATGTGGGTCCTTGACGTTAGTTTCTCCTTGGTTTGGATAGAGCTCCTTGTCGTGCAAGCTTCAGCATTTTCTGTCCAAGTCCTCGGAGTTTTGTGCCTTCACGGTTCGGTCCTTGGGCCACTTGGAGTCATGTTCACTTCGTGCCTTGACTTGTACCGGGCTTCATGATCTTCTCACAAAGTGCTTGATGAACTTTCCCGGGAAGTCTCCCTTTTAGCGTTAAAACCCTGCGTAAACAATAAACTCCAAAAACCACATGCGAATGCGAACTTGACATATCATGAGGGTTAGGATCGTTAGTTTGGATATTAAATCAATGCTAACACCGAAGGTAAACTCATGGCTAGGTTGACGGAAATTCACCGTCAACATTGGCCATGCCATGGGCATGTGTCCGTCCACCAGAGCATAGGATGCAAAATTGTAGAAGCTTAGAGTTACAAGAACGAAGTCACTAGGGAGGTCTTCCGAACTGGCGAAGGCGACGGTGGAGCCGCAGGAAGGTCCAGAGACTTGACGAAGATGACACCGATGGAACCCAGGGAGGTCCGCCGACCTGAAGCAGGCGACGACGGAGACGCCTGGAGGCCTAGCGACCTGATGAAGGTGATGATGGAGACACAGGGAGGTCCAGAGACCTGACGAAGATGACGCCGACAGAGCCCAGGGAGGTTCGCCCACCTGAAGCAGGTGACGACGGAGACGCCTGGAGGTCTAGCGACCTGAATCCGGTGACGATAGAGCCATAGGGAGATCCGCTGACCTCAATCCAACGACGACGGAGCCACCCAAGGTAGGTTCGCCAAAGGCGACGCCGGAGCTGGAGAGAGGTCTAGCGACCTGACTAAGGCGATGCCAGAGCAAAGAGCTGGTCCTGTAAAATAAAATAAACACCAGGTTGGTGTACCAATCTATCGAATGTAAATATGATGAAAACTTAGCCTGAGCTAAACAAGTAAATGTTGAGTAATGTTTGCCGGAGCAGAACATTCTTGTGCTATGTTTTTGTTTGAAAAAAGGGCATTCCACTTATCGTGCCAGACATGCATTATGCGGACTCAAAAGCTCTAAAGCTGCAAAGTGTTTCACACCGCTAACCACTGCTCACGGAGAGGACGGCTTACCGACCACACGGCTCCGCAGGGAGGCTTACGTGTAGCCAGCGCGCGTGGTGGGGGGGGCTTGGACCCAGGTTTTGCCACCACACAACATCGAATACTCATAACGAGAGTCAAGCAGTTAAAGGAAGAACACACAGGAGGGATAGACCCCTCAGGTCTTGCGGCCCTTAGATTGGCATGGCCAAGCTCCCGATCGTGTCGAGGGAGAGGAGAACATAGCACAAGATAAAAAATTTGAACCCTCAGGTCTGGCGACCTACGTGTTGGCATTGCCAAGCCCCCGAGCATGTCGAGAGGGAGGGGTCGGAAGAACAGAAAAAAACATGTAGACCAGGTCTACGAAAGAAATTGAAGCCGAAAGATATTTAATTCTAGATAATACTTAGCTTGTGCGTGGAGCCGAGGTCGGGGCGTCACCGTCGGTGCGAGCTGGAGTTGTGTCGGGCTATTGAGACGTCGAGGAGGTCGATGATGTGACGAGGATGCGAGCTGGAGGTCGTGCCGAGCTGGAGTATTGAGTGGAGCTTGAGACGCCGAAGAGATTGGTAACAAGCCGATGGAGGTTTATAGCCTGGCGGCGCAGCAGGTCGGACTGATATTGTTGACCGTCTCGTCGAGGCCACGAGCGT
This sequence comes from Cenchrus fungigraminus, assembly GCA_036936925.1. Lineage (NCBI taxonomy): Eukaryota > Viridiplantae > Streptophyta > Magnoliopsida > Poales > Poaceae > Cenchrus > Cenchrus fungigraminus. Next base: position 55,322,798 of record CM072778.1, read on the forward strand.
TATGGTCATCGTCGCTGGTACAACTTTAGGAAGCCGGAGCCGTCGTCATGCATGTGCAGGAACGGACATGCATCACGTCATATTAGAAAAAAAGAAATAGATTAGTTTAACTTCCAGCCAAAACATTGGAGATCCGATTACTAAGTAAGGAAATAATAGAATAAGGAAAAATATTTCCTGGACATGTAGCTTCTGCCTGTAGATTGATTCTCCGAACGAATGCAAATGAGCCCGAGGGCCAACGGCGGCAGTGGAGCATGGTCGTTGCTAGACCTTCGGAGGTGTATCCTGATCCGTCCACCACGGAGGTGCAGGGCACACGATTCATGTTGGTGACGTCGTGTTGCATCTAGGGCACCGTACCGTGCCCAGAGGTCATCATGCCATAGATTGAATTTTGTCGATTCTTGGCGGGTGGGCGCAAAAAAATTTATGCGCTCCAACTGGAAAGCGAAGATGCCGACCTCGTGATTAGATCGGAGGGTGGTAGCGAGCAGGTCGCCACGGAGATATCCTTCGTGTCGTCGCTGAAGATGATTACCGGAGCGAACTGCCATCGCGTTGCACGAAGAGCTACCAATCACCCCTACCTGGCGTGCCAACTGTCAGAGCTTTAGATCTGAGCAGTCCACAGGGGGTTAGCCCCGGTGGTTTATTTGTTCGGCGGGGAGATCTAAGGCTAAGAACTTGAAGGTTACGCAAGAGCACACGGAACAATAGGGACACAACGAGTTTATACTGGTTCAGGCCTCCGGAGAGTAAAACCCTACGTCTAGTTCTTGGTGTTTATATTACAATTGAAGGTACAGGTGGTCCTCGGAAGGACGCCCTTGCCCGCCTTATATTGGCTGACGGACAAGGTCGGCGGACCCAGAGTCCAGGTCGGTTACAACATGGAAACCTATCTAAAGTAAGTTACAACATAATCCCGTGATCTTCGGACTGTCTGGCGGCGCAGCCGACGTCTTGTGTCTTGTCTTGCACGCCAGGTTACCCGAACGGATCGGATAAAATCGTCTGGGGAATCTTCTAGAAGGTCTTCGGGAGGTCGTGTGGGCCACAGATCAGGTCTGTTGGGCCCACTGTCAGGTCGGCGGGTCTTCCGGTGGGCCGGACCCACTTGTCGGGGACGGCCATGAGCCTGGTCGGTGGGGACCCAGGGGTCCCCATGTCTCACAACCACCACGACGCAGGCGTGGTAGGGGCATCCGGAGTAGGGAGCCGTAGCACGCCGTTGTACCCAACAACGGTGCCTCCCAGTCTTCCCCTCTGCCTTGGGCTGCCTCCACCCGCCGGCGCCTCCGCTGCCTCAGGCCGCCGCCACCCGACCTTCCCCTCCGCCCGGTCGCGCTGCGCTCGAGTTGCCGCCGCCGCTCAGCCTCCAGACCGTGCCCGCCTGAGGGCAGGACTAGCAAAACGTGGCGTCCAGCCAGACGGAGCCACTCTTTTCTGACTCCATCAAGGCAAAAAGAGCTCTAGAGAGTGCGTTTTGTGGGGCTCCGGAGTCGGAGCCGAGTGTGAAGCACTCGTTTGTCAGGACTCCGCCTGGAGCTGCCTCACGTCCCAACTATGGATGAAAGCGGTCGGGAAAACACTCAAACCATTACTGCACCTGTATTTTTTAGCCGGGAACGGGAGCGGGAAGGTCGAACGGGAAAACGAATTCGATCTTATGGGATATCGGAAGCGGAATATTACGATCGGGAACATGTCGATTACGATCGGGAATTGACATCACAAAACGGGAACATTGACACATGTAACCACTACTATCAGTTAGCTTGATACAACAATTGCAACCATGCATAATTCATCTGGAAACATATGAACCACGCACATATAACATCGTACGAATACAAGTATTCGATCACATGATGCAGCACATATCAGTACATCACATAGACATAGGCGCACTACACAGAGCCTTTAGTTCCCGTTCAAGACTTCTAGTGAAGCCTGACCAATAGTTCAGGTAGCCAACATGCAACAGTTAGAAAATCACAACACAAGTCCAAATTAAAACAACAAAAGTTTGAGAGAACTTTGCTGCTGTACCTTCGGCCGGTGCTTAGTAGCGAGCCTTAGAATCACCGCAGAGGGAAGCGCTGGTAGCGCGCAGAGAGGAACGCGACGAGCGTCCCGACGATGTCGCGGTTGGCGCCCTCCGCCCCGGTGTGGCCGCCTGGCTCCTAGGGGTAACAATGACAGTCTTGACGTCTTGCCGTTGAGGGGCTGGAGCCTGGAGCTTGGCTGCCTTGGTGGTGGCGGCCAGCGGCGTGTGAGATCTGAGAGAGAGAGCATGCGGCGGCTTCGAGTGAGAGAGAGCAACGGGGGAGGGTGCGGCCGTGCTTGGGGACGGGGGGAGTAAGGGTTCGCAGGTGGGCTGGGGCCAAGTCGAGTGCATCTAGTGTTGTGGGCTGGGCTAAAATGCTGATGGGGAGAAAAAAAAATTCCCGTGGGAATTTTCCCGGGTGAATACTCGTGAAAATGGTATGCAGTCGCGGAAATATGATATACAGTGCCGGTTGGGATGAGATTTTCGCGTCCCAACTCCTAACCCCAACCGGCGAGACCCCAATCCTGATGACTTCCCACTCGTGAGTCCGCCACTCCTCACGACCCCCCCACCCCCACCCACACGCTCCCCACGCCACTCCCGTCCCGTCCGCTTTCCAAAATTTCACCACCGCCACAAGCGAAGATCCCTCCCTTGTCCCTTCCCTTCCGTGCCCCCACAATCCCACCGCCGCATCTCCGAGAACCCCACGAGCTCCCCGCCCAGCGCAGACGTCCGATCCCTCCTTCCTCCCTACCTCCCCACCCTCCTGGCGCGTGCGATGCTGCAGCCGCGGAGGCGGCCACGCGCGGCGCGGTGACCGAGATGGTGCGCTTATTCTGCAGTGGTAACCTCACCTCCAGGCTCTTCGACCGCCAGCTCCTCTCCCCGCGCCCCGGCGCTGCCGTACGTTTCCTCATCCCGCTCCCCTGCCTTCATCTGCTTCTTGTTCAATTCATGTCGTGCCCGGTAGGATTGTGTGGATGTGGTCGGCGCGTCGAAGGCAGCCAAAGTGTGGCTCGCTTCCTTCCCTGGAGCGGGAGAACAGTGACTATGGTCTCGAGGGGATTAGCTGTACTATTTAGGGTTTGCCTCTTATGTGATTAGCTTTGGTTGCGCCTTTTTTTAATGACGAGGCGGAAGAGCTGCCGATTTTATAGTTCCCCAAAACTTTTGTGGAAAATTTTTGAGCCCTCCTATCAAGATCTGTTATGAGGACTAAACATAGATTAATTACAAAATTATAATTGCAAGAATGGATGGGAAATCGCGAGACTAATCCATTAAGCTTAATTAATCCATAATTAGAAATTGTTTACTTAGCACGACATTGTGTAATCATGACATAATTAGGTTCATTAGATTCGTGTCGAGCTTTGAGGTGGGGGTTATGGAATGAGTTTTGTTATTAATCCACATTTAATGCTCCTAATTAGTGTTCGTTCATTTGATGTGACGAGTGGATAGTGAAAATTTCGGGAACCAAACGGGCCGAATGGAACGGAATTACATGTTGATTTGATATATTTAATCCTCTCCAAGAGGCGCAGAGGAGTGGGGGCCAAGTTGGTGAATCTTTCATGAGAAGAAGCTGCAGGCTTTCGAGCGGATATTCGGGCATACACCTGGCACCGCCTTTGGCTCGTCACGACAAGCCGACATGTGGAAGGGCGGCGTGAGAGGCCTCAGAGTGGGTTCGGCCGAACTGGGGGATCGGTCGACCCCCGGGCAGCTCTGTTCACACCGGTTTTCGTCCAGGTGACTGCCAGGTGGGCCCCAAGGTGGGTATGGGGGTGTTTGCGGTGTTTCTAGCCCGTTATCTCGTGGTTGTGGGCCCTTGGATCCGCGTGCTTGCTCTTGATTGGTTGAGAGTGTGCTTCTTTGGATCAGTGAGGTGTCATGGCCACGTGGGCGCCTGTGTGGCAGCACGTCGCCACGTGGCCTGGTGTGGGTCCCACCGGGTCCATATGATGTCTTGTGCATATCTCTCTCATCCGGGCTCTGATGTATGCAAATGATATATCCGTTTCGATCGTCTCGACGAGCCCGTCGCAATGGTGCAGACCAATTTGGCATATGAGGTTGTTTATGATGATGCCATATCTATACCATTGGTTTACTTGCTCTCAACTATATCATTCCATGCGCATTTACATGTGTCCTGCAACAAAAGATAGAAACACCAACACTTGTGGAAATTGTCAGTATAAAGCCCTATTCTAGTGTTGATGATCACTTTTCATTTATATTATGCAGGAGTTGATGGTGTAAAAGTGGTACTTAACAGCCGTCAACAACACCCCCGCACTTGACCTTTGCTCGTCCCGAGTGAAGGGGAACAAATCAAGTGGGACATGATATCCAAAGGTATGAAGTGAGCATAAGAGATATTCCAAACCATACCGTGTACTTGTGAACTCTGTGGAGTGTCTATCATGCCATCTTAGGTAGTTGAGGAATGGAACAGTCATGAATCAAATCACTCCTGCTCCTCATGTCGAGTAACTCGGGGTTTTGCAATAATTTTCAAAACAAACCTTTGCTTAGCTCCTCCTTTGATTTTCTCGGATCGCTTAGTGTGTATATGTCCTCACCAAGGCAATAGTTTTTCCTTCTTTCATCCTACTTCTAATGATGGCTATATGTGGAGCTCAGGGTAGGATAAAAGATAAAGCATACTCGCATCACATCTATTGCAAAGTCAAAAACCGGATCCAAGGAGAAAATCAAATCATACAATCAGATCAGGGTGTGCACATGTATGGGATGTGATGGATATGGTAAGGTGGATACTAGGCCCGGAATGGGTGCTAGATATTACCATATTTATGATGAATGTTGTGGTGATGGTAAGGTCGACACTAGGCCCGGAGCGGGTTTTAGTTATTACCATCTAATTTATTGGAACTCCTTTTTGCGTGATCACATCTCTCTCCTTTTTCTTCTTTCTTTTGGACATGGGCTATCTCTCTTTTTTTTCATGCCTTAGGCATTTTTTTCACTCATGCCTTGAGCATGGTGTTTTTTTTCTTTTTTTTTTCATAGCCCATGTCTCTTTTTCTAGGACACTTTTGGAGAGAGAGTGGTCACACCACATACAGAGCTTTATTTTTATGGGATGGATGGACGTCACAATGCTAACTTCCAGTGTAGAAGCATATCAAGGGGATATGGTAGTGCACATGAATCTTGATCATGAAAACATGAAAAGAATCCTCACAAGGGTCACAACAATTTGACAAAGCTCAATACAATAACAAGCAGCAAATGAGTATAAGGTTTCCAAGATAACTCATCATATGGCTTTGGTAGGACTTTGGCATATCAAACAGGAGCTTTGCAAAGGGTTTTCAAGTTTTCAAATAAAATTCCCAAGTACTCAAACATTTAGAGAGAAGATCATATCATCAAACCATATCACAAACACCAACTACTTAGATGAACATGAGTTCCCTAATGATATTTGTTCACAAGCAACAAGATGATAAGCAAGGAATAAAACATATGCAAGCCAACCATAGGAAACATGTAGAGCAGATAGAGCATGATTCTATGATTTGACTTAGTAGATAAGAATTGAAACTTATTCAAACTCATGAATCAAAGAGAGTGAGATAAAGGGTGCACATACCATCGCTCCTGAAGAATATGAGAAACAAAGAAGGACCAGCAGTGGTTCGACTGACCCATGGGGCAGCTGTCCCACTCTAGTTTACCTTATCCCTTTTCATGAAAGCGTAGTCGATGTTGTGCAACGCCTGTGTGGGAGATCTCAAGTGTGTATGTCGATGATAAACTTGGGAGATCTCCCCCACACTTGTTCATGTACCTGGTGCTGTCTTCAAACAAAAAGTGGAAACAAACAAAAGAGGGACTCTACTGGTTCAAGAACCAGGGAGCCTTTTATTCAAATTCAAAATAAATTCACCATGAGACCTAGCTCAAACAAGGCTGGCATGCTTTGGCTTACCTTCCTTTTTGAATCAAGCTCGATGACTTACCCCATTTGGATTCGAAATTCCTGCAAGGGTTAGTCCGCACATACAACCAATATCCATGTAAGCATCAACTATAAGGTTCATCAATCAAACCCGACACTATGTCTTATTTGATTGAAGAAGACAATTTTTAACCTAAGCACCACGCTTAATTTAAAACGGCCTATGAAAGCACGTAGCTAAACATGCACTCAAACCATAGCATTACCAACACAGAACAAAGAAAGCCTGAAAGCATGATCAAGCTATTTTCGAAGGGACATAAACATGAGCATAAGATGGTGAACATCGGGCAACCTCTCGGAAGGGCTTTGTTTAAAGTCAAAAGCAGGACGTACCTAACTGGACAAGAGGCTTGAGCTAACATCATCTTCAAATCAGGATAAGATTTAGATGAGGGGAACTTTACTCAGGATGCTCACATACCTCCCCCACACTTGAAGTTTGCATTGCTAGGCAACAAAACTCAAGTGTGTGGAGATCAAGCTTCCTTTTGTAAATGTTCTCTCAACGAAAACTTATAAAGGTGTTGTAGTGATGTAGCTCGCATGTTCCTAGGCATCACCTGTCCACCGTTCTTTTCAATCTCCACCTGAAAGGTTAGCGACCAAAAAATACCCGAAGAACAACCTTATCCTAAAGACATGTTCTTGCTTTTTATTTGAAAAGGGAAATAAAATCTAACCTAATCCAGGCTATCTCCTGGTAGTGCTTTGTTTAGGGTCATAAGCTCGACCATGGGAACTTCTTCCTGCAGCTTTCATTGGTGATGTCATTCCCGTCTCGCCACCAATTGTTGATGTGTCATTGAAGCTTCAGCTGCAAGGTTAGTGCCACAGTGCATACACAAAATCTGCAATGCTTATGGTAAACATATGCATCTACAACCATCCTTCTAAACTTTTTACAGGAGAGGACCATAAGGCAGTTGTATTCCTCGTGCGTGCTCAGTGCACTAAGCATGGCTGGCTCTGGAGAGGCATGAAGCAAGCATGATTCATATGGTGTATCAAGAATGAAGCTACCATGCTCATCAATGGAATACTTTTCTTTGGACTCCAGAGTCGGCGCCTCGATGTCTATGGCCCATGAATTCTCCATCTTAGGAGGTTCATTATGTAAGATCGATGTTGATTCTCGATCAAGGTCGAGAGCAACATGATATGGGCCAATGGGAAGAGGCTCAAACTCGATCGAGGATGATGAGGATCGTTCGCCTTCACAAAGGTGAAGAGGATCTTCTGAGCCGTACCCTTGAGGAGTAGAAAATTCTACAACCTCAATGACAATGGGCTCGGAGGATGCGAACGGAGATACATGCATCATCTCCTTGAGCGGGTTTTGCTTGGGAAGAGGCTCCGCCATAGAACTTTCTGAGAACAAGGGAGTGGTGGCAGAAGCGGCTTCCCTAAGCTTTTCATCTAGGCTCCCTTGAGATGCATCGAGAAGTTTTTCTGCAGGAGAGCCTAGGAGCAGATCAAGATCGAGGACATCAAAGATGTGGAAGTCTAGATTAAGCTCGATCTTGTCTACTAGGAGTGGTACGGCACATGCAACCCCCTGACACTCAAGAATGTGTCCGGAGGGACAACTCTTGAGGAGCTTGTCTGTGACAACCCGCCTAGGAAAATACCGTACTATCGCCTAAACCAATCCACTTTGGTCATTAAGCGATACTAAAGTATCATCCTGTCGTTAGTTGCCGGGTTAACGCCCGGTAAATCACTTGGAATTCCACACAGAGGATCGAACATATGCATTAAAACTCGCGCGAAGACGAGTCCAGAGTACAAACACAATTTAAATCCAAATTACCCTTGAGGGTTCATTTATTACAAATCATTGTTCCAGACATGATAAGTAAAGGTTCAGAGTTCGAAAATAGCGGAATGAGATAAACTAGCGCAACGATAACCATCACGGGAGGCCGTCCGTGATGCCATCACTCGTCGTCATCCACCCATTCCAGCTCCCAGCTGGGTGGAATCTCACCAGGCCAAACAACACCTGCAACAACATTTATAAAGCAAGGCTGAGTATACTAATACTCAGCAAGACTTAACCGTCGGGTGATAACTACATCACCAAACTCTAGACATGAGAGGCTTTATGGCCGGTGGAATTCTTTTGCTGAAAAGCAACAAAGAGTATGTCCTTACTTTCAATATTTTAGCACAAAATTCTAGTTGATTACCATTTCTAAGTGTGCCAACTAATTCAATCAAGAATTGTACAATACAATTAATTCAAGCAGTAATATTCACAAAGTTCCATCATTAAGGGATATCATGGCCAGTTGATTAAGCAGTCTCGGATAACGGTGAGAGGCCGACAATCGATTGATTTATAACCTTGCAAGGTGGACCTAAACACACGGAAGAATGCATACCCCAAGAAGGTCCAAACAAAAACGAAACGGGGTATACACCGACCAGACGGTTCCCATCTTTCTCCGGTTCGGGATCGGAACCTACAATCCTCGGTACAAGGCTTACTGGCACGTCACGCCGGACCGCCCAGACTCGCACAGGTACCCCACTGTTGCAGGCAGGGGGACACATCAGGTGTCCTAGGGGTAGTAGGGAAAGGTTCCCTTGCCGTGTCCATCAGGTACTAGGTTTACCGGTCCCATTCCCGGCAAGTGCTTAGTACGTTCAAAAGCTTAACCCACGAAAGCCACTGGACCGGAGCCCAAGTCCCATGCTCTTACCACATGAGCAATCCATTTATAAAGATCTTATGATTCCAACATAAGAACCTATTCTCGCGAGTGACGAACATCACTCGACTTGTACCGGTCCTATAACATAGCAGCTATCGACCTAGCATACTAGTAAAAGAACATAGGCACCTAGGGATCATGCATCTAGGGTTTCAATTCAACTCCTGAAACGTAAATGCACAATCATAGCAAGGATAATTGCATAATTTTAAAAAGACAGGGTTAATGATCCGGGGCTTGCCTTCGCTGGCAAGGTTGGCCTTGGGCCCTTCTGGACTTTGGTCCAGGTCTTGTTCTACAGTGACGTAGTGCACGTCTCCGTCAGCTCCTCCGTCTCCTCCTTCCGGCACACGCGTACAGCTACCGTCGGGAGGATCTACACGAGGATGCATATGCAAGATTTAATTGACGATTTTTAATTTAATTACTTACAAACAACAAACGACAACCATGGGGTACATGGTTGACCACATTCACCTAGATAAGCACACATTTAGCATACTCTTCCAAAAGGAACAATATGCGGTTCTTTATTAATTAATCTGTTCAAAAGTGACTGTGTACATATTTATGTGACTAAATAATTAAATTTCACAAACAGCAAGGGGTGGTGTCACTTAGCTTCTTAGCATGATTAAAATCACCACACAAGGTTACTAGATATGGAGTTGATGATTTTCCAATTAACTTTAATATTAAGCTTAAAAAGGCTACCATTGCTTTTATTCACAAAATCAATTAATAAAATTCAGTAGGGTGTGTTATGAAGCACTACAAACCTATACAAAGCCACTGCACACACATGCACACTTAAAAGAGCTACGAAATTAAATATATCGAAAATAACAAAAGCTAGCTACCAAAACATGATAAATGCATATGAAAAATAAATAAGCATCCAAAGGATCCCAACTTTCTCACACATGGCCTCTGGTCCAAAACTAAGCTAGGAATGCAACATATACACCTAGAGCCACTATAGATCTTGGGTTATGCATTTACAAAGAAAATTAGGCATACTTCAAGAATAAATATTTCTGACAAAAATAAAATCATGGTTAATTCACCAGACGTGAATTTTAGCATAAAAAGATAACATGCAAAAGTTGGGAACAAGAATCTTATTATTTTTAGCTACAAAAATTATTTAGACAGATTCTGAATAAATAGAAAACAATTCATAATAAAAGATTTACTTGGTAACTTTGTGCAATTTTTGGTACAGGAGCTAGGCATGGAATAACACACAACATATCCAAAATTCAGCTATATATCAGATGTGGATTTGGAGATACAACAGATCTAGGTTTATCAGTTTTGTATTTTTCATGCAAAAATTATCAAGAAAAAGTATGGTCATGTTTTACAAAAGTTGTAGGGTTTTTCACAAGGAATCCAAAAAAATTGAGTTTGCATTTTTCTAAATTTTCTACGATTTTCTACGGATATTCTAAGATTCAGCAAAAGCCAAAAACTATTTCAGATCTGGTTTTTCCCTAAGGTCCCTGAGACTTTTCCTTGTATTACAGATAGGCCCTTAGTTTACGAATAAGACCCTGGAAAAATTGAACGGCTCGCAATTGGGTCCTAGGGGCATGGCCGGCGGCGGCCTCGCCGGAATTCCGGCGGCTCCGGCGGCGGGGTCGGCCGGGGAAGAGGTGGGGGAGGCGTGTGGGCTCACCAGGGCTCGGTTTGTACCGGAGTTCGGGTCGGGCGGCTCCGGTGACAGCGTGCGGCGGCGGCGGGCGTCGGCGGCCGCTGGAGCTTCTGCTCCGGCGATGTCCGGGGCGGTGCAGGGCAAGGCGCGGCACGGGAGGCTCCAGTGGGTCCTAGGCGAGGGATAGGAGCGGCTGCTAGGTGGTGAGAGCACACGGAGGCGGGAGCTCGGCGGTGCCAGCATCCATGGCGCACGGCGGTGGTCCTGGCGCGCGGCGGCGGAGGAAATCCTCTGCGTGGTAGGCTTGACCCTCGATTTAAAGGCGGCGACAGCTTCTTCCCTTGGCAACGAAGGCAGCGGCGCGGTGGGGGACCGGACGGCAAGGCGCCTGGGGATGCGGGCGCAGCAGGGGGGCCGGCGCACACGCGCGTGGCGCCTTGGGGTGCCTGCGCTGTCGAGAGGGTCCGGGGACCGGGCGCGGCCGTCGCCCGCTCGCCCGCCACACGGCGACCCTGGCAGCATCGGCGTCCGGGCCCTGGCATCAACGCCGCGCGAGGCGCGGGCGCCGGTCGGCGCGTGTGCTGGTGTTGCCGGCGCACCGGGGTGCTGAGGACGCCGGTCAACAGACGTTTGGCTGCGATTTGCTCTAAAACTTTGAACTACGCGACAAAAACGCTAGATACGAAAGTTGTAGATGAAACATCTCTCTACAAGAATTGCAAAGGCCGACATATGTTTTGGTGAATGGTTTGGCTTGGAACGCGTGACGAAGTTCAGGATTTTCCATGATTCAAAACACTATTCAAACGGCCTTTGACTGAGTTTTTGAGCTCTAATACTTCAAATTTTGAAATGCCGCCAATTAGGAAAGTTGTGTCCCTCGAAACGATGAACAACTTTTATATTGGCCGATTTTGAAGTGTTTAAGCGGAATTTGGAGAACGCGCCAAAAGTTCTAGAGGCGGTGCAAGACATCAGGGGTTCGACTAGGGTTTTGACCCGTTGACCAAAGTCAACTTTGTTGATTAGCTCCTAATGACTATGATTAGGCCGCTAATGACTTTGTTAAGGCTACTTAAACACCTGGGGTGTTACATTGTCAGATGGTCTTAGCGTAACATTGCCCAGCAGAGTGTACGCTAGGTGCCATGGCATGACATTAACCTCCATGTTGGGGTTAAGATGGGCTTCTACGATAATTCCCTTTATGGAACAAGAAATGATCGTAGAGGGTGAACAAATCCAAAGTGCTTCGGAAAAGTTTCCCACTCCAGTCAACCACTTCTTCTCCATGGCCTCCATGATAGATGTTTCGTTTGGAGGATCGGGAGGCAAAGGAGGTACCGTAGGCCTAGGGGAAGGTTCTGTCAAAAGATTTCTAGCTGGCTGGGTTTGGACAGAAGAGGGCTCCTTCCCTAGTTGGACATCTAAGCAATTCGAGGTGTTTCTGGGATTTTCAAAAGGGCCATCCTCGAATTGATAGAGGAGCTCTCGAGGTTGAATTTCTTCTTCCTCAATTGTTCCTGGTTCGGGAGAGGGCTCAACGGTCGAAAATTGAGATGTGGAAACCATAGGTTCAGGTTCGGCTGTTGAGAGACTCTCATGGCTTGATACATACTCATCACGGAGGGGTTCGTTATGGTCGGTAGGTAAGAAAGAGTCTTTTGAGAGAGTATCTAGGATTTCCCTTCCTTCCTTTGTTGTCTTGTCTTCAAACGAGCCCCCAGCGATGATGTCAAGCTCCCGGGCAGACTTCATGTCTAGACACGAGAGAAAGATGTACAAAGATACACCCTCAAGTATAGACAAGTGTGGGTAAATTGCCAGGAGGCGTAAAAATCTTGCCCACGCTGCACCAAGGGATTCCTTCTCTAGTTGCTCAAAATCGAGGATGTCCATCGGTAGAGAATTTATGCGTTTCCGGAGGGAAAACGAGGAACAAAAGTTAACTCGTAGTTTCTCCCAATCACCGCTCATGCTCCCTACCGAATGGATGTACCATTGTTTCACTATCCCTATGAGAGAGAAATGAAACAACTTCCATCTCAAGGTTTCCTGCGTCATTCCTGAGATAACCAAGAATGAACACATATTCTCGAATTCTTGCAAATGGTCGTAAGGTTCTTCATTAATTGCTCCAGAGAAGGTGTGACTCTGAACCATGGCTATAAGGGCGGGGTTGAGTTCATGGTTGGATGAAGAAGTTGATGGATCAGTGAACTCATTGGATGTGGTGGAGAGGTCGTGAAAGGATGGCCTCCCCATGGGTAACGGGGGAAAAGGTAGAATAAAAGAAAAACAAAAGATACGAGGACCACTGGGTACGAAGATAGATACACCAACCGTTCCCCGGCAACGGCACCAGAAAGCTTGTTGGGTATTTTAGCGACACACGAAATAAATCTGCAAGCGCACGGATACCGTTGTAGCTTTCACCTCAGAGTATTCCAAGGGTATCGAATCCAAGGGAACGTGTGTGTACTAACATCGTATACTCGGTCCAAGGACACACCCAGATAAGAGGTAAGGATAGAGAGGATTCCTAAAGATAGCACTATAGATGAGATTAAAGGTCGATCTCTAGATAGAACTTGGCTCAGGATACCGGTAGCCCTGACTAAACAGGTGACTCCGGTATGCGGATCTATGTGGAACGGAGCTCTGACTATATCCAGCTGTGGAGGATCAACGAGGGCCAGAAGGGCTGTCACCACCTCCTGGACTGCCTCTACCTAACCTTGGGATAATCCGAATGGATGATAACCGGTAGCGTGTCACAACGTCCACGCTGTGGTTACTGCCGTAGCCAACGGACTACGGCACCCTGTACTGATAGAACTACGACCACGGAAGAGAACTGATCTCACTCACTATAGGTACTACTAGCTTATGCTAAAGGCATACGAGAGAGCACTCGGTCCCGTACTATGCTTCCAACGTACACGAACGACTTGCAGCAGACGAACGCATAAACCCAGGATCTACGCACTAGCAGAGGAAAAAGGCTACTCATGCAACCTAGCATAAACTATTAGAAAGGAATCAAGAACACACTTTATTCTAATCAGAGCATGCAAGCATATCCACTTTAGTCTAAATGACGAACATGCATACAAACGGATATGAGCACATGTGAACCTATGCTACAAGATCAAAAGGTTGTGTTCGCGAAGAACACCGACCTCTAAATCAAGAACTAGCGAAGAGCACAAGAACATATCACCTATGCATGAATGCTACTTTAGTCTAAATAGGAAATGCGGAAATACTTACTTTACTCTAATTGAAGAACAAGCATCCATACAAATACAACTCTCACTCACTCTCCCTACTCTCTAATCTACTAAGGAGAGGCCTCTCCTTTGAAGGGAAGCACTCATCCTTGGGTGAAGTGGTGTAGTGTGTCTCATTTCTTACCCCCTCCCCTCATATTTATAGGCCAAGAGGAGCTCCCTAGGCTGCCATGGGCACCACCAAGGCACCAATGAGGTGGTGACACGTGGCGCAGAGGAGTGGGGGCCAAGTTGGTGAATCTTCCATGAGAAGGAGCTGCAGGCTTTCGAGCGGATATTCGGGCATACACCTGGCACCGCCTTTGGCTCGTCACGACAAGCCGACATGTGGAAGGGCGGCGCGAGAGGCCTCAGAGTGGGTTCGGCCGAACTGGGGGATCGGCCGACCCCCAGGCAGCTCTGTTCGCGTCGGTTTTCGTCCAGGTGACTGCCAGGTGGGTCCCAAGGTGGGTATGGGGGTGTTTGCGGTGTTTCTAGCCCGTTATCTCGTGGTTGTGGGCCCTTGGATCCGCGTTGATAGAGGGGGAGTGCCCGATCTTTCGGTGAGTGGAGATAAATCCGATTTGGTGGTTGTTGACCCTCACGATCCGACTACGACGAGCAAGCCCGAAGCGCCAATGCAATCGCTGAACCAACTACCGATGGTTACCAACCTTGCTGGCGCAAGATCAGCCTGATCACGAAGATCGTTTCCTGCACGCAATCGAAGAACGAACAAGAAAAAGAGGCGAGCAATCTTACTATCACTCGAAGGTGGAGTCTGCAATACACGAAGGCAGCGCTATGCGGCTGTTCGGATGTAGCTAAAGCTAACTTGTAAAACAAACTCAAGTCTGGAAATAAACGAGGGGTCTATCTAAATAGGGGGCGCAGCCCCTGGCGGCCACGAGGGGTGATGCTACAGTATCCGCGGGTACTGTTCACGCGCGTGAACAGTACCTTAGGCCCACATGGGCCTCCTGTTGGGCCAACAGCCCAAAAGGTATTGGTGCAGCGCCCTGGCAGATTCTGGACGTCCACTTCTTCTGATGATTCCCGTTGACTCAGGACGAATTTTGGCATGAGACCGGTACCATTGGAAGCTCTATGAAATTGTGCTTCCAACCATATATAGAACGTCCAAAACCGACTCCGTATGCGACTTGGGCGTCCGTTTTATTGCGCACTACTCCTGGACTCCGAAATGGGCTCGAACTTAAATTGCTTTTGGCCTCCACCTTGGGGACTCGAACCGGATTAGCCTCGTGCCTCCTCTTCGACGTGGACACCCTTGTTGGACTTCTTCTACTCCATTCCATGCACCAATCATGGTCGTATGCATGGGTGTCATGTCCTTATCATTCTCCCATTCTTAACGAAAAGTCGTCCTCGGCGTCGATTGTACTTGGAACCGATTCTGCACAACACAAGAGAGAACGGGGTTTCGAAAACAAAGGAAATCAAAATTATTGTGAGGAGGAATGTCACCATGTTTCCAATTGGTGAGTATGTCATCTTGCATAGAAAATTTAGCGAGCATGTAAGCATCTTGATCGGACGACACATAATGTGTGGCAACACTATCCTGCAAAAGATTAGTACCAACAAAAGACAAAGCAGGGGGATAGGTAGCGAGCAGCAATGCTCCCCTTCTTGGGAGGAAACTTGTTTCACCAAAACAGAGCTAGGGGAATGTGGAATAAAATCTGTAGCATGGCTGCCCTCTAGTGGATCAAAATTACGCACAACAAAAGGATAATTCAGATTGTCACAAATGTACACTCGATGTATCATATAATGTCCTTCATTGTTATATGTGCCAATAGCATGATATGTGTGTTTAGAAAGCCATGGCAAATTAGCATATTTAGAAATTATATCTTCCAAACAATCTAGATTACACAAAACATCAAATTCAATGTAACCCAAAGTATGTAAGGAACATGACAGTTCAAGCTCATCAGTCGTGTTTGAAATATGAATGGCATGTTTAATGTCAGCACAAGTGTGTGGTTTTAAAGCATGTACAACAGAAACATTGTCACACAAGGCATCTTTATCACAAGGAACATCAAGCAAATCAACTTGTGACAAAGATAAATCAAGAACAGGGGCCACTAGCAATTGATCTATATTATCATGAGTTGTGGAAAAATTCAGCACATCAGAAGAAGTCTCACCAGCCGTGAGTGGAGCACCTAGAGCAGTACCGGTGCTCTCAATATCAAAAAGAGTAGGTACATTGTCAAGTGATGGTTCTGAATTTGTATGTGAGGATGCGCCTGCAGGTTTAGTCGTCCTCTCGCGCGGTGTAGTGCTAGTCGTGGATGATGCGGGAAGAGGAGGAGCTGCGCTGGATGACAGGCTGCGTCCTGCAAAAGAATTAGTATATGTCTTCGAGCGGCGTCCCTGCACTTCACGTTCAGCGTTGCGAGCATAATATGAAGGCACAAATCTACGTCGCATAGCAGCTTTTAATTCAGCCCAAGTGGTGGGAGTGGTAATGGGATTTTTTTGTTCATAACGCCACCAATGTAAAGCAAGATCAGTAAAAGCACTAATAGCAGCTTTAACTTGAGAACTAGCAGGAAGATCATGGCATGAAAATTTCTGTTCGACCACTAACTCCCAATCAAGATATGCAGCTGGATCATATTTGCCATTGTAAGGTGGAATTGTAAATGGAAGCTTAGCAAAAGAATCATTACCACCATGGTTGCACGCACAACGGGCGCGTCCACTGAAGTCTCCAGCATCCATCTCCTTCTGTAAACTTGTGATCAACATTTTCATTGCATCGAGGTGTGACACAATGGTGTCGAGCTTGGTCTTAGTGGCCGGCGGCTGTTCATCCTTCTTGTCTACGTCTTCTGTCATGGTTAGCGCAAACACAAAACAAAATCGACGACAAAACAGGGGTGTAACGGCTCACAAGACGCTCAAACTAGTGCTGTTATCAGATTCTTATCCGTTCTTACCACGCACACAGGGGCGACCTGCAACCAACCGGTGGAACCTGTGAAAGATTGGAGGAGCGATTGCCTGGAGAAACAAAATCTGCTCGTCGGAGAAATATGTAGAGTTCTGGGTAGGCTGCACTCAATTCAAGGGTTAGCACAATCAAACAATAACTGCAAAGTTGAATTATAGTGCTTAACACGTAAGAAAGCTGCTGGACACAAGTATAAAAAGGAGACAAGGGTGGGGAAAAAGAAAAGGAAGAAAAGGCTAGCAGAAATGGCCAACGTCATGCGCCCAGGAGTCAGGCCGATCAGGTCAACCGTGATCCCATTCTGTTTCCTTTTTTTTGTCTTTCTTTCTTTTTTTTTAACTTTCAAAAAGCGCACAAATAGTAGGCGCGATCAGGGAAGGGAATCCAGGGCGCGTGACCCGAGGGTGGGGGAAAAACAGCGCGCGATCAGGGGGAAACTGTTTTGGTTTCTTTTTTTTAATACTGCTAACTCTTTTTTTTTGGCCAAAAAGAACAAACACGGCAGGAAATCAGGCGATCAGAGGTGAGGTACGTGGGTGGGCGCGATCCAAGAGAATCGGCGATGCAGGGGGGCGCGTGGTGCTGTTTCCTTCTTTTCTCCTTTTTTTGTGTGATTGCTTTCCAAAATAGAAAACAAGGCATGTGCGACAAAACAGGGGGGGCGTGATCTGGCGTGGGGGATCGGGTCACGACCCAGGAGGCGCGCTTCACGGGGAAACGCGCGTCAGGAAGGCGCGATCAAAACGCGATCGTGGGAAGCTGGAAAAATCGGTGCGCAAACCAAAGGGTGGGAATCGCGCGTGGGTACGAGACGCGATCAGGTGGGAACGGCGACCAAGTGGGGGCCGCGCACCAGGGGATGGGGTATGGCGTCTGGTGGTGGGTGTGATGCGCAAGGCGGCGGCGAAGGTTTGAAGAAAAGGAAAAGAATAAAGACGATGGAACACAATGCAACCAGCAACAATTAAATACGTAAGCACACAAATTCAACAACGCAAATTATTGAAAGAAGGTGCAAGGCTCAAAAGTTTGCTGGGACAAAGATCTAACCTGAATATAAATTTTTGTTTGGTTTTTTGTGGACTGTAGGAAGGGGAAAACACTCGATAAACTCACCGATCAACCTGGAAAGCTGATACAACTTGATAGAGGGGGAGTGCCCGATCTTTCGGTGAGTGGAGATAAATCCGATTTGGTGATTGTTGACCCTCACGATCCGACTACGACGAGCAAGCCCGAAGCGCCAATGCAATCGCTGAACCAACTCCCGATGGTTACCAACCTTGCTGACGCAAGATCAGCCTGATCACGAAGATCGTTTCCTGCACGCAATCGAAGAACGAACAAGAAAAAGAGGCGAGCAATCTTACTATCACTCGAAGGTGAAGTCTGCAATACACGAAGGCAGCGCTATGCGGCTGTTCGGATGTAGCTAAAGCTAACTTGTAAAACCAACTCAAGTCTGGAAATAAACGAGGGGTCTATCTAAATAGGGGGCGCAGCCCCTGGGGCCACGAGGGGCGACACTACAGTATCTGTGGGTACTGTTCACGAGTGTGAACAGTACCTTAGGCCCACATGGGCCTCCTGTTGGGCCAACAGCCCAAAAGGCGTCCACTTCTTTCGATGATTCCCGTTGACTCAGAACGAATTTTGGCATGAGACCGGTGCCATTGGAAGCTCTATGAAATTGTACTTCCAACCATATATAGAACGTCCAAAACCGACTCCGTATGCGACTTGGGCGTCCGTTTTATTGCGCACTGCTCCTGGACTCCGAACTGGGCTCGAACTTGAATTGCTTTTGGCCTCCACCTTGGGGACTCGAACCGGATTAGTCTCGTGCCTCCTCTTCGACGTGGACACCCTTGTTGGACTTCTTCTACTCCATTCCATGCACCAATCATAGTCGTATGCATGGGTGTCATGTCCTCATCACGCGTGCTTGCTCCTGATTAGTCGAGAGTGTGCTTCTTTGGATCGGTAAGGTGTCGTGGCCACGTGGGCGCCTGTGTTGCAGCACGTCACCACGTGGCCTAGTGTGGGTCCCACCGGGTCCATATGATGTCTTGTCCATATCTCTCTCATCCGGGCTCTGATGTATGCAAATGATATATCCGTTTCGATCGTCTCGACGAGCCCGTCGCAATAGTGCAGACCAATTTGGCATTTGAGGTTGTTTATGATGATGTCATATCTATGCCATTGGTTTACTTGCTCTCAACTATATCATTCCATGCGCATTTACATGTGTCCTGCAACAAAAGATAGAAACACCAACACTTGTGGAAATTATCAGTATAAAGCCCTATTCTAGTGTTGATGATCACTTTTCATTTATATTATCCAGGAGTTGACGGTGTAAAAGTGGTACATAACAGCCGTCAACACTCACACTTAAGGGAAGAAGGGTCCCTTGACTACGACGGGGGATTTGTCCGCTTGCAAATCCAAACGAACTTTGATACGACAATCAACTGTAAACAAGCCCCTTTTTCTGGCGCTGTTGCCGGGGAACAAGCAATCAAGATCCAATCTAGTATCATTTTTTTGAATATTTTTCAGTTTTTATTTTGATTTTTCTTTTGCATCTCTTAACTTTGATCATCCTCAAAAAGAAAAAAAATCAATCTAATCTAGTTTTTGACTAACCCTAATTTTTTCTTTTTAGATTTTTCTTTTTTTTGCTAACCCTAACCGGAGATGGTTGGCTACCTCTCCAAGAAACCCAAACTTTCTTTTGTGCAGCGGCCGGTGTATTTCGTAAGCGAGGTACTCTCCGACTCGAAGACCTGGTACTCGCAAATGCAAAAGTTAGTATATGCTGTCCTTATCACCAAGCGTAAGCTCCGACACTATTTCGACACGCATCCAATCACAGTGGTGTCCAAGGATCCACTTGGAGAGGTGATCCAGAACCCCGAGGCTGAGAGAAGGATAGCCAAGTGGGCCCTCGATTTGATGGGGCAAAATGTAACATACGCACCACGCAGCGCCATCAAGTCGCAGGTTTTGGCGGATTTCGTCGCTGAATGGACAGAAATTCAAACTCCGTCGGCGCCAGTCGAGCACGAGATGTGGACCATGTATTTTGATGGCTCCGTCATGAAGGAAGGAGCGGGGGCAGGCCTTGTCTTCATCTCGCCTCTGGGCGTGCGCATGGAGTACATGGTTCGACTGCATTTCCCCGCCTCCAACAATGTCGTCGAGTATGAAGCGCTCATCAACAGGCTTCGAATCACAATCGAGCTCGGAATCCGCCGTCTCGAGATCCGAGGAGATGCAGAGCTCGTCGTTGATCAAGTCATGAAGGAGAAGAACTGCCTTGATCCGAAGATGGCGGCATATTGTCAGACCGTGCGTGAACTGGAAGACAAATTCCACGGACTCGAGCTCCATCACGTGCTGCACGACTATAAAAAAGCAGCTGATATCCCCGTGAAGATGGCGTCGAGCCGCAAGCCTGTACCGAATGGTGTGTTCGCCAACGACCAGCACGCACCATCTATTCGGGTCGACGAAGGACAACCACAAGAGCTCGAGGTGCCGGAAGTCATGGAGATTGATCAACAACCGGAGCCGAACATAGAAGATCTAGACTAGCGGTTCCCGATCCTCGAGTGGCTGGTCGAGGGAAAGCTGCCTCCCGACCAGACGGAGGCACGCCGCATCTCGCGACGTGCCAAGGCGTTCGTCCTCATCGACGGTGAGCTCTACAAGCGAGGTGCGGCAGGCATACTAATGCGCTACGTCTTGAGGGACCAATGAAGGGAACTGCTCCAAGAAATTCACGCCGGGACGTGCGGACATCACGCCGGCCCGAGAACCCTTGTCGGAAAAGCGTTCCGACAAGGCTTTTACTGGCCAACTGCAGTGGCCGACTCCAAGGACATCGTGCGACGCTGCGAAAGGTGTAAATGCTACACGCGGCAAACCCACCTCCCGGCGCATGCACTCCAGACCATCCCCATCACGTGGTCTTTCACTGTGTGGGGGCTGGACATGGTGGGGCCGCTCTGGTAAGCGCCCGGGGGCTTCACGCACCTACTCGTAGCTATCGATAAATTCTCCAAATGGATTGAAGCCCGACCCATAGTGAAGGTCCGTTCCGAGGAAGCCGTAGCATTCTTCACCAACATCATTTACCGCTTCGGGATCCCGAACTCCATCATCACCGACAACAACACGCAGTTCACGGGAAAGAAGTTCCTTAGATTCTGCGACAACAACAATATCCACGTGGACTGGGCTGCTGTTGCACACCCGAGGACGAACGGGCAAGTCGAGAGGGCCAATGGCATGGTTTCGCAAGGTTCAAAGCCTCAGATCTTCAAACGACTCGACAAATTTCGGGCAAGATGGGTCGCCGAACTGCCATCCGTCCTCTGGAGCCTGCGCACCACGCCAAGTCGGGCCACCGGCTTCACGTCGTTCTTCATGGTGCACGGGTCGGAGGCTGTCCTCCTGACGGACATCGACTACGGAAGCCCGAGGGTCTAAGCGTATACCGAGGAGGGGAACCAGGTCGCACTCGAGGACACTATCGATCAGCTCGATGAAGCACGCGACGTGGCGCTCCTACATTCGGCTCGGTACCAGCAGGCCCTGCAGCGCTATCACGAGCGCAATGTACGAAGCCGCGAGTTCCAGGTCGGTGACCTGGTGCTCCGATGAGTCCAGGGCAACAAAGACCGGCACAAGCTCGCACCCCCGTGGGAAGGGCCGTTCATCGTCAACCAGGTGCTCCGCCCGGGAACATTCAAGCTCCGATACGAGGACGGCAGAGTCATCTCGAACGCATGGAACATAGAACACCTACGTCGCTTTTACCCTTGAGTAATGTTCCTCGTTCTATCTTATGATCAATGAATGATACCGCGTGCTCATGTTCATATGTTCTCGAGTGCATAAGTTTTTTGGCGTTGACCTGCTTTTTCACCTGTGTCAACATTTCTAAGGCTGAGCGGTAAGCGTCCCTGCGCCCACGCAGGAACACTCACCGCTCGGGGGCTACAACCCGGGGCACGACGCCCTCCTTTCGTTTGCCCGTTTTTAACACAAATTTCTCCGACAAACGTGTCGCAACCAATCGCACGCGCGAACGGTTTTTTGCGGTATGCACGAACTTGCGAAAGATAAAGATGACAGTTTGCGCGCATCTCGACGATGCCGCTCATCCAAGCTCCTAGTACTCACGCCCCCGCGGCTATGGTGCGAAGACTTGCGAGCGCGGCCCAGGTCTGCAGGTCGCCGTCCGACCTCTTTCAAAAGGTACTCGGGTAACCGCCCGGGCTAAGGCCTAAAACAGCTTTGACGAAAAATACGCAAGTCACGTTTGAACCTCTTTAAGTACTCGGGGGCTGCTAACACGTGGCGTCGCTTTACGGCTCAGGTCGGTCAAGCTTTCAGACTCTTACGCCCCCGCGGCTCCGGAGCAAAGTGCGATCGACCTGTGTCCTAAGTACCACTGCTCTGTTCCGCAGTCGTCCTCGAGTGCTCGGAGAATGTTTAAGCAGCGACAAGTTAAAACAAACAAGAACAGTTCGAGGTGAATGCTCACACAAGTTTTTTTCAGTTATTTACAATGCAAAACGATAAATCTAACTGGAAGGCCTGGAGCCATTTCCATCTTCTGGTGTGTCTTTTGGGATCAGGTCCAGGTCCTTCTTCGCCGCCTCGGCCATGGCGCGGGCGAAGACGGCGCAGTCCGCCTCAAGCTGGTCGTACTCTTCATCCGAGTAGCCGGGACCCAGCCGCCGCTCAATGTCTTGCGGTCCAGCCCTTTATAGTGCGAGTCGAACATGGCGAGCACCCGGTGCACCACCTTCCGAGCCGTCACCAGCTCCCGCTCCTTGATCGTCTCCGGAAGAAGAACAAGTCGATCCCCGAGGAGTTGGCCAGACACAAGAACAGGTGGAACGTCGAGGTCCGTCAGCATCTTGTCAATGGACCGGCCGAACCTGCTGCGGGCCAGGAGCTCCCTCTAGCGGGCCTCATCCGCGTCTTGTTGCGCTTTCCTGGCCTGTTTGAGCTCGGTCCTGACCTCTGAAGGAGAAAAGCGAGCTAGGAGTCAGTTACAATGTGCGCAAAGCAAGAAAGAAGCAGGACAGAGGCGAAGGGTCGTACTCGAGAGCTAGTCTGACAGGTTCTTGGCCACCCCAGCCATCTCATGGATCTGGATCTCGGCTGCGGTGAGGTGACCCGATTTCTCCGCAAGCTTCATAGCCAATGCGGCGCGGGACATGCGAAGTCCTGCTACCACGAGAAGACGAATCAATACCACTGCCACTCAACACAAATGAAAAAAGCATCGCAGAAGTCGTAAGTGTTGGGCTACTTACCCTTGATGTCCTGATCCCGCGCGGCGACAGTATTGCGTAGCCGGTTCCCCTCGTCGGTGGCATCCTGGAGCTTGGCGGCCAAGTTGGCCGCCTGCTTGTTGGCGGTCTTGAGGTCCACCCCAGCGAGGACCAAGTATTGCTCCAGCTCGGCCACCCTCCCCTCGAGCGCCGTCTTCTCCTGGGCGGCGGCCTCGGCGGCGGCCTCGGCGACTGTCGCTGCGGTGGAGGCGACCTGGGCAGCCTCGGCGGTGGTTGCAGCGGCAGAACGCAGCTCCACCGTTGTTGCCTCTGTTTGGGCTAGCTTCGCTTCAAGGGCTGCTCTCTCTGCTGTGGCGGCGTCAGCAGCCGACTGTGCGGTTGTGGCACGATCCTCCGCGGACTTCGCTACGGCCTCGAGCGCGGCCTTCTTCGACGCCTCGCTCGCCGCAGCTCCCGCAGCAGCCAGCGAATCTCTCGGCCCGGAGCTCCTTGATGGTGCGCGCCTTCCTGGCACCACTATTCACGAGTACCTGCTCCAAACAAGATCTCGTTCACAACCACATCGACAAGAACAAGGGAGCAAAAACCTAAGGCAAGATCAGAAGACTTACCATCGTGGTGGGGAGGATCAGTTCGTCGAACGCTCGCTCAGCCCACTGTAGGCCCCGCTCAAGGCGCTGACGGGCCGTGACTTCCTCGTCCTCGTCGTCGCGCGCCTCAGCTTCACGGGATTCGACCTGGGAGAAACGCACCAGCTCGAGGATGCGTTCTCCCTCCTCCAGCGGCGCCGCCAGTAATCTCACGGCAACGAAGGTGCAAGCTCACGAGCTCTCCTCAACCTCTCGAATCATCTCCGGGGGGCAGCCGCCCGCCATCTCCTCGGGAGCGACGGGCTCCTACGGGTCTCGGCGGGGCGAATCCTCGATCAGCACCACATCCGTGTCGGGAATGGCGGGCCTGGGCGGCGGGTCCACCGCCACGCCCACGACAGGCGCTGGAGACACGACGACGGACGGCTCCACCCTCGTGGCTCCGGGCGCGGGCTCCGAAGGGTCGGCCCCGGCCGCCTCAGTCATGGTGGTGACGGCGGGGGCGAGCGGCACAGGTATCTCCGCCGCCGGCTCCTCGGGCCCCGACAAGCACCCCTCCAGCTCGACTTGGAGAGCGGAGACGTCGCCCCCCCGAGGGGATGGGGACCTCAGAGTTCGTGGCATCCTGGGGCTAGACAGACGCCTCGGGAACCGCAGAAGCCTCGACCTCGCCTCCGTCGGGCTGCGCCGCTGGATGCACGACCGCTTCAGAGACCGCGGACGCGCCACCGCCTTGCTCGCCGGTGTGCGCCTCACCGGGCTGGGTCGCTGGAAGTACGGCCTCCTCAAGAGCTGTGGGCGCGCCAGCGCCACGCTCGCCAGCCTGCGCCACCGGGGACGCGGCCGCCTCGGGGGCTGCCTGCCCTCCAACCGTCCCTCCGACGACCTGCACCGGTGGCGGCGCAACCACTTCAAGGACCGCGGCCACATCGCCAGCCACGCTCTTGGCTTGCTTTGGCTCTAATGCGGGCGGTGGGGTCACCGGGCAGGGCTCCGTCGGGCGCTCGCGCGCAGCCTGGCTCACGAGCTTCTGCACGCGTGA
Organism: Cenchrus fungigraminus; assembly: GCA_036936925.1. Classification (NCBI taxonomy): domain Eukaryota; kingdom Viridiplantae; phylum Streptophyta; class Magnoliopsida; order Poales; family Poaceae; genus Cenchrus; species Cenchrus fungigraminus. The sequence continues at coordinate 55,347,447 of CM072778.1, forward strand.
TGTTGAGTTGGCGCAGCTACCACGTTAAACGAACTATAAGATGGGCAAAAATCAACAGCAGATGAAACTACAAGATGCGGCAGGGCGATGTGTACCTGGATGACATGATGCGGGCCCGCTTGACGGGCCTGGCAGCCACGCCTGACTCGGGGGTTGGCCTCTTGTCCCCCGCCGAGTCGGAGGACGGTCCCCGACCTCCACCTAGGGCGAGGGGGACTTGCACGGTCGGGGCTCCGCCGCCCCGGATGATCAAAGACTTGAGGTGTCGGGTGGGTGCGCTCGTATTCCCCCCTGGCAGCGCGCTCGGGGAGGACGCCCGCGGTGTCGTTCTCGCCTCGGACGGCGACCGCCTCCTTAGGGAGTGCGGCTCTCACCGCGATGTGTCGTCGGAGGAGCGGCGGGAAGACAAGTCGCGGCCCGCCGACTGCCTGGGCTTGTCGCTCCGCCGCGGGGAGTCCCTCCAGTCCCCAGAGGGTTGATGGCTTCCGGAGGTTGTCCGAGAGCGAGTCACCCTTTGGTCCACCCGGGCGAGGCGGGATTCCGGGCGCGAACTGGAGCTGGTCCCCCGCTCGCGGATGGTCGGTTCCGGCCGCCGGCTCGAACTGACCTCCGCGGTCTTGGGCCGCGGCGCAGGCGATGCGGGCGACGACGACATGCCACTCCAGTCAACGCTGGCGCTCTCCTCGTCGCCGGTCCACGGCGGCGACGGTGAGGGGTCCTCATCCAAGGAGACGGCGATTTCCTTCTGCCGCTGACGGTTGGCGCGACAGTCGTTCCGCGCGCGCTTTGCGATCTCCTCCTTCTTTTGTTGGGCCTTGCGCTCAGCCCTCCTCCTCTCCGTGGCGGCCTTGGAGCGATTCCGAATCGCATCCTGGGGTATAGGAGGCTTCGCGGGAACGATGCCCGTAGACCTCAACTAGGAACAAAAAGAGCGAAATCGTCAAGACGGCGAAAACTTCGAATCAATGCAACCGACGAGAATGCAGAGCTACTCGAAGGAAGGGGAAAACTCACGATTTTTTTGGTCCCCTCGTGGGGAGCATGGGCAGAAGCTGGGACGGCGGCCACGAGTACTTCTCCCTCCCAATGGCAAGCCCCACGCAGCGCTGGATTTCATCCGGCGAGGGCAGGTCATGCGCCGTCACGGTCCCCTCGAAGGGCGCCCTATTGGGCGTCATCTCGAAGATGCGCAGGGCCCGTCGCCGGAGTGGGACAATCCCCAGTGCGTGGTACTGGTCGATGACAGCCGCCAAGTCGACCCCGGCGTTGCAGAGCCGAGTCAGGGCCGCCCAGCAGTCCTTGAGCAGCTTCGTCTGCTCCACCTCTGGGGGCCCGTAGTTCCAATTCCTTGGCGCCTCAGCAATTGAGACACCGGTGTACTCCGGCAGCGCGTGCTCAAGGTCGTTCTTGATGTAGAACCAACCCTTGTGCCAGCCGCTGTTGGAGCTCGTCAACGAGGAGGGGATGTACTCTTCTCCCTCCCCTGCTTCGTCCGGAGGTTGGCGCACCTAATTGTCGCCGGGATCTTGCCGTCCTTCAAGCAGATGAACTTGAAGAAATATCGGAAGAGATGCGATTGGGCTCCAACGCCCAGGTACCCCTCGCACAACGCCTCGAACGCCGCCATCTGCTGGATGCTGTTCGGGTTGAGGTGCTAGAGCTGCAGCCCGTACTCGTGGAGCACTGCGCGGATGAACCGCCCGGCGGGGACGGAGAAGCCGTGCTCGTGGAACGCCACGAACGAGACGACGTAGCCCGGCGGTGGCCGCGGGACGGACTCATCCTCCGGCACCCTCCACTCCTCGGCGTCAGTGGGCGCCGGCAGCCATCCAGCGATGACGGGGCGGTGGAGCGTCGAGCGGGTGACGTTGGAGCGGGTCCAGTTCGACATGGCGTTGCTGGGCTTCGGAACGCGGCGCAAATGGAGAGAGCGGCGGCGGCACAACAGATGCAGGGAGTAGAGGAACAAGCGGTGTTGGCCTCGACAGGGATTGAAGAGAAGAAGAAGCAATGGGTTTCGAAAACTCAACTGGCGCACGGTTAATAAGGAGAAGGCGTGGGTGTCGGCCTTAAATGATGGCCCTACCACGCTGAAAAGCCGCCCACTCAAGGGGCGTGCCCTCCGGGGTAACTGGCGCACGTCCGCGTGACGGTTCAACGCCTGCTGGGCCCACGAATCTGAATCGACCGGGCACCGTTGTCGGTGTTTTAGACCGGCAAACCTACCAAGGGGGTACCCGAGCCTTGGAATGATTGAAGAATTAATCCAAGGGTCTTCAATGTTTGCGGAAGTCATCATCCGAGTACTCTTGCAGCGTGTAGCCCCCGAGATAAGAGAGCCATATGAGCCACATCGAGTAGTTGTTGTTGTAGAGCTCCCGAGCTTGAGAGCGAGCGAAGTCTGCTAGAGTTATCCTCGAGTAGTAATTTGAATGCAGCCCTCGAGCTGGAGAGTTTCCGAGTAGTAATTTAGCATCGAGCCGTGGAGCTTGAGAAGTAGTCATGCCGTCAGAGCGGACTCGAGGCCAGCTGCGCGCAGGGAGAAGGAGAGTGCCAGTTGCGCGCAGGGAGAAGGAGGGAGGCGAGCGCGGGGGCAGCGGCGCAGGGTGAGGGCGGTGCGGTGCGAAGGAGGGAGGCGAGCGCGGAGGAGGACTCGGGGCGCGGTGCAGGGGCTCGCCGGCGGAGGACTCGGGGCCGCCGCACCCCGAATCGAGCTCTACCCCGGATCTAGCGTGCCGGCAGAGGGAGCAGGGGAGGGGGCTTCGCCGGCTCGCCGTCAGCCCGAAGTCGCTGTTGCTGCCGCCACTGCAGAGAGCCGGTGCCGGAGCTCGAGCCCGATCCATGGCCGTCGGCGCGGGCCTGCTCTGCCGCGGGAGAAGGGGCCGGCGAGAGGGCGCGACCCGCGCCTCTTGGCCTCTATCGCCGGCGCGGGCGCGCGCTCTTTGAGCTCCGCCTCCTCTTTCGCGCCGTCCGATCCCGCGGGACGCGTCGGCGCGGCGGTGGCGGAGCGGCGGGTCCGTTCCACGGCATGCCCCAGCTGACGGTCGGGAAGGAGAAGTCGTGGAGGCGCGTGCGGGACGACGACAAATGCGGCCGCGGCGCGTGGGCCAAGGAACTCGACGGGGGAGGAGCGAATTTCGCGCCGTGGTGGTGGTCGTTCTCGACGGCGGCCATGGAGAGACCATGGGCAGGGCGGACGCGTGGGAGAGGGAGTTGGAGGGGATAGGGGAGGGATTTTGCATCCGCGCTGTTGGAGATTGTTTTTTCTGCGTGGGTGATGCAAATACCGTAGGCAATGCAAACTCATGAATGCCTCTCCCATTTTGCCACAGCTTGTTGGAGTCAGTCTCATCTCTGCATCCATTTCCTTTTAGTGATATAAACGGATCCGGATTTCCCCCCAAACAAGTTCAATCTGCTGTTGTTCAGACCAATGGATCCGTCCACCACACAAACTGAAAAAGTGATTGACGAGAAAGAGAAAATTCAATCATTTTTTCTTTAGTGCAAAAAATCCACCACTAGATCTATGATCCATGTTCAGAAAAAAGTGATTCTTATTTTCAATCGTTTGACAATGGGAGATCCACTTAGCCCAAAACAAAATACGAGTTGGCCAGGTGGGTGCACCTAGGGTGGTAAAAGGCCACTGTCTTAATGCTTTCTTCACAATTCAACTAAACATTTTTATTTTTTTAAGTTCAAAATTAAATAGAATTACAGCCTAATATTTATAGGGCTCGATCCTTAAATTTTCTAGTACAAAATGAAAATGAAGGGACCGTTACCACCCCACGGGTACACTCCTCCGCGCACACGCAACCACCGCGGAGTTGGCCACAATCTCCATCCCAACCCGTCCGCCGCCCCCCGCGCCGCCTCGGCTTCCTCCTCCCCGCACCCTGCTCCGTTTCCTTTTCCTCGCCGCACACACCCTGGGAGTCACAATCTCCCTCCGAACCCATCCGTCTCCGTCCCCGCCCCCGCCGTCTCGGCTTCCTCCTCCCCGCGCCCTGCTCCGTTTCCTCGTCGCGCACAGATTCCGCAACCCACCCTGGGGGGTCGGCCTATAAATCACACCAGTGCAGTGCATCCCGAATCACAGCAAAACCCATCGCCGAAGGTAAGCGCGGGGAGCAATTCGCCGCAGGCGCGATGATCCTCCGCATCCGCAGCCGCGACGGCACGGACCGCATCACTGTCCCGGACCCGGCTGCCGCCACCGTCGCCGACCTGCAGCGCCTCATCGAGTCGCACCTCACCGTGCCCGTCACGCTCCAGCGCCTCTCCCTCGACCCCGCCCTCCTCCTCCCCAGCCCCTCCGCCGCCGTCCCCCTCCTCGCTGACCCGGCCGCCCCGCTCGCCTCGCTTCGCCTAGCCAACGGCGCCTTCGTCTACCTCGCCTACCCGCCTGACGCGCGCTCCGCCCGCCCGCCGCCGCCCAAGGCGCTCTCCGCCGCCGGCTCCTTCGGCAAGAAGATGACCATGGACGACCTCATCGCGCGCCAGATCCGCGTGACCCGCCAGGAGAACGCACTCTGCGCCGCCGCCTCTTTCGACCGCGATGCCGCCAACGCCTTCCAGCTCTACGTCGCCGAATCCCTCGCGTTCGCCGTCAAACGGGCGGGCTTCCTCTACGGCCGCGTCGACGCCGAGACCAAGGAGGTCTTCGTCGACTTCATCTACGAGCCCCCGCAGCAGGGCTCCGAGGATGTGGTCCACCTCATGAGGGACTCCGACGAGGAGGCCCGCGTCGATGCCATCGCTGAAGGGCTTGGGATGCGCCGGGTCGGCCTCGTGTTCACGCAGGCCGTGGGGAGGAAGGCCAGCGATACTGGCGAGTACACTGTGTCGAACCGGGAGGTTGTGCAGGCGGCCCAGCTGCAGGCCGAGGGAGGGATCCCGGAGTGGATCACTGCCATAGTGAAATTGGAGGTGGGGGATGACGGTACCGGCGATGTGCACTTTGAGGCCTTCCAGATGAGTGAGATTTGTGTCAAGCTCTTAAAGGATGGGGTTCTGGAAACTGAGGTCGGGGATACCGACGATCCCCGCTTGTCCAAGATGCGGAAGGAGGTGGTGGCAGGTGGTAAGGATACTGTGGAGGTGGACAATGACTTCTTCCTTGTCCCGGTCAAGATCTCTGATCATCAGGTATACTTCTTTACTCACTTCTACTATTTATTCTGTGGTTTGAAATATATGGGCAATAAGAATGGATGATTGGATATATATATATAGTAATTGAGTATAATTAGGCAGTGCTACATTGAATCTCTTCAGGATAGCTTATTTTTATCCACTGTTGTTGAATTAATAGGAGTATTGAATTTCTGAAGTGAACCAAGTGAATATTCACATGTTAACATTCAATTTAAATCTGGTCATGTAGTTACATTTTAGTGAGCATAGTTGATTTTGCAAAATATTTCTGTTCATGCATTATAAAAGGCATCACAGTTAAGTTGAAAATTATAACATTTTAGATGCAAAATGTATGTGTGTTTGTGTGATCAATAACACCATGCTTCATTTGGGGCTTTGAATTACAAGTGTATATCAAATATTATCCTTTCTTGAAATATTATTAAATTGACACACTATATTTATGACTTTAACCATTCGAACCCCTTTGGTAACTTGCACACTATACATTTGATATTAAAACTGTAGGATTGCCCCTGTTAGTAACTTCACACACTATTCTTAGAAGAAAGAATCCCAATTTTATGTGTTACTTGAAGTGACACAACCTACTCCGCAGTTCACTGTAGTTAAATGCATTGCTTTGTTGTGATTGTATTGTGGGTAAGTCTTTGAATCGCATCTAGATAGGGATGTATGGACTTCAGCATCATTCACATGAAGATGTGCTTGAAGTGGGTATGATCCACAAATTGGGGTTGGTTAGGTTACGGAGATTTATAGTTTAAGTATGCCATATTGTTCTTTTTAACCAAAAAGAGCTCTGGCATTTTTCTTAATAAGATGGGAACTTATGCTTGCCCCAGCACCTAAGTGTAAATACCCTTTGCCCTGTAAGGAACATTCACTTTATGGAGAGTGGTCTGCTATATTGCATAAAAGTGTTATATGGGACACAATTTTGGAATCTAATAGAATCATAAGAATATATGATTTACTTGAATGTTGCGTACTTTATTTAAAAAATATTGGCTGTGTGTTGGGTGGAAGGTCCGTGAATGTATCTGTTAAATGTCATGACTCATGAGATAATTGTTTTCGGCATGTACTTCTTCAGTACGTTGTTAAGATTAGTGGCTTTGCCTGAATATTTGAAATGGACTTGCAGAAGAAAAAGGAAGTTGACATTTATGACTCTACCTTTGCTTTTCCCCAAATATTCTATGGACCTTTATAAGAATTATTAGAATCTTCTTTGCTTTTCCCCAAATATTCTATGGATCTACCTTTATGAGAATTATTGGAATCTTTATCTTATGGTATTTCACATCTAGGGCACTAGAATTGCTTTCCTACAAATATTCTGTATATTTACCATTAAAAGAATTATCAGAATCTTCATCGTAAGGGATCTATGGCTTTGAAATTCCAACTTTTTATCCAATGCATGATTCTCCACTTTCGGTGCATAGAAATGGAACAGGTCAGCCATAGGTTGCAATTATGACTTAGATGCGATCTTCACCTGCTCACTTGTATATTTCATTTTCACAGATTCTTTCTAGTTTCTAGAATACAATCTCAGAGTATATGCTTTTTTTCCTACTTGGAATAGCCTAACATGACTATATTGAACTTTGGGTTAGGAAGATCATATTAAACTTTCGGTCAAAAAAGATCATATTAAACCTGGTAACTACCATTAACTGTGGATAACCGGTATGATTTTCTCTTGTTACTTGATAACAAACATAAAGCCTTGTACGATTATACTTGATAACATGGTTTCCTGATTGCTGTATTCTCCTATCGACTCATAATCAGTTATTGAACATATCAGTTCTCACATGTATGGCTTGGTAAGCTACAAAAATGTTAGGTTAATCACATATATTTATATGTTAAAATCATGTTAGATTGCGTACTTCTTTCTTTTCAAGGGATGCTTATAGCTTTTAAATCAAGCAGAAGAGTTTAATTAGTCTTTGTTCCTGTTGTGCTACAGATGCATGGTGGTTCCTGTGAGTTCTGTTGATTTGATTGAGGATTTTATTTGGAAGGGATTCTTGATTATGGTTTTTATAAACTCTTGTTCAGTAACTAGAATTTCCATAATATGATTAATGATGCCCTAGGTGTATTAAAAGTCATCTGGCTTCAGTGGATATATTTTTCTCACTTGTATTTTGGGGGGTGTAGTCACACTTCATAATTTGACGCAGGGCGCGGAGGAAATAATTCACTGTACTGTACGTCTGTACCTTTCGTTGTACGCCCTCCATCCCAAATTACTTGTTGTTTTCGCTTTTCTAGATACATTTCTTTTGTTATGTATCTAGACATATAAATATATATTTAGGTGCATAGCAAAAGTATCTAGAACAGCCAAAATGAAGTAATTTGAAATGGAGGAGCTGATTACAAATATCTGTTGTACATATTTCAATGTTCTAACCTTATTTCACTTGGTGTATGCAGGGTCCACTCTCAGTAGGCTTTCCAATAGAGAATCGTGGAAGTCCTGTAGGGATGAGCGCGCTGAGAAGCCACCTGGATCGGACAAAGCATCTGACATTTGTCAGGCGGATCTCTGACTTCCATTTGCTGCTCAAGATTGCTACTTTCCTAGATGTAAAGTCGGACGTGCCTACCCTAGCTGCATGTGTAAAAACTCAGAGCAGGGTGCCTGAAGGTTACCAGCTTCTGATCGAGTCCTTGGCTAGTCAGGGATAATTTACTCATGGACGCAAGACACAGCAGTGATTAATTTACTTGTCACATCATGTGTAACTTATGGATCTCTCAGGTGTATAAGTATTGTACAATTTTTATGCGATTACCATTCAGATAGCATGATATCTTAGGTGGCGATGCTTCAATCACGTCCTGCTGTGTCTTACAGTTCGTCGTGGGGTTGCACAACTGATGGTTGGGGCAGGGAACGAACTATTGAATGACAACAATAGCGCCTGTTCAGAGCTGTCATAATTTTTTTAAGCAATAACTGTCATGATGTGTCCTCCATGTGTTGGATTTTTGTTGTTATGCCACCATGGCTTCGGAGAGTTGACTAAGGCCGGTGTCCGGTTCTCATAAGTAGGGTGAAGTGTAAAAAGTAAAAATAAGTCACATGTCTGAACTAAATAGCCATAACTTATTTGTATTTTAAGTCATCTAACTTATAAGTCTTATAAGTTGCTCCACACATACTTAAAGTGACTTATTTTCATCTTTTTCTCCTTCTAAGCTTGGTGGGTTCCACCGCAACCCTATCTACTCCGCGCCCCTCCCAGCCGTGCGACCCGCGCCGCCGCCTGCAGACCCCGCACCGCCGCTTGCAGATCCCGCGTGACCGTGCCCGCACCGCCAATGCTTCCAGGTCACCGCACGTGACACCCTTCACGGCTCCACCGGAAGCCGCGCGCCGTCTCTTCCCCCTCCCCACCATGGTCGGGAACTCGAGGAGAGCGCTCGATTTATTCGACGGCTCCCAGGCTGTCGACGAGGGCTTCTTCGGTCACGACAGCTCGCAGGTGGCTACCTACACTCCACCGGCGCCTGACTACAATCCTCCTCCTGCGCGCGGCCGCACCGCGAATGGGTGCGCCCGCATCGGGATTCCGGGCTCCCAGGCCGGCGCGAATGGAAGGCAACAGCGGCTTGGACCTCAACTCAGAGGCGGCAGCGGTTCCTGGCCTCGTCGACTTCAACTCGCAAGTGGACCCCTACATCATCGGCGACTTCAACTCGCCGGCGGGCTCCTTTCCCGACCTCGGCGAGTACCAGCAGTTCCTACAGTTTGGGGACGTCTCGGTCCGTGGGCGTATCGGGACGGCAGTGTCCGCGAGCCGGCCTCGCCGCAAGAATGCGAGCGGAGGTGTCACACGGGCTTCATCGGCCGTCGCCCCCTCCTAGCGCAACACATCTCGGCCTCCTTGTGCAAGGGACGATCCTGCGCGTGGTGGTCGTGGTACTACGCGTGGTAGCCGTGGTACTTCCCGCTCGGGAAGCAGTGGTCACCGATCCACCGGGAACGACTACGATGACGAGAGAACGTTAATGGCTACTGAACATGATGAGGACACCACGAGTACATCTACACCAGCAGCAGCTCAGGCGCCTCCAGATGCCCAGGCGCCACCTCCAGGAGCTCAGGCGCCACCTACAGATGTTCCACTACGACATGCGCCACCAGTTGGGCCAGTTACTCGGGGTCGTGTGAGAGAATTAAACTTCATCATGCTATTAAAGAACGAAGGCCCAGGATGCATAGAATACGGCCCAATAGGACAGCCCAGGAGGGGCCCCTAGGGTTGGGTGCCAGGAGAAGGGGCGGCCCTCCCTTCTGGGCGTGAGAGCCACGTGGGAGCCGCCCCCCCCTCGCGCGGGTGCCGCGCGCCCCCTTTCCCCTGAGGATAGGGGCTGCGCCCCCTTCTCCCCTCTATTTAGTTAGAGTCCCTTTTGTTTTCCAACTTGAGTTTTGTTTTACATCTAGCTTTAGCTACACCAGACCACGCACAAATACGTGATGTCCCCTATGATTCAGAACTCCACCACACACAAATAAAAGTTCTAGCGTTTGTCTCTTGTTTTTTTCTCTTCTAACCCTAGCCGCCGCCGCTTTTCCCTCCGCTGCCCTGCCCACCACGCCAGCACCTCCCCCCTCGCACCTGATCTCGCGCGTCGTAGGGCCGTGGGAGTCTTTTCCCCTTCGCGCCTCGGTCTCTCGATACGCTGCGCCCCCACTACCTGATCGGCTCCCCTGTTGGTTGGCAAGTTAAAAAAAGAATTTGATAACAACACTAGTTTGAGCGCCTTTGTGAGCTTTACACCCTATTGTTGTCGTCGATTTTGTTTTTGTGTTTGCGCTAACCATGGAAGACGGCGATGACAAGAAGGATGACCAGCTGCAGGAGATGCGGACGCAGATTGAGGGACTTACCACGGACATGAAGACACTACATGAACGGCTGGATTCGACGGTTACTTCGTCGAACAAGCGGTTTGATCAGATCTACCTCGCACAAACGGCTGCTAAGACCACACTCGACGCCGTTGTGGCACGACTCGATGCATTGCACACTAAGATCATGGAGTTACAGAAAGATTATGGTGCTGACTCGGAGCAGGACGCCGGAGACAGCAGCGGTCGTGCCCGCCGTGTACCACACCGCCCCGGTAATGAATCATTCTCTAAAATCAAATTTAAAATCCCACCTTTTAATGGCAAATATGATCCTGCTGCATATCTTGATTGGGAGTTAGAAGTTGAACAGAAATTTCTATGTCATGATATTTTTAATTTGGTGGCGTGAGTATAAAAATGAACACCCTACTGCTGTTTCGACCACTTGGGAGCAATTAAAAACTGCTATGCGACATAAATTTGTGCCCTCGTATTATGCTCATGATTTGCTTAACAAAATGCAGCATTTTCAGCAAGGTTCTCAGTCAGTTGAGGACTATTACCAGGAGTTACAAAAAGGTATGATTCGTTGTGGTATAATCGAGGAACCCGACGCTGCAATGGCACGCTTTCGTGGTGGTTTGAACCGCGAAATTCAGGACATACTTGATTATAAAGAATATGCTCACATGACCCAATTATTTGAGTTTGCTTGCAAAGCTGAACGTGAAGTGTAGGGACGCCGCTCGAAGACATATTCTAACTCTTTTGGAGGTAGAAGCTCGTCGTCCAGTTCAAGACCTGCTCTCCCTGCGCCATCCATACCCGCCACTGCATCGCGCGAGAGGACGGCTAAGCCTGCAGGAGCCACCCCAGCCACAGGCGCCACCCCACCTACATGCGCAGCTCCTCCCACCACAGGCCGTACACGAGATATTCAGTGTCATCGTTGCAGAGGATTTGGCCATGTGTTTCGGGATTGTCCGAACAAGCGCACATTGCTCATTCGTGACGATGGTGAGTACTCCTCAGCTAGTGATTCAGAGGAAACTGCACATACTTTGCTTGCCACTGACCATGCAGTTGAGGCGGACATACATGTCAATCCGGGCGACGCTGATAGGTATGAGAGTCTTGTCGTGCAGCGTGTTCTTAGTACACAGGTCGCCCCAACCGAGAAGAATCAACGACACACTCTGTTCCATACGAAGGGTGTTGTGCAGGAGCGGTCGATTCGCATCATCATCGACAGCAGGAGCTGCAACAATTTGGTGAGTACCATGCTAGTAAAGAAGTTGTCGTTACCCACTCGTAAGCATTCGAACCCATATCACATTCAATGGCTTAATGATGGTGGCAAAATTAGAGTATCACGATCGGTGTGTGTTCCTTTTTCTATAGGTGCTTACTCTGATTATGTTGATTGTGATGTTGTTCCTATGGAAGCATGCTCTTTATTACTTGGTAGACCTTGGCAATATGATAATGATAGCTTGCATCATGGTCATTTGAATCATTTATTCTCTCATGTTTAAGGGTCAGAAAATAATTATACATCCTATGACACCTAAACAAATTGTTAAAGATGATCTTGCTAGAGCTGTTAAAACTGCTAAACAACTGGAACCATCACCATCCACTTCTGATAAATCTGAAATTCAGTTGAATGATCTTGTTTTACTTACTACACGTGCTGATTTTGATGATATTCGAGATGCTCATTTGCCATGCTCTAGTGTGCTTGTTTCACTTGATGATGCACTATCTTTGGATACTCCGCCTGCGGTTGCTAACCTTTTGCAGGAGTACGCTGATGTCTTTCCCAAAGACTTGCCACCGGGTCTTCCACCGCTTCGTGGCATTGAGCACCAGATAGACCTCATCCCCGGCGCCCAGCTTCCAAACCGCGCGCCGTATCGTACAAATCCAGATAAGACGAAGGAGATTCAACGCCAGGTGTAGGCGTTGCTTGATAAGGGTTACATTCGTGAGTCTCTTAGCCCTTGCTCGGTTCCTGTGTTACTTGTTCCTAAGAAAGGTGGCTCATGGTGTATGTGTGTAGACTGCTATGCTATTAATAACATCACCCTATACCACGCCTTGATAATATGGTAGATGAGCTTAGTGGTGCCGTTCTTTTTACTAAGATAGATTTGTGTAGTGGTTACCCCTAGATTAGAATGAAATTGGGAGATGAATGGAAAATGACTTTTAAAATGAAATTTGGCTTATATGAATGGTTGGTTATGCCGTTTGGTTTGACTAAAGCCCCAGCACTTTTATGCGCTTGATGAATGAAGTTCTGAGGCCCTTCATAGGATTGTTTGTCGTTGTCTATTTTGATGATATCCTGATTTACAGCAAGTCAATGGCAGAGTATTTAGAACATTTGAGTGTTGTTTTTGACACATTGAGGGCTGCCCATTTATTTGCTAACATTGAAAAATGCATCTTTTGCACACAACGTGTCTCATTTCTTGGTTATGTTGTTACTCCACAGGGCATTGAGGTGGATAGCAGCAAGATTGATGCTATTAGGGAGTCGCCTACATCGACGACGGTCACACAGATTCGGAGCTTCCTTGGACTTGCAGGTTTCTACCACCGCTTCGTTCGTGATTTTAGCTCCATTGCAGCACCTCTACATGAGCTTACAAAGAAAGATGTACCTTTTGCTTGGAGTGATTCGCAGGAAGTAGCGTTCAGCACATTGAAAGATAAGTTAACCCACGCTCCTCTCTTGCAGTTGCCTGATTTTACTAAAGTGTTTGAGCTTGAATGTGATGCTAGTGGTATTGGGCTAGGTGCTGTTTTGTTACAAGAAGGAAAACCGGTTGCTTACTTTAGCGAGAAATTAAGTGGTGCTAGCTTGAAATATTCAACTTATGATAAGGAACTTTATGCTTTAGTGCGTACTTTGTAAACATGGCAGCACTATCTTTCGCATCGCGAGTTTATAATTCATTCTGATCATGAGGCTTTGAAACATATTCGTACCCAAACAAATCTGAACCGTCGTCATGCTAAATGGGTAGAATTTATTGAGTCATTTCCTTACATTATAAAACACAAGAACGAGAAGGATAATGTTATTGCTGATGCTTTGTCTCGTCGCTATACTATGCTATCACAGTTAGATTTTAACATTTTTGGCTTGCAAACTGTGAAAGATCTATATGTTGACGACGCTGATTTTAAAGATGTTTTCACTCATTGTGTTAATGGAAAACCATGGCGCAAATTTCACATGCAGGACGGGTTCCTGTTTCGTGCTAGCAAGCTGTGTGTTCCAGCTAGCTCGGTTCGTCTTTTGTTGTTGCATGAGGCACATGGAGGCAGTCTCATGGGGCACTTTGGCGTTTACATGATGTAGGAGGTGTTGGCCGCTCACTTCTTTTGGCCTCGGATGCGCAAAGATGTTGAGCGCATTATTGCACGTTGCACTACTTGTCAGAAAGCTAAGTCACGATTGAACAACCATGATTTGAAACCATATGCGGGTGAAGATGAGGAGTTGCCGTCGAGGACGACTTTAGTTCAAGAAGGGGAGTATGATGAGGACACCACGAGTACATCTACACCAGCAGCAGCTCAGGCGCCCCTGGATGCCTAGGCACCACCACCAGAAGCTCAGGTGCCACCTCCAGATGTTCCACTACGACAGGCACCACCATCTGGGCCAGTTACCCGGGCTCGTGCGAGAAAATTGAACTTCATCATGCTGTTAAAGAACGAAGGCCCAAGATGCATAGAAGACGTCCCAACAGGACAGCCCAGGAAGGGCCCCTAGGGTTGGGCGCCAGGAGAAGGGGCGGCCCTCCTTCTGGCTGTGAGAGCCACATGGGAGCCGCACGCCCCTCCCCCCCCTCGGGAGGGTGCCGCACGCCCCCTTTCCCTCGAGGGTGCTAGGGGCTGTGCCCCCTTCTCCCCTCTATTTAGTTAGAGTCCCTTTTGTTTTCCAACTTGAGTTTTGTTTTACATCTAGCTTTAGCTACATTAGACCACACACAAATACGTGCTGTCCTCTGTGATTCAGAACTCCACCTTCGAGTGATATTAAAATTGCTCACCTCGGATTCTTGTTCGTTCTTCGATTGCGTACAGGAATTGGTCTTCGTGGTCAGGCTGATCTTGCATCAACTAGGTCGGTAACCACAAGGAGTTGGTTTAGCGATGGCACTGGCGCTTCGGGCTTGCTCGTCGTAGTCAGATCGTGAGGGTCGACTTCCACCAAATCGGATTTCTCTCCACTCACCGAAAGATCGGGCACTCCGCCTCTATCAGAACATCCAATGGTTGGTGATGCATTCATCGTGGACTCGGGTGAAGATGAGGACGACTCCGAGGAGGTACTTGATACTCAATTAGTGGCTATGCATGCACCATCTTCAAGTACAAACACTAAAGCCTTTTGTTGTGTCCTCTGCTACTTGATACTCGATTGCAAGCATATTTATAAAGTGATATGATACACAATGTTTGATGCTCATTAATGAAAATTCAGAATCATGAACTCTTGATGATGCATATTGTAGCCAGCATTTGTAATGCTAACACAGTCTAACTGAAGTCTTGTTTATGGATATATACAATAAAAAATGTTTCTCTGCATGTCCATATATAATACTGAATTTGATGGCAATGTTGTTCGATTACATTACATCGTGGGTATGATCATGCTAGATGGACTGAGGAGCGGACAACTGTTTATTGTCAATTAGTTGTACGCGAGATTAGGGCTGGGAATCGACCAAATGGTCAAATAGATGTGGTAGGGTGGGAGAATGTCTGTAGGGATTTTCTTAGATTGACTAGACAAAATTATTCCAAGAAGCAGATGAAGAATAGGTACACACAAATTAAGAGTCTGTCAACCTTTTGGAAAGAGCACCTCCCCTCCACTGGACTAGGCCGAGCTCCCAATGGTGCAATCGTAGCATCAGATCCGTGGTGGATTGAAAACACTAAGGTAATGATCACCGAGAGGTGCCTATTATCAATTGTTTGTTGCCTATTATTATGTATTGATGACCTTTATTTGTGACATTACATGGAAAAGCGGAATGCTACGAAGTGTTCAACCATCACATCCCCCCACCTAGATGACCTGATGGAGATCTTCTAGAATTTAACAGTAGATGGAAGATCAGCTTTCTGTCCAGGCTTTGAGCAGGCAGCCAATGAGGGGAACAAGAGTACAGGCCTTGCAACAGACCCTTTTGATCTTGATGGGAGAGAAGATGACTGTAGTCCCATGAGCACTAGTACCAAGTGGACAAGTAGCACCGCCACAACAGGAAATAGTCCTGTCAAGAGAACCAAAAGTCCCATGGTCAGAGCACTTAGGGGTCTGGTAGCTGAAATCAAGATTGACAAGGAGGAAGGCAAGAAGAAAGAAGACAATTATTCCAAGAGGGTGGAGGCACGGTCCAGGGCATGGTCAGTGCAAAAGAGCATATCATGGAGAAGAAGCAAATGAAATTGCAAGCTGAGATGGATGAATGTGTCAACCTGCACTACAAGAAAATCGTTGACTAGTGACGCGACCACATTTTAGCGTCATTGATTTATGACGTTCCTGGCTGATCTCGTCATAATATTTCACTTCCGAGCAAATTTAGTGACAAAAAAACTTTCGTCATAACGGTTGGTACTGTAGCCGAGCATTCCCTGTTCCAAGCCAGTTTTGTGACGCCATAAGCTCCGCAACAGCGTCATAAACCAACTTTGGTCCCACATGTAAGCATTATTTTAAAAATAGAGTGTTCCAAGTCGTCATAAAATTCATAAGGGTCCCACATGTAAGTATTCTTTCGAAAATAGAGTGTTCCAACTCGTCATAAAATTTTGCAGGGTCCCACAGGTAAGCATTTTCGCCAGGTCAGCGGCGTCATAAACCAACTTTGGTCCCACATGTAAGTATTATTTTAAAAATAGAGTGTTCTAAGTCGTCATAAAAGTCAATTGGGTCCCACATGTAAGCATTTTTTCGAATCTTTAATATAAATCAGTAATTCGCAGGTGAAACGCTTCACTGCCTTCGCAAAGACTCTGGACTTTTGCTACGCGCAGATCTGCAACAGCTCGTGGTAGGAATGGCGGATTCTGGCGGCGATGAGAGGGTGGTTTATGCACCACCTCCCGGCTACGAGTTCATGAAACAAGACGACAAGGTTAGTCCTCTGGTTTGAGCCACTATATTTTCCCCTATCGACCTAGGGATGGGGAGAGAAGCAGCTGTTCGACAAAATGCAAGAATACTGCAAGTCAGACAGGGGCAAACAATGAAGAGTAGATGAGTACAACAAAAGAAAGAGTCAAGCGTAGTCTCAGCCGAAATGGGGAAATAGGCCCCAAAACAATCAAGGACCATCGACAAGGTCAAACTTCTACAACAGAAGTAACGTGAACAATGTTTCAGGGAACAATTTGCAAATGGCATCTTCGGCCGCAACAGGAAACAGAGGCCAAAATTCTAGCAGAGGTCCACCACCTCAATCTATATGCTCCTTGCGTGGCATCAACAAAGGGCATTGGTCGTACGAATGCAGAACATTACTTCGGAAGAAGCAGATTGAAGAAGATAAGAAAAGAACAGCGTAGGGTCAGGCGAAGACAGTCAATCACACATCATCAGCAGCACCTTCGATGGCCCAAAGCTCAATGCAAAACTGGCAACCATATATTCCACAACCATGCTTCCAACAAATGCAACTTCCACCTCCACCAGTGTTCAACCCAAACATGATACAACTACAGCAGCAAAGCACCGTGTCATACCAACCAAAACCAGAACCCGCCCATCAGGCACCTTCGCAAGCCAATCAAAATAGAGATGATGAAGATCGCTACCGAAGAATGAACATAATCAATGCTATCACAGGCGGTTGCAACTCACCTGAACATCTGACGAAGAGGCAGAAGAAGGAACAACAAAGAGAAGTGAGCCATGTATGCGCAGGAAAAGTTTTCAAAACTGAAGGACCGATCTGGCGACCAGAGAGGGGGGGAGTGAATGGGAGCCGATAAAAATTCTTCTCGAAGGAGATGGGAACTCCAACAAGACGAACACGGCTTCCAAAACACATCTCCGACTCAACTACCCAAGTTGGCCAAGACCACGCAGCCACTGGAGTGCTACTGGTCCTAGGAACCAACACCCACCAAAGCCTACCCGAGAACGCAGCGGAAAAACCAACTCGAGCAGCTACTAGACTGCACCGGTCAGACCGGTCGCGCACACCAGTCAGACCGGTCCCTGCTGGAGCACGCTGACAGAACCTGAGAACTTCCACAGAAGGCTCCTACACCGGTCAGGCCGGTGTAGCACGCCGGTCAGACCGGTCTAAGCCAGGAAGCCCCAAATCCACAAACCCGACCTTCCGAGCTCCAAACCAAACCAAACTTGAAACAGCAGCCACACAAGACAACAGGGAACTCACCAATACGTTCACCCGAGCAAAAACCCAACTGGGGTCGACACCGGTCAGACCGGTGAGAGGCACCGGTCAGACCGGTGAGGCCTGGGCTCTCGGGATGAACAGGAACCCGCGGGTCAACTCCCCCAAATCCAATTCCCGATCTCCCGGATCGCTCCACGGATTTGTACAAGACTTTGGGGATAGTAGGAACACCTCATGGGCACTCCATAGCCAAGATTTGGTCCACCAAAACTTGCTAAATCGAGAGGAATCGAAGAAATCCCACCAAGAACGCCTCTAACCCTAGAGAGGAGAAAACCCCAAAATCGAGCCCCTTTGGTCACGGATTTGGGAGGGGAATCAAAGGGAAAAGAACCACGAAGGGTTCAAGCATACATCCCCCACCAAATCCCAAAGAGAGAGGCCTCGATTCCGCCACAAGAAAATCGCCAAGAAAAGGCTCCGAAAATCACCAAAAAGGGAAAATGGGAGAGACACAATCAAGCCTTGAGGAACCACGCCGAATCATCTATACATACCATGAAGGTTCATACAAGGTCTAGCTTGCCTCCCAATCATCCTTCCCTCTCACAAGATCTCACCATGAAGCTCTCAAGCTAGTCCTAGAAATTCCAATGGAAAATGGAAGAGGGAAATAGCAAAACAAAAATGAGATAGGGTTCCAAGAGATGGCTGCCATCCTCTCACCACTTGGGTTATATGGACGCAACCGAAAGACGAAACTACCCCTAAGGCCTAACACTAGGATACACGCCCCCGAGGGGCACTTTGGTAATCTTCATCGTCGAACCATCAGACGGATGCCCGGCGACCGCACCCTGCGTAGCCTCGACGCACACCATGCGATCCCGACGCGTGTCCTCCGATTCGAAGTCTTCGGACTGCGTCGTCGCACACCGGTCAGACCGGTCAGACCCACCGGTCAGACCGATCCTGGTGCTGCTGCCTCCGGTCTTCGGTCTTGGCTTTGTGGATCAACCAAGGAACCCAGTGGTTTTCTGGTGAACCACTGGAAACCCCGCGAACTTGGTGTGGCCTCCGCCAATCTCCACTCATGACTTGGCCCCCACGAAGTCCCGGCTCGATCTTGGCTTTGTGGCTCAACCAAGGAACCGTCCACGACTTCATCTTGCCGTTCTTGCCACCATGCGGCCCGCACTTGACCCCGCTGGCCACCGGGTCCCTCGAGCTAAGCCTACTTGTCTTCTCCACACCTGGAGGCCTACTCGGCAATGACCTGTCGCGCTTGCTCTTCACCTGCACCAACACCAGTCAAGCCGCAACCTGCACCTGCAATACTTAGCCAAGAATCAGTCCACACAACGTTGTCAATCACTCATCACACCAGTAAGCGACCATCCACCAGTCCTCGAACCACACAGGTCCTCAAAAACAGAGTAGTCACACATCCCAATCACTTTCACAGAGGCAGATCTCAAGCTGAAGAGGTACCCTCATGGAGATCCTCTAGTCATCAGAGCAGTACTGGGAAAGAACACAAAGTACTTGTTGGGCAATGATGTGGGAGGCATCCTCGTGGATAACGGCAGTTCCGCAGACATCATAACTTACGAGTTATTCAAGAGGATGGAGTTCAGAGATGACCAACTACAGAAAACTTCGAAGCCGCTATATGGCTTCGGCAACAAGAAAGTTGTGGCTCTAGGAACAATTGAAATGAATGTAAGTCTCGGGACAGGAGCGCTGATGAGAACAGAGATGGTGACTTTCGATGTAGTGGACATCCCATACGCATACAAAACAATCTTCGGTAGGGGAATCATAAACAAGTTCGCAGCAGTGATACACATGCCATTCTTGTGTTTGAAGATTCCAACTGCCAACGACATTCTCACAATATACGGAGATCAGGAAGATGCACATGACAGAGAATACAATGTAGGCAGCAATCAGAAACCAATACACGTAGTCGGAAATAGTGAAGACACATTAGAAAGCGAAGAAGAAGACGAGCCTGAAGAGCTCGAAATGAAAAGGAGGCTTTGCCAGGACGAAAAGAAGAGAATGCAACCTCACGAGCACACGAAGAAGGTGCGTCTTTGCGAAGATGTTCATGACAAACTGGTCACCATAGCAAGGGGGGTGACCGAAGAGGAGGAGAATGTGTTGATCACATGCCTTCGCAACAATCAAGATGTATTTGCCTGGAGCAAGAGGGATCTTAAGGGAGTGCCTCGCGAAGTGATAGAGCATGCACTGCGCCTAGACCCAAAAATCCCACCGAAGAGACAAAAGCTCAGAGTCATCTCACCTCAGAAAGAATTGGCAGCGCAAAGCGAAGTAGAGAAGCTATTAGATGCTGGGGTCATCAGAGAAATATAGTTCACAACTTGGCTTTCCAACATAGTGATGGTACCGAAGAAGAATGGGGGATAGAGAATGTGCATTGATTGCACACTTCTGAACATGGCTTGCCCAAAAGATGTCTACCCTTTATCAAGAATCAACGTGTTGGTGGATGCAGCAGCAGGATGTGAGAGAATGTCCTTGTTAGATTGCTTCTCTGGATATCATCAAATCTGGATGAAGAGGGAAGACGAAGATAAAACAAGTTTCATCACACCCTTTGGGGTGTATTGCTTCGTGAGAATGCCCGAAGGCATGCACAACGCTGGCCCAACATTTAACAGAATGGTGAAGATAGTACTTGGCCCGCAACTGAGTAGAAATGTGTTAGCTTACGTAGATGATGTTGTCATACACAGCAAAAAGAAAGATCAGCATATCGAAGATCTCAGAGAAACCTTCGCGAACTTAAGGAAATCTGGCCTCATGCTAAACCCAGAAAAATGTATCTTCGGTGTATCCAGGGGAAAACTGTTAGGTTGCATTGTGTCAAAATCTGGCATATAAGCAAATCCAGAGAAGATTGAGACAATAAGAAACATGAGAACACCACAAACAAAAAGAGATATTCAAAAACTAACTGTAAGAATAGCAGCATTGGGTCGCTTCATAGCGCGATCAGCAGAGTGAAGCTTACCATTCTTCAAGTTGTTATCAGTGAAGAATAAGATCAATTGGGGTCCCGAAGAGCAGCAGGCATTTGAGCAGTTCAAGTCTTACTTGGAGAATTTGGCAGTGCTAACAAGTCCGGGAGACAAAGCGAAACTATTATTGTACATTGCAGCTTCAGCCAGCGCAGTAAGTGCAGCTCTAGTGGAAGAGAAATACAAAGAGCAACAACTCAAACAAGTGCCAGTATACTTCGTCTCCGAGGCCTTATCAGGAGCGAAGAAGTTCTACTCTGAGCTCGAGAAAATGACATACGCAGTGGTAATGGCGGCAAGAAAGTTAAAGCATTACTTCT
The DNA here is from genome assembly GCA_036936925.1 of Cenchrus fungigraminus. Lineage (NCBI taxonomy): Eukaryota > Viridiplantae > Streptophyta > Magnoliopsida > Poales > Poaceae > Cenchrus > Cenchrus fungigraminus. Next base: position 55,368,271 of record CM072778.1, read on the forward strand.
AGAGTTACTCAATCACTGTTCCAACATCATACCCTCTTCGCGAAATACTAGAAAACAAGGAATCTTCAGCACGAATAGGAAAATGGGCAACAGAACTATCCCAATATGCCATAGAAATCACGGCCAGAACAGCCATCAAGTCTCAAGTTCTAGCAGACTTCATTACAGATTGGACTCCCAGTCAAGGCGACGAAATGAATGAAGACAAGCCAGAAACACCATGGGTGATGTATTGTGATGGGGCTTACTGCGATGATGGAGCCGCATCTTCGGCAGTCTTAATGTCGCCATCAGGCATAAAGATGAGGTATGCTGTGAGGCTCGACTTCGAAGGCAAGACAAACAATGTGGCAGAATATGAAGGATTGTTGCTGGGACTTTGCAAAGCAAGAGCAATAGGGTCACGAAGAGTGGTCATAAACACAGACTCTGAACTCATCACAAGGCAGATTGGCAAAACGTATAAGGCAAAACATGATGAAATGCAAAGTACTTGAAAACTGTGCGAGGCATGGAAAAATTCTTCTTCGGTTTCACAGTCAAGAAAATACCAAGAGATCAGAACAACGAGGCAGACATGCTAGCGAAGGCAGCTGCTCAGAAAGAACCATTACCACCAGATGTCTTTTACGAAGTTCTGAAGTGTAAATCAGTGGATTGTGACGAAGCACCAGTGAGATACATAAATGCGATATCAAGCGAAGACTGGAGGTCTTCGATCATGGCATTTTTGAGAGGGCACTATGAACCACAGTCAAAGGAGGAGAACAAGAGAATGGCCTTGAGGGCGAGATCATATGAAATAAGAGGAGACAACTTGTATAAAAGCGGAGTGTGCACACCACTACTTAAATGCATCTCCACAGAAGAAGGGCGAGACTTGTTGCCGCAGATCCACTCTGGAATGTGTTCTTCTCACACATTGGAACAAGAAGACTAGTTGCGAAGGCATTCTGCCAGGGATTTTACTGGCCAACGGCAGTCCGCGATGCTGAAGATATAGTGCGAAGATGTGATAACTGTCAAAAGCATTGCAACTACACAAAAACTTCTCCATATGAGATACAATTGCTACCACCAGTTTGGCCCTTTGCAAGATGGGGGATTGACATTGTGGGACAGTTACCAACAGCACCAGGCAATTACAAGTACGTGATAGTGGCAGTGGAGTACTTCTCAAAGTGGATAGAGGCAAGGGTAGTGCAAAGAATCACTTCACAGGTGATACAAAATTTTTCTGGCAAAGTATCGTGTGCAGGTTTGGAGTTCCCTACGAAGTAACAGTAGACAACGGCAAACAATTTGACAGCACAGATTTCAGAAGATTTTGCTTCAACTTGGGCACTAATTTATGCTTCGCTTCAGTGTACCACCCAGAGTCCAATGGAGCAGTAGAAAGAGCCAACGGGATCATCTTCACGGGAATCAAAAAGAACTTGACAGGAATGGCTAGGGGGAATGGGACGAAGAGCTGCCCAGAGTTGTATGGTCTCACAACACAACTGCTTCCAGAGCTACAAACTTCACGCCATTCAGATTGCTGTACGGAGAAGAGGCAGTCATTCCCGAAGAGGTCAAATTGGGGTCATTGAGAGCAGATCAAGAACCACAAAACGAAGAGGACACAAATTTGGCAATTGACACAAGAGAAGAAGACAGACTTCAAGCACTAAGCAACATAAAGAAATATTAGGATGAAATGAGGAAGTGGAGAAACAAGAAGGTTCGCGAGCAAAAGATATCCACGGGAGACATGGTTCTCCGAAGAAAAACAAGAGGAGTAGGAAAATTGGAAGAAAAGTGGGAGGGTCCATTCTTAGTATCAGAAACAAGGCAGGGGGCTTACAGATTACAAACTTTGGAAGGAGAAGAGGTTCCTTACTCATGGAATCAGCACAAGTTGCAGAAGTACTGGCTCTAAGAATAAGTGTATCATCTACTAGATTTCGTCATTTTTAGTTTCTCTTCGTTTTGAACTTTTGTAATCTTCATTTCAACTTCTTTTGCACTTTCAACTTTTGTAAATATGTAGTGAAGTCCACACTCTTTTCCTCGCGGGGAGAGTCTTCGGTGATCTCACAACGGGAACACCGAAGATGCGAGGTTTTTAACGAGGCAGACTTGTGTAATATCCCCTTGGGAAATATAACAAGGGCTCCCCAAAAAAGGCCATCGTTATCTATCATCGGTCCCGAAGTAACAATCATCCGAAGAGATTGTTACTTTCAAGAAAACATTGCAGAAGTAAGTGAACACATGCGCCTGGCCTCATGAAGACAAGTCGCATTTAGTTCACATAAGAAAATAATTTGATTGAGGGGGCACATGTGGGAACTATTCTGCAAAGGTCACGAAGATGTTAAGGAACATGCAACAATCTGTACCTACGAGGAGTGCATGATTCGCTTAAAGGCCCACTTTCTGCGAACAAAAAGTCTTCGGCGGTCAATGTGCGAAGCCCCTCAGTAAATGTTGTAGGGATAAGTCGACCCGTTAAGCGGCGTGGTCGCAAAATCATCCGCTTTATCACAAGCGAAGAAGCCTTCGACGGTGAATGCGCGAAGCAAATTGCGAGGCAGGGCTGACGAGCCACCTCGGGGTCACATTTCTATGAAGTTGAGCTATCACGCCACTTCACATAGTCAAAATTTACATGCAAAACAGGCTAACCATTTTTTGTGCAGGACTTGTTTTTATCTTACAAACAATACATCGCACGATCAGAGGGAAATGAGCTGCGAAGACCGGTCAGACCGGTGAGAGGCACCGGTCAGACCGGTGAGGCCTGGGCTCTCGGGATGAACAGCAACCCGCGGGTCAACTCCCCCAAATCCAATTCCCGATCTCCCGAATCGCTCCACAGATTTGTACAAGACTTTGGGGATAGTAGGAACACCTCATGGGCACTCCATAGCCAATAATTGGTCCACCAAAACTTGCTAAATCGAGAGGAATCGAAGAAATCCCACCAAGAACGCCTCTAACCCTAGAGAGGAGAAAACCCCAAAATCGAGCCCCTTTGCTCACGGATTTGGGAGGGGAATCAAAGGGAAAAGAACCACGAAGGGTTCAAGCATACATCCCCCACCAAATCCCAAAGAGAGAGTCCTCGAATCTGCCACAAGAAAATCGCCAAGAAAAGGCTCCGAAAATCACCAAAAAGGGAAAACGGGAGAGACACAATCAAGGCTTGAGGAACCACGCCGAATCATCTATACATACCATGAAGGTTCATACAAGGTCTAGCTTGCCTCCCAATCATCCTTCCCTCTCACAAGATCTCACCATGAAGCTCTCAAGCTGGTCCTAGAAATTCCAAAGGAAAATGGAAGAGGAAAATAGCAAAACAAAAATGATCTAGGGTTCCAAGAGATGGCTGCCATCCTCTCACCACTTGGGTTATATGGAGGCAACCGAAAGACGAAACTACCCCTAAGGCCTAACACTAGGATACACGCCCCCGAGGGGAACTTTGGGAATCTTCATCGTCGAACCATCGGACGGATGCCCGGCGACCGCACCCTACGTTGCCTCGACGCACACCATGCAATCTCGACGCGTGTCCTCCGCTTCGAAGTCTCCGGACTGCGTCGTCGCACACCGGTCAGACCCACCGGTCAGACCGGTCCTGGTGCTGCTGCCTCCGGTCTTCGGTCTTGGCTTTGTGGATCAACCAAGGAACCAAGTGGTTTTCTGGTGAACCACTGGAAACCCTGCGAACTTGGTGTGGCCTCCGCCAATCTCCACTCATGACTTGGCCCCCACGAAGTCCCGGCTCGATCTTGGCTTTGTGGCTCAACCAAGGAACCGTCCACGACTTCATCTTGCCGTTCTTGCCACCATGCGGCCCGCACTTGACCCCGCTGGCCACCGGGTCCCTCGAGCCAAACCTACTTGTCTTCTCCACACCTGGAGGCCTACCCAGCAATGACCTTTTGCGCTTGCTCTTCACCTGCACCAACACCAGTCAAGCCGCAACCTGCACCTGCAATACTTAGCCAAGAATCAGTCCACACAACGTTGTCAATCACTCATCACACCAGGAAGTGACCATCCACCGGTCCTCGAACCTCACAGGTCCTCAATCTCCCCCTTGATGAGTGCATTGACAACACACACATTTTGGTAATCAACGCGAAAAAGAAAAGAAAAGAAACGACTAAAAAGAACTCCAACAAGCGATCGAAAGCCAAAGGAAAGACAAAGAGCAAGATCACTTGAAGAAGACAAGTCTCGGTCCCCTTAGGCAAGGGCAACGGCTCGACACAACCGAGACAAAAACAAAGCTCAAGCAAAGAGCGAAAGCCACCAAACCAAAGCTCGAAAACCACAAAGAGCTCCCCATGCACACATGCAAGCTCCCCCTGAACCAATGCATCTCCCCCTGGACGAAAGCATGCAAACCACTTCAAGAAACAGAGCAGCTGCAACAGCTTTGCTCTGACCGGTCAGACCGGTCCACGTCACCGGTCAGACCGGTGGACTAGATCGCCCAGCACCTGACACTCTTCACCGGTCAGACCGGTGCATCCGACCGGTCAGGCCGATGACCACCTGGGAAGAACTGGGAACTGCACGAGCTCAAAACTAGCTCGAAACCACTTGGAAACCTTCTAAATGCATGCAGCAAGCCAAAACATGCTCAAACTTCTCCCCCTTGTTGACAATGCATGAATCAAGCCGATAATGCAAAAAATGCAACCTAGAGCTTCTCAAATAGACAAAATTCATCACAAGATGCTACACACATCTAAATGAGCAAGTTAGATACTCTATAGCTTCGTATGAACATCAACTACAAGATCACCAAGTTTCACAACCATTCGACGAAGCTAAGATAGAATTGAGCAATTTTGCGAAAAATCACCCTCTCATGAGCAAAGTTCTAAACATGAGCAAAACAAGTCAAAATGGCAAAGCCACACAAACTTCATGCTAGGACAACCATTCTAAACATAAGACCATCATAAACACCCACAAGCACCTCATGTCATGTCAAAGCCACCGAGCCATGTGCTTACTTCTAAACATGGGACTTCTCATTGGTAAGCAACATGCAACGGTTTAGCACCTAAAAGCAAGTAAATTGAGCACATATGACATGGGAGCACATTTTTCAAGCAATTTACATTTCATTTTCAGATTCATATTTGGTACATGAAATGTCTTTGCTACAAAAATGAACTTATGCCCCTCCACAAGATGAAGCATGGGGGCTAAACATTCATGATGGCAAATGAGCCTTTGGCCCCATATGATCAAAATAAGCTATCCAACCACAAATTAAGCATAGCCAAGCCACTAAAACATGTCAAGATCATATAAAGGCATTTACTCACAAGAGAGCATACATATCTCATTTTTCAAAAACATAGCTATCAACCATGGGCATAAATCAAGATCATAAAGAGCTAAGCCAAACTAACCATAGCATACCAAACTAGCTCACAAGATCATATATAGCACATCATGGTGAACAATGTATATGAGAGAAGCTTTTCCTATCACAATGCATATGATACAAAATGCATGCAACCTAAGATACAAAGATGCCTATACATCATGTTACATATGCAATGCAAAATGCAAGAAATGCACAAAGGAAAGTTATACATATGCTACAAAGGAGCTCCCACACCCAACTCAAGAAATCAAACAAACACCAAGTTCCCCCCGCAAACGAGTGAAAGTTGCTTGATCTAGGGGCTTGGTGAAGATATCGGCTAGTTGGTCATGTGTGGGTACATGGATCAAAGCTATCTTCCCTTTCTCCACATTGTCTCTCAGGAAATGATACCTCACTTCTATGTGCTTGGTTTTGGAATGAAGCACTGGGTTCTTTGCAATGCTTATGGCACTGGTGCTATCACATTGAAGTGGAACATGGGTATACTCCTCACCAAAGTCGCTCATGGTGTATGTGATCCAAAGGAGCTGAGAACAACAACTAGCTGCGGCCATATACTCTCCCTCGGTAGTGGATTGAGCAACACTCGACTGTTTGCGGGAAGACCAAGAAACCAAGGAAGAACCCAAGAACTGGCAAGTCCCAGAAGTGGACTTCCTATCCAACCGACACCCGGCAAAATCCGCGTCTGAAAATCCATGAAGAGCCAAAGAAGAAGACGCGGAGTACCAAAGGCCGAAGTCGGGAGTATGACGCAAATACTTGAAAATGCGCTTGACTGCTTGCCGATGCGAAGTCCTCGGAGACGCTTGAAAACGAGCGCACAGACATACCGAGAATTGGATGTCCGGCCTCGTCACTGTCAAGTACAGGAGTGACCCGATCATGCTTCGGTACTCCTTCTGGTCCACGTGTTCACCTTCCTCGTCCGCATCAAGAGCTGTAGTCGTACTCATAGGTGTCGCCATGGCCTTGGAATCCTCCATCTTGAACTTCCTCACAATGTCCTTGGTGTACTTAGCTTGGTGCACAAACGTTCGACTGCTTGATCTGGAGGCCGAGGAAGAACTGCAACTCACCCATCATGCTCATCTCGAATTCCCTGCTCATGTCTTCTGCAAACCTTGCAACCAAAGAGTTAGACGAGCCACCAAAGATAATATCATCCACGTATACCTGCACAATTAGGATCTCTTTGCCCTGCCTGAGGAGAAACAAGGTCTGGTCGACCTTCCCCATCTCGAAACCTCTCTCAAACAGGAACCCCCTTAACCTGCCATACCAAGCCCTAGGCACCTGTTTCAACCTATAGAGCACCTTTCTCAACTTGTACACCCGGTGGGGGTACTTCTCACTCTCAAAACTCGGTGGTTGCCTCACATACACTTCTTCCTCCAACACACCGTTTAGGAAAGCACTCTTCACATCCATTTGGTGTAATTTGAACCCTTTAGCCACGGAAAAGGCTAGAAGGATCCTAATCGCCTCCAAACGAGCTACGGGAGCAAAGGTCTCCTCGTAGTCGATCCCCTCTTTCTGACTATACCCTTGCGCCACCAATCTCGACTTGTTTCTCACCACTTCTCCTTTCTCTCCCTCTTTATTTTTCCACACCCATTTTGTCCCAATCGACTTACAACCCGGTGGAGGATTTACCAACTCCCAGACTTGGTTTCTCTCAAAGTTCTCCAACTCCTCATGCATCGAATTAACCCAATTGTGATCAGATAATGCGTGTCCAATGTCCTTGGGCTCAAAAGTAGCAACAAAAGCAGCATGAGCAAAGTGAGAATTGTTTCGAACCCTCGACCGTATAGTGCGTTCGTTGATGTCACCGATGATCCTTGAAGCTGGGTGATCCACTTGAACTCGCCGGGGAGGTTCTCGCCTTGAAGCTACCTCCCCCTCAACTTCAGCTTCTCCTTGATCTGGGATTGTCGTTGTAGGTGTAGGAGAGGGCCCGTTCTCAATCGTAGTCGAAGTAGTAGGTACATGCTCAACCACGGGCACCACACCGCCATCTTCATCATCACCATGTCCATGCTCCTCCTCCTCAAAGATTTCCTCGCCAAGTTCATCATCACCTGCACATTCAAAGACAAGAGAGCTACGTGGCTGTGTCTCATCGAAGGTAACCTCGCAAGTCTCTATGATTTGGTTAGTTTCCAAGTTGAGCACACGAAATGCTCTAGAGTGAGTAGCATAACCAAACAAAATACCATCGACAGACCTAGCCTCAAACTTATCCAGATTCTTGCCTTTCTTCAAAATAAAGCACTTGCATCCAAACACATGAAAGTGACTCACCTTGGGAGTGCGACCGTGCATCATCTCATAGCACGTCTTCTTCTTGAATGCTCGAAGGAAAATCCTGTTCGAGACATAGCACGCGGTATTGACTGCCTCAGCCCAGAACCTCCTCGGAGTCCTATGCTCGTCGAGCATCGTCTGGGCCATCTCACACAAGGTTCTGTTCTTTCTTTCCACCACGCCATTCTGGGGAGGCGTATACGAACTCGAAAAATAGTGTTCAAGACCCAAGTCATGGCAAAAGGTTTCGAAACGAGAGTTTTTAAATTCCGGGCCATTATCACTGCGGATCGCTCGTATGGCATCTCCGTGCCTCTCGTTCTTCAACCTCAAGACAAGATCTCGAACAAAACCAAACATCTCCCCCTTCTCCAAAAAGAACACCCACGCATACCGAGAGTAGTCGTCCACCACTACAAGGACATACCACTTCCCACCAACAGATCGCACACGAGCTGGGCCAACAAGGTCCATATGGAGCAGCTCGCATGGACGCTCCGTCATCACATCAGTGAGGGGCTGATGGGAAGAGGCTACCATCTTGGCATGCCTACACGGCGCACAAACCAACTCTTTCTCAAACCTCAACCGTGGCAATCCTCGGACCAAATTGAGTTTACTCAAGCGAGACAAAAGGTCAAAGCTCAAGTGACCCAACTTCCTATGCCACTTCCACAACTCACTCGAAGAACCAGCCAAAAAGCAACGAGCCACACCTGAAGACTGAGAAAAATCCGCTCGAAAAACCTGACCCTCGGGAACGACCATGCAAACTAGGTCCCCTCGAGAATCCAAAATCCGAGAACCACTAGGCCGAAACAACACCTCAAAACCCTCATCCAAAAGCTGGGAAACAGAAAGCAAATTGAATCCGAGCGATTGAACAAGAGCAACACGCCTGAGAGTGACTTTGTCACTGATCCTTATCTCACCTTCAGAAAGCACACGCCCTCGCCCATTGTCCCCAAAGGTGATGTATGTCTTGGACACCACCGGGACAATACTTTAGAACCACCCCTTGTCTCCGGTCATATGCCTCGAGCAACCGGAGTCAATCAACCAAACGTTCCTCAAGTCCTCCACCTGAAATTCAAAAACAAGCACGTGAGCGAACAAACAACTCAGCACTGGGGTTAGTACCAAAAGAGCAAAACCAGTGCCGAGCCATTTGCTCCAAAGTGGGGTTAGCACAATCCAAAGCATCACGCCTACCAAAGCTACCACCACGAGAACCACCACGAGTACCATTACTAGGGAACCACCCCTACCTCGCTGGAGGAGAATGAAAGCCACGAAAGGGAAACCGTGAACCGTTCCTCCTCTCCATCTCAAAGCTACGACTCCTCCCTCCCTTGTATTGAGCACGAGGTGGAGAACGTCTAGCAAACTGACCACCACTGGACTCACCATGCCAACCACCAGAACCATGACTACTAGAACCAAACCGAGCATCCTCACGAGCACGGAAACCAAACTGCTGTCTGCCCAGACCAGCACCGGTCTGACCGGTCACCCTGACCGGTCTGACCGGTCACCTTGACCGGTCACCCTGACCGGTCTGACCGGTCACCCTGACCGGTCTGACTGGTGGTGCTCGGCCAGCAGCACCACCTACCGCCTTTCGATCTCCCCAAGCCGGAACCGATCTCACAATCGCCTTGGCCCTGGGCATCTGCATACGAGGCTCAGGTACACCATTAGAGGGGTGGTACCTGTCCTTGTTAGCCCACTCCTTAGCCATTCTCTCCTCACGCTTCCTCTTGAAGCAAAACTCATCCTTGTAACCATCTCTACCACAATACCCACAATGGAACTTTATGGGCTGTGGTTTAGGCTTAGGCTTGGGTTGGGGCTGCTCACTCGGCTTCTCCCCTTTCTTCTCTCCATCCTCACCTCCCTTTGGGCTCACAAACCTCACCGGTTTTTGGAAATCATTTGATGGGTGAGGGAATATGGGTGGATCTGGAGTTGTGTCAAGTTTGTTTTTGAGATGGTTAGGCTTGGGCTCAAACTTGTTCTTGTGTGTGTTTGGTGGTGGGATAGGGATCTCTCCAACTCTCTTAACTCCCTCACCCCTGTTCTCTCCAAGCTTATCAGCCCCAAGTGCCTGACCATCATAGCGTTTGAAAGCCGCTATCATGATACCAAGCTGAGGCACCTGACCCGACAACCAACTCATACATTTCCTTAGCTCATCATTTTCATCCTGCAAGCGATCAACATAATGTGCAAGCTCCAGATTCTTAACCGCATGCAATTCACAAGTAGAGCAAGAAGTGGGAACAGGTGCTTTCAACTGAGCCTCAAGAGAAACAATGTAAGCATGCATCTCCTCAATCTTTCCATGCAAAACAGGGCAAGAAGTGCAAGCACCTAGCAAAGCAGGTCTAGACTTAAGCTCAGCCACTTCAACCCTAAGCACATCTAGTTCCTCACACTTGGAGGCATGCTTTTCCTTGAGAGTAGTAAGATCAGCTAGGAACACAGAGCAATCAACACAATCAACATCATCAGAAACCACAGGTGAAGCCTTAAGCGAATCTATCTCAAGCTTGGCATCAAGGTTCTGGGTTTCTAGCTCAGCTACTCGGTTCCTAGCATCTTCTAGTGAGGCCCTAAGCTCTTTCCTCATCTTCTTTGCCTCTCTAAGCATGTCATCGTGGTTATCAAGCAACTTGCCAAGTTGTTCATTCTCCTCGCGCAAGAAGGGAAGCTCGTCACGTACCTCATCCTCGGAGTCAGAGTCCGAGTTGCTCTGGTGACTCTTCTTGCTGTCAGAGCTGCGTGCCATGCTGCAGAAGCCATCTCCCACGAAGCAGCTCAACCCACTCAAGTTCTTGGACGCCTTCTTGTTCTTGCGCCGATCACCTTCATCTTCGCTGCTACTGGAGCTCGAGGAAGAGTAGGCGGAGCTGGAGTCGACGTCGCTTGCTCCGACCATCGCTCGGGCCTTCCTGCCATGGCCGCCCTTCTTCCTTGATCCTCGCTCGTCCTTGTTCCGATGCTTGTGCTTGTGATCGCGCCTTGATCGGTCCTTGTCCGTCCTCGACCGGTGCTTGTAGCCGTCCTTGTTCTCCATCTTCTCCGGACAGTCGGCGACGAAGTGTCCTGGCTTGTCGCACTGGAAGCACGTCCGTGTCGTCCTCCTCGTGTTCACCCGGTTCTCGTGCAGCCTTTCGAACCGTCTGGTCAATAGCGCCAGCTCGTCCTCTCCAAGCACGTCGAACTCCTCGTCTGGCAAAGACATCAAAGAGGAAAAAGCAAACATCCTGGAGGATGGGTTAGCGTTAGACTTCGCACCTGAGCCACCGACAAGAGCAAGACTATGGGAGTCAGTCGGGCTCTCGAGACGGGCTGTCAAACCACGATCAACCTCAGCTGACTTGAGCTTAGAGAACAGCTCGTTCACCGTCAGTGTGGTATACTTCTCAGACTCAAGAATGGCCTCGACCTTTCCATCCCATACGGTACGATCCAGCGCGTGCAAGAGCTTCACAGCTCTATCATGGTCATCATACGGGAGGACGTCCACATTGGCCCTCATGTTGTTCACAACCACCGTGAACCGCTGGATTAGGGCATCAATCGACTCACCAGGGAGATGAGTGAAGTTCTCATACTCTCTCCGGTAGGTCGCATACAACCGTGCCTGAACCTCAGCATTTCCAGCGTGAGCATTCTTCAGCTCCAACCAAATCCTACAAGATAGGTCCTCTGTCTGAACCCGATGGAATTCGGATTGACACAGAGCACGAAACAAAGCAGTCGACCGCCTTGTTGTTGGCGTCGTGCATGTCCCTCGATCCAGGAGCTAGGAAGTTACTCAGATGAACATAAGCTGTGTTCACCGTAACATCCCAAAGGATCTGACCCTTTCCGCGGAGGAACGCCGCCATCCGCCTCTGCCACATCTAGTAGTTTTTGCCATCGAAGTGCGGAGGACCCGAACCCTATTCCTGGTACGCCATCTTTGGATCTTAGACTGGTTAGAGTCAATGAAGACCCGAACCGGCTTTGATACCACTTGAAGGACCGATCTGCCGACCTCGACCTCAGCCATATAAGGTGGAGGGATTGGAGACTTTTCCTTAGCAGGTTTGACCTGAGGAGCACAATCTTCGTCGCTCTCAGGTTCAGGTTCGCTATAGCTGATATCAAGAGGATCAGCAAGAGTGGCACCAGCAGTAGCGCTAGGAGAAAGAGAGACAATATCTATTATCTCTTCGGGAGGGTCGGTTGAAGGAGCCTCAATGTTAGTGCCAGAGCTCACAGCAACTTCGGAGGGATGGGTTTTAGCGTCACTCTTTGAATGACTAGACTCTTCGGGGCTGGACAACACAGCTTCGGTGGTGGTTGTGCGAGAAGTTCTTCGTCGCTTTGAAACATGTTGCCCGGCACCGCGACCACGGCGCCTCTTAGCAACCTTCAGGCGTGCTGAAGGAGCCGCAGCTTCAGAACTCCCCTGGTCACCCCTCTTCGCCGTACGCTTCGCTTGCGAGGCACGACGCACAATAGTGACAGCACGGTCACCGACATGAATGCTGAAGAAGAGGAAGAGACGATTGTCTCGAGTACTGCCAAGACGCTCTTGAATATCGGCGTCTTCCTTAGAGGAGATAGGCCTAAGAATTTCATTGGCCCGAGCTTCAATCTCAGCAACGTTGATATCTACAAGAATGATACAACCAAACATCAATAAAATAAAACAAGACAAAGAAAACGAACATAAACTAAGCACAGAAAGAAGCAACAGAAAAAAGAGGAGAGTACCAGTCTTCGCCAGGCGAAAGCTCCGAGCAAAATCTAGGATCTTGATGGGAGAAGCGAAGTTGTTTCACGCAGCAATTGACCAACCAGCACGAACAGGAAATATCTTCGCACCAATATACTCCTCAACCAGGTCGCGAGTGGCATTGGTCTTCGCCAGCTCTTGAAAAGCAGTGAGGAAAAGGCGATCCGTATCCCCATCTTCGTAAGCAGTGCCAACACCCTTAGGAAGATTTTCAAACTGAGTGCACGCAAGGGGAAGCTCTTCATCTTCAACTGTATAGTAGAACCAGTAATGATTCCAGTTTTCGTCCCATTTGTTCTTGTAACAGACAACAGGTACATCGATATCACTGCGGTACTTGAAGTTGAGCGAAGCAAATTGGGCTTCTTCGCGAACAAGAGGACCATCAGCGACCCGATCCACTTTCAGAGATGGTAAAGATACATTCCGAAGAACGACATTAGGAGTAAGATGGTGAAGATACATTCCGAAGTTACGAAGAATAGATACAACCGCCCCATCGAGGGGAAAGCGAAGCCCAGTGGTGAACAAGTCGCAGAAAACAACCACCTCGTTGGGGCGAGGCGTGGGAGTAGTCTCCGGACCAGGGGCTCGGCCTTTCTCTTCTCTGATGAAACCAGAGGTCACAAACTCCGCTAGAAGACCCTCTGAAACTTTGCTACGCCCGAAGACGAAGGTGGGCGGCGATCTATCATCTTTGGGAGCCATGGACACGAAGTAGCTAGGAAGCGAAGAAGGAAACTACACGGGCACAAAATAAAATAAAAAACTAAACAAGAGAAAAGAATGGAAGAAGAGAAGAGAAGATACTTACGAAGCGAAGACACTAAAGACAGGGAAGAAACCTTTAGCTCTCGCGAAGGCAAAGGTCAAACAGCTAAGATTTACCGCGGTGAAAGCAACTAAGGGCAGGGACAGGCCTTATATAGGCTGCCAAAGGAGGAAATCTCGGAGATCCTGTAGCGAGAAATGTGGTGAAGATCTAGGAATACCAGTGTGAGGTGGCGAAAATCACGGAACTTCACGGATAAACATGCAAAACAGTAAAACAAATTTTAAAAATAAATAAATAAATAAATAAATAAAAAGAAGGGTAAAATCCAAAGACGAGCCGAAGAGGGGAGGCGCTTTGGAGCGACATATTTCCACCTGTCACGAAGAAGTTTTGCTAGTTCGGCTCGTCTTCGGTTGAAACCCTCACTAGCAAGGGGCTGAATGTTGGGGTAAATATTTCGCAACTAACCCCCCCTGTATCTTCGGCTCATCGGAGAAGAACGGGACGCGTTTTGGTTCTTGCCTTTAGTTGTTTCAGGAAATGGTCGGGAGCCTAGCCGGCGAAGAGTGGGAAGAGAGCGACAGGCTCAAACGTACCGAAGCTCGGCACCTTCGCCCGGGAGGGCTGAGATCGCGCACGCCGAAGAAGCAGGGAAGGAACCGTAGCGGAGATGATCTGAAGCAAAAGCGAAGAGAACGCGCGAAGAAGAGCGGCGAAAGGTGCTCTTCGGGGGAAGTGTCCTACGCGAAGAGAGCGAAGGCGAAGAGCCGTGCTGAAGATGGGATGCGAAGAGAGCAAAGGCGAAGAGCCGACGAAGACTCGAGAACGAGCGAAAAAAAGGCCGCGAAGTTCAGGCCAGGCGAAGAGGTTGACGAAGAGCGAGATGCCAAGTAGGCGGACACGTAGACGAACAAAGTGTAAAGTGACTATCTGTAAAGTGTGTGAGTACAGGCCCTGTGAGGTTACCGAAATACCCCCGAGATGCTTCGCATGATGCAAAAAAGTGATGGCAAGGGTTGTAAAGTGTACTTGTTACGGGCCTATAAAAAGGACCTGATGGTAATGAAATGGGGGCGATTGAAGAGCGGCTGGGTTTCATTACGCCCAGTCGAGTTCGAGTTTTATATTCTTCGTTGTCGTAAGTGTTTTCCTTTCCTTTAGTTCGTTTCGGCTGTTGGCCCCTCTTCGGGGAAGGTTTTTATCCCAACAGCTGCCAATAACGTCGCCAACGCTGCTGGCGCCCAGCAGCAGAACGCCGCCGGCAACGCAGGACAGAACGCTGGAGCTCAACCTCCACCAGCACAGGCCACACGCGCCCGAAGCAATTAGCGTCAACCCATACGAGATGAAGCGGAGATCGAGCGCCATGCTAATTATGACCGCGACAATGGGGCCCCTGACCCTCTCGATGCCAATCACCCCATTCAAGCAACAGAACTCTGCGAGATGCACGACCGCAAGGTTTTACGTCGTGCCCAGTACGACCAAGACAATGGTGCTCTCGATGACCTCTACGTCATCCCGTCAACCTACGCCCCAGGACCCAGTTCTGGAGCAATCAACAACTTTCCAGCATTCTCACGACGTCTCCGGACGATCAGATACCCGAAAGATTTCAAGCCAGCCATCGAAAAATACGACGGTCGCTCTGACCCGAGTATCTGGCTCAAGATGTATAGCATCGCCGCCCGGGAGTCAGGAGGCAACGAAGACCACATGGCAGGATACTTTCCTCTCGTGATGGGCCAAGCGCTGCTCCGATGGCTCGACAACCTTCCTGCGGAGTGCATCACTTCGTGGGCTACCCTATCACCGCTCTTCACGACCAACTACCAAGCGGCCTACAACCGCTCCGGCAACACTCACCACCTCGCCAAAGTGCGGATGAGGAAAGATGAAACTCTCCGAGAGTACACCAATCGCTTCTTCGAAAACCGCAACACCCTCGCTGGTGTCAAGGATGAAGACGTCATAGCCTACTACAAGATGGGGGTAACCAACCTCAAGCTCTTCGAGAAGATCCACGAAGCCGGCGCTGACTCTATTGCCGACCTCATGGCCTACGTCGACAAGCTCGTCGATACCCAAGACGCAGTGGTACACGACTTCAAAGGAGATGACCACATGGACACCGACGGTGGCGGCAGGTCGCGAAAGAGATCTGGCGAGGTTTACACGACCGATCCACCACGACCTTCTACCTTCCTTGAAGGTGACTTCAATTGCACACTGAACGACCCGTGTCAATTCCACCGTGATGCCAAGCACACCATGAGGGAGTGCAAACAACTGAAGCGCGCCCTAGGTGTACCACCAGAGCCAAAGAAGACCAAGAGTGGCAACAACGACAACCAGAACAACGGCCGCCGCTACAACAACCGCAACCATCGACCTGATCAACGTGACTACCACGTCCAGCGACCTTACCGTCGTAACGACAACAGGGATCGCCGCGATTATCGCCGCGACTATCGCCGCGATGATCGACAAGATGATCGTCGTGACGACTACCGCCGCGACGACCACCACGATGAACACCGTGACGACCGGCGTGACGACCGCCGTCGCTACGACGACCACAACAATGATGGCAACCGTTGCAAGGAGCCTTCTCTTCCACCTCCACCTAAAGTGAGCAACCCCAACGGCGTGTTTCAGAACGCCAACTGACAGATCAACTTCATCGTCGGTGGCCGCCATGCAGCCAAAAGCAACAGACAGCAGCGGTCGAACGCGAGGGAGCATTACAAGAAAATCGTTGACTAGTGACGCAACCACATTTTAGCGTCATTGATTTATGACGTTCCTGGCTGATCTCGTCATAATATTTCACTTCCGAGCAAATTTAGTGACAAAAAAAACTTTCGTCATAACGGTTGGTACTGTAGCCGAGCATTCCCTGTTCCAAGCTAGTTTTGTGACGCCATAAGCTCCGCAACAGCGTCATAAACCAACTTTGGTCCCACATGTAAGCATTATTTTAAAAATAGAGTGTTCCAAGTCGTCATAAAATTCGGAATGGTCCCACATGTAAGTATTCTTTCGAAAATAGAGTGTTCCAACTCGTCATAAAATTTTGCAGGGTCCCACATGTAAGCATTTTCGCCAGGTCAACAGAGTCATAAACCAACTGTGGTCCCACATGTAAGCATTATTTTAAAAATAGAGTGTTCCAAGTCATCATAAAATTCAATTGGGTCCCACATGTAAGCATTTTTTTCGAATCTTTAATATAAATCAGTAATTCGCAGGCGAAACGCTTCACTACCTTCGCAAAGACTCTGGACTTTTGCTACGCGCAGATCTGCAACGGCTCGTGGTAGGAATGGCGGATTCTGGCAGTGATGAGAGGGTGGTTTATGCGCCACCTCCCGGATACGAGTTCATGAAACAGGACGACAAGGTCAGTCCTCTAGTTTGAGCCACTATATTTTCCCCTATCGACCTAGGGATGGGGATTTCTAGATTTGGGGATCTAGAGGATGGATGACCATATACAATAGATTCATATTTCATCGTACACTCAGATTTGAATTGCAATTGGTGTTAGAAGTTGATTCAGTTAGTTTTCAGTTTGCATCGTTTGATAGATTGATAGGTTTTTGTATTTTTCTAGCTTCTGGAGGTGCTTGAATCCACTGAAGCTGAGCTGATTTCATCGTACACTCAGATTTAAATTGCAATTGGTGTTAGAAGTTGATTCAGTTAGTTTTAAGTTTGCATAGTTTGATGGATTGATATGTTCTTGTATTTTTCTAGTTTCTGGAGGTGCTTGAATCCACTAAAGCTGAGCTGCAGAAGGTGAAGAGAGACCTGCAAGAACAACAAGTCAGCGAGCTCAAGTCACTGCAAAAGGCTCTAAATTACAAGCACCTATATGAGCAATCATTACAGCAGCAGAATGAACAACTGAAAGAGATGAAGAAATGCATGGAAGAGTCTTATCAATTGCTGCAAGAGGAGTATGCCCGGTTGATTGAAATGACATTGTTACAGCAGGAGAACATTGCCCTGATGGAAGAGCTGACCAAAGAGAGGGGCCATGTTAATCAATTGTTACGGTAGGAGAATGACCAGCTGAAAGAGATTCAGCAACTGTAGCGGAGAATGCCCTGTTGAAAGAAAGAGCAATCGAACTCTGACTGAGCTGCAGACAATCGATAAAACATGTCTGGTGTTACTGCTAGCTAGACAGTTCATAGGTGGTGTGTACTTTGTGGTGATGAATTTGTTTGTATTTTTGTGTTAGCTACTTGCTGGTGGTGTGAACTTTGTGGTGATGAGTGCTATGAGATTCCATCTTATTATGCCGATTTGGTATAATCTGTTTCAAATTGAGTCGAGCATACTCACCATTCTGAATTAATTTTGCTGATGTTTTGCTGGTCCGTTCTGTTGATGTTTTGCTAGAAGGACCTTCATGAGTAACGATCGCGAAACTGCTTGTTTCCTACTGTCGGTCACGAAATGTTGCAAAAACAATTTACCATAGCAAGGGTTCGAACTAAAGACCTATAGGAACGAGACAACACTATCTACCACTGCACCACCTCTTGGTTGTGTCAATTTAATGAGAAACACTTTCCACCCCAACCACAGCACGGAGCGGTTGTTCTGATAAGTTAGCGGGAGAAAAGCCCGCGCTGTAGCAAAAAATAGTTTTCCCGCTGCCCACTACCCCAAAACGGGAAAACGAAGAACAGAGAGGCGAGTAGGCTACCAAAACGGATAATTCCGGTGATGATTTGCGACTTCCAACGACTGCTCACTCCTACAGGCGTAACCTGGGTGATACTTGCTGCAGCGGCGTGTCAATCTGGTAAGTAATTTTGTGTTCAATCCAGAAAATTTCATTTCACAGAATGTTCTCCTTTTCGATTCATTCTGTGGTCAGTAATTTTGAGTTGGATTCGCCAAAAACTTTCTAGATGGATAGATGCTGGATAACCGGTTGTACTGGTTTTACCACCGATCATGAGAAAGGGGTCCAGGATTTCTTGGCATTTCTTCGGACAAGATACGCTGAGGACGAAGAAATACTATGCCCGTGTCGTCGATGCCTCAATAACTCTACAAGGACTATAGAGCGAATTGGAGTTCACTTACTTGTGAGTGGGATGGCAACCACTTAAACTAGGTGGATCCATCATGGAGAAGCTTTGGAGGATATGGTTGATGATGATGCAAATGTACAGGATAACGCAATTATGTCGGATGCAGAGGGGGATGTGGATAATGCAGCTCCATGGTATGGTGGTGATCAGGAAACGGTCCAGGAAAACCAATACATATCGGGTATGGAGGATGAAGGCCCTGGAGACGATGGGATGTCTGAATTGATTGCTGACTTGGGCAAGGGTCAGGTTCTCGGTGAGAAAATGTATGAATTTGTAAAGGAACATCTGAACCGTAAGGTGTCACCAACATCTTCATATGCACAATTTTCATTTGTTGTGAAGTTACTTCATATAAAGTCTTTCAGTGGGATGAGCAACGTCGCATTCAATGCAACGATGAATTTGTTACAAAAAGGATTCCCAGAAGCGTGTCTTCCAGACTCTTTTCGATGCGGCAATGAAGTACATACGTTCCATGGGACTCGACTATGAAAAAATCCATGTTTGCAAAAATAATTGTATATTGTTTCGCCAGGAGAAGTATTTCAAACTTGATGTGTGCCCAGTATGTTGTGAAGCGGATTCAAGATGGAAGGATGCAGATACCAACAAGTGCGTTCCTCAAAAGGTATTGAGGCATTTTCTGCTGATTTCCAGGCTGAAGAGGATGTTTCTTTCATCAAAAACAGCAAAGGATGCATGATGGCACTAGTCGAAGTGAAAACCAGTGAAGAATGAGCTTTGCCATCCAGCTGATGGTGAGGCATGGAAAGAATTCAGTAAAAGTTGGAAAAAATTTGCAAAAGATGCTAAGAACCTTAGACTTGGTCTTGCAACCGATGGTTTCAATCCATTTGGCAACATGAACAACTCATATAGTATGTGGCCAGTATTTGTTGTGCCGTATAACGTGCCACCATGGGTATGCATGGAACAATCAAACTTCATGATGGCCTTATTGATCCCTGGGCCGAGTTCTCCATCAAAGGATTTTGATATCTTCATGGAACCTCTCGTCGAAGAGCTGCAGCAAATTTGGAAGGGTGTCTCGGCAATCGATGCTGTTGAGGGTAAAGGATTTAAACTGCGTGCTGCGGTTCTTTGGTGCATACATGATTATCCAGCATTGAGCACGTTGTCTAGGCGAGTCACGAAAGGCTATTTTGCCTGTGTGCGTTGCGACAAGGATCCTTGCTCAAGGAGATTGAAGAACAAGATATGTTACATTGGGCATCGTCGTTTCCTTCCAACTGACCATCAATGGAGAAGAAAGAGAGCAGATTTTGATGGTACTGTTGAAAACCGAGAAAAGCCAGAGCAGTTTACCCATGAGGAGCTGAAGCAGCAACTGGAGAAGGTTAAAGACATTAGACCAGGAAAGCATCCTCTACCTCAAGGAAAGAAAAGGAAGCGGGAATCCGGACAGTGCTGGAGCCGAAGGGTTTGTTTGTGGGACTTGCCGTACTGGTCATCTCTGAAGTTGGCACATAACCTTGATGTGATGCACATTGAGAAAAACATATGCGAAAACCTTATTGGAATGTTGCTTAAAATTGCTGGGAAGACAAAGGACACCATCAATGCTAGGGTTGATTTGGAAGAGATGGGCGTAAGAGCAAATCTACACATGGTGGCAACTAAGGATGGTGAGTCATGCAAAATGGCAGAAGCTCTGTATGTACTTTCAAAAACGAAACAGAAGCTGTTTTGTGATTTTATAAGTTCGGTGAAGTTCCCAGATGGGCATGATCGAGGAGTATGCAACGCTACGTGCTCATAATCTTGTACTACTAAGCCAATCGAATCGATGAAGGAAGGGATGTGTTGATCTCCAATGTGGGCATGATCGAGGAGTACGCAACGTGACGTGCTCATAATCTTGTAGTACTAAGCGAATCGAATTGACGAAGGGAGGGAGATGTGTTGATCTCCAATGTGGGTATGATTGAGGAGTATGCAACGTGACGTTTTCATAATCTTGTAGTACTAGGCGAATCGAATCGACAAAGGAAGGGACGTGTTGATCTCCAATGTGGGCATGATCGAGGAGTATGCAACGTGACATACTCATAATCTTGTAGTACTAAGAGAATCGAATCGACGAAGGAAGGGATGTGTTGATCTCCAATGTGGGCATGATCGAGGAGTATGCAACGTGACGTGCTCATAATCTTGTAGTACTAAGCGAATCGAATCGACGAAGGAAGGGTTGTGTTGATCTCCAATGTGGGCATGATCGAGGAGTATGCAATGTGACGTGCTCATGATCATGTAGTACTAGGCGAATCGAATCGACGAAGGAAGGGATGTGTTGATCAATATAAGGGGAGCAGTACATAAACGAAATGAGTAGTTCATAATCAAGGAATATCCTATGTAGTAGTATCTTGATAAGAGGAACATCCTTTGCCGCCAGTATATAGCGCTGACCAGCCCTCAGACCAAACCGGCGCGCGATTCAAATATTCAGAATTTCGGACGCCCGGGCAAAGCAGATGTTAAATGTCCTTTTTGCTTCCCCCTTCCCAATGCACCCCGTTTCAGTCACCACCATAATGAAAGGGTATATTGGTAATCTGACAAGGCCCTCCACCGAAATGGATAAATTACCCCCGCCCCCGTCCCTTCCCTCCCTTCTACTCCTCTCCTCGCCATCTCAAATCTTTCCACCCCCGTTTCACCTTTCCTTCTCGCCGGCAACCCAAATCTTCACCTCCTCTCCTCCATCGTCTCAAATCTACCGCTCATAGCTTCAGCCCCTTTCCCATCTGCCTCTGTAGTAGCAGCAGCGATGACACAATCGCACCGGGAGGGAAGGTCATACGAAGGAAATATCCAGAACAAGGTACAATGTTTTCCTCCTCGGTTCAGCTTCCCCGGTGGATTCGCACTTGCGTGTTTTCCCATGTGGCAGATCCCTTGTGTGCACTAGTTTTTTTTTGATCAGGTTGATCCCATGTCTACACTAGTTCTTTTTAGGATCTTGTTTTGACTAGGAACATCCTTTCAGGATCTTGTTCGGCTAGGAACATCCTAGGTTCTTATAGAAGTTTTTAGATCTGACAGATCCCATGTCTACACTACTTCTTCTCAGGATCTTGTTTTGACTAGGAACATCTTTTTCAGGATCTTGTTTCGGCTAGGAACATCCTACTGGTTCTTATAAAAGTGTTTAGATCTAGTTTTATTTACAGTGGTAGGCCAACCTTACAGAAGTTTCTCTGCTTTCCTAACAGAAGTAGACGAGCGCTGTGATTACGAGCGGCAGAGGGACATGAATGTTTTGAAGCATCACAATTTCTTCTCTAGTCTTGGCATCGAGAAAATGAAAGCACTTTTAGCAGCTGACCGACCAAGCAGAAAGGGTACCAATGATACAACAATACAAGATTCGGATCCGAAGTACAACCCTTCTGATGAACATGAATCTGACACAGAGACATGTCAACAAGAGGTAATCTTATCATGAGCTCATTTCATGTACTAGTTATGCAGGATTGCTTCTGATCTTCTCTTTCTTTGTTGAATTTTGTGTAATCAGGTCACTCATAGCATACCTGTCAGTGGAGGAAGAGGGACCAAGAGAATTCAGGCACCGGATGACCCTACCAGAATGCCTCCTAGACTGACTAGGACCAAGGCAAGGGAATTGGCTTTAGCTGATGGGAGTGGGACAACTCTTGATACACAAGAATTGCCCACTGAAGGCCAAGCAACAGCAACCCACGATGAGAACATCATCGACATGACGACTGCAGAAGGCAAGTCATTTGATCTCATATTGGAATGTCCTAATTACCAACCGAATAATTATTAACTTGTATGGCTGTAACAAACTTGTTAGGTGATGCACGCCCTTCCAGAGCACAACGGGTGCCGCTGGATTCAAGAAGATTGGGCAAAGATCTGGACCGAATTAGCCGAGGCTTAAATGGCAAGATCCCTATACACATTCAATAAGGGCTCAAATGCCCAGAGGCACCAATGCAAGCTGCAAAGTTTGCATCAGAAGGTGGGATCATAGTGCGTGGGCACATACCGATCCTTCCTAGCTGGAAGGACTACAAGCCAAAGAAGAACCAGCAAGATGGTGAAAAGACTGAAGACCATCTCAAGAACTACATGGGCAAACTAGCGGTGTGCATATGTCCACTCATCTACTACCATAGTTCTTTGCATCCATTCTTGTCATCCATTTTTCTGATAATTGTCTTGTGCTAGGGGCAATTCGATATTGACACCACCAGTAAGCCTGTAAGGGTGGCATGCACTGACATGCTGAAGTCGATACAGAGACAGGCGAGGTATCGCCTGAAGCAAAAGTACTTCAATGATGTTCCAGCAAATGCAGTCCCAACTAAATCTCCTGTGCCCAATCTGACCGACGCCCAATGGAAGGCACTGGTTAACATGTGGTCTTCCCCTAAGCACAGGGTATGATAGAACTTCAACTTGCCACTACCACATTTTCATGTACTTATATATTGTTCTTAATCTTATTTCTTACACGAATTCTTATTATTGTAAAGGCGAGGTGTAGTACAAACACCGGTAATCGAGGAAAGGTCAAGTACCATCAGCGCACGGGATCTCGAAGCTACATTGTACAAGCTAATCTTGTGGTAAGCAGATGAACAAGTCATGTTTTTGCTCTGTAGTTCATTTCATGAACCATTTTACAATGCTAGCACTTTAATAGTTATGCCTATTTTCGAAACGTATTTAGAGGCAAAAGTATACTGCTGAAGGAGAAGGGCTAAGTCCACTTGATTATTTCAAGCCCTTTCACTGCAGCAAGAATGGCTTCACCGCTCCAGTACAGGCAGTCATTGTAAGTACTTGTCTTCTTTTGCATTTTTCTTTGCAACAATACTAGAAACATGTGTGACTATTTTATTTTAAACCTTTCATTTTATTTCCTTTTTTAGGCTCGCATGGAACAAATTGTCGCTGAACCTCAAGGCGACCAACCAAGAAAGACTGTTGCTGAAGCAGTGGCGGAAGTTGTCCAATCTAGGACTTTTCGGGAGGTTGCTGGCATTCGCCCGCCCTCCATGAAAAAGACTAGGGTTACTACTGCACTTCAGGTTCAGGAAATACAAGCTGGACTAAACAATGAGAAGCAAGGGGGGGCACAACTGCGGCAGAAGATTGTTGAACAGGAGGCCGAGATGAGCGAACTGAGATTGAAGGCTCAAGAACAGGAGACAACATTGAAGTCTCAAACAGAAGCGCTTGAAGCTTTGAAGAAGAGCACAACTGACATGCATAATCTGATCCAAGGCTTGATAAATTTTAGTCAGGTTTATCCTCCTCTCAACTGAAGTGTGGTCCTGGTGTTGTGTTGCTGATGACTTGTTGTATGTTGATTCGATTTGATGCTAACTTGATGTATGTTGCATAATTGTAATGGTTGAACTATTCCCTGAATGTGGTGAGAATTATATGGAAGTGGGAAATGTTTTATTTTGTTGTCTGATTATGTGCTGGCGATCAGCAGCAGCCCGAACAGTATACAGTGCCCTGCCAAATGAAATATGGGCTGATCTAAAAGAAAGCAATATGGGCCGAGGCCCAGGAAAGGCCCTGTGGATAATTGCCCAAAATCAATTGTCCAAGCATATGCAATATGGGCCAAGTTCGTTAGATTGCTAGGGCCCAAAATAAAATAGCCCAATATAGCGTGCAACAAACATTTCGGGAATGGCCGAAAAATAACACGAAAACCTGAAACGGGCTAAAATTGGCCCAACAATATTAGGCGCACAAAGGCTCTTACATGGACCGGGCCTCAATTTGTGACGAACCAAAATCGTCATAACCCCCTACCACGTTGGAGCCACGATGGATCTCGGTCTGACGTGGCATGTACCTTATGATGCCTTAGTGTTACGAATTTATACGTGTCATTAAACTCATGACGCCGCGAAATAAGGTCTCATCATTAATCACGGTTTGTGACGCTCGATTAATGACGGAGCATTTTCGTAACAACCGGCATCATTAATCGCGGTTTATGACGAGAAACGGCATTTTTTTTGCGTCACTAGTCGGTGTTTTTCTTGTAGTGGAGATCGACCAAGTCAACATCGAAACTCCACAACCCCTGCGGTGGTCGGAGTTCCCCATTACTTTCTCCGGGAAAGACCACTGGGTGCACATACCCGACCCCGGGACCTACCCGCTGGTCGTCAACCCCATAGTGGACGGTGCCTTCCTGCCTAGGACCCTTGTTGACGGGGGCAGCAGCCTAAACATCATCTTCACCGAAACGCTGAAGATGGACTTCGACTTCTCCAAGATGACTGCCTATGACGAACCCTTCTACGGGGTCGTGCCCGGCAAGGCTGCATACCCCATAGGTCGTGTATGCCTGCCAGTCACATTCGGCAAAGAGGACAACTTCCGCACGGAGTACCTGACGTTCGAGGTCGCGCACTTTCGCTCCTCCTACCACGATATCCTCGGCCGACCTATGTTGGCCAAGTTTATGGCCATCCCGAATCACACCTACCTCATCATGAAGATGCCAGTGCCAAACGGAATTCTTTCCATCTACGGCGATATCCTCGTTTCCTACAAATGCGAGAGTGACACCGTCGATCTCGCCAAGGTGTCTGCGTGCAAGGCCGTAGCTACGGTCATGGTCGCTCAGGCCGCCAAGATCGACCAAACTACTCTGGAGGTGCCAGAACAGAAGCGTACGGCCACTGATTTGGACGCAAGTCCCGCGGTGAAGAAAGTATGCCTCGGCCTGCCCGACGCATCCAAAGAAGTCACCATCGGGGCCGACCTCAACCCCAAATAGGAACTCGCGCTCACCAGTTTCCTCCGGGACAACGCTGACATCTTCACATGGAGCCCGTCTGACATGCCCGGTGTCCCCAGGGAGCTAGCTGAGCACGCCCTTGAAGTAAACAACACAGCAAGACCTATCAAGCAAAAGCTCCAGCGATTTGCAAAAGATAGAAAGAAGGCCATAGAAGTAGAAGTCTGTAAACTCTTAGCTGCAGGATTTATCCGAGAGTGTAAACACCCAGTTTGGCTTGCAAACCCGGTTCTTGTACCCAAGAAAACTGGAGGATTAAGGATGTGTATCGACTACACCGACCTTAACAAGCACTGCCCAAAAGATCCCTCCCCCCTTCCTCGCATCGACCAGGTCGTGGACTCCATGGCTGGCAGCATCCTACTATGCTTCCTCGATTGCTATTCAGGATATCACCAGATAGCCCTGAATCCTGATGATCAAGACAAAACGGTGTTCATAACGCCCAACGGCATCTACTGCTATAAGGTCATGACCTTTGGCTTGAAAAACACCGGCGCTACTTACCAGAAGGCGATACAGAAGTGTCTGAAGTCTCAGATCGTGAAGAACGTGGAAGCATACGTCGATGATGTGGTCGTCAAGACCACTGAACAAGATCAGCTCATCGCCGACCTCGCCGAGACCTTCACCAACCTACGTACCTACCAATGGAAGCTGAACCCGACCAAGTGCGTCTTCGGTGTCCCCTCTGGGTTGCTCCTGGGCTTCATGGTGGGGCATCAATGCATTGAAGCTAACCCTATTAAGATCAATGCAATCCACAACATGGCCAAGCCATCTTGCAAGAAAGACGTCATGAAGCTCACGGGTATGATGGCGGCCCTAGGTCGTTTCATTAGCAAGCTTGGCGAAAAAGGCCTGCCTTTCTTCAAGCTATTAAAGAAGGCAGATAAATTCGTGTGGGATGAAGACGCGCAGAAGGCTTCTGAGGCTCTCAAGGAGTCCTTGACCACGCCTCCAATCATGACACCTCCAATATCGAAGGAAACACTCCTGCTATACATCTCCGCCACCACTAATGTGGTGAGCACGGTGCTCATCATCGAACGAGAAGAAGAAGGGTAGGTCTATCCCATCCAGCAACCTGTGTATTACGTGAGCGAG
Source organism: Cenchrus fungigraminus (assembly GCA_036936925.1). NCBI lineage: Eukaryota > Viridiplantae > Streptophyta > Magnoliopsida > Poales > Poaceae > Cenchrus > Cenchrus fungigraminus. Next base: position 55,394,608 of record CM072778.1, read on the forward strand.
GTCCTGGACGCAAAAACACATTATTCACAACCTCAGAAGTTGCTCTATGCACTCCTGATCACGTCGAGAAAGCTTCGGCACTACTTCCATGCCCACAAGATCAAGGTGCCTTCATCCTTCCCGCTAGGGGAGATCATCTGCAACCGCGATGCCAACGGCTGCATCGTCAAGTGGTCGGTTGAGCTCGGCGAGTTCGACATCGAGTTCTGCCCCCGGCAGGCGATCAAGTCGCAAATCCTAGCTGACTTCGTGTCAGGATGGACGGAAGTCCAGATGCCCCCTCCCAAGGAGCGACCTGAACACTGGATCATGTACTTTGACGGTGCCCTTAACCTCAAAGGTGCCGGAGCAGGCGCGCTATTCATCTCTCCTCAGGGAGAGCAGCTAAAATACGACCTGCAGATACACTACAAAGCCTCCAACAATGGAGCAGAGTACGTAGCTCTAATCCATGGGCTCCGTATCGCACTGTCCCTTGGCATAAAGCGACTACTGGCATATGGTGATTCCAAGGTCGTCATTGAGCAAGTCAATAAAGAATGGGATTGTGTAAAAGACACAATGGATGCTTGCTGCGCTGAGTTTCGAAAGCTCGAAGGCCACTTCGAGGGGATCGAGTTCCAGCATATGCCACGCAACAACAACGTGGCCGCCGACATTTTGTCCAAGCTAGGCTCTAAACGAGCTCTAGTCCCAGCGGGTGTGTTCATCCAGGACCTACGCAAGCCGTCGATCAAGATGTTGGATCCGGACAATCCGGACCAAGTTGAAGCCGACCCAACTCCAGTACCTCCCCGTGACGTGCTAATGACAGAAAAAGAGGATGATTGGCGCGAGCCTTTCCTAGCCTTCCTACTCGACCAGCGAGCTCCAGAAGACAAAGCAGAGCGCGAACGCATCACGCGGCGTAGCGCTAACTACGTCGTGATCGGCAATGACCTCTACAGAAAAGTCGCCTCCACCGGTGTGTTGATGAAGTGTATCTTGCGATCAGAAGGTCTTCAGCTCTTAGCTGAGATCCATGGCGGCGAGTGTGGCTGCCACGCGGTGTCCGCCAACCTGGTCGGCAAGGCCTATCGATCTGGTTTCTACTGGCCCACGGCCATGACAGATGCCAAAGACCTCGTAAAGAGGTGCAAGGGATGCCAGTTCTTTGCCAAACAACAGCATCTGCCAGCCCAGATCCTGTGTACGATTCCCCCATCATGGCCCTTTGCCATGTGGGGCCTTGATTCTATAGTACCATTCAGAACCACCCCTGCGGTTACAAGCACATCCTTGTGGCCGTCGACAAATTCACCAAGTGGATTGAAGTCCGACCTGTCGCTAAGGTCACGTCGGAAGAAGCGGCGAAGTTCATCCAAGAAATAACACATCGCTTCGGTGTGCCTAACAGAATCATCACCGACCTCGGGTCGGCCTTCACAGGATCTGCCTTCTGGGATTTTTGCCTGGACAGCATGATTGATGTCTACTACTCATCAGTCGCCCACCCTCGGTGCAACGGCCAGGTCGAACGCGCCAACGACATGGTTCTTCAAGCTCTCAAGGATCGTATCTTTGATGACGCTTCAAATTACACTTCCCGGTGGTTAGCCGAGCTACCACACGTGATTTGGGGTCTGTGGACCCAAGTCAGTTCAGCCACGGGCTTCTCGCCCTTCTTCCTGGTCTATGGCTCAGAGGCCATCTTACCTACTGACGTCACCTTTGGAGCTCCACGCATACAGTTCTACGAAGAAGGTGAAGCCGAGAAAACTCATCGCGTCGACCTTGACAGCCTCGAGGAACAAAGGGTAGCAGCCGTCATGAGGCAAGCCCACCACGACCAGCAGCTCTGTCGGTATCACGATCGCAACGTCAAAGAATGCTCCTTCAACATTGGCGACCTAGTTTTAAGGCGCATCCAGAAGACCGACGGCATGCACAAGTTGTCCGCCCCTTGGGAAGGACCCTTTATCGTCACAGAAGTTATCAGCCCATCTACATATCGCCTCCAGTGGGGCGACGACCAAGGGGTACCCAACCCATGGAACGTGGAGCACCTCCGCCGATTCTATCCGTAGAATAGTTTTTCATTACAACTATGTATTCTTCGTCTTTGTACCTTCGGTTAAATAAATATTAGTTTTAAGCAATCAGCTGCTGTGTCTCGAGTTCTATCCTCTTTTCTTCCATGTCATGTACCCTCCCCGTCGACATACTCGGGGGCTTGGCAAAAGCCAATACAGGGGTCGGAAGACCTGAGGGTGAAGTTTTTTGTTCCTCCCCCTCGACATGCTTGGGGGCTTGGCAAAACCCAACACAAGGGTTGCTCGACCTGAGGACATCGTCCCTCATGACTACTTACTCTATGTTGTTGTGAGCCTGCTTCGTCGTGTGGTTGCAAAACCAGAGTCCCAGACTCCTCCCCGCGTGTCGGTCGCACGTAAGTCTCCCTGCTGAGCCGTGGTGATTGGTAAGCCAGCCTCTCCGTGAGTAGTGGTCAGCGGGGTATGATAAGAACACATTGCTTCAGGGCAACCAAGCTCGTACAAACATAAACTAAGCATGTCATGCAGGACAAAAGAAGATCACCATTGTTATTTACATGACTGGAGGAAGAGGGGGTACAACTCTATGACTACTACTACTCTTCACCATCATCACCTTCGTAATCGATGGCATCCATTATCTTCTCAGCAGCCACCCGTACCTCCTCTTCTACGACCTTGAGGTCTTTCGTGGCGTCCGGGCCTTCCCCTACCTTGACCATGTCGACTGCGGGGAAGTGCGACTTCACTCGCACCAGCGACTCCATAGCCGCTGTCAAACTCGTCGCCCTCAAGAGATCGACCAGTTTCTGGGGTGCAGCCAGAAGTCGGTCAATGGCTAGCTTGGGTTCTGCCCCAGCGACCTGCGTCTCCACCATGTCCATTACATGGTCAGCGGCATTCTTCAGATCGTTCACCTCGACCTCAAGCCCTGCAATGATCACTTGGTCATTCCGCAATGACTGCAAAGCTACCGCGAGACTGACCTCGAGGTCCTTTCGTGTTTATTTCTCGTAAGCCAGCTTCTGGCATTCGGCATACTCACTGTCCACGGCTGCTTTCATCATCTGCTTCAGTTCCTCGCCCGCCGCATCAGCAGCCCGCTGGTCTACCTCCAGGCTGCGGACCTTCTCCTTGGCAACCTTGAGGTCGTTCTTGAGATTGTCCTTTTCTCGATGAAATTCTGCGATGCAAAGATACCATCAGATACAAGATCCAGTTACACAAGTTCAGATGCTTAAGGTCATGGGTAGTCAGCCTTACCAGCACTCACAGACGTCAACAGTTGGTCAGCGTCCTGATTCTTGCGTTGTTCCTCCTTCAGCTCGTCTTTGAGCTTCTTCTTATTACCGACGGCCTCCTCTCGAACCTCTTGAGCTCTTGCTCGAGCTCCACCAGCCGCAGTTGCATGGTTGTGGCATTCCTACACTGGCCGACCCTGCTCTGGGCATGGTTGGCCAGTGTCTGCTTCAAGGACACAAGACAGGTCGTCGATAACATTTACAAGATAAGTTGCTTACTGAATTCAAAGGCAGTTATTTACCGTAAATGCTTCGTTAAGCGTCAAGATGGCTTGACGGACTTCCTTCATGTCCTCATTGTCCTCGAAGATGTCTCCCTCCCAGGGGGTGCCATTCCTGTTGATCTCCCGCCTCCTCAAACCTGGCCCCATTGACGTCGAACCTGGTACCTCTCCGCCGGTTGTTTCTGGGCCCCGCTGTGGCTGCTCGATCTGAGCTTGGTCCACCACCGGGTCCTGAGCCGTTGTGCTTGGCACCGTGTTGATCAGGTCCATGTCAATGACAGGCGGGGGAGTCGATGTCCCGACGCCACCAACGGAACCCTGAGTTCCGACTTCATGCTTGGACGTCATCGTCCTTGTGGGAGAACCCTGAGCACTCGAGGTGATCTGTGGTCTGGCGTCCAACCTGCAATAGTTTTTTCGTTAATATCCTACGACCTCATAATTATTATCAATGAATAAGTCCAAGTATTGGGGCCTTACCTCATGACCAATGTTGCACGCAATTTCGGCCTCAAGGGCTGGCCTCGCACCTTCGTAGGCATCTTCGCCTGCACACCGGAGGTAGCCAGCTGCGCCTCCTTTATGCGGCGGATGTCCTCCTCCGTAACCTGCCTCTCCAGCTCCCGCTGCCTCTTGGTCGCAGGACTTGGCGACCTCGGTGCTGCACGGTCATCCGTGACCGGTAGCTCATCCGTGGCTTCATCTTCCTCCTCGACGTTCTGCGACATCGGGGTGGGGTTTGTCTTCCTCTTCCTCTTCTTCTTCGCGGCCTCGAGCTTGGCAGTCTTCGCTGTCTCGACCATCGTGACAGCCTTCGAGCTTGATTGCTTCGCTATTGCTGCCCTTGTCTGGCGTCCCGGCCTTGTGGCACTGGTCGCCTCAGGCCGGTCCGTCACGTCATCGCCGACCTCCGGGTCACTGTCCTCATCAGCTCCCACAGATGAATCCGACAAATAGTTCTCCAGCAGAGTAGCTGCTGGAGGCTGGTAGTCCTGCGACCGCAACTTCCGACGTGGCTCTTCGCCGGTCGGCAGAGGTGCAGGGCACTAGTACTGCATCTCCCGAGCCTACAAAGATAAGAAACAAGGTCTAAGAGGTCTTCCTCTAAAGTACAAAGCAAATAAACACTTCGAGATGAGCTAGTTATTTCAAGACTTGCTGGATCAGCTGGTCGGGTTAGGGAGTGCGCCTTCGGGCACTTCTTGTTCCGGATCCGCCCGGTGTACAGCTGCGTGACCCTGGTCGCCATCTCATCTCTGGAGACCTTGCGGTTGACCTTGCGAGTAGGGGCTGACTGACCCCAGTACTCGTAGGCCGGATGCACCCGGTCCTTGATCGGCTGGATCAGGCAACGACAAAACGACATCACCACTGAGCCCCCCGTCAGACCTTCCTTCTTGAGGTCGGTGAGGAGGGCAAGCAGCTCCTTGAGATCTTCTGTCTCACGGGAGGAGAGGGGCATATCCCACTCAGTTATCTTCTCGGGCCTGTGCCCGGTTCGCTTCGGGAGCGCCGGCTTCTGGTCAGCGATGTAGAACCACTCTGACCTCCACCCGGAGGTGTTGTCCGGTAGGTCCATGTCAATCCATTCTGCCTTAAGACCTGATCTTAAGCAGAACATCACCGAGCCTACAACGCCGGTGCGTTTGCCGGTGGTCTTGACATTGAAGAAGTAGCACCACAGCAAAAAATGTGGCGGTGTCCCTAGATACGCCTCGCACAAGTGGATGAACGAGGACACTACACACTACAAGGTTTTGTATCAAATTCAACGCCTCTGAATTGCAACGCCGAAAATTTGGTTGCTAGAGATGGTTATATTGCAACCATTCCAAAAAATCGTAGTAATACATGGCTTTAATACAATGACTTTCAAGATGTTGCGAAGCTTTGTTGCATTTGGTGGACGATATTGCAATGGTGAGAAATGGTTGCATTAGAATTGATTTTGGTTGCAAGTGTGTGGTAGTATTGCAACCACGTTTGCATTTGTTGCAATTGGTTGTGACTATTGCTACAGGTTTGTTGGGTTGCGATAGCTACGTGCTTATTGCAACGAGAACTTTGATAGCCGAAGCAAATGTGGTTCTCAATTGCAACGCTGTTTTGGGGTTGCAACTGCTACAACTTATTGCAACGAGGACTCTAGGGGGTGAAGCAAAAGTGGTTTGCAATTGAAACGCTTTGTTGGTGTTGCAACTGCTATATGCTTATTGCAACGAGAACTTTGGAGGGTGAAGAAAAAGTGGTTCTTAATTGCAACATTTTTTCTGAGTTGCAACTATTACATGCTTATTGCAACGAGAACTAGGAGCCGAGGCTGATTTGGATTGGGCCATGTAGCATGTATGATATATTATGAAAAAATGCAATTCATAGTAAAAGTAGAACTTGGCTAATTTTGAATTTAGAATTTATTCTAATTATTAATTTTGAGAAAGAAGTTTGAATTGGTGGTAAAACAATATGTCATTAGAGACAAAATAGAAAAAAATAAAAAAGTGCCATGGTATGAAATTGAACCAAGGACCTCAATACTACACTTGTATATGACTTACCACTACACCATTATAATATTAGTGTTAGCTAGCATCGCTCAAGACTTTTTCATGTTTCTATGTGGTCAGCTTATATTAACCTTATACATATTAAAATCCTAAAAGTTACTTTACATATTTATATATATTAAAATCCTAAAAGTTACTTTACATGATTCTATTAGTTATTTATTTAAAAAACAAAGAAGTAAAATTTCCTAAAAGTATTATTGTTTTTTGTCTAATGCAACACTAGAAAAGTGTTGCAACATGCCTAAAATGGTTGCAATAGACACAATGCCAGGAAACCGAAATAACTTTAAATTGCCATGTCACCCGGTCCCACCTTGAGGACGTGGTGATGCGGTCCCACCTTGAGGGCGCAAAAAAAAACCAAAAAAGAGGATACATGCCAGCATAATCGCAACTCAAGACTCTTCGCTACCCGCTGGCCTGCCCTGCATTGCCACGGCCGACCACGCCCAGCCGGCTGCACCCTGGCCGCGGCCGGCCGCACCCTGGCTGCACCCTGGCAATGGCTCGCCGCACCCTAGCCACGGCCGGCCACGCCCAGCTGCGCCCAGCAACACCTCGGCCGCGGTCGGAATTTAATCCGGCGCACTATAAAAAGGTTGCATCCAAATTTGAGGTGTCCATTGGGTAAGAAAGTATTTGAGTGTGTAAAAACTTTGAAGTTTAAGTTGAGTTGTATGAAACAATGTGATTCTATGTCAATTTACATAAGTTTTAGATATTATTATCATTATTTTATAACAAGGAGACTAGTAGAAGTTCGAGTTTTCCCTATAAGTCAATTAATTTTTCGTCAATCTCCTAGATGTGGGCTAGAATGGACCATAAACGCCTAAATATAGTTTTTGTAATTCTTTGAATCTTATTAGAGGTACATATAGACCAATTGGGAATTAGTTTCCGTAAACACATAAAAATTCATTAATATTATAGCAAATAGTAAATCTACTTATTAATTTGTGAACAATGTATGGTGACACTTTATTAAAATGATTTGAACCTTATAGATATGTTTCTTAAATTTGGATAAAGAAGTTTGAATAGGTGTGAAAATGACATATCATTAGTGAAAATGTATTACTATGCAGTCAGCTCGTAGTAACCCTATCATTCCTGGATGACTAGAAATAAGCTTAATAACGAACATTATCACAACAAATCTTGCAACCTAGTGGTAAGGCACCTACCACCCAAGGCTTAAGTCTTAAGTTCAAACCACCATACCTTCTACATATAGTGATGTTTTTCATTTTAATTGATTACATTTTGCTGACGTGGTGTTGGTTTTTTAAAATTGATTACATTTTGTAGACGTGGCGTTGGCAGCCGTGCTGACATGGCATATGCGGCCGGACATAGTGCTGACATGGCACTGACAGCAGCCCCCGCCACGATTGCCACGTCACTCGGCCGTGCACGGTCGACACCAGCCGCGATTGAAGTTTGAATAAGTGAGAAAATGACCTGTCATTAGTAAAAAATAGAAAAACAAATTCCTACTGCAGAGCTTTGAACCCATGACTAGTTGCTAAATAGTTAGGAGCCTTACCACTAGAGCATTCATCCTTTTTTTGTAAGGTATCCCAATTATAACATTTGCTTCTTAGTAATTCGACAAATAATTACAGTAATATCTATATGTAGTCAGAAAATTTCACAAATTCACACAACATATTTAGGTTTCATAACCATCCCATGAAGTTTCAAATGATTTTCGACAAAGAGTACTATACATCATTCACAACCAGGAACATCTGTCACTTAGTCATATAGGACTTTGTGAGCCAGGTATGCCTTTGTGATGGATGTGCAAAAATACTTTATTGAAATCACTTTATTTTTTATTTGATAGTTATACACCAAAATCATGTGCGTACTTTAGTAGACACTAGTCTTTTGATTCGAATGAGTCCAAACAGTTGTGTGTGCTAGATACATTATTATGTGTTAAGCTACTTGTGTTCTCGTTTAGTTTGACACTCGGTGTGTTTCATTAAAGATTTGTATGAACAAATTATATTTTGTTTCAATGGATGTCGATGCATTCATTAGTATTTGTTGTTTTGCGATTATTGATTTAAGCTACCAATATTAATATATTAATTTGGTGTCGCAATATATGATGAAAATCAAACCAAATTGCGTTGCAACAATTGCACATATAACAACCACATTTAGTCATGGCAATAGGAATGATAATCGTGGCAACAGACAAACTATCTCTTGCAACTACAAAAAAAGATGACGATGGCAATAGAGGAATCTATCTACAGCAACCATTCGGAAACGTGGCAATAGAGGACCTCTCTGTAGCAACCAACCTACAAAAATGTTGCAATAACCTAAAAAACCTATAGCAACCATTTAGGTGACGTGGCAATGGAGAACGTCTATTGTAATGCTTTCTCCGCGTAGCAATAACCACGATTGCAACACCTATGTTGCGTTGCGATTGCATCGTGTAGCTACATGACCAGCATGTCGTAATAAGTATCGCTAGCAATGCCTAGTTCGTTGCAATTGATACTATTGCCACACCCATAGTGGTTGCAATTGCTAATGTTACAACACTCACCAAGTATTGCAAAAGCGTCAAAAGTGTTGCAATATAAGGGTTGTGTGTCGCAACTAAAATGTAACCTGTTGCATTATGCTATTGCTACTGTTACAAGTGCAACGACATTTAACCAAAAAAGAAAGGTAGCAAAAATACTAATGCTACCATTTTTGTGTCTTTTGCTACACTTTTTCGGCGTTGCATTTGATACAAAACCTTGTAGTGACAGTAATGGAGTTGAGAACAAGGTGTACCAACTCCAGCTTGTAGTAGTACAGCAAACCTCTGAAGAAGTCGCCGGCGGGCACATTGAACCCGCGCTCGAAGAAGGACGCGAAGACGACCTGCTCGTTGTCGTCCTCCCTCAGGAACGCCTCGCCAGTGGGCGCCTTCCACTCCACCTCCGCCTTGGACCTCAGTAGGCCGCGATCCACCAGCGCCTGGATCTTCTCCTCGGTCATCACCGAGGGATCCCAGACCGTCTTCGGGGCGGGGATCTGGGAAGCCGCGGCCGCCATTTCTTGGGGATCTATGGATTTGGATCTAAATGTCACTAGGGTTTTTATGCGCATGCGGAGCGGCGCGGCGCATGGGTCGTGGTGGCGGCACGCGGTCTGCTAGGGATGGCGGCGGCGAGCTCCAGCTTCAAATGTGGTAGGGTGGACGCGCAAGAGTGGCGACTACGGCAAGAATGCTTCCGATGGAGGCGGCGGAAGGAAGAAGACAATGGCAGGAGAGGGTCAACACCCATCCCCACGGCCGTATTTATATGGGCCCCGCCGCGGACGCCCGTTGCGGGTCTATCGCCGCAACGGGTCTACCATAATAGCTCTGTGCCGCTAATTGCGCGAGTCGATCTCGCCGGATTTCACGGCGATGGCTATATACGCAACGGGTAGATTGGCGACCTGATACTCTGAGTTTAGGTTGTAAGCACAATAGCGCTACCAGGTCGTCCTGATAGTTAATTCGACCTCCATGAGGTCGACAAGCCCCCAAATCACATCATTTTAGGTCTTTGATGAATAATTTCTTCAAAATGACCATTACTTGACAGAAGGGAGCGAACATTACATGGGAACTTCGAAGATATACAAGTCATCTGCGACCTCATTGGATCCAGAACCCGTTACAAGATACAAACATATTTGAAGACTTGATCTACCTAGAGCAATCTTTGCCATGTTCTCTGCTATAGCAAAGCACATCGCAAGAATTCTTCTAGCTTCAGACCCCCAATGGTGGCCTCGCAGTGAATGCCTACACGACGCTACGCATAGCAGGTCACACTTTGTGCCTGACTATGGAATGCAGACACGAGCTTGCTCTTCGGCGTGTCCTGCAAGCCCTCGACGAGCATCTAATGCTTACCAAGAACCTACAACATCACCTCCAAACTCTCCATGACTCTTCACTGAGGCATGGTACAAAGAGTGGGGGAGACACATACATTTCGCAAGCATTCTTCTAGCTCCAAGCTTCTACAAACTCTGCATCCTATGCTCTGGTGGACGGTTGCATGCCCATGGCATGGCTAAAATTCTACTCTGTGGCTTCATAGCTTAGCAATGCTCGGTGCTTGCCTCCTTCAGCCTTATGGTGATATTTATAGCCAGAACCAGGCCTTGAGCGGCCAGTGAAGTGGTGACACTGTTACCACGTGATTGAGGGGTCCTGTAGGCATGTGGATGACTAAAAGCGATGTCCTTTTCCCCTGATTTGCGACGCCTTTGTCGCTTGTGCATCATTGATGCCCGAGGCCGCTGCGGCGTCACATGGCTACAGTACACCCTTGGTCAGTGGGCAGTTTGTCATTTTCGGGGTGGCAAGAGAATCTCCGACCACTATTGACCTGTGACCCTGCAGTCTACGGAGAAGATAAGATTGACTCCGCGTCAGATGGCCCTGCGCCTTGCTACATCTACAGATGATGACGATGATAAAAATGCACCCGCTAGGCTCTGTGTCCTGGTGCACCCGCTATGGCTCTGCATGTAAACGGACCTATTCTAATCAGCCTATATTTCTGTTTCCTGAGCAGAATGGTCGTAGGTTTGATTGAAGACCTTCCGGGGTAGGCGTGCCTTGCTGCTCTGCCAGATCCGTCTGGGTGCCTGGAGATCAGAAGCTTCACATCTACGATTTCATCAGGCCCCTGTGGTCAGTGTGCCTATTACTAATGTCGTCAATACCTTAGTACCTTGGCTCCACTGGATGGCTGGCAGCTATGTTGGTCGTCTGGGCACCAGAAACGACCTCCTCGAGGTCGGCGTGCCTTAATACCGATGTCTTGCAATACCTTGGTATGTCTACGGCTCTGCCAACCTAGTTGGGCGCCCTGAATGTGTGACCTTCGTGAGGTCGGTGTGCTCTTGTAGCTCTGCTAGCCTGCTCTGGACACCTAGGATTTTACATCAGGAATGAGGGCCTCCCTGTGGGGTGCGCGCCTAATGGCCCTGCCAAGTACCTCCGGGTGCTTGGGCGCTTTTGATTTGAGACCTTCTTGAGGTCGGCATGCCTCGGGTGGCTCTGCCAGACTCTTTGCAGCTATGCAGGATATCTGGGTGTCTCTACACTCCATTTGTTCAAAGATCAACATATTCTCATAGCTTCATCGATGACGGTTCTGGACATCACAACTTCAGCTACGGCATAATTGATGACTTCTCTAAAAAGTGCGCGTCTAATGACCCTGCCAGGCATCCCTGGATACTAGGCGCTATTGACTTGAGGCCTCTTTGAGGTCGGCACGCCTACAAGGCATCCTCAAGGTCGGCCCTGCCAGACTCCTTGCAGCTATGTCAGGAGATCTGGGTGTCTCTACATTTTGTTCGATCAAGACCATGACCTAGTTTTCTTCTCTTTCTTGAGCATCGAACCAGCCATGCTGCCTGCTTCAATGCTCGGGGACTACTCTACGAGAGCGTCTTCGACGCCCCCTTGTTTTCTTCGTCGTACCGACCTGTTGGGAAATATGTTTCTCATCACGTCATTACTTGACCTATTTTTTCTTCTCTTTCCTTTTTGGATCATCATACCGGACATCCTGCCCGCCACGATGCTCGGATACTACTCTATGAGTGCGTCCTTGACGCCCTCTGAATTTTTTCATTGTCGTTTCGATCTATTGGAAGTCTGCTTCCTATAGGTCATCACTCGACCTCTCTTCGTTCGTCAAGACTACAAACAGGTCGACTGCTAAGCTGGCTAGTCTTTTTTTTTTTGGACCGACGTGCACGCTATTCGACCTGTCGATGGCTTCAAGACTTCGTTGTGACCCCCTCAAGGTCGCTGTGCCTACACATCGCTCGGGGGCTTGTGAGACATGGGTACCCCTGGGTCCCCACCGACCAGGCTCACGGCCGTCCCCGACAAGTGGGACCGGCCTACCAGAAGACCCGTCGACCTGACAGTGGGCCCAACTGACCTGGTTGGTGGCCCACACGACCTCCTAAAAAGACCTTCCAGAAGATTCCCAAGATGACCGTATCCGATCCGGTCGGATAACTTGGCGTGCAAGACAAGACAAAAGACGTCGGCTACGCCTCCAGACAGTCCGATGATCACGGGATTATGTTGTAACTTTCCTTAGATTGGTTTTCCTGTTGTAACCGACCAGGACTCAGGGCCCACCGACCTTGTCCGTCAGCTAATATAAGGCAGACAAGGGCAGACCCTTGAGGCCAAGTCATTGCAAGTCGCCCCAAGTCATCAATACAATCAACAACTGGACGTAGGGTTTTACTCTCCAGAGGCCTGAACCAGTATAAACTCGCCGTGTTCTTTGTGTTCCGTGTGCTCGTGCGCAACCTTCGAGTTCTTAGCCCTAGATTTCTCCCTGCCGAACAAATAAACCACCGGGGGTAACCCCCCTGTGGGCTGTGCAAATCTAAACATCTGACAGATACATGTTAGTGTCTAGTAGAGCCATGATCGCAAATGGCAATGATTGACTCGTGGATAAACTGCCTCCATTCCTAAACATGACCATTCGTCGACATGAGTTACCACTACTTATTACCCAGTACACTGAACGAACGCGTCCCTTCAGTGCGGGTGTGCACACGTTCGGGTCCCTTCAGTTTACCACGTATCGTGCGTAGTAACTGGATCGTGGAAGTTTTTGGTTCGACACCACCGGTCGTGTTCCGCGGCAACTGCGATGCTGGACGCGTAACCCAGGCGGTTATCACAGTAACCTGCACGCCTTGCTATTCCTAGTGGACGCCTCTAGCGTTCGCGCCGTGCTGCTTTGGCTCGCTGGTGCGCCCTCGCCATGATCAAAGGCATATGCTATTCTAGCCATGTTGAACCACGCACCATGGCATGGTGGCCCTACGCCATGCTGTGTGGGTAACCCAGGTGGTTGCAGCACGTAGAGTAGGTTGAACCAGTAGCTAGCCGCATGGATTGTGCGTATCCATACCTGTGCGTAACCAAGATGGTGCAAGTTACATGCAGAATATTGAGTGAGGGCATGACCTAGAGATCAACTAGAGCTTGAGAGGAATGCGTAACCACACGGACTCGGTTACGCAGGTGCCAGTGCCGTTCAGCGGGTTGCGCACCAGAGAATTCCAGAAAACTACGGCGAGGGCAGGCCGCTATGGGCCCGCGGGCGCCGCGTGCACCATCATTATTACGATGGACGACGGGACGGGATGCCACGCGGTGCTTCTGCCCGGGTTACGCGGCTTGCTGCCAAGCCAAGGGTTACGCACGATCCCGGTGTCGTGTCGTGTCGTGTGTACAGCAGCCTTGACGGGATGGGACGGGCCTGCTCCGCTCCCCTCCCGTCGTGTCCGCAGAGCCACAGCCGCCGCCCACCCCGAGGAGTAAGCTGGACCTGTTGGGTTACTTGCGCACAGGCAACTGGGTTACGCCATCCTTGTCGGGCCGTGGCACAGGCAACTGCAGGGTCCGGTTGCCGGAAAACCGCCCTGCGCTAGATACACGCGGGCCACACAACATGGAATGTGCAAGTGCAAACCGCTAATCCCGGTGTTGCCTCTCAAACGTCCCGTTTACTCCTCGTCTTCAACTGTTGCTCGCATCACCTCCCACGGCGGACATGGGGCCCGCGTTCCAGGACCCACATGGTAGCGGGTGGGAACTGACGAGTTTGCCTAGTTTTTTTCTTCTCATTTACGTATTTTGTGGGGTTGAAAGTTCGCGACCGCTTTGGACTTTTCGGATTCCATCTGCTTGCTCTCCCAGTTTCCACCCCCTCGGAGGACTTGAGCGCGGCAGTCGTGGTCGTCGGCGCTGATTGATTCATTTCTTTGTCACACAGGTCAGGCCCTACGTCCTTGCTCGTACACATCGGAACTGAGGTTTGTGCTCTTCTGGTTTTATTTTGGGTTCGAGGCGCTCGGATTGTTTCTCTTATGGAGCAATGATTTAAGAAATTGCGTCAGTAATGTACCTCCGTGTTGCCTTCATTTCAAGAACTTTGGTACTGATCGAGGTTAGCGGCGGAGGCGGGGCCCCGGTCGGCGGCAGCATATAGCGGGGGCGGGGCAGGCAGGATGATGGGGAGGCGGAGGTGTGGTAGACCACCACCTCTTCCGCCCTGCCACCACCCCCACCCAATTCATGAGCATTTTATTTTATTTTATTTTTTAGTTCCATCCCGTAGTTTTGGCTAGTGTAGGAAATCAAAACTTGCAGGGATGCCTTTCAATTGTTTGCCCAACCTAATTCTAGGCATCTCTAGAAATTTTGGCTGCCAATGCAATGCACTTGTTCTTGTTGTCGTAACCAAGCAGGCTCTTTTTTTTGGAAATGAAGGCAGGAGCACTGCCACCACCTCATATTAATATAGGAGTTTATTTTTTAGTTCCATCCCGTAGTTTTGGCGACTGTAGAAAATCAGAACTTGCAGGGATGCCTTTCAATTGTTTGGTTTGAATGGCATGAGCACTTAGATATCTAGTGGATATATATCGCAAAATGCGATTGTTTGGTCTGAATACTGAGCATATTTGATGGTGTGGATAGGAGTCAAGCTAAATTACATAAATCATTTTCTTTGGTTCACTTTTTTCTCTTTATTATTATTATTGTTTCCCAAGTGAAATGAAAAATATGTAGCAAAATAATCACATTTGCATGCATTTGATTTTATTTTTCGTGTGGTATCAGGAATACTTTCGTCTTATTGTCAATCAATAAGAAAAATATGGTAAGTCCAAGGAAACATGGTTTGCCTTTTAGCCCAAAGGCAAGGGTGCCAATTCTACGGAAGAAGTCTAAAATCATGAAGATGTCTCTTAAAGAATTACGGAAAACCCAGCAAAATATGTGACTAGCGGATCCATAATACGGTAAACAATATTCTAGTCAGTTGGAAGCTAAAATTGCGAAAAGGAGTGTTAGCAAGTCAAGTCAAGTTCAACGTACATCGAAGGATACAAAGCAACATAGTACCTTGAGTTCGAAAAATCAATTGAGGTCAAGTTCAAACGTGAATGTTGTATTGAATGAACAATTTCCCTTGAAGAAGAAAAGAGATGTTCCAACTCGCTTGAAGGCCATGTCAGAGTTGGCTCACAAGGAAACAAAGAGATTAAAAGAGCAATCCGATTTGATCAATGAGATTTCTCAAAGAGCACCGAGTTTTCAATTTCAATTGAACCAAATACCCCAAAGGACCATAGAAATGGGTAAATACCATACAAATAAACTTTCAAAATGTTATAGGGACAAGGCCTTGTCCAAGAATGATCACCAAAGGGAGCTCATAGTGATAAACTTTGCGTCAAGTAATAGGGACCTAGTTGCTAAAGGTGATGGCTGAACCAATAATGACATGTCTAAGAAGAAGAAGGAACCACTGTTGGAAGAAAAGGCTAAAACAATGGAGGATGATGGTAACAAAGATGTGCAAGGGAATAATACGGCCAGTAGGCTGATGAAGAAACAAAGATGTGTGAAAGGTAAATATGATGATGAAGGACAAGAAGGTGGTGGCAATCATAATCCTATTGGTGTTGGAAATGACATCACTAAATCTTTGTGACAAGATGGTCATGTCAAAGTCTCCATGGTGACATTTGTTGAGCAACAACGGTGTTGTTGCTCGAAACCCATTGAAAAACCTAATTGGAGGTATAATGGATGCTCTAGCATATATATGAAGTATTCTTGTATTGTTTCATATTTTATGTTCTAATTTTTCGGTTACTTATGTCGTCAGCGGAATCTTTAAGATAGATGGTGTTGAATATATATCATTGGCTGGACATTTGTCAACCAAATCATGTGAGAAAGCATGGAGTTTATCTAGACAATTGCTTCCACTAGTTGAATTGACAACACTTCCGAGATCTGAGGTGTGGCCTAAGGCATGGGAGGCATCAAAACCAAGCGGAGACAACATTGGAATATACTTTTTTCCTCCTAATATGAGGTATCTCACTTAACCTTTTCTTGGCATAACTTTTATGTCAAAGTCTTGGCATAACATATATTCATTTCCATAATATATAGATGCCTAATATTGTATTTAGTTTATTACTAGGCAAGATAAAGAACTAGATGAACTAATTAAAGAAGTCATGGAGAATGATTTGGTTTTGCGAGCTATTATCGGTGATGTTGATATGTTGATATTCCCATCAATTCTATTGCCTAATCATCACAAAAGTATGTATAGCACATTCTTTTTTTAGACCAGCACAAAAGTATGTACTAGTTACTCCCTAAGTTACACTTTTGACCATTCATTTATGTTATGTTATGTTAAGTTATATTATATTATATAATTTTTTTGTTATAAAACTTACTCCCTCCGTCCCCTGATGACTAATTTTTCTACGACAGATTAGTGGTGGTGTGAAAAGACTCTAATGCCCTTTCGTTGGCCACATGCAGTAAATTTCGGCATGCAAATCCGATTAGGCATGTAGTTAGATCTATTTCCTAGGATTGCATTTGTTTGGGAATTTTTTCAAATATTAGAATTGCACTTTTCATGAGATGATAGTAGCATGATCATTTGAGAGTAATCTAACCATTTCATGTTTGTATTATAACAATTCAAAATTGTTGGTCAAAGATTGTAAAATATGAATCTTAATATGTGTGTACACCTTACAAACAGGTATTCTATTCTTGATAGATCATATTTGATTCCTCAAAACCAGCATTCGCTAAGATGGCCTTAATTTCTTTGTATCTTGTAGTGTTTACTCCAGGGTTTATTCACTCACATTATTCTCTTATATATGCAGCATTTTAGAGGAAACATTACTTATGGGGAGTATTCAAGCCTGGAGAAGTTATCGGTGCGGCAGTTGCAGAACCCCTAAGCGCTATAGGGCGTTGTGCACAGGAGGTAGAGAAGGAAAAACAGCAACATGTCTCAGATCAGCCTGATGATAATGTACAATGGGAAGTACCGGACGAGATCACTCAAGATGAAGCTAGGCCACTCAGCATGGGCTCTGATCTTAATGCTCCTCAAGAAGGGACACAGGAAGACACTGAAACTACTACTATCATTACAGCTCCTGCTGCATCGTCTGCAAACTATGGGCAGATTGATCCAAGCCTGGGATTTCCCCTGGGCAGGCTCATGGGTTTTGTAGCTCGTCAGACTCCAAAGCTCGAGCAACTTATTCAAGAGATGAAACATGAAGGTGTGTTGGTATTTGTTATGGAGGATCAGAGTTTAGGTGTCGGATCTTGGCCAGGCAACATGGCTCTGCAATGCAGAAGTAATGGCTAGGGGCATTAGTTTCGTGCTCTGTTGAATCTGACTTCAGCGAGTATCCTTCGTAGGCATGAACAGAACTACAGAAGGCTATCTAGCTTGTCCTACTGGTAAGATAATATGTATTTGGGGTATATTCAACGGTTGAATCAGCATGGTGGAAGTTGGGCAGGAGCAGAGCATGTTCAGCACCTTTCTGTGCCTCTCTCTTCTGAAGAAGGCTGCTGCTGTAATCGACACCAGCTTAGTACGCGCATAATCGACACCACCTAGTTGGGGTTGCAGCACGCAACATGGATGGTTGCTATATGCACTAGTACTACTGATAGTGCATAACCGAGAGGGTGTAGGTTACGTGCCGAAACAACACGACCGGATGCAGCATGGATGCTTGCGTAACAATTCCTGACAATGTTACGCATACATCTGAAGCCTATTTCTGCGTAACGCAGTCAGTGTTGCAGGATGTCCTCCACTAGATGCTGCTCCTCCCTGAACCGGTGTTCAGTGGTTCAACATCGAAAACTGAAAGCTAAACAAGAACAATTAAAAATGTAGTTAAACCCCTGTTTGGATCGGGTGGTCTACCACACCTAAATGCTAGTCCATTATTTGCAGCACCATTTTCTATTTTTATTGTTTTTACTACTTCTAAACTTCTATTCTATACATATAACGCCGGCCGGTGACACGTACTCGGTTACACACGACGGTGCGACGGTGGTGCCCACCATTCATCATTAGAGATTGTTTTATTCCAGCTTCTTCTTCCCCACGAGCCACGATAGAACAGCAGCACAGATTTGCACGACCACAGGTCACCTTTTTGCCTCTTCCTTCACTGCAAGCAGCAGCACATCAATCTACAGGACTACAGGAGCAAAGCAATAGTCATCCGTACGAGCCCCTGCAGCAAATTTTTCTCCTTTCTCTACGATTCCGATACACCATGCAAGATGTAGCAGCGCTCGGAGTTCGAGCTCGCCCAAGGCCATAGCGGAGTTCGAGCTCAACCATGGCATCGTTCTGGTCGGAGGTGGAGCTCCTGCTTCCATTGCGCACAGAAGAGCAGTGCTCGCTACCATAGGGAAAAGCAGCGCAGGCATGCTCACCACCGCCTAGAAGAAAGATGCAGGGAAGGACAGCTTGCTGGGTTACGCTATCCTCTGTCAAATTGACTTGTGAAAGGTATTCATTTCGTTCATCTCCATCGAAACAATTAATTCCAGAATGGTTTACTCATTATTTAGTACATTCATCACTTCAAAGATAATTACTCCATTGCTACTATACAGAGATACTAATTCCCACAACAGCACACACACACACACACACACACACACACACACACACACACACACACACACACACACACACACACACACACACACACACACACACCATAACCACTAACATCTCCAATAGGAGTACTTAACACTAATTTAAATGAATGCATAACCATTTTCTAATCAGCACTTAACCATCTGCCTACAACATTGTTATTTCATGAGATCGTGTTCTATTTGCAACTGTATCTCCATACTTGTCTCTTTCTTTACCTCCTTGGGTAGAAGGAGATTTGCCTTGTTGAATGTCCACTTTTGAGACTCCAACCTCAGTTTCCTAAGGAGATCAGAGGATAATAAGTATATCTGAATTAAGATTAGATCGATTCACATATAGTAGGTAGTAGTAATTTATTGGGTGGGTGCAGGTAACGCGCAGAATTGACACGACCAGTGCAGCATGGATGATGCGTAACCGTGCTGGCCCAAGTTACGCATACATCTGAAGCCTATTTCTGCATAACGCACTCGGTGTTGCAGGAATAATGTAGCCTGGAAGTGCGTAACCATGATGGTGCGTAACCTAGTGCGTAACGCAGTCGGTGTAACAAGCTATAACGAGTTCCTAGATCATGAATTGACCCTCATCTCAAGTGCTCGTCTAAATCTTCTTCAAATTAGAATACACTCAGACTATGGGCCTCAAATATCAATCAGTGGTGCAGCTTCCAAATAAACCCAGCAGGGGCCTAGCATAAAAGAACAAAGTTCTTTTTAGTTTTATTATGAAGCCAAATGATGTTGCCTATTGGAGTGAATGTTTTAGTTTTGTGTACTAGTTTTATTATAAAGCTAAAGATGCTTCTACTGAACTGTGATGGATAATTTGTTCGAGTGCTCACACAAAACAAAATGCAAAATGGAGGTAGTAGATGCTTACATGTTTTGCATTTTTCATGTCACAAATCTTGATCTCAATTATAAATCTACCAGTTATAAAGCTATCTAGTGTAAATGCAATGCCGTGCTCATGGAGTGGCAAGTCTGATATTCCTGGATATATAGATGCATGTTTGATGATTCAAGGGAATAAGTATGACTTTTATAATAAGGAACATCAGAGGCAAAAAAAAGTTACCTGGGTGTTCAGCTATTGTGGTTTTAGTAGGAGGGAATGAGATAAGTTTCAATGAAAATGAAAAAGTTACCTCGGCGGCGTCGTCCTTTATGGCTGGTGGCCCTGGCACCACGGCCTGGTAGTTGGCCACCTCTTCGGCGTTTGCCCGCACAAGCTGGCTCATCAGTTCGTGGGTGACGGACCCGCTAGTATGGCCCTCCTCCATAGAGCGGGCGGACAGGGCGGGTGGAAGCCCGTGGACTTGGAGGACGTCGGCGACACGCATGAAAGCTTGGGAGGGGCCAGCCAGCCTCTCCCGCAAGGCATGGCACAACATGGTCACTGCCTCACCGGTAGTGTCCCGGTGCTCTGTGACGCGTGCGGCCTTCCTCCCTTCCTCGTCACGAGCGGCAGGGGCAAAAGTCATTGCGGCGTGGGAGCTGCTTCTCCCTGCAGCCCCCATCAGTGCGAGTCTCGGGGAGGGCTCGTTCTTCTCACCGATCGAGGGTTTTCGGTCTTGTCCCCCAGCGGCAACGCCTTCCCTGATCACCAGTGGTTGGTGCATCCTCGGCTCTGAAGCGCTGATGGCGTCCACCTCTGGGTTCCCGTTCATGCACCGGTGTCGTTCCGACGCATTAACGGTGCAGAGGGGAAGTGCGTCGGCTGGAGAGGCCGTGTCGGCAAGACGTGTCGGAAGAAGCTCACACAGCAAAAACTCCAGGTCGGGTTCTTTCATCCGACCTTCCTCTATGATGAGTACGAAAGATCACGAACCAATAATGGTTAATAATTAAAAATTCAAAACAATCTTGATGAAATGATTCGAATAGGGATCGTTGCCGCCGGGTAAAGTAGGCGTGCGGTCCGCGAAGAAGCCGGTGCAATAGCACACAATGTGGTCTCGCCGGCGTAGAGGACTGATCCGCCGCCTTAGGGCATCAGCCATCACCTTGGCGCCGGTCAATCCGAAGCCACGCAGCTCTCGGATTCTAGACTCAAGGGCCCTCGTCGCGAGCGTCTCACCGAGAACAGAGCACCACAATAGGAACCGCTCAGGCCTCCCCGTCGGCAAGCGAAGCTCGTCTATGGTGGAGTCGGCCCCCATGTACAGCCAATTGCAGCGCCACGAACCCTAGTGATCCCTTGTTTCAAGCTCGATGTACCTATTAGAGGCGGTGTCCCGCAGCCGAATTCGAAGAAGCCGATCAACTGGTTGTGTGCCCATGAGAATTTGCTACGTTGCAGTGTGTAGAAGCGCCTGAACATCTCTAGGCAGGGAGGGACACCCACGAACATTTCGTATAAATAGGCGAAAACCGATAGCACAACGATGGAGTTGGGATGGAGCTGCACTAGGTGCACCCTGTAGAAGGTGAGCACGGCGATGAAGAAATCGAAGAATGGCGGGACAAGTCATTCCATCAAGAACGAGACGAACATCACCACCTCACCAGCGCGTGGCGCCGGAAAATCATCCCCATCGGGGATCCGGGGTGTTGTGCTGGGATGCGCTAGGCGGAGCATGAGCATACTCGCTGCATCTCGGCGGGCAGTGGATGGGGGAAGCACCATCCTCCCGGTGGCTTGCGGTGCTCGACCTCTAAACTAATGAGAGAAAGAGAGCAATCACGATCTCAAGAAGGTCCTCCGAAGGCATCATTGGATATAGGCTACAGACAGACTTCAGGAGCACAGGTGTGTGGGCGACGGTGCGTGAGGGGCAGCGCTCCGTAGACGGAACCGTCGCCCTCACCCTCAGCGTGATGTACGGGAGTTTCAGTTTCTCTTTTACCATGAGGTCTGGAAACCGACAAGAGTTTTGGAGATGCGAGCCGATCCAAATGACGTGTAACGGTAGCAATCATCTCGCGAGTCGCGATCTTCTTTGGAAAGGTAAATTAACTATCCTGGCAGCAATTTCCTCCCTCGCGTAACCGATCATGCTTTTGTTCCCCGTGCGAGACGGAACGATGAGGATGGCGCGGCATAACCATCCGCACAGGGCCGTGTGGCATGGGGAACGTGCGAAAGTGGGGTACCGGAAAGCATCCCTGCCAGTTCGTATAGACATTTGCGGCAGTGAATGTGACGTGCCAAGATTATAGGGTACTCCATTGGCAGGCTTTATGGTAACCTCAAGCAATAATAGGGATACTATTTAATGTTTTGATATCCCTTTTTCAATTTCGTACATATTCCAATGTGCTTCATTATCAAAGCTGTGGTCCGGCGACTCATCTTGGCAGTTGGGTGCCTTGCAGACGTCGAAACTAGTACTGCTATTGCCCACCGAGAGTTCATCGTTCACCGTAAGTATATCCTTCCACCACCTTACATACTATTGCTGCTAACAGATCTATGTTTCCGTAGATTAATATTGTTTGATGGCGAGGACAAAGAATAGAAAACCCTGCGATCCCCACGAACAACGTCAATTCGGAATTGCAAACAAGACCAGAAAATTGGACGCTGCCGACAGGCGTAAAGAGCAGGTGTACATAGCACAGGACGCATCCACTGATGAATCATACGAATACGATGAATCTACTGAAACCGATGAGGAGTATGATACATATGAAGTTAGCGATGCATCGACTGCAACTCATCATCGTAGAAAACACGTAAAAGGTTTGATATTGAATCTGCCAAATCGCAAACTCAAATAGTTCAGTGTTATGTACATCAGGATGTAGGCTCCCTTCTCACCTTCGTGTTATTATATATCTGGGGAAAAGTTTATTGTTAATCTCCTCAAGTCTTGCAAGAGTGTGACATTCATCCCATAATTTGGTGCAAATCAATTCCTTAACCATCCAAACTGGTGCATTATCATCTTGCTAATTACTGCTTAGTCACTTTTATGTTAATTTATTCTCTATAACAATTGATTATAAATCAGTTTTATTAAATTTTTTAGAAAATTTTTTTATAGAGTATCCAATTTGGAGTCTTGGTATTTTCTATGGCAAAGGCTGAGTTTCTTTAGTTTTGATTTTTCCTTTTAATTTCGTCAGATAAGTTATTGAATAGTAGTACTAGGCAGTTTTCCTCGCAAAAAAAGTAGGAGTTGACCACATTGCATGAAATTCTATCACACCACATGACCACACGGTCTAGTTGTCTCTATGATTCTCTGTAGCCTTTTCCTATATTCTCATATAGTGTACTTAATTCGTTGTTCCTGAGGTTTCGATTTTCCCCTCACAGCTGATGGTGAAACTCGTCTGGATTTATCTATGAACGAGAACACAAATAAATTGGTTGATAAAGTTGAAACAATTAGGGAAAAGCACTATGGGTGAGTATGTATACGTATACTGTTTATACTCGGGTCCCATGCAACTACATGCACCTGCTAATAAAACTCATGACATATCTTCGTTGTGCAGTAGAGAAGGGTCGATTTACAGAGAGGAAAATGAAGACACATCCACAAATGGGCATTGATCCTGTTGTAACAATGCATCCGTTGACATTGTTAAAGAGTGTCGACCAACTAGCATCTGTCAGTGAAGCTGGCAAGTGTGACTCAGAGGGCATCGTATCTGGACTTCCAGTAGAAACAATCATCAGGAACACAAAATGAAAGAGGAAGCAATATTATGGTGTCACTCCTTCAGAAATGGATGGTGGTGTGGTCTCGGCAACAAATAGTGTTGTGGTATGCTGACATCTTGATTTTTTTATTAGCTGGTTTTGGTCTACTATACCTTACACTGATGACTTAATGGTTTTGTTTTTTCTTCCATAAGAAGCGGATAAGCACTAGGTGCTCACCGAAAACGGTGATCAATGTCAACCGTGGCTTGAAACCACAATAGATTGAAAAGATCAAAGACATTGGATTTGGTCATTTTTTGAGTATGGTGATTGAATCTCCCCTATTGAACCTAGGGGTGTGGATGTTGTGGCACTTTGATACAAAAAAGGAACTCTTTGATTTTGGCAACGGTAAACAAATCCCTTTAAGTCCAATGAGCATTTCAAGGTTGTCTGGTTTACCATGCAGTGGCAAACCAATACATGAGAACACTTCTAAATATAATGGCATAAGTGAGTTGAAAGGAAAGCTAGGAGTTCCTACTAAAGGAAGCCAAAAAATCTCGGGAAGAACATTAGAGGCCAAAATCAGAGATGGTGCAGCTGATGACCTTTTTGTCACCTGTTGGACTTTGCTTCTGGTTGACAAAATCATTGCTCCAGATACAGGTGCACACATTGGTACAAGATTTTTGGAAGTGTGTCAAGACATAAATCATTTGGTGAACTACGACTGGGTTGGCTACCTTATATACAATTTTAAACATGGTGCGAATGCATTAATGGTTGCACAAAGTTACAGAGTAGATCTTTTAATATGATTTATTTTGTATTTATGCTATATCTGTCTTAATGATTTTTGTAGATAATTATAAATAGATTTTGGTGCTCAACTTCTAGATATGATCATAAAACGACTAGATTCACATTTTCTGAACTTACCATGATTTTAGGACTGTTATAAATATTTATTCCTCAATTATGCTTGGATTTAAATATAAATGCCTAGTTCAAAATCTAAAGTAGCTCTTGATATGTTTGTTGACTTCCTAGCCTTGTTTTAAGTCAAGGATGATGTGGAAGAAAACTTGGATCCATAAGTTGTTTATTTATTTTTATATGCATTTATCTTGTTTTGGTAGCTAGAAATTGTCATTTTTGGGTATAATTAATTTATAGCTCAATTAGGTGAGAAATCTTATCCAGTGGCTTTGTATAGGATGAAAGAGCTTAAGAAAGGTCACCCACTGTATTTTATGAATTAATTTATGGATAAAAATGTTGGAAGCCAATTTAAGCTCCCTAATAGATTTAAATTGGAAAACCCCACTTCCACCCTTAGCTAACCCTATGGATGTGTTGGGTAGCATGCCTAGGAGCCTAGGACCACCCTTGCTGTTTTGGTGAAATTAAATTAATTTATTTGCATAAATGTGTACACAGTCACCATCAAAGTGACTGATTAATTCCTTCCAACAGCACCTTTTGTTTAATAAGAAAAATTTGCTTAATATGTTCTTATCTAGGTGAATGTGGTCAACCATGCACTCCATGGTTGTCTTGTGTTGTTTTATAATTAATTAACTTAATATCGCCAATTAAATCTTGCATATGCATCCTCATGTAGATCTTCCCGACGGTAGCTTTACGCTCGTGCCGGAAGGAGGAGATGAGGGCGCTGATGGTGAGCTGCAGTACGTGGACGTAGCTTACTACCTGGACCAAAGTCCAGAAGGGCCCAAGGCCAACCTTGCTGATGGAGGCAAGCCCCGGATCATTAACCCTTCTTCTTAAAATTATGCAACTACCTTTGCTATGTTTGTGCATTTACGTTTCAGGAGTTGAATGAAACCCTAGATGCATGATCCCTAGGTACCTATGTTCTTTTACTAGTATGCTAGGTCGATAGTTGCTATGCTATAGGACTCGGTAAAAGTCGAGTGATGATCATCACTCGCGAGAATAGGTTCTTGTGTTGGAATCATAAGATCTTTATAAATGGATTGCTCATGTGGTAAGAGCATGGGATTTGGGCTCCGGCCCAGTGGCTTTCGTGGGCTAAGCTTTTGAACGTACTAAGCACTTGTCGGGAATGGGACCGGTAAGCCTAGTACCTTAATGAGATGGTGCGGGATCTTACTATTACTAATCTTGAGTATTCACCTGCCCGGCTCGCAACCAGGAGGAGGGTACATGTGTGAGACTGGATGTACTGTGTGGGGCATGCCAGATAGGCCTTGTACCCGGGACTGTAAGCTTCGATCCCAAGCCGAGGATTTTTGGGAACCACCTGGTCGGTGCCAGCTCTGTTGGGGCACCGTTCCGTGTGTTTAGGTTTACCTTGCAAGGGTTTAATCAATCGATTGTCGGCCTCTCACCGTAATCTGAGACTGCTTAATCAACTGGCCATGATATCCCTTAATGATGGAATTATGTGAATATTGCTGTGTGGATTAATTGTATTGTACAATTCTTGATTGCAATAGTTGGCTCACTTAGAAACGGTAATTAACTAGAATTTGAGCTAAAATATTGAAAGTAAGGACCTACTCTTTGTTGCTTTTCAGCAAACGTACCCACCTGCCAAAAAGCCTCACATGTCTAGAGTTTGGTGATGTAGTTATCACCCGACGGGTAAGTCTTGTTGAGTATTAGTATACTCAGCCTTGCTTTATAAATGTTGTGCAGGTGATGTTGCTTGGCCTACAGAGATTCCACCCAGCTGGGAGCTGGAATGGGTGGATGACGACGAGTGATGGCATCATGGATGGCCTCCTGTGATGTCTATCGTATCGCTAGTTAATTTTCTGCTGTTTTCGAACTCTGAACCTTTACTTATCATGTCATGAACCATGGTTTGTAATAATTAACCCTTAGGGGTAAATGAGATTTAATTTGTGTTTGTACCCTAGACTCACCTTCGTGTGAGTTTTAATGCATATGTTCGATCCTCTGTGTGTTACCCAAGTGATTTACCGGGCTTTGACCCGGCAACTTACGACGGGTGGTACTTTATTATCGCTTAATGACCAAAGTGGATTGGTTTAGGCGATAGTACAGTATTTTCTCGGGCGGGTTGTCACTACTGGCATCAGAGTGATTAATATGCACCGGAGTTTAATTAATAACCTTAATCATTTGTTTTTGAATAAAACTTGCCAAGAGTGATTGTATTTGCAAAATACTTTGGTTCGTTAAGGATGGAAAAAGACCGAGAGGCCCTAGAGGGAATTTTTGGGTTCTTTCAGGTGGCTTACAAATCTATGGTTTATTTTGCTAACTTCCAGCACTTCTTAAGCCACGTGTTTCATATGTGTGTTGTGCCGCATCACGAGTATGCGAGGGTCGATAGGGCAATCCATTCCACGGATCCTATCTTCTCGGTTGGATGCCCACGTGTTTTATACGTGCGCTTTTCGTATGTAAAGCATATGAAAGATGACATGTTCTATTCAAGATGAACCTGTCATGGGTTGTGATGTCGCCACGTTTTGCCATACATTTGCGTTCCGCATTACAAATATGCGAGGCAAAGATACACTCCATTCAAACGGAGGGTGTCTGAGGTTGGACGCCTTTCATGCAGCGATAAACGCATGGGTGCCGTTTCTATAGTGAACGGTAATGTATGAGGATGCTTTCGTGAGTGCTAGCACGAAAGGTTCGATGTGTTCTGTGATCTTCTGCAGGTACACTAACCATGTTTCGTAAGTCGCTAAGTGAGAATCGAATAGTTCTCGACTAGTTATTATAGGGAGAAACGCATAAAAGCCTTACCACCGGCGCTAACCTCGATTTTTGGCTTGATCGCCTTGTGAGGACGAATAGGACGTCATGCATCATGTTAAAAATTGTAGAAACTTAAAACTGAACCCATGCATGTTTTGTGTGCTCTCTAGGTGAAATTTTGCTAGTGTGTGATTTCATGCATAGCCTCTCACATGTGTAGGTGTAGTTGCTGTCCAAAATTTGATAGGGTTGTTTGCTTGAATGTTTGCACCCTGTTCAAAAATTAATTTGCCTAGGTGATCTATACCAAAGTTGCTCCATATCTAATCTAGTTTTTGCTCGCAAAAATTAACGGTCATAGCTTCTGTATACCTCAAGTTATGCTCAGATTAGTGAACCTATATCATGCTGTTTTTCCGGGAACCTAATCTGAAACCTTACTTAATTGAAGCACCTTCCTAACCTTTCTATATCAACCTTGCAATACCAAAGATGTGCCTCATAACCTTGCTGAGTTGCTACAGAAATTTGGAAATTTTTGGGGCTTTGGTTTTTAAGTTATGAATTTTTGTTCACAACTGCCAGGACTTTACGCCAAGTTGTATGTTTGTACCAATGGCTACCCCACTTCTTACCGACATACTTTTTCTATCGCTGACCGAATCTATCCTTGTACACTCACATCAGTCTGGTTTTCATATTTGTCGTTATGTCCAGATGGACAACTTTGGATCTGCGCCGGCTGATGCGGAAGCATGGACTCTCGTGAACTGCCTCAAGGAGGGTGGATTCCCTACGCTCTTGTGGGACACCCTGAAGGACTTTGGGTACACCGCTTATCCAGAGTACTTGGCATGTGAGCTCATGACCATAGGCCAGCTCCTTTGTTGTGAAGTGAAGGTGAAAGTCCCCGTGTGCCCGACAAATCCTACTTGGGGAAGCATGGGAGAGTAAGGCACAAGGGTTGAACCTGGCTGACACTGTGCAAAAGGCTGCTCTTGAAGCGCTCACAACTTTTTGTGGGAAGCATCCGGACTCGGTAGCTAGCACTGTAGCCAAAGTAATTCCTTTACCTGAGCAACACCCTGGACCATGGGTCGAACGAGAAGCTCTCCTCTCTGATCAAGAAAACTCTCGACACAGTCCGGATCTCATCACCTCAGTTCGCTTTTCCAAAGCCATGTATGACACCGACCAACTGATGGTGGGAGAAAGTGTGTTCTATAGACACCAAGTTTATAGGCAACGAGTTAAAGAAGTGGAAAATACCACCCAAGTGTAGAAGGATGCCCGAGCACTGATAGCCACTCTCAAGAAAAGAAGACGCAAGGATAAGGCAAAAATACGAGAATTGAGTCAAGTTATTCACAAACAGAATTTTATGCTACAACATAATGACCAATATATGGTCGAACTAGAGAATCAACTGGAAGCGATAGCAGCCCCACCTCCGGAACCTGTCTTTCCTAGACAAGAAGAAGAAGGAGATGCTGAGGACATTCAAGGAGAATCTGGAGTAGAGTCTGGACCTGCTTCACCTTGAGCCTTTCTTCGGCTTAGGAAGGCCAAACCAGTAGGAAGTAAACCTAAGACTAGCTTGTCATCTAGTTGGAAGTTGGTATGCTTGTAATAAAGTAAGGAGTTGTATGAGTGTGGTAGTAGGAAGGAACCCCTAGTGTGTACAACCGCGTTTTGGTTGGTTTTTATGGTAGGCTGAACTGGAGTTTCCTCTTGTGCGGCTAGGCTGCATTGTAACCCCCATGTATTATTATGGTGATCCCAAAACTTGGCATCGATGTAATGCTATGGTTGAACACCTCCCAGTTGCGGTGTGTTGAATGCTTGAATTAAGCTAGTTGTGATCAAATTTGGACCTCGAGTTGAATACCAAAGTGGTGTGAAACATTGTGATGGTCATGATCACCAAATTTCAGCATTTTTGCATGAGCATATCGAGGGTTATAAAATTTTTAGTGAAACTCTGCTCGCTGTCCAAACCAGCTAGGCAAAACCTCGGTGATGGAACTTTTCAGGCATGTTAACTTCGGAGTTTGCCTCAGAGTTGAATACCAACATTGGAGCTTATGAAATCCTACATCTACTGACCAAAAATGAGAATTTTTTGGTACAT
Source organism: Cenchrus fungigraminus (assembly GCA_036936925.1). Lineage (NCBI taxonomy): Eukaryota > Viridiplantae > Streptophyta > Magnoliopsida > Poales > Poaceae > Cenchrus > Cenchrus fungigraminus. Next base: position 55,423,812 of record CM072778.1, read on the forward strand.
GAGCAGAGATTTATGAATTTTATGCTTATGACCGCTGTGTTGTCCGGTTTCGAAAAACTTGCCATGAATGAGTTTTCGTCGTGCATATTCTACTTGTTAATTTTTATGAGCAAGCTTATGAATGTGTGTCTAATGAAAACTCAAATTTTCAGATGGTGGGACCAACACGCAGCTCTCCTAACGGTTTTGGTGCATCGGGTAGTGGTGACCCACCGCCGCCACCGCCCATGACGCCGGCAGAGGCATTCATGGCAACGCAAACCGAAGTGTTGCGCTAGATCCTACAGACGCAGCAGCAGATGGTCCAACAGCTGCAACAGAGACCTCCACATGGGGCTAACTAGGATGGACCACGTACGGTCACCACCTACACCCAGTTTCTTGGGATGAAGCCCCCAACGTTTACTAAGGCAGAAGAGCCCCTTGAAGCTGATGCATGGGTCAGGGTCATAGAGGCCAAATTTTTTGCATTTGTCCTGCCTTGCTCTGAGGAGTGCAAGGCCAACTTTGCGACCTTGCAGCTTCGTGGTGAAGCCCTGATGTGGTGAGAGCACTATAAGTCCATGCAACCTGCTAGACACGAAGTCACTTGGGCTGAATTCAAGCAAGCCTTCAAGGACCACCACATCCCTAAAGGACTCATGGATAGAAAGATGAAAGAGTTGTTGGCTCTTAACCAGGGAGTCAATACCGTGTATCAATATGCACAGAAGTTCAATAGTCTCTGCTAGTACGGAGGACATCACGTGGACACCGATGCTAAAAAGATGGAACGTTTCCGTGATGGTCTTAATGGTGACTTGTATGAGAGGCTAAATCTGCTGGAGCCCAATAGTTATCATGAGTTGGTAAACAAAGCTATCTTTCAGGAGGATGCCATGAGAAAGGCACATAAGGATAGGAAGCGACAAGCTGATTTTACTTCGGGAAGTGGATCAGGCAAGAAGTTTCGCTTTGTCAAGAAAAATACTTATGGGTCATCCCAATCCTCTTCATCTGGGCACTGGAGAGTGACCCCTTCCCAGAATAAGCCTTCGGGAAATTCCCAACACCGGAAGGAGCAGCAACAAGTTTCCAAGCCTAAGGCACTTCCACCTTGCTTTTGCTACAATTGTAGACAGCCCGGGCATTATGCAAATGAATGCCCGAACCCTAAGCAGAACAAGCCCCAGCAGCAGAATCAAGGCTCCGGAGCAGATAAGGGCAATCACGGCAAGAAGCCCACGATTCAAGTGAAGCAAGGCCAGCTTAACTTCATGGGTATCATTTCTATCCGAAAACACCTTCTTACTTTTGTCTTTTACTTTCGAATCTCAGGACAAGATTCTTTTTAAGGGGGGTAGGTTGTGATGCCCCAGGTTTTTAATTAGTGCTAACCACCTCCTTTGACCAAGTCAACACTCATTAGCGGTCAAAACCCTAGTCAAACATCCTGGCTTTGGTCAAATCGGGTCAACCTTTGGCCAACACCTCAAAAACCTAGTAAACATGATCATTAGTGCCTAATCACACAAGTTGACTTTTGGTAAAACCCCTAAAACCCTATTCAAACCCTAGTGCCCGTGAACCTTTTCTAGAACTTTTGCCGCGTTCTCCAAATTTCACTTAAACACTTCAAAATCGGCCAATACAAAAGTTGTTCGTCTTTTTGAGGGACACACTTTTCATAATTGGCGGCATTTGAGATTTTGAGTCGAGGATGTGCAAAAATGCGGTCAATGCCAGCCTTTGCATTTTGACTGAGCCTAGAAAAATAGGAAGTTTGATCTCAATTTCTGACCAATCCAAGCAAAATTTCATATGCGAGTATTTTTAAAAGTTGTAGAGGGATCATTGATCTACAACTTTTGTATTCACACTTTTCCTTGCACAGTTCAAAAATTTTGAACAAATCTCGGTCAAACATGGGTAAATCAGCATGGAACCGGCGACGTCGCGCCCACGCCGCGCTCCCGCGCCCAGAGCGCCGCGCCCGTGCCGCCACGCGCATATCCCGTGGCCACCGCGCCATCAATTTGCGCCAGCTGCCCGAGCAAACTGTCTAGGGGGTCGTGCTCCCACCGCGTGGCACGCACTCGTCGCGCCATGCCGCGCCGAGCCCCTCCTGCGCCGCCCGCCGGCCGGTTCCCCCGCACGCTCTGCCGCGGCCGGGCCCCCTTTCCTCGCCTCCGTTGCTTCGCGACGATGCCTCCTCCCCCACTCATCCGCTCGCTTGCCTATAAAAGGCGCTGTCGTTCCTCCTCGCGCGCCCGAGCATCCACCGCCGCCCGCCATTGGAGCCCGCCAGTGGAGCTCCCTCTTCCAGACCTCCCTGCCACCACCAGAGCTTCCCAACCCCTCTGTAAACCGCCACTAAAGGTCCCCCGTGCTGCACTTTCACCAACCCCGGTCACCATCTCGCCGGAAGCGCCGCCGCCACGGCCATCGATCCACCGTGTCGTCGTACCCCTTCGCCGACCCCTTCTCCGCTACCACCAACCCCCGGAATCGAACCCCAGGTCATCACTCGTGCCTCCTCGCCGCTTTCCTGGCCGGGCCGAGCCTCTCCCTCGCCGGAATCGAGCTCCCGCCGCCGGCCATGGTGCCAGGGACCTGTTTGTAATTGGAGTTTTCATCTAAGGACTTAGGTGTTAATTCCAGGGACCTATCCGTAAAAGAATCAAAAGTTCCAGGGGCTCCCATACAAAGAGATTCTTGGTTTTCTTTTGAATAGATCCAGATCTTAGAAAAATCGTAGAAAATCATAAATAAATCAGAAAAATGCCAAACCAATTTTGCTGGTTTCCCTATGACTAGATCTACAACTTCTGCGAAGCATCACCATACATTTGACTAATAGTTTTTGAGTGAAAATTCAAAGTCAATTTGAGATGCATTTGTTGTAATTCAAAATCTAAATGTGATCTTGAGCTGAACTTTGGATATGTTGTTATAGATGCAATGTGTAGGCTCTGGACCAAAATTTGCACAAAGTTACAAAGTAGATCTTTTAATATAATTTATTTTGTATTTATACTATATCTGTCTTAATGATTTTTGTAGACAATTATAAATATATTTTTGTGCTCAACTTCTGGATATGAATATAGAATGACTAGATTCACATTTTCTGAATTTACCATGATTTTAGAACTGTTATAAGTATTTATTCCTGAATTATGCTTATATTTAAATATAAATGCCTAGTTCAAAATCTAAAGTAGCTCCTGATATGTTTGTTGATTTCCTAGCCTTTTTTTAAGTCAGGGATGACGTGGAAGAAAATTTGGATCCATAAGTTGTTTATTTATTTTTATATGCATTTATCTTTTTTTGGTAGCTAGAAATTTCCATTTTTGGGTATAATTAATTTATAGCTCAATTAGGTGAGAAATCTTATCCAGTGGCTTTGTATAGGATTAAAGAGCTTAAGAAATGTCACCCACTGTATTTTACGAATTAATTTATGGATAAAAATGTTGGAAGCCAATTTAAGCTCCCTAATAGATTTAAATTGGAAAACCCCACTTCCACCCTTAGCTGACCCTATGGATGTGTTGGGTAGCATGCCTAGGAGCCTAGGACCACCCTTGCTGTTTTGGTGAAATTAAATTAATTTATTTGCATAAATGTGTACACAGTCACCATCAAAGTGAATGATTAATTCCTTCCAACAGCACCTCTTGTTTAATAAGAAAAATTTGCTTAATATGTTCTTATCTAGGTGAATGTGGTCAACCATGCACTCCATTGCTGTCATGTGTTGTTTTGTAATTAATTAACTTAAAATTGCCAATTAAATCTTGCATATGCATCCTCGTGTAGATCTTTCCGACGGTAGCTATACGCTCGGTACCATGCACTCAACGAAGGCAAGCCCCGGATCATTAACCCTTCTTTTTAAAATTATGCAACTACCTTTGCTATGTTTGTGCATTTACGTTTCAGGAGTTGAATGAAACCCTAGATGCATGATCCCTAGGTACCTATGTTCTTTTACTAGTATGCTAGGTCGATAGTTGCTATGCTATAGGACCCGGTAAAAGTCGAGTGGTGATCGTCACTCGCGAGAATAGGTTCTTATGTTGGAATCATAAGATCTTTATAAATGGATTGCTCATGTCGTAAGAGCATGGGATTTGGGCTCCGGTCCAGTGGCTTTCATGGGCTAAGCTTTTGAACGTACTAAGCACTTGTCGGGAATGGGATCGGTAAGCCTAGTACCTTAATGAGACGGTGCGGGATCTTACTATTACTAATCTTGAGTATTCGCCTGCCCGGCTCGCAACCGGGAGGAGGGTACATGTGTGAGACTGGATGTACTGTGTGGGGCATGCCAGATAGGCTTTGTACCCAGGACTGTAAGCTTCGATCCCAAGCCTAGGATTTTTGGGAATCGCCGGGTCGGTGCCAGCTCTGTTGGGGCACCGTTCCGTGTGTTTAGGTTTACCTTGCAAGGGTTTAATCAATCGATTGTCGGCCTCTCACTGTAATCTGAGACTGCTTAATCAACTGGCCATGATATCCCTTAATGATGGAACTATGTGAATATTGCTGTGTGGATTAATTGTATTGTATAATTCTTGATTGCAATAGTTGGCTCACTTAGAAACAGTAATTAACTAGAATTTGAGCTAAAATATTGAAAGTAAGGATCTACTCTTTGTTGCTTTTCAGCAAAAGTACCCACCTGCCAAAAAGCCTCTCATGTCTAGAGTTTGGTGATGTAGTTATCACCCGACGGGTAAGTCTTGCTGAGTATTAGTATACTCAGCCTTGCTTTATAAATGTTGTGCAGGTGATGTTGCTTGGCCTGGAGAGATTCCACCTGGCTGGGAGCTGGAATGGGTGGATGACGACGAGTGATGGCATTATGGATGGCCTCCTGTGATGTCTATCGTATCGCTAGTTTATTTTCCGCTGTTTTTGAACTCTAAACCTTTACTTATCATGTCATGAACCATGGTTTGTAATAATTAACCCTTAGGGGTAAATGGGATTTAATTTGTGTTTGTACCCTGGACTCACCTTCGTGTGAGTTTTAATGCATATGTTTGATCCTCTATGTGTTACCCAAGTGATTTACCGGGCTTTGACCCGGTAACTTACGACGGGATGGTACTTTATTATCGCTTAATGAGCAAAGTGGATTGGTTTAGGCGATAGTACAGTATTTTCTCGGGCGGTTTTTCACATTCACCTTGCTTGGATCAACAACCACACCATTTCAGAAAGAACATTGCCAAGAAAAGAGACTTCGTTTAGCCAAAATTCACATTTGCTAAACTTGGCATAAAGGTGATGATCACGGAGCTTTTGAAGAAGAATGCGGATATGCTCAGCATGCTCTTCTTCGGTCTTGGAGAAGATAAGAATGTCATCAATGAAGATCACAACAAAGACATCAAGCTCCTCAAAGAAGATAGAGTTCATCAAGTACATGAAATATGCCGGGGCATTGGTTAACCCAAAAGACATCACTGTGTACTCATAAAGCCCAGATCTCGTAGAGAAAGCCGTCTTTGGAATGTCTCCTTCACAGATTTTTATTTGATGATAACCCAAATGAAGATCAATTTTAGAAAAGACCTTAGCACCAGATAATTGATTGAATAAGATATCAATCCTTGGAAGAGGATATTTGTTCTTCACGGTTACTTCATTTAGTGGTCGATAATCCACCACCATTCTTAGACTTCCATCCTTCTTTGCCACAAACATAGCCAAGCATCCCCAAGGTGAGGAGCTCGGACGGATATATTGCTTGTCAAGAAGATCTTGCAATTGTTTCTTTAACTCCACAAGTTCATCGGGTGGCATTCTATAGGGCCTTTTGGAGATTGGGGCCGTTCCGGGGAGTAATTCAATAACAAATTCCACTTCCCGGTCGGGAGGCATCCCTAGTAATTCTTCAGGAAAGACATCTGGAAATTCACATACAACTGGAATAGCCTCTAATTCCGTCTTGACATGAGCATTAAGTGTATAGAGTTGAGGGCCACTCTTTCCACAAAAAGAAAGAACAACATGTGAACCAGATGGATGTTTAAGTTCAATAGAACGAGGATTGCATCTAATAATCCCATCATGCTTAGTCATCCAATTCATGCCAATAATGATATCAAAATCCTCTAGATCAATGACCACAAAATTTACTATGAAAGTGAGACCAACAACCTCTAGTTGAGCTAGATTGACCACTTCATGAGTTACTAAGGTTGCACCCGGGGCATCAATATGAAATGGAATAGGTACTTTTCTAATTGGTAGTTGATGCTCAAAGGCAAATTTTCTACTCATGAAAGAATGAGATGCACCGAAATCGAATAATGCCCGAGTATTGATTGAGTTGAGTGAAACCACACCAACAAGCACTTGATCATCCTCATTAGCTTCCTAAGTAGTGATATGATTTAATTTGCCCCCTTGGATGGTTGAGCATTCTTCATTTTCTAAAAATTTGGAGGAGGAGGCGTAGGAGGCTTGGGAGCATTGTTTCCTCCATTTTTCTTGGGACAAGGGCACTCGCGGGAGAAATGTCCACACCCACAACAATTATAGCACGACCCCTTGGAAGAAGAAGAATTCCCACCCACCTCCTGGCTGTCCACTAGGGCGAGGAGGTTGCCCTTGCGGTGCCGGAGGACGGCGTGCCATCCACATTGGTTGAGGAGCACCAAATCCCAGAATCCGGGGTGGAGGAGAGGGTCCTGTGCGTGGGTGTTGAGAGCTTGAGCTACCACCCATGGAAGAAGGGGCAGCCCTCTTACGGTTATCCGCCTCAAGTGCATTCAAATTATACTCCGCCTTGATAGATTTGCTCACAAGATCATTGAAATTCTTGAAATCAATGTTGGAGTGTTGGGCTTTGAGTTTCAAGGATAAGCCCTCCATATAGCAATCTTGTTTCTTCTCATCCTCATCAACATCATGAGAAGCATATTGAGAAAGATAGTTGAAAGCATTAGTGTATTCTTGTACCGACTTGTTGCCTTGTTTAAGCTTGCGGAGTTCATGTCTTTTTAATTTGAGGACACTCTTGGGAATATGATGATCACGGAAAGCCTTGCGAAATTCATCCCAAGTTATACGATGTCCTGCAGCCACTTGGGACATATAGCCTCTCCACCATACTCCCGCGGCATCTTGAAGTTGATGTGCCGCAAAAGTTACTTTCTCATCATCGGTATTTTCAAAGATCCCAAGTTTATCCTCTATAGCAGAGATCGAATAATCTGCATCTAAGGGCTCATCTGACCCTCGGAAGATTGGAGGTTGTGTTTTCATGAAAGCGGAATGGACCTTATTTGGAGGTCCCTGGAGGATGATGACCGTGATGCGTCCCTCTTCCCCATCCTGGAGGAGGATGGGCAAGTCGGAGACTGGACCACCGATGAGTTTGGAGATCTGCGCTGGCCAAACTACTCGGCCAGGCAGTCTGATCCCGGCTCGGATTCAGAAGGATCCTTCACGTCCTTGAGGGTAGCTCTCGGCCTCGAGGACAGTTCCGAAACTCTCGGGTCGACCGACACAATGGAGATCTCATCTACTAACATCTCGTCTTCCGAGTCATCCGATGGCAGTCGAGCGCCTGCTTTCGTTTACGTGACGACGACGGCGACAATCAACGCGCCTCTGGTAATCTCGGAGGACGAGCACACTCAAGATGGCGAGACGGCCGCTCAAAAGACCGAGCGCCTGAGGAAAAACGCGGACTGAGCGCAACAACACTTGGAGGCCAACCGCACCCGCCAGCGCCAGCATGACGAAGACGATGGAGCCGAGGATGACTACTCGGGGTCCAGCCCGCTACGCCAGAGGCGGAGGCGCCGCACTCAGCGCAATCGCAACATACGCCTGCATAGGTTGAGGACGACTTCACCGTCGATTTCGGTAGACACAGGGTCTACGCGACCCCAAAGGAGAACCTCATTGTGCTGAATGAGGAACTCGAAAAGATGCCCCCGGAAACACTGGGTCTGAGACGCCTGCAAGCTCTGGTGCAAGCCACTGTGACCCAGGCTAACAGGATTGATCCTTCCCCACTAGTTGGGTGAGGAGAAAGGGGCAGCACGAGCCAACCAAGGCGCAAGAGAGCACGCTGTGAAGATGGCAAAAATTTGTGCGACGGGCTCCACACTCGCGACGCAAGGGCCACCATCAACCGCCGCACCCAGGAGCGACACCGACATGAGTCGGAACATCGTCGCGACTACGATGGGGAGTACGGAGCTCCGAACCATCGTGGCAGGTGCCACGCGACTCTGCCCTCTGACTCGCGCAATGGATGCAAGGACTACTCGGATGGCTACGGAGATTCTGGGGAAAGCTACAGCTCCTACGAGCTGCCCGCTGATGGACACCGTAGAGGTCGAGAGGATGCGCCGTCGTATGATGGCTTCCTTTCCCTCACGGCATGGCCGCGCAGGGTAACCTAACCCTGTGGTTTAAGCTATCTGACATAGACAAATACGGTGGGACGTCAGATCCCGCCCAATGGCTATAGATCTACTCCACTGCAGGTAAGGCCGCAGGAGGAACTCCGACGTGATGGCAAACTACTTGCTGATCATGCTCACGAAAGGGTGCAGAAGTTCGCTCGCTAGACTCCCCAAGGATTCCATAGATTCATGGGAAGAGCTCTACACCTTCTTCACCAGCCAATACTCCGGCACATGGGAGCGGCCAGGGAACAGGAGGATGTTGGATCAGATCCGGCAACGCAAAAATGAGTCCTTGCGCTCATACATATGTTGCTTCTCTGAGAAGAAGAACTCTCTTTCTTTCGTCGAGGAGCATCATGTCATCAGTGCCTTCCAGCATGGGTTGGCATACGGGAAACTGGTGAACATGTGGGCACAGAGGCTCCCGAAGACCATCAACGAGCTCTTCACCGTGGCGAACCTAGAAGCTGACAGCGAAGATGCGGAGCGCGAACAGCTCAAGCACCTCAAAGGCCATTGGGACGACGAGGAATCTCCGCGTCCGCGCCACAGGTGCCGCGATCTGGATTGAGAGGTAGAAACATCCTGACAAGGAACTAGACAGAATAGGAGGTCCAAGCCCGAGACTGTGGCGACCGTACAACCCGGCCCGAAGCGCATGGACCGCTCGGAGTTCCAGAAGATGCTGGACATGCAGTGTCCGTATCACCAGAACCACAAGCATACAGCTCGCGACTGCTTTGGCCTCAAGAACTACTTCTCTAGCGAAGGCCGTCAGAGAGGTCCTTCGAAGGGCGAGAAAGGCAAGGCGAAGCGCGACCAGCTTGCAGAGGACAAGGATGAGGACTTCCAGGTTGCTGATCATACCGTCAAGATGATCTACGGCGGACCCGAGCAGCTGGAATGGAAGGGCAAGGCTAAGCTCACGGAACGAGTGCTGGTATACACGGCCCACCATGGGACGCCCCAGTACTTGCGGTGGTCGGAGGTCCCGATCACTTTCAGCAGGGAGGACCACCTGGCGGCGGTTGCAAGGCCCAGGCGATACCCCCTAGTGCTGAACCCCATGATTCACAATGTGGGGCTTGGCAAGATGCTGATAGATGGAGGTAGTGGCCTCGATATCCTATTCGCCAGCACGCTGAAGGAGTTGAGGCTCACTCCAATGGATCTGAATCCAACGGACAAGCCCTTCTTCGGCATAGTACATGGGGATCCCTCGGTACCACTCGGTGAGATCTCTCTGCCGGTAACCTTCGGCATGATCGAGAACTACCGGACTGAGTACTTCTGCTTCATCATGGCGGACTTCGAGACAGCCTATCATGGCATACTCGGCAGGCCTTCACTGCCCAAGTTCATGGCGGTCCCACACTATACATATATGGTGCTGAAGATGCCCGCGCCCAATGGCGTCATTATGCTAAGGGGAGACACAAACACCGCCAGCGCTAGTGAGAATGAAAACCTCCACATCGCAGCCATGCTTGATCTCTCCAGGTGCACCACAGAGGTTGTGGCGCTGCCAGCAAGCTAGCCCCAGCGGATCTCGAGATTCCGACTAAGAAGTCGGCGACGGAAGCGATCCAGCGGGAGAAGGAGGCTACAAAGAAGGTGTCCATTAGGCTTGAGGACCCCTAATAGAGGAGGAGTTCCCGATCTTTCGGTGAGTGGAGATAAATCCGATTTGGTGGTTGTTGACCCTCACGATCCGACTACGACGAGCAAACTCGAAGCGCCAATGCAATCGCTGAACCAACTCCCGATGGTTACCAACCTTGCCGGTGCAAAGTCAGCCTGATTACGAAGATCGTTTGCTGCATGCAATCGAAGAATGAACAAGAAAACAAAGCGAGCAATCTTACTATCACTCGAAGGTGGAGTCTGCAATATACGAAGGCAGCGCTATGCGGCTGTTTGGTTGTAGCTAAAGCTAACTTGTAAAACAAACTCAAGTTTCTAAGGCGGCAGCTACTGAGTATATGAAGAGGGGCGTCCTAAGGTTGGGGGCAACCTAGGGTGGGGCATCCACAACCTGGGCCTAAGGCCCAACAAACTGGCGACGCAGCACCTTGGTAGATTCTAGATGTCAACTTGTTTCGACGATTCCTGTTGACTCCGGATGAATTTGGGCATGAGACGGGAGCCATTAGAAGCTCTATGAAATTGTGCTTGCAACCATATAAAGGACGTCCAAATCAGACTTCGTATACGACCTGGGCGTCCGTTTTATTGCGCACTACTCCTAGACTCCGAACTGGGCTCGAACTTGAATTGCTTTGGGCCTCCACCTTGGGGACTCGAACTGGATTAGCCTCGTGCCTCCTCTTCGACTTGGACACCCTTGTTGGACTTCTTCTACTCCATTCCATGCACCAATCATGGTCGTATGCATGGGTGTCATGTGCTCATCATTCTCCCCCTTTTGAAAAAAAGTCGTCCTCGACATCGATTGTACTTGAAACTGAGCCTGCACAACACAAAGAAGAACGGGGTTGCGGAAATAAAGCAAACCAAAAATATTGTGAGGATGAATGTGATCATGTTTCCAATTGTGTATCATGTCATGTCGCATAAAATTGCCAGCATCTCTGGAGACTTTGTTACTGAAAGACACATGATGTTTGTCATTACTATCCTGCAAAAGATTAGTACCAACAAAGGACACAACAGGAATAGCCGGTTTATTGCAAGAAAATTCAGCACAAAAAATCATAGAGAGCCACCAACAATGCTTCCCTTCTTGCTAAACAAAACTACTAGAGGAACATGTGAATATGTTTGTATGATGGTAATCCTCTAAGCGATCACAATTTTGCACAACAAAAGGAGAATGCAGATTTGTACAAATGTAAACCCGATGTACCATATATTGTCCTTTGTTGTTATATTTGCCAATTACATGATATGAATGTCTATACAACCATGGCAAATCAGCATATGCAAAAATTCTCTCTTCTAAACAATCTAGATTACACAAATCATCAAATTCAATGTAACCTAAGGTATGTAAAGAAGACAACAAATGTAGATCATCATTTTTACTAGCAACATGCATAATATGTTTATTTTCAGGACTAGCATGTAAAGCGGAAGTAGTAGCACATAATTCATCTTTATCACAAGAAACATTAAGCAAATCACCATGTGACAAGGATAAATCAAGAGATGGTTCCACTATTAATTGCTCAACCAAAGCATGAGTTGTGGAAAAATTCAGCACATTAACACAATTCTTACCTATGTTCTCAGTAGGAGTATTAGGTGCATTGTGAAGTGATGGTTCCGAATTGGCACATGAGGATGCGCCTGCAGGTTCGGCCGTCCTCTCGAGCGGTGTAGTGATGGGCATGGATGGCGCTTTACTCTCGATCGCTGTAGTGGTGAGCGTGGGTGGTGCTGGGAGAGCAGGCGCTGAGCTTGATGTCGAGCTTTGTACTGCAAAAGAGTTAGAATATTGCTTCGAGTGACGTCCCTGCACTTCACGTTCAGCTTGGCAAGCATATTCAAATAATGTGGTCATATCTGTATATTCCTTATGATCTAGTATGTCCTGAATTTCGCGGTGCAAACCACTACGAAAACGTGTCATAGCAGCGTCATTTTTCCCTAATAACCCACAACGAATTATGTCTTTTTGTAACTCCTGATAATAGTCCTCTACAGATTGGGAACCTTGCTGAAAACACTGCATTTTTTCAAGCAATTTGTGCGCATAATAAGAAGGTACAAATCTAAGTCGCATAGCAGCTTTCAATTGATCCCACGTGGTTGGAATTGTACTAGGATGTCTTTGTTTATAATCACGCCACCACATTAAAGCAAAATCAGGAAATTCACTAATAACAGTTTCAACCTGAGAACTAGCAGAAATATCATGGTATGAAAAATGTTGTTCAACTTCTAATTCTCAATCAAGATATGCAGCAGGATCATATTTGCCATTATAAGGTGGAATTTTAAATTTAATCTTAGCAAATGAATCAATACCGGAACGGTGTGGCACACGTCGGGGACTGCCTCGGTGGTCTCCATCGTCCTACTCCTGGTCAACCCTCGTGGTGTCGCCGTCTGTCATGGTTAGCGCAAACACAAAAACAAAAATCGACGACAACAATAGGGTGCAAAGGCTCACAAAGGCGCTCAAACTAGTGCTTTTATCAAATTCTTATCCGTTCTTACCAAGCACACAGGGGTGAACTGCAACCAACCGGTGGAACCTGCGAAAAATTGGAGGAGCAATTGCCTGGAGAATCAAAACCAGCTCGTCGTAGAAATATGTGGAGTTCTGGGTAGGCTACACTCAAAGCAAGGATTAGCACAATCAAACAATAGATGCAAAGTTTAATTATAGTGCTCCACGACGTAACAAAGCTACTGGAAACAAAGTGCCAAAGATAAACAAGATTAGTTGGGGGAGGGAAAAGAAAATCAGAAAAAGGAAAAAAAAGAAACTGGACGCGCACGTCCTGCAAGGCAGGAAAAGACCCCCGCCGGCACCAGTCCCAAGACGTGGTCGTCCACGTTCGGCCTCTTTTTTTCCTTTCTTTTTTTACTTTCGTCACACATGACAGCGCACTCACAGAGAGGCGCGCACACTCCAGAAAGCAGGGGTGGGGGGGGGGTGTGGCGATCAGGTGCCGCGACCTGGGGGGTGCGGCCCTGACCAGAGACGCGTGATCGGGGGGGGGGGCGCATACCAGTAGGTGCTGAGCGGACGGTGGGCGAGCAGAAGAAAAAAATGGCAGAAACAGAAGAAAACAAGGATTAGAACACAAATTAACCAGCAACAATTGAACGTGTAAGCACACAAATTCAACAACGCAAATTATTGAAACAAAGTGCGAGGCTCAAAAGGGTGTTGGGACAAGGATCTAACCTAGAACAATTTTTATTTGTTTTTTGTGGACTATAGGAAATCAAAACACTCGATAAACTCACCGATCAACCTGGAAAGCTAATACCACTTGATAGAGGAGGAGTGTCCGATCTTTCGGTGAGTGGAGATAAATCTGATTTGGTGGTTGTTGACCCTCACGTTCCGACTACGATGAGCAAACTCGAAGCGCCAATGCAATCGCTGAACCAACTCCCGATGGTTACCAACCTTGCTGGTGCAAAGTTAGCCTGATCACGAAGATCGTTTCCTGCACGCAATCGAAGAACGAACAAGAAAAAGAAGCGAGCAATCTTACTATCACTCGAAGGTGGAGTCTGCAATACACGAAGGCAGCGCTATGCGGATGTTCGGTTGTAGCTAAAGCTAACTTGTAAAACAAACTCAAGTTTCTAAGGCAGTGGCTACTTTGTATATGAAGAGGGGCGTCCTAGGGTTGGGGGCAACCTAGGGTGGGGCGTCCACAACCTGGGCCTAAGGCCCAACAAACTGGCGACCCAGCACCTTCGTAGATTCTGGACGTCAACTTGTTTCGACGATTCCCGTTGACTCAGGATGAATTTGGGCATGAGACTGGTGCCATTGGAAGCTCTATGAACTTGTGCTTACAACTATATAAAGGATGTCCAAATTCAACTTCGTATGCGACCTGGGCATCCGTTTTATTGTGCACTGCTCCTGGACTCCGAACTGGGCTCGAACTTGAATTGCTTCGGGCCTCCACCTTGGGGACTCGAACTGGATTAGCCTTGTGCCTCCTCTTCGACTTGGACACCCTTGTTGGACTTCTTCTACTCCATTCCATGCACCAATCATGGTCGTATGCATGGGTGTCATGTCCTCATCAACCCCTCCAAGATGGTGACCATAGGGGCTAACATGGACCCCAAATAGGAAAGCGTGCTCGTCGAGTTCCTGCATGCTAACTCGGATATATTCGCCTGGAAACCAGCGGAAATCTTGCTGAGCTCTCGTTGAAGGTTGATGTGAATGTGAAGCTAGTCAAGCAGAAGCTACGTCGATTCGTGAAGGACCGCAAGGAGGCGATAGGGGTAGAGCTTACAAAACTGTTAGCTGCCGGTTTCATAAAGGAAGTGTATCATCCTGACTGGTTGGTTAATCCAGTTCTTGTATCCAAGAAGAATAAAGAATGAAGAATGTTCGTTGATTACACTGATCTCAACAAACACTACCCGACAGACCGCTTCACCCTCCCGCGAATAGACCAGGTCATTCATTCCACAGCGGGCTATGCCCTGCACTGTTTTCTTGACTGCTATTCGGGCTATCGCCATATCAGCCTGAAAGTAGAAGACCAGATCAAGACGTCATTCATTATGCCCCATGGCGTGTATTGTTACTTGGCAATGTCTTTCGGTCTGAAAAATGCCGGTGCGACTGTGAGACATAGGTACCCCTGGGTCCCCACTGACCAGGCTCACGGCTGTCCCCGACAAGTGGGTCCGGCCCACCAGATGATCTGCCGACCTGTCACTACTCACTAGGCCTGCCCGACCTGACATGTGGGCCCAAAGACGAGAAGACAGCTTAGTGTGCAAGCAAGACAGTCCAGATGGAGGCAGCTCGGATAAGCCTTCCATGTTATAACCGAATAGAGATAGGTTTCCTGTTGTAACCGACTTGGACTCCGGTCCACTGACCTTGTCCGTCAGTCAATATAAGACGGCCAAGGGCGTCCCCCCTGGGACATCGACGTCTCCATTGAGCAATACAACACCACCAAGAACTGAACGTAGGGTTTTAATCTCCAAAGGCCCGAACCAGTATAAATCATTGTGTCTCTTGTGTTTTATGTGCTACGCTAGCATAATCATCGCGTTCTTAGGTCTTGATCTCCTCTACCGAACAAATAAACCACCGGGGTTTACCCCCCTTGGACTGCTCAGATCTAAACCTCTGACAGTTGACGCCCATCGTGAGGCAGATCGGGAGCTCTTCGTGCAGCGTGATGGCATCTCGCTCCGGCGATCATCTTCCTCGATGACATGAAGAATTATTCTACTCGGTGGTCCACTCACCCATGCCCTCCGATCTATTCGTGGGCTACGTCGTCCTATAGCGAAGGAGCGCGTACATTGTCATCGACCACGTGATTGCATGGCGTAATTCGGTAACAGCAGCTACAGCGATTCACGTCGTGGTGTCCGGGTGCGTCGCGTCCTGAACGTGCGTGCATAGGAAGACAACAAGTCGCTGATAATGCGGAGTTGCCGACCGGACAGGATTCATGATCCTCTGCATCGAAACTAACGCGTAGCTACTACCCATCCAGGTGAGTCTGATCTATTCGGTCTACGACAGATCAGGCGATCAGGCCTCGGGGAGTGCACAAAGGAAGTGTACAGTAGATTTCTACGACTCTACGTGCGGATAAATAGAAGTTCTACAAGCTCATGTGTAAACAGGGGAGTTATCACTGCCTTTTATTTTCTTTAACTTATTCTATTTCGATCTATTACCTATGGCAACCATTCACATGTACTGCCTCTTTGTTATTTATTTTCATAATACAACTCCATGAGCTCGGCAGGACGTGGATCGCACGTCCTTTGTCTTACATCAGCTCTGCCGACCTCCAACTCGTGTCCTCGACACACCGCCGACCTCCAATGGTCCATCGCCGACCTGCTGGATTCATCGACGACCTCTTCGGTGTCGATGTCTCGCGCTCGGCACGTCTCCAGGTCGTATTTCTTGCTACCTCGATAGCTCTGCACGGTTTCAGCTCGCGCCGATGACAACGTTCCGACCTCGGCTACATGCGAATTAAGCTAAGTGTTATTTTTAATTAATTATGGGTTCAATTTATTTTGTAGACCTGCTCTACATGTTTTTTTTTGGCTCTTCCGACCCCTCCCCCTCGACATGCTCAGGGGCTTAGCCTTGCCAATACGTAGGTCGCCAGACCTGAGGGTTCAAATGTTTTCTCTTGTGTTATGTTATCCTCCCCCTCGACACGCTCGGAGGCTTGGCCATGCAAATCTAAGGATCGCAAGATCTGAGGGGTCCTACCCATCCTCTGTGGTTCTTCCTTTAGACTGCTTGACTCTCGTTATGAGTATTCGTTGTTATGTGGTTGCGAAACCTGTGTCCCTGACTCCTCCCCATATGTCGGCTACATCTAAGTCTCCCTGCTGAGCATTGTAGAGGGGTGAAACACTTTGCAGCTTTAGAGCTTTCGAGTCCGCATAATGTGTGCCTTGCACGATAAAGGGGAATGCTTTTTCAAAACAAAACATAGCACAAGAATGTTCAGCTCCGGCTAACATTACACATCAGCATGAACATGTATTAGCTCAGGCTAAGTTTTCATTATATATGCAGATTGATACACCGACTTGGCATCTATTTTATTTAACAGGTTCAGCCCATTGATGTGGCGTCTTTGCTAGCTCTGTAGACCGCACTGCAGGTCCGTCATCACCTTTGTCAGGTCGGTAGACCTCCCTGCGGCTCCGTCGTCACCGGCTTCAGGACGGCGGGCCTCCCTGCGGCTCCGTCGTCACCGACTTCAGGCCGGCTAACCTCCCTGCGGCTCCATCGTCGCCGGCTTCAGGTCGGCGGGCCTCCCTACGGCTCCGTCGTCGCCTTCGTCAGGTCGCTAGACCCCCCGGCAATTTCGTCGCTGCCTTTCTTTCTTCTCTCTTTTCTTTGTGATGAGGACATCCCTACCATTGATACAACCATGCCTAGTGCTCAGTATGGACCAATGACTTGAACCCGTGCATGACAACTCAACTATCAGGTGAAGTCGTTCCTCGCTGTTTATACAAACTCATCTTAGAATTGGTTGCTACTTAACTATGGTGATGAATGTATTATTCTTAGGAACATAAGACATGAAAAAGAGGGGAGAACGAACCACAACAACCTAGAACGTTGCCAAGCTCCCCATTTGAAGATGAGGGGCGCTCCCATGCAAACGTCGTGAATCACTCCGTTTTGGGTCGAGCGGACAGACGGATAGCACCAGATTGTTTCAGCCATATCTCTTAGCTCCGGAGGTTGTTTGGGGCATATGGGTACTTGTTGGAAAGATCTTGAAGTCTACTTTCAAATGAGTCCAGGAAGACACTCCGATTCTTAAGGAGTCACCCAGAATTTACAGAAAGACGTTCAGACCTCCCAGCTGGAGGCTAACAACCTTGTATCAAGTTAAGCCCATTAGGGGCCCATTTTATTTTAGGGTTTGCACCCTCCCATGCCCCCTTGCTGCCTTCCATGTATAAGTACATGCTCCAGCCGCCAAGGGATGGTTGGGTTTTTGTTTAGATGCAAGTTAGCTGCTGCTACTTCCTGGTGAACGCGTGTGTCAATCTGACCACCCGATTTGCTTGATTCAAGACCCCAACTCGTGTTCCAGATTCATATTGTTTTCAATCCGTGAATTATTTGCTTGTTATCTTGTTCTTGATTTCTAATAGGAGCATTAGTGTTCTTGGCATGGCAAGAACACCTCAATTGGAGACGGTGTACCTGTTGCTAAGGCGCAGCCCCTGTTGGTGTTGTAGTCGGACAGCCAACGTCGAATCCACCCCCAAATCGAGTTTACCCCCAACTCTCATCGAAGGTCGGGAACAAACCCTAGCAGGGTCCTATCATATGGTAATCAGAGCAAGGTTTTCGGTGAGAGTTTCTACCCATACTTTATATTACCTACAGTCAACAAAAACCAAAAACAGGATAGATCTGAAATTCCCAAAACAAACTTCGAGCCTTGCTGTTCCACCTAGTTCTTTGCTTGTTGAATTTGCGGTTGCTTTGATGTGTAGAATTGCTGGTTGTAGCGTTTAACCCTTTAGAGTTTTGAGTTCTGCCACGTTTTTGTCACCACAAGTTCAACAATCACCAAATCCATTTCGCTGCCATTTTTCCCGTCATAAATCCATTTCTGTTTCGAGAAGAGAAGTACCTTATCTCTCTTGTTCTTCGTCAGATTCAAGTGTTCTAATAAAATCTGGAAAGCTTACTTTGTGTTCTTTCCAACGGATCTGACCTCACCCAAAAATTCATTCTGAGCACTTTGCAATCGACCAAGAGATTTCCATCAATCTGCAGTGTGATCAAGCAAATCTGAGTATAGAGGGGTTGTGTAAAGCAATTGTGTTGTTTGGTTTGTCTGGATACCAAACATAAGTTTTTAGGCCCCTGCAGGAAGAAAAGAAAAATAATAAGAAAGAAAGAAAGAGGGCCTGTTTTCTTCGTTTCGTTGTGTCCTAGTTGGTCTCTTGTGCGACTACTTTTGTGCTCAGGCTCGCGTCTCTAGTACGGATTAACCTAGGACCAGCACTTACCATCTTTGAGCGCTTATTCAACTTGCTTTAACTAACGTGGTTCTAGCTCTCCTTGTTGTCTTGCAGCCACCTATAGCTTCACAAATCATCTACTACTCCACAGGGTTGTGCTTGTACCACCGTTTCTATTGATCTTGCTGCTGCCAACACCAAGTGCTTTAAGTGGTGGGAACATGTAAGAGCTTGTATAACAGGTTGAGAGTTAGAGAACACTACACAACAATTACATCTAGTAGTGTAGGGAATTTTTTTACTTCACTTGTTCCCTGCTTGCTCTTGCATCTTTACCATGGCAGGTTCAGGAAATGAAGACGAGGATGCGGAGGACCGCTTACACCTCGTACCAAGGGCATCACGCAGCATTTCCAAAAGCAAGTGAGGGAGTACACCGATGGAATTGATAATGATTTGCAGGTGGTAAATGAGAAGCTTGGGCAAATGGAGGCCACATAGATTTCCAACAACACCAGACTTGCAGGGTTGGAGGCAACAGTTGGTCGCATGGACAAGAGTCTCGCTGCTCTTCTAAGGTGTTTTGATGGGCTCCACACGAGGATGAATAATTAGCATAGAGGACGGGATGGCGCGGAAAATTCAGGTGCTGATTATGGAGCTGACACCGAAGTTGAGGATCGAGATCAGCGATGTCCACGCCATAACCATCGAGGTACGGGTGGACATCGCCCACATGAGGTACATAACAATGACAAAGCTTTCAGTAAGATAAAATTTAAGATACCCTCTTTTGATGGTAAATATGATCCTGGTGCTTATCTTACTTGGGAGATGGCTGTTGAGCAAAAGTTTACTTGTCATGATTTTTCTAAAAATGCTTGTGTTAGGGCTGCAACTAGTGAGTTCACTGATTTTGCTTCTGTTTGGTGGATAGAACATGGCAAGAAAAATCCTAATAACATACCACAAACTTGGGATGCTTTGAAGCGAGTCATGAGGGCTAGATTTGTTCCATCTTACTATGCACGTGATCTATTAAACCAGCTGCAGCAATTAAAACAGGGTAATAAAAGTGTAGAGGAATACTATCAAGAGCTACAAATGGGTATGCTACGCTGCAATTTAGAGGAGGATGTGGAACCCGCAATGGCTAGATTTTTGAGAGGGTTAAACTGAAAAATTCAGGACATCCTTGCTTATAAAGAATACACTAACATAACCCGTTTGTTCCATCTTGCTTGTAAAGCTGAAAGGGAAGTGCAGGGGCGACGTGCTTGTACCAAGAATAACATCGCTGAACCAACTCCCTGTGGATACCGACCTTGTTGATGCAAGATCAGCCTGATCACGAAGACCAATTCATGTACGCAATCGAAGAACGAACAAGAATCTGAGGCGAGCTATCTTAATATCACTCGAAGGTGGAGTTCTGAATCAAAGGGGACATCACGTATTTGTGCGTGGTCTGGTGTAGCTAAAGCTTGATGTAAAACAAAGCTCAAGTTTCTAAAGGCGGCAGCTACTGAGTATAAGAGGAGGGGCTTCCTAGGGTTGGGGCGGCCTAGGGTGGGGGCGCCCACAACCTGGGCCTAAGGCCCAACAAACTAGCGACGCAACACCTTGGCAAATTCTGGACGTCAAATTGTTTCGGTGATTCCTGTTGACTCAGGACGAATTTGGACGTGAGACCAGTGCCATTGGAAGCTTTGTGAAATTGCGGTTCCAACCATATAAAGAACGTCCAAAACCGACTTCGTATGCGACCTAGGCGTCATTTTTAGTGCGCGCTGCTCCTGGACTCCGAACTGGGCTCGAACTTGAATTGCTTTGGGCCTCCACCTTAGAGACTCAAACTGCATTAGCCTCGTGCCTCCTCTTCGACTTGGACACCCTTGCTGGACTTCTTCTATTCCATTTCATGCACCAATCATGGTCGTATGCATGGGTGTCATGTCCTCATCATTCTCCCACTTTTGAAGAAAAGTCGTCCTCGATGTTGATTGTACTTGAAAATCTTGCACAACACAAAGGAGAACAGGGTTGCGAAAATAAAGCAAACCAAAACAATTATGAGGAGGAATGTGACCATGTTTCCAATTGTGTATCATATCATGTCTCATAAAACTGGCAGCTTCTCGGGACACGTCGTTATCGAAAGACACAAGATGTTTGTCATTACTATCCTGCAAAAGATTAGTACCAACAAAGGACACGACAGGAATAGCCAGTTTATTGTAAGAAAATTCAACACCAAAAATCATAGAGTGCCACCAGCAATGCTTCCCTTCTTGAGAAACAAAACTACTAGAGGAACATGTGAATATGTTTGTAGGATGGTTACCCTCTAATGGATCACAATCTTGCACAACAAAAGGAGAATTCTGTAACACCCATAATGCGTAAAAGGAAAAATACGCTTTGTATGATGAAATACATAAAGTGGACGGCTAAAACATGAATTTTTGTTACGTCGCTCGGATGGACAAACAGAGGTCATGGTTGCATAGAGCTCGTCGAATCCTTTCCGTTTGACTACTCACGTGCATAATTCGGGATTCGGATCAAGAAGTTACACATGGTACAAGTTTTAACCTTAACTGCTACAGTAACGCGGCTACAGTATAGACCCGAGCCGTACTGTCCCTTCTTCCCCTTTCCACATCGACATCGTCAGTTTCTTTTCCAAAACCAGATCCCCTACATAGCCTACACATCGAGCGCCGCCATCTCCCTTGGTCGTGATCCAAAGGGAGACAGAAGGGGAACAAGAGGATAGAGGGAGATTAGGGTACGCCGCCGTTCGTCGTTGCAGTTTCTCTCCAAAAAATTGGTTGGCCTTCCTTCCCTCTCTCCGTTTCCCCCTAATTGGTTGCCTTTTCCTCGCTGTTCATGGTGGTGCCGCCATGTGTGGTGCAGCTGAGATGAAATCGAGGGAGCTTATGTGACGTTCGTCTCTACGGAGAGGAAAACGGCTGGGAATTGTCGTCGGAATCACCACCGTCATCTTTGCCCTTACTATTTTCAAGAGAAACCCTAGGTGCGGCATGACTCTCCTTCCTCTAAATTTTTTCGGGCGTTCTAGCATGTGCTTGTAGCGGCACCCAATGCCGTTAAGGGCTAGGGTAAGTGGAACCCTCGTCGTTGTTTTCAGCACGTACTCAATCTGTGCAGTTTTCTGTAATGGCTGTTTTGCGCCTTTTTAGTGGTCTCAAAAAAATATTAAACCTGTATGTAAGTTGTTGGAAATCTTGATAGCTTTCCATAGCCGTAAAGAACATCTCAATTGGATTTAAGATCTGAGAGATATCAATGTTTATTTCTGTTCGTTTTTCAGCATCGTAATTCTGGGAAGAATCTGTTCACTTAAATTTTAGGCAACCCAAACGACAGAACTGGATCTTTGGATGACTAAAGAAGTTTTAGAGAATTTCATAACCTTTCCATATTGGTTAAGTTCATCTTCATAGGAATTTTGGAGCTCTAGATACACCTATTTTACTAGGACTGTTCTGCAGAGGTTGCCAGATTTTCAGTATGAGATTCATCTCAAGATTAGCCTATGTTCATGATTTTTCCTCTCTATGTGGATCACTAGAAAGTTGTGACTTCTGAAGTTTCCTTTCTGTTGGCACAAGATTGGAATTTTTAGCCATCAGAATTAAAAGATACAAAAAAGAGAAGCCTTATCGCTGCTGTCATGTCTAGACTTGTGTGTCTTTTTGTGAGGATGTCGGGTTCGGACGTAGGAGCACTGTGATTTAAATTCTTTATGCTTGTGTGTATGTGTTGGTGCTTAGATATGTTTGTGGACAGGTGGTGCGCCTTCGGATCGTGCTTAGCTCACGTTCTTGTTCTTTGGTGAAGGCAAGTAAACGTAGCGATGGTCTACATGCTTTAACTTTGTTATTTGAATTGCCTCCATTTAATTTCAGTACCTCACACCAGCAAGATAAATCTGAATTTACCTTTATATTGAAGTATTTTGATCCACTTGTGGCTTTACCTCTGAAGTTATGAATTATGAAGTATATGAAGTTCATGCATTGCAATCTTGCATTTGCATTCTCATGTTTTTATGCATATGAAGAAAACCGTAGCCGGATTGGTGCGGTAAGTACCGGTACAACAACGCACATTGAGATATAACAATGTGGTTGCAGCCCTCATATCCTTCCTTCGGGATGTGTGGGTAGAAGTGAAGACATGCATTGCATTGCACCATTTGCAATTCATCATGAAGCATTGTTGTGGAGTATTTATTTTATCTTACTACTTGAAGTTATGTGGTGCATCTTTTATAATAGTGATTCTTAAATTGTTGCTTATGTTATTGTGATTTAAATGGCATGGTTGAAGCAGTTTACTTGTTGAGGTTTCCATAAACCTCATACGTTTTTTCTCCCCGCAGGTCCTTGAGTTTGGAGTGCGATGGTGGATGGGAGTAGCAGCACGTGTGCACACACCTTCTTTATATATATTTTGGACACATGTGTTGAAATAAAAATGTTTAGTTGAGAAGTCCTTGCTTAGCTTATAATCTCTTTGGACCAGATTTGGGATGGTTATCTAGATGATTTAATTTGCTTCCGCGTGCTCTATTAATTTATCTCTTTGTTGCTATTTTTTTCCTTATGTGTGTGCCTGTAATAGCTTGGTGTAGTGTGGTAACGCTCCAGAATGTTGCTGCTATTCTGGGGTGTTACAGTTGGTATCAGAGCCTAAGGTTATAGGTTCTTTTTGTTAAAACTTGACTCAATTTAAAACTTGACACACTTGCACACGTAGGATGGGAGTTGTTTGGTTATATGTTGTTCTATCTTTTGTTTTCCCTTGTGGTTGTGTTGTTGTATTGACATTGCTGTGTGGGTTGTAGATGCCTCCTCGTGGTCGCGGCCATGGTCGCGACGGTCGTGGTCGTGGTAGGGGTGAACCTGCTCCTAAGGATCCTCCTGCCAATCCAGATCTGGCTGCAATCTTAGCAGAGATGCAGACAATGCAGGCAGAGATGAATGCCTTACGTCAGGCACCTACGAGTGGTGCTCCTGGTAATGCCCCTGGTGCTAATCCTAGTGGAGCGCCAGTAGTGCTTCCTGAGCGTCCGTTGGACTTGAGAGATTGGTGTCGTATGGCACTAGAGAAGTTTGATGGTACAGGTGCTCCTATTGAGGCGGCAGATTGGCTATCTTCAGTGGTTGACAAGCTAGAGTCCTTTCAGGTTCCTGCTTCAGATTGGGTTCGTTATGCTCATCAGCTACTGAAGGGTGAGGCTCTGGTATGGTGGAGGGGTGTTCAGTCTTCTTATCCTGTTGCACGTGGTCCCATCACTTGGATGGACTTTGTTGGGCAGTTTGAGAGGAGGTTCTATCATGGATAAGATGAAGACTCAGCTTGAGAGGTGCCATCAAGGCAAGAGGACTGTTGCAGAATATGAGGTTGAGTTTAACAAAATTGTGCGCTTTGTACCTCATGTGGCCCGTGATGACTATGAGAAGGCACGGATTTTTAGACAAGGTCTAAAGGCATCCATTCGCCGTGTTTTGGGTGCTTTTGTTATGGAGGATTTCCGCTCGACTGTTGAGAGAGCTTTGGGAGTTGAGGTGCAGGATGACTTTACTGAGGAGCTTAGAGGTGGAGATCATGCACATGTGCAGAAGGAGCAGAAGGGCCAATCTAGTGGTCCAATTCAGAAGAAGGATAAGCATCATCGTCACCATCCGTACAACGGTAGTTCTTCTCAGTCTCGAGGTTCTGGAGGTGGTTCTAGAGATGGCTCTATTCGGTATCGAGCTATCGTCAAGCCAGGGCTAGGATTGGTCTGTTTCCATTGCGGTGATGCTCACCACCGTGCGAACTGTCATTGGACTGGTCGGTGCTCTAGGTGTGGTCACGATCATAAGGAGGATGTGTGTAGGAAGAATCCTAACAGCAAGCTGATCTGGGAGCCAGTGACTTCTTCCTCGTCTGGTCAGTGTGGCTCTGTACACATGATGGCTGGAGGTTCTTTTGGGCAGCAACACACTACTCTAGCACAGCAGTTTCTACCAGCACCTGTCGCACAGCAGTACTTACCTGCACCCTCTTCGCAGCAGGTCTTGTCTGCGCCTTCAGCGGCACCGATGCTTAGTTCTTCACACACCCCTATTCCAGGTGGTGCATATTGGGTGACTCATGCTCCTACTCCTACTCCATTAGCTCCAACATGGGCACCTACACAGTCTGGGATTCTGAGGCCTTCTCCTTCTAGTGGTGTTCAGGGGGCATACTCTATGCCCTCAACTGACGGTCGAGACCGTAGTGATGTGGTGACAGGTACTATCTCTGTTGATTCATTTGATGCATATGTTCTATTTGATTCTGGAGCTAGCTTCTCGTTTGTTTCCGAGGGTTTTGTGGGTCGTACTGGAATTTCTGTTCAGCAGATTGGTCAGGTAGTTACAGTCAGTTCTGCTAAGGGTCCTATCTCTAGTACGTTTGTTAGTCCAGGTTGTCGTATCTCCCTAGCAGATGAAGATTTTGTGGCCAATCTAGTAATTATTCCACTGGATATATTTGATGTTATTCTTGGGATGGACTGGCTTTCTCGCTATCAGGCTGTTATCTCTTGCTTCTGGAAGACAATCTCACTGCAGGCACCTTCAGGACGTGAGGTTGTATTCCAGGGTAGTGCTCCTAAGTTTTCCCTTGCACTGCTATGCTACTTGTTTCCTGGTCGCTGGATGAGGAAGTCAGGTCTTTTGTGGTCCATGGTCGAGGTTCCTGAGGCTATCTTGCGTGTTGAGGATATTCCAGTTGTCTGCCACTATCCAGATGTGTTTCCTGCTGATCTTCCAGGCTCGCCTCCTGAAAGGGAGTCTATCTTTGAGATTAAGTTGGTCCCTGGAACGCAGCCAATTTTCAGGTCGCCATATAAGATGGCACCTGTTGAGCAAGTTGAATTGAAGAGGCAGATTGATGAGCTTTTAGCAAAGGGATTTATTAGGCCAAGTGTCTCACCTTGGGCTGTCCCTGTGATTTTTGTGGAGAAGAAAGATGGCACAAAGAGATTATGTGTTGATTATCGAGGGCTTAATCAAGTGACAATCAAGAACAAGTATCCTTTGCCTCGTATCGATGCATTGTTTGATCAGTTAAAGGGTGCTAAGGTGTTCTCCAAGATTGACTTGCAGTCGGGTTATCACCAGTTGAGGATTAAGGAGGAGGACATTGAGAAGACTGCTTTTAGCACGAGGTATGGACATTATGAGTATGTGGTTATGTCTTTTGGTCTAACCAATGCTCCTGCTGTTTTCATGGAAGCCATGAATAGGATGTTGCACCCATACTTAGACATATTTGTGGTGGTGTTCATTGATGATATCCTGGTTTATTCAAAGACCAAGGAGGAGCATGAGGTGCATCTCAGATTGGTGTTGGATAAGATGAGGGAGTATAAGTATTATGCGAAGTTGAAGAAGTGTGCATTTTGGCTTTCTGAGGTTGCTTTCCTTGGTCATGTTATTAACCAGGATGGTATTACTGTTGATCCAAAGAATGTTGCTTCGGTGGTGAAGTGGCAGAGACTGACTACTGTTACAGAGGTTCGGAGTTTTCTTGGTCTTGCTGGATACTATCGTCGGTTTGTTCAGGATTTTTCTTCCATTGCAAAGCCAATGACGAAGCTGATGATGAAGGGTGTCCCATTTGTTTGGACTGAGGATTGTGAGGCGAGCTTTCTGTGACGCCCCAGGTTTTCATTAGGGTTTATTAACGCTAATAAACTAGCCAAACACGTTGACTTTGGTCAAATCTTGGTCAACCTGGGTCATCACCTCGAAAACCTAGCCAACAATCACCCATGAGCACCTTAAGCAAGTCAGCATCCTTCACCATGGTCAAAACCCCTAGTCAAGTGTTGGTCAAAACCCCTGTTGTCCTTGAACCCTCCAAAAACTTTTGCCGCGTTCTCCGAATTTCACTTAAACACTTCAAAATCGGCCAATACAAAAGTTGTTCGTCTTTTCGAGGGACACACTTTTCATAATTGGCGACATTTAAGATTTTGAATGGAGATTGATGAAAAACTCAGTCAACTGCAACCGAGCACTATTCACTAGCACCAAGAAAAACCTGATCTTGGCCAGCAGTTTATGCAAAATTGGTTGCTCAAAACCCCTATGAGCCTTTCTAGAAGTTGTAGAGGGTAGCTTGATCTACAACTTTGCTTATTGGCTCTTAGTGCACTTTAGTTCAAAATTTTGGAGATTTTCGCAGTCAAACAGGGGCAAATGAGCTAGAAACAGGCGACGTCGCGCTAGCCTGAACGCGCCGGGCGCGCCCACGCCCGCGCGCTGCCGCGTGGCGCCCCGCCGCCCTCGGCGTCCAGACCCCCCACGCCGGTCCGCGCCTATCGAGGCCGCGCCTCCCGAGGCTGCACACCTCCCGAGCACGACGTGCCTGGGGAACCCCGTCCCTGCTGCGTGGAACGCGCCCGCGTGCACCGCCGTCGGGCCCTGTCGTGCCGTCCGCCGGCCACGGTCGCACGCGCCGGCCAGTGTCCGGGCCCCTCCTTCCCTTCCTCCTTGCTTCGCAGAGGAAGCGCGAGGCCGCCCTTAAAAGGGAGCCATTCCCTTCCCTCGCGCGCGCCCGCACCACTACCACCTCCCTGAGCTCCACCGGTGCCATTGCCGCCGCCATAGCCGAGCTCCCCCTCCGCTCGCGCCCACGGCCGCCCAACCACCCTATGCTCTACCCTAGGACCCCCTAGAGCTCGAGCCGTCGTTTGTTGCTCCGCCTTGGCCGCCGTCTCGCCGGAAACCAACCCGCAGTGACCGCCGCCGCCTAGCGCCGCCGCGCGCCGTCACCGGCCACCTCCCGGAGCAATCCACCGCGACCAATCGAGCCTAGGTGAGGTGAATTTCACTCCTGCGCCATTTGTTTGCCTCGGCGGGCCCCACATCGCCTCCGGCGAACTCGCCGCCGCCGCCAAGGGCATGGATGTGAGAAAAATTGCCTCAAGGGCATATCTGTGAATCCTAGATTCTTTCCAGGGACCTCTTTGTAGTTAGATTCTTAAATAGTGTTAGGCTTTTTGTTGAATCTTGTAAAATTCGTAGAAAATCATAGAAAATCATAAAAATGCAAACTCAATTTTGTTGGTTTCCTTGTGAAGAACACTAAAACTTTTGTAATGCTTGACCATACTTTTGAGTGATATATTTTGCATGAAAAATAGAAGACTATTCAAACTAGTTCTATTGTAGTTCAAAATCCACTAGCGATCTCAAGCTGAATTTTGGATATGTTTCTAGTTATGCCATGTCTAGTCTCCACGCCAAAAATTGCACAAAGTTACTAAGTAAATCCTTTAATATTAATTGTTTTGTATTTATGCTAAATCTGAGTTAATGATTTTTCTAGCTAAAAATAATTTGATTTTTGTGCTTAACTTCTGTATATGATTTTGTTATGCCTAAATGCATCTCTGGTTAATTAATCACAATTTTATATCTGACAGAAATATTTAATCTTGTTTTATGCCTAATTTTCTTTGTAAATGCATAGCTCAAGATCTAGATTAGCTGTTGATGTATTTGTTGTTTTCCTAGCTCAGTTTTGAGTCATAGATTTAGTGAGAGAAAGTTGGACTCCATTTGTTGTTTATTTATTTTTATATGCATTTCTCATGTTTAGATAGCTAGATTTTGTTATGTTTTATATAATTAATTTTATAGCTCATGTGAATGTGAACCTTTGTGTAGTAGCTTTATTTTGGTTTGTAGTGCTTCAATAACACACCCACTGAATTTTATAAATTTATTTTATGAATAAAAGCAATGGAAGCCATATTAAGCTTAATATTAAATTAAATGGGAACATCACCAACACACACCTAATGACCCTATGTATGTGATGATTAATCTTGCTAAGAAGCTAAGTGTCACCACCCTTGCTGTTTGTGAAATTTAAATTAATTTATTTACATAAAAGTGTACACAATCACTATCAACAAGAATAATTAATAAAGAACCGCATATTGTTCCTTTATTGGAAGAGTATGTTGAATGTATGTTTATCTTGGTGATTGTGGTCAACCATACTCTTCATGGTTGTCATATGTTGTTTTGTAATTAATTAGATAAAAACCGTCACTTAAATCTTGCATTTGCATCCTTGTGTAGATCTTCCCGACGGTAGCTGTACGCTTGTGTCGGAAGGAAGAGACGAAGGTGCTGACGGAGAGCTGTAGTACGTGGACGTAGAGCAAGACCTGGACCAAAGTCCAGAAGGGCCCAAGGCCAACCTTGCCAGCGAAGGCAAGCCCCAGATCATTAACCCTTTCTTTTAAAATTATGCAATTATCTTTGCTGTGTTTGTGCATTTACGTTTCAGGAGTTGAATTGAAACCCTAGATGCATGATCCCTAGGTACCTATGCTCTTTCACTAGTATGCTAGGTTGATAACTGCTATGCTATAGGACCGGTACAAGTCGAATGATGTTCGTCACTCGCGAGAATAGGTTCTTATGTTGGAATCATAAGATCTTTATAAATGGATTGCTCATGTGGTAAGAGCATGGGATTTGGGCTCCGGTCCAGTGGCTTTCGTGGGCTAAGCTTTTGAACGTACTAAGCACTTGCCGGGAATGGGACCGGTAAACCTAGTACCTGATGGACACGGCAAGGGAACCTTTCCCTACTACCCCAAGGACACCTGATGTGTCCCCCTGCCTGCAACAGTGGGGTACCTGTGCGAGTCTGGGCGGTCCGGCGTGACGTACCAGTAAGCCTTGTACCGAGGACTGTAGGTTCCGATCCCGACCCGGAGAAAGATGGGAACCGTCTGGTCGGTGTATACCCTGTTTCGTTTTTGTTTGGATTTCTTGGGGTATGCATTCTTCCGTGTGTTTAGGTTTACCTTGCAAGGTTTTTAATCAATCAATTGTCGGCCTCTCACCGTTATCTGAGACTGCTTAATCAACTGGCCATGATATCCCTTAATGATGGAATTATGTGAATATTGCTGCGTGGATTAATTGTATTGCACAATCCTTGATTGCAATAGTTTGCTCACTTAGAAATAGTAATTAACTAGAACTTGAGACAAAATATTGAAAGTAAGGACCTACTCTTTGTTGCTTTTCAGCAAAAGAACTCCACCGGCCAGAAAGCCTCTCATGTCTAGAGTTTGGTGATGTAGTTATCACCCGACGGTTAAGTCTTGCTGAGTATTAGTATACTCAGCCTTGCTGTAAAAATGTTGTTGCAGGTGTTGTTTGACCTGGTGAGATTCCACCCGGCTGGGAGCTAGAATGGGTGGATGACGACGAGTGATGGCATCACAGACGGCCTCCTGTGATGTTGATCATGTCGCTAGTTTAGTTTATTCCGCTGTTTTCGAACTCTGAACCTTTACTTATCATGTCATGAACAATGGTTTGTAATATTTAAACCCTTCGGGGCAAAATTGGATTTAATTTGTGTTTGTACTCTGGACTCGCCTTCGTGTGAGTTTTAATGCATATTGCCGATCCTTTGTTGCTATGTAAGTGATTTTACCGGGCTCGACCCGGCAACCAATGACGGGATGGTACTTTACTGTCGCTTAAGGACCAAAGTGGATTGGTTTAGGCGATAGTACGGTATTTTCCTGGGCGGGTTGTCACAGCTGGTATCAGAGCGATTATATGCACCAGAGTTTAATTAACAACCTTAATCACTGGTTTTTGAATAAAATTTGCCAAGATTGTTTGGATTTGCAAAATACGTTGGTCTGTTAAGGATGGATCTAGACCAAGAGGCCCTAGAGGGAATTTTTGGGTTCTTTCAGGTGGCTTACAAATCTATGGTTTATTTTGCTAACTTCCAGCACATTTTATTCTTGTCAGAACTTACTTTCCGTACAACCATACTAGTTCATCACGTTTTGCCATACGTGATGGTACCACATGAAACTCATGTGAGGGATGGATGGGACCTAATCCAAAGGGAACCCACCGTCGCGTCTGTGTCTCACCACGTTTTGCCATACGTGTGCGTTCCGCATTATGGATATGCGAGGCAAGGATACACTCCATTCAAACGGAGGGTGTCCGAGGTTGGACGCTGTCCATGCAGCGATAAACGCATGGGTGCCGTTTCTATAGTGAACGGTAATGTATGTGGACGCTTTCGTGAGTGCTGGCACGAAAGGTTTGTTGTGTTCTGTGATCTTCTGCAGGTACACTAACCACATTTCGTAAGTCGCTAAGTGAGCATCGACTAGTTCTCGACTAGTTATTAAAGGGAGAAACGCGTATATGCCTTGCCACCAGCACTAACTTCGATTTTTGGCTTGATTGCCTTGTGAGGACGGATAGGACGTCTTGCATCATGCTAAAAATTGTGGAAACTTAAAACTGAACCCTTTACCTGTTTTTGTATGCTCTCTAGGTGAATTTTTGCTAGTGTGCTTTTTCTTTGCATAGCCTCTCATGTGTAGATGTGTTGCTGTCCAAGAATCTGATGTGGCTGTTTGCTTAGATTTTTGCACCCAGTTCAAGAATCTTTTTGACTAGAAGATCTTTATCAAAGTTGCTCCATATCTAATCTAGTTTCTGCTCGCAAAAATTCGTGGTCATGGCTTTTGTATATCTCAAGTTATGCTCAGATTAGTGAACCTCTACCGTGCTGTTTTTCCGGGAAATCCACTCTGAACTTTGCTTAAGTTGAGCGTCTTCTCAACCTTCCTAGATCAACCTTTGAATACCAAAAAGGTGCTTCCTAACCTCACTGATGTGCTGGCAAAATTTGAGAATTTTTGGAGCTCTGGTTTTTAAGTTATGAATTTTTGTTCACAACTACGAGAACTTTATGTCATTATGTATGTATACTCATTTCGAGTTCTAACATACAATTGTACCTTTGTACACATGACTACCCCAGTTTTGCCCAGCATGAGAAAAGAACTTTTTCTGTTCTACCATGTCAGTTGGGTAATGTCTTGATCTTAGAGTTCAATCGTCAGTTGTGATCTTCTCCTGTCAACATGTTATCTCCATCGACATGTATCCCTTTCACCCCCTTGTATTTAAACATGTTGAAGCACTAAGCTATTCCTTGTATTGATATCCTTGTCTGGATTACTTCCATCTTTCAATCTTGAACTGATTCTTCTTGATCTTGCTCACAACATTTTAAATTAAAAAAATGTCAAGCTTTTGGGAATGCATTTGCATAGCACGTGCATTTGGGAACCTTGGGTGAACTAACGTGCATACGCATGGAAGATTTCAATATTCCTCCTCTATCCTTCTTATGATTGGTGATGTTGTTGTCCCCTAACCAAAGGTGCCGCGACGGAACCTAGGACATCATGTGCGCTGCAGCCATATGATTACCACTAGGAGCGCGCTAGGTATCTTGGTTGTGAGAATGCGACTCGCCACACATATACTCCTCCTCAACTCTAGGATTGTCACTCAGTCCTTGGGTAACCGAGTCATGCTAACATGCATCATGAGCACCATACCGCATGAGCATGTGCATCATGCATTCACAAACATGTGCATCACACCCCAACTTTTAAAATCATTGCACTGTTGATGTAACAAGGTGATATCACCAAAGGTCACAAAGTAATTAACATGTGAGCAAGATCGTTCGAAAATTCCTATACTGGCTTGTCTCTTCATACTTCCACCACTAGCATCCGCAAGTAAACTCCCTGCAAAAGCTCTCCATGACTTTGTCACCCTGGGCTACTCTTATGGGCTAACCTTGAACCGATGATGGTACGACTCTTTGATCTATAATCCCCTCCTGGTTACTCCCCAAAGTAATTCCGGAAATCTTAGAAGACCACCCTCCCTACTTTCGTCATTGACTTTCAAATCTCGGGACGAGATTCTCTTTAAGGGGGGTAGGCTGTGACGCCCCAGGTTTTCATTAGGGTTAATTAACGCTAATGAACTAGCCAAACACGTTGACTTTGGTCATGTTATTAACCAGGATGGTATTACTGTTGATCCAAAGAATGTTGCTTCGGTGGTGAAGTGGCAGAGACTGACTACTGTTACAGAGGTTCGGAGTTTTCTTGGTCTTGCTGATACTATCGTCGGTTTGTTCAGGATTTTTCTTCCATTGCAAAGCCAATGACGAAGCTGACGATGAAGGGTGTCCCATTTGTTTGGACTAAGGATTGTGAGGCGAGCTTTCTGTGACGCCCCAGGTTTTCATTAGGGTTAATTAACGCTAATGAACTAACCAAACACGTTGACTTTGGTCAAATCTTGGTCAACCTGGGTCATCACCTCAAAAACCTAGCCAACAATCACCCATGAGCACCTTAAGCAAGTCAACATCCTTCACCATGGTCAAAACCCCTAGTCAAATGTTGGTCAAAACCCCTGTTGTCCTTGAACCCTCCAAGAACTTTTGCCGCGTTCTCCGAATTTCACTTAAACACTTCAAAATCGGCCAATACAAAAGTTGTTCGTCTTTTCGAGGGACACACTTTTCATAATTGGCGACATTTAAGATTTTGAGTGGAGATTGGTGAAAAACTCAGTCAACTGCAACCGAGCACTATTCACTAGCACCAAGAAAAACCTGATCTTGGCCAGTAGTTTATGCAAAATCCATTGCTCAAAACCCCTATGAGCCTTTCTAGAAGTTGTAGAGGGTAGCTTGATCTACAACTTTGCTTATTGGCTCTTAGTGCACTTTAGTTCAAAATTTTGGAGATTTTCGCAGTCAAACAGGGGCAAATGAGCTAGAAACAGGCGATGTTGCGCCGGCCTGAACGCGCCGGGCGCGCCCACGCGCGCTCGCGCGCTGCCACATGGCGCCCCGCCGCCCTCGGCGTCCGGACCCCCCACGCCGGTCCGCGCCTATCGAGGCCGCGCCTCCCGAGACTGCACACCTCCCGAGCACGACGTGCCTGGGGAACCCCGTCCCTGCCGCGTGGAACGCACCCGCGTGCGCCGCCGCCGGGCCCTGCCGTGCCGTCCGCCGGCCACGGTCGCACGCGCCGGCCTGTGTCTGGGCCCCTCCTTTCCTTCCTCCTTGCTTCGCAGAGGAGGCGCGAGGCCGCCCTTAAAAGGGAGCCATTCCCTTCCCTCGCGCGCGCCCGCACCACTACCACCTCCCTGAGCTCCGCCGGCACCATTGCCGCCGCCATAGCCGAGCTGCCCCTCCGCTCGCACCCACGGCCGCCCAACCACCCTATGCTCTACCCTAGGACCCCCTAGAGCTCGAGCCGTCGTTTGTTGCTCCGCCTTGGCCGCTGTCTCGCCGGAAACCGACACGCAGTGACCGCCGCCGCCTAGCGCCGCCGCGCGCCGTCACCGGCCACCTCCCGGAGTAATCCACCGCGACCAATCGAGCCTAGGTGAGGTGAATTTCACCCCTGCGCCATTATTTGCCTCGGCGGGCCCCACATCGCCACCGGCGAACTCGCCGCCGCCGCCAAGGGCATGGATGTGAGAAAAATTGCCTCAAGGGCATATATGTGAATCCTAGATTCTTTCCAGGGACCTCTTTGTAGTTAGATTCTTAAATAGTGTTAGGCTTTTTGATGAATCTTGTAAAATTCGTAGCAAATCATAGAAAAATCATAAAAATGCAAACTCAATTTTCTTGGTTTCCTTGTGAAGAACCCTACAACTTTTGTAAAGCTTGACCATACTTTTGAGTGATAGATTTTGCATGAAAAATAGAAGACTATTAAACCTAGATCTGTTGTAGTTCAAAATCCACTAGTGATATCAAGCTCAATTTTGGATATATTTCTAGGTATGACATGTCTAGCCTCCACGCCAAAAATTGCACAAAGTTACTAAGTAAATATTTTAATATTAATTGTTTTGTATTTATTCTGAATCTTCCTTAATGATTTTTGTAGCTAAAATTAATTAGGATTTTGTGCTCAACTTCTGCATGTGATCTTGTTATGCCTAAATGCATCTCTGATGAATTAATCACAATTTTATATCTGTCAGAAATATATAATCTTGTTTTATGCCTAATATTTTTTGTAAATGCATAGCTCAAGATCTAGATTAGCTCTTGATGTGTTTGTTGTTTTCCTAGCGCAGTTTTGAGTCATAGAATCAGTGAGAGAAAGTTGGACTCCATTTGTTGTTTATTTATTTTTATATGCATTTCTCATGTTTGGATAGCTAGATTTTGTTATTTTTTATATAATTAATTTTATAGCTCATGTGAATATGAACCTTTGTGCAGTAGCTTTATTTTGGTTTGTAGTGCTTCAGTAACACACCCACTGAATTTTATAAATTTATTTTATGAATAAAAGCAATGGAAGCCATATTAAGCTTAATATTAAATTAAATGGGAAAATCACCAACACACACCTAATGACCCTATGTATGTGATGATTAATCTCGCTAAGAAGCTAAGTGTCACCACCCTTGCTGTTTGTGAAATTTAAATTAATTTATTTACATAAATATGTACACAGTCACTATCAAAAATAATAATTAATAAAGAACCGCATATTGTTCCTTTATTGGAAGAGTATGCTGAATGTATGCTTATCTAGGTGATTGTGGTCAACCATACTCTTCATGGTTGTCATATGTTGTTTTATAATTAATTAGATAAAAACCATCACTTAAATCTTGCATTTGCATCCTCGTGTAGATCTTCCCGACGGTAGCTGTACGCTCGTGCCGGAAGGAAGAGACGAAGGTGCTGACGGAGAGCTGTAGTACATGGATGTAGAGCAAGACCTAGACCAAAGTCCAGAAGGGCCCAAGGCCAACCTTGCCAGTGAAGGCAAGCCCCGGATCATTAACCCTTTCTTTTAAAATTATGCAATTATCTTTGCTATGTTTGTGCATTTACGTTTCAGGAGTTGAATTGAAACCCTAGATGCATGATCCCTAGGTACCTATGCTCTTTCACTAGTATGCTAGGTCGATAGCTGCTGTGCTATAGGACCGGTACAAGTCGAGTGATGTTCGTCACTCGCGAGAATAGGTTCTTATGTTGGAATCATAAGATCTTTATAAATGGATTGCTCATGTGGTAAGAGCAAGGGATTTGGGCTCCGGTCCAGTGGCTTTCGTGGGCTAAGCTTTTGAACGTACTAAGCACTTGCCGGGAATGGGACCGGTAAACCTAGTACCTGATGGACACGGCAAGGGAACCTTTCCCTACTACCCCTAGGACACCTGATGTGTCCCCCTGCCTGCAACAGTGGGGTACCTGTGCGAGTCTGGGCGGTCCGGCGTGACGTACCAGTAAGCCTTGTACCGAGGACTGTAGGTTCCGATCCCGACCCGGAGAAAGATGGGAACCGTCTGGTCGGTGTATACCCCGTTTCGTTTTTGTTCGGATTTCTTGGGGTATGCATTCTTCCGTGTGTTTAGGTTTACCTTGCAAGGTTTTTAATCAATCGATTGTCGGCCTCTCACCGTTATCTGAGACTGCTTTATCAACTGGCTATGATATCCCTTAATGATGGAATTATGTGAATATTGCTGCGTGGATTAATTGTATTGCACAATCCTTGATTGCAATAGTTGGCTCACTTAGAAATGGTAATTAACTAGAACTTGAGCTAAAATATTGAAAGTAAGGACCTACTCTTTGTTGCTTTTCAGCAAAAGAACTCCACCGGCCAGAAAGCCTCTCATGTCTAGAGTTTGGTGATGTAGTTATCACCCGACGGTTAAGTCTTGCTGAGTATTAGTATACTCAGCCTTGCTGTAAAAATGATGTTGTAGGTGTTGTTTGACCTGGTGAGATTCCACCCGGCTGGGAGCTGGAATGGGTGGATGATGACGAGTGATGGCATCACGGACGACCTCCTGTGATGTTGATCGTGTCTCTAGTTTAGTTTATTCCACTGTTTTCGAACTCTGAACCTTTACTTATCATGTCATGAACAATGGTTTGTAATATTTAAACCCTTCGGGGCAAAATTGGATTTAATTTGTGTTTGTACTCTGGACTCGCCTTCGTGTGAGTTTTAATGCATATTGCCGATCCTTTGTTGCTATGTAAGTGATTTTACAGGGCTCGACCCGGCAACCAACGACGGGATGGTACTTTACTGTCGCTTAGGGACCAAAGTGGATTGGTTTAGGTGATAGTACGGCATTTTCCTGGGTGGGTTGTCACACTTTCGTACTCTAAAGGAGAGGTTGGTGAGTGCTCCTATTTTGGTATTGCCCGAGAGTGGCAAGCGTTATACAGTATATACAGATGCCTCTCGTATTGGTCTCGGTTGTGTTCTCATGCAGGAAGGTAGAGTTATCGCCTATGCATCTAGGCAGTTGAGGAAGCATGAGGAGAATTATCCTACACATGACTTAGAGTTAGCAACTGTGGTTTTTGCACTAAAAATTTGGAGGCATTATCTCTATGGTGAGTCATGTGACATCTTTACAGATCATCAGAGTCTTAAGTATATTTTCACTCAGAAGGAACTAAACATGAGACAAAGGAGGTGGCTTGAATTGATTAAGGATTATGATCTGAATATACAGTACCATCCTGGTAAGGCAAATGTCGTTGCAGATGCACTTAGTAGGACTGGTGTTCCTAAGACTTGTATGCAATTGACTAATGACTTGGATCGTATAAGTATTTCTCTCTGCTATGCTGGTGTTGCTCGTGAGGAGACTGAGTTGGTTATTCAATCACCACTGCGTGAGCAGGTGCGTGTGGCACAATTGCAGGATCGCTTGCTCCAGGCTGTTCGCAAGCGTATTGAGGAGGGGAGACCTCATGATTTCAGCATGGAGGAGGATGGTACTATTTATTTTAGAGGTCGTCTCTGTGTGCCACAAAAAGCTGCAGTTAAGATGGAGATTTTGAGGGAAGCTCATCGGACTCCATATACAGTGCATCCGGGTGAAACTAAGATGTACCAAGATTTGAAGCAGAGTTTTTGGTGGAAGCGGATGAAGGTTGATATTGCCAAGTATGTGGCTTCTTGTGGTATTTGTTAGAAAGTAAAGGCTGAGCATCAAAGGCCTGCAGGATTACTAAAACCATTGGAGATCCCTACGTGGAAATTTGAGAACATTACCATGGATTTTGTGGTTGGATTACCTCGTTCCCCTAGAGGTAAGGATGCAATTTGGGTTGTGATAGATAGACTCACAAAGGTTGCCCATTTTCTCCCCATGAAGACTACTAATTCTGCTTCAGATTTGGTTCCTTTGTATATCAAGGAAGTGGTGAGGTTGCATGGTGTGCCTAAGTCCATTGTCTCTGATCGTGATTCAAAATTTGTGTCTAATTTTTGGACGAGTTTGCATAGTGCTTTGGGTACTAATTTGGATCTTAGCACTGCTTTTCACCCTCTGACAGACGGTCAGTCAGAGCGTACGATTCAGACCTTAGAGGACTTGTTGCGTTCTTGTGTGCTCTCTTGGAAGGGCAGTTGGGAGGATCACTTGCCATTGGCAGAGTTTGCTTATAATAACAGCTATCAGGCTAGTATCAAGATGGCTCCATTTGAGGCATTGTACGGCCGCAGGTGTATTTCCCCACTCTGTTGGGATGTTGTTGGTGGGGGATCCTTGGTCGGCCCAGATTGGGTGCAACAGACTCATGATAAGGTACGTGAGATCCGTCAGAACTTGTTGGCTGCTCAAAGCCGACAGAAGAGCTATGCAGATGTTAGACGGAGGGATATGGAGTTTGCATTTGGTGACGAGGTTCTTCTCAAAGTGTCACCAACAAAAGGCATTGTTCGGTTTGGCACTAGAGGGAAGCTCAACCCTAGGTATATTAGACCTTATTTGATCACTGCTCGAGTTGGTTCCTTGGCTTATCGTTTG
The DNA here is from genome assembly GCA_036936925.1 of Cenchrus fungigraminus. Lineage (NCBI taxonomy): Eukaryota > Viridiplantae > Streptophyta > Magnoliopsida > Poales > Poaceae > Cenchrus > Cenchrus fungigraminus. The sequence goes on from CM072778.1 coordinate 55,462,177, forward strand.
CAGCTACCAGAGTCGATGAGTGGTGTGCACCCTGTGTTTCATGTCTCTATGTTGAGGAAGTATTTGAAAGATCCAGAGCAGAGGATGGAGGCTGAGCTAGTGATTATTGAGAAGGATTTGACTATAAAATGCCGTCCAGTGCGTATATTGGATTTCTCTCAGCGTGTCATGCGGAATAGAACTATCAAGTATGTGAAAGTACTATGGACTAATCAGTCAGAACGGGAAGCAACATGGGAATTGGAGGACTCTATGCGCGAAGAATATCCGGAGCTCTTTGAGACTGGTAAGCAATAGTTTATATACATATGTTTCTTTTCTCGTTCTTTCGTTAGCGATGGTGAATTCGGGGATGAATTCTTTTAAGGGGGGAGAATGTAACACCCATAATGCGTAAAAGGAAAAATACGCTTTGTATGATGGAATACATAAAGTGGACGGCTAAAACATGAATTTTTGTTACGTCGCTCAGATGGACGAACGGAAGTCATGGTTACGTAGAGCTCGTCGAATCCTTTCCGTTTGACTACTCACATGCATAATTCGGGATTCGGATCAAGAAGTTACACATGGTACAAGTTTTAACCTTAACTGCTACAGTAATGCGGCTACAGTATAGACCCGAGCCGTTCTGTCCCTTCTTCCCCTTTCCACATCGACATCGTCAGTTTCTTTTCCAAAACCAGATCCCCTACATAGCCTACACATCGAGCGCCGCCATCTCCCTTGGTCGTGATCCAAAGGGAGACAGAAGGAGAACAAGAGGATAGAGGGAGATTAGGGTACGCCGCCGTTCGTCGTTGCAGTTTCTCTCCAAAAAATTGGTTGGCCTTCCTTCTCTCTCTCCGTTTCCCCCCAATTGGTTGCCTTTTCCTCGCTGTTCATGGTGGTGCCGCCATGTGTGGTGCAGCTGAGATGAAATCGAGGGAGCTTATGTGACGTTCGTCTCTACGGAGAGGAAAACGGCTGGGAGTTGTCGTCGGAATCACCACCGTCATCTTTGCCCTTACAGTTTTCAAGAGAAACCCTAGGTGAGGCATGACTCTCCTTCCTCTAAATTTTTTCGGGTGTTCTAGCACGTGCTTGTAGCGGCACCCAATGCCGTTAAGGGCTAGGGTAAGTGGAACCCTCGTCGTTGTTTTCAGCACGTACTCAATCTGTGCAGTTTTCTGTAATGGCTGTTTTGCGCCTTTTTAGTGGTCTCAAAAAAATATTAAACCTGTATGTAAGTTGTAGGAAATCTTGATAGCTTTCAATAGCCGTAAAGAACACCTCAATTGGATTTAAGATCTGAGAGATATCAATGTTTATTTCTGTCTGTTTTTCAGCATCGTAATTCTGGGAAGAATCTGTTCACTTAAATTTTAGGCAACCCAAACGACAGAACTGGATCTTTGGATGACTAAAGAAGTTTTAGAGAATTTCATAACCTTTCCATATTGGTTAAGTTCATCTTGATAGGAATTTTGGAGCTCCAGATACACCTATTTTACTAGGACTGTTCTGCAGAGGTTGCCAGATTTTCAGTATGAGATTCATCTCAAGATTAGCCTATGTTCATGATTTTTCCTCTCTATGTGGATCACTAGAAAGTTGTGACTTCTGAAGTTTCCTTTCTGTTGGTACAAGTTCGGAATTTTTAGCCATCAGAATTAAAAGATACAAAAAAGAGAAGCCTTATCGCTGCTGTCATGTCTAGACTTGTGTGTCTTTTTGTGAGGATGTCGGGTTCGGACGTAGGAGCGCTGTGATTTAAATTCTTTATGCTTGTGTGTATGTGTTGGTGCTGAGATATGTTTGTGGACAGGTGGTGCGCCTTCGGATCGTGCTTAGCTCACGTTCTTGTTCTTCGGTGAAGGCAAGTAAACGTAGCGATGGTCTACATGTTTTAACTTTGTTATTTGAATTGCCTCCATTTAATTTCAGTACCTCACACCAGCAAGATAAATATGAATTTACCTTTATATTGAAGTATTTTGATCCACTTGTGGCTTTACCTCTGAAGTTATGAATTATGAAGTGTATGATGTTCATGCATTGCAATCTTGCATTTGCATTCTCATGTTTTTATGCATATGAAGAAAACCGTAGCCGGATTGGTGCGGTAAGTACCGGTACAGCAACGCACGTGGAGATATAGCAATGTGGTTGCAGCCCTCATATCCTTCCTTCGGGATGTGTGGGTAGAAGTGAAGACATGCATTGCATTGCACCATTTGCAATTCATCATGAAGCATTGTTGTGGAGTATTTATTTTATCTTACTACTTGAAGTTATGTGGTGCATCTTTTATAATAGTGATTCTTAAATTGTTGCTTATGTTATTGTGATTTAAATGGCATGGTTGAAGCAGTTTGCTTGTTGAGGTTTCCATAAACCTCATACGTTTTTTCTCCCCGCAGGTCCTTGAGTTTGGAGTGCGATGGTGGATGGGAGTAGCAGCACGTGTGCACACACCTTCTTTATATATATTTTGGACACATGTGTTGTAATAAAAATGTTTAGTTGAGAAGTCCTTGCTTAGCTTATAATCTCTTTGGACCAGATTTAGGATGGTTATCTAGATGATTTAATTTGCTTCCGCGTGCTCTATTAATTTATCTCTTTGTTGCTGTGTTTTTTCCTTATGTGTGTGCCTGTAATAGCTTGGTGTAGTGTGGTAACGCTCCAGAATGTTGCTGCTATTCTGGGGTGTTACAAATTCAGATTTGTACAAATGTAAACCCGATGTACCATATATTGTCCTTTGTTGTTATATTTGCCAATAACATGATATGAATGTTTAGACAACCATGCCAAATTAGCACGTGCAAAAATTCTCTCTTCCAAACAATCTAGATTACACAAATCATCAAATTCAATGTAACCCACGGTATGTAAAGAAGACAACAAATGTAGCTCATCATTTTTACTAGCAACATGCATAATATGTTTATTTTCAGCACTTTCATGTAAAACTGAAGTAGCACACAATTCATCATTATCACAAGAAATATCAAGCAAATCACCATGTGACAAAGATAAATCAAGAGATGGTTCCACTATTAATTGCTCAACTAAAGCATGATTTGGGGAAAAATTCAGCACATGAACACAATTCTCACCTTCTGCGAGTGTAGCACAATGAGCATTACCTATGTTCTCAATAGGATTAGTGGGTACATTGTGAAGTGATGGTTCTAAATTTGCACATGAGGATGCGCCTACAGGTGTGGCCGTCCTCTCGAACTGTGCATGTATCGTCTGAATGTCTGCGGCAAGTCCATAACTCGTGTCTGCATGTCTTGCAACTGGTCATCCCTCTTGTCGTCGCCTGCCATGGTTAGCGCAAACACAAAAACAAAATCGACGACAAAATAGGGGTGTATTGGCTCACAAGGCGCTCAAACTAATGTTGTTATCAAATTCTTATCCGTTCTTACCAAGCACACAGGGGTGAACTGCAACCAATAGGTAGAACTGACGAAAGATTGGAGGAGCGATTTTCTGGCGGGACAAAACCTTCTCGTCGTAGAACTTTGTGGAGTTCTGGGAAGGTTGCACTCAATTGAAGGATTAGCACAATCAAACAATAATTGCAAAGTTGAATTATAGTGCTAAACACGAACAAACAGTTGCTAGAAACGAGTGCAAAAGCATAAAAGATCAATGGAGTAAACCGTGGGAGGGGGAAAATGGTGGGAGGGTGGTAGAGCGGTGCGTGGTGTGCCCTAGGATGGGGTAGTGCGGTGCTACCCAGAAAGGAGAACCACGAGGTCAAAGGGACAGCTTGCCCTGGGCGGAACCGCGAGCAAGGTGAAGGGTGGTGCAGTGCGTGGGGGGGGGGAAGAAAAAAAACCACGCTGCCCATCGGTCGCGCGTGGGGTCGCGACCCAGGAGGGAGCCGGCGCGCGGTAGGCTACCCCGAACCGATCGGTTCCTTCTGCCTTCTTTCTTTGGTTTTTTTAGATTTTCCTTTCCTTTTTTTATTACTTTTCCTTTTTTTATTACCTGCCAAAACAAAACAGGAAGGGGGAACCACCAGGAGGAGAACCGCGGCACACGCTAGTCACGGCGCGAGACGCGAGGGGGGGAGTTCGGCGTGGGTGGGATTGCAGCGTGAGGGGGAAAGGGTTTTGGCGTGCGAGGGTGGAAAACAAGCAGCGGACAACAGCGGTGAAAGCTAGGGTTAGAATAGAAATAAGAAACAAAACGGAGAGAACACAAGTAACTAGCAACAATTGACGAGTAAGCACACAAACTCAACAAAGCAAGTTATCAACCTGAAAGGCTAAAATCGATAAACTCACCGATCAACCTGGAAATTTGATACCACTTGATAGAGGCGGAGTGCCCGATCTTTCGCTGAGTGGAGATAAATCCAATTTTGGCGGGAGATGACCCTCACAGATCGACTACGACGAGCAAGCCCGAAAAGCCAATGCAATCGCTAAACCAACTCCTTGTGGTTACCGACCTTGTGGATACAAGACCAATTCCTGTACGCAATCGAAGAACGAACAAGAATTCGAGGCGAGCAATCTAAATATCACTCGAAGGTGGAGTTCTGAATCACAGAGGACATCACGTATTTGTGCGTGGTCTGGTATAGCTAAAGCTAGACGTAAAACAAAACTCAAGTTTCTAAAGGTGCGGCTACTGAGTATAAGAGGAGGGGCGTCCTAGGGTTGGGGCGACCTAGGGTGGGGGCGCCCACAACCTGGGCCTAAGGCCCAACAAACTGGCGACGCAACACCTTGGTAGATTTTGGACGTCAACTTGTTTCGATGATTCCCATTGACTCAAGACGAATTTGGACATGAGACTAGTGTCATTGGAAGCTCTGTGAAATTGTGGTTTCAACCATGTAGAGAACGTCCAAAACCAACTTTGTATGCGACCTGGGCGTCATTTTGAGTGCGCGCTGCTCCTGGACTCCAAACTAGGCTCGAACTTGAATTGCTTTGGGCCTCCACCTTGGGGACTCGAACCAGATTAGCCTTGTGCCTCCTTTTCGACTTGGACACCCTTGCTGGACTTCTTCTATTCCATTTCATGCACCAATCATGGTCGTATGCATGGGTGTCATGTCCTCATCAGATAGCGTGAGTGTGTAAGAATCACCTGGGTATACTACGGGTGCGAACGAATCCGCAAGCGCACAGATACACCGTTGTAGCACTTCACCTAAGGAGTATTCCAAAGGGTATCGAATCCAAGGAACGATGTGCACTACCTTCTATCCTAGTAGAATGGTCTAAGGACACCAAACCCCTGCTAAGGTTGAGAGATGATGAGGCACTTTGATGAGGACATGACACCCATGCATACGACCATGATTGGTGCATGGAATGGAGTAGAAGATGTCCAACAACGGTGTCCAAGTCAAAGAGGAGGCACGAGGCCAATTCGGTTCGAGTCCCCAAGGTGGAGGCCCAAAGCAATTCAAGTTCGAGCCCAGTTCGGAGTCCAGGAGCAGTGCGCAATAAAACATATGCCCAGGTCGCATACAAAGTCGGATTTGGACATTCTTTATATGGTTGGAACCACAATTTCATAGCCCAAATTCGTGCTGAGTCAACGGGAATCGTCGAAAAAAGTTGACGTCCAGAATCTACCAAGGTGCTGCGTCGCCAGTTTGTTGGGCCTTAGGCCCAGGTTGTGGGCGCCCCACCCTAGGTCGCCCCAACCCTAGGACGCCCCTCCTCATATACTCAGTAGCCGCCACCTTAGAAACTTGATTTTGTTTTACGAGTTAGCTTTAGCTATAACCGAACAGCCGCATAACGCTACCTTCGTGTATTGCAGACTCCACCTTCGAGTGATAGTAAGATTGCTCGCCTCTTTTTCTTGTTCGTTCTTCGATTGTGTGCAGGAAACGATCTTCGTGATCAGGCTGACTTTGCACCGGCAAGGTTGGTAACCATCGGGAGTTGGTTCAGCGATTGCATTGGCGCTTCGAGTTTGCTCGTCGTAGTCAGATCGTGAGGGTCAACATCCACCAAATCGAATTTATCTCCACTCACCGAAAGATCGGGCACTCCGCCTCTATCAAGTGGTATCAGCTTTCCAGGTTGATCGGTGAGTTTATCGAGTGTTTTTATTTCCTATAGTCCACAAAAACCAAATAAAAATTGTTCTAGGTTAGATCCTTGTCCCAGCAACCCGTTTTAGCCTTGCACTATCATTCAATATTTTTGCTTTGTTGAGTTTGCGTGCTTTGTTCGTTCAATCGTTGCTGGTTTCTTATGTTTTCTTGTTTTTCTTCTAAACCCTAATTGCCGCCTCCATTTCTCCGCTGCACGCTACCTCCACCCCCACGACACAAACCCCCCACGGCAGACAACCCTCACGCACCGAACCCCTCCCCGCGTGCGACCCGCCTCCTCGCACCGCAACCCCCTCGCGCGGCCTCCCCTCGTGCCGAACCGGGACACGTCACGCCCGTTGCCCCACGATACCCTGGTTGGAAAGTAAAAAAAAGAGACCCTTGTGCCGCAAAACCCCCCGCACGCTTCCCCCTCGCGTGAACGCCTCCCCTCGCACCGAACCGGTTGCGTCGTCCCACCCCTTCACGATCGTTCCTCCCTGCCTTGTTTGGCAAATAAAAAAAAGGAAAACAATCAAAAAAAGGAAAGTCAAAAAAAAGGAAAGAAGCAAAAAAACGGAAAGAAGCAAAAAAAAGAAAGAAAGAGTCCAAAGGGAGAAGGAATCGATCAGTTCAGTGGAACTTTTCCTTCCGAGCCTCACGCGAGTTTTCCCCTTTTGCACCGTGCCTCGTTCTTTTTTTCCCTCGTGGTTTTTCCAGTACCCGCCCCCTCCCCACCGAACCCCCTTCTCTGGGTTTGATCCCTTGTTCCCCTTTGCCTTTGCACTTGTAATCAGCAGCCTTTGTTCGTGTTGGCACTATTATTCAGCTTTGCAATTATTGTTTGATTGTGCTAATCCTTCAATTGAGTGCAGCCTTCCTAGAACTCCACAAAGTTCTCCGACGAGCCGGTTTTGTCCCGCCAGGCAATCGCTCCTCCAATCTTTCGCAGGTTCCACCGGTTGGTTGCATTTCGCCCCTGTGTGCTTGGTAAGAATGGATAAGAATTTGATAATAGCACTAGTTTGAGCGCCTTTGTGAGCAAATACACTCGTATTTTTTCGTCGATTTTGTTTTTGTGTTTGCGCTAACCATGGCAAGCGATGACAAGAGGGATGCAGGACATGCGGACACGAGTTGATGGAGTTGCTGCGAACATTCAGACAATACATACACGGCTAGATTCGATGACCACTTCATTGAACGAGCATTTCGATCGGATCTAGCTCGCACAGACGTCTACTAAGACCACACTCGACGATGCCGTGGCACGACTCGATGCATTGCACACTACGATCAGAGGGTTGCAGAAGGACAACCGTGGTTGTGGCCGCCATGTGCCACGCCATTCCGGTAATGATTCTTTTGCTAAGCTTAAATTTAAAATTCCACCTTATAATGGTAAATATGATCCTGCTACATATCTTGATTGGGAATTAGAAGTTGAAGAACAATTTTCATACCATGATATTTCTGCCAATTCTCAAGTTCAAACTGCTATTAGTGAATTTACGGATCTTGCTTTAATGTGGTGGCGTGACTATAAACAAAGACATCCAACTATAATTCCGACCACTTGGGATCAATTAAAAGCTGCTATGCAACACAGATTTGTGCCTTCTTATTATGCTCGAGATTTATTTATTAAACTGCATCGTTTTCAGCAAGGTTCCCAATCTGTAGAGGTCTATTACCAGGAATTACAAAAAGGCATGCTTCGTTGTAGTTTAATTGAGGAAAACGACGCTGCTATGGCACGTTTTCGTGGTGGTTTGAACTGCGAAATTCAGGACATACTAGATCATAAGGAATATGCAGAAATGACCACATTATTTGAATATGCTTGCCAAGCTGAACGTGATGTGTAGGGACGTCGCTCGAAGCAATATTCTAACTCTTTTGCAGGACAAAGCTTGACATCCAGCTCAGCGCCCGCTCTCCTAGCGCCATCCACGCCCACCACTACAACGCTCGAGAGGACGGCTGAACCTGCAGGCGCATCCTCATGTGCAAATTCATCTAATACTCCTACTAAGAATATAGGTAATGCCCATGGTGCTACACTCATGAAAGGTGAGAATTGTGTTAATGTGCTGAATTTTTCCACAAATCGCGCTTTAGTTGAGCAATTAATAGTTGAACCATCCCTTGATTTATCCTTGTCACATGGTGATTTGCTTGATGTTTCTTGTGATAAAGATGAATTGTGTGATACTACTTCCGTTTTACGTGCTAGTGCTGAAAATAAACTTGTTATGCATGTTGCTAGTAAAAGTGATGAGCTACATTTGTTGTCTTCTTCACATACCTTGGGTTACATTGAATTTGATGATTTGTGTAATCTAGATTGTTTAGAAGAGAGACTTTTTGCACATGCTGATTTGCCATGGTTGTCTAGACATTCATATCATGTTATTGGCAAATATAACAACAAAGGACAATATATGGTACATCGGGTTTACATTTGTACAAATCTGAATTCTCCTTTTGTTGTGCACGATTGTGATCCATTAGCGAGTAACCATCCTGTTGGAATTTATATATGAATAGTTCCCCTAAATAAAATTCATATGAAGAAATTCTAATAAATCTCAAAGGCCCAATATTTGTGTTCCATAATGGGCTTTAATATTTAAGCCCATTAGTAGAGGTGGGAGGTACAACATAAATTAGTACCATATTGCTAGTTGATATGGAGGTAGGGAGTTTTCCTCCCTATATATTTGTACCAATCCTCCTGAGGAAAGACACAACAAAAACTACAATTGGGAGTTTCAATTAGAAAATCCTAAAGTAGTAAAAATAATATTTTGCCTCTTCTCGCTGCTGCGCCGCCGTCGCCAAGACTCCAGCCCGATCGTATGCGTGCACCAGCGACCGGGTGAGAAGGTCTCCGGAACCGTCACTTTGCGATCCTACACTGGGAGAAGGCGAATAAGGTTTTTGGGAAGCGCTCTTCACGCGACTGCTCCCAAACGACTACTTCATCTACTTCTCGGTGGCCTACTGTACGACTACTTCCTGGCGGCTATTCGAGGGACTACACTGCGTACATCTTCCTACATCGACATTGTACAACTACATCAACTGACGTCCTCCCATGATTAGTATGACTAATCCAGAGGATAACGGCGCATCGGTTGCCCCCGGCAATCGCCCCGCCTTTGGGTACACTCTCACTTTATTGTGATTTTATTTGTTCATCTTGCTTAATCTGTAGTGTACGAATCATGCTTACACTAGTTGCTATGATATGTGATATGACTTTGCTAAACATGTTTAATCTAGTTGTTCAATTCGTCATGATTTATATTATGGTTTTAATCTGGAAATTGCCTTATTTTTCAACAATCCAAAAACCTTATAATAGGCCTTTTCCAGTACCTATGGCTAGTTTTGTTGATGCACTGAGGCCGGAGAAATTTTCTGCTGAGCACTTTAAGAGGTGGTGTGTTAAGATCACGGATTGTCTTACTGCCATGGAAGTTTTCTGGGTCAAAGATGGCTTATCCGAGGGAGACATCTCTGATGAAGATCGGAGTAAATTCCAGAAAGCCAATGATATTTTTGTGGGAGCTGTGCGTAATGTGCTTTTGAATCATCTGTTTGATTTGATGATGCATATACAAGACGCAAATCCTCTATGGGATCATAGCGCCCACTTTGTCCAGAGAAATTTCAAAGGCAAGAACAAAGGAAAGGGGAAACAACAGCCTTTCAATGCCAAAGCAACTACTACCTTCAAGAAGAAGAAGAAAGATATGTCTGAGATGTCTTGTTTCACTTGTGGTGAACTAGGTCATTTTGCTAAGGATTGTCCAAAGCATGCAGACCGTAAAGAGAAAAAGGTCAACCTCGTGACTGCAATCAATGCCGGTGACGGGCATGGTAGTCTTCCTGCCGTACTTTCGGTGTTTCAATCACCTAGTTGGTGGCTTGATACGGGTGCTAATATTCACGTGTGTGCTGACGTCTCTTTGTTTTCTTCTTACCAATTGCTCCAAGGTTCTTCCGTCCTGATGGGGAACGGGTCACATGCTTCTGTTCGTGGTGTTGGTACGGTAGATCTGAAGTTTACTTCGGGCAAGATCGTACAGCTGAAGAACGTGCAGCATGCCCCTACTATTCGCAAGAATCTTGTTAGTGGTTCTCTTTTATTAAGAGATGGTTTTAAGGTAGTGTTAGAGTGCAATAAAGTAGTTATGTCTAAGCATGGACAATTTATTGGTAAAGGCTATGATTGCGGAGGCTTGTTCCACCTAAGTTTAGCAGATTTTTGTAATAAGTCAGTCAATCATATTTGTGGCACAATTAATGATAATTCAAGTGTTTGGCATTCTCGTCTATGTCATGTGAGTTTTGGTTTGATGTCACATTTATCTAGCTTGCGGTTAATGCCAAATTTCACCATTGCCAGAGGTTCTAAGTGCCATAGTTGTGTGCAATCTAAGCAACCTCGAAAGCCTCACAAGGTAGCGGAGGAGAGACACTTGGCACCTCTAGAACTCATTCATTCTGATATATGCGAGATGAATGGTGTGTTGACTAAAGGTGGAAAGAGATATTTCATGACGTTAACTGATGATGCTTCTAGATATTGCTATGTTTACTTGCTGAAAACTAAAGATGAGGCCTTAGACTACTTTAAAAACTTTAAGGCTGAGGCAGAAAATCAACTAGAAAGAAAGATTAAACGTCTAAGGTCAGATCGTGGTGGTGAATATTTTCCTATAATATTTGATGAGTTTTGTGCGGAACATGGTATTATTCACGAGAGGACACCTCCCTATTCTCCTGAATCCAACGGGATTGCCGAGAGGAAAAACCGCACATTGACTGACTTGGTGAACGCCATGTTAGATACTGCTGGTTTATCTAAGGCATGGTGGGGGGAAGCTATATTGACTGCAAGTCATGTCCTGAATAGAATTCCGAACAAAAGTAAACAGACAACACCATATGAGGTTTGGATTGGAAGGAACCATCACTTTCATACTTCCGCACGTGGGGATGCTTGGCGAAAGTCAATGTTCCAATTACAAAGAAGCGTGAGCTTGGACCAAAGACAGTAGATTGTGTCTTTCTAGGATATGCTCATAATAGCATTGCTTATAGATTTTTAGTAGTAAAATCTGAAGTTTCTGATATGCATGTTGATACAATTTTTGAATCTCGTGATGCTACTTTTTTGAAAATATTTTTCCTATGAAAGATATGCGTAGTAATTTTCCACTGAAATAGCTCCTGATAATACTATACCTATCGAGTCTCCTGTTGAGTCATTTGAGCAAACACTTGAGAAGGATGACAATGAAGTTCCTGTGAGGAACAAGAGACAAAGGATTGCAAAATCTTTTGGTGATGATCTCATTATGTACCTTGTGGATGATACTCCTACCTCTATTATAGAGGCATATGCGTCTCCAGATGCAGATGATTGGAAAGAAGCGGTTCGTAGTGAGATGGACTCGATTCTTTCTAATGGAACTTGGGAGCTATTTGAACTACCATTTGGTTGTAAACGAATTGGTTGTAAGTGGGTGTTCAAAAAGAAGCTTAGGCCTGACGGTACTATTGACAAGTACAAGCCTCGAATTTGGCTAAGGGTTATACTCAAAAGGAAGGCGAAGATTTCTTTGATACTTATTCACCTGTTGCTAGAATGACCACTATTCGAGTACTACTATCCTTGGCTGCCTCATATGGTCTGATTGCCCATCAGATGGATGTGAAGACAATTTTTCTTAATGGAGAGTTGGATGAGGAGATTTATATGGATCAGCCTGATGGGTTTGTAGTAAAAGGTGAAGAGCAGAAGGTGTGTAAATTATTGAAATCTTTGTATGGCTTGAAACAAGCACCTAAACAATGCCATGCGAAGTTTGACACTACTTTAACTAGTGCGGGCTATGTTGTTATTAAAGCTGATAGGTGTGTGTATTATCAACATGGTGGGGGTCATTTTGTTATACTATGCTTATATGTTGATGATATTCTAATCTTTGGAACAAACATGGATATTATAAATGAAGTCAAGTCATTCTTGTCAAAGAGTTTTGACATGAAAGATCTAGGAGAAGTTGATGTAATTCTAAACATCAAGTTGATTAAGGAAGAGAGTGGGATTACTCTATCACAATCCCACTATGTTGAGAAGGTCTTGAGCCATTTTGGCTATATGGACAGCAAGCCTTCTCCAACACCTTATGATCCTAGTGTGACATTGCAAAAGAACAAGAAGGATACCAGAGATCAATTGAAGTACTCTCAAATTGTTGGTTCACTCATGTATCTTGCTAGCGGAACTAGACTAGATATCTCTTTTGCTATGAGCAAGTTGAGTAGGTACATGTCCAACCCGGGTGATGATCATTACCATGCAGTAGAAAGGGTCTTGTGTTATCTTAAAGGTACGATGAGCTATGGGATTCACTATTCCGGGCACCCAACTGTGCTAGAGGGATATAGTGATGCGAACTAGATTTCTGATACTGATCAAATCTACGCCACTAGTAGGTATGTCTTTACCCTTGGAGGTGGCGCAGTGTCATGGAGGTTTTGTAAACAGACTATTTTAACTAAATCAACCATGGAAGCTGAACTTACAGCTTTGGATACAGCATCTGCAGAGGCAGAGTGGTTGCGTGAGCTCTTGGCTGACTTGCCGGTGGTTGAAAAAACAATACCGACTATCCTTATGAACTGTGATAATCAAACAGTAAAGACTAAAGTGAATAGTGCTAAGGGTAATGCGAAGTCAACCAGACACGTTAAAAGACATTTGAAGACTGTTAGGAAGTTGAGAAACTCCGGAGTAATTACTGTATCTTATATACAAATAGACAAAAACCTGGCAGATCCCTTTACAAAAGGGCTATCATGGAATGTGATAGAAATTGCATCTAGGGAGATAGGTATGAGACCCATGTGAGTTTACAGTAGTAGTAACCCAACCTTTTTGATCGGAGATCCCGTGACTAAGGACCTAGGAAGAACAAGCTATTGGTAAATTGAGGAGAGTATATTGATAACCCACTCTATGTGAAGATGCAATACTCTCAAAGGAATTGATACACTGTGTGGTAGGTTGGCGAGAATGCCTTAATATGTTCTATTGACTTTAACGAGTGAAGATGTTGTCCCACAGAGCATTCTTGAAAGAACATACCTATATGAGCTTGACTGTTAAACGTCGCAGTCTATGAGACTTGGGTGATCTCTAGTAAACTCATGAAGAGACTAAGGAGTATGACATATATGCTCCACCCACGGGGTAAGGCTACTGGCAGCCAAGTACTAGTTTGGCTTTGAGTAAAGCTTGTTCGCACAAAACTTGCAATTCAAGGCGTAGTCCATTGTTCAAGTTGTGGATAAGTGTAGCTTGAAGTTCTAGGCGGAAGTTCAACTTAATAGTCTCTGTCGAAACACTGGTATATCGAACAGTAGTGAGAACAGGCAAATCTCTAAATGGGCATTTGAGATCTGGTGGGGGATTGTTGGAATTTATATATGAATAGTTCCCCTAAATAAAATTCATATGAAGAAATTATAATAAATCTCAAAGGCCCAATATTTGTGTTCCATAATGGGCTTTAATGTTTAAGCCCATTAGTAGAGGTGGGAGGTACAACATCAATTAGTACCATATTGCTAGTTGATATGGAGGTAGGGAGTTTTCCTCCCTATATATTTGTACCAATCCTCCTGAGGAAAGACACAACAAAAACTACAATTGGGAGTTTCAATTAGAAAATCCTAAAGTAGTAAAAATAATATTTTGCCTCTTCTCGCTGTTGCGCTGCCGTCGCCAAGACTCCAGCCTAATCGTTTGCATGCACCAGCGACCGGGTGAGCAGGTCTACAGAACCGTCGCCTTGCGATCCTGCACTGGGAGAAGGCGAATAAGGTTTTTGGGAAGCGCTCTTCGCGCGACTGCTCCCAAACGACTACTTCATCTACTTCTCGGTGGCCTACTGTACAACTACTTCCTGGCCGCCGTTCGAGGGACTACACTGTGTACATCTTCCTGCATCGACATTGTACGACTACATCAACTGAGGTCCTCCCATGATTAGTATGACTAATCCAGAGGATAACGGCGCATCGGTTGCCCCCGGCAATCGCCCCGCCTTTGGGTACACTCTCACTTTATTGTGGTTTTATTTATTCATCATGCTTAATTTGTAGTGTATGAATCATTCTTACACTAGTTGCTATGATATGTGATATGAGTTTGCTAAACATATTTAATCTAGTTGTTCAATTCGTCATGATTTATATTGTGGTTTTAATCTGGAAATTGCCTAATATTTCAACACATCCTACAAACATATTCACATGTTCCTCTAGTAGTTTTGTTTCGCAAGAAGGGGAGCTTTGCTGGTGTCTCTCTATGAGTTTTGGTGCTAAATTTTCTTGTAATAAACCAGCTATTCCTGTTGTGTTCTTTGTTGGTACTAATCTTTTTGCAGGATAGTAATGACAAACATCATATGTCTAGCAATAACGAAGTCTCCAGAGATGCTGACAATTTTATGCAACATGACATCATACACAATTGGAAACATGGTCACATTCCTCCTCACAATATTTTTGTTTTGCTTTATTTCCACAACCACGTTCTCCTTTGTGTTGTGTGGGCTCAGTTTCAAGTACAATCGACGTCGAGGACGACTTTTCTTCAAAAGGGGGAGAATGATGAGGAGATGACACCCATGCATACGACCATGATTGGTGCATGGAATAGAGTAGAAGATGTCCAACAAGGGTGTCCAAGTCGAAGAGGAGGCACGAGGCTAATCCGGTTCGAGTCCCCAAGGTGGAGGCCCAAAGCAATTCAAGTTCGAGCCCAGTTCGGAGTCTAGGAGCAGTGCGCAATAAAACAGAAGCCCAGGTCGCATACGAAGTCGGATTTGGACATTCTTTATATGGTTGGAACCACAATTTCATTGAGCTTCCAATGGCACTGGTCTCATGCCCAAATTCGTCCTGAGGCAACGGGAATCGCCGAAACAAGTTGACGTCCAGAATCTGCCAAGGTGCTGCGTCGCCAGTTTGTTGGGCCTTAGGCACAGGTTGTGGGTGCCCCACCCTAGGTGGCCCCCAACCCTAGGACGCCCCTCCTCATATACTCAGTAGCCGCCGCCTTAGAAACTTGAGTTTGTTTTACATGTTAGCTTTAGCTACAACCGAATAGCCACATAACGCTGCCTTCGTGTATTGCAGACTCCACCTTCAAGTGATAGTAAGATTGCTCGCCTCTTTTTCTTGTTTGTTCTTCGATTGCGTGCAGGAAACGATCTTCGTGATCAGGCTGACTTTGCACCGGCTAGGTTGGTAACTATTGACGGCTGTTAAGTACTTAATTCAAGGCCGTCAATCCCTGCATCTCATCATGAGAACCATGCATCCCCAATAGAATAGGGGCTTAAACTGACAATTTCCACAAGTGGATGTATGAAGATGAATACATGTGTTTAGCATAAGAAATGAAGAGAAAGCACACCTCCATGATCCTAGCACTTCAGGCTCAGCCAATGAGGGGCTGCCATGCAAGCATCCCCTGGATCAATGACATCACCAATCCAAGAGAGAGAGCCTCGGCGAATCAGGAACCGCCACGTGTGCATCACATGGATCCTATGGCCCACTAGAGCGACTAAACCACCTCGAACACACGTGTACACCAGGAACCGACCTCAGGACCCACCACACAACCACTCAGAGAAAGCACAGGCCGAGGGGGCCCACCTGGGGGTTGGTCGACCCCAGGATCGGCCGAACCGACCTTGGGTCGGTTGATCCTGGCCTTCCACGTGCTGGCTCCTGGTTGGCTCCTGGTCACGTTCCGAGGGTGCACGGGGTGTCCTCTCACCGATGCCTTGGCCTATAAATAGAAGAGGAGGGGGCTAAGAAGAGGACAACACACTTGAAGGCAACTTCTCACCTTAGCCTCTTTCTCTTCCTCTCATTCCCTCTTGGTGGAGGTGAAACCTCATCCCACCATGAGTGTGAGTGTGAGGAGGATCTAGCTTAGGTGGTGCTAGGTAGAGAGGGAGTGTGTGGATGAGTAGAGGTGAGGTGTGATGATTTGTTCTTCATCCACCATCCCCTTGTATCTCGTGAGTGACACCGTTCTTCATTTAGACTAAAGTGAGCATTTCATTATATTCCAATTAGACTAAAGTCGCATTTATACATGGGTGACATGTTCTAGTGTTCTTTGTCTGTTCTTGATCATAGGCTTTATGTTCTAGTAGCATAACCCCGTTTGATCTTGCGGAGGAGTTACATGGTAAGCTTATCCGTTTGTGTGACTGCCTGTCAATTAGAATATAGTGAGACTCATGCATATCTGAATTAGATCAAAGTGTCATTCATATCTCTTAGTATCGTCTCGAGTCCATGATGGGTAAGGTCTAGCTTTACTCGCGGGTTTGTTGCTCCATATTTATACGGAGTGCTACAGTTTGCTACGGGACGTAAGACGTAGTCGTGCTATAGTAGTAGTCGGTAGTGTAGACTTGGTGTCTAGACTATGGGTTATCCTTCGATTGCCCTATATCCCACGGTTTGTCTTGGGGTAGGCCACGGTAGTGACAGTCGTTGGACCCTTACGGAATCCCCCACGTTCGGATACAGGTGTAGGCAACCATTTGCTGTGAACCAACTATTATAGCCAGGAGGGTCTGGTGTCCGAAACGAGATCCTTTGCAGCTTGTGCCCCCTAGAACCGAGCACCTACAAGAGATTCCATACCTCTCACCTACCTCAGCAGAGATCCTGTGTCCTTGGATAAGTCGCTCGTAGAGTACCCCATCCGTTCCTAGGATTTGATACCCTTTGGAATACTCCCGAGAGAGAAGTGCTACAACGGTGTATCCGTGCGCTTGCGGACTCGTTCACACCCGTCAGTATACCCGGGTGATTCTTACACGCTCACGTTATCCCGATGCCATAGTGGTGAGGTTAAGAAATACCAACAGTAACCATCAGGAGTTGGTTCAGCGATTGCATTGGCGCTTCGAGTTTGCTCATCGTAGTCAGATCGTGAGGGTCAACATCCACCAAATCGAATTTATCTCCACTCACCGAAAGATTGGGCACTCCGCCTCCATCACACTTCCTATGACTACTGATTCCAAAGGAGGAGGAGCAGGCAATTATACTCGCTTCGGGCACCGGTTCCCTCCTGGCTATAAGAGTTCGTTCCAACCGAAAGCTCTACGCCGTATCCGAACATGGAGGAGTACGAAGGGTCAAACGGCTGTCACTATCGCGGCCTACCTCAAGACAAACTGTGGGATACGGGGCAAATGAAGGATAACCCGTAGTCTGGACACCACGTCCACACTACCGATCACTACTATAATACGACTACGTCTGGATCCCCGTAGTAATAATATAGCACTCTATATAAATACGGAGCGACGAACCCGCGAGCTTCGAGCTGGTCTCACTTATCACTGAATCGCATAGATGATAGGAAGAACGAATGCCAACATATTAATGTAATCCGGACAAAATCTAACGGGATAATTCACACAAACGGAATGCAGAATTATTCACCTAGTCAACAAGATCAAAGGGTCATGTCACGAAGAATATGAGCCTCTAAATGATGAACAGATGAATAACTCATAAACATATCGCCTATGCATGAATACCACTCTAGTCTATAAGAGAAATAAAGAAATACTCACTTTGCTCTAATTGAAGAACAATACATCCTCACCTACACCACCCTCTACCTAGCACCTACTCACACCTACACATGGAGAGGAGAGACTCCTCCCAAGAGAGAAAATGAGAGACAGGAGGGAATGAGATGTGTCTCTATTCTTACCCCCTCCCCTCATATTTATAAGCAAGGGAAAAGGGCTTCTCTCCTTGTTTCCTTTCTTCTCCTTGCGACACATGGCATATGAAACTTGCTACGCACTGTTCCTGGACAGGAATCGTATGGTACAAGCTTCCTTGAGGAGGTGGGAGAAGGAATCGGGCGAGAACCGCCTAGGACCATGGTGAACCGGGTCTGAACCGGTGTCTGGGTCAAGAATCGGAGTAGAATGCAAGAAAACCAGAGAACCAGCCAATCGACGTACTTCTGGCCAACCCGCAGGCGCCATCTGTCCCGACCAGTGGTCCGGTCCCGTGCAACCTCCGCATGCGTCCTGTGCGCCGTGCATGATCCCATGCGACGGAGCCAGCCACGGGCGGCCAGATACACGCGTCAGGCTTCTCCCGCGTCGTGCGTCTGGTGCACGCCCCGCCTGCAGTGTTGACCTACGCGGTGCATCTGCGCCCTGCTGCTAGGTTCGCATGTGGGTGGCGTGTGCACGATGGCAGGGGTGCTGACATCATGCTGAGGTCAGCATCCTATAATATCTTGGGCATTTAATATCTTTTACATCCAATCTCTAAAGTAGACAAATAATATATCCATTTTGATCGTCTCGACGAGCCCATCGCAATGGTGGAGTCCAATTTGGCATTTGACATTGTTTCCAATGGTGCCCTATACAAGCCTTTGGCTCTCTTGCTTGTAAATATATCATTTAGCGCATATTTCGGTATATCCTGCAACAAAGACTGGAAACACCAACCCTTGTGGAAATTGTCAGTATAAAACCCTATTATAGTGTTGATGATCACTTTTCATTTATTTTAAGTAGGAGTTGACGGCATGAAAGCAGTACTTAACAGATCAAGGTGGTACATGATATCCAAAAGTATGAAGCAAGCATAAGAGATATTCCAAACCATACCTTGCACTTGTGAACTATGTGGAGTGTCTATCATGCCATCTTGGGTAGTTGAGGAATGGAACGGTCATAAATCAAATCACTTCTGCTCATCATGTCAAGTAACTTGGGGTTTTGCAATAAGTTTTCCAAACAAACCTTGCTCAGCTTCGTCATTTGATTCTCTCAGATCACTCGATGTGTATATGTCCTCACCAAGGCATTAGAATTGTGTTTCTTCATCTTACTTCTAGTGATGGCTATATGTGGAGCTCAAGGTAGGATAAAAGATAAAGCATACTTGTTTCACATATATTGCAAAGTCAAAAACCGGATCCAAGAAGAAAATCAAATCATACTATTAGGTCAAGATGTGCACATGTATGGGTATGATGGATATGGTAAGGTGGATACTAGGACCGGAATGGGTACTAGATATTGCCATATATGATTTATCAGAACTCCTTTTGCATGATTTGCTCCTCTCTCCTTCTTGAAATATTTGAGACATGGGCTATCTCTTCTTTTTTTTTGGAACATGCGTTTTTAGCATGTCTTCCCTTTTTTTCTTTTTGCATAGCCCAGTCTCTTTTGGAGATATTTGGAGAGGGGTAAATCATGGAACAATGCATGGAGCTTTATTTGGTGGAATAGATGGATGATACAATGCTAACTGCAAATGTAGAAGCATAGCAAGGGGGAAATGGTGTGCACATGAATCTTGATCATGAAAGCATGAAAAGAATTCTCACAGGGGGTCATAGTGTTTGACAAAGCTCAGTGCAATAACAAGCAGCATATGAGTATAAGGTTTTCAACTAGAACATCATATGGCTTTGGTAGATGAGCATGCAAAGAGGAGCCTTGCAAAGGGTTTTCAAGGTTTTCAAATAAATTCCCAAGCACTCAAACATTTAGACCGAAGATCATATCATCAAACCATATCGCAAACGCCAACTACTTAGATGAGCATGAGTTCCCTAATGATATTTTTTCACAAGCATCAAGATAATGAGTGAGGAATAAAACATATGCAAGCCAACCACAGGAATCATGTAGAGCAAGTAGATCACCATTATTTGAGTTTGATTCACTGGATAAGAATTGAAGATCATTCAAACTCATAGGCAGAGAGAGTGAGATGAAGGGTGCACATACCATCGCTCCTGAAGGATATGGGGAACAAGGAAGACTAGTGCTGATTTGGCTGACCGTGGGGTAGCCAGCTCACTCTAGTTTACCTTGTCCTTGTCTTGAAGGTGTAGTCGATGTCGTGCAGCCCTCATGTGGGAGTTCTCAAGCGGGCGTGTTGATGATGGGCTTGAGAGAACTCCCCCACACTGGTGCTTGTACTGGTGCTGTTCTTCGAACAAGTGAGAACAAAAGAAGGACTCTACTAGTTCGAGAACCATAGAGCCTTTATTTAAAAGCAAATATTTTTGTTTTTGTTTTTTTATCATCACCATGTCATTTACTCAAGCAGGGTTAGACCAATATTGCACTCCATA
This sequence comes from Cenchrus fungigraminus, assembly GCA_036936925.1. Lineage (NCBI taxonomy): Eukaryota > Viridiplantae > Streptophyta > Magnoliopsida > Poales > Poaceae > Cenchrus > Cenchrus fungigraminus. The sequence goes on from CM072778.1 coordinate 55,482,495, forward strand.
AACAAAGGGGAATATACTTACCTTGGACCTTTGAGAGGTCACATGTTCCTCCTTTGTATGTTATGCAGCATGAGTTTGACACCTTAACTTTCCTTCCCATATGAATCTAACTTAACGACTTACCCATTTGAATTTGACGATTTTCTGCAGGGGTTAGTCCACATACATGTAACCATGATCTTATGAAAGCATAACTCTAAGGTTCACCAATCAAAACTCGATACCATGTCTTGTTTTGATTGAAGTAGACAGTTTTAACCTAAGCACCGTGCTTAATTTAAAATAGCCTATGAATGTATGAGGCCTCAAACACTCAAACTAGAGCATACGAACAAAGATAAAGGAAGCATGCAAGCTTTATCAAGCTATTTTCAAAGGGGCATAAGCATGAGCATATGACGGTGAACATCGGGCAACCTCCCGGAAGGGCTTTGTTTAAAGTCAAAAGCAGGACATACCTAGCTAGTTAGGCAAGATGCAAGAGCCAACATCACCTCCAAATCAGGATAAGATCACAATGTTGTAGTTGATGAAGCTCACATGTTCTTAGGCATCATCTGTCCATCGTTCTTTTCAATCTCCACCTGAAAGGTTAGCGACCAAAAGTACCCGAAGGACAATCTTATCTTAAAAAACATGTTCTTCTTTTATTCAAAAGGGGAAATAAAACCTATGCTAATCCAGGCTATCTCCTGGCAGTGCTTTGATTTTGGTCATAAGCTCGACCAGGGGGAACATCATCTTGCAGCTATCATTGGTGGTGTCATTCCCGTCTCACCACCAATATTGGGTGTATCAGTGAAGCTTTAGCTGCAAGGTTAGTGCCACAGTGCACGCACGAAATCTGATATGCTTATGGTAAACATATGCATCCACAGTCAACCTTCTAAACATTTTGCAAAAGAGGACCAGAAGGTGGTTGTAGCCCTCATGCGTGCTTAGTGCACTAAGCATGGCTGAATCTGGAGAGGAATTATGTGAGCATGGTTCATAAGGTATATCAAGGATGAAACTACCATGCTCGTCAATGGACTCCTTTCCTATGCACTCTAGAGTCGGCGCCTCAAAAATTTCCATGGCCCATGAGTCTGCTATCTCAAGAGATTTATCATGAAAGCTCAATATCGACTCTCAATCATGATCGAAAGCAACATGATACGGGCCAGCGGGAAGAGGCTCAAACTCAGTCGAGAGGGATGATGATCGTTTGTCTTCACAGAGGTGAAGAGAATCTTCCGAGTCATTCTCATGAGGAGTAGGAAAGTCTGCAACCTCAATGAGAACGGGCTTGGATGATGTGAACGGAGATACATGCATCATTTTCTCGAGCGGGTTTTGCTTGGGAAGATGCTCTGCCATGGAATGTTCATGACAAGAGATGGATATGGTATAAGTGGCTTCCTTAAGCTTTACCTCTAGGCTTCCTTGAGATTTATTAAGAAGTTCATCCAATGGGAAGCCTAGAAGAATATTGAAGTCCATGATGTCGTAGATATGAAAATCTAAGCGCACCTCAATCTTGTCTACGATGATTGGCACGTCCCTAACAACCCCTCGACATGGGAAAAAGTAGTCGGACCTGGGACTTCGGAAATATCTATCAGTTGGGGTGAGGGGCATGTCACCCACTAGAGTGTCCAGAAGGCACTCCGGTATGATGCAAGCTCTAGCAGTAGGGTAATGAACAACATCTACGGTGTTTCCCCTCATGGAACAATGGATAGTCGTGGAAATCGTGCTAACCCAAATTGCTTCGGAAGTAGGCTTTAATTCCTGAGGCGACCAATCCACTATGGTCTCATGATTCCAACTTCATCGAGGACCTTATAAAGGTGCATCGATGTCGTAGGATGATCGTGCCTATAGTGATTCGAGGCATTTATAATGTCTCTAGAAGAATCATCCTCGAATATGCGAGAGAACTTCGAAGGTTGAATTTCTTCTTCCTTCGGTGTTCGCGGTTCAGGAGAAGGCTCTCTAGACGAATCATAGGATGTGCAGGGCAAAAGCGCAAATTAGTCTATTAAGAGACTCTCGTGGATCGACTCTGATTCTTGGTGGGGTTCGTTGTGACTGGTATGGGAAGAAGAGGCTTCTAAGAAGAATTCTAGGATCTCTCTTCTTTCCATTGGGGATTGATGTTCAAACAAACCTTCAGCTAGAAGGTCGAGCTCAAATGCAGATTCCATGTCTAAACTCTTGTAAAAGATGCACAATGATACATCATCGGGTATAGATAAGTCTGAGCTATGCTCCAACAGGTGTGATAACCTAGCCCAAGCTGCACCTATGGACTCACCCTCTAATTGGCCAAATTCACGAAATTCACACAGTAGCAACTCTGAGCGTTCAAAAGGGGAGAACGAGTAACAAAAGTCATCTCGTAGTTCTTCCCAATTGTCTACACTCCCTATCGTGCGGGTGTACCACTACTCCGCTCTATCTATGAGAGAAAAAGGGAACAATTTCCACCTGGGATTACCAAGCATGAACACAGTTCTTCGAACTCCTTTAAATGATCATGGCGATCATCACTGATGGCTCCAGAGAATGGTCGATTCCAAACCATGGCTATAAAGCCGGGACGAAATTCGTAGCTAGATGAAGAAGTTGATGGTTGCTCTAAGACGAACTCGCCCCTAGGGGTAGAGATGCTTTGACAGGAAGGCATCTCAATGGGTAGCGGGGGTAAAGGTAGAAATAAAGAAAAATAAAAAGATACGAGGACCACTGGGTTCCAAGATAGATACAGCAACCGTTCCCCCGGCAACGGCGCCAGAAATGCTTGTTGACACTTGCTAGCATCGCCACCAGGTTTATATCCCCAGCAACTGTGCCAGAAATGCTTGTTGGTAATTCTTAACGTCACCACTACAGCGTCGAGATAGCGTGAGCGTGTAAGAATCACCTCGGTATATTGACGAGTGCGAACGAATCCGCAAGGGCACGGATACACAATTGTAGCACTTCACCTAAGGAGTATTCCAAAGGGTATCGTATCGAATCCAAGGAACGATGTGCACTACCTTATATCCTAGCAGAATGGTCTAAGGACACCAAACCCCTGCTAAGGTTGAGAGATGACGAGGCACGTCCTATGACTACTGATTCTAAAGGAGGAGCAGCAGGCAATTATACTCGCTTCGGGCACCAGTTCCCTCCTCGCTATAACAGTTGGTTCCGGCCGAATACTCTATGCCGTATCTGAACGTGGAGGAGTATGAAGGGTCCAACGGCTCTCACTACCGCGGCCTACCTCAAGACAAACTGTGGGATACGGGGCAAACGAAGGATAACCCGTAATCTGAACACCACGTCCACACTACCGATCACTACTACAATACGACTACATCTGGATCCCCGTAGTAATAATATAGCACTCCGTATAAATATGGAGCGATGAACCCGCGAGCTTCGAGCTGGTCTCACTTATCACTGAATCGCATAGATGATAGGAAGAACGAATGCCATCGTATTAACGTACTCCGGACAAGATCTAACGGGATAATTCACACAAACAGAATCCATAATTATTCACCTAGTGAACAAGATCAAAGGGTCATGTCACGAAGAACATGAGCCTCTAAATGATGAATAGATGAAGAACTCATAAACATATCACCTATGCATGAATACCACTTTAGTTTAAAAGGGAAATATATAAATACTCACTTTGCTCTAATTGAAGAACTATACATCCTCACCTACACCACCCTCTACCTAGCACCTACTCACACCTACAGATGGAGAGGAGAGACTCCTCTCCAAGAGAGAAAATGAGAGACAGGAGGGAATGGGATGCATCTCTATTCTTACCCCCTCCCCTCATATTTATAGGCAAGGGAAAAGGGCTTCCCTCCTTGTTTCCTTTCTTCTCCTTGCGCCACATGGCATATGAAACTTGCTACGCACTGTTCCTGGACAGGAATAGTATGGTACGAGCTTCCTTGAGGCGTGAAGGACCGAAATTGCGACCAGAGAGGGGGGGAGTGAATGGGAGCCGATAAAAATTCTTCTCGAAGGAGATGGCTACTCCAACAAGATGAACACGGCTAACCCAAAAACTCGTCTCCGACTCGACTACCCAAGTTGGCCAAGATCACGTAGCCACTGGAATGTTACTGACCCTAGGAACCAACAAAACAACATTTCGAACCAAACACTCCAAACGCACAGCGAAAATCTGCACAGCCTGCTGCCTGTGCTACTCCGGTCAGACCGATGGCCTTCGCGGGTCAGACCGGTGGCACCGGTCAGACCGGTGGACAGTGCCAGTCAGGCCGGTGGCTACAGCAGCCGCACAGAAATGTTCCAGGAAGCCTCAGTGACTCCTCTAGGCCCTGGAACAAAAACCACCTCCAAACACGAATCCGAAAGGAAGAAGAAACCCTCACAAACCCGAGCAAACCAACTCGAAACCTGCCAAGAACTGACCAGTAACACCACGGGCCAAAACCACACGAACTAGGCAGTTCACCCGAGGCAAATCCCACAAGGGCCATGCACCGGTCAGACCGGTCACATGCACCGTTAGACCGGTCAAGCCTGGGCAGCTCGGGATGAACAGCAACCCGCGGGTCAACTCCCCCAAATCCAAATCTCGATCTCCCAATTCGCTCCACGGATTCGCACAAGACTTTGGGGAAAGTAGGAACACCTCATGGGCACTCCATAGCCAAGATTTGGTCCACCAAAACTTGCTAAATCAAGAGGAATCGAAGAAATCCCACCAAGAATGCCTCTAACCCTAGAGGGGAGAAAACCCCAAAATCATGCCCCTTTGCTCACGGATTTGGGAGGGGAATCAAAAGGAAAAGAACCACGAGGGGGTCATGCATATATCCCCCACCAAATCCCAAAGAGAAAGGTCTCAAATTCGCCACAAGAAAATCGCAAAGAAAAGGCTCCGAAAATCACCAAAAAGGAAAGACGGGAGAGACACCATCAAGCCTTGAGGAACCACGGCGAATCATCTATACATACCATGAATGTTCATACAAGGTCTAGCTTGCCTCCCGATCATCCATCCCTCTCTCAAGATCTCACCATGAAGCTCTCAAGCTAGTCCTAGAAAATCCTAAGGAAAATAGGAAGAGGAAAATAGCAAAACAAATGAGCTAGGGTTCCAAGAGATGGCTGCCATCCTCTCACTACTTGGGTTATATGGAGGCAACCGAAAGATGAAACTACCCCTAAGGCCTAACACTAGGATACACGCCCCCGAGGGGCACTTTGGGAATCTTCGTCGTCGCACCATCGGACGGATGCCCTGCGACCGCACAGCGTAGCCTCAACTTAAGCCATGCGATCCCGACGCGTGTCCTCCGCTTCGAAGTCTCCGGACTGCGTCGTCGCACACCGGTCAGATAGATGTCCTCCACCAGTCAGACCGGTACCCACCGGTCAGACCGGTCCGATGCTGCTACCTCCGGTCTCCGGCCTTGGCTTTGTGGATCAACCAAGAAACCCAGTGGTTTTCTGGTGAACCACTGGAAACCCCACGAACTTGGTGTGGCCTCCGCCAGTCTCCACTCATGACTTGGTCCCCATGAAGTCACGGCTCGATCTTGGCTTTGAGGCTCAACCAAGGAATCGTCCACGACTTCATCTTGTCGTTCTTGCCACCTTGCGGCCCGCACTTGACCCCGCTGGCCACCGGGTCCCTCGAACCAAGCCTACTTGTCTTCTCCACACCTGGAGGCCTCACCGGCAACAACCTTTCGCGCTTGCTCTTCACCTGCACCAACACCAGTCAAGCCGCAACCTGCACCTGCAATACTTAGCCAAGAATCAGTCCAACACAACGTTGCCAATCACTCATCACACCAGGAAGCGACCATCCACCGGTCCTTGAACCACACAGGTCCTCAATCTCCCCCTTGATGAGTGCATTGACAACACACACATTTGGGTAACCAAAAAAAGGAAAAGAAAAGAAACGACCAAAAGAAACTCCAACAAGCGATCGAAAGCCAACGAAAAGGCAAAGAGCAGGATCACTTGAGAAAGACAAGTCTCGGTCCCCTTAGGCAAGGGCAACAGCTCGACACAACCGAGACAAAAAAAGCTCAAGCAAAGAGGAAATTCCACCAAACCAAAGCTCGAAAACCACAAAGAGCTCCCCCTGCACACATGCAAGCTCCCCCTGAACCAAGGCAACTCCCCCTTGGACGGATGCATGCAAACCACTTCGCAAAATAGAGTAGCTGCTTTAGCCTTGCTCTGACCGGTCAGACCGGTCGACCACACCGGTCAGACCGGTGCCCAACATCTGCACAGATCTGACACTCACACTGGTCAGACCGGTGGCCTTCACCAGTCAGACCGATGGCCACCTGGGAACTGCAAGAGCCCAAAAATGGCTCGAAAACACCCGGAAACCTTCCAAATGCATCCAGTAGCACTTTTCCTTCACAGCCATCTCCCCCTTGTTGCCAATGCATGAATCAAGGCAAAAATCGGAAAAATGCAACCTAGAGCTTCTCAAATAGACAAAATTCATCACAAGATGCTATGCATATCCAAATGAGCAAGTTAGATACTCTATAGCTTTGTATGAACATCAACTACATGATCACCAAGTTTCACAACCATTGGGCGAAGCTAAGAAAGAATTGAGCAATTTTGCGAAAAATCACCCTCTCATGAGCAAAACATGTCAAAATGGCAAAGCCACACAAACTTCATGCTAGGACAACCATTCTAATCATAAGACCATCATAAACACCCTCAAGCACCCACTGGTGGAAAAACAGCCTTCCGTCCCGGGTGGGAAAGGCTTTAAGTCTCTAAAGCCCACCCGGGACGAAAAGGGAGAGACAAAAGCCCCCCCCTTTGTCAACGGGTGGGCAACCGGGAATAAACGGTGCCCTTTATTCCTGGGTGGTAGCCCTGCCCGGGACAAAAGGGGAGGGCCAGCAGCGCCTGTGCGCCACCCCTTTAGTCCCGAGTGGTAGCCCCGCCCGGGACAAAAGGAGAGGCACACCAGCGCCTGTGCGCCACCCCTTTAGTCCCGGGTGGTATTATCACCCGGGACTAAAGACCCCGCTGTGAATTTTTTTTTGTTTCATTTCAAATTGTTCTAATAATGTTATACGTGTATATTCTCACGTATTTGGGTGTAATTTACGTATACGTATAAATGTTTGCACTAATTATACGTGTCTACTATACGTACTATATGAAGAGAATAAACTTATAAATAAATATATACACACATTATATTACATCGAAAGCATATAGCAGATAGTATTTTCTGAAAGTTGTATATATATATACATCAAAATACCGTTTCATACTAATTCTAGTCTAAAGTTCCACCGGAGGTGCTAATTAATATTTATCAATTCGATGACCGTCATAGTGATTTCTGCGTTGTGGATTAATGACCTGGTCCATTATGAATCCGCATAGACCTTCTTGAATCGCCAAGAGTCGGTCCTTCTCAATGATTGTGTCTCTATTCATATTGTTCTGCAATGTGCAAATAATTTAATATATTACACACAAGAATTAAATATATAAGCGGTTAGAAAAAAGTATTATTAATTGATTTAAAATAATACTTACAGTATAATCTGACGGGTCTGCCTCGCAGAAATTGTGGATGAACTCACACACATAGTATGCACATAAATGTGTCCCTGGTTCCTGTCTCATACACTAAATTGAAGAAGATAATTATGAAAAATTAGTATTATGCATTTTTAATTTGCCCAATCTGAAGTTGTTATTTGGTTTACGTACCGAAAAATTTGTATTGAAGTTTATTCTAGGTTTCCATTGTCCAGGGTTGACAGCCTTGAATTTTTCCCAAGCTCTGGCAGAAAATAATGAAAGTTAGAGCTAGATAGTGTTAGTAAAAGCACACTATTGCATAAAAGGGAACGTATGGATAGAATTATTACTCTTGAAACATATCTTGAAGGTCCAAGTATTTGTCTGGATCTCTTCTCAACGAATCAAAGACAAGGATGTTGCTTCTGTTGACATCAATTATGAGAAGAATCCAGTGGAAACTGTACATACATAGAAGCTCAAAAGATTAGAACTAAATAATGTTAACTAAGATAATTAGAAATGCGAACCCTTAGCAATTAAGATGGTAATCACACTTACTCGAAGTTGTAAGGTAGAAGTATCAAATCCTTGTAATGCAATTCACACAAGGTCCTTACGATTGTTTTGAATGTTGTTTCTGGTTGCTTCTTTACTTGATCTTGATTAACTAAAGATGGGTCCATGAAACCTATTCGTTGGTAAACATTCTTCCCCAAGTTATGCATTTCCAGGCTACAGAAAATGAAAGACAAAGTTAATAATTAGAGTATGCATAAATTTGTTAATTAGGGTATGTATTGCACCGTCACTTACAGGCACCAGGCCATGACAAGATCGGTATTCAAGGAGTCAAGATGGTAAATTTCATAAATATCCTTGAATCGCAGCCAGGACAACTTCTCGCCTTCACCAGCAAAATCTCCCGGTTTAACAAGCATGCCAATCATCTCCAGGCCCGCCTTAGACGTCTTCATGTAGAAGTCATGCAATCTGCGCATCTGAGTAGGGAGTTTCTTCACCAACTCAGGCCTGACAAAAGATTTCCCATGCTCGTAGTGCCATCTAGGTACGAAGTTTGGGTCCCGAGGAGGTGATTTGTGGCCGAGAACATATTCTAGTGGCATCCCTGTTGCTTCTTGCATTGCAATGACCGCCGCTAGTTGTTCTGCGTCCATAACTGCAAGAGCTCGTTCAGTTGCAGTGAGGCCGGAGGCGACGTAAGTCTGTACTCCCGACGTCGAAACTTCTGTTGCCTTCTTCATTGAAGGCTCTTTCGCTGACATCGACGTTTGTGTTGCCTTCTTCATTGAAGGCTCTTTCGTCAACGTTGACGCTTGTGTTGCCTTCTTCTTCTTCCTATAATCCTGTGGCATCGTCGACCCCGGTACTTGGTCGATGTAACTATTTGGTGACCCTCCTTGTCTCTTCTTCTTCATGGACTTGTGCAGCGACCGGTCATAATCACTTAGTAGGGGTTTTATAATTTCTTGTCTCTTTTCTGCTTCCTTCTTCTCTATGAAAGCTTTGAGTTTCTGCGGACGATCTTTATTCTTTTCTGCTTCCATTTCATCGAGCCGTTTTTGTTTAGCAGCCTCTTTATTCCCTTCAATCCACGCCTTGAGTTGCTTATCACACTCCGCCTCATTTTCTGATGTTGTCATGTCATATGGCAGCTTCCTTTTAACAGGTAGCTTTTTACCTTTCTTCTTCGGGGGATCCGGATTTGGCACGGGCATAGACGCGGTAGATTTTGATCGGGACCGCCTCTTGGCAGGCTTTGGTGAAGGCTGCTTTGGTGGTGATTGATGCTTCGGTGGTGATTGTTGACGATCGTCATCGCTCGCGGCAGGAGAATTCCCTCGTTGTGGAGACGGTGAGCTCCAATCATTGGGTGACGACCGGCCCGGTGACGGCCCGGGAGATGGTGGCTGCTGCTCGGCAACACTCGGAGGGATCGGTGGCGACATGTTAGGTATTATGATGTAACGTTTGGGCCACAATATGATACTGTGAAGCGCATCACGGAGTGTCCTTTCCCCGTCACCTCCTTGGATGTCTAGCTCTATTTCGTTAAACTTTGGGTCAGCAATCTCCTCCAAACCAACTGAGGCGTAGTCAGCTGGAATCTCCATGTCGTGGCTTGTACGTCATGGGAGATGTGCTAAAGTCATTCCGTACGCCACCTATATATATGTAGAGAAATGATGAAGTTATTAAATGCTTGAGACATGCATCAAAGGTTGAGATAATTGCACGTATAATCAGGTTTATATATACCTTCATTGTGATGTTGCCGATCGGCTTGTGCAGCTCACATGCGGTGCGCTGACAGAGTTCATCCACAGGGTACCGTTCATTGTCCTCTACTTGAACTTCTTCTTGGTTTGCCGCCCTTTGTTCTTCGGGGGCCTCTGTGGAAGCACAGCTGCTTTTGCGAGCGGAAGGGCTAATGACGGGATCCACCGGTGCTTGGGGCAGTGCTCCGGCAGGGGTGATCTGAGCTACCGCGGTGGCCACTCGTTCAATCTCTGCATTCATACGATCTTCTTGATCTTTAAGTCTCTGCTCCATCATTTCACGCCACCGCCCCTCTTCACGCTCCCTTCTTCTTTTGCGGCTTCTGTAGGTGTCGGCACTTTCCTTGAAAGCATACTTCCACGGGACTACCCCGTAGCCCCTGCAACGTCCTGGGTGTTTCGGATTCCCGAGCGTCAAAGTGAGCTCATCCATGTCTCTGTCAGGAACCAATCTGCCCGCTTTGATGTCTTCATTCTTTTTGATTATCTCATGTGCCGCCTCCCGTAACGTGGGTGGGAATACGAGGGAACCATCATCAGGGTTCAATCTTCCACCGCGGGCATAATACCAATTCTTCGATCGTTCTTCCCAGTCAATGACCGCTGGTACAATACCTTTGTTGAGGAGGTCTTGTTCAATCTTCCGCCACTTGGGTGCTGCAACCGCGTAACCACCGCGACCAAGACGATGGGCGTAATACGTCTTCTTACTGGCACTTATCTGAGCTCGTGCTCTCTTGTTGGCGAATTCTTCACTATTCTTGTAATCCACAAAGGACTGCCAGTGATCCTTTAGCTTGGGATAATCATCAAAATTTGGAGTTCGTTTCTGCTTGATATAATCTCTGTGCAGCTGCTTCTTGAAACTCTGCAATTGAGTTGCCATCTTCGTGAGAGTCCACTGCTTCACAAGGTTTGCGTTCACGCCCGGTGGAAGTGTGAAGTGTTTTAGGATATCCTCCCATAATATATTCTAAAGTGAATCTGGAACCACCCATGGATTATCTTCCCTTCCCTTCCATTCTCTATATGATATGGGCACGTTGTCCCTCACAATAGCACCGCATTGGGACACAAACTTGTCCCTGACCTTCTTTGGTTCCCATGGCTGGCCAAGCTCGTTGACTTCAGTGATATGAAACTTCACGTCATGATCGACGATTACTTTTGTGCGGCCTCTCTTAGTCTTTTTGCTTGTCGAGGATGAAGCCTACAAGTTCCGGATTTGTTATTCACGCGGGGTTCCAGAATGATATATATACCTCGTTGTTAATGCATTTATGGACTTGTTAATGCATGATATATATACCTCGTTCAAACCTTCTGAATACATAAATGAATTTCTGAATACATAAATGAATTTCTGAGCACATAAATGAATTTCTGGATACATAAATGAATTTCTGAATACATAAATGAATTTCTGAATACATAAATGAATTTCTGAATACATAAATGATTTTCTGTGCACATAAATGATTTTCTGAGCACATAAATGATTTTCGGGCGAGAGTCGAGCAAGACTACCTAAGTGTCGGGCGGGAGTCGAGCGAGTCGGGCGAGAAAACCTAAATGTCGGGCGGGGTCAAGCGAGTCGGGCGGGAGTCGAGCGAGTCGGGCGGGAGTCGAGCGAGACTACCTAAGTGTCGGGCGGGAGTCGAGCGAGTCGAGCGAGAAAACCTAAGTGTCGGACGGGGTCGAGCGAGTCGGGAAAGAATCGAGCGTGTCGAGCGATACTACCTAATTGTCGGGCGAGCGAAAAAATTAAAATCTCTAAATACATATTTCATCTCTAAATACATATTTCGTCTCTAAATACATTTCATCTCTAAATACATATTTCATCTCTAAATTCAAATCTAAAATCTCTAAAATCTCTAAATTCTCTAAATTCAAATCTAAAATCTCAAAATTCAATTCTAAAACCTCTAAATTCAATTCTCAGCACATAAATAAATTAAATGAAAACATAAAAAAAAATGCTGACGTCAGCCATCAGGGGCTGACGTCAGCAGTTCCCTCACCGGCGCAGCGACGGCGGGCTAAGGGGTCGACGGCCGGGCGCGGCGGAGACGTCGACGGGCGCCGCCAGGAGCGGCGGCGGCGGAGCGGGGGCGACGGCGGCCGGGAGCGGCGGCGGGGAAGACGACCGGGCGCGGCGGAGACGTCGACGGGTGTGGGGACAACGGCCGGGCGCGGGCGGGGTCGACGGGCGGGGTGCGACGGGGTCGACGACGGCGGGGTGCGAGCTTCGACGACGACGGAGGCAGGCGCGACGGAGGCAGGGGCGACGGTGGGGAAGACGATGGCCGGAGTGTGAAGTGGAGGAGTTGAGGAAGAAGGGGTGGATCCGTGGGATTTATATCACCCCCCTTTAGTCCCGGGTTGTAATCAGACCTGGCAGTAAATTAATTCAGAAAAATCTCAAACTTGGTGGGTCAATCTCACATGACATATTCAAGCTTCATAAAAATTTTGAGACCGATACAACACTGCAAAGTGCATGGACTTCAGAATCGTTAAGACATAAGTGATATAGACATGGTTCGATGAAAGGTTCTATATAGCTTTGTGAAGCACGTGTACTCCATCTATGTCGAAATGGTCTGAAATTTTTTTGGTTGTCATTTACACTCAAAATATTAGCTCACGCAAGATCTTAGATTTTTCTGATGACTAAATGTATTTTAGGTTTTTTCTTCGTGCTAAAGGAACTAGAATATTGTGAATTACACATCAATAGACTCCTAAGGCACAAGAGAACTTGTGGCCAAGTTTGGCACCATTCTGGATCGTTTCAGGGGTGCTCTCAGCTCAACATTTAATTTCAAGGTGACGTCGCACGGAAATTCAATTAAACCGAAAAATAGTAAATTAATTCAGAAAAATCTCAAACTTGGTGACATATTCAAGCTTCATAAAAATTTTGAGACCGATACACAATTGATTTGATCAATAATCATTACATTACGACATTAATCTCAAGCACGTAAGTACGGTGTCTCTTCACGTCCAAGCAATATGCTTGGGTCAACTTCGACAGCGAATGGAGGCATGCCATCAAACTGATCATAATCATCGGATTGATCTGTTTTGTCCTCGACTCCCACGATTACTCTTTTACCTGGAAGAACTATGTGACGCTTTGCCTCTTGTGGTCCTGCTTCTTGGGGATTTTTATTCTTCGGTATGCTAGTCATATCCTTCACATAGAAAACCTGATGCACATCTTTGGCAAGCACGAATGGATCATCTTTGAACCCAATCTTGGTAAGGTCCACTATTGTCATTCCATATTCATCTTTCTTTACGCCATTCAGGTTTACCCATTGGCAAAAAAAAAAGAGGGACCTTCATCGCTCCGTACTCAAGCTCCCATATCTCTTCTATGATACCATAATAGCAGGTCTTGCCATCATCTTTTCTGATGACGTCCATACGGACACCACTATTTTGGTTTGTGCTTTTGCGATCTTGAGCTCTCGTGTAAAAATTGTAACCATTCATATCGTAAGCTTGAAATCTTGTAATTGTGCTACAAGGTCCCCTGGCTAACAAAGCTAGTTGTGGATGAATCGTTGAGTTTCCGATTAGTTGTTCACTCAACCATGAGGGAAATGTTTCCAAGTGACGGCGTGCAATCCAGACTGGGGATTTGGTTGGATTTTGAGAAGCAATAATCTGCTCGTGTTGCATCCTATACGGAGTCACCAGTGATGATTGTTGCAGGACTGTTAGGTGTGCTTTATGGAACAAATCAGTATTATTGCTCAAACTTGATTTCCTTCTGATGGTACCCTTTCCCTGTAGCCTCCCCTCGTGTCGTGATACTGGAAGCCCAATCGAGTCAATTGTGTCGACAAAATCAACACAAAACTCAATGACCTCCTGAGTTCCATATCCCTTAGCAATACTTCCTTCCGGACGGGCACAGTTAAGAACATATTTCTTGAGGATCGACATGAACCTCTCAAAAGGCCACATGTTGTGAAGGTATACTAGACCGAGAATAGTAATTTCTTTCACAAGGTGTACCAGGAGGTGCGTCATAACATCGAGGAAGGAAGGTGGAAATGCCAACTCAAAGCCGACAAGACATTGAACCGCATCATTCTGTAGCTTTCCTAGCTTGGCTGGATCGATTGCCTTCTGTGAAATTGCATTGAGAAATGCACAAAGCTTTATGACCAGTAATCGTACATTCTCTGATAGAACACCCCTCAACGCAACTGGAAGCAACTGTGTCATCAACATGTGACAGTCGTGGGCCTTTAGATTTGTGAACTTCTTCTCTTTCATATTTATGATCCCCTTTAAATTCGACGAGTAGTCATACGGAACCTTAATACTGTTCAGGCAATCAAACACGGTTTCCTTCTCTTTCTTGGTGAGAGTGTAACTAGCAGGACCATAGTAATCAACATCATCATCATCCTCTTCCGGATCAGTTTCATCATCACCCTCCCGCGGAACTTTGGGAATCTTATGAAATTCTTTCAGGTCCTCTCGTGCTTCATTGGTATCCTTCGGGTTACAGTAACAACCCATGAAGCCTAGCACATTCACGCAAAGATTCTTCGTAAGGTGCATCACGTCAATTGCGTGTCGGACCTCAAGGCTACGCCAATAAGGTAGCTCCCAAAATATAGATTTCTTCTTCCATATTGGTGCACGCCCGTTGGCGTCAGTTGGAACAGGTTCACTACCAGCACCCTTTCCAAAGACTACCCTTAGATCATTTACCATCTCAAATACGGCATCTCCATTAAAATGGGGTGGCTTCGTACGATGGTCAGCCTTCCCTTTCCAATGCATCACTTTCTTCCATAAGGGGTGATTAGTTGGAAGGAAACAACGGTGACCATTATACACGACCTTCTTACAGTTTTTGAGATGAATACCTTGTGTTCTATGTAAACAGTGCGTGCATGCCCGATATCCCTTGTTTGTCTGCCCAGAAAGGTTACTTAGGGTAGGCCAATCGTTGATGGTTATGAACAACAATGCTCGTAGATCGAAGTTCTCTTTCCTATCCTCATCCCACACACGTACGCCCTCTTCCTGCCATAGCAGTAATAGTTCATCGACCAACGGTCTTAGGTACACATCAATGTCGTTGCCGGGTTGTTTTGGACCTTGGATGAGCACCGGCATCATAATGAACTTTCGCTTCATGCACATCCAACCAGGAAGGTTGAACATGCATAGGGTCACAGGCCAAGTGCTATGACCACTGCTAAACTCCCCGAATGGATTGAAACCATCCGTACTTAAACCAAACCTTATGTTCCTTTCCCCGTTCTCAGAAAATGTCTTGAATTCTCTATCAATCTTTCTCCACTGAGACCCATCAGCCGGATGTCTCAGCAGGTTGTCTTGCTTACGTTCCTCGGCGTGCCATCTCATCAACTTAGCATGTGCTTTGTTCCGGAACAAACGCTTCAAACGTGGTATTATAGGAAAATACCACATAACCTTCGTCTTGTCACGGTGCCCCTGGAGATCACCAGCATCTTCATCTCGCCGAATCTTATAACGTAGTGCTTTGCACACAGGACAAGCATCCAAATTCTCGTAATCCTTACCCCGATATAGGATGCAATCATTAGGGCATGCATGGAACTTCTGTACCTCCAACCCAAGAGGGCACACAGTCTGTTTTGCTTCATATGTGGTGCACGGTAATTCATTGTTCTCCGGAAGCTTGTCCTTCACAATTTTAGCATCCCTTCAAATGCCTTATCAGACACACCATGTTTTGCCTTCCATTGCAGCATTTCTAGTGTAGTACCAAGCTTTTTGTGACCTGGCTTGCAATCTGGGTATAACGGTTTTCTGTGATCTTCGATCATACGTTGGAACTTTGCCTTTTCTTTTTCGTTTTCACAGTCCCTTTGTGCATCCTGTAGAACCTGGCCAAGATCATCAGCAGGCCCGTCAGCATGTGCTGGTAACTCTTCTTCGTCAGCATCTTCCATTAAAGTATCTGCAAAAGCTTGACCTGCGGCCCAATCCGGAATACCCTCCTCCTCTTCTTCGTCGTCTTCCATCACAACCCCTCTTTCACCGTGCTTGGTCCAAACCACATAGTTCGGCATGAATCCGTATTTCAACAAGTGGAGGTGAAGTGTGCCCGGGTCATGGTAGTCTTTTTCGTTTCTGCAATCGGAGCATGGACAACACATGAACCCACTCGCATCCTTGTTTTTTTCGCCACTTCGAGAAAACCATGCATGCCGGTAATGTACTCCGCTGACCGTCTGTCGGTGTTGTACATCCATTGCCGGTTCATCTGCATCATATTAAGTGAAAAATATCCATGTTAATTCTAACAACACTAAAGTATAAAAAACAAAAAAAAATCTTAGTACAAATGAATTTCTATGTTAGTACAAATGATAACTACTTATTACTCCCTCCGTTCTTAAATATATGACACCGTTGACTTTTTACTCCAACTTTGACCATCAATATATGTGGAACAAGTTAGTTAACTAAAGTAAAATATGTATCATTATGTCTATTGTCACATGTATTTTAGATTTAACTTGTAAGTTTATCGATTTGGAAAAATATTTGCAGAAAAGACGAATAGTCAAACCAATGAAAAAAGTCAATGGTGTCATATATTTAAGAACGGAGGTAGTACTAAATCTAAAGTATACTAAAAACCTCATCTCTTAGCTCTTAAATCAAAATTTCTATTATCTCCTTCTCTAAACCATAACACGAAATTTAAACACAACAAATGAATGGAGGATGAAGAATAATACCTTAGCAACACCTTGGAGGTGAGAAAACTCCACAAATTGATGACGAAAAATTTGGGCAGCACCTCCCTAGGTTTGAAGCGCCATGGAGCTTAGAGGAGCTTGCTTTTGAGCTCTCAGTGAAAAATGGTCGGGCAGGGGAAGAAGAAGGGAGCGTGCTGTCGATTTTGTATAGGGGAGGCCTTTTGTCCCGGTTGGTAAAACCAACCGGGACAAAAGGTCCCGGTTGGTTTTACCAACCGGGACAAAAGGCCTCTGAAGGTCGGCCCAGCCAACCCTTTAGTGCCGGGTTGGTTTACCACCCGGGACTAAAGGCCGGCCCCAATTATTGCGGTCGTGGATGGCTGGCCTTTAGTCCCGGGTTGGATTACCAACCGGGACTAAAGGGTTGCCTCCCAATGACCCGGTTTTTTTTAGTTTTATATATATTAAGGTCTCCAAAATTTGTGATAAAGACTAATATTAAGGCTTAATCAATACTTTGGAGGTGAGAACCCTAATATTAAGGTTTCCAATAGATTAGCCACTGGCCTAACATCAATACTTAAGGTCTTAACAAAAAATATAAAAAAGTTCGTACATCAATACTTAATTAAGGTCTTACAAACATAAAAAGTTCATACATGAATACTTAAGGTACGGTCTTAACAAAGATAGAGGGTGCATCAATGCATGACACATATTTCACACTTCATTCTTCTTCCTTAGATAGTCCATATAGTTGAAGTCTCCGATCTTGAAGTCGAGAACTTCAGCGAAATATGCCAGAGAATGGATTAGTGCACTCTCTATCGCTTCACAATTACGGTCACATGGACTTCCATAAATTTCAAATAGTGGCGACGAGGCAAACTGATATGGCCTGTAAAATGAAAGATGAGCCTGATACTTCCAATTTCTTGTTTGTATAGCATTTGAATCTGTGTAAGAAAATCCCACAACATCCATCACTTGCTCTAGAATTGCATGAAAGCTCATTGCCGCAAAAGTTTGACCAAACATATCCTACAATTAAGAATAATGTTATTACGACGCATTAAAAATGCTGAATAAGAGTAAATGGTGCTCCATACCATGTCATGTTCATTTAGCCGACAAAGTCTCTCTGCGGTCCTGGTGACACTTTGTCCTTCCTCAAGTGACTTTATTAGAAAATAAGAGTAATCTGGCACAAAATACCCATTAGCGTTTAGTTGTTGTAAGCATGCCTGCACGGCGGTCCTTTCATAAGTCCTCTTAACCAGTGCAGGGGCACCCCACCCAACAATCGATACCATTTGGATGGGTTCTGAAGACAGCGAGGAGTGATTTTGTCCACGAACAGGTATGTCAAACGAGATTTTTAATTGTATGCAATTGTTTGGACCGACAATGGCGCATTGTGTAACAGGAGGGGTACCACCTAAATTTTCAACAACATGTGCGAGCCACTGCAAATGATTGAGAACCTGCGTTGTATGAAAATAATATTATTATCCGTGTATAGTATGTAAACATGAAATTTATACAACGAAAGAATATTACTATGTTGGGACGAGGTCCCTGGCTTCGATCACCAGTAGGTAACTCAATCACACCATGGGTGAAGCGTATGCCTGGACGACGAGCCAAAGGTGGCCGGTCATCAAAACTGATTCCACGACCGTCGCCATGACTTGCCATAGTTATTCTAGACTACTCTGTAATATATATAAAATAATGCTTAAATAAGAGAATACTTAAATTTATTCTATATAAAAACAACATATATAAGACCTATTTTCTCATTTTCTAATAACTAAACAGATAAGTGCAAGAGCTCGTTCAGGTGCAGTATATGGAAAAAAGAAAAAAAAAGAGAATGCCAAAATGTATTCTAAATAAAAACAAGAAATACTTTAAAATGAATTAAATAGGTAGGTAGTATATTTTTGTTTGGTAATGACCATTTTTTTAATAAACTAACTTCTCATAAATTAAGCTAAATGTAAAATTAAATGCATCTCTCATCTAAAAGTTAAAATCAATTATCTCTATAGCAAAAACTATAAAATCAGAGGATAAATCCCTATGTGAAACTATGCTTAAAAAATATGTGAAACTAAATACAATGTTAGCTAAATCTAAAACATTTCTTAGCTCCTCCTACCACTAAAAATCTAAATCCATATTTTCTCCATTTCTAACCATAAAAACGAAATTTAATCATAACAAATGAAGGAAGGATGAAGAATCAAACCTTAGCAACAGTTTGGAGGAGAGAAATCTTCACAAATGGATGACGAAAAAATTGGCTAGGAGAAGAACTAGCTAGCTCTCTTCACAAACTATCTCTTAAGTCTCGGGTGAATGTGAGCTCGGGCAGAGGAAGAAGGGAGGCAGGGATTTATAGGCGCACCCTTTAGTCCCGGGTGGTATTACCACCCTGGACTAAAGATGAGACTTTAGTCTCGGGTGGTAATACCACCCGGGACTAAAGTCTAGCGCCAATAATTGCGGCACGGAGCCGTTGGACGCCAGACCTTTAGTCCCGGGTGGTATTACCACCCGAGACTAAAGGGGGGCGTCGCAAACAGCCTTTCGAGGCCACATCGCCCCAAAAGCATTTGTCCCGGTTCCAAAGTTGAACCGGGACAAATGCTTGGGAACAAAGGTCGTTTTTCGACCAGTGACCTCATGTCATGTCAAAGCCACCGAGCCATGTGCTTACTTCTATATATGAGACTTCTCATTGGTAGGCATCATGCAACGGTTTAGCACCCAAAGCTATATAAATAAAGCACAAAAGACATGGGAGCACATTTTCCAAGCAATTTACATTTCATTTTCAGATTTGCATTTGGTACATGAAATGTCTTTGCGACAAAAAGGAACTTATGCCCCTGCACAAGATAAAGCAAGCGGGCTAAACATTCATGATGGCAAAAGAGCCTTTGGCCCCCATATGATCAAAATAAGCTATCCAACCACAAATTAAGCATAGCCAAGCCACAAAAGCATGTCAAGATCATATAAAGGCATTTACTCACAAGAAAGCATACATATGACATTTTAAAAAAAACATAGTTTGCAACCATGGGAATAAACCAAGATCGTCAAGAGCTAAGCCAAACTAACCATAGCATACCAAACTAGCTCACAAGATCATATATAGCACATCATGGTGAACAATGTATATGAGAGAAGCTTTTCCAACCACAATGCATATGATACAAATGCATGCAAACTAAGATACAAAGATGCCTATACATCATGTTACAAAATGCAATGCAAATGCAAACATGCACAAAGGAAAGCTATACATATGCCACAAAGGATCTCCCACACCCAACTCAAGAAATCAAACACACACCAAGTTCCCCCCGCAAACGAGTGAAAGTTGCATGATCTAGGGGCTTGGTGAAAATATCGGCTAGTTGGTCATGTGTGGGTACATGGATCAAAGCGATTTTCCCTTTCTCAACATTGTCTCTCAGGAAATGATACCTCACTTCTATGTGCTTGGTTTTGGAATGGAGCACTAGGTTCTTTGCAACACTTATGGCACTGGTGCTGTCACATTGAAGTGGGACATGGGTATACTCCTCACCAAAGTCGCTCATGGTGTATGTGATCCAAAGGAGCTGAGAGCAACAACTAGCAGCGGCTACATACTCTGCCTCGGTAGTGGATTGAGCAACACTCGACTGCTTGCGGGAAGACCAAGAAACCAAAGAAGAACCCAAGAACTGGCCAGTCCCAGAAGTGGACTTCCTATCCAACCGACACCCGGCAAAATCCGCGTCCGAAAATCCATGAAGAGCCAAAGAGGAAGACGCGGAGTACCAAAGGCCGAAATCGGGAGTGTGTCGCAAATACCTGAATATGCGATTGACTGCTTGCCGATGCGAAGTCCTTGGAGACGCTTGAAAACAAGCGCACAGACATACCAAGAACTGGATGTCCGGCCTCGTCGCTATCAAGTACAGGAGTGACCCGATCATGCTTCGGTACTCCTTCTGGTCCACGTGCTCACCTTCCTCGTCCGCATCAAGAGCTGTAGTCGTACTCATAGGCGTCGCCATGGCCTTGGAGTCCTCCATCTTGAACTTCCTCACAATGTCTTTGGTGTACTTCTCTTGGTGCACAAATGTTCCTTCCTTCGATTGCTTGATCTAGAGGCCGAGGAAGAACTGCAACTCACCCATCATGCTCATCTCAAATTCCCTGCTCATGTCTTCTGCAAACCTTGCAACCAAAGAGTGAGACGAGCCACCAAAGATAATATCATCCACGTATACCTGAACAATCAGAATATCAAAGCCCTACCTGAGGAGAAACAAGGTCTGATCTACCTTCCCCATCTCAAAGCCCTTAGCAAACAGAAACCCGCTCAACCTTCCATACCAAGCCCTAGGCGCCTGCTTCAACCCATAGAGCGCCTTTCTCAACTTGTACACCCGGTGGGGGTACTTTTCACTCTCAAACCCTGGTGGTTGCTTAACAAACACCTCTTCCTCCAACACACTATTCAGGAAGGCACTCTTCACATCCATTTGGTACAATTTGAACCCTTTAGCCACGGAGAAGGCTAGAAGGATCCTAATTGCCTCCAAACAGGCTACGGGAGCAAAGGTCTCCTCGTAGTCGATCCCCTCTTCTGACTATACCCTTGCACCACCAACCTCGACTTGTTTCTCACCACTTCTCCATTCTCACCCTCTTTATTTTTCCACACCCATTTTGTCCCGATCGGCTTACAACCCAGTGGAGGATCTACCAACTCCCAAACTTGGTTCCTCTCAAAGTTCTCCAACTCCTCATGCATTGTGTTGACCCAATTGGAATCAGATAAGGCGTGTCCAATGTCTTTGGGCTCAAAAGTAGCAACGAAAGCAGCATGAGCAAAGTGAGAATTGTTTCGAACCCTCGACCGAGTAGTGCGTTCGTTGATGTCCCCGATGATCCTTGAAGCTGGGTGATCCACTTGAACTCGCCGGGGAGGTTCGCGCCTTGAAGCTACCTCCCCCTCAACAGTAGCTTCTCCTTGATCTTGGATTGTCGTCGTGGGTGTAGGAGAGGGCCCGTTCTCGATCGTAGTCGAAGTAGTGGGTACATGCTCAGCCGTGGGCGCCACACCGCCATCTTCATCATCTCCATGTTCATGCTCCTCCTCCTGGAATATCTCCTCACCAAGCTCATCATCACCTGCACAATCAAAGACAAGAGGACTACGTGGCTGTGTCTCGTCGAAGGTAACCTCGCAAGTCTCCACGATTTGGTTAGTTTCCAAATTGAGCACCCGAAATGCTCTAGAATGATTAGCATAACCAAAGAAAATACCATCAACAGACCTAGCCTCAAACTTATCCAAATTCTTGCCTTTCTTCAGAATAAAGCACTTGCATCAAAACACATGGAAATGACTCACCTTGGGAGTGCGATCGTGCATCATCTCATAGCATGTCTTCTTCTTGAATGCTCGAAGGAAAATCCTGTTCGAGACATAGCATGCGGTATTGACCGCCTCAGCCCAGAACCTCCTCGGTGTCCTATGCTCATTGAGCATCGTCCGAGCCATCTCACACAGGGTTCTGTTCTTCCTTTCCACCACGCCATTCTGGGGGGTGTATACAGACTCGAAAACTGATGTTCAAGACCCAAGTCATGGCAGAAGATTTCGAAACGAGTTTTTAAATGTCGAGCCATTGTCACTGCGGATCGCTCGTATGGCATCTCCGTGCCTCTTGTTCTTCAACCTCAAGACAAGATCTCGAACAAAACCAAACGTCTCCCCCTTTTCTTCCAAAAAGAAGACCCATGCATACCGAGAGTAGTCGTCCACCACAACAAGGACATACCACTTCCCACACACAGATCGCACACGAGCTGGGCCAACAAGGTCCATATGGAGCAGCTCGCATGGACGCTCCGTCATAACATCGGTGAGGGGCGGATGGGAAGAGGCTACCATCTTGGCATGCCTACACGGTGCACAAACCAACTCTTTCTCAAACCTCAACTGTGGCAATCCTCGGACCAAATTGAGTTTACTTAAGCGAGACAAAAGGTCAAAGCTCAAGTGACCCAACTTCCTATGCCACTTCCACAACTCACTCGAAGAGCCAGCCAAAAAGCAACGAGCCACACCCGAAGACTGAGAGAAATCCGCTCGAAAGACTTGACCCTCGGGAACAACCATGCAAACTAGGTCCCCTCGAGAATCCAAAATCCGAGAACCACCAGGCCGAAACAACACCTCAAAACACTCATCCAAAAGTTGGGAAACAGAAAGCAAATTGAATCCGAGCGATTGAACAAGAGCAACTCGCCTGAGAGTGACTTTGTCACTTATCTTTATCTCACCTTCTGAAAGCACACGCCCTCGCCCATTGTCCCCAAAGGTGATGTATGTCTTGGACACCACCAGGACAATACTTGAGAACCACCCCTTGCCTCCGGTCATATGCCTCGAGCAACCGTAGTCAATCAACCAAACGTTCCTCAAGTCCTCCACCTGAAATTCAAAAGCGAGCACCTGAGCGAACAAACGACTCAGCACTGGGGTTAGTACCAGAAGAGTAAAACCAGTGCCGAGCCATTTGCTCCAAAGTGGGGTTAGCACAATCCAAAGCATCTCGCCTACCAAAGCTACCACCACGAGAACCACCACGAGTACCAAACCTCGGACGCATCCTACCATCACCATCTGAACTGAAACCACCACGGGGAAACCACTCCCGTCTCGCTGGAGTAGCACGAAAGCCACGAAAGGAAGACCGTGGACCATTGCTCCTCTCCATCTCAAAGCTACGACTCCTCCCACCATCGTATTGAGCACAAGGCGGAGAACGTCTAGCAAACTGAACACCACCAGACTCACCATGCCATCCACCTATACCACGACCAAAGGAACTGAACCGAGCATCGCCACGACCTCGAAAACCAAACTGGCCAGTGCCCAGACCTCCACCGGTCTGACCGGTCCCCCTGACAGGTCTAACCGGTGCTACACTGCTAGTAGCACCACCTGCCATCTTTCGATCTCCCCAAGCCGGAACTGTCCTCACAATCGCCTTGGCCCTGGGCATTTGCATACGAGGCTCAGGTACACCATTAGAAGGGTAGTACCTGTCCTTGTTAGCCCACTCCTTAGCCAACCTCTCCTCACGCTTCCTCTTGAAGCAAAACTCATCCTTTTGACCATCTCTACCACAATACCCACAATGGAACTTTATGGGTTTTGGCTTAGGCTTGGGTTGGGGCTGCTCACTCGGCTTCTCCCCTTTCTTCTCTCCAACCTCTTCTCCCTTTGGGCTCACAAATCTAACCGGTTTTTGGAAATCATTTGTTGGGTGAGGGAATATGGGTGGATCTGGAGTTGTGTCAAGTTTGTTTCTGAGGTAGTTAGGCTTGGGCTCAAACTTGTTCTTGTGTATGGTTTGTGGTGGGATAGGGATCTCTCCAACTTTCTCATCTCCCTCACCACTGCTCTCTCCAAGTTTGTCAGCCCCAAGTGCCTGACCATCATAGCGTTTGAAAGCCGCTATCATGATACCAAGCAGAGGCTCCTGACCCGACAACCAACTCATACACTTCCTCCGCTCATCATTTTCATCCTCCAAGCGATCAACATAATGTGCAAGTTCCAGATTCTTCACAACATGCAATTCACAAGTAGAGCAAGAAGTGGGAACAGGTGCTTTCAACTGAGCCTCAAGAGAAACAATGTAAGCATGCATCTCATCAATCTTTCCATGCAAAACAGGGCAAGAAGTGCAAGCACCTAGCAAAGCAGGTCTAGACTTAAGCTCAGCCACTTCAACCCTAAGCACATCTAGTTCCTCACACTTGGAGGCATGCTTTTCCTTAAGAGCAGTAAGGTCAGCTAGGAAAACAGAGCAATCACCACAATCAACCTCATCAGAAACAACAGGTGAAGCCTTAAGCGAATCAATCTCAAGCTTAGCATCAAGGTTCTGTGTTTCTAGTTCAGCTACTCGGTTCCTAGCATCTTCTAGTGAGGCCCTAAGCTCTTTCCTCATCTTCTTTGCCTCTCTAAGCATGTCATCACGATTATCAAGCAACTTGCCCAGCCGTTCATTCTCCTCACGCAAGAAGGGAAGCTCGTCACGTACCTCATCCTCGGAGTCGGAATCCGAGTCGCTCTCGTGACTCTTCTTGCTACCGGAGCTGCGTGCCATGCCGCAGAAGCCATCTCTCGCGAAGCAGCTCAGCCCGCTCAAGTTTTTGGATGACTTCTTGCTCTTGCGCCGATCACCTTCATCTTCGCTGCTACTGGAGCTCGAGGAGGAGTAGGTGGAGCTGGAGTCGACGTCGCTTGCTTCGACCATCGCTCGGGCCTTCTTGCCATGGCCACCCTTCTTCCTCGATCGCTCGTCCTTGTTCCAGTGCTTGTGCTTGTGATCGCGCCTCGATCGGTGCTTGTTCTCCGTCCTTGACCGGTGCTTGTAGCCATCCTTGTTCTCCACCTTCTCCAGACAGTCGGTGATGAAGTGTCCTAGCTTGTCGCACTGGAAGCATGTCCGTGTGGTCCTCCTTGTGTTCACCCGGTTCTCGTGCAACCTCTCGAACCGCCTGGTTAGCAACGCCAGCTTGTCCTCTCCAAGCACGTCGAACTCCTCATCTGGCAAAGACATCAAGGAAGACAAAGAGAACATCTTGGAGGATGGGTTAGCGTTAGACTTAGCACGTGAGCCACCGACGAGAGCAAGACTACGGGAATTAGTCGGGCTCTCAAGACGGGCTGTCAAACCACGATCGACCTCAGCTGACTTGAGCTTAGAGAACAGCTCGTTCACCGTCAGAGTGTCATACTTCTCCGACTCAAGAATGGCCTCGACCTTTCCGTCCCACACAGTACGATCCAGCATGTGCAAGAGCTTCATGGCTCTATCATGGTCATCGTACGGGAGCATGGCCACATTGGCCCTCATGTTGTTCACAACCACCGTGAACCGCTGGAACAAGGCATCAATTAATTCACCGGGGAGATGAGTGAAGTTCTCGTACTCTCTCCGGTAGGTCGCATACATCCGTGCCTGAACCTGAGCATTTCCAGCGTGAGCATCCTTCAATTGCTCCCAAATCCTACAAGCTAGGTCCTCTGTCTGAACCCGATCGAATTCGGATTGACACAGAGCACGAAACAAGTAGTCAACCGCCTTGTTGTTGGCGTCGTGCATGTCCCTCGATCCAGGAGCTAGGAAGTTAATCGGATGAACATAAGCTGTGTTCACCGTAACGTCCCAAAGGATCTGACCTTTTCCGCGGAGGAACGCTGCCATCCGCTTCTGCCACATCTGGTAGTTCTTCCCATCGAAGTGCGGAGGACCCGAACACCGTTCCTGGTACACCATCTTTGGATCTTAGACTGGTTAGAGTCAACAAAGACCCGAACCGGCTCTGATACGACTTGAAGGACCGAACTGGCGACCAGAGAGGGGGGGAGTGAATGGGAGCCAATAAAAATTCTTCTCGAAGGAGATGGCTACTCCAACAAGATGAAGACGGGTAACCCAAAAACTCGTCTCCGACTCGACTACCCAAGTTGGCCAAGATCACGTAACCACTGGAATGCTACTGACCCTAGGAACCAACAAAACAACATTTCGAACCAAACACTCCAAACGCACAGCGGAAATCTGCACAGCCTGCTGCCTGTGCTACACCGATCAGACCGATGGCCTACGCCGGTCAGACCGGTGGCACCGGTCAGACCGGTGGCACCGGTCAGACCGGTGGACAGTGCCGGTCAGGCCGGTGGCTACAGCAGCTGCACAGAAACGTTCCAGGAAGCCTCAGTGAGTCCTCTAGGCCCTGGAACAAAAACCACCTCCAAACACGAACCCGAAGGGAAGAAGAAACCCTCACAAACCCGAGCAAACCAACTCGAAACCTACCAAGAACTGACGAGCAACACCACGGGCCAAAACCACACGAACCAGGCAGTTCACCCGAGGCAAATCCCACAAGGGCCTTGCATCGGTCAGACCGGTCACATGCACCGGTCAGACCGGTCAAGCCTGGGCAACTCGGGATGAACAGCAACCCGCGGGTCAACTCCTCCAAATCCAAATCTTGATCTCCCGATTCGCTCCACGGATTCGCACAAGACTTTGGGGAAAGTAGGAACACCTCATGGGCACTCCATAGCCAAGATTTGGTCCACCAAAACTTGCTAAATCAAGAGGAATCGAAGAAATCCCACCAAGAACGCCTCTAACCCTAGAGGGGAGAAAAGAACAAAATCGAGCCCCTTTGCTCACGGATTTGGGAGGGGAATCAAAAGGAAAAGAACCACGAGGGCTTCATGCATACACCCCCCACCAAATCCCAAAGAGAAAGGTCTCAAATTCGCCACAAGAAAATCGCCAAGAAAAGGCTTCGAAAATCACCAAAAAGGAAAAATGGGAGAGACACCATCAAGCCTTGAGGAACCACGCCGAATCATCTATACATACCATGAAGGTTCATACAAGGTCTAGCTTGCCTCCCGATCATCCATCCCTCCCTCAAGATCTCACCTTGAAGCTCTCAAGCTAGTCCTAGAAAATCCTAAGGAAAATAGGAAGAGGAAAATAGAAAAACAAATGAGCTAGGGTTCCAAGAGATGGCTGCCATCCTCTGACCACTTGGGTTATATGGAGGCAACCGAAAGACGAAACTACCCCTAAGGCCTAACACAAGGATACACGCCCCCGAGGGGCACTTTGGGAATCTTTGTCGTCGCACCATCGGACGGATGCCCGGCGACCGCACCTCGCGTAGCCTCGACGCAAGCCATGCGATCCCGACGCGTGTCCTCCGCTTCGAAGTCTCCGGACTGCGTCATCACACACCGGTCAGACCGGTCCGATGCAGCTGCCTTCGGTCTTCGGCCTTGGCTTTGTGGATCAACCAAGGTACCTAGTGGTTTTTTGGTGAACCACTGGAAACCCTGCAAACTTGGTGTGGCCTCCGCCAATCTCCACTCATGACTTGGTCCCCACAAAGTCCCGGCTCGATCTTGGCTTCGAGGATCAACCAAGGAACCGTCCACGACTTCATCTTGCCGTTCTTGCCACCATGCGGCCCGCACTTGACCCCGCTGGCCACTGGGACCCTCGAACCAAGCCTACTTATCTTCTCCACACCTAGAGGCCTCACCGGCAATGACCTTTCGTGCGTGTTCTTCACCTGCACCAACACCAATCAAGCCGCAACCTGCACCTGCAATACTTAGCCAAGAATCAGTCCAACACAACGTTGTCAATCACTCATCACACCAGGAAGCAACCATCCACCGGTCCTCGAACCACACTGGTCCTCAAGGCGGTGGGAGAAGGAACCGGGCGAGAACCGTGTAGGACCGTGGTGAACCGGGCCTGAATCGGTGACTGGGTCGAGAATCGGAGCAGAATCGTAGAAAACCAGAGAACCAGCCAACCAACGTACTTCTGGCCAACCTGCAGGCGCTATCTGTCCCAGCCAGCAGTCCGGTCCCGTGCAACCCCCGCGTGCGCGCTGTGCGTCGTGCGTGATCCCGTGTGGTGGAGCAAGCCACGGGCGGCCACATATGCGCGCTGGGCTTCTCCCACGCCGTGCGTCTGGTGCACGCCCCGCCTGCAGCGTATACTTGCGCTGGTGCATCTGCGCATGGCTGATGGGTATGCATGTGGGTGGGGTCCGCCTGGGTACGGTTCCCGCCGGTGTGTACGCGTTGGCAAGGGTGCTGACATCATGATGAGGTCAGCATCCTATAATATCTTGGGCATTTAATATCTTTTGCATCCGAGCTCCAAAGTAGACAAATAATATATCCATTTTGATCGTCTCAATGAGCCCGTCGCAATGGTGGAGTCCAATTTGGCATTTGATACTGTTTCCAATAGCACCATATACAAGCCTTTGGCTCTCTTGCTCATAAATATATTGTTCAGCACGTATTTCAGTACATCCTGCAACAAAGGCTAGAAACACCAACACTTGTGGAAATTGTAAGTATAAAACCCTATTCTAGTGTTGATGATCACTTTTCATTTATTTTATGCAGGAGTTAACGGCAAGAAAGCAGTACTTAACAGCCGTCAACAAGGGCGCGGGTCCCCAATAGGAGAGGGGAAGCAGGGGCACGCGTCGGACTTGGATCGGCAGCCAGCAGGGGCAGCCCTGACACGTCAGCCCTAGCCAGCGAGAAGCCCGCAAAAAATCACACTTGGCCCACAGTTGGCTCTGCCCACAAGAACCGGCATCCAGAAAACCCACAAAGGCCCATCCACGAGCCGGAACCTCCCTCGGTGGTGCTGGAAGCACCGGCTGATTTGAGAATCAGAGGGGGTGCCCCCCAAACTGGTCGGGAGGCCCATCCCGTTATCCCACAGAGCTCGAGCCCCCAGGAGTGTTTCTTCCCACCCGGCGGCGGCGCTCCGATGAAGAACCCGGGCGTCCCCCGCTGTGAACCGAGACTTCATGAGGGGCGAATCTCAGGAAAGGGCTGCTGTTGGGGATTCGGGAAAGGGCCCCCACCCGCGGGCCTGTGGGCCCCCTTGAATAGGGATACAGGACCGCAGGTCGCACCTTGGTCACGAGCTACAGGAAGAGGAGACCACCAGGCCGGTCTGGAAGCATCCCTGACCGGAAGCCTCAGAAGGCCAGCCCAAGATGGAAGGGACCCAGCAGGACACAACGGAAGACTTTCGAAAGCCCAGGGACCCACGAAAGTATGAATGACACGCGCGCCAAGGAGGGCCCCGCAAACACTGTAGATGCACATGGCATGTCGTCAAATAGTAGAGGAAAGGACTAGGGTGCCCTCAGGGGTGATAGGGTAGAGTCCCATGTCCGTACTGGGGCCGTACCGGGGGCAAAATGGACATTGTACCGGAAGGGGTCCTCGGGGCCTATAAAAGGGGTGCCACCCCCATGTATTCAAGTTAAGTTGCAATACAATTATTCTACTAGTCACTCAGCCCCCTAGTAGCTCTTCTGAGCCTTCTCGTACGACTCAAGAGCCCCACCCTTACTGTTTGGGCTTAGTAACCACCAACAGAAGTAACTAATGATTTTGTTGACATGTAGGGAGTAATTAAATTTTTGTGCCATTATGTTGGAAGCAAAGAGTCCCTTATTTCAAACATTTAATTAGGCACTACCTCATTTTCATAATATGTACCCTTTTATTTGCTCACCATGTGCCATGTGCACCTTTTCTCACTACTCGCCTTTTTTTGCACACCACATCCACATGAAGTAACATCATGAATACCTGTCCTTTTTTTACTGACAGATATATAAGACTGTGGCTTCTACATTCTCAAGTACATTGAATTTCTCAGAACAAGTTGCATGTTCTCGCTGCCTTTTTACCATTCTACTTTCGTTGTACTGGGCTTAACATCCTGTAGGAAGTAACTTTACCACATATGTAATCTCATGGAAGTAACTAATTATGTTTTCATATTTCTTACCAAATAAGTTGCCATCAATTCAGTGTTACACCATGTAACTAGTTATGAAATTTTATTCTGTATCAATATACCACATGTTGATGTTGTCATCTTTATGCAAGCATATTCAACACATACTTTATCAAGGTTTCGATGTCTTACATTACAGTCTACATATTGTCAATAAATACACCAAGCTTTGATGTCTTACGTTCTTGTTTTGTAAATGGGGTGATCTACATTATTTTTTAGTAGTATTTTGTTTGCGATCCTTCCTATCTTCTACATTAGTGTTAGATTCTGACTAAGATATCTCTTGTGTTTTCAAGCATCTGTCAGTTACAGGCTCAGTATCAAGCACGAACTACACGTGTTTGGTTTAGTTACTACAACGAAAACAAACTATGTCCTGTTGCGATTTTTTATCAAACAAAAGTGATGAATTAGGTTATGTTCTTCAAGTAAAGGACTAGAATTTCATCACTACAAATTTGTTGATAATTTTGTTCCCGGCTCAAGACTTTTAGTGTTCAGGACCTTTTGAACTAAAATTCCAAAGTAACTGACACCCTTTTCCTAGCATTCGAGCCAAACAATTGTTGAACTATATAGAAATTCATTACTATTTCATGAGTATTATTCAGCTTTAATGAAATATTCTTTAAAAAATTATGCATATTCCCTAGTATGTTTGTTAGTAGATACTCTACACTTTCTTAACACTTGCTGAAACTGTAACACTTAGTACATTTAGTAGTTTAGCATCTGTTTTTTGATCATCTGACCAATGTTGTTATGTTTTGTTACTAGACAAAGACCAGAAGAGTTGGTATTCAAAATCAGCAGAGAGCTATTGCATCCAATAGAGTATTACTTCCAGCTAGTTATGTGTTCTTTTCGGTCTATAATGAGTTTTTATATTTTCCCATACTATATTTTGTTTGTCATGGCCATTTCTCATAAGCTGCGATTTCTCACCATTGTTTCACTATTCTGGTTTGGCAACAAGCTTAAATTACCTTACGAAGTAACTTTGTCACATATGTAGTCTCATAAGAGGTAACTATATCTATATTTTTATTTCATGTGAAATAACTTAATATATATTCAAGGACACAAGAAGTAACTAGTCTTGAATTTTTATTCCGTAGGATGTAACACTTGTTGATAGAATGTTATGTTTACTTGAAAAAATGGATTATATTCACATGTTCTTTTTGTAGTGACAAGCTTATATAGACTCTTAAAAATAACAATAGCTTAATAACAGTGTTAGCAATAGCTTTGCTTGGCTCAGCCCCTTTACTATTTTGAATTATGAAGTAAGTTGTCACTATTCATCTAACTTGAAGTAACCTACCAAATATGCAATGTTGTAAAAAGTAACAAATTCTATTTTTATATTATAAATAAAGTAACTCATTCAATTTTTTCTTGACTCTTTTATGATATTTTTTATTGTTTAATCCAAGGAAGTATCAATGCATATTTTTTGTGTCGCTTGTGTTCTATCAACAACCAATGTTCTCAATAGGTATATCACAATTATAACTACCCATGTTAGTTAGCTTTAACCATGCTTTACTTTACTTGATGTTCTTATTTTAGTATTCTTTAAAATAAGAAAACTTATGAAATATTCCTGGTAGTAGCACCACTTTGTTATGAGTGGGTGCTCAGTTGCATAAGTCACATTTTTTGAGGTTCACGTAAGTCACTGATAGCTAATCAGATTGTGTACTTTTCTTCTAGTGACTGTGTATAACACATGTTGATGCTGTGAACTTATATTCAACAAATGTTTATAGCTTAACTTACTTTTATATTTATATTATCAATTGACCCAAGATGAATTCTTTTCCCATTAGTTTTTATTCTTTTACGTCTGCCTCATCATATTTAATTGTATAGAAGGATGCAACTCACCATTTCTTGCATGTAACATATATATTCATTTCTTCATTATTATTTAATACGTATCTGTAGCTCCCCTAATATGACCATTCAGGAAGTAACTAGGTGTGCATTGGAATCGCATCACAAGTAACTTGATTTTAGTCTCAATGTTGTAAAAAGTAACTAAGATGTTGTGCTGATTTGAATATCCAGGAAGTAACTAGGCATGCATTTGGATAATATTGGAAGTAACTTGATTTCAATTTGAATGTTGTAGCAAGTAACTAAGGTGCTTATCTGAACATTCATGAAGTAACTAGGCATGCGTTTGAATCATGTCGAAAGTAACTTGATCTCAATTTTGAATGTTGTAGAAAGTAAATAAGGCTTTGATCTGAACAATTAGGAAGTAACTAGGCATATATCTGAATCATATTGGAAGAAACTTGATCTTAGTTTGAATGTTGTAGAAATTAGCTAAGCATTGTTGTAGATTATATATCACTAGCCTTTGCAAATGTCAACATACTTGATCATCTTAAAGGACTAGGGGTGAAAATGGACGAAAACGGACAGAAAATCCCTTAACCATGTCCCGTCCCATATTTCATCGTCGGTAACAGGAGCGGAAATGGTATGACCAGGAGCGGGACGAGAAATGGGATAAACGGGTATATGAAAACGAATAAATATGGACAAAAGTACAATGGAAATGAGCGGGAATCGGACATAAACCGGAATAACATGTCAAACAACACTCCCTGCATTGCACATTTGCATTTGTTCTTGCCAGGAACCCCCAAGCACTAGCCAGAGGACATGAGGACATCACGAATTCCTAGTGATGAGGACATCAGGTGACCAGGCATGGCACTAGCCAGACGCTAACGGGTAGGAGTAGGCTGCACACTGCAAGCAGGCAGCAAAGAAATAATCGAGCTACTGCAAAGTAGTAATTGCAGGCAGCCAGCCGGAGCCTGGAGGACAGGAGAGACGAGAGGGAGACCGTCAAGCCGCAGCCCGAAGCCGGAGGGGTCGATGGCGACGGATGGCTTGCGGTGCAACCGTGTAGGATGGAGTGAGAATCAGTTGGGTGAGAGACCGGAGGGGTCGCTAGTGGCACAGCCACGCAGGGTAGAGCGGGGACCGGGGAGCGGCTGGGCATCTCTGGTGGCCGCGCCTGGGAGAGTGCATGCTACGTGCAGCTGCAGCTGGCAGCCGGTGAAGGGCAGAACTGCAGAAGGGGGCAAAGGGCCAGGGACTTAGGTTAGGGGGTGCTCGATCTGTTGGGCCTGCTCGGTATGTTGGGCTGAATAGGTAAGGTTTGGGTAGTGGGCTTATCCTGGTGGACCGGAAAACGGGATATCCCACACTAAAACGGGATCCCGCAAATACGGGCGGGATACCCCCTCAACCGTATCCCGTACCACTCCCGGCTACTCCCGTCTCGAGTCTCATCCTGTTACCGCACTTTACCCTCCCGTTTTCCGTCCCGTTTTCGTATAGCTCAAAAAAATGGGACAAATGCGATAAAACGGACAGACGGTAACAAGATTTTGTTCGTCCGTTTTGATTCCTATATGAGAACCTGTGTGGTTTGAGGACCGGTGGATGGTCGCTTCCTGGTGTGATGAGTGATTGACAACGTGGTGTGGACTGACTCTTGGCTAAGTAGTGTAAGTGCAGGTTGCGGCTTGACTGGTGTTGGTGCAGGTGAAGAACAAGCGCGAAAGGTCGTTGCCGGTGAGACCTCCAGGTGTGGAGAAGACAAGTAGGCTTGATTCGAGGGACCCGGTGGCCAGCGGAGTCAAGTGCGGGCCGCATGGTGGCAAGAACAGCAAGACGAAGTCGTGGACGGTTTCTTGGTTGAGCATCAAAACCAAGGTCGAGCCGAGACTTCGTGGGAGCCGAGTCATGAGTGGTGATTGGCGGAGGCTACACCGAGTTCGCGGGGTTTCCAGTGGTTCACCAGAAAACCAATGGGTTCCTTGGTTGATCCACAAAGCTAAGGCCGAAGACCGGAGGCAACAACACTGGATCGGTCTGACCGGTGGAGGGCACCGATTTGACCAGTGTGCGACGACGCGTTTCGGAGACTTCGAAGAGGAGGACACGCGTCGGGATCGCAAGGCTTGCGTCGAGGCTAAGCAAGTTTGCGATTGCTGGGCATCTGTCCGATGGTGCTACGACGAAGTTTCCCAAAAGTCCCTTCGGGGGCGTATATCCTAGTTTAATGTAATAGGGGTAGTTTCATCTTTTGGTTGCCTCCATATAACCCAAGTGGTGAGAGGATGGCAGCCATCTCTTGGAACCCTAGCTCATTTTCCTTTGCTATTTTCCCTTCCTATTTTCCTTAGGATTTTCTAGGACTAGCTTGAGAGCTTCATGGTGAGATCTTGAGAGAGGGATGGATGATCGGGAGGTAAGCTAGACCTTGTATGAACCTTCATGGTATGTATAGATGATTCGGCGTGGTTCCTCAAGGCTTGATTGTGTCTCTCCCGTTTTCCCTTTTTGGTGATTTTCGGAGCCTTTTCGTGGCGATTTTCTTGTGGCGGTTTTGAGATCTTTCTCTTTGGGATTTGGTGGGGGTGTATGTATGAACCCTTCGCGGTTCTTTTCCCTTTGATCCCCCTCCCAAATCCGTGAGTAAAGGGGCTCGGTTTTGGGGTTTTCTCCGGTTTAGGGTTAGAGGTGTTCTTGGTGAAAATCCTTCGATTCCTCTTGATTTAGCATGTTTTGGTGGACCAAATCATGGCTATGGAATGCCCATGAGGTACTCCTACTATCCCCAAAGTCTTGTGCGAATCCATGGAGCGAATCGGGAGATCGGGATTTGGATTTGGAGGAGTTGACCCGCGGGTTGCTGTTCATCCCGAGAGCCCAGTCGCGACCGGTCTGACCGGTGCCTTCCACCGGTCAGACCGGTGCCGGCCCTCTGTTGGGTTTTACTCGGGTGAACGTCCTGGTGTGTTTCCCAGTCTCTAGGCTTGCTGCTATTTCAAGTTTGGTCTGTTTTGGAGCTCGAAAGGTCAGTTTCGCAGATTTAGGGTTTCCTAGCTTAGACCGGTCTGACCGGTGTGCTACTCCGGCCTGACCGGTGTAGAAGCTTTCTGTGGAAATCTTCAAGTTCTGCTCGGGTGATCCGGCTCAGGGTCCAGGGTGTCTCGGTGTGTCTCTAGTGGAGTTCAGGTGTTTCGGCAGCTCAATCCGGAAGACCTGGACAGGACCGGTCTGACCGGTGCAGGTGACCGGTCTGACCAGTGTGGTTAGTAGCTACTCGAGTTGCTTGTTCCGCTGCGTTCTCGAGTAGGTTTCGGTGGTTGTTGGTTCCTAGGACCAGTAGCACTCCAGTGGCTGTGTGGTCTTGGCCAACTTGGGTAGTTGAGTCGGAGACGTGTTTTGGATAGCTGTGTTCATCTTGTTGGAGTAGCCATCTCCTTCGAGAAGAATTTTTATCGGCTCCGATTCACTCCCCCCCCCCTCTAGTCGCCAGTTCGGTCCTTCACTATAAAGGACTGCTACTACTTCAGCTAAGTACTCTCATTCTTGACATGATTTTCCCCTTGCATTTGTGCTTCATTTCCAGCTTGCAGATTGAGCCTCCCCTATGGTAATTGTGTGTGCTGCATTGTGCTTCTTGTGTTGCCTGAGCACATACACACTCAGGAGGAAGAAACTCTAGATCACTAGCTCCTTCTTAGTTACTAATTTGCACCTTCTGCTTCCCAGTCAAGCTCTAGTGTTGCTAGATTGAGATCAAACTTGCTTGAATTGTATAAAACAAAGTGTCAGAGGTTTAGTTCTGAGCAGTCCACAGGGGGTCAACCCCGGTGGTTTATTTGTTCGGCGGGGGGAGATCTAGAGCTAAGAACGCGATGGTTATGCAATGGCACACGGAACAAGAGGGACACAGCGAGTTTATACTGGTTCAGGCCTCCGGAGAGTTAAACCCTATGTCCAGTTTTTGGTGTTATATTGCGGATGAAGGTACAGGTGGTCCTCGGAAGGACGCCCTTGCCCGCTTTAAATTGGCTGACGGACAAGGTCCGTGGACATGGAGTCCAGGTCTGTTACAACAAGGAAACCTATCTCTACTCGGTTACAACATTATCCTGTGATCTCCGGACTGTCTGGCTGCGCGGCCGACGTCTTGACGTGCACTCTAAGTCTTGTATCGGATAAAGTCGTTTGGGGGAATCTTCTAGAAGGTCTTCGGGGGCCACAGATCAAGTCTGTTGGGCCCACTGTCAGGTCGGCTTGTATTCTGATGGGCCGGACCCACTTGTCGGGGACGGCTGTGAACCTGGTCGGTGGGGACCCAGGGGTACCCATGTCTCACAAGCCCCCGAGCGATGTGTAAGCGCAGCGAACTCGAGGGGGTCATGACGAAGTCATGGAGCCATCGACAGGTCAAATAGCGTGCACGTCGGTCCAAAATAAAGAAAAAAAGAAGCTAGGTTAGCAGCCGACCTGTTTGTAGTATCCTGAGCGTACCGAGGTCGAGTGCCGACCTATAGGAAGTAGACTTCTAGTATATCGAAGCGACGTAGAAAAAAAATTAGAGGTCGAGCACCGAACTATAAGAAACATGGTTTCTTAATAGGTTGAGGCGGCGAAGAAATTAAGAGGGCATCGAAGACGATCTCGTAGAGTAGTCCCCGAGCATTGAAGCAGGCATCATGGCTTGTTTGATGCTCAAAAAAGAGAAGAAAACTAGGTCATGGTCTTGAACAAACGGAATGTAGAGACACCCGGACCGCCGAGCATAGTTGCAAGGAGTCTGGCAGGGCCACGGAGGTGTGCCGACCTCAAGGAGGCCTCAAGTCAATCAGCGCCCAATCACCCGGAGATGCCTGGCAGGGCCATTAGGCGCACACCCCTCAGGGAGGCCTTCAGTCCTAATGCAAAGTGGGTGTCTAGATCAGGCTGGCAGGGCTAACAGAGCACACCGACCTCAAGGAGGTTGCGCATCAGGGCGCCCAACTAGGTTGGCAGAGCCAAAGATGTACCGAGGTATTGAAAGACCTAGGTATCAAGGCATGCCGACCTCAAGAAGGCCATTTTGGTGCCCATACAACCAGCATGGCTGCTAATCGTCCAGCAGAGCCAGGGTATCGAGGCATTGTCGACCTAGGTAGCAGGCACACCGACCTCGGGGGCCCGACGAAATTATTGACTTGATTGATCCAGACTCCAAGCGCCCAGACGGACTGGCAGAGCAGCGAGGCACGTCTACCTCATGAAGGTCTTGAATCGAACCTACGACCATTCTGCTCAGGAAACAGAAATATAGGCTGATTGGAATAGGTCTATTTACACTGCAGAGCCTAGGGGATGCAACAAGGACGTAGAGCCGCAGAGAGTGCAATATCTCGTCGTCATCCGCAACTGGATTCAAGCTTAGAGCCATCTGACGTAGAGTCAATCTTATCTTCTTAGGTAGACTGTGGAGTCACGGGTCAACAGTGGCCAGAGATTAACTTGCCGGAGTTGGCCTTTGCTATAAATAGCGGTATAAGCCAGGGGGCAAGGCACTGAGCCATTGTAGAGCATACAGCCACAGCGCAGTTGTTGAACCATGCCATGGGCATGCGTTCGTCCACCAGAGTATAGGATGCAAGATTTGTAGAAGCTTGGAGCTAGAAGAATACTTGTGAGGCGAAGAAGACTCCGCCAATCTCTGTGCTCTCTCCCAGCGTTAGGTCTAGGAGAGGTCAGAGATGATGCTGGAGAGGCCTAATGTGATGCTGAAGGTTCTTGGTGAGTAATAGATACTCGTCGATGCCTTGCAGCACACGCTCGGGGGAAGTCTGTGTGTGCATTCCAAAGTCAGGCACAAAGGATGACCTGTTAGGCGCAGCGTCAGGTAGATGATCTCCGGGAGGTCTTCATGGAGGTCCTGAATCTAGAAGAATCCTTCCGAAGTACTCTGCTATAGCAGAGAACATGGCAAAGATTGCACTTGGTAGATCAGGTCTTCAAATATGTTTGTATCTTGTAACTGGTCAAGGACCAGATAGGTCGTAGACATCCCGTGTACCCGTAGAGGCACACATGTAATGTTCACACTCTTCTGTCAAAATAAATGTAGTAGCCAAGTTGAGGAATATGTTCCTCAATGACCTGTTGTGTCAATGTTTGGGGGCTTACCGACCTCAAGGAGGTCAGTTGTACTGTCAGGATGACCTGAGGAGAAATAGTGTTAGGCCGACCTAATCGCAGGGCACTAGGTCACCAATAGATCCGTTGGGCTTAGAGCTGTTGGAGCAAAATACATGTCGAATCAATCGGCGTCAATTAAGCGGATGAAGATCCGTTGGCTCAGAGCCGTTACGCGCGTCAATCTCACAACGGGCAGCAACCGTGGGGCCCATATAAACTCAACCACGGAGGGGTGTTGACCCCATTTGAATCATCTTCTTCCTTCCTCCGCCATAGCGCGCCTTGCCATTGCCGCCAAGAGCCCAAATCCATGGCACCGCAGCTAGAGCCTGAGCCCACCACCATCCTCAATAAACCGCATCCGCCGCCACTGTGAGCAGCGCCGCTCGCCCCTCCATATGGTCGTGAAGATCCTAGTGACTTTTAGATCCAAATCCCTAGGGTTCGAAGAGGAAGAAATGGCGGCGCCCCAGATCCCCGCCCCGGAGACAGTCTGGGTGCCGTTGGAGATGACGGAGGAGCGGATCCAAGTTCTGGTTGACCGCGGGCTGCTAATGAGGACATTCCTAACATCCACCCATCTTCAAATGAAACTCCACTTGATATAGCTAGTCCAATTACAAGGAGTAGAGCTAAACAATTGGAGAAGGAAATTCATTCTCAGGTGAACGCTAACCTTATGTTTAATAATCAATTTATGTTGAATGAGCCTATGCTTTTGAGTTCTTGTTTCAATGTCCTTAGGAATGATGGAGTGTATGAACCAGCATGGGATGAAGATGGATTCAAGCCTATGGACATCTAAACCAAGAAGCCTATGGTGTGCATGAATAAAATGGTGGTTCATCACCTTAGCATGGGAATGCAACCAGAAGCATGGTATGAATTCCAAGCATCACTGCGGACAGAATACAAAGAGTTAGATGGTGTTCTATAGGTGGATGGAAGCGTCTTTAAGTCTATTTTCCATCCCATCCAACGGCTCATTATTTGGATTTCCAATAAGGAGTTATGCTCATTTTAGTAACTGCTGCCAGAAGCTGAAAAGACGCGTGAACCAGCCACGAAATCCACCCGTGCATGCGCATACTGCCATTTGCTCAAAGCTGAACGCCCCTATCTCTGTATATATCTTGTACTAGACAATGAAAGGATAGATCTTGTTTTGTTGAATTCAGAATACACAAACTTGTGGAGTTTTGGTTATGCTTGAGTCTTGAGAGGCTTACAACACTTGTTCTTTGAATTCCTGAGGGAGTTGTAGAACGCCGAACTGCGGTTCACCTAGTTCGTGCCTTCACGTCTATAGGGCGTGCTTGCGTGGGCTGTTTTGTCGGTACATGGAAGGGTGATTGTCTTGGTAGTTCGTCGCGTGGACAGCCTCGCGGTGCATTGCCTCTTCACCAGGTCACACAGCGACAATTT
The DNA here is from genome assembly GCA_036936925.1 of Cenchrus fungigraminus. Taxonomy (NCBI): domain Eukaryota; kingdom Viridiplantae; phylum Streptophyta; class Magnoliopsida; order Poales; family Poaceae; genus Cenchrus; species Cenchrus fungigraminus. The sequence continues at coordinate 55,522,014 of CM072778.1, forward strand.
AACAAGTTCGCAGATCCTATGAGAAGATCGGGCCACAACAACTTGCTACACGTGTTGCATAGACGTGTGCACATCATTTGGTATCAGAGCCTTCGTTTCCTCAATAGGATTGTTCTTGTTTTTGGTAGGATAGATTTTATATACCTACTGTCCACTACTAGCCGAAAAGAAAAAAAACCTACAGCCCAAATTCATATGTGCTACTGATTTTGTAGTTTGCTTTACTGAGTTTTAATCCTTTAAGATTTGTTTAGTTGTTGAATTCTTTTTCCCCATCATTGTTCTAGCTGTTATCATTGTTCCATCCCATCCTTGATCTGATCGTCATTGCTTGCTGCATATATATAAATAAAAAAATACCCACCCATCCCACCCTTGTTTTTTACCTGCCACATATTCCCCGCTCGAGTTTCTTGTTTTTGTGCTGCGCCATCCATCTTAATTGATCCTTGTGGGCCCCTTTAGTTGAAAGTTGTGTTGCGTTTGTCACAAATGTTAAAAGAAAAAAGTATATGATTTATATGGGTCACAAGAAGGACTGAAACCAGCGAGTTCTTGTTAAAAAAAGGAAAGAAAAGAAATAAAAGAGTATTGTGTTCAGCACACCAAAAAGGGGTTTGGGCAGCAACAAGTTCTGTTTGATGCAATTGGTGTTCATCTATTTCCCTTCCTACATCTTGTTCCTGATGAGGACACCACCTACACCATGAGTACATCTACACCCGCGACACCGAGTACATCTACACCGACACCGAGTACATCTACATCAGCGACACCTTCTCCAAAATAGGCGCCATCATCTCCTCAGGCGCCACCTTCTAGCCAATTACTAGGGCCCATGCAAGAGAGTTGAACTTCGTCATGATGCTGAAGAATGAAGGCCCAGAAGACAGAAGACTGGCCCAACAGGGGCCTTGTGTGTGGATGCCTAAGGCTGGCCCAACAGAGGGCGCCTAGGGTTGCACCCCCACACCGTCGACGCTAGGGGCGGCGCCCCTTGCTGGCCGTGCCCCCTAGGGGTTGCGCCCCCTTTTCCCTTTATTAGTCAGAGTCTTGTTTCATTTAGAACTTGAGTTTTGTTTTGCATCTAGCTTTAGCTACACCAGACCACACACAAATACGTGCTGATCTCTGTGATTCAGAACTCCACCTTCGTTTGATATTAAGATTGCTCGCCTCGAATTCTTTTTCGTTCGTCGATTGCGCACAGGAATTGATCTTCGTGATCAGGCTAACTTGGCACCGACAAGGTCGGTGTCGTACGAACATCCCTGGGCCCACTACTTAGGTGGGTACCAGGACCGACTACTCTGTGGGCCCCTGAGACTACTCGACTTGGGCTGCACGACACAAGATGGCGTGAAGCACAAGCCATACAGAGGGCTAGTACTCGGTTAGGAAGCTAGACATGTTCGAATCCATGTAGAGTACTCCTAGCCGTGTACGACTAGTACTCTCCCTCCCGAACCGACTTGTAACCCTACCTCCCGGACTATATAAGGCGAGGCAGGGACCCCTATCTCTTCATCCGCATCATCTTGTAAACACACCGAATCAATCCAGAGCTACGCAGCATACAGGACGTAGGGTATTACGCACCTCGCGGCCCGAACCTGTCTAAATTGTGTGTCGCGTGTCTCTCCTTCGAGTTCCCGATCTCGGCGAGGCCACAAATGTCTACCTCGGGTACTCCCCTTGGTAGGTTGCCGGGTTAAAACACCGACAGTTGGCGCGCCAGGTAGGGGATCTCACCGAAGATCTCATGGCGAACTCGACGGCTTCTATCGTCATCAAGCCAACCGCCGCCTTCAAGCGCGGCGACACCTTCGTCTTCAGCTCCTGGGTCTGCACCACTGACGGTGCCAGATCGTTCCAGCGCCACCTCACCATGACCCCAGACCCGGAGACCGGAGTCGTGATGCTTCCTGAAGCCATCACGGGTCAACTCGTCGAAAAATTCGACGAATTTTCACTCTACAACCAAGTCGCCGACTTCGAGATTGGATCCACCTCCAACTCGAACTCGACGTCACCCTAGATCGAACCACGCGAGCTGGCTCCTGAGCCATCGTGTGGAGCGGTTCTCCCCCACGAGCACTTCCCGTACGGCCTCCACAATACCACCGCGGCGTACGTGGATGCGATCGTCCCACGTCCGGTCGGCAAGGAGGTCATCCCTGAGTACTCCTCGTACTCTAGCGCCGTCCCCGACTACAACTCGGACTCCTCCTATGAGTTTGACTTCGGAGCGGATCCAATTGAGCCCGAGTCCGAGTCCAACTCCACCGAGGAGCCGTTGTTAGGTCCTGCTGCCGGCTTGTTCATCACGTCAACTCCCGCCGGCAGATTCGTCTACTGGCCGGACTGCAAGCCTGCAGATCTGACAGGCGACAAGTCACGCTGCGTTGCCTACCTGGAGACACTCCCCTTCCAGGAGGGAACACCTCTGGCAACAACTGCAGAGGAGTACTCGCCCACCGAGGTGGCAACCACCGACTCCGAACTCTACACGCCCGACCGCGAAGTATTCGTGGCAACTGCGAAAGCTGGAACCTCGGAGGCCCGACCTGATCGGTACCTCGAGGACATCTCGGATGACGAGGAATCAGCCAACGCACCCACAGACGAGACTACCGAAGCCAAGAATGCCCAGCGCGACCGCAACAGGAAGCGAGCAGATCGACGTCGGCGGCTCCGGGAAGCTCTACCTATCCGAAACCTCAACGAAGCCTTGGACGAGATCGCCAACAGGAGTCACACCACCCCTGAACAATGCCTTATGTCCATCAACAGGATAGGGCAAGCCGTCCAGGGGCACCGTGCAGGCGACCTCATTGCCAAACTTACGGATGATGCCTACTTCATGCAGGTCAACAACAGGATCGCCGGAGCCGGAAATCACAAAGCCACTAGTCGCAGCCGCACTCCAGCAGAAGTCGGACCTAACCGTGTCCGCGGTGACAACCAACCAAACCCCAACTGCTCCAGAGCCTCAGGAGGAGGGCCCTCTCAGGGTGGCGCAAGCAGCGGTGGCGGTGGTGGTGGCGGCAGCAGCGGCAGCTCCTCTCATGGCGCAGGTAGAAGAGGCGGCGGCGGTGGCGATCGCGGAGGCCGAGGCCACGCGAACAGCTGCGTCGGCGGCCACGAACGTGGCGACTACGATACCCGCCACAGAATCGATGAGATACGCCGCGCCAAGAAGACTACCGATGTCAGCGACAATGACGGCTTCCCCGCCTACTCAAAACGACTTCGCGCTCTGCTACTCCCCAAGAAGTTTTAACCTCTCGGGATTACAAAGTACGACGCGAAGCAAGATCCAGTCTAGTGGCTCAGGTGCTACGCGATGGCAATTGAGAACACTGGCGGCAATAACGACACCAAGTGCCTCTACTTCCCCTTCTGTCTGGGCCAGGCTCCACTCAAATGGCTCGAGTCACTCGACAAGAACTCGATCGACGAGTGGGACCAGCTGAAGGCGTAGTTCACCAGCAACTTCGTGGGCGCCATGGGACGCTCGGGTACTCGCATGGACCTGGCAGGGGCAAGGCGATACGCTACGCCAGTACATGCGTCGTTTCTTCGACAAGCGTGCGACCGTAGTCGACGTCACTGACAAAGAAGTCATCGACTTCTTCCAAGACGGTCTCTACCACCGTCGCACCTTCGAAGACTTCGGTCGTCACTGCCCAAGCTCAATCACCAAGCTCAAGGACATGATCACTTCATGGGTCGATGAAGAGGACAAGGCAAACGCCAAGTACGACTCCCTTCGCGGCAAGAGCAAGAACAACAGGGCGGCAACAACAATAATAACAAGGATCAAGGGGGTCGCAACAACAACAATAACAACTACTCGGGTCCCAATCGCAAGCCAGACAACACTATCGCGGCAGTGCAGCGCCCTGCGAAGGACAGCTCCAAGAAAACCTCCGGCGGCTTCAAAGACTTACTCAAAGAGAAGTGCCCCTGGCACCTAAACGGCAATCACACAACCGACCAGTGCTACGAGCTCCGACGAGCACTTAAAGAGGTGCCAGAGCCATCACACCCTCACGACAAAAAGGGCAAGAAAAAGGTCGACGAAGGCAATGGCGACTTCCAAGAACCCGACAAGACGGTGAACGTCCTCTTCGGCAGACTACCCACCAAGCGTGCGCAGAAGCTTACTCTGTGCGAAGTCTTGAGCATTGAACCAGCGGTGCCGACACCTCTCAGGTGGTCGGAGGTACCCATCACCTTCTCCCGCGCGGATCAATGGACAAGCTTCTTCGAACCAGGACGCTTCCCACTCGTCCTGAACCCCGTAGTAGCGGGCTCCAGACTCACCAAGGTACTCATTGATGGTGGGAGCGGACTCAACGTCCTATTCACCAAGACCTTGAAGAAGATGAAGCTCGACATCACCGGCATGCTCACCAAAAGCACGTCGCCCTTCTACGGCATCGTCCTAGGCAACGCGGCTATACCACTTGGCTCAGTGGTCCTGCCAGTTACCTTCGGAACAAGGGAGAACTACCGCACCGAGTGCATCAAGTTCAAGGTCGCAGATTTTGAGACTTCCTACCACGCCATCCTCAGCAGACCAGCTCTCGCCAAGTTCATGGCGGTTCCCCACTACGTGTACTTGGTACTTAAAATGCCAAGCCCTGCCGGAGTACTCGCGCTGCAAGGGGACTTGAAGGTTTCCTACGATTGCGACACTGAAGCCGTGGAACTCGCAGCAACCAACCAAGTACCCAACGCTATGATGGAGATCTACGCTACATCAAAGAAGCTCGCGCCAACTGAACTCGAGATACCTGAGAATACCGACACCTCAAACAAGCCCCAGCCAACAGAGGAAGTACAGGTGAAGGCTATCGACCTCGGGACCGGTGATAGCAGCAAGACTACCATGATCGGCACGGGGCTCGACCCTAAATAGGAAGACGCACTCATCAGCTTCCTCCGGGCTAACCGAGACATCTTTGCGTGGAAGCCAACGGACATGCCAGGTGTGCCCAGGAGGCTGATCGAGCATTCACTCAACGTCGATCCTAAGGCTACCCCCAAGCGACAACATCTCCGCCGTTTTGCCGACGACCGACGGGACGCCATCAAGAAGGAACTCGTGAAACTACTCGCGGCTGGCTTCATCAGAGAAGTCTTCCATCCTGAGTGGCTTGCCAACCCCATCCTCGTCCGCAAGAAGAACACAAACGAGTGGAGGATGTGCATCGACTACACCGACCTCAACAAGCACTGCCCCAAGGACCCTTTTGGGTTGCCGCGGATTGACCAAGTCATCGACTCCACGGCGGGCTGCGACCTGCTCTGTTTTCTTGACTGCTACTCCGGGTACCACCAGATCGCAATCAAGGAAGAAGACCAGGAGAAGACCGCGTTCATCACCCCATTCGGCGCCTACTGCTACACGATGATGTCGTTCGGGTTGAAGAACGCCAGTGCTACCTACCAACGAGCTATCCAGGCCTGCTTCAAGGAGCAGCTCAACAAGAACGTCGAAGCCTACGTGGATGACGTGGTCGTCAAGACCAGAAATTCCGACACGCTTATCACCGACCTTGAAGAGACTTTCGCATCCCTGCGAGAGTACCAGTGGAAGCTCAACCCCAACAAGTGCGTCTTCGGCGTACCCTCGGGGAAATTACTTGGCTTCATCATCAGCCATCGCGGCATCGAAGCCAACCCCGAGAAGATCTCCGCCATCACCAACATGAAAGCTCCAACCTGCATCAAGGATGTCCAGAAGCTGACCGGGTGCATGGCAGCCCTGAATAGATTTATCTCGAAGCTCGGAGAATGGGGATTGCCCTTCTTCAAGCTACTCAAGCACCAAGAGAAGTTCGTGTGGACCGAGGAGGCAGATCAAGCTCTGACGCAGCTTGAAGACTTCCTGTCAAAGCCACCGGTTCTCACAGCTCCTCGCAAAAAGGAGCAACTACTGCTCTACCTCGCCGCGACTACTCACGTGGTCAGTACTACCATCGTTGTCGAGCAGCAGGAAGACGGCCACGCCTACCCAGTCCAGCGGCCTGTCTACTTCATCAGCGAGGTCCTGTCCGAGTCTAAGGCACGGTACCAACCGGTCCAGAAGCTACTCTACGCAGTGCTCATCACCTCGCGGAAGCTCCGACACTACTTCCAGGAGTACTCGATCATTGTCATCACCGACTACCCGCTTGGCGACATACTCCACAACCAAGATGCTACCGAGAGAATCTCCAAGTGGGCGGTCGAGCTTGGCACCCTCAACATCGACTTCAAGTCACGCACCACTATCAAGTCTCAAGCACTAGTCGACTTCATGGCAGAGTGGTGGGAGAATCAGCTACCTACTCCAACAGAGCGACCAGAGCATTGGGTGATGTACTTCGACGGCTCACTCAAGCTCGAGGGCGCAGGTGTAGGGGTACTCCTGATTTCTCCAAAGGGCGAACAACTCAAGTACGTCCTGCAGATCTTCTGGAAGGTCTCAAACAACGAAGCCGAGTACGAGGCGCTGTTACACGGGTTCTGACTCGCAATCTCAGTCGGCATCAAGCGACTACTAGTGCTCATCAACCAGGTCAACGACTCTTGGGATCGCAACAAGGAGAACATGGATGCCTACTACCTAGAAGTCTGCAAGCTCGAGAACAAGTTCTATGGTCTCGAGTTCCACCACGTCGTCTGTGACAACAACGTTGCAGCGGACGTCCTGTCAAAGCTTGGCTCTACTCGCGCTCAAGTACCCGCTGGAGTCTTCGTCAGGAGGTCATGATGATCGACGTGGACTGGAGACAACCCTTCATCGACTACATCCGCGAGCAGAAGGTTCCCTCCGACAAGAACGAGGCCGAACAACTCGTCCGCCGAGCCAAGACCTATGTACTAGTCGGAGACAAGCTTTACAGGCGGGGTGCCACTTCTGGAGTACTCATGAAGTGCATACCCCAGGAAGAAGGCAAGGACATCTTGGAGGAGATCCACAAGGGTGTCTGCGGCAACCACGCGTCTTGTCGCACGTGGTGAGCAAAGCCTTCCGACGAGTGTTCTACTGGCCCACAGCTTTGGCTGACGCTGAAGAACTCGTCAGAAGGTGCCAAGGGTGTCAATTCTTCGCCAAGCAGCAACACGTCCTGGCCTACAAGCTCGTCACCATACCACCGACCTGGCCCTCTGCCTGCTGGGGGCTCGATATGATTGGGCCTCTGCCAACTGCGCCAGGTGGATTCAACAGAGTTCTGGTGGCCATCGACAAGTTCACCAAGTGGATCGAAATCAAGCCGGTTACTTGCCCAAAGGCTGACAGAGTACTCGACTTCTTGGACGAACTCGTGCATCACTACGGGCTACCCCATCGCATCATCACAGACTTGGGTTCCAACTTCAACAACCACCAATTCTGGGAGTACTGCGAGAACAGCAGGATCGACGTTCGATACATCTCAGTCGCTCACCCACGCGCTAACGGCCAGGTGGAACGCGCCAATGGGATGGTACTCGACGCCCTCAAGAAGCGATTGCACGATGCAGCTAACACCAAAGGAGGCAAGTGGATCAAGGAACTACCCAATGCACTCTAGGGGCTTCGTACTCAACCTACCAAGCCAACAGCACAGTCACCCTACTTCCTAGTCTACGGCTCCGAAGCAATTCTACCCGCCGACGTGATGTGGGAATCCACGGCAGTAGAACAATATGACGAAGGCATCTCAGAAGACAGTCGATGGGTTGACATTGACAGCCTCGAAGAAGCCCACTGTGCTACCCTCGTCCAGTCAGCAAGGTACCTAGAGGGTATCCGACGCTACCATGATCGCAACGTCAAGGAACGCTCCTTCAACGTCGGCGATCTAGTCCTCCATCGCATCCAGAACATGGACGGACTACACAAGCTCAGCTCGCCTTGGGAAGGTCCCTTCACAGTCTCCAAGGTGACCGGACCGGGTTCCTATCGTCTTCAGACACTTGAAGGCAACGATATCAGCAACTCGTGGAACGTCGACCAGCTGTGTCGCTTCTACGCGTAGTCGCTCGACTACCCATCTACGAGTCCAGCCTACACGGCTACCCATGGACTCCTCGCTGTAAGCGGCCTTTTGGTATAGGCACTAGTCTATGGACTACTTCTACCCAAGATCCAGCGTTAACGGCTACTAACGGATCCTGGGGCTGCTCATAGCCTAAGGGCTTACGCGGCGGTCTACAGACCAAGTACTTCTCTGATCTAGCTACAACGGCTACTAATGGATCTTCAGCTGCAAACGGTCCAAGGACCCTGGCAATTACTTAGCCGTAGGCGGCCTTCGGGTCCGGGCGACTTCCTATTTGTAACGACCCTGGCCATCCAGGTGTACTTATTCACCAGTAATAAAGTTTGATTCTACTCAACTTGTTTACTGTGCCTCTTAACTAGGCATATCCTACTGGGTACTACTACTCACTACCTCTCCAATGGCTCGGTACTCCGCACACTTCGATGCTAGCGGCGGCAATGAGTACTCATTACAGCACAAAAGTGGATCAACTTCATTCATATTCAAACAAGTTTTTCACTAATTTGTTTGTCTTACATCAACTACCCTGCACAATAAGCTACTTCTACAGGTACATCTACTGAAGGTTCAGCTTGTCCGCGACTTGTTCCGTGATAGGCGCCATCTCCTCCAGCAGGGTCTTGTACTGATCATCCGAGCAGTTCGCCGCAAGACCCCGAGCCACCACATCCACTGGTGCCTTCGGGAAGTACGACTTCATAAAGGTGAGTACCTGATTCGGTATCGACTTCGCCAAATGCTTGACATACGTCGCCAGGCGCCCGAGGGCTTCTTTTAGCCTGTCTACCAGAGGCGTTATCTTGGGCCCGCCCGGATGTGGCACTAGCAGTCTCGCAATGGGAAGCGCGGCTTCTTTAAGCTCTTTCAGTTGCGCCCGCAGCTTCTCGCAGTCTTCATTGAGCTTCTGCAGAGATTTGTAACAGCACACAAGGTCAAGATCGGAGCCTTCACGAAGCTCCATGTGCTTGATACACTCATGGCGCAACTGTGCGTACTCGTACTCAAGTACCTCTCTCTTGTCGGTCTCCCGGTACACGATGTTCTTGAGGTCCGTCTCGGAAGCCTTCAGCTGGTCAACTCTGGCCTCAAGATCTGCAGACAACTCGTCAACAGTGTCAGACTACACACACGACAATGAGTACTCATCGAGTGTCGGTGTTTTAGACCGGCAACCTACCAAGGGGAGTACCCGAGGTAGATGAATGTGGCCTCGCCGAGATCGGTAACTCGAAGGAGAGACACGTGGCACACAATTTAGACAGGTTCGGGCCGCGAGGTGCGTAATACCCTACGTCCTGTATGATGCATAGCTCTGGATTGATTCGGTGTGTTTACAAGATGATGCGCATTGATGAGATAGGGGTCCCTGCCTCGCCTTATATAGTCCGGGAGGCAGGGTTACAAGTCGGTTTGCCAGAGGAGTACTAGTCAGCTGTGGCTAGGAGTACTCTACATGGATCCGGACATGTCTAGCCTCCTAACCGAGTACTAATCCTCCGCTTGCCTTGCGCTCCACGCCAACAGGTGCCATGCAGCTCAAGTCGGGTAGTCCCAGGGGCCTACGGAGTAGTCGGTCCTAGTACCCACCTGAGTAGTGGGCCCAGGGATGTCCGTATGACAAGCCCCCGAGTACTTTGTAGTCGAGCAGGATGTCTTCGAGTAGTCTTGATGGCCTTGGCGAGTAGTCCTTGAGCGTCCCCGAGTTCCACAAGCCGAAAGTCCTCAAGAGTGCTTGAATCATCCCGAGGCTGGAAGGTACTCCAGCTGATCTTTGAGTAGTCTTGAAGTCTTGTCGAGTAGTCCCCAAGCGTACCCGAGTGCTTCTCTCGAAGGTCTTCAATGGTACTCGTGTTGTCTTGATGAAGAAACCACATGGAAAATGCGATTCGGAGAATCGCATTCCATATGGAATGTAGCCCCCGAGCCTTAGGTCGAATCATAGATTCAAGCTGAGGGTCAATCTGAAGTTCTGCCAATCTTATCCCGAAAAATCCGGAGAAAAAATCGAAGGACACGTGGCACGGAGCCCCCAAGCCTTAAGTCGAGTACTCTCTCTCGAATTGAAGGATCATCTTGTCTGTAGAATGTGCCCTGAGTGGGTCTGGGATCTGGTGGTAGCCCACTGAGTCCATCTGACGTAGTCGAGCCCCCGAGACTGAGAGCTTCGAGCACTGGAAGTCGAAGAGTCAGGCAGCTACTGTTGAGTCACCCGTTTGGCGCCTTATCTGCCCGTTTAGAACTGAGCCGCATGGCCGGTTATAAATAACCAGTAAGCCCCTTAGGGTTTTTCACCCTTAGCAACAGCATTCCCACAGATTGGATCTGAGAGACTGCCCTCTCTGCTCCGCCGCTGCCGCCGCCGCCACAAAGTAGATTGGATCTACTTGCGCCCGCCGCCGCAGTCCGCCCCCTCCTCAGCCCCCGAGCGAATGCGAGTGAAGATTCCGGTGACTTGGAGGATGAAGGCGTCTCCAGCAAAGAGCAAGAAGACCGGCGCGTCGAAGAAGAGGAGGTGTGATGAAGCCGGAGATGGCCAGTCGTCGTCGTCCCCGCCCTCGTCCGCTCGCCCAATCCGGCGAAGGAATGGAAGAAGGCAAAGTTGAAGACCGAGGACCTTCTTGCCTTGGTCAATAGTGGATTCCTCCGCGAGAAAGAGATGGATCTATGGCGCACCGCCACTGGGGATCCATACCCAATGGAGAAGAATCCGGACAAGATCCCGATGTTCGCCCGGTTCGTGGAGCGTGGACTTGCGCTGCCGGCCAGCGATTTCTTCAAGGGGCTCCTTATGTACTACGGAATCGAGTACCTCAACCTCAACCCCAATGGTATCTTCAACGTCTCCATCTTTGTACACATCTGTGAAGCCTTTGTGGGGATCAAGCCCCACTAGATCTTGTTTCGGAAATTCTTCCGGTTGAAGCCACAACCGAGCAGTAATGACCCGCGAGTAGTCGGAGGTGCCGGGATTCAGATGCGAGAGGATGCCGCCGACCAGTACCTGCCGTACAAGTTGATAGACTCCAACTAGGACTGGAAGGCAAAGTGGTTCTACATCTGCAACCACCATCCGGAGCTGCCGAAGCCGAGCGGTCATCAACCGAAGCATGCGCCTTGGTGGAACACAGAGCCCACCATGCAGGAAGGTATCGAACTACCCCCGCTGCTGAAGAAGATCAAGGCCCTGCGGGAGGCCGGACTGAGGGCCGAGCACGTCGCCTTCAGTTTTATGAAGAGGAGGGTGCAGCCACTGATGGCGCGAGACACCCTTGGGTACCAGTACACCGGCGACGAGGATACGTCCCGGATGCCTGGCTTCGAAGTCGAGGACGACGTCCTTGTGGAGAGGCTGGGCAAAATCTTCAAGGATATGCCCCCGTACACACCGTGCCCGGTGCCAGAGTACTCTGCGGCACGGCCACCAAACCAGGTCAGTAGTCGTGACATAAGCCCCCGAGTACTGATTTGCTTGACGTAGTCGTACTCATGCTTGCTTGATGTTGTAGGATGATGTGGAGAAGTATATCTCCGTCCCGCCCTCCCCTCCGCGACTTGAAGGACAGGCGTAGGGGAAAGCGGAGCCCAAGGGGAAGGAGCGCCGCGAAGTCAGTGAAGGTAGTGATGCCATCGTCATTGAGGACAGCTCTGATGACGAGGATGAAGAGACGCTGCAGCAGCGGTTCCAACTCCGCTCAAGGTTCAGCCGGGCTGGGATGCCGGATAGCCCAGTCATCGAGAAGCCATCTAGCCTGGAGGCTAGCTTGCCGGCGCTGCCTAGGAAGCCACGCAATGTGGCGCGGAAACACGCCGTGAAGAAACTGAAGCTGTCAGAGGTCACCAGGCCAGAGGTGAGTAGCACGACTAGTGTAGTCGAGTACAGCCAATGAGTAGTCTGGAGCTGACAAGCTTATTTGAACTGTTGCAAGACATCCCCTCCTCGGACCCCGTTGATCAAGGCGACGAGGACGTCTGGGAGACGGTGGGGGCGGGAGCTGAGAGGAGTGTCAGCCCACCCCCAACCACTGAAGAAGCCGTACCAGTAGCGGCACAACAAGAGACCGGCGCCGTAGCTTCGCGGGCGTCGGTCAAAGAAGGACGGGGCCTCTCCCCAGCTGCAGCGGAATAGCAGCCAGAGGAGGCTCGTGCCGAAGCCGGAACTGGCAGCGAGGCTGGCATAGTTGACATCACCAGTATACTTGGTGCTCCGACCGTGACCGTCGTACGATCAACCCTGTAAGTTCGCGAACTCTCGAGGAGGAAGTAGTCGTTAATCTTGCATTGCTGACTGGATACATCATGAAACAGCAAATCCACGGACTTGTCGTGGGATGGTGGGGATGCCAGCACTCCGGCTGATGGAGATGACCGCTCGGTGGAGGTGCGCGAACCCACGCCACCGCCACAAGCTGAAGCCGCGATGGAGTCGACTTTGGAAGAAGCCACCTCGGTCGAAGGTATGTGTCCTATCACCACTGGTAGTCATCACGCGTAGTAGTCGTTGTCGTTGCAATTGACCTCTTGTACTCATCGTGGCAGGAGCACAAGCTGAGGAAGCCGCGATCCCTGAAGCCGTGGCTATGGAGACGGCTACAGTGGAGACAGAACCCACAGAACCGGTTGTTGGGGCAACGGTAGCAGCAGCCCCCGGGCTGGGGACTACGGTAGCCCCCGAGCTGGGTGCGGAAGCGCGGGTCGATCTGCTCCCCGAGGCAAGTACGGAAGTAGTCGTCCGCGAGCCGATCATAGAAGAAGCTGCGCCACTTCGCTCAGCACCCATGCCAGAGGCGGCATCATCAAGCCGTGGGGGTATTGAGCTGCTGGAGGACAACCTTTTTGACCCGGCCGTTGTTGCTTTGAGCATGGAGTCATGGCGCCGCACCGAGCAATGGGTCAAGGTACGTTGCGAGTACCCTGACTAGTCTTTCTTTGTTGAATACTTAGTACTCATGGACTGATTCCGTCTTGCGCAGGATGTGGTGGAGCGGTCCCGACAGAAGTCTGATCTTCTGAAGGGTTATGGTGACACAGTTCTTCGCACCGAAGGCCTGGAGAAGGAGCTAGACAAGTCGAAGAAGCATGTGGCTCTGCTTCAATCCAAGCTGGATGGCGCCTTCGCCCAGTACCATAACGAGGTGCAGGAGATGCAGGTGAAGAGGAACGACTTGATCCGGAAGAACAAGTCGCTACGCCAAAAGAACAAAGGTATGTCTTCCACCGGAGAGCTGAGTACTTATTGTAGCACTTGTGAATAGTCTGACCTTGAATTGAGTTGTCTGCAGAGCTTGAGGCAAGAGTTGACTAGCTGAAGGCGTCGGAGACGGACCTCAAGAACATCGTGTATCGTGAGACCGACAAAAGAGAGGTACTTGAGTACGACTACGCCCAGCTGCACCATGAGTGCATCACGCACATGGAGCTCCGTGAGGCCTCAGATCGTGATCTTGTAAATTGCTATAAATCTCTGCAGAAATTGAATGAAGACTGTGAGAAGCTTCGAGGCTAGCTGAAAGAGCTTGAGGAAGCCGCACTGCCCATCGCAAGGTGGTTGGTGCCGCATCCGGGCGGACCCAAGATAGCTCCACTGGTAGACCGGTTGAAGGAAGCCCCCGGACAGTTGGCGACATATGTCAAGCATCTGGTGAAGTCTATCCCAAACCAGGTGCTGGCGTACATGAAGTCATATTTCCCGAAGGCACCGGTGGATGTGGTAGCCGGCGGTCTTGCGGCTAACTGTAGCGATGATCAATACAAGACCCTTCTCGAGGAGATGGCGCCCATTGCTGAGCAGGTGGCGGAGAAGCTTAATCTCCAGTAGATGTACCTGTAGAGGTAGCTAGAGTAGTAGTTGTAAAGCAAACAAAGTAGTCAGTGACTTGTTTGAATTATCAATGAAAGTTGTCCACGTTTTGTATGTGAAATGAGTACTCGTGGCCGCCACTTGCAGAGAAGTGCGCGGAGTACCAAACCGTGGAGAAGTTGTGAGTAGTAGTGCTCGGTAGAGTCTGCCTGACTGGAAGGCACAGTAAAGAAGTTGAATAGAATCAATCTCTATTACTGATGAAGAAGTACACCTGGATGGCCAGAGCCGTTTACAAGTGTAGTCGCCAGGACCCGTAGGCCGCCTACGGCTGGGTGGTGCTAGGGCCCTTGAGCCGCTTACACCTGAAGATCCGTTAGTAGCCGTATAGGCTGGATCTAGAGTACATGATCTGTTGACCGCCCCTAGAGTCCTCAATGCTCTTAGCAGCCCAAGATCCGTTAGTACCCGTTGACGCTGGATCTTGGAGAAGAGTAGTCGGGAGACTGGTGCTAGGACCGAGAGGCCGCTTACAGCGAAGAGTCCGTGAGTAGTCGTATAGACTGGACTTGTAGATGAGTAGTCGAGCGACTATGCGTAGAAGCGACACAACTGGTCGACGTTCCACGAGTTGCTGATGTCGTCGCCTTCAAGTGTTTGGAGGCGGTAGGAGCCTGGTCCGGTCACCTTGGAGACTGAGAAGGGACCTTCCCATGGCGAGCTAAGCTTGTGTAGTCCGTCCGTGTTCTGGATGCGACGGGGGACTAGGTCGCCGACGTTGAAGGATCGTTCCTTGACGTTGCGATCATGGTAGCGTCGGATACCCTCAAGGTACCTTGCTGATTGGACGAGGGCGGCGCAACAGGCTTCTTCGAGGCTATCAATGTCAACCCGTCTGCTGTCTTCTGAGATGCCTTCGTCGTATTGTTCTACTGCCGGGGATTCCCACATCACATTGGCAGGTAAAATAGCTTCGGAGACGTAGACCAGGAAGTAGGGCGACTGCCCAGTCGGCTTGGTAGGTTGAGTACGAAGCCCCCAGAGTGCATTGGGTAGTTCCTTGATCCACTTGCCTCCTTTGGTGTTAGCTGCGTCGTGCAATCGCTTCTTGAGGGCGTCGAGTACCATCCCGTTAGCGCGCTCGACTTGACCGTTGGCGCGGGGGCGGGCGACTGAGACGTACCGGACGTCAATCCCGCTGTTCTCACAGTACTCCCAGAACTGGTGGTTGTTGAAATTGGAACCCAAGTCTGTGATGATGCGGTGGGGCAGCCCGTAGCGATGCACTAGCTCATCCAAGAAGTCGAGTACCCTGTCGGCCTTTGGGCAGGTGACCGGCTTGACTTCGATCCACTTGGTGAACTTGTCGATGGCCACCAAGACTCTGTTGAATCCTCCTGGCGCAGTTGGCAGAGGCCCAATCATGTCGAGCCCCCAGCAGGCAAAGGGCCAGGTTGGTGGTATAGTAACTAGCTTGTAGGCCGGGACGTGTTGCTGCTTGGCGAAGAATTGACATCCTTGTCACTTTCTGACGAGTTCTTCAGTGTTGGCCAAAGCTGTGGGCCAGTAGAAAGCTCGTCGGAAAGCCTTGCTCACCAGCGTGCGAGAAGACGCGTGGTTGCCGCAGACGCCCTTGTGGATCTCCTCCAAGATGTCCTTGCCTTCATCCCGAGGGATGCACTTCATGAGTACTCCAGAAGTGGCACCCCGCATGTAGAGCTTGTCTCCAACTAGTACGTAGGTCTTGGCTTGACGGACGAGTTGTTCGGCCATGTTCTTGTCGGAAGGAACCTTCTGCTCGCGGATGTAGTCGATGAAGGGTTGTCTCCAGTCCACGTCGATCATCATGACGTCCTGACCGGACTGTGGTGGCACAGGGTCTGTGGTCGTTGGCGCCGGCTCCGGGATGGATGGCGCATGAAGCTCGTGGATGAAGACTCTGACAGGTACTTGCGCGCGAGTAGAACCAAGCTTCGACAGGATGTCCGCTGCAACATTGTTGTCGCGAATGACGTGGTGGAACTCGAGACCGTAGAACTTGTTCTCGAGCTTGCGGACTTCCAGACAGTAGGCGTCCATGTTCTTCTTGTTGCGATCCCAAGACTTGTTGACTTGGTTGATGACCACTGTGGAGTCACCGTAGACTAATAGCCGCTTGATGCCTAATGAGATTGCGAGGCGGAGCCCATGGATTAGGGCTTCGTACTCAGCTTCGTTGTTTGAGACCTTCCAGAAGATCTGCAGGACGTACTTGAGTTGTTCGCCCTTTGGAGAGATCAGGAGTACTCCTGCACCTGTGCCTTCGAGCTTGAGTGAACCGTCGAAGTACATCACCCAGTGTTCTGGCCGCTCGGTTGGAGTTAGTAGCTGATTCTCCCGCCATTCTGCCATGAAGTCGACTAGTGACTGAGACTTGACAGCGGTACGTGGCTTGAAGTCGACGTTAAGGGCACCGAGTTCGACCACCCACTTGGAGATTCTTCCAGTAGCATCCTGATTGCGGAGTATGTCACCGAGTGGGTAGTCGGTGATGACGACAATCGAGTACTCCTGGAAGTAGTGTCGTAGCTTCCGTGAGGTGATGAGTACTGCATAGAGTAGCTTCTGGACCGGTTGGTACCGAGCCTTGGACTCTGACAGAACCTCACTGACGAAGTAGACTGGTCGCTGGACTGGGTAAGCGTGGCCTTCTTCCTGCCGCTCGACGACGACAGCAGTGCTGGCCACATGAGTAGTCGCAGCAAGATAGAGCAGTAGCTGCTCCTTTTTGCGAGGAGCCGTGAGGACCGGTGGCTTTGACAGGAAGTCTTTGAGCTGCGCCAGAGCCTGATCAGCCTCTGCGGTCCATACGAACTTCTCTTGGTGCTTGAGTAGTTTGAAGAAGGGTAGTCCCCGTTCTCCAAGCTTCGAGATAAATCTGTTCAGGGCCGCCATGCACCCGGTCAGCTTCTGGACATCCTTGATGCAGGTTGGAGCTTTCATATTGGTGATGGCGGAGATCTTCTCGGGGTTGGCTTCGATGCCGTGATGGCTAATGATGAAGCCGAGTAGTTTCCCAGATGGTACGCCGAAGACGCACTTGTTGGGGTTAAGCTTCCATTGGTACTCTCGCAGAGATGCGAAAGTCTCTTCAAGATCGGCGATGAGCGTATCGGAGTTTCTGGTCTTGACGACCACATCATCCACATAGGCTTCGACATTCTTGTTGAGCTGCTTCTTGAAGCAGGCCTGGATAGCTCGCTGGTATGTAGCGCCGGCGTTCTTCAACCCAAACGACATTGTCGTATAGCAGTAAGCGCCGAACGGGGTGATGAACGCGGTCTTCTCCTGGTCTTCTTCCTTGATAGCGATCTGGTGGTACCCGGAGTAGCAGTCGAGGAAGCAGAGCAGGTCGCAGCCCGCCGTGGAATCGATGACTTGGTCGATCCGCGGCATCCCGAAGGGGTCCTTGGGGCAATACTTGTTGAGATCGGTGTAGTCGACACACATCCTCGACTCGTTCGTGTTCTTCTTGCGGACGAGGACGCGGTTGGCGAGCCACTCAGGATGGAAGACTTCACGGATGAAGCCTGCCGTGAGTAGTTTGGCGAGTTCCATCTTGATGGCATCCCGTCGGTCGTCGGCGAAACGGCGAAGGTGTTGTCGTTTGGGAGTAGCTTTAGGGTCGACATTGAGTGAGTGCTCGATCAGCCTCCTGGGCACCCCTGGCATGTCCGCTGGCTTCCACGCGAAGATGTCTCGGTTAGCCCGAATGAAGCTGACGAGCGCGTCTTCCTATTTCGGGTCGAGCCCTGCGCCGATCATGGTGGTCTTGCTGCTGTCGCCCGTCCCGAGGTCGATGGCCTTCACCTGCACTTCCTCCGACGGTTGAGGCTTGTTCGCGGTGTCGGTTTCTCGGGTATCTCGAGTTCGGTTGGGGCGAGCTTCTTGGACCCAACGAAGATCTCCATCATTGCATTGGGTACTTGGTTGGTCGCTGCGAGTTCCACTGCTTCGGTGTCGTAGTCGAAAGAGATCTTCAAGTCCCCTTGTAGCGTGAGTACTCCGGCAGGACTTAGCATCTTGAGTACCAAGTAGGTGTAGTGGGGTACCACCATGAACTTGGCGATAGCTGGTCTGCCGAGAATGGCATGGTAGGAGGTTTCGAAGTCCGCAACCTCGAACTTGATGTACTCTGTGCGGTAGTTCTCCCTTGTTTCCCCGAAGGTAACTGGCAGGACCACTGAGCCTAGTGGAATAGCCGCGTTACCGGGAACAATGCCGTAGAAGGGTGACGCACTCTTGGTGAGCATGTCGGTTATGTCGAGCTTCATTTTCTTCAAGGTCTTGGTGAAGAGGACATTGAGTCCGATCCCGCCGTCGATGAGTACCTTGTTGAGTCTGGAGCCCACGACTACAGGTTTTAGGACGAGTGGAAAACGTCCTGGCTCGGAGAAGCTTGTCCATTGGTCCTCGCGGGAGAAGGTAATGGGTACCTCCAACCACCTTAGAGGTGTCGGCACCGCTGGTTCAATGTTCAAGACTTCCCGTCGGGTGGCCTTCTGAGACCGCTTGGTGGGTAGTCCGCCGAATAGGACATTCACCGTCTTGTTAGGTTCCTGGAAGTCGCTGTTTACTTCGTCAACTTTCTTCTTGCCTTTCTTGTCATGAGGAGGCCGTGGGTCGGGAGTATCCTTGAGTGCTCGCCGGAGCTGATAGCACTGCTCGGTGGTGTGATTGCCATCCAGATACCACGGGCACTTCTCTTTGAGCAAGTCTCTAAAGCCGCCTGAGGTCTTTTTCGAGTTGTCCTTCGCAGGGCGCTGTATAGCCGCGACTGTATTGTCTGGCTTGCGCTTGCGGTTGGAGCTCGAGTAGTTGTTGTTGTTGCAACCCCCTTGATCTTTGTTGTTGTTGTTGTTGCCGCCCGTGTTGCTCTTATTCTTGCCGCGAATGGAGTCGTACTTGGTGTTCGCCTTGTCCTCTTCGTCGGCCCATGACGTGATCATGTCTTTGAGCTTGGTGATGGAGCTCGGGCGGCGGCGGCCGAAGTCTTCGAAGGTGCGACGGTGATAGAGCCCGTCTTGGAGGAGGTCGATGACTTCTTTGTCGGTGACGTCGACTACGGTCGCGCGCTTGTCGAAGAAGCGCCGCATGTACTGGCGGAGTGTCTCGCCTTGTTCTTGCTTGACCATTGCGAGGTCCATGCGGGTACCCGAGCGCCCCATGGCGCCCACGAAGTTGTTGGTGAACTGCGCTTTCAGCTGGTCCCACTTGTCGATCGAGTTCATTTCAAGTGACTCGAGCCACGTAAGTGGGGCCTGATCCAGGCAGAAAGGGAAGAAGAGGCACTTTGCGTCGTTGTTGCCACCAGCGTTTTCGATGGCCAAGGCGTAGCACCTGAGCCACTGAACTGGGTCTTGCTTCGCGTCATACTTGGTGATCCCGAGAGGTTTGAATTTCTCAGGAAGGAGCAGATTGCGAAGCCGTGTAGAGTAGGCGGGGAAGCCGTCGCTGTCGCTTGCTTCAGTGGCCTTCTTGCGGCGGATCTCATCGATCCTGTGGCGTGCGTCGTAGCCGCCACGTGCGTTGCCGGTGGCGTGGCTTGTTGCGTGGCCTCGGCCTCCGCGATCGCCACCGCCACCAGCTCTTCTGCCGGCGTCATGGGATGAACTTCCACCGCTGCTGCCACCACCACCGCCACGACTACCTCCGGTGCCACCCTGGCTGATGCCGCCCTGTGAGGGTCCTCCAGCCGAGGCCCTAGAGCGGTTGGGATTTGGCAGGTGTTCACCATGGACACGGTTGCGTCTGCCGTCTGCCGGGCTGCGGCTAGTGGCTTCGTGGTTTCCGGCGGGGGGTACTTGGGTGACCCTGTTGTCGACCCGCATGAAGTAGGCGTCTTCGGCAAGTTTGGCGATGACTTCACCTGCGCGGATCCCCTGGGCCTGTCGTGCTATTGTGGTGATAGACATCAGGCATTGCTCAGGAGTAGTGTGTACCCGGTTGGCAACTTGATCCAGAGCCTCATTAAGGTTCCGGATGGGAAGAGTTTCCCGGAGACGTCTGCGTCGATCATTCCGCTTCCTGTTGCGGTCACGCCGGGTGTTCTTGTCTTCGGGGGTCTCGTTTAGAGGTGCGTTGGCAGACAACTCATCCTCTGAAATGTCGTCAAGGTACCGGTCGGGTCAATTTTCCGAGGTCCCAGCATCTCCGGCCGCCATGAAGACTTCACGGTCGGGAGTGCAGAGACTGGAGTCAGTGGTTGCCACCTCGGTGGGGGTGTGCTCGTCGTTTGGAGCCAGCGGGGTCCCCTCCTGGAAGGGGAGTGAATCGAGGTAGGCGACACAGCGTGAGTTGTCGTCAGCCAGGTCTGCGGGCTTGCGGTCGGGCCAGTAGACGAATTTGCCAGCGGGAGTAGACGTAATGACCAGGCCAGTGGCAGGACCTGACAGCGGTTCCTCAGTCGTGTTGAGCTCGGACTCGGACTCGATTGGGTCCGATCCGAAGTCGAACTCGTAGGAAGAGTCCGAGTAGTAGCCGGTTGCGGTGTTGGAGTCCGAGGAGTACTCGGAGGCGATCTCCATGCCGGCCTGGCGTGCGGCGAGGGCTTCCGCGTGGACCCTGCTGGCGTTGCAGAGACCGTATGGGAAGTGCTCATGGAGGGGGACTGTCTCACACGATGGCTCAGGAGCCGGCTCGCATGAAACGATCCAGGGCGACGTCGAGTTCGAGTTGGAGGCGGATCCAAGCTCGAAGTCGGCGACTTGTTGGCAGAGCGAAAATTCGTCGAATTTTTCAACGAGTTGACCCATGACTGCTTCGGGAAGCGTCACGAGCCCGGTCTCTGGATCCGGAGTCATGGTGAGGTAGCGCTGGAATGATCCAGCGCCGTCAGCGGTGCAGACCCAGGAGCCGAAGACGAAGGTGTCGCCACGATTGAAAGCGGTGGTTGGCTTGATGACGATTGAAGCCGTCGAGTTCGCCATGTGATCTTCGGCGAGCTCCCCTACCTGGCGTGCCAGCTGTCGGTGTTTTAGACCGGCAACCTACCAAGGGGAGTACCCGAGGTAGATGAATGTGGCCTCGCCGAGATCGGTAACTCGAAGGAGAGACACGTGTTACACAATTTAGATAGGTTCGGGCCGCGAGGTGCGTAATACCCTACGTCCTGTATGCTGCGTAGCTCTGGATTGATTAGGTATGTTTACAAGATGATGCGCATTGATGAGATAGGGGTCCCTGCCTCGCCTTATATAGTCCGCGAGGCAGGGTTACAAGTCGGTTTGCCAGAGGAGTACTAGTCGGCTGCGGCTAGGAGTACTCTACATGGATCCGGACATGTCTAGCCTCCTAACCGAGTACTAATCCTCCACTTGCCTTGCGCTCCACGCCAACAGGTGCCGTGCAGCTCAAGTCGGGTAGTCCCAGGGGCCTACGGAGTAGTCGGTCCCAGTACCCACCTGAGTAGTGGGCCCAGGAATGTCCGTACGACATTGAGGGCAGCAGAAGCCATACCTTTGTTCTTCTGGCGCAAGGTCTTGTTCTTCTTGATTAACTCATCCCTCTTCGCCTGCTTCTCTTGCACCTCGTTATGGTACTGGGCGAAGGCGCCGTCAAGTTTGGATTGGAGCAGTGCGGAATGCTTTTTGGATTTGTCCAGCTCTTTCTCCAAAGCTTCAGCGCGGAGGACCGTGTCGCCGTACCCTTTCAAGAGTTCGGTCTTCTGGCGGGATCTCTCCACTAATCCCTGTGCAAGAGTCAAGGTTCAATCAATACTCAGCATTCACCAATGCAAGACAACTCAGGGTACTCGCAGCATACCTTGACCCAGTTCTCCGTGTGACGCCATGACTCCATGCTCACAGACACGAAGGCCGGGTCAATCAGTTCATCATCCAGCAACTCGAGGCCTTCGCGGCTCGAGGTACCAGTCTCTGGCATTAGCGCCGAGCAAGCGGCACCGCGTCTTCTATCATCGCCTCGTGGACGACAACTTCAGTCCCCGCTTCAAGTCGCAGGTCAACCCGTGCTTCCGCGCTTGGCGCGGGGGCTGTCGAAGTCGTTGGCCCGGGAGCTATGGAGGTCGTTGGCTGGCAACCGGCTCCGTAACCGTCGCTTCTCCAGTGGCAGTCTCCATGACTACAGCCTCAGGGATCACCACTCCCTCGGCTTGTATTCCTGTCAAGATTAGCTCAGCAGTCAATGGCGGCTACGACTATTCCCTATCTCTAGGTACTCGCGGCGACAGGATGCATACCTTCCACCAGGGTAGCCTCTTCAAGCCTCGGCTCTGCCGTGGCTCTAGCTTGTGGTGGCAGCGTGGGCTCTCGTACCTCTGCCGAACGGTCTCCACCATCGGCAGGAGTGCTAGTCTCCCCCCATCCCATGACAAGTCCGTGGATTTCCTACATCATGGATTACTCGATCAACAACACGAACTTGATGACAAAATAACTACTCAAAGGGATCATATACTTACAGTGTCGACCGCACCACAGTGACGGTGGGGCTGTTAGTATCCTGGCGATGTCCACAATGCCAGGCTCGCTAGCAGCTCCTGCCTCGACAGGAGGCTCCTCTACTCTCTCCTCAGGCTGCCCAACGGCCACGGCCGCAGCTGGAGGAGGACCCTGTACTTCTTCGACCGACGGCTGTGGCTGGTCCTCCACAATGACGGTTTGTTCCTGTGCCTCTTCCGGCACAACATCATCATTAGTCGGAGGTGGGCTGGCACTCCTCCCAGCCGTCGCCCCCACGGTCTCCCAGACTTCCTCCTCATCCTGCACAGCAGGGTCCGAGGGAGGGATGTCCTGCAGCAGTACAAGTCATACAATTAGCAATAGACTACTCATCGTCAGTACTCGAGTACTCTAGTCACGGTACTCACCTCTTGTCTGGTGCTTTACGACACCTTCAATTTCTTCATGGCACGTTTGCGCGCCACGTTGCGGGGCTTCCTTGGCGGCACTGGCAAGCCTGCCTCAAGGCTAGATTGCCTCTCGACTACTGGCACCTGCGGCATCCCGGCTCGGCTGAACCTAGAGCGGAGCTGGAAGCACTGCTGCAGCGTCTCTTCATCTTCGTCGTCGGAGGTGTCCTCGATGACAACGGCATCATCACCTTCACCGACTTCTCGGCGCTCCTTCGCCCTAGTTTCCGCCTCCTTCTGGACTTGTTTCTCCGGCTATGGGAGGGAGGGCGGGATGGAGATGAACTTCTTCAGATCGTCCTACAAAATCAGGCGAACATAAGCATGACCACACATGCAATTAGTACTCAGAGGCTCTGGCCACGACTACTGACCTCATTTGGCGGCCGTGCCGCGGAGTACTCTGGCACGGGGCATGGCATGTACGAGGGCATGTCTTTGAAGACCCTTCCCAGCCGCTCGATGATCACGTCATCGTCGACTTCTTCACCAGGCATCTGCGACGAATCTTCATTGCCGGTGTACTCATAGCCGAGGTGGTCTCGTGCCATCAGCGGCTGGACTCTTCTCTTCATGAAACTGAAGGCCACATGTTCGGCCCTCAGTCTGGCCTCCCTCAAGGCCTTGATCTTCTCCAGCAACGCTGGTAGCTAGATGCCTTCTTGCATGGTGGGCTCCGAGCTCCACCATGGCGCATGCTTCGGTTGACGACCACTCGGCTTCGGAAGCTCCGGGTGGTGGTTGCTGATGTAAAACCACTTCGATTTCCAATCTTGGTTGGAGTCGATCAGCTTGTATGGCAAGTATTGCCCGGCGGCGTCTTCACGCATCTGCACCCCAGCGCCTCCAACTACTCGGGGGTCGTCGGTGTTCGGCTGTGGCTTCACCCAGAAGAACTTCCGAAACAGGATCTAGTGGGGCTTGATCCCCACGAACGCCTCGCAGAAGTACACGAAGATGGAGATATGGAAGATACCGTTGGGGTTGAGGTTCAGGTACTCGATCCCGTAGTACTAGAGCATTCCCTTGAAGAAGTCGCTCGCTGGCAATGTGAGTCCGCGCTCCACGAACTGCGCGAACATCGGGATCTCATCCGGGTTTTTCTCCATCGGGTACGGATCTGCAGTGGCGGTCCACCACAGATCCATTTCCTTCTCGCGGAGGAATCCGCTGTTAACCAGGGCGAGGAGATCCTCGGTCTTCAGCTTCACTTTCTTCCACTCTTTTGCCGGGTTCGGCGGAGTGGAGGGGGGGCGGCAACGACGATGACTGGCCGGCATCGCGGCTTCATCGCGACTCCTCTTTTTCGACGCGCCAGTCTTGGTACTCTTCGCTGGAGATCCCTTCATCCTTCGCGTCACGAGTGTCTTCACTCGCATTCACTTGGGGGCTGTGGGGGAGGGTGGACTACGGCGGCGGGACGGAAGTAGATCAAATCTACTTCACGGCGGCGGCAGCAGAGGCGCAAGGGGGGCTGTGGATCTAATCTCAGAGGAATGCAAACCGTTGGGAGTGAAAAACCCTAAGGGGTCCACCTACTATTTATAAGCCACTTAGCGGCTCAACTCCGAACGGGCGGATAAGTATCAGGTGGCTGACTCAGCGGAGGTGGCCTGACCCTTCATATTCCAGTACTCGATGCTCTCAATCTCGGGGGCTCGACTACAATCAACGGATTCAGTGGGCTAGAACAGATCAAGACTCCACACAGGACACATTCTACAGTCAAGATGACCCTTCAATTCGAGAGAAAGTACTCGACTCAAGGCTCGGGGGCTCCGTGCCACGTGTCCTTTGGTTTTCTCTCTGGATTTTTCAGGATAAGATTGGCGAAAACTTCAGATTGACCCTCAGCTTGAATCTGCGATTCGACCTAAGGCTCGGGGGCTACATTCCATATGGAATGTGATTCGGTGCGATTCTCCGAATCGCATTTTCCATATGGTTTTTCGTTAAGACATCACGAGTACTATTGAAGACCTTCGAGAGAAGCACTCGGGGACGCTTTGGGACTACTCGAGAAGACTTCAAGACTACTCAAAGATCAGCTGGAGTACCTTCCAGCCTCGGGATGATTCAAGCATTCTTGAGGACTTTCGGCTTGTGGGACTCGGGGACGCTCAAGGACTACTCTCCAAGGCCATCAAGACTACTCGAAGACATCCTACTTGACTGCAAAGTACTCGGGGGCTTGTCGTACGGACATCCCTGGGCCCACTACTCAGGTGGGTACCAGGACCGACTACTCTATGGGCCCCTGGGACTACTCGACTTTGGCTGCACGGCACAAGATGGCGTGAAGCACAAGCCATACAGGGGACTAGTACTCGGTTAGGAAGCTAGACATGTTCGAATCCATGTAGAGTACTCCTAGCCGTGTACGACTAGTACTCTCCCTCCCGAACCGACTTGTAACCCTACCTCCCGGACTATATAAGGCGAGGCAGGGACCCCTATCTCTTCATCCGCATCATCTTGTAAACACACCCAATCAATCCAGAGCTACGCAGCATACAGGACGTAGGGTATTACGCACCTCGCGGCCCGAACCTGTCTAAATTGTGTGTCGTGTGTCTCTCCTTCGAGTTCTCGATCTCGGCGAGGCCACAAACGTCTACCTCGGGTACTCCCCTTGGTAGGTTGCCGGGTTAAAACACCGACAGTCGGTAACCACAGGGAGTTGGTTCAGTGATTGCATTGGCGCTTCAGGCTTGCTCGTCGTAGTCCGATCGTGAGGGTCGTCTCCCGCCGAAATCGGATTTATCTCCACTCACCAGAAGATCGGGCACTCCGCCTCTATCAAGTGGTATCAGCTTTCCAGGTTGATCGGTGAGTTTATCGAGTGTTTTTTTAATTCCTATAGTCCACAAAAACCAAACAAAAATTTGTTTTAGGTTAGATCATTGTCCCAGCAACCCCTTTTAGCCTCGCACTTTCTTTCAATAAGTGTCTTTGTTGAATTTGTGTGCTTGTTCGTTCAATCGTCACTGGTTACTTGTGTTTTCTTGTTTTCCTCTAAACCCTAGCCGCCGCCTTTTTCCTCCGCTGCACGCCTCAACCCACGCACGTTTCACCCCCTCCCTCACGAATAATCCGCCCACCCTCGTGCCTCGGTCTCCAGCGCGAACACTTCTCCCCTCGCATCTCGGACTCCGACTCAGGCACGCCGCGCCCCACCCCTTGATCGTCCCATCGGTTGGCAATAAAAAAAGGAAAGTTATAAAAAAGGGGAAAGATCAGAAAAAAAAGAAAAAAAAGAGAAAGTCCAACCGAGAGAAGAGACGTGTTCGGTTCCGTGGGACTCCTCCCGTGCACCACTCTCCCCTTCGGTTCGTGACTGCTCCCTAGCCGCGAGGGCATCCACGCTGTGCTTTCACACCCTATTTCGTTTTTGCAAGGCTGTACCGAGCCTCCCCCGCCCTTTCATATCCGTATCTCTCTTTCTTGGTACCATATTTTGAGGTTTACCGGAATACCCCTGTACTTTCGGAAAAAGTGTGTGTCGTAACTTGCTATTTGAGATCCTCTGTGTTCATATTATCAGTTTTTGAGGTCTCACAAAAAAAGGAAAAAAAAAAGAAAAACAGCAATTTGTTGCGCCCTCTCCACCTTTGCCACCTTCCTTGCATCTATCCTTTCGGTGTCACTTGTTTCCAGCAACTTTTGTGACATGTTTAGCACCCTTATTCAGCTTTGCATTATTGTTTGATTGTGCTAATCCTTCAATTGAGTGCAGCCTTCCCAGAACTCCACAAAGTTCTCCGACGAGCAGGTTTTGTTACGCCAGGCAATCCCTCGTCCAATCTTTCGCAGGTTCCACCGGTTGGTTGCAGTTCGCCCCTGTGTGCTTGGTAAGAACGGATAAGAATTTGATAACAGCACTAGTTTGAGCGCCTCTGAGAGCTTTCCACCCTATTGTTGTTGTCTATTTTGTTTTTGTGTTTGCGCTAACCATGGCAGACGGTGACGACACGAAGGATGACCAGCTGCAGGAGATGCGGACGCAGATTGAAGGACTTACCATGGACATGAAGACGCTACATGAACGGCTGGATTCGACGGTCACTTCGTCGACCGAGCGGTTTGATCAGATTGACCTTGCACAGACGGCTGCTAAGACCACCCTCGACGTCGTTGTAGCACGACTTGATGCATTGCACACGACGATCACGGAGTTACAGAAAGATTATGGTGGTGATTCGGAGCAGGACGTTGGAGACAGCCGCGGTCGTGCCCGCCGTGTACCACGCCGCCCCGCTGGTAACGATTCATTCTCTAAAATCAAATTTAAAATTCCACCCTTTAATGGCAAATATGATCCTACTACCTATCTTGATTGGGAGTTAGAAGTTGAACAAAAATTTTTATGTCATGATATTGCTGCTAGTTCTCAAGTTAAGGCTGCCATTAGTGAATTTACTGATTTTGCTTTAATTTGGTGGTGTGAGTATAAAAATAAACATCCTACTGCTGTTCCGACCACTTGGGAGCAATTAAAAACTGCTATGCGACATCGCTTTGTGCCTTCATATTATGCTCGTGATTTGCTTAACAAAATGTAGCGATTTCAGCAAGGTTCTCAGTCTGTTGAGGACTACTACCAGGAGTTGCAAAAAGGTATGATTCATTGTGGTATATTGGAGGAACCCAACGCTGCAATGGCACGCTTTCGTGGTGGTTTGAACCGCGAAATTCAGGACATCCTTGATTATAAAGAATATGCTGACATGACCCAATTATTTGAGTTTGCTTGCAAAGCTGAACGCGAAGTGCAGGGACGCCGCTCGAGGACATATTCTAACACTTTTGCAAGTAGAAACTCGTCATCCAGTTCAGCACCTGCTCTCCCTGCGCCATCCACCTACACCGCGTGAGAGGACAGGTAAGCATGCAGGAGCCGCCCCAGCCACAGGCTCCACCCCACCTACAGGCGCAACTCCTCCCACCACAGGCCGTACACGAGATATTCAGTGCCATCGCTGCAGGGGATTTGGCCACGTTTTCGAGACTGCCCGAACAAGCGCACATTGCTCATTCGTGACAATGGTGAGTACTCTTCAGCTAGTGATTCAAAAGAAATTGAACATACTTTGCTTGCCACTGACCATGTAGCTAAGACAGACATACATGTCAATTTGGGCAATGCTGATAGGTACGGGAGTCTTGTTGTGCAGTGTGTTCTTAGTACACAGGTCGCCCCAGCCGAGAAGAATCAGTGGCACACTTTGTTCCATACAAAGGGTGTTGTACAGGAGCGGTCGATTCGCATCATCATCGACAGCGGCAGTTGCCAATTTGGCGAGTACCATGCTGGTAGAGAAGTTGTCATTATCCACTCGTAAGCATCCGAATCCATATTTCGTTCAGTGGCTTAATGATGGTGGGAAGATTAAAATAACTCGGACGGTGCGTGTTCCTTTTTCGATAGGTGCTTACTCTGATTATGTTGATTGTGATGTTGTTTCCTATGGATGCATGCTCTTCGTTACTTGGTAGACCTTGGCAATATGATACTGATAGCATGCATCATGGTCGTTCGAATCATTATTCTCTCATGTTTAAGGGTCACCTGAACAAATTGTTAAAGATGATCTTGCTCGAGCTGCTAAAACTGCTAAACAACAGGAACCATCACCATCGTCATCTGATAAATCTGAAATCAAGTTGCATGCTCCTATCTTACTTGCTACACATGCTGATTTTGATGATATTCGAGATGCTCATTTGCCGTGCTATGCACTTGTATGCTCTAGTGTGCTTGTTTCATTTGATGATGCACCATCTTTGGATATTCCGCCTGCGGTGGCTAACCTTTTGCAGGAATACGCTAATGTCTTTCCCAAAGACTTGCCACCAGGTCTTCCACTGCTTCGTGGCATTGAGCACCAAATCGACCACATTCTCGGCGCCTAGCTTCCGAACCGCGCCCCGTACCGTACAAACCCGGATGAGACGAAGGAGATTCAGCGCCAGGAGCAGGCGTTGCTTGATAAGGGTAACATTCGTGAGTCTCTTAGCCCTTGCTCGGTTCCTGTGTTACTTGTCCCTAAGAAAGATGCCTCATGGCGTATGTGTGTAGACTGTCGCGCTATTAATAACATCACCATTCGTTATCGATACCCTATACCACGCCTTGATGATATGCTAGATGAGCTTAGTGGTGCCATTCTTTTTACTAAGATTGATTTGCGTAGTGGTTACCACCAGATTAGAATGAAATTGGGAGATGAATGGAAAACGACTTTTACAACGAAATTTGGCTTATACGAATGGTTGGTTATGCCATCCGTTTGGTTTGACTAATGCTCCCAGCACTTTTATGCGCTTGATGAATGAAGTTCTGAGGCCCTTCATAGGATTGTTTGTTGTTGTCTATTTTGATGATATCCTGATTTACAGCAAGTCTATGGTAGAGCATTTAGAACATTTGAGTGCTGTTTTTGATGCGTTGAGGGCTGCCCATTTATTTGCTAACATTGAGAAATGCATATTTTGCACACAACGTGTCTCGTTTCTTGATTATGTTGTTACTCCACAGGGTATTGAGGTGGACAGCAGCAAGATTGATGCCATTCGGGAGTGGCCTACACCGACGACGGTTGCACAGATTCAGAGTTTTCTGGACCTTGCAGGTTTCTATCGCCGTTTTGTTCGTGATTTTAGCACCATTGCAGCACCTCTACATGAGCTTACAAAGAAAGATGTACCTTTTGCTTGGAGTGATTCACAAGAGGTAGCGTTCAACACATTGAAAGATAAGTTAACCAACGCTTCTCTCTTGCAGTTGCCTGATGTTGCTAAAGTGGTTGAGCTTGAATGCGATGCTAGTGGTATTGGGCTAGGTGCTGTGTTGTTACAAGAAGGTAAACTGGTTGCTTACTTTAGCGAGAAATTAAGTGGTTCTACCTTGAAATACTCAACTTATGATAAGGAACTTTATGCTTTAGTGTGTACTTTGCAAACATGGCAGCACTATCTTTGGCATCGCGAGTTTATAATTCATTCTGATCATGAGGCTTTGAAACATATTCGTACCCAAACAAATCTAAACCATCGTTGTGCTAAATGGGTAGAATTTATTGAGTCCTTTCCTTACATTATAAAACACAAGAACGGGAAGGATAATGTTATTGCTGATGCTTTGTCTCGTCGCTATACAATGCTGTCACAGTTAGATTTTAAAATTTTTGGCTTGCAAACTGTGAAAGATCTATATGTGGATGACGTAGATTTTAAAGATGTTTTTGCTCATTGTGTTAATGGGAAACCATGGGGTAAATTTCACTTGCAGGATGGGTTCCTGTTTCGCGCTAACAAGCTGTGTGTTCCAGCTAGTTCGGTTCGTCTGTTGTTATTGCAGGAAGCGCATGGAGGCGGTCTCATGGGGCACTTTGGCATTTACAAGACGCAAGAGGTGCTGGCCGCCCACTTTTTGTGGCCCCGGATGCGCAAAGATGTTGAGCGCATTGTTACACGTTGCACTACTTGTCAGAAAGCTAAGTCATGTTTGAACAACCATGGTTTGTATATGCCTTTGCCTGTCCCTACTTCTCCTTAGCTTGATATTTCGATGGATTTTGTTTTGGGATTGCCTAGAACTAAGAAGGGGAGGGACAGCATTTTTGTGGTTGTTGATCGATTCTCTAAAATGGCTCATTTTATACCTTGTCATAAGACAGATGATGCTAGCAATGTGGCTGAATTGTTCTTTAGAGAGATTATTTGTTTGCATGGTATTCCAAATACAATAGTCTCAGATTGTGATGCTAAGTTTCTCAGTCATTTTTGGAGATCACTATGGAATAAAATCTCTACCCCTAAAAAATGCGTAAGGGCAACGTCGCCAGGCAGAACCGTGTTCTGCCGGCGGAGCCACGACCTCGCGCGCCGAAAGGCGGGCCCCACCCAATCCATCTCCCCCACGCTCCCGCGAGAGAGAAAGAGGATGGCGAAAAAGAACGAGCGTCCGCTCGCGTTGCCCCCGCGCGGCGACCGAGCGGCCTCAAACCCTAGCGCCGTCGCCCCGCTCTTCCTCCGCCCTGCACCGTCGCGCCGCCGCCCGAGGGGCCTCTGGAGGCCACAAGGAGTCCAAGGACAGCGGCGGTGTGGCCGTTTTTCCCTGGCGCGGGCAGGGCGTGGCGGGCGCGGCCGTCTTGCCCCTTCGCGGAAGCTCATCGGTGCCGGCGTCTCCATGGCCAGCGGTGGCGGGTGGTCACGGATCCGTCCCCGTCTCGCCCGGATCTGGTAGCTGCGCGGCCAGGGCACGCGTGTGTGCGTGGGCTCGCGCTCGGGGTCCGGTGGCGGTGGCCGGTGGTGGATGGCGCGTGCGGCGGTGGTTGTGGCATGCGTGGGCTTTCGTGGCCGCGGCAGGTGCGGGACGGTGCGGGGCGGCGATGGTGGCTGCCACGGGGACTGGAGGCGCTTCAGGTGCACGGCGAGCGGGCAACGGGGGCGGTGCTGGGTTGGGCGGCGTTCCCCTTCTCTTCTCCTTGACGGCGTTGCAGGGCCGGCGTTGCAGGTTATCCAGGTACGACCGTACGAGCCTATTCCCTTCACAACTTCTCTTTCAAATCTGCACAGCCGTGTCTTCTGTTGGATCAGTTCTTTGTTAACCACCTTGCATCAATATTCATGGAGAACATCTGGCCACAAAATTAGCCCGCATGCTTGCAGATCGAAGTGTGAAAGTATTAGGTTGTGAACTGATTTTCAAGTTTATTTGTTGATTGTTTATGACGACTTGTGAGCAAGGTGTCAGTGAATTGGATGTTGTAATTCAATCTGAAATATTTAGGTTATGCGTCATTCTAATTAACTTGCCCCCTTTGCCATGAACGAAGCTACAGTCTTCCATAGATGTGATTATAATTGTTGTGAGTTTTTGCAGATCGTGATGATTTCAGAAACCTATGCTTTTCATTCAAGTATGCATTGTTGTTCCCCTTTTGCAGGTAATTGGAAAGTTGATTAGGATAGATTGCAAAACAGATTGTGTGATTATAGTCCTATATTTGTGTACCTGTACTGACATGCGAAAATGAAGCAGAAAAATGTTTAATAGAGACTTCAATCAACTCTGTACACATGAACGTGAATGTACCTTTGTGATCCTGGTTAATGTACCTTTGTGATCCTGGTCAATAACCTCTGTACACATCGATTAGGGCAGAGGCATTCCAACTTGCACTGATCAGTAAGGCTTTGTTTCCTTTAGATTAGTTTTTCTTAATAAACATGTAGTAATGACAATTTTTGTCAGATCAAAGACCAACCTTTGCAGTGATCATTTAACAGTACAAAATAAAGCATGATATACTCTTTCGAATTCAGTGGACACTTGAACTGATTAGTTGTTCTGTAGCTTATGTCTAATTTATTTTTGGTGAGTGCAGAAGAATATGCACTCCAAATTGTAGTAAGAGCACCTATCTAGATAACCATGCAAATATCTTCAAATTCTGTATGAATTTTGTCAAGATTATTACCCACATCCAATCTAAATTTCATTTGATACCAGTGTTTATTAATTGATAAACTGATCTACATTAATAGTTTGGAAAGCAAATTTTATTACATGTAGTTCAGTGTTTATTAATTGATAAACTGATCTACATTAATAGTTCTTGTGGGTCGAGAAGCCCCAACAAAGGGGTGGAGGTTGCTGACGACTGCACGGGCAAGAGGTCGGTCTGACCTTGGCGATGCCTCCGGTTACACCAGCGGTCGTAGCGAGTTGCATGTGTTACTGTTTTAAACGATTGAAATTGTTCCTACTAATTGGCTTATATATATATACTGATCCCCATGTTCCAGTGTGCACATCTGAACTGAGGTTGCCTTTTGCATTGTCTAAGTCTAAAGTTAGGTTTCTAATTTTCCATTTGACAAATCATGTCAGTCTGATCAACTCTTGAGTCAACAGTATTTGTATCAGTGAACTTTATGTTAAGCCAATTCTTGTTGGTGGGTTTTATGATGCAGATCAGCCATCAGTAATTCTCCGTGACCAACAATTCTTGCTGCTGGGTTTTATGTTGCAGATCAGCAATGCAGAGAAACCAGTCCCTGGCGTTGAGCACCTCACCCCTGCTGTAGTCGACCACGTCCCTCGCCGGTGCCTCAAGTCCGATCTGGCCACCTACGTTGGACCAAACATTGGCATCAACGACCTCACCCCTGCCATCGTTTGTCGTCGACCACGCCAATCTCTTAACGCCCCGCCCTCTTCGATGCCGCCGCCGCCGACCTCCTGCCAAGGTGATCTCCAGCGAAGGATGTTGAGGATGTGACCACATTAAAGCATGTTCATGTGACTGTCTTTTCACTATTCATCCCATCAACAATTCGGCCTTATTGACTATCTCAAATGTGTAATAATACTAAAATAACTTGTCGTCTCTATTGTTTTAGAATTCAGATGGGCTGCTATTACCGATCAGTTTAGATTTGGTCCCTCTATTGATAAAATTGTGATGCATTTGTCTGACACACATTTGAGAAATTGAGATAAAGGTGAGTGCATATTAATTTGCTGACTGCGGTAGTTTAAATTGTACCTACCAATTGCCCATCGCAAGTGATCATCAATGATCAGCACATCCAGAATATGCAATCCAAATCTGCAATTCTGAATATGCAATTCAAATATTGTGTCTATCTGCAATTCTGCAGTTTCTTGAAGTGGTGACCTGTTGTTCTGAGCTTAAATGTGATTAGGTATATCACACACTGAATTTTTAATTGCGTGTACAATTTGCAGACTGAATTATTTCTTCAACAGTAATTTCTCCAAGCTGCAGTACCTCGATTTTGTTCACTTGGTTGGATTTCATATTGAGCTTTACCTTCGGGGAATCCTCCTTAATAGACAAAATATTCTTACTGAATTATTTCTTCAAGAGTCAGTCTCCAAGCTGCAGTACCTCGACTTTGTTTTCTTGGATTTTAGATCGAGCTTTACCTTTGTGTAATAATAGCAGTGCAGTGCAGCAGCTCGTGGCGTTGCTCATTGTAATCTGGCAGTACCTTATTGTTTTGTTTCTCAAGGTCTGCAGGTGCACTAGCTTTGAGTGGCTCAGTTCATATCGACTGGGATCAGGTAGCGTCATCCAACATCAACGTCTGCTTGCAGCTTCTGTTCTTGGGTTATATGATTTAGCTAAAATTTAGTGTTCGAATTAGTTGAAACCTTGAAGAAATGTAATGTATATGTGTATGAAAAATAAATGCCTTATGATTTTGTGTTTGTAGAAGTAAATATTTCACATGATGATGTTTGATGCTTATACACATTTTATTTGCCCGTAGCAACGCACGGGCACGATCCTAGTGGGTACTCAATTGTTGTTTAGCACAACTTGTCACCCTCAAATTGATGGGCAAACTCAGGTGGTTAACCGAACTTTGTCAACCATGCTTAGGGCTGTTTTAGATAAAAACTTGAAACGTTGGGAGGATTGCTTGCCTCATGTTGAGTTTTCTTATAAGCATGCTACGCATTCTTCTACAAAGATGTGCCCCTTTCAAGTTGTTTATGGTTATATCCCTCGGGCGCCTATTGATTTGTTTGCGCTTGATGCTGAGGACATAGCAAACATAGATGCTGCTGCACATGTTGATAACATGATTAGCTTGCATGAACAAACTCAACAAAATATTGTTGCTGCTAATGCTAAATATCAGATTGCGGGTAGTAAAAGGAGAAAACATGTTACTTTTAAACCTGGTGATATGGTTTGGTTGCATCTCAGAAAGGATCGATTAGCCGTTCAAAATTGATGCCTCGTGCTGCTAGTCCTTTTAAGATACTAACCAAGATTAATGATAATGCTTATGTTCTTCACCTACCTGCGGAGTTTGGTGTTTCCCCTAGTTTTAATGTTGCAGATTTGAAGCCGTATGCGAGTGAAGATGAGGAGTTGTCGTCGAGGAGGACTTCAGTTCAAGAAGGGGAGGATGATGAGGACACCACCTACACCACGAGTACATCTACTCCCGCGACACCGAGTACATCTACATCAGTGACACCTTCTCCAGAACAGGCGCCATCATCTCCTCAGGCGCCACCTTTTGGGCCAATTACTCGGGCCCGTGCAAGAGAGTTGAACTTCGTCATGATGTTGAAGAATGAAGGCCCAGAAGACTGAAGACTGGCCCAACAGGGGCAATGTGTGTGGGTGCCTAGGGCTGGCCCAACAGAGGGCACCCTAGGGTAGCCCCCCCCACACCGTCGATGCTAGGGGCGACGCCCCTTGCTGGCCGCACCTCCTAGGGGTTGCACCCCCTTTTCCCTTTATTAGTCAGAGTCCCGTTTCATTTAGAACTTGAGTTTTGTTTTGCATCTAGCTTTAGCTACACCAGACCACGCACAAATACGTGCTGATCTCTGTGATTCAGAACTCCAACTTCGAGTGATATTAAGATTGCTCGCCTCAAATTCTTGTTCGTTCGTCGATTGCGCACAGGAATTGATCTTCGTGATCAGGCTGACTTTGCACCGGCAAGGTCGGTAACCGCAGGGAGTTGGTTCAGCGATTGCATTGGCGCTTCGGGCTTGCTCGTCATAGTCCGATCGTGAGGGTCGTCTCCCGCCGAAATCGGATTTATCTCCACTCACCGAAAGATCGGGCACTCCGCCTCTATCAATTCCTTTGTTTCTGCATCTTTTCCTTTATATTCAACAACTTAGACTTGTGTTCTTGGATTATTATTCGGTTTTGCATCACTACATTTCGGCGCATTCCACTTACATATTACCCCACCGAGCTCCACTTAAAAAGCATAGTGAGTTGTTGCACTGTTGTCGCTGTGACAATCACTCTTCCACTACAAAATTGCAGCCACGGTTCTTGCTCTTTCCAAGGAGAGAAAGAACTTGTTTTGTAAGTGGTGAGGGAGTGATTCCACATATTCAATTTCCTATTATTTTTCTCTCCTTATTACTAACATGGCAGGTAATGAAGACTCTTCTTCTCATACTGTTTCTGCTCAAGAGATTTAGGAGGTGCGTGAACAAATGCGTGAATTGATGCAAGGAATGCAACAACTTCAGCACACCATTCAGCAACAGCGTGGGGAACCTCCACCTCATGATAATGAGGATAATGATGACCATGGTGGTGGCCGTGGCCGAGGATTTGCTGCTGGTTTTGATAACTTTGCAGGTGGCCGCGGCCGAGGATTTGCTGTTGGTTTTGGCCGTGCACGACGTGTTCCTGTTGGTGATCCTACTGATTTTGATGTTGAAACGCTTTCAAATTCTAGTGCTGAACATGGAGATGATCCTTATGGTCATCGTGGTGCATATGATGATCATGGTGGTGACAATTTTGGCCGTTTTGGAGCCCGTGGTTGTTATGGTGATCACCATCGGCGTAATCATGAACGATGTCACAATGATGATGGTTTGAGCAGGGTTAAATTGTCCATTCCTCCATTCAATGGCAAGGAGAATGCTGATGATTACTTTGAATGGGAAACCAAAGTGGAACAAATATTTGATTTATATGATTACTCTTTTGAAAAGAAGGCAAAGCTTGCAGCCATTGAGTTTAAAGGTTATGCCATAACTTGGTGGAATCAGGTCCGTACTGAATATCAAAGAGTTGGACATGTTCATATAACATGGGAAGACATGAAGAGGGAAATGCGACGTCGTTTTGTTCCTGCATATTATTCTCGTGATCTACATTTGAAGCTGAAACGTGTTGTGCAAGGTAAAGTTGTGAGTTCAAATCAGCCCACTTCTTCTACTGCAGCCACCCAACGCAAGACAAGCAAGATTTAGTGTTTTAAGTGTGGTGGTAATGGGCATAAACAACCTGAATGTTCCAGTCATCGTACTATTATTGCACTTGCTAATGGTTCTTATGATTCACAAAGTGAAAAGGATGATGAGTTTACCAATGTGTTTGCAGATCTGAATCTTGACACTTGTGAGTATTCAGTAGAGGATGGTACATTTGAGCTACGTCTGAATTGTTTAGCCATTCAACCTATTCCAACTTTTGCTCACAATGACATTTTACAAGATGTTATTTCTCCCTCTTCTGACGAGATTACTAGTGCTGATATTGATGAGTTGCTTGCTGATTTTTCTGATTTGAAGCCTTCTATAATGAATACACATCTCCTTCTTTGGTGGTTAGGAGAGTTCTTTCCACTCAGTTTGTTGCTGCTGAACAAGGACAACACCATAATTTGTTTCAGTCCCGATGCAAAGTGAAAGGCCAAGTGTGTCATTTCATCATAGATGGTGGGAGCTGCAATAATATTGTTAGTGCTTTGCTTGTTGAGAAACTTGGTTTGCAGCCATGTCGCCATCCACATCCGTACCATAGCAATGGCTGAATAATTCCGGGACAGTTAAGGTTTCAGCCATGATACATCTGACATTTTCCATTGGTGATTATCATGGAGAGGTTGATTGCGATATTGTCTCCATGCAAGCATGCCATTTTCTGCCTGGTCGGCCCTGGCAATTTGATGTGGACTCAATGCATTTTGGACAGTCTAACAAATACACTTTCATTCATAATGACAAGAAGGTGGTTCTTGTTCCATTATCTCCAGAGGAGATACATACTTCAGATATGGCTCGCAAGAAAAGAGAGGAATCAGACAAAAGAAAATTGAGTGAGAGCCCCAACCCAAGTAAGGGAGAGAGTTCTAACCCATCCAGCCACATAAAGCCTCATGTCAATCCTAAACAACCACGCCACACTGAGTGTCTCTTTGTGAGCAAGAGTGATTTGAGAGAAGTGAGAAACACCACAGCCCCATTCTTTGTGCTCTTGTACAAGGAGGACCTACTTTCATCAAACGATTTACCTTCATTGCTGCCTAGTGTTGTTCTTGATCTCTTACAGGACTTTGAAGGTGTTTTTCCCGATGAGGTACCAGCTGGACTTCCTCCACTCCGTGGAATTGAGCATCAAATTGATTTGGTACCAGGTGCTTCTCTTCTGAATCGTCCAGCCTACCGCACCAATCCTAAAGAAACAAAGGAAATTCAATGACAGGTAAAAGAGCTTTTGGACAAAGGGTATGTTGGTGAATCCTTATCACCATGTGTTGTTCTCGTTCTTTTAGTCCCAAAGAAAGATGGCTCTTGGCGCATGTGTGTTGATTGTCGTGATATCAATGCTATAACTGTTCGATATCGCCATCCCATTCCACGACTTGATGACATGTTATATGAATTGAGTGGTTCAATCATTTTCACCAAGATTGATTTGCGTAGTGGCTATCATCAAATCCGCATGAAACTTGGTGATGAATGGAAAACAACATTTAAAACTAAATTAGGTCTCTATGAATGGCTTGTGATGCCATTTGGTTTGACAAATGCCCCTTCAACTTTTATGCGCTTAATGAATCATGTTTTACGAGCTTTCATTGGCAAGTTTGCAGTTGTTTATTTTGATGATATTTTGATCTATAGCAAATCATTTGATGAACATCTTGATCATATCCGTCAAGTACTTGCTGTTTTGAGGGAAGAGAAATTGTATGGCAACATTGCTAAGTGCACCTTTTGCACAGACCGTGTTGTTTTCCTTGGCTTTGTTGTTTCTGCAGATGGTATTTAGGTTGATGAAGAGAAGGTTAAAGCAATAAAGGATCGGCCTACACCGGTAAATGTGAGTCAAGTTCGAAGCTTTCATGGTCTTTGTTGACGGCTGTTAAGTACCACTTTTACACCGTCAACTCCTACATAAAATAGATAGAAAGTGATCATCAACACTATAATAGGGCTTTATACTGACAAGTTCTACAAGTGTTGGTGTTTCTGGCTTTTGTTGCAGGGCACATTAAAATGCGCATTAAATGATGCAATTGAGAGCAAGTGCATTAATGGCATTGATATGTCATCATCATAAACAACCTCAAATGCCAAATTGGTCTGCTCCATTGCGACGGGTTCGTCGAGACGATCGAAACGGATATATCATTTGCATACATCAGAGCCCGGATGAGAGAGATATGCACTAGACATCATGTGGACCAGGTGAGACCCACACCAGGCCATGTGGCGACATGCTGCCACACAAGCGCCCACGTGTCCATGACACCTCATCGATCCAAAGAAGCACACTCTCGACCAATCAGGACCAAGCACGCGGATCCAAGGGCCCACAACCACGAGATAACGGGCTAGAAACACCGCAAACACCCCCATACCCACCTTGGGACCCACCTGGCAGTCACCTGGACGAAAACTGGTGCGAACAGAGCTGCCCAGGGGTCGACCGATCCCCCAGTTCGGCCGAACCCATCTTGAGGCCTCTCGCGCCGCCCTTCCACGTGTCGGCTTGTCGTGACGAGCCAAAGGCGGTGCCAGGTGCATGCCCGAATATCCGCCTGAAAGCCTGCAGCTCCTTCTCATGGAAGATTCACCAACTTGGCCCCCACTCCTCTGCGCCACATGTCACCACCTCATTGGTGCCTTGGTGGCACCCAAGGTAGCCTAGGGAGCTCCTCTTGGCCTATAAATATGAGGGGAGGGGGTAAGAAATGAGACACACTACACCACTTCACCAAGGATGAGAGCTTCCCTTCAAAGGAGAGGCCTCTCCTTGGTAGATTAGAGAGTAGGAGAGTGAGAGAGAGAGAGAGTTGTATCTCTATGGATGCTTGTTCTTCAATTAGAGTAAAGTAAGTATTTCTGCATTTTCTATTTAGACTAAAGTAGCATTCATGTATAGGTGATATGTTTTTGTGTTCTTCGCTTGTTCCTGATTTAGAGGCTTGTGTTCTTCGAACACAACCTTTCGATCTAGTAGCATAGGTGCACAAGTTCTCATATCCATTTGTATGCATGTTCGTCTTTTAGAATAAAGTGGATATGCTTTCATAATCTGATTAGAATAAAGTGTGTTCTTGATTCCTTTCTAATAGTTTATGCTAGGTTGCATGAGTATCCTTTCTCCTCTGCTAGTGCTTAGGTCCTGGGTTTATGCGTTCGTCTGCTGCAAGTCGTTCGTATATGTTGGAAGCATAGTACGGGACCGAGTGCTCTCTCGTATGCCTTTAGTATAAGCTAGTAGTATCTATAGTTGAGTGAGATCAGTTCTCCTCCTTGTGGGTTCGTCGCTCTATATTTAATATAGAGTGCCGTAGGTTGCTACGCACCGCGGGATAGCGTAGTCAGGCTATGGTAGTAATCAGTAGCATAGACGTAGTGTCTAGGCTAAGGGTTATCCTTCGTTTGCCCTATATCCCACGGATTGGTAGAGGTAGATCGCAGGTGGTGACAGCCCTGTTGATCCTTTGAAATCCTCCACGTTCGGATATAGTGCAGGTTGAGGTTCGTCTTAGATCCGTAGGCCGGAGTCTCCTGACAGATCAGGGGTTAGCCGATGCCCGAAGCAAGTTCTCGAGAGATCGACCTTTAACCTCATCTGTAGAGCTATCCATAGGAATCCTCTCTATCCTTGCCTCTTATCTGGGTGTACCCTTGGACCGACTATACGAAGTTAGTACACACACGTTCCCTTGGATTCGATACCCTTGGAATACTCTGAGGTGAAAGCTACAACGGTATCCGTGCGCTTGCGGATTTATTTTGTGTGTCGCTAAAATACCCAACAAGCTTTCTGGCGCCATTGCTGGGGAATGGTTGTTGTATCTATCTTCGTACCCAGTGGTCCTCGTATCTTTTGTTTTTCTTTGTTTCTACCTTTACCCCCGTTACCTATGGAGAGGCCATCCTTTTACGACCTCTCCGCCTCAACTTATGAGTTCAATGATCCATCAACTTCCACATCTGACCATGAACTTCATTTCCACATTATGGGCATCGTTCAGGATCGACCCTTCTTTGGAGCGATCAATGAAGACCCCTACTTTCATTTGGAAGAATTCGAGGAACTGTGTTCGCGTCTGGCTCTCCCAGGCATGACACAGGAATGCATAAGGTGGAAATTGTTCCCCCTCTCTCTGTCAGAAAGGGCGGAGCAATGGTACACTGACACTGTAAAAAGTGTAAATGGTGATTGGGGCAAACTACGAGATAACTTTTGCAACTCGTTCTCTCTCATGGAGAGAACGGTGCAATGGTATACTCATATGGCTGATCTCCCAGGGGATATTCTCGAGTTCGAACAATTAGAGGAGGAGTCTATAGGAGCAGCGTGGTCTAGGTTCATACGCCTTTGTGCATCTGGACCCGGCTCATTTCTACCCGATGATATCTTGCTTTACGCATTTTGCATGGGTTTAGACATGGACACTGC
The DNA here is from genome assembly GCA_036936925.1 of Cenchrus fungigraminus. Lineage (NCBI taxonomy): Eukaryota > Viridiplantae > Streptophyta > Magnoliopsida > Poales > Poaceae > Cenchrus > Cenchrus fungigraminus. The sequence continues at coordinate 55,563,003 of CM072778.1, forward strand.
CCAAGATCTTGACATCGGTGCTGGAGGTTCGTTTGCACACAAAACTCTAATGGAAGGAAGAGCAATCCTAGACAGCCTCTTAGAAAACTCTTTCTTCCCTACCGACCATAATGAACCCCACCAGGAATCAGGTTCGATCCATGAGAGTCTCTCAACATTCGAATCCAAGCCTTCGATTTCCACATCCCGAGAATCATTTGTTGAACCCTCTCTCGAGCCAGGAGCAATGGAGGAAGAAGAAATTCAACCTCCAAAGTTCCATCATCGATTCGAGGATGATCCTTCTGAAAATCTCAAGAACACCTCGGATTCTTTAGATGCCCAACTAGGGAAGGAGCCCTCTTCTGTCCAAATCCATCCAGCTAGAAATCTTTTGACAGAACCTTCCCCTAGGCCTACGGTACCTCCTTTGCCTCCCGATCCTCCAAACGAAACATCTATAATGGAGGCCATGGAAAAGAAGTGGTCGACTAGAGTGGAACACTTTTCTGAAGCACTTTGGATTAGTTCACCCTCTACGATCATTTCTTGTTCCATAAGGGGAATTATCATAGAAGCCCATCTTAACCCCACTATGGAGGTTAACATTATGCCATGGCACATAGCGTATACTTTGTTGGGCAACGTTACGCTAAGACCATCTGACAAACTCCTCAAGAGTTGTCCATCCGGACATATTCTTGAGTGTCGGGGGCTTGCATGTGCCGTGCCGCTCCTAGTAGACAAGGTCAAGGTTAATCTAGACTTCCACATCTTTGATGTCCTCGATCTTGATCTCCTCCTAGGCTTCCCTGTAGAAGAACTACTCGATGCATCCCGAGGGAGCCTGGATGAAAAGCTTAGGGAAGCCGCTTCTGCCACCACTCCCTTGTTCTCAGAAAGTTCTATGGCGAAGCCTCTTCCTAAGAAAAACCCGCTCGAGGAGATGATGCATGTATCTCTGTTCGCATCATCTGAGCCCGTTCTCATTGAGGTTGTAGATTTCACTACTCCTCAAGAGTATGACTCGGAAGATCCTCTTCACCTTTGTGAAGGCGAACTATCATCATCACCCTCGATCGAGTTTGAGCCTCTTTCCGCTGGCCCATATCATGTTGCTCTCGACCTTGATCGAGAATCAACATCGATCTTAGTGGATGAATCCCTCGAGATGGAGAATTCATGGGCCATGGAAATCTATGAGGCGCCGACTCTAGAGTCCAAGGGGAAGGATTCCACGGACGAGCATGGTAGATTCACTCTTGATATATGTTGACGGCTGTTAAGTACCACTTTTATGCCATCAATTCCTGCATAAAATAATTGAGAAATGATCATCAACACTAGAATAGGGGTTATTACTAACAATTTCCACAAGTGTTGGTGTTCCTAGCTTGTATTGCAGGATGCATGGAAATACGTGTTAAACAATGTAATCACAGAGCAAGAGAACCAACAACATAAAAGGGCGCCATTAGAAATAGTGTCAAATGCCAAATTGGACTCCACCATTGCGATGGGCTCGTCGAGACGATTGAAATGGACATATTATTTGTATGCATCGGAGTCCGGATGAAGAAGATAGGAAAAGGACAAGATTGCTGACGTCATGCGGGCCCCACACCAATCCGCCGTACCTCGTACCTGCGCAGGTCGGCAGAGGCTGACACGTGGCGGCCGGCCACTGGGCCAGACCCGGCGACGCGCACGCGTGCGCGGGCGGCCCCCGCCAGGCCACGCGGCCGGTACTGGTTGGCTGCCCCGCCGCGAGGCGGGCGCGCGCGCAGGCGCGGGAATGCCCCCCGGCCGGGCGACGTGGCGCGTGCCGGTTGGCCGCCCAGCGAGCGCGAGGGACGCGCGGGTGGGCGCGCAGGTTCGCCCCCGGTCGGGACAGGTGGCGGCGCGGGGTAGGCTGGCTGAACGTCGGTTGCATGGGCCGGGTTGGTTTGGCCGGTTTTTCCATTTTCTGTGCCATTTCAACGACCCAGTCACCGGTTCAGCTCCGGTTCGGGCACTTAGGGTCCGGTTCTTGCCCGGTTTTTTTCTCCACCACCTCAAGCACCTTCCAAAGCACGCTAGACAGGCCAGGTGGCGTGTAGCGTGTAGGGAGCGCAGGAAACAAGAGGAGAGGCCCTCTTCCCTTGCCTATAAATATGAGGGGAGGAGTAGAATTAGAGACACAACCCAAACTCTCCCCTCTCTCATTTTCTCACTTGGAGAGGTGAGTTCTCACCTCTCCATGTGTAGATAGGTGTAGGTGCTATTAGGTGGTGGTGTGGGTGAGACTCCCATTTGTTCTTCATTTAGAGCAAATTGAGTATTTCTGTATTTCCCTTTTAGACTAAAGTGATATTCATGCATGGGTGATATGTTCTTGAGTTCTTCATCTGTTCATCATTTAGAGGCTTGTGTTCTTTGTGACATGATCCTTCGATCTTGTTGATTAGATGAATAATTCTGCATTCCGTTTGTGTGAGTTATCTCGTTAGATCTTATTGGAATACATTAATTGGTGCTTAGTCGTTCGACCTCACGCCACCTCGGGTCAATGATTGGCGAGGTATAGCCGTACTCGCGGGTTCGTCACTCCGTATTTATACGGAGTGCTATAGTGTTGCTACGGGTCGACAGACGTAGCCGTGCTATAGTAGTAATCGGTGGTGCAGACGTGGTGTCTGAACTACGGGTTATACTTCGATTGCCCTGTATCCCACGGTTTGTCTTGGGGTAGGCCGCGGTAGTGACAGCCGTTGGACCCTTTCGGAATCCACCACGTTCGGATACAGGTGTAGGCAACCATTTGCCGTGAACCGACTGTTATAGCCAGGAGGGTCCGGTGTCCGAAGCGAGATCCTTTGCAGCTTCTACTCCCCTAGAACCGAGCACCCCATCATCACTCTACCCAAGCAGGGGCTTGGTGTCCTTGGAACGTTCTTCTAGTATAGAAGGTAGTACACACCGTTCCTTGGATTCGATACCCTTTGGAATACTCCTGAGGTGAAGTGCTACAGCGGTATTTCCGTGCGCTTGCGGAATCTTTCGTACCCATCGGTATACCAGGTGGATCTTACGCTCACGCTAACAAGGGCCCGTTAGTGGTGACTTAAGAAATACCAACAAGCATTTCTGGCGCCGTTGCCGGGGAGCGGTTGCTGTATCTATCTTCGAACCTAGTGGTCCTCGTATGTATCTTTTTCGTTTTCTTCTACCTCCACCCTGTTACCCTTCGAGATATCCTTTTCCGTTTTCTTTACTTCTACCTTTACCCCCGCTACCCTTGGAAGGTTATCCTTGTAAACACCTTCCACCTTCAAGGAGTGAACCCTCAGAGCCACCCTTGTCAGAACTCATTCTTTCATCTGGTTGTCGGATTCACCCCTCTCTCATGAAGCTAATTCAAGATCTTTCCTTCTCAGGGTCAATTCATGAGAACCCCCTTCGATCATGTGAGAGACTACGAGTGTCTGATTGAAACTCCGAGTGAAATCGGAGAATCACCGGATGCTCGGAAAGGGAATTTTTCCCACTGTCCCTCTCTGGGGAAGCACGGGATTGGCACCGTTATTTACGACGTGTTATCTTGTTGAGGACAAGGATTCTCAGTCTCAAGCAAGGTGAGGAGGAATCGCTAGGAATGGTATGGGATCACTTCGTCTTTTTGGCGGAAGATTGCCCAGTCCTCCACGTCCCGATCGGAAGCTGCTTCAGCGCTTCTGGTATGGGTTATGGAAGGACGATGCCATGCGGCTTAGTGCTCTCTCTGAAGGCTCCTTGTGCACTTGGATGCTGTTAAGGGAAAAGAGATCATGGAAACCCTCCAGGATTTCAGCTCCCCCTTGCATCCCGGTTGATGAGGTGCCCGTCAAAGTAATGTTGAGCCACCTAGACTCATCATCAGCCGAGCTGAGGCTTTAAGCTCCGGTTGAAGATACCATTCCTGATTAGCAGGAATCTAAGGGAAAGATTGCTTAGCGCAGAATCTACCCTTGGGTTCCCCTCTCGTACCTCTTCCTAGACCTTCTCCCTGAGGCCTTGTCTCGTGGGAGGATGGAAATAGTAATTAGGGAAGGATGAATCATTCTCGGTCGGGATGACTTGTTCGGTCCTAGTTATGATCTCCTAAGGAGAGTACGATTGGCCTATCATGTTCCTACGTTAAGGTTTGAGCTGAAGTGCCTTGCACTGAAGTTTCATATAAACCAAGACATCAGTCTCTGCTTTATAATCCAATGGATTCATTCATCAGACCGAAGGAGCACGATCATTTACCGATCGAATGGAGTACATTCACTTCATATCTTAAGCCCATCGATCGATGCCGATCAGTCAGGACAAGTTTAAACTTCATACTTTATGCTTGAATTGATTGATGCCCAATGGGAGTTACACTTTCCAGCTTATCCATAACCTCCTATTGGAAGCTTAGGCTAGACCCGGGATGGCTCATCGTTTTGATGAGAACATCAGTCCATCTACCTAAGGAAGGATGAGCTTAACCTCACCCTTCACCCGAACTTTAGCTTCTGAACGTACGCCGACCGTTCGAGTTTCTACTCTATCATCTTTTGGAGGCCGAGTATTTTCCTGAGCTGAGTTCAGTCGGAGATCCGTTGCAAGAGCACTAGCCTCAGTGCTCAACCTTCCGTCTCCGAGGTTCACCCTGGTGCTATAGCTTCTCGAGTCCTGTGATCGCCCCAAGAGCTGTCTTAGCCTCCCTGGAACGATCATGTCTGCTTTTAGCTTTGCTATCTTTTAGACTCGTGTTTGTATGTGGCACTAGCCTCGCAACTAGAGCTTCACTACTTCATCGATGATTGGTGGTGAGATGGGAAGGACACCACCCATGTGGCTGCAAGAGAAGTTCCCCTGGTCGAGCTTATGACCTTGAATAAACAAAGCACTACCAGGAGATAGCCTGGATTAGCATAGGTTTTATTTCCCTTCCGAATAAAAGCAAGAACATGTTGTTGGCATAAGCTGTCCTTCGGGTATTTTTAGTCACTAACCTTTCATGTGGAGATTGAAAAGAACGGTGGACAGTGACGTCTAAGAACATGCGAGCCACATCAACTACAACACTTTGGTAAGATTTTGGTGAGGGAACATTTACAAAGGAAGCTTGATCTCCACATACTTGAGTTCCGTTGCTTAGCAATGCAAACTCCAAGTGTGGGGAGATATGTGAGCATCCCAAGTAAAGCTCCTCTCATGACAAATCTTATCCTAGTTTGGAGGTGATGTAAGCTCTTTCATCTTGCCTGATTGGCTAGGTAAGTCCTGGTTTTGACTTTAAACAAAGCCCTTTCGGGAGGTTGCCCGAGGTTCACCGTCTTGTGCTCATGCTTATGCCCCTTTGATGTATAGCTTGATTATGTTTACATGCTTCCTTTATCTTTGTTCATATGCTCTGGTTTGAATGTGTGAGTACGCGTACATTCATAGGCCATTTAAATTAAGCGTGGTGCTTAGGTTAAAATGCCTTCTTCAACCAAACTAGGCATGGTGTCAAGTTTGATTGATGAACCGTAGAGTTATGCTTTCACAAGATATTGGTTGCATGTATGTGGACTAACCCCTGCAGGAAATCACCAAATTCAAAAGGGTAAGTCATTGAGCTATATCGATTGGGAAGGTAAGTTAAGGTGCCAGATCTATTTTGCACAACATATGAAGGAGGAACATTTGACCCCGTAAAGGTCTCAGGTATACTTTCTTTATTTATGGAGTGCAATATTGGTCTAACCCTGCTTGAGTAAACGACATGGTGACGATAATAAAAAAACAAAAAAAAATATTTGCTTTCAAATAAAGGCTCTATGGTTCTCGAACCAGTAGAGTCCATCTTTTGTCTCCACTTTTTGCTCGAAGAACACACCAGTACAAGCACCAGTGTGGGGGAGTTCTCTCAAGCTCATCATCAACGTTTTCGCTTGAGAACTCCCACACAAGGGTTGCACGACATCGACTATACCTTCATGATGAGAACAAGGTAAACTAGAGTGAGCTGGCTACCCCTCGGGTCAGCCAAATCACCACTAGTCTTCCTTGTTCCCTATATCCTTCAGGAGTGATGGTATGTGCACCCTTATCTCACTCTCTCTACCCATGAGTTTGAATGATGTTCAATTCTTATCTAATAAATCGATCTCAAATAATGGTGCTCTGCTTGCTCTACATGATTCCTGTGGTTGGCTTGCATATGTTTTATTCCTTACTCGTTGTCTTGATGCTTGTGAACAAATATCATTAAGGATCTCATGCTCATCTAAGTAGTTGGTGTTTGTGATATGGTTTGATGATATGATCTTTGCTCTAAATGTTCGAGTGCTTGGGAATCCATTTACAAACATGAAAACCCTTTGCAAAGCTCCTCTTTGATATGTCACAGTCCTACCAAAGCCATATAACGTTTTTAGTTGAAAACCTTATACTCATATGCTGCTTGTTATTACATTGACCTTTGTCAAATTCTGTGACCCGTTTGGGAATTCTTTTCATGCTCTCATGATCAAGATTCATGTGCACACCACTATTTCCCCCTTGCTATGCTTCTACTCTAGAAGTTAGCATTGTATCATTCATCTAGTCACCTACATAAATGCTCCATCATATGCATTGATTTCTCTCTCCACAAGTATTTTGAAAAGAGGCATGGCTATCTTTAAAAAAATGTGGGCACATAAAGGTCCACTAAAAAAAGAAAAAAAAGAAAAAGAAAAGAAAAGAAGAGGATAGCCATGTTCTCATAAGACTTCATATATATGAGGGAGAGAATCGTGCAAGGGAGTCATTCATCTCATTCATCAGATATGGTAATAACTAGCACCCATTCCAGGGCAAGTGGCCACCTTACTATATCCACCACATTCATACACGTGCACATATTGATCTGATCGTATGATTTGATTTTCTTCCTTGGATCCAGTTTTTGACTTTGCAATATATGTGAAACAAGTATGCTTTATCTTCTATCCTACCCTGAGCTCCACATATAGCCATCGTTAGAAGTAGGATGAAGAAAGGCAATTCTAATGCTTTGGTGAGGACATATACATATTGTGTGACCTGAGAGAATCAAATGAGGAGCTAAGCAAGGTTTGTTTTGAAAACTAATTGCAAAACCCCAAGTTACTTGACATGATGAGCAGAAGTGCTTTGATTCATGACCATTCCATTCCTCAACTACCCAAGATGGCATGATAGACACTCCACATAGTTCACAAGTACAAGGTATGGTTTGGAATATCTCTTATGCTAGCTTCAGACCTTTGGATATCATATACCACCTTGATCTGACTCCCTTTACTCGGGACGAGCAAAGGTCAAGTGTGGTGGGGGAGTTGTTGACGGATGTTAAGTACCACTTTTATGGCATCAATTCCTGCATAAAATAATTGGGAAATGATCATCAACACTAGAATAGGGGTTATTACTGACAATTTCCACAAGTGTTGGTGTTCCTAGCTTGTATTGCAGGATGCATGGAAATACGTGTTAAATGATGTAATCATAGAGCAAGAGAACCAAAGACATAAAAGGGAGCCATTAGAAACATTGTCAAATGCCAAATTGGACACCACCATTGCGACGGGCTCGTCGAGACGATCGAAATGGACATATTATTTGTATGCATCGGAGTCCGGATGAAGAAGATAGAAAAAGGACAACATTGCTGATGTCATGAGGGCCCCACACCAATCCGCCGTACCTCGTACCTGTGCAGGCCGGCAGAGGCTGACACGTGGTGGCCGGCCACTGGGCCAGACCCGGCGCCGCGAAGACGCGCACGCGTGCGCGGGCGGCCCCCGACAGGCCACGCGGCCAGCGCTGGTTGGCCGGCCCGCCGCGACGCGGGCGTGCGCGGGACTCGCGGGTGGGCGCGTGGGTTCGCCCCTGGTCAGGACAGGTGGTGGCGCGGGGTAGGCTGGCTGAACGTCGGTTGCATTGGCCGGGTTGGTTCGACCGGTTTTTCCATTTTTTGTGCCATTTCAGCGACCCAGTCACCGGTTCAGCTCCAGTTCGGGCACATAGGGTCCGGTTCTTGCCTGGTTTTCTTCTCCACCACCTCAAGCACCTTCCAAAGCACGCTACATAGGCCAGGTGGCGCGTGGGGAGCGCAGGAAACAAGAGGAGAGGCCCTCTTCCCTTGCCTATAAATATGAGTGGAGGGGGTAGAAGTAGAGACACATCCCAAACTCTCCCCTCTCCCATTTTCTCACTTGGAGAGGTGAGTTCTCACTTCTCCATGTGTAGATAGGTGTAGGTGCTATGTAGGTGGTGGTGTGGGTGAGACTCCCATTTGTTCTTCATTTAGAGCAAATTGAGTATTTTTGTATTTCCCTTTTAGACTAAAGTGATATTCATGCATGGGTGATATGTTCTTGAGTTCTTCATCTGTTCATCATTTAGAGGCTCGTGTTCTTCGTGACACGATCCTTCGATCTTGTTGATTAGATGAATAATTCTGCATTCCGTTTGTGTGAGTTATCTCGTTAGATCTTATTGGAATACATTAATTGGCGCTTAGTCGTTCGACCTCGCGCCACCTCGGGTCAATGATGGGCGAGGTATAGCCGTACTCACGGGTTCGTCGCTCCGTATTTATACGGAGTGCTATAGTGTTGCTACGGGTCGACAGACGTAGCCGTGCTATAGTAGTAATCGGTCGTGCAGACGTGGTGTCTGAACTACGGGTTATCCTTCGATTGCCCTGTATCCCACGGTTTGTCTTGGGGTAGGCCGCGGTAGTGATAGCCGTTGGACCCTTTCGGAATCCCCCACGTTCGGATATAGGTGTAGGCAACCATTTGCCGTGAACCGACTGTTATAGCCAGGAGGGTCCGGTGTCCGAAGCGAGATCCTTTGCAGCTTGTACTCCCCTAGAACCGAGCACCCCATCATCTCTCTACCCAAGCAGGGCCTTGGTGTCCTTGGACCGTTCTTCTAGTATAGAAGGTAGTACACACCGTTCCTTGGATTCGATACCCTTTGGAATACTCTTGAGGTGAAGTGCTACATCAGTATTTTCGTGCGCTTGCGGATTCTTTCGTACCCGTCGGTTTACCAGGTGGATCTTACGCTCACGCTAATAAGGGCCCGTTAGTGGTGACTTAAGAAATACCAACAATATACCACCTAAACCATGCTTGCATCATGCCTTTCCAGAGTCAGCCATGCTTAGTGCACTGAGTACGCACGAGGACTACAACCGCCTTATGGTCCTTATGGTCCTCTCCTGTAAAAAGTTTAGAAGGATGGTTGTAGATGCATATGTTTACCATAAGCATTACAGATTTCGTGTATGCACTGTGGCGCTAACCTTGCAGCTGAAGCTTCAATGACACATCAACAATTGGTGGTGAGACGGGAATGACATCACTAATGACAGCTGCCGGAAGAAGTTTCCATGGTCGAGCTTATGACCATAAACAAAGCACTACCAGGAGATAGCCTGGATTAGGTTAGATTTTATTTCCCTTTCCAAATAAAAAGCAAGAGCATGTTTTTAGGATCATGTTGTCCTTCCGGTATTTTTGGTCGCTAACCTTTCAGGTAGAGATTGAAACGAATGATGGACAAGTGATGCATAAGAACATGCGAGCTACATCACTACCACACCTTTATAAGTTTTTGTTGAGAGAACATTTACAAAAGGAAGCTTGATCTCCACGCACTTGAGTTTTGTTGCCTAGCAATGCAAACTTCAAGTGTGGGGGAGGTATGTGAGCATCCCGAGTAAAGTTCCTCTTATACCAAATCTTATCCTGGTTTGGAGATGATGTTAGCCCTTGCCTCTTGCCCAGTTAGGTACGTCCTGCTTTTGACATTAAACAAAGCCCTTTCGGGAGGTTGCCTGATGTTCACCATCATATGCTCTTGTTTATGTCTCTTTGAAAATAGCTTGATCATGCTTCCATGCTTCCTTTATCTATGTTTGTAATGCTATGGTTTGAGTGCATGTTTAGCTACGTGCTTTCATAGGTTGTTTTAAATTAAGCATGGTGCTTAGGTTAAAACTTTCTTCTTCAATCAAACAAGACATGGTGTCAAGTTTGATTGATGAACCTTATAGTTAATGCTTGCATGGATATTGGCTGTATGTGCAGACTAACCCTTGCAGGAATTCTCGAATCCAAATGGGGTAAGTCATCGAGCTTGATTCAAATGGAAAGGTAAGCTAAGGCATGCCAGCCTTGTTTGAGCTAGGTCTCATGGTGAATTTATATTTGAATTTGAATAAAGGCTCCCTGGTTCTTGAACCAGTGGAGTCCCTCTTTTGTTTTTTTCCCCATTTTGTTTGAAGACAGCACCAGGTACATGAACAAGTGTGGGGGAGATCTCCCAAGTTTATCATCGACATACACACTTGAGATCTCCCACACAGGTGTTGCACAACATCGACTGCACTTTCATGAAAAGGGACAAGGTAAACTAGAGTGATCTGTCTGCCCCATGGGTCAGCTAAGCCACCACTGGTTTTCCTTGTTTCTCATATTCTTCAGGAGCGATGGTATGTGCACCCTTTATCTCACTCTCTTTGATTCATGAGTTCGAATGAGTTTCAATTCTTATCTGCTAAATCAAACTCATTGAATTGTGCTCTACTTGCTCTACATGTTTCCTATGGTTGGCTTGCATATGTTTTATTCCTTACTTATCATCTTGATGCTTGTGAACAAATATCATTAGGGAACTCATGCTCATCTAAGTAGTTGATGTTTGTGATATGGTTTGATGATATGATCTTCTCTCTAAATGTTTGAGTACTTGAGAATTTTATTTGAAAAATTGAAAACCCTTTTTGCAAAGCTCCATATGATGTTTTTAGTTGAAAACCTTATACTCATATGCTGCTTGTTATTGCATTGAGCTTTGTCAAATTGTTGTGACCCTTGTGAGAATTCTTTCCATGCTTTCGTGATCAAGATTCGTGTGCACACCATATCCCCTTGCTATGCTTCTACACTGGAAGTTAGCATTGTACCATTCGTCCATTCCACAAAATAAAGCTCTGTATGTGACCTCTCTCTCCAAAAGTGATCTTGAAAAAGGGCATGGGCTAAGCAAAAAAACCATGCTCAACGGCATAGGTGAAAAAAAAACATGCTCAAAGCATGAAGCAAAAAAAAGAAGAAAAAAAAGAAAGAAAGAGAGGATAGCCCATGTCCAAAATAAAGAAGGAAAAAGAGAGATGTGATCATGCGAAAAGGAGTTCCAATAAATTAGATGGTAATAACTAGCACCCGCTCTGGGCCTAGTGTCCACCTTACCATCACCACAACATTCATCATATATATGGTAATATCTAGCACCCATTCCGGGCCTAGTATCCACCTTACCATATCCATCACATCCATAATTGTGCACATCTTGATCTGATTGTATGTTTTGATTTTCTCCTTGGATTCGGTTTTTGACTTTATAATATATGTGATGCAAGTATGCTTTATCTTTATCCTACCCTGAGCCCCACATATAGCCATCATTAGAAGTAGGATGAATGAAAGGCAAATCTAATGCCTTGGTGAGGACATATACACATTGAGTGATCTGAGAGAATCAAATGAGGAGCTAAGCAAGGTTTATTTTGAAAACTTATCGCAAAACCCCAAGTTACTTGACATGACGAGCAGAGGTGATTTGATTCATTACTGTTCCATTCCTCAACTACCCAAGATGGCATGATAGACACTCCATAAAGTTCACAAGTACAAGGTATGGTTTGGAATATCTCTTATGCTCGCTTCATACCCTTGGATATCATGTCCCACTTGATTTGTTCTCCCTTCACTCGGGACGAGCAAAGGTCAAGTGTGAGGGTGTTGTTGACGGCTGTTAAGTACCACTTTCACACCGTCAACTCCTGCATAAAATAGATAGAAAGTGATCATCAACACTAGAATAGGGCTTTATACTGGCAAGTTCCACAAGTGTTGGTGTTTCTGGCTTTTGTTGCAGGGCACATTAAAATGCGCATTAAATGATGCAATTGAGAGCAAGTGCATTAATGGCATAGATATGACATCATCATAAACAACCTCAAATGCCAAATTTGTCTGCACCATTGGGATGGGCTCGTCGAGACAATCAAAACGGATATATCATTTGCATACATCAGAGCCCGGATGAGAGAGATATGCACTAGACATCATGTGGACCCGGTGAGACCCACACCAGGCCACGTGGCGACGTGCTGCCACACAGGCGCCCACGTGTCCATGACACCTCATTGATCCAAAGAAGCACACTCTCGACCAATCAGGAACAAGCACGCGGATCCAAGGGCCCACAACCACGAGATAACGGGCTAGAAACACCGCAAACACCCCCATACCCACCTTGGGACCCACCTGGCAGTCACCTGGACGAAAACCGACGCGAACAGAGCTGCTCGAGGGTCGACCGATCCCCCAGTTCAGCCGAACCCATCTTGAGGCCTCTCGCGCCGCCCTTCCACGTGTCGGCTTGTTGTGACGAGCCAAAGGCGGTGCCAGGTGCATGCCCGAATATCCGCCCGGAAGCCTGCAGCTCCTTCTCATGGAAGATTCACCAACTTGGCCCCCACTCCTCTGCGCCACGTGTCACCACCTCATTGGTGCCTTGGTGGCGCCCAAGGCAGCCTATTGGCCTATAAATATGAGGGGAGGGGGTAAGAAATTAGACACACTACACCACTTCACCCAAGGATGAGAGCTTCCCTTCAAAGGAGAGGCCTCTCCTTGGTAGATTAGAGAGTAGGAGAGTGAGAGAGAGAGTTGTATCTCTATGGATGCTTGTTCTTCAATTAGAGTAAAGTAAGTATTTCTGCATTTTCTATTTAGACTAAAGTAGCATTCATGCATAGGCGATATGTTCTAGTGTTCTTCGCTTGTTCTTGATTTAGAGGCTTGTGTTCTTCGAACACAACCTTTCGATCTAGTAGCATAGGTGCACAAGTGCTCATATCCGTTTGTATGCATGTTCGTCTTTTAGAATAAAGTGGATATGCTTGCATGCTCTTATTAGAATAAAGTGTGTTCTTGATTCCTTTCTAATAGTTTATGCTAGGTTGCATGAGTAGCCTTTCTCCTCTGCTAGTGCCTAGATCCTGGGTTTATGCGTTCGTCTGCTGCAAGTCGTTCGTATATGTTGGAAGCATAGTACGGGACCGAGTGCTCTCTCGTATGTAGTATAAGCTAGTAGTATCTATAGTTGAGTGAGATCAGTTCTCCTCCTTGTGGGTTCGTCGCTCTATATTTGATATAGAGTGTCGTAGGTTGCTACGCACCGCGGGATAGCGTAGTCAGGCTATGGTAGTAATCAGTAGCACAGACGTAGTGTCTAGGCTAAGGGTTATCCTTCGTTTGCCCTATGTCCCACGGATTGGTAGAGATAGATTGCAGGTGGTGACAGCCCTGTTGATCCTGAAATACTCCACGTTCGGATATAGTGCAGGTTGAGGTTTGTCTTAGATCCGTAGGCCAGAGTCTCCTGACAGATCAGGGGTTAGCCGGTGCCCGAAGCAAGTTCTCAAGAGATCGACCTTTAACCTCATCTGTAGAGCTATCCATAGGAATCCTCTCTGTCCTTGCCTCTTATCTAGGTGTGTCCTTGGACCGACTATACGAAGTTAGTACACACACGTTCCCTTGGATTCAATACCCTTGTAATAATCTGAGGTGAAAGCTACAACGGTATCCGTGCGCTTGCGGATTTATTTCGTGTGTCGCTAAAATACCCAATAGTCTTGCAGGTTTTTACAGGTGTTTTGTTAAAGATTTCAGCACCATCGCTACACCCCTCAATAATTTGACAAAGAAGGATGTTCCATTCAAGTGGGGTGATGAACAAGACCAAGCCTTCAATGAGCTGAAATCAAAGCTTTGTGAAGCACCGCTGCTACAACTTCCTAATTTTGGTAAGACATTTGAGATCGAATGTGATGCAAGTGGTATTGGCATAGGAGGTGTACTGCTGCAAGAAGGTAAACCTGTTGCCTACTTTTCTGAAAAATTAAATGGTCCACATCTGAATTACTCAGTTTATGACAAAGAGCTTTATTCCTTAGTTCGCGTTTTGGAAGTTTGGCAACATTACTTGTTACCAAAAGAATTTTTAGTCCATTCTGATCACGAAGCTTTGAAATAACTTAAAAGTCAAGGCAAGCTGAACCGTTGACATGCTAAATGGATTGAGTTCATTGAAATGTTTCCCTATGTTGTCAAACATAAGCGTGGTAAAGATAACATTGCTGCCGATGCCTTGTCAAGAAGATGTGCATTGATTACACAACTAGATACAAAAGTGCTTGGTTTGGAATCCATTAAAACCATTTATGTTGCTGATGCTGATTTTAAAGAACCTTTCTCTCGTTGCATTGATGGAAAAGGTTGGGATAAATATTATGTGCATGATTGCTTCTTGTTTCGGACTAACAAAATATGCATTCCAGCTTGTTCGATTCATCAAGTTCTTTTGCAGGAAGCACATGCAGGTGGACTCCCTGGTCATTTTGGTGTCAAAAAGACATTGGACATGCTCGCTGATCATTTCTTTTGGCCACATATGCGACGTGATGTCCAGCGGCATGTGGGGAGCTGCATCGTTTTCTTGAAAGCTATGTCCCGCCTCAATCCCCATGGTTTATATACTCCATTACCTACTCTACATGTACCTTGGGAAGATATATCTATGGACTTTGTTCTGGGGTTACCTCGGTCTCAGAGTGGGAGGGATTCTATTTTTGTTGTTGTAGATCGCTTTTCTAAAATGGCTCATTTTATCCCATGTCATAAGAGCGATGATGCTTCACACGTTGCTGATTTGTTTTTCAGGGAGATCATTCGTTTACATGGAGTTCCAAAGACTATTGTTTCAGACCGGGATACAAAATTTCTCAGCTACTTTTGGAAGACATTGTGGGCTAAGCTTGGCACAAAGTTGTTATTTTCAACCACTTGTCATCCACAAACGGATGGGGAAACTGAAGTTGTCAATCGTACCTTGTCAACCATGTTGCGTGCTATGTTGAAAAAGAATTTGAAGCTCTGGGAAGACTGCCTTCCACATGTTGAATTTGCTTATAACAGGGCAGTCCATTCTACAACAAACTTTTGTCCATTTGAAATTGTTTATGGGTTTAAACCGCATACTCCCATGGATCTTTTGGCTTTACTATTACAGGAACAAGTTAACTTGGATGCTACGAAAAGATCAGATTTGATCAAGAGGTTACATGCAGAGACAAGAAAGAATATTGAGAAGAAATCAGCACAATATGCAAAGCAAGCAAACAAAGGTAAGAAGAAGGTTACATTTCAGCCAGGAGATCTTGTATGGTTGCATCTACGCAAGGACCGCTTTCCCTAACAGCGTAAGAGTAAGTTATCTCCTCGAGGTGATGGTCCGTTCAAGGTTCTCCAAAAGATAAATGATAATGCTTACAAAATTGAGCTGCCACTTCAACATTCCAATGTGAGTACAACATTCAATGTCAAAGACTTGCTTCCAATTGTTGGTGAGCCTGAGTCGAGGACGACTCCTTCTCAAGAGGGGGAGGCTAATGAGGACATTCCTAACATCCACTCATCTTCAAATGAAACTCCCATTGATATAGCTGGTCCAATTACAAGGAGTAGAGCTAAACAATTGGAGAAGGAAATTCATTCTCAGGTGAACGCTAACCTTATGTTTAATAATCAGTTTATGTTGAATGAGCCTATGCTTTTGAGTTCTTATTTCAATGTCCTTAGGAATGATAGAGTGTATGAACCAGCATGGGATGAAGATGGATTCAAGCCTATGGACATCTGAACCAAGAAGCCTATGGTGTGCATGAATAAAATGGTGGTTCATCACCTTTGCATGCGAATGCAACCAAAAGCATGGTATGAATTCCAAGCATCACTGCGGACAGAATACAAAGAGTTAGATGGTGTTCTATAGGTGGATGGAAGCGTCTTTAAGTCTATTTTACAGCCCATCAAATGACTCATTATTTGGACTTCCCAATAAGGAGTTATGCTCATTTTAGTAACTGCTGCCAGAAGCTGAAAAGATGCGTGAACCAGCCACAAAATCCACCCGTGCATGCGCATGTTGCCATTTACTCAAAGATGAACGCCCCTATCTCTATATATATCTTGTACTAGACAATTAAAGGACAGATCTTGTGTTGTTGAATTCAGAATACACAAACTCGTGGAGTTTTGGTTATGCGTGAGTCTTGAGAGGCTTACAACACTTGTTGTTTCGATTCTTGAGGGAGTTGTAGAACGTCGAACTGCGGTTCACCCAGTTTGTGCCTTCACGTCTATAGGGCGTGATTGCGTGGGCTGTTTCATCGGTATGTGGAAAGGTGATTGCCTCGGTAGTTCGTCGCGTGGACAGCCTCGCGGTGCGTTGCCTCTTCACCAGGTCACACAGCGACAATTTAACAAGTTCGCAGATCCTAAGAGAAGATCGAGCCACAACAACTTGCTACACGTGTTGCAAAGACATGTGCACATCAGCTGCTGAGGCCGAAGGCGGAAGTGGAGTGGAAGGCGCCCACTGGTGAGGCGTTCCCGACTGAGGACGAGAAGGAACATGTCATCTTCACGTCGTACTTTGAGCGTGGGTTCAATGTCCTCGCCGGTGACTTCTTCAGGAGGCTTCTGTACTACTACCGCCTGGAGCTGGTACACCTCGTCCCCAACTCAATTATTGTCGTCTCCTCCTTCATCCACCTCTGTGAGGCATACATGGGGATACCGCCACACTTCAACCTGTGGCGGTATTTCTTTCAAGCCAAGAAGACCGTCAAGTCAGGAGTCATCGGCGCCGTTGGGTTCTACTTGGGACCTGGTCTCAAGTCCCAATACATCAACGTGGAGCTGCCTGACAACAACAGTGGATGGAGGTCAGAGTGGTTCTACATTGCCGATCAGAAGCCGGAGCTGCCAAAGCGGACTGGGTTCACTGCTATGAAGGTCAACGAATGGGATCTGCAGCTGACCTCCCATGAGACGGAAGATCTCAAAGGCCTTCTCACCATCCTCGCCGACCTCAAGAAGGCAGGTCTTACGGGAGGCGCAGTGGCAATCAGCTTCAATCAGCGACTTATCCAGCCAATCAAGGATCGGATCCACCCGGCATACGAGTACTGGGGGCAGTCAGACCCCACTCGGGAGGCGAACCGCAAGGTCTCCAAGGAGGAGATGGTAGCTCGAGTGATCCAACTCTTCAGCGGAAGAATCCGCAACAGGACTTGCCCGAAGGCGCACTTGCTGGTTCGACCAGCTGACATAATAAGTTCACGACTTTATTCATTGAGTACTTTCGCTTTGTTTCATTGAGGAAGACCTCTCAGACTTGTTTTTGTATTTTGCAGTCATGTGAGATGGACTGCTAGTGCCCTGCACTGCTACCCCCTGTCATGGAACCAAGGCGAAAACTGAGGTCGGCAGAAGAGTGCTAGGCGCCTGCTGCCGGCCTCTTGGAGAACTATCTATTTGACTCATCCGTCGAGGCAGATGGGGATGACGACCAAGAGGTTAGGGAGACGAGCACCAGCAAGTCGGCAGCGGCTAGTGCTACAAAGCCGGCGCGCCGGACGCGAGCGGCTGTGGCAAAGGTTACACAGTCGAAGGTAGATGCAGCGAAGACTGCAAAGCTAGAGGCTGAAAAGAAGAAGAGGGAGAGGGGGGAGGGCTCCACCCCACCGGAGAAGGAGACCGAAGAGAAGGATGAAGTCGTCGACTCATCGGGATCGGCGAAAGACGAGATCGTGGCGCCAAGGTCGCCCAATCCAGCCACGAAGTGTCAGCGGGACGAGCGCTTGAAGGTCATGGAGGAAGACCTCCGTCGCATGAGGGAAGCTCAGGTCGCAAAGGCCGGAACCCAAGCGAAGGTATCGGTGAAGCCGGCGACACGGGTTCTGAAACCCAGAGTGTCGCGCGCGAAGGCAACGTCGAAGCAAGACTTCTTTTCCACTATAGTACATTGTCGACTTGTGTAGGTTGTGGTACACTGACAAAGATATCTGTGCAGGTCGGATGTAGCTTCCTTGAGCACCTCGAGTGCCCAGCCATATCCGGCGAAAACTTCCACGTTTGAGCCGGACGTCGGAGCGCAGAGCTCTACCAGTGCTATGGCGCCATCGACCAACCCGATCATTGAAGACCCCAAGCCAATTAATGCAGCACCTAACCTGTTGGCTCAGGACGTGGTGGCGGACCAGGATCAGATCGAGTTGTCGCCACCCAAGCCAGAAACAACCACCAGGGCAAGGCCAGGTTCGGCGTCTATTTCTGAAGGTCAACTTGACCGAGAGATCGACTGGAATGGCACTCCTTGGGAGGCCGACATCATTGAGGACGATGAGGATATGAAGGCATGCAAGAATCATTTCGGTTAAGTCACTGCTCCTGTAGTTACTTTTGGTAGTCATCAGCACTAGTTAGTAGCCTAACTTTGTTTTGCAGTCTCTGGCAGATTAGGCAAAAGCCAGGGCGGACCTATGCAAAAATGCCGCAACAGCACACCTTAAGGCGCAATGGATGGAGCAAGAGCTCCAGCGTGTTAAGGAGGAAGCTGCCAGAGAGAAGAAGAAACTCGAAGATGAGTTGGCAGCAGAACAACTGAAGGTCAGGGATGCCGACACTATGTTGAAGTCCGTGAGCTCCGGTAAGACCAGAATCTTTTCTGCGATCTCACTTTTATTTCGTCAAATTGAAGTTGCTGAAACACCTTGTTGCTTCAGATTTCCATAGGGAAGAGAAGAGGCTCAAGGACGACCTCAAGAAGGCCGAGGGGACGATCAAGAACCTCAAGGGCAACCTCAAGGAGGTTGAGGATGCCATTGAGACTCTCAAGAATGACAACAAGGTCGCCATCGAGAGTGAGTACATCACGAACCAGAAGCTGGCATACGAAAAGCGAACTCAGAAGGATCTTGAGATCAGCCTCATGGTAGCTTTACAATCCTTACAAAATGAGCAAGTGGCCATTGCAGGGCTTGAAGTGGAGATGACCGACCTGAAGAACGTAGCCGGCCACGTCATGGACATATTGGTTCCTCAGGTTGCCAGGGAAGAGCCCAGGTCATTGATAGACCGGCTGGTACTTGCTCTAGAGAGGGTTACCGAGCTCCTGAGGGCATCAAGCTTGACAGAGGCCATAGAGACCTTGGTGAGAGTAAAGTCTCACTACCCGGAGCTGAATGTCACTTAGGTCGGAGATGGCCCGAACCAAGAAGTTGACCTCAAGGCCATAGAGGCGGAGGTGGAACCGGCTACAGAGAAGGTCGTGGAAGCCATCGACTTTGAAGGTGACGACGAGGAGTAGTTGTAGGTCTTTTAAGTTGTACTTCCTTGTTGGCCGGAGCACAAACCTTCCTGTGCTATGTAAAAATAATACAACGTTTATTTCCTATTAATCATGTAGTACTTGATGCTTATACGAACTTGATCACCTGAAGTCTCTATGTTATTATGCCCCGCTAACCACTACTCACAGAGAGGACGGCTTACCGACCACACAGCTCGGCAGGGAGGCTTACGTGTAGCCGGCGCACGGGATGAGTCCAGGACTCTAGTTTTGCAACCACACGACGAATCAAGCTCGTAATAGCATGAAGCAAGCAATCAAAAGAAAGAAAAATCATCACGTATATCGACCCTTAGGTTGGCAAGGCCAAGCCCCGAGCATGTCGAGGGGGAGGAATGAACATCACCCTTAGGTCTAATGACCCTTGTGTTGGCATTGCCAAGCCCCCGAGCATGTCGAGGGGGAGGGGAGAGATCATAACACAGGAAAAGGAAAGTAAACTCAAAGGTCGGCAAAAGACTGCCGCAAACTAAGCTTTTATTGAACTTAAAGTACAAAGGCGAGGATACATAGCTCGCGAAAACTATTCTACGGATATAATCGTCATAGGTGCTCCATGTTCCAAGGGTTAGGAACTCCTTAGTCATTGCCCCATTGGAGGCGATATGTAGACGGGTTAATGACCTCAACGACGATGAAAGATCCCTCCCAAGGGGCGGATGGCTTGTGCATGCCGTCGATTTTCTGGATCCGACGGAGTACTAGGTCGCCAATGTGAAAGGAGCATTCCTTGACGTTGCGATCATGGTAGCGACGTAGTTGCTGGTCGTGGCGGGCCTGCCGCATGACAATTGCCACTCTTTGTTCTTCTAGGCTATCGAGGTCGACTCGACGAGTCTCCTCGGCTGGGGCTTCATCATAGTGCTGTATGCGGGGTGCACAGAAGACGACGTGTGTAGGGAGGATGGCCTCCAAGCCATAGACCAAGAAGAAGGGCGAAAATCCTGTAGCGGAACTGACCTGAGTCTGGAGACCCCATATCACATGAGGTAGTTCGGCGAGCCAACGGGAGACGTAATTCGATGCATCGTCGTAGTACATGATCTAGTGTTCAGGCCGCTCCGTGGGAGGGGGCATCTGGATTTTTGTCCACTCTGACACGAAGTCAGCTAGGATTTGAGATTTGATTGCCTGCCTGTCGAACTCTCCCAGCTCGACCGACCACTTGACGATGCAGCCGTTGGCATCGCGGTTGCAGAGAATCTCTCCTTGCGAAAAGGAGGAAGGCACCTTGATCTTGTGAGCTTGAAAGTAGTGCCGGAGCTTTCTCGACGTGATCAAAAGTGCGTAGAGAAGCTTCTGAGGTTGTGAGTAACATGTTTTAGCGTTGGCCAGGACCTCGCTCATGTAGTACACAGGTCGCTGGACAGGATAGGCCTACCCCTCTTCTTGTCGTTCTGCAATGAAAACCGTACTGACCACATTAGTGGTCGCCGAGATGTAGAGGAAAAGTGTTTCCTTCGGGATTGGAGGTGTCATGATTGGCAGAGAGGTGAGGGATTCCTTGAGCGCATCGAAGGCTTGTTGTGCTTCGTCATCCTACACGAACTTATCTATCTTCTTCAATAGCTTGAAGAAGGGCAAACCTTTTTCACCGAGCTTGCTGATGAAACGACATAGAGCCGTTATCATGCCAGTGAGCTTCATGACGTCCTTCTTGCAACATGGCTTGACCATGTTGCGAATTGCGTCGACCTTGATAGGGTTAGATTGGATGCCTTGGTGCCTGACAAGCCCAGGAGCAACCCAGAGGGGACACCGAAGACACACTTGGTCGGGTTAAGCTTCCATTGGTAGGCGCGGAGGTTGGTGAAGGTCTCGGCAAGATCAGTGATGAGCTGGTCTTCATGGGTGGTCTTGACGACCACATCATCGACATAGGCTTCGATGTTTTTCCCGATCTGAGATGCCAGGCACTTTTGAATTGCTTTCTAGTACGTGGCACTAATGTTTTTCAGGCCAAAGGTCATGACCTTGTAGAAATAGATGCCATTGGGCGTTATGAACGTCATTTTATCCTAGTCGTCGGTGTTTAGGGCTATCTGGTGATACCCTGAGTAGCAGTCGAGGAAGCATAATAGGATGCTACCAGCTGTGGAGTCCACGACCTAGTCGATGCGAGGAAGAGGGAAGGGACCTTTCGGGCAGTGCTTATTGAGGTCAATGTAGTCGATACACATCCTTAATCCACCAGTCTTCTTAGGTACAAGAACCGGGTTTGCGAGCCAAACCGGGTGTTTACATTCACAGAAGAATCTTGCAGCTAAGAGCTTACACACGTCTACCTCTATTTCCTCCTTTCTATCTTTTGCATAGCGATAGAGCTTTTGCTTGATAGGTTTTGCGGTTTTGCTAACTTCTAAGGAGTGCTCAGCCAGCCTCCTTGGGACACCGAGCATGTCAGAAGGACTCCATGCGAATATGTCGGCGTTGTCCCGGAGGAAACTAGTGAGCGCGAGTTCGTATTTCGGGTCTAGGTCGGCCCCGATGGTGAGTTCCTTAGCTGCGTCGGGCAGGCCGAGGCAGACCTTCTTCACTGCAGGACTAGTGTCCAAGGCAGTTGGTGTATGCTTCTGCTCGGGTACCTCCAGGGAAGTAACATCAATCTTGGCGGCCTAAGCGACCATGACCGTAGCTGCAGCTGCATAAGCGGATGTCGAGGCGAGGTCAATAGTCTCGTCCTCGCATTTGACGGATATCATGAGGTCGCCATGGACGAAGAGGATCCCATTGGGCGCTGGCATCTTCATGATGAGGTACGTGTGGTGCAGGATGGCCATGAACCTAGCCAACATAGGTCGACCTAGGATGGCGTGGTAGGATGAGCGGAAGTTCGCCACCTCGAATGTCAAATATTCTGTGTGGTAGTTAGCCTCGGTGTCAAAGGTAACCGGTAGGCAGACACGACCTATGGGGTATGCTGCTTGCCGGGTACAACTCCATAGAAGGGCTCATCACAGGCTATCATCTTCGAGAAGTCAAACTTCATCTTTTTTCAAGGTCTCAGTGAAGATTATGTTGAGGTTGCTGCCCCCGTCGATGAGGGTCTTAGGCAGGTAGGTCCCGGGGTCTGGTATATGCACCTAATGATCTTCCCTGGAGAAGGTTATGGGGAACTCCGACCTCCTTAGAGGTTGGGGAGTTTCTGTGTTGATGAGGCCGATCTTCCGCGTGCCGAAACGCTATTGTCTGTTGCTCTTGACAGCTCGGCGACCACCGACGATGAAGTTGATCTCCCGATTAGCGGTTTGGAAGGCGCCGTTGGGATTACCACCCTTAGGTGGTGGAGGAGGGGTACGCTCCTTGCGGCACTCACCATCATCACGTTGGTCGTTCCGGCGATCGTCGCGGCGGTCATCACAACGGTCATCGCGCCGATCGTCGCAGCGATTCTCTTGGCGGTCTCTGTCGTCGTCGCGACGGTAAGGTCATCGGTCGCGGTAGTCACGCCGATCAGATCGGCGATAGCGGTCGTCGTAGTAGGCTTGTTGTGCCTCGTCATCCCACACGAACTTATTTGCCTTCTTCAATAGCTTGAAGAAGGGTAGACCTTTTTCGTCGAGCTTGCTGATGAAACGACCTAGAGCCGTCATCATGCCAGTGAGCTTCATGGTGTCCTTCTTGCAAGATGGCTTGACCAAGTTGCCAATCACGTCGATCTTGACGGGGTTAGCTTGGATGCCTCGGTGCACGACCATGAAGCCAAGGAGAAATCCGGAAGGGACACTGAAGATGCAGTTGGTTGGGTTGAGCTTCCATTAGTTGGCGCGAAGGTTGGTGAAGGTCTCGGAAAGGTCGGCAATGAGCTGATCTTCATGGGTGGTCTGGATGACAACTTCGTCGACGTAGGCTTCGACATTTTCCCCGATCTGGGATGCCAAACACTTTTGAATTGCCTTCTGGTACATGGCACCAATATTTTTCAGGCCAAAGGTCATGACCTTGTAGCAGTAGATGTCGTTGGGTCCACTACCAGTTCGGCGAGTCTTCTGATGGGCCGGACCCACTTGTCGGGGACGGCCGTGAGCCTGGTCGGTGGGGACCCAGGGGTACCCATATCTCATAGAGTGGGCGGGTGGGTTTCCGTCAACAGATCGGATTCGACTTGTTGGAAGGTGGTGGTCGAGGCGATCTCGATGACGAGGCAGGCGGCTGGAACAATGGATTCTGGCGGCATAGAGCCGAAGCGGATGTCGACGGGATTTGCGAGGAAGTCTGCCATACTTGCAGGGAAGACGACATTACGTGATGAGGCCATTGAGTTGCACGAGGAGCCCTAGATCAACCCCTACCTAGTGCGCCAACTGTCAGAGGTTTAGTTCTGAGCAGTCCATAGGGGGGTCAACCCCGGTGGTTTATTTGTTCGGCGATGGGAGATCTAGTGCTAAGAACGCAATGGTTATGCAATTGCACACGGAACAAGAGGGACACGACGAGTTTATACTGGTTTGGGCCTCCGGAGAGTAAAACCCTACGTCCAGTTCTTGGTGTTGTATTGCGGATGAAGGTACTAGTGGTCCTCGGAAGGACGCCCTTGCCCACCTTATATTGGCTGACGGACAAGGTCTGTGGACCTGGAGTCTAGGTCTGTTACAATAGGGAAACCTATCTCTAGTCGGTTACAACAATATCCCGTGATCTCCGGACTGCCTGGCGGCACGCCCGACGTCTTGACGTGCACTCCAAGTCTTGTATCGGATAAGGTCATTTGGGGGGGATCTTTTGGAAGGTCTTCGGGGCCACAGATCAGGTCTGTTGGGCTCACTGCCAAGTCAGCGTGTCTTCTAATGGGCCTGACCCACTTGTCGGGGACGGATGTGAGCCTGGTCAGTGGGGACCTAGGGGTACCCATGTCTCACACAAAGTAAGGATCAACACGCATGCTATAACCAACATAGATACATACACAACCGACCAACTGCAAGCAATTATTTTTTTTCTATAGAACATATGTTAACTCCCTTTAAATACCTTCTAGTGCTAAGGGCAGCTAGGTTACAAGCAAACAGACAGTAGACAATGCAGGTGTTGTTGTGTTTTAACAAACATTTTTTGTTGTCCATATATTCATGTTGCCTTTTTCAAATTGTTAACCTGAATGTTAATTTTCTCTAGATCATTTCCAATGTGATATTAACTATGCATATACTTTCTTTTACTATTAACATAGAAGTTAGTTTTTTCTTCCTTCTTCACAGTTAACAATCAATAATGGGATATTAACTATGAGTGTGTTTTGCTTCCAATTTAGGGATCTAGGATGTACAGGGAGCCACACATATATGGGATGGAACACTTTGTGATCTGGGATGTACAACAATCAGCCTACAAAAGCTCGGCCGGTAAGGGAAAGACCGCCCCAATTGTATTAACTAAGAAGAAGCCTCGGCTTCCCCGACCGAGAAAATACCCGAACCCTGGCCCGTCCTGACACTAGGAGTCGTAACTCGTGGGAAACTACCTACCTGGGCCATACACGGTCCTCAGGACGACCTGGGCCATCTCTTAACCAGTGCTTTGGCACATGGGGCCAGCGAGGGGATTTTTTTTTACCCACCGACGGAAATTCGCCCCACCCGGGGTTCGAGCTCACGACCTGTGGGGTGCCGCTAGTGTGCTTTGACCAACTAGTCGAGCACCCTTTGGCGTACAACAATCAATCTGGATGTAACTAGTTTATTTCATTCCTAATCTTTGGAGGTAAATTGATGAATTGATGCATCAAAGTTTGTGTTTTATCCTCAATGAGAAGGATGCGAAATCTGGACAAGATTGATCTTCCTTTGTTGTTTTTTGATTTTCGTGTTGACGGCACTCTATTTTTCTTGTGATATTGTGTTTTTTCTCCATGATTCATGTCTAAATGAGTTGTTTCTGCATGTGTTAGCGGCTCTCCAACAACTCCAAAGTTTTTCCTTCATATATGACTGTGCGGGCTTCTTATTGGGCGGGCCCACTTTTCTCAATGGTTGAGATATACTTCGTCCGTCCCATAAAAGAGTGCAATTTTAATTTTTTTAGGATAGATTAGTGGAGGAATGAAAAATACTCTAATACCCTCATTTGTTTGCCAAATGCAGTAAGTTTTGCCATGCAAATCGGATCTGACCACTTAATTAGGAAGGTAATTATATATATTTTCTAGAATTGCATTTTTTGTGGGATTTTTTTCAAAAGCTAGGATTGCACTTTTTATGGGATGGAGGGAGTAGATTTTTCCCCTTACATGATCCGTTCGACACTCGCCCGCAATTCTGCCTCTCCTGGTTTTTCATCATCGACACGCTCAACGCACATGGCTGCACGCGGATGAGGGGACGCATATGGTTGTTTCCATAATCGGAAAAGGATACTAATTAAGGGGGGCTCTCCACCTAAGACTAAAAGGAGCGGGCTCTCCATGTAGTCACGTCCTTAAAATAAAGATCATAGTTCCCATAGGACCTCTAATCTGCATAAAGCAAAGAAGGTTGGAAGTCCTAATAATTAGTAATGCACGAGATACACTTGATAGAACTGAATTACTCATTACTAATTATTAGGACTTCCGAACTGAATACTTGTTACAGTGCAACATTTCGAGCTACCCCTTACCAATATGTTGCACCTTCTGTTGTAGATGGAATCACCACCACCGTTCACCAGAGCATCTCAATTTGAAGCCATCTGCAATTGAGCAAAAAAAAAAGTGGAAATGGCACATCTGATGTAAACCTAATCAGTATGTAAATGTCACATCTTTTTTTCAAAATTTTTAGATTTATGAAACCAATTTTCAGTTATTGGTTTGCAAAAAAATGATATATCATTTCCAGACATCCATAAACAATAAGTCTGGATGAGCATGGTTGCATCACATATGAATGTGTGAGTTGTGAGCTCTAATAAAAAAAAGTCAAGTTAAACCAAGTTGCAACTGGTGCCTTGGTTCAATTGCAACAAGAAAATTAAACTAGTTGCAACTCAAGCCTGCCAGGAGAAGGCTTCAGCGTGTTCATACAAAGGGTTCTGAAGTCACCAAAATTTCACATGGAGAAGGCTCACAGGAAACAAACTAACCTTAATAGGAGGTGTGCATAAAAGAAGAGATCCCACCCATTTTTCTATGATGGAGAAATGGACTCGCTGACAAACATAAAGAAACAAAATACACAAGCTTCAGAAGCATCCTTCAGTTCAGCAATAAGAAGTACATTAGTCCATCAAAGCAGACGTCAGATATGTGGATTACTTTTTTACTTGAAATTATTAGGTGAGAACACTTCAATCCAGTCATCATTCGAAGGTTTGGGGTTGTTGTATTCTCCTGCAAGAAATAAGGCAGTCCATAATCTGATTTGGATAGCAGAGCAAACCGAGAACGAATATGAGGCCCCTATGCTGCAGATTTCGATCTTATTTGGACATCAGAGCATTACAAATGTAGATCGCTAATCTATTGCAGAATTTCAGCCTAGATTGTGATTGAAACATCAACCTCGGTTAGTTGTTCCATCTCCTTCTCCTAGGACACCTCCTGCTGCAGCTGGGCCACTCCCTACTACTGCTGCTACATCTGGACAACCTGCTATGTGCAATTGCAACAGAATTGATAGCACAAAATGCAACATCACAAAAAAGTGTCAAAAAAGATCTGACATATAAAATCAACTTGTGACATTACAATTTGCAACACAAGTAAATTGGCAATTGCAATGGACGTAAGTTACCAATAGCAGTACGATCTAGGCATGCCCAATATGTCGCCGACACCGCAAGGCATGTCCAGGGATCCCTCACCCAACACTGCGGAGTTCATGTCCTAAGCAACATAGACGGCGGCGGTCATGAGCAGATGGAAAAGAACAAAAGGAAACACACAGCCTGTCGTAGGAACCCATTCGAACCGTGGAAACCATCCAACCCGGCAGTTTCTAGACTGCACAATTTAGTTTTGGACGGTCTGGGTTGGATTTGGACCAAAAACCGGTTAAACCGGACCATGAACGGGGCTACACCCATTCACATTAAGAACTTTAAAAAGAAAGAAAAAAATTGTGCAAGGAAAGCATAAACACAAATGGGTACCAAGCTACATAATATGACTAGAGCACCATAGTAGACATGAAGGACCAACCATGATATAACCAGGAAATTAGCATAACACAAAATATGATGCTTGCATCAAATGTTTAATCAATACTGCAAAACTGAAAAGATGAAAAAACCCACTAAAATCAAGGCATGAGGCCAATTGTCAGTGCAATTACCACTAGTGTCATGGGTAAGTTGCAACAAAACTACTAAAACAAATTCTACTATGTATATGACCACAACTGCAACACATATGAATGTAAGGGTTGAGCTCCATCAAAAAAAGTCAAATTAAAAATAATTGCAACGGATGCCATCCACCAGTTACTGCAAAAAAAAACTAAACCAATTGCTACAATTTTGTATAGGCATAGTTAAGAACTCTGAAAAAATAAACAAATGTGCATGGATAGCATAAACGCAAAATGGATACCAAGCTACTTAATCTGACTAAAGCACCATAGTACATGGAGGATCATAATCATACATAAAGGACCAACCAAGACATAATCAAGAAATACTTTTTTGAGGGGACATAATCGAGAAATTAGCTTATCAAAGTATGTAAAAGCAATGACTCATCAACATGTGGGTGTTTGTAATTAGGGATACACAGTACACAACCATTTGTATAGATCAACATGTAATTTTCTTTTATACATCCATCAAATCTGCCTGACTCGAGGCCAGTTCTAGCATATAGCACCTGCATGTATTAAAAAAATCAAGATATAACTGATACCATATGCAATTCCATTTATTATTAAAAAGAAAAAATGAGGTAAAAAAACTAGAACCGATTACAATGTGTTGTAGTGGCAGTTTCAACACAACCTTAAAAACACTTACTACTAATCCGGTGGATAAGTTCCAACACGAGAAATTGGTGTGTTTTGCTAAAATTCTGATAAAATAAAACGAGTTGTCACTGATGCAATGGTTTGGTTGCAATAGTAAATCTAAACTTCAACTGAGGTAGTAATATAGTTACAGTCGGAGCACTTGTAGTTAATCATGTCCTCCAAATTGCAACCAGAATAGCAGCCCAAATACAACTAGAGACAGTTCATGATGTCAACAAGTCGTCTTAAAGGAGTACAATGTGCATGCATCAATCAGTAAGATTGGTTAGGTTAAATAGCTAAATATGGGAAACCGGCACATGATTAAGAGAAAATGAAAAGATATTACAAATGTAATAGACTAACAAAGTGACCATTTACCTTGAATGTCCCGGGACTCATCAGAAACTGTTTGTGCAGGACAACTATAACAGCGTGACTGCTGACTAACACTTTCTTTAATTGCAAACATAGTATTGTTTGCATAGTTTATTTGTATACAATACAACTCATAAGTGAGTAGCAGCGATGGGGCATGAAATGGCAGTAATGTAAGCAAATCATCAATGCAATGCTAAAATCAGTAGCCCCAAGGCTTGCAGTAGTGACAGAAAGCTGAGCAGGAAAAGAATAATTGATGGCGCTAACATTGCAGGGAGAGAAGCAGCCTCCTACCGGTCCATGCACACATGAGAGAAGACAAAAGACACGTCACATGACATCGAGCAACTCACCGCAGTGACGTCGTATGTGCCGCGCCTGCAATGCTGTCTCGCCACTGAAATGGAAGGGAACCGCCAAAGGGTTAGAAGTGATGCCCAGCCAACTCCATTCTCAGTCTCAGCTCCACAGAGAACAACCCTCGAATAGGTAGCAGGCGTAGCGGGAATGATTGCTGGAAGGTTGCTTACACTTTCCTGTGGATGCAGGTGATGACGTGTGAGTGCATGATGGCAGCGAGCGCCCTAAAGGGTGGCCACGGCGCTGCCGTGGGTGGCATGTGAGCTCGCCGCCGCCGGTGAAATAGGGAGGCAGTGACCCCGTGTCCTCTATCTGATGATGCTCTGCAGGGAGGCTATTGGGAGTGCGTGAATGGGAGGGGGAAAGTGCTCCACTCACGAACGCTCGCGGCCCACCGCCGCTGCCACTCGCAATTTGACACACCTGTCACCATCTGGGTCGGAAGGGGTCAGGCACCTCACAGGGATCTGCTCGCTGCCAAAGTCCAGATCTCCCTAGCCACGTCAGCCAGAGAGGAGCTCGTCGCAGACCTGTTGGAGCTCCAAGAGCTCCGCCGCTGAACCTCTGTGAAAGCCCAGGTCACTCCTGGCGGTCCTCACGAGTCATTTGTTTTGCGCCCGCCGCCAGTCGCGAGCTCGCTCCCTCATCCAATCGCCGCTGCACACCCTATTGTCACTCCCTGCGGGGGGAGCTCACAACTGTGGTAGCTGCTCCGTCGTGCCAGCTCCGCTCGCCACAGGAAGGGAGATCGGGGATGGGGATGGAGGGGAAAAATACAAACGGCTTGCAATGTCGGGGGGTGATGATTCGGCGCCTGATTTTACAAATACACAGACTCCGCAATTACAACTTCGCGGCTAAATCAATTGCAACTCAACAGACCAATTGCAACCCGACGTGCACCAATTGCAATGAGAACCAACCGAGTTGCAACTAGACACGAACCAATTGGAGCTACGCACGAACCAATTGCAACCACGAGACTAACCGATTGCAATTGTGACACTATAGTAATTGCAACTCAACGAAACTAATTACAACAAATTTAACTTTGTTGCAACTAGATATGAACAAATTGCAACTAGATGAGGACCTGTGTGGTTTGAGGACCGGTGGATGGTCGCTTCATGGTGTGATGAGTGATTGACAACGTTGTGTGGACTGACTCTTGGCTAAGTATTCCAGGTGCAGGTTGCGGCTTGACTGGTGTTGGTGCAGGTGAAGAACAAGTGCGAAAGGTCATTGCCGGTGAGGCCTCCAGGTGTGGAGAAGAAAAGTAGGCTTGGTACGAGGGACCCGGTGGCCAGTGGGGTCAAGTGCGGGCCGCATGGTGGCAAGAACAGCAAGACGAAGTTATGGATGGTTTCTTGGTTGAGCCTCAAAACCAAGGTCGAGCCGGGACTTCGTGGGAGCCAAGTCATGAGTGGTGATTGGCGGAGGCTACATCAAGTTCGCGGGGTTTGCAGTGGTTCACCAGAAAACCACTAGGTTGCTTGGCTGAGCCACAAAGCCAAGGCCGAAGACTCCGTGTGGCTGTCAGGCCAAAACCGGTCTGACCGGTTTGGGGTCGCAGGGCACCGAAGTGTTTCAAAGCGGAGGACACGTGTCGGGATCGCATGGTGTGCGTCGAGGCTACGCGAGGTGCGGTCACCGGGCATCCGTCTAATGGTGCGAAGACAAAGTTTCCCAAAGTGCCCCTCGGGGGCGTGTATCCTAGTGTTAGGCTTTAGGGGTAGTTTCGTCTTTCGGTTGCCTCCATATAACCCAAGTGGTGTGAGGATGGCAGCCATCTTTTGGAACCCTAGCTCATTTTGTTTTTGCTATTTTCCTCTTCCATTTTTCCTTTGGAATTTCTAGGACTAGCTTGAGAGCTTCATGGTGAGATCTTGAGAGAGGGATGGATCATCGGGAGGCAAGCTAGACCTTGTATGAACCTTTATGGTATGTATAGATGATTCAGCGTGGTTCCTCAAGGCTTGATGGTGTCTCTCCCATTTCCCCTTTTTGGTGATTTTCGGAGCCTTTTCTTGACGATTTTCTTGTGGCGGTTTTGAGACCTTTCTCTTTTGGATTTGGTGGGGGATGTATGCATGAACCCTTCGTGGTTATTTTCCCTTTGATTCCCCTCCCAAATCCGTGAGCAAAGAGGCTCGATTTTGGGGTTTTCGGTGGAGTTCGTGGAAAGGTGTTCTTGAGGGTTGACTTCTGATTCCTCTTGATTAGGTAGGTTTTGGGGATCGAGCTTCTAGCCAAAGGTAGCCCATGAGGTACCCTAGCTATCCCCAAAGTCTCACTTGAATCTGTGGAACGAATCTGGAGATCGATCGAGGATAAGGTTGAGTTTTTCCCGCGGGCTGAGTTCTTCCCGACTGTCCAGGCAAAACCGGCCTGACCGGTTTCCCAAACCGGTCTGACCGGTTTAGCCCCAGTGGGCTGTCGTGAAGAGTTTTTGGACAGGAGAGTCTTCTCAGGCTATGGCTTTTCTTGTTCAAAATTTGGAAGGTTCTTGAGGTAGTTTTGCTAGGTTTTGGTCTCGAAGGTCTTTTGGGGATTTCCTGGACAAAACCGGCCTGACCGGTTTCCCCTGCCTATGAGAGGCTAAGTCCTAGAGAATCGGTCTGACCAGTTTCAGAAACCGGCCTGACCGGTTTTGGCTTCCAGCAGCTGTGTTCATGTTGTTTTCCGCTACGTGTTTTCAGAGGCTGTTGGTTGGATCTTGCTCCTAGGTCCAGTAGCACTCCAGTGGCTACGTGGATTTGGCAAGAGAAGTTTACGGAGGTATCCGAGTGATCTTGGGTTCATAGGCCGAATTCTTGAGTGGAATTTTTTTCGGTTTCCATTCACTCCCCCCATCTCTGGTTCGTTGTTCCGGACTTCAAGTGGTATCAGAGCTGGTTCGGGTCTTCATTGACTCTAACCTGTCTAAGATCCAAAGATGGCGTACCATGAACGGGGTTCGGGTCCTCCGCACTTCGATGGCAAAAACTACCAGATGTGGCAGAGGCGGATGGTGGCGTTCCTCCGCGGAAAGGGTCAGATCCTTTGGGATGTTACGGTGAACACAGCTTATGTTCATCCGATTAACTTCCTAGCTCCCAGATCGAGGGACATGTTCGACGCCAACAACAAGGCGGTCGACTACTTGTTTCGTGCCCTGTGTCAATCCGAATTCGATCGGTTCAGACAGAGGACCTAGCTTGTAGGATTTGGCAGGAGCTGAAGAATGCTCACACTGGAAATGCTGAAGTTCAGGCGCGTTGTATGCGACTTACCGGAGAGAGTACGAGAATTTCACTCATCTCCCCGGTGAGTCAATTGATGCCTTGTTCCAGCGGTTCACGGTGGTAGTGAACAACATGAGGGCCAATGTGGACGTCCTCCTGTACGATGACCATGATAGAGCCGTGAAGCTCTTGGACATGCTGGATCGTACTGTGTGGGATGGAAAGGTCGAGGCCATTCTTGAGTCAGAGAAGTATACCACACTGACGGTGAACGAGCTGTTCTCTAAGCTCAAGTCAGCTGAGGTCGATCGTGGTTTGACAGCCCGTCTTGAGAGCCCGACTGACTCCCGTAGTCTTGCTCTCGTCGGTGGCTCAGGTGCTAAGTCTAACGCTAACCCATCCTCTAGGATGTTTGCTTTGTCCTCTTTGATGTCTTTGCCAGACGAGGAGTTCGACGTGCATGGAGAGGACGAGCTAGCGCTGTTGACCAGGCGGTTCGAGAGGCTGCACGAGAACCGGGTGAACACGAGGAGGACGACACGGACATGCTTCCAGTGTGGCAAGGCAGGACATTTCGTCGCCGACTGTCCGGAGAAGATGGAGAACAAGGACGGCTACAAGCACCGGTCGAGGACGGACAACAAGCACCGATCGAGGCGCGATCACAAGCACAAGCATCGGAATAAGGACGAGCGTGGATCGAGGAAGAAGGGCTGCCATGGCAGGAAGGCCCGAGCGATGGTCGGAGCAAGCGACGTCGACTCCAGCTCCGCCTACTCTTCCTCGAACTCCAGTAGCAGCGAAGATGAAGGTGATCGGTGCAAGAACAAGAAGTCATCCAAGAACTTGAGCGGGCTGAGCTGCTTCGCGGGAGATGGCTTCTGCGGCATGGCACGCAGCTCCGGCAGCAAGAAGAGTCACCAGAGCGACTCAGACTCTGACTCCGAGGATGAGGTACGTGACGAGCTTCCCTTCTTGCGCGAGGAGAATGAACAGCTTGGCAAGTTGCTTGATAACCATGATGACATGCTTAGAGAGGCCAAGAAGATGAGGAAAGAGCTTAAGGCCTCACTAGAAGATGCTAGGAACCGAGTAGCTGAGCTAGAAATACATAACCTTGATGCTAAGCTTGAGATAGATTCGCTTAAGGCTTCACCTGTTGTTTCTGATGAGGTTGATTATGTTGATTGCTCTGTTTTCCTACCTGATCTTACTGCTCTCAAAGAAAAGCATGCCTCCAAGTGTGAGGAACTAGATGTGCTTAGGGTTGAAGTGGCTGAGCTTAAGTCTAGACCAGCTTTGCTAGGTGCTTGCACTTCTTGCCCTGTTTTGCATGGAAAGATTGATGAGATGCATGCTTACATTGTTTCTCTTGAGGCTGAGTTGAAAGCACCTATTCCCACTTCTTGCTCTACTTGTGAATTGCATGCGGTTAAGAATCTGGAACTTGCACATTATGTTGATCGTTTGCAGGATGAAAATGATGAGCTGACGAAGTGTATGAGTTGGTTGTCGGGTCAGGAGCCTCAGCTTGGAATCATGATAGCGGCTTTCAAACGCTATGATGGTCAGGCACTTGGGGCTGACAAACTTGGAGAGAGCAGTGGTGAGGGAGTTGAGAAAGTTGGAGAGATTCCTATCCCACCACAAAACACACACAAGAACAAGTTTGAGCCCAAGCCTAACCATCTCAGAAACAAACTTGACACAACTCCAGATCCACCCATATTCCCTCACCCAACAAATGATTTCCAAAAACCGGTGAGATTTGTGAGCCCAAAGGGAGGTGAGGTTGGAGAGAAGAAAGGGGAGAAGCCGAGTGAGCAGCCCCAACCCAAGCCTAAGCCTAAGCCACAGCCCATAAAGTTCCATTGTGGGTGTTGTGGTAGAGATGGCCACAAGGATGAGTTTTGCTTCAAGAGGAAGCGAGAGGAGAGAATGGCTAAGGAGTGGGCAAACAAGGACAGGTACAACCCATCTCATGGTGTGCCTGAGTCTCGTATGCCGCTACCTAGGGGTAAAGCTATTGTCCGCACAGTTCTGGCTTGGGGAGTCAAGAATGCTTTAGGTGGAAGGGAACCTGCTGGACGAGTTAATCCGGTCAGACCGGTTTGGAAACCGACCAGACCGGTTTGGGCTGCTCGTACAGAGAAACCGGTCAGACCGGTTCCAGAACCGGTCAGACCGGTTTGGAGGCAGCAGGGTGATCAGTTTGGTTTTCGTGCTCGTGATGAGGCTCGATTCAGAACCTTTGGTCGTGGTACAGATGTTTGGCATGGTGAGTCTGGTGGTGTTCAGTTTGCTAGACGTTCTCCACCTCATGCTCAATACGATGGTGGGAGGAGTCGTAGCTTTGAGATGGAGAGGAGGAACGGTCCACGGTCTTCCTTTCATGGCTTTCGTTCTCCTCCAGCGAGATAGGGGTGGTTCCCAGTGGTAGTTCTCGTGGTGGTAGCTTTGGTAGGCGTGATGCTTTGGATTGTGCTAACCCCACTTTGGACCAAATGGCTCGGCACTGGTTTTACTCTTTTGGTACTAACCCCAGTGCTGAGTCGTTTGTTCGCTCACGTGCTCGTATTTGAATTTCAGGTGGAAGACTTGAGGAACGTTTGGTTGATTGACTCCGGTTGCTCGAGGCATATGACCGGAGACAAGGGGTGGTTCTCAAGCCTCGTCCCGGTGGTGTCCAAGACATACATCACTTTTGGGGACAATGGGCGAGGGCGTGTGCTTTCTGAAGGTGAGATAAGGATCAGTGACAAAGTCACTCTCAGGCGTGTTGCTCTTGTTCAATCGCTCGGATTCAATTTGCTTTCTATTTCCCAGCTTTTGGATGAGGGTTTTGAGGTGTTGTTTCGGCCTGGTGGTTCTCGGATTTTGGATTCTCGAGGGGGCCTAGTTTGCATGGTCGTTCCCGAGGGTCAAGTTTTCCGAGCGGATTTCTCTCAGTCTTCTGGTGTGGCTCGTTGCTTTTTGGCTGGTTCTTCGAGTGAGTTGTGGAAGTGGCATAGGAAGTTGGGTCACTTGAGCTTTGACCTTTTGTCACGCTTGAGTAAACTCAATTTGGTCTGAGGATTGCCACGGTTGAGGTTTGAGAAAGAGTTGGTTTATGCGTCATGTAGGCATGCCAAGATGGTAGCCTCTTCTCACCCGCCCCTCACCGATGTGATGATGGAGCGTCCATGCGAGCTGCTCCATATGGACCTTGTTGGCCCAGCTCGTGTGTGATCTGCGGGTGGGAAGTGGTATGTCCTAGTTGTGGTGGACAACTACTCTCGGTATGCTTGGGTCTTCTTTTTGGAGGAGAAGGGGGAGACGTTTGGTTTTGTTCGAGATCTTGTCTTGAGGTTGAAGAACGAGAGGCACGGAGATGCCATACGAGCGATCCGCACTGACAATGGCTCGGAATTTAAAAACTCTCGTTTCGAAACCTTTTGCCATGACTTGGGTCTTGAACACCAGTTTTCGAGTCCGTATACGCCTCCCCAGAATGGCGTGGTGGAAAGAAAGAACAGAACCTTGTGTGAGATGGCCCGGACGATGCTCGACGAGCATAGGACTCCGAGGAGGTTCTGGGCTGAGGCGGTCAATACCGCGTGCTATGTCTCGAATAGGATTTTCCTTCAGGCTGTCAAGAAGAAGACGTGCTATGAGATGATGCACGGTCGCATTCCCAAGGTAAGTCATTTCCATGTGTTTGGGTGCAAGTGCTTCATTTTGAAGAAAGGCAAGAATCTGGATAAGTTTGAGGCTAGGTCAGTCGATGGTATTTTCTTTGGTTATGCTACTCACTCTAGAGCATTTCGTGTGCTCAATTTGGAAACTAACCAAATCGTGGAGACTTGCGAGGTTACCTTCGATGAGACACAGCCACGTAGCTCTCTTGTCTTTGACTGTGCAGGTGATGATGAGCTTGGCGAGGAGATCTTTGAGGAGGAGGAGCATGGACATGGTGATGATGAAGATGGCGATGTGGTGCCCGTGGCTGAGCATGTACCTACTACCTCGACTACGATCGAGAACGGGCCCTCTCCTACACCTACAACGACAATCCCAGATCAAGGAGAAGCTGCAGTTGAGGGGGAGGTAGCTTCGAGGCGAGAACCTCCCCGGCGAGTTCAAGTGGATCACCCAGCTTCGAGGATCATCGGAGACATCAACGAACGTACTACTCGGTCGAGGGTTCGAAACAATTCTCACTTTGCCCATGCTGCTTTTGTTGCTACTTTTGAGCCCAAAGACATTGGACACGCATTATCAGATCATAATTGGGTCAATTCGATGCATGAGGAGTTGGAGAATTTTGAGAGAAACCAAGTTTGGGAGTTGGTAGATCCTCCACCGGGTTGCAAGCCGATTGGGACGAAGTGGGCGTGGAAAAATAAAGAGGGAGAGAAAGGAGAAGTGGTGAGAAACAAGTCGAGGTTGGTGGCGCAAGGGTATAGTCAGAAAGAGGGGATCGACTACGAGGAGACCTTTGCTCCCGTAGCTCGTTTGGAGGCGATTAGTATCCTTCTAGCCTTTTCTGTGGCTAAATGGTTCAAATTGCACCAAATGGACGTGAAGAGTGCTTTCCTGAACTGTGTGTTGGAGGAAGAGGTGTATGTGAAGCAACCACCGGGGTTTGAGAGTGACAAGTACCCCCACCGGGTGTACAAGTTGAGAAAGACGCTATATGGGTTGAAATAGGTGCCTAGGGCTTGGTATGGTAGGTTGAAGGGGTTCCTGTTTGAGAGAGGTTTTGAGATGGGGAAGGTAGATCAGACCTTGTTTCTCCTCAGGCAGGGCAAAGAGATTCTAATTGTGCAGGTATACGTGGATGATATTGTCTTTGGTGGCTCGTCTAACTCTTTGGTTGCAAGGTTTGCAGAAGACATGAGCAGGGAATTTGAGATGAGCATGATGGGTGAGTTGCAGGTCTTCCTCGGCCTCCAGATCAAGCAGTCGAAGGAAGGAACATTTGTGCACCAAGCAAAGTACACCAAAGACATTGGGAGGAAGTTCAAGATGGAGGATTCCAAGGCCACGGCGACGCCTATGAGTACGACTACAGCTCTTGATGCGGACGAGGAAGGTGAGCACGTGGACCAGAAGGAGTACCGGAGCATGATCGGGTCACTCCTGTACTTGACGGCGACGAGGCCAGACATCCAATTCTCGGTATGTTTGTGCGCTCGTTTTCAAGCGTCTCCGAGGACTTCACATCGGCAAGCAGTCAAGCGCATTTTTAGGTATTTGCGTCACACTCCCGACTTCGGTCTTTGGTACTCCGCGTCTTCTTCTTTGGCTCTTCATGGATTTTCGGACGCAGATTTTCCCGGGTGTCGGTTGGATAGGAAGTCCACTTCTGGGACTTGCCACTTCTTGGGTTCTTCTTTGGTGTCTTGGTCTTCCCGCAAACAATCGAGTATTGCTCAATCCACTACCGAGGCAGAGTATGTGGCCGCTGCTAGTTGTTGCTCTCAGCTCCTTTGGATCACATACACCATGAGCGACATTGGTGAGGAGTATACCCATGTCCCACTTCAATGTGATAGCACCAGTGCCATAAGCGTTGCAAAGAACCTAGTGATCCATTCCAAAACCAAGCACATAGAAGTGAGGTATCATTTCCTGAGAGACAATGTGGAGAAAGGGAAAATCGCTTTGATCCATGTACCCACACATGACCAACTAGCCGATATCTTCACCAAGCCCCTAGATCAAGCAACTTTCACTCGGTTGCGGGGGGAACTTGGTGTTTGTTTGATTTCTTGAGTTGGGTGTGGGAGCTCCTTTGTAACATATGTATAGCTTTCCTTGTGTGCATGTTTGCATTTGCATTGCATTTTGTAACATGATGTATAGGCATCTTTGTATCTTAGGTTGCATGCATTTGTATCATATGCATTGTGATAGGAAAAGCTTCCCTCATATACATTGCTCACCATGATGTGCTATATGTGATCTTGTGAGCTAGTTTGGTATGCTATGGTTAGTTTGGCTTAGCTCTTGATGATCTTGGTTTAGGCCCATGGTTGATAGCTATGTTTTTGAAAAATGCCATATGTATGCTCTCTTGTGAGTAAATGCTTTTATATGATCTTGACATGTTTTAGTGGCTTGGCTATGCTTAATTTGTGGTTGGATAGCTTATTTTGATCATATGGGGCCAAAGGCTCATTTGTCATCATGAATGTTTAGCCTCCATGCTTTATCTTGTGGAGGGGCATAAGTTCCTTTTTTGTCGCAAAGACATTTCATGTACCAAATATTAATCTGAAAATGAAATGTAAATTGCTTGGAAAATGTGCTCCCATGTCATTTGTTCTTTATTTATATATCTTTGGGTGCTAAACCGTTGCATGATGCCTACCAATGAGAAGTCTCATATATAGAAGTAGGCACATGGCTCAGTGGCTTTGACATGACATGAGATGCTTGAGGGTGTTTGTGATGGTCTTATGCTTAGAATGGTTGTCCTAGCATGAAGTTTGTGTGGATTTGCCATTTTTACATGTTTTGCTCATGTTTAGGACTTTGCTCATGAGAGGGTGATTCTTCGCAAAATTGCTCAATTCTATCTTAGCTTCGCCCAATGGTTGTGAAACTTGGTGATCATGTAGTTGATGTTCATACGAAGCCATAGAGTATCTAACTTGCTCATTTGGATGTGTGTAGCATCTTGTGATGAATTTTGTCTATTTGAGAAGCTCTAAGTTGCATGTTTTCAAATTTGAGCCTTGATTCATGCATTGGCAACAAGGGGGAGAAAGAAAGGTGGAGAAAAGTTGCATTACATCCCTAGAACCTATCCCAGCAGTCAAGGGGGAGCTTGTGCATTTCTTGTGCATTTTTGGCTTTTGGGGGTGAGCTTCTGCCGAGTTTAATCGGTCTGACCGGTTTGAAATCCGGCATGACCGGTTTGGTGGAACTGGTCTAACCGGTTTGGGAAACCGGCCTGACCAGTTTGTGTCCAGTGTTGGCACATGTTCAGGGGGAGTGTGCATATGTGCAGGGGGAGCTCTTGTGTGTTTTGAGCTTTTGCTTTGGTGGTCTTTGCTCTTTCTTGAGCTTGTTTTTGTCTCGGTTGTGTCGAGCCGTTGCCCTTGCCTAAGGGGACCGAGACTTGTCTTCTTCAAGTGATCTTGCTCTTTGCCTTTCCTTTGGCTTTCGATCGCTTGTTGGAGTTTCTTTTGGTCGTTTCTTTTCTTTTACTTTTCTCTTTGGTTACCAAAACGTGTGTGTTGTCAATGCACTCATCAAGGGGGAGATTGAGGACCTGTGTGGTTCGAGGACTGGTGGATGGTCGTTTCCTGGTGTGATGAGTGATTGACAACGTTGTGTGGACTGACTCTTGGCTAAGTATTGTAGGTGCAGGTTGCGGCTTGACTGGTGTTGGTGCAGGTGAAGAACAAGCGCGAAAGGTCGTTGCCGGTGAGGCCTCCAGGTGTGGACAAGACAAGTAGGCTTGGTTCGAGGGACCTGGTGGCCAGCGGGGTCAAGTGCGGACCGCATGGTGGCAAGAACAGCAAGACGAAGTCGTGGACGGTTTCTTGGTTGAGCCTCAAAACCAAGGTCGAGCCGGGACTTCGTGGGAGCCAAGTCATGAGTGGTGATTGGCGGAGGCTACATCAAGTTCGCGGGGTTTGCAGTGGTTCACCAGAAAACCACTAGGTTGCTTGGCTAAGCCACAAAGCCAAGGACGAAGACTCGGTGTGGCTGTCAGGCCAAAACCGGTTTGACCGGTTGGTGAAACCGGTCTGACCAGTTTGGGGTCGCAGGGCACCGAAGTGTTTCGAAGCGGAGGACACGCGTCGGGATCACATGGTGTGCGTCGAGGCTACGCGAGGTGCGGTCGCTGGGCATCCGTCCGATGGTGCGAAGACAAAGTTTCCCAAAGTGCCCCTCGGGGGTGTGTATCCTAGTGTTAGGCTTTAGGGGTAGTTTCGTCTTTCGGTTGCCTCCATATAACCCAAGTGGTGAGAGGATGATAGCCCTCTCTTGGAACCCTAGCTCATTTTGTTTTTGCTATTTTCCTTTTCCATTTTTCCTTTGGAATTTCTAGGACTAGCTTGAGAGCTTCATGGTGAGATCTTGAGAGAGGGATGGATGATCGGGAGGCAAGCTAGACCTTGTATGAACCTTCATGGTATGTATAGATGATTCGGCGTGGTTCCTCAAGGCTTGATGGTGTCTCTTCCGTTTCCCCTTTTTGGTGATTTTCGGAGCCTTTTCTTGGCGATTTTCTTGTGGCGGTTTTGAGACCTTTCTCTTTGGGATTTGTGTCAGAGGTTTAGATCTAGACAGCCTACAGGGGGGTTAACCCCAGTGGTTTATTTGTTCGACGGGGTGGAATCTAGGGCTAAGAATTCGAAGGTTGCGCACGAGCACACGGAACACAGAGAACACGGCGAGTTTATACTCGTTCGAGCCTCCGGAGAGTAAAACCTACGTCCAGTTGCTGGTGTAGATTGCTTGAGGATTGCGTCTTGTTACAAGGGGTTGCCCTGCCCGCCTTAAATTGGCCAGCGGACAAGGTCGGTTCCCAGACTCCTGGTTGGTTACGACCAGGAAACCTAAGTCTAGTTGATTACAACACTTGCCATATTCACCGATCTGCTTGGTCGAAATCCACCGTTGTCTTGTCTTGCACGCCAAGTCTCGATGTCGTTATGGATAAGGTCGTCTAGAATCTTCTGGAAGGCCTTCAAGAGGTCGTGTGGGCCGCCAACTAGGTCGGTTGGGCCCACTGTCAGGTCGGCGGGTCTTCTGATAGGCTGGACCCACTTGTCGGGGACGACCGTGAGCCTGGTCGGTAGGGACCCAGGGGTACCCATGTCTCAGAAGCCCCCGAGCGATGTGTAGGCGCAGCGACCTTAGAAGGTCATGACGAAGTCATAGAGCTATCGACAGGTCGAATAGCGTGCACGTTGGTCCAAAAGAAAAAGGAAAAATAAACAAATCAGCTTAGCAGCCGACCTGTTTGTAGTCTTGCCGAACGAAGAGAGGTCGAGTGACGACCTATAGGAAGCAGACTTCCAATAGATCGAAATGACGATTAAAAAAATTTAGAGGGCGTCAAGGACGCACTCATAGAGTAGTATCCGAGCATCGTGGCGGGCAGGATGGCCGGTATGATGATCCAAAAAACAAAGAGAAAAAAGAAGGTCGAGTAACAACGTGATGAGAAACAGGTTTCTCAATCAGGCCGGTACGACGAAGAAAACAAGAGGGCGTCGAAGACGCTCTCGTAGAGTAGTCCCCGAGCATTGAAGCAGGCAGCATGGCAGGTTTGATGCTCAAAAAAGAGAAGAAAACTGGGTCATGGTCTTGATCAAAATGAAGTGTAGAGACACCCAGATCTCTTAGCATAGCTGCAAAGAGTCTGGCAGGGCCGACCTCAAGGAGGCCTTTGTAGGCGTGCCGACCTCAAAGAGGTCTTAAATCAATGATGTCCAGTATCTGAGGATACCCAGCAGGATCTTGAAAGGCGGGTCGCATGAAGAGGTCTTCTGTAGTGGTCGAAACGGTCAACGATGAGGTCACAGGAAGATATTGATCTTGAATGAATGGAGTGTAGAGATACCCAGATATCCTGCATAGCTGCAAAGAGTCTGGCAGAGCCACTCGAGGCATGCCGACCTCACGAAGGTCTCAAATCAAAAACGCCCAAGCACCCGGAGATACTTGGCAGGGCCATCAGGCGCGCACCCCACAGGGAGGCCTTCATTCCCGACGTAAATTCTTGGGTGTCCAGAGCAGGCTGGCAGGGCTATAAGAGCACACCGACCTCGGAAGGTCACGCATCCAGGGCGCCCAACTAGGTTGGCAGAGCCGTAGACATACCAAGGCATTGCAAGACCTAGGTATTAAGGCACGCTCCAGGAGGCCGTTTTGGTGTCCAGACGACCAGCATAGCAGCCGGCCATCCAGCAGAGCCATGGTACTAAGGTATTGACGACCTCAGAAATAGGCACACCGACCACGGGGGCCCGACGAAATCGTAGACGTGAAGCTTCTGGACTCCAGGCGCCCAGACAGATCTGGCAGAGCAGCGAGGCATGCCTACCTCGGAAGGTCTTCAATCGAACCTACGACCATTCTGCTCAGGAAACAGAAATATAGGCTGATTGGAATAGGTCCGTTTACGTGCAGAGCCATAGCGGGTGCACCAGGACGCAGAGCCTAGCGGGTGCAATGAAGACGCAGAGCCGTAAAGGGTGTGTTTAATCGTCGTCGTCGTCCGTAGATGTAGAAAGGCGCAGGGCCCTCTGACGCAGAGTCAGGCTTATCTCTTCATAGACTGCAGGGTCACGGGTCAACAGTGGTCGGAGATTCCCTTGCCACCGAGAAAACGACAAACCGCCCATTTACCAAAAGGCGCACTGTAGCCATGTGACATCGCAGCGGCCTCAGGCATCATTGATGCACTAGCAACAAAGGCGTCGCGAGGCAGGGAAAAGGACATCGCCTTTAATCATGCACATGCCTACAGGACCTCTGGGCCATGTGGTAACAGTGTCTCCACTTCACCGGGCACTCAAGGCCTGGTTTCGGCTATAAATAGCACCATAAGGCTCAAGGAGGCAAGCACTGAGCATTGCTGAGCTATGAAGCCGCAGAGTAGTATTGCAACCATGCCATGGGCATGTGTCCGTCCACCAGAGCATAGGATGCAAAGTTTGTAGAAGCTTGGAGCTAGAAGAATTCTTGCGAAGTAGAGGTGTCACCCCCACTCTTTGTACCGTGCCTCAGAGAAGAGTCATGGAGAGTTTGGAGGTGATGCTGTAGAGGCCCGAGGTGAAGCTGCAAGTTCTTGGTGAGCATGAGATGCTCACTGGGGGCTCGCGGCGCGCGCCGAAGAGCAAGCTCGTATCTGCATTCCATAGTCAGGCACAAAGTGTGACCTGCTATGTGCAGCGTCGTGCAGTTGTTCACCGCAAGGCCACCATCGAGGTCCTGAAGCTAGGAGAATCCTTGCGATGTGCTCTGCTATAGCATGGAACACCTCAAGGATTGCTCTAAGTAGATCAGGTCTTCAAATATGTTTGTATCTTGTAACGGGTTCTGGATCCAATGAGGTCGCAGGCGACTTGTGTACCTTCAAAGTTCCCGTGTAATGTTCGCTCTCTTCTGTCATGTAATGGTCGTATTGACGAAATTATTCATCAAAGACCTAATATGAAATGATTTGGGGGCTTATCGACCTCATAGAGATCAATTTTCCTATCAGGACGACCTGATAGTTTTAGGGTGTTTACGACCTAAACTCGGGGTGTAGGTCGCCAATCTATCCGTTAGGCATAGAGCCGTTGGCGTGAAATCCGGCGAGATCGTCTCGCGAAATTAGCGGCATATAGCCGTTGCAGCGAGCTTGTTGCTGCGGCAGATCCGCGACGGGCATCCGTGGTGGGACCCTTATAAATAGAGCGGCGGGGACCGGTGTTGACCATCCCTTTCCATCTTATTCCTCCTCTCGCCGCCTCTGCCGGAATCTTCTTGCCCTCGCCGTCGCATCCGCGCATTCAATCGCCACCCGTGAACCCCTAGCCCGCCGCCGCCATCTGTAGTAGATCGCGCGCCGGCTCCGCCATCCACGCACCGCGCCGCTTCCGCATGCGCGTAAAAACCCTAATCAATTATAGAACCAAACGTTCTCGTCCTCAAGAAATGGCGGCCGCTACTTCCCAAATCCCGGACCCGCAGACGGTTTGGGAGCCCTCGGTGATGACCGAGGAGAGGATTCAGGCGCTGGTGGATCGCGGGCTCCTGAGGTCCAAGGCGGAGGTGGAGTGGAAGGCGCCCACAGGCGAGGCATTCCCGACGGAGGACGACAAGGAGCAGGTCGTCTTCGCCTCCTTCTTCGAGCGTGGATTCAATGTGCCCGCCGGGGACTTCTTCAGAGGTCTTCTCTACTACTACAAGCTGGAGTTGGTACACCTCGTCCCCAACTCCATTACTGTAGTGTCATCATTCGTATATTTTTGCGAGGCGTATCTAGGGATACCACCCCACTTTTTCCTCTGGTGTTATCTTTTCAACGTCAAGTTGACCAGCAAGTGCACCGGCG
This sequence comes from Cenchrus fungigraminus, assembly GCA_036936925.1. NCBI lineage: Eukaryota > Viridiplantae > Streptophyta > Magnoliopsida > Poales > Poaceae > Cenchrus > Cenchrus fungigraminus. Next base: position 55,607,261 of record CM072778.1, read on the forward strand.
TGGTAGGATCAGTTATGTTCTGCCTGAGATCAGGTCTCAAGGCAGAATGGATAGATATGGACCTGCCTGACAACACCACTGGGTGGAGGTCAGAGTGGTTCTATATCGCCGACCAGCGGCCGGCACTCCCGAAGAGGACCGGGCATAAGCCTGAGAAGATACCAGAGTGGGACCTGCCACTCACCTCTCGTGAGATGGATGACGTCAAGGAGTTGCTGACCCTGGTGAGCGACATCAAGAAGAAAGGCTTGACGGGGGGCTCAGTGGCGATGTCATTCTCTCGCCGCCTGATTCAGCCGATCACGGACCGAGTTCATCCAGCGTATGAGTATTGGGGGCATTCAGACCCAACTCGCGAGGTCAACCGCAAGGTCTCCAAAGAGGAGATGGCGGCCAGGGTTACGTAGATCTACACCGGGCGTATCCGGAACAAGAAGTGCCCAAAGGCACACTCCCTGACCTGACCAGCTGATCCTGTAAGTCCTGAGACAACCAGGTCCTTTTGGCTTAGTTAGTTGGTTGCTTCAATCTTATTCCTTGTCGGTTGTTTGTTGCAGGCTCGACAGATGCAGTTCTGGTGTCCTGCACCCTTGCCGAAGGGTGAGGAACCACATCGGAAGATAAGGTCGGAGGAGTACCAGCCTCCAACAGCTGTGCTACTGGAGAATTACCAATCAGATTCATCGGTTGGAGCTGATGAAGACAGCGACCAAGAGGTCGGTGGTGATGCAGCGAGCCACCCCGAGGCGAGCAGCGCCACAAAGCCCGGGCGCAAGACGAGGGCAGCGACAGCGAAGCAGTCGACCTCAAGAGCTGCCGGAAAGGTCGAGGCAGCGAAGACTGCCAAGCTTGAGGCTGACAAGAAGAAGAGGAAGAGAAGGGCGAGCCCTCCCCCGGTGATCCCCACCTCGGCGTCTAGAGAGGTCGAGGAAAGGGATGAAGCCACTGATGATCCGCCGGTCACTGATGATCGTGCGGAAAGGAGGTCGCCAAGTCCCGCGACCAAGATGCAACGGGAGCTGGAGCAGCAAGTGACAGAGGAAGACCTCCACCGTATGAGGGAGGCACAGCGAGCTGCCGCTGGTGTGCAGGCCAAAATGCCTGTCAAGATATGAGTTCGCCCCCTGAGGTCGAAATCGCGTGTGCCGGTGACTGTGAGGTAAGGCCTCAGTACTGAAGATGGTTCATTGCCAGCTATTGTTAGCTCTTCTATTATGTTGACGGAAATTACTGCAGGTCGGATGCCCAACCACAGAGTGCCGTGGGTGCTCAAGATTCACCCTCACGTATGAGGTCATCCGAGCTTGAGGTCGGGACTCAGGGCTCGGTCGGCGACGTGGGAACGTCGGCTCCTCCGCCTGTTATTGATGTGGACCCCATCAACTCCGTGCCCAGCACATTAGCTCAGGGCCCAACTGCGGACCCGGTTCAGATCGAACCGCCACAGGAGAACCCAGAAACAACTGGTGTGCAAGCACCGGGTTCGACGTCGACGGGGCCAAATTTGAAGCGCCATGACATTGATTGGAGTGGCACTCCCTGGGGAGTAGATGCCTTTGAGGATCAAGAAGACATGAAGGCGGTTCGACGAGCCATCTTGACGCTGAACGATGCCTTCACAGAAAGTAGCTGTCTTGGTCTTTATGGAGTATTTTCGTCTTTGGGTTTGCTGTTGATGATCTGTCTCTTGTGTTTGACGCAGTCGCTAGCCAACCGTGCGCAGGGCAGGGCCGACCAATGTCGAAACGCTACAGCCGCGCAGCTGCGGGTGACAGAGCTCGAACAGGAGCTCAAGTAGGTCCGTGAGGCGGCGGCGGCTGACAAGAGGAAGCTCGAAGACGAGCTAAAAGAAGAGAAGCGCAAGAACCGGGAGGCCGATACGTTGTTGAATACTGTGAGCATTGGTAAGACCAATTGCTTCACAGCTTCATCCATCCTTGTCTGATACAACTGAGGCTTGCACCTCACAACTCTTTGTTTATCACAGATTTTCACAGGCGAGAGGAGGACCTCAAGAACGACCTGAAGAACACTAAGGAGAAGGTCCGAAGCTTAGAGGTGAACCTTTGGGAAGCCGAAGCTGGCGGTGAAGAGCTGAAGCAGCTGATGAAAGCCACCGTAGATAGTGAGTATGCCGTGTCCCAGAAGTTGGCTTATGAGAAGCGAGCTCGAAAGGACCTTGAGGTCAGTCTCGAGGTAGCTTTGCAGGCACTGCGGAATGACCAGGTGATCATTGCAGGGCAAGAAGTGGAGCTGAACGACCTGAAGAATGCTGCCCACCATGTGGTGGATATGATGGAGGCTCAGGTCGCTGGGGAAGAGCCCAAGCCGGCTATTGACCGACTTCTGGCTGCACCGGAGAAGTTGGTCAACCTCTTGAAGGTGCGAGTGAAGTCTCATCACCCCGACGTTGACATGGTCAAGGTCAGAGAAGGCCCAGACGCGACAAAGGACCTTAAGGCCATGGAGGACGAAGTATGGGAGGCCGCCATGAAGATAATGGAATCCATTGACTACGAAGGCGATGACGGTGAAGAGTAGTCGTAGTCTTAGACCTGTACCCCCACCTTCCTCTGGTCATGTAAACAATGATGATAACCTTCTTTTGGCCTTCACGACATACTTAGCTTATGTTTGCGCGAACTTGGTTGCCCTGAAGCAATATGTCTTTTTATACCCCGCAAACCACTACTCACGGAGAGGCTGGCTTACCAATCGCCACAGCTCAGCAGAGAGGCTTACGTGCAATCGGCGCGCGGGAAGGAGTCTGGGACTCAGGTTTTGCAACCTCACGACCAAGCAGGTTCGCAGCAACATAAAGTGAGTAGTCATGAGGGATGACGTCCTCAGGTCGATCGACCCTTGCATTGGCTTGTGCCAAGCCCCCGAGCATGTCGTGGGGGAGGAACGGAAAACTTCACCCTCAGGTCTTTCGACCCCTGTATTGGCTTTGGCCAAACCCCCGAGCATGTCGAGGGGGAGGGTACATGACATGAAAGAAGAGAAGGTAGAGCTCGAGACACAGCAGATGACTACTTTAATTAATATTTATTAAACTGAAAATACAAAGACGCGGAATACACAGCTGTAATAAAAACTATTGTACGGATAGAATCATCGTAGGTGCTCCATGTTCCATGGGTTGGGTACTCCTTGCCCGTCGCCCCACTGGAGGCGATATGTAGATGGGCTGATAACTTCAGTGGCGATGAAAGGTCCTTCCCAAGGGGTAGACAACTTATGCATGCCGTCGGTCTTCTGGATACGTCGTAGAACTAGGTCGCCAACGTTGAAGGAGGTCTCCTTGACGTTGCGATCATGATAGCGACGGAGTTGCTGATCGTAGCGAGCTTGCCTCATGACGGCTGCCACTCGTTGTTCTTCGAGGCTGTCAAGGTCGACACGACGAGTCTGCTTGGCTTCTCCCTCCTCGTAGAACAGTATGCGTGGAGCTCCGAAGGTGACATCGGTAAGCAGTATGGCTTTTGAGCCGTAGACCAGGAAGAAAGGCAAGAAGCCCGTAGCAGAGCTGACTTGGGTCCTTAGACCCCAGATTACATGTGGTAGCTCGGCTAACCACCGGGTGGCGTAATTTGAAGCGTCATCAAAGATGCGATCTTTGAGAGCCTGAAGGACCATGCCATTGGCACGTTCGACCTGGTCGTTGCACCGTAGGTGGGCGACCGAGGAGTAGTAGACGTTGATCATGTTCTCCTGGCAAAAATCCCAGAAGGCAGATCCTGTGAAGGCCGACCCGAGGTCGGTGATGATTCTGTTGGGCACACCGAAGCGATGTGTTAAGTCTTGTATAAATTTCGCCGCTTCCTCCGACGTGACTTTGGCGACAGGTCGAACTTCAATCCACTTGGTGAATTTGTCGACGGCCACAATGATGTGCTTGTAGCCGCCAGGAGCAGTTCTGAACGGCCCTATGGAATCAAGGCCCCACATGGCGAAGGGCCAAGATGGGGGAATCGTGCGCAGGATCTGAGCTGGCAGATGCTACTGCTTAGCAAAGAACAGGCATCCTTTGCACCTCTTGACGAGGTCTTTGGCATCAGCCATGGCCATGGGCCAGTAGAAGCCAGATCGATATGCTTTGCCGACCAGGTTGGCAGATGTTGCGTGGCAGCCACACTCACCGTCGTGAATCTCAGCCAGGAGCTGAAGACCTTCTGATCGCAAGATGCACTTCATCAAGACGCCGGTAGAGGCGGCTTTTCTGTAGAGGTCGTTGCCAATCACGACGTAGTTGGCACTACGTCGCGTGATGCGTTCTCTCTCAATATGTCTTCTGGGACTCGCTGGTCGAGCAGGAAGGCTAGGAAAGGCTCGCGCCAGTCATCCTCTTTATCAGTCATCAGCACGTCGCGGGGAGGTGCTGTAGTTGGGTCGGGCTGTAGATGCTCCGGGTCATCTGAATCTAGTAGCTTGATCGACGGTTTGCGTAGGTCTTGGACAAACACACCCGCCGGGACTAGGGCTCGCCAGGATCTGTGACTTGATCGCCTGCCGAGGGCAGAACTCAATGTCGAACTCTCCAAGCTCCACCGACCACTTGACAATGCAGCCGTTGGCATCACGGTTGCAGATGATCTCTCCTAATGAGAATGATTGCGGCACCTTATTCTTGTGGGCTTGGAAGTAGTGGCGAAGCTTTCTCGATGTGATCAGGAGTGCGTAGAGCAACTTCTGAGGCTGTGAATATCATGTTTTAGCATCGGCCAGGACCTCGCTCACGTAGTACACAGGTCATTGAACAGGATAGGCCTGCCCTTCTTCTTCTCGTTCGGCGACGAGAACCGTGCTGACCACATTGGTGGTGGCGGAGATGTAGAGGAGGAGCGTTTCTCCTGGTATGGGTGGCGTCATGATCGATGGTGTGATCAAGGACTCCTTGAGAGCCTCGAAAGCCTTCTGCGCTCCTTCGTCCCATACGAACTTATCTGCCTTCTTCAATAGCTTGAAGAAAGGCAGACCTTTTTCGCCAAGCTTACTGATGAAACGACCTAGAGCCGCCATCGTACCTGTGAGCTTCATGACGTCTTTCTTGCAAGATGGCTTGGCCATGTTGCATATTGCGTCGACCTTGACGGGGTTAGCTTCGATGCCTCGGTGCCTCACCATGAAGCCCAGAAGCAATCTGGAGGGGACACCAAAGACGCACTTGGTCGGGTTGAGCTTCCACTGGTAGGTGCGCAGATTGGAGAAGGTTTCGGCGAGGTCGTTGATGAGCTGATCTTGCACGGTGGTCTTGATGACCACGTCGTCGATGTATGCTTCCACGTTCTTCCCGATCTGAGACTTCAAGCACTTCTGTATCGCCTTATGGTAGGTCGCGCCAGCATTTTTGAGGCCAAAGGTCATGACCTTGTAGCAGTAGATGCCATTGGGCGTTATGAACACCGTCTTGTCTTGGTCGTCGGGATTCAGGGCTATCTGATGGTACCCTTAATAGCAATCGAGGAAGCATAGTAGGACACTACCAGCCGTGGAGTCCACGACCTGGTCGATGCGAGGAAGAGGGAAAGGATCCTTCGGGCAGTGCTTGTTGAGGTCGGTGTAATCGATACACATCCTTAATCCTCCAGTCTTTTTGGGTACAAGGACCGGGTTTGCGAGCCAAACCGGGTGTTTACATTCTCGTATGAATCCTGCAGCTAAGAGCTTACAGACTTCTACTTCTATAGCTTGCTTTCTATCTTTTGCAAATCGCCGGAGCTTTTGCTTGATAGGTCGTGCGGTCTTGCTTACATCAAGGGCGTGCTCAGCCAGCTTCCAGGGGACACCGGGCATGTCAGACGGGCTCCATACGAAGATGTCGGCGTTGTCCCGGAGGAAACTAGTGAGCGCGAGTTCCTATTTGGGGTCAAGGTCGGCCCCTATGGTGACTTCCTTGGATGCGTCGGGCAGGCCAAGGCAAACTTTCTTCACAGTAGGACTTGGGTCCAAGGCGGTGGCTGTACGCTTCTGTTCTGGCACTTCCAGAGTAGTTTGGTCGATTTTGGCCGCCTGGGCGACCATGACCGTAGCATCGACTTTGCAGGCAGAAACCTTGGCGAGGTTGACAGTGTCGCTCTCGCAGTTGTAGGAGACGAGGATGTCGTCGTAGACAGAAAGGATTCCATTTGGTGCTGGCATCTTCATGATGAGGTAGGTGTGATGCGGTATGGCCATAAACTTGGCCAACATGGATCGACCAAGGATGGCATGGTAGGAGGAGCGGAAGTCCGCGACTTCAAATGTCAGGTACTCCGTGCAGAAGTTTTCCTGTTTGCCGAAGGTGACCGGCAGGCATACACGACCTATGGGGTATGCAGCCTTGCCGGGCACAACCCCGTAGAAGGGTTCGTCGCAGGCAGTCATCTCGGAGAAGTCGAAGTCCATCTTTCTCAACGTTTCTGTGAAGATGATGTTCAGGCTGCTGCCCCCGTCGACGAGGGTCTTAGGCAGGAACGCGTCGTCCACTATGGGGTTGACGACCAGCGGGTAGGTCCCGGGGTCTGGTATATGCACCCAATGGTCTTTCCTGGAGAAAGTGATGGGGTACTCCGACCAACGCAGGGGTTGTGGGGTTTCAGTGTTGACTTGGCCAATCTCCCTTGCGTTTGATCGCTGCTGTCTGTTGCTTTTAGCTGCTTGGCGGCCACCGACGATGAAGTTGATCTGTCGGTTGGCGTTTTGGAATGCACCATTGGGATTGCCCCCTTTTGGTGGTGGTGGAGAAGAAGGCTCCTTACAACGGTTGTCGTTGCGGTTGTGGTCGTCGTGGCGGCGATCATCACGCCGGTCATCGCGGAGCTCATCACGGTGGTCGTGGCGGTGGTCTTCTCGGCGATCGTCGCGGCGGTAGTCGTCACGTCGATCATCACGGCGATAGTCGCGGCGATAGTCACGGCGATCCCTGTCGTCATTGCGACGGTAGGGTCGGCGGTCGCGGTAATCACGTCGATCAGGTCGACGGTTACGGTTGTCGTAGCGGCGACTGCTGTTCTGATCGTCATTGTTGCCGCTCTTGGTTTTCTTGGGCTCTGGGGGTACACCTAGAGCACGCTTTAGCTACTCGCACTCCCTCATGGTATGCTTGGCGTCGCGGTGGAATTGGCACTGGTCGTCCATGACCATGTTGAAGTCACCTTCGAGGAAGGTGGAAGGTCTGGGTGGGTCGGCCGCGTAGACCTCGCCAGATCGCTTGCGCGACCTGCCGCCACCGTCATCATGATCTTCTCCTTTGAAGTCGTGCATCACCGCATCTTGAGTGTCGACGAGCTTGTCGACGTAGGCCATGAGGTCGGTGTCGGTGTTTTAGACCGGCAACATACCAAGGGGAGTACCCGAGGTAGATGAATGTGGCCTCGCCGAGATCGGTAACTCGAAGGAGAGACACGTGGCACACAATTTAGACAGGTTCGGGCCGCGAGGTGCGTAATACCATATGTCCTGTATGCTGCGTAGCTCTGGATTGATTGGGTGTGTTTATAAGATGATGTGCATTGATGAGATAGGGGTCCCTGCCTCGCCTTATATAGTCCGGGAGGCAGGGTTACAAGTCGGTTTGCCAGAGGAGTACTAGTCGGCTGCGGCTAGGAGTACTCTACATGGATCCGGACATGTCTAGCCTCCTAACCGAGCACTAATCCTCCGCTTGCCTTGCTCTCCACGCCAACAGGTGCCGTGCAGCTCAGGTCGGGTAGTCCCAGGGGCCAACGGAGTAGTCGGTCCTAGTACCCACCTGAGTAGTGGGCCCAGGGATGTCCGTACGACAAGCCCCCGAGTACTTTGTAGTCGAGCAGGATGTCTTCGAGTAGTCTTGATGGCCTTGGCGAGTAGTCCTTGAGCATCCCCGAGTTCCACAAGCCGAAAGTCCTCAAGAGTGCTTGAATCATCTCGAGGCTGGAAGGTACTCCAGCTGATCTTTGAGTAGTCTTGAAGTCTTCTCGAGTAGTCCCCAAGCGTCCCCGAGTGCTTCTCTCGAAGGTCTTCAATGGTACTCGTGTTGTCTTGATGAAGAAACCATATGGAAAATGCGATTCGGAGAATCGCATTCCATATGGAATGTAGCCCCCGAGCCTTAGGTCGAATCGCAGATTCAAGCTGAGGGTCAATCTGAAGTTCTGCCAATCTTATCCCGAAAAATCCGGAGAAAAAACAGAAGGACACGTGGCACGGAGCCCCCGAGCCTTGAGTCGAGTACTCTCTCTCGAATTGAAGGATCATCTTGACTGTAGAATGTGTCCTGAGTGGGTCTGGGATCTGGTGGTAGCCCACTGAGTCCATCTGACGTAGTCGAGCCCCCGAGACTGAGAGCTTCGAGCACTGGAAGTCGAAGAGTCAGGCAGCTGCTGTTGAGTCACCCGTCTGGCGCCTTATCTACCCGTTTAGAACTGAGCCGCCTGGCCGGTTATAAATAACCAGTAAGCCCCTTAGGGTTTTTCACCCATAGCAACAGCATTCCCACAGATTGGATCTGAGAGACTGCCCTCTCTGCTCCGCCGCTGCCGCCGCCGCCACAAAGTAGATTGGATCTACTTGCGCCCGCCACCGCAGTCCGCCCCCTCCTCAGCCCCCGAGCGAATGCGAGTGAAGATTCCGGTGACTTGGAGTATGAAGGCGTCTCCAGCAAAGAGCAAGAAGACCGGCGCATCGAAGAAGAGGAGCCGTGATGAAGCCGGAGATGCCGGCCAGTCGTCGTCGTCGCCGCCCTCGTCCCCTCGCCCCAATCCGGCGAAGGAATGGAAGAAGGCAAAGTTGAAGATCGAGGACCTTCTTGCCTTGGTCAATAGTGGATTCCTCCGCGAGAAAGAGATGGATCTATGGCGCACCGCCACTGGGGATCCATACCTAATGGAGAAGAATCCGGACGAGATCCTGATGTTCGCTCGGTTCGTGGAGCGTGGACTTGCGCTGCCGGCGAGCGATTTCTTCAAGGGGCTCCTTAGGTACTACGGAATCGAGTACCTCAACCTCAACCCCAATGGTATCTTCCACGTCTCCATCTTTGTACACTTCTGTGAAGCCTTTGTGGGGATCAAGCCCCACTGGATCTTGTTTCAGAAATTCTTCCGGTTGAAGCCGCAACCGAGCAGTAATGACCCGCGAGTAGTCGGAGGTGCCGGGATTCAGATGCGAGAGGATGCCGCCGACCAGTACCTGCCGTACAAGTTGATAGACTCCAACCAGGACTGGAAGGCAAAGTGGTTCTACATCTGCAACCACCATCCGGAGCTGCCAAAGCCGAGCGGTCATCAACCGAAGCATGCGCCTTGGTGGAATACGGAGCCCACCATGCAGGAAGGTATCCAACTACCCCCGCTGCTGAAGAAGATCAAGGCCCTGCGGGACGCCGGACTGAGGGCCGAGCACGTGGCCTTCAGTTTTATGAAGAGGAGGGTGCAGCCACTGATGGCGCGAGACACCCTCGGGTACCAGTACACCGGCGACGAGGATACGTCCCGGATGCCTGGCTTCGAAGTCGAGGATGACGTCCTTGTGGAGAGGCTGGGCAAAATCTTCAAGGATATGCCCCCGTACACACCGTGCCCGGTGCCAGAGTACGATGCGGCACGGCCGCCAAACCAGGTCAGTAGTCGTGACATAAGCCCCCGAGTATTGATTTGCTTGACGTAGTCGTACTCATGCTTGCTTGATGTTGTAGGATGATGCGGAGAAGTATATCTCCGTCCCGCCCTCCCCTCCGCGACTTGAAGGACAGGCGCAGGGGAAAGCGGAGCCCAAGGGGAAGGAGCGCCGCAAAGTCGGTGAAGGTAGTGATGCCGTCGTCATTGAGGACAGCTCTGATGACGAGGATAAAGAGACGCTGCAGCAGCGGTTCCAACTCCGCTCAAGGTTCAGCCGAGCTGGGATGCCGGACAGCCCGGTCATCGAGAAGCCATCTAGCCTGGAGGCTAGCTTGTCGGCACCACCTAGGAAGCCGCGCAATGTGGCGCGAAAACGTGCCGTGAAGAAACTGAAGCTGTCAGAGGTCACCAGGCCAGAGGTGAGTAGCACGACTAGTGTAGTCGAGTACAGCCAATGAGTAGTCTGGAGCTAACAAGCTTATCTGAACTGTTGCAGGACATCCCCTCCTCGGACCCCGTTGATCAAGGCGATGAGGACGTCTGGGAGACGGTGGGGGCGGGAGCTGAGAGGAGTGTCAGCCCACCTCCAACCACTGAAGAAGCCATACCAGTAGCGGCACAACAAGAGACCGGCGCCGTAGATTCGCGGGCGTCGGTCAAAGAAGGACGGGGCCTCTCCCCAGCTGCAGCGGAACAGCAGCCAGAGGAGGCTCGTGCTGAAGCCGGAACTGGTAGCGAGGCTGGCATAGTTGACATCACCAGTATACTTGGTGCTCCGACCGTGACCGTCGTACGATCAACCCTGTAAGTTCGCGAACTCTCGAGGAGGAAGTAGTCGTTAATCTTGCATTGCTGACTGGATACATCGTGAAATAGGAAATCCACGGACTTGTCGTGGGATGGTGGGGATGCCAGCACTCCGGCCGATGGAGATGACTGCTCGGCAGAGGTGCGCGAACCCACGCCACCGCCACAAGCTGAAGCGGTGATGGAGTCGACTTTGGAAGAAGCCACCTTGGTCGAAGGTATGTGTCCTGTCACCACTGGTAGTCATCACGTGTAGTAGTCGTTGTCGTTGCAATTGACCTCTTGTACTCATCGTGGCAGGAGCACAAGCTGAGGAAGCCGCGATCCCTGAAGCCGTGGCTATGGAGACGGCTACAGTGGAGACAGAACCCACAGAACCGGTTGTTGGGGCAACGGCAGTAGCAGCCCCCGGGCTGGGGACTACGGTAGCCCCCGAGCTGGGTGCGGAAGCGCGGGTCGATCCGCTCCCCGAGGCAAGTACGGAAGTAGTCGTCCGCGAGCCGATCATAGAAGAAGCTGCGCCGCTTCGCTTGGCGCCCATGCCAGAGGCGGCATCATCAAGCCGTGGGGGTATTGAGCTGCTGGAGGACAACCTTGTCGACCCGGCCGTTGTTGCTCTGAGCATGGAGTCATGGCGTCGCACCGAGCAATGGGTCAAGGTACGTTGCGAGTACCCTGACTAGTCTTTCTTTGTTGAATACTTAGTACTCATGGACGGATTCCGTCTTGCGCAGGATGTGGTGGAGCGGTCCCGACAGAAGTCTGATCTTCTGAAGGGGTATGGTGACACAGTTCTTCGCGCCGAAGGCCTGGAAAAGGAGCTAGACAAGTCGAAGAAGCATGCGGCTCTGCTTCAATCCAAGCTGGATGGCGCCTTCGCCCAGTACCATAACGAGGTGCAGGAGATGCAGGCGAAGAGGGACGACTTGATCCGGAAGAACAAGTTGCTACGCCAGAAGAACAAAGGTATGTCTTCCACCGGAGAGCTAAGTACTTATTGTAGCACTTGTGAATAGTCTGACCTTGAATTGAGTTGTCTGCAGAGCTTGAGGCAAGAGTTGACCAGCTGAAGGCGTCGGAGACGGACCTCAAGAACATCGTGTATCGTGAGACCGACAAAAGAGAGGTACTTGAGTACGACTACGCCCAGCTGCGCCATGAGTGCATCACGCACATGGAGCTCCGTGAGGCCTCAGATCGTGATCTTGTAAATTGCTATAAATCTCTGCAGAAATTGAATGAAGACTGCGAGAAGCTTCGAGGTCAGCTGAAAGAGCTTGAGGAAGCTGCACTGCCCATCGCAAGGTTGCTGGTGCTGCATCCGGGCGGACCCAAGATAGCTCCACTGGTAGACCGGTTGAAGGAAGCCCCCAGACGGTTGGCGACGTATGTCAAGCATCTGGCAAAGTCTATCCCAAACTAGGTGCTAGCGTACATGAAGTCATACTTCCCGAAGGCACCGGTGGATGTAGTAGCCGGCGGTCTTGCGGCTAACTGTAGCGATGATCAGTACAAGACCCTTCTCGAGGAGATGGCACCCATTGCTGAGCAGGTGGCGGAGAAGCTTAATCTCCAGTAGATGTACCTGTAGAGGAAGCTACAATAGTAGTTGTAAAGCAAACAAAGTAGTCAGTAATTTGTTTGAATTATCAATGAAAGTTGTCCACGTTTTGTATGTGAAATGAGCACTCGTGGCCGCCACTAGCAGCGAAGTGCACGGAGTACCAAACCGTGGAGAAGTTGTGAGTAGTAGTACTCGGTAGAGTCTGCCTGACTGGAAGGCACAGTAAAGAAGTTGAATAGAATCAATCTTTATTACTGATGAAGGAGTACACCTGGATGGCCAGAGCCGTTTACAAGTGTAGTCGCCAGGACCCGTAGGCCGCCTACGGCTAGGTGGTGCTAGGGCCCTTGAGCCGCTTACAGCTGCAGATCCGTTAGTAGCCGTATAGGCTGGATCTAGAGTACATGGTCTGTTGACCGCCGCTAGAGTACTCAATGCTCTGAGCAGCCCAAGATCCGTTAGTAGCCATTGACGCTGGATCTTGGAGAAGAGTAGTCCGGAGACTAGTGCTAGGACCGAGAGGCCGCTTACAGCGAAGAGTCCGTGAGTAGCCATATAGACTGGACTCATAGATGAGTAGTCGAGCGACTACGCGTAGAAGTGACACAGCTAGTCGACGTTCCACGAGTTGCTAATGTCGTCGCCTTCAAGTGTTTGGAGGCGGTAGGAGCCTGGTCCGGTCACCTTGGAGACTGAGAAGGGACCTTCCCATGGCGAGCTGAGCTTGTGTAGTCCGTCCGTATTCTGGATGCGACGGAGGACTAGGTCGCCGACGTTGAAGGATCGTTCCTTGACGTTGCGATCATGGTAGCGTCGGATACCCTCAAGGTACCTTGCTGATTGGACGAGGGCGGCACAGCGGGCTTCTTCGAGGCTGTCGATGTCAACCCGTCTGCTGTCTTCTGAGATGCCTTCGTCATATTGTTCTACTGCTGGTGATTCCCACATCATGTCGGCAGGTAAAATAGCTTCGGAGCCATAGACTAGGAAGTAGGGCGACTGCCCAGTCGGCTTGGTAGGTTGAGTACGAAGCCCCCAGAGTGCATTGGGTAGTTCCTTGATCCACTTGCCTCCTTTGGTGTTAGCTACGTCGTGCAATCGCTTCTTGAGGGCGTCGAGTACCATCCCGTTAGTGCGCTCGACTTGACCGTTGGCGCGGGGGTGGGCGACTGAGACGTACCGGACATCAATCCCGCTATTCTCATAGTACTCCCAGAACTGGTGGTTGTTGAAATTGGAACCCAAGTCTGTGATGATGCGGTGGGGCAGCCCATAGCGATGCACTAGCTCATCCAAGAAGTCGAGTACTATGTCGGCCTTTGGGCAGGTGACCGGCTTGACTTCGATCCACTTGGTGAACTTGTCGATGGCCACCAAGACTCTGTTGAATCCTCCTAGCGCAGTTGGCAGAGGCCCAATCATGTCGAGCCCCCAGCAGGCAAAGGGCCAGGTTGGTGGTATGGTAACTAGCTTGTAGGTCGGGACGTGTTGCTGCTTGGCGAAGAATTGACATCCTTGGCACTTTCTGACGAGTTCTTCAGCCTCGGCCAGAGCTGTGGGCCAGTAGAAAGCTCACCGGAAAGCCTTGCTCACCAGCGTGCGAGAAGACGCGTGGTTGCCGCAGACGCCCTTGTGGATCTCCTCCAAGATGTCCTTGCCTTCATCCCGAGGGATGCACTTCATGAGTACTCCAGAAGTGGCACCCCGCCTGTAGAGCTTGTCTCCGACTAGTACGTAGGTCTTGGCTCGATGGACGAGTTGTTCGGCCATGTTCTTGTCGGAAGGAACCTTCTGCTCGCGGATGTAGTCGATGAAGGGTTGTCTCCAATCCACATCGATCATCATGACCTCCTGACCGGACTGTGGTGGCACAGGGTCTGTGGTCGTTGGCGCCGGCTCCGGGATGGATGGCGCATGAAGCTCGTGGATGAAGACTCCGACAGGTATGCGCGCGAGTAGAACCAAGCTTCGACAGGACGTCCGCTGCAACATTGTTATCGCGGACGACATGGTGGAACTCGTGACCATAGAACTTGTTCTCGAGCTTGAGGACTTCCAGACAGTAGGCGTCCATGTTCTCCTTGTTGCGATCCCAAGACTTGTTGACTTGGTTGATGACCACTGCGGAGTCGCCGTAGACTAATAGCCGCTTGATGCCCAATGAGATTGCGAGGCGGAGCCCATGGAGTAGGGCTTCATACTCGGCTTCGTTGTTTGAGACCTTCCAGAAGATCTGCAGGACGTACTTGAGTTGTTCACCCTTTGGAGAGATCAGGAGTACTCCTGCACCTGCACCTTCGAGCTTGAGTGAACCGTCGAAGTACATCACCCAGTGTTCTGGCCGCTCGGTTGGAGTTGGTAGCTGATTCTCCCGCCATTCTGCCATGAAGTCGACTAGTGCCTGAGACTTGATAGCGGTACGTGGCTTGAAGTCGACGTTAAGGGCGCTGAGTTCGACCACCCACTTGGAGATTCTTCCAGTAGCATCCTGATTGCGGAGTATGTCACCGAGCGGGTAGTCGGTGATGACGACAATTGAGTACTCCTGGAAGTAGTGTCGTAGCTTCCGCGAGGTGATGAGTACTGCATAGAGTAGCTTCTGGACCGGTTGGTACTGAGCCTTGGACTCTGACAGAACCTCACTGACGAAGTAGACTGGTCCCTGGACTGGGTAAGCGTGGCCTTCTTCCTGCCGCTCGACGACGATGGCAGTACTGACCACATGAGTAGTCGCAGCGAGATAGAGCAGTAGCTGCTCCTTTTTGCGAGGAGCCGTGAGGACCGGTGGCTTTGACAGGAAGTCTTTGAGCTGCGCCAGAGCCTGATCAGCCTCTGCGGTCCATACGAACTTCTCTTGGTGCTTGAGTAGTTTGAAGAAGGGTAGTCCCCGTTCTCCAAGCTTCGAGATAAATCTGTTCAGGGCCGCCATGCACCCGGTCAGCTTCTGGACATCCTTGATGCAGGTTGGAGCTTTCATATTAGTGATGGCGGAGATCTTCTCGGGGTTGGCTTCGATGCCATGATGGCTGATGATGAAGCCGAGTAGTTTCCCAGATGGTACGCCGAAGACGCACTTGTTGGGGTTGAGCTTCCATTGGTACTCTCGCAGAGATGCGAAAGTCTCTTCAAGATCGGCGATGAGCGTATCGGAGTTTCTGGTCTTGACGACCACGTCATCCACATAGGCTTCGACATTCTAGTTGAGCTGCTTCTTGAAGCAGGCCTAGATAGCTCGCTGGTATGTAGCGCTGGCGTTCTTCAACCCGAACGACATTGTCGTATAGCAGTAAGCGCCGAACGGGGTGATGAACGCGGTCTTCTCCTGGTCTTCTTCCTTGAGAGCGATCTGGTGGTACCCGGAGTAGCAGTCGAGGAAGCAGAGCAGGTCGCAACCCGTCGTGGAATCGATGACTTGGTCGATCCGCGGCAACCCGAAGGGGTCCTTGGGGCAATGCTTGTTGAGATCGGTGTAGTCGACACACATCCTCCACTCGTTCGTGTTCTTCTTGCGGACGAGGACGGGGTTGGCGAGCCACTCAGGATGGAAGACTTCACGGATGAAGCCTGCCGCGAGTAGTTTGGCGAATTCCTTCTTGATGGCATCCTGTCGGTCGTCGGCGAAACGGCGAAGGTGTTGTCCTTTGGGAGTAGCTTTAGGGTCGACGTTGAGTGAGAGCTCGATTAGCCTCCTGGGCACCCCTGGCATGTCCACTGGCTTCCACGCGAAGATGTCTCGGTTAGCCCGAAGGAAGCTGACGAGCGCGTCTTCCTATTTCGGGTCGAGCCCTGCGCCGATCATGGTGGTCTTGCTGCTGTCGCCCGTCCCGAGGTCGATGGCCTTCACCTGCACTTCCTCCGACGGTTGAGGCTTGTTCGCGATGTCGGTCTTCTCGGGTATCTCGAGTTCGGTTGGGGTGAGCTTCTTGGACGCAGCGAAGATCTCCATCATTGCATTAGGTACTTGGTTGGTCCCTGCGAGTAGACCTGAGCATTTCACGTGCCGGGCCGGGTTCGGGCCGGGCCGAAAAAAAACTCGGGTTTTTCAGGCCGAGAAAATCCTGCCCATGACCGTCCCATGGGACTTGTCGGGCCTCAGTTTTCGGGCCGGGCTCGGGCCGGGCCCGGGCTTGGGCGGGCTGCCCGCGCTTTTTATAGTGTAAAACAGCTAAAAACAGTATTTCGGGCTGGGTTCGGGCCTAGATTTTTTTTCGCGGGCTTCAAGATCTCTGCCCACGCCCGTCCAGTAAGGTCCGTGGGCGGGCCTGGCCCGGGCCGGGCCAGCGGGCCGAGTCGGGCCGGGCTCAAAATGCTCAGGTCTAGCTGTGAGTTCCACTGCTTCGGTGTCGCAGTCGAAAGAGATCTTCAAGTCCCCTTGTAGCGTGAGTACTCCGGCAGGACTTGGCATCTTGAGTACCAAGTAGGTGTAGTGGGGTACCGCCATGAACTTGGCGATAGCTGGTCTGCCGAGAATGGCATGGTAGGAGGTTTCGAAGTCCGCAACCTCGAACTTGATGTACTCGGTGCGGTAGTTCTCCCTTGTTTCCCCGAAGGTAACTGTCGGTGTTTTAGACCGGCGAACCTACAAAGGGGGTACCCGAGGTAGTAGATTGTGCGGTGGAGGATCGTGATCGGGAGACCGAGAACTCGAAGGTATGCGCAAGGACACGAGACACAAGATTTATACAGGTTCGGGCCGCCAAGGTGGCGAACCCTACGTCCTGTTTGGGGATCAAGTATGGCGCCTTGCGCTTGGTGTTGGGTTGGTTGAGTTGTCCTCCTATGTACCCGACCCTCCTTTATATAGTCCAGGGGGCGGGTTCCTAGTCGGTTACAAGGTAGGAGTCCTAGTAGGATTACACAGAACGAGTCCTAGTAGGATTACAGGGGAATTCTAGTAGTAGTCCGTCTTCATCCTTCCTCGTATGGGTACCCGGGGAGTATGCCTGACAAGCCCCCGAGCACGTTGTAGTCGAGAGTAGTAGTTCGAGTAGTCTTGAAGCCTCTTCGAGTAGTTCCTGAGCGTCCTCAAGTACTGCTTGGAGAAGTCTTCAATAGTACTTGAACTGCCACGAGGCTGGAAGGTGGTCCAGCTCATCAGTCTTGAAGTCGAGATTATATGGAAGTGCGGTTGCAAAATCGCACTCCATATGGAGTAGCCCCCGAGCCTTAGGTTGAGTCGTAGACTCTAGCTGAGGGTCAATCTTGATTCCGAATCTTCCGTCATGAAAAAATTGAATGATGGGTGTAGCATAGCAGCCCCCGAGCCTTGAAATGATTAGGTAATCAATCCAAGGGTCTTCAGTGTTCGCGAAAGCCATCATCCGAGTACTCTTGCAGCGTGTAGCCCCCGAGATAAAAGAGCCGTATGAGCCACGTCGAGTAGTTGTTGGTGCGGAGCCCCCGAGCTTGAGAGCGAGCAAAGCCTGCTGAAGTTATCCTCGAGTAGTAATTGAAGTGCAGCCCCCAAGCTGGAGAGATTCTGAGTAGTAATTTAGCATCGAGCCGTGTAGCTTGAAAAGTAGCCATGCCGTCAGAGCGGACTTTAGATGCAACCGAAGTCGACTTTAGATGCCGACAGTGCGGACTTTAGAATGCGACTAAAAAACCGAAGTCGACTTTGTGCCGCGCGGAGCGGACTTTGAGCTGCGACTTGAAAACCAAAGTCGACTTTAGGATGCCGCGTGGAGCGGACTTTGATATGCGACTTGAAAACCGAAGTCGACTTTAGATTGCCGCGTAGAGCGGACTTTGAGATGCGACTGAAGAAGTCGACTTTAGATTGCCGCGTAGAGCGGACTTTGAGATGCGACTACAGTAGTCGACTTTGTGCCACGCGGGGTGGACTTAAGATGCAAAAAATGAAAAGCACTTTCCGGAAAGCCAAAGCGAATGAAAAATCAGAGAAAACGAGTAGTTTTGCCGCCGGAGCGGGCTTAAGATTGCGACCGAAGTTGGCTTGTGCCACCGGAGTGGGCTTGGGTGCGACCGTTAGCGTCGACTTGTGCCACCGGAGTGGGCTTGAGTACTCGAGCCATGGATTTCAGACCCAAGGTACAGTTGCCGCAGGAGCAAGCTTGAAGGTGCGACCAGAGTCCACTTGTGTACCTGGGCCATGGATTTCAGACCCAAGGTACGGTTGCCACCGTAGTGGACTTGAAGGTACGACCGGAGTCGACTTGTGTACCTGGGCCATGGATTTTAGACCCAAGATACGGTTGCCGCCAGAGCAGGGTTGAGATTGCCTCTTTGGGATACAGCCATTGTGACCTCTGAGACTCAGTACACCCAAAACCGTGGCGAGAGCCCCCGGGATGTAATGTACCGAACTCGTGGTGGAGCCTCCGAAACTTAGTATACTAAATTCGTGGCTGGAGCCCCCGAAATTCAGTGTAGTAAGCTCGTGGCGGTTTGGTCGATATATCCCAAGAGTAGTCGGTAGGGTGTAGCTCTTGTGAGAACCCGCCGAGAAGCATACATAGATGAGTAGTCGTTGAGACTGTTCCGCGTGGCGGAAAGAAGATAGCACATGACGTGCGTGGTGCCTCCTTAGAGTGAAGCCGATGTGTGCCTCCAGTACTTGGTACACGAAACGTCGTGGCAACAGCCGCCTAATTTGGTGATCCAAAGCCTGTGGCAGTCGGTCATCACGCCCAAGGAATAGTTGGCGAAGTGCAGCTCTTCTAGTAGGTAGCCGTTGAGAGACATACACAAAGGTAGTCGGCATGTTGTCCTGCATGATGAGGAAAACAAGCCAACGAAAAAATAATAATAATCATTTAAATAAATGACTTAGCTTTTGCCGCCAGGGTGGTCTTGTAGATGAAGCCGTGGCGGTCGGCGATGGAACCGCGACGGTTGTTGCTGGAGTTGACTAGTCAGAGTTGATTCCGACTAGTTGTTGGGAGTGTGACTGCCATTCTCGACTAGTTTGAAAAACTAGTCGAGATGAGTGGTCGACGCGATGCGGCCGTAAGACGATGTCGCGGTGGCGCGCGGCGTACTTGAAGTAGAGCCGGTGTTGCCGCGAGACAAGTAGTCGCGACGCACGGCGTGGCTGAAGTAGAGCCAGTGCGACCAGACAACAAGTTGAGCGGTGGCGCACGGAGTAGTCGAGCCGCGAGACGGAGTGACCAGGCGCACAGCGAAAGCCAATGCGACCGACCGACGAAAAGTTGAGCAGTGAGACGGCGCGTCAGGATGCACGGCATGGGCGCAGTAGAGCCGGTGCAACCGGACGACGAGTAGTCGCGACGCACGGCATGGCCGAAGTAGAGCCAGTGCGACCGGACAACAAGTCGAGCGGCGGCGCACGGAGTAGTCGAGCCGCGAGACAGAGTGACCGGGCGCACGATAAGAGCCAGTGCGACCAACCGACGAGAAGTCGAGCGGCGAGACGGCGCGTCCGGATGCACGGCATAGGCGCAGTAGAGCCGGTGCAACCGGACGACGAGTAGTCGCGCCGCGAGACGCAGTGACCGGGTGCACAGCGAGAGCCACTGCGACTGAGAGAAGTCGAGTGGCGAGACGGCGCGAGGTCGACGACGAGCCGCGTGAGGAACCGAGGCACCCGATCGCACAGATAGGCGAAGTAGCTGACGACGAGCCGCGCAACGAGCCGAGGCACCCGGACGCGCGGCGTAGGCGAAGTAGTCGACGACGAGCCGGTGTGCCGCAAGACGATGTCGCGGCGGGACACGGCGTAAGAGAAGTCGACGACGAGCCGTGCGACGAGCCGACGAGGCTGGGCGCACGACGTAGGCGAAGTAGTCGACGACGAGCCGGTGTGCCGCAAGACGATGTCGCGGTGGCACACGGTGTAAGAGAAGTCGACGACGAGCCGTGCGACGAGCCGACGAGGCTGGACGCACGACGTAGGCGAAGTAGTCGATGACGAGTCGGTGTGCCGCAAGACGATGTCGCGGTGGCACACGGCGTAAGAGAAGTCGACGACGGGCCTTGCGACGAGCCATGCGACGAGCCGACGAGGCTGGGCGCACGACGTAGGCGAAGTAGTCGACGACGAGCCGGTGTGTCGCAAGACGATGTCGTGGCTGCACACGGCGTAAGAGAAGTCGACAACGAGCCGTGCGACGAGCCGTGCGATGAGCCGACGAGGCTGGACGCACGACGTAGGCGAAGTAGTCGACGACGAGTCGCTGTGCCACAAGACGATGTCGCGGCGGCACACGGCGTAAGAGAAGTCGACGATGAGCCGTGCGACGAGCCAACGAGGCTGGGCGCACGACGTAGGCGAAGTAGTCGACGAGGAGCCGGTGAGCCGCATGATGATGTCGCGGCGGCACACGGCGTAAGAGAAGTCGACGACGAGCCGTGCGACGAGCCAACGAGGCTGGACGCACGACGTAGGCGAAGTAGTCGACGACGAGCCGGTGTGCCACAAGACGATGTCGCGGCGGCACACGACGTAAGAGAAGTCGACGACCAGCTGTGCGACGAGCCGACGAGGCTGGGCGCGCGACGTAGGTGAAGTAGTCGACGACGAGCTGGTGTGCCGCAAGACGATGTCGCGGCGGCACACTGCGTAAGAGAAGTCGACGACGAGCCGTGCGACGAGCCGACGAGGCTGGGCGCACGACGTAGGCGAAGTAGTCGACGACGAGCCGGTGTGCCGCAAGACGATGTCGCGGTGGCACACGGCGTAAGAGAAGTCGATGATGAGCCGTGCGACGAGCCGACGAGGCTGAACGCACGACGTAGGCAAAGTAGTCGACAACAAGCCGGTGTGCCGCAAGACGATATCGCGGCGGCACACGGCGTAAGAGAAGTCGACGACGAGCCGTGCGACGAGCCGACGAGGCTGGGCGCACGACGTAGGCGAAGTAATCGACGACGAGCCGGTGTGCCGCAAGACGATGTCGTGGTGGCACACGACGTAAGAGAAGTCGACGATGAGCCGTGCGACGAGCCGACGAGGCTAGGCGCACGACGTAGGCGAAGTAGTCGACGACGAGCCGGTGTGCCGCAGGACGATGTCGCGGCGGCACACGGCGTAAGAGAAGTCGATGACGAGCCGTGCGACGAGCCGACGAGGCTGGGCGCACGACGTAGGCGAAGTAGAACCGATACGGCCACAAGACGATGTCACGGCAGCACACGGCGTTGCTGATGAAAGTCCTTCGAATTCGCCAGATGATCATGATGATCACCCCTACCTGGCGCGCCAGCTGTCGGTGTTTTAGACCGGCGAACCTACCAAGGGGGTACCCGAGGTAGTAGATTGTGTGGTGGAGGATCGTGATCGGGAGACCGAGAACTCAAAGGTATGCGCAAGGACACGGGACACAAGATTTATACAGGTTCGGACTGCCAAGGTGGCGAACCCTACGTCCTTTTTGGGGATCAAGTATGGCGCCCTGCGCTTGGTGTTGGGTTGGTTGAGTTGTCCTCCTAGGTACGCGACCCTCCTTTATATAGTCCAGGGGGCGGGTTCCTAGTCGGTTACAAGGTAGGAGTCCTAGTAGGATTACACGGAACGAGTCCTAGTAGGATTACAGGGGAATTCTAGTTGGAGTCCGTCTTCATCCTTCCTCGTATGGGTACCCGGGGAGTATGCCTGACAGTAACTGGCAGGACCACTGAGCCTAGTGGAATAGCCGCGTTACCGGGAACAATGCTGTAGAAGGGTGACTCGCTCTTGGTGAGCATGTCGGTGATGTCGAGCTTCATTTTCTTCAAGGTCTTGGTGAAGAGGACATTGAGGCCGCTCCCGCCGTCGATGAGTACCTTGTTGAGTCTGGAGCCCGTGACTACAGGTTTCAGGACGAGTGGAAAACGTCCTGGCTCGGAGAAGCTTGTCCATTGGTCCTTACGGGAGAAGGTAATGGGTACGTCCGACCACCTTAGAGGTGTCGGCACCACTGGTTCAATGTTCAAGACTTCCCGTCGGGTGGCCTTCTGAGACCGCATGGTGGGTTATCCGCCGAATAGGACATTCACCGTCTTGTCAGGTTCCTAGAAGTCGCCGTTGCCTTCGTCGACTTTCTTCTTGCCTTTCTTGTCATGAGGAGGCCGTGGGTCGGGAGTATCCTTGAGTGCTCGCCGGAGCTGATAGCACTGCTCGGTGGTGTGATTGCCATCCAGATGCCACGGGCACTTCTCTTTGAGCAAGTCTCTGAAGCCGCCTGAGGTCTTTTTCGAGTTGTCCTTCGCAGGGCACTGTATAGCCGCGACTGTATTGTCTGGCTTGCGCTTGCGGTTGGAGCTCGAGTTGTTGTTGTTGTTGCGACCCCCTTGATCTTTGTTGTTGTTGTTGTTGTCACGAATGGAGTCGTACTTGGCGTTCGCCTTGTCCTCTTCGTTGGCCCATGACGTGATCATGTCTTTGAGCTTGGTGATGGAGCTCGGGCGGCGGTGGCCGAAGTCTTCGAAGATGCGACGGTGATAGAGCCCGTCTTGGAAGAGGTCGATGACTTCTTTGTCGGTGACGTCGACTACGGTCGCGCGCTTGTCGAAGAAGCGCCGCATGTACTGGCGGAGTGTCTCGCCTTGTTCTTGCTTGACCATTGCGAGGTCCATGCGGGTACCCGAGCGCCCCATGGCGCCCGCGAAGTTGCTGGTGAACTGCGCTTTCAGCTGGTCCCACTTGTCAATCGAGTTCTTTTCGAGTGACTCGAGCCACGTAAGTGGGGCTTGATCCAGGCAGAAAGGGAAGAAGAGGCACTTTGCGTCGTTGTTGCCACCAGCGTTTTCGATGGCCAAGGCGTAGCACCTGAGCCACTGAACTGGGTCTTGCTTCGCGTCATACTTGGTGATCCTGAGAGGTTTGAATTTCTCAGGAAGGAGCAGATTGCGAAGCCGTGCAGAGTAGGCGGGGATGCCGTCACTATCGCTTGCTTCAGTGGCCTTCTTGCGGTGGATCTCGTCGATCCTGTGGCGTGCGTCGTAGCCGCCACGTGCATTGCTGGTGGCGTGGCTTGTCGCGTGGCCTCGGCCTCCGCGATTGCCACCGCCACCAGCTCTTCTGCCGGCGTCATGGGATGAACTTCCGCCGCTGCTGCCACCACCACCGCCGCCACCGCGACTACCTCCGGTGCCACCCTGGCTGATGCCGCCCTGTGAGGGTCCTCCAGCCGAGGCCCTAGAGCGGTTGGGATTTGGCTGGTGTTCACCACGGACATGGTTGCGTCCGCCGTCTGCCGGGCTGCGGCTAGTGGCTTCGTGGTTTCCGGCGGGGGGTACTTGGGCGACCCTGTTGTCGACCCGCATGAAGTAGGCGTCTTCGGCAAGTTTGGCGATGACTTCGCCTGCGCGGATCCCCTGGGCCTGTCGTGCTATTGTGGTGATAGACATCACGCATTGCTCAGGAGTAGTGTGTACCCGGTTGGCAACTTGATCCAGAGCCTCATTGAGGTTCCGGATGGGGAGAGTTTCCCGGAGACGTCTGCGTCGATCGTTCCGCTTCCTGTTGCGGTCACGCCGGGCATTCTTGTCTTTGGGGGTCTCGTTCAGAGGTGCGTTGGCAGACAACTCATCCTCTGAAATGTCGTCAAGGTACCGGTCGGGTCGATTTTGCGAGGTCCCAGCATCTCCGGCCGCCATGAAGACTTCACGGTCGGGAGTGCAGAGACTGGAGTCAGTGGTTGCCACCTCGGTGGGGGTGTGCTCGTCGTTTGGAGCCAGCGGGGTCCCCTCATGGAAGGGGAGTGAATCGAGGTAGGCGACACAGCGTGAGTTGTCGTCAGCCAGGTCTGCGGGCTTGCGGTCGGGCCAGTAGACGAATCTGCCGGCGGGAGTAGACGTAATGACCAGGCCAGTGGCAGGACCTGACAGCAGTTCCTCAGTCGTGTTGAGCTCGGACTCGATTGGGTCCGATCCGAAGTCGAACTCGTAGGAAGAGTCCGAGTAGTAGCCGGTTGCGGTGTTGGAGTCCGAGGAGTACTCGGAGGCGGTCTCCTTGCCGGCCCGGCGTGCGGCGAGGGCTTCCGCGTGGACCCTGCTGGCGTTGCAGAGACCGTATGGGAAGTGCTCGTGGAGGGGGACTGTCTCACACGATGGCTCAGGAGCCGGCTCGCATGAAACGATCCAGGGCGACGTCGAGTTCGAGTTGGAGGCGGATCCAAGCTCGAAGTCGGCGACTTGTTGGCAGAGCGAAAATTCGTCAAATTTTTTGACGAGTTGACCCGTGACGGCTTCGGGAAGCGTCACGAGCCCGGTCTCCAGATCCGGAGTCATGGTGAGGTAGCGGTGGAACGATCCAGCGCCGTCAGCGGTGCAGACCCAGGAGCCGAAGACGAAGTGTCGCCGCGATTGAAAGCGACAGTTGGCTTGATGACGATTGAAGCCGTCGAGTTCGCCATGTGATCTACGGCGAGCTCCCCCACCTGGCGCGCCAGCTGTCGGTGTTTTAGACCGGCAACCTACCATGGGGAGTACCTGAGGTAGATGAATGTGGCCTCACCGAGATCGGTAACTCGAAGGAGAGACACGTGGCACACAATTTAGACAGGTTCGGGCCGCGAGGTGCGTAATACCCTACGTCCTGTATGCTGCGTAGCTCTAGATTGATTAGGTGTGTTTACAAGATGATGCGCATTGATGAGATAGGGGTCCCTGCCTCGCCTTATATAGTCCAGGAGGCGGGGTTACAAGTCGGTTTGCCAGAGGAGTACTAGTCGGTTGCGGCTAGGAGTACTCTACATGGATCCGGACATGTCTAGCCTCCTAACCGAGCACTAATCCTCCGCTTCCCTTGCGCTCCATGCCAACAGGTGTCGTGCAGCTCAAGTCGGGTAGTCCCAGGGGCCTACGGAGTAGTCGGTCCCAGTACCCACCTGAGTAGTGGGCCGAGGGATGTCCGTGCGACAGTCGGCGATGGTGTAGGCGTCAGCTTCATGAATCTTCTCGAAGAGTTTTATGTTAGTTACCCCCTTCTTGTAGTAGGCTATGACGTCTTCATCCTTAACACCCGCAATGGTGTTGCGGTTCTCGAAGTAGCGGTTGGTGTACTCGCGGAGTGTTTCGTCCTTCCTCATCCGTACTCTGGCGAGGTAGTGAGTGTTCCCTGGGCGATTATAGGTCGCTTGGTAGTTGGTTGTGAAGAGTCGCGACAAGGTCGCCCATGAGGTGATGCACTCTGCAGGGAGGTTATCGAGCCACAGGAGTGGCGCTTTGGCCATCACAAGAGGAAAGTATCCTGCCATGTGGTCTTCATTGCCTCCAGACACCCGGGTGGCGATGCTGTACATCTTCAGCCAAATACTCGGGTCAGAGCGGTCGTCGTATTTTTCGATGGCTGGCTTGAAGTCCTTGGGGTATCTAATCGTCCGGAGATGTCGTGAGAACGCCGGGAAGTTGTTGACTGCTCCAGGGCTGGCTGATGGGGCGTAGGTCGTCGGGATGACGTAGAGGTCGTTGGGAGGACCATTATCTTGGTCGTACTGGGCACGACGTAGGAGCTCTTGGTCGTGCATCTGCCGGAGGTCTGTTGCCTGGAGGGATTACTGGCGTTAAGGGGATCAGGGACCCCGTTGTCACGGTCGTAGTTAGCACGACGTGCTATCTCCACTTCATCTCGTATGCGTTGACATTGATTGCTCTGGGCGCGATTGGCTGGAGGAGGCTGGGCTCCAGCATTCTGTATTGCATTGTCGGCGACGTTCTGCTGCTGGGTGCCAGCGGCATTGGCAGCGTTATTGGCGACGTTGCCTGAAGCATTAGCGGTGGTGTTCGCTGGAGGGTTGGCTGCAGCATTAGCGGCTGGTGCATTGGCAGCAGTGTTGGCTGGTTATATGACTTCATTCTCCCCACCTCCCAATTCGGGCACGGGCTGAAGGGGGGCACCATTGCTTCGGTGACGGCGACAGGGCCGTTCCGACCTACTCCTGGAGTAGGAACTGGAGGCCGATCTGCTGTATCCTGGACCTCTTTCTTCGATCTGGGCAGTGGCGATGCGGATGTGAGCTTGTAGGCGCCGAGTTGCAGGAGTGTCCTCAACTTGTTCCAGCTTGGCGAGGGCCGCGCCTAGGTTAGCTTGAGGCGAGTTGTAGACTTCGTGACCATCTTGCTCAAAGTCCTTCAGGAGGTCTCTGGCACGCAGGCGGTGTCGACGGGGCCCGTCTTGATTGTGCTGCTGCTGGGGAGCAGCTGGAGCCGCAGGGGCGGCTGCACCATTAGGAACGTTGCCGGCAGGTTGGCCACCGGCACCTGGTACGATGTTGCCCGCGGGTTGACCTCCGACTGCGGCGGCTGCATCTACTTCCTGCTGACGGCGCATGGCTCGTGCAGCATTGGCATTTTCGCGCTGTATGTGTTGCTCGTCTGTCTCGCCAGCTTGAGGAGGTACGTCGTCGGAGACCACGAGGACCTCTCGGTCCGGGATCTCAAACACCTCACCCTGATAGTTGGGAGAGATGGTCGTTCGGGCGATCTGGAACGCGAGGCGATCCGGGGACGGTTTGCGGTTGATCTGGCGGTGGTGAGCCGTGATGAGAGGTCGCCGAAGCTTCTTGAGCACACAGCACTGGCGAGCCGTGTGTTTGGACTTCT
Organism: Cenchrus fungigraminus; assembly: GCA_036936925.1. Classification (NCBI taxonomy): domain Eukaryota; kingdom Viridiplantae; phylum Streptophyta; class Magnoliopsida; order Poales; family Poaceae; genus Cenchrus; species Cenchrus fungigraminus. The sequence goes on from CM072778.1 coordinate 55,633,715, forward strand.
CGTGGATAGGGCAAGGGTCGTTGAGATGACCTCTGCAGTTTCCACGAGGTGGGATCTTGGGTCCAGATTCGATCTGGATCTTGTTCTTTATGTAGCGGGTCGCTACATGAGCTGTGTTCCGCAGACCAAGAGGCATGCGGGGTGAGGGTGCGGAGGTCCTGCGAGGGCGCTTGACGTGCTCACAGACCTTGATCGTGTCGGAGAGCATGTCTTCGATGCGATCGAGCCCTGCGATCAGGTCGCGAGGAGTGGGTGGGTGGGTTTCCTCCACCAGATCGGATCCAACCTGCAGGTTGGAGGTGACCGCGTTGCCCTCGATGACGAGGCAGGCGGCTGGAGCGGTGGATTCCGCCGGCATAGAGCCAAAGCAGATGTCGACGGGATTGGCGAGGAAGTCCGCCATGCTCTCGGGGAAGATGACGCCGCTTAACGAAGCCATCGAGTTGCACGAAGAACCCTGGATTCACCCCTACCTGGCGCGCCAACTATCAGAGGTTTAGATCTAGACAGCCCACAGGGGGTTAACCCCAGTAGTTTATTTGTTCGGCGGGGTGGAATCTAGGGCTAAGAACTCGAAGGTTGCGCATGAGCACACGGAACATAGAGAGCGGCGAGTTTATACTGGTTCGGGCCTTCGGAGAGTAAAACCCTATGTCTAGTTGCTGGTGTAGATTGCTTGAGGATTGCATCTTGTTACAAGGGGTCGCCCTGCCGGCCTTATATTGCCAGCGGACAAGGTCGGTTCCCAGACTCCTGGTCGGTTACGACCAGGAGACCTAAGTCTAGTTGATTACAATACTTGCCATATTCACCGATCTGCTTGGTCGAAATCCACCGTTGTCTTGTCTTGCACGCCAAGTCTCGATGTCGTTATGGATAAGGTCGTCTAGAATCTTCTGGAAGCTCTTCAAGAGGTCGTGTGGGCCGCCAACTAGGTCGGTTGGGCCCACTGTCAGGTCGACAGGTCTTCTGGTAGGCTGGACCCACTTGTCGGAGACGGCCGTGAGCCTGGTCGGTAGGGACCTAGGGGTACCCATGTCTCACAATTTGGTGGGGGATGTATGCATGAACCCTTTGTGGTTCTTTTCCCTTTGATTCCCCTCCCAAATCCGTGAGCAAAGGGGCTCGATTTTGGGGTTTTCGGTGGAGTTCGTGGAAAGGTATTCTTGAGGGTTGACTTCCGATTCCTCTTGATTGGGTAGGTTTTGGGGACCGAGCTTGTAGCCAAAGGTAGCCCACGAGGTACCCAAGCTATCCCCAAAGTCTCACTTGAATCCGTGGAACGAATCTGGAGATCGATCGAGGAGAAGGTTTAGTTTTTCCCGCGGGCTGAGTTCTTCCCGACTGTCCAGGCAAAACCGGCCTGATCGGTTTCACAAACCGGTCTGACCGGTTTAGCCCCAGTGGGCTGTCGTGAAGAGTTTTTGGACAGGAGAGTCTTCTCAGGCTATGGCTTTTCTTGTTCAAAATTTGGAAGGTTCTTGAGGTGGTTTTGCTAGGTTTTGGTCTCGAAGGTTTTTTGGGGATTTCCTGGACAAAACCGGCCTGACCGGTTTCCCCTGCATGTGAGAGGCTAAGTCCTAGAGAATCGGTCTAACCGATTTCAGAAACCGGCCTGACCGGTTTTGGCTTCCAGCAGCTGTGTTCGTGTTGTTTTCCGCTGCGTGTTTTCAGAGGCTGTTGGTTGGATCTTGCTCTTAGGTCCTGTAGCACTCCAGTGGCTACGTGGATTTGGCAAGAGAAGTTTACGGAGGTATCCGAGTGATCTGGGGTTCATAGGCCGAATTCTTAAGTAGAATTTTTATCGGCTCCCATTCACTCCCCCCCCCCTCTCTGGTTCGCCGTTCCGGTCCTTCACTAGACTCCTAGTTGCAATTCGACGTGAACAAATTACAACCAGAATGAGCCCAGTTGCAACTGGGCAAGAACTAATTGCAATCAGAGTGGATGCATTATAGCAAAATAGTATTCCATAAACAAATACTTCTACAATAGTTGTGCAGTGGGAACCTGAACCCTAAGAATAATCCATGGTTGGTTGGTGCTTCTTTTTGTTGGATGCAAATTTCGTTGACTTTTGTCCAAATAATTGATGGGAACTTTTAGATGGGTCACTGAAAGGGAAGACACAACATCACCTAAATATGTTGCAAAAATGGGTAACAACAATTGTTACTCAAAGTCAGGTGACATGAACAATAAAGTCGTTTGTTTGATAACTTTTATAATTTCATGCAAATAAAGAATTTACACCGATAACACAAATATGGGTTGTTTGAGTATGGCAAAAGGAATCTCACTATATGAGACCATGCATTTTCATGGCAACCAGGTCCGCACCTTCACCTTCGTGACCAAAGTTTGTTCTAAATATTTATTATTTAAAAAATAATTTAGAATTTCTTATTTTAAATGATAATAAAAATTTGTTAGTTTGTTGGTTGCTCAATTTCTATAGTCCTATTTTCTTTACATAAATCATGTGGCCTATAAGCCAGTTGATTTATAAGTTACTAGGATTTAAATCAATCCGATTTGGTTCGATGAGGGCACTCCCAACCCATACTCTATGATAGAGTCCATGGTCATTAATGACGTTGCCATGTAAGAAAATTGCTGATGTGGCAGACCATTTATTGAAGAAAGAGGAATGGGGGGGAATGAAGACTCTGTTTCTAATCTGGACGCCGAGTCTTCGAGAGCATCGAGGCGAAGGACTCCACGACGACTCGCGTTGGGGAGGGGCTCCACGAGTCCATGGATCCGGTGCTCCCCCCGCGCCACCCAGCTCCGCCGTGACCGCCCCCTCCTCTGCGCACACCTCCCTCTCCCGCGCTCCCTGTCCCACACTACCGACGACGGAGAGGAGCCGTTGCCGTCGGGCTGGACAGGTTCGGCGTGGATTTGTTCCCGCCGCAGTCGGATGAATGCGTGGCGGGCTGGTGGAGCGGGAAACGGACCACATGTCGAGTCTTCGAGAGCATCGAGGCGAAGGAATCCACGACGGCTCGCGTTGGGGAGGGGCTCCTCGAGTCCATGGATCTGGTATTCCCCCCTGCCACCCAGCTCCGCCGCGACCGCCCCCACCTCCGCGCATGCCTCCCTTTCCCACCCTCCTTGTCCCACACTAACGAGGACGAAGAGGGGCCGTTGCCGCCGAGCTGGACAGGTTCGTGTGAGACATGGGTACCCCTGGGTCCCTACCGACCAGGCTCACGGCCGACCCCGACAAGTGGGTCCAGCCTACCAGAAGACCCGCCGACCTGACAGTGGGCCCAACCGACCTAGTCGGTGACCCACACAAACTCTTGAAGACCTTCCAGAAGATTCTAGACGACCTTATCTATAATGACATCGAGACTTGGCGTGTAAGACAAGACAACGGTGGATTCCGACCAAGCAGATCGGTGAATATGGCAAGTGTTGTAATCAACTAGACTTAGGTCTCCTGGTCGTAACCGACCAGGAGTCTGGGAACCGACCTTGTCCGCTGGCCAATATAAGGCGGGCAGGGCGACCCCTTGTAACAAGACGCAATCCTCAAGCAATCTACAACAGCAACTGGACGTAGGGTTTTACTCTCCGGAGGCCCGAACCAGTATAAACTCGCCGTGTTCTCTATGTTCCGTGTGCTCGTGCGCAACCTTCGAGTTCTTAGCACTAGATTCCACCCCGCCGAACAAATAAACCACTGGGGTTAACCCCCTGTGGACTGTCTAGATCTAAACCTTTGACAGTTGGTGCGCCAGATAGGGGTGAATCCAGGGTTCTTCATGCAACTCGATGGCTTCGTCAAGCGGCATCATCTTCCCCGAGAGCATGGCGGACTTCCTCGCCAATCCCGTCGACATGTGCTTTGGCTCTATGCGGGCGGAATCCACCGCTCCAGCCGCCTGCCTCGTCATCTAGGGCAACGCGGTCACCTCCAACCAGCAGGTCGGATCGGATCTGCTGGAGGAAACCCACCCACCCACTCCTCGCGACCTGATCGCGGGGCTCGATCGCGTCGAAGACATGCTCTCCGACACGATCAAGGTCTGTGAGCGCGTCAAGCGCCCTCGTAGGACCTCTGCACCCTCACCCCGCATGCCTCTTGGTCTGTGGAACGCAGCTCATGTAGCGACCCGCTACATAAAGAACAAGATCCAGATCGAATCTGGACCAAAGATCCCACCTCGTGGAAACTGCAGAGGTCATCTCAACGACCCTTGCCCTATCCACGAGAAGTCCAAACACACGGCTCGCCAGTGCCGTGTGCTCAAGAAGCTTCGGCGACCTCTCATCACAGCTCACCGCTGCCAGATCAACCGCCACTATCCGGGTGAGGTGTTTGAGATCCCAGACCGAGAGGTCCTCGTGGTCTCCGCCGATGTACCTCCTCAAGCTAGCGAGACAGACGAGCAACGCATACAGCGCGAAAACGCTAATGCTGCACGAGCCATGCGCCGTCAGCAGGAAGTAGATGCAGCTGCCGCAGCCAGAGGTCAACCCGCAGGCAACGTCGTACCAGGTGCCGGTGGCCAACCTGCTGGCAACATTCCTAATGGTGCAGCCGCCCCTGCGGCTCCAGCTGCTCCCCAGCAGCAGCACAATCAAGACGAGCCCCGTCGACGCCGCCTGCGTGCTAGAGACCTCCTGAAGGACTTGGAGCAAGATGGTCACGAAGTCTACAACTCGCCTCAAGCTAACCTAGGAGCGGCCCTCGCCGAGCTGGGACAACTTGAGGACACTCCTGCAACTCGGCGCCTACAAGCTCACATCCGCATCGCCACTGCCCAGGTCGAAGAAAGAGGTCCAGGATACAACAGATTGGCCTCCAGTTCCTACTCCAGGAGTAGGTCGGAATGGCCCCGTCGCCGTCACCGAAGCAATGGTGCCCGCCTTCAGCCCGTGCCCGAAGAGGGAGGTGGGGAGAATGAAGTCATACAACCAGCCAACGCTATTGCCAATGCACCAGCCGCTAATGCTGCAGCCAACCCTCCAGCGAACGCCGCCGCTAATGCTGCAGGCAACGTCGCCAATAACGCCGCCAATGCCGCTGGCGCCCAGTAGCAGAACGTCGCCGGCAATGCAAGACAGAACGCTGCAGCCCAGCCTCCTCCAGCCAATCGCGCCCAGAGCAATCAATGTCAACGCATACGAGATGAAGTGGAGATAGCACGTCGTGCTAACTACGACCGCGACAACGGGGTCCCTGATCCCCTTAACGCCAGTAATCCCATCCAGGCAACAGACCTCCGGCAGATGCACGACCAAGAGCTCCTACGTCGTGCCCAGTACGACCAAGATAATGGTCCTCCCAACAACCTCTACGTCATCCCGACGGCCTACGCCCCATCAGCCAGCCCTGGAGCAGTCAACAACTTCCCGGCGTTCTCACGACATCTCCGGACGATTAGATACCCCAAGGACTTCAAGTCAGCCATCGAAAAATACGACGGCCGCTCTGACCCGAGTATTTGGCTGAAGATGTACAGCATCACCGCCCGGGCGTCTGGAGGCAATGAAGACCACTTGGCAGGATACTTTCCTCTTGTGATGGGCAAAGCGCCACTCCTGTGGCTCGATAACCTCCCTGCAGAGTGCATCACCTCATGGGCGACCTTGTCGCGACTCTTCACGACCAACTACCAAGCGACCTATAATCTCCCAGGGAACACTCACCACCTCGCCAGAGTACGGATGAGGAAGGACGAAACACTCCGCGAGTACACCAACCGCTACTTCAAGAACCGCAACACCATTCCGAGTGTTAAGGATGAAGACGTAATAGCCTACTACAAGAAGGGGGTAACTAACATAAAACTCTTCGAGAAGATTCATGAAGCTGACGCCCACACCATCGCCGACCTCATGGCCTACGTCGACAAGCTCGTCGACACTCAAGATGCGGTGATGCACGACTTCAAAGGAGAAGATCATGATGACGGTGGCGGCAGGTCGTGCAAGCGATCTGGCAAGGTCTACGCGGCTGACCCACCCAGACCTTCCACCTTCCTCGAAGGTGACTTCAACATGGTCATGGACGACTAGTGCCAATTCCACCGCGACACCAAGCATACCATGAGGGAGTGCGAGCAGCTAAAGTGTGCTCTAGGTGTACCCCCAGAGCCCAAGAAAACCAAGAGCGGCAACAATGACGACCAGAATAGCAGTCACCGCTACGACAACCGTAACCGTTGACCTGATCGACGTGATTACCGCGACCGCCGACCCTACCGTCACAATGACGACAGGGATTGTCGTGACTATCGCCGCGACTATCGCCGCGATGATCGACGTGACGACTACCGCCGCGACGATCGCCGAGAAGACCACCGCCACGACCACCGTGATGAGCGCCGCGATGACTGGCGCGATGATTGCCTCCACGACGACCACAACCGCAACGACAACCGTCGCAAGGAGCCTTCTCCTCCACCACCACCAAAAGGGGGCAATCCCAACGGTGCATTCCAGAACGCCAACCGACTGATCAACTTCATCGTCGGTGGCTGCCAAGCAGCTAAAAGCAACAGACAGCAGCGATCAAACGCAAGGGAGATTGGCCAAGTCAACACTGAAACCCCACAACCCCTGCGTTGGTCGGAGTACCGCATCACTTTCTCCAGGAAAGACCATTGGGTGCATATACCAGACCCCGGGACCTACTCGCTGGTCGTCAACCCCATAGTGGACGGCGCGTTCCTGCCTAAGACCCTCGTCGACGGGGGCAGCAGCCTGAACATCATCTTCACAGAAACGCTGAGAAAGATGGACTTCGACTTCTCCAAGATGACTGCCTGTGATGAACCCTTCTACGGGGTTGTGCCCGGCAAGGCTGCATACCCCATAGGTCGTGTATGCTTGCCGGTCACCTTCGGCAAACAGGAAAACTTCCGCACGGAGTACCTGACGTTTGAAGTCGCGGACTTCCACTCCTCCTATCATGCCATCCTTGGTCGACCCATGTTGGCCAAGTTTATGGCCATACCGCATCACACCTACCTCATCATGAAGATGCCAACACCAAATGGAATCCTTTCTGTCTACGACGACATCCTCGTCTCCTACAACTGCGAGAGCGACACTGTCAACCTCGCCAAGGTTTCTGCCTGCAAAGCCGATGCTACGGTCATGGTCGCCCAGGCGGCCAAAATCGACCAAACTACTCTGGAAGTGCCAGAACAGAAGTGTACAACCACCGCCTTGGACCCAAGTCCTGCTGTGAAGAAAGTTTGCCTCGGCCTGCCCGACGCATCCAAGGAAGTCACCATAGGGGCCGACCTTGACCCCAAATAGGAACTCGCTCTCACCAGTTTCCTCCGGGACAACGCCGACATCTTTGCATGGAGCCCGTCTAACATGCCCGATGTCCCCAGGAAGCTGGCTGAGCACGCCCTTGAAGTAAGCAAGACCGCACGACCTATCAAGCAAAAGCTCCGGCAATTTGCAAAAGATAGAAAGCAAGCTATAGAAGTAGAAGTCTGTAAGCTCTTAGCTGCAGGATTCATACGAGAATGTAAACACCCGGTTTGGCTCGCAAACCCGGTCCTTGTACCCAAAAAGACTGGAGGATTAAGAATGTGTATCGATTACACCGACCTCAACAAGCACTGCCCGAAGGATCCTTTCCCTCTTCCTTGCATCGACCAGGTCGTGGACTCCACGGCTGGTAGTGTCCTACTATGCTTCCACGACTGCTATTCAGGGTACCATCAGATAGCCCTGAATCCTGACGACCAAGACAAGACGGCGTTCATAACGCCCAATGGCATCTACTGCTACAAGGTCATGACCTTTGGCCTCAAAAATGCAGGCGCGACCTACCAGAAGGCGATACAGAAGTGCTTGAAGTCTCAGATCGGGAAGAACATGGAAGCATACGTCGACGACGTGGTCGTCAAGACCACCGTGCAAGATCAGCTCATCAACGACCTCGCCGAAACCTTCTCCAATCTGCGCACCTACCAGTGGAAGCTCAACCCAACCAAGTGCGTCTTCGGTGTCCCCTCTGGATTGCTTCTGGGCTTCATGGTGGGGCACCGAGGCATCGAAGCTAACCCCGTCAAGGTCGACGCAATACGCAACATGGCCAAGCCATCTTGCAAGAAAGACGTCATGAAGCTCACAGGTACGATGGCGGCTCTAGGTCATTTCATCAGTAAGCTTGGCGAAAAAGGTCTGCCTTTCTTCAAGCTATTGAAAAAGGCAGATAAGTTCGTATGGGACGAAGAAGCGCAGAAGTCTTTCGAGGCTCTCAAGGAGTCCTTGATCACACCACCGATCATGACGCCACCCATACCAGGAGAAACACTCCTCCTCTACATCTCCGCCACCACCAATGTGGTCAGCACGGTTCTCGTCGCCAAACGAGAAGAAGAAGGGCAGGCCTATCCTGTTCAACGACCTGTGTACTACGTGAGCGAGGTCCTGGCCGACGCTAAAACACGATATTCACAGCCTCAGAAGTTGCTCTACGCACTCCTGATCACGTCGAGAAAGCTTCGCCACTACTTCCAAGCCCACAAGATTAAGGTGTCGTCATCATTCCCGTTAGGAGAGATCATCTGCAACCGCGATGCCAACGGCCACATTGTCAAGTGGTCGGTGGATCTTGGAGAGTTCGACATTGAGTTCTGCCCTCAGCAGGCGATCAAGGCACAGATCCTAGCTGACTTCGTGTCAGAATGGACAGAGATCCAGATGCCCCCTCCCAAGGAAAGGCCTGAACACTGGATAATGTACTTCGACGGTGCCCTCAACCTCGAAGGTGCAGGAGCAGGAGTGCTATTAATCTCTCCTTAGGGAGAGCAGCTCAAATATGTCCTGCAGATACACTATAAGGCCTCCAACAATGGAGCAGAATACGAAGCTCTAATTCATGGGCTCCGTATAGTAGTGTCCCTTGGCATCAAGCGACTACTGGCATACGGCGACTCCAAGGTCATCATTGAGCAAGTCAACAAGGAGTGGGATTGTGTCATAGACACAATGGATGCTTACTGCGCGGAGATCCGCAAGCTCGAAGGCCACTTCGAGGGGAACGAGTTTCAACATGTGCCACGTAACAACAACATGGCTGCCGACGTCCTATCCAAACTAGGCTCCCGGCGAGCCCTAGTCCCGGCGGGTGTGTTTGTCCAAGACCTACGCAAACTGTCGATCAAGCTACTGGATTCAGATGACCCGGAGCATCTACAGCCCGACCCAACTACAGCACCTCCCCGCGACGTGCTGATGACTGATAAAGAGGATGACTGGCGCGAGCCTTTCCTAGCCTTCCTGCTCGACCAGCGAGTCCCAGAAGACAAAGCTGAGCGAGAACGCATCACGCGACGTAGTGCCAACTACGTCGTGATTGGCAACGACCTCTACAGAAAAGCCGCCACTACCTGCGTCTTGATGAAGTGCATCTTGCGATCAGAAGGTCTTCAGCTCCTGGCTGAGATTCACGACGGTGAGTGTGGCTGCCACGCAGCATCTGCCAACCTGGTCGGCAAAGCATATCGATCTGGCTTCTACTGGCCCATGGCCACGGCTGACGCCAAAGACCTCGTCAAGACGTGCAAAGGATGCCAGTTCTTTGCTAAGCAGCATCATCTGCCAGCTCAGATCCTGCGCACGATTCCCCCATCTTGGCCCTTCGCCATGTGGGGCCTTGACTCCATAGGGCCGTTCAGAACCGCTCCCGGCGGCTACAAGCACATCATTGTGGCCGTCGATAAATTCACCAAGTGGATTGAAGTCCGACCTGTCGCCAAAGTCACGTCGGAGGAAGTGGCGAAATTTATACAAGACATAACACATCGCTTCGGTGTGCCCAACAGAACACCGACCTCGGGTCGGCCTTCACAGGATCTGCCTTCTAGGATTTTTGCCAGGAGAACATGATCAACGTCTACTACTCCTCGGTCGCCCACCCACGGTGCAACGCCCAGGTCGAACGTGCCAATGGCATGGTCCTTCAGGCTCTCAAAGATCGCATCTTTGATGACGCTTCAAATTACGCCACCCGGTGGTTAGCCGAGCTACCACACGTAATCTGGGGTCTAAGGACCCAAATCAGCTCTGCTATGGGCTTCTCGCCTTTCTTCCTGGTCTACGGCTCAGAAGCCATACTGCCTACCGACGTCACCTTCGGAGCTCCACGCATACAGTTCTACGAGGAGGGAGAAGCCGAGCAGACTCGTCGTGTCGACCTTGACAGCCTCGAAGAACAAGGAGTGGCAGCCATCATGAGGCAAGCTCGCCACGATCAGCAACTCCGTCGCTATCATGATCGCAACGTCAAGGAGACCTCCTTCAACGTTGGCGACCTAGTTCTACGACGTATCCAGAAGACCGACGGCATGCACAAGTTGTCTGCCCCTTGGGAAGGACCTTTCATCGCCACTGAAGTTATCAGCCCATCTACATATCGCCTTCAGTGGGGCGACGGGCAAGGAGTACCCAACCCATGGAACGTGGAGCACCTATGACGATTCTATCCGTAGAATAGTTTTTATTACAACTATGTATTCCTCGTCTTTGTATTTTCAGTTTAATAAATATTAATTAAAGCAATCATCTGCTATGTCTCGAGCTCTACCTTCTCTTCTTTCATGTCATGTACCCTCCCCCTCGACATGCTCGGGGGTTTGGCCAAAGCCAATACAGGGGTCGAAAGACCTGAGGGTGAAGTTTTCCGTTCCTCCCCCTCGACATGCTCGGGGGCTTGGCACAAGCCAATGCAAGGGTCGATCGACCTGAGGACATCATCCCTCATGACTACTCACTTTATGTTGCTGCGAACCTGCTTGGTCGTGAGGTTGCAAAACCTGAGTCCCAGACTCCTTCCCGCGCGCCGATTGCACGTAAGCCTCTCCGCTGAGCTGTGGCGATTGGTAAGCCAGCCTCTCCGTGAGTAGTGGTTTGCGGGGTATAAAAAGACATATTGCTTCAGGGCAACCAAGTTCGCGCAAACATAAGTTAAGTATGTCGTGCAGGCCAAAAGAAGGTTATCATCATTGTTTACATGACCAGAGGAAGGAGGGGGTACAGCTCTGAGACTACGACTACTCTTCACCGTCATCGCCTTCGTAGTCAATGGATTCCATTATCTTCATGGCGGCCTCCCGTACTTCGTCCTCCACGGCCTTAAGGTCCTTTGTCGTGTCTGGGCCTTCTCCGACCTTGACCATGTCAACGTCGGGGTGATGAGACTTCACTCGCACCAGCGACTCTGTAGCCGCTGTCAAGCTCGTCGCCTTCAAGAGGTCGACCAACTTCTCTGGTGCAGCCAGAAGTCGGTCAATAGCCGGCTTGGGCTCTTCCCCAGCGACCTGAGCCTCCATCATATCCACCACATAGTGCGCGGCATTCTTCAGGTCGTTCAGCTCCACTTCTTGCCCTGCAATGATCACCTAGTCATTCTGCAGTGCCTGCAAAGCTACCTCGAGACTGACCTCAAGGTCCTTTCGAGCTCGCTTCTCATAAGCCAACTTCTGGGACACGGCGTACTCACTGTCTACGGTGGCCTTCATCAGCTGCTTCAGCTCTTCACCGCCAGCTTCGGCTTCCCGAAGGTTCACCTCTAAGCTTTAGACCTTCTCCTTAGTGTTCTTCAGGTCATTCTTGAGGTCCTCCTCTCGCCTGTGAAAATCTGCGATAAACAAAGAGTTGTGAGGTGCAAGCCTCAGTTGTATCAGACAAGGATGGATGAAGCTGTGAAGCAATTGGTCTTACCAATGCTCACAGTATTCAACAACGTATCGGCCTCCAGGTTCTTGCGCTTCTCTTCTTTTAGCTCGTCTTCGAGCTTCCTCTTGTCAGCCGCTGCTGCCTCACGGACCTGCTTGAGCTCCTGTTAGCGCAGCTGTAGTGTTTCGGCATTGGTCGGCCCTACCCTGCGCACGGTTGGCTAGCGACTGCGTCAAACACAAGAGACAAATCATCAACAGCAAACCCAAAGACGAAAATACTCCATAAACACCAAGACAGCTACTTACCGCGAAGGCATCGTTTAGCGTCAAGATGGTTCGTCGAACCGCCTTCATGTCTTCTTGATCTTCAAAGGCATCTATCCCCCAGGGAGTGCCACTCCAATCAATGTCATGGCGCTTCAAATTTGGCCCCGTCGACGTCGAACCCGGTGCTTGCACACCGGTTGTTTCTGGGTTCTCCTATGGCGGTTCGATCTGAACCGGGTCCGTAGTTGGGCCCTGAGCTGATGTGCTGGGCACCGAGTTGATGGGGTCCACATCAATAACAGGCGGAAGAGCCGACGTTCCCACGTCGCCGACCGAGCCCTGAGTCCCAACCTCAAGCTCGGATGACCTCATACGCGAGGGTGAATCTTGAGCACCCACGCCACTCTGTGGTTGGGCATCCGACCTGCAGTAATTTCCGTCAACATAATAGAAGAGCTAACAATAGTTGGTAATGAACCATCTTCGGTACTGAGGCCTTACCTCACAGTCACCGGCACACGCGATTTTGGCCTCAGGGGGCGAACTCGTATCTTGACAGGCATTTTGGCCTACACACCAGCGGTAGCTCGCTGTGCCTCCCTCATACGGTGGAGGTCTTCCTCCGTCACTTGCTGCTCCAGCTCCCGTTGCCTCTTGGTCGCGGGACTTGGCGACCTCCTTTCCGCACGATCATCAGTGACCGGCGGATCATCAGTGGCTTCATCCCTTTCCTCGACCTCTCTGGACGCCGGGGTGGGGATCACCGGGGGAGGGCTCGCCCTTCTCTTCCTCTTCTTCTTGTCAGCCTCAAGCTTGGCAGTCTTCGCTGCCTCGACCTTTCCGGCAGCTCTTGAGGTCGACTGCTTCGCTGTCGCTGCCCTCGTCTTGCGCCCGGGCTTTGTGGCGCTGCTCGCCTCGGGGCGGCTCGCTGCATCACCACCGACCTCTTGGTCGCTGTCTTCATCAGCTCCAACTGATGAATCTGATTGGTAATTCTCCAGTAGCACAGCTGCTGGAGGCTGGTACTCCTCCGACCTTATCTTCCGACGTGGTTCCTCACCCTTCGGCAAGGGTGCAGGACACCAGAACTGCATCTCTCGAGCCTGCAACAAACAAGCGACAAGGAATAAGATTGAAGCAACCAACTAACTAAGCCAAAAGGACCTGGTTGTCTCAGGACTTACAGGGTCAGCTGGTCGGATCAGGGAGTGTGCCTTTGGGCACTTCTTGTTCTGGATACGCCCGGTGTAGATCTGCGTAACCCTGGCCGCCATCTCCTCTTTGGAGACCTTGCAGTTGACCTCGCGAGTAGGGTCTGAATGCCCCCAATACTCGTACGCCGGATGAACCCGGTCCTTGATCGGCTGAATCAGGCGGCGACAGAATGACATCGCCACTGAGCCCCCCGTCAAGCCTTTCTTCTTGAGGTCGCTCACCAGGGTCAGCAACTCCTTGACGTCATCCATCTCACGAGAGGTGAGTGGCAGGTCTCACTCTGGTATCTTCTCAAGCTTATGCCCGGTCCTCTTCGGGAGTGCCGGCCGCTGGTCGGCGATATAGAACCACTCCGACCTCCACCTAGTGGTGTTGTCAGACAGGTCCATATCTATCCATTCTGCCTTGAGACCTGATCTCAGGCAGAACATAACTGATCCTACCACGCCGGTGCGCTTGCTGGTCAACTTGACGTTGAAAAGATAACGCCAGAGGAAAAAGTGGGGCGGTATCCCTAGATACGCCTCGCAAAAATATACGAACGACGACACTACAGTAATGGAGTTGGGGATGAGGTGTACCAACTCCAGCTTGTAGTAGTAGAGAAGACCTCTGAAGAAGTCCCCGTCGGGCACATTGAACCCACGCTCGAAGAAGGAGGCGAAGACGACCTGCTCCTTGTCGTCCTCCGTCGGGAATGCCTCGCCGGTGGGCGCCTTCCACTCCATCTCCGCCTTGGACCTCAGGAGCCCGCGATCCACCAGCGCCTGAATCCTCTCCTCGGTCATCACCGAGGGCTCCCAAACCGTCTGCGGGTCCGGGATTTGGGAAGCAGCGGCCGCCATTTCTTGAGGACGAGAAGGTTTGGATCTACAATTGACTAGGGTTTTTACGCGCATGCGGAAGCGGCGCGGCGCGTGGATGGTGGAGCCAGCACGCGGTCTGCTACAAACGGCGGCGGCGGGCTAGGGGTTCACGGGTGGCGGTTGAATGCGCGGATGCGACGGCGAGGGCAAGAAGATTCCGGTGGAGGCGGCGAGAGGAGGAAGAAGATGGAAAGGGATGGTCAACACCGGTCCCTGCCGCTCTATTTATAAGGGTCCCACCACGGATGCCAGTCGCGGATCTGCCGCCGCAACGAGCTCGCTGCAACGGCTATATGCCGCTAATTTCGCGAGATGATCTCGCCGGATTTCACGCCAACGGCTCTATGCCTAACGGATAGATTGGCAACCTACACCCCGAGTTTAGGTCGTAAACACCCGAAAAGTATCAGGTCGTCCTGATAGGAAAATTGATCTTCATGAGGTCGATAAGCCCCCAAATCATTTCATATTAGGTCTTTGATGAATAATTTCATCAATACGACCATTACATGACAGAAGAGAGCGAACATTACACGGGAACTTCGAAGTTACACAAGTCGCCTGCGACCTCATTAGATCCAGAACCCATTACAAGATACAAACATATTTGAAGACCTGATCTACTTAGAGCAATCCTTGAGGTGTTCCCTGCTATAGCAGAGCACATCGCAAGGATTCTCCTAGCTTCAGGACCTCGATGGTGGCCTTGCGGTGAACAACTGCACGACGCTGCACATAGCAGGTCACACTTTGTACCTGACTATGGAATGCAGATACGAGCTTGCTCTTCAGCGCGCGCCGCAATCCCCCAGTGAGCATCTCATGCTCACCAAGAACTTGTAGCTTCACCTCAGGCCTCTACAGCATCACCTCCAAACTCTCCATGACTCTTCACTGAGGCACGGTACAAAGAGTGGGGGTGACACCTCTACTTCGCAAGAATTCTTCTAGCTCCAAGCTTCTACAAACTTTGCATCCTATGCTCTGGTGGACGGACACATGCCCATGGCATGGTTGCAATACTACTCTGCGGCTTCATAGCTCAGCAATGCTCGGTGCTTGCCTCCTTGAGCCTTATGGTGCTATTTATAGCTGAAACCAGGCCTTGAGTGCCCGGTGAAGTGGAGACACTGTTACCACACGGCCCAGAGGTCCTGTAGGCATGTGCATGATTAAAGGCGATGTCCTTTTCCCTGCCTCACGACGCCTTTGTTGCTAGTGCATCAATGATGCCTGAGGCCGCTGCAATGTCACATGGCTACAGTGTGCCTTTTGGTCAGTGGGCGGTTTGTCGTTTTCTCGGTGGTAAGGGAATCTCCGACCACTGTTGACTCGTGACCCTGCAGTCTACGAAGAGATAAGCCTGACTCTACGTCAGAGGGCCCTGCGCCTTTCTACATCTACGGACGACGACGACGATTAAACGCACCCTTTACGGCTCTGCGTCTTCATTGCACCCGCTAGGCTCTGCGTCCTGGTGCACCCGCTATGGCTCTGCATGTAAACGGACCTATTCCAATCAGCCTATATTTCTGTTTCCTGAGCAGAATGGTTGTAGGTTCTATTGAAGACCTTCCGAGGTAGGCGTGCCTCGCTGCTCTGCCAGATCTGTCTGGGCGCCTGGAGCCCAGAAGCTTCACGTCTACGATTTCGTCGGGCCCCCGTGGTCGGTGTTCCTATTTCTGAGGTCGTCAATACCTTAGTACCATGGCTCTGCTGGATGGCCGGCTTCTATGCTGATCGTCTGGACACCAAAACGACCTTCTGGAGGTCGGCGTGCCTTAATACCTAGGTCTTGCAATGCCTTGGTATGTCTACGGCTCTGCCAACCTAGTTGGGCGTCCCGGATGCGTGACCTTCCGAGGTCGGTGTGCTCTTATAGCCCTGCCAGCCTGCTCTGGACACCCAAGAATTTACGTTGGGAATGAAGGCCTCCCTGTGGGGTACGCGCCTGATGGCCCTGCCAAGTATCTCCGGGTGCTTGGGCGTTTTTGATTTGAGACCTTCCTGAGGTCGGCATGCCTCGAGTGGCTCTGCCAGACTCTTTGCAGCTATGCAGGATATCTGGGTATCTCTACACTCCATTCATTCAAGATCAATATCTTCCTACGACCTCATCGTTGACCGTTTCGACCACTACAGAAGACCTCTTCATGCGACGCGCCTTTCAAGATCCTGCTGGGTATCCTCGGATACTGGACATCGTTGATTTAAGACCTCTTTGAGGTCGGCACGCCTACAAAGGCCTCCTTGAGGTCGACCCTGCCAGACTCTTTGCAGCTATGCTAAGAGATCTGGGTGTCTCTACACTTCGTTTCGATCAAGACCATGACCCAGTTTTCTTTTCTTTTTTGAGCATCAAACCAGCCATGCTGTCTGCTTCAATGCTCAGGGACTACTCTACGAGAGCGTCTTCGACGCCCTCTTGTTTTCTTCGTCGTACCGGCCTGATTGAGAAACCTGTTTCTCATCACGTTGTTACTCGACCTTCTTTTTTCTCTTTCTTTTTTGGATCATCATACCGGCCATCCTGCCCGCCACGATGCTCGGATACTACTCTATGAGTGCGTCCTTGACGCCCTCTAAATTTTTTTCATCGTCGTTTCGATCTATTGAAAGTCTGCTTCCTATAGGTCATCACTCGACCTCTCTTCGTTCGGCAAGACTACAAACAGGACGGTTGCTAAGCTGATTTGTTTCTTTTTTCTTTTTCTTCTGGACCGACGTGCACGCTATTCGACCTGTCGATAGCTCTATGATTTCGTCATGACCTTCTAAGGTCTTTGCGCCTACACATCGCTCGGGGGCTTGTGAGACATGGGTACCCTTGGGTCCCTACCGACCAGACTCACGGCCATCCCCAACAAGTGGGTCCAGCCTACCAGAAGACCCGCCGACCTGACAGTGGGTCCAACCGACCTAGTTGGCGGCCCACACGACCTCTTGAAGACCTTCCAGAAGATTCTAGACGACCTTATCCATAACGACATCGAGACTTGGCGTGCAAGACAAGACAACGGTGGATTCCGACTAAGCAGATCGGTGAATATGACAAGTGTTGTAATCAACTAGACTTAGGTCTCCTGGTCGTAACCGACCAGGAGTCTGGGAACCGACCTTGTCCGCTGGCCAATATAAAGCAGGCAGGGCGACCCCTTGTAACAAGACGCAATCCTCAAGCAATCTACACCAGCAACTGGACGTAGGATTTTACTCTCCGGAGGCCCGAACCAGTATAAACTCGCCGTGTTCTCTGTGTTCCGTGTGCTCGTGCGCAACCTTCGAGTTCTTAGCCCTAGATTCCACCCCGCCGAACAAATAAACCACTGGGGTTAACCCCCTGTGGGCTGTCTAGATCTAAACCTCTGACAGTTCGGTGTGGATTTGTTCCCGTCGCAGTCGGATGAATGCGTGGTCGGGCTGGTGGAGCGGAAACGGACCACATGCCGAGTCTTCAAGAGCATCGAGGCAAAGGAATCCATGACGACTCGCGTTGGGGAGGGGCTCCTCGAGTCCATGGATCCGGTGCTCCCCCTGCGCCACCCAGCTCCGCCGCGACCGCCCCCTCCTCCGCGCATGCCTCCCTCTCCCGCGCTCCCTGTTCCACACTGCCGAGGAGGAAGAGGGGCCGTTGCCGTCGGGCTGGACAGATTCGGCGTGGATTTGTTCCCGCCGCAGTCTGATGAATGCGTGGCTGGGCTGGTGGAGCGGGAAACGGACCACAAGCTGAGTTCGGACTACGGGAAGCGGCTGCACAACGGCGGCGTTCATCTCTGCGTCCACCGGGAGGCTATCGATTGGATTTTGAAGGTGGGTTCTTGATTGATCTAGGAACACATTCCGTTTCCATGATTACTAATAGTTCTGTTCATTTGTTTCTTCCTCAATTTTTAGGATGCTGAGTGTTTTAATCGTTTGCACTGATCTGTCGGTCTGGTGATATGCTACTGTATTATTGTGTGTGATATGACACTGAATGTTTCAGCTATGTTGAATCTGGTTGTTGGATCACATGGTACTCTTCAGAGCTGATTTCTTTTTTAAATAACAAACATATGTATTTATATAAACTACTAGTACAAATTTTACATTGAGAACAATAGTTTCTTATGTTAGACGTCATGTTCGTTTGGCTTATCAATCACAAGTCAGCAGTACTTTTTCTCCGAACAAACCAGCCACTAGAAACCAGCAGTAGCACTTTTCTCTTACAACAAATCGGCACTTAAATCAGCTCCAGTCAAATGAACAGTCTGAGAGACACCTGAGCATTTTTCAGGCCAGTTTCGGGCGGGGCCGAAAAACCCGGTTATTTCGGGCTGAGAAAATCCCGCTCATGACCGTCCCTCTGGACGCGTTAGGCCTCAATTTTCGGATCGGGTTCGGGTCGAGCCCAGACTTAGGTGGGCCTCCCACGCATTTTATAGTGTATAAAATAGTTAAAAACAGTATTTCAGACTGGGTTCGGACTAAGATTTTTTTTTTCGAACAGTAAGATTTGTGACCAAACCCGCCCGGTAAGGTATGTGGACCTCTAGACTTTAAAATCTGGGTTGAGACTTGAGAGTCCCCGTCCGGGACTCGGGGGATTCCGTCGGGGCCGATCAGTAGTCAGCACGCCCGCATCAAGCGGCCGCGCCGAACGCCCGAACCCACCCACCGCCGCACCAGGCGCGGGTGCGCGGCCCCGGCCACCCCCTCTCCGTTACCCACTGCTGGCACCGAGTGAAGCATCCTACCCGCGGCGAGCAAGCGGCCGCGCTCCCGCCTCGCCCCGCCCGTTACCACCACCCCGATCTGGCTGCTCCACCACACGTCCGGAGTTTGACATCGGGATTCCGCCTCTTCTAGCGGCTGTTTGCAAGGTGGACTCAGAGAGACGGTTTCTAGCTTTCGGTTTCCGTGGCGCCTCTGCCGGCGATGTCGGAAGGTGGCCGCGGCGGCGCGCGGAAGAAGCTCCGGGAGGCGGCCTGCAACGCCGTCGCCGGCGGCTCGGCAGGTAATTCTGCTCCCAACTCCCCTCAGTCTCCGCGGCTTGCGGCTTTGGTTGTGATGGTATTTGTCGGCCCTGATTCCTTCCATTTCTGGCGGGGCGGGTGCTGGCTCAGGGCTGATCTCCGCGACGGTTCTTTGCCCGCTGGACGTGATCAAGACGCGGCTGCAGGTGTACGGCCTCCCTTCCAACCTCTCCTCAGGCGCTGCACCGCCTGGCAAGTTACCTCGGCTCATGCTTTGCTTGCCTGCTACTTTTGTCTGCTATGTACTCCATTTCGTGCTTATTTGCTGCCTGGGTTCATCAGAGATATGGGAGCTGGATGGTTTCGGGATTGCAATCGAAGTGATGTAGACTCTCTAGTCTTCACAGTTATAGAATGGATACAGATTCTTCCTGGCCTAAATTGCCAAGAGATGATTTGTAGGGTTGGTGTTTTCACCTTTGGTCATGGCCTAAATCATACTACAATTCTACAAATATTGAAGAATATTTAAGTAGAAAAATCTATCCAGTTTTTGCGGAACTGCTGCTGCATTGTCTCTTGAAGTTGGTATGATATTCTGAATTGGTTGGATGGAACATCGGTGTTGAACCTAATTATTCTCAATATGAGGGCATGTTATACTAATATTACCATTTATTAAACTTGAGTGCTCCTTTGAATATTCTATTAATTTGGAGTTCATGTTGAAATATTTTTTCCTTGCCAAGTTTTCCTTTCAATTATGCAAAGTCTGTCTTTGAAGAGGAGTCATATGACATGCAGAGATATGCTCTAAGTTTTGAAGATAAAATCTTCATAATGTATGGTTAGACGTGGTGCCATATTTATTTTGGATAATGGATATGGTGCAATATTCATGTATCTTGCTGTATTGATCATTAACGTAGGAATCACAATAGATAAGCATTTTCTTCTTCTTAATATATTGATACGCAGCTCTCCTGCGTGTTTGAGAAAAAACAATAGATAAGCATTGGATACTCAGGAATAACTAGTTTCATTAGCATGTATTCCAACTTTTAAATACTACCAAGTACCAAACAAACTTCCTTTTCTTGTGGTAAAATTGTCTACTTGTTATCCGCCTTTTATGTGTGTCTTAATTTCTGATTTCTGTTTCTATCTTTATTAGGTAGGGTGATTATTTCTGGTTTTCAGCAGATATTGAAAAACGAAGGATTGCCTGGATTGTATCGTGGTCTTTCACCAACAATTGTAGCACTGTTTCCGACTTGGGCTGTAAGGAACTGTTCATCTTATATATTTTATAATGACTGCTGGCAGAACTGTTCTGCTTTGATGCAATAAAGTTTTAGCTCTGTACTTCTTTCATGTTTGGTTGCCCAAGTGTAATTTGGTTGAACAATCAGGGCGTTATCTGATGTGATCGCACTAAATTATTATATATTTTGAGTTAAGGCTAAACTCAAAATGCACCCAATTTTGGGATGCATGATTAGAGATCTTATTCCATTTTTTGCTTGCTAGCATGGGTCCCCTCTTGTTACTTAATATTCAATGTACCATAATAAATGATATAAGTGATATATGATGTGGAGATACGATCTAATTTTGTCATGAAAAGGATAGTATTGGTAGTTTGGTTAGGCAAGTGGTCTGTTTAGTGGTGAGCTATTATTTTAAGGAAACACAAGGCTGTTTTTGTGAGGTTTTAAGATTTCCGTGGGAGCTGGGGGAGGGGAGGAACATATTGTGAATATACTTTTTTGATAGTAGAAGTTAGCGATTCCCATCTTGGATGAGTCTGCCAACGCTATCTGGTAGAGTTTGAATATCTTGAGTATGAATGCTCCTTGAAAACATTTCCTTGTTTCCGTAATCAGGTAGAAGAAACACTAGTTTGGAATGTGATGGCTTTTCATTTCTTTTTTTAGAATGTTTTCTTCGTTTCCTAGTTTAGGGGTTGGGCCACCTAGTGCTCCATATCAATTAAAACTATGATTGTGTGCATCAGAACTGGTCTCTATGGGGACATTCCTGTTGTTCCTTTAAAAAAATTGATCAGATGGTAGTTGATCTTTGGTCTATACGCTTTAATTATTTGAACTTTCCTTGTTAATTCTCAATTTTATATATGGTATGTACTATGTAGCAAAACAAGTAAACCTGCCTTTTTGTGCATGCAGGTAACCTTTTCGGTTTACAATCATGTTAAGGGACTTCTTCACTCGGAAGGTTAAATATGACTGTCCTTAAGTAGTGTGTTACATCCATCAATTTGCGTTGATATCTGAAATGTTGAAGAGCCAGAGATGTCAACCAATTCTTGTGGTGGCAAATGTGCTTGAATGGGATTTTTTTCTTCAATTTATCCATCTCTTAATTTCATTTTCAGTTACTCGAGCATTTCAAATGAATATGATACTCTGTTGCATAATCCTTATATATATTAGAGTAAATCGTATATATTATTATGGCACTCTGTTGTGTAAAACCATACACTAATATGGTACTCTATTGCGTAAACCATATTATTACTCATAACACTAATTTGTTCAATATGAGAAAGTTTTTATATCTGTCTGCTGCTTGCTTATTGTAGTAATTTTTTCTTGATATCATGCCAATGCTACTTTGCTTTTTGAAAGTTCTAACTTATTTCTGCAGCTACAATTGCCTGTTCATGTTGTGTATGCTTTGTGTGATTAACTCTATTAGACTGCAACTCAAGCTAAATCTGGTGTTGTCATTGTAAATTATTTGTAATGCAGATAGAATCTATGCACAAGCTCTTTATTAACTACTAACAATACCTTTTCATTATGCAGACGGTAATAACAGTGAGCTATCTGTCCAAGCGAATGTTCTTGCTGCTTCATGTGCTGGAATTGCAACAGCTACTGCAACAAATCCACTGTGGGTTGTCAAGACTAGGCTACAAGTATGCTATATTGTAAAGTTTGTGTCTGTCTACATTATTATGGCTGGTATTTATCTTAAAAGGAAAGGCATGTCGCTTCTGATGGTTTTATTGTGTCTTGGTTGTTGCCGTGCTGGATATAATTGTCTTCTAGGAAGTAGGAACTGAAGGGTTTTTTTTGGGGGGGGGGGGGGGGGAGGTGCACCTTAGGCATTTGTCTCCTGCACTACTATGCTAGTTAACTAAGTCTACTGCTTGTAAAGAACTTTAAAAGTTAACACCAGATGACTAAGGAGTGTTGCCCTAAGTTTTCTGATGACCTTTGTTTCAATAGAATCATAAGAATTGCTATTTGCATCTTTAAACACTCCCACCTCTAGAGGCTTTAGTCAAAATAAGTGTTGCTTTAAACATTGACAAGGTCCCCAATTGATAGGAACAGGGTAGGTAAGCTTTATTATGCTGCAATGGCAGAGATACAGGTATGATTCGCTCTCCAAAGGAGGCTCTGAATCTAAACAACCTAAATCTCTGCTTAATCCTCAATCTAATCTCTAAGCCAGCTTATATAATGCCGGCACCAAACCAATGTCCTAACAAACTGCTAACAACCAAATCTAATGCCTATCCCCTCACTAACAAACTCAGGCACCTAGCTGGCCGGTGCCTGCTTCTTATCCTTTTTTGCGACGGCCAAACTGCTTCCCATAGAAAGCGTCCACAACACTTCCACCCTCCTCGGAAAACAGCTCGCCCTTGAGCGGGAACTCCGGGTAATCCTGCTTGAACTCCTCGAGCATCTACTAGGTTACGGCACCGGGACCCTGACCCATCCAACGCACCAGCACTTCCCAGCGGCCACGGTTCAGCGATGCTTTGATTATGCTGGACGACACAGGCAAAACACGACCATGCTTGTTGTTGGGCAGCTGAATGACGTCCACCGGTGGGCTCACCAATAAAAGGCTTGAGGAAGACGACATGGAAGACATTGTGGATCCTGGAACGGGGCGGCAAGGACAGACGATAGGCCAAGGAGTCAACCCTGTCCAGCACCCTGAAAGGCCCGTAGAAGCGTGGCGCCAATTTCCCAGCAGATTTGTCGGTGATGGCTGCAGCGAGGCGCTGATGGAGACGAAGCCACACCCAGTCGCCCATTGCGAACTCCACGAAACGATGCTTGGCGTCGTACTGCACCTTCATGAGCTCTTGTGCGTGAGCTCCCGGTCTTGCAGCTGGTGATACAACACCTGAACCCGAGCGGCGCCCGGCTGGTAGGGAACTAGACAACCAGTGCCGGCGGGTCCCGACTGTAGACCACTTAGAACGACGTCTAGCAATACTCCACCCAGGATAGCCAATGGAGCCACCCCTTTGGACGATCCCCGACGAGGCACCGGAGATAAACCTCAGCATCTTGTTCGTCACCTACGATTGCCCATCCGTCTGGGGTGGAAGGCCTTGCTGAGGCACATCGTCACCTCGGCAAGGTTGAAGTGCTCGTTCCAGAACGTGCTCGTGAACATTGGGTCGCAGTCGCTGACGATGGAACACGGCAACCCGTGGAGGCGGATGATGTTGTCGAAGAAGGCCTAAGTGACGGAGATGGCGGTGTAGGGATGGCTGAGGGCGATGAAATGCGCGTACTTGGAGAAGCGGCCGATGATGGTGACCACCTCCGACTTGCCGCCCACACGCGGAAACCCCTCGATGAAGTCCATGGCTATGTTCGGACCACACGGCACTGGGGACTTCCAGCGGCTGCAGCAGGCCCGCTGGGTGCAGATGCTCCATCTTGTTCCGCTAGCAGGTGGTGCATCCCTTGATGTAGTCCCTAACCAGCAGGAACGGATCTAGCGGTGGGGTGGGCGGGGCTCGAGCCCCCCCTACCACTGGAAATCCAATGGAGCCCCCCTAAGCCTCCCCTACAAATTTGAGAAAGAAGAATGAGGAAAGGAGAGGCTAGAGGAAGGAGAAGAAAGCCCCCCCCCCCTAAATTTATTCCTAGATTCGTCCCTGCTAACCAGGCGCATGGCGTTGGGACTGTAGGACACGCGGAGCCGCTGCAGGCTCTTCTGAACGCCCTTGTGCCCGGCACCATGGGCCGTGGCCAGGAGCTTGGGCCACAACAACGATGAGGATGACACGAACACGCGGCCCTCATGGAGGACAAGGCCATCCACGACGGTCCAGGTGGCCGTGGCCGTGCCTTGGGCGATCTCCTCCATGATCTTGATCACGTCCAGCAGCTTCTTTGCCTCACGGCGGTATTCGTCGAAGATCTCGAACGTCGGCGACTATACAGCAAATGCCGCCCCGACCTCCTCGTTGCGCCAAGACAATGTGCGTCGGCGGCTGTGTTGCTCTTGCCCAGATGGAACTCCACACTGAAATCATACCCACGTGTGCTGCGGGATTGTGGAAAGACGTTGATCGATCAGGAACTTGAGCGAGTAGTGATCTGTGCGCACGACGAATGGACGCGCCCACAGATACGGCCTCTAGTTCCGGACTGCCTTGACAATGCTGATGAGCTCGCCAAATGCAAAATCTTTACAAGGCCAAGTTTTGGTAAGAGTGTTTAGATCCGTTTTGCAAAAAGACAGGCTAAAACACCAAAACTTTATGCAAAATTGGGGCACTAAACAGCGCCTAAAGCAACTTATTTAAAGCAGTTTGGCGTCTAGTATCAGGAGTCTGAGATTGGTGGAAGGGCGACACATGTGATTACCATGCATGAGGCAACCTAACAATATGTCAATATGCATGTTGAGGCAATGTACCTTGTTCTGTAGTCAACAAATCAAATGGCTGAACCTATTAATGAGTCAGAGAAGAATTTATTCATTCTTTGAGGACCGACTGGGTCATATTATTATTTTAAAATTAAGGCCATCTTAAATATTTCTCTTTTGAGTATCTGAAAGGTATGACTAAATGCACAGTAATATTTTATGTACGTCGTCAAATTTAAAAGTAGGAGAAAATCTTTTTACACCTTTACAAAGAATGAACTAACGAGTCACTGAATGTTTTAACACTGAAATGCATATTATACATAAAAATGCATCACCCCACCTATATGATTGCATTCCTATTCATGTTGTCACTCACCGGGACAGTCTGGTGAGTAAACCAATCAGTTTATTAGCGCACTGGTTTGCTTGTTCAAATGCAGTCTAAAATGCTACTATTTTCTTATGTATGAGTAGTGTTTAACTCACATTGATGTACATGTGCTAGTTTTACCTTTGCATATATATAACTTAGAATCTGTATTTACACAATTAAAGCTCAGCTTTGGAGTTTGTGTGTACATGGAGGCAAAGCCGGCAAATTGACAGTTTGAATTCTGCGTAGTGCATGGGATTGGAACATCATCATGTCTGATGTCTCTTTTTATTATTGTATTTTTTGGAAAAGTTGAGATCTTTTAGCGAGATCAAACTGCCATAGTGGACCTGGCTTGAATTGGAGTTTTCCTGATCGAACCAATGGTTTGCGTTGGTTAATATGGCTCTCAATTTGTTTGAGTGAAGGATTTTCCATTACAGTGAACAAAACATATGTTATGGTTAGTGACTGGCTGAAAATGTTTGCTAGGTGTTTACATAACCAGAATAACACATAAAACTTATATAACAGTTTACTTCCATCAATATTCTAGATGAAGTTCAGGAGAACTGCTTGAATGCCTTTTAGCAATGATTCAAAGTACGGTTTGCGGTAAATAATTTATCTTTTATAGTCTGCTCTTTGTCTTGAGTTAGTAGCTATTAGTTATTTGAGGACTGTTATCTTTCACACTTGCATCTCTATGTCACTAACTGTTGCTGTATTCCATGTTTTCCATTGAAGACACAAGGGATGAGACCTGGAGTAGTGCCTTACCAAAGCATCTTATCTGCTTTGCAGCGGATCTCAAAAGAGGAAGGAATCCGTGGATTGTACAGGTAGATTGTGCATCTAACTGCAATGCACATTGTGCTCTTTCGTTCTATTTCATTGTTTTCATTTAACTATCGGTTGACCTAATGTGTCCTTGATTCTTCTCTGTGATCCTAGTGGTCTCCTGCCTTCTCTAGTTGGTGTTGCTCATGTAGCCATCCAGCTCCCAGTCTATGAAAAGGTGAAACTATACTTCGCTAAAAGAGGTAACAATATCTGCTACAGAAAATTTGAATGAAGATTGATCATCCATCATCATGTAAAACTTGACTGTGCACACCTTTTTTTTCAGACAATACTACAGTTGATAAACTCAGCCCTACACAAGTAGCTATGTGTTCATCAGGATCCAAAGTAGCAGCCTCAGTAATTACATACCCACACGAGGTATGTTTATCGATAATGTGCATTTCCTAGCATCTTCTAAGTGATAACATGATATGACAACTTTGGCCAGGTAATTTAGCATGTGATATGTCATTCATTTCTTCTAAGTGATAACATGATATGACAACTTTGGCCTTAGCTAACAGAGGGGGAGGTGAAAGTAATCCCCCCCCCCTGTTTTTAAACATTTACATTTGGATTTGGACTTACGTTGACAGGTTGTACGATCCAAATTGCAAGAACAAGGCCGGAATCAGCATGGTGCTATGCGGTATAGTGGTGTAACTGACTGTATCAAGCAAGTGTACAAGAAGGAGGGTTTTCCTGGCTTCTACCGAGGCTGTGCTACCAACTTACTCAGAACCACCCCAAATGCTGTCATTACGTTTACCAGCTATGAGATGATCAATCGACTGATGCACCAGCTTTTGGCCCCGTAATCAAACACTTGAAGCCAGCTAAGTTCCATTGAGATTGAAATTCTGGCAGAGATGACCTCCAATCTAGCTTCGGATGTAATGGTTGGTTAACATGGTTGCATTGCCATTCTCCCATACTGACGAAGTGGTGGCTGTTAAACACAGATTTTGGTGAGAACCGAAATATTATGTTTTGGCATGTTATAGAAACTTCGATGATGCGTGTTTTTCGAACAAGGAAGGAGCCAATCCTTGTCTGCAAAAGATGCTAACCTGCTAATTGCTGATTTTAAGTTTGAAATGAATGTGGCTGGTTTATTACAGTTGGTCATATATTGCATATAGAAGCGATCGCCAAGTGAAATCCCTAGAAGCAGCAAGGACTCCTGCGAGTCTTGTAAACAGTATATGCAATGCCACTCTCCCATACTAGGCTGCTGTTTGGTAATATATATATATAGAGAGTACCACTAATATGAGCCTAGGGTTTGGAATAGCTATCTAAAGCCCCGCCTAGCTAGCCACGCGCGCCACGCGCCTGCTCCCCTGTGAACCCACAAGCGCCGCCATGCGCCCCGCGCACCGCGACCATTGGGCCCTACGTTGTGAACCCCCACGCGCCCACAAGCGTCGGCATGGGCCCCGCGCATCGCGACCATTGGGCCCCGCGCGGCACGACCGTCCCCAGTGCGTCCCCAGCGCGGCACGCCAGGGCCCCGCGCCCCTGTAGCCTTGCGCAATCATTGTGATTTTGTTTTTTATTTCAATTTTTCAAATTCAAAATTTTATGTGACCATACATACCCGGATGACAGGTATGTATGTCTCGAACTGCAGAGTTGTATGATCCGAACTGCCGGTTTCTATGACACGGACTGAAGGTTTGTATGACCCACGATGGATTTCTATGATCCGGACTACAGGTTCCTATGACATGTGACGACATGTTTCTCAATTTCTTTCGCGATAATTCTTCACACTGGAATTCAATTCGTTCCAATGACCGAAGGTTTGTATCATCCACGACGACAATTTTTTCTGACCCGAACTACAAGTTTGTATAACCCAAATGATATACTTGTACGACCTGGACTACAGATCTCTATAACCAAATGATATGTTTCTAAGACCCCGTTAATAGTTTTGTATGCCCCTGTCCGCCGGTGAAGAAGGCTGATGGAACCTAGCGCCTGTGTGTGGATTACAGAGCTCTCAATGATCGCACCATGAAGAACAAGTTTCCCATCCCCGTTGTTGAGGAGCTCCTAGACGAACTCCGTGGCGCCAAATTTTTCACAAAGCTTAATCTATGCTCCGGTTACCATCAGGTTCGCATGCACCCAGATGATATAGAGAAGACAGCGTTCCGCACACATGATGATCTCTATGAATTCCTTGTCATGCCTTTCGGCCTCACAAATGCACCGGCGACGTTCCAAGCTCTGATGAACGACGTTCTACGGCCGTTCCTGCGCCATTTTGTCCTGGTCTTTTTCGATGACATATTGATCTTCAGTTCATCCTGGGCAGAGCATCTACGCCACATCCGTGAGGTCTTCTCCGTCCTGCGCACCAACCAATTATTCCTAAAGCTCTCCAAGTGCTCCTTCGGCGAGACATCAGTGGCATACCTGGGGCATGTGGTCTCTGAAACCGGCGTCGCCATGGATGGCAGCAAGGTGTAGGCGATCACTGACTGGCCACGGCCACGCTCTGTCCGAGCTCTGCAGGGATTTCTGGGCCTCACCAGCTATTATCGCTGCTTCATCCAGGAGTTTAGGACCATCGCTGCGCCACTCACAAGCCTCCTCAAGCGCGATGTGTTCCACTGGTCGCCTGCAGTGGAGACGGCATTCATGACACTCAAGCAAGCACTGACAACAGCCTCAGCATTGGCTCCGCCGGACTTCTCCAAGCCTTTCATCGTCGAATGCGACGCTTCTGGCTCAGGCATTGGGGCGGTTCTTCATCAAGATGTTGGCGCAATTGCGTTCTTCAGCCGCGCTCTTCCCCCACGACATCACGGTCTTGCTGCTTATGAAAGCGAGTTGATTGGTCTGTCCCAAGCAGTTCGGCATTGACACCCGTATCTGTGGGGACGCGCTTTCATCGTCAAGACTGATCACCAGCCATTGAAGTACATCCTGGATCAGCAGCTTACTACCATCCCACAACATCACTGGGTAAGCAAATTATTGGGTTTTGATTTCACCATCGAGTGTAAACCAGGGTGCACAAATGTGGTGGCCGATGCCTTATCTCGCCGTGACATGATGGATGCTGAGCTGCACGCCATCTCGTCCCCCTCCTTCGATCTTCTAGAAGACATCAAGCAAGCTGCTGAGACGGACGCCGAATTGGGGGACTTGCGCCATCAGATTGAAGCTGGGACTCTGAGTGATCCATGGAAGGTGGTCGACGGGTTGATTCTGTACCAGAACCGCATCTATATACCAGCAAATTTTCCTCTCCTACCAGCCATACTTTCTGCAGTCCACGATGATAATCATGAAGGCCAGCAACGCACTCTCCACCGTCTGCATCGGGATTTCCATGTCCCATCAGCCCGGAAGCTTGTTCAGGACTTTGTCAGGGCTTGTGTGGTTTGTCAGAAGAACAAGACGGAGATGTTGCACCCAAGCGGCCTTCTTCAGCCCCTTCCCGTGCCGTCCGCTGTTTGGCAAGATATCAGCCTTGATTTTGTGGAAGGACTTCCGAAGGTTGCCGGCAAGTCAGTCATTTTGACAGTGGTTGATCGCTTCTCAAAGTACGCTCATTTCATCCCTCTCAGCCATCCTTATACAGCAGAGTCAGTGGCCCGTGTGTTCTTTGCTGAGATAATGCGCCTCCATGGGATCCCAGTTTCTATAGTCTCTGACCGTGATCCGGTCTTCACTTCAGCATTCTGGCGAGGGTTGTTCCATGCCTCTGGATCCACATTGCTCATGTGCTCAGCATTCCACCCCCAGACGGACGGACGGACAGACGGAGGCAGTCAACAAGGCCATTGGCATGTATCTGAGATGCCTCACAGGGGATCGACCGCGGCAGTGGGTGCATTGGCTACCTTGGGCTGAGTATACCTACAACACGGCCTTCCATACTGCTCTGCAAGATACTCCCTTTCGGGTAGTTTATGGTCGTGACCCTCCATCTCTCCGTTCATACGATGCTAGTGAGGTCAAAGTGGTGGCTGTGGCACAAACCTTGGCTGAGCGAGATGAGTTTCTTCAAGATGTTTGCTTACGGTTGGAGCAAGCACAGCAAGTGGCCAAGCTGCAGTACGATCGCCGCCATCGTAATGTCAGTTTTGCTGTTGGTGATTGGGTCTGGCTACGCTTACACCACCGGCCCCATGGCTTGTTGGCAGCATCGTCTCCCGGGAAGCTTCGCCAGTGCTATTTTGGGCTCTATCAGATTGTGGAGGCCATTAATCCTGTAGCTTTCAGATTGGCTTTACCCCCAGGTGCAAGGTTGCATGATGTTTTTCACGTCGGTCTACTAAAGAAATTTGTGGGCACCCCTCCAGCAACTCCACCGCTGCTCCCTCAAGTCCATAATGGTGCCATTGTCCCAGTTCCTGCTTGTGTGCTCCGCCTGCGGCTGTTCGACGGTGGTCGTCAAGCATTGGTCCAGTAGGAGGGCCAACCGCCATCTGCAGCCTCCTGGGAAGACCTGGAACAGTTCAAGGAGCGCTATCCTCAATTTCAGCTCGAGGACGAGCTGTTGCTCAAGGGGGGGAGTGATGTTATGTGGGGCAAGAAGCATAGCCGGCGCAAGAGAAAGAGGCCCACTAGTGGCTAGAATTAGTTTAGATTCAGATTAGTTTAAGTTTGGTTTGTTAGAGATAAGAGATAGAGTTTGTTTAAGATAGAATCAGGTTAGTTGAGAGCTTGTGCGAGGGGTAAGGTTCAGCCTTTATATACAAAGGCATTGTAACCAGATTACTTAATCAATACAGATCAATTCCCTCACCTCCCCTGTTTCAACCAAGCGCTAGAGCAGAGAGGCTTGACCTTCTCCCTCGAGCTGCAGCTACCCGCCGGCATCCACCGGCCACTACACACGCCGCAATGGCGACTGCAGTAGTGGACGGCAACGACAGGGAGCAGCAGCTCCGCGGCCATGGAGCACCTCCGGTTGCAGCCCTCTGACGGCCTCATCAGCCTCGTTCTCCTACAGGTAAACCGTTCTGCACTTGTGCTCGTCAAGCTCAAAAATCCATTCATTTGCTAGACAATCTTCCTTTTTCCTTGCTCAATATGCGAGATAAGCCCTATGCCAAGCACTTGCTTCTGCGTGACAACGATTTGTGCCAAGCACCCACTTGTTCTTGCACTCATGGGGAAAAGTATTTCTTTTTGCTGATTATTGATCTTGCGTTTGTAATGTGGGGAAAATATTTCTTTTTGCTAATTAATGATCTTGCGATTGAAATGATGGTTCCATCAGTTAGGCTAGTCTTTTGGATATCATATATATGCTTGTGCATGAACATAGAAACCTCATCGTAGGATTGTATCACTGTGAGATATCATATATATGCTTGTGCCCGAGCATAGAAACCTCATTACAGGATTCTATGACTGTGCTAATAGGGTTCTATGACTTTTGGTCGTCTCATTTTTTTATATTTACTTGTGCATCTTGAGCTTGGTTCAGTTTTGCAGGCGAACGTAGAAGGAGGGACATCAGCCATGGCCATTCCGCTGATCGCCTCTGCGACATCGGCTACACCACTTCCTTCACGTCGCCGGTGATCCGCCAATGCCAAAGGTTTCTATGCTTGTTGCCACCAATGCCATGGAAATTAGACAAGACTGTTTGTTGCATGAGATAATACCTTTGTTTGCATCTTAGTTGTTGATCATATATGTAGTACCATATGAGCATAGATACTATCTGTTCTTGAATTTTTTGTAATTAGGCTCTTGAATAATGATTTCCATGTGGCTGTGAGAAATGGAATGGATATCTCTATGACAACACAGCATATTTCCTATGAACTGAACACGCATATAAATCTCATTTTCATGATTCTATGATCGTGCTAACAAGTTTCTATGACATTTATTTGGTTTGCATTTTTGTTAAGCCTAGCCATGTTTATATGATTTTGGGCTGTTGTTCCTATGCCTGAAAAACATAGCTGCTGCTCTATTTTTTTAATGATGGGTGTGGGATTGTGGCTGTGAGAAATGGAATGGATATCTCTATGACAACACAACATATTTCCTATGAACTGAACTTGCATATAAATCTCATTTTCATGTATCTATGGTCGTGCTAACTAGATTCTATGACATTTAGTTGGTACCGTGCTAACAAGATTCTATGAAGTTTTGATTTTGATGCATAGAAATTTGTATTTTTGGCATAGAAATCAAGGATTTTGAAAAGTCCTCCTATAGTTGCTTGTATAGAAACCCCATTTGACAAGCACAGAATTTGTTGATATGTGCAGGCATAGAAACCCCACTTGGCAAAGCATAGAATCAGATAAGCATATTTTTTTAATCATATATATGTTTGTGTTTGAGCATAGATACTATGTGTGCACATGCTTTTCAATCATGTACAGGGTTGTGTCTGATCATAGATACTATCTGTTTGCTGGTAGTGCCTTGTGTGAACATGCTTTTCAAAATTTGATTATTACTTTCTTTGTCTTCTTTTTTTCAGATTTGAAGTTCTTGTGATGTGAGATGGTTGGATATGACAGGTTCTTTGCCGATATCGATTTGAATTTTGATACATGTCTCGTGTATATGGATGTATAAAAATCAAAGTTGTTAGCCATATAAAGCAAAAGCTATGTATTTTTTTCATAGAAATCAAAAGATTTGTATGATTCTATGACTGTGCAAACAAGATTGTATGACTTTTGGCTGGTGGAAGTGCTTAGTCGAATATGTCAGAGGTGATGCTCGCTATCGCTCATGTGTGTCGACCTTCGCGTCGAACTTTTGTTGCAGGTGCCACTTCTGGGTTAGAAATTGTACTATTTTGGCATAGATATTGAAACTCTTATGCATGAATGCAAATTCTATATTTACACAATGGTCCTCGCTAGTTTGTATGATTGACAACATTGCTTTCTATGACCCCTGATGTGGTGTGTTAAACATTGTATGTTGAGAAAGAGGAAAGAACTCGAATGCTTTATATGACTCAATTGTTTGGTATATGACTCAATACTTGCATGATGTAGCATAAAACACATATATTCATGAATGCTTGTGTGCTTATAATGAAGAATAAAAGCATCTATGTCCATGCTGAATAATTTCATGTTTATGTTTGTGTGAAACCTTTTGTTCGGGTCTGACGTCTGAGTCATAGAAACATATTCTTCAGGTCATAGAATCTTATCACTTGGGTCATATAAACTTGTCTCTCGGGTCTTTGAAATAGGTTGTCCAGTCATATATATCTGTAGACTGAGTCATATAAACATGTTGTCGCGGGTCACATAAACCTATCGTTCGAGAAATACAAATATGTCATCCCAGTCATACAAGACTGCCGTCCGGTCACAAGAATTTCTATGCTCAAACACAAAGGGTGTATATGATCTCAATATTCAACTTCAGTCATACAAATTAGTGAAGACTATCGTAAAAACATGAAATTTACAAAATTCAAGATCAGTCATACAAATTAGTGAGGACTATCGTATAAACATGTAATTTACATGCACAAGAATTTCTATGCTCAAACACATTACAAATGATTTTTTTCCATTCACAATCTGTTCAGCTCCTCTTCGATTTGCAACTAACACGAGCATAGAAACCTGCATGACCAAGTGTATAAACATGTATTCCATAGGAATGGATGAGGTAGGGAAAAGATGGAAGCATAGATTTCGCATAGAAAAAAACAATTGACTACATGTTTACATCCATATAGACCATACATATATCTAAAGTCAAAACAACATAAAAAAGATCATGTCATCTTCGGACAACACACATCACAAGAACTCCATATCTGCAGAAAAAAGATGGAGAAATGAATAATCAAATTTAGGCAATCATATAAACCAGTGAGGATGATCATATATACTTGGGAGGAAAATTAGCAATCATATATACTTGGGACGATCATAATCTATTATGACTGCAGTCACAAATATCTATGCATTTTACATGTATATGTGTATGATGGACAAAAGACTAAATATGCCAGTTCGACATGCATAATATCTTAGTCACAGAGCAGAGCATCAACACATTTCCGCAAATAA
This sequence comes from Cenchrus fungigraminus, assembly GCA_036936925.1. NCBI lineage: Eukaryota > Viridiplantae > Streptophyta > Magnoliopsida > Poales > Poaceae > Cenchrus > Cenchrus fungigraminus. Next base: position 55,667,609 of record CM072778.1, read on the forward strand.
CATAGAAACTAGTGGACCACAGAAACCTTGAAACAATCGTAGAATGTTCTTGCGTGTCATACAAACAACATAATAGAACCTTATACTACCAACCGTAGAATCCTAAACTACCAGTCGATCTGCAAGAATAAAAAATTCAAGAACAGAAGACACCATCAATGTGCAGTTCGTTGTTGGCACATTCCATCAAACAATTATATGATTTCAATGACAAATACCTACGCCACTACATATGTATGGTGGCAACAAGCATAAATACCTTTCTACAATGGCATGTAAACCTACAGCTATTGCTATCTCCTCACAAGCATTCCGTCGAATATGTTACCTGCATGAACATGGTGAGCTCCATCACATTGCTGCCTTCTCCCCAGAACCATGCTCGCTGCACCAATCCTTGAAGGAGACACCACCAATCAGATCTTGCACACAAAGAGAACCAAAATTTGGACCTTGCGAATGTGATATGGGACCTGGACGTGGTAAAGCACGGATAACTCACCTAGGCAAGCACGTGACGGCGTCGGTGAGCCATGGCTCGATGCCGTCCGGGTAGAAGAAGCGGAAGCCGTCACCGGGATGGGGCAGGCGGCGGCTGCTTCCAGCGTCCACGCTGCAGCTCCCTATCGGTGGCAGCTCTCAGGTTTTCCTGGTACCTGCACGGCAGCAGCAGTAGCAGATCCAGTCATAGGGAGCTCAGAATCGTGACGCCGCCGGAGACGGCCGGGAAGGCGAACGTACTAGGTGGTGAAGACCGTGAGGGATGTCGCGTGCCCTCGAGACGTAGCAGGACGGGCCAGCCGACCGCCGCCTACCCCCACACCCAGAGATGGCAGGTCGCCATCGCGTGCACCCTGGGATGGAGCAGGTCGAGCCGGTCGTCGCGTGCACCACACCGCTTGCTTGCACCGCACCGCAACGGAAACCTACACGGGATAGAGCCGCGGTGAAAAAATTGATGCCGCCGCTCACATGCACGTGCGACTCATTGCCGGTTCGCTCGCACTCGCTGTGGCTGCGTCGTGCTCTATCTCTGGCACGGCGAGGTCGCCAGGCTGTCTCGCCGCCGTCTAACGGGGGCTCCCGCACGAGGAGCTCGCTGGGTGATGAGGACATGACACCCATGCATACGACCATGATTGGTGCATGAAATGGAGCAGAAGAAGTCCAGCAAGGGTGTCCAAGTCGAAGCGGAGGCACGAGGCTAATCCGGTTTGAGTCCCCAATGTGGAGGCCCAAAGCAATTCAAGTTCGAGCCCATTTCAGAGTCCAGGAGCAGTGTCCCCTAAAAACGACGCCCAGGTCGCATACAAAGTCGGTTTTGGATGTTCTTTATATGGATGGAACCACAATTTCATAGAGCTTCCAATGGCACTAGTCTCAGGCCCAACTTCATTCCGAGTCAACAGGAATCGTCGAAAAAAGTTGACATCCAGAATCTGCCAAGGTGCTGCATCGCCAGTTTGTTGGGCCATAAGCCCAAGTTGTGGGCGCCCCATCCTAGGTCGCTCCCAACCCTAGGACGCCCTCCACATATACTCAGTAGCCACCACCTTAGAAACTTGAATTTTGTTTTACATCTAGCTTTAGCAACACCAGACCACGCACAAATACGTGTTGTCCTCTATGATTCAGAACTGCACCTTCGAGTGATACATAGATTGCTCGCCTTGAATTCTTGTTCGTTCTTCGATTGCGTATAGAAATTGATCTTCGTGATCAGGCTGATCTTGCTTCAACACGGTCCGTAACCATAGGGAGTTGGTTCAGCGATTGCATTGGCGCTTCGGGCTTGCTCGTCGTAGTCGGATCGTGAGGGTCTACTTCCGCCGAATCGAAGTTATCTCCACTTATCGAAAGCTCAGGCACTTCGCCTCTATCAAGTGGTATTAGCTTTCTAGGTTGATCGGTGAGTTTATCAAGTGTTTTTATTTCCTACAATCCAAAAAAACCAAACACAAATTTGTTTTAGGTTAGACCCTTATCCCAACAACCCCTTTTAGCCTCGCACCTTCATTCAATAACTTGTTTGTTGAGTTTGTGTGCTTGTTCGTTCAATCGTTGCTGGTTTCTTGTGTTCTAGCTTTTGTTTTACATTTTTCTTCTAAACCCTAGCCGCCGCCATTTCGTTCACTCCGCTGCTTGCCCCCACCACGCACTGTTTTCCCCCACCACGCTGAACCTTCCTCGCGCCGCGAAACCCCCCCTCGCGCCCCCTCGCGAAGCACTCCCCTTCACAACTCCCATCGCACCGAACCCCCTCACGCGCTGTTTTTCCCATGCCAAAACCCTCCCTCTCGCGAAGCACTCCCCCTCGCGCCCGATTCCCATCACACTGAACGCCCCCCCTCGTGTGTCAAACCACCCCCTCGCGCGACTCCCTGACCGTGAACCGTGCGGTACTGCCTCCGTGCGGTTCGGTTTCCTCCCCCTTTCTGCCTTTGTGTTTTTGGAAAGTCAAAAAAAGGAAAGCCATAAAAAAAAGAGATAGAAAGAAAGAGGCAAGTCAAAAAAAAGGGGAAAGGAGGACACCGTGCCCCATTCAACACCAATAGACCCAAAATGATATTTGGGAGTGTTTTGGGGCATTTTAGCAACCTTACAAACATAAAAAGATGCAAAACTTCTGTTTCGGGCCTGATTGCACTATCTCGGGGTACCGAAGTTGCGAAAATGGTTTCGCAACAAAAGCATTTATTTGAGACCATTAGACTAAAAATGATGTTTGGGAGTGTTTTGGAGCATTGCAGGAACCTCTGGTATGTACAAAGATGCAAAACTTTGTGTTTCAGGCCTGAATGCACTATTTCGAGGTATCAGAGTTGCGGAAATGGTTTCGCACAAAATGCATCTATTCTACTCTATTGCACCAAAAATGATGTTTGGGAGTGTTTTGGAGCATTTCGGAAACCTTCGGCATGTAAAAGGATACAAAACTTGTGTTTCCAGCATGAATGCACTATTTCAGGGTACCGAAGTTGCGAAAATGGTTTCGCACGAAATGCATCCATTCTCCTCCATTGGACCCAAAATGATGTATGGGAGTCTTTTGGAGCATTTCGGAAACCTTCGGCATGTAAAAAGATGCAAAACTTGTGTTTCGGGCCTGAATGCACTATTTCGGGGTACCGAACTTGCGAAAATGGTTTCGCACGAAATGCATCCATGCTACTCCATTGGACCCAAGATGATGTTTGAAAGTGTTTTGGAGCATTTCGGAAACCTTCGGAATTTAAAAAGATGCAGAACTTGTGTTTAGGACCTGAATGCACTATTTCGGGGTACCGAAGTTGCGAAAATGGTTTCGTACCAAATGCATCCATTCTACTCCATTAGACCCATAATGATGTTTGGGAGTGTTTTGGAGCATTTTGGAGACCTTCGGCTTATAAAAAGATGCAAAACTTGTGTTTCAGGCCTGATTGCACTATTTCGGGGTACCGAAGTTGCGAAAATAGTTTCGCACCAAATGCATCCATTCTACTCCATTAGACCCAATATAAAGTTTGGGAGTGTTTTGGAGCATTTCAAAAACCTTCGTCACGTAAAAAATTTGCAAAACTTGTGTTTCGGGCCTGAATGCACTATTTCGGGGTACCAAAGTTGCGTAAGTAGTTTTGCACTAAATGCATCCATTCTACTCCATTGGACCCAAAATGATATTTGGGAGTGTTTTGGAGCATTTCGGAAACCTTCGGTATGTAAAAAGATGCAAAACTTGTGTTTCCGGCCTGAATGCACTATTTCGGGGTATCGAAGTTGCGAAAATGGTTTCGCATGAAATGCATCCATTCTACTCCATTGAACCCAAAATGATGTTTGGGACTGTTTTGGAGCATTTCAGAAACCTTCGTCATGTAAAAAGATACAAAACTTATGTTTCCGGCCTGAATGCACTATTTCGGGGTACTGAAGTTGCGAAAATGGTTTCCAACAAAAGCACCCATTCAACACCAATAGACCCAAAATGATGTTTGGGAGTGTTTTGGAGCATTTTAGCAACCTTACAAACATAAAAAGATGCTACACTTGTGTTTCGGGCCTGATTGCACTATCTCGGGTTACCGAAGTTGCGAAAATGGTTTCGCAACAAAAGCATTTATTCGAGACCATTAGACTAAAAATGATGTTTGGGAGTGTTTTGGAGCATTTCAGCAACCTCTGGTATGTACAAAGATGCAAAACTTTGTGTTTCAGGCCTGAATGCATTATTTCGAGGTATCGGAGTTGCGGAAATGGTTTCACACAAAATGCATCCATTCTACTCCATTGCACCAAAAATGATGTTTGGGAGTCTTTTGGAGCATTTCGGAAACCTTCGGCATGTAAAAGGATACAAAACTTGTGTTTCCGGCATGAATGCACTATTTCAGGGTACCGAAGTTGCGAAAATGGTTTCGCACGAAATGTATCCATTCTCCTCCATTGGACCCAAAATGATGTATGGGAGTGTTTTGGAGCATTTCGGAAACCTTCGGCATGTAAAAAGATGCAAAACTTGTGTTTCGGGCCTAAATGCACTATTTCGGGGTACCGAACTTGCGAAAATGGTTTCGCACGAAATGCATCCATGCTACTCCATTGGACCCAAGATGATGTTTGAGAGTGTTTTGGAGCATTTCGGAAACCTTCGGAATTTAAAAAGATGCAGAGCTTGTGTTTTGGACCTGAATGCACTATTTCGGGGTAGCGAAGTTGCGAAAATAGTTTTGTACCAAATGCATCCATTCTACTCCATTAGACCCAAAATGATGTTTGGGAGTGTTTTGGAGCATTTTGGAAACCTTCGGCTTATAAAAAGATGCAAAACTTGTGTTTCGGGCCTGATTGCACTATTTCGGGGTACCGAAGTTGCGAAAATGGTTTCGCACCAAATGCATCCATTCTACTCCATTAGACCCAATATGAAGTTTGGGAGTGTTTTGGAGCATTTCAAAAACCTTCGTCACGTAAAAAATTTTCAAAACTTGTGTTTCGGGCCTGAATGCACTATTTCGGGGTACCAAAGTTGCGAAAGTAGTTTCGCACCAAATGCATCCATTCTACTCCATTGGACTCAAAATGATGTTTGGGAGTCTTTTGGAGCATTTCGGAAAACTTCGGCATGTAAAAAGATGCAAAACTTGTGTTTCCGGCCTGAATGCACTATTTCGGGGTATTGAAGTTGCAAAAATGGTTTCGCACGAAATGCATCCATTCTACTCCATTGAACCCAAAATGATGTTTGGGAGTGTTTTGTAGCATTTCAGAAACCTTCGGCATGTAAAAAGATACAAAATTTGTGTTTCAAGCCTGAATGCACTATTTCAGGGTTAAGAAGTTGCGAAAATGGTTTCGCAACAAAAGCATCCATTCTACTCCATTGGACCCAAAATGATGTTTCGAAGTGTTTTGGAGCATTGCAGGAACCTCTAGTATGTACAAAGATGCAAAACTTTGTGTTTCAGGCCTGAATGCACTATTTCGAGGTATCAGAGTTGCGGAAATGGTTTCGTACAAAATGCATCCATTCTACTCCATTGCACTAAAAATGATGTTTGTGAGTGTTTTGAAGCATTTTGGAAACCTTCGGCTTATAAAAAGATGCAAAACTTGTGTTTCGGGCCTGATAGCACTATTTCGGGGTACCGAAGTTGCGAAAATGGTTTCGTACCAAATGCATCCATTCTACTCCATTAGACCCAAAATGAAGTTTGGGAGTGTTTTGGAGCATTTCAAAAACCTTCGTCACGTAAAAAATTTGCAAAACTTGTGTTTCGGGCCTGAATGCACTATTTCGGGGTACCAAAGTTGCGAAAGTAGTTTCGCACTAAATGCATCCATTCTACTCCATTGGACCCAAAATGATGTTTGGGAGTGTTTTGGAGCATTTAGAAAACCTTCAGCATGTAAAAAGATGCAAAACTTGTGTTTCCGGCCTGAATGCACTATTTCGGGGTACCGAAGTTGCGAAAATGGTTTCGCACGAAATGCATCCATTCTACTCCATTGAACCCAAAATGATGTTTGGGAGTGTTTTGGAGCATTTCATAAACCTTCGGCATGTAAAAAGATATAAAACTTATGTTCCGGGCCTGAATGCACTATTTCGGGGTACCGAAGTTGCAAAAATGGTTTCCAACAAAAGCACCCATTCAACACCAATAGACCCAAAATGATGTTTGGGAGTGTTTTGGAGCATTTTAGCAACCTTACAAACATAAAAAGAAGCAAAACTTGTGTTTCAGGTCAGAATACACTATCTCGGGATATCGAAGTTGCGAAAATGGTTTCGCAACAAAAGCATTTATTCGAGACCATTAGACTAAAAATGATGTTTTGGAGTGTTTTGGAGCATTTCAGGAACCTTTGGTATGTACAAAGATGCAAAACTTTGTGTTTCAGGCCTGAATGCACTATTTCGAGGTATCGAAGTTGCGGAAATGGTTTCGCACAAAATGCATCCATTCTACTCCATTGCACCAAAAATGATGTTTGGGAGTGTTTGGAGCATTTCAGAAACCTTCGGCATGTAAAAGGATACAAAACTTGTATTTCCAGCATGAATGCACTATTTCGGGGTACCGAAGTTGCGAAAATGGTTTCGCACCAAATGCATCTATTCTACTCCATTGCCCCCAAAATGATGTTTGGGAGTATTTTGGAGCATTTTGGAAACCTTCGGCATGTCAAAAGATAAAAAACTTGTGTTTCGGGCCTGAATGCACTATTTCGGGGTACCGAAGTTACGAAAATGGTTTCGCACGAAATGCATCCATGCTAATCCATTTGTCCCAAAATGATGTTTGAGATTTTGGGTCCAATGGAGGAGAACGGATGCATTTCGTGCGAAACCATTTTCGCAACTTCGGTACCCCGAAATAGTGCATTTATGCCAGAAACACATATTTTGTATCCTTTTAAATGCCAAAGGTTTCCGAAATGCTCCAAAACACTCCCAAACAACATTTTTGGTGCAATGGAGTAGAATGGATGCATTTTGTGCGAAACCATTTCCGCAACTCCGATACATCGAATAGTGCATTCAGGCCTGAAACCCAAAGTTTTGCATCTTTGTACATACCAGAGGTTCCTGAAATGCTCCAAAACACTCCCTAACATCATTTTTAGTCTAATGGTCTCGAATAAATGCTTTTGTTGCCAAATCATTTTCGCAACTTCGGTACCCCGGGATAGTGCAATGAGGCCCGAAACACAAGTGTTGCATCTTTTTATGTTTGTAAGGTTGCTAAAATGCTCCAAAACACTCCTAAACATCATTTTGGGTTTTTGGAGTTGAATGGGTGCTTTTGTTGGAAACCATTTTCGCAACTTCGGTACCCCGAAATAGTGCATTCAGGCCGGAAACATAAGTTTTGTATACTTTTACATGCCGAAGGTTTCTGAAATGCTCCAAAACACTCCCAAACATCATTTTGGGTTCAATAGAGTAGAATGGATGCATTTTGTGTGAAATTATTTTCGCAACTTCGATACCCCGAAATAGTGCATTCAGGCCAGAAACAAAAGATTTACATCATTTTACAAGCCGAAGGTTTCCGAAATGCTTCAAAGCACTCCCAAACATCATTTTTGGTGTAATGGATTAGAATAGATGCATTTTGTGCGAAACCATTTCCGCAACTCCGATACCTCGAAATAGTGCATTCAGGCCTGAAACACAAAGTTTTGCATCTTTGTACATACCAGAGGTTCCTGAAATGCTCCAAAACACTTCCAAACATCAATTTTAGTCTAATGGTATCGAATAAATGCTTTTGTTGCGAAACCATTTTCGCAACTTCAGTACCCCGAGATAGTGCAATCAGGCCGAAACACAAGTGTTGCATATTTTTATGTTTGTAAGGTTGCTAAAATGCTCCAAAACACTCCCAAACATCATTTTGGGTCTATTGGTGTTGAATGGGTGCTTTTGTTGGAAACCATTTTCGCAACTTCGGTACCCCGAAATAGTGCAATCAGGCCGGAAACTTAAGTTTTGTATCTTTTTACATGCCAAAGGTTTCTGAAATCCTCCAAAACACTCCCAAACATCATTTTGGGTTCAATGGAGTAGAATGGATGCATTTCGTGCGAAACCATTTTCGCAACTTCGATACCCCGAAATAGTGCGTTATGGCCGGAAACACAAGATTTGCATCTTTTTACAAGCCGAAGGTTTCCGAAATGCTCCAAAACAGTCCCAAACATCATTTTCGATCCAATGGAGTAGAATGGATGCATTTAGTGCGAAACTACTTTCGCAACTTTGGTACCCCGAAATAGTGCATTCAGACCCGAAACACAAGTTTTGCAATTTTTTTACGTGACGAAGGTTTTTGAAATGCTCCAAAACACTCCCAAACTTCATTTTGGGTCTAATGGAGTAGAATGGATGCATTTGGTGCGAAACCATTTTCGCAACTTCGGTACCCCGAAATAGTGCAATCAGGACCGAAACACAAGTTCTGCATCTTTTTATAAGCCGAAGGTTTCCAAAATGCTCCAAAACACTCCCAAACATCATTATGGGTCTAATGGAGTAGAATGGATGCATTTGGTACGAAACCATTTTCGCAACTTCGGTACCCCGAAATAGTGCATTTAGGTCCTAAACACAAGTTCTGCATCTTTTTAAATTCCGAAGGTTTCCGAAATGCTCCAAAACACTCTCAAACATCATCTTGGGTCCAATGGAGTAGCATGGATGCATTTCGTGCGAAACCATTTTCGCAAGTTCGGTACCCCGAAATAGTGCATTCAGGCCCGAAACACAAGTTTTGCATCTTTTTACATGCCGAAGGTTTCCGAAATGCTCCAAAACACTCCTATACATCATTTTAGGTCCAATGGAGGAGAATGGATGCATTTCGTGCGAAACCATTTTCGCAACTTCGGTACCCCGAAATAGTGCATTCATGCCGGAAACACAAGTTTCATATCCTTTTACAAGCCGAAGGTTTCCGAAATGCTCCAAAACACTCCCAAACATCATTTTTGGTGCAATGTAGTAGAATGGATGCATTTTGTACGAAACCATTTCTGCAACTCCGATAGCTCGAAATAGTGCATTCAGGCCTGAAACACAAAGTTTTGCATCTTTGTACATACCAGAGGTTCCTGAAATGCTCCAAAACACTCCCAAACATCAATTTTAGTATAATGGTCTAGAATAAATGCTTTTGTTGCGAAACCATTTTCGCAACTTCGGTACCATGAGATAGTGCAATCAGGCCCGAAACACAAGTGTTGCATCTTTTTATGTTTGTAAGGTTGTTAAAATGCTCCAAAACACTCCCAAATATCATTTTGGGTCTATTGGTGTTGAATGGGTGCTTTTGTTGGAAACCATTTTCGCAACTTCGGTACCCCGAAATAGTGCATTTACGCCGGAAACATAAGTTTTGTATCATTTTACATGCCGAAGGTTTCTGAAATGCTCCAAAACACTCCCAAACATCATTTTGGGTTCAATGGAGTAGAACGGATGCATTTCGTGCGAAACTATTTTCGCAACTTCGATACCCCGAAATAGTGCATTCAGGCCGGAAACACAAGATTTGCATCTTTTTACAAGCCGAAGGTTTCCGAAATGCTCCAAAGCACTCCCAAACATCATTTTTGGTGCAATGGAGTAGAATGGATGCATTTTGTGGGAAACCATTTCCGCAACTCCGATACCTCGAAATAGTGCATTCAGGCCTGAAACACAAAGTTTTGCATCTTTGTACATACCAGAGGTTCCTGAAATGCTCCAAAACACTCCCAAACATCATTTTTAGTCTAATGGTCTCGAATAAATGCTTTTCTTGCGAAACCATTTTCGCAACTTCGGTACCCCGAGATAGTGCAATCAGGCCCGAAACACAAGTGTTGCATCTTTTTATGTTTGTAAGGTTGCTAAAATGCTCCAAAACACTCCCAAACATCATTTTGGGTCTATAGGTGTTGAATGGGTGCTTTTGTTGGAAACCATTTTCGCAACTTCGGTACCCCGAAATAGTGCAATCAGGCCGGAAACATAAGTTTTGTATCTTTTTACATGCGAAGGTTTATGAAATCCTCCAAAACACTCCCAAACATCATTTTGGGTTCAATGGAGTAGAATGGATCCATTTCGTGCGAAACCATTTTCGCAACTTCGATACCCCGAAATAGTGCGTTCAGGCCGGAAACACAAGATTTGCATCTTTTTACAAGCCGAAGGTTTCCGAAATGCTCCAAAACACTCCCAAACATCATTTTCGGTCCAATGGAGTAGAATGGATGCATTTTGTGTGAAACCATTTCCGCAAGTTCGGTCCCCGAAATAGTGCATTTAGGCCCGAAACACAAGTTTTGTATCCTTTTACATGCCGAAGGTTTCCGAAATGCTCCAAAACACTCCCAAACATCATTTTTGGTGCAATGGAGTAGAATGGAAGCATTTTGTGCGAAACCATTTCCGCAAGTTCGGTACCCTGAAATAGTGCATTCAGGCCCGAAACATAAGTTTTGCATCTTTTTACATGCCGAAGGTTTCCGAAATGCTCCAAAACACTCTCATACATCATTTTTGGTCCATTGGAGGAGAATGGATGCATTTTGTGCGAAACCATTTTCGCAACCTCGGTACCCCGAAATAGTGCATTCATGCCGGAAACACAAATTTTGTATCCTTTTACATGCCGAAGGTTTCCGAAATGCTCCAAAACACTCTCAAACATCATATTTGGTGCAATGGAGAAGAATGGATGCATTTTGGGCGAAACCATTTCCGCAACTCTGATACCTCGAAATTGTGCATTCAGGCCTGAAACACAAAGTTTTGCATCTTTGTACAAACCAGAGGTTCCTGAAATGCTCCAAAACACTCCCAAACATCATTTTTAGTCTAATGGTCTCGAATAAATGCTTTTGTTGCGAAACCAGTTTCGCAACTTCGGTACCCCGAGATAGTGCAATCAGGCCCGAAACACAAGTGTTGCATCTTTTTATGTTTGTAAGGTTGTTAAAATGCTCCAAAACACTCCCAAACATCATTTTGGGTCTATTGGTGTTGAATGGGTGCTTTTGTTGGAAACCATTTTCGCAACTTCGGTACCCCGAAATAGTGCATTTAGGCCGGAAACATAAGTTTTGTATCTTTTTACATGCCGAAGGTTTCTGAAATGCTCCAAAACACTCCCAAACATCATTTTGGGTTCAATGGAGTAGAACGGATGCATTTCGTGCTAAACCATTTTCGCAACTTCGATACCCCGAAATAGTGCATTAGGCCGGAAACACAAGATTTGCATCTTTTTACAAGCCGAAGGTTTCCGAAATGCTCCAAAGCACTGCCAAACATCATTTTTGGTGCAATGGAGTAGAATGGATGCATTTTGTGTGAAACCATTTCCGCAACTCCGATACCTCGAAATAGTGCATTCAGGCCTGAAACACAAAGTTTTGCATCTTTGTACATACCAGAGGTTCCTGAAATGCTCCAAAACACTCCCAAACATCATTTTTAGTCTAATGGTCTCGAATAAATGCTTTTGTTGCGAAACCATTTTCGCAACTTCGGTACCCCGAGATAGTGCAATCAGGCCCGAAATACAAGTTTTGCATTTTTTTATGTTTGTAAGGTTGCTAAAATGCTGCAAAACACTCCCAAACATCATTTTGGGTCTATTGGTGTTGAATGGGTGCTTTTGTTGGAAACCATTTTCGCAACTTCGGTACCCCGAAATAGTGCAATCAGGCCGGAAACACAAGATTTGCATCTTTTTACAAGCCGAAGGTTTCCGAAATGCTCCAAAACACTCCCAAACATCATTTTTGGTGCAATGGAGTAGAATGGATGCATTTTGGGCGAAACCATTTCCGCAACTCTGATACCTCGAAATAGTGCATTCAGGCCTGAAACACAAAGTTTTGCATCTTTGTACAAACCAGAGGTTCCTGAAATGCTCCAAAACACTCCCAAACATCATTTTTAGTCTAATGGTCTCGAATAAATGCTTTTGTTGCGAAACCAGTTTCGCAACTTCGGTACCCCGAGATAGTGCAATCAGGCCCGAAACACAAGTGTTGCATCTTTTTATGCTTGTAAGGTTGCTAAAATGCTCCAAAACACTCCCAAACATCATTTTGGGTCTATTGGTGTTGAATGGGTGCTTTTGTTGGAAACCATTTTCGCAACTTCGGTACCCCGAAATAGTGCATTTAGGCCGGAAACATATGTTTTGTATCTTTTTACATGCCGAAGGTTTCTGAAATGCTCCAAAACACTCCCAAACATCATTTTGGGTTCAATGGAGTAGAACGAATGCATTTCGTGCTAAACCATTTTCGCAACTTCGATACCCCGAAATAGTGCGTTCAGGCCGGAAACACAAGATTTGCAACTTTTTACAAGCCGAAGGTTTCCGAAATGCTCCAAAACACTCCCAAACCTCATTTTCGGTCCAATGGAGTAGAATGGATGCATTTTGTACGAAACCATTTCCGCAAGTTCGGTACCCCGAAATAGTGCATTCAGGCCCGAAACACAAGTTTTGCATCTTTTTACATGCCGAAGGTTTCCGAAATGCTCCAAAACACTCTCATACATCATTTTTGGTCCATTGGAGGAGAATGGATGCATTTCGTGCGAAACCATTTTCGCAACCTCGGTACCCCGAAATAGTGCATTCATGCCGGAAACACAAGTTTTGTATCCTTTTACATGCCGAAGGTTTCCCAAATGCTCCAAAACACTCCCAAACATCATTTTTGGTGCAATGGAGTAGAATGGATGCATTTTGGGCGAAACCATTTCCGCAACTCTGATACCTCGAAATAGTGCATTCAGGCCTGAAACACAAAGTTTTGCATCTTTGTACATACCAGAGGTTCCAGAAATGCTCCAAAACACTCCCAAACATCATTTTTAGTCTAATGGTCTCGAATAAATGCTTTTGTGGCGAAACCATTTTCGCAACTTCGGTACCCCGAGATAGTGCAATCAGGCCCGAAATACAAGTTTTGCATTTTTTTTATGTTTGTAAGGTTGCTAAAATGCTCCAAAACACTCCCAAACATCATTTTGGGTCTATAGGTGTTGAATGGGTGCTTTTGTTGGAAACCATTTTCGCAACTTCGGTACCCCGAAATAGTGCAATCAGGCCGGAAACATAAGTTTTGTATCTTTTTACATGCCGAAGGTTTCTGAAATCCTCCAAAACACTCCCAAACATCATTTTGGGTTCAATGGAGTAGAATGGATCCATTTCGTGCGAAACCATTTTCGCAACTTCGATACCCCGAAATAGTGCGTTCAGGCCGGAAACACAAGATTTGCATCTTTTTACAAGCCGAAGGTTTCCGAAAAGCTCCAAAACACTCCCAAACATCATTTTCGGTCCAATGGAGTAGAATGGATGCATTTTGTGCGAAACCATTTCCGTAAGTTCGGTACCCTGAAATAGTGCATTCAGGCCCGAAACACAAGTTTTGCATCTTTTTACATGCCGAAGGTTTCCGAAATGCTCCAAAACACTCTCATACATCATTTTTGGTCCATTGGAGGAGAATGGATGCATTTCGTGCGAAACCATTTTCGCAACTTCGGTACCCCGAAATAGTGCAATCAGGCCGGAAACATAAGTTTTGTATCTTTTTACATGCCGAAGGTTTCTGAAATCCTCCAAAACACTCCCAAACATCATTTTGGGTTCAATGGAGTAGAATGGATCCATTTTGTGCGAAACCATTTTCGCAACTTCGATACCCCGAAATAGTGCGTTCAGGCCGGAAACACAAGATTTGCATCTTTTTACAAGCCGAAGGTTTCCGAAATGCTCCAAAACACTCCCAAACATCATTTTCGGTCCAATGGAGTAGAATGGATGCATTTTGTGCGAAACCATTTCCGCAACTTCGGTACCCCGAGATAGTGCAATCAGGCCCGAAACACAAGTGTTGCATCTTTTTATGCTTGTAAGGTTGCTAAAATGCTCCAAAACACTCCCAAACATCATTTTGGGTCTATTGGTGTTGAATGGGTGCTTTTGTTGGAAACCATTTTCGCAACTTCGGTACCCCGAAATAGTGCATTTAGGCCGGAAACATATGTTTTGTATCTTTTTACATGCCGAAGGTTTCTGAAATGCTCCAAAACACTCCCAAACATCATTTTGGGTTCAATGGAGTAGAACGGATGCATTTCGTGCTAAACCATTTTCGCAACTTCGATACCCCGAAATAGTGCGTTCAGGCCGGAAACACAAGATTTGCAACTTTTTACAAGCCGAAGGTTTCCGAAATGCTCCAAAACACTCCCAAACCTCATTTTCGGTCCAATGGAGTAGAATGGATGCATTTTGTACGAAAGCATTTCCGCAAGTTCGGTACCCCGAAATAGTGCATTCAGGCCCGAAACACAAGTTTTGCATCTTTTTACATGCCGAAGGTTTCCGAAATGCTCCAAAACACTCTCATACATCATTTTTGGTCCATTGGAGGAGAATGGATGCATTTCGTGCGAAACCATTTTCGCAACCTCGGTACCCCGAAATAGTGCATTCATGCCGGAAACACAAGTTTTGTATCCTTTTACATGCCGAAGGTTTCCGAAATGCTCCAAAACACTCCCAAACATCATTTTTGGTGCAATGGAGTAGAATGGATGCATTTTGGGCGAAACCATTTCCGCAACTCTGATACCTCGAAATAGTGCATTCAGGCCTGAAACACAAAGTTTTGCATCTTTGTACAAACCAGAGGTTCCTGAAATGCTCCAAAACACTCCCAAACATCATTTTTAGTCTAATGGTCTCGAATAAATGCTTTTGTTGCGAAACCAGTTTCGCAACTTCGGTACCCCGAGATAATGCAATCAGGCCCGAAACACAAGTGTTGCATCTTTTTATGTTTGTAAGGTTGTTAAAATGCTCCAAAACACTCCCAAACATCATTTTGGGTCTATTGGTGTTGAATGGGTGCTTTTGTTGGAAACCATTTTCGCAACTTCGGTACCCCGAAATAGTGCATTTAGGCCGGAAACATAAGTTTTGTATCTTTATACATGCCGAAGGTTTCTGAAATGCTCCAAAACACTCTCAAACATCATTTTGGGTTCAATGGAGTAGAACGGATGCATTTCGTGCTAAACCATTTTCGCAACTTCGATACCCCGAAATAGTGCATTAGGCCGGAAACACAAGATTTGCATCTTTTTACAAGCCGAAGGTTTCCGAAATGCTCCAAAGCACTCCCAAACATCATTTTTGGTGCAATGGAGTAGAATGGATGCATTTTGTGCGAAAACATTTCCGCAACTCCGATACCTCGAAATAGTGCATTCAGGCCTGAAACACAAAGTTTTGCATCTTTGTACATACCAGAGGTTCCTGAAATGCTCCAAAACACTCCCAAACATCATTTTTAATCTAATGGTCTCGAATAAATGCTTTTGTTGCGAAACCATTTTCGCAACTTCGGTACCCCGAGATTGTGCAATCAGGCCCGAAACACAAGTGTTGCATCTTTTTATGTTTGTAAGGTTGCTAAAATGCTCCAAAACACTCCCAAACATCATTTTGGGTCTATAGGTGTTGAATGGGTGCTTTTGTTGGAAACCATTTTTGCAACTTCGGTACCCCGAAATAGTGCAATCAGGCCGGAAACATAAGTTTTGTATCTTTTTACATGCCGAAGGTTTCTGAAATCCTCCAAAACACTCCCAAACATCATTTTGGGTTCAATGGAGTATAATGGATCCATTTCGTGCGAAACCATTTTCGCAACTTCGATACCCCGAAATAGTGCGTTCAGGCCGGAAACACAAGATTTGCATCTTTTTACAAGCCGAAGGTTTCCGAAATGCTCCAAAACACTCCCAAACATCATTTTCGGTCCAATGGAGTAGAATGGATGCATTTTGTGCGAAACCATTTCCGCAAGTTCGGTCCCCGAAATAGTGCATTCAGGCCCGAAACACAAGTTTTGTATCCTTTTACATGCCGAAGGTTTCCGAAATGCTCCAAAACACACCCAAACATCATTTTTGGTGCAATGGAGTAGAATGGATGCATTTTGTGCGAAACCATTTCCGCAAGTTCGGTACCCTGAAATAGTGCATTCAGGCCCGAAACACAAGTTTTGCATCTTTTTACATGCTGAAGGTTTCCGAAATGCTCCAAAACACTCTCATACATCATTTTTGGTCCATTGGAGGAGAATGGATGCATTTCGTGCGAAACCATTTTCGCAACCTCGGTACCCCGAAATAGTGCATTCATGCCGGAAACACAAGTTTTGTATCCTTTTACATGCCGAAGGTTTCCGAAATGCTCCAAAACACTCCCAAACATCATTTTTGGTGCAATGGAGTAGAATGGATGCATTTTGGGCGAAACCATTTCCGCAACTCTGATACCTCGAAATAGTGCATTCAGGCCTGAAACACAAAGTTTTGCATCTTTGTACAAACCAGAGGTTCCTGAAATGCTCCAAAACACTCCCAAACATCATTTTTAGTCTAATGGTCTCGAATAAATGCTTTTGTTGCGAAACCAGTTTCGCAACTTCGGTACCCCGAGATAGTGCAATCAGGCCCGAAACACAAGTGTTGCATCTTTTTATGCTTGTAAGGTTGCTAAAATGCTCCAAAACACTCCCAAACATCATTTTGGGTCTATTGGTGTTGAATGGGTGCTTTTGTTGGAAACCATTTTCGCAACTTCGGTACCCCGAAATAGTGCATTTAGGCCGGAAACATATGTTTTGTATCTTTTTACATGCCGAAGGTTTCTGAAATGCTCCAAAACACTCCCAAACATCATTTTGGGTTCAATGGAGTAGAACGGATGCATTTCGTGCTAAACCATTTTCGCAACTTCGATACCCCGAAATAGTGCGTTCAGGCCGGAAACACAAGATTTGCAACTTTTTACAAGCCGAAGGTTTCCGAAATGCTCCAAAACACTCCCAAACCTCATTTTCGGTCCAATGGAGTAGAATGGATGCATTTTGTACGAAACCATTTCCGCAAGTTCGGTACCCCGAAATAGTGCATTCAGGCCCGAAACACAAGTTTTGCATCTTTTTACATGCCGAAGGTTTCCGAAATGCTCCAAAACACTCTCATACATCATTTTTGGTCCATTGGAGGAGAATGGATGCATTTCGTGCGAAACCATTTTCGCAACCTCGGTACCCCGAAATAGTGCATTCATGCCGGAAACACAAGTTTTGTATCCTTTTACATGCCGAAGGTTTCCGAAATGCTCCAAAACACTCCCAAACATCATTTTTGGTGCAATGGAGTAGAATGGATGCATTTTGGGCGAAACCATTTCCGCAACTCTGATACCTCGAAATAGTGCATTCAGGCCTGAAACACAAAGTTTTGCATCTTTGTACATACCAGAGGTTCCTGAAATGCTCCAAAACACTCCCAAACATCATTTTTAGTCTAATGGTCTCGAATAAATGCTTTTGTGGCGAAACCATTTTCGCAACTTCGGTACCCCGAGATAGTGCAATCAGGCCCGAAATACAAGTTTTGCATTTTTTTTTATGTTTGTAAGGTTGCTAAAATGCTCCAAAACACTCTCAAACATCATTTTGGGTCTATAGGTGTTGAATGGGTGCTTTTGTTGGAAACCATTTTCGCAACTTCGGTACCCCGAAATAGTGCAATCAGGCCGGAAACATAAGTTTTGTATCTTTTTACATGCCGAAGGTTTCTGAAATCCTCCAAAACACTCCCAAACATCATTTTGGGTTCAATGGAGTAGAATGGATCCATTTCGTGCGAAACCATTTTCGCAACTTCGATACCCCGAAATAGTGCGTTCAGGCCGGAAACACAAGATTTGCATCTTTTTACAAGCCGAAGGTTTCCGAAAAGCTCCAAAACACTCCCAAACATCATTTTCGGTCCAATGGAGTAGAATGGATGCATTTTGTGCGAAACCATTTCCGTAAGTTCGGTACCCTGAAATAGTGCATTCAGGCCCGAAACACAAGTTTTGCATCTTTTTACATGCCGAAGGTTTCCGAAATGCTCCAAAACACTCTCATACATCATTTTTGGTCCATTGGAGGAGAATGGATGCATTTCGTGCGAAACCATTTTCGCAACTTCGGTACCCCGAAATAGTGCAATCAGGCCGGAAACATAAGTTTTGTATCTTTTTACATGCCGAAGGTTTCTGAAATCCTCCAAATCACTCCCAAACATCATTTTGGGTTCAATGGAGTAGAATGGATCCATTTCGTGCGAAACCATTTTCGCAACTTCGATACCCCGAAATAGTGCGTTCAGGCCGGAAACACAAGATTTGCATCTTTTTACAAGCCGAAGGTTTCCGAAATGCTCCAAAACACTCCCAAACATCATTTTCGGTCCAATGGAGTAGAATGGATGCATTTTGTGCGAAACCATTTCCGCAAGTTCGGTCCCCGAAATAGTGCATTCAGGCCCGAAACACAAGTTTTGTATCCTTTTACATGCCGAAGGTTTCCGAAATGCTCCAAAACACACCCAAACATCATTTTTGGTGCAATGGAGTAGAATGGATGCATTTTGTGCGAAACCATTTCCGCAACTTCGGTACCCCGAGATAGTGCAATCAGGCCCGAAACACAAGTGTTGCATCTTTTTATGCTTGTAAGGTTGCTAAAATGCTCCAAAACACTCCCAAACATCATTTTGGGTCTATTGGTGTTGAATGGGTGCTTTTGTTGGAAACCATTTTCGCAACTTCGGTACCCCGAAATAGTGCATTTAGGCCGGAAACATATGTTTTGTATCTTTTTACATGCCGAAGGTTTCTGAAATGCTCCAAAACACTCCCAAACATCATTTTGGGTTCAATGGAGTAGAACGGATGCATTTCGTGCTAAACCATTTTCGCAACTTCGATACCCCGAAATAGTGCGTTCAGGCCGGAAACACAAGATTTGCAACTTTTTACAAGCCGAAGGTTTCTGAAATGCTCCAAAACACTCCCAAACCTCATTTTCGGTCCAATGGAGTAGAATGGATGCATTTTGTACGAAACCATTTCCGCAAGTTCGGTACCCCGAAATAGTGCATTCAGGCCCGAAACACAAGTTTTGCATCTTTTTACATGCCGAAGGTTTCCGAAATGCTCCAAAACACTCTCATACATCATTTTTGGTCCATTGGAGGAGAATGGATGCATTTCGTGCGAAACCATTTTCGCAACCTCGGTACCCCGAAATAGTGCATTCATGCCGGAAACACAAGTTTTGTATCCTTTTACATGCCGAAGGTTTCCGAAATGCTCCAAAACACTCCCAAACATCATTTTTGGTGCAATGGAGTAGAATGGATGCATTTTGGGCGAAACCATTTCCGCAACTCTGATACCTCGAAATAGTGCATTCAGGCCTGAAACACAAAGTTTTGCATCTTTGTACAAACCAGAGGTTCCTGAAATGCTCCAAAAGACTCCCAAACATCATTTTTAGTCTAATGGTCTCGAATAAATGCTTTTGTTGCGAAACCAGTTTCGCAACTTCGGTACCCCGAGATAATGCAATCAGGCCCGAAACACAAGTGTTGCATCTTTTTATGTTTGTAAGGTTGTTAAAATGCTCCAAAACACTCCCAAACATCATTTTGGGTCTATTGGTGTTGAATGGGTGCTTTTGTTGGAAACCATTTTCGCAACTTCGGTACCCCGAAATAGTGCATTTAGGCCGGAAACATAAGTTTTGTATCTTTATACATGCCGAAGGTTTCTGAAATGCTCCAAAACACTCCCAAACATCATTTTGGGTTCAATGGAGTAGAACGGATGCATTTCGTGCTAAACCATTTTCGCAACTTCGATACCCCGAAATAGTGCATTAGGCCGGAAACACAAGATTTGCATCTTTTTACAAGCCGAAGGTTTCCGAAATGCTCCAAAGCACTCCCAAACATCATTTTTGGTGCAATGGAGTAGAATGGATGCATTTTGTGCGAAAACATTTCCGCAACTCCGATACCTCGAAATAGTGCATTCAGGCCTGAAACACAAAGTTTTACATCTTTGTACATACCAGAGGTTCCTGAAATGCTCCAAAACACTCCCAAACATCATTTTTAATCTAATGGTCTCGAATAAATGCTTTTGTTGCGAAACCATTTTCGCAACTTCGGTACCCCGAGATAGTGCAATCAGGCCCGAAACACAAGTGTTGCATCTTTTTATGTTTGTAAGGTTGCTAAAATGCTCCAAAACACTCCCAAACATCATTTTGGGTCTATAGGTGTTGAATGGGTGCTTTTGTTGGAAACCATTTTTGCAACTTCGGTACCCCGAAATAGTGCAATCAGGCCGGAAACATAAGTTTTGTATCTTTTTACATGCCGAAGGTTTCTGAAATCCTCCAAAACACTCCCAAACATCATTATGGGTTCAATGGAGTATAATGGATCCATTTCGTGCGAAACCATTTTCGCAACTTCGATACCCCGAAATAGTGCGTTCAGGCCGGAAACACAAGATTTGCATCTTTTTACAAGCCGAAGGTTTCCGAAATGCTCCAAAACACTCCCAAACATCATTTTCGGTCCAATGGAGTAGAATGGATGCATTTTGTGCGAAACCATTTCCGCAAGTTCGGTCCCCGAAATAGTGCATTCAGGCCCGAAACACAAGTTTTGTATCCTTTTACATGCCGAAGGTTTCCGAAATGCTCCAAAACACACCCAAACATCATTTTTGGTGCAATGGAGTAGAATGGATGCATTTTGTGCGAAACCATTTCCGCAAGTTCGGTACCCTGAAATAGTGCATTCAGGCCCGAAACACAAGTTTTGCATCTTTTTACATGCCGAAGGTTTCCGAAATGCTCCAAAACACTCTCATACATCATTTTTGGTCCATTGGAGGAGAATGGATGCATTTCGTGCGAAACCATTTTCGCAACCTCGGTACCCCGAAATAGTGCATTCATGCCGGAAACACAAGTTTTGTATCCTTTTACATGCCGAAGGTTTCCGAAATGCTCCAAAACACTCCCAAACATCATTTTTGGTGCAATGGAGTAGAATGGATGCATTTTGGGCGAAACCATTTCCGCAACTCTGATACCTCGAAATAGTGCATTCAGGCCTGAAACACAAAGTTTTGCATCTTTGTACAAACCAGAGGTTCCTGAAATGCTCCAAAACACTCCCAAACATCATTTTTAGTCTAATGGTCTCGAATAAATGCTTTTGTTGCGAAACCAGTTTCGCAACTTCGGTACCCCGAGATAGTGCAATCAGGCCCGAAACACAAGTGTTGCATCTTTTTATGCTTGTAAGGTTGCTAAAATGCTCCAAAACACTCCCAAACATCATTTTGGGTCTATTGGTGTTGAATGGGTGCATTTGTTGGAAACCATTTTCGCAACTTCGGTACCCCGAAATAGTGCATTTAGGCCGGAAACATATGTTTTGTATCTTTTTACATGCCGAAGGTTTCTGAAATGCTCCAAAACACTCCCAAACATCATTTTTAATCTAATGGTCTCGAATAAATGCTTTTGTTGCGAAACCATTTTCGCAACTTCGGTACCCCGAGATAGTGCAATCAGGCCCGAAACACAAGTGTTGCATCTTTTTATGTTTGTAAGGTTGCTAAAATGCTCCAAAACACTCCCAAACATCATTTTGGGTCTATAGGTGTTGAATGGGTGCTTTTGTTGGAAACCATTTTCGCAACTTCGGTACCCCGAAATAGTGCAATCAGGCCGGAAACATAAGTTTTGTATCTTTTTACATGCGAAGGTTTATGAAATCCTCCAAAACACTCCCAAACATCATTTTGGGTTCAATGGAGTAGAATGGATCCATTTCGTGCGAAACCATTTTCGCAACTTCGATACCCCGAAATAGTGCGTTCAGGCCGGAAACACAAGATTTGCATCTTTTTACAAGCCGAAGGTTTCCGAAATGCTCCAAAACACTCCCAAACATCATTTTCGGTCCAATGGAGTAGAATGGATGCATTTTGTGCGAAACCATTTCCGCAAGTTCGGTCCCCGAAATAGTGCATTCAGGCCCGAAACACAAGTTTTGTATCCTTTTACATGCCGAAGGTTTCCGAAATGCTCCAAAACACACCCAAACATCATTTTTGGTGCAATGGAGTAGAATGGATGCATTTTGTGCGAAACCATTTCCGCAACTTCGGTACCCCGAGATAGTGCAATTAGGCCCGAAACACAAGTGTTGCATCTTTTTATGCTTGTAAGGTTGCTAAAATGCTCCAAAACACTCCCAAACATCATTTTGGGTCTATTGGTGTTGAATGGGTGCTTTTGTTGGAAACCATTTTCGCAACTTCGGTACCCCGAAATAGTGCATTTAGGCCGGAAACATATGTTTTGTATCTTTTTACATGCCGAAGGTTTCTGAAATGCTCCAAAACACTCCCAAACATCATTTTGGGTTCAATGGAGTAGAACGGATGCATTTCGTGCTAAACCATTTTCGCAACTTCGATACCCCGAAATAGTGCGTTCAGGCCGGAAACACAAGATTTGCAACTTTTTACAAGCCGAAGGTTTCCGAAATGCTCCAAAACACTCCCAAACCTCATTTTCGGTCCAATGGAGTAGAATGGATGCATTTTGTACGAAACCATTTCCGCAAGTTCGGTACCCCGAAATAGTGCATTCAGGCCCGAAACACAAGTTTTGCATCTTTTTACATGCCGAAGGTTTCCGAAATGCTCCAAAACACTCTCATACATCATTTTTGGTCCATTGGAGGAGAATGGATGCATTTCGTGCGAAACCATTTTCGCAACCTCGGTACCCCGAAATAGTGCATTCATGCCGGAAACACAAGTTTTGTATCCTTTTACATGCCGAAGGTTTCCGAAATGCTCCAAAACACTCCCAAACATCATTTTTGGTGCAATGGAGTAGAATGGATGCATTTTGGGCGAAACCATTTCCGCAACTCTGATACCTCGAAATAGTGCATTCAGGCCTGAAACACAAAGTTTTGCATCTTTGTACAAACCAGAGGTTCCTGAAATGCTCCAAAACACTCCCAAACATCATTTTTAGTCTAATGGTCTCGAATAAATGCTTTTGTTGCGAAACCAGTTTCGCAACTTCGGTACCCCGAGATAATGCAATCAGGCCCGAAACACAAGTGTTGCATCTTTTTATGTTTGTAAGGTTGTTAAAATGCTCCAAAACACTCCCAAACATCATTTTGGGTCTATTGGTGTTGAATGGGTGCTTTTGTTGGAAACCATTTTCGCAACTTCGGTACCCCGAAATAGTGCATTTAGGCCGGAAACATAAGTTTTGTATCTTTTTACATGCCGAAGGTTTCTGAAATGCTCCAAAACACTCCCAAACATCATTTTGGGTTCAATGGAGTAGAACGGATGCATTTCGTGCTAAACCATTTTCGCAACTTCGATACCCCGAAATAGTGCATTAGGCCGGAAACACAAGATTTGCATCTTTTTACAAGCCGAAGGTTTCCGAAATGCTCCAAAGCACTCCCAAACATCATTTTTGGTGCAATGGAGTAGAATGGATGCATTTTGTGCGAAAACATTTCCGCAACTCCGATACCTCGAAATAGTGCATTCAGGCCTGAAACACAAAGTTTTGCATCTTTGTACATACCAGAGGTTCCTGAAATGCTCCAAAACACTCCCAAACATCATTTTTAGTCTAATGGTCTCGAATAAATGCTTTTGTTGCGAAACCATTTTCGCAACTTCGGTACCCCGAGATAGTGCAATCAGGCCCGAAACACAAGTGTTGCATCTTTTTATGTTTGTAAGGTTGCTAAAATGCTCCAAAACACTCCCAAACATCATTTTGGGTCTATAGGTGTTGAATGGGTGCTTTTGTTGGAAACAATTTTCGCAACTTTGGTACCCCAAAATAGTGCAATCAGGCCGGAAACATAAGTTTTGTATCTTTTTACATGCCGAAGGTTTCTGAAATCCTCCAAAATACTCCTAAACATCATTTTGGGTTCAATGGAGTAGAATGGATCCATTTCGTGCGAAACCATTTTCGCATCTTCGATACCCCGAAATAGTGCGTTCAGGCCGGAAACACAAGATTTGTATCTTTTTACAAGCCGAAGGTTTCCGAAATGCTCCAAAACACTCCCAAACATCATTTTCGGTCCAATGGAGTAGAATGGATGCATTTTGTGCGAAACCATTTCCGCAAGTTCGGTCCCCGAAATAGTGCATTCAGGCCCGAAACACAAGTTTTTTATCCTTTTACATGCCGAAGGTTTCTGAAATGCTCCAAAACACACCCAAACATCATTTTTGGTGCAATGGAGTAGAATGGATGCATTTTGTGCGAAACCATTTCCGCAAGTTCGGTACCCTGAAATAGTGCATTCAGGCCCGAAACATAAGTTTTGCATCTTTTTACATGCCGAAGGTTTCCGAAATGCTCCAAAACACTCTCATACATCATTTTTGGTCCATTGGAGGAGAATGGATGCATTTCGTGCGAAACCATTTTCGCAACCTCGGTACCCCGAAATAGTGCATTCATGCCGGAAACACAAGTTTTGTATCCTTTTGCAAGCCGAAGGTTTCCGAAATGCTCGAAAACACTCCCAAACATCATTTTTGGTGCAATGGAGTAGAATGGATGCATTTTGGGCGAAACCATTTCCGCAACTCTGATACCTCGAATTAGTGCATTCAGGCCTGAAACACAAAGTTTTGCATCTTTGTACAAACCAGAGGTTCCTGAAATGCTCCAAAACACTCCCAAACATCATTTTTAGTCTAATGGTCTCGAATAAATGATTTTGTTGCGAAACCGGTTTCGCAACTTCGGTACCTCGAGATAGTGCAATCAGGCCCGAAACACAAGTGTTGCATCTTTTTATGCTTGTAAGGTTGCTAAAATGCTCCAAAACACT
This sequence comes from Cenchrus fungigraminus, assembly GCA_036936925.1. Lineage (NCBI taxonomy): Eukaryota > Viridiplantae > Streptophyta > Magnoliopsida > Poales > Poaceae > Cenchrus > Cenchrus fungigraminus. The sequence goes on from CM072778.1 coordinate 55,692,471, forward strand.
CCCAAACATCATTTTGGGTCTATTGGTGTTGAATGGGTGCTTTTGTTGGAAACCATTTTCGCAACTTCAGCACCCCGAAATAGTGCATTCAGGTCGGAAACATAAGTTTTGTATCTTTTGACATGCCGAAGGTTTCTGAAATGCTCCAAAACACTCCCAAACATCATTTTGGGTTCAATGGAGTAGAATGGATGCATTTCGTGCGAAACCATTTTCGCAACTTCGATACCTCGAAATAGTGCATTCAGGCCGGAAACACAAGATTTGCATCTTTTTACAAACCGAAGGTTTCCGAAATGCTCCAAAACACTCCCAAACATCATTTTCAGTCCAATGGAGTAGAATGGATGCATTTAGTGCGAAACTACTTTAGCAACTTTGGTACCCTGAAATAGTGCATTCAGGCCCGAAACACAAGTTTTGCAATTTTTTTACGTGACGAAGGTTTTTGAAATGCTCAAAAACACTCCCAAACTTCATTTTGGGTCTAATGGAGTAGAATGGATGCATTTGGTGAGAAACCATTTTCGCAACTTCGGTACCGCGAAATAGTGCATTCAGGTCCTAAACACAAGTTCTGCATCTTTTTAAATTCCGAAGGTTTCCGAAATGCTCCAAAACACTCTCAAACATCATCTTGGGTCCAATGGAGTAGCATGGATGCATTTTGTGCGAAACCATTTTCGCAACTTCGATACCCCGAAATAGTGCATTCAGGCCCGAAACACAAGTTTTGCATCTTTTTACATGCCGAAGGTTTCCGAAATGCTCCAAAACACTCCCATACATCATTTTGGGTCCAATGGAGGAGAATGGATGCATTTCGTGCGAAACCATTTTCGCAACTTCGGTACCCTGAAATAGTGCATTCATGCCGGAAACACAAGTTTTCTATCCTTTTACATGCCGAAGGTTTCCGAAATGCTCCAAAAGACTCCCAAACATCATTTTTTGTGCAATGGAGTAGAATGGATGCATTTTGTATGAAACCAATTCCGCAACTCCGATACCTCGAAATAATGCATTCAGGCCTGAAACACAAAGTTTTGCATCTTTGTACATACCAGAGGTTCCTGAAATGCTCCAAAACACTCCCAAACATCATTTTTAGTCTAATGGTCTCGAATAAATGCTTTTGTTGCGAAACCATTTTCGCAACTTCGGTACCCCGAGATAGTGCAATCAGGCCCGAAACACAAGTGTTGCATCTTTTTATGTTTGTAATTTTGCTAAAATGCTCCAAAACACTCCCAAACATCATTTTGGGTCTATTGGTGTTGAATGGGTGCTTTTGTTGGAAACCATTTTCGCAACTTCGGTACCCCGAAATAGTGCATTCAGGCCGGAAACATAAGTTTTGTATCTTTTGACATGCCGAAGGTTTCTGAAATGCTCCAAAACACTCCCAAACATCATTTTGGGTTCAATGGAGTAGATTGGATGCATTTCGTGCGAAACTATTTTCGCAACTTCGATACCCCGAAATAGTGCATTCAGGCCGGAAACACAAGATTTGCATCTTTTTACAAGCCGAAGGTTTCCGAAATGCTCCAAAACACTCCCAAACATCATTTTCGCAACTTCGGTACCCCGAAATAGTGGAATCAGGCCCGAAACACAAGTTTTGCATCTTTTTATAAGCCGAAGGTTTCCAAAATGCTCCAAAACACTCCCAAACATCATTATGGATCTAATGGAGTAGAATGGATGTATTTGGTACGAAACCATTTTCGCAACTTCGGTACCCCGAAATAATGCATTCAGGTCCTAAACACAAGTTCTACATCTTTTTAAATTCCGAAGGTTTTCGAAATGCTCCAAAACACTCCCAAACATCATTTTTGGTGCAATGGAGTAGAATGGATGCATTTTGTGCGAAACCATTTTCGCAACTTCGGTACCCCGAAATAGTGCATTCAGGCCGGAAACACAAGTTTTGTATCCTTTTACATGCCGAAGGTTTCCGAAATGCTCCAAAACACTCCCAAACATCATTTTTAGTCTAATGGTCTCGAATAAATGCTTTTGTTCCGAAACCATTTTCGCAACTTCGGTACCCCGAGATAGTGCAATCGGGTCCGAAACACAAGTTTTGCATCGTTTTATGTTTGTAAGGTTGCTAAAATGCTCCAAAACACTCCCAAACAACATTTTGGGTCTATTGGTGTTGAATGGGTGCTTTTGTTGGAAACCATTTTCGCAACTTTGGTACCCCAAAATAGTGCATTCAGGCCCGAAACATAAGTTTAGTATCATTTTACATGCCAAAGGTTTCTGAAATGGTCCAAAACACTCCCAAACATCATTTTGGGTTCAATGGAGTAGAATGGATGCATTTCGTGCGAAACCATTTTCGCAACTTCGATACCCCGAAATAGTGCGTTCAGGCCGGAAACACAAGATTTGCATCTTTTTACAAGCCGAAGCTTTCCGAAATGCTCCACAACACTCCCAAACATCATTTTCGGTCAAATGGAGTAGAATGGATGCATTTAGTGCGAAACTACTTTCGCAACTTTGGTACCCCGAAATAGTGCATTCACGCCCGAAACACAAGTTTTGCAATTTTTTTACGTGACGAAGGTTTTTGAAATGCTCCAAAACACTCCCAAACTTCATTTTGGTTCTAATGGAGTAGAATGGATGCATTTGGTGCGAAACCATTTTCGCAACTTCGGTACCCCGAAATAGTGCAATCAGGCCCGAAACACAAGTTTTGCATCTTTTTATAAACCGAAGGTTTCCAAAATGCTCCAAAACACTCCCAAACATCATTATGGGTCTAATGGAGTAGAATGGATGCATTTGGTACGAAACCATTTTCGCAACTTCGGTAACCCGAAATACTGAATTCAGGTCCTAAACACAAGTTTTGCATCTTTTTAAATTTTGAAGGTTTCCGAAATGCTCCAAAACATTTTCAAACATCATCTTGGGTCCAATGGAGTAGCATGGATGCATTTCATGCGAAACCATTTTTGCAAGTTCGGTACCTCGAAATAGTGCATTCAGGCCCGAAACACAAGTTTTGCATCTTTTTACATGCCGAAGGTTTCCGAAATGCTCCAAAACACTCCCATACATCATTTTGGGTCCAATGGAGGAGAATGGATGCATTTCGTGCGAAACCATTTTCGCAACTTCGGTTCCCCGAAATAGTGCATTCATGTCGGAAACACAAGTTTTGTATCCTTTTACATGCCGAAGGTTTCCAAAATGCTACAAAACACTCCCAAACATCATTTTTGGTGCAATGGAGTAGAATGGATGCATTTTGTGCGAAACCATTTCCGCAACTCCGATACCTCAAAATAGTACATTCAGGCCTGAACCACACAAGTTTTGCATCGTTTTATGTTTGTAAGGTTGCTAAAATGCTCCAAAACACTCCCAAACAACATTTTGGGTCTATTGGTGTTGAATGGGTGCTTTTGTTGGAAACCATTTTCGCAACTTTGGTACCCCAAAATAGTGCATTCAGTCCCGAAACATAAGTTTTGTATCTTTTTACATGCCGAAGGTTTCTGAAATGCTCCAAAACACTCCCAAATCATTTTGGGTTCAATGGAGTAGAATGGATGCATTTCGTGCGATACCATTTTCGCAACTTCGGTACCCCGAAATAGTGCATTCAGGCCGGAAACACAAGTTTTGCATCTTTTTACATGCCGAAGGTTTCCGAAATGCTCCAAAACACTCCCAAACATCATTTTCGGTCCAATGGAGTAGAATGGATGCATTTAGTGCGAAACTATTTTCGCAACTTTGGTACCCCGAAATAGTACATTCAGGCCCGAAACACAAGTTTTGCAATTTTTTTACGTGACGAAGGTTATGCTCCAAAACACTCGCAAACTTCATTTTGGGTCTAATAGAGTACAATGGATGCAATTCGTGCGAAACCATTTTCGAAACTTCGGTACCCCGAAACACAAGTTTTGCATCTTTTTATAAGCCGAAGGTTTCCAAAATGCTCCAAAACACTCCCAAACTTATTTTTGGGTCTAATGGAGTAGAATGGATGCATTTGGTGCGAAACCATTTTCTCAACTTCGGTACCCCGAAATAGTGCAATCAGGCCCGAAACACAAGTTTTGCATCTTTTTATAAGCCGAAGGTTTCCGAAATGCTCCGAAACACTCCCAAACATCATTTTTGGTGCAATGGAGTAGAATGGATGCATTTGGTACGAAACCATTTCCGCAACTCCGATACCTCGAAATAGTGCATCCAGGTCCAAAACACAAGTTCTGCATCTTTTTAAATTCCGAAGGTTTTCGAAATGCTCCAAAACACTCTCAAACATCATTTTGGGTCCAATGGAGTAGCAGGGATGCATTTCGTGTGAAACCATTTTCGCAAGTTCGGTACCTCGAAATAGTGCATTCAGGCTCGGTAAAACAAGTTTTGCATCTTTTTAATTGCCGAAGGTTTCCGAAATGCTCCAAAACACTCCCATACATCATTTTGGGTCCAATGAAGGAGAATGGATGCATTTCGTGCGAACCCATTTTCGCAACTTCGGTACCCCGAAATAGTGCATTCATGCCGGAAACACAAGTTTTGTATCCTTTTACATGCCGAAGGTTTCCGAAATGCTCCAAAACACTCCCAAACTTCGTTTTTGGTGCAATGGAGTAGAATGGATGCATTTTGTGCGAAACCATTTCCGCAACTCCGATACCTCGAAATAGTGCATTCAGGCCTGAAACACAAAGTTTTGCATCTTTGTACATAACAGAGTTCCTGAAATGCTCCAAAACACTCCCAAACATCATTTTTAGTCTAAAGGTCTCGAATAAATGCTTTTGTTGCGAAACCATTTTCGCAACTTCGGTACCCCGAGATAGTGCAATCAGGCCCGAAACAGAAGTTTTGCATCTTTTTATGTTTGTAAGGTTGCTAAAATGCCCCAAAACACTCCCAAACATCATTTTGGGTCTAATGGAGTAGAATGGATGCATTTGATGCCAAACCATTTTCGCAACTTCAGTACCCCGAAATAGTGCATTCAGCCCGAAACAGAAGTTTTGCATCTTTTTACGTGCTGAAGGTTTCCGAAATCCTCCAAAACACTCCCAAACATCATTTTGGGTCCAATGGAGTAGAATGGATGCATTTCGTGTGAAACAATTTTCGCAACTTCGGTACCCCGAAATAGTGCATTCAGGTCGGAAACACAAGTTTTGCATCTTTTTACATGCCGAAGGTTTCCGAAATGCTCCAAAACACTCCCAAACATCATTTTCGGTCTAATGGAGTAGAATGGATGCATTTGGTGCGAAACTATTTTCACAACTTTGGTACCCCGAAATAGTGCATTCAGGTCCGAAACACAAGTTTTGCATTTGTTTTACATGACGAAGGTTTTTTGAAATGCTCCAAAACACTCCCGAACTTCATTTTTAGTCTAATGGAGTAGAATGGATGCATTTGGTGCGAAACTATTTTCACAACTTCGGTATCCCGAAATATTGCAATCTGGCCCGAAACACAAGTTTTGCATCTTTTTACATGACAAAGGTTTTTGAAATGCTCCAAAACACACCCAAACTTCATTTTGGGTCTAATGGAGTAGAATGGATGCATTTGGTGCGAAACCATTTTCGCAACTTCGGTACCCCGAAATAGTGCATTCAGGTCCAAAACACAAGTTCTGCATCTTTTTAAATTCCGAAGGTTTCCTAAATGCTCCAAAACACTCTCAAACATCATTTTGGGTCCAATTGAGTAGCATGGATGCATTTCGTGCGAAACCATTTTCGCAACTTCGGTACCTCGAAATAGTGCATTCATGCCGGAAACACAAGTTTTGTATCCTTTTACATGCCGAAGGTTTTCGAAATGCTCCAAAACACTCCCAAACATCGTTTTTGGTACAATGGAGTAGAATGGATCCATTTTGTGTGAAACCATTTCCGCAACTCCGATTCCTCGAAATAGTGCATTCAGGCCTGAAACACAAAGTTTTGCATCTTTGTACGTACCAGAGGTTCCTGAAATGCTCCAAAACACTCCCAAACATCATTTTTATTCTAATGGTCTCGAATATATGCTTTTGTTGCGAAACCATTTTCGCAACTTGGGTACCCCGAAATAGTGCATTTAGGCCCGAAACACAAGTTTTGCATTTTTTTATAAGCCGAAGGTTTCCAAAATGCTCCAAAACACTCCCAAACATCATTTTTGGTGCAATGGAGTAGAATGGATGCTTTTTGTGCGTAACCATTTCCGCACCTCCGATACCTCGAAATAGTGCATTCTGGCCTGAAACACAAAGTTTTGCATCTTTGTACATACCAGAGGTTCTTGAAATGCTCCAAAACACTCCCAAACATCATTTTTAGTCTAATGGTCTCGAATAACTGCTTTTGTTGCGAAACCATTTTCGCAACTTCGGTACCACGAAATAGTGCAATCAGGCCCGAAACACAAGTTTTGCATCTTTTTATAAGCCGAAGGTTTCCAAAATGCTCCAAACCACTCCCAAACATTATTTTGGGTCTAACGGAGTAGAATGGATGCATTTGGTACGAAACCATTTTCGCAACTTCGGTACCCCGAAATAGTGCATTCAGGTCCAAAACACAAGTTCTGCATCTTTTTAAATTCTGAAGGTTTCATAAATGCTCCAAAACACTCTCAAACATCATTTTGGGTCCAATTGAGTAGCATGGATGCATTTCGTGCGAAACCATTTTCGCAACTTCGGTACCTCGAAATAGTGCATTCAGGCCCGAAACACAAGTTTTGTATCTTTTTACATGCCGAAGGTTTCCAAAATGCTACAAAATACACCCATACATCATTTTGGGTCCAATGGAGAAGAATGGATGCATTTCGTGCGAAACTATTTTCGCAACTTCGGTACCCCGAAATAGTGCATTCAGGTCCAAAACACAAGTTCAGCATCTTTTTAAATTCTGAAGGTTTAATAAATGCTCCAAAACACTCTCAAACATCATTTAGGGTCCAATTGAGTAGCATGGATGCATTTCGTGCGAAACCATTTTCGCAACTTCGGTACCCCGAAATAGTGCATTCTGGCCCGAAACACAAGTTTTGTATCTTTTTACATGCCGAAGGTTTCCAAAATGCTCCAAAACACTCCCATACATCATTTTGGGTCCAATGGAGGAGAATGGATGCATTTCGTGCGAAACCATCTTCGTAACTTCGGCACCCCGAAATACTGCATTCATGCCGGAAACACAAGTTTTGTATCTTTTTACATGCCGAAGGTTTCTATAATGCTCCAAAATACTCCCAAACATCATTTTGGGTCCAATGGAGTAGAGTAGATGCATTTGGGGCGAAACCATTTTCGCAACTTCGGTACCCCGAAATAGTGCATTCAGGTCTAAAACACAAGTTTTGCATCTTTTTACATGCCGAAGGTTTTCGAAATGGTCCAAAACACTCCCATACATCATTTTGGGTCGAATGGAGGAGAATGGATGCATTTTGTGTGAAATCATTTTCGCAACTTCGGTACCCCGAAATAGTGCATTCATGCCGGAAACACAAGTTTTGTATCCTTTTACATGCCGATGGTTTCCGAAATGCTCCAAAACACTCCCAAACATCATTTTTGGTGCAATGCAGTAGAATGGATGCATTTTGTGCGAAACCATTTTCGCAACTCCGAAACCTCGAAATAGTGCATTGAGGCCTGAAACATAAAGTTTTGCATCTTTGTACATACCAAAGGTTCCTGAAATAATCCAACCCAGTCCCACACATCAATTTTAGTCTAATAGTCTCGAATAAATGCTTTTGTTGCGAAACCATTTTCGCAACATCGATATCCCGAGATAGTGTATTCGGACCTGAAACACAAGTTTTGCTTCTTTTTATGTTTGTAAGGTTGCAAAAATGCCCTAAAACACTCCCAAACATCATTTTGGGTCTATTGGTGTTGAATGGGTGCTTTTGTTGGAAACCATTTTCACAACTTCGGTACCCCGAAATAGTGCATTCAGGCCCCGAAACATAAGTTTTGTATCTTTTTACAAGCCGAAGGTTTTTGAAATGCTCCAAAACACTCCCAAACATCATTTTGGGTTCAATGGAGTAGAATGGATGCATTTCGTGCGAAACCATTTTTGCAACTTCGGTACCCCAAAATAGTGCACTGAGGCCGGAAACACAAGTTTTGCATCTTTTTACATGCCGAAGGTTTCCGAAATGCTCCAAAACACTCCCAAACATCATTTTGGGTCTAATGGAGTAGAATGGAGGCATTTACTGCGGAACTATTTTCGTAACTTTGGTACCCCGAAATAGTGCATTCAGGCCCGAAACACAAGTATTGCAATTTTTTTACGCGTCGAAAGTTTTTGAAATGCTCCAAAACACTCCCAAACTTCATTTTGGGTCTAATGGAGTACAATGGATGCATTTCGTGCGAAACCATTTTCGCAACTTTGGTACCCCGAAATAGTGCAATCAGGCCCGAAACATAAGTGTTGCATCTTTTTATAAGCCGAAGGTTTCCAGAATGCTCCAAAACACTCCCAAACATCATTTTGGGTCTAATGGAGAAGAATGGATGCATTTGGTATGAAACCATTTTCGCAACTTCGGTACCCCGAAATAGTGCATTCAGGTCCAAAACAGAAGTTCTTCATCTTTTTAAATTCCAAAGGCTTCCGAAATGCTCCAAAACACTCTCAAACATCATTGTGGGTCTAATGGAGTAGCATGGATGCATTTCGTGCGAAACCATTTTCGCAAGTTCGGTACCCCGAAATAGTGCATTCAGGCCCGAAACACAAGTTTTGCATCTTTTTACATGCCTAAGGTTTCCGAAATGATCCAAAGCACTCCCAAACATCATTTTGGATCCAATGGAGTAGAATGGATGCATTTAGTGCGGAACTATTTTCGCAACTTTGGTACCCCGAAATAGTGCATTCATGCCGGAAACACAAGTTTTGTATCCTTTTACATGCCGAAGGTTTTCGAAATGCTCCAAAACACTCCCAAACATCATTTTTGGTGCAATGGAGTAGAATGGATGCATTTTGTGCGAAACCATTTCCGCAACTCCGATACCTCGAAATAATGCATTCAGGCCCGAAACACAAAATTTTGCATCTTTGTACATACCAGAGGTTCCTGAAATGCTCCAAAACACTCCCAAACATCATTTTTAGTCTAATGGTCTCGAATAAATGCTTTTGTTGCGAAACCATTTTCGCAACTTCGGTACCCCGAAATACTGCAATCAGGCCCGAAACACAAGTTTTGCATCTTTTTAAAAGTCGAAGGTTTCCAAAATGCTCCAAAACACTCCCAAACATTATTTTGGATCTAACGGAGTAGAATGGATGCATTTGGTACGAAACCATTTTCGCAACTTCGGTACCCCGAAATAGTGCATTCAGGTCCAAAACACGAGTTCTGCATCTTTTTAAATTCTGAAGGTTTCCTAAATGCTCCAAAACACTCTCAAACATCATTTTGGGTCCAATTGAGTAGCATGGATGCATTTCGTGCGAAATCATTTTCGCAACTTCGGTACCTCGAAATAGTGCATTCAGGCCCGAAACACAAGTTTTGTATGTTTTTACATGCCGAAGGTTTCCAAAATGCTCCAAAATACTCCCATACATCATTTTGGGTCCAATGGAGGAGAATGGATGCATTTCGTGAGAAATCATTTTCGCAACTTCGGTACCCCGAAATAGTGCATTCAGGTCCAAAACACAAGTTCTGCATCTTTTTAAATTCCGAAGGTGAGAGCCATGTGTGGTTCGAGGGCCGGTGGATGGTCGCTTCCTGGTGTGATGAGTGATTGACAACGTGGTGTGGACTGATTCTTGGCTAAGTATTGCAGATGCAGGTTGCGGCTTGACTGGTGTTGGTGCAGGTGAAGAACAAGCGCGAAAGGTCGTTGCCGGTAAGGCCTCCAGGCGTGGAGAAGACAAGTAGGCTTGGTTCGAGGGACCCGGTGGCCAGCGGGGTCAATTGCGGGCCGCATGGTGGCAAGAACGGCAAGATGAAGTCATGGACGGTTTCTTGGTTGGGCCTCAAAACCAAGGTCGAGCCGGGACTACGTGGGAGCCGAGTCATGAGTGGTGATTGGCGGAGGCTACACCGAGTTCGCAGGGTTTCGGGTGGTTCACCAGAAAACCACTGGGTTCCTTGGTTGATCCACAAAGCCAAGACCGAAGAACCGAAGACGGAGGTGCAGCAGCATCGGACCGGTCTGAACGATGGGTCTGACCGGTCTGACCGGTGAGGTGCACCGGTCTGACCGGTGTGCGACGACGCAGTCCGGAATCTTTGAAGCGGAGGACACGCGTCGGGATCGCAAGGCTTGCGTCGAGGCTAAGCAAGTTTGCGGTCGCTGGGCATCCGTCCGATGGTGCGAAGACAAAGACTTCCAAATTCACCCTTGAGGGGCATGTATCCCTTGTTAGCTAGTAAGGGTATTTTAGTCTTTCGGTTGCCTCCATATAACCCAAGTGGTGAGAGAAGGGCAGCCATCTCTTGGAAACCTAGTTCATTTGGTTTTCCTATTTTCCCTTCCTATTTTCCTTAGGATTTTCATAGGACTAGCTTGAGAGCTTCATGGTCAGATCTTGTGAGAGGGAAGGATGATCGGGCGGCAAGCTAGACCTTGTATGAACCTCTTTGGTATGTATAGATGATTCGGCGTGGTTCCTCAAGGCTTGGATGTGTCTTTCCCGTTTCTCCTTTTTGGTGATTTTCGGAGCCCTTTCTTGGCGTTTTTCTTGGAGCGTTTTCGAGGCCTTTCTCTTTGGGACTTGGTGGGGGATGTATGCTTGAGCCCTTCGTGGTTCTTTTCCCTTTGATTCCCCTCCCAAATCCGTGAGCAAAGGGGCTCGATTTTGGGATTTTCTTGGCTTTAGGGTTAGAGGCGTTCTTGGTGGGATTTCTTCGATACCTCTTGTTTTGGTAAGTTTTGGTGGACCAAATCTTGGCTATGGAGTGCCCATGAGGTGTTCCTACTATCCCCAAAGTCTTGTGCAAAACCGTGGAGTGATTCGGGAGATCAGGAGTTGGATTTGGGGGAGTTGACCCGCGGGCGCTGTTCATCCCGAGAGCTCAGGTCACACCGGCCTGACCGGTGCCTCACACCGGTCTGACCGGTGCAGACTCTCTGTTGAGTTTTGCTCGGGTGAATGTCTTGGTGAGTTCCCCGTTGTCCTGTTTTGCTGCTGTTTCGAGTTTGGTTCGTTTTGGAGCTCGGAAGGTCAGGTTTGTGTTTTGGGGCTTCCTGGCTTAGACCGGTCTGACCGGTGTGCTACACCGGCCTGACCGGTGTAGGAGCTTTCTGTGGAAGTTCTCAGAATTTGTCAGGGTGCTCCAGCAGGGACCGATCTGACCGGTGTGTGCGACCGGTCTGACCAGTGTAGCCCAGTAGCTGCTCGAGTTGGTTTTAACACTGCGTTCTCGGGTTGCTTCGGTGGTTGTTGGTTCCTAGGACCAGTAGCACTTCAGTGGCTGCGTGGTCTTGACCAACTTGGGTTGTTGAGTCGGAGACGTGTTTTGGAAGCCGTGTTCGTCTTGTTGGAGTTCCCATCTCCTTCGAGAAGAATTTTTATCGGCTCCCACTCACTCCACCCCACCTCTCTGGTTCGCCTAATCGGTCCTTCAGAAGGTTTCCTAAATGCTCCAAAACACCCTCAAACATCATTTTGGGTCCAATTGAGAAGCATGGATGCATTTCGTGCGAAACCATTTTCGCAACTTCGGTACCCCGAAATAGTGCAATCAGGCCTGAAACACAAGTTTTGTATCTTTTTACAAGCCGAAGGTTTCCAAAATGCTCCAAAACACTCCCATACATCATTTTGGGTCCAATGGAGGAGAATGGATGCATTTCGTGCGAAACCATCTTCGCAACTTCGGTACCTCGAAATAGTGCATTCAGGCCGGAAACACAAGTTTTGTATCTTTTTACATGCCGAAGGTTTCCAAAATGCTCCAAAATACTACCAAACATCATTTTGGGTCCAATGGAGTAGAATAGATGCATTTGGTACGAAACCATTTTCGCAACTTCGGTACCTCGAAATAGTGCATTTAGGCCCGAAACATAAGTTTTGTATCTTTTTACGTACCGAAGGTTTCTGAAATGCTCCAAAACACTCCCAAACATCATTTTGGGTCCAATGGAGTAGAATGGATGCTTTTGTTGTGAAACCATTTTCACGACTTCGGTACCCCGAAATAGTGCACTCAGGCAAGAAACACATGTTTTGCGTCTTTTTACGTGCCGAAGGATTCCAAAATGCTTTAAAACACTCGCAAACATCATTTTGGGTCTAATGGAGAAGAATGGACGCATTTTGCGTGAAACCATTTTCGCAACTTCGGTACCCCAAAATAGTGCATTCAGGACAGAAACACGAGTTTTACATCTTTTTGCAAGCCAAAGATTGCCGAAATGCTCCAAAACACTCCCAAACATCATTTTGGGCCAAATAGAGTAGAATGGATGCATCTGTTGCGAAACCATTTTCGCAACTTCGGTACCCTGAAATATTGCATTCAGGCCCGAAACACAAGTTTTGCATCTTTATACATGCTGAAGATTTCCGGAATGCTCGAAAACACACCCACACATCAATTTAGGTCCAATGGCGTAGAATGGATGCATTTGGTGCGAAACCATTTTCGCAACATCGGTACCCGAAATAGTGCAATTAGGCCTGAAACACAAGTTTTGCATTTTTTTTACATGACAAAGGTTTTTGAAATACTCCAAAACACTCCCAAAACTTAATTTTGGGTCTAATGCAGTAGAATGGATGCATTTGATGCGAAACCATTTTCGCAACTTCGGTACCCCGAAATAGTGCATTCAGGCCCGAAACACATGTTTTGCGTCTTTTTACATGCCGAAGGTTTCCAAAATGCCCCAAAACACTCCCAAACATCATTTTGGCTCCAATGGAGAAGAATGGATGCATTTGGTGTGAAACCATTTTTGCAACTTCAGTACCCTGAAATAGTGCATTCAGCCCGAAACACAAGTTTTGCATCTTTTTACATACCGAAGGTTTACGAAATGCTCCAAAACACTCCCAAACATCATTTTGGGTCCAATGGAGTAGAATGGATGCATTTCGTGCGAAGCCATTTTCGCAACTTCGGTACCTCGAAATAGTGCATTCAGGTCGGAAACACAAGTTTTGCATCTTTTTACATGCTGAAGGTTTCCGAAATGCTCCAAAACACTCCCAAACATCATTTGGGTCCAATGGAGTAGGATGGATGCATTTAGTGCGAAACTATTTTCACAACGTTGGTACCTCGAAATGGTGCTTTCAGGCCCGAAACACAAGTTTTGCACCTTTTTATAAGCCGAAGGTTTCCAAAATGCTCCAAAATTCTCCCAAACATCATTTTGGCTCCAATGGTGGAGAATGGATGCATTTCGTGGGAAACCATTTTCGCAACTTCGGTACCCCCACATAGTGCATTCAGGCCCGAAACATAAGTTTTGTATCTTTTTACGTACCGAAGGTTTCTGAAATGCTCCAAAACACTCCCAAACATCATTTTGGGTCCAATGGAGTAGAATGGATGCTCTTGTTGCGAAACCATTTTCGCGACTTCGGTACCCCGAAATAGTGCACTCAGGCAAGAAACACATGTTTTGTGTCTTTTTACATGCCGAAGGATTCCAAAATGCTTTAAAACACTCCCAAACATCATTTTGGGTCTAATGGAGAAGAATGGACGCATTTTGCGTGAAACCATTTTCGCAACTTCGGAACCCCAAAATAGTGCATTCAGGACAGAAACATGAGTTTTACATCTTTTTGCATGCCAAAGATTGCCGAAATCCTCCAAAACACTCCCAAACATCGTTTTGGGTCCAATGGAGTAGAATGGATGCTTTTGTTGTGAAACCATTTTCACGACTTCGGTACCCCGAAATAGTGCACTCAGGCAAGAAACTCATGTTTTGCGTCTTTTTACGTGCCGAAGGATTCCAAAATGCTTTAAAACACTCCCAAACATCATTTTTGGTCTAATGGAGAAGAATGGACGCATTTTGCGTGAAACCATTTTCGCAACTTCGGTACCCCAAAATAGTGCATTCAGGACAGAAACACGAGTTTTACATCTTTTTGCAAGCCAAAGATTGCCGAAATGCTCCAAAACACTCCCAAACATCGTTTTGGCTTTAATGGAGTAGAATGGATGCATTAGGTGCGAAACCATTTTCGCAACTTCGGTACCTCGAAATAGTGCATTCAGCCCGAAACATAAGTTTTGCATCTTTTTACATGTCGAAGGTTTCCAAAATGCTCCAAAACACTCCCAAACATCATTTTGGGTCCAATGGAGTAGAATGGATGCATTTCGTGCGAAGCCATTTTCGCAACTTCGGTACCTCGAAATAGTGCATTCAGGTCGGAAACACAAATTTTGCATCTTTTTACATGCTGAAGGTTTCCGAAATGCTCCAAAACACTCCCAAACATCATTTTGGGTCTAACGGAGTAGAATGGATGCATTTGGTGCGAAACTATTTTCACAACGTTGGTATCTCGAAATAGTGCATTCATGCAGGAAACACAAGTTTTGTATCCTTTTACATGCCGAAGGTTTCCGAAATGCTCCAAAACACTCCCAAACATCATTTTTGGTGCAATGCAGTAGAATGGATAGATTTTGTGCGAAACCATTTCCACAACTCCGATACCTCGAAATAGTGCATTGAGGCCTGAAACATAAAGTTTTGCATCTTTGTACATACCAAAGGTTCCTGAAATAATCCAAACCACTCCCAAACATCAATTTTAGTCTAATGGTCTCGAATAAATGCTTTTGTTGCGAAACCATTTTCGCAACTTCGATATCCCGAGACAGTGTATTCTGACCTGAAACACAAGTTTTGCTTCTTTTTATGTTTGTAAGGTTGCTAAAATGCCCTAAAACACTCCCAAACATCATTTTGGGTCTATTGGTGTTGAATGGGTGCTTTTGTTGGAAACCATTTTCGCAACTTCGGTACCCCGAAATAGTGCATTCAGGATCGAAACATAAGTTTTATATCTTTTTACATGCCGAAGGTTTTTGAAATGCTCCAAAACACTCCCAAACATCATTTTGGGTTCAATGGAGTGGAATGGATGCATTTCGTGCGAAACCATTTTCGAAACTTCGGTACCCCAAAATAGTGCATTCAGTTCCAAAACACAAGTTCTTCATCTTTTTAAATTCCAAAGGTTTCCAAAATGCTCCAAAACACTCTCAAACATCATTGTGGGTCCAATAGAGTAGCATGGATGCATTTCGTGCGAAACCATTTTCGCAAGTTCGGAACCCCGAAATAGTGCATTCAGGCCCGAAACACAAGTTTTGCATCTTTTTACATGTCGAAGGTTTCCGAAATGCTCCAAAACACTCCCATACATCATTTTGGGTCCAATGGAGGAGAATGGATGCATTTCGTGTGAAACCATTTTCGCAACTTCGGTACCCCAAAATAGTGCATTCATGTCGGAAACACAAGTTTTGTATCCTTTTACATGCCGAAGGTTTCCGATATGCTCCAAAACACTCCCAAACAACATTTTTGGTGCAATGGAGTAGAATGGATGCATTTTGTGCGAAACCATTTCCGCAACTCCGATACCTCGAAATAGTGCATTCAGGCCTGAAACACAAAGTTTTGCATCTTTGTACATACCAAAGGTTCCTGAAATGCTCCAAAACACTCCCAAACATCATTTTTAGTCTAATGGTCTCGAATAAATGATTTTGTCGCGAAACCATTTTCGAAACTTCGGTATCCCGAGATAGTGTATTCTGACCTGAAACACAAGTTTTGTATCTTTTAACATCCTGAAGGATTCCAAAATGCTCCAAAATACTCCCAAACATCATTTTGGCTCCAATGGAGGAGAATGGATGCATTTCGTGGGAATCCATTTTCGCAACTTCGGTACCCCGAAATAGTGCAATTAGGCCCGAAACACAAGTTTTGCATTTTTTTATAAGCCGAAGGTTGCCAAAATGCTCCAAAACACTCCCGAACATCATTTTGGGTCCAATGGAGTAACATGGATGCATTTCGTGCGAAACCATTTTCGCAACTTCGGTACCCCGAAATGGTGCATTCAGGCCCGAATCACAAGTTTTGTATCTTTTTACATGCCGAAGATTTCCAAAATGCTCCAAAATACTCCCAACATCATTTTGGGTCCAATGGAGTAGAATGCATGCATTTAGTGCGAAACCATTTTCGCAAGTTCGGTACCCTGAAATAATGCATTCAGGCCCGGAACACAAGTTTTGCATCTTTTTACATGCCGAAGGTTTCCGAAATGCTGCAAAACACTCCCATACATAATTTTGGGTCCAATGGAGGAGAATGGATGCATTTCGTGCGAAACCGTTTTCGCAACTTCGGTACACCGAAATAGTGCATTCATGCCGGAAACACAAGTTTTGAATCCTTTTACATGCCGAAGGTTTCCGAAATGCTCCAAAACACTCCCAAACATCATTTTTGGTGCAATGGAGTAGAATGGATGCATTTTGTGCGAAACCATTTCCGCAACTCCGATACCTCGAAATAGTGCATTCAGGCCAGAAACACAAAATTTTGCATCTTTGTACATACCAATGGTTCCTGAAATGCTCCAAAACACTCCCAAACATCATTTTTAGTCTAATGCTCTCGAATAAATGCTTTTGTTGTGAAACCATTTTCGAAACTTCGGTATTCCGAGATAGTGTATTCTGACCTGAAACACAAGTTTTGTATCTTTTTACATGCCGAATGTTTCCAAAATGCTCCAAAATACTCCCAAACATCATTTTGGCTCCAATGGTGGAGAATGGATGCATTTCGTGGGAAACCATTTTCACAACTTCGGTACCCCGACATAGTGCATTTAGGCCCAAAACATAAGTTTTGTATCTTTTTACGTACCGAAGGTTTCTGAAATGCTCCAAAACGCTCCCAAACATCATTTTGGGTCCAATGGAGTAGAATGGATGCTTTTGTTGCGAAACCATTTTCGCGACTTCGGTACCCCGAAATAGTGCACTCAGGCAAGAAACACATGTTTTGCGTCTTTTTACATGCCGAAGGATTCCAAAATGCTTTAAAACACTCCCAAACATCATTTTGGGTCTAATGGAGAAGAATGGACGCATTTTGCGTGAAACCATTTTCGCAACTTCGGTACCCCAAAATAGTGCATTCAGGACATAAACACGAGTTTTACATCTTTTTGCATGCCAAAGATTGCCGAAATGCTCCAAAACACTGCCAAACATCGTTTTGGGTTCAATGGAGTAGAATGGATGCATTAGGTGCGAAACCATTTTCGCAACTTCGGTACCTCGAAATAGTGCATTCAGGCCTGAAACACAAGTTTTGCATCCTTATGCATGCCGAAGGTTTTCGAAATGCTGCAAAACACTCCCAAACATCATTTTGGGCCCAATAGAGTAGAATGGATGCATCTGGTGCGAAACTATTTTCGCAACTTCGGTACCCTGAAATATTGCATTCAGGCCCGAAACACAAGTTTTGCATCTTTATACATGCCGGAGATTTCCGGAATGCTCCAAAACACACCCAAACATCATTTTAGGTCCAATGGCGTCGAATGGATGCATTTGGTGCGAAACCATTTTCGCAACATCGGTACCCGAAATAGTGCAATTAGGCCCGAAACACAAGTTTTGCATTTTTTTTACATGACAAAGGTTTTTGAAATACTCCAAAACACTCCCAAAACTTAATTTTGGGTCTAATGGAGTAGAATGGATGCATTTGATGCGAAACCATTTTCGCAACTTCGGTACCCCGAAATAGTGCATTCAGGCCCGAAACACATGTTTTGCGTCTTTTTACAAGCCGAAGGTTTCCAAAATGCCCCAAAACACTCCCAAACATCATTTTGGCTCCAATGGAGAAGAATGGATGCATTTGGTGTGAAACCATTTTTGCAACTTCAGTACCCTGAAATAGTGTATTCAGCCCGAAACACAAGTTTTGCATCTTTTTACATGCCGAAGGTTTACGAAATGCTCCAAAACACTCCCAAACATCATTTTGGGTCTAATAGAGTAGAATGGATGCATTTCGTAAGTAGCCATTTTCGCAACTTCGGTACCTCGAAATAGTGCATTCAGGTCGGAAACACAAGTTTTGCATCTTTTTACATGCTGAAGGTTTCCGAAATGCTCCAAAACCCTCCCAAACATCATTTTGGGTCCAATGGAGTAGGATGGATGCATTTGGTGCGAAACTATTTTCACAACGTTGGTACCTCGAAATAGTGCTTTCAGGCCCGAAACACAAGTTTTGCACCTTTTTATAAGCCGAAGGTTTCCAAAATGCTCCAAAATACTCCCAAACATCATTTTGGCTCCAATGGTGGAGAATGGATGCATTTCGTGGGAAACCATTTTCGCAACTTCGGTACCCCCACATAGTGCATTCAGGCCCGAAACATAAGTTTTGTATCTTTTTACGTACCGAAGGTTTCTGAAATGCTCCAAAACACTCCCAAACATCATTTTGGGTCAAATGGAGTAGAATGGATGCTTTTGTTGCGAAACCATTTTCGCGACTTCGGTACCCCAAAATAGTGCACTCAGGCAAGAAACACATGTTTTGCGTCTTTTTACATGTCGAAGGATTCCAAAATGCTTTAAAACACTCCCAAACATCATTTTGGGTCTAATGGAGAAGAATGGACGCATTTTGCGTGAAACCATTTTCGCAACTTCGGTACCCCAACATAGTGCATTCAGGGCAGAAACATGAGTTTTACATCTTTTTGGATGCCAAAGATTGCCGAAATGCTCCAAAACACTCCCAAACATCGTTTTGGGTTCAATGGAGTAGAATGGATGCATTAGGTGCGAAACCATTTTCGCAACTTCGGTACCTCGAAATAGTGCATTCAGGTCTGAAACACAAGTTTTGCATCCTTATGCATGCCGAAGGTTTCCGAAATGCTGCAAAACACTCCCAAACATCATTTTGGGCCCAATAGAGTAGAATGGATGCATCTGGTGCGAAACCATTTTCGCAACTTCGGTACCCTGAAATATTGCATTCAGGCCCGAAACACAAGTTTTGCATCTTTATACATGCCGAAGATTTCCGGAATGCTCCCAAACACACCCAAACATCATTTTAGGTCCAATGGCGTAGAATGGATGCATTTGGTGCGAAACCATTTTCGCAACATCGGTACCCGAAATAGTGCAATTAGGCCCGAAACACAAGTTTTGCATTTTTTTTACATGACAAAGGTTTTTGAAATACTCCAAAACACTCCCAAAACTTAATTTTGGGTCTAATGGAGTAGAATGGATGCATTTGATGCGAAACCATTTTTGCAACTTCGGTACCCCGAAATAGTGCATTAAGGCCCGAAACACATGTTTTGCGTCTTTTTACATGCCGAAGGTTTCCAAAATGCCCCAAAACACTCCCAAACATCATTTTGGCTCCAATGGAGAAGAATGGATGCATTTGGTGTGAAACCATTTTTGCAACTTCAGTATCCTGAAATAGTGCATTCAGCCCGAAACACAAGTTTTGCATCTTTTTACATGCCGAAGGTTTCCGAAATGCTCCAAAACACTCCCAAACATCATTTTGGGTCCAATGGAGTAGAAAGGATGCATTTCGTGCGAAGCCATTTCGCAACTTCGGCACCTCGAAAGAGTGCATTCAGGTCGGAAACACAAGTTTTGCATCTTTTTACATGCTGAAGGTTTCTGAAATGCTCCAAAACACTCCCAAACATCATTTTGGGTCCAATGGAGTAGAATGGATGCATTTGGTGCGATACTATTTTCACAACGTTGGTACCTCGAAATAGTGATTTCAGGCACGAAACACAAGTTTTGCACCTTTTTATAAGTCGAAGGTTTCCAAAATGCTCCAAAATACTCCCAAACATCATTTTGGCTCCAATGGTGGAGAATGGATGCATTTCGTGGGAAACCATTTTCGCAACTTCGGTACCCCGACATAGTGCATTCAGGCCCGAAACATAAGTTTTGTATCTTTTTACGTACCGAAGGTTTCAGAAATGCTCCAAAACACTGCCAAACATCATTTTGGGTCCAATGGAGTAGAATGGATGCTTTTGTTGTGAAACCATTTTCACGACTTCGGTACCCCGAAATAGTGCACTCAGGCAAGAAACACATGTTTTGCGTCTTTTTACGTGCCGAAGGATTCCAAAATGCTATAAAACACTCCCAAACATCATTTTGGGTCTAATGGAGAAGAATGGACGCATTTTGCGTGAAACCATTTTCGCAACTTCGGTACCCCAAAATAGTGCATTCAGGACAGAAACACGAGTTTTACATCTTTTTGCAAGCCAAAGATTGCCAAAATGCTCCAAAACACTCCCAAACATCGTTTTGGGTTCAATGGAGTAGAATGGATGCATTAGGTGCGAAACCATTTTCGCAACTTCGGTACCTCGAAATAGTGCATTCAGCCCGAAACACAAGTTTTGCATCATTTTACATGCCGAAGGTTTCCGAAATGCTCCAAAACACTCCCAAACATCATTTTGGGTCCAATGGAGTAGAATGGAAGCATTTCGTGCGAAGCCATTTTCGCAACTTCGGTACCTCAAAATAGTGCATTCAGGTCGGAAACACAAGTTTTGCATCTTTTTACATGCTGAAGGTTTCCGAAATGCTCCAAAACACTCCCAAACATCATTTTGGGTCTAATGGAGTAGAATGGATGCATTTGATGCGAAACTATTTTCATAACGTTGGTACCTCGAAATAGTGCATTCATGCCGGAAACACAAGTTTTGTATCATTTTACATGCTGAAGGTTTCTGAAATGCTCCAAAACACTCCCAAACATCATTTTGGGTCTAATGGAGTAGAATAGATGCATTTGGTACGAAACCATTTTCGCAACTTCGGTACCCTGAAATAGTGCATTCAGGTCCAAAACACAAGTTCTTCATCTTTTTAAATTCCAAAGGTTTCCGAAATGCTCCAAACATTCTCAAACATCATTGTGGGTCCAATGGAGAAGCATGGATGCATTTCGTGCGAAACCATTTTCGCAACTTCGGTACCCCGAAATAGTGCATTCATGCCGGAAACACAAGTTTTGTATCTGTTTACATGCCGAAGGTTTTTGAAATGCTCCAAAACACTCCCAAACATAATTTTGGGTTCAATGGAGTGGAATGGATGCATTACGTGTGTAACCATTTTCCCAACTTCGGTACCCCGAAATAGTGCATTCAGGCCGGAAACACAAGTTTTGCATCTTTTTACATGCCGAAGGCTTTCGAAACGCTCCAAAAGACTCCCAAACATCATTCTGGGTCCAATGGAGTAGAATGGATGCATTTAGTGCGGAACTATTTTCGCAACTTTGGTACCCCGAAATAGTGTATTCAGGCCCGAAACAGAAGTTTTGCAATTTTTTTACGCGACGAAAGTTTTTGAAATGCTCGAAAACACTCCCAAACTTCATTTTGGGTCTTATAGAGTACACTGGATGCATTTGGTGCAAAACCATTTTCGCAACTTCGATACCTCGAAATAGTGCATTCATGCCGGAAACACAAGTTTTGTATCCTTTTACATGCCGAAGGTTTCCGAAATGCTCCAAAACACTCCCAAACATCATTTTTGGTGCAATGGAGTAGAATGGATGCATTTTGTGCGAAACCATTTCCGCAACTCCGATACCTCGAAATAGTGCATTCAGGCCTGAAACACAAAGTTTTGCATCTTTGTACATACCAAAGGTTCCTGATATGCTCCAAAACACTCCCAAACATCATTTTTAGTCTAATGGTCTCGAATAAATGATTTTGTTGCGAAACCATTTTCGAAACATCGATATCCCGAGATAGTGTATTCTGACCTGAATCACAAGTTTTGTATCTTTTTACATGCCGAAGGTTTCCAAAATACTCCCAAACATCATTTTGGCTCCAATGGAGGAGAATGGGTGCATTTCGTGGGAAACCATTTTCGCAACTTCAGTACCCCGACATAGTGCATTCAGGCCGGAAACACAAGTTTTACATCTTTTTACATGCCGCAGGTTTCTGAAAAGCTCCAAAGCACTCCCAAACATCATTTTGGGTCCAATGGAGTAGAATGGATGCATTTAGTGCGAAACTATTTTCGCAACTTCGGTACCCCGAAATAGTGCATACAGGCCCGAAACACAAGTTTTGCAATTTTTTTACACGACGAAGGTTTTTGAAATGCTCCAAAACACTACCAAACTTCATTTTGGGTCTAATGGAGTAGAATGGATGCATTTGATGCAAAACCATTTTCGCAACTTCGGTACCCCGAAATAGTGCAATGAGGCCCGAAACACAAGTTTTGCATTTTTTTATAAGCCGAAGGTTTCCAAAATGCTCCAAAACACTCCCGAACATCATTTTGGGTCCAATGGAGTAGTATGGATGCATTTCGTGCAAAACCATTTTCGCAACTTCGGTACCCCGAAATAGTGCATTCAGTCCCGAAACACAAGTTTTGTATCCTTTTACATGCCGAAGGTTTCCGAAATGCTCAAAAACACTCCCAAACATCATTTTTGGTGCAATGGAGTAGAATGGATGCATTTTGTGCGAAACCATTTCCGCAACTCCGACACCTCGAAATAGTGCATTCAGGCCTGAAACACAAAGTTTTGCATCTTTGTACATACCAAAGGTTCCTGAAATGCTCCAAAACACTCCCAAACATCATTTTTAGTCTAATGGTCTCAAATAAATGCTTTTGTTGCGAAACCATTTTCGAAACTTTGGTATCCCGAGACAGTGTATTCTAACCTGAAACACAAGTTTTGTATCTTTTTACATGCCGAAGGTTTCCAAAATGCTCCAAAATACTCCCAAACATCATTTTGGCTCCAATGGTGGAGAAAGGAAGCATTTCGTGGGAAACCATTTTCGCAACTTCGGTACCCCGACATAGTGCATTCAGGATAGAAACACGAGTTTTACATCTTTTTGCATGCCAAAGATTACCGAAATGCTCCAAAACACTCCCAAACATCGTTTTGGGTTCAATGGAGTAGAATGGATGCATTAGGTGCGAAACCATTTTCGCAACTTCGGTACCTCGAAATAGTGCATTCAGGCCTGAAACACAAGTTTTGCATCCTTTTACATGCTGAAGGTTTCCGAAATGCTCCAAAACACTCCCAAACAACATTTTGGGCCCAATAGAGTAGAATGGATGCATCTGGTGCGAAACCATTTCCGCAACATCGGTACCCCGAAATAGTGCATTCAGGACCGAAACACATGTTTTGCATTTTTTACATGCCGAAGGTTTCCGAAATGCTCCAAAACACTCCCAAACATCATTTTGGGTCCAATGGAGTAGAATGGATGCATTTCGTGCGAAACCATTTTCGCGACTTCGGTACCCCGAAATAGTGCATTCAGGTCGGAAACACAAGTTTTGCATCTTTTTACATGCTGAAGGTTTCCGAAATGCTCCAAAACACTCCAAAACATCATTTTGGGTCTAATGGAGTAGAATGGATGCATTTGGTGCGAAACTATTTTCACAACGTTGGTACCTCAAAATAGTGCTTTCAGGCCCGAAACACAAGTTTTGCACCTTTTTATAAGCCGAAGGTTTCCCAAATGCTCCAAAACACTCCCAAACTTCATTTTGGGTCTAATGGAGTAGAATGGATGCATTTGGTGTGAAACTATTTTCACAACTTCGGTACCCCGAAATAGTTCATTCAGGCCCGAAACACAAGCTTTGCATTTTTTACATGACGAAGGTTTTTGAAATTCTCCGAAACACTACCAAACATTATTTTGGGCCCAATGGAATAGAATGGATGCATTTGGTGCGAAACTATTTTCGCAACTTCGGTACCCCGAAATAGTGCATTCAGGTCGGAAACACAAGTTTTGCATCTTTTTACATGCTGAAGGTTTCCGAAATGCTCCAAAACACTCCCAAACATCATTTTGGGTCTAATGGAGTAGAATGGATGCATTTGGTGCGAAACTATTTTCACAACGTTGGTACCTCGATATAGTGCTATCAGGCCCGAAAGACAAGTTTCGCTCCTTTTTATAAGCCGAAGGTTTCCAAAATGCTCCAAAACACTCTCAAACATCATTTTGGGTCTAATGGAGTAGAATGGATGCATTTGGTGTGAAACTATTTTCACAACTTCGGTACCCCGAAATAGTGCATTCAGGCCCGAAACACAAGTTTTGCATGTTTTTACATGACGAAGGTTTTTGAAATTCTCCAAAACACTCCCAAACTTCAGTTTGGGTCTATTGGAGTAGAATGGATGCATTTGGTGCGAAACTATTTTCGCAACTTCGGTACCCCGAAATAGTGCAATTAGGCCCGAAACACAAGTTTTGCATTTTTTTATAAGCCGAAGGTTTCCAAAATGCTCCAAAACACTCCCGAACATCATTTTGGGTCCAATGGAGTAGCATGGATGCATTTCGTGCGAAACCATTTTCGCAACTTCGGTACCCCGAAATAGTGCATTCAGGCCCGAAACACAAGTTTTCCATTTTTTTTTACATGACGAAGTTTTTGAAATGCTCCAAAACACTCCCAAACTTCATTTTGGGTCTAATGGAGTAGAATGGATGCATTTGGTGCGAAACCATTTTTGCAAGTTCGGTACCCCGAAATATTGCATTCAGGCCCGAAACACAAGTTTTGCATCTTTTTACATGCCGAAGGTTTCCGAAATGCTGCAAAACACTCCCATACATCATTTTGGGTCCAATGGAGGAGAATGGATGCATTTCGTGCGAAACCATTTTCGCAACTTTGGTACCCCGAAATAGTGCATTCATGCCGGAAACACAAGTTTTGTATCCTTTTACATGCCGAAGGTTTCCGAAATGCTCCATACCACTCCCAAACATTATTTTTTGTGCAATGGAGTAGAATGGATGCATTTTGTGTGAAACCATTTCCACAACTCCGACACCTCGAAATAGTGCATTCAAGCCTGAAACACAAAGTTTTGCATCTTTGTACATACCAAAGGTTCCTAAAATGCTCCAAAACACTCCCAAACATCATTTTTAGTCTAAGGGTCTCGAATAAATGCTTTTGTTGCGAAACCATTTTCGAAACTTTGGTATCCCGAGATAGTGTATTCTGACCTGAAACACAAGTTTTGTATCTTTTTACAAGCCGAAGGTTTCCAAAATGCTCCGAAATACTCCGAAACATCATTTTGGCTCCAATGGTGGAGAATGCAAGCATTTCGTGGGAAACCATTTTCGCAACTTCGGTACCCCGACATAGTGCATTCAGGCCCGAAACATAAGTTTTGTATCTTTTTACGTACGGAAGGTTTCCGAAATGCTCCAAAACACTCCCAAACATCATTTTGGGTCTAATGGAGAAGAATGGACGCATTTGGCGTGAAACCATTTTCGCAACTTCGGTACCCCAAAATAGTGCATTCAGGATAGAAACACGAGTTTTACATCTTTTTGCATGCCAAAGATTGCCGAAATGCTCCAAAACACTCCCAAACATCGTTTTGGGTTCAATAGAGTAGAATGGATACATTAGGTGCGAAACCATTTTCGCAACTTCGGTACCTCGAAATAGTGCATTCAGTTCTGAAATACAAGTTTTGCATCCTTTTACATGCCGAAGGTTTCCGAAATGCTCCAAAACACTCCCAAACATCATTTTGGGCCCAATAGAGTAGAATGGATGCATCTGGTGCGAAACCATTTTCGCAACATCGGTACCCCGAAATAGTGCATTCAGGACCGAAACACATGTTTTGCATCTTTTTACATGCCGAAGGTTTCCGAAATGCTCCAAAACACTCCCAAACATCATTTTGGGTCCAATGGAGTAGAATGGATGCATTTCGTGCGAAACCATTTTCGCAACTTCGGTACCCCGAAATAGTGCATTCAGGTCGGAAACACAAGTTTTGCATCTTTTTACATGCTAAAGGTTTCCGAAATGCTCCAAAACACTCCCAAACATCATTTTGGTTCTAATGGAGTAGAATGAATGCATTTGGTGCGAAACTATTTTCACAACGTTGGTATCTCGAAATAGTGCTTTCAGGCCCGAAACACAAGTTTTGCACCTTTTCATAAGCCGAAGGTTTCCAAAATGCTCCAAAACACTCCCAAACTTCATTTTGGGTCTAATGGAGTAGAATGGATGCATTTGGTGTGAAACTATTTTCACAACTTCGGTACCCCGAAATAGTTCATTCAGGCCCGAAACACAAGTTTTGCATTTTTTACAAGACGAAGGTTTTTGAAATTCTCCAAAACACTCCCAAACATTATTTTGGGTCCAATGGAGTAGAATGGATGCATTTGGTGCGAAACTATTTTTGCAACTTCGGTACCCCGAAATAGTGCATTCAGGTCGGAAACACAAGTTTTGCATCTTTTTACATGCTGAAGGTTTCCGAAATGCTCCAAAACACTCCCAAACATCATTTTGGGTCTAATGGAGTAGAATGGATGCATTTCGTGCGAAACTATTTTCACAACGTTGGTACCTCAAAATAGTGCTTTCAGGCCAGAAACACAAGTTTTGCACCTTTTTATAAGCCGAAGGTTTCCAAAATGCTCCAATACACTCCCAAACATCATTTTGGGTCTAATGGAGTAGAATGGGAGCATTTGGTGTGAAACTATTTTCACAACTTCGGTACCCCGAAATAGTGCATTCTGGCCCGAAACACAAGTTTTGCATTTTTTACGTGACGAAGGTTTTTGAAATTCTCCAAAACACTCCCAAACTTCATTTTGGGTCTATTGGAGTAGAATGGATGCATTTGTTGCGAAACTATTTTCGCAACTTCGGTCCCCCGAAATAGTGCATTCAGGTCGGAAACACAAGTTTTTGAAATGCTCCAAAACACTCCCAAACTTCATTTTGTGTCGAATGGAGTAGAATGGATGCATTTGGTGCAAAACCATTTTCGCAACTTCGGTACCCCGAAATAGTGCAATTAGGCCCGAAACACAAGTTTTGCATATTTTTTATAAGCCGAAGGTTTCCAAAATGCTCCAAAACACTCCCGAACATCATTTTGGGTCCAATGGAGTAGCATGGATGCATTTCGTGCAAAACCATTTTCGCAACTTCGGTACCCCGAAATAGTGCATTCAGGCCCGAAACACAAGTTTTTTATCTTTTTACATGCCGAACGTTTCCAAAATGCTCCAAAATACTCCCGACATCATTTTGGGTCCAATGGAGTAGAATGGATGCATTTAGTGCGAAACCATTTTCGCAAGTTCGGTATCCCGAAATATTGCATTCAGGCCCGAAACACAAGTTTTGCATCTTTTTACATGCCGAAGGTTTCCGAAATGCTGCAAAACACTCCCATACATCATTTTTGGTCCAATGGAGGAGAATGGATGCATTTCGTGCGAAACCATTTTCGCAACTTCGGTACCCCGAAATAGTGCATTCATGCCGGAAACACAAGTTTTGTATCCTTTTACATGCCGAAGGTTTCCGAAATGCTCCAAAACACTCCCAAACATCATTTTTGGTGCAATGGAGTAGAATGGATGCATTTTGTGCGAAACCAGTTCCGCAACTCCGACACCTCGAAATAGTGCATTCAGGCCTGAAACACAATGTTTTGCATCTTTGTACATACCAAAGGTTCCTGAAATGCTCCAAAACACTCCCAAACATCATTTTTAGCCTAATGGTCTCGAATAAATGCTTTTGTTGCGAAACCATTTTCGAAACTTTGGTATCCCGAGATAGTGTATTCTGACCTGAAACACAAGTTTTGTATCTTTTTACAAGCCGAAGGTTTCTAAAATGCTCCAAAATACTCCCAAACATCATTTTGGCTCCAATGGTGGAGAATGGAAGCATTTCGTGGGAAACCATTTTCGCAACTTCGGTACCCCGACATAGTGCATTCAGGCCCGAAACATAAGTTTTGTATCTTTTTACGTACCGAAGGTTTCCGAAATGCTCCAAAACACTCCCAAACATCATTTTGGGTCCAATGGATTAGAATGGATGCTTTTGTTGCAAAACCATTTTCGCGACTTCGGTACCGTGAAATAGTGCACTCAGGCAAGAAACATATGTTTTGCGTCTTTTTACATGCCGAAGGATTCCAAAATGCTTTAAAACACTCCCAAACATCATTTTGGGTCTAATGGAGAAGAATGGACGCATTTGGTGTGAAACCATTTTCGTAACTTCGGTACCCCAAAATAGTGCATTCAGGATAGAAACACGAGTTTTACATCTTTTTGCATGCCAAAGATTGCCGAAATGCTCCAAAACACTCCCATACATCGTTTTGGGTTCAATGGAGTAGAATGGATGCATTAGGTGCGAAACCATTTTCGCAACTTCGGTATCTCGAAATAGTGCATTCAGGCCTGAAACACAAGTTTTGCATCCTGTTACATGCCGAAGGTTTCCGAAATGCTCCAGAACACTCCCAAACATCATTTTGGGCCCAATAGAGTAGGATGGATGGATCTAGTGCGAAACCATTTTCGCAACATCGGTACCCCGAAATAGTGCATTCAGGACCGAAACACATGTTTTGCATCTATTTACATGCCGAAGGTTTCCGAAATGCTCCAAAACACTCCCAAACATCATTTTGGGTCCAATGGAGTAGAATGGATTTATTTCGTGCGAAACAATTTTCGCAACTTCGGTACCCCGAAATAGTGCATTCAGGTCGGAAACACAAGTTTTGCATCTTTTTACATGCTGAAGGTTTCCGAAATGCTCCAAAACACTCCCAAACATCATTTTGGGTCTAATGGAGTAGAATGGATGCATTTGGTGCGAAACTATTTTCACAACGTTGGTACCTCGAAATAGTACTTTCAGGCCCGAAACACATGTTTTACACCTTTTTATAAGCCGAAGGTTTCCAAAATGCTCCAAAACACTCCCAAACATCATTTTGGGTCTAATGGAGTAGAATGGATGCATTTGGTGTGAAACTATTTTCACAACTTCGGTACCCCGAAATAGTGCATTCAGGCCCGAAACACAAGTTTTGCATTTTTTTACATGACGAAGGTTTTTGAAATTCTCCAAAACACTCCCAAACTTCATTTTGGGTCTATTGGAGTAGAATGGATGCATTTGGTGGGAAACTATTTTCGCAACTTCGGTCCCCCGAAATAGTGCATTCAGGTCGGAAACACAAGTTTTGCATCGTTTTACATGACGAAGGTTTTCGAAATGCTCCAAAACATTCCCAAACTTCATTTTCGGTCTAATGGAGTAGAATGGATGCATTTGATGCAAAATTATTTTCACAACTTCAGTACCCCGAAATAGTGCATTCAGGCCCGAAACACAAGTTTTGCATTTTTTTTACATGACGAAGGTTTTTGAAATGCTCCAAAACACTCCCAAACTTCATTTTGGGTCTATTGGAGTAGAATGGATACATTTGGTGCGAAACCATTTTCGCAACTTCGGTACCCCGAAATAGTGCAATCAGTCCAGAAACACAAGTTTTCATCTTTTTATAAGCCGAAGGTTTCCAAAATGCTCCAAAACATTCCCAAACATCATTTTGGGTCTAATGGAGTAGAATGAATGCATTTGGTGTGAAACTATTTTCACAACTTCGGTACCCCGAAATAGTGCATTCAGGCCCGAAACACAAGTTTTGCATTTTTTTACATGACGAAGGTTTTTGAAATTCTCCAAAACACTCCCAAACTTCATTTTGGGTCTATTGGAGTAGAATGGATGCATTTGGTGGGAAACTATTTTCGCAACTTCGGTCCCCCGAAATAGTGCATTCAGGTCGGAAACACAAGTTTTGCATCGTTTTACATGACGAAGGTTTTTGAAATGCTCCGAAACATTCCCAAACTTCATTTTCGGTCTAATGGAGTAGAATGGATGCATTTGATGCAAAATTATTTTCACAACTTCAGTACCCCGAAATAGTGCATTCAGGCCCGAAACACAAGTTTTGCATTTTTTTTACATGACGAAGGTTTTTGAAATGCTCCAAAACACTCCCAAACTTCATTTTGGGTCTATTGGAGTAGAATGGATACATTTGGTGCGAAACCATTTTCGCAACTTCGGTACCCCGAAATAGTGCAATCAGTCCCGAAACACAAGTTTTGCATCTTTTTGTAAGCCGAAGGTTTCCAAAATGCTCCAAAACATTCCCAAACATCATTTTGGGTCTAATGGAGTAGCATGGATGCATTTTGTGTGAAAGCATTTTCGCAACTTCGGTACCCCGAAATAGTGCATTCAGGCTCGAAACACAAATTTTGCATTTTTTACATGACGAAGGTTTTTGAAATGCTCCCAAAGACTCCCAAACTTCATTTTGGGTCTAATGGAGTAGAATGGATGCATTTGGTGCGAAATCATTTTCGCAACTTCGGTACCCCGAAATAGTGCATTCAGGCCGGAAACACAAGTTTTGCATCTTTTTACATGCTGAAGGTTTCCGAAATGGTCCAAAACACTCGCAAACATCATTTTGGGTCCAATGGAGTAGAATGGATGCATTTAGTGCGAAACAATTTTCGGAACTTCGGTACCCCGAAATAGTGCATTCAGGCCCGAAACACAAGTTTTGCATCTTTTTATAAGCCGAAGGTTTCCGAAATGCTCCAAAACACTCCCAAACATTATTTTGGGTCCAATGGAGTGGAATGGATGCATTTGGTACGAAACCATTTTCGCAACTTCGGTACCCCGAAATGGTGCATTCAGGTCCAAAACACAAGTTCTGCATCTTTTTAAATTCCGAAGGTTTCTGAAATGTTCCAAAACACTCTCAAACATCATTTTGGGTCCAATGGAGTAGCATGGATGCATTTGGTGCGAAACCATTTGCACAACTTCGGTAACCCGAAATAGGGCATTCAGGCCCAAAACACATGTTTTGCGTCTTTTTACATGATGAAGGTTTCCGAAATACTCCAAAACACTCTCAAACATCATTTTGTGTCTAATGGAGCAGAATGGATGCATTTGGTGCGAAACCATTTTCGCAACTTCGGTACCCCGAAATAGTGCAATCAGGCCCGAAACACAAGTTTTGCATCTTTTTATAAGCCGAAGGTTTCCGAAATGCTCCAAAACACTCCCAAACATTATTTTGGGTCCAATGGAGTAGAATGGATGCATTTCGTGCGAAACCATTTTCGCAACTTCGGTACCCCGAAATAGTGCATTCAGGCCGGAAACACAAGTTTTGCATCTTTTTATATGCCGAAGGTTTCCGAAATGCTCCAAAACACTCCCAAACATCATTTTAGGTCTAATGGAGTAGAATTGATGCATTTGGTGTAAAACTATTTTCACAACGTACCCAAAATAGTGCTTTCAGGCCCGAAATACAAGTTTTGCAACTTTTTATAAGCCGAAGGTTTCCAAAATGCTCCAAAATACTCCCAAATATCATTTTGGGTCTAATGAAGTAGAATAGATGCATTTGTTGCGAAACTATTTTCGCAACTTCGGTACCCCGAAATAGTGCATTCAGGTCGGAAACACAAGTTTTTGAAATGCTCCAAAACACTCCCAAACTTCATTTTGGGTCGAATGGAGTAGAATGGATGCATTTGGTGCAAAACCATTTTCGCAACTTCGGTACCCCGAAATAGTGCAATTAGGCCCGAAACACAAGTTTTGCATATTTTTTATAAGCCGAAGGTTTCCAAAATGCTCCAAAACACTCCCGAACATCATTTTGGGTCCAATGGAGTAGCATGGATGCATTTCGTGCAAAACCATTTTCGCAACTTCGGTACCCCGAAATAGTGCATTCAGGCCCGAAACACAAGTTTTTTATCTTTTTACATGCCGAACGTTTCCAAAATGCTCCAAAATACTCCCGACATCATTTTGGGTCCAATGGAGTAGAATGGATGCATTTAGTGCGAAACCATTTTCGCAAGTTCGGTATCCCGAAATATTGCATTCAGGCCCGAAACACAAGTTTTGCATCTTTTTACATGCCGAAGGTTTCCGAAATGCTGCAAAACACTCCCATACATCATTTTTGGTCCAATGGAGGAGAATGGATGCATTTCGTGCGAAACCATTTTCGCAACTTCGGTACCCCGAAATAGTGCATTCATGCCGGAAACACAAGTTTTGTATCCTTTTACATGCCGAAGGTTTCCGAAATGCTCCAAAACACTCCCAAACATCATTTTTGGTGCAATGGAGTAGAATGGATGCATTTTGTGCGAAACCAGTTCCGCAACTCCGACACCTCGAAATAGTGCATTCAGGCCTGAAACACAATGTTTTGCATCTTTGTACATACCAAAGGTTCCTGAAATGCTCCAAAACACTCCCAAACATCATTTTTAGCCTAATGGTCTCGAATAAATGCTTTTGTTGCGAAACCATTTTCGAAACTTTGGTATCCCGAGATAGTGTATTCTGACCTGAAACACAAGTTTTGTATCTTTTTACAAGCCGAAGGTTTCTAAAATGCTCCAAAATACTCCCAAACATCATTTTGGCTCCAATGGTGGAGAATGGAAGCATTTCGTGGGAAACCATTTTCGCAACTTCGGTACCCCGACATAGTGCATTCAGGCCCGAAACATAAGTTTTGTATCTTTTTACGTACCGAAGGTTTCCGAAATGCTCCAAAACACTCCCAAACATCATTTTGGGTCCAATGGATTAGAATGGATGCTTTTGTTGCAAAACCATTTTCGCGACTTCGGTACCGTGAAATAGTGCACTCAGGCAAGAAACATATGTTTTGCGTCTTTTTACATGCCGAAGGATTCCAAAATGCTTTAAAACACTCCCAAACATCATTTTGGGTCTAATGGAGAAGAATGGACGCATTTGGTGTGAAACCATTTTCGTAACTTCGGTACCCCAAAATAGTGCATTCAGGATAGAAACACGAGTTTTACATCTTTTTGCATGCCAAAGATTGCCGAAATGCTCCAAAACACTCCCATACATCGTTTTGGGTTCAATGGAGTAGAATGGATGCATTAGGTGCGAAACCATTTTCGCAACTTCGGTATCTCGAAATAGTGCATTCAGGCCTGAAACACAAGTTTTGCATCCTGTTACATGCCGAAGGTTTCCGAAATGCTCCAGAACACTCCCAAACATCATTTTGGGCCCAATAGAGTAGGATGGATGGATCTAGTGCGAAACCATTTTCGCAACATCGGTACCCCGAAATAGTGCATTCAGGACCGAAACACATGTTTTGCATCTATTTACATGCCGAAGGTTTCCGAAATGCTCCAAAACACTCCCAAACATCATTTTGGGTCCAATGGAGTAGAATGGATTTATTTCGTGCGAAACAATTTTCGCAACTTCGGTACCCCGAAATAGTGCATTCAGGTCGGAAACACAAGTTTTGCATCTTTTTACATGCTGAAGGTTTCCGAAATGCTCCAAAACACTCCCAAACATCATTTTGGGTCTAATGGAGTAGAATGGATGCATTTGGTGCGAAACTATTTTCACAACGTTGGTACCTCGAAATAGTACTTTCAGGCCCGAAACACATGTTTTACACCTTTTTATAAGCCGAAGGTTTCCAAAATGCTCCAAAACACTCCCAAACATCATTTTGGGTCTAATGGAGTAGAATGGATGCATTTGGTGTGAAACTATTTTCACAACTTCGGTACCCCGAAATAGTGCATTCAGGCCCGAAACACAAGTTTTGCATTTTTTTACATGACGAAGGTTTTTGAAATTCTCCAAAACACTCCCAAACTTCATTTTGGGTCTATTGGAGTAGAATGGATGCATTTGGTGGGAAACTATTTTCGCAACTTCGGTCCCCCGAAATAGTGCATTCAGGTCGGAAACACAAGTTTTGCATCGTTTTACATGACGAAGGTTTTCGAAATGCTCCAAAACATTCCCAAACTTCATTTTCGGTCTAATGGAGTAGAATGGATGCATTTGATGCAAAATTATTTTCACAACTTCAGTACCCCGAAATAGTGCATTCAGGCCCGAAACACAAGTTTTGCATTTTTTTTACATGACGAAGGTTTTTGAAATGCTCCAAAACACTCCCAAACTTCATTTTGGGTCTATTGGAGTAGAATGGATACATTTGGTGCGAAACCATTTTCGCAACTTCGGTACCCCGAAATAGTGCAATCAGTCCAGAAACACAAGTTTTCATCTTTTTATAAGCCGAAGGTTTCCAAAATGCTCCAAAACACTCCCAAACATCATTTTGGGTCTAATGGAGTAGAATGAATGCATTTGGTGTGAAACTATTTTCACAACTTCGGTACCCCGAAATAGTGCATTCAGGCCCGAAACACAAGTTTTGCATTTTTTTACATGACGAAGGTTTTTGAAATTCTCCAAAACACTCCCAAACTTCATTTTGGGTCTATTGGAGTAGAATGGATGCATTTGGTGGGAAACTATTTTCGCAACTTCGGTCCCCCGAAATAGTGCATTCAGGTCGGAAACACAAGTTTTGCATCGTTTTACATGACGAAGGTTTTCGAAATGCTCCAAAACATTCCCAAACTTCATTTTCGGTCTAATGGAGTAGAATGGATGCATTTGATGCAAAATTATTTTCACAACTTCAGTACCCCGAAATAGTGCATTCAGGCCCGAAACACAAGTTTTGCATTTTTTTTACATGACGAAGGTTTTTGAAATGCTCCAAAACACTCCCAAACTTCATTTTGGGTCTATTGGAGTAGAATGGATACATTTGGTGCGAAACCATTTTCGCAACTTCGGTACCCCGAAATAGTGCAATCAGTCCAGAAACACAAGTTTTCATCTTTTTATAAGCCGAAGGTTTCCAAAATGCTCCAAAACATTCCCAAACATCATTTTGGGTCTAATGGAGTAGAATGAATGCATTTGGTGTGAAACTATTTTCACAACTTCGGTACCCCGAAATAGTGCATTCAGGCCCGAAACACAAGTTTTGCATTTTTTTACATGACGAAGGTTTTTGAAATTCTCCAAAACACTCCCAAACTTCATTTTGGGTCTATTGGAGTAGAATGGATGCATTTGGTGGGAAACTATTTTCGCAACTTCGGTCCCCCGAAATAGTGCATTCAGGTCGGAAACACAAGTTTTGCATCGTTTTACATGACGAAGGTTTTTGAAATGCTCCGAAACATTCCCAAACTTCATTTTCGGTCTAATGGAGTAGAATGGATGCATTTGATGCAAAATTATTTTCACAACTTCAGTACCCCGAAATAGTGCATTCAGGCCCGAAACACAAGTTTTGCATTTTTTTTACATGACGAAGGTTTTTGAAATGCTCCAAAACACTCCCA
This sequence comes from Cenchrus fungigraminus, assembly GCA_036936925.1. Lineage (NCBI taxonomy): Eukaryota > Viridiplantae > Streptophyta > Magnoliopsida > Poales > Poaceae > Cenchrus > Cenchrus fungigraminus. The sequence continues at coordinate 55,727,777 of CM072778.1, forward strand.
AACTTCATTTTGGGTCTATTGGAGTAGAATGGATACATTTGGTGCGAAACCATTTTCGCAACTTCGGTACCCCGAAATAGTGCAATCAGTCCAGAAACACAAGTTTTCATCTTTTTATAAGCCGAAGGTTTCCAAAATGCTCCAAAACACTCCCAAACATCATTTTGGGTCTAATGGAGTAGAATGAATGCATTTGGTGTGAAACTATTTTCACAACTTCGGTACCCCGAAATAGTGCATTCAGGCCCGAAACACAAGTTTTGCATTTTTTTACATGACGAAGGTTTTTGAAATTCTCCAAAACACTCCCAAACTTCATTTTGGGTCTATTGGAGTAGAATGGATGCATTTGGTGGGAAACTATTTTCGCAACTTCGGTCCCCCGAAATAGTGCATTCAGGTCGGAAACACAAGTTTTGCATCTTTTTACATGACGAAGGTTTTTGAAATGCTCCAAAACATTCCCAAACTTCATTTTCGTTCTAATGGAGTAGAATGGATGCATTTGATGCAAAATTATTTTCACAACTTCAGTACCCCGAAATAGTGCATTCAGGCCCGAAACACAAGTTTTGCATTTTTTTTACATGACGAAGGTTTTTGAAATGCTCCAAAACACTCCCAAACTTCATTTTGGGTCTATTGGAGTAGAATGGATACATTTGGTGCGAAACCATTTTCGCAACTTCGGTACCCCGAAATAGTGCAATCAGTCCCGAAACACAAGTTTTGCATCTTTTTGTAAGCCGAAGGTTTCCAAAATGCTCCAAAACACTCCCAAATATCATTTTCGGTCCAATGGAGTAGAATGGATGCATTTGGTACGAAACAATTTTCGTAACTTCGGTACCCCGAAATAGTGCATTCAGGTCCAAAACACAAGTTCTGCATCTTTTTAAATTCCGAAGGTTTCCGAAATGCTCTAAAACACACTCAAACATCATTTTGGGTCTAATGGAGTAGCATGGATGCATTTTGTGTGAAAGCATTTTCGCAACTTCGGTACCCCGAAATAGTGCATTCAGGCTCGAAACACAAATTTTGCATTTTTTACATGACGAAGGTTTTTGAAATGCTCCCAAAGACTCCCAAACTTCATTTTGGGTCTAATGGAGTAGAATGGATGCATTTGGTGCGAAATCATTTTCGCAACTTCGGTACCCTGAAATAATGCACTCAAGCAAGAAACACATGTTTTGTGTATTTTTACATGCCGAAGGTTTCCAAAATGCTCTAAAACACTTCCAAAGATCATTTTGGGTTCAATGGAGTAGAATGGATGCATTTCGTGCGAATCCATTTTCGCAAGTACGGTAACCCGAAATAGTGCATTCAGGCCGGAAACACAAGTTTTGCATCTTTTTACATGCTGAAGGTTTCCGAAATGGTCCAAAACACTCGCAAACATCATTTTGGGTCCAATGGAGTAGAATGGATGCATTTAGTGCGAAACAATTTTCGCAACTTCGGTACCCCGAAATAGTGCATTCAGGCCCGAAACACAAGTTTTGCATCTTTTTATAAGCCGAAGGTTTCCGAAATGCTCCAAAACACTCCCAAACATTATTTTGGGTCCAATGGAGTGGAATGGATGCATTTGGTACGAAACCATTTTCGCAACTTCGGTACCCCGAAATGGTGCATTCAGGTCCAAAACACAAGTTCTGCATCTTTTTAAATTCCGAAGGTTTCTGAAATGTTCCAAAACACTCTCAAACATCATTTTGGGTCCAATGGAGTAGCATGGATGCATTTGGTGCGAAACCATTTGCACAACTTCGGTAACCCGAAATAGGGCATTCAGGCCCAAAACACATGTTTTGCGTCTTTTTACATGATGAAGGTTTCCGAAATACTCCAAAACACTCTCAAACATCATTTTGTGTCTAATGGAGCAGAATGGATGCATTTGGTGCGAAACCATTTTCGCAACTTCGGTACCCCGAAATAGTGCAATCAGGCCCGAAACACAAGTTTTGCATCTTTTTATAAGCCGAAGGTTTCCGAAATGCTCCAAAACACTCCCAAACATTATTTTGGGTCCAATGGAGTAGAATGGATGCATTTCGTGCGAAACCATTTTCGCAACTTCGGTACCCCGAAATAGTGCATTCAGGCCGGAAACACAAGTTTTGCATCTTTTTATATGCCGAAGGTTTCCGAAATGCTCCAAAACACTCCCAAACATCATTTTAGGTCTAATGGAGTAGAATTGATGCATTTGGTGTAAAACTATTTTCACAACGTACCCAAAATAGTGCTTTCAGGCCCGAAATAAAAGTTTTGCAACTTTTTATAAGCCGAAGGTTTCCAAAATGCTCCAAAATACTCCCAAATATCATTTTGGGTCTAATGAAGTAGAATAGATGCATTTGTTGCGAAACTATTTTCGCAACTTCGGTCCCCCGAAATAGTGCATTCAGGTCGGAAACACAAGTTTTTGAAATGCTCCAAAACACTCCCAAACTTCATTTTGGGTCGAATGTAGTAGAATGGATGCATTTGGTGCAAAACCATTTTCGCAACTTCGGTACCCCGAAATAGTGCAATTAGGCCCGAAACACAAGTTTTGCATATTTTTTATAAGCCGAAGGTTTCCAAAATGCTCCAAAACACTCCCGAACATCATTTTGGGTCCAATGGAGTAGCATGGATGCATTTCGTGCAAAACCATTTTCGCAACTTCGGTACCCCGAAATAGTGCATTCAGGCCCGAAACACAAGTTTTTTATCTTTTTACATGCCGAACGTTTCCAAAATGCTCCAAAATACTCCCGACATCATTTTGGGTCCAATGGAGTAGAATGGATGCATTTAGTGCGAAACCATTTTCGCAAGTTCGGTATCCCGAAATATTGCATTCAGGCCCGAAACACAAGTTTTGCATCTTTTTACATGCCGAAGGTTTCCGAAATGCTTTAAAACACTCCCATACATCATTTTTGGTCCAATGGAGGAGAATGGATGCATTTCGTGCGAAACCATTTTCGCAACTTCGGTACCCCGAAATAGTGCATTCATGCCGGAAACACAAGTTTTGTATCCTTTTACATGCCGAAGGTTTCCGAAATGCTCCAAAACACTCCCAAACATCATTTTTGGTGCAATGGAGTAGAATGGATGCATTTTGTGCGAAACCAGTTCCGCAACTCCGACACCTCGAAATAGTGCATTCAGGCCTGAAACACAAAGTTTTGCATCTTTGTACATACCAAAGGTTCCTGAAATGCTCCAAAACACTCCCAAACATCATTTTTAGCCTAATTGTCTCGAATAAATGCTTTTGTTGCGAAACCATTTTCGAAACTTTGGTATCCCGAGATAGTGTATTCTGACCTGAAACACAAGTTTTGTATCTTTTTACAAGCCGAAGGTTTCCAAAATGCTCCAAAATACTCCCAAACATCATTTTGGCTCCAATGGTGGAGAATGGAAGCATTTCGTGGGAAACCATTTTCGCAACTTCGGTACCCCGACATAGTGCATTCAGGCCCGAAACATAAGTTTTGTATCTTTTTACGTACCGAAGGTTTCCGAAATGCTCCAAAACACTCCCAAACATCATTTTGGGTCCAATGGATTAGAATGGATGCTTTTGTTGCAAAACCATTTTCGCGACTTCGGTACCGTGAAATAGTGCACTCAGGCAAGAAACATATGTTTTGCGTCTTTTTACATGCCGAAGGATTCCAAAATGCTTTAAAACACTCCCAAACATCATTTTGGGTCTAATGGAGAAGAATGGACGCATTTGGTGTGAAACCATTTTCGTAACTTCGGTACCCCAAAATAGTGCATTCAGGATAGAAACACGAGTTTTACATCTTTTTGCATGCCAAAGATTGCCAAAATGCTCCAAAACACTCCCATACATCGTTTTGGGTTCAATGGAGTAGAATGGATGCATTAGGTGCGAAACCATTTTCGCAACTTCGGTATCTCGAAATAGTGCATTCAGGCCTGAAACACAAGTTTTGCATCCTGTTACATGCCGAAGGTTTCCGAAATGCTCCAGAACACTCCCAAACATCATTTTGGGCCCAATAGAGTAGGATGGATGGATCTAGTGCGAAACCATTTTCGCAACATCGGTACCCCGAAATAGTGCATTCAGGACCGAAACACATGTTTTGCATCTATTTACATGCCGAAGGTTTCCGAAATGCTCCAAAACACTCCCAAACATCATTTTGGGTCCAATGGAGTAGAATGGATTTATTTCGTGCGAAACAATTTTCGCAACTTCGGTACCCCGAAATAGTGCATTCAGGTCGGAAACACAAGTTTTGCATCTTTTTACATGCTGAAGGTTTCCGAAATGCTCCAAAACACTCCCAAACATCATTTTGGGTCTAATGGAGTAGAATGGATGCATTTGGTGCGAAACTATTTTCACAACGTTGGTACCTCGAAATAGTACTTTCAGGCCCGAAACACATGTTTTACACCTTTTTATAAGCCGAAGGTTTCCAAAATGCTCCAAAACACTCCCAAACATCATTTTGGGTCTAATGGAGTAGAATGGATGCATTTGGTGTGAAACTATTTTAACAACTTCGGTACCCCGAAATAGTGCATTCAGGCCCGAAACACAAGTTTTGCATTTTTTTACATGACGAAGGTTTTTGAAATTCTCCAAAACACTCCCAAACTTCATTTTGGGTCTATTGGAGTAGAATGGATGCATTTGGTGGGAAACTATTTTCGCAACTTCGGTCCGCCGAAATAGTGCATTCAGGTTGGAAACACAAGTTTTGCATCGTTTTACATGACGAAGGTTTTCGAAATGCTGCAAAACATTCCCAAACTTCATTTTCGGTCTAATGGAGTAGAATGGATGCATTTGATGCAAAATTATTTTCACAACTTCAGTACCCCGAAATAGTGCATTCAGGCCCGAAACACAAGTTTTGCATTTTTTTTACATGACGAAGGTTTTTGAAATGCTCCAAAACACTCCCAAACTTCATTTTGGGTCTATTGGAGTAGAATGGATACATTTGGTGCGAAACCATTTTCGCAACTTCGGTACCCCGAAATAGTGCAATCAGTCCAGAAACACAAGTTTTCATCTTTTTATAAGCCGAAGGTTTCCAAAATGCTCCAAAACACTCCCAAACATCATTTTGGGTCTAATGGAGTAGAATGAATGCATTTGGTGTGAAACTATTTTCACAACTTCGGTACCCCGAAATAGTGCATTCAGGCCCGAAACACAAGTTTTGCATTTTTTTACATGACGAAGGTTTTTGAAATTCTTCAAAACACTCCCAAACTTCATTTTGGGTCTATTGGAGTAGAATGGATGCATTTGGTGGGAAACTATTTTCGCAACTTCGGTCCCCCGAAATAGTGCATTCAGGTCGGAAACACAAGTTTTGCATCGTTTTACATGACGAAGGTTTTCGAAATGCTCCAAAACATTCCCAAACTTCATTTTCGGTCTAATGGAGTAGAATGGATGCATTTGATGCAAAATTATTTTCACAACTTCAGTACCCCGAAATAGTGCATTCAGGCCCGAAACACAAGTTTTGCATTTTTTTTACATGACGAAGGTTTTTGAAATGCTCCAAAACACTCCCAAACTTCATTTTGGGTCTATTGGAGTAGAATGGATACATTTGGTGCGAAACCATTTTCGCAACTTCGGTACCCCGAAATAGTGCAATCAGTCCAGAAACCCAAGTTTTCTTCTTTTTATAAGCCGAAGGTTTCCAAAATGCTCCAAAATATTCCCATACATCATTTTGGGTCTAATGGAGTAGAATGAATGCATTTGGTGTGAAACTATTTTCACAACTTCGGTACCCCGAAATAGTGCATTCAGGCCCGAAACACAAGTTTTGCATTTTTTTACATGACGAAGGTTTTTGAAATTCTCCAAAACACTCCCAAACTTCATTTTGGGTCTATTGGAGTAGAATGGATGCATTTGGTGGGAAACTATTTACGCAACTTCGGTCCCCCGAAATAGTGCATTCAGGTCGGAAACACAAGTTTTGCATCGTTTTACATGACGAAGGTTTTTGAAATGCTCCGAAACATTCCCAAACTTCATTTTCGGTCTAATGGAGTAGAATGGATGCATTTGATGCAAAATTATTTTCACAACTTCAGTACCCCGAAATAGTGCATTCAGGCCCGAAACACAAGTTTTGCATTTTTTTTTACATGGCGAAGGTTTTTGAAATGCTCCAAAACACTCCCAAACTTCATTTTGGGTCTATTGGAGTAGAATGGATACATTTGGTGCGAAACCATTTTCGCAACTTCGGTACCCCGAAATAGTGCAATCAGTCCAGAAACACAAGTTTTCATCTTTTTATAAGCCGAAGGTTTCCAAAATGCTCCAAAACACTCCCAAACATCATTTTGGGTCTAATGGAGTAGAATGAATGCATTTGGTGTGAAACTATTTTCACAACTTCGGTACCCCGAAATAGTGCATTCAGGCCCGAAACACAAGTTTTGCATTTTTTTACATGACGAAGGTTTTTGAAATTCTCCAAAACACTCCCAAACTTCATTTTGGGTCTATTGGAGTAGAATGGATGCATTTGGTGGGAAACTATTTTCGCAACTTCGGTCCCCCGAAATAGTGCATTCAGGTCGGAAACACAAGTTTTGCATCTTTTTACATGACGAAGGTTTTTGAAATGCTCCAAAACATTCCCAAACTTCATTTTCGTTCTAATGGAGTAGAATGGATGCATTTGATGCAAAATTATTTTCACAACTTCAGTACCCCGAAATAGTGCATTCAGGCCCGAAACACAAGTTTTGCATTTTTTTTACATGACGAAGGTTTTTGAAATGCTCCAAAACACTCCCAAACTTCATTTTGGGTCTATTGGAGTAGAATGGATACATTTGGTGCGAAACCATTTTCGCAACTTCGGTACCCCGAAATAGTGCAATCAGTCCCGAAACACAAGTTTTGCATCTTTTTGTAAGCCGAAGGTTTCCAAAATGCTCCAAAACACTCCCAAATATCATTTTCGGTCCAATGGAGTAGAATGGATGCATTTGGTACGAAACAATTTTCGTAACTTCGGTACCCCGAAATAGTGCATTCAGGTCCAAAACACAAGTTCTGCATCTTTTTAAATTCCGAAGGTTTCCGAAATGCTCTAAAACACACTCAAACATCATTTTGGGTCTAATGGAGTAGCATGGATGCATTTTGTGTGAAAGCATTTTCGCAACTTCGGTACCCCGAAATAGTGCATTCAGGCTCGAAACACAAATTTTGCATTTTTTACATGACGAAGGTTTTTGAAATGCTCCCAAAGACTCCCAAACTTCATTTTGGGTCTAATGGAGTAGAATGGATGCATTTGGTGCGAAATCATTTTCGCAACTTCGGTACCCTGAAATAATGCACTCAAGCAAGAAACACATGTTTTGTGTATTTTTACATGCCGAAGGTTTCCAAAATGCTCTAAAACACTTCCAAAGATCATTTTGGGTTCAATGGAGTAGAATGGATGCATTTCGTGCGAATCCATTTTCGCAAGTACGGTAACCCGAAATAGTGCATTCAGGCCGGAAACACAAGTTTTGCATCTTTTTACATGCTGAAGGTTTCCGAAATGGTCCAAAACACTCGCAAACATCATTTTGGGTCCAATGGAGTAGAATGGATGCATTTAGTGCGAAACAATTTTCGGAACTTCGGTACCCCGAAATAGTGCATTCAGGCCCGAAACACAAGTTTTGCATCTTTTTATAAGCCGAAGGTTTCCGAAATGCTCCAAAACACTCCCAAACATTATTTTGGGTCCAATGGAGTGGAATGGATGCATTTGGTACGAAACCATTTTCGCAACTTCGGTACCCCGAAATGGTGCATTCAGGTCCAAAACACAAGTTCTGCATCTTTTTAAATTCCGAAGGTTTCTGAAATGTTCCAAAACACTCTCAAACATCATTTTGGGTCCAATGGAGTAGCATGGATGCATTTGGTGCGAAACCATTTGCACAACTTCGGTAACCCGAAATAGGGCATTCAGGCCCAAAACACATGTTTTGCGTCTTTTTACATGATGAAGGTTTCCGAAATACTCCAAAACACTCTCAAACATCATTTTGTGTCTAATGGAGCAGAATGGATGCATTTGGTGCGAAACCATTTTCGCAACTTCGGTACCCCGAAATAGTGCAATCAGGCCCGAAACACAAGTTTTGCATCTTTTTATAAGCCGAAGGTTTCCGAAATGCTCCAAAACACTCCCAAACATTATTTTGGGTCCAATGGAGTAGAATGGATGCATTTCGTGCGAAACCATTTTCGCAACTTCGGTACCCCGAAATAGTGCATTCAGGCCGGAAACACAAGTTTTGCATCTTTTTATATGCCGAAGGTTTCCGAAATGCTCCAAAACACTCCCAAACATCATTTTAGGTCTAATGGAGTAGAATTGATGCATTTGGTGTAAAACTATTTTCACAACGTACCCAAAATAGTGCTTTCAGGCCCGAAATACAAGTTTTGCAACTTTTTATAAGCCGAAGGTTTCCAAAATACTCCCAAATATCATTTTGGGTCTAATGAAGTAGAATAGATGCATTTGGTGTGAAACTATTTTCACAACTTCGGTACCCCGAAATAGTGCATTCAGGCCCGAAACACAAGTTTTGCATTTCTTTACATGACGAAGGTTTTTGAAATTCTCCAAAACACTCCCAAACTTCATTTTGGGTCTATTGGAGTAGAATGGATGCATTTAGTGCGAAACTATTTTCGCAACTTCGGTCCCCCGAAATAGTGCATTCAGGTCGGAAACACAAGTTTTGCATCTTTTTACATGACGAAGGTTTTTGAAATGCTCCAAAACACTCTCAAACTTCATTTTGGGTCTAATGGAGTAGAATGGATGCATTTGGTGTCAAACTATTTTCACAAGTTCGGTACCCCGAAATAGTGCATTCAGGCCCGAAACACAAGTTTTGCATTTTTTTACATGACGAAGGTTTTTGAAATGCTCCAAAACACTCCCAAACTTCATTTTGGGTCTATCGGAGTAGAATGGATGCATTTGGTGCGAAACCATTTTCGCAACTTCTGTACCCCGAAATAGTGCAATCAGTCCCGAAACACAAGTTTTGCATCTTTTTCTAAGCCGAAGGTTTCCAAAATGCTCCAAAACACTAGCAAATATCATTTTGGGTCCAATGGAGTAGAATGGATGCATTTGGTACGAAACCATTTTCGTAACTTCGGTACCCCAAAATAGTGCATTCAGGTCCAAAACACAAGTTCTGCATCTTTTTAAATTCCGAATGTTTCCGAAAAGCTCTAAAACACTCTTAAACATCATTTTGGGTCCAATGGAGTAGCATGGATGCATTTCGTGTGAAAGCATTTTCGCAACTTCGGTACCCCGAAATAGTGCATTCAGGCTCGAAACACAAGTTTTGCATTTTTTTTACACGACGAAGGTTTTTGAAATGCTCCCAAACACTCCCAAACTTCATTTTGGGTCTAATGGAGTAGAATGGATGTATTTGGTGCGAAACCATTTTCACAACTTCGGTACCCTGAAATAGTGCACTCAAGCAAGAAACACATGTTTTGCCTATTTTTACATGCCGAAGGTTTCCAAAATGCTCTAAAACACTCCCATTCTAATGGAGAAGAATGGACGCATTTGGCGTGATACCATTTTCGCAACTTCAGTACCCCGAAATAGTGCATTCAGGACTGAAACACTAGTTTTACATCTTTTTCCATGCCGAAGGTTTCCGAAATGCTCCAAAACACTCCCAAACATCATTTTGGGTTCAATGGAGTAGAATGGATGCATTTCGTGCGAAACCATTTTCGCAACTTCGGTAACCCGAAATAGTGCATTCAGGCCAGAAACACAAATTTTGCATCTTTTTACATGCCGAAGGTTTCCGAAATGCTCCAAAACACTCCCAAACATCATTTTGGGTCCAATGGAGTAGAATGGATGCATTTAGTGCGAAACAATTTTCGCAACTTCGGTACCCCGAAATAGTGCATTCAGGCCCGAAACACAAGTTTTCCATTTTTGTACATGACGAAGTTTTTGAAATGCTCCAAAACACTCCCAAACTTCATTTTGGGTCTAATGGAGTAGAATGGATGCATTTGGTGCGAAACCATTTTCGCAACTTCGGTACTCCGAAATAGTGCAATCAGGCCCGAAACACAAGTTTTGCATCTTTTTATAAGCCGAAGGTTTCCGAAATGCTCCAAAACACTCCCAAACATTATTTTGGGTCCAATGGAGTGGAATGGACGCATTTGGTACGAAGCCATTTTCGCAACTTCGGTACCCCGAAATAGTGCATTCAGGTCCAAAACACAAGTTCTGCATCTTTTAAAATCCGATGGTTTCCGAAATGCTCCAAAACACTCTCAAACATCATTTTGGGTGCAATGGAGTAGCATGGATGCATTTGGTGCGAAACTATTTTCGCAACATCGGTACCCCGAAATAGGGCATTCAGGCCCGAAACACAAGTTTTGCGTCTTTTTACCTGACGAAGGTTTCTGAAATGCTCCAAAACACTCTCAAACATCATTTTGTGTCTAATGGAGCAGAATGGATGCATTTGGTACGAAACCATTTTCGCAACTTCGGTACCCCGAAATAGTGCATTCAGGTCCTAAACACAAGTTCTGCATCTTTTTAAATTCCGAAGGATTCCGAAATGCTCCAAATGACTCCCATACATCATTTTGGGTCCAATGGAGGAGAATGGATGCATTTCGTGCGAAACCATTTTCGCAACTTCGGTACCCCGAAATAGTGCAATCAGGCCCGAAACACAAGTTTTGCATCTTTTTATAAGACGAAGGGTTCCGAAATGCTCCATAACACTCCCAAACATCATTTTGGGTCCAATGGAGTAGAATGGATGCATTTGGTACGAAACCATTTTCGCAACTTCGGTACCCCGAAATAGTGCATTCAGGTCCAAAACACAAGTTCTGCATCTTTTTAAATTCTGAAGGTTTCCGAAATGCTCCAAAACACTCTCAAACATGGGTCCAATGGAGTAGCATGGATACATTTGGTGCGAAACAATTTTCGCAACTTCGGTACCCCGAAATAGTGCATTCAGGACTGAAACACTAGTTTTACATCTTTTTACATGCCGAAGGTTTCCGAAATGCTCCAAAACACTCCCAAACATCATTTTGGGTTCAATGGAGTAGAATGGATGCATTTCGTGCGAAACCATTTTCGCAACTTCGGTAACCCGAAATAGTGCATTCAGGCCGGAAACACAAGTTTTGAATCTTTTTACATGCCGAAGGTTTCCGAAATGCTCTAAAACACTCCAAAACATCATTTTGGGTCCAATGGAGTAGAATGGATGCATTTGGTGTGAAACCATTTTCGCAACTTCGGTACCACGAAATAGGGCATTCAGGCCCGAAACACATGTTTTGCGTCTTCTACATGACGAAGGTTTCCGAAATGCTCCAAAACACTCTGAAACATCATTTTGTGTTTAATGGAGCAGAATGGATGCATTTGGTGCGAAACCATTTTCGCAACTTCGGTACCCCGAAATAGTGCAATCAGGCCCGAAACACAAGTTTGGCATCTTTTTAGAAGCCGAAGGTTTCCGAACTGCTCCAAAACACTCCCAAATATCATTTTGGGTCTAATGGAGTAGAATTGATGCATTTGGTGCGAAACTATTTTCAGAATGTTGGTACCCCGAAATAGTGCTTTCAGGCCCGAAATACAAGTTTTGCATCTTTTTCTAAGCCGAAGGTTTCCAAAATGCTCCAAAACACTCCCAAACATCATTTTGGGTCTAATGGAGTAGAATGGATGCATTTGGTGCGAAACTATTTTCACAACTTCGGTACCCCGAAATAGTGCATTCAGGCCCGAAACACAAGTTTTGCATTATTTTTACATGACGAAGGTTTTTGAAATGCTCCAAAACACTCCCAAACTTCATTTTGGGTCTATTGGAGTAGAATGGATGCATTTGGTGCGAAACCATTTTCGCAACTTCAGTCCCGAAAAACAAGTTTTGCATCTTTTTGTAAGCCGAAGGTTTCCAAAATGCTCCAAAACACTCCCAAATATCATTTTGGGTCCAATGGAGTAGAATGGATGCATTTCGCGCGAAACCATTTTCGCAACTTCGGTACCTCGAAATAGTGCATTCAGGCCCGAAACACAAGTTTTGTATCTTTTTACATGCCGAAGGTTTCCAAAATACTCCCATACATCATTTTGGGTCAAATGGAGGAGAATGGATGCATTTTGTGCGAAACCATTTTCGCAACTTCGGTACCCCAAAATAGTGCATTCAGGTCCAAAACACAAGTTCTGCATCTTTTTAAATTCCGAAGGTTTAATAAATGCTCCAAAACACTCTCAAACATCATTTAGGGTCCAATTGAGTAGCATGGATGCATTTCGTGCGAAACCATTTTCGCAACTTCGGTACCTCGAAATAGTGGAATCAGGCCCGAAACACAAGTTTTGCATCTTTTTATTTGCCGAAGGTTTCCGAAATGCTCCAAAACACTCCGAAACAATTTTTTGGGACCAATTGAGTGGAATGGATGCATTTGGTACGAAGCCATTTTCGCAATTTCGGTACCCCGAAATAGTGCATTCAGGTCTAAAACAAAAGTTTTGCATCTTTTTAAATTCCGAAGGTTTCCGAAATTCTCCAAAACACTCTCAAACATCATTTTGGGTCCAATGGAGCAGCATGGATGCATTTGGTGTGAAACCATTTTCGCAACTTCGGTACCACGAAATAGGGCATTCAGGCCCGAAACACATGTTTTGCGTCTTCTACAAGACGAAGGTTTCCGAAATGCTCCAAAACACTCTGAAACATCATTTTGTGTTTAATGGAGCAGAATGGATGCATTTGGTGCGAAACCATTTTCGCAACTTCGGTACCCCGAAATAGTGCAATCAGGCCCGAAACACAAGTTTGGCATCTTTTTAGAAGCCGAAGGTTTCCGAACTGCTCCAAAACAATCCCAAATATCATTTTGGGTCTAATGGAGTAGAATTGATGCATTTGGTGCGAAACTATTTTCAGAATGTTGGTACCCCGAAATAGTGCTTTCAGGCCCGAAATACAAGTTTTGCATCTTTTTCTAAGCCGAAGGTTTCCAAAATGCTCCAAAACACTCCCAAACATCATTTTGGGTCTAATGGAGTAGAATGGATGCATTTGGTGCGAAACTATTTTCACAACTTCGGTACCCCGAAATAGTGCATTCAGGCCCGAAACACAAGTTTTGCATTATTTTTACATGACGAAGGTTTTTGAAATGCTCCAAAACACTCCCAAACTTCATTTTGGGTCTATTGGAGTAGAATGGATGCATTTGGTGCGAAACCATTTTCGCAACTTCAGTCCCGAAAAACAAGTTTTGCATCTTTTTGTAAGCCGAAGGTTTCCAAAATGCTCCAAAACACTCCCAAATATCATTTTGGGTCCAATGGAGTAGAATGGATGCATTTCGCGCGAAACCATTTTCGCAACTTCGGTACCTCGAAATAGTGCATTCAGGCCCGAAACACAAGTTTTGTATCTTTTTACATGCCGAAGGTTTCCAAAATACTCCCATACATCATTTTGGGTCAAATGGAGGAGAATGGATGCATTTTGTGCGAAACCATTTTCGCAACTTCGGTACCCCAAAATAGTGCATTCAGGTCCAAAACACAAGTTCTGCATCTTTTTAAATTCCGAAGGTTTAATAAATGCTCCAAAACACTCTCAAACATCATTTAGGGTCCAATTGAGTAGCATGGATGCATTTCGTGCGAAACCATTTTCGCAACTTCGGTACCCCGAAATAGTGGAATCAGGCCCGAAACACAAGTTTTGCATCTTTTTATTAGCCGAAGGTTTCCGAAATGCTCCAAAACACTCCGAAACAATATTTTGGGACCAATTGAGTGGAATGGATGCATTTGGTACGAAGCCATTTTCGCAATTTCGGTACCCCGAAATAGTGCATTCAGGTCTAAAACAAAAGTTTTGCATCTTTTTAAATTCCGAAGGTTTCCGAAATTCTCCAAAACACTCTCAAACATCATTTTGGGTCCAATGGAGCAGCATGGATGCATTTGGTGTGAAACCATTTTCGCAACTTCGGTACCACGAAATAGGGCATTCAGGCCCGAAACACATGTTTTGCGTCTTCTACAAGACGAAGGTTTCCGAAATGCTCCAAAACACTCTGAAACATCATTTTGTGTTTAATGGAGCAGAATGGATGCATTTGGTGCGAAACCATTTTCGCAACTTCGGTACCCCGAAATAGTGCAATCAGGCCCGAAACACAAGTTTGGCATCTTTTTAGAAGCCGAAGGTTTCCGAACTGCTCCAAAACAATCCCAAATATCATTTTGGGTCTAATGGAGTAGAATTGATGCATTTGGTGCGAAACTATTTTCAGAATGTTGGTACCCCGAAATAGTGCTTTCAGGCCCGAAATACAAGTTTTGCATCTTTTTCTAAGCCGAAGGTTTCCAAAATGCTCCAAAACACTCCCAAACATCATTTTGGGTCTAATGGAGTAGAATGGATGCATTTGGTGCGAAACTATTTTCACAACTTCGGTACCCCGAAATAGTGCATTCAGGCCCAAAACACAAGTTTTGCATTATTTTTACATGAGGAAGGTTTTTGAAATGCTCCAAAACACTCCCAAACTTCATTTTGGGTCTATTGGAGTAGAATGGATGCATTTGGTGCGAAACCATTTTCGCAACTTCAGTCCCGAAAAACAAGTTTTGCATCTTTTTGTAAGCCGAAGGTTTCCAAAATGCTCCAAAACACTCCCAAATATCATTTTGGGTCCAATGGAGTAGAATGGATGCATTTCGCGCGAAACCATTTTCGCAACTTCGGTACCTCGAAATAGTGCATTCAGGCCCGAAACACAAGTTTTGTATCTTTTTACATGCCGAAGGTTTCCAAAATACTCCCATACATCATTTTGGGTCAAATGGAGGAGAATGGATGCATTTTGTGCGAAACCATTTTCGCAACTTCGGTACCCCAAAATAGTGTATTCAGGTCCAAAACACAAGTTCTGCATCTTTTTAAATTCCGAAGGTTTAATAAATGCTCCAAAACACTCTCAAACATCATTTAGGGTCCAATTGAGTAGCATGGATGCATTTGGTGCGAAACCATTTTCGCAACTTCGGTACCCCGAAATAGTGGAATCAGGCCCGAAACACAAGTTTTGCATCTTTTTATTAGCCGAAGGTTTCCGAAATGCTCCAAAACACTCCGAAACAGTATTTTGGGACCAATTGAGTGGAATGGATGCATTTGGTACGAAGCCATTTTCGCAATTTCGGTACCCCGAAATAGTGCATTCAGGTCTAAAACAAAAGTTTTGCATCTTTTTAAATTCCGAAGGTTTCCGAAATTCTCCAAAACACTCTCAAACATCATTTTGGGTCCAATGGAGCAGCATGGATGCATTTGGTGTGAAACCATTTTCGCAACTTCGGTACCACGAAATAGGGCATTCAGGCCCGAAACACATGTTTTGCGTCTTCTACATGACGAAGGTTTCCGAAATGCTCCAAAACACTCTGAAACATCATTTTGTGTTTAATGGAGCAGAATGGATGCATTTGGTGCGAAATCATTTTCGCAACTTCGGTACCCCGAAATAGTGCAATCAGGCCCGAAACACAAGTTTGGCATCTTTTTAGAAGCCGAAGGTTTCCGAACTGCTCCAAAACACTCCCAAATATCATTTTGGGTCTAATGGAGTAGAATTGATGCATTTGGTGCGAAACTATTTTCAGAATGTTGGTACCCCGAAATAGTGCTTTCAGGCCCGAAATACAAGTTTTGCATCTTTTTCTAAGCCGAAGGTTTCCAAAATGCTCCAAAACACTCCCAAACATCATTTTGGGTCTAATGGAGTAGAATGGATGCATTTGGTGCGAAACTATTTTCACAACTTCGGTACCCCGAAATAGTGCATTCAGGCCCGAAACACAAGTTTTGCATTATTTTTACATGACGAAGGTTTTTGAAATGCTCCAAAACACTCCCAAACTTCATTTTGGGTCTATTGGAGTAGAATGGATGCATTTGGTGCGAAACCATTTTCGCAACTTCAGTCCCGAAAAACAAGTTTTGCATCTTTTTGTAAGCCGAAGGTTTCCAAAATGCTCCAAAACACTCCCAAATATCATTTTGGGTCCAATGGAGTAGAATGGATGCATTTCGCGCGAAACTATTTTCGCAACTTCGGTACCTCGAAATAGTGCATTCAGGCCCGAAACACAAGTTTTGTATCTTTTTACATGCCGAAGGTTTCCAAAATACTCCCATACATCATTTTGGGTCAAATGGAGGAGAATGGATGCATTTTGTGCGAAACCATTTTCGCAACTTCGGTACCCCAAAATAGTGCATTCAGGTCCAAAACACAAGTTCTGCATATTTTTAAATTCCGAAGGTTTAATAAATGCTCCAAAACACTCTCAAACATCATTTAGGGTCCAATTGAGTAGCATGGATGCATTTCGTGCGAAACCATTTTCGCAACTTCGGTACCCCGAAATAGTGGAATCAGGCCCGAAACACAAGTTTTGCATCTTTTTATTAGCCGAAGGTTTCCGAAATGCTCCAAAACACTCCGAAACAATATTTTGGGACCAATTGAGTGGAATGGATGCATTTGGTACGAAGCCATTTTCGCAATTTCGGTACCCCGAAATAGTGCATTCAGGTCTAAAACAAAAGTTTTGCATCTTTTTAAATTCCGAAGGTTTCCGAAATTCTCCAAAACACTCTCAAACATCATTTTGGGTCCAATGGAGCAGCATGGATGCATTTGGTGTGAAACCATTTTCGCAACTTCGGTACCACGAAATAGGGCATTCAGGCCCGAAACACATGTTTTGCGTCTTCTACATGACGAAGGTTTCCGAAATGCTCCAAAACACTCTGAAACATCATTTTGTGTTTAATGGAGCAGAATGGATGCATTTGGTGCGAAACCATTTTCGCAACTTCGGTACCCCGAAATAGTGCAATCAGGCCCGAAACACAAGTTTGGCATCTTTTTAGAAGCCGAAGGTTTCCGAACTGCTCCAAAACACTCCCAAATATCATTTTGGGTCTAATGGAGTAGAATTGATGAATTTGGTGCGAAACTATTTTCAGAATGTTGGTACCCCGAAATAGTGCTTTCAGGCCCGAAATACAAGTTTTGCATCTTTTTCTAAGCCGAAGGTTTCCAAAATGCTCCAAAACACTCCCAAACATCATTTTGGGTCTAATGGAGTAGAATGGATGCATTTGGTGCGAAACTATTTTCACAACTTCGGTACCCCGAAATAGTGCAATCAGGCCCGAAACACAAGTTTGGCATCTTTTTAGAAGCCGAAGGTTTCCGAACTGCTCCAAAACACTCCCAAATATCATTTTGGGTCTAATGGAGTAGAATTGATGCATTTGGTGCGAAACTATTTTCAGAATGTTGGTACCCCGAAATAGTGCTTTCAGGCCCGAAATACAAGTTTTGCATCTTTTTCTAAGCCGAAGGTTTCCAAAATGCTCCAAAACACTCCCAAATATCATTTTGGGTCCAATGGAGTAGAATGGATGCATTTCGCGCGAAACCATTTTCGCAACTTCGGTACCTCGAAATAGTGCATTCAGGCCCGAAACACAAGTTTTGTATCTTTTTACATGCCGAAGGTTTCCAAAATACTCCCATACATCATTTTGGGTCAAATGGAGGAGAATGGATGCATTTTGTGCGAAACCATTTTCGCAACTTCGGTACCCCAAAATAGTGCATTCAGGTCCAAAACACAAGTTCTGCATCTTTTTAAATTCCGAAGGTTTCCGAAATGCTCTAAAACACTCTCAAACATCATTTTGGGTCCAATGGAGTAGCATGGATGCATTTCGTGCGAAAGAATTTTCGCAACTTCGGTAACCCGAAATAGTGCATTCAGGCCCGAAACACAAGTTTTTCATTTTTTTTACATGACAAAGTTTTTGAAATGCTCCCAAACACTCTCAAACTTCATTTTGGGTCTAATGGAGTAGAATGGATGCATTTGATGCGAAACCATTTTCGCAACTTCGGTACCCTGAAATAGTGCACTCAAGCAAGAAACACATGTTTTGCGTATTTTTACATGCCGAAGGTTTCCAAAATGCTCTAAAACACTCCCATTCTAATGGAGAAGAATGGACGCATTTGGCGTGAAACCATTTTCGCAACTTCAGTACCCCGAAATAGTGCATTCAGGACTGAAACCCTAGTTTTACATCTTTTTACATGCCGAAGGTTTCCGAAATGCTCCAAAACACTCCCAAACATCATTTTGGGTTCAATGGAGTAGAATGGATGCATTTCGTGCGAAACCATTTTCGCAACTTCGGTAACCCGAAATAGTGCATTCATGCCAGAAACACAAGTTTTGCATCTTTTTACATGCCGAAGGTTTCCGAAATGCTCCAAAACACTCCCAAACATCATTTTGGGTCCAATGGAGTAGAATGGATGCATTTGGTGCGAAACTATTTTCTCAACGGTGGTACCTCGAAATAGTTCTTTCAGACCTGAAACACAAGTTTTGCTTTTTTTTATAAACCGAAGGTTTCCAAAATGCTCCAAAACACTCCAAAACATCATTTTGGGTCTAATGGAGTAGAATTGATGCATTTGGTGTGAAACTATTTTCACAACTTCGGTACACCGAAAAAGTGCATTCAGGCCCGAAACACAAGTTTTGCATTTTTTTACATGACGATGGTTTTTGAAATTCTCCAAAACACTCCCAAACTGGATTTTGGGTCTATTGGAGTAGAATGGATGCATTTGGTGCGAAACTATTTTCGCAACTTCGGTCCCCCGAAATAGTGCATTCAGGTCGAAAACACAAGTTTTGCATCTTTTTACATGACGAAGGTTTTTGAAATGCTCCAAAACACTCCCAAACTTCATTTTGGGTCTAATGGATTAGAATGGATGCATTTGGTGCGAAACTATTTTCACAACTTCGGTACCCAGAAATAGTGCATCCAGTCCCGAAACATAAGTTTTGCATTTTTTTTACATGACGAAGGTTTTTGAAATGTTCCAAAACACTCCCAAACTTCATTTTGGGTCTATTGGAGTAGAATGGATGCATTTGGTACAAAACCATTTTCGCAACTTCGGTACCCCGAAATAGTGCAATCAGCCCGAAACACAAGTTTTGCATCTTTTTGTAAGCCGAAGGTTTCCAAAATGCTCCAAAACACTCCCAAATATCATTTTGGGTCCAATGGAGTAGAATGAATGCATTTCGTGCGAAACCATTTTCGCAACTTCGGTACCTCGAAATAGTACATTCAGGCCGGAAACACAAGTTTTGTATCTTTTTACATGCCGAAGGTATCCAAAATACTACCATACATCATTTTGGGTCCCATGGAGGAGAATGGATGCAATTCGTGCGAAACCATTTTCGCAACTTCGGTACCCCAAAATAGTGCATTCAGGTCCAAAACACAAGTTCTGCATCTTTTTAAATTCCGAAGGTTTCCGAAATGCTCTAAAACACTCTCAAACATCATTTTGGGTCCAATGGAGTAGCATGGATGCATTTCGTGTGAAAGAATTTTCGCAACTTCGGTAACCCGAAATAGTGCATTCAGGCTCGAAACACAAGTTTTGCATTTTTTTACACGACGAAGGTTTTTGAAATGCTCCCAAACACTCTCAAACTTCATTTTGGGTCTAATGGAGTAGAATGGATGCATTTGGTGCGAAACCATTTACGCAACTTCGGTACCCTGAAATAGTGCATTCAAGTAGAAAACACAAGTTTTGCATCTTTTTACATGACGAAGGTTTTTGAAATGCTCCAAAACACGCCCAAACTTCATTTTGAGTCTAATGGAGTAGAATGGATGCATTTGGTGCGAAACTATTTTCACAACGTTGGTACCCCGAAATAGTGCTTTCAGGCCCGAAACACAAGTTTTGCATCTTTTTATAAGCCGAAGGTTTCCAAAATGCTCCAAAACACTCCCAAACATCATTTTGGGTCTAATGGAGTAGAATGGATGCATTTGGTGTGAAACTATTTTCACAACTTCGGTACCCCGAAAAAGTGCATTCAGACCCGAAACACAAGTTTTGCATTTTTTTACATGACGAAGGTTTTTGAAATTCTCCAAAACACTCCCAAACTTCATTTTGGGTCTATTGGAGTAGAATGGATGCATTTGGTGCGAAACTATTTTCGCAACTTCGGTCCCCCGAAATAGTGCATTCAAGTCGAAAACACAAGTTTTGCATCTTTTTACATGACGAAGGTTTTTGAAATGCTCCAAAACACTCCCAAACTTCATTTTGGGTCTAATGGAGTAGAATGGATGCATTTGGTGCGAAACTATTTTCACAACATCGGTACCCCGAAATAGTGCATTCAGTCCCGAAACACAAGTTTTGCATTTTTTTACATGACGAAGGTTTTTGAAATGCTCCAAAACACTCCCAAACTTCATTTTGGGTCTATTGGAGTAGAATGGATGCATTTGGTGCGAAACCATTTTCGCAACTTCGGTACCCCGAAATAGTGCAATCAGTCTCGAAACACAAGTTTTGCATCTTTCTGTAAGCCGAAGGTTTCCAAAATGCTCCAAAACACTCCCAAATATCATTTTGGGTCCAATGGAGTAGAATGGATGCATTTCGTGCGAAACCATTTTCGCAACTTCGGTACCTCGAAATAGTGCATTCAGGCCCAAAACACAAGTTTTGTATCTTTTTTACATGCCGAAGGTTTCCAAAATACTCCCATACATCATTTTGGGTCCAATGGAGGAGAATGGATGCATTTCGTGCGAAACCATTTTCGCAACTTCGGTACCCCAAAATAGTGCATTCAGGTCCAAAACACAAGTTCTGCATCTTTTTAAATTCCGAAGGTTTCCGAAATGCTCTAAAACACTCTCAAACATCATTTTGGGTCCAATGGAGTAGCATGGATGCATTTGGTGTGAAAGAATTTTCGCAACTTCGGTAACCCGAAATAGTGCATTCAGGCCCAAAACACAAGTTTTCCATTTTTTTTAAATGACGAAGTTTTTGAAATGCTCCAAAACACTCCCAAACTTCATTTTGGGTCTAATGGAGTAGAATGGATGCATTTCGTGCGAAACCATTTTCGCAACTTCGGTACTCCGAAATAGTGCAATCAGGCCCGAAACACAAGTTTTGCAACTTTTTATAAGCCGAAAGTTTCCGAAATGCTCCAAAACACTCCCAAACTTCATTTTGGGTCTAATGGAGTAGAATGGATGCATTTGGTGCGAAACCATTTTCGCAACTTCGGTACCCCGAAATAGTGCAATCAGGCCCGAAACACAAGTTTTGCATCTTTTTATAAGCCGAAGGTTTCCGAAATGCTCCAAAACACTCCCAAACATTATTTTGGGTCCAATGGAGTGGAATGGATGCATTTGGTATGAAGCCATTTTCGCAACTTCGGTACCCCGAAATAGTGCATTCAGGTCCAAAACACAAGTTCTGCATCTTTTTAAATTCCGAAGGTTTCCGAAATGCTCCAAAACACTCTCAAACATCATTTTGGGTCCAATAGACTAGCATGGATGCATTTGGTGCGAAACCATTTTCGCAACATCGGTACCCCGAAATAGGGCATTCAGACCCGAAATACATGTTTTGCGTCTTTTTACATGACGAAGGTTTCCGAAATGCTCCAAAACACTCTCAAACATCATTTTGTGTCTAATGGAGCAGAATGGATGCATTTTGTGCGAAACCATTTTCGCAACTTCGGTACCCCGAAATAGTGCAATCAGGCCGGAAACACAAGTTTTGCATCTTTTTACATGCCGAAGGTTTCCGAAATGCTCCAAAACACTCCCATACATCATTTTGGGTCCAATGGAGGAGAATGGATACATTTCGTGCGAAACCATTTTCGCAACTTCGGTACACCGAAATAATGCAATCAGGCCCAAAACACAAGTTTTGCATCTTTTTATAAGCCGAAGGATTCCGAAATGCTCCAAAACACTCCCAAACATCATTTTGGGTCCAATGGAGTAGAATGGATGCATTTGGTACGAAACCATTTTCGCAACTTCGGTACCCCGAAATAGTGCATTCAGGTCCAAAACACAAGTTCTGCATCTTTTTAAATTCCGAAGGTTTCCGAAATGCTCCAAAACACTCTCAAACATGGGTCCAATGGAGTAGCATGGATGCATTCGGTGCGAAACCATTTTCGCAACTTCGGTACCCCGAAATAGTGCACTCAAGCAAGAAAATCATGTTTTGCGTATTTTTACATGCCGAAGGTTTCCAAAATGATCTAAAACACTCACATTCTAATGGAGAAGAATGGACGCATTTGGCGTGAAACCATTTTCGCAACTTCAGTACCCCGAAATAGTGCATTCAGGACTGAAACACTAGTTTTACATCTTTTTACATGCCGAAGGTTTCCGAAATGCTCCAAAACACTCCCAAACATCATTTTGGGTTCAATGGAGTAGAATGGATCCAATTCGTGCGAAACCATTTTCGCAACATCGGTAACCCGAAATAGTGCATTTAGGCCAGAAACACAAGTTTTGCATCTTTTTACATGCCGAAGGGTTCCGAAATGCTCCAAAACACTCCCAAACATCATTTTGGGTCCAATGGAGTAGAATGGAGGCATTTAGTGCGAAACAATTTTCGCAACTTCGGTACCCCGAAATAGTGCATTCAGGCCCGAAACACAAGTTTTGTATCTTTTTACATGCCGAAGGTATCCAAAATACTACCATACATCATTTTGGGTCCAATGGAGGAGAATGGATGCATTTCGTGCGAAACCATTTTCGCAACTTCGGTACCCCAAAATAGTGCATTCAGGTCCAAAACACAAGTTCTGCATCTTTTTAAATTCCGAAGGTTTCCGAAATGCTCTAAAACACTCTCAAACATCATTTTGGGTCCAATGGAGTAGCATGGATGCATTTCGTGTGAAAGCATTTTCGCAACTTCGGTAACCCGAAATAGTGCATTCAGGCTCGAAACACAAGTTTTGCATTTTTTTACACGACGAAGGTTTTTGAAATGCTCTCAAACACTCTCAAACTTCATTTTGGGTCTAATGGAGTAGAATGGATGCATTTGGTGCGAAACCATTTTCGCAACTTCGGTACCCTGAAATAGTGCACTCAAGCAAGAAACACATGTTTTGCGTATTTTTACATGCCGAAGGTTTCCAAAATGCTCTAAAACACTCCCATTCTAATGGAGAAGAATGGACGCATTTGGCGTGAAACCATTTTCGCAACTTCAGTACCCCGAAATAGTGCATTCAGGACTGAAATACTAGTTTTACATCTTTTTACATGCCGAAGGTTTCCGAAATGCTCCAAAACACTCCCAAACATCATTTTGGGTTCAATGGAGTAGAATGGATCCAATTCGTGCGAAACCATTTTCGCAACTTCGGTAACCCGAAATAGTGCATTTAGGCCAGAAACACAAGTTTTGCATCTTTTTACATGTCGAAGGGTTCCGAAATGCTCCAAAACACTCCCAAACATCATTTTGGGTCCAATGGAGTAGAATGGAGGCATTTAGTGCGAAACAATTTTCACAACTTCGGTACCCCGAAATAGTGCATTCAGGCCCGAAACACAAGTTTTCCATTTTTTTTACATGACGAAGTTTTTGAAATGCTCCAAAACACTCCCAAACTTCATTTTGGGTCTAATGGAGTAGAATGGATGCATTTGGTGCGAAACCATTTTCGCAACTTCGGTACTCCGAAATAGTGCAATCGTGCCCGAAACACAAGTTTTGCATCTTTTTATAAGCCGAAGGTTTCCGAAATGCTCCAAAACACTCCCAAACTTCATTTTGGGTCTAATGGAGTAGAATGGATGCATTTGGTGCGAAACTATTTTCGCAACTTCGGTACCTCGAAATAGTGCAATCAGGCCCGAAACACAAGTTTTGCATCTTTTTATAAGCCGAAGGTTTCCGAAATGCTCCAAAACACTCCCAAACATTATTTTGGGTCCAATGGAGTGGAATGGATGCATTTGGTACGAAGCCATTTTCGCAACTTCGGTACCCCGAAATAGTACATTCAGGTCCAAAACACAAGTTCTGCATCTTTTTAAATTCTGAAGGTTTTCGAAATGCTCCAAAACACTCTCAAACATCATTTTGGGTCCAATGGAGTAGCATGGATGCATTTGGTGCGTTACCATTTTCGCAACATCGGTACCCCGAAATAAGGCATTCAAGCCCGAAACACATGTTTTGCGTCTTTTTACATGACGAAGGTTTCCGAAATGCTCCAAAACACTCTCAAACATCATTTTGTGTCTAATAGAGCAGAATGGATGCATTTTGTGCGAAACCATTTTCGCAACTTCGGTACCCCGAAATAGTGCAATCAGGCTGAAAACACAAGTTTTGCATCTTTTTACATGCCGAAGGTTTCCGAAATGCTCCAAAACACTCCCATACATCATTTTGGGTTCAATGGAGGAGAATGGATGCATTTCGTGCGAAACCATTTTCGCAACTTCGGTACCTCGAAATAGTGCATTCAGACCCGAAACACAAGTTTTGTATCTTTTTTACATGCCGAAGGTTTCCAAAATACTCCCATACATCATTTTGGGTCCAAGGAGAATGGATGCTTTTCGTGCGAAACCATTTTCGCAACTTCGGTACCCCAAAATAGTGCATTCTGGTCCAAAACACAAGTTCTGCATCTTTTTAAATTTCGAAGGTTTCCGAAATGCTCTAAAACACTCTCAAACATCATTTTGGGTCCAATGGAGTACCATGGATGCATTTCGTGTGAAAGCATTTTCGCAACTTCGGTAACCCGAAATAGTGCATTCATGCTTGAAACACAAGTTTTGCATTTTTTTACACGACGAAGGTTTTTGAAATGCTCCCAAACACTCTCAAACTTCATTTTGGGTCTAATGGAGTAGAATGGATGCATTTGGTGCGAAACCATTTTCGCAACTTCGGTACCCTGAAATAGTGCACTCAAGCAAGAAACACATGTTTTGCGTATTTTTACATGCCGAAGGTTTCCAAAATGCTCTAAAACACTCCCATTCTAATGGAGAAGAATGGACGCATTTGGCGTGAAACCATTTTCGCAACTTCAGTACCTCGAAATAGTGCATTCAGGACTGAAACACTAGTTTTACATCTTTTTACATGCCGAAGGTTTCCGAAATGCTCCAAAACACTCCCAAACATCATTTTGGGTTCAATGGAGTAGAATGGATGCAATTCGTGCGAAACCATTTTCGCAACTTCGGTAACCCGAAATAGTGCATTCAGGCCAGAAACACAGGTTTTGCATCTTTTTACAAGCCGAAGGTTTCCGAAACGCTCCAAAACACTCCCAAACATCATTTTGGGTCCAATGGAGTAGAATGGATGCATTTAGTGCGAAACAATTTTCGCAACTTCGGTACTCCGAAAGCATTTAGGCCCGAAACACAAGTTTTCCATTTTTTTTACATGACGAAGTTTTTGAAATGCTCCAAAACACTCCCAAACTTCATTTTGGGTCTAAGGGAGTAGAATGGATGCATTTGGAGCGAAACCATTTTCGCAACTTCGGTACTCCGAAATAGTGCAATCAGGCCCGAAACACAAGTTTTGCATCTTTTTATAAGCCGAAGGTTTCCGAAATGCTCCAAAACACTCCCAAACTTCATTTTGGGTCTAATGGAGTAGAATGGATGCATTTGGTGGGAAACCATTTTCGCAACTTCGGCACCCCGAAATAGTGCAATCAGGCCCGAAACACAAGTTTTGCATCTTTTTATAAGCCGAAGGTTTCCGAAATGCTACAAAACACTCCCGAACATTTTTTTGGGTCCAATGCAGTGGAATGGATGCATTTGGTACGAAGCCATTTTCGCAACTTCGGTACCCCGAAATAGTGCATTCAGGTCCAAAACACAAGTTCTGCATCTTTTTAAATTCCGAAGGTTTCCGAAATGCTCCAAAACACTCTCAAAAATCATTTTGGGTCCAATGGAGTAGCATGGATACATTTGGTGCGAAACCATTTTCGCAACATCGGTACCTCGAAATAGGGCATTCAGGCCCGAAACACATGTTTTGCGTCTTTTTACATGACGAAGGTTTCCGAAATGCTCCAAAACACTCTCAAACATCATTTTGTGTCTAATGGAGCAGAATGGATGCATTTTTTGCGAAACCATTTTCGCAACTTCGGTACCCCGAAATAGTGCAATCAGGCCGGAAACACAAGTTTTGCATCTTTTTACATGCCGAATGTTTCCGAAATGCTCCAAAACACTCCCATACATCATTCTGGGTCCAATGGAGGAGAATGGATGCATTTCGTGCGAAACCATTTTCGCAACTTCGGTACCCCGAAATAGTGCAATCAGGCCCGAAACACAAGTTTTGCATCTTTTTATATGCCGAAGGATTCCGAAATGCTCCAAAACACTACCAAACATCATTTTGGGTCCAATGGAGTACAATTGATGCATTTGGTACGAAACCATTTTCGCAACTTCGGTACCCCGAAATAGTGCAATCAGGCCCGAAACACAAGTTTTGCATCTTTTTATAAGCTGAAGGTTTCCGAAATGCTCCAAAACACTCCCAAACATTATTTTGGGTCCAATGGAGTGGAATGGATGCATTTGGTATGAAGCCATTTTCGCAACTTCGGTACCCCGAAATAGTGCATTCAGGTCCAAAACACAAGTTCTGCATCTTTTTAAATTCCGAAGGTTTCCGAAATGCTCCAAAACACTCTCAAACCTGGGTCCAATGGAGTAGCATGGATGCATTCGGTGCGAAACCATTTTCGCAACTTCGGTACCCCGAAATAGTGCATTCAGGACTGAAACACTAGTTTTACATCTTTTTACATGCCGAAGGTTTCTGAAATGCTCCAAAACACTCCCAAACATCATTTTGGGTTCAATGGAGTAGAATGGATGCATTTCGTGCGAAACCATTTTCGCAACTTCGGTACCCCGAAATAGTGCATTCAGGCCCGAAACACAAGTTTTCCATTTTTTTTACATGACGAAGGTTTTTGAAATGCTCCAAAACACTCCCAAACTTCATTTTTGGTCTAATGGAGTAGCATGGATGCATTTGGTGCGAAACTATTTTCACAACGTTGGTACCCCGAAATAGAGCTTTCAGGCCCGAAACACAAGTTTTGCATCTTTTTATAAGCCGAAGGTTTCCAAAATGCTCCAAAACACTCCCAAACATCATTTTGGGTCTAATGGAGTAGAATGGATGCATTTGGTGTGAAACTATTTTCACAACTTCGGTACCCCGAAATAGTGCATTCAGGCCCGGAACACAAGTTTTGCATTTTTTACATGACGAAGGTTTTTGAAATGCTCCAAAACACTCCCAAATTCCATTTTAGGTCTATTGGAGTAGAATGGATGCATTTGGTGCGAAACCATTTTCGCAACTTCGGTACCCCGAAATAGTGTAATCAGTCCCGAAACACAAGTTTTGCATCTTTTTGTAAGTCGAAGGTTTCCAAAATGCTCCAAAACAATCCCAAATATCATTTTGGGTCAAATGGAGTAGAATGGATGCATTTCGTGTGAAACCATTTTCGCAACTTCGGTACCTCAAAATAGTGCATTCAGGCCCGAAACACAAGTTTTCCATCTTGTTACATGCCGAAGGTTTCCAAAATGCTCCAAAATACTCCCATACTTCATTTTGGGTCCAATGGTGGAGAATGGATGCATTTCGTGCGAAACCATTTTCGCAACTTCGGTACCCAAAATAGTGCATTCAGGTCCAAAACAAAAGTTCTGCATCTTTTTAAATTCTGAAGGTTTCCGAAATGCTCTAAAACACTCTCAAACATAATTTTGGGTCCAATGGAGTAATATGGATGCATTTCGTGTGAAAGCATTTTCGCAAATTCGGTACCCCGAAATAGTGCATTCAGGCTCGAAACATAAGTTTTGCATTTTTTTACACGACGAAGGTTTTTGAAATGCTCCCAAACACTCCCAAACTTCATTTTGGGTCTAATGGAGTAGAATGGATGAATTTGGTGCGAAACTATTTTCGCAACTTCGGTACTCCGAAATAGTGCAATCAGGCCCGAAACACAAGTTTTGCATCTTTTTATAAGCCGAAGGTTTCCGAAATGGTCCAAAACACTCCCAAACATTATTTTGGTCCAATGGAGTGGAATGGATGCATTTGGTACGAAGCCATTTTCGCAAGTTCGGTACCCCGAAATAGTGCATTCAGGTCCAAAACACAAGTTCTGCATCTTTTTAAATTCCGAAGGTTTCCGAAATGCTCCAAAACACTCTCAAACATCATTTTGGGTCCAATTGAGTAGCATGGATGCATTTGGTGCAAAACATTTTCGCAACATTGGTACCCCGAAATAGGGCATTCAGGCCCGAAACACATGTTTTGCGTGTTTTTACATGACGAAGGTTTCCGAAATGCTCCAAAACACTCTCAAATATCATTTTGTGTCTAATGGAGCAGAATGGATGCATTTTGTGCGAAACCATTTTCGCATCTTCGGTACCCCGAATTAGTGCATTCAGGCCGGAAACAAAAGTTTTGCATCTTTTTACATGCCGAAGGTTTCCGAAATGCTCCAAAACACTCCCATACATCATTTTGGGTCCAATGGAGGAGAATGGATGCATTTCGTGCGAAACCATTTTCGCAACTTCGGTACCCCGAAATAGTGCAATCAGGCCCGAAACACAAGTTTTGCATCTTTTTATAAGCCGAAGGATTCCGAAATGCTCCAAAACACTACCAAACATCATTTTGGGTCCAATGGAGTACAATTGATGCATTTGGTACGAAACCATTTTCGCAACTTTGGTACCCCGAAATAGTGCATTCAGGTCCGAAACACAAGTTCTGCATCTTTTTAAATTCCGAAGGTTTCCGAAATGCTCCAAAACACTCACAAACATGGGTGCAATGGAGTAGCATGGATGCATTCGGTGCGAAACCATTTTCGCAACTTCGGTACCCCGAAATAGTGCATTCAGGACTGAAACACTAGTTTTACATCTTTTTACATGCCGAAGGTTTCTGAAATGCTCCAAAACACTCCCAAACATCATTTTGGGTTCAATGGAGTAGAATGGATGCATTTCGTGCGAAACCATTTTCGTAACTTCGGTACCCCGAAATAGTGCATTCAGGCCCGAAACACAAGTTTTCCATTTTTTTTACATGACGAAGGTTTTTGAAATGCTCCAAAACACTCCCAAACTTCATTTTTGGTCTAATGGAGTAAAATGGATGCATTTGGTGAGAAACCATTTTCGCAACTTCGGTACCCCGAAATAGTGCAATCAGGCCCGAAACACAAGTTTTGCATCTTTTTATTAGCTGAAGGTTTCCGAAATGCTCCAAAACACTCCCAAACATTATTTTGGGTCCAAGGGAGTGGAATGGATGCATTTGGTACGAAGCCATTTTCGCAATTTCGGTACCCCGAAATAGTGCATTCAGGTCCAAAACACAAGTTTTGCATCTTTTTAAATTCCGAAGGTTTCCGAAATGCTCCAAAACACTCTCAAACATCATTTTGGGTCCAATGGAGTTGCATGGATGCATTTGGTGCGAAACCATTTTCGCAACTTCGGTACCTCGAAATAGGGCATTCCGGCCCGAAACACATGTTTTGCGTCTTTTTACATGACGAAGGTTTGCGAAATGCTCCAAAACACTCTCAAACATCATTTTGTGTTTAATGGATCAGAATGGAT
Organism: Cenchrus fungigraminus; assembly: GCA_036936925.1. NCBI lineage: Eukaryota > Viridiplantae > Streptophyta > Magnoliopsida > Poales > Poaceae > Cenchrus > Cenchrus fungigraminus. Next base: position 55,757,597 of record CM072778.1, read on the forward strand.
GCATTTGGTGCGAAACCATTTTCGCATCTTCGGTACCCCGAAATACTGCAATCAGGCCCGAAACACAAGTTTTCCATCTTTTTATAAGCCGAAGGTTTCCGAAATGCTCCAAAACACTCCCAAACATTATTTTGGGTCCAATGGAGTAGAATGGATGCATTTCGTGCGAAACCATTTTCGCAACTTCGGTACCCCGAAATAGTGCATTTAGGCCCGAAACACAAGTTTTGCATATTTTTACATGCCGAAGGTTTCCGAAATGCTCCAAAACACTCCCAAACATCATTTTGGGTCTAATGGAGTAGAATGGATGCATTTGGTGCGAAACTATTTTCACAACGTTAGTACCCCGAAATAGTGCTTTCAGGCCCGAAACACAAGTTTTGCATCTTTTTATAAGCCGAAGGTTTCCAAAATGCTCCAAAACACTCCCAAACATCATTTTGGGTCTAATGGAGTAGAATGGATGCATGTGGTGTGAAACTATTTACACAACTTCGGTACCCCAAAATAGTGCATTCAGGCCCGAAACACAAGTTTTCATTTTTTTTACATGACGAAGGTTTTTGAAATTCTCCAAAACACTCCCAAACTTCATTTTGGGTCTATTGGAGTAGAATGGATGCATTTGGTGCGAAACTATTTTCGCAACTTCGGTCCCCCGAAATAGTGCATTCAGGTCGGAAACACAAGTTTTGCATCTTTTTACATGACGAAGGTTTTTGAAATGCTCCAAGACACTCCCAAACTTCATTTTGGGTCTAATGGAGTAGAATGGATGCATTTGGTGCGAAACTATTTTCACAACTTCGGTACCCCGAAATAGTGCATTCAGGCCCGGAACACAAGTTTTGCATTTTTTTTACATGACGAAGGTTTTTGAAATGCTCCAAAACACTCCCAAACTTCATTTTAGGTCTATTGGAGTAGAATGGATGCATTTGGAGCGAAACCATTTTCGCAACTTCGGTACCCCGAAATAGTGCAATCAGTCCCGAAACACAAGTTTTGCATCTTTTTGTAAGCCGAAGGTTTCCAAAATGCTCCAAAACAATCCCAAATATCATTTTGGGTCCAATGGAGTAGAATGGATGCATTTCGTGTGAAACCATTTTCGCAACTTCGGTACCTCAAAATAGTGCATTCAGGCCCGAAACACAAGTTTTGCATCTTGTTACATGCCGAAGGTTTCCAAAATGCTCCAAAATACTCCCATACTTCATTTTGGGTCCAATGGTGGAGAATGGATGCATTTCGTGCGAAACCATTTTCGCAACTTCGGTACCCAAAATAGTGCATTCAGGTCCAAAACACAAGTTCTGCATCTTTTTAAATTCTGAAGGTTTCCGAAATGCTCTAAAACACTCTCAAACATCATTTTGGGTCCAATGGAGTAGCATGGATGCATTTCGTGTGAAAGCATTTTCGCAACTTCGGTACCCCGAAATAGTGCATTCAGGCTCGAAACATAAGTTTTGCAATTTTTTACACGACGAAGGTTTTTGAAATGCTCCCAAACACTCCCAAACTTCATTTTGGGTCTAATGGAGTAGAATGGATGCATTTGGTGCGAAACTATTTTCGCAACTTCGGTACTCCGAAATAGTGCAATCAGGCCCGAAACACAAGTTTTGCATCTTTTTATAAGCCGAAGGTTTCCGAAATGCTCCAAAACACTCCCAAACATTATTTTGGGTCCAATGGAGTGGAATGGATGCATTTGGTACGAAGCCATTTTCGCAAGTTCGGTACCACGAAATAGTGCATTCAGGTCCAAAACACAAGTTCTACATCTTTTTAAATTCCGAAGGTTTCCGAAATGCTCCAAAACATTCTCAAACATCATTTTGGGTCCAATGGAGTAGCATGGATGCATTTGGTGCGAAACCATTTTCGCAACTTCGGTACCCGAAATAGTGCATTCATGTCCGAAACACAAGTTTTGTATCTTTTTACATGCCGAAGGTTTCCAAAATGCTCCAAAATACTCCCAAACATCATTTTGGGTCCAATGGAGTAGAATGGATGCATTTCGTGCGAAACCATTTTCGCAACTTCGGTACCCCGAAATAGTGCATTCAGGCCGGAAACAAAAGTTTTGCATCTTTTTACATGCCGAAGGTTTCTGAAATGCTCCAAAATACTCCCATACATCATTTTGGGTCCAATGGAGGAGAATGGATGCATTTCGTGCGAAACCATTTTCGCAACTTCGGTACCCCGAAATAGTGCAATCAGGCCCGAAACACAAGTTCTGCATCTTTTTAAATTCCGAAGGTTTTCGAAATGCTCCAAAACACTCTCAAAAATCATTTTGGGTCCAATGGAGCAGAATGGATGCATTTTTTGCGAAACCATTTTCGCAACTTCGGTACCCCGAAATAGTGCAATCAGGCCCGAAACACAAGTTCTGCATCTTTTTAAATTCCGAAGGTTTCCGAAATGCTCCAAAACACTCTCAAACATCATTTTGGGTCCAATGGAGTAGCATTGATGCATTTTGTGCGAAACCATTTTCGCAACTTCGGTACCCGAAATAGTGCATTCATGTCCGAAACACAAGTTTTGTATCTTTTTACATGCCGAAGGTTTCCAAAATGCTCCAAAATACTCCCAAACATCATTTTGGGTCCAATGGAGTAGAATGGATGCATTTGGTGCGAAACCATTTTCGCAACTTCGGTACCCCGAAATATTGCATTCAGGCTTGAAACACAAGTTTTGCATCTTTTTACATGCCGAAGGTTTCCGAAATGTTCCAAAACACTCCCATACATCATTTTGGGTCCAATGGAGTAGAATGGATGCATTTCGTGCGAAACCATTTTCGCAACTTCGGTACGCCGAAATAGTGCATTCATGCCGGAAACACAAGTTTTGTATCATTTTACATGCCGAAGGTTTCCGAAATGCTCCAAAACACTCCCAAACATCAGTTTTGGTGCAATGGAGTAGAATGGATGCATTTTGTGCGAAACCATTTTCGCAACTTCGGTAACCCGAAATAGTGCAATCAGGCCCGAAACACAAGTTTTGCATCTTTTTATAAGCCGAAGGATACCGAAATGCTCCAAAACACTCCCAAAGATCATTTTGGGTCCAATGGAGTAGAATGGATGCATTTGGTATGAAACCATTTTCGCAACTTTGGTACCCCGAAATAGTGCATTCAGGTCCAAAACACAAGTTCTGCAAAATTTTAAATTCCGAAGGTTTCCGAAATGCTCCAAAACACTCTCAAACATCATTTTGGGTCCAATGGAGTAGCATGGATGCATTTGGTGCGAAACCATTGTCGCAACTTTGGTACCCTAAAATAGTGCATTCAGGCCCGAAACACAAGTTTTGCATTTTTTTACATGACGAAGGTTTTTGAAATGCTCCAAAACACTCCCAAACTTCATTTGGTGTCTAATGGAGTAGAATGGATGCATTTGGTGCGAAACCATTTTCGCAACTTCGGTAACCCGAAATAGTGCAATCAGGCCCGAAACACAAGTTTTGTATCTTTTTACATGCCGAAGGTTTTTGAAATGCTCCAAAACACTCCCAAACATCATTTTGGGTCCAATGGAGTAACATGGATGCATTTGGTGCGAAACCATTTTCGCAACTTCGGTACCCCGAAATAGTGCATTCATGTCCGAAACACAAGTTTTGTATCTTTTTACGTGCCGAAGGTTTCCAAAATGCGCCAAAATACTCCCAAACATCATTTTGGGTCCAATGGAGTAGAATGGATGCATTTGGTGCGAAACCATTTTCGCAACTTCAGTACCTCGAAATAGTGCATTCAGGTCCAAAACACAAGTTCTGCATCTTTTCAATTCCGAAGGTTTCCGAAATACTCCAAAACACTCTCAAACATTATTTTGGGTCCAATGGAGAAGTATGGATGCATTTGGTGCGAAACCGTTTTCTCAACTTCTGTACCCTCAAATATTGCATTCAGGACCGAAACACAAGTTTCGCATCTTTATACATGCCGAAGATTTCCGGAATGCTCCAAAACACACCCAAACATCATTTTGGGTCCAATGGTGTAGAATGGACGCATTTGGTGTGAAACCATTTTCGCAACTTCAGTACCTCGAAATAGTGCATTCTGCCCGAAACACAAGTTTTACATCTTTTGACATGCCGATGGTTTCCGAAATGCTCCAAAAGACTCCCAAACATCATTTTGGGCCCAATGGAATAGAATGGATGCATTTCGTGCGAAACCATTTTCGCTAATTCGGTACCCCGAAATAGTGCATTCAGGCCGAAAACTCAAGTTTTGCAGCTTTTTATATGCCGAAGGTTTCCGAAATGCTCCAAAACACTCCCAAGCATCATTTTTGGTCTAATGGACTAGAATGGAAGCATTTGGTGCGAAACTATTTTCACAACTTCGGTACCCCGAAATAGTGCATTTAGGCCCGAAACACAAGTTTTGCATTTTTTACATGACGAAGGTTTTTGAAATGCTCCAAAACACTCCCAAACTTCATTTTGGGTCCAATGGAGTAGCATGGATGCATTTGGTGCGAAACCATTTTCGCAACTTCGGTACCCTGAAATAGGGCATTCAGGCCCGAAACACATGTTTTGTGTCCTTTTACATGACGAAGGTTTCCGAAATGCTCCAAAACACTCTCAAACATCATTTTGTGTCTAATGGAGCAGAATGGATGCATTTGGTGCGAAACCATTTTCGCAACTTCGGTACCCCGAAATAGTGCAACTAGGCCTGAAACACAAGTTTTGCATATTTTTATAAGCCGAAGGTTTCCGAAATGCTCCAAAACACTCCCAAACATTATTTTGGGTCCAATGGAGTAGAATGGATGTATTTCGTGCGAAACCATTTTTGCAACTTCGGTACCCCGAAATAGTGCATCCAGGCCGGAAACACAAGTTTTGCATCTTTTTACATGCCGAAGGTTTCCGAAATGCTCCAAAACACTCCCATACATCATTTTGGGTCCAATGGAGGAGAATGGATGCATTTCGTGCGAAACTATTTTCGCAACTTCTCTACCCCGAAATAGTGCAATCAGGCACGAAACACAAGTTTTGCATCTTTTTATAAGCCGAAGGTTTCCGAAATGCTCCAAAACACTCCCAAACATCATTTTGGGTCCAATGGAGTAGAATAGATGCATTTGGTACGAAACCATTTTCGCAACTTAGGTACCCGAAATAGTGCATTCAGGTCCAAAACACATGTTCTGCATCTTTTTAAATTCCGAAGGTTTCCGAAATGCTCCAAAACATTCACAAACATCATTTTGGGTCCAATGGAGTAGCATGGATGCATTTGGTGCGAAACCATTTTCGCAACTTCGGTACCCGAAATAGTGCATTCATGTTCGAAACACAAGTTTTGTATCTTTTTACATGCCGAAGGTTTCCAAAATGGTCCAAAATACTCCCAAACATCATTTTGTTTCCAATGGAGTAGAATGGATGCATTTCGTGCGAAACCATTTTCGCAACTTCGGTACCCCGAAATAGTGCATTCAGGCCGGAAACACAAGTTTTGCCTCTTTTTACATGCCGAAGGTTTCCGAAATGCTCCAAAACACTCCATACATCATTTTGGGTCGAATGGAGGAGAATGGATGCATTTCGTGCGAAACCATTTTCGCAACTTCGGTACCCCGAAATAGTGCAATCAGGCCCGAAACACAAGTTTTGCATCTTTTTATAAGCCGAAGAATTCCGAAATGCTCCAAAACACTCCCAAACATCATTTTGGGTCCAATGGAGTAGAACGAATGCATTTGGTACGAAACTATTTTCACAACTTGGGTACCCCGAAATAGTGCATTCAGGTCCAAAACACAAGTTCTGCATCTTTTTAAATTCCGAAGGTTTCCGAAATGCTCCAAAACACTCTCAAACATCATTTTGGGTCCATTGGAGTAGCATGGATGCATTTGGTGCGAAACCATTTTCGCAACTTCGGTACCCGAAATAGTGCATTCATGTCCGAAACACAAGTTTTGTATCTTTTTACATGCCGAAGGTTTTTGAAATGCTCCAAAACACTCCCAAAGATCATTTTGGGTCCAATGGAGTAACATGGAAGCATTTGGTGCGAAACCATTTTCGCAACTTCGGTACCCCGAAATAGTGCATTTATGTCCGAAACACAAGTTTTGTATCTTTTTACATTCCGAAGGTTTCCAAAATGCGCTAAAATACTCCGAAACATCATTTTGGTTCCAATGGAGTAGAATAGATGCATTTGGTGCGAAACCATTTTCGCAACTTCGGTACCCCGAAATATTGAATTCAGGCCCGAAACACAAGTTTTGCATCTTTTTATAAGCCGAAGGATACCGAAATGCTCCAAAACACTCCCAAAGATCATTTTGGGTCCAATGGAGTAGAATGGATGCATTTGGTACGAAACCATTTTCGCAACTTTGGTACCCCGAAATAGTGCATTCTGGTCCAAAACACAAGTTCTGCAAAATTTTAAATTCCGAAGGTTTCCGAAATGCTCCAAAACACTCTCAAACATCATTTTGGGTCCAATGGAGTAGCATGGATGCATTTGGTGCGAAACCATTATCGCAACTTCGGTACCCTAAAATAGTGCATTCAGGCCCGAGACACAAGTTTTGCATTTTTTTTACATGACGAAGGTTTTTGAAATGCTCCAAAACACTCCCAAACGTCATTTGGTGTCTAATGGAGTAGAATGGATGCATTTGGTGCGAAACCATTTTCGCAACTTCGGTAACCCGAAATAGTGCAATCAGGCCCGAAACACAAGTTTTGTATCTTTTTACATGCCGAAGGTTTTTGAAATGCTCCAAACCACTCCCAAACATCATTTTGGGTCCAATGGAGTAACATGGATGCATTTGGTGCGAAACCATTTTCGTAACTTCGGTACCCCGAAATAGTGCATTCATGTCTGAAACACAAGTTTTGTATCTTTTTACGTGCCGAAGGTTTCCAAAATGCGCCAAAATACTCCCAAACATCATTTTGGGTCCAATGGAGTTGAATGGATGCATTTGGTGCGAAACCATTTTCGCAACTTCGGTACCTCGAAATAGTGCATTCAGGTCCAAAACACAAGTTCTGCATCTTTTCAATTCCGAAGGTTTCCGAAATACTCCAAAACACTCTCAAACATTATTTTGGGTCCAATGGAGAAGTATGGATGCATTTGGTGCGAAACCGTTTTCTCAACTTCTGTACCCTCAAATATTGCATTCAGGACCGAAACACAAGTTTCGCATCTTTATACATGCCGAAGATTTCCGGAATGCTCCAAAACACACCCAAACATCATTTTGGGTCCAATGGCGTAGAATGGACGCATTTGGTGTGAAACCATTTTCGCAACTTCAGTACCTCGAAATAGTGCATTCTCCCCGAAACACAAGTTTTACATCTTTTGACATGCCGATGGTTTCCGAAATGCTCCAAAAGACTCCCAAACATCATTTTGGGCCCAATGGAATAGAATGGATGCATTTCGTGCGAAACCATTTTCGCTAATTCGGTACCCCGAAATAGTGCATTCAGGCCGAAAACTCAAGTTTTGCAGCTTTTTATATGCCGAAGGTTTCCGAAATGCTCCAAAACACTCCCAAGCATCATTTTTGGTCTAATGGACTAGAATGGAAGCATTTGGTGCGAAACTATTTTCACAACTTCGGTACCCCGAAATAGTGCATTTAGGCCCGAAACACAAGTTTTGCATTTTTTACATGACGAAGGTTTTTGAAATGCTCCAAAACACTCCCAAACTTCATTTTGGGTCCAATGGAGTAGCATGGATGCATTTGGTGCGAAACCATTTTCGCAACTTCGGTACCCTGAAATAGGGCATTCAGGCCCGAAACACATGTTTTGTGTCCTTTTACATGACGAAGGTTTCCGAAATGCTCCAAAACACTCTCAAACATCATTTTGTGTCTAATGGAGCAGAATGGATGCATTTGGTGCGAAACCATTTTCGCAACTTCGGTACCCCGAAATAGTGCAACTAGGCCTGAAACACAAGTTTTGCATATTTTTATAAGCCGAAGGTTTCCGAAATGCTCCAAAACACTCCCAAACATTATTGTGGGTCCAATGGAGTAGAATGGATGTATTTCGTGCGAAACCATTTTTGCAACTTCGGTACCCCAAAATAGTGCATCCAGGCCGGAAACACAAGTTTTGCATCTTTTTACATGCCAAAGGTTTCCGAAATGCTCCAAAACACTCCCATACATCATGTTGGGTCCAATGGAGGAGAATGGATGCATTTCGTGCGAAACTATTTTCGCAACTTCTCTACCCTGAAATAGTGCAATCAGGCACGAAACACAAGTTTTGCATCTTTTTATAAGCCGAAGGTTTCCGAAATGCTCCAAAACACTCCCAAACATCATTTTGGGTCCAATGGAGTAGAATAGATGCATTTGGTACGAAACCATTTTCGCAACTTGGGTACCCGAAATAGTGCATTCAGGTCCAAAACACATGTTCTGCATCTTTTTAAATTCCGAAGGTTTCCGAAATGCTCCAAAACATTCACAAACATCATTTTGGGTCCAATGGAGTAGCATGGATGCATTTGGTGCGAAACCATTTTCGCAACTTCGGTACCCGAAATAGTGCATTCATGTCCGAAACACAAGTTTTGTATCTTTTTACATGCCGAAGGTTTCCAAAATGGTCCAAAATACTACCAAACATCATTTTGTTTCCAATGGAGTAGAATGGATGCATTTCGTGCGAAACCATTTTCGCAACTTCGGTACCCCGAAATAGTGCATTCAGGCCGGAAACACAAGTTTTGCCTCTTTTTACATGCCGAAGGTTTCCGAAATGCTCTAAAACACTCCATACATCATTTTGGGTCGAATGGAGGAGAATGGATGCATTTCGTGCGAAACCATTTTCGCAACTTCGGTACCCCGAAATAGTGCAATCAGGCCCGAAACACAAGTTTTGCATCTTTTTATAAGCCGAAGAATTCCGAAATGCTCCAAAACACTCCCAAACATCATTTTGGGTCCAATGGAGTAGAACGAATGCATTTGGTACGAAACCATTTTCGCAACTTGGGTACCCCGAAATAGTGCATTCAGGTCCAAAACACAAGTTCTGCATCTTTTTAAATTCCGAAGGTTTCCGAAATGCTCCAAAACACTCTCAAACATCATTTTGGGTCCATTGGAGTAGCATGGATGCATTTGGTGCGAAACCATTTTCGCAACTTCGGTACCCGAAATAGTGCATTCATGTCCGAAACACAAGTTTTGTATCTTTTTACATGCCGAAGGTTTTTGAAATGCTCCAAAACACTCCCAAACATCATTTTGGGTCCAATGGAGTAACATGGATGCATTTGGTGCGAAACCATTTTCGCAACTTCGGTACCCCGAAATAGTGCATTTATGTCCGAAACACAAGTTTTGTATCTTTTTACATTCCGAAGGTTTCCAAAATGCGTCAAAATACTCCGAAACATCATTTTGGTTCTAATGGAGTAGAATGGATGCATTTGGTGCGAAACCATTTTCGCAACTTCGGTACCCCGAAATATTGAATTCAGGCCCGAAACACAAGTTTTGCATCTTTTTATAAGCCGAAGGATACCGAAATGCTCCAAAACACTCCCAAAGATCATTTTGGGTCCAATGGAGTAGAATGGATGCATTTGGTACGAAACCATTTTCGCAACTTTGGTACCCCGAAATAGTGCATTCAGGTCCAAAACACAAGTTCTGCAAAATTTTAAATTCCAAAGGTTTCCGAAATGCTCCAAAACACTCTCAAACATCATTTTGGGTCCAATGGAGTAGCATGGATGCATTTGGTGCGAAACCATTATCGCAACTTCGGTACCCTAAAATAGTGCATTCAGGCCCGAAACACAAGTTTTGCATTTTTTTTACATGACGAAGGTTTTTGAAATGCTCCACAACACTCCCAAACTTCATTTGGTGTCTAATGGAGTAGAATGGATGCATTTGGTCGAAACCATTTTCGCAACTTCGGTAACCCGAAATAGTGCAATCAGGCCCGAAACACAAGTTTTGTATCTTTTTACATGCCGAAGGTTTTTGAAATGCTCCAAAACACTCCCAAACATCATTTTGGGTCCAATGGAGTAACATGGATGCATTTGGTGCGAAACCATTTTCGCAACTTCGGTACCCCGAAATAGTGCATTCATGTCCGAAACACAAGTTTTGTATCTTTTTACGTGCCGAAGGTTTCCAAAATGCGCCAAAATACTCCCAAACATCATTTTGGGTCCAATGGAGTAGAATGGATGCATTTGGTGCGAAACCATTTTCGCAACTTCGGTACCTCGAAATAGTGCATTCAGGTCCAAAACACAAGTTCTGCATCTTTTCAATTCCGAAGGTTTCCGAAATACTCCAAAACACTCTCAAACATTATTTTGGGTCCAATGGAGAAGTATGGATGCATTTGGTGCGAAACCGTTTTCTCAACTTCTGTACCCTCAAATATTGCATTCAGGACCGAAACACAAGTTTCGCATCTTTATACATGCCGAAGATTTCCGGAATGCTCCAAAACACACCCAAACATCATTTTGGGTCCAATGGCGTAGAATGGACGCATTTGGTGTGAAACCATTTTCGCAACTTCAGTACCTCGAAATAGTGCATTCTGCCCGAAACACAAGTTTTACATCTTTTGACATGCCGATGGTTTCCGAAATGCTCCAAAAGACTCCCAAACATCATTTTGGGCCCAATGGAATAGAATGGATGCATTTCGTGCGAAACCATTTTCGCTAATTCGGTACCCCGAAATAGTGCATTCAGGCCGAAAACTCAAGTTTTGCAGCTTTTTATATGCCGAAGGTTTCCGAAATGCTCCAAAACACTCCCAAGCATCATTTTTGGTCTAATGGACTAGAATGGAAGCATTTGGTGCGAAACTATTTTCACAACTTCGGTACCCCGAAATAGTGCATTTAGGCCCGAAACACAAGTTTTGCATTTTTTACATGACGAAGGTTTTTGAAATGCTCCAAAACACTCCCAAACTTCATTTTGGGTCCAATGGAGTAGCATGGATGCATTTGGTGCGAAACCATTTTCGCAACTTCGGTACCCTGAAATAGGGCATTCAGGCTTGAAACACATGTTTTGTGTCCTTTTACATGACGAAGGTTTCCGAAATGCTCCAAAACACTCTCAAACATCATTTTGTGTCTAATGGAGCAGAATGGATGCATTTGGTGCGAAACCATTTTCGCAACTTCGGTACCCCGAAATAGTGCAACTAGGCCTGAAACACAAGTTTTGCATATTTTTATAAGCCGAAGGTTTCCGAAATGCTCCAAAACACTCCCAAACATTATTGTGGGTCCAATGGAGTAGAATGGATGTATTTCGTGCAAAACCATTTTTGCAACTTCGGTACCCCGAAATAGTGCATCCAGGCCGGAAACACAAGTTTTGCATCTTTTTACATGCCGAAGGTTTCCGAAATGCTCCAAAACACTCCCATACATCATTTTGGGTCCAATGGAGGAGAATGGATGCATTTCGTGCGAAACTATTTTCGCAACTTCTCTACCCCGAAATAGTGCAATCAGGCACGAAACACAAGTTTTGCATCTTTTTATAAGCCGAAGGTTTTCGAAATGCTGCAAAACACTCCCAAACATCATTTTGGGTCCAATGGAGTAGAACAGATGCATTTGGTACGAAACCATTTTCGCAACTTGGGTACCCGAAATAGTGCATTCAGGTCCAAAACACATGTTCTGCATCTTTTTAAATTCTGAAGGTTTCCGAAATGCTCCAAAACATTCACAAACATCATTTTGGGTCCAATGGAGTAGCATGGATGCATTTGGTGCGAAACCATTTTCGCAACTTCGGTACCCGAAATAGTGCATTCTTGTCCGAAACACAAGTTTTGTATCTTTTTACATGCCGAAGGTTTCCAAAATGGTCCAAAATACTCCCAAACATCATTATGTTTCCAACGGAGTAGAATGGATGCATTTCGTGCGAAACCATTTTCGCAACTTCGGTACCCCGAAATAGTGCATTCAGGCCGGAAACACAAGTTTTTCCACTTTTTACATGCCGAAGGTTTCCGAAATGCTCCAAAACACTCCATACATCATTTTGGGTCGAATGGAGGAGAATGGATGCATTTCGTGCGAAACCATTTTCACAACTTCGGTACCGCGAAATAGTGCAATCAGGCCCGAAACACAAGTTTTGCATCTTTTTATAAGCCGAAGAATTCCGAAATGCTCCAAAACACTCCCAAACATCATTTTGGGTCCAATGGAGTAGAACGAATGCATTTGGTTCGAAACCATTTTCGCAACTTGGGTACCCCGAAATAGTGCATTCAGGTCCAAAACACAAGTTCTGCATCTTTTTAAATTCCGAAGGTTTCCGAAATGCTCCAAAACACTATCAAACATCATTTTGGGTCTATTGGAGTAGCATGGATGCATTTGGTGCGAAACCATTTTCGCAACTTCGGTACCCGAAATAGTGCATTCATGTCCGAAACACAAGTTTTGTATCTTTTTACATGCCGAAGGTTTTTGAAATGCTCCAAAACACTACCAAACATCATTTTGGGTCCAATGGAGTAACGTGGATGCATTTGGTGCGAAACCATTTTCGCAACTTCGGTACCCCGAAATAGTGCATTTATGTCCGAAACACAAGTTTTGTATCTTTTTACATTCCGAAGGTTTCCAAAATGCGCTAAAATACTCCGAAACATCATTTTGGTTCCAATGGAGTAGAATGGATGCATTTGGTGCGAAACCATTTTCGCAACTTCGGTACCCCGAAATATTGAATTCAGGCCCGAAACACAAGTTTTGCATCTTTTTATAAGCCGAAGGATACCGAAATGCTCCAAAACACTCCCAAAGATCATTTTGGGTCCAATGGAGTAGAATGGATGCATTTCGTACGAAACCATTTTCGCAACTTTGGTACCCCGAAATAGTGCATTCAGGTCTAAAACACAAAGTTTTGTATCTTCTTACATGCCGAAGGTTTCCGAAATGCCCCAAAACACTCCCATACATCATTTTGGGTCCAATGGAGTAGAATGGATGCATTTGGTGCGAAACCATTTTCGCAACTTCGGTAACCTGAAATAGTGCAATCAGGCCCGAAACACAAGTTTTGCATCTTTTTTTAAGCCGAAGGTTTCCGAAATGCTCCAAAACACTCCCAAACATTATTTTGGGTTCAATGGAGTAGAATGGATGCATTTCGTGCGAAACCGTTTTCGCAACTTCGGTACCCCAAAATAGTGCATTCAGGCCGGAAACACAAGTTTTGCATCTTTTTACTTGCCGAAGGTTTCCGAAATGCTCCAAAACACTCCCATACATCATTTTGGGTCCAATGGAGGAGAATGGATGCATTTCGTGCGAAACCATTTTCGCAACTTCGGTACCCCGAAATAGTGCAATCATGTCCGAAACACAAGTTTTGCATCTTTTTATAAGCCGAAGTTTTCCGAAATGCTCCAAAACACTCCCAAACATCATTTTGGGTCCAATGGAGTAGGATGCATTTGGTACGAAACCATTTTCGCAACTTCGGTACCTCGAAATAGTGCATTCAGGTCCAAAACACAAGTTCTGCATCTTTTAAATTCCGAAGGTTTCCGAAAGACTCCAAAACACTTTCAAACATTATTTTGGGTCCAATGGAGAAGCTTGGATGCATTGGTGCAAAACCGTTTTCTCAACTTCTGTACCCTCAAATATTGCATTCAGGACTGAAACACAAGTTTTGCATCTTCATACATGCCGAAGATTTCCGGAATGCTCCAAAACACACCAAAACATCATTTTGGGTCCAATGGCGTAGAATGGACGCATTTGGTGTGAAACCATTTTCGCAACTTCAGTACCCCGAAATAGTGCATTCTGCCCGAAACACAAGTTTTGCATATTTTTACATGCCGAAGGTTTCCGAAATGCTCCAAAAGACTCCCAAACATCATTTTGGGCCCAATGGAGTAGAATGGATGCATTTCGTACGAAACCATTTTCGCAACTTCAGTACCCCAAAATAGTGCATTCTGCCCGAAACACAAGTTTTGCAGGTTTTTACATTCCGAAGGTTTCCGAAATGCTCCAAAACACTCCCAAGCATCATTTTTGGTCTAATGGACTAGAATGGAAGCATTTGGTGCGAAACTATTTTCACAACTTCGGTACCCCGAAATAGGGCATTCAGGCCCGAAACACATGTTTTGCGTCGTTTTACATGACGAAGGTTTCCGAAATGCTCCAAAACACCCTCAAACATCATTTTGTGTCTAATGGAGCAGAATGGATGCATTTGGTGCGAAACCATTTTCGCAACTTCGGTACCCCGAAATAGTGCAACTAGGCCTGAAACACAAGTTTTGCATATTTTTATAAGCCGAAGGTTTCCGAAATGCTCCAAAACACTCCCAAACATTATTTTGGGTCCAATGGAGTAGAATGGATGTATTTTGTGCGAAACCATTTTCGCAACTTCGGTACCCCGAAATAGTGCATTCAGGCCGGAAACACAAGTTTTGCATCTTTTTACATGTCGAATGTTTCCGAAATGCTCCAAAACACTCCCATACATCATTTTGGGTCCAATGGAGGAGAATGGATGCATTTCGTGCGAAACTATTTTCGCAACTTCTCTACCCCGAAATAGTGCAATCAGGCCCGAAACACAAGTTTTTAATATTTTTATAAGCCGAAGGTTTCCGAAATGCTCCAAAACACTCCCAAACATCATTTTGGGTCCAATGGAGTAGAACGGATGCATTTGGTACGAAACCATTTGCGCAACTTGGGTACCCCGAAATAGTGCATTCAGGTCCAAAACACAAGTTCTGCATCTTTTTAAATTCCGAAGGTTTCCGAAATGCTTCAAAACACTCTCAAACATCATTTCGGGTCTAATGGAGTAGCATGGGTGCATTTGGTGCGAAACCATTTTCGCAACTTCGGTACCCGAAATAATGCATTCAGGCCGGAAACACAAGTTTTGTATCCTTTTACATGCCGAAGGTTTCCGAAATGCTCCAAAACACTCCCAAACATCATTTTTGGTGCAATGGAGGAGAATGGATGCATTTTGTGCGAAACCATTTTCGCAACTTCGGTAACCCGAAATAGTGCAATCAGGCCCGAAACACAAGTTTTGTATCCTATTACATGCCGAAGGTTTCCGAAATGCGCCAAAACACTCCCATACATCATTTTGGGTCCAATGGAGGAGAATGGATGCATTTCGTGCGAGACTATTTTCGAAACTTCTCTACCCCGAAATAGTGCATTCATGTCCGAAACACAAGTTTTGTATCTTTTTACATGCCGAAGGTTTCCAAAATGCTCCAAAATACTCCCAAACATCATTTTTGGTGCAATGGAGTAGAATCGATCCATTTTGTGCGAAACCATTTCCGCTCCGATACCTTGAAATAGTGCAATTAGGCCTGAAACACAAAGTTTTGCATCTTTGTACATACCAAAGGTTCCTATAATGCTCCAAATCACTCCCAAACATCATTTTTAGTCTAATAGTCTCAAATAGATGCTTTTGTTGCGATACCATTTTCGCAACTTCGGTCTCCCGAGATAGTGCATTCTGACCTGAAACACAAGTTTTGCTTCTTTTTGTGTTTGTAAGGTTGCTAAAATGCTCCAAAACACTCCCAAACATCATTTTGGTTGCTTTTGTTGGAAACCATTTTTGCAACTTCGGTACCCCGAAATAGTGCATTCAGGCCCGAAACAAAAGTTTTGTATCTTCTTACATGCGGAAGGTTTCCGAAATGCTCCAAAACACTCCCATACATCATTTTAGGTCCAATGGAGTAGAATGGATGCATTTGGTGCGAAACCATTTTCGCAACTTCGGTAACCCGAAATAGTGCAATTAGGCCCGAAACACAAGTTTTGCATCTTTTTATAAGCCGTAGGTTTCCGAAATGCTCCAAAACACTCCCAAACATCATTTTGGGTCCAATGGAGTAGAATGGATGCATTTGGTACGAAACCATTTTCGCAACTTGGGTACCCCGAAATAGTGCATTCAGGTCCAAAACACAAGTTCTGCATCTTTTTAAATTCCGAAGGTTTTCGAAATGCTCCAAAACACTCTCAAACACCATTTTGGGTCTAATGGAGTAGCATGGATGCATTTGGTGCGAAACCATTTTCGCAACTTCGGTACCCCGAAATAGTGCATTCAGGCCCGAAACACATGTTTTGCGTTTTTTTACATGACGAAGGTTTTTGAAACGCTCCAAAATACTTCCAAACTTCATTTTGGGTCCAGTGGAGTAGCATGGATGCATTTGGTACGAAACCATTTTCGCAACTTCGGTACCCTGAAATAGGGCATTCAGGCCCGAAACACATGTTTTGCGTCTTTTTACATGACGAAGGTTTCCGAAATGCTCCAAAACCCTCTCAAACATCATTTTGTGTCTAATGGAGCAGAATGGATGCATTTGGTGCGAAACCATTTTCGCAATTTCGGTACCCCGAAATAGAGCAATTAGGCCCGAAACACAAGTTTTGCATATTTTTATATGCCGAAGGTTTCCGAAATGCTCCAAAACACTCCCAAACATTATTTTGGGTCCAATGGAGTAGATGGATGTATTTCGTGCGAAACAATTTTCGCAACTTCGGTACCCCGAAATAGTGCATTCAGGCCGGGAACACAAGTTTTGCATCTTTTTACATGCCGAAGGTTTCCGAAATGCTCCAAAACACTCCCATACATCATTTTGGGTCCAACGGAGGAGAATGGATGCATTTCGTGCGAGACTATTTTCGAAACTTCTCTACCCCGAAATAGTGCATTCATGTCCGAAACACAAGTTTTGTATCTTTTTACATGCCGAAGGTTTCCAAAATGCTCCAAAATACTCCCAAACATCATTTTGGGTCCAATGGAGTAGAATGGACGCATTTGGTGCGAAACCATTTTCGCAACTTCGGTACCTCAAAATATTGCATTCAAGCCCGAAACACAAGTTTTGCATCTTTTTACATGCCGAAGGTTTCCGAAATGTTCCAAAACACTCCCATACATCATTTTGGGTCCATTGAAGTAGATTGGATGCATTTGGTACGAAACTATTTTCGCAACTTCGGTACCCCGAAATAGTGCATTCAGGTCCAAAACACAAGTTCTGCATCTTTTTAAATTCCGAAGGTTTCCGAAATGCTCGAAAACACTCTCAAACATCATTTTGGGTCCAATGGAGTAGCATGGATGCATTTGGTGCGAAGCCATTTTCGCAACTTCGGTACCCTGAAATAGGGTATTCAGGCCCGAAAAACATGTCTCAAGTATTTTTACATGACGAAGGTTTCCGAAATGCTACAAAACACTCTCAAACATCATTTTGTGTCTAATGGAGCAGAATGGATGCATTTGGTGCGAAACTATTTTCGAAATTTGGGTACCCCGAAATAGTGCAATTAGGCCCGAAACACAAGTTTTGCATATTTTTACATGCCGGAGGTTTCTGAAATGCTCCAAAACACTCCCAAACATCATTTTGGGTTCAATGGAGTAAAATGGATACATTTCGTGCGAAACCATTTTCGAAACTTCGGTACCCCAAAATAGCGCATTCAGGCCGGAAACACAAGTTTTGCATCTTTTTACATGCCGGAGGTTTCCGAAATGCTCCAAAACACTCCCAAACATCATTTTGGGTCCAATGGATTAGAATGCATGCTTTTGTTGCGAAACCATTTTCGCAACTTCGGTACCCCGAAATAGTGCACTCAAGCAAGAAACACATGTTTTGCGTCTTTTTACATGCCAAAGTTTCCAAAATGCTCTAAAACAATCCATAACATCATTTTGTGTCTAATGGAGAAGAATGGACGCATTTGGCGTGAAACCATTTTCGCAACTTCGGCACCCTAAAATAGTGCACTCAAGCAAGAAACACATGTTTTGCGTATTTTTACATGCCGAAGGTTTCCAAAATGCTCTAAAACGCTCCCATTCTAATGGAGAAGAATGGACGCATTTGGCGTGAAACCATTTTCGTAACTTCGGTACCCCGAAATAGTGCATTCAGGATTGAAACACTAGTTTTACATCTTTTCACATGCCGAAGGTTTCCGAAATGCTCCAAAACACTCCCAAACATCATTTTGGGTTCAATGGAGTAGAATCGATGCATTTGGTGCGAAACCATTTTCGCAACATCGATACCCGAAATAGTGCAATTAGGTCCGAAACAAAAGTTTTGCATTTCGTGCGAAACCATTTTCTCAATTTCGGTACCCCGAAATAGTGCATTCAGGCAGGAAACACAAGTTTTGCATCTTTTTACATGCCCAAGGTTTCCGAAATGCTCCAAAACACTCCCAAACATCATTTTTGGTGCAATGGCGTTGAATGGATGCATTTTGTGCGAAACCATTTCTGCAACTCCGATACCTCGAAATAGTGCATTCAGGGCTGAAACACATAGTTTTGCATCTTTGTACATACCAAAGGTTCCTATAATGCTCCAAAACACTCCCAAACATCATTTTGGTTGCTTTTCTTGGAAACTATTTTCGTAACTTCGGTATCCCGAAATACTGCATTCAGGCCCGAAACATAAGTTTTGTACATGCCGAAGGTTTCTGAAATGCTCCAAAACACTACCAAACATCATTTTGGGTTCAGTGGAGTAAAATGGATACATTACGTGCGAAACCATTTTCGAAACTTCGGTACCCCAAAATAGTGCATTCAGGCCGGAAACACAAGTTTTGCATTTTTTTACATGTCGAAGGTTTCCGAAATGCTCCAAAACCCTCGCAAACATCATTTTGGGTCCAATGGAGTAGAATTGATGCTTTTGTTGCGAAATCTTTTTCGCGACTTCGGTACCCCGAAATAGTGCACTCAGGCAAGAAACACATGTTTTGCGTCTTTTTACATGCCGAAGGTTTCCGAAATGCTCCAAAACACTCCAAACATCATTTTGGGTCCAATGGAGTAGAATGGATGCTTTTGTTGCGAAACCATTTTCGCAACTTCGGTACCCCGAAATAGTGCACTCAGGCAAGAAACACATGTTTTGTGTCTTTTTACATGCCGAAGGTTTCCAAAATTCTCTAATGGAGAAGAATGGACGCATTTGGCGTGAAACCATTTTCGCAACTTCGGTACCCCGAAATAGCGCATTCAGGACTGAAACACAAGTTTTACATCTTTTTACATGCCAAAGATTTCCGAAATGCTCCAAAACACTCGCAAACATCATTTTGGGTTCAATGGAGTAGAATGGATGCATTAGGTGCGAAACCATTTTCGCAACTTCGGTACCTCGAAATAGTGCATTCAGTCCTGAAACACAAGTTTTGCATCATTTTACATGCCGAAGGTTTCCTAAATGCTCAAAAACACTCCCATACATCATTTTGGGTCTATTGGTGTTGAATGGGTGCTTTTGTTGGAAACCATTTTCGCAACTTCGGTATCCCGAAATAGTGCATTCAGGCGCGAAACATAAGTTTTGTATCTTCTTACATGCCGAAGGTTTCTGAAATGCTCCAAAACACTCCCAAACATCATTTTGGGTCCAATGGAGTAGAATGGATGCTTTTGTTGCGAAACCATTTTCGCGACTTTGGTACCCCGCAATAGTGCACTCAGGCAAGAAACACATGTTTTGCGTTTTTTTACATGCCCAAGGTTTCCAAAATGCCCTAAAACATTCCAAAACATCATTTTGGGTCTAATGGAGAAGAATGGACGCATTTAGCGTGAAACCATTTTCACAACTTCGGTACCCTGAAATAGTGCACTCAAGCAAGAAACACAAGTTTTGCGTATTTTTACATGCCGAAGGTTTCCAAAATGCTCTAAAACACTCCCATTCTAATGGAGAAGAATGAACGCATTTGGCGTGAAACCATTTTCGCAACTTCGGAACCCCGAAATAGTGCATTCAGGACTGAAACACCAGTTTTACATCTTTTTACAGGCTGAGGGTTTCCGAAATGCTCCAACACACTCCCAAACATCATTTTGGGTTCAATGGAGTAGAATGGATGCATTTCGTGCGAAACCATTTTCGCTACATCGGTACCCCGAAATAGTGCATTAATGCCGGAAACACAAGTTTTGTATCCTTTTACATGCCGAAGGTTTCCGAAATGCTCCAAAACACTCCCAAACATCATTTTTGGTGCAATGGCGTTGAATGGATGCATTTTGTGCGAAACCATTTCCGCAACTCCGATACCTCGAAATAGTGCATTCAGGCCTGAAACACAAAGTTTTGCATCTTTGTACACACCAAAGGTTCCTATAATGCTCCAAAACACTCCCAAACATCATTTTTAGTCTAATGGTCTCAAATAGATGCTTTTGTTGTGAAACCATTTTCGCAACTTCGGTCTCCCGAGATAATGCATTCTGACCTGAAACACAAGTTTTGCTTCTTTTTGTGTTTGTAAGGTTGCTAAAATGCTCCAAAACACTCCCAAACATCATTTTCGTTGCTTTTGTTGGAAAGCATTTTCACAACTTCGGTACCACAAAATATTGCATTCAGGCCCGAAACAAAAGTTTTGTATCTTCTTACATGCCGAAGGTTTCAGAAATGCTCCAAAACACTCCAAAACATCATTTTGGGTTCAATGGAGTAAAATGGATGCATTTCGTGCGAAACCATTTTTGAAACTTCGGTACCCCGAAATAGTGCATTCAGGACTGAAACACTAGTTTCACATCTTTTTACATGCCGAAGGTTTCCGAAATGCTCCAAAACACTCCCAAACATCATTTTGGGTTAAATGGAGTAGAATGGATGCATTTCGTGCGAAACCATTTTCGCAACTTCGGTACCCCGAAATAGTGCATTCATGCCGGAAATACAAGTTTTGTATCCTTTTACATGCCGAAGGTTTCCGAAATGCTCCAAAACACTCCCAAACATCTTTTTGGTGCAATGGAGTAGAATGGATGCATTTTGTGCGAAACCATTTCCGCAACTCCGATATCTCGAAATAGTGCATTCAGGCCTGAAACACAAAGTTTTGCATCTTTGTACATGCCAAAGGTTCCTATTATGCTCCAAAACACTCTAAAACATCATTTTTAGTCTAATGGTCTCAAATAGATGCTTTTGTTGCGAAACCATTTTCGCAACTTCGGTCTCCCGAGATAGTGCATTCTGACCTGAAACACAAGTTTTGCTTCTTTTTGTGTTTGTAAGGTTGCTAAAATGCTCCAAAACACTCCCAAACATCATTTTGGTTGCTTTTGTTGGAAACCATTTTCGCAACTTCGGTACCCCGAAATATTGCATTCAGGCCCGAAACAAAAGTTTTGTATCTTCTTACATGCCGAAGGTTTCTGAAATGCTCCAAAACACTCCCAAACATCATTTTGGGTTCAATGGAGTAAAATGGATGCATTTCGTGCGAAACCATTTTCGAAACTTCGGTACCCCGAAATAGTGCATTCAGGACTGAAACACTAGTTTTACATCTTTTTACATGCCGAAGGTTTCCGAAATGATCCAAAACACTCCCTAACATCATTTTGGGTTCAATGGAGTAGAATGGATGCATTTCGTGCGAAACCATTTTCGCAACTTCGGTACCCCGAAATAGTGCATTCATGTCAGAAACACAAGTTTTGTATCCTTTTACATGCCGAAGGTTTCCGAAATGCTCCAAAACACTCCCAAACATCATTTTTGGTGCAATGGAGTAGAATGGATGCATTTTGTGCAAAACCATTTCCGCAACTCCGATACCTCGAAATAGTGCATTCAGGCCTGAAACACAAAGTTTTGCATCTTTGTACATACCAAAGGTTCCTATAATGCTCCAAAACACTCCCAAACATCATTTTTTGTCTAATGATCTCAAATAGATGCTTTTGTTGCGAAACCATTTTCGCAAATTCGGTCTCCCGAGATAGTGCATTCTGACCTGAAACACAAGTTTTGCTTCTTTTTGTGTTTGTAAGGTTGCTAAAATGCTCCAAAACACTCCCAAACATCATTTTGGCTGCTTTTGTTGGAAACCATTTTCGCAACTTCGGTACCCCAAAATATTGCATTCAGGCCCGAAACAAAAGTTTTGTATCTTCTTACATGCCGAAGGTTTCTGAAATGCTCCAAAACACTCCCAAACATCATTTTGGGTTCAATGGAGTAAAATGGATGCATTTCGTGCGAAACCATTTTCGAAACTTCGGGGAGTGCATTCAGGACTGAAACACTAGTTTTACATATTTTTACATGCCAAAGGTTTCCGAAATGCTCCAAAACACTCCCAAACATCATTTTGGGTTCAATTGAGTAGAATGGATGCATTTCGTGCGAAACCATTTTCGAAACTTCGGTACCCCGAAATAGTGCATTCATGCCGGAAACACAAGTTTTGTATCCTTTTACATGCCGTAGGTTTCCGAAATGCTCCAAAACACTCCCAAACATCATTTTTGGTGCAATGGAGTAGACTGGATGCATTTTCTGCGAAACCATTTCCGCAACTCCGATACCTCGAAATAGTGCATTCAGGCCTGAAACACAAAGTTTTGCATCTTTGTACATACCAAAGGTTCCTATAATGCTCCAAAACACTCTCAAACATCATTTTTTGTCTAATGGTCTCAAATAGATGCTTTTGTTGCGAAACCATTTTCGCAACTTCGGTCTCCCAAGATAGTGCATTCTGACCTGAAACACATGTTTTGCTTCTTTTTGTGTTTGTAAGGTTGCTAAAATGCCCTAAAACACTCCCAAACATCATTTTGGGTCTATTGGTGTTGAATGGGTGCTTTTGTTGGAAACCATTTTCGCAACTTCGGTACCCCGAAATAGTGCATTCAGGCCCGAAACATAAGTTTCGTATCTTTTTACATGCCGAAGGTTTTTGAAATGCTCCAAAACACTCCCAAACATCATTTTGGGTTCAATGGAGTGGAATGGATGCATTTCGTGCGAAACCATTTTCGCAACTTCGGTACCTCGAAATAGTGCATTCAGGCCGGAAACACAAGTTTTGCATCTTTTTACGTGCCGAAGGTTTCCGAAATGCTCCAAAACACTTGCAAACATCTTTTTTGGTTCAATGGAGTAGAATGGATGCATTTCGTGCGAAACCATTTTCGCAACTTCGGAACCCCGAAATAGTGCATTCATGTCAGAAACACAAGTTTTGTATCCTTTTACATGCCGAAGGTTTCCGAAATGCTCCAAAACACTCCCAAACATCATTTTGGGTTCAATGGAGTAGAATGGATGCATTTCGTGCGAAACTATTTTCGCAACTTCGGTACCCCGAAATAGTGCATTCATGTCAGAAACACAAGTTTTGTATCCTTTTAAATGCCGAAGGTTTCCGAAATGCTCCAAAAGACTCCCAAACATCATTTTTGGTGCAATGGAGTAGAATGGATGCATTTTGTGCAAAACCATTTCCGCAACTCCGATACCTCGAAATAGTGCATTCAGGCCTGAAACACAAAGTTTTGCATCTTTGTACATACCAAAGGTTCCTATAATGCTCCAAAACACTCCCAAACATCATTTTTTGTCTAATGGTCTCAAATAGATGCTTTTGTTGCGAAACCATTTTCGCAACTTCGGTCTCCCGAGTTAGTGCATTCTGACCTGAAACACAAGTTTTGCTTCTTTTTGTGTTTGTAAGGTTGCTAAAATGCTCCAAAACACTCCCAAACATCATTTTGGTTGCTTTTGTTGGAAACCATTTTCGCAACTTCGGTACCCCGAAATATTGCATTCAGGCCCGAAACAAAAGTTTTGTATCTTCTTACATGCCGAAGGTTTCTGAAATGCTCCAAAACACTCCCAAACATCATTTTGGGTTCAATGGAGTAAAATGGATGCATTTCGTGCGAAACCATTTTCGAAACTTCGGGGAGTGCATTCAGGACTGAAACACTAGTTTTACATCTTTTTACATGCCAAAGGTTTCCGAAATGGTCCAAAACACTCCCAAACATCATTTTGGGTTCAATGGAGTAGAATGGATGCATTTCGTACGAAACCATTTTCGAAACTTCGGTACCCCGAAATAGTGCATTCATGCCGGAAACACAAGTTTTGTATCCTTTTACATGCTGTAGGTTTCCGAAATGCTCCAAAACACTCCCAAACATCATTTTTGGTGCAATGGAGTAGACTGGATGCATTTTGTGCGAAACCATTTCCGCAACTCCGATACCTCGAAATAGTGCATTCAGGCCTGAAACACAAAGTTTTGCATCTTTGTACATACCAAAGGTTCCTATAATGCTCCAAAACACTCTCAAACATCATTTTTTGTCTAATGGTCTCGAATAGATGCTTTTGTTGCGAAACCATTTTCGCAACTTCGGTCTCCCAAGATAGTGCATTCTGACCTGAAACACAAGTTTTGCTTCTTTTTGTGTTTGTAAGGTTGCTAAAATGCCCTAAAACACTCCCAAACATCATTTTGGGTCTATTGGTGTTGAATGGGTGCTTTTGTTGGAAACCATTTTCGCAACTTCAGTACCCCAAAATAGTGCATTCAGGCCCGAAACATAAGTTTCGTATCTTTTTACATGCCGAAGGTTTTTGAAATGCTCCAAAACACTCCCAAATATCATTTTGGGTTCAATGGAGTGGAATGGATGCATTTCGTGCGAAACCATTTTCGCAACTTCGGTACCTCGAAATAGTGCATTCAGGCCGGAAACACAAGTTTTGCATCTTTTTACGTGCCGAAGGTTTCCGAAATGCTCCAAAACACTCGCAAACATCATTTTGGGTTCAATGGAGTAGAATGGATGCATTTCGTGCGAAACCATTTTCGCAACTTCGGTACCCCGAAATAGTGCATTCATGTCAGAAACACAAGTTTTGTATCCTTTTACATGCCGAAGGTTTCCGAAATGCTCCAAAACACTCCCAAACATCATTTTGGGTTTAATGAAGTAGAATGGATGCATTTCGTGCGAAACCATTTCCGCAACTTCGGTACCCCGAAATAGTGCATTCATGTCAGAAACACAAGTTTTGTATCCTTTTACATGCCGAAGGTTTCCGAAATGCTCCAAAACACTCCCAAACATCATTTTTGGTGCAATGGAGTAGAATGGATGCATTTTGTGCAAAACCATTTCCACAACTCCGATACCTCGAAATAGTGCATTCAGGCCTGAAACACAAAGTTTTGCATCTTAGTACATACCAAAGGTTCCTATAATGCTCCAAAACACTCCCAAACATCATTTTTTGTCTAATGATCTGAAATAGATGCTTTTGTTGCGAAACCATTTTCGCAACTTCGGTCTCCCGAGATAGTGCATTCTGACCTGAAACACAAGTTTTGCTTCTTTTTGTGTTTGTAAGGTTGCTAAAATGCTCCAAAACACTCTCAAACATCATTTTGGTTGCTTTTGTTGGAAACCATTTTCGCAACTTCGGTACCCCGAAATATTGCATTCAGGCCCGAAACAAAAGTTTTGTATCTTCTTACATGCCGAAGGTTTCTGAAATGCTCCAAAACACTCCCAAACATCATTTTGGGTTCAATGGAGTAAAATGGATGCATTTCGTGCGAAACCATTTTCGAAACTTCGGGGAGTGCATACAGGACTGAAACACTAGTTTTACATCTTTTTACATGCCAAAGGTTTCTGAAATGCTCCAAAACACTCCCAAACATCATTTTGGGTTCAATGGAGTAGAATGGATGCATTTCGGGCGAAACCATTTTCGAAACTTCGGTACCCCGAAATAGTGCATTCATGCCGGAAACACAAGTTTTGTATCCTTTTACATGCCGTAGGTTTCCGAAATGCTCCAAAACACTCCCAAACATCATTTTTGGTGCAATGGAGTAGAGTGGATGCATTTTGTGCGAAACCATTTCCGCAACTCCGATACCTCGAAATAGTGCATTCAGGCCTGAAACACAAAGTTTTGCATCTTTGTACATACCAAAGGTTCCTATAATGCTCCAAAACACTCCCAAACATCATTTTTTGTCTAATGGTCTCAAATAGATGCTTTTGTTGCGAAACCATTTTCGCAACTTCGGTCTCCCAAGATAGTGCATTCTGACCTGAAACACAAGTTTTGCTTCTTTTTGTGTTTGTAAGGTTGCTAAAATGCCCTAAAACACTCCCAAACATCATTTTGGGTCTATTGGTGTTGAATGGGTGCTTTTGTTGGAAACCATTTTAGCAACTTCGGTACCTCGAAATAGTGCATTCAGGCCCGAAACATAAGTTTCGTATCTTTTTACATGCCGAAGGTTTTTGAAATGCTCCAAAACACTCCCAAACATCATTTTGGGTTCAATGGAGTGGAATGGATGCATTTCGTGCGAAACCATTTTCGCAACTTCGGTACCTCGAAATAGTGCATTCAGGCCGGAAACACAAGTTTTGCATCTTTTTACGTGCCGAAGGTTTCCGAACTGCTCCAAAACAGTCGCAAACATCATTTTGGGTCCAATGGAGTAGAATGGATGCTTTTGTTGCGAAAGCATTTTCGCAACTTCGGTACCCCGAAATAGTGCACTCAGGAAAAAACACATGTTTTGTGTCTTTTTACATGCCGAAGGTTTCCGAAATGCTCCAAAACACTCCCAAACATCATTTTGGGTCCAACGGAGTAGAATGGATGCTTTTGTTGCAAAACCAATTCGCAACTTCGGTACCCTGAAATAGTGCACTCAGGCAAGAAACACATGTTTTGCATCTTTTTACATGCCGAAGGTTTCCAAAATGCTCTAAAACACTCCCAAACATCATTTTGGGTCTAATGGAGAAGAATGGACGTATTTGGCGTGAAACCATTTTCGCAACTTCGGTACCCTAAAATAGCGCATTCAGGACTAAAACACAAGTTTTACATCTTTTTAAATGCCAAAGATTTCTGAAATGCTCCAAAACACTCACAAACATCATTTTGGGTTCAACAGAGTAGAATGGATGCATTAGGTGCGAAACCATTTTCGCAACTTCGGTACCTCGAAATAGTGCATTCAGGCCTGAAACACAAGTTTTGCATCATTTTACATGCCGAAGGTTTCCAAAATGCTCTAAAACACTCCCAAACATCATTTTGGGTCTAATGGAGAAGAATGGACGCATTTGGCGTGAAACCATTTTCGCAACTTCGGTACCACGAAATAGTGCATTCAGGACTGAAACACAAGTTTTACATCTTTTTACATGCCAAAGATTTCCGAAATGCTCCAAAACACTCGCAAACATCATTTTGGGTTCAACGGAGTAGAATGGATGCATTAGGTGCGAAACCATTTTCGCAACTTCGGTACCACGAAATAGTGCATTCAGGGCCGAAACACAAGTTTTGCATCGTTTTACATGCCGAAGGTTTCCTAAATGCTCCAAAACACTCCCAAACATCATTTTGGGTTTATTGGTGTTATATGGGTGCTTTTGTTGGAAACCATTTTCGCTACTTCGGTACCCCAAAATAGTGCATTCAGGCGCGAAATATAAGTTTTGTATCTTCTTACATGCCGAAGGTTTCTGAAATGCTCCAAAACACTCCCAAACATCATTTTGGGTCCAATGGAGTAGAATGGATGCATTTCGTGCGAAACCGTTTTCACAACTTCGGTACCCCGAAATTGTGCATCCATGCCGGAAACACAAGTTTTGTATCCTTTTACATGCAGAAGGTTTCCGAAATGCTCCAAAACACTCGCAAACATCATTTTGGGTCCAATGGAGTAGAATGGATGCATTTTGTGCGAAACCATTTACACAACTCTGATACCTCGAAATAGTGCATTCAGGCCTGAAACACAAAGTTTTGCATCTTTGTACATACCAAAGGTTCCTATAATGCTCCATAACACTCCCAAACATCATTTTTAGTCTAATGGTCTCAAATAGATGCTTTTGTTGCGAAACTATTTTCGCAACTTCGGTCTCCCGAGATAGTGCATTCTGACCTGAAACACAAGTTTTGCTTCTTTTCATGTTTATAAGGTTGCTAAAATGCTCCAAGACACTCCCAAACATCATTTTGGTTGCTTTTGTTGGAAACCATTTTCGCAACTTCGGTACCCCGAAATATTGCATTCAGGCCCGAAACAAAAATTTTGTATCTTCTTACATGCCGAAGGTTTCTGAAATGCTCCAAAACACTACGAAACATCATTTTGGGTTCAATGGAGTAAAATGGATGCATTTTGTGCGAAACCATTTTCGAAACTTCGGTACCCCGAAATAGTGCATGCAGGACTGAAACACTAGTTTTACATCTTTTTACATGCCAAAGGTTTCCGAAATGCTCCAAAACACTCCCAAACATCATTTTTGGTGCAATGGAGTAGAATGGATGCATTTTGTGCGAAACCATTTCTGCAACTCCGATAGCTCGAAATAGTGCATTCAGGCCTGAAACATAAAGTTTTGCATCTTTGTACGTACCAAAGGTTCCTATAATGCTCCAAAACACTCCAAACATCATTTTTTGTCTAATGGTCTCAAATAGATGCTTTTGTTGAGAAACCATTTTCGCAACTTCGGTCTCCCAAGATAGTGCATTCTGACTTGAAACACAAGTTTTGCTTCGTTTTGTGTTTGTAAGGTTGCTAAAATGCTCCAAAACACTCCCAAACATCATTTTGGTTGCTTTTGTTGGAAACCATTTTCGCAACTTCGGTACCCCGAAATATTGGATTCAGGCCCGAAACAAAAGTTTTGTATCTTCTTACATGCCGAAGGTTTCTGAAATGCTCCAAAACACTCCCAAACATCATTTTGGGTTCAATGGAGTAAAATGGATGCATTTCGTGCGAAACCATTTTCGAAACTTCGGTACCCCGAAATAGTGCATTCAGGACTGAAACACTAGTTTTACATCTTTTTACATGCCGAAGGTTTCCGAAATGATCCAAAACACTCCCTAACATCATTTTGGGTTCAATGGAGTAGAATGGATGCATTTCGTGCGAAACCATTTTCGCAACTTCGGTACCCCGAAATAGTGCATTCATGTCAGAAACACAAGTTTTGTATCCTTTTACATGCCGAAGGTTTCCGAAATGCTCCAAAACACTCCCAAACATCATTTTTGGTGCAATGGAGTAGAATGGATGCATTTTGTGCAAAACCATTTCCGCAACTCCGATACCTCGAAATAGTGCATTCAGGCCGGAAACACAAAGTTTTGCATCTTTGTACATACCAAAGGTTCCTATAATGCTCCAAAACACTCCCAAACATCATTTTTTGTCTAATGATCTCAAATAGATGCTTTTGTTGCGAAACCATTTTCGCAACTTCGGTCTCCCGAGATAGTGCATTCTGACCTGAAACACAAGTTTTGCTTCTTTTTGTGTTTGTAAGGTTGCTAAAATGCTCCAAAACACTCCCAAACATCATTTTGGTTGCTTTTGTTGGAAACCATTTTCGCAACTTCGGTACCCCAAAATATTGCATTCAGGCCCGAAACAAAAGTTTTCTATCTTCTTACATGCCGAAGGTTTCTGAAATGCTCCAAAACACTCCCAAACATCATTTTGGGTTCAATGGAGTAAAATTGATGCATTTCGTGCGAAACCATTTTCGAAACTTCGGGGAGTGCATTCAGGACTGAAACACTAGTTTTACATATTTTTACATGCCAAAGGTTTCCGAAATGCTCCAAAACACTCCCAAACATCATTTTGGGTTCAATTGAGTAGAATGGATGCATTTCGTGCGAAACCATTTTCGAAACTTCGGTACCCCGAAATAGTGCATTCATGCCGGAAACACAAGTTTTGTATCCTTTTACATGCCGTAGGTTTCCGAAATGCTCCAAAACACTCCCAAACATCATTTTTGGTGCAATGGAGTAGACTGGATGCATTTTCTGCGAAACCATTTCCGCAACTCCGATACCTCGAAATAGTGCATTCAGGCCTGAAACACAAAGTTTTGCATCTTTGTACATACCAAAGGTTCCTATAATGCTCCAAAACACTCTCAAACATCATTTTTTGTCTAATGGTCTCAAATAGATGCTTTGTTGCGAAACCATTTTCGCAACTTCGGTCTCCCAAGATAGTGCATTCTGACCTGAAACACATGTTTTGCTTCTTTTTGTGTTTGTAAGGTTGCTAAAATGCCCTAAAACACTCCCAAACATCATTTTGGGTCTATTGGTGTTGAATGGGTGCTTTTGTTGGAAACCTTTTCGCAACTTCGGTACCCCGAAATAGTGCATTCAGGCCCGAAACATAAGTTTCGTATCTTTTTACATGCCGAAGGTTTTTGAAATGCTCCAAAACACTCCCAAACATCATTTTGGGTTCAATGGAGTGGAATGGATGCATTTCGTGCGAAACCATTTTCGCAACTTCGGTACCTCGAAATAGTGCATTCAGGCCGGAAACACAAGTTTTGCATCTTTTTACGTGCCGAAGGTTTCCGAAATGCTCCAAAACACTTGCAAACATCTTTTTTGGTTCAATGGAGTAGAATGGATGCATTTCGTGCGAAACCATTTTCGCAACTTCGGAACCCCGAAATAGTGCATTCATGTCAGAAACACAAGTTTTGTATCCTTTTACATGCCGAAGGTTTCCGAAATGCTCCAAAACACTCCCAAACATCATTTTGGGTTCAATGGAGTAGAATGGATGCATTTCGTGCGAAACTATTTTCGCAACTTCGGTACCCCGAAATAGTGCATTCATGTCAGAAACACAAGTTTTGTATCCTTTTAAATGCCGAAGGTTTTCGAAATGCTCCAAAAGACTCCCAAACATCATTTTTGGTGCAATGGAGTAGAATGGATGCATTTTGTGCAAAACCATTTCCGCAACTCCGATACCTCGAAATAGTGCATTCAGGCCTGAAACACAAAGTTTTGCATCTTTGTACATACCAAAGGTTCCTATAATGCTCCAAAACACTCCCAAACATCATTTTTTGTCTAATGGTCTCAAATAGATGCTTTTGTTGCGAAACCATTTTCGCAACTTCGGTCTCCCGAGTTAGTGCATTCTGACCTGAAACACAAGTTTTGCTTCTTTTTGTGTTTGTAAGGTTGCTAAAATGCTCCAAAACACTCCCAAACATCATTTTGGTTGCTTTTGTTGGAAACCATTTTCGCAACTTCGGTACCCCGAAATATTGCATTCAGGCCCGAAACAAAAGTTTTGTATCTTCTTACATGCCGAAGGTTTCTGAAATGCTCCAAAACACTCCCAAACATCATTTTGGGTTCAATGGAGTAAAATGGATGCATTTCGTGCGAAACCATTTTCGAAACTTCGGGGAGTGCATTCAGGACTGAAACACTAGTTTTACATCTTTTTACATGCCAAAGGTTTCCGAAATGGTCCAAAACACTCCCAAACATCATTTTGGGTTCAATGGAGTAGAATGGATGCATTTCGTACGAAACCATTTTCGAAACTTCGGTACCCCGAAATAGTGCATTCATGCCGGAAACACAAGTTTTGTATCCTTTTACATGCTGTAGGTTTCCGAAATGCTCCAAAACACTCCCAAACATCATTTTTGGTGCAATGGAGTAGACTGGATGCATTTTGTGCGAAACCATTTCCGCAACTCCGATACCTCGAAATAGTGCATTCAGGCCTGAAACACAAAGTTTTGCATCTTTGTACATACCAAAGGTTCCTATAATGCTCCAAAACACTCTCAAACATCATTTTTTGTCTAATGGTCTCGAATAGATGCTTTTGTTGCGAAACCATTTTCGCAACTTCGGTCTCCCAAGATAGTGCATTCTGACCTGAAACACAAGTTTTGCTTCTTTTTGTGTTTGTAAGGTTGCTAAAATGCCCTAAAACACTCCCAAACATCATTTTGGGTCTATTGGTGTTGAATGGGTGCTTTTGTTGGAAACCATTTTCGCAACTTCAGTACCCCAAAATAGTGCATTCAGGCCCGAAACATAAGTTTCGTATCTTTTTACATGCCGAAGGTTTTTGAAATGCTCCAAAACACTCCCAAATATCATTTTGGGTTCAATGGAGTGGAATGGATGCATTTCGTGCGAAACCATTTTCGCAACTTCGGTACCTCGAAATAGTGCATTCAGGCCGGAAACACAAGTTTTGCATCTTTTTACGTGCCGAAGGTTTCCGAAATGCTCCAAAACACTCGCAAACATCATTTTGGGTTCAATGGAGTAGAATGGATGCATTTCGTGTGAAACCATTTTCGCAACTTCGGTACCCCGAAATAGTGCATTCATGTCAGAAACACAAGTTTTGTATCCTTTTACATGCCGAAGGTTTCCGAAATGCTCCAAAACACTCCCAAACATCATTTTGGGTTTAATGAAGTAGAATGGATGCATTTCGTGCGAAACCATTTCCGCAACTTCGGTACCCCGAAATAGTGCATTCATGTCAGAAACACAAGTTTTGTATCCTTTTACATGCCGAAGGTTTCCGAAATGCTCCAAAACACTCCCAAACATCATTTTTGGTGCAATGGAGTAGAATGGATGCATTTTGTGCAAAACCATTTCCACAACTCCGATACCTCGAAATAGTGCATTCAGGCCTGAAACACAAAGTTTTGCATCTTAGTACATACCAAAGGTTCCTATAATGCTCCAAAACACTCCCAAACATCATTTTTTGTCTAATGATCTGAAATAGATGCTTTTGTTGCGAAACCATTTTCGCAACTTCGGTCTCCCGAGATAGTGCATTCTGACCTGAAACACAAGTTTTGCTTCTTTTTGTGTTTGTAAGGTTGCTAAAATGCTCCAAAACACTCTCAAACATCATTTTGGTTGCTTTTGTTGGAAACCATTTTCGCAACTTCGGTACCCCGAAATATTGCATTCAGGCCCGAAACAAAAGTTTTGTATCTTCTTACATGCCGAAGGTTTCTGAAATGCTCCAAAACACTCCCAAACATCATTTTGGGTTCAATGGAGTAAAATGGATGCATTTCGTGCGAAACCATTTTCGAAACTTCGGGGAGTGCATACAGGACTGAAACACTAGTTTTACATCTTTTTACATGCCAAAGGTTTCTGAAATGCTCCAAAACACTCCCAAACATCATTTTGGGTTCAATGGAGTAGAATGGATGCATTTCGGGCGAAACCATTTTCGAAACTTCGGTACCCCGAAATAGTGCATTCATGCCGGAAACACAAGTTTTGTATCCTTTTACATGCCGTAGGTTTCCGAAATGCTCCAAAACACTCCCAAACATCATTTTTGGTGCAATGGAGTAGAGTGGATGCATTTTGTGCGAAACCATTTCCGCAACTCCGATACCTCGAAATAGTGCATTCAGGCTTGAAACACAAAGTTTTGCATCTTTGTACATACCAAAGGTTCCTATAATGCTCCAAAACACTCCCAAACATCATTTTTTGTCTAATGGTCTCAAATAGATGCTTTTGTTGCGAAACCATTTTCGCAACTTCGGTCTCCCAAGATAGTGCATTCTGACCTGAAACACAAGTTTTGCTTCTTTTTGTGTTTGTAAGGTTGCTAAAATGCCCTAAAACACTCCTAAACATCATTTTGGGTCTATTGGTGTTGAATGGGCGCTTTTGTTGGAAACCATTTTAGCAACTTCGGTACCTCGAAATAGTGCATTCAGGCCCGAAACATAAGTTTCGTATCTTTTTACATGCCGAAGGTTTTTGAAATGCTCCAAAACACTCCCAAACATCATTTTGGGTTCAATTGAGTGGAATGGATGCATTTCGTGCGAAACCATTTTCGCAACTTCGGTACCTCGAAATAGTGCATTCAGGCCGGAAACACAAGTTTTGCATCTTTTTACGTGCCGAAGGTTACCGAACTGCTCCAAAACAGTCGCAAACATCATTTTGGGTCCAATGGAGTAGAATGGATGCTTTTGTTGCGAAAGCATTTTCGCAACTTCGGTACCCCGAAATAGTGCACTCAGGAAAGAAACACATGTTTTGTGTC
Organism: Cenchrus fungigraminus; assembly: GCA_036936925.1. NCBI lineage: Eukaryota > Viridiplantae > Streptophyta > Magnoliopsida > Poales > Poaceae > Cenchrus > Cenchrus fungigraminus. The sequence goes on from CM072778.1 coordinate 55,791,522, forward strand.
TTTTTACATGCCGAAGGTTTCCGAAATGCTCCAAAACACTCCCAAACATCATTTTGGGTCCAACGGAGTAGAATGGATGCTTTTGTTGCAAAACCAATTCGCAACTTCGGTACCCTGAAATAGTGCACTCAGGCAAGAAACACATGTTTTGCATCTTTTTACATGCCGAAGGTTTCCAAAATGCTCTAAAACACTCCCAAACATCATTTTGGGTCTAATGGAGAAGAATGGACTCATTTGGCGTGAAACCATTTTCGCAACTTCGGTACCCTAAAATAGCGCATTCAGGACTAAAACACAAGTTTTACATCTTTTTAAATGCCAAAGATTTCTGAAATGCTCCAAAACACTCACAAACATCATTTTGGGTTCAACAGAGTAGAATGGATGCATTAGGTGCGAAACCATTTTCGCAACTTCGGTACCTCGAAATAGTGCATTCAGGCCTGAAACACAAGTTTTGCATCATTTTACATGCCGAAGGTTTCCAAAATGCTCTAAAACACTCCCAAACATCATTTTGGGTCTAATGGAGAAGAATGGACGCATTTGGCGTGAAACCATTTTCGCAACTTCGGTACCACGAAATAGTGCATTCAGGACTGAAACACAAGTTTTACATCTTTTTACATGCCAAAGATTTCCGAAATGCTCCAAAACATTCGCAAACATCATTTTGGGTTCAACGGAGTAGAATGGATGCATTAGGTGCGAAACCATTTTCGCAACTTCGGTACCACGAAATAGTGCATTCAGGGCCGAAACACAAGTTTTGCATCGTTTTACATGCCGAAGGTTTCCTAAATGCTCCAAAACACTCCCAAACATCATTTTGGGTTTATTGGTGTTATATGGGTGCTTTTGTTGGAAACCATTTTCGCTACTTCGGTACCCCAAAATAGTGCATTCAGGCGCGAAATATAAGTTTTGTATCTTCTTACATGCCGAAGGTTTCTGAAATGCTCCAAAACACTCCCAAACATCATTTTGGGTCCAATGGAGTAGAATGGATGCATTTCGTGCGAAACCGTTTTCACAACTTCGGTACCCCGAAATTGTGCATCCATGCCGGAAACACAAGTTTTGTATCCTTTTACATGCAGAAGGTTTCCGAAATGCTCCAAAACACTCGCAAACATCATTTTGGGTCCAATGGAGTAGAATGGATGCATTTTGTGCGAAACCATTTACACAACTCTGATACCTCGAAATAGTGCATTCAGGCCTGAAACACAAAGTTTTGCATCTTTGTACATACCAAAGGTTCCTATAATGCTCCATAACACTCCCAAACATCATTTTTAGTCTAATGGTCTCAAATAGATGCTTTTGTTGCGAAACTATTTTCGCAACTTCGGTCTCCCGAGATAGTGCATTCTGACCTGAAACACAAGTTTTGCTTCTTTTCATGTTTATAAGGTTGCTAAAATGCTCCAAGACACTCCCAAACATCATTTTGGTTGCTTTTGTTGGAAACCATTTTCGCAACTTCGGTACCCCGAAATATTGCATTCAGGCCCGAAACAAAAATTTTGTATCTTCTTACATGCCGAAGGTTTCTGAAATGCTCCAAAACACTACGAAACATCATTTTGGGTTCAATGGAGTAAAATGGATGCATTTCGTGCGAAACCATTTTCGAAACTTCGGTACCCCGAAATAGTGCATGCAGGACTGAAACACTAGTTTTACATCTTTTTACATGCCAAAGGTTTCCGAAATGCTCCAAAACACTCCCAAACATCATTTTTGGTGCAATGGAGTAGAATGGATGCATTTTGTGCGAAACCATTTCTGCAACTCCGATAGCTCGAAATAGTGCATTCAGGCCTGAAACATAAAGTTTTGCATCTTTGTACGTACCAAAGGTTCCTATAATGCTCCAAAACACTCCAAACATCATTTTTTGTCTAATGGTCTCAAATAGATGCTTTTGTTGAGAAACCATTTTCGCAACTTCGGTCTCCCAAGATAGTGCATTCTGACTTGAAACACAAGTTTTGCTTCGTTTTGTGTTTGTAAGGTTGCTAAAATGCTCCAAAACACTCCCAAACATCATTTTGGTTGCTTTTGTTGGAAACCATTTTCGCAACTTCGGTACCCCGAAATATTGGATTCAGGCCCGAAACAAAAGTTTTGTATCTTCTTACATGCCGAAGGTTTCTGAAATGCTCCAAAACACTCTCAAACATCATTTTGGGTTCAATGGAGTAAAATGGATGCATTTCGTGCGAAACCATTTTCTCAATTTCGGTACCCCGAAATAGTGCATTCAGGCAGGAAACACAAGTTTTGCATCTTTTTACATGCCGAAGGTTTCCGAAATGCTCCAAAACACTCGCAAACATCATTTTGGGTCCAATGGAGTAGAATGGATGCTTTTGTAGCGAAAGCATTTTCGCAACTTCGGTACCCCGAAATAGTGCACTTAGGCAAGAAACACATGTTTTGCATCTTTTTACATGCCGAAGGTTTCCGAAATTCTCTAAAACACTAACAAACATCATTTTGGGTCTAATGGAGAAGAATGGACGCATTTGGCGTGAAACCATTTTCGCAACTACGGTACCCCGAAATAGCGCATTCAGGACTGAAACACAAGTTTTACATCTTTTTACATGCCAAAGATTTCCGAAATGCTCCAAAACACTCGCAAACATCATTTTGGGTTCAACGGAGTAGAATGGATGCATTAGGTGCGAAACCATTTTCGCAACTTCGGTACCCCAAAATAGTGCATTCAGGCGCGAAACATAAGTTTTGTATCTTCTTACATGCCGAAGGTTTCTGAAATGCTCCAAAGCACTCCCAAACATCATATTGGGTTCAATGGAGTAAAATGGATGCATTTCGTGCGAAACCATTTTCGCAACTTCGGTACCCCGAAATAGTGCATTCAGGCCGAAAACACAAGTTTTGCATCTTTTTACATGCTGAAGGTTTCTGAAATGCTCCAAAACACTCCCAAACATCATTTTGGGTCCAATGGCGTAGAATGGATGCTTTTGTTGCGAAACCATTTTTGCGACTTTGGTACCCCGCAATAGTGCACTCAGGCAAGAAACACATGTTTTGCGTCTTTTTACATGCCGAAGGTTTCCAAAATGCTCTAAAACACTCCAAAACATCATTTTGGGTCTAATGGAGAAGAATGGACGCATTTGGCGTGAAACCACTTTCGCAACTTCGGTACCCTGAAATAGTGCACTCAAGCAAGAAACACATGTTTTGCATATTTTTACATGCCGAAAGTTTCCTAAATGCTCTAAAACACTCCCATTCTAATGGAGAAGAATGGACGCATTTGGCTTGAAACCATTTTCGCAACTTCTGTACCCCGAAATAGTGCATTCAGGACTGAAACACTAGTTTTACATCTTTTTACAGGCTGAGGTTTTCCGAAATGCTCCAAAACACTCCCAAACATCATTTTGGGTTCAATGGAGTAGAATGGATGCATTTCGTGCGAAACCATTTTCGCAACTTCGGTACCCCGAAATAGTGCATTCATGCCGGAAACACAAGTTTTGTATCCTTTTACATGCCGAAGGTTTCCGAAATGCTCCAAAACACTCCCAAACATCATTTTTGGTGCAATGGAGTAGAATGGATGCATTTTGTGCGAAACCATTTCGGCAACTCCGATACCTCGAAATAGTGCATTCAGGCCTGAAACACAAAGTTTTGCATCTTTGTACATACCAAAGGTTCCTATAATGCTCCAAAACACTCCCAAACATCATTTTTTGTCTAATGGTCTCAAATAGATGCTTTTGTTGCGAAACTATTTTCGCAACTTCGGTCTCCCGAGATAGTGCATTCTGACCTGAAACACAAGTTTTGCTTCTTTTTGTGTTTGTAAGGTTGCTAAAATGCTCCAAAACACTCTCAAACATCATTTTGGGTCCAATGGCGTAGAATGGATGCTTTTGTTGCGAAACCATTTTCGCGACTTTGGTACCCCACAATAGTGCACTCAGGCAAGAAACACATGTTTTGCATCTTTTTACATGCCGAAGGTTTCCAAAATGCTCTAAAACACTCCAAAACATCAATTTGGGTCTAATGGAGAAGAATGGACGCATTTGGCGTGAAACCATTTTCGCAACTTCGGTACCCTGAAATAGTGCACTCAAGCAAGAAACACATGTTTTGCATATTTTTACATGCCGAAGGTTTCCAAAATGCTCCAAAACACTCCCATTCTAATGGAGAAGAATGGACGCATTTGGCGTAAAACCATTTTTGCAACTTCGGTGCCCCGAAATAGTGCATTCAGGACTGAAACACTAGTTTTACATCTTCTTACAGGCTGAGGGTTTCCGAAATGCTCCAAAACACTCCCAAACATCATTTTGGGTTCAATGGAGTAGAATGGATGCATTTCGTGCGAAACCATTTTCGCAACTTCGGTACCCCGAAATAGTGCATTCATGCCGGAAACAGAAGTTTTGTATCCTTTTACATGCCAAAGGTTTCCGAAATGCTCCAAAACACTCCCAAACATCATTTTTGGTGCAATGGAGTAGAATGGATGCATTTTGTGCAAAACCATTTCCGCAACTCCGATACCTCGAAATAGTGCATTCAGGCCTGAAACACAAAGTTTTGCATCTTTGGACATACCAAAGGTTCCTATAATGCTCCAAAACACTCCCAAACATCATTTTTTGTCTAATGGTCTCAAATAGATGCTTTTGTTGCGAAACCATTTTCGCAACTTCGGTCTCCCGAGATAGTGCATTCTGACCTGAAACACAAGTTTTGCTTCTTTTTGTGTTTGTAAGGTTGCTAAATTGCTCCAAAACACTCCCAAACATCGTTTTGGTTGCTTTTGTTGGAAACCATTTTCGCAACTTCGGTACCCCGAAATATTGCATTCAGGCCCGAAACAAAAGTTTTGTATCTTCTTACATGCCGAAGGTTTCTGAAATGCTCCAAAACACTCCCAAACATCATTTTGGGTTCAATGGAGTAAAATGGATGCATTTCGTGCGAAACCATTTTCGCAACTTCGGGACCCCGAAATAGTGCATTCACGACTGAAACACTAGTTTTACATCTTTTTACATGCCGAAGGTTTCCGAAATGCTCCAAAACAATCCCAAACATCATTTTGGGTTCAATGGAGTAGAATGGATGCATTTCGTGCGAAACCATTTTCGCAACTTCGGTACCCCTAAATAGTGCATTCATGCCGGAAACACAAGTTTTGTATCCTTTTACATGCCGAAGGTTTCCGAAATGCTCCAAAACACTGCCAAACATCATTTTGGGTTCAATGGAGTAGAATGGATGCATTAGGTGCGAAACCATTTTCGCAACTTCGGTACCTCGAAATAGTGCATTCAGGCCTGAAACACAAGTTTTTCATCATTTTACATGCCGAAGGTTTCCTAAATGCTCCAAAACAATCCCAAACATCATTCTGGGTTTATTGGTGTTGAATGGGTGCTTTTGTTGGAAACCATTTTCGCAATTTCGGTACCCCGAAATAGTGCATTCAGGCGCGAAACATAAGTTTTGTATCTTCTTACATGCCGAAGGTTTCTGAAATGCTCCAAAACACTCCCAAACATCATTTTGGGTCCAATGGAGTAGAATGGATGCTTTTGTTGCGAAACCATTTTCGCGACTTTGGTACCCCGCAATAGTGCACTCAGGCAAGAAACACATGTTTTGCGTCTTTTTACAGGTCGAAGGTTTCCAAAATGCTCTAAAACACTCCAAAACATCATTTTGGGTCTAATGGAGAAGAATGGACACATTTGGCGTGAAACCATTTTCGCAACTTCGGTACCCTGAAATAGTGCACTCATGCAAGAAACACATGTTTTGCGTATTTTTACATGCCGAAGGTTTCCAAAATGCTCTAAAACACTCCCATTCTAATGGAGAAGAATGGACGCATTTGGCGTGAAACCATTTTCGCAACTTCGGTACCCCGAAATAGTGCATTCCGGACTGAAACACTAGTTTTACATCTTTTTACATGCTGAGGGTTTCCGAAATTCTCCAAAACACTCCCAAACATCATTTTGGGTTCAATGGAGTAGAATGGATGCATTTCGTGCGAAACCATTTTCACAACTTCGGTACCCCGAAATAGTGCATTCAAGCCGGAAACACAAGTTTTGCATCTTTTTACATGCCGAAGGTTTCCGAAATGCTCCAAAACACTCCCATACATCATTTTGGGTCCAATGGAGGAGAATGGATGCATTTCGTGCGAAACTATTTTCGCAACTTCGGTACCCCGAAATAGTGCAATCAGGCCCGAAACACAAGTTTTGCATCTTTTTAAAAGCCAAAGGTTTCCGAAATGCTCTAAAACACTCCCAAACATCATTTTGGGTCTAATGGAGACGAATGGACGCATTTGGCGTGAAACCATTTTCGCAACTTCGGTACCCCGAAATAGTGCATTCCGGACTGAAACACTAGTTTTACATCTTTTTACATGCTGAGGGTTTGCGAAATTCTCCAAAACACTCCCAAACATCATTTTGGTTTCAATGGAGTAGAATGGATGCATTTCGTGCGAAACCATTTTCGCAACTTCGGTACCCCGAAATAGTGCATTCATGCCGGACACACAAGTTTTGTATCCTTTTACATGCCGAAGGTTTCCGAAATGCTCCAAAACACTCCCAAACATTATTTTTGGTGCAATGGAGTAGAATGGATGCATTTTGTGCGAAACCATTTCGGCAACTCCGATACCTCGAAACAGTGCATTCAGACCTGAAACACAAAGTTTTGCATCTTTGTACATACCAAAGGTTCCTATAATACTCCAAAACACTCCCAAACATCATTTTTAGTCTAATGGTCTCAAATAGATGCTTTTGTTGCGAAACATCATTTTCGCAACTTCGGTCTCCCGAGATAGTGCATTCTGACCTGAAACACAAGTTTTGCTTCTTTTTGTGTTTGTAAGGTTGCCAAAATGCTCCAAAACACTCCCAAACATCATTTTGGTTGCTTTTGTTGGAAACCATTTTTGCAACTTCGGTACCCCAAAATACTGCATTCAGGCCCGAAACAAAAGTTTTGTATCTTCTTACATGCCGAAGGTTTCTGAAATGCTCCAAAACACTCCCAAACATCATTTTGGGTTCAATGGAGTAAATTGGATACATTTCGTGCGAAACTATTTTCGCAACTTCGGGACCTCGAAATAGTGCATTCAGGACTGAAACACTAGTTTTACATCTTTTTACATACCGAAGTTTTCGAAATGCTCCAAAACACTCCCAAACATCATTTTGGGTTCAATGGAGTAGAATGGATGCATTTCGTGCGAAACCATTTTCGCAACTTCGGTACGCCGAAATAGTGCATTCATGCCGGAAACACAAGTTTTGTATCCTTTTACATGCCGAAGGTTTCCGAAATGCTCCAAAACACTCCCAAACATAATTTTTTGTGCAATGGAGTAGAATGAATGCATTTTGTGCGAAACCATTTCCGCAACTCCGATACCTCGAAATAGTGCATTCAGGCCTGAAACACAAATTTTTGCATCTTTGTACATACCAAAGGTTCCTATAATGCTCCAAAACACTCCCAAACATCATTTTTAGTCTAATGGTCTCGAATAAATGCTTTTGTTGCGAAACCATTTTCGCAACTTCGGTCTCCCGAGATAGTGCATTCTGACCTGAAACACAAGTTTTGCTTCTTTTTGTGTTTGTAAGGTTGCTAAAATGCTCCAAAACACTCCCAAACATCATTTTGGCTGCTTTTGTTGGAAACCATTTTCGCAACTTCGGTACCTCGAAATACTACATTCAGGCCCGAAACAAAAGTTTCGTATCTTCTTACATGCCGAAGGTTTCTGAAATGCTCCAAAACACTCCCAAATATCATTTTGGGTTCAATGGAGTAAAATGGATGCATTTCGTGCGAAACCATTTTCGCAATTTCGGTACCTCGAAATCGTGCACTCAGGCAAGAAACACATGTTTTGCGTCTTTTTACATGCCGAAGGTTTCCAAAATGCTCTAAAACACTCCCAAACATCATTTTGGGTCTAATGGAGAAGAATGGACGCATCTGGCATGAAACCATTTTCGCAACATCGGTACCAAGAAATAGTGCATTCAGGACTGAAACACAAGTTTTACATCTTTTTACATGCCAAAGATTTCTGAAATGCTCCAAAACACTAGAAAACATCATTTTGGGTTCAATGGAGTAGAATGGATGCATTTGGTGCGAAACCATTTTCGCAACTTCGGTACCCCGAAATAGTGCAATCAGGCCCGAAACACAAGTTTTGCATCTTTTTATAAGCCGAAGGTTTGCGAAATGCTCCAAAACACTGCCAAACATTATTTTGGGTCCAATGGAGTAGAATGGATGCATTTCGTGCGAAACCATTTTCGCAACTTCGGTACCCCGAAATAGTGTATTCAGGCCGGAAACACATGTTTTGCATCTTTTTACATGCCGAAGGTTTCTGAAATGCTCCAAAACACTCCCAAACATCATTTTGGGTCCAATGGAGTAGAATGAATGCATTTGGTGCGAAACCATTTTCGCAACTTCGGTACCCCGAAATAGTGCAATCAGGCCCGAAACACAAGTTTTGCATCTTTTTATAAGCCGAAGGTTTGCGAAATGCTCCAAAACACTCCCAAACATTATTTTGGGTCCAATGGAGTAGAATGGATGCATTTCGTGCGAAACCATTTTCACAACTTCGGTACCCCGAAATAGTGCATTCAAGCCGGAAACACAAGTTTTGCATCTTTTTACATGCCGAAGGTATCCGAAATGCTCCAAAACACTCCCATACATCATTTTGGGTCCAATGGAGGAGAATGGATGCATTTCGTGCGAAACTATTTTCGCAACTTCGGTACCCCGAAATAGTGCAATCAGGCCCGAAACACAAGTTTTGCATCTTTTTAAAAGCCAAAGGTTTCCGAAATGCTCTAAAACACTCCCAAACATCATTTTGGGTCTAATGGAGAAGAATGGACGCATTTGGCGTGAAACCATTTTCGCAACTTCGGTACCTCGAAATAGTGCATTAAGGACTGAAACACAAGTATTACTTCTTTTTACATACCAAAGATTTCCGAAATGCTCCAAAACACACGCAAACATCAGTTTGGGTTAAATGGAGTAGAATGGATGCATTAGGTGCGAAACCATTTTCGCAACTTCGGTACCTCGAAATAGTGCATTCAGGCCTGGAACACAAGTTTTGCATCATTTTACATGCCGAAGGTTTCCTAAATGCTCCAAAACACTCCCAAACATCATTTTGGGTCTATTGGTGTTGAATGGGTGCTTTTGTTGGAAACTATTTTCGCAACTTCGGTACCCCGAAATAGTGCATTCAGGCCCGAAACACAAGTTTTGTATCTTCTTACATGACGAAGGTTTCTGAAATGCTCCGAAACACTCCCAAACATCATTTTGGGTCCAATGGAGTAGAATGGATGCTTTTGTTGCGAAACCATTTTCACGACTTTGGTACCCCGAAATAGTGCACTCAGGCAAGAAACACATGTTTTGTGTCTTTTTACATGCCGAAGGTTTCCAAAATGCTCTAAAACACTCCGAAACATCATTTTCGGTCTAATGGAGAAGAATGGACGCATTTGGCGTGAAACCATTTTCGCAACTTCGGTACCCCGAAATAGTGCATTCAGGACTGAAACACAAGTTTTACATCTTTTTACATGCCAAAGGATTCCGAAATGCTCCAAAACACTTGCAAACATCATTTGGGTTCAATGGAGTAGAATGGATGCATTAGGTGCCAAACTATTTTCGCAACTTCAGTACTTCGAAATAGTGCATTCAGGCCTGAAACACAAGTTTTGCATCATTTTACATGCCGAAGGTTTCCTAAATGCTCCAAAAGACTCCCGTACATCATTTTGGGCCTATTGGTGTTGAAAGAGTGCTTTTGTTGTAAACCATTTTCGCAACTTCGGTACCCCGAAATAGTGCATTCAGGCCCGAAACATAAGTTTTGTATCTTCTTACATGCGAAGGTTTCTGAAATGCTCCAAAACACTCCCAAACATCATTTTGGGTCCAATGGAGTAGAATGGATGCTTTTGTTGCGAAACCATTTTCGCGACTTTGGTACCCCGCAATAGTGCACTCAGGCAAGAAACACATGTTTTGCGTCTTTTTACATGCCGAAGGTTTCCAAAATGCTCTAAAACACTCCAAAACATCATTTTGGGCTAATGGAGAATAATGGACGCATTTCGTGTGAAACCATTTTCGCAACTTCGGTACCCTGAAATAGTGCACTAAAGCAAGAAACACATGTTTTGCGTATTTTTACGTGCCGAAGGTTTCCAAAATGCTCTAAAACACTCCCATTCGAATGGAGAAGAATTGACGCATTTGGCGTGAAACCATTTTCGCAACTTTGCTACCCCGAAATAGTGCATTGAGGACTGAAACACTAGTTTTACATCTTTTTACATGCCGAAGGTTTCCGAAATGCTCCAAAACACTCCCAAACATCATTTTGGGTTCAATGGAGTAGAATGGATGCATTTCATGCGAAACCATTTTCGCAACTTCGGTACCCCGAAATAGTGCATTCAGGCCGGAAACACAAGTTTTGCATCTTTTTACATGCCGAAGGTTTCCGAAAAGATCCAAAACACTCCCAAACATCATTTTGGTCCAATGGAGTAGAATGAATGCATTTGGTGCGAAACCATTTTCGCAACTTCGGTACTCCGAAATAGTGCAATCAGGCCCGAAACACAAGTTTTGCATCTTTTTATAAGCCGAAGGTTTGCGAAATGCTCCAAAACACTGCCAAACATTATTTTGGGTCCAACGGAGTAGAATGGATGCATTTCGTGCGAAACTATTTTCTCAACTTCGGTACCCCGAAATAGTGTATTCAGGCCGGAAACACAAGTTTTGCATCTTTTTACATGCCGAAGGTTTGCGAAATGCTCCAAAACACTCCCAAACATTATTTTGGGTCCAATGGAGTAGAATGGATGCATTTCGTGCGAAACCATTTTCGCAACTTCAGTACCCCGAAATAGTGTATTCAGGCCGGAAACACAAGTTTTGCATCTTTTTACATGCCGAAGGTTTCCGAAATGCTCCAAAACACTCCCAAACATCATTTTGGGTCCAATGGAGTAGAATCAATGCATTTGGTGCGAAACCATTTTCGCAACTTCGGTACCCCGAAATAGTGCAATCAGGCCCGAAACACAAGTTTTGCATCTTTTTATAAGCCGAAGGTTTGCGAAATGCTCCAAAACACTCCCAAACATTATTTTGGGTCCAATGGAGTAGAATGGATGCATTTCGTGCGAAACCATTTTCGCAACTTCGGTACCTCGAAATTGTGCATTCAGGCCGGAAACACAAGTTTTGCATCTTTTTACATGCCGAAGGTTTGCGAAATGCTCCAAAACACTCCCAAACATTATTTTGGGTCTAATGGAGTAGAATGGATGCATTTCGTGCGAAACCATTTTCGCAACTTCGGTACCCCGAAATAGTGCATTCAAGCCGGAAACACAAGTTTTGCATCTTTTTACATGCCGAAGGTTTCCGAAGTGCTCCAAAACACTCCCATACATCATTTTGGGTCCAATGGAGGAGAATGGATGCATTTCGTGCGAAACTATTTTCGCAACTTCGGTACCCCGAAATAGTGCAATCAGGCCCGAAACACAAGTTTTGCATCTTTTTAAAAGCCAAAGGTTTCCGAAATGCTCTAAAACACTCCCAAACATCATTTTGGGTCTAATGGAGAAGAATGGACGCATTTGGCGTGAAACCATTTTCGCAACTTCGGTACCTCGAAATAGTGCATTCAGGACTGAAACACAAGTATTACTTCTTTTTACATACCAAAGATTTCCGAAATGCTCCAAAACACACGCAAACATCATTTTGGGTTAAATGGAGTAGAATGGAAGCATTAGGTGCGAAACCATTTTCGCAACTTCGGTACCTCGAAATAGTCCATTCAGGCCTAGAACACAAGTTTTGCATCATTTTACATGCCGAAGGTTTCCTAAATGCTCCAAAACACTCCCAAACATCATTTTGGGTCTATTGGTGTTGAATGGGTGCTTTTGTTGGAAACTATTTTCGTAACTTCGGTACCCGAAATAGTGCATTCAGGCCCGAAACACAAGTTTTGTATCTTCTTACATGCCGAAGGTTTCTGAAATGCTCCGAAACACTCCCAAACATCATTTTGGGTCCAATGGAGTAGAATGGATGCTTTTGTTGCGAAACCATTTTCACGACTTTGGTACCCCGCAATAGTGCACTCAGGCAAGAAACACATGTTTTGCGTCTTTTTACATGCCGAAGGTTTCCAAAATGCTCTAAAACACTCCAAAACATCATTTTGGGCTAATGGAGAATAATGGACGCATTTGGCGTGAAACCATTTTCGCAACTTCGGTACCCTGAAATAGTGCACTAAAGCAAGAAACACATGTTTTGCGTATTTTTACGTGCGAAGGTTTCCAAAATGCTCTAAAACACTCCCATTCGAATGGAGAAGAATGGACGCATTTGGCGTGAAATCATTTTCGCAACTTCGCTACCCCAAAATAGTGCATTGAGGACTGAAACACTAGTTTTACATCTTTTTACATGCCGAAGGTTTCCGAAATGCTCCAAAACACTCCCAAACATCATTTTGGGTTCAATGGAGTAGAATGGATGCATTTCATGCGAAACCATTTTCGCAACTTCGGTACCCCGAAATAGTGCATTCAGGCCGGAAACACAAGTTTTGCATCTTTTTACATGCCGAAGGTTTCCGAAAAGCTCCAAAACACTCCCGAACATCATTTTGGGTCCAATGGAGTAGAATGAATGCATTTGGTGCGAAACCATTTTCGCAACTTCGGTACCCCGAAATAGTGCAATCAGGCCCGAAACACAAGTTTTGCATCTTTTTATAAGCCGAAGGTTTGCGAAATGCTCCAAAACACTCCCAAACATTATTTTGGGTCCAATGGAGTAGAATGGATGCATTTCGTGCGAAACCATTTTCGCAACTTCGGTACCCCGAAATAGTGTATTCAGGCGGGAAACACAAGTTTTGCATCTTTTTACATGCGGAAGGTTTGCGAAATGCTCCAAAACACTCCCAAACATTATTTTGGGTCCAATGGATTAGAATGGATGCATTTCGTGCGAAACCATTTTCGCAACTTCGGTACCCCGAAATAGTGTATTCAGGCCGGAAACACAAGTTTTGCATCTTTTTACATGCCGAAGGTTTCCGAAATGCTCCAAAACACTCCCAAACATCATTTTGGGTCCAATGGAGTAGAATGAATGTATTTGGTGCGAAACCATTTTCGCAACTTCGGTACCCCGAAATAGTGCAATCAGGCCCGAAACACAAGTTTTGCATCTTTTTATAAGCCGAAGGTTTGCGAAATGCTCCAAAACACTCCCAAACATTATCTTGGGCCCAATGGAGTAGAATGGACGCATTTCGTGCGAAACCATTTTCGCAACTTCGGTACCCCGAAATAGTGCATTCAGGCCGGAAACACAAGTTTTGCATCTTTTTACATGCCGAAGGTTTCCGAAGTGCTCCAAAACACTCCCAAACATCATTTTGGGTCCAATGGAGGAGAATGGATGCATTTCTTGCGAAACTATTTTCGCAACTTCGGTACCCCGAAATAGTGCAATCAGGCCCGAAACACAAGTTTTGCATCTTTTTAAAAGCCAAAGGTTTCCGAAATGCTCTAAAACACTCCCAAACACCATTTTGGGTCTAATGGAGAAGAATGGACGCATTTGGCGTGAAACCATTTTCGCAACTTCGGTACCTCGAAATAGAGCATTCAGGACTGAAACACAAGTATTACTTCTTTTTACATACCAAAGATTTCCGAAATGCTCCAAAACACACGCAAACATCATTTTGGGTTAAATGGAGTACAATGGATGCATTAGGTGCGAAACCATTTTCGCAACTTCGGTACCTCGAAATAGTGCATTCAGGCCTAGAACAGAAGTTTTGCAACATTTTACATGCCGAAGGTTTCCTAAATGCTCCAAAACACTCCCAAACATCATTTTGGGTCTATTGGTGTTGAATGGGTGCTTTTGTTGGAAACTATTTTCGCAACTTCGGTACCCCGAAATAGTGCATTCAGGCCCGAAACACAAGTTTTGTATCTTCTTACATGCCGAAGGTTTCTGAAATGCTCCGAAACAATCCCAAACATCATTTTGGATCCAATGGAGTAGAATGGATGCTTTTGTTGCGAAACCATTTTCACGACTTTGGTACCCCGCAATAGTGCACTCAGGCAAGAAACACATGTTTTGCATCTTTTTACGTGCCGAAGGTTTCCAAAATGCTCTAAAACACTCCAAAACATCATTTTGGGCTAATGGAGAATAATAGACGCATTTGGCGTGAAACCATTTTCGCAACTTCGGTACCCTGAAATAGTGCACTAAAGCAAAAAACACATGTTTTGCGTATTTTTACGTGCCGAAGGTTTCCAAAATGCTCTAAAACACTCCCATTCGAATGGAGAAGAATGGACGCATTTGGCGTGAAACCATTTTCGCAACTTCGCTACCCCGAAATAGTGCATTGAGGACTGAAACACTAGTTTTACATCTTTTTACATGCCGAAGGTTTCCGAAATGCTCCAAAATACTCCCAAACTTCATTTTGGGTTCAATGGAGTAGAATGGATGCATTTCATGCGAAACCATTTTCGCAACTTCGGTACCCCGAAATAGTGCATTCAGGCCGGAAACACAAGTTTTGCATCTTTTTACATGCCGAAGGTTTCCGAAAAGCTCCAAAACACTCCCAAACATCATTTTGGGTCCAATGGAGTAGAATGAATGCATTTGGTGCGAAACCATTTTCGCAACTTCGGTACCCCGAAATAGTGCAATCAGGCCCGAAACACAAGTTTTGCATCTTTTTATAAGCCGAAGGTTTGCGAAATGCTCCAAAACACTCCCAAACATTATTTTGGGCCCAATGGAGTAGAATGGATGCATTTCGTGCGAAACCATTTTCGCATCTTCGGTACCCCGAAATAGTGTATTCAGGCCGGAAACACAAGTTTTGCATCTTTTTATAAGCCGAAGGTTTGCGGAATGCTCCAAAACACTCCCAAACATTATTTTGGGTCCAATGGAGTAGAATGGATGCATTTCGTGCGAAACCATTTTCGCAACTTCGGTACCCCGAAATAGTGTATTCAGGCGGGAAACACAAGTTTTGCATCTTTTTACATGCGGAAGGTTTGCGAAATGCTCCAAAACACTCCCAAACATTATTTTGGGTCCAATGGATTAGAATGGATGCATTTCGTGCGAAACCATTTTCGCAACTTCGGTACCCCGAAATAGTGTATTCAGGCCGGAAACACAAGTTTTGCATCTTTTTACATGCCGAAGGTTTCCGAAATGCTCCAAAACACTCCCAAACATCATTTTGGGTCCAATGGAGTAGAATGAATGCATTTGGTGCGAAACCATTTTCGCAACTTCGGTACCCCGAAATAGTGCAATCAGGCCCGAAACACAAGTTTTGCATCTTTTTATAAGCCGAAGGTTTGCGAAATGCTCCAAAACACTCCCAAACATTATTTTGGGCCCAATGGAGTAGAATGGACGCATTTCGTGCGAAACCATTTTCGCAACTTCGGTACCCCGAAATAGTGCATTCAGGCCGGAAACACAAGTTTTGCATCTTTTTACATGCCGAAGGTTTCCGAAGTGCTCCAAAACACTCCCATACATCATTTTGGGTCCAATGGAGGAGAATGGATGCATTTCGTGCGAAACTATTTTCGCAACTTCGGTACCCCGAAATAGTGCAATCAGGCCCGAAACACAAGTTTTGCATCTTTTTAAAAGCCAAAGGTTTCCGAAATGCTCTAAAACACTCCCAAACACCATTTTGGGTCTAATGGAGAAGAATGGACGCATTTGGCGTGAAACCATTTTCGCAACTTCGGTACCTCGAAATAGAGCATTCAGGACTGAAACACAAGTATTACTTCTTTTTACATACCAAAGATTTCCGAAATGCTCCAAAACACACGCAAACATCATTTTGGGTTAAATGGAGTACAATGGATGCATTAGGTGCGAAACCATTTTCGCAACTTCGGTACCTCGAAATAGTGCATTCAGGCCTAGAACAGAAGTTTTGCAACATTTTACATGCCGAAGGTTTCCTAAATGCTCCAAAACACTCCCAAACATCATTTTGGGTCTATTGGTGTTGAATGGGTGCTTTTGTTGGAAACTATTTTCGCAACTTCGGTACCCCGAAATAGTGTATTCAGGCCCGAAACACAAGTTTTGTATCTTCTTACATGCCGAAGGTTTCTGAAATGCTCCGAAACAATCCCAAACATCATTTTGGATCCAATGGAGTAGAATGGATGCTTTTGTTGCGAAACCATTTTCACGACTTTGGTACCCCGCAATAGTGCACTCAGGCAAGAAACACATGTTTTGCATCTTTTTACGTGCCGAAGGTTTCCAAAATGCTCTAAAACACTCCAAAACATCATTTTGGGCTAATGGAGAATAATAGACGCATTTGGCGTGAAACCATTTTCGCAACTTCGGTACCCTGAAATAGTGCACTAAAGCAAAAAACACATGTTTTGCGTATTTTTACGTGCCGAAGGTTTCCAAAATGCTCTAAAACACTCCCATTCGAATGGAGAAGAATGGACGCATTTGGCGTGAAACCATTTTCGCAACTTCGCTACCCCGAAATAGTGCATTGAGGACTGAAACACTAGTTTTACATCTTTTTACATGCCGAAGGTTTCCGAAATGCTCCAAAATACTCCCAAACTTCATTTTGGGTTCAATGGAGTAGAATGGATGCATTTCATGCGAAACCATTTTCGCAACTTCGGTACCCCGAAATAGTGCATTCAGGCCGGAAACACAAGTTTTGCATCTTTTTACATGCCGAAGGTTTCCGAAAAGCTCCAAAACACTCCCAAACATCATTTTGGGTCCAATGGAGTAGAATGAATGCATTTGGTGCGAAACCATTTTCGCAACTTCGGTACCCCGAAATAGTGCAATCAGGCCGAAACACAAGTTTTGCATCTTTTTATAAGCTGAAGGTTTGCGAAATGCTCCAAAACACTCCCAAACATTATTTTGGGTCCAATGGAGTAGAATGGATGCATTTCGTGCGAAACCATTTTCGCATCTTCGGTACCCCGAAATAGTGTATTCAGGCCGGAAACACAAGTTTTGCATCTTTTTACATGCCGAAGGTTTGCGAAATGCTCCAAAACACTCCCAAACATTATTTTGGGTCCAATGGAGTAGAATGGATGCATTTCGTGCGAAACCATTTTCGCAACTTCGGTACCCCGAAATAGTGCATTCAGGCCCGAAACACAAGTTTTGTATCTTCTTACATGCCGAAGGTTTCTGAAATGCTCCGAAACAATCCCAAACATCATTTTGGATCCAATGGAGTAGAATGGATGCTTTTGTTGCGAAACCATTTTCACGACTTTGGTACCCCGCAATAGTGCACTCAGGCAAGAAACACATGTTTTGCATCTTTTTACGTGCCGAAGGTTTCCGAAATGCTCTAAAACACTCCAAAACATCATTTTGGGCTAATGGAGACGAATGGACGCATTTGGCGTGAAACCATTTTCGCAACTTCGGTACCTCGAAATAGTGCATTCAGGACTGAAACACAAGTATTACATCTTTTTACATACCAAAGATTTCCGAAATGCTCCAAAACACACGCAAACATCATTTTGGGTTAAATGGAGTAGAATGGATGCATTAGGTGCGAAACCATTTTCGCAACTTCGGTACCTCGAAATAGTGCATTCAGGCCTGGAACACAAGTTTTGCATCATTTTACATGCCGAAGGTTTCCTAAATGCTCCAAAACACTCCGAAACATCATTTTGGGTCTATTGGTGTTGAATGGGTGCTTTTGTTGGAAACTATTTTCGCAACTTCGGTACTCCGAAATAGTGCATTCAGGCCCGAAACACAAGTTTTGTATCTTCTTACATGCCGAAGGATTATGAAATGCTCCGAAACACTCCCAAACATCATTTTGGGTCCAATGGAGTAGAATGGATGCTTTTGTTGCGAAACCATTTTCGCGACTTTGGTACCCCGAAATAGTGCACTCAGGCAAGAAACACATGTTTTGTGTCTTTTTACATGCCGAAGTTTTCCAAAATGCTCTAAAACACTCCCAAACATCATTTTCGGTCTAATGGAGAAGAATGGACGCACTTGGCGTGAAACCATTTTCGCAACTTCGGTACCCCGAAATAGTGCATTCAGGACTGAAACACAAGTTTTACATCTTTTTACATACCAAAGATTTCCGAAATGCGCCAAAACACTCGCAAACATCATTTGGGTTCAATGGAGTAGAATGGATGCATTAGGTGCCAAACCATTTTCGCAACTTCGGTACCTCGAAATAGTGCATCCAGGCCTGAAACACAAGTTTTGCATCATTTTACATGCCGAAGGTTTCCTAAATGCTCCAAAACACTCCCGAACATCATTTTGGGTCTATTGGTGTTGAATGGGTGCTTTTGTTGGAAACCATTTTCGCAACTTCGGTACCCCGAAATAGTGCATTCAGGCCCGAAACATAAGTTTTGTATCTTCTTACATGCGAAGGTTTCTGAAATGCTCCAAAACACTCCCAAACATCATTTTGGGTCCAATGGAGTAGAATGGATGCTTTTGTTGCGAAACCATTTTCGCGACTTTGGTACCCCGCAATAGTGCACTCAGGCAAGAAACACATGTTTTGCGTCTTTTTACATGCCGAAGGTTTCCAAAATGCTCTAAAACACTCCAAAACATCATTTTGGGCTATTGGAGAAAAATGGACGCATTTGGCGTGAAACCATTTTCGCAACTTCGGTACCCTGAAATAGTGCACTAGAGCAAGAAACACATGTTTTGCGTATTTTTACGTGCCGAAGGTTTCCAAAATGCTCTAAAACACTCCAATTCGAATGGAGAAGAATGGACGCATTTGGTGTGAAACCATTTTCGCAACTTCGCTACCCCGAAATAGTGCATTGAGGACTGAAACACTAGTTTTACATCTTTTTACATGCCGAAGGTTTCCGAAATGCTCCAAAACACTCCCAAACATCATTTTGGGATCAATGGAGTAGAATGGATGCATTTCATGCGAAACCATTTTCGCAACTTCGGTACGCCGAAATAGTGCATTCAGGCCGGAAACACAAGTTTTGCATCTTTTTACATGCCGAAGGTTTCCGAAAAGCTCCAAAACACTCCCAAACATCATTTTGGGTCCAATGGAGTAGAATGAATGCATTTGGTGCGAAACCATTTTCGCAACTTCGGTACCCCGAAATAGTGCAATCAGGCCCGAAACACAAGTTTTGCATCTTTTTATAAGCCGAAGGTTTGCGAAATGCTCCAAAACACTCCCAAACATTATTTTGGGTCCAATGGAGTAGAATGGATGCATTTCGTGCGAAACCATTTTTGCAACTTCGGGACCCCGAAATAGTGTATTCAGGCCGGAAACACAAGTTTTGCATCTTTTTACATGCCGAAGGTTTGCGAAATGCTCCAAAACACTCCCAAACATTATTTTGGGTCCAATGGAGTAGAATGGATGCATTTCGTGCGAAACCATTTTTGCAACTTCGGGACCCCGAAATAGTGTATTCAGGCCGGAAACACATGTTTTGTATCCTTTTACATGCGAAGGTTTCTGAAATGCTCCAAAACACTCCCAAACATCATTTTGGTTCCAATGGAGTAGAATGGATGCTTTTGTTGCGAAACCATTTTCGCGACTTTGGTACCCCGCAATAGTGCACTCAGGCAAGAAACACATGTTTTGCATCTTTTTACATGCCGAAGGTTTCCGAAATGCTCCAAAATACTCCCAACATCATTTTGGATCCAATGGAGTAGAATGGATGCATTTGGTGCGAAACCATTTTCGCAACTTCGGTACCCCGAAATAGTGCATTCAGGTCTGAAACAAAAGTTTTGTATCTTTTTACATGCCGAAGGTTTCAAAAATGCTCCAAAATACTCCCAAACATCATTTTGGGTCTAATGGAGTAGAATTGATGCATTTGGTGCGAAATCATTTTCGCAACTTCGATACCCCGAAATAGTGCATTCATGCCGGAAACACATGTTTTGTATCCTTTTACATGCTGAAGGTTTCCGAAATGCTCCAAAACACTCCCAAACATCATTTTTGGTGCAATGGAGTAGAATTGATGCATTTTGTGGGAAACCATTTCCGCAAATCCGATACCTCGAAATAGTGCATTCAGGCCTGAAACACAAAGTTTTGCATCTTTGTACATACCAAAGGTTCCTATAATGCTCCAAAACAATTCTAAACATCATTTTTAGTCTAAAGGTCTCATATAGATGCTTTTGTTGCGAAACCATTTTCGCAACTTTGAACTCCCGAGATAGTGCATTCTGACCTGAAACACAAGTTTTGCTTCTTTTTGTGTTTGTAAGGTTGCTAAAATGCTCCAAAACACTCCAAAACATCATTTTGGTTGCTTTTGTTGGAAACCATTTTGGGAACTTCGGTACTCCGAAATACTGCATTCAGGCCCGAAACAAAAGTTTTGTACCTTCTTACTTGCCGAAGGTTTCTGAAATGCTCCAAAACACTCCCAAACTTCATTTTGGGTTCAATGGAGTAAAATGGATGCATTTCGTGCGAAACCATTTTCGTAACTTCGGTACCCCAAAATAGTGCATTCAGGCCCGAAACACAAGTTTTGCATCTTTTTTCATGCTGAAGGTTTCCGAAATGCTCCAAAACACTCCCAAACATCATTTTGGGTCTAATGGAGTAGAATGGATGCATTTGGTGCGAAATCATTTTCGCAACTTCGATACCCCGAAATAGTGCAATCAGGCCCGAAACACAAGTTTTGCATCTTTTCATAAGCCGAAGGTTTCCGAAATGCTCCAAAACACTCCCAAACATTATTTTGGGTCCAATGGAGTAGAATGGATGCATTTGGTGCGAAACCATTTTCGCAACTTCGGTACCCCGAAATATTGCATTCAGGCCCGAAACACAAGTTTTGCATCTTTTTAAATGCCGAAGGTTTCCAAAATGCTCCAAAATACTCCCAACATCATTTTGGGTCCAATGGAGTAGAATGGATGCATTTAGTGCGAAACCATTTTCGCAAGTTCGGTACCCCGAAATATTGCATTCAGGCCCGAAACACAAGTTCTGCATCTTTTTACATGCCGAAGGTTTCCGAAATGCTCCAAAATACTCCCAACATCATTTTGGGTCCAATGGAGTAGAATGGATGCATTTGGTGCGAAACCATTTTCGCAACTTCGGTACCCCGAAATAGTGCATTCAGGTCTGAAACACAAGTTTTGTATCTTTTTACATGCCGAAGGTTTCAAAAATGCTCCAAAATACTCCCAAACATCATTTTGGGTCCAATGAAGTAGAATGGATGCATTTCGTGTGAAACTATTTTCGCAACTTCAGTACCCCAAAATAGTGCATTCATGCCGGAAACACAAGTTTTGTATCCTTTTACATGCCAAAGGTTTCCGAAATGCTCCAAAACACTCTCAAACATCATTTTTGGTGCAATGGAGTAGAATGGATGCATTTTGTGCGAAACCATTTCCACAACTCCGATACCTCGAAATAGTGCATTCAGGCCCGAAACACAAAGTTTTGCATCTTTGTACATACCAAAGGTTCCTACAATGCTCCAAAACACTCCCAAACATCATTTTTAGTCTAATGGTCTCAAATAGATGCTTTTGTTGCGAAACCATTTTCGCAACTTCGGCCTCCCGAGATAGTGCAATCTGACCTGAAACACAAGTTTTGCTTCTTTTTGTGTTTGTAAGGTTGCTAAAATGCTCCAAAACACTCCAAAACATCATTTTGGTTGCTATTGTTGGAAACCATTTTCGGAATTTCGGTACCCCGAAATATTGCATTCAGGCCCGAAACAAAAGTTCTGTATCTTCTTACATGCCGAAGGTTTCTGAAATGCTCCAAAACACTCCCAAACATTATTTTGGGTTCAATGGAGTAAAATGGATGCATTTCGTGCGAAACCATTTTCGCAACTTCGGTACCCCGAAATAGTGCATTCAGGCCGGAAACACAAGTTCTGCATCTTTTTACATGCTGAAGGTTTCCGAAATGCTTCAAAACACTCCCAAACATCATTTTGGGTCCAATGGAGTAGAATGGATGCATTTGGTGCGATACCATTTTCGCAACTTCGGTACCCCGAAATAGTGCAATCAGGCCCGAAACACAAGTTTTGCATCTTTTTATAAGCCGAAGGTTTCCAAAATGCTCCAAAACACTCCCAAACATTATTTTGGGTCCAATGGAGTAGAATGGATGCATTTCGTGCAAAACCATTTTCGCAACTTCGGTACACCGAAATAGTGCATTCAGGCCGGAAACACAAGTTTTGCATCTTTTTACATGCCGAAGATTTCCGAAATGCTCCAAAACACTCTCAAACATCATTTTGGGTCTAATGGAGTAGCAGGGATGCATTTGGTGCGAAACCATTTTCGCAACTTCGGTACCCCGAAATAGTGCATTCAGGTCCGAAACACAAGTTTTGTATCTTTTTACATGCCGAAGGTTTCCAAAATGCTCCAAAATACTCCCAAACATCATTTTGGGTCAAATGGAGTAGAATGGATGCATTTGGTGCGAAACCATTTTCGCAACTTCGGTACCCCGAAATATTGCATTCAGGCCCGAAACACAAGTTTTGCATCTTTTTACATGCCAAAGGCTTCCGAAATGCTCCAAAACACTCCCATACGTCATTTTGGGTCCAATGGAGTAGAATGGATGCATTTCGTGTGAAACCATTGTCGCAACTTCGGTACCCCGAATTAGTGCATTCATGCCGGAAACACATGTTTTGTATCCTTTTACATGCTGAAGGTTTCCGAAATGCTCCAAAACACTCCCAAACATCATTTTTGGTGCAATGGAGTAGAATTGATGCATTTTGTGCGAAACCATTTCCGCAACTCCGATACCTCGAAATAGTGCATTCAGGCCTGAAACACAAAGTTTTGCACCTTTGTACATACCAAAGGTTCCTATAATGCTCCAAAACACTCCCAAACATCATTTTTAGTCTAATGGTCTCAAATAGATGCTTTTGTTGCGAAACTATTTTCGCAACTTTGGACTCCCGAGATAGTGCATTCTGACCTGAAACACAAGTTTTGCTTCTTTTTGTGTTTGTAAGGTTGCTAAAATGCTCCAAAACACTCCAAAACATCATTTTGGTTGCTTTTGTTGGAAAACATTTTCGGAACATCGGTACCCCGAAATACTGCATTCAGGCCCGAAACAAAAGTTTTGTACCTTCTTACATGCCGAAGGTTTCTGAAATGCTCCAAAACACTCCCAAACATCATTTTGGGTTCAATGGAGTAAAATGGATGCATTTAGTGCGAAACCATTTTCGCAACTTCGGTACCCCGAAATAGTGCAATCAGGCCCGAAACACAAGTTTTGTATCTTTTTACATGCCGAAGGTTTCCGAAATATTGCATTCAGGCCCGAAACACAAGTTTTGCATCTTTTTACATGCCGAAGGTTTCCGAAATGCTCCAAAACACTCCCATACATCATTTTGGGTCCAATGGAGTAGAATGGATGCATTTCGTGCAAAACCATTTTCGCAACTTCGGTACCCCGAAATAGTGCATTCATGCCGGAAACACATGTTTTGTATCCTTTTACATGCCGAAGGTTTCCGAAATGCTCCAAAACACTCCCAAACATCATTT
This sequence comes from Cenchrus fungigraminus, assembly GCA_036936925.1. Classification (NCBI taxonomy): domain Eukaryota; kingdom Viridiplantae; phylum Streptophyta; class Magnoliopsida; order Poales; family Poaceae; genus Cenchrus; species Cenchrus fungigraminus. The sequence continues at coordinate 55,815,378 of CM072778.1, forward strand.
TTGGTGCAATGGAGTAGAATTGATGCATTTTGTGCGAAACCATTTTCGCAACTTCGGTACCTCGAAATAGTGCAATCAGGCCCGAAACACAAGTTTTGCATCTTTTTATAAGCCGAAGGATTCCAAAATGCTCCAAAACACTCCCATACATCATTTTGGGTCCAATGTAGTAGAATGGATGCATTTCGTGCGCCATTTTCGCAACTTCGGTACCCCGAAATTGTGCATTCAGGTCCGAAACACAAGTTTTGTACCTTTTTACATGCCGAAGGTTTCCAAAATGCTCCAAAATACTCCCAAACATCATTTTGGGTCAAATGGAGTAGAATGGATGCATTTGGTGCGAAACCATTTTCGCAACTTCGGTACCCCGAAATATTGCATTCAGGCCCGAAACACAAGTTTTGCATCTTTTTACATTCCAAAGGCTTCCGAAATGCTACAAAACACTCCCATACGTCATTTTGGGTCCAATGGAGTAGAATGGATGCATTTCGTGTGAAACCATTGTCGCAACTTCGGTACCCCGAAATAGTGCATTCATGCCGGAAACACATGTTTTGTATCCTTTTACATGCTGAAGGTTTCCGAAATGCTCCAAAACACTCCCAAACATCATTTTTGGTGCAATGGAGTAGAATTGATGCATTTTGTGCGAAACCATTTCCGCAACTCCGATACCTCGAAATAGTGCATTCAGACCTGAAACACAAAGTTTTGCATCTTTGTACATACCAAAGGTTCCTATAATGCTCCAAAACACTCCCAAACATCATTTTTAGTCTAATGGTCTCAAATAGATGCTTTTGTTGCGAAACTATTTTCGCAACTTTGGACTCCCGAGATAGTGCATTCTGACCTGAAACACAAGTTTTGCTTCTTTTTGTGTTTGTAAGGTTGCTAAAATGCTCCAAAACACTCCAAAACATCATTTTGGTTGCTTTTGTTGGAAACCATTTTCGGAACATCGGTACCCCGAAATACTGCATTCAGGCCCGAAACAAAAGTTTTGTACCTTCTTACATGCCGAAGGTGTCTGAAATGCTCCAAAACACTCCCAAACATCATTTTGGGTTCAATGGAGTAGAATTGATGCATTTTGTGCGAAACCATTTTCGCAACTTTGGTACCTCGAAATAGTGCAATCAGGCCCGAAACACAAGTTTTGCATCTTTTTATAAGCCGAAGGTTGCCAAAATGCTCCAAAACACTCCCATACATCATTTTGGGTCCAATGGAGTAGAATGGATGCATTTCGTGCGCCATTTTCGCAACTTCGGTACCCCGAAATAGTGCAATCAGGCCCGAAACACAAGTTTTGCATCTTTTTATAAGCCGAAGGGTTCCAAAATGCTCCAAAACAATCCCAAACATCATTTTTGGTCTAATGGAGTAGAATCGATGCATTTGGTGCGAAACTATTTTCACAACTTCAGTAACCTGAAATAGTGCATTCAAGCCCGAAACACAAGCTTTGCATTTTTTTTACATGACGAAGGTTTTTGAAATGCTCCAAAACACTCCCAAACTTTATTTTGGGTCTAATGGAGTAGAATGGCTGCATTTGGTGCGAAACCATTTTCACACCTTCGGTACCCCTAAATAGTCCACTCAGGCAAGAAACACATGTTTTGCGTATTTTTACATGCCGAAGGTTTCCAAAATGCTCTAAGATACTCCCAAACATCATTTACGGTCTAATGGAGACGAATGGACGCATTTGGCGAGAAACCATTTTCGCAACTTCGGTACCCCGAAATAGTGCATTCAGGTCTGAAACACAAGTTTTACATCTTTTTACATGCTGAAGGTTTCCGAAATGCTCCAAAACACTCCCAAACTTCATTTTGGGTCTAATGGAGTAGAATGGATGCATTTGGTGCGAAACAAATAGTGCATTTAGGCCCAAAACACAAGTTTTGCATTTTTTTTACATGACGAAGGTTTTTGAAATGCTCCAAAACACTCCCAAACTTCATTTTGGGTCTAATGGAGTAGAATGGATGCATTTGGTGCGAAACCATTTTTGCAACTTCGGTACCCCGAAATAGTGCAATCAGGCCCGAAACACAAGTTTTGCATCTTTTTATAAGCCGAAGGTTTCGAAAATGCTCCAAAATACTCCCAAACGTCGTTTTGGGTCTAATGGAGTAGAATGACTGCATTTGGTGCGAAACCATTTTCGCAACTTCGGTATCCCGAAATATTGCATTCAAGCCCGAAACACAAGGTTTGCATCTTTTTACATGCCGAAGGTTTCCGAAATGCTCCAAAACACTCCCAAACATCATTTTGGGTCCAATGGAGTAGAATGGATGCATTTAGTGTGAAACAATTTTCACAACTTCGGTACCCCGAAATAGTGCGTTGAGGCCAGAAACACAAGTTTTACATTTTTTTTACCTGACGAAGGTTTTTGAAATGCTCCAAAACACTCCCAAACTTCATTTTGGGTCTAATAGAGTAGAATGAATGCATTTGGTGCGAAACCATTTTCGCAACTTCGGTCCCCCGAAATAGTGCAATCATGCCCGAAACACAAGTTTTGCATGTTTTTATAAGTCAAAGGTTTCCAAAATGCTCCAAAACACTCCCAAACATCATTTTGGGTCCAATGGAGTAGAATGGATGCATTTGGTGCGAAACTATTTTCACAACTTCGGTACCCTGAAATAGTGCATTCAAGCCCGAAACACAAGCTTTGCATTTTTTTACATGACCAAGGTTTTTGAAATGCTCCAAACACTCCCAAACTTTATTTTGGGTCTAATGGAGTAGAATGGATGCATTTGGTGCGAAACCATTTTCGCAACTTCAGTACCCCGAAATAGTGCACTCGGGCAAGAAAACACATGTTTTGCGTATTTTTACATGCCGAAGGTTTCCAAAATGCTCTAAAACACTCCCAAACATCATTTAGGGTCTAATGGAGAAGAATGGACGCATTTGGCGTGAAACCATTTTCGCAACTTCGGTACCCCGAAATAGTGCATTCAGGACTGAAACACAAGTTTTACATCTTTTTACATGCTGAAGGTTTCCGAAATGCTCCAAAACACTGCCAAACATCATTTTGGGTTCAATGGAGTAGAATCGATGCATTTGGTGCGAAACCATTTTCGCAACATCGATACCCGAAATAGTGCAATTAGGTCCGAAACAAAAGTTTTGCATCTTTTTATAAGCCGAAGGTTTCCAAAATGCTCCAAAACACTCCCAAACACCATTTTGGGTCCTATGGAGTTGAATGGATGCATTTGGTACGACACCATTTTCGCAACTTCGGTACCCCGAAATAGTGCATTCAGGTCCAAAACACAAGTTTTGCATCTTTTTAAATTCCGAAGATTTCCGAAATGCTCCAAAACACTCTCAAACATCATTTTGGGTCCAATGGAGTAGCATGGATGCATTTGGTGCGAAACCATTTTCGCAACTTCGGTACCCCGAAATAGTGCATTCAGGCCCGAAACACAAGTTTTGTATCTTTTTACATGCCGAAGGTTTCCAAAATGATCCAAAATACTCCCAAACATCATTTAGGGTCCAATGGAGTAGAACGGATGCAGTTGGTGCGAAACCATTTTCGCAACTTCGGTACCCCGAAATATTGCATTCAGACCCGAAACACAAGTTTTGCATTTTTTTTACATGGCGAAGGTTTTTGAAATGCTCCAAAACACTCCCAAACATCATTTTGGGTCCAATGGAGTAGAATGGATGCATTTCGTGCGAAACCATTTTCGCAACTTCGGTACCCCGAAATAGTGAATTCTGGCAGGAACACAAGTTTTGCATCTTTTTACATGCCGAAGGTATCTGAAATGCTCCAAAACACTCCCTAACATCAGTTTGGGTCCAATGGAGTAGAATGGATGCATTTAGTGCGAAACAATTTTCGTAACTGCGGTACCCAAAATAGTGCATTTAGCCATGAAACACAAGTTTTGCATGTTTTTATAAGTCGAAGGTTTCCAAAATGCTCCAAAACACTCCCAAACATCATTTTGGGTCTAATGGAGTAGAATGGATGCATTTGGTGCGAAACTATTTTCACAACTTCGGTACCCCGAAATAGTGCATTCAGGTCCAAAACACAAGTTTTGCATCTTTTTAAATTCCGAAGATTTCCGAAATGCTCCAAAACACTCTCAAACATCATTTTGGGTCCAATGGAGTAGCATGGAAGCATTTGGTGCGAAACCATTTTCGCAACTTCGGTACCCCGAAATAGTGCATTCAGGCCCGAAACACAAGTTTTGTATCTTTTTACATGCCGAAGGTTTCCAAAATGCTCCAAAATACTCCCAAACATCATGTTGGGTCCAATGGAGTAGAACGGATGCATTTGGTGCGAAACCATTTTCGCTACTTCGGTACCCCGAAATATTGCATTCAGGCCCGAAACACAAGGTTTGCATATTTTTACATGCCGAAGGTTTCCGAAATGCTGCAAAACATTCCCAAACATCATTTTGGGGTCCAATGGAGTAGAATGGATGCATTTAGTGCGAAACAATTTTCGCAGCTTCGGTACCCCGAAATAGTGCGTTCAGGCCCGAAAAACAAGTTTTACATTTTTTTTACATGACGAAGGTTTTTGAAATGCTCCAAAACACTCCCAAACTTCATTTTGGGTCTAATAGAGTAGAATGGATGCATTTGGTGCGAAACCATTTTCGCAACTTCGGTCCCCCGAAATAGTACAATCAGGTCCGAAACACAAGTTTTGCATCTTTTTATAAGTCGAAGGTTTCCAAAATGCTCCAAAACACTCCCAAACATCATTTTGGGTCTAATGGAGTAGAATGGATGCATTTGGCACGTAACTATTTTCACAACTTCGGTACCCCAAAATAGTGCATTCAAGCCCGAAACACAAGCTTTGCATTTTTTTACATGACTAAGGTTTTTGAAATGCTCCAAAACACTCCCAAACGTTATTTTGGGTCTAATGGAGTAGAATGGATGCATTTGGTGCGAAACCATTTTCACAACTTCGGTACCCCTAAATAGTGCACTCAGGCAAGAAACACATGTTTTGCGTATTTTTACATGCCGAAGGTTTCCAAAATGCTCTAAGACACTCCCAAACATCATTTACGGTCTAATGGAGACGAATGAACGCATTTGGTGTGAAACCATTTTCGCAACTTCGGTACCCCGAAATAGTGCATTCAGGACTGAAACACAAGTTTTACATCTTTTTACATGCTGAAGGTTTCTGAAATGCTCTAAAACACTCCCAAACATCATTTTGGGTTCAATGCAGTAGAATGGATGCATTTCGTGCGAAACCATTTTCGCAACTTCGGTACCCCGAAATAGTGCATTCAGGCCGGAACACAAGTTTTGCATCTTTTTACATGCCGAAGGTTTCTGAAATGCTCCAAAACACTCCCAAACATCAGTATGGGTCCAATGGAGTAGAATGGATGCATTTGGTGCGAAACCATTTTCGCAACTTCGGTCCCCCGAAATAGTGCAATCAGGCCCGAAACATAAATTTTGCATCTTTTTATAAGCCGAAGGTTTCCAAAATGCTCCAAAACACTCCCAAACACCAATTTGGGTCCAATGGAGTAGAATGGATGCATTTGGTACGACACCATTTTCGCAACTTCGGTACCCCGAAATAGTGCATTCAGGCCCGAAACACAAGTTTTGTATCTTTTTACATGCCGAAGGTTTCCAAAATGGTCCAAAATACTCCCAAACATCATTTTGGGTCCAATGGAGTAGAATGGATGCATTTGGTGCGAAACCATTTTCGCAACTTCGGTACCCCGAAATATTGCATTCTGGCCCGAAACACAAGGTTTGCATCTTTTCACATGCCGAAGGTTTCCGAAATGCTCCAAAACACTCCCAAACATCATTTTGGGTCCAATGGAGTAGAATGGATGCATTTAGTGCGAAACAATTTTCACAACTTCGGTACCCCGAAATAGTGCGTTGAGGCCCGAAACACAAGTTTTACATTTTTTTTTACATGGCGAAGGTTTTTGAAATGCTCCAAAACACACCCAAACTTCATTTTGGGTCTAATAGAGTAGAATGGATGCATTTGGTGCGAAACCATTTTCGCAACTTCGGTCCCCCGAAATAGTGCAATCAGGTCCGAAACACAAGTTTTGCATGTTTTTATAAGTCGAAGGTTTCCAAAATGCTCCAAAACACTCCCAAACATCATTTTGGGTCTAATGGAGTAGAATGGATGCATTTGGTGCGAAACTATTTTCACAACTTCGGTACCCCGAAATAGTGCATTCAAGCCCGAAACACAAGCTTTGCATTTTTTTACATGACCAAGGTTTTTGAAATGCTCCACACACTCCCAAACTTTATTTTGGGTCTAATGGAGTAGAATGGATGCATTTGGTGCGAAACCATTTTCGCAACTTCGGTACCCCGAAATATTGCACTCAGGCAAGAAAACACATGTTTTGTGTATTTTTACATGCCGAAGGTTTCCAAAATGCTCTAAAACACTCCCAAACATCATTTAGGGTCTAGTGGAGAAGAATGGAAGCATTTGGCGTGAAACCATTTTCGCAACTTCGGTACCCCGAAATAGTGCATTCAGGACTGAAACACAAGTTTTACATCTTTTTACATGCTGAAGGTTTCCGAAATGCTCCAAAACACTCCCAAACATCATTTTGGGTTCAATGGAGTAGAGTGGATGCATTTCATGCGAAACCATTTTCGCAACTTCAGTACCCTGAAATAGTGCATTCAGGCCGGAACACAAGTTTTGCATCCTTTTACATGCCGAAGGTTTCCGAAATGCTCAAAAACACTCCCGAACATCATTTTGGGCCCAATAGAGTAGAATGGATGCATTTGGTGCGAAACCATTTTAACACCTTCGGTACCCCTAAATAGTGCACTCAGGCAAGAAACACATGTTTTGCGTATTTTTACATGCCGAAGGTTTCCAAAATGCTCTAAGACACTCCCAAACATCATTTACGGTCTAATGGAGACGAATGGAATCATTTGGCGTGAAACCATTTTCGCAACTTCGGTACCCCGAAATAGTGCATTCAGGACTGAAACACAAGTTTTACATCTTTTTACATGCTGAAGGTTTCCGAAATGCTCCAAAACACTCCCAAACATCATTTTGGGTCCAATGGAGTAGAATGGATGCATTTCGTGCGAAACCATTTTCGCAACTTCGGTACCCCGAAATAGTGCATTCAGGCCGGAACACAAGTTTTGCATCTTTTTACATGCCGAAGGTTTCTGAAATGCAACAAAACACTCCCAAACATCAGTTTGGGTCTAATGGAGTAGAATGGATGCATTTGGTGCGAAACCATTTTCGCAACTTCGGTCCCCCGAAATAGTGGAATCAGGCCTGAAACATAAGTTTTGCATCTTTTTATAAGCCGAAGGTTTCCAAAATGCTCCAAAACACTCCCAAACACCAATTTGGGTCCAATGGAGTAGAATGGATGCATTTAGTACGAAACAATTTTCGTAACTTCGGTACCCAAAATAGTGCATCTAGGCCCGAAACACAAGTTTTGCATTTTTTTCACATGACGAAGGTTTTTGAAATGCTCCAAAACACTCCCAAACTTCATTTTGGGTCTAATGGAGTAGAATGGATGCATTTGGTGCGAAACCGTTTTCGCAACTTCGGTACCCCGAAATAGTGCAATCAGGCCCGAAACACAAGTTTTGCATCTTTTTATAAGCCGAAGGTTTCCAAAATGCTCCTAAACACTCCCAAACACCAATTTGGGTCCAATGGAGTAGAATGGATGCATTTGGTACGACACCATTTTTGTAACTTCGGTACCCCGAAATAGTGCATTCAGGCCCGAAACAAAAGGTTTGCATCTTTTTACATGCCGAAGTTTTCCGAAATGCTCCAAAACACTCCCAAACATCATTTTGGGTCCAATGGAGTAGAATGGATGCATTTGGTGCGAAACCATTTTCGCAACTTCGGTACCCCGAAATATTGCATTCAGGCCCGAAACACAAGGTTTGCATCTCTTTACATGTCGAAGGTTTCCGAAATGCCCCAAAACACTCCCAAACATCATTTTGGGTCGAATGGAGTAGAATAGATGCATTTAGTGCGAAACAATTTTCACAACTTCGGTACCCCGAAATAGTGCGTTGAGGCCCGAAACACAAGTTTTACATTTTTTTTACATGACGAAGGTTTTTGAAATGCTCCAAAACACTCCCAAACTTTATTTTGGGTCTAATAAAGTAGAATGGAGGCATTTGGTGCGAAACCATTTTCGCAACTTCGGTCCCCCGAAATAGTGCACTCAGGCAAGAAACACAAGTTTTGCGTATTTTTACATGCCGAAGGTTTCCAAAATGCTCTAAAACACTCCCAAACATCATTTAGGGTCTAATGGAGAAGAATGGACACATTTGGCGTGAAACCATTTTCGCAACTTCAGTACCCCGAGATAGTGCATTCAGAACTGAAACACAAGTTTTACATCTTTTTACATGCTGAAGGTTTCCGAAATGCTCCAAAACACTCCCATACATCATTTTGGGTTCAATGGAGTAGAATGGATGCATTTCGTGCGAAACCATTTTCGCAACTTCGGTACCCCGAAATAGTGCATTCAGGCCGGAACACAAGTTTTGCATCCTTTTACATGCCGAAGGTTTCCGAAATGCTCAAAAACACTCCCAAACATCATTTTGGGCCCAATAGAGTAGAATGGATGCATTTGGAGCGAAACCATTTTCGCAACTTCTGTATCCTGAAACATTGCATTCAGGCCCGAAACAGAAGTTTTGCATCTTTATACATGCCGAAGATTTCCGGAATGCTCCAAAACACACCCAAACATCATTTTGGGTCCAATGGCGTAGAATCGATGCATTTGGTGCGAAACCATTTTCGCAACATCGGTACCCGAAATAGTGCAAATAGGCCCGAAACACAAGTTTTGCATTTTTTTACGTGACAAAGGTTTTTGAAATGCTCCAAAACACTCCCAAAACTTAATTTTGGGTCAAATGGAGTAGAATGGATGCATTTGATGCGAAACCATTTTTGCAACTTCGGTACCCCGAAGTAGTGCACTCAGGCCTGAAACACATGTTTTGCGTCTTTTTACATGCCGAAGGTTTCCAAAATGCTCCAAAACACTCCCAAATATTATTTTGGCTCTAATGGAGAAGAATAGATGCATTTGGTGTGAAACCATTTTCGCAAGTTCAGTACCCCGAAATAGTGCATTCAGCCCGAAACACAAGTTTTGTATCTTTTTACATACCGAAGGTTTCCAAAATGCTCCAAAATACTCCCATACATCATTTTGGGTCCAATGGAGTAGAATGGATGCATTTGGAGCGAAACCATTTTCGCAACTTCGGTACCCCGAAATATTTCATTCAGGCTCGAAACACAAGGTTTGCATATTTTTACATGCCGAAGGTTTCCGAAATGCTCCAAAACATTCCCAAACATCATTTTGGGTCCAATGGAGTAGAATGGATGCATTTGGTGCGAAACTATTTTAACACCTTCGGTACCCCTAAATAGTGCACTCAGGCAAGAAACACATGTTTTGCGTATTTTTACATGCCGAAGGTTTCCAAAATGCTTTAAGACACTCCCAAACATCATTTACGGTCTAATGGAGATGAATGGAATCATTTGGCGTGAAACCATTTTCGCAACTTCGGTACCCCGAAATAGTGCATTCAGGACTGAAACACAAGTTTTACATTTTTTTACATGCTGAAGGTTCCCGAAATGCTCCAAAACACTCCCAAACATCATTTTGGGTCCAATGGAGTAGAATGGATGCATTTAGTGCGAAACAATTTTCGTAACTTCGGTACCCAAAATAGTGCATTTAGGCTCGAAACACAAGTTTTGCATTTTTTTTACATGACGAAGGTTTTTGAAATGCTCCAAAACACTCCCAAACTTCATTTTGGGTCTAATGGAGTAGAATGGATGCATTTGGTGCGAAACCATTTTCGCAACTTCGGTACCCCGAAATAGTGCAATCAGGCCCGAAACACAAGTTTTGCATCTTTTTATAAGCCGAAGGTTTCCAAAATGCTCCAAAACACTCCCAAACACCAATTTGGGTCTAATGGAGTAGAATGGATGCATTTGGTACGACACCATTTTCGCAACTTCGGTACCCCGAAATAGTGCATTCAGGCCCGAAAAACAAGTTTTGTATCTTTTTACATGCCGAAGGTTTCCAAAATACTCCCAAACATCATTTTGGGTCCAATGGAGTAGAATGGATGCATTTGGTGCGAAACCATTTTCGCAACTTCGGTACCCCGAAATATTGCATTCAGGCCCGAAACACCAGGTTTGCATCTTTTTACTTGCCGAAGGTTTCCGAAATGCTCCAAAACACTCCCAAACATCATTTTGGGTCCAATAGAGTAGAATAGATGCATTTAGTGCGAAACAATTTTCACAACTTCGGTACCCCGATATAGTGCGTTGAGGCCCGAAACACAAGTTTTACATTTTTTACATGACGAAGGTTTTTGAAATGCTCCAAAAGACTCCCAAACTTCATTTTGGGTCTAATAGAGTAGAATGGATGCATTTGGTGCGAAATCATTTTCGCAACTTCGGTCCCCCGAAATAGTGCAATCAGGTCCGAAACACAAGTTTTGCATGTTTTTATATGTTGAAGGTTTCCAAAATGCTCTAAAACACTCCCAAACATCATTTTGGGTCTAATGGACTAGAATGGATGCATTTGGTGTGAAACTATTTTCACAACTTCGGTACCCCAAAATAGTGCATTCAAGCCCGAAACACAAGCTTTGCATTTTTTTACATGACCAAGGTTTTTGAAATGCACCAAACACTCCCAAACTTTATTTTGGGTCTAATGGAGTAGAATGGATGCATTTGGTGCGAAACCATTTTCGCAACTTCGGTACCCCGAAGTAGTGCACTCAGGCCTGAAACACATGTTTTGCGTCTTTTTACATGCCGAAGGTTTCCAAAATGCTCCAAAACACTCCCAAATATTATTTTGGCTCTAATGGAGAAGAATGGATGCATTTGGTGTGATACCATTTTCGCAACTTTAGTACCCCGAAATAGTGCATTCAGCCCGAAACACAAGTTTTGTATCTTTTTACATACCGAAGGTTTCCAAAATGCTCCAAAATACTCCCAAACATCATTTTGGGTCCAATGGAGTAGAATGGATGCATTTGGTGCGAAACCATTTTCGCAACTTCGGTACCCCGAAATATTGCATTCAGACTCGAAACACAAGGTTTGCATATTTTTACCTGCCGAAGGTTTCCGAAATGCTCCAAAACATTCCCAAACATCATTTTGGGTCCAATGGAGTAGAATGGATGCATTTAGTGCGAAACAATTTTCGTAACTTCGGTACCCAAAATAGTGCATTTAGGCCCGAAACACAAGTTTTGCATTTTTTTTACATGACGAAGGTTTTTGAAATGCTCCAAAACACTCCCAAACTTCATTTTGGGTCTAATGGAGTAGAATGGATGCATTTGGTGCGAAACCATTTTTGCAACTTCGGTACCCCGAAATAGTGCAATCAGGCCCGAAACACAAGTTTTGCATCTTTTTATAAGCCGAAGGTTTCCAAAATGCTCCAAAACACTCCCAAACACCAAATTGGGTCTAATGGAGTAGAATGGATGCATTTGGTACGACACCATTTTCGCAACTTCGGTACCCCGAAATAGGGCATTCAGGCCCGAAACACAAGTTTTGTATCTTTTTACATGCCGAAGGTTTCCAAAATGCTCCAAAATACTCCCAAACATCATTTTGGGTCCAATGGAGTAGAATGGATGCATTTGGTGTGAAACCATTTTCGCAACTTCGGTACCCCGAAATATTGCATTCAGGTCCGAAACACCAGGTTTCATCTTTTTACTTGCCGAAGGTTTCCGAAATGCTCCAAAACACTCCCAAACATCATTTTGGGTCCAACGGAGTAGAATAGATGCATTTAGTGCGAAACAATTTTCACAACTTCGGTACCCCGAAATAGTGCGTTGAGGCCCGAAACACAAGTTTTACATTTTTTTACATGACGAAGGTTTTTGAAATGCTCCAAAACACTCCCAAACTTCATTTTGGGTCTAATAGAGTAGAATGGATGCATTTGGTGCGAAATCATTTTCGCAACTTCGGTCCCCCGAAATAGTGCAATCAGGTCCGAAACACAAGTTTTGCATGTTTTTATAAGTCGAAGGTTTCCAAAATGCTCCAAAACACTCCCAAACATCATTTTGGGTCTAATGGACTAGAATGGATGCATTTGGTGCGAAACTATTTTCACAACTTCGGTACCCTGAAATAGTGCATTCAGGCCCGAAACACAAGTTTTGTATCTTCTTACATGCCGAAGGTTTCTGAAATGCTCCGAAACACTCCCAAACATCATTTTGGGTCCAATGGAGTAGAATGGATGCTTTTGTTGTGAAACCATTTTCGCGACTTTGGTACCCCGATGTAGTGCACTCAGGCAAGAAACACATGTTTTGCGTCTTTTTACATGCCGAAGGTTTCCAAAATGCTCTAAAACACTCCCAAACATCATTTTCGGTCTAATGGAGAAGAATGGACGCATTTGGCGTGAAACCATTTTCGCAACTTCGGTACCCCGAAATAGTGCATTCAGGACTGAAACACAAGTTTTACATCTTTTTACATGCCAAAGATTTCCGAAATGCTCCAAAACACTCGCAAACATCATTTAGGTTCAATGGAGTAGAATGGATGCATTAGGTGCCAAACCATTTTCGCAACTTCGGTACCTTGAAATAGTGCATCCAGGCCTGAAACACAAGTTTTGCATCATTTTACATGCCGAAGGTTTCCTAAATGCTCCAAAACACTCCCGAACATCATTTTGGGTCTATTGGTGTTGAATGGGTGCTTTTGTTGGAAACCATTTTCGCAACTTCGGAACCCCGAAATAGTGCATTCAGGCCCGAAACATAAGTTTTGTATCTTCTTACATGCGAAGGTTTCTGAAATGCTCCAAAACACTCCCAAACATCATTTTGGGTCCAATGGAGTAGAATGGATGCTTTTGTTGCGAAACCATTTTCGCGACTTTGGTACCCCGCAATAGTGCACTCAGGCAAGAAACACATGTTTTGCGTCATTTTACATGCCGAAGGTTTGCGAAATGCTCCAAAACACTCCCAAACATTATTTTGGGTCCAATGCAGTAGAATGGATGCATTTCGTGCGAAACCAATTTCGTAACTTCGGTACCACGAAATTGTGTATTCAGGCCGGAAACACAAGTTTTGCATCTTTTTACATGCCGAAGGTTTGCGAAATGCTCCAAAACACTCCCAAACATTTTTTTGGGTCCAATGGAGTAGAATGGATGCATTTCGTGCGAAACCAATTTCGTAACTTCGGTACCACGAAATTGTGTATTCAGGCCGGAAACACAAGTTTTGCATCTTTTTACATGCCGAAGGTTTGCGAAATGCTCCAAAACACTCCCCTACATCATTTTGGGTCCAATGGAGGAGAATGGATGCATTTCGTGCGAAACTATTTTCTCAACTTCGGTACCCCGAAATAGTGCAATCAGGCCCGAAACACAAGTTTTGCATCTTTTTAAAAGCCAAAGGTTTCCGAAATGCTCTAAAACACTCCCAAACATCATTTTGGGTCTAATGGAGAAGAATGGACGCATTTGGCGTGAAACCATTTTCGCAACTTCGGTACCTCGAAATAGTGCATTCAGGACTGAAACACAAGTATTACTTCTTTTTACATACCAAAGATTTCCGAAATGCTCCAAAACACACGCAAACATCATTTTGGGTCAAATGGAGTAGAATGGATGCATTAGGTGCAAAACCATTTTTGCGACTTCGGTACCTCGAAATAGTGCATTCAGGCCTGAAACACAAGTTGTGCATCATTTTACATGCCGAAGGTTTCCTAAATGCTCCAAAACACTCCCAAACATCATTTTGGGTATATTGGTGTTGAATGGGTGCTTTTGTTGGAAACTATTTTCGCAACTTCGGTACCCCGAAATAGTGCATTCAGGCCCGAAACACAAGTTTTGTATCTTCTTACATGCCGAAGGTTTCTGAAATGCTCCGAAACACTCCCAAACATCATTTTGGGTCCAATGGAGTAGAATGGATGCTTTTGTTGCGAAACCATTTTCGCGACTTTGGTACCCCGAAATAGTGCACTCAGGCAAGAAACACATGTTTTGTGTCTTTTTACATGCCGAAGGTTTCCAAAATGCTCTAAAACACTCCCAAACATCATTTTCGGTCTAATGGAGAAGAATGGACGCATTTGGCGTGAAACCATTTTCGCAACTTGGGTACCCCGAAATAGTGCATTCAGGACTGAAACACAAGTTTTACATCTTTTTACATGCCAAAGATTTCCGAAATGCTCCAAAACACTCGCAAACATCATTTGGGTTCAATGGAGTAGAATGGATGCATTAGGTGCCAAACTATTTTCGCAACTTCGGTACCTCGAAATAGTGCATCCAGGCCTGAAACACAAGTTTTGCATCATTTTACATGCCGAAGGTTTCCTAAATGCTCCAAAACACTCCCGAACATCATTTTGGGTCTATTGGTGTTGAATGGGTGCTTTTGTTGGAAACCATTTTCGCAACTTCGGTACCCCGAAATAGTGCATTCAGGCCCGAAACATAAGTTTTGTATCTTCTTACATGCGAAGGTTTCTGAAATGCTCCAAAACACTCCCAAACATCATTTTGGGTCCAATGGAGTAGAATGGATGCTTTTGTTGCGAAACCATTTTCGCGACTTTGGTACCCCGCAATAGTGCACTCAGGCAAGAAACACATGTTTTGCGTCTTTTTACGTGCCGAAGGTTTCCAAAATGCTCTAAAACACTCCAAAACATCATTTTGGGCGAATGGAGAATAATAGATGCATTTGGCGTGAAACCATTTTCGCAACTTCGGTACCCTGAAATAGTGCACTAAAGCAAGAAACACATGTTTTGCGTATTTTTACGTGCTGAAGGTTTCCAGAATGCTCTAAAACACTCCCATTCGAATGGAGAAGAATGGACGCATTTGGCGTGAAACCATTTTCGCAACTTCGCTACCCCGAAATAGTGCATTGAGGACTGAAACACTAGTTTTACATCTTTTTACATGCCGAAGGTTTCCGAAATGCTCCAAAACACTCCCAAACTTCATTTTGGGTTCAATGGAGTAGAATGGATGCATTTCATGTGAAACCATTTTCGCAACTTCGGTACCCCGAAATAGTGGATTCAGGCCGGAAACACAAGTTTTGCATCTTTTTACATGCCGAAGGTTTCCGAAAAGCTCCAAAACACTCCCAAACATCATTTTGGGTCCAATGGAGTAGAATGAATGCATTTGGTGCGAAACCATTTTCGCAACTTCGGTACCCCGAAATAGTGCAATCAGGCCCGAAACACAAGTTTTGCATCTTTTTATAAGCCGAAGGTTTGCGAAATGCTCCAAAACACTCCCAAACATTATTTTGGGTCCAATGGAGTAGAATGGATGCATTTCGTGCGAAACCATTTTCGCATCTTCGGTGCCCCGAAATAGTGTATTCAGGCCGGAAACACAAGTTTTGCATCTTTTTACATGCCGAAGGTTTGCGAAATGCTCCAAAACACTCCCAAACATTATTTTGGGTCCAATGGAGTAGAATGGATGCATTTCGTGCGAAACCATTTTCGCAACTTCGGTACCCCGAAATAGTGCATTCAAGCCGGAAACACAAGTTTTGCATCTTTTTACGTGCCGAAGGTTTCCGAAATGCTCCAAAACACTCCCATACATCATTTTGGGTCCAATGGAGGAGATTGGATGCATTTCGTGCGAAACTATTTTCACAACTTCGGTACCCCGAAATAGTGCAATCAGGCCGGAAACACAAGTTTTGCATCTTTTTAAAATCCAAAGGTTTCCGAAATGCTCTAAAACACTCCCAAACATCATTTTGGATCTAATGGAGAAGAATGGACGCATTTGGCGTGAAACCATTTTCGCAACTTCGGTACCTCGAAATAGTTTATTCAGGACTGAAACACAAGTATTACTTCTTTTTTCATACCAAAGATTTCCGAAATGCTCCAAAACACACGCAAACATCATTTTGGGTTAAATGGAGTAGAATGGATGCATTAGGTGCAAAACCATTTTCGAAACTTCGGTACCTCGAAATAGTGCATTCAGGCCTGAAACACAAGTTGTGCATCATTTTACATGCCGAAGGTTTCCTAAATGCTCCAAAACACTCCCAAACATCATTTTGGGTATATTGGTGTTGAATGGGTGCTTTTGTTGGAAACTATTTTCGCAACTTCGGTACCCCGAAATAGTGCATTCAGGCCCGAAACACAAGTTTTGTATCTTCTTACATGCCGAATGTTTCTGAAATGCTCCGAAACACTCCCAAACATCATTTTGGGTCCAATGGAGTAGAATGGATGCTTTTGTTGCGAAACCATTTTCGCGACTTTGGTACCGCGCAATAGTGCACTCAGGCAAGAAACACATGTTTTGCATCTTTTTACATGCCGAAGGTTTCCGAAATGCTCCAAAATACTCCCAACATTATTTTGGATCCAATGGAGTAGAATGGATGCATTTGGTGCGAAACCATTTTCGCAACTTCGGTACCCTGAAATAGTGCATTCAGGTCTGAAACAAAAGTATTGTATCTTTTTACATGCCGAAGGTTTCAAAAATGCTCCAAAATACTCCCAAACATCTTTTTGGGTCTAATGGAGTAGAATGGATGCATTTCGTGCGAAACCATTTTCGCAACTTCAGTACCCCAAAATAGTGCATTCATGCCGGAAACACAAGTTTTGTATCCTTTTACATGCCGAAGGTTTCCGAAATGCTCCAAAACACTCTCAAACATCATTTTGGGTCTAATGGAGTTGCATGGATGCATTTGGTGCGAAACCATTTTCGCAACTTCGGTACCCCGAAATAGTGCATTCAGGTCCGAATCACAAGTTTTGTATCTTTTTACATGCCGAAGGTTTCCAAACTACTCCCAAACATCATTTGGGGTCAAAAGGAGTAGAATGGATGCATTTGGTGCGAAACCATTTTCGCAACTTCGGTACCCCAAAATATTGCATTCAGGCCCGAAACACAAGTTTTGCATCTTTTTACATGCCGAAGGCTTCCGAAATGCTCCAAAACACTCCCATACGTCATTTTGGGTCCAATGGAGTAGAATGGATGCATTTCGTGCGAAACCATTTTCGCAACTTCGGTACCCCGAAATAGTGCATTCATGCCGGAAACACATGTTTTGTATCCTTTTACATGCTGAAGGTTTCCGAAATGCTCCAAAACACTCCCAAACATCATTTTTGGTGCAATGGAGTAGAATTGATGCATTTTGTGGGAAACCATTTCCGCAACTCCGATACCTCGAAATAGTGCATTCAGGCCTGAAACACAAAGTTTTGCATCTTTGTACATACCAAAGGTTCCTATAATGCTCCAAAACACTCCCAAACATCATTTTTAGTCTAATGGTCTCAAATAGATGCTTTTGTTGCGAAACCATTTTCGCAACTTTGAACTCCCGAGATAGTGCATTCTGACCTGAAACACAAGTTTTGCTTCTTTTTGTGTTTGTAAGGTTGCTAAAATGCTCCAAAACACTCCAAAACATCATTTTGGTTGCTTTTGTTGGAAACCATTTTGGGAACTTCGGTACCCCGAAATACTGCATTCAGGCCCGAAACAAAACTTTTGTACCTTCTTACTTGCCGAAGGTTTCTGAAATGCTCCAAAACACTCCCAAACTTCATTTTGGGTTCAATGGAGTAAAATGGATGCATTTCGTGCGAAACCATTTTCGCAACTTCAGTACCCCGAAATAGTGCATTCAGGCCGGAAACACAAGTTTTGCATCTTTTTTCATGCTGAAGGTTTCCGAAATGCTCCAAAACACTCCCAAACAGCATTTTGGGTCTAATGGAGTAGAATGGATGCATTTGGTGCGAAATCATTTTCGCAAC
The DNA here is from genome assembly GCA_036936925.1 of Cenchrus fungigraminus. Taxonomy (NCBI): domain Eukaryota; kingdom Viridiplantae; phylum Streptophyta; class Magnoliopsida; order Poales; family Poaceae; genus Cenchrus; species Cenchrus fungigraminus. Next base: position 55,833,412 of record CM072778.1, read on the forward strand.
TTCGGTACCCTGAAATAGTGCAATCAGGCCCGAAACACAAGTTTTGCATCTTTTCATAAGCCGAAGGTTTCCGAAATGCTCCAAAACACTCCCAAACATTATTTTGGGTCCAATGGAGTAGAATGGATGCATTTGGTGCGAAACCATTTTCGCAACTTCGGTACCCCAAAATATTGCATTCAGGCCCGAAACACAAGTTTTGCATCTTTTTAAATGCCGAAGGTTTCCAAAATGCTCCAAAATACTCCCAACATCATTTAGGGTCCAATGGAGTAGAATGGATGCATTTAGTGCGAAACCATTTTCGCAAGTTCGGTACCCCGAAATATTGCATTCAGGCCCGAAACACAAGTTTTGAATCTTTTTACATGCCGAAGGTTTCCGAAATGCTCCAAAATACTCCCAACATCATTTTGGGTCCAATGGAGTAGAATGGATGCATTTGGTGCGAAACCATTTTCGCAACTTCGGTACCCCGAAATAGTGCATTCAGGTCTGAAACACAAGTTTTGTATCTTTTTACATGCCGAAGGTTTCAAAAATGCTCCAAAATACTCCCAAACATCATTTTGGGTCCAATGGAGTAGAATGGATGCATTTCGTGTGAAACTATTTTCGCAACTTCAGTACCCCAAAATAGTGCATTCATGCCGGAAACACAAGTTTTGTATCCTTTTACATGCCAAAGGTTTCCGAAATGCTCCAAAACACTCCCAAACATCATTTTTGGTGGAATGGAGTAGAATGGATGCATTTTGTGCGAAACCATTTCCACAACTCCGATACCTCGAAATAGTGCATTCAGGCCCGAAACACAAAGTTTTGCATCTTTGTACATACCAAAGGTTCCTATAATGCTCCAAAACACTCCCAAACATCATTTTTAGTCTAATGGTCTCAAATAGATGCTTTTGTTGCGAAACCATTTTCGCAACTTCGGCCTCCCGAGATAGTGCAATCTGACCTGAAACACAAGTTTTGCTTCTTTTTGTGTTTGTAAGGTTGCTAAAATGCTCCAAAACACTCCATAACATCATTTTGGTTGCTTTTGTTGGAAACCATTTTCGGAATTTCGGTACCTCGAAATATTGCATTCAGGCCCGAAACAAAAGTTCTGTATCTTCTTACATGCCGAAGGTTTATGAAATGCTCCAAAACACTCCCAAACATCATTTTGGGTTCAATGGAGTAAAATGGATGCATTTCGTGCGAAACCATTTTCGCAACTTCGGTACCCCGAAATAGTGCATTCAGGCCGGAAACACAAGTTCTGCATCTTTTTACATGCAGAAGGTTTCCGAAATGCTTCAAAACACTCCCAAACATCATTTTGGGTCCAATGGAGTAGAATGGATGCATTTGGTGCGATACCATTTTCGCAACTTCGGTACCCCGAAATAGTGCAATCAGGCCCGAAACACAAGTTTTGCATCTTTTTATAAGCCGAAGGTTTCCAAATTGCTCCAAAACACTCCCATACATCATTTTGGGTCCAATGGAGTAGAATGTATGCATTTCGTGCGCCATTTTCGCAACTTCGGTACCCCGAAATTGTGCATTCAGGTCCGAAACACAAGTTTTGTATCTTTTTACATGCCGAAGGTTTCCAAAATGCTCCAAAATACTCCCAAACATCATTTTGGGTCAAATGGAGTAGAATGGATGCATTTGGTGCGAAACCATTTTCGCAACTTCGGTAACCCGAAATATTGCATTCAGGCCCGAAACATAAGTTTTGCATCTTTTTACATGCCAAAGGCTTCCGAAATGCTCCAAAACACTCCCATACGTCATTTTGGGTCCAATGGAGTAGAATGGATGCATTTCGTGTGAAACCATTGTCGCAACTTCGGTACCCCGAAATAGTGCATTCATGCCGGAAACACATGTTTTGTATCCTTTTACATGCTGAAGGTTTCCGAAATGCTCCAAAACACTCCCAAATATTATTTTTGGTGCAATGGAGTAGAATTGATGCATTTTGTGCGAAACCATTTCCGCAACTCCGATACCTCGAAATAGTGCATTCAGGCCTGAAACACAAAGTTTTGCATCTTTGTACATACCAAAGGTTCCTATAATGCTCCAAAACACTCCCAAACATCATTTTTAGTCTAATGGTCTCAAATAGATGCTTTTGTTGCGAAACTATTTTCGCAACTTTGGACTCCCGAGATAGTGCATTCTGACCTGAAACACAAGTTATGCTTCTTTTTGTGTTTGTAAGGTTGCTAAAATGCTCCAAAACACTCCAAAACATCATTTTGGTTGCTTTTGTTGGAAACCATTTTCGGAACATCGGTACCCCGAAATACTGCATTCAGGCGCGAAACAAAAGTTTTGTACCTTCTTACATGCCGAAGGTTTCTGAAATGCTCCAAAACACTCCCAAACATCATTTTGGGTTCAATGGAGTAAAATGGATGCATTTAGTGCGAAACTATTTTCGCAACTTCGGTACCCCGAAATAGTGCAATCAGGCCCGAAACACAAGTTTTGTATCTTTTTACAAGCCGAAGGATTCAGAAATATTGCATTCAGGCCCGAAACACAAGTTTTGCATCTTTTTACATGCCGAAGGTTTCCGAAATGCTCCAAAACACTCCCATACATCATTTTGGGTCCAATGGAGTAGAATGGATGCATTTCGTGCAAAACCATTTTCGCAACTTCGGTACCCCAAAATAGTGCATTCAAGCCCGAAACACAAGCTTTGCATTTTTTTACATGACTAAGGTTTTTGAAATGCTCCAAAACACTCCCAAACATTATTTTGGGTCTAATGGAGTAGAATGGATGCATTTGGTGCGAAACCATTTTCACAACTTCGGTACCCCTAAATAGTGCACTCAGGCAAGAAACACATGTTTTGCGTATTTTTACATGCCGAAGGTTTCCAAAATGCTCTAAGACACTCCCAAACATCATTTACGGTCTAATGGAGACGAATGAACGCATTTGGCGTGAAACCATTTTCGCCACTTCGGTACCCCGAAATAGTGCATTCAGGACTGAAACACAAGTTTTACATCTTTTTACATGCTGAATGTTTCCGAAATGCTCCAAAACACTCCCAAACATCATTTTGGGTTCAATGCAGTAGAATGGATGCATTTCGTGCGAAACCATTTTCGCAACTTCGGTACCCCGAAATAGTGCATTCAGGCCGGAACACAAGTTTTGCATCTTTTTACATGCCGAAGGTTTCTGAAATGCTCCAAAACACTCCCAAACATCAGTTTGGGTCCAATGGAGTAGAATGGATGCATTTGGTGCGAATCCATTTTCGCAACTTCGGTCCCCCGAAATAGTGCAATCAGGCCCGAAACATAAGTTTTGCATCTTTTTATAAGCCGAAGGTTTCCAAAATGCTCCAAAACACTCCCAAACACCAATTTGGGTCCAATGGAGTAGAATGGATGCATTTGGTACGACACCATTTTCGCAACTTCGGTACCCCGAAATAGTGCATTCAGGCCCGAAACACAAGTTTTGTATCTTTTTACATGCCGAAGGTTTCCAAAATGGTCCAAAATACTCCCAAACATCATTTTGGGTCCAATGGAGTAGAATGGATGCATTTGGTGCGAAACCATTTTCGCAACTTCGGTACCCCGAAATATTGCATTCTGGCCCGAAACACAAGGTTTGCATCTTTTCACATGCCGAAGGTTTCCGAAATGCTCCAAAACACTCCCAAACATCATTTTGGGTCCAATGGAGTAGAATGGATGCATTTAGTGCGAAACAATTTTCACAACTTCGGTACCCCGAAATAGTGCGTTGAGGCCCGAAACACAAGTTTTACATTTTTTTTACATGACGAAGGTTTTTGAAATGCTCCAAAACACACCCAAACTTCATTTTGGGTCTAATAGAGTAGAATGGATGCATTTGGTGCGAAACCATTTTCGCAACTTCGGTCCCCCGAAATAGTGCAATCAGGTCCGAAACACAAGTTTTGCATGTTTTTATAAGTCGAAGGTTTCCAAAATGCTCCAAAACACTCCCAAATATCATTTTGGGTCTAATGGAGTAGAATGGATGCATTTGGTGCGAAACTATTTTCACAACTTCGGTACCCCGAAATAGTGCATTCAAGCCCGAAACACAAGCTTTGCATTTTTTTACATGACCAAGGTTTTTGAAATGTTCCAAACACTCCCAAACTTTATTTTGGGTCTAATGGAGTAGAATGGATGCATTTGGTGCGAAACCATTTTCGCAACTTCGGTACCCCGAAATAGTGCACTCAGGCAAGAAAACACATGTTTTGTGTATTTTTACATGCCGAAGGTTTCCAAAATGCTCTAAAACACTCCCAAACATCATTTAGGGTCTAATGGAGAAGAATGGACGCATTTGGCGTGAAACCATTTTCGCAACTTCGGTACCCCGAAATAGTGCATTCAGGACTGAAACACAAGTTTTACATCTTTTTACATGCTGAAGGTTTCCGAAATGCTCCAAAACACTCCCAAACATCATTTTGGGTTCAATGGAGTAGAGTGGATGCATTTCGTGCGAAACCATTTTCGCAACTTCAGTACCCTGAAATAGTGCATTCAGGCCGGAACACAAGTTTTGCATCCTTTTACATGCCGAAGGTTTCCGAAATGCTCAAAAACACTCCCAAACATCATTTTGGGCCCAATAGAGTAGAATGGATGCATTTGGTGCGAAACCATTTTAACACCTTCGGTACCCCTAAATAGTGCACTCAGGCAAGAAACACATGTTTTGCGTATTTTTACATGCCGAAGGTTTCCAAAATGCTCTAAGACACTCCCAAACATCATTTACGGTCTAATGGAGACGAATGGAATCATTTGGCGTGAAACCATTTTCGCAACTTCGGTACCCCGAAATAGTGCATTCAGGCCGGAACACAAGTTTTGCATCTTTTTACATGCCGAAGGTTTCTGAAATGCTCCAAAACACTCCCAAACATCAGTTTGGGTCTAATGGAGTAGAATGAATGCATTTGGTGCGAAACCATTTTCGCAACTTCGGTCCCCCGAAATAGTGCAATCTGGCCCGAAACATAAGTTTTGCATCTTTTTATAGGCCGAAGGTTTCCAAAATGCTCCAAAACACTCCCAAACACCAATTTGGGTCCAATGGAGTAGAATGGATGCATTTAATACGAAATAATTTTCGTAACTTCGGTACCCAAAATAGTGCATCTAGGCCCGAAACACAAGTTTTGCATTTTTTTTACATGACGAAGGTTTTTGAAATGCTCCAAAACACTCCCAAACTTCATTTTGGGTCTAATGGAGTAGAATGGATGCATTTTGTGCGAAACCATTTTCGCAACTTCGGTACCCCGAAATAGTGCAATCAGGCCCGAAACACAAGTTTTGCATCTTTTTATAAGCCGAAGGTTTCCAAAATGCTCCTAAACACTCCCAAACACCAATTTGGGTCCAATGGAGTAGAATGGATGCATTTGGTACGACACCATTTTCGTAACTTCGGTACCCCGAAATAGTGCATTCAGGCCCGAAACAAAAGGTTTGCATCTTTTTACATGCCGAAGTTTTCCGAAATGCTCCAAAACACTCCCAAACATCATTTTGGGTCCAATGGAGTAGAATGGATGCATTTGGTGTGAAACCATTTTCGCAACTTCCGTACCCCGAAAATTGCATTCAGGCCCGAAACACAAGGTTTGCATCCCTTTACATGTCGAAGGTTTCCGAAATGCTCCAAAACACTCCCAAACATCATTTTGGGTCAAATGGAGTAGAATAGATGCATTTAGTGCGAAACAATTTTCACAACTTCGGTACCCCGAAATAGTGCGTTGAGGCCCGAAACACAAGTTTTACATTTTTTTAACATGACGAAGGTTTTTGAAATGCTCCAAAACACTCCCAAACTTTATTTTGGGTCTAATAGAGTAGAATGGAGGCATTTGGTGCGAAACCATTTTCGCAACTTCGGTCCCCCGAAATAGTGCACTCAGGCAAGATACACATGTTTTGCGTATTTTTACATGCCGAAGGTTTCCAAAATGCTCTAAAACACTCCCAAACATCATTTAGGGTCTAATGGAGAAGAATGGACGCATTTGGCGTGAAACCATTTTCGCAACTTCAGTACCCCGAGATAGTGCATTCAGAACTGAAACACAAGTTTTACATCTTTTTACATGCTGAAGGTTTCCGAAATGCTCCAAAACACTCCCATACATCATTTTGGGTTCAATGGAGTAGAATGGATGCATTTCGTGAGAAACCATTTTCGCAACTTCGGTACCCCGAAATAGTGCATTCAGGCCGGAACACAAGTTTTGCATCCTTTTACATGCCGAAGGTTTCCGAAATGCTCAAAAACACTCCCAAACATCATTTTGGGCCCAATAGAGTAGAATGGATGCATTTGGTGCGAAACCATTTTCGCAACTTCTGTATCCTGAAACATTGCATTCAGGCCCGAAACAGAAGTTTTGCATCTTTATACATGCCGAAGATTTCCGGAATGCTCCAAAACACACCCAAACATCATTTTGGGTCCAATGGCGTAGAATCGATGCTTTTGGTGCGAAACCATTTTCGCAACTTCGGTACCCCGAAATAGTGCACTCAGGCAAGAAACACATGTTTTGGGTATTTTTACATGCCGAAGGTTTCCAAAATGCTCTAAAACACTCCCAAACATCATTTAGCGTCTAATGGAGAAGAATGGACGCATTTGGCGTGAAACCATTTTCGCAACTTCGGTACCCCGAAATAGTGCATTCAGGACTGAAACACAAGTTTTACATCTTTTTACATGCTGAAGGTTTCCGAAATGCTCCAAAACACTCCCATACATCATTTTGGGTTCAATGGATTAGAATGGATGCATGTCGTGCGAAACCATTTTCGCAACTTCGGTACCCCGAAATAGTGCATTCAGGCCGGAACACAAGTTTTGCATCCTTTTACATGCCGAAGGTTTCCGAAATGCTCAAAAACACTCCCAAACATCATTTTGGGCCCAATAGAGTAGAATGGATGCATTTGGTGCGAAACCATTTTCGCAACTTCTGTATCCTGAAACATTGCATTCAGGCCCGAAACACAAGTTTTGCATCTTTATACATGCCGAAGATTTCCGGAATGCTCCAAAACACACCCATACATCATTTTGGGTCCAATGGCGTAGAATCGATGCATTTGGTGCGAAACCATTTTCGCAACATCGGTACCCGAAATAGTGCAAATAGGCCCGAAACACAAGTTTTGCATTTTTTTACGTGACAAAGGTTTTTGAAATGCTCCATAACACTCCCAAAACTTAATTTTGGGTCAAATGGAGTAGAATGGATGCATTTGATGCGAAACCATTTTTGCAACTTCGGTACCCCGAAGTAGTGCACTCAAGCCTGAAACACATGTTTTGCGTCTTTTTACATGCCGAAGGTTTCCAAAATGCTCCAAAACACTCCCAAATATTATTTTGGCTCTAATGGAGAAGAATAGATGCATTTGGTGTGAAACCATTTTCGCAACTTCAGTACCCCGAAATAGTGCATTCAGCCCGAAACAAAAGTTTTGTATCTTTTTACATACCGAAGGTTTCCAAAATGCTCCAAAATACTCCCATACATCATTTTGGGTCCAATGGAGTAGAATGAATGCATTTGGTGCGAATCCATTTTCGCAACTTCGGTACCCCGAAATATTTCATTCAGGCTCGAAACACAAGGTTTGCATATTTTTACATGCCGAAGGTTTCCGAAATGCTCCAAAACATTCCCAAACATCATTTTGGGTCCAATGGAGTAGAATGGATGCATTTGGTGCGAAACTATTTTAACACCTTCGGTACCCCTAAATAGTGCACTCAGGCAAGAAACACATGTTTTACGTATTTTTACATGCCGAAAAATGCTTTAAGACACTCCCAAACATCATTTACGGTCTAATGGAGATGAATGGAATCATTTGGCGTGAAACCATTTTCGCAACTTCGGTACCCCGAAATAGTGCATTCAGGACTGAAACACAAGTTCCCGAAATGCTCCAAAACACTCCCAAACATCATTTTGGGTCCAATGGAGTAGAATGGATGCATTTAGTGCGAAACAATTTTCGTAACTTCGGTACCCAAAATAGTGCATTTAGGCTCGAAACACAAGTTTTGCATTTTTTTTACATGACGAAGGTTTTTGAAATGCTCCAAAACACTCCCAAACTTCATTTTGGGTCTAATGGAGTAGAATGGATGCATTTGGTGCGAAACCATTTTCGCAACTTCGGTACCCCGAAATAGTGCAATCAGGCCCGAAACACAAGTTTTGCATCTTTTTATAAGCCGAAGGTTTCCAAAATGCTCCAAAACACTCCCAAACACCAATTTGGGTCTAATGGAGTAGAATGGATGCATTTGGTACGACACCATTTTCGCAACTTCGGTACCCCGAAATAGTGCATTCAGGCCCGAAACACAAGTTTTGTATCTTTTTACATGCCGAAGGTTTCCAAAATACTCCCAAACATCATTTTGGGTCCAATGGAGTAGAATGGATGCATTTGGTGCGAAACCATTTTCGCAACTTCGGTACCCCGAAATATTGCATTCAGGCCCGAAACACCAGGTTTGCATCTTTTTACTTGCCGAAGGTTTCCGAAATGCTCCAAAACACTCCCAAACATCATTTTGGGTAAAATGGAGTAGAATAGATGCATTTAGTGCGAAACAATTTTCACAACTTCGGTACCCCGAAATAGTGCGTTGAGGCCCGAAACACAAGTTTTACATTTTTTTACATGACGAAGGTTTTTGAAATGCTCCAAAAGACTCCCAAACTTCATTTTGGGTCTAATAGAGTAGAATGGATGCATTTGGTGCGAAATCATTTTCGCAACTTCGGTCCCCCGAAATAGTGCAATCAGGTCCGAAACACAAGTTTTGCATGTTTTTATAAGTTGAAGGTTTCCAAAATGCTCCAAAACACTCCCAAACATCATTTTGGGTCTAATGGACTAGAATGGATGCATTTGGTGCGAAACTATTTTCACAACTTCGGTACTCCGAAATAGTGCATTCAAGCCCGAAACACAAGCTTTGCATTTTTTTACATGACCAAGGTTTTTGAAATGCTCCAAACACTCCCAAACTTTATTTTGGGTCTAATGGAGTAGAATGGATGCATTTGGTGCGAAACCATTTTCGCAACTTCGGTACCCCGAAGTAGTGCACTCAGGCCTGAAACACATGTTTTGCGTCTTTTTACATGCCGAAGGTTTCCAAAATGCTCCAAAACACTCCCAAATATTATTTTGGCTCTAATGGAGAAGAATGGATGCATTTGGTGTGATACCATTTTCGCAACTTTAGTACCCCGAAATAGTGCATTCAGCCCGAAACACAAGTTTTGTATCTTTTTACATACCGAAGGTTTCCAAAAAGCTCCAATATACTCCCAAACATCATTTTGGGTCCAATGGAGTAGAATGGATGCATTTGGTGCGAAACCATTTTCGCAACTTCGGTACCCCGAAATATTGCATTCAGACTCGAAACACAAGGTTTGCATATTTTTACATGCCGAAGGTTTCCGAAATGCTCCAAAACATTCCCAAACATCATTTTGGGTCCAATGGAGTAGAATGGATGCATTTAGTGCGAAACAATTTTCGTAACTTCGGTACCCAAAATAGTGCATTTAGGCCCGAAACACAAGTTTTGCATTTTTTTTACATGACGAAGGTTTTTGAAATGCTCCAAAACACTCCCAAACTTCATTTTGGGTCTAATGGAGTAGAATGGATGCATTTGGTGCGAAACCATTTTCGCAACTTCGGTACCCCGAAATAGTGCAATCAGGCCCGAAACACAAGTTTTGCATCTTTTTATAAGCCGAAGGTTTCGAAAATGCTCTAAAACACTCCCAAACACCAATTTGGGTCTAATGGAGTAGAATGGATGCATTTGGTACGACACCATTTTCGCAACTTCGGTACCCCGAAATAGGGCATTCAGGCCCGAAACACAAGTTTTGTATCTTTTTACATGCCGAAGGTTTCCAAAATGCTCCAAAATACTCCCAAACATCATTTTGGGTCCAATGGAGTAGAATGGATGCATTCGGTGCGAAACCATTTTCGCAACTTCGGAACCCCGAAATATTGCATTCAGGCCCGAAACACCAGGTTTGCATCTTTTTACTTGCCAAAGGTTTCCGAAATGCTCCAAAACACTCCCAAACATCATTTTGGGTCCAATGGAGTAGAATAGATGCATTTAGTGCGAAACAATTTTCACAACTTCGGTACCCCGAAATAGTGCGTTGAGGCCCGAAACACAAGTTTTACATTTTTTTACATGACGAAGGTTTTTGAAATGCTCCAAAAGACTCCCAAACTTCATTTTGGGTCTAATAGAGTAGAATGGATGCATTTGGTGCGAAATCATTTTCGCAACTTCGGTCCCCCGAAATAGTGCAATCAGGTCCGAAACACAAGTTTTGCATGTTTTTATAAGTTGAAGGTTTCCAAAATGCTCCAAAACACTCCTAAACATCATTTTGGGTCTAATGGACTAGAATGGATGCATTTGGTGCGAAACTATTTTCACAACTTCGGTACCCCGAAATAGTGCATTCAAGCCCGAAACACAAGCTTTGCATTTTTTTACATGACCAAGGTTTTTGAAATGCTCCAAACACTCCCAAACTTTATTTTGGGTCTAATGGAGTAGAATGGATGCATTTGGTGCGAAACCATTTTCGCAACTTCGGTACCCCGAAGTAGTGCACTCAGGCCTGAAACACATGTTTTGCGTCTTTTTACATGCCGAAGGTTTCCAAAATGCTCCAAAACACTCCCAAATATTATTTTGGCTCTAATGGAGAAGAATGGATGCATTTGGTGTGATACCATTTTCGCAACTTTAGTACCCCGAAATAGTGCATTCAGCCCGAAACACAAGTTTTGTATCTTTTTACATACCGAAGGTTTCCAAAATGCTCCAAAATACTCCCAAACATCATTTTGGGTCCAATGGAGTAGAATGGATGCATTTGGTGCGAAACCATTTTCGCAACTTCGGTACCCCGAAATATTGCATTCAGACTCGAAACACAAGGTTTGCATATTTTTACATGCCGAAGGTTTCCGAAATGCTCCAAAACATTCCCAAACATCATTTTGGGTCCAATGGAGTAGAATGGATGCATTTAGTGCGAAACAATTTTCGTAACTTCGGTACCCAAAATAGTGCATTTAGGCCCGAAACACAAGTTTTGCATTTTTTTTACATGACGAAGGTTTTTGAAATGCTCCAAAACACTCCCAAACTTCATTTTGGGTCTAATGGAGTAGAATGGATGCATTTGGTGCGAAACCATTTTCGCAACTTCGGTACCTCGAAATAGTGCAATCAGGCCCGAAACACAAGTTTTGCATCTTTTTATAAGCCGAAGGTTTCGAAAATGCTCCAAAACACTCCCAAACACCAATTTGGGTCTAATGGAGTAGAATGGATGCATTTGGTACGACACCATTTTCGCAACTTCGGTACCCCGAAATAGGGCATTCAGGCCCGAAACACAAGTTTTGTATCTTTTTACATGCCGAAGGTTTCCAAAATGCTCCAAAATACTCCCAAACATCATTTTGGGTCCAATGTCGAATGGATGCATTTGGTGCGAAACCATTTTCGCAACTTCGGTACCCCGAAATATTGCATTCAGGCCCGAAACACCAGGTTTGCATGTTTTTACTTGCCGAAGGTTTCCGAAATGCTCCAAAACACTCCCAAACATCATTTTGGGTCCAATGGAGTAGAATAGATGCATTTAGTGCGAAACAATTTTCACAACTTCGGTACCCCGAAATAGTGCGTTGAGGCCCGAAACACAAGTTTTACATTTCTTTACATGACGAAGGTTTTTGAAATGCTCCAAAACACTCCCAAACTTCATTTTGGGTCTAGTAGAGTAGAATGGATGCATTTGGTGCGAAATCATTTTCGCAACTTCGGTCCCCCGAAATAGTGCAATCAGGTCCGAAACACAAGTTTTGCATGTTTTTATAAGTCGAAGGTTTCCAAAATGCTCCAAAACACTCCCAAACATCATTTTGGGTCTAATGGACTAGAATGGATACATTTGGTGCGAAACTATTTTCTCAACTTCGGTACCCCGAAATAGTGCAATCAAGCCCGAAACACAAGCTTTGCATTTTTTTACATGACCAAGGTTTTTGAAATGCTCCAAACACTCCCAAACTTTATTTTGGGTCTAATGGAGTAGAATGGATGCATTTGGTGCGAAACCATTTTCGCAACTTCGGTACCCCGAAGTAGTGCACTCAGGCCTGAAACACATGTTTTGCGTCTTTTTACTTGCCGATGGTTTCCAAAATGCTCCAAAACACTCCCTAATATTATTTTGGCTCTAATGGAGAAAAATGGATGCATTTGGTGTGATACCATTTTCGCAACTTTAGTACCCCGAAATAGTGCATTTAGGCCGAAACACAAGTTTTGTATCTTTTTACATACCGAAGGTTTCCAAAATGCTCCAAAATACTCCCAAACATCATTTTGGGTCCAATGGAGTAGAATGGATGCATTTGGTGCGAAACCATTTTCGCAACTTCGGTACCCCGAAATATTGCATTCAGACTCGAAACACAAGGTTTGCATATTTTTACATGCCGAAGGTTTCCGAAATGCTCCAAAACATTCCCAAACATCATTTTGGGTCCAATGGAGTAGAATGGATGCATTTAGTGCGAAACAATATTCGTAGCTTCGGTACCCCGAAATAGTGCGTTCAGGCCCGAAACACAAGTTTTACATTTTTTTTACACGACGAAGGTTTTTGAAATGCTCCAAAACACTCCCAAACTTCATTTTGGGTCTAATAGAGTAGAATGGATGCATTTGTGCGAAACCATTTTCGCAACTTCGGTCCCCTGAAATAATACAATCAGGTCCGAAACACAAGTTTTCCATCTTTTTATAAGTCGAAGGTTTCCAAAATGATCCAAAACACTCCCAAACATCATTTTGGGTCTAATGGAGTAGAATGGATGCATTTGGTACGAAACTATTTTCACAACTTCGGTACCCCGAAATAGTGCATTCAAACCCGAAACACAAGCTTTGCATTTTTTTTCATGGCCAAGGTTTTTGAAATGCTCCAAAACACTCCCAAACTTTATTTTGGGTCTAATGGAGTAGAATAGATGCATTTGGTGCGAAACCATTTTCGCAACTTCGGTACCCCGAAATAGTGCACTCAGGAAAGAAACACATGTTTTGCGTATTTTTACATGCCGAAGGTTTCCAAAATGCTCTAAAACACTCCCAAACATCATTTAGGGTCTAATGGAGAAGAATGGACGCATTTGGTGTGAAACCATTTTCGCAACTTCGGTACCCCGAAATAGTGCATTTAGGACTGAAACACAAGTTTTACATCTTTTTACATGCTGAAGGTTTCCGAAATGCTCCAAAACACTCCCAAACATCATTTTGGGTTCAATGGAGTAGAGTGGATGCATTTCGTGCGAAACCATTTTCGCAACTTCGGTACCCTGAAATAGTGCATTCAGGCCGGAACACAAGTTTTGCATTCTTTTACATGCCGAAGGTTTCCGAAATGCTCAAAAACACTCCCAAACAACATTTTGGGCCCAATAGAGTAGAATGGATGCATTTGGTGCGAAACCATTTTCGCAACTTCTGTATCCTGAAACATTGCATTTAGGCCCGAAACACAAGTTTTGCATCTTTATACATGCCGAAGATTTCCGGAATGCTCCAAAACACACCCAAACATCATTTTGGGTCCAATGGCGTAGAATCGATGCATTTGGCGCGAAACCATTTTCGCAACATCGGTTCCCGAAATAGTGCAATTAAGCCCGAAACACAAGTTTTGCATTTTTTTACGTGACAAAGGTTTTTGAAATGCTCCAAAATAGTCCCAAAACTTAATTTTGGGTCAAATGGAGTTGAATGGATGCATTTGATGCGAAACCATTTTTGAAACTTCGGTACCCCGAAGTAGTGCACTCAGGCCTGAAACACATGTTTTGCGTATTTTTACATGCCGAAGGTTTCCAAAATGCTCTAAAACACTCCTAAACATCATTTAGGGTCTAATGGAGAAGAATGGACGCATTTGGCATGAAACCATTTTCGCAACTTCGGTACCCCGAAATAGTGCATTCAGGACTGAAACACAAGTTTTACATCTTTTTACATGCTGAAGGTTTCCGAAATGCTCCAAAACACTTCCAAACATCATTTTGGGTTCAATGTAGTAGAATGGATGCATTTCGTGCGAAACCATTTTCGCAACTTCGGTACCCCGAAATAGTGCATTCAAGCCGGAACACAAGTTTTGCATCCTTTTACATGCTGAAGGTTCCCGAAATGCTCAAAAACACTCCCAAACATCATTTTGGGCCCAATAGAGTAGAATGGATGCATTTGTTGCGAAACCATTTTCGCAACTTCTATATCCTGAAACATTGCATTCAGGCCCGAAACACTAGTTTTGCATCTTTATACATGCCGAAGATTTCCGGAATGCTCCAAAACATACCCAAACATCATTTTGGGTGCAATGGCGTAGAATCGATGCATTTGGTGCGAAACCATTTTCGCAACATCGGTACCCGAAATAGTGCAATTAGGCCCGAAACACAAGTTTTGCATTTTTTTACGTGACAAAGGTTTTTGAAATGCTCCAAAACACTCCCAAAACTTAATTTTGGGTCAAATGGAGTAGAATGGATGCATTTGATGCGAAACCATTTTTGCAACTTTGGTACCCCGAAGTAGTGCACTCAGGCTTGAAACACATGTTTTGCGTCTTTTTACATGCCGAAGGTTTCCAAAATGCTCCAAAACACTCCCAAATATTATTTTGGCTCCAATGGAGAAGAATGGATGCATTTGGTGTGAAACCATGTTCGCAACTTCAGTACCCCAAAATAGTTCATTCAGCCCGAAACACAAGTTTTGTATCTTTTTACATACCAAAGGTTTCCAAAATACTCCAAAAAACTCCCAAACAACATTTTGGGTCCAATGGAGTAGAATGGATGCATTTGGTGTGAAACCATTTTCGCAACTTCGGTACCCCGAAATATTGCATTGAGGCCGAAAACACTAGTTTTGCATCTTTTTACATGCCGAAGGTTTCCGAAATGCTCCAAAACACTCCCAAACATCATTTTGGGTCCAATGGAGTAGAATGGATGCATTTGGTGCGAAACTATTTTCACAACTTCGGTACCCCCAAATAGTGCATTCAGGCCCGATTCACAAGTTTTCATTTTTTTTTCATGACGAAGGTTTTTGAAATGCTCCAAAACACTCCCAAACTTCATTTTGGGTCTAATGGAGTAGAATGGATGCATTTGGTGCGAAACTATTTTCGCAACTTTGGTACCCCGAAATAGTGCACTCAGGCAAGAAACACATGTTTTGCGTATTTTTACATGCCGAAGGTTTCCAAAATGCTCTAAAACACTCCCAAACATCATTTAGGGTCTAATGGAGAAGAATGGACGCATTTGGCGTGAAACCATTTTCGCAACTTCGGTACCCCGAAATAGTGCATTCAGGACTGAAACACAAGTTTTACATCTTTTTTCATGCTGAAGGTTTCCGAAATGCTCCAAAACAATCCCAAACTTCATTTTGGGTTCAATGGAGTAGAATGGATGCATTTCGTGCGAAACCATTTTCGCAACTTCGGTACCCCGAAATAGTGCATTCAGGCCGGAACACAAGTTTTGCATCCTTTTACATGCCGAAGGTTTCCGATATGCTCAAAAACACTCCCAAACATCATTTTGGGCCCAATAGAGTATAATGGATGCATTTGGTGCGAAACCATTTTCGCAACTTCTGTATCCTGAAACATTGCATTCAGGCCCGAAACACAAGTTTTGCATCTTTATACATGCCGAAGATTTCCGGAATGCTCCAAAACACACCCAAACATCATTTTGGGTCCAATGGCGTAGAATCGATGCATTTGGTGCGAAACTATTTTCGCAACATCGGTACCTGAAATAGTGCAATTAGGCCCGAAACACAAGTTTTGCATTTTTTTACGTGACAAAGGTTTTTGAAATGCTCCAAAACACTCCCAAAACTTAATTTTGGGTCAAATGGAGTAGAATGGATGCATTTGATGCGAAACCATTTTTGCAACTTCGGTACCCTGAAGTAGTGCACTTAGGCCTGAAACACATGTTTTGCGTCTTTTTACATGCCGAAGGTTTCCAAAATGCTCCAAAACACTCCCAAATATTATTTTGGCTCCAATGGAGAAGAATGGATGCATTTGGTGTGAAACCATTTTCGCAACTTCAGTACCCCAAAATAGTTCATTCAGCCCGAAACACAAGTTTTGTATCTTTTTACATACCAAAGGTTGTAAGGAATCGGATGCCCGTTAGCCTAAGAGGGGGAGGGGGTGAATTAGGCAACTTAAAACCTTAACCTATGGCTCACTAAATTTTACTCAAAAGTAAACTAGAACATACTATCTATATGTGCAACTAAGGTTGTTCTAGTGTGAAACTCCCATCCCAAAACAAGGTTTGCAACCTATAGCCATTCCTAGCAAGATACTACTCTAGGAAAGTAAAGGCAAGCAAAGATTGCAATAGAGTAAATGCGGAAACGTAAAGGGGATGAGAGGAAGCAAACTCTTGACACGCGATTTATCCCGTGGTATCGGTAGGCACTAAGCCACCCCTAGTCCACGTTGTTGAAGCACTCACACAAGAGTATGCTTCCCGGTCACCAAGTCTCTCCCAAGAGCACCCACTTGACTTGCCACAAAGGCTAGCCACTTAGGCACTTGTCAAGCTCCCTTGGTCACCTTGATGCCGCCTCCACTAAGGAGCTTCTCCACCAAGGAAGGGGGTCTCCACGTCCCCCGCACAAAGTGTCCTCGCCGCTCCACACCAAGCCGGAGGGTCGATGACGATTGCCGGTGAGCCACTTAGGCCCCAAGGCTTCCGGCGAACCTTGTACAACTGGATTCACTCAAGAATCACCTCACAAGGTTGGCACAACCTTGCACTCACTCAGCTCTAAGCTAAGCCTAGCACTAAGCACATACACTAAGCATATGCAAGTCTATGGATGAGCAATTAAGCACTTGGATGGATTGGATATGATCTTCTAGGTGTCTTGAACTCTCCTGCACTTCCACACAATCCCGCAACCTCAAATGGGTGAGTGGAGGGGGTATAAATAGCCCAAGGCATCAAACTAGCCGTTGGCTAACGGCCACTGAAAAAGGTACCGTCGGATGATCCGACGCTATGCTTTTCCAGGGCGTCGGTTCATCCGGTGCCCCTCCCACGTCACGTAGCCGTTGAGGTTCTCTGACACAACTGCTCCGACGCTATGTACCGACGGTGCGTCGGATCATCCGGTGCTGAAGACTCCGCGCTCAAGTCACCTCTGTTAGCTTCCAATCGACCGTCGGATAGACCGACGCTTCTCCTTGTCCAAGGCGTCGGATCATCCGGTGCTGAAGGCTTCGTCTTGGCGCGTCTCTGTATGAATTCAAACTGAGCGTCGGATAGACCGACGGGGTCCCCACTCAGACCGTCGGATCATCCGGTGCTACTGTCTTCCTTGCTCTTCCTCTGCAACTCGTCCGACGCTACTAAATAATGGACCGTCGGTTCATCCGACGGTACCTAGGGTTTGACCCTGTGTACCAACTCGTCCGACGATTGCACCGACGCTTGTATTTGAGGGACCGTCGGTTCATCCGACGGTGTCTTTTCTTTTCCTTTTCTTGCTCGGTTTTGACACTTGAAAAATACACTATCTTCTCAATTTGGCATATGGTTTTCTTGCATCCTTGGGACCTAGAAGTGTCTACAAAGACATGCTAAAACAATAGGGTTAGTCCCAATGATCATGTTGTCATGAATCACCAAAATCAAACTCGAACTAATGGCATATGAGGCCATGTTCGCTACAAAGGTTTCCAAAATGCTCCAAAATACTCACAAACATCATTTTGGGTCCAATGGAGTAGAATGGATGAATTTGGTGCGAAACCATTTTCGCAACTTCGGTACCCCGAAATATTCCATTGAGGCCGAAAACACAAGTTTTGCATCGTTTTACATGCCGAAGGTTTCTGAAATGCTCCAAAACACTCCCAAACATCATTTTGGGTCCAATGGAGTAGAATGGATGCATTTGGTGCGAAACTATTTTCACAACTTCGGTACCCCCAAATAGTGCATTCAGGCCCGAAACACAAGTTTTCATTTTTTTTACATGACGAAGGTTTTTGAAATGCTCCAAAACACTCCCGAACTTCGTTTTGGGTCTGATGGAGTAGAATGAATGCATTTGGTACGAAACCATTTTCGCAACTTCGGTACCCCGAAATAGTGCATTCAGGACTGAAACACAAGTTTTACATCTTTTTACATGCTGAAGGTTTCCGAAATGCTCCAAAACATTCCCAAACATCATTTTGGGTCCAATGGAGTAGAATGGATGCATTTAGTGCGAAACAATTTTCGCAGCTTCGGTACCCCGAAATTGCATTCAGGCTCGAAACACAAGGTTTGCATATTTTTACATGCCGAAGGTTTCCGAAATGCTCCAAAACATTCCCAAACATCATTTTGGGTCCAATGGAGTAGAATGGATGCATTTAGTGCGAAACAATTTTCGCAGCTTCGGTACCCCGAAATAGTGCATTCAGGCAAGAAACACAAATTTTACATTTTTTTACATGACGAAAGTTTTTGAAATGCTCCAAAACACTCCCAAACTTTATTTTGGGTCTAGTAGAGTAGAATGGATGCATTTGGTGCGAAACCATTTTCGCAACTTCGGTCCCCCGAAATAGTACAATCAGGTCCGAAACACAAGTTTTCCATCTTTTTATAAGTCGAAGGTTTCCAAAATGCTCCAAAACACTCCCAAACATCATTTTAGGTCTAATGGAGTAGAATGGATGCATTTCGTGCGAAACCATTTTCGCAACTTCGGTACCCCGAAATAGTTCATTGAGGCCGGAACACAAGTTTTGCGTCCTTTTACATGCCGAAGGTTTCCGAAATGCTCAAAAACACTCCCAAACATCATTTTGGGCCCAATAGAGTAGAATGGATGCATTTGGTGCGAAACCATTTTCGCAACTTCTGTATCCTGAAACATTGCATTCAGGCCCGAAACACAAGTTTTGCATCTTTATACATGCCGAAGATTTCCGGAATGCTCCAAAACACACCCAAACATCATTTTGGGTCCAATGGCGTAGGATCGATGCATTTGGTGCGAAACTATTTTCGCAACATCGGTACCTGAAATAGTGCAATTAGGCCCGAAACACAAGTTTTGCAGTTTTTTTACGTGACAAAGGTTTTTGAAATGCTCCAAAACACTCCCAAAACTTAATTTTGGGTCAAATGGAGTAGAATGGATGCATTTGATGCGAAACCATTTTTGCAACTTCGGTACCCTGAAGTAGTGCACTTAGGCCTGAAACACATGTCTTGCGACTTTTTACATGCCGAAGGTTTCCAAAATGCTCCAAAACACTCCCAAATATTATTTTGGCTCCAATGGAGAAGAATGGATGCATTTGGTGTGAAACCATTTTCGCAACTTCAGTACCCCGAAATAGTTCATTCAGCCCGAAACACAAGTTTTGTATCTTTTTACATACCAAAGGTTTCCAAAATGCTCCAAAATACTCACAAACATCATTTTGGGTCCAATGGAGTAGAATGGATGAATTTGGTGCGAAACCATTTTCGCAACTTCGGTACCCCGAAATATTCCATTGAGGCCGAAAACACAAGTTTTGCATCTTTTTACATGCCGAAGGTTTCTGAAATGCTCCAAAACACTCCCAAACATCATTTTGGGTCCAATGGAGTAGAATGGATGCATTTGGTGCGAAACTATTTTCACAACTTCGGTACCCCCAAATAGTGCATTCAGGCCCGAAACACAAGTTTTCATTTTTTTTACATGACGAAGGTTTTTGAAATGCTCCAAAACACTCCCGAACTTCGTTTTGGGTCTGATGGAGTAGAATGAATGCATTTGGTACGAAACCATTTTCGCAACTTCGGTACCCCGAAATAGTGCATTCAGGACTGAAACACAAGTTTTACATCTTTTTACATGCTGAAGGTTTCCGAAATGCTCCAAAACATTCCCAAACATCATTTTGGGTCCAATGGAGTAGAATGGATGCATTTAGTGCGAAACAATTTTCGCAGCTTCGATACCCCGAAATTGCATTCAGGCTCGAAACACAAGGTTTGCATATTTTTACATGCCGAAGGTTTCCGAAATGCTCCATAACATTCCCAAACATCATTTTGGGTCCAATGGAGTAGAATGGATGCATTTAGTGCGAAACAATTTTCGCAGCTTCGGTACCCCGAAATAGTGCATTCAGGCAAGAAACACAAATTTTACATTTTTTTACATGACGAAAGTTTTTGAAATGCTCCAAAACACTCCCATACTTCATTTTGGGTCTAGTAGAGTAGAATGGATGCATTTGGTGCGAAACCATTTTCGCAACTTCGGTCCCCCGAAATAGTACAATCAGGTCCGAAACACAAGTTTTCCATCTTTTTATAAGTCGAAGGTTTCCAAAATGCTCCAAAACACTCCCAAACATCATTTTAGGTCTAATGGAGTAGAATGGATGCATTTCGTGCGAAACCATTTTCGCAACTTCGGTACCCCGAAATAGTTCATTGAGGCCGGAACACAAGTTTTGCGTCCTTTTACATGCCGAAGGTTTCCGAAATGCTCAAAAACACTCCCAAACATCATTTTGGGCCCAATAGAGTAGAATGGATGCATTTGGTGCGAAACCATTTTCGCAACTTCTGTATCCTGAAACATTGCATTCAGGCCCGAAACACAAGTTTTGCATCTTTATACATGCCAAAGATTTCCGGAATGCTCCAAAACACACCCAAACATCATTTTGGGTCCAATGGCGTAGAATCGATGCATTTGGTGCGAAACCATTTTCGCAACATCAGTACCCGAAATAGTGCAATTAGGCCCGAAACACAAGTTTTGCAGTTTTTTTACGTGACAAAGGTTTTTGAAATGCTCCAAAACACTCCCAAAACTTAATTTTGGGTCAAATGGAGTAGAATGGATGCATTTGATGCGAAACCATTTTTGCAACTTCGGTACCCTGAAGTAGTGCACTTAGGCCTGAAACACATGTCTTGCGACTTTTTACATGCCGAAGGTTTCCAAAATGCTCCAAAACACTCCCAAATATTATTTTGGCTCCAATGGAGAAGAATGGATGCATTTGGTGTGAAACCATTTTCGCAACTTCAGTACCCCGAAATAGTGCATTCAGCCCGAAACACAAGTTTTGTACCTTTTTACATACCGAAGGTTTCAAAATGCTCGAAAATACTCCCAAACATCATTTTGGGTCCAATGGAGTAGAATCGATGCATTTGGTGCGAAACCATTTTCGCAACTTCGGTACCCCGAAATATTGCATTCAAGCTCGAAACACAAGGTTTGCATATTTTTACATGCCGAAGGTTTCCGAAATGCTCCAAAACATTACCAAACATCATTTTGGGTCCAATGGAGTAGAATGGATGCATTTAGTGCGAAACAATTTTCGCAGCTTCGGTACCCCAAAATAGTGCATTCAGGCCCGAAACACAAATTTTACATTTTTTTTACATGATGAATGTTTTTGAAATGCTCCAAAACACTCCCAAACTTCATTTTGGGTCTAGTAGAGTAGAATGGATGCATTTGGTGCGAAACCATTTTCGCAACTTCGGTCCCCCGAAATAGTACAATCAGGTCCGAAACACAAGTTTTCCATCTTTTTATAAGTCGAATGTTTCCAAAATGCTCCAAAACACTCCCAAACATCATTTTGGGTCTAATGGAGTAGAATGGATGCATTTCGTGCGAAACCATTTTCGCAACTTCGGTACCCCGAAATAGTGCATTCAGGCCGGAACACAAGTTTTGCATCCTTTTACATGCCGAAGGTTTCCGAAATGCTCAAAAACACTCCCAAACATCATTTTGGGCCCAATAGAGTAGAATTGATGCATTTGGTGCGAAACCATTTTCGCAACTTCTGTATCCTAAAACATTGCATTCAGGCCCGAAACACAAGTTTTGCATCTTTATACATGCCGAAGATTTCCGGAATGCTCCAAAACACACCCAAACATCATTTTGGGTCCAATGGCGTAGAATCGATGCATTTGGTGCGAAACCATTTTCGCAACATCGGTACCTGAAATAGTGCAATTAGGCCCGAAACACAAGTTTTGCATTTTTTTACGTGACAAAGGTTTTTGAAATGCTCCAAAACACTCCCAAAACTTAATTTTGGGTCAAATGGAGTAGAATGGATGCATTTGATGCGAAACCATTTTTGCAACTTCGGTACACTGAAGTAGTGCACTCAGGCCTGAAACACATGTTTTGCGTCTTTTTACATGCCGAAGGTTTCCAAAATGCTCCAAAACACTCCCAAATATTATTTTGGCTCCAATGGAAAAGAATGGATGCATTTGGTGTGAAACCATTTTCGCAACTTCAGTACCCCGAAATAGTGCATTCAGCCCGAAACACAAGTTTTGTATCTTTTTACATACCAAAGGTTTCCAAAATGTTCCAAAATACTCCCAAACATCATTTTGGGTCCAATGGAGTAGAATGGATGAATTTGGTGCGAAACCATTTTCGCAACTTCGGTACCCCGAAATATTGCATTGAGGCCGAAAACACAAGTTTTGCATCTTTTTACATGCTGAAGGTTTCCGAAATGCTCCAAAACACTCCCAAACATCATTTTGGGTCCAATGGAGTTGAATGGATGCATTTGGTGCGAAACTATTTTCACAACTTCGGTACCCCTAAATAGTGCATTCAGGCCCGAAACACAAGTTTTCATTTTTTTTACATGACGAAGGTTTTTGAAATGCTCCAAAACACTCCCAAACTTCGTTTTGGGTCTAATGGAGTAGAATGAATGCATTTGGTGCGAAACCATTTTCGCAACTTCGGTACCCCGAAATAGTGCACTCAGGCAAGAAACACATGTTTCGCGTATTTTTACATGCCGAAGGTTTCCAAAATGCTCTAAAACACTCCCAAACATCATTTAGGGTCTAATGGAGAAGAATGGATGCATTTGGCGTGAAACCATTTTCGCAACTTCGGTACCTCGAAATAGTGCATTCAGGACTGAAACACAAGTTTTACATCTTTTTACATGCTGAAGGTTTCCGAAATGCTCCAAAACACTCACAAACATCATTTTGGGTTCAATGGAGTAGAATGGATGCATTTCGTGCGAAACCATTTTCACAACTTCGGTACCCCGAAATAGTGCATTCAGGCCCGAACACAAGTTATGCATCCTTTTACAGGCCGAAGGTTTCCGAAATGCTCAAAAACACTCCCAAACATCATATTGGGCCCTATAGAGTAGAATGGTTGCATTTGGTACGAAACCATTTTCGCAACTTCTGTATCCTGAAATATTGCATTCCGGCCCGAAACACAAGTTTTGCATCTTTATACATGCCGAAGATTTCCGGAATGCTCCAAAACACACCCAAACATCATTTTGGGTCCAATGGCGTAGAATCGATGCATTTGGTGCGAAACCATTTTCGCAACATCGGTACCCGAAATAGTGCAATTAGGCCCGAAACACAAGTTTTGCAGTTTTTTTACGTGACAAAGGTTTTTGAAATGCTCCAAAACAATCCCAAAACTTAATTTTGGGTCAAATGGAGTAGAATGGATGTATTTGATGCGAAACCATTTTTGCAACTTCGGTACCCCGAAGTAGGGCACTCAGGCCTGAAACACATGTTTTGCGTCTTTTTACATGCCGAAGGTTTCCAAAATGCTCCAAAACACTCCCAAATATTATTTTGGCTCCAATGGAGAAGAATGGATGCATTTGGTGTGAAACCATTTTCGCAACTTCAGTACCCCGAAATAGTGCATTCAGCCCGAAACACAAGTTTTGTACCTTTTTACATACCGAAGGTTTCAAAATGCTCGAAAATACTCCCAAACATCATTTTGGGTCCAATGGAGTAGAATCGATGCATTTGGAGCGAAACCATTTTCGCAACTTCGGTACCCCGAAATATTGCATTCAGGCTCGAAACACAAGGTTTGCATATTTTTACATGCCGAAGGTTTCCGAAATGCTCCAAAACATTACCAAACATCATTTTGGGTCCAATGGAGTAGAATGGATTTATTTAGTGCGAAACAATTTTCGCAGCTTCGGTACCCCGAAATAGTGCATTCAGGCCCGAAACACAAATTTTACATTTTTTTTACATGACGAATGTTTTTGAAATGCTCCAAAACATTCCCAAACTTCATTTTGGGTCTAGTAGAGTAGAATGGATGCATTTGGTGCGAAACCATTTTCGCAACTTCGGTCCCCCGAAATAGTACAATCAGGTCCGAAACACAAGTTTTCCATCTTTTTATAAGTCGAATGTTTCCAAAATGCTCCAAAACACTCCCAAACATCATTTTGGGTCTAATGGAGTAGAATGGATGCATTTCGTGCGAAACCATTTTCGCAACTTCGGTACCCCGAAATAGTGCATTCAGGCCGGAACACAAGTTTTGCATCCTTTTACATGCCGAAGGTTTCCGAAATGCTCAAAAACACTCCCAAACATCATTTTGGGCCCAATAGAGTAGAATTGATGCATTTGGTGCGAAACCATTTTCGCAACTTCTGTATCCTGAAACATTGCATTCAGGCCCGAAACACAAGTTTTGCATCTTTATACATGCCGAAGATTTCCGGAATGCTCCAAAACACACCCAAACATCATTTTGGGTCCAATGGCGTAGAATCGATGCATTTGGTGCGAAACCATTTTCGCAACATCGGTACCCGAAATAGTGCAATTAGGCCCGAAACACAAGTTTTGCATTTTTTTACGTGACAAAGGTTTATGAAATGCTCCAAAACACTCCCAAAACTTAATTTTGGGTCAAATGGAGTAGAATGGATGCATTTGATGCGAAACCATTTTTGCAACTTCGGTACCCCGAAGTAGTGCACTCAGGCCTGAAACACATGTTTTGCGTCTTTTTACATGCCGAAGGTTTCCAAAATGCTCCAAAACACTCCCAAATATTATTTTGGCTCCAATGGAGAAGAATGGATGCATTTGGTGTGAAACCATTTTCGCAACTTCAGTACCCCGAAATAGTGCATTCAGCCCGAAACACAAGATTTGTATCTTTTTACATACCGAAGGTTTCCAAAATGCTCCAAAATACTCCCAAACATCATTTTGGGTCTAATGGAGTAGAATGGATGCATTTGGTGCGAAACCAATTTCGCAACTTCGGTACCCCGAAATATTGCATTCAGGCTCGAAACACAAAGTTTGCATATTTTTAAATGCCGAAGGTTTCCGAAATGCTCCAAAACATTCCCAAACATCATTTTCGGTCCAATGGAGTAGAATGGATGCATTTAGTGCGAAACAATTTTTGCAGCTTCGGTACCCCGAAATAGTGCGATCGGGCCCGAAACACAAGTTTTACATTTTTTTTACATGACGAAGGTTTTTGAAATGCTCCAAAACACTCCCGAACTTCATTTTGGGTCTAATAGAGTAGAATGGATGCATTTGGTGCGAAACCATTTTCGCAACTTCGGTCCCCCGAAATAGTACAATCAGGTCCGAAACACAAGTTTTCCATCTTTTTATAAGTCGAAGGTTTCCAAAATGCTCCAAAACACTCCCAAACATCATTTTGGATCTAATGGAGTAGAATGGATGCATTTGGTACGAAACTATTTTCACAACTTCGGTACCCCGAAAATAGTGCATTCAAGCCCGAAACACAAGCTTTGCATTTTTTTTCATGACCAAGGTTTTTGACATGCTCCAAAACACTCCCAAACTTTATTTTGGGTCTAATGGAGTAGAATAGATGCATTTGGTGCGAAACCATTTTCGCAACTACGGTACCCCGAAATAGTGCACTCAGGCAAGAAACACATGTTTTGCGTATTTTTACATGCCGAAGGTTTCCAAAATGCTCTAAAACACTACCAAACATCATTTAGGGTCTAATGGAGAAGAATGGACGCATTTGGCGTGAAACCATTTTCGCAACTTCGGTACCCCGAAATAGTGCATTCAGGACTGAAACACAAGTTTTACATCTTTTTACATGCTGAAGGTTTCCGAAATGCTCCAAAACACTCCCATACATCATTTTGGGTTCAATGGAGTAGAATGGATGCATTTCGTGCGAAACCATTTTCGCAACTTCGGTACCCCGAAATAGTGCATTCAGGCCGGAACACAAGTTTTGCATCCTTTTACATGCCGAAGGTTTCCGAAATGCTCAAAAACACTCCAAAACATCATTTTGGGCCCAATAGAGTAGAATGGATGCATTTGGTGCGAAACCATTTTCGCAACTTCTGTATCCTGAAACATTGCATTCAGGCCCGAAACACAAGTTTTGCATCTTTATACATGCCGAAGATTTCCGGAATGCTCCAAAACACACCCAAACATCATTTTGGGTCCAATGGCGTAGAATCGATGCATTTGGTGCGAAACCATTTTCGCAACATCGGTACCCGAAATAGTGCAATTAGGCCCGAAACACAAGTTTTGCATTTTTTTACGTGACAAAGGTTTTTGAAATGCTCCAAAACACACCCAAAACTTAATTTTGGGTCAAATGGAGTAGAATGGATGCATTTGATGCGAAACCATTTTTGCAACTTCGGTACCCCGAAGTAGTGCACTCAGGCCTGAAACACATGTTTTGCGTCATTTTACATGCCGAAGGTTTCCAAAATGCTCCAAAACCCTCCCAAAAATTATTTTGGCTCCAATGGAGAAGAATGGATGCATTTGGTGTGAAACCATTTTCGCAACTTCAGTACCCCGAAATAGTGCATTCACCCCGAAACACAAGTTTTGTATCTTTTTACATACCGAAGGTTTCCAAAATGCTCCAAAATACTCCCAAACATCATTTTGGGTCCAATGGAGTAGAATCGATGCATTTGGTGCGAAACCATTTTCGCAACTTCGGTACCCCGAAATATTGCATTCATGCTCGAAACACAAGGTTTGCATATTTTTACATGCCGAAGGTTTCCGAAATGCTCCAAAACATTCCCAAACATCATTTTCGGTCCAATGGAGTAGAATGGATGCATTTAGTGCGAAACAATTTTCGCAGCTTCGGTACCCCGAAATAGTGCGTTCAGGCCCGAAACACAAGTTTTACATTTTTTTTACATGACGAAGGTTTTTGAAATGCTCCAAAACACTCCCAAACTTCATTTTGGGTCAAATAGAGTAGAATGGATACATTTGGTGCGAAACCATTTTCGCAACTTCGGTCCCCCGAAATAGTACAATCAGGTCTGAAACACAAGTTTTCCATCTTTTTATAAGTCGAAGGTTTCCAAAATGCTCCAAAACACTCCCAAACATCATTTTGGGTCTAATGGAGTAGAATGGATGCATTTGGTACGAAACTATTTTCACAACTTCGTTACCCCGAAATAGTGCATTCCAACCCGAAACACAAACTTTGCATTTTTTTCATGACCAAGGTTTTTGAAATGCTCCAAAACACTCCCAAACTTTATTTTGGGTCTAATGGAGCAGAATGGATGCATTTGGTGCGAAACCATTTTCGCAACTTCGGTACCCCGAAATAGTGCACTCAGACAAGAAACACATGTTTTGCGTATTTTTACATGCCGAAGGTTTCCAAAATGCTCTAAAACACTCCCAAACATCATTTAGGGTCTAATGGAGAAGAATGGACGCATTTGGCGTGAAACCATTTTCACAACTCGGTACCCCGAAATAGTGCATTCAGGACTGAAACACAAGTTTTACATCTTTTTACATGCTGAAGGTTTCCGAAATGCTCCAAAACACTCCCATACATCATTTTGGGTTCAATGGAGTAGAATGGATGCATTTCGTGCGAAACCATTTTCGCAACTTCGGTACCCCGAAATAGTGCATTCAGGCCGGAACACAAGTTTTGCATCCTTTTACATGCCGAAGGTTTCTGAAATGCTCAAAAACACTCCCAAACATCATTTTGGGCCCAATAGAGTAGAATGGATGCATTTGGTGCGAAACCATTTTCGCAACTTCTGTATCCTGAAACATTGCATTCAGGCCCGAAACACAAGTTTTGCATCTTTATACATGCCGAAGATTTCCGGAATGCTCCAAAACACACCCAAACATCATTTTGGGTCCAATGGCGTAGAATCGATGCATTTGGTGCGAAACCATTTTCGCAACATCGGTACCCGAAATAGTGCAATTAGGCCCGAAACACAAGTTTTGCATTTTTTTACGTGACAAAGGTTTATGAAATGCTCCAAAACACTCCCAAAACTTAATTTTGGGTCAAATGGAGTAGAATGGATGCATTTGATGCGAAACCATTTTTGCAACTTCAGTACCCCGAAGTAGTGCACTCAGGCCTGAAACACATGTTTTGCGTCTTTTTACATGCCGAAGGTTTCCAAAATGCTCCAAAACACTCCCAAATATTATTTTGGCTCCAATGGAGAAGAATGGATGCATTTGGTGTGAAACCATTTTCGCAACTTCAGTACCCCGAAATAGTGCATTCACCCCGAAACACAAGTTTTGTATCTTTTTACATACCGAAGGTTTCCAAAATGCTCCAAAATACTCCCAAACATCATTTTGGGTCTAATGGAGTAGAATGGATGCATTTGGTGCGAAACCAATTTCGCAACTTCGGTACCCCGAAATATTGCATTCAGGCTCGAAAAACAAAGTTTGCATATTTTTAAATGCCGAAGGTTTCCGAAATGCTCCAAAACATTCCCAAACATCATTTTCCGTCCAATGGAGTAGAATGGATGCATTTAGTGCGAAACAATTTTTGCAGCTTCGGTACCCCGAAATAGTGCGATCAGGCCCGAAACACAAGTTTTACATTTTTTTTACATGACGAAGGTTTTTGAAATGCTCCAAAACACTCCCAAACTTCATTTTGGGTCTAATAGAGTAGAATGGATGCATTTGGTGCGAAACCATTTTCGCAACTTCGGTCCCCCGAAATAGTACAATCAGGTCCGAAACACAAGTTTTCCATCTTTTTATAAGTCGAAGGTTTCCAAAATGCTCCAAAACACTCCCAAACATCATTTTGGGTCTAATGGAGTAGAATGGATGCATTTGGTACGAAACTATTTTCACAACTTCGGTACCCCGAAAATAGTGCATTCAAGCCCGAAACACAAGCTTTGCATTTTTTTTCATGACCAAGGTTTTTGACATGCTCCAAAACACTCCCAAACTTTATTTTGGGTCTAATGGAGTAGAATGGATGCATTTGGTGCGAAACCATTTTCGCAACTACGGTACCCCGAAATAGTGCACTCAGGCAAGAAACACATGTTTTGCGTATTTTTACATGCCGAAGGTTTCCAAAATGCTCTAAAACACTACCAAACATCATTTAGGGTCTAATGGAGAAGAATGGACGCATTTGGCGTGAAACCATTTTCGCAACTTCGGTACCCCGAAATAGTGCATTCAGGACTGAAACACAAGTTTTACATCTTTTTACATGCTGAAGGTTTCCGAAATGCTCCAAAACACTCCCATACATCATTTTGGGTTCAATGGAGTAGAATGGATGCATTTCGTGCGAAACCATTTTCGCAACTTCGGTACCCCGAAATAGTGCATTCAGGCCGGAACACAAGTTTTGCATCCTTTTACATGCCGAAGGTTTCCGAAATGCTCAAAAACACTCCAAAACATCATTTTGGGCCCAATAGAGTAGAATGGATGCATTTGGTGCGAAACCATTTTCGCAACTTCTGTATCCTGAAACATTGCATTCAGGCCCGAAACACAAGTTTTGCATCTTTATACATGCCGAAGATTTCCGGAATGCTCCAAAACACACCCAAACATCATTTTGGGTCCAATGGCGTAGAATCGATGCATTTGGTGCGAAACCATTTTCGCAACATCGGTACCCGAAATAGTGCAATTAGGCCCGAAACACAAGTTTTGCATTTTTTTACGTGACAAAGGTTTTTGAAATGCTCCAAAACACACCCAAAACTTAATTTTGGGTCAAATGGAGTAGAATGGATGCATTTGATGCGAAACCATTTTTGCAACTTCGGTACCCCGAAGTAGTGCACTCAGGCCTGAAACACATGTTTTGCGTCATTTTACATGCCGAAGGTTTCCAAAATGCTCCAAAACCCTCCCAAAAATTATTTTGGCTCCAATGGAGAAGAATGGATGCATTTGGTGTGAAACCATTTTCGCAACTTCAGTACCCCGAAATAGTGCATTCACCCCGAAACACAAGTTTTGTATCTTTTTACATACCGAAGGTTTCCAAAATGCTCCAAAATACTCCCAAACATCATTTTGGGTCCAATGGAGTAGAATCGATGCATTTGGTGCGAAACCATTTTCGCAACTTCGGTACCCCGAAATATTGCATTCATGCTCGAAACACAAGGTTTGCATATTTTTACATGCCGAAGGTTTCCGAAATGCTCCAAAACATTCCCAAACATCATTTTCGGTCCAATGGAGTAGAATGGATGCATTTAGTGCGAAACAATTTTCGCAGCTTCGGTACCCCGAAATAGTGCGTTCAGGCCCGAAACACAAGTTTTACATTTTTTTTACATGACGAAGGTTTTTGAAATGCTCCAAAACACTCCCAAACTTCATTTTGGGTCAAATAGAGTAGAATGGATACATTTGGTGCGAAACCATTTTCGCAACTTCGGTCCCCCGAAATAGTACAATCAGGTCCGAAACACAAGTTTTCCATCTTTTTATAAGTCGAAGCTTTCCAAAATGCTCCAAAACACTCCCAAACATCATTTTGGGTCTAATGGAGTAGAATGGATGCATTTGGTACGAAACTATTTTCACAACTTCGTTACCCCGAAATAGTGCATTCCAACCCGA
The DNA here is from genome assembly GCA_036936925.1 of Cenchrus fungigraminus. Taxonomy (NCBI): domain Eukaryota; kingdom Viridiplantae; phylum Streptophyta; class Magnoliopsida; order Poales; family Poaceae; genus Cenchrus; species Cenchrus fungigraminus. The sequence goes on from CM072778.1 coordinate 55,864,449, forward strand.
AACACAAGCTTTGCATTTTTTTCATGACCAAGGTTTTTGAAATGCTCCAAAACACTCCCAAACTTTATTTTGGGTCTAATGGAGTAGAATGGATGCATTTGGTGCGAAACCATTTTCGCAACTTCGGTACCCCGAAATAGTGCACTCAGACAAGAAACACATGTTTTGCATATTTTTACATGCCGAAGGTTTCCAAAATGCTCTAAAACACCCCCAAACATCATTTAGGGTCTAATGGAGAAGAATGGACGCATTTGGCGTGAAACCATTTTCACAACTCGGTACCCGAAATAGTGCATTCAGGACTGAAACACAAGTTTTACATCTTTTTACATGCTGAAGGTTTCCGAAATGCTCCAAAACACTCCCATACATCATTTTGGGTTCAATGGAGTAGAATGGATGCATTTCGTGCGAAACCATTTTCGCAACTTCGGTACCCCGAAATAGTGCATTCAGGCCGGAACACAAGTTTTGCATCCTTTTACATGCCGAAGGTTTCTGAAATGCTCAAAAACACTCCCAAACATCATTTTGGGCCCAATAGAGTAGAATGGATGCATTTGGTGCGAAACCATTTTCGCAACTTCTGTATCCTGAAACATTGCATTCAGGCCCGAAACACAAGTTTTGCATCTTTATACATGCCGAAGATTTCCGGAATGCTCCAAAACACACCCAAACATCATTTTGGGTCCAATGGCGTAGAATCGATGCATTTGGTGCGAAACCATTTTCGCAACATCGGTACCCGAAATAGTGCAATTAGGCCCGAAACACAAGTTTTGCATTTTTTTACGTGACAAAGGTTTTTGAAATGCTCCAAAACACTCCCAAAACTTAATTTTGGGTCAAATGGAGTAGAATGGATGCATTTGATGCAAAACCATTTTTATAACTTCGGTACCCCGAAGTAGTGCACTCAGGCCTGAAACACATGTTTTGTGTCATTTTACATGCCGAAGGTTTCCAAAATGCTCCAAAACACTCCCAAATATTATTCTGGCTCCAATGGAGAAGAATGGATGCATTTGGTGTGAAACCATTTTCGCAACTTCAGTTCCCCGAAATAGTGCATTCTGCCCGAAACACAAGTTTTGTATCTTTTTACATACCGAAGGTTTCCAAAATGCTCCAAAACATTCCCAAACATCATTTTGGGTCCAATGGAGTAGAATGGATGGATTTAGTGCGAAACCATTTTCGCAGCTTCGGTACCCCGAAATAGTGCGTTCAGTCCCGAAACACAAGTTTTACATTTTTTTTACATGACGAAGGTTTTTGAAATGCTCCAAAACACTCCCAAACTTCATTTTGGGTCTAATAGAGTAGAATGGATGCATTTGGTGCGAAACCATTTTCGCAACTTCGGTCCCCCGAAATAGTACAATCAGGTCCGAAACACAAGTTTTCCATCTTTTTATAAGTCGAAGGTTTCCAAAATCCTCCAAAACACTCCCAAACATCATTTTGGGTCTAATGGAGTAGAATGGATGCATTTGGTATGAAACTATTTTCACAACTTCGGTACCCCGAAAATAGTGCATTCAAGCCCGAAACACAAGCTTTGCATTTTTTTTCATGACCAAGGTTTTTGACATGCTCCAAAACACTCCCAAACTTTATTTTGGGTCTAATGGAGTAGAATGGATGCATTTGGTGCGAAACCATTTTCGCAACTACGGTACCCCGAAATAGTGCACTCAGGCAAGAAACACATGTTTTGCGTATTTTTACATGCCGAAGGTTTCCAAAATGCTCTAAAACACTACCAAACATCATTTAGGGTCTAATGGAGAAGAATGGACGCATTTGGCGTGAAACCATTTTCGCAACTTCGGTACCCCGAAATAGTGCATTCAGGACTGAAACACAAGTTTTACATCTTTTTACATGCTGAAGGTTTCCGAAATGCTCCAAAACACTCCCATACATCATTTTGGGTTCAATGGAGTAGAATGGATGCATTTCGTGCGAAACCATTTTCGCAACTTCGGTACCCCGAAATAGTGCATTCAGGCCGGAGCACAAGTTTTGCATCCTTTTACATGCCGAAGGTTTCCGAAATGCTCAAAAACACTCCAAAACATCATTTTGGGACCAATAGAGTAGAATGGATGCATTTGGTGCGAAACCATTTTCGCAACTTCTGTATCCTGAAACATTGCATTCAGGCCCGAAACACAAGTTTTGCATCTTTATACATGCCGAAGATTTCCGGAATGCTCCAAAACACACCCAAACATCATTTTGGGTCCAATGGCGTAGAATCGATGCATTTGGTGCGAAACCATTTTCGCAACATCGGTACCCGAAATAGTGCAATTAGGCCCGAAACACAAGTTTTGCATTTTTTTACGTGACAAAGGTTTTTGAAATGCTCCAAAACACTCCCAAAACTTAATTTTGGGTCAAATGGAGTAGAATGGATGCATTTGATGCGAAACCATTTTTGCAACTTCGGTACCCCGAAGTAGTGCACTCAGGCCTGAAACACATGTTTTGCGTCATTTTACATGCCGAAGGTTTCCAAAATGCTCCAAAACCCTCCCAAAAATTATTTTGGCTCCAATGGAGAAGAATGGATGCATTTGGTGTGAAACCATTTTCGCAACTTCAGTACCCCGAAATAGTGCATTCACCCCGAAACACAAGTTTTGTATCTTTTTACATACCGAAGGTTTCCAAAATGCTCCAAAATACTCCCAAACATCATTTTGGGTCCAATGGAGTAGAATCGATGCATTTGGTGCGAAACCATTTTCGCAACTTCGGTACCCCGAAATATTGCATTCATGCTCGAAACACAAGGTTTGCATATTTTTACATGCCGAAGGTTTCCGAAATGCTCCAAAACATTCCCAAACATCATTTTCGGTCCAATGGAGTAGAATGGATGCATTTAGTGCGAAACAATTTTCGCAGCTTCGGTACCCCGAAATAGTGCGTTCAGGCCCGAAACACAAGTTTTACATTTTTTTTACATGACGAAGGTTTTTGAAATGCTCCAAAACACTCCCAAACTTCATTTTGGGTCAAATAGAGTAGAATGGATACATTTGGTGCGAAACCATTTTCGCAACTTCGGTCCCCCGAAATAGTACAATCAGGTCCGAAACACAAGTTTTCCATCTTTTTATAAGTCGAAGGTTTCCAAAATCCTCCAAAACACTCCCAAATATCATTTTGGGTCTAATGGAGTAGAATGGATGCATTTGGTACGAAACTATTTTCACAACTTCGTTACCCCGAAATAGTGCATTCCAACCCGAAACACAAGCTTTGCATTTTTTTCATGACCAAGGTTTTTGAAATGCTCCAAAACACTCCCAAACTTTATTTTGGGTCTAATGGAGTAGAATGGATGCATTTGGTGCGAAACCATTTTCGCAACTTCGGTACCCCGAAATAGTGCACTCAGACAAGAAACACATGTTTTGCATATTTTTACATGCCAAAGGTTTCCAAAATGCTCTAAAACACTCCCAAACATCATTTAGGGTCTAATGGAGAAGAATGGACGCATTTGGCGTGAAACCATTTTCACAACTCGGTACCCCGAAATAGTGCATTCAGGACTGAAACACAAGTTTTACATCTTTTTACATGCTGAAGGTTTCCGAAATGCTCCAAAACACTCCCATACATCATTTTGGGTTCAATGGAGTAGAATGGATGCATTTCGTGCGAAACCATTTTCGCAACTTCGGTACCCCGAAATAGTGCATTCAGGCCGGAACACAAGTTTTGCATCCTTTTACATGCCGAAGGTTTCTGAAATTCTCAAAAACACTCCCAAACATCATTTTGGGCCCAATAGAGTAGAATGGATGCATTTGGTGCGAAACCATTTTCGCAACTTCTGTATCCTGAAACATTGCATTCAGGCCCGAAACACAAGTTTTGCATCTTTATACATGCCGAAGATTTCCGGAATGCTCCAAAACACACCCAAACATCATTTTGGGTCCAATGGCGTAGAATCGATGCATTTGGTGCGAAACCATTTTCGCAACATCGGTACCCGAAATAGTGCAATTAGGCCCGAAACACAAGTTTTGCATTTTTTTACGTGACAAAGGTTTTTGAAATGCTCCAAAACACTCCCAAAACTTAATTTTGGGTCAAATGGAGTAGAATGGATGCATTTGATGCAAAACCATTTTTATAACTTCGGTACCCCGAAGTAGTGCACTCAGGCCTGAAACACATGTTTTGTGTCATTTTACATGCCGAAGGTTTCCAAAATGCTCCAAAACACTCCCAAATATTATTCTGGCTCCAATGGAGAAGAATGGATGCATTTGGTGTGAAACCATTTTCGCAACTTCAGTTCCCCGAAATAGTGCATTCTGCCCGAAACACAAGTTTTGTATCTTTTTACATACCGAAGGTTTCCAAAATGCTCCAAAACATTCCCAAACATCATTTTGGGTCCAATGGAGTAGAATGGATGGATTTAGTGCGAAACCATTTTCGCAGCTTCGGTACCCCGAAATAGTGCGTTCAGTCCCGAAACACAAGTTTTACATTTTTTTTACATGACGAAGGTTTTTGAAATGCTCCAAAACACTCCCAAACTTCATTTTGGGTCTAATAGAGTAGAATGGATGCATTTGGTGCGAAACCATTTTCGCAACTTCGGTCCCCCGAAATAGTACAATCAGGTCCGAAACACAAGTTTTCCATCTTTTTATAAGTCGAAGGTTTCCAAAATCCTCCAAAACACTCCCAAACATCATTTTGGGTCTAATGGAGTAGAATGGATGCATTTGGTATGAAACTATTTTCACAACTTCGGTACCCCGAAAATAGTGCATTCAAGCCCGAAACACAAGCTTTGCATTTTTTTTCATGACCAAGGTTTTTGACATGCTCCAAAACACTCCCAAACTTTATTTTGGGTCTAATGGAGTAGAATGGATGCATTTGGTGCGAAACCATTTTCGCAACTACGGTACCCCGAAATAGTGCACTCAGGCAAGAAACACATGTTTTGCGTATTTTTACATGCCGAAGGTTTCCAAAATGCTCTAAAACACTACCAAACATCATTTAGGGTCTAATGGAGAAGAATGGACGCATTTGGCGTGAAACCATTTTCGCAACTTCGGTACCCCGAAATAGTGCATTCAGGACTGAAACACAAGTTTTACATCTTTTTACATGCTGAAGGTTTCCGAAATGCTCCAAAACACTCCCATACATCATTTTGGGTTCAATGGAGTAGAATGGATGCATTTCGTGCGAAACCATTTTCGCAACTTCGGTACCCCGAAATAGTGCATTCAGGCCGGAGCACAAGTTTTGCATCCTTTTACATGCCGAAGGTTTCCGAAATGCTCAAAAACACTCCAAAACATCATTTTGGGACCAATAGAGTAGAATGGATGCATTTGGTGCGAAACCATTTTCGCAACTTCTGTATCCTGAAACATTGCATTCAGGCCCGAAACACAAGTTTTGCATCTTTATACATGCCGAAGATTTCCGGAATGCTCCAAAACACACCCAAACATCATTTTGGGTCCAATGGCGTAGAATCGATGCATTTGGTGCGAAACCATTTTCGCAACATCGGTACCCGAAATAGTGCAATTAGGCCCGAAACACAAGTTTTGCATTTTTTTACGTGACAAAGGTTTTTGAAATGCTCCAAAACACTCCCAAAACTTAATTTTGGGTCAAATGGAGTAGAATGGATGCATTTGATGCGAAACCATTTTTGCAACTTCGGTACCCCGAAGTAGTGCACTCAGGCCTGAAACACATGTTTTGCGTCATTTTACATGCCGAAGGTTTCCAAAATGCTCCAAAACCCTCCCAAAAATTATTTTGGCTCCAATGGAGAAGAATGGATGCATTTGGTGTGAAACCATTTTCGCAACTTCAGTACCCCGAAATAGTGCATTCACCCCGAAACACAAGTTTTGTATCTTTTTACATACCGAAGGTTTCCAAAATGCTCCAAAATACTCCCAAACATCATTTTGGGTCCAATGGAGTAGAATCGATGCATTTGGTGCGAAACCATTTTCGCAACTTCGGTACCCCGAAATATTGCATTCATGCTCGAAACACAAGGTTTGCATATTTTTACATGCCGAAGGTTTCCGAAATGCTCCAAAACATTCCCAAACATCATTTTCGGTCCAATGGAGTAGAATGGATGCATTTAGTGCGAAACAATTTTCGCAGCTTCGGTACCCCGAAATAGTGCGTTCAGGCCCGAAACACAAGTTTTACATTTTTTTTACATGACGAAGGTTTTTGAAATGCTCCAAAACACTCCCAAACTTCATTTTGGGTCAAATAGAGTAGAATGGATACATTTGGTGCGAAACCATTTTCGCAACTTCGGTCCCCCGAAATAGTACAATCAGGTCCGAAACACAAGTTTTCCATCTTTTTATAAGTCGAAGGTTTCCAAAATCCTCCAAAACACTCCCAAATATCATTTTGGGTCTAATGGAGTAGAATGGATGCATTTGGTACGAAACTATTTTCACAACTTCGTTACCCCGAAATAGTGCATTCCAACCCGAAACACAAGCTTTGCATTTTTTTCATGACCAAGGTTTTTGAAATGCTCCAAAACACTCCCAAACTTTATTTTGGGTCTAATGGAGTAGAATGGATGCATTTGGTGCGAAACCATTTTCGCAACTTCGGTACCCCGAAATAGTGCACTCAGACAAGAAACACATGTTTTGCATATTTTTACATGCCAAAGGTTTCCAAAATGCTCTAAAACACTCCCAAACATCATTTAGGGTCTAATGGAGAAGAATGGACGCATTTGGCGTGAAACCATTTTCACAACTCGGTACCCCGAAATAGTGCATTCAGGACTGAAACACAAGTTTTACATCTTTTTACATGCTGAAGGTTTCCGAAATGCTCCAAAACACTCCCATACATCATTTTGGGTTCAATGGAGTAGAATGGATGCATTTCGTGCGAAACCATTTTCGCAACTTCGGTACCCCGAAATAGTGCATTCAGGCCGGAACACAAGTTTTGCATCCTTTTACATGCCGAAGGTTTCTGAAATTCTCAAAAACACTCCCAAACATCATTTTGGGCCCAATAGAGTAGAATGGATGCATTTGGTGCGAAACCATTTTCGCAACTTCTGTATCCTGAAACATTGCATTCAGGCCCGAAACACAAGTTTTGCATCTTTATACATGCCGAAGATTTCCGGAATGCTCCAAAACACACCCAAACATCATTTTGGGTCCAATGGCGTAGAATCGATGCATTTGGTGCGAAACCATTTTCGCAACATCGGTACCCGAAATAGTGCAATTAGGCCCGAAACACAAGTTTTGCATTTTTTTACGTGACAAAGGTTTTTGAAATGCTCCAAAACACTCCCAAAACTTAATTTTGGGTCAAATGGAGTAGAATGGATGCATTTGATGCAAAACCATTTTTATAACTTCGCTACCCCGAAGTAGTGCACTCAGGCCTGAAACACATGTTTTGTGTCATTTTACATGCCGAAGGTTTCCAAAATGCTCCAAAACACTCCCAAATATTATTCTGGCTCCAATGGAGAAGAATGGATGCATTTGGTGTGAAACCATTTTCGCAACTTCAGTACCCCGAAATAGTGCATTCTGCCCGAAACACAAGTTTTGCATCTTTTTACATACCAAAGGTTTCCAAAATGCTCCAAAACATTCCCAAACATCATTTTGGGTCCAATGGAGTAGAATGGATGGATTTGGTGCGAAACCATTTTCGCAGCTTCGGTACCCCGAAATATTGCGTTCAGTCCCGAAACACAAGTTTTACATTTTTTTTACATGACGAAGGTTTTTGAAATGCTCCAAAACACTCCCAAACTTCATTTTGGGTCTAATAGAGTAGAATGGATGCATTTGGTGCGAAACCATTTTCGCAACTTCGGTCCCCCGAAATAGTACAATCAGGTCCGAAACACAAGTTTTCCATCTTTTTATAAGTCGAAGGTTTCCAAAATGCTCCAAAACACTCCCAAACATCATTTTGGGTCTAATGGAGTAGAATGGATGCATTTGGTACGAAACTTTTTTCACAACTTCGGTACCCCGAAATAGTGCATTCAAGCCCGAAACACAAGCTTTGCATTTTTTTTCATGACCAAGGTTTTTGAAATGCTCCAAAACACTCCCAAACTTTATTTTGGGTCTAACGGAGTAGAATGGATGCATTTGGTGCGAAACCATTTTCACAACTTCGGTACCCCGAAATAGTGCACTCAGGCAAGAAACACATGTTTTGCGTATTTTTACATGCCGAAGGTTTCCAAAATGCTCTAAAACACTCCCAAACATCATTTAGGGTCTAATGGAGAAGAATGGACGCATTTGGCATGAAACCATTTTCGCAACTTCGGTACCCCGAAATAGTGCATTCAGGACTGAAACACAAGTTTTACATCTTTTTACATGCTGAAGGTTTCCGAAATGCTCCAAAACACTCCCATACATCATTTTGGGTTCAATGGAATAGAATGGATGCATTTCGTGCGAAACCATTTTCGCAACTTCGGTACCCCGAAATAGTGCATTCAGGCCGGAACACAAGTTTTGCATCCTTTTACATGCCGAAGGTTTCCGAAATGCTCAAAAACACTCCCAAATATCATTTTGGGCCCAATAGAGTAAAATGGATGCATTTGGTGCGAAACCATTTTCGCAACTTCTGTATCCTGAAACATTACATTCAGGCCCGAAACACAAGTTTTGCATCTTTATACATGCCGAAGATTTCCGGAATGCTCCAAAACACACCCAAACATCATTTTGGGTCCCATGGCGTAGAATCGATGCATTTGGTGCGAAACCATTTTCGCAACATCGGTACCCGAAATAGTGCAATTAGGCCCGAAACACAAGTTTTGCATTTTTTTACGGGACAAAGGTTTTTGAAATGCTCCAAAACACTCCCAAAACTTAATTTTGGGTCAAATGGAGTAGAATGGATGCATTTGATGCGAAACCATTTTTGCAACTTTGGTACCCCGAAGTAGTCCACTCAGGCCTGAAACACATGTTTTGCGTCATTTTACATGCCGAAGGTTTCCAAAATGCTCCAAAACACTCCCAAATATTATTTTGGCTCCAATGGAGAAGAATGGATGCATTTGGTGTCAAACCATTTTCGCAACTTCCGTACCCCGAAATAGTGCATTCAGCCCGAAACACAAGTTTTGTATCTTTTTACATACCAAATGTTTCCAAAATGCTCCAAAATACTCCCAAACATCATTTTGGGTCTAATGGAGTAGAATCGATGCATTTGGTGCGAAACCATTTTCGCAACTTCGGTACCCCGAAATATTGCATTCAGGCTCGAAACACAAGGTTTGCATATTTTTACATGCCGAAGGTTTCCGAAATGCTCCAAAACATTCCCAAACATCATTTTCGGTCCAATGGAGTAGAATGGATGCATTTAGTGCGAAACAATTTTCGCAGCTTCGGTACCCCGAAATAGTGCGTTCAGGCCCGAAACACAAGTTTTACATTTTTTTACATGACGAAGGTTTTTGAAATGCTCCAAAACACTCCCAAACTTCATTTTGGGTCTAATAGAGTAGAATGGATGCATTTGGTGCGAAACCATTTTCGCAACTTCGGTCCCCCGAAATAGTACAATCAGGTCCGAAACACAAGTTTTCCATCTTTTTATAAGTCGAAGGTTTCCAAAATGCTCCAAAACACTCCCAAACATCATTTTGGGTCTATTGGAGTACAATGGATGCATTTGGTACGAAACTATTTTCACAACTTCGGTACCCCGAAATAGTGCATTCAAGCCCGAAACACAAGCTTTGCATTTTTTTTCATGACCAAGGTTTTTGAAATGCTCCAAAACACTCCCAAACTTTATTTTGGGTCTAATGGAGTAGAATGGATGCATTTGGTGCGAAACCATTTTCGCAACTTCGGTACCCCGAAATAGTGCACTCAGGCAAGAAACACATGTTTTGCGTATTTTTACATGCCGAAGGTTTCCAAAATGCTCTAAAACACTCCCAAACATCATTTAGGGTCTAATGGAGTAGAATCGACGCATTTGGCGTGAAACCATTTTCGAAACTTCGGTACCCCGAAATAGTGCATTCAGGCTCGAAACACAAGTTTTACATCTTTTTACATGCTGAAGGTTTCCGAAATGCTCCCAAACACTCCCATACATCATTTTGGGTTCAATGGAGTAGAATGGATGAATTTCGTGTGAAACCATTTTCGCAACTTCGGTACCCCGAAATAGTGCATTCAGGCCGGAACACAAGTTTTGCATCCTTTTACATGCCGAAGGTTTCCGAAATGCTCAAAAACACTCCCAAATATCATTTTGGGCCCAATAGAGTAAAATGGATGCATTTGGTGCGAAACCATTTTCGCAACTTCTGTATCCTGAAACATTACATTCAGGCCCGAAACACAAGTTTTGCATCTTTATACATGCCGAAGATTTCCGGAATGCTCCAAAACACACCCAAACATCATTTTGGGTCCAATGGCGTAGAATCGATGCATTTGGTGCGAAACCATTTTCGCAACATCGGTACCCGAAATAGTGCAATTAGGCCCGAAACACAAGTTTTGCATTTTTTTACGGGACAAAGGTTTTTGAAATGCTCCAAAACACTCCCCAAACTTAATTTTGGGTCAAATGGAGTAGAATGGATGCATTTGATGCGAAACCATTTTTGCAACTTTGGTACCCCGAAGTAGTGCACTCAGGCCTGAAACACATGTTTTGCGTCATTTTACATGCCGAAGGTTTCCAAAATGCTCCAAAACACTCCCAAATATTATTTTGGCTCCAATGGAGAAGAATGGATGCATTTGGTGTCAAACCATTTTCGCAACTTCAGTACCCCGAAATAGTGCATTCAGCCCGAAACACAAGTTTTGTATCTTTTTACATACCGAAGGTTTCCAAAATGCTCCAAAATACTCCCAAACATCATTTTGGGTCCAATGGAGTAGAATCGATGCATTTGGTGCGAAACCATTTTCGCAACTTCGGTACCCCGAAATATTGCATTCTGGCTCGAAACACAAGGTTTGCATATTTTTACATGCCGAAGGTTTCCCAAATGCTCCAAAACATTCCCAAACATCATTTTCTGTCCAATGGAGTAGAATGGATGCATTTAGTGCGAAACAATTTTCGCAGCTTCGGTACCCCGAAATAGTGCGTTCAGGCCCGAAACACAAGTTTTACATTTTTTTACATGACGAAGGTTTTTGAAATGCTCCAAAACACTCCCAAACTTCATTTTGGGTCTAATAGAGTAGAATGGATGCATTTGGTGCGAAACCATGTTCGCAACTTCGGTCCCCCGAAATAGTACTATCAGGTCCGAAACACAAGTTTTCCATCTTTTTATAAGTCGAAGGTTTCCAAAATGCTCCAAAACACTCCCAAACATCATTTTGGGTCTAATGGAGTAGAATGGATGCAATTGGTACGAAACTATTTTCACAACTTCGGTACCCCAAAATAGTGCATTCAAGCCCGAAACACAAGCTTTGCATTTTTTTTCATGACCAAGGTTTTTGAAATGCTCCAAAACACTCCCAAACTTTATTTTGGGTCTAATGGAGTAGAATGGATGCATTTGGTGCGAAACCATTTTCGCAACTTCGGTACCCCGAAATAGTGCACTCAGGCAAGAAACACATGTTTTGCGTATTTTTACATGCCGAAGGTTTCCAAAATGCTCTAAAACACTCCCAAACATCATTTAGGGTCTAATGGAGTAGAATCGACGCATTTGGCGTGAAACCATTTTCGAAACTTCGGTACCCCGAAATAGTGCATTCAGGCTCGAAACACAAGTTTTACATCTTTTTACATGCTGAAGGTTTCCGAAATGCTCCCAAACACTCCCATACATCATTTTGGGTTCAATGGAGTAGAATGGATGCATTTCGTGCGAAACCATTTTCGCAACTTCGGTACCCCGAAATAGTGCATTCAGGCCGGAACACAAGTTTTGCATCCTTTTACATGCCGAAGGTTTCCGAAATGCTCAAAAACACTCCCAAACATCATTTTGGGCCCAATAGAGTAGAATGGATGCATTTGGTGCGAAACCATTTTCGCAACTTCTGTATCCTGAAACATTGCATTCAGGCCCGAAACACAAGTTTTGCATCTTTATACATGCCGAAGATTTCCGGAATGCTCCAAAACACACCCAAACATCATTTTGGGTCCAATGGCGTAGAATCGATGCTTTTGGTGCGAAACCATTTTCGCAACTTCGGTACCCCGAAATAGTGCACTCAGGCAAGAAACACATGTTTTGGGTATTTTTACATGCCGAAGGTTTCCAAAATGCTCTAAAACACTCCCAAACATCATTTAGCGTCTAATGGAGAAGAATGGACGCATTTGGCGTGAAACCATTTTCGCAACTTCGGTACCCCGAAATAGTGCATTCAGGACTGAAACACAAGTTTTACATCTTTTTACATGCTGAAGGTTTCCGAAATGCTCCAAAACACTCCCATACATCATTTTGGGTTCAATGGATTAGAATGGATGCATGTCGTGCGAAACCATTTTTGCAACTTCGGTACCCCGAAATAGTGCATTCAGGCCGGAACACAAGTTTTGCATCCTTTTACATGCCGAAGGTTTCCGAAATGCTCAAAAACACTCCCAAACATCATTTTGGGCCCAATAGAGTAGAATGGATGCATTTGGTGCGAAACCATTTTCGCAACTTCTGTATCCTGAAACATTGCATTCAGGCCCGAAACACAAGTTTTGCATCTTTATACATGCCGAAGATTTCCGGAATGCTCCAAAACACACCCAAACATCATTTTGGGTCCAATGGCGTAGAATCGATGCTTTTGGTGCGAAACCATTTTCGCAACTTCGGTACCCCGAAATAGTGCACTCAGGCAAGAAACACATGTTTTGCGTATTTTTACATGCAGAAGGTTTCCAAAATGCTCTAAAACACTCCCAAACATCATTTAGGGTCTAATGGAGAAGAATGGACGCATTTGGCGTGAAACCATTTCCGCAACTTCGGTACCCCGAAATAGTGCATTCAGGACTGAAACACAAGTTTTACATCTTTTTACAGGCTGAAGGTTTCCGAAATGCTCCAAAACACTCCCATACATCATTTTGGGTTCAATGGAGTAGAATGGATGCATTTCGTGCGAAACCATTTTCGCAACTTCGGTACCCCGAAATAGTGCATTCAGGCCGGAACACAAGTTTTGCATCCTTTTACATGCCGAAGGTTTCCGAAATGCTCAAAAACACTCCCAAACATCATTTTGGGCCCAATAGAGTAGAATGGATGCATTTGGTGCGAAACCATTTTCGCAACTTCTGTTTCCTGAAACATTACATTCAGGCCCGAAACACAAGTTTTGCATCTTTATACATGCCGAAGATTTCCGGAATGCTCCAAAACACACCCAAACATCATTTTGGGTCCAATGGCGTAGAATCGATGCTTTTGGTGCGAAACCATTTTCGCAACTTCGGTACCCCGAAATAGTGCACTCAGGCAAGAAACACATGTTTTGCGTATTTTTACATGCAGAAGGTTTCCAAAATGCTCTAAAACACTCCCAAACATCATTTAGGGTCTAATGGAGAAGAATGGACGCATTTGGCGTGAAACCATTTTCGCAACTTCGGTACCCCGAAATAGTGCATTCAGGACTGAAACACAAGTTTTACATATTTTTACATGCTGAAGGTTTCCGAAATGCTCCAAAACACTCCCATACATCATTTTGGGTTCAATGGAGTAGAATGGATGCATTTCGTGCGAAACCATTTTCGCAACTTCGGTACCCCGAAATAGTGCATTCAGGCCGGAACACAAGTTTTGCATCCTTTTACATGCCAAAGGTTTCCGAAATGCTCAAAAACACTCCCAAACATCATTTTGGGCCCAATAGAGTAGAATGGATGCATTTGGTGCGAAACCATTTTCGCAACTTCTGTATCCTGAAACATTGCATTCAGGCCCGAAACACAAGTTTTGCATCTTTATAGATGCCGAAGATTTCCGGAATGCTCCAAAACACACCCAAACATCATTTTGGGTCCAATGGCGTAGAATCGATGCATTTGGTGCGAAACCATTTTCGCAACTTCGGTACCCCGAAATAGTGCACTCAGGCAAGAAACACATGTTTTGCGTATTTTTACATGCCGAAGGTTTCCAAAATGCTCTAAAACACTCCCAAACATCATTTAGGGTCTAATGGAGAAGAATGGACGCATTTGGCGTGAAACCATTTTCGCAACTTCGGTACCCCGAAATAGTGCATTCAGGACTGAAACACAAGTTTTACATCTTTTTACATGCTGAAGGTTTCCGAAATGCTCCAAAACACTCCCATACATCATTTTGGGTTCAATGGAGTAGAATGGATGCATTTCGTGCGAAACCTTTTTCGCAACTTCGGTACCCCGAAATAGTGCATTCAGGTCGGAACACAAGTTTTGCATCCATTTACATGCCAAAGGTTTCCGAAATGCTCAAAAACACTCCCAAACATCATTTTGGGCCCAATAGAGTAGAATGGATGCATTTGGTGCGAAACCATTTTCGCAACTTCTGTATCCTCAAACATTGCATTCAGGCCCGAAACACAAGTTTTGCATCTTTATAGATGCCGAAGATTTCCGGAATGCTCCAAAACACACCCAAACATCATTTTGGGTCCAATGGCGTAGAATCGATGCATTTGGTCCGAAACCATTTTCGCAACTTCGGTACCCCGAAATAGTGCACTCAGGCAAGAAACACATGTTTTGCGTATTTTTACATGCCAAGGTTTCCAAAATGCTCTAAAACACTCCCAAACATCATTTAGGGTCTAATGGAGAAGAATGGACGCATTTGGCGTGAAACCATTTTCGCAACTTCGGTACCCCGAAATAGTGCATTCAGGACTGAAACACAAGTTTTACATCTTTTTACATGCTGAAGGTTTCGAAATGCTCCAAAACACTCCCATACATCATTTTGGGTTCAATGGAGTAGAATGGATGCATTTCGTGCGAAACCATTTTCGCAACTTCGGTACCCCGAAATAGTGCATTCAGGCCGGAACACAAGTTTTGCATCCTTTTACATGCCGAAGGTTTCCGAAATGCTCAAAAACACTCCCAAACATCATTTTGGGCCCAATAGAGTAGAATGGATGCATTTGGTGCGAAACCATTTTCGCAACTTCTGTATCCTGAAACAATGCATTCAGGCCCGAAACACAAGTTTTGCATCTTTATACATGCCGAAGATTTCCGGAATGCTCCAAAACACACCCAAACATCATTTTGGGTCCAATGGCGTAGAATCGATGCTTTTGGTGCGAAACCATTTTCGCAACTTCGGTACCCCGAAATAGTGCACTCAGGCAAGAAACACATGTTTTGCGTATTTTTACATGCCGAAGGTTTCCAAAATACTCTAAAACACTCCCAAACATCATTTAGGGTCTAATGGAGAAGAATGGACGCATTTGGCGTGAAACCATTTTCGCAACATCGGTACCCCGAAATAGTGCATTCAGGACTGAAACACAAGTTTTACATCTTTTTACATGCTGAAGGTTCCCGAAATGCTCCAAAACACTCCCATACATCATTTTGGGTTCAATGGAGTAGAATGGATGCATTTCGTGCGAAACCATTTTCGCAACTTCGGTACCCCGAAATAGTGCATTCAGGCCGGAACACAAGTTTTGCATCCTTTTACATGCCGAAGGTTTCCGAAATGCTCAAAAACACTCCCAAACATCATTTTGGGCCCAATAGAGTAGAATGGATGCATTTGGTGCGAAACCATTTTCGCAACTTCTGTATCCTGAAACATTACATTCAGGCCCGAAACACAAGTTTTGCATCTTTATACATGCCGAAGATTTCCGGAATGCTCCAAAACACACCCAAACATCATTTTGGGTCCAATGGCGTAGAATCGATGCTTTTGGTGCTAAACCATTTTCGCAACTTCGGTACCCCGAAATAGTGCACTCAGGCAAGAAACACATGTTTTGCGTATTTTTACATGCCGAAGGTTTCCAAAATGCTCCAAAACACTCCCAAACATCATTTAGGGTCTAATGGAGAAGAATGGACGCATTTGGCGTGAAACCATTTTCGCAACTTCGGTACCCCGAAATAGAGCATTCAGGACTGAAACACAAGTTTTACATCTTTTTACATGCTGAAGGTTTCCGAAATGCTCCAAAACACTCCCATACATCATTTTGGGTTCAATGGAGTAGAATGGATGCATTTCGTGCGAAACCATTTTCGCAACTTTGTTTCCCCGAAATAGTGCATTCAGGCCGGAACAAAAGTTTTGCATCCTTTTACATGCCGAAGGTTTCCGAAATGCTCAAAAACACTCCCAAACATCATTTTGGGCCCAATAGAGTAGAATGGATGCATTTGGTGCGAAACCATTTTCGCAACTTCTGTTTCCTGAAACATTACATTCTGGCCCGAAACACAAGTTTTGCATCTTTATACATGCCGAAGATTTCCGGAATGCTCCAAAACACACCCAAACATCATTTTGGGTCCAATGGCGTAGAATCGATGCTTTTGGTGCGAAACCATTTTCGCAACTTCGGTACCCCGAAATAGTGCACTCAGGCAAGAAACACATGTTTTGCGTATTTTTACATGCAGAAGGTTTCCAAAATGCTCTAAAACACTCCCAAACATCATTTAGGGTCTAATGGAGAAGAATGGACGCATTTGGCGTGAAACCATTTTCGCAACTTCGGTACCCCGAAATAGTGCATTCAGGACTGAAACACAAGTTTTACATCTTTTTACAGGCTGAAGGTTTCCGAAACGCTCCAAAACACTCCCATACATCATTTTGGGTTCAATGGAGTAGAATGGATGCATTTCGTGCGAAACCATTTTCGCAACTTCGGTACCCCGAAATAGTGCATTCAGGCCGGAACACAAGTTTTGCATCCTTTTTCATGCCGAAGGTTTCCGAAATGCTCAAAAACACTCCCAAACATCATTTTGGGCCCAATAGAGTAGAATGGATGCATTTGGTGCGAAACCATTTTCGCAACTTCTGTATCCTGAAACATTACATTCAGGCCCGAAACACAAGTTTTGCATCTTTATACATGCCGAAGATTTCCGAAATGCTCCAAAACACACCCAAACATCATTTTGGGTCCAATGGCGTAGAATCGATGCTTTTGGTGCTAAACCATTTTCGCAACTTCGGTACCCCGAAATAGTGCACTCAGGCAAGAAACACATGTTTTGCGTATTTTTACATGCCGAAGGTTTCCAAAATGCTCCAAAACACTCCCAAACATCATTTAGGGTCTAATGGAGAAGAATGGACGCATTTGGCGTGAAACCATTTTCGCAACTTCGGTACCCCGAAATAGAGCATTCAGGACTGAAACACAAGTTTTACATCTTTTTACATGCTGAAGGTTTCCGAAATGCTCCAAAACACTCCCATACATCATTTTGGGTTCAATGGAGTAGAATGGATGCATTTCGTGCGAAACCATTTTCGCAACTTCGGTACCCCGAAATAGTGCATTCAGGCAGGAACAAAAGTTTTGCATCCTTTTACATGCCGAAGGTTTCCGAAATGCTCAAAAACACTCCCAAACATCATTTTGGGCCCAATAGAGTAGAATGGATGCATTTGGTGCGAAACCATTTTCGCAACTTCTGTTTCCTGAAACATTACATTCAGGCCCGAAACACAAGTTTTGCATCTTTATACATGCCGAAGATTTCCGGAATGCTCCAAAACACACCCAAACATCATTTTGGGTCCAATGGCGTAGAATCGATGCTTTTGGTGCGAAACCATTTTCGCAACTTCGGTACCCCGAAATAGTGCACTCAGGCAAGAAACACATGTTTTGCGTATTTTTACATGCAGAAGGTTTCCAAAATGCTCTAAAACACTCCCAAACATCATTTAGGGTCTAATGGAGAAGAATGGACGCATTTGGCGTGAAACCATTTTCGCAACTTCGGTACCCCGAAATAGTGCATTCAGGACTGAAACACAAGTTTTACATCTTTTTACAGGCTGAAGGTTTCCGAAATGCTCCAAAACACTCCCATACATCATTTTGGGTTCAATGGAGTAGAATGGATGCATTTCGTGCGAAACCATTTTCGCAACTTCGGTACCCCGGAATAGTGCATTCAGGCCGGAACACAAGTTTTGCATCCTTTTACATGCCGAAGGTTTCCGAAATGCTCAAAAACACTCCCAAACATCATTTTGGGCCCAATAGAGTAGAATGGATACATTTGGTGCGAAACCATTTTCGCAACTTCTGTTTCCTGAAACATTACATTCAGGCCCGAAACACAAGTTTTGCATCTTTATACATGCCGAAGATTTCCGGAATGCTCCAAAACACACCCAAACATCATTTTGGGTCCAATGGCGTAGAATCGATGCTTTTGGGGCGAAACCATTTTCGCAACTTCGGTACCCCGAAATAGTGCACTCAGGCAAGAAACACATGTTTTGCGTATTTTTACATGCAGAAGGTTTCCAAAATGCTCTAAAACACTCCCAAACATCATTTAGGGTCTAATGGAGAAGAATGGACGCATTTGGCGTGAAACCATTTTCGCAACTTCGGTACCCCGAAATAGTGCATTCAGGACTGAAACACAAGTTTTACATCTTTTTACAGGCTGAAGGTTTCCGAAACGCTCCAAAACACTCCCATACATCATTTTGGGTTCAATGGAGTAGAATGGATGCATTTCGTGCGAAACCATTTTCGCAACTTCGGTACCCCGAAATAGTGCATTCAGGCCGGAACACAAGTTTTGCATCCTTTTACATGCCGAAGGTTTCCGAAATGCTCAAAAACACTCCCAAACATCATTTTGGGCCCAATAGAGTAGAATGGATGCATTTGGTGTGAAACCATTTTCGCAACTTCTGTATCCTGAAACATTGCATTCAGGCCCGAAACACAAGTTTTGCATCTTTATAGATGCCGAAGATTTCCGGAATGCTCCAAAACACACCCAAACATCATTTTGGGTCCAATGGCGTAGAATCGATGCATTTGGTCCGAAACCATTTTCGCAACTTCGGCACCCCGAAATAGTGCACTCAGGCAAGAAACACATGTTTTGCGTATTTTTACATGCCGAAGGTTTCCAAAATGCTCTAAAACACTCCCAAACATCATTTAGGGTCTAATGGAGAAGAATGGACGCATTTGGCGTGAAACCATTTTCGCAACTTCGGTACCCCGAAATAGTGCATTCAGGACTGAAACACAAGTTTTACATCTTTTTACATGCTGAAGGTTTCAAAATGCTCCAAAACACTCCCATACATCATTTTGGGTTCAATGGAGTAGAATGGATGCATTTCGTGCGAAACCATTTTCGCAACTTCGGTACCCCGAAATAGTGCATTCAGGCCGGAACACAAGTTTTGCATCCTTTTACATGCCGAAGGTTTCCGAAATGCTCAAAAACACTCCCAAACATCATTTTGGGCCCAATAGAGTAGAATGGATGCATTTGGTGCGAAACCATTTTCGCAACTTCTGTATCCTGAAACATTGCATTCAGGCCCGAAACACAAGTTTTGCATCTTTATACATGCCGAAGATTTCCGGAATGCTCCAAAACACACCCAAACATCATTTTGGGTCCAATGGTGTAGAATCGATGCTTTTGGTGCGAAACCATTTTCACAACTTCGGTACCCCGAAATAGTGCACTCAGGCAAGAAACACATGTATTGCGTATTCTTACATGCCGAAGGTTTCCAAAATGCTCCAAAACACTCCCAAACATCATTTAGGGTCTAATGGAGAAGAATGGACGCATTTGGCGTGAAACCATTTTCGCAACTTTGGTACCCCGAAATAGAGCATTCAGGACTGAAACACAAGTTTTACATCTTTTTACATGCTGAAGGTTTCCGAAATGCTCCAAAACACTCCCATACATCATTTTGGGTTCAATGGAGTAGAATGGATGCATTTCGTGCGAAACCATTTTCGCAACTTCGGTACCCCGAAATAGTGCATTCAGGCCGGAACACAAGTTTTGCATCCTTTTACATGCCGAAGGTTTCCGAAATGTTCAAAAACACTCCCAAACATCATTTTGGGCCCAATAGAGTAGAATGGATGCATTTGGTGCGAAACCATTTTCGCAACTTCTGTATCCTGAAACATTGCATTCAGGCCCGAAACACAAGTTTTGCATCTTTATACATGCCGAAGATTTCCGGAATGCTCCAAAACACACCCAAACATCATTTTGGGTCCAATGGCGTAGAATCGATGCTTTTGGTGCGAAACCATTTTCACAACTTCGGTACCCCGAAATAGTGCACTCAGGCAAGAAACACATGTTTTGCGTATTCTTACATGCCGAAGGTTTCCAAAATGCTCCAAAACACTCCCAAACATCATTTAGGGTCTATTGGAGAAGAATGGACGCATTTGGCGTGAAACCATTTTCGCAACTTTGGTACCCCGAAATAGAGCATTCAGGACTGAAACACAAGTTTTACATCTTTTTACACGCTGAAGGTTTCCGAAATGCTCCAAAACACTCCCATACATCATTTTGGGTTCAATGGAGTAGAATGGATGCATTTCGTGCGAAACCATTTTCGCAACTTCGGTACCCCGAAATAGTGTATTCAGGACTGAAACACAAGTTTTACATCTTTTTACATGCTGAAGGTTTCCGAAATGCTTAAAAACACTCCCAAACATCATTTTGGGCCCAATAGAGTAGAATGGATGCATTTGCTGCGAAACCATTTTCGCAACTTCTGCATCCTGAAACATAGCATTCAGGCCCGAAACACAAGTTTTGCATCTTTGTACATGCCGAAGATTTCCAGAATGCTCCAAAACACACCCAAACATCATTTTGGGTCCAATGGCGTAGAATCGATGCATTTGGTGCGAAACCATTTTCGCAACATCAGTACCCGAAATAGTGCAATTAGGCCCGAAACACAAGTTTTGCATTTTTTTACATGACAAAGGTTTTTGAAATGCTCCAAAACACTCCCAAAACTTAATTTTGGGTCAAATGGAGTAGAAAGGATGCATTTGATGCGAAACCATTTTTGCAACTTCGGTACCCCGAAGTAGTGCACTCATTCCTGAAACACATGTTTTGCGTCTTTTTACATGCCGAAGGTTTCCAAAATGCTCCAAAACACTCCCAAATATTATTTTGGCTCCAATTGAGAAGAATGGATGCATTTGGTGTGAAACCATTTTCGCTACTTCAGTACCCCGAAATAGTGCATTCAGCTCGAAACACAAGTTTTGTATCTTTTTACATACCGAAGGTTTCCAAAATGCTCCAAAATACTCCAAAACATCATTTTGGGTCCAATGGAGTAGAATCGATGCATTTGGTGCGAAACCATTTTCGCAACTTCGGTATCCCGAAATATTGCATTCAAGCTCGAAACACAAGGTTTGCATATTTTTACATGCCGAAGGTTTCCGAAATGCTCCAAAACATTCCCAAACATCATTTTGGGTCCAATGGAGTAGAATGGATGCATTTAGTGCGAAACAATTTTCGCAGCTTCGGTACCCCGAAATAGTGCGTTCAGGCCCGAAACACAAGTTTTACATTTTTTTTACATGACGAAGGTTTTTGAAATGCTCCAAAACACTCCCAAACTTCATTTTGGGTCTAATAGAGTAGAATGGATGCATTTGGTGCGAAACCATTTTCGCAACTTCGGTCCCCCGAAATAGTACAATCAGGTCCGAAACACAAGTTTTCCATCTTTTTATAAGTCGAAGGTTTCCAAAATGCTCCAAAACACTCCCAAACATCATTTTGGGTCTAATGGCGTAGAATGGATGCATTTGGTGCGAAACCATTTTCGCAACATTGGTACCCGAAATAGTGCAATTAGTCCCGAAATACAAGTTTTGCATTTTTTTACATGACAAAGGTTTTCGAAATGCTCAAAAACACTCCCAAAACTTAATTTTGGGTCAAATGGAATAGAATGGATGCATTTGATGCGAAACCATTTTTGCATCTTCGGTACCCCGAAGTAGTGCACTCAGGCCTAAAACACATGTTTTGCGTCTTTTTACATGCCGAAGGTTTCCAAAATGCTCCAAAACACTGGCAAATATTATTTTGGCTCCAATGGAGAAGAATGGATGCATTTGGTGTGAAACCATTTTCGCAACTTCAGTACCCCGAAATAGTGCATTCAGCTCGAAACACAAGTTTTGTATCTTTTTACATACCAAAGGTTTCCAAAATGCTCCAAAATACTCCCAAACATCATTTTGGGTCCAATGGAGTAGAATGGATGCATTTGGTGCGAAACTATTTTCGCAACTTCGGTACCCCGAAATATTGCATTGAGGCCGAAAACACAAGTTTTGTATCTTTTTACATGCCGAAGGTTTCCGAAATGCTCCAAAACACTCCCAAACATCATTTTGGGTCCAATGGAGTAGAATGGATGAATTTGGTGCGAAACTATTTTCACAACTTCGGTACCCCCAAATAGTGCATTCAGGCCCGAAACACAAGTTTTCATTTTTTTACATGAAGAAGGTTTTTGAAATGCTCCAAAACACTCCCAAACTTCATTTTGGGTCTAATGGAGTAGAATGGATGCATTTGGTGCGAAACTATTTTCGCAACTTCGGTACCCCAAAATAGTGCACTCAGGCAAGAAACACATGTTTTGCGTATTTTTACATGCCGAAGGTTTCCAAAATGCTCTAAAACACTCCCAAACATCATTTAGGGTCTAATGGAGAAGAATGGACGCATTTGGCGTGAAACCATTTTCGCAACTTCGGTACCCCGAAATAGTGCATTCAGGACTGAAACACAAGTTTTACATCTTTTTACATGCTGAAGGTTTCCGAAATGCTCCAAAAACTCCCATACATCATTTTCGGTTCAATGGAGTAGAATGGATGCATTTCGTGCGAAACCATTTTCGCAACTTGGGTACCCCGAAATAGTGCATTCAGGCCGGAACACAAGTTTTGCATCCTTTTACATGCCGAAGGTTTCCGAAATGCTCAAAAACACTCCCAAACATCATTTTGGGCCCAATAGAGTAGAATGGATGCATTTGGTGCGAAACCATTTTCGCAACTTCTGTATCCTGAAACATTGCATTCAGGCCCGAAACACAAGTTTTGCATCTTTATACATGCCGAAGATTTCCAGAATGCTCCAAAACACACCCAAACATCATTTTGGGTCCAATGGCGTAGAATCGATGCATTTGGTGCGAAACCATTTTCGCAACATCGGTACTCGAAATAGTGCAATTAGGCCCGAAACACAAGTTTTGCATTTTTTTACGTGACAAAGGTTTTTGAACTGCTCCAAAACACTCCGAAAACTAAATTTTGGGTCAAATGGAGTAGAATGGATGCATTTGATGCGAAACCATTTTTGCAACTTCGATACCCCGAAGTAGTGCACTCAAGCCTGAAACACATGTTTTGCGTCTTTTTACATGCCGAAGGTTTCCAAAATGCTCCAAAACACTCCCAAATATTATTTTGGCTCCAATGGAGAAGAATGGAGGCATTTGGTGTGAAACCATTTTCGCAACTTCAGTACCCCGAAATAGTGCATTCAGCTCGAAACACAAGTTTTGTATCTTTTTACATACCGAAGGTTTCCAAAATGCTCCAAAATACTCCCAAACATCATTTTGGGTCCAATGGAGTAGAATGGATGCATTTGGTGCGAAACCATTTTCGCAACTTCGGTACCCCGAAATATTGCATTCAGGCTCGAAACACAAGGTTTGCATATTTTTCATGCCGAAGGTTTCCGAAATGCTCCAAAACATTCCAAAACATCATTTTGGGTACAATGGAGTAGAATGAATGCATTTAGTGCGAAACAATTTTCGCAGCTTCGGTACCCCGAAATAGTGCGTTTAGGCCCGAAACATAAGTTTTACATTTTTTTTACATGACGAAGGTTTTTGAAATGCTCCAAAACACTCCCAAACTTCATTTTGGGTCTAATAGAGTAGAATGGATGCATTTGGTGCGAAACCATTTTCGCAACTTCGGTCCCCCGAAATAGTACAATCAGGTCCGAAACACAAGTTTTCCATCTTTTTATAAGTCGAAGGTTTCCAAAATGCTCCAAAACACTCCCAAACATCATTTTGGGTCTTATGGAGTAGAATCGATGTATTTGGTACGAAACTATTTTCACAACTTCGGTACCCCGAAATAGTGCATTCAAGCCCGAAACAGAAGCTTTGCATTTTTTTTCATGACCAAGGTTTTTGAAATGCTCCAAAACACTCCCAAACTTTATTTTGGGTCTAATGGAGTAGAATGGATGCATTTGATGCGAAACCATTTTTGCAACTTCGGTACCCCGAAGTAGTGCACTCAGGCCTGAAACACATGTTTTGCGTCTTTTTACATGCCGAAGGTTTCCAAAATGCTCCAAAACACTCCCAAATATTATTTTGGCTCCAATGGAGAAGAATGGATGCATTTGGTGTGAAACCATTTTCGCAACTTCAGTACCCCAAAATAGTGCATTCAGCTCGAAACACAAGTTTTGTATCTTTTTACATACCAAAGGTTTCCAAAATGCTCCAAAATACTCCCAAACATCATTTTGGGTCAAATGGAGTAGAATGGATGCATTTGGTGCGAAACTATTTTCGCAACTTCGGTACCCCGAAATATTGCATTGAGGCCGAAAACACAAGTTTTGTATCTTTTTACATGCCGAAGGTTTCCGAAATGCTCCAAAACACTCCCAAACATCATTTTGGATCCAATGGAGTAGAATGGATGAATTTGGTGCGAAACTATTTTCACAACTTCGGTACCCCCGAATAGTGCATTCAGGCCCGAAACACAAGTTTTCATTTTTTTACATGAAGAAGGTTTTTGAAATGCTCCAAAACACTCCCAAACTTCATTTTGGGTCTAATGGAGTAGAATGGATGCATTTGGTGCGAAACTATTTTCGCAACTTCGGTACCCCAAAATAGTGCACTCAGGCAAGAAACACATGTTTTGCGTATTTTTACATGCCGAAGGTTTCCAAAATGCTCTAAAACACTCCCAAACATCATTTAGGGTCTAATGGAGAAGAATGGACGCATTTGGCGTGAAACCATTTTCGCAACTTCGGTACCCCGAAATAGTGCATTCAGGACTGAAACACAAGTTTTACATCTTTTTACATGCTGAAGGTTTCCGAAATGCTCCAAAAACTCCCATACATCATTTTCGGTTCAATGGAGTAGAATGGATGCATTTCGTGCGAAACCATTTTCGCAACTTGGGTACCCCAAAATAGTGCATTCAGGCCGGAACACAAGTTTTGCATCCTTTTACATGCCGAAGGTTTCTGAAATGCTCAAAAACACTCCCAAACATCATTTTGGGCCCAATAGAGTAGAATGGATGCATTTGGTGCGAAACCATTTTCGCAACTTCTGTATCCTGAAACATTGCATTCAGGCCCGAAACACAAGTTTTGCATCTTTATACATGCCGAAGATTTCCAGAATGCTCCAAAACACACCCAAACATCATTTTGGGTCCAATGGCGTAGAATCGATGCATTTGGTGCGAAACCATTTTCGCAACATCGGTACTCGAAATAGTGCAATTAGGCCCGAAACACAAGTTTTGCATTTTTTTACGTGACAAAGGTTTTTGAACTGCTCCAAAACACTCCGAAAACTAAATTTTGGGTCAAATGGAGTAGAATGGATGCATTTGATGCGAAACCATTTTTGCAACTTCGATACCCCGAAGTAGTGCACTCAAGCCTGAAACACATGTTTTGCGTCTTTTTACATGCCGAAGGTTTCCAAAATGCTCCAAAACACTCCCAAATATTATTTTGGCTCCAATGGAGAAGAATGGATGCATTTGGTGTGAAACCATTTTCGCAACTTCAGTACCCCGAAATAATGCATTCAGCTCGAAACACAAGTTTTGTATCTTTTTACATACCGAAGGTTTCCAAAATGCTCCAAAATACTCCCAAACATCATTTTGGGTCCAATGGAGTAGAATGGATGCATTTGGTGCGAAACCATTTTCGCAACTTCGGTACCCCGAAATATTGCATTCAGGCTCGAAACACAAGGTTTGCATATTTTTCAGGCCGAAGGTTTCCGAAATGCTCCAAAACATTCCCAAACATCATTTTGGGTCCAATGGAGTAGAATGAATGCATTTAGTGCGAAACAATTTTCGCAGCTTCGGTACCCCGAAATAGTGCGTTCAGGCCCGAAACACAAGTTTTACATTTTTTTTACATGACGAAGGTTTTTGAAATGCTCCAAAACTCTCCCAAACTTCATTTTGGGTCTAATAGAGTAGAATGGATGCATTTGGTGCGAAACCATTTTCGCAACTTCGGTCCCCCGAAATAGTACAATCAGGTCCGAAAAACAAGTTTTCCATCTTTTTATAAGTCGAAGGTTTCCAAAATGCTCCAAAATACTCCCAAACATCATTTTGGGTCTAATGGAGTAGAATGGATGCATTTGGTACGAAACTATTTTCACAACTTCGGTACCCCGAAATAGTGCATTCAAGCCCGAAACACAAGCTTTGCATTTTTTTCATGACCAAGGTTTTTGAAATGCTCCAAAACACTCCCAAACTTTATTTTGGGTCTAATGGAGTAGAATGGATGCATTTGATGCGAAACCATTTTTGCAACTTCGGTACCCCGAAGTAGTGCACTCAGGCCTGAAACACATGTTTTGCGTCTTTTTACATGCCGAAGGTTTCCAAAATGCTCCAAAACACTCCCAAATATTATTTTGGCTCCAATGGAGAAGAATGGATGCATTTGGTGTGAAACCATTTCCGCAACTTCAGTACCCCGAAATAGTGCATTCAGCCCGAAACACAAGTTTTGTATCTTTTTACAAACCAAAGGTTTCCAAAATGCTCCAAAATACTCCCAAACATCATTTTGGGTCCAATGGAGTAGAATGGATGCATTTGGTGCGAAACAATTTTCGCAACTTCGGTACCCCGAAATATTGCATTGAGGCCGAAAACATAAGTTTTGCATCTTTTTACATGCTGAAGGTTTCCGAAATGCTCCAAAACACTCCCAAACATCATTTTCGGTCCAATGGAGTAGAATGGATGCATTTGGTGCGAAACTATTTTCACAACTTCGGTACCCCCAAATAGTGCATTCAGGCCCGAAACACAAGTTTTCATTTTTTTTACATGACGAAGGTTTTTGAAATGCTCCAAAACACTCCCAAACTTCATTTTGGGTCTAATGGAGTAGAATGGATGCATTTGGTGCGAAACCATTTTCGCAACTTCGGTACCCCGAAATAGTGCACTCAGGCAAGAAACACATGTTTTGCGTATTTTTACATGCCGAAGGTTTCCAAAATGCTCTAAAACACTCCCAAACATCATTTAGGGTCTAATGGAGAAGAATGGACGCATTTGGCGTGAAACCATTTTCGCAACTTCGGTACCCCGAAATAGTGCATTCAGGACTGAAACACAAGTTTTACATCTTTTTACATGCTGAAGGTTTCCGAAATGCTCCAAAACACTCCCAAACATCATTTTGGGTTCAATGGAGTAGAATGGATGCATTTCGTGCGAAACCATTTTCGCAACTTCGGTACCCCGAAATAGTGCATTCAGGTCCGAACACAAGTTTTGCATCCTTTTACATGCCGAAGGATTCCGAATTGCTCCAAAACACTCCCAAACATCATATTGGGCCCAATAGAGTAGAATGGATGCATTTGGTGCGAAACCATTTTCGCAACTTCTGTATCCTGAAATATTGCATTCCGGCCCGAAACACAAGTTTTGCATCTTTATACATGCCGAAGATTTCCGGAATGCTCCAAAACACACCCAAACATCATTTTGGGTCCAATGGCGTAGAATGGATGCATTTGGTGCGAAACCATTTTCGCAACATCGGTACCCGAAATAGTGCAATTAGGCCCGAAACACAAGTTTTGCATTTTTTTTACATGACAAAGGTTTTTGAAATGATCCAAAACACTCCCAAAACTTAATTTTGGGTCAAATGGAATAGAATGGATGCATTTGATGCGAAACCACTTTTGCAACTTCGGTACCCCGAAGTAGTGCACTCAGGCCTGAAACACATGTTTTGCGTCTTTTTACATGCCGAAGGTTTCCAAAATGCTCCAAAACACTCCCAAATATTATTTTGGCTCCAATGGAGAAGAATGGATGCATTTGGTGTGAAACCATTTTCGCAACTTCAGTACCCCGACATAGTGCATTCAGCCCGAAACACAAGTTTTGTATCTTTTTACATACCGAAGGTTTCCAAAATGCTCCAAGATACTCCCAAACATCATTATGGGTCCAATGGAGTAGAATGGATGCATTTGGTGCGAAACCATTTTCGCAACTTCGGTAACCCGAAATATTGCATTGAGGCCGAAAACACAAGTTTTGCATCTTTTTACATGCCGAAGGTTTACAAAATGCTCCAAAACACTCCCAAACATCATTCTGGGTCCAATGGAGTAGAATGGATGCATTTGGTGCGAAACTATTTTCACAACTTCGGTACCCCGAAATAGTGGATTTAGGCCCGAAACACAAGTTTTCATTTTTTTTACATGACGAAGGTTTTTGAAATGCTCCAAAACTGATACGAACCCAATAGGGTTTGTTCCCAATCTTTCGATGAGAGGCGAAGATAAGTCGATTGATAATGAGGAGACGCTCTCGGCCCGACTACAGCCTTCCAAAGACTGCACCCTTGCAACCGATACACCTCCTCCGCTGCCGCGATCGTGTGGGTCGCGTCACCGGCCGCTAGGGCACTCGTCCTGCAAGCAATCGAGAACTAGCAAGAACAAGTATTGAACAAGTACTGAAATTACTAGATGGGAATGAAGGTTTCAATCTCAAACTCAATCTCAAATGATGTGGGGTTCCGAAGACTCGAAGACGGGCGGCTGGACCAGCACGCGCGCTTACAAGCAAGTAGCAAAGGCTAAACTTGATCTAAACAAAACCCAAGTGTTCTCGACGGCGGCTAAGGAGTATATGAAAGGGGGATGACGACAAAAAGGGGACAGGGGTCGTGCTCCAACCCTAGGACGCGTCCCTATTGGACCCAACTTGATACACTGCCCATTGGGCCAAAATACGGTGGCACAGCACCCTGGACAGAAAGACCTCCGGTCAATAATTTGTAGATTTCGGACACCTCAGGACAGATATGGGCATGAGTCTGGATCCATATGAAAGTTAACTTCAACACGGTTCCAGGAAGTACTTGAACGCTCCAATCTGACTCCGTATGCGACCGTGGCATCCGTCAGAAGTTGGTGCTGTGCTGCAGTCCGAATCCAGCCGACCCGAATCCTTTTCCGAGTCGCTCTTCTCCATGATTCCTAAGCAAACCAATAGTGCACGTGTCTCCACAATCTAAACATGGTGTATATGAACTAAGGAGGGAACTTACTTGATTATTTAGTTGGCGAGCACGAGCACGAGTAACAGGACCAGCGAGAGGAATTGAATCCTGTTGAGGTAGTGATGATGTCGATGTCGGGGATGTATCATTGGCGGGAATGTCCTCATCATCCTCCCCTTCTTGCATTTGAGTCGTCCTCGACTCAAGCTTATCTTCTTCTCCCAAATATGACTTCAAATCTGCAATGTTAAATGTGGGACTAACCCCAAAATCTGCAGGTAGATCGAGTTTGTATGCATTGTCATTAATCCTTTCTACCACTTTAAACGGTCCATCAGCCCTAGGCAATAATTTAGATTTACGCAATTCAGGAAACATCTCCTTCCTCAAATGTAACCATACTAAGTCCCCAGGTTCAAATTTTAATTCCTTTCTACCTTTATCACCAGCAAGCTTGTACTTAGCATTCATGCGCTCTATGTTCGTTTTTGTTGTTTCATGCAGCTTTAACATCAATTCAGCACGTTTAGTAGCATCAAAATTTAGGTTCTCAGAGGCTGGCAAAGGCATTAAATCAATAGGAGCACGAGGCAAGAAACCATATACAATCTGGAATGGGCACATCTTTGTAGTAGAATGCAACGAACGATTGTAAGCAAATTCAATATGAGGTAAGCATTCTTCCCACATCTTAATATTGTTCTTTAACACAGCCCTTAACATAGTAGACAAGGTTCTATTCACAACTTCAATTTGACCATCAGTTTAGGGATGACATGTAGTAGAGAACAAAAGCTTAGTACCCAACTTAGCCCACAAAGTTTTCCAGAAATAACTAAGAAACTTAGCATCACGATCAGAAACAATGGTATTGGGCACGCCATGCAAGCGAACAACTTCTCTAAAGAACAAATCAGCAATATTTGAAGCATCATCAGTTTTATGACATGGTATGAAGTGTGCCATCTTAGAAAATCTATCAACAACCACAAACACACTATCACGACCCTTCCTAGTCCTTGGCAAACCCAACACAAAATCCATAGAAATATCTTCCCAAGGAGCACTAGGAACAGGAAGAGGTAAATATAAACCGTGTGGATTTAAACGTGACTTAGCCTTTTGACATGTCGCACATCGAGCAACAAACCTCTCCACATCTTTCCTCATCTGGGGCCAAAAGAAATGACCAGCAAGAATGTCCATCGTCTTTTTGGTTCCAAAATGTCCCATCAAACCACCTCCATGCGCTTCCTGCAACAACAACAAATGAACGGAGCTAGCTGGAATGCATAGCTTGTTAGCTCTAAACACAAACCCATCACTAACGATGAATTTGTTCCATCCTTTTCCATCTTTGCAATGCAGCAATGCATCTTTAAAATCAGCATCGTTAATATAATGTTCTTTAATTGTTTCTCGGCCAAAGATCTTGTAATCAAGTTGATTCAGCAAAGCATATCTCCTAGACAAAGCATCAGCGATGATATTCTCTTTCCCTTTCTTGTGCTTAATAACATAAGGAAAAGATTCAATAAATTCAACCCACTTAGCATGCCTACGGTTCAGTTTTCCTTGACTACGAATATGTTTCAAAGATTCATGATCAGAATGAATAACAAACTCTTTGGGCCACAAATAATGCTGCCATGTTTCCAAACATCAAACAAGAGCATACAATTCTTTATCATAAGTGGAATAATTCAGAACTGGACCGCTCAATTTTTCACTAAAATACGCAACCGGTTTTCTTTCTTGCAACAAAACACCACCCAATCCAATTCCACTAGCATGACATTCAAGCACAAAAGTCTTACTAAAATCAGGGAGTTGGAGGAGAGGTGCATGTGTCAACTTATCTTTCAAAATGTTGAAGGCGTTCTCTTGTTTTCTTCCCCAACTAAAAGGCACTCCCTTCTTTGTAAGCTCATTCATTGGTGCAGCAATGGTGCTGAAATCCTTCACAAACCTGCGATAGAATCCAGCTAGTCCTAGGAAACTCCGTACATGTGTGAGACTCATTGGTACAGGCCACCCTTTTATAGCTTCTACCTTGGCTTGATCAACCTCAATTCCCTGTGGAGTCACAACATAGCCAAGAAACGACACTCGATCGGTGCAAAAGGTGCACTTCTCAAGGTTACCAAACAAACGTGCATCTCATAAAGCATTGAAAACAGCACGCAAATGATCAAGATGTTCATCCATAGATTTGCTGTAGATCAATATATCATCAAAGTAGACTACAACAAATTTCCCAATAAAAGCACGCAAAACCTCGTTCATTAATCTCATGAAAGTGCTAGGTGCATTAGTTAACCCAAAAGGCATGACTAACCACTCATATAAACCGAACTTAGTCTTGAAAGCAGTTTTCCATTCATCTCCCAATTTCATACGAATCTGGTGATACCCACTACGCAAGTCAACCTTAGAGAACACAATAGCACCACTCAATTCATCAAGCATATCATCTAAACGTGGAATAGGATGTCGATAGCGAATAGTGATATTATTAATAGCTCTACAATCAACACACATACGCCATGTTCCATCTTTCTTAGGCACCAAAATAACTGGAACAACACAAGGACTAAGAGACTCACGCACATAACCTTTGTCGAGTAGTTCTTGCACTTGTCGCTGAATTTCTTTTGTCTCCTCCGGATTTGTCCTATATGGTGCACGGTTGGGCAAGGAAGCCCCCGGAATAAGATCAATTTGGTGCTCAATCCCTCGTATAGGTGGCAGCCCCGCTGGTATCTCACTTGGAAAAACATCAGAGTACTCCTGCAAAACGTTAGCAACAACAGGAGGCAAAGAATGTTGCATATCTTGAAGTGAAATCAAAGCATCCTTGCATACCAAAGCATAGGCAACAGAAGTGAAAGCAATTAATTCATTAATATCAGATTTAGTAGCAAGCAAACAATGACTTTTCAATTGTATCCCATCGTTATTATTACCAACAGATTTCAGATTTTTATTGTTCTCAATTTTAGCTTTTGCAGCTTTAGCAATATCATTGTGCATGAGAGAATACTGATTTGATCTACCATGATGCCAACAATCTGTATCAAACTGCCAAGGTCTACCTAGTAGAATATGACAAGCTTCCATAGGCACAACATCACACTCAACAAGATCATGGTATGAACCAATAGAAAAACTAATTCGTACCAGCCTTGTTACCTTTACCTTACCACTATTGTTCAGCCATCGAATGTAATATGGATGTGGGTGTGGTGTAGTTGAAAGTGCAAGCTTCTCCACCATGTCGCTGCTAGCCAAGTTATTACAACTTCCCCCATCAATGATCAAGCGACAAGAACGTTCTTTAATGACACACTTTGTTTGGAACAATGTGTGCCGCTGATTTTGCTCCCCCTTCTCCATTTGTGCACTAAGCACACGCTGCACAATAAGACTCTCATAATGGTCAGCATCATCTGGACCAATCTGTTCGTCAAGTGGCTCTTCTCTACCTGCATCGTCAGCCGCAAGCAAAACAAGTGTATCATCATCAAAATCACTAGCTGAAGAATACCCACCATCTTCCTTTACCACCAAAACACGTTTGCTAGGACAGTCATGTTGTACGTGTCCATAACCCTTGCATCGATGGCATTGAACATCCCTTGTTCTACCTGTGGAGGCAACTGACGATGCACTAGTTGCTGGTTTCTGGGCAGATTTGGTTGCTGAATTTGTAGTCACACCACGTGGTTTGTCGGAGGAGGATGGTGGTGGTGCTGATCGGTTTGGTGTGGTCATGGAAATAGATGAACGCTGCTGCCATGATGTGGATCGCCCTGCAAAAATGTTAGGCTTGGCACCACGTCGTCCCTGCACTTCCCGTTCAGCTTTACAAGCAAGATGGAAACATTTCGTTACAGTATTATAATCTTTATAAGTAAGGATGTCCTGAATTTCTCTATTTAGTCCACCCACAAATCTAGCAATAGCAGATTCCTCACTCTCCTCTATATTACAACGCAGCATACCCATTTGTAATTCTTGAAAATATTCTTCCACAGATTTAGTACCTTGTCTCAATTGTTGCAACTTATGTAACAGGTCACGTGCATAGTAAGAAGGAACAAATCTAGCCCGCATGACCCGTTTCAAAGCATCCCAAGTGTGTGGTATGTTAGTAGGATTTTTTTTGCCATACTCTATCCACCAAATAGAAGCAAAATCAGTGAACTCGCTCGTAGCAGCCCTAACACGTGTAGTTTCAGGAAATTCATGGCATGCAAACTTTTGGTCAACAGCAATTTCCCAAGTAATGTAAGCATCAGGATCATATTTGCCATCAAAAGGAGGTATCTTAAATTTAATCTTACTGAAAGCATCATCATTACCATGCAAATCACGTCGACGATTACCGCCCATACCTCGACGATTACGATGTAGCCGACGTCGGTCGTGATCGTCGACTTCAGTGTCTCCACCATATGCGTCCCAATCACCATCAAATCCGTCATCCTTGTCGTCCTTCTTGTCTTCCTTCTTGCCATCTCCAACCTTCTTAGAATGCAAATCATCAAATCGCTTCAAGAGTGCACCAAGACTCTTGTCCATATGAGCCACTGATGCCTCCATCCCTGCAAGCCTGTTGCTGTTTGTGATCTGTGCGGCCTCCAATTGCCCAATCTTATCATTCGTCACCAGCAAGTCATTATCAATGCCTTCGTTGTGCGTCTTCACTAGCCTCTCGAAGTGTTGTATGATCCCCTTAGTCCGAGGAGACTGTGGAATTTTGTTGACTTGTTCTTCATCTGATCCTGCCATGGTGAAAACAAAGAAAACAAGTGCAAGAGAAAAAAAATTCCTATAGCTAATAGGATGTAGCTACAATAAGACGCTCACTCTCGACTTGTTATACAAGCTCTTACCAATTCTTACCTTGCCCAACAGGAGGGGACGGCCACCACAAGTCTGCAACCGCGGAGTGAAGTGTATCGGTGCCAGAAGTAACAAAACCTGTCAGGCTATAGTCGAATATGTGGAGCTATAGGTGGGCTGGAACAAGGAATGACTAGCACCACGTTAGATAAAAAGCAAGCTGAATAATCGTTCAACGGTGATACTGTGCTGGTCCTAGTCTAGACTGTGCTAGAGACACGAGCCTGGACACAAATGAAGTCACAGCGCACCACTGGAAATATGAACAGCTCACTTTAAACACAAAGATCAGCCCCTTTTCTCTTTTTTTCTCTTTTTTTTTCTTTTTTTTTCTTTTTTTTTCAGGGGATCCTCAAAACTGAATATACGAACAAAGGGACTCCTAAAGAGCCAATTACCACACAAACTTTTCCAGAAAAACACAGGTTTTTGAAATGCTCCAAAACACTCCCAAACTTCATTTTGGGTCCAATGGAGTAGAATGGATGCATTTGGTGCGAAACCATTTTCGCAACTTCGATACCCCGAAATAGTGCACTCAGGCAAGAAACACATGTTTTGCGTATATTTACATGCCGAAGGTTTCCAAAATGCTCTAAAACACTCCCAAACATCATTTAGGGTCTAATGGAGAAGAATGGACGCATTTGGCGTGAAACCATTTTCGCAACTTCGGACCCCGAAATAGTGCATTCAGGACTGAAACACAAGTTTTACATCTTTTTACATGCTGAAGGTTTCCGAAATGCTCCAAAACACTCCCAAACATCATTTTGGGTTCAATGGAGTAGAATGGATGCATTTCGTGTGAAACCATTTTCGCAACTTCGGTACCCCAAAATAGTGCATTCAGGCCGGAACACAAGTTTTGCATCCTTTTACATGCCGAAGGTTTCCGAAATGCTCAAAAACACTCCCAAACATCATATTGGGCCCAATAGAGTAGAATGGATGCATTTGGTGCGAAACCATTTTCGCAACTTCTGTATCCTGAAATATTGCATTCCGGCCCGAAACACAAGTTTTGCATCTTTATACATGCCGAAGATTTTCGGAATGCTCCAAAACACACCCAAACATGATTTTGGGTCCAATGGCGTGGAATGGATGCATTTGGTGCGAAACCATTTTCGCAACATTGGTACCCGAAATAGTGCAATTAGTCCCGAAATACAAGTTTTGCATTTTTTTACATGACAAAGGTTTTCGAAATGCTCCAAAACACTCCCAAAACTTAATTTTGGGTCAAATGGAATAGAATGGATGCATTTGATGCGAAACCATTTTTGCATCTTCGGTACCCCGAAGTAGTGCACTCAGGCCTAAAACACATGTTTTGCGTCTTTTTACATGCCGAAGGTTTCCAAAATGCTCCAAAACACTGGCAAATATTATTTTGGCTCCAATGGAGAAGAATGGATGCATTTGGTGTGAAACCATTTTCGCAACTTCAGTACCCCGACATAGTGCATTCAGCCCGAAACACAAGTTTTGTATCTTTTTACATACCGAAGGTTTCCAAAATGCTCCAAAATACTCCCAAACATCATTTTGGGTCCAATGGAGTAGAATGGATGCATTTGGTGCGAAACCATTTTCGCAACTTCGGTAACCCGAAATATTGCATTGAGGCCGAAAACATAAGTTTTGCATCTTTTTACGTGCCGAAGGTTTCCGAAATGCTCCAAAACACTCCCAAACATCATTTGGGTCCAATGGAGTAGAACTGATGCATTTGGTGCGAAACTATTTTCACAACTTCGGTACCCTGAAATAGTGCATTTAGGCCCGAAACACAAGTTTTCATTTTTTTTACATGACGAAGGTTTTTGAAATGCTCCAAAACTGATACGAACCCAGTAGGGTTTGTGCCCAATCTTTCGATGAGAGGCGAAGATAAGTCGATTGATAACGAGGAGACGCTCTCGGCCCGACTACAGCCTTCCAAAGACTGCACCCTTGCAACCGATACACCTCCTCTGCTGCCGCGATCGTGTGGGTCGCGTCACCGACCGCTAGGGCACTCGTCCTGCAAGCAATCGAGAACTAGCAAGAACAAGTATTGAACAAGTACTGAAATTACTAGATGGGAATGAAGGTTTCAATCTCAAACTCAATCTCAAACGATGTGGGGTTCCGAAGACTCGAAGACGGGCGGCTGGACCAGCACGCGCGCTTACAAGCAAGTAGCAAAGGCTAAACTTGATCTAAACAAAACCCAAGTGTTCTCGACGGTGGCTAAGGAGTATATGAAAGGGGGAGGACGACCAAAAGGGGGCAGGGGTCGTGCTCCAACCCTAGGACGCATCCCTAATGGACCCAACTTGATACACTGCCCATTGGGCCAAAATACGGTGGCACAGCACCTTGGACAGAAAGACCTCCGGTCAATAATTTGTAGATTGCGCACACCTCAGGACAGATATGGGCATGAGTCCAGATCTATATGAAAGTTAACTTCAACACGGTTCCAGGAAGTACTTGAATGCTCCAATCCGACGCCGTATGCGACCGTGGCATCCGTCAGAAGTTGGTGCTGTGCTGCTGTCCGAATCCAGCCGACCCGAATCCTTTTCCGAGTCGCTCTTCTCCATGATTCCTAAGCAAACCAATAGTGCACGTGTCTCCACAATCTAAACATGGTGTATATGAACTAAGGAGGGAACTTACTTTATTATTTAGTTGGCGAGCACGAGCACGAGTAATAGGACCAGCGAGAGGAATTAAATCCTGTTGAGGTAGTGATGATGTCGATGTCGGGGATGTATCATTGGCGGGAATGTCCTCATCAAAAACACTCCCAAACTTCATTTTGGGTCTAATGGAGTAGAATGGATGCATTTTGTGCGAAACCATTTTCGCAACTTCGGTACCCCGAAATAGTGCTCTCAGGCAAGAAACACATGTTTTGCGTATTTTTACATGCCGAAGGTTTCCAAAATGCTCTAAAACACTCGCAAACATCATTTAGGGTCTAATGGAGAAGAATGGACGCATTTGGCGTGAAACCATTTTCGCAACTTCGGTACCCCGAAATAGTGCATTCAGGACTAAAACACAAGTTTTACATCTTTTTACATGCTGAAGGTTTCCAAAATGCTCCAAAACACTCCCAAACATCATTCAGGGTCTAATGGAGAAGAATGGACGCATTTGGCGTGAAACCATTTTCGCAACTTCGGTACCCCGAAATAGTGCATTCAGGACTGAAACACAAGTTTTACATCTTTTTACATGCTGAAGGTTTCCGAAATGCTCCAAAACACACCCAAACATCATTTTGGGTTCAATGGAGTAGAATGGATGCATTTCGTGCGAAACCATTTTCGCAACTTCGGTACCCCGAAATAGTGCATTCAGGCCCGAACACAAGTTTTGCATCCTTTTACATGCCGAAGGTTTCCGAAATGCTCAAAAACACTCCCAAACATCATATTGGGCCCAATAGAGTAGAATGGATGCATTTGGTGCGAAACCATTTTCGCAACTTCTGTATCCTGAAACATTGCATTCAGGCCCGAAACACAAGTTTTGCATCTTTATACATGCCGAAGATTTCCGGAATGCTCCAAAACACACCGAAACATCATTTTGGGTCCAATGGCGTAGAATAGATGCATTTGGTGCGAAACTATTTTCGCAACATCGGTACCCGAAATAGTGCAATTAGGCCCGAAACACAAGTTTTGCATTTTTTTTACGTGACAAAGGTTTTTGAAATGCTCCAAAACACTCCCAAAACTTAATTATGGGTCAAATGGAATAGAATGGATGCATTTGATGCGAAACCATTTTTGCAACTTCGGTACCCCGAAGTAGTGCACTCAGGGCTGAAACACATGTTTTGCGTCTTTTTACATGCCGAAGGTTTCCAAAATGCTCCAAAACAGTCCCAAATAATATTTTGGCTCCAATGGAGAAGAATGGATGCATTTGGTGTGAAACCATTTTCGCAACTTCAGTACCCCGACATAGTGCATTCAGCCCGAAACACAAGTTTTGTATCTTTTTACATACCGAACGTTTCCAAAATGCTCCAAAATACTGCCAAACATCATTTTGGGTCCAATGGAGTAGAATGGATGCATTTGGTGCGAAACCATTTTCGCAACTTCGGTAACCCGAAATATTGCATTGAGGCCGAAAACACAAGTTTTGCATCTTTTTACATGCCGAAGGTTTCCGAAATGCTCCAAAACACTCCCAAACATCATTTTGGGTCCAATGGAGTAGAATGGATGCATTTGGTGCGAAACTATTTTCACAACATCGGTACCCG
The DNA here is from genome assembly GCA_036936925.1 of Cenchrus fungigraminus. Taxonomy (NCBI): domain Eukaryota; kingdom Viridiplantae; phylum Streptophyta; class Magnoliopsida; order Poales; family Poaceae; genus Cenchrus; species Cenchrus fungigraminus. Next base: position 55,903,126 of record CM072778.1, read on the forward strand.
AAATAGTACAATTAGGCTCGAAACACAAGTTTTGTATTTTTTTTACGTGACAAAGGTTTTTGAAATGCTCCAAAACACTCCCAAACTTCATTTTTGGCCTAATGGAGTAGAATGGATGCATTTTGTGCGAAACCATTTTCGCAACTTTGGTACCCCGAAATAGTGCACTCAGGCAAGAAACACATGTTTTGCGTATTTTTACATGCCGAAGGTTTCCAAAATGCTCTAAAACACTCCCAAACATCATTTAGGGTCTAATGGAGAAGAATGGACGCATTTGGCGTGAAACCATTTTCGCAACTTCGGCACCCCGAAATAGTGCATTCAGGACTAAAACACAAGTTTTACATCTTTTTACATGCTGAAGGTTTCCGAAATGCTCCAAAACACTCCCAAACATCATTTTGGGTTCAATGGAGTAGAATGGATGCATTTCGTGCGAAACCATTTTCGCAACTTCGGTACCCCGAAATAGTGCATTCAGGCCGGAACACAAGTTTTGCATCCTTTTACATGCCGAAGGTTTCTGAAATGCTCAAAAACACTCCCAAACATCATATTGGGCCCAATAGAGTAGAATGAATGCATTTGGTGCAAAACCATTTTCGCAACTTTTGTATCCTGAAATATTGCATTCTGGCCCGAAACACAAGTTTTGCATCTTTATACATGCCGAAGATTTTCGAAATGCTCCAAAACACACCCAATCATCATTTTGGGTCCAATGGCGTAGAATGGATGCATTTGGTGCGAAACCATTTTCGCAACATCGGTACCCGAAATAGTGCAATTAGGCCCGAAACACAAGTTTTGCATTTTTTTACGTGACAAAGGTTTTTAAAATGCTCCAAAACACTCCCAAAACTTAATTTTGGGTCAAATGGAGTAGAATGGATGCATTTGATGCGAAACCATATTCGCAACTTCGGTACCCCAAAGTAGTGCACTCAGGCCTGAAACACATGTTTTGGGTCTTTTTACATGCCGAAGGTTTCCAAAATGCTCCAAAACACTCCCAAATATTTTTTTGGCTCCAATGGAGAAGAATGGATGCATTTGGTGTTAAACCATTTTCACAATTTCAGTACCCCGAAATAGTGCATTCAGCCCGAAACACAAGTTTTGTATCTTTTTACATACCGAAGGTTTCCAAAATACTCCCAAACAGCATTTTGGGTCCAATGGAGTAGAATGGATGCATTTGGTGCGAAACCATTTTCGCAACTTCGGTACCCCGAAATATTGCATTGAGGCCGAAAACACAAGTTTTGCATCTTTTTACATGCCGAAGATTTCCGAAATGCTCCAAAACACTCCCAAACATCATTTTGGGTCCAATGGAGTAGAATGGATGCATTTGGTGCGAAACTATTTTCACAACTTCCGTACCCCGAAATAGTGCATTCAGGCCCGAAACACAAGTTTTCATTTTTTTTACATGACGAAGGTTTTTGAAATGCTCCAAAACACTCCCAAACTTCATTTTGGGTCTAATGGAGTAGAATGGATGCATTTGGTGCGAAACCATTTTCGCAACTTCGATACCCCGAAATAGTGCAATCAGGCCCGAAACACAAGTTTTGCATCTTTTTATAAGCCGAAGGGTTCCAAAATGCTCCAAAACACTCCCAAACATCATTTTGGGTCTAATGGTGTAGAATGGATACATTTGGTGCGAAACACAAGCTTTGCATTTTTTTACATGACGAAGGTTTTTGAAATGCTCCAAAACACTCCCAAACTTTATTTTGGGCCTAATGGAGTAGAATGGATGCATTTGGTGCGAAACCATTTTCGCAACTTCGGTACCCCGAAATAGTGCACTCAGGCAAGAAACACATGTTTTGCGTATTTTTACATGCCGAAGGTTTCCAAAATGCTCTAAGACACTCCCAAACATCATTTACGGTCTAATGGAGACGAATGGACGCATTTGGCGTGAAACCATTTTCGCAACTTCGGTACCCCGAAATAGTGCATTCAGGACTGAAACACAAGTTTTACATCTTTTTACATGCTGAAGGTTTCTGAAATGCTCCAAAACACTCCCAAACATCATTTTGGGTTCAATGGAGTAGAATGGATGCATTTCGTGTGAAACCATTTTCGCAACTTCGGTACCCCGAAATAGTGCATTTAGGCCGGAAACACAAGTTTTGCATCTTTATACATGCCGGAGATTTTCGGAATGCTCCAAAACACACCCAAACATCGTTTTGGGTCCAATGGTGTAGAATGGATGCATTTAGTGCGAAACCATTTTCGCAACTTCGATACCCCGAAATAGTGCAATCAGGCCCGAAATACAAGTTTTGCATCTTTTTATAAGCCGAAGGTTTCCAAAATGCTCCAAAACACTCCCAAACATCATTTTGGGTCCAATGGAGTAGAATGGATGCATTTGGTATGACACCATTTTCGCAACTTCGGTACTCCGAAATAGAGCATTCAGGTCCAAAACACAAGTTTTGCATCTTTTTAAATTCCGAAGGTATCCGAAATGCTCCAAAACACTCTCAAACATCATTTTGGGTCCAATGGAGTAGCATCGATGCATTTGGTGCGAAACCATTTTCGCAACTTCGGTACTCCGAAATAGAGCATTCAGGTCCAAAACACAAGTTTTGCATCTTTTTAAATTCCGAAGGTATCCGAAATGCTCCAAAACACTCTCAAACATCATTTTGGGTCTAATGGAGTAGAATGGATGCATTTGGTGCGAAACCATTTTCGCAACTTCGGTACCCCGAAATATTGCGTTGAGGCCGACAACACAAGTTTTGCATCTTTTTACATGCCGAAGATTTCCGAAATGCTCCAAAACACTCCCAAACATCATTTTGGGTCCAATGGAGTAGAATGGATGCATTTGTTGCGAAACTATTTTCACAACTTCCGTACCCCAAAATAGTGCATTCAGGCCCGAAACACAAGTTTTCATTTTTTTTTACATGACGAAGGTTTTTGAAATGCTCCAAAACACTCCCAAACTTCATTTTGGGTCTAATGGAGTAGAATGGATGCATTTGGTGCGAAACCATTTTCGCAACTTCGGAACCCCGAAATAGTGCAATCAGGCCCGAAACACAAGTTTTGCATCTTTTTATAAGCCGAAGGGTTCCAAAATGCTCCAAAACACTCCCAAACATCATTTTGGGTCTAATGTTGTAGAATGGATACATTTGGTGCGAAACACAAGCTTTGCATTTTTTTACAAGACGAAGGTTTTTGAAATGCTCCAACACACTCCCAAACTTTATTTTGGGCCTAATGGAGTAGAATGGATGCATTTGGTGCGAAACCATTTTCGCAACTTCGGTACCCCGAAATAGTGCACTCAGGCAAGAAACACATGTTTTGCGTATTTTTACATGCCGAAGGTTTCCAAAATGCTCTAAGACACTCCCAAACATCATTTACGGTCTAATGGAGACGAATGGACGCATTTGGCGTGAAACCATTTTCGCAACTTCGGTACCCCGAAATAGTGCATTCAGGACTGAAACACAAGTTTTACATCTTTTTACATGCTGAAGGTTTCCGAAATGCTCCAAAACACTCCCAAACATCATTTTGGGTTCAATGGAGTAGAATGGATGCATTTCGTGCGAAACCATTTTCGCAACTTCGGTACCCCGAAATAGTGCACTCAGGCAAGAAACACATGTTTTGCGTATTTTTACATGCCGAAGGTTTCCAAAATGCTCTAAGACACTCCCAAACATCATTTACGGTCTAATGGAGACGAATGGACGCATTTGGCGTGAAACCATTTTCGCAACTTCGGTACCCCGAAATAGTGCATTCAGGACTGAAACACAAGTTTTACATCTTTTTACATGCTGAAGGTTTCCGAAATGCTCCAAAACACTCCCAAACATCATTTTGGGTTCAATGGAGTAGAATGGATGCATTTCGTGCGAAACCATTTTCGCAACTTCGGTACCCCGAAATAGTGCATTCAGGCCGGAAACACAAGTTTTGCATCTTTATACATGCTGGAGATTTCCGGAATGCTCCAAAACACACCCAAACATCGTTTTGGGTCCAATGGTGAAGAATGGATACATTTAGTGCGAAACAATTTTCGCAGCTTCGGTACCCCGAAATAGTGCAATCAGGCCCGAAATACAGGTTTTGCATCTTTTTATAAGCCGAAGGTTTCCAAAATGCTCCAAAACACTCCCAAACATCATTTTGGGTCCGATGGAGTAGAATGGATGCATTTGGTATGACACCATTTTCGCAACTTCGGTACTCCGAAATAGAGCATTCAGGTCCAAAACACAAGTTTTGCATCTTTTTAAATTCCGAAGGTATCCGAAATGCTCCAAAACACTCTCAAACATCATTTTGGGTCCAATGGAGTAGCATTGATGCATTTGGTGCGAAACTATTTTCGCAACTTCGGTACCCCGAAATAGAGCATTCAGGTCCAAAACACAAGTTTTGCATCTTTTTAAATTTCGAAGGTATCCGAAATGCTGCAAAACACTCTCAAACATCATTTTGGGTCTAATGGAGTAGAATGGATGCATTTGGTGCGAAACCATTTTCGCAACTTCGGTACCCCGAAATATTGCATTGTGGCCGAAAACACAAGTTTTGCATCTTTATACATGCCGAAGATTTCCGAAATGCTCCAAAACACTCCCAAACATCATTTTGGGTCCAATGGAGTAGAATGGATGCATTTGGTGCGAAACTATTTTCACAACTTCCGTACCCCGAAATAGTGCATTCAGGCCCCGAAACACAAGTTTTCATTTTTTTTACATGACGAAGGTTTTTGAAATGCTCCAAAACACTCCCAAACTTCATTTTGGGTCTAATGGAGTAGAATGGATGCATTTGATGCGAAACCATTTTCGCAACTTCGGTACCCCAAAGTAGTGCACTCAGGCCTGAAACACATGTTTTGGGTCTTTTTACAAGCTGAAGGCTTCCAAAATGCTCCAAAACACTCCCAAATAATTTTTTGGCTCCAATGGAGAAGAATGGATGCATTTGGTGTGAAACCATTTTCGCAATTTCAGTACCCCGAAATAGTGCATTCAGCTCGAAACACAAGTTTTGTATCTTTTTACATACCGAAGGTTTCCAAAATGCTCCAAAATACTCCCAAACAGCATTTTGGGTCCAATGGAGTAGAATGGATGCATTTGGTGCGAAACCATTTTCGCAACTTCGGTACCCCGAAATATTGCATTGAGGCCGAAAACACAAGTTTTGCATCTTTTTACATGCCGAAGATTTCCGAAATGCTCCAAAACACTCCCAAACATCATTTTGGGTCCAATGGAGTAGAATGGATGCATTTGGTGCGAAACTATTTTCACAACTTCCGTACCCCGAAATAGTGCATTCAGGCCCGAAACACAAGTTTTCATTTTTGTACATGACGAAGGTTTTTGAAATGCTCCAAAACACTCCCAAACTTCATTTTGGGTCTAATGGAGTAGAATGGATGCATTTGGTGCGAAACCATTTTCGCAACTTCGGTACCCCGAAATAGTGCATTCAGGACTGAAACACAAGTTTTACATCTTTTTACATGCTGAAGGTTTCCGAAATGCTCCAAAACACTCCCAAACAACATTTTGGGTTCAATGGAGTAGAATGGATGCATTTCGTGCGAAACTATTTTCGCAACTTCGGTACCCCGAAATAGTGCTTTCAGGCCGGAAACACAAGTTTTGCATCTTTATACATGCCGGAGATTTCCGGAATGCTCCAAAACACACCCAAACATCGTTTTGGGTCCAATGGTGTAGAATGGATGCATTTAGTGCGAAACAATTTTCGCAGCTTCGGTACCCAAAATAGTGCATTCAGGCCCGAAACACAAGTTTTGCATTTTTCTTACATGACGAAGGTTTTTGAAATGCTCCAAAACACACCCAAACTTCATTTTGGGTCTAATGGAGTAGAATGGATGCATTTGGTGCGAAACCATTTTCGCAACTTCGATACCCCGAAATAGTGCAATCAGGCCCGAAATACAAGTTTTGCATCTTTTTATAAGCCGAAGGTTTCCAAAATGCTCCAAAACACTCCCAAACATCATTTTGGGTCCAATGGAGTAGAATGGATGCATTTGGTATGACACCATTTTCGCAACTTCGGTACTCCGAAATAGAGCATTCAGGTCCAAAACACAAGTTTTGCATCTTTTTAAATTCCGAAGGTATCCGAAATGCTCCAAAACACTCTCAAACATCATTTTGGGTCCAATGGAGTAGCATCGATGCATTTGGTGCGAAACCATTTTCGCAACTTCGGTACTCCGAAATAGAGCATTCAGGTCCAAAACACAAGTTTTGCATCTTTTTAAATTCCGAAGGTTTCCGAAATGCTCCAAAACACTCTCAAACATCATTTTGGGTCCAATGGAGTAGAATGGATGCATTTGGTGCGAAACCATTTTCGCAACCCCGAAATATTGCATTCAGGCCCGAAACACAAGGTTTGCATCTTTTTACATGCCGAAGGTTTCCGAAATGCTCCAAAACACTCCAAAACATCATTTTGGGTCCAATGGAGTAGAATGAATGGAATTAGTGTGAAACAATTTTCGCAACTTCGGTACCCCGAAATAGTCCATTCAGGCCCGAAACACAAGTTTTGCATTTTTTTCTACGTGTCGAAGGTTTTTGAAATGCTCTAAAACACTCCCAAACTTCATTTTGAGTCTAATGGAGAAGAATGGATGCATTTGGTGCGAAACAATTTTCGCAACTTCGGTACCCCGAAATAGTACAATCAGGCCCGAAACAAAAGTTTTGCATCTTTTTATAAGCCGAAGGTTTCCAAAATGCTCCAAAACACTCCCAAACATCATTTTGGGTCTAATGGAGTAGAATGGATGCATTTGGTGCGAAACTATTTTCACAACTTCGGTACCCTGAAATAGTGCATTCAAGCCCGAAACACAAGCTTTGCATTTTTTTACATGACGAAGGTTTTTGAAATGCTCCAAAACACTCCCTAACTTTATTTTGGGTCTAATGGAGTAGAATGGATGCATTTGGTGCGAAACCATTTTCGCAACTTCGGTACCCCAAAATAGTGCACTCAGGCAAGAAACACATGTTTAGCGTATTTTTACATGCCGAAGGTTTCCAAAATGCTCTAAAACACTCCCAAACTTCATTTAGGGTCTAATGGAGAAGAATGGACGCATTTGGCGTGCAACCATTTTCGCAACTTCGGAACCCCGAAATAGTGCATTCGGGACTGAAACACCAGTTTTACTTCTTTTTACATGCTGAAGGTTTCCGAAATGCTCCAAAACACTCCCAAACATCATTTTGGGTTTAATGGAGTAGAATGGATGCATTTAGTGCGAAACAATTTTCACAACTTCGGTACCCAAAATAGTGCATTCAGGCCCGAAACACATGTTTTGCGTTTTTTTACATGACGAAGGTTTTTGAAATGCTCCAAAACACTCCAAAACTTCATTTTGGGTCTAATGGAGTTGAATGGATGCATTTGGTGCGAAACCATTTTCGTAACTTCGGTACCCCGAAATAGTGCTATCAGGCCCGAAACACAAGTTTTGCATCTTTTTACATGCCCAAGGTTTCCGAAATGTTCCAAAACACTCCAAAACATCATTTTGGGTCCAATCGAGTAGAATGGATGCATTTAGTGCGAAACAATTATCGCAACTTCGGTACCCCGAAATAATGCATTCAGGCCCGAAACACAAGTTTTGCATTTTTTTTTACATGACGAAGGTTTTTGAAATGCTCCAAAACACTCCCAAACTTCATTTTGGGTCTAATGGAGTAGAATGGATGCATTTGGTGTGAAACCATTTTCGCAACTTCGGTACCCCGAAATAGTGCAATCAGGCACGAAACACAAGTTTTGCATCTTTTTATAAGACGAAGGGTTCCAAAATGCTCCAAAACACTCCCAAACATCATTTTGGGTCTAATGGAGTAGAATGGATGCATTTGGTGCGAAACTGTTTTCACAACTTCGGTACCCCGAAATAGTGCATTCAAGCTCGAAACACAAGATTTGCATTTTTTACATGACGAAGGTTTTTGAAATGCTCCAAAACACTCCCAAACTTTATTTTGGGTATAATGGAGTAGAATGGATGCATTTGGTGCGAAGCCATTTTCGCAACTTCGGTACCCTGAAATAGTGCACTCAGGCAAGAAACACATGTTTTGCGTATTTTTACATGCCGAAGGTTTCCAAAATGCTGTAAGACACTCCCAAACATCATTTAGTGTCTAATGGAGAAGAATGGACGCAATTGGCGTGAAATCATTTTCGCAACTTCAGTACCCCGAAATAGTGCATTCAGGACTGAAACACAAGTTTTACATCTTTTTACATGCTGAAGGATTCCGAAATGCTCCAAAACACTCCCAAACATCATTTTGGGTTCAATGGAGTTGAATGGATGCATTTCGTGCCAAACCATTTTCGCAACTTCGGTACCCCGACATAGTGCATTCAGGCCTGAACACAAGTTTTGCATCTTTTTACATGCCGAAGGTTTCTGAAATGCTCCAAAACACCCCCAAACATCATTTTCGGTCTAATGGAGTAGAATGGATGCATTTAGTGCGAAACAATTTTCGCTACCCAAAATAGTGCATTCAGGCCCGAAACACAAGTTTTGCATTTTTTTTACATGACGAAGGTTTTTGAAATGCTCCAAAACACTCCAAAACTTCATTTTGGGTCTAATGGAGTAGAATGGATGCATTTGGTGCGAAACTATTTTCGCAACTTCGGTACCCTGAAATAGTGCAATCAGGCGCGAAACACAAGTTTTGCATCTTTTTATAAGACGAAGGGTTCCAAAATGCTCCAAAACACTCCCAAACATCATTTTGGGTCTAATGGAGTAGAATGGATGCATTTGGTGCGAAACTGTTTTCACAACTTCGGTACCCCGAAATAGTGCATTCAAGCCCGAAACACAAGCTTTGCATTTTTTACATGACAAGGTTTTTGAAATGCTCCAAAACACTCCCAAACTTTATTTTGGGTCTAATGGAGTAGAATGGATGCATTTGGTGCGAAGCCATTTTCGCAATTTCGATACCTCGAAATAGTACACTCAGGCAAGAAACACATGTTTTGTGTATTTTTACATGCCGATGGTTTCCAAAATGTTGTAAGACATTCCCAAACATCATTTAGGGTCTAATGGAGAAGAATGGACGCATTTGGCGTGAAATCATTTTCGCAACTTCAGTACCCCGAAATAGTGCATTCAGGACTGAAACACAAGTTTTACATCTTTTTACATGCTGAAGGATTCCGAAATGCTCCAAAACACTCCCAAACATCATTTTGGGTTCAATGGAGTTGAATGGATGCATTTCGTGCGAAACCATTTTTGCAACTTCGGTACCCCGAAATAGTGCATTCAGGCCGGAACACAAGTTTTGCATATTTTTACAAGCCGAAGGTTTCCAAAATGCTCCAAAATACTCCCAAACATCATATTGTGCCCAATGGAGTAGAATGGATGCATTTGGTGCGAAAGCATTTTCGCAACTTCGGTACCCCGAAATATTGCACTCAGGCCCGAAACACAAGTTTTGCATCTTTTTACATGCTGAAGGTTTCTGAAATGCTCCGAAACACTCCCAAACATCATTTTGGGTCCAATGGAGTAGAATGGATGCATTTAGTGTGAAACAATTTTCGCAACTTCGGTACCCCGAAATAGTGCATTTAGGCCCGAAACACAAGTTTTGCATTTTTTTTCATGGCGAAGGTTTTTGAAATGCTCCAAAACACTCCCAAACTTCATTTTGGGTCTAACGGAGTAGAATGGATGCATTTGGTGCGAAACCATTTTCGCAACTTCGGTACCCCGAAATAGTGCAATCCGGCCCGAAACACAAGTTTTGCATCTTTTTTATAAGCCGAAGGTTTCCAAAATGCTCCAAAACACTCCCAAACATCATTTTGGGTCCAATGGAGTAGAATGGATGCATTTGGTACGACACCATTTTCGCAACTTCGGTACCCCGAAATAGTGCATTCAGGTCCAAAATAGAAGTTTTGCATCTTTTTAAATTCCGAAGGTTTCCGAAATGCTCCAAAACACTCTCAAACATTATTTTGGGTCCAATGGAGTAGCATCGATGCATTTGGTGCGAAACCATTTTCGCAACTTCGGTACCCCGAAATAGTGCATTCAGGCCCGAAACACAAGTTTTGTATCTTTTCACATGCCGAAGGTTTCCAAAATGCTCCAAAATACTCCCAAACATCATTTTGGGCCTAATGGAGTAGAATGGATGTATTTGGTGTGAAGCCATTTTCGCAACTTCGGTACCCCGAAATAGTGCACTCAGGCAAGAAACACATGTTTTGCGTATTTTTACATGCCGAGGGTTTCCAAAATGCTGTAAGACACTCCCAAACATCATTTAGGGTCTAATGGAGAAGAATGGACGCATTTGGCGTGAAACCATTTTCGTAACTTAAGTACCCCGAAATAGTGCATTCAGGACTGAAACACAAGCTTTACATCTTTTTACATGCTGAAGGATTCCGAAATGCTCCAAAACACTCCCAAACATCATTTTGGGTTCAATGGAGTAGAATGGATGCATTTTGTCCGAAACCATTTTCGCAACTTCGGTACCCCGAAATAGTGCATTCAGGCCGGAACACAAGTTTTGCATCTTTTTACATGCCGAAGGTTTCTGAAATGCTCCAAAACACTCCCAAACATCGTTTTGGGCCCAATGGAGTAGAATGGATGCATTTAGTGCGAAACAATTTTCGCTACTTCGGTACCGAAAATAGTGCATTCAGGCCCGAAACACAAGTTTTGCATTTTTTTTACATGACGAATGTAACATCCCTCAAATTTAATGAGGAATGCTAATTGATAAAAATGTGGATTTAAAATTTTTGATGATGTATTTGTGTGATTATCAAATTATTTAAGGATGTCTTCCGTTTCTCTCCTTTATTCCTAGATTTAATGTTGAATTAAATAAAATTTCTAGGAAATATAAAAATGCTAGTGTGAGAAACTTGGAGTTCATTTGGTTTTATTTGTAGTTTACTTGAGTGGGTTTCAAATTTGAATTTATATTCAAATTTGAAACTAAATAGAAAAGGGGGTAAATAGTTATAGAAAAAGGAGAGGGGAGCTGCACTGCCGGGCTCCGAGCCCAACCTCCGGAAGTCCGCTCAACCTCCCTCGTCTCTTTTTCCCTTTTCACCGCACCACCTCCCTCTTTCCCTGTTTCGGCCCAGCGCGGCCCGCTCCAGCGCCGGCCCGCCTCCCACCTACCGCGCCCGCGCTGAGCCGCTGACGAGCGGGACCCGCGTGACGCAACCCCCTGCGTCAGCGCTTCTTCCCCGCGTCACCCCCTCTTTTCCGCTTTAGTGACGCCGGCGAGCAGCCTTCCGGCGCCGCGCCGCCCATGGCCGCCGTCGCGACGCGCCAGCGCACCCTTCGGCGCATCTCGGCCGTCCACGCGTCCCGCGCTGCCCTCCGCTATAAGTAGACTGCGCCGCAGCCACCGGGAAGCTCCCAACCCTAGCCGCCACGGGGAGCTCTCCCCTTCCACCTTGCCGCCGCCCGCCGGAGGAGAAGAAGGAGGGAGAAGGGAGAAGAAGGCCAGGAGCACGCCCACGAGTTCGCCGTCGACCTCGCGAAGCCGAAGGCCCGCACGTGGGAGCTCGGGGACGCCGCGAAGCCAAGGACCGCGACGCCCCTTCTTCCTCTGCTCCGCGTCGCCGACGACCCTGCTCCGTCCCACTTCACCAACGCCTGCACGCCGGCCCGTGGCCACCAAGGTGAGGCCGCGCTCCCTCGCCCATTTGTGGTCGACCCGGCCTTCGAGCCGAGGCGCAACGCGAGCACACC